>JALAZF010000233.1:4849130-9698261 GCA_022829125.1 Lathyrus tuberosus
AAGGATTACGACTTATATAGCCGAAAATAAACTCAAGGTGGCTCTTGAAGACGAAGTAAAATACATGGCTGCCAAAGCCAATGGAAATGATTTCAACAAACAATGTCCTCAAAGGGACGTTGAAGAGGATCTGTTCAACACAGAAATTGGCGAATGGCAACATCAAAAGTTGGATGCCATTTATGATGACGAACCCTTGGGGTTTGAAAAGGATCCAACTTCGACAGATATGAAGATGGTGGCGCAGGATCCATTGGAAGAAGTCGATTTAGGAATGGGGGCAGAAAAAAGGCCAACTTACATAAGTGCCAAGATGGACCCTCAGTTAAAAGTCGAAATAGTCCAACTGCTGAAAGAATTTAAAGACTGTTTCGCGTGGGACTACGACGAAATGCCTGGGCTCGACAGGAGTTTGGTCGAATTGAAGTTGCCCATAATAGCGGGAAAGAAGCCTGTAAAGCAAACTCCTAGATGCGTCGCACCAGAGATTTTGTCGAAGATCAAAGAGGAGGTCGAAAGACTTCTAAAATGTAAATTCATCCGCACAACGAGGTATGTCGAATGGATTGCAAATATTGTTCTTGTAATAAAGAAAAATGGCAAATTAAGGGTATGCATTGACTTTCAAGATTTGAATTCAGCTACCCCTAAGGACGAATATCCTATGCCAATAGCGGAAATGCTTATAGATTCTGCTGCAGGCCATGAGTATCTGAGTATGTTAGATGGATATTCGGGCTATAATCAAATTTTTATTGCTGAAGAAGATGTCCCTAAGACGGCATTTCGTTGTCCTGGAGCCATAGGCACCTACGAGTGGGTGGTAATGCCCTTTGGTTTAAAAAATGCTGGGGCAACTTATCAGCGAGCCATGAATTCGATTTTTCACGATTTTATTGACACTTTCATGCAAATCTATATAGATGACATTGTAATTAAGTCTGTTTCAGGCGAAAATCATGTTGACCATCTTCGATAGTCATTCGAAAGGATGAGGAAGTTTGGTTTAAAAATGAACCCTCTCAAATGTGCTTTTGGTGCGCAGGCGGGAGATTTCCTTGGCTTTGTGGTCCACAAGAAGGGGATTGAAATCAATGAAAACAAAGCCAAAGCAATAATGGAGGCGAAAGCGCCATCGACAAAGAAGGAGTTGCAGTCTCTGCTTGGGAAGATCAACTTTCTCAGAAGGTTCATCTCCAACCTTAGTGGAAAAACGCAAGCCTTCTCTCCTCTACTTCGACTGAAGAAGGAAGATTTTTCATGGGGGCAGGATCAACAAGCTGCGTTCGACAAAATCAAGGAGTACTTGACCCATCCCCCAATCTTGATGTCTCCTTGTAGAAGTAAAAGTATGAGGTTGCATATAGCGGCATCAGATAGGACATTAGGAAGTATGTTATGTCAAGAGGATGAGAATGGCGTCGAAAGAGCCATCTACTACCTCAGTAGAGTCTTAAATGATGCCGAAACTAGGTATAGTGAAATAGAAAAGCTATGTCTGTGTGTTTACTTTTCGTGTATGAAGTTAAAACACTACATAAAGCCAGTTGATGTATATATTTCCTCTCATTTTGACGTAATAAAGCATATGTTATCAAAATCAATTTTACATAGTCGAATTGGGAAATGGGCTTTGGCATTGACTGAATATTCCTTAATGTATTTGCCTTTGAAGGCTGTTAAGGGACAAGTGGTGGCTGACTTTATAGCTGACCACGCCATAAATGAAGACTATGTTGAATATGTCGAAATAGAGCCCTGGAAACTATATTTCGACGGGTCCAGTCATAAGAATGGAACTGGTATTGGGATATTGATTATTTCTCCTAATCGAATTCCAACAAAATTCAAGTACAAAGTTGAAGGCTTATGTTCGAACAATGAAGCAGAATATGAAGCTTTGATAACTGGACTTGAAATTTTATTGGAATTGGGGGCAACTAGAGTCGAAATAATGGGTGACTCTGAGTTGGTAATAAAGCAAGTAACCAAGGAGTACAAGTGTGTTAAAGAAAATTTAATTATGTACTTCGTAATAGCTAACAGGCTCTTGAAGAAATTCGACAATGTAACTATCAGACATATTCCTCGAATGGAAAATCAAGTGGCAAATGATTTGGCACAACTCGCATCTGGTTATAAAGTGTCGAAAGAAAAGTTGGAAAAGGCCATTGAAGTAAGAGGAAGAGTTGTATCAACTAAGTTATCCCCATCAGATTTGGAGACAATAAAGTTAGGGTATGGTGACGAAGAGAGTTTTGAGATATTTAATATAGACAATTCAAAAGTCGAAGATTGGAGAAAGCCCATTAAGGATTATTTACAAGACCCAAAACAGAAAGTCGAAAGAAAAGTTAAGTACAGAGCGTTAAGTTATGTGCTTTTTGGAAATGAGTTGTTTAAAAAGACTTCAGAGGGAGTTTTGTTAAAATGTGTGGGCGAAGATGAAGCTTTTGTAGCATTGTCGAATGTGCACAGTGGAGCATGTGGTGCGCATCAAGCAGGCCATAAAATGAAATGGTTGTTATTTCGACAAGGAATGTATTGGCCAACGATGTTGAAGGATTGTGTCGAATTTGCAAAAGGTTGCCAGGAATGTCAAGTACATGCAGGAATACCACACGTTCCTGCAAGTGAGTTACATTCTATTGTGAAGCCTTGGTCATTTAGGGGTTGGGCTTTAGATTTAATTGGAGAAATTCGACCAGCATCTTCGAAAGGCCAAAGATACATCTTGGTTGGAATAGATTATTTCACAAAATGGATAGAAGCCATAGCGTTGGTAAATGTTGATCAAGAAGCAGTCATAGAATTCATTCAAAAGCATATCATCTATAGATATGGGATACCTGAGACGATAACGACAGATCAAGGATCTGTGTTTACTGGGAAGAATATACAAACATTTACAAAGGAGATGGGATTTAAGCTTCTCACTTCGACACCTTATTACGCTCAAGCAAATGGACAAGTCGAAGCAGCAAATAAGGTTGTGATAAGTTTGATTAAAAAGCACGTGGGGACAAAGCCTAAGAATTGGCATAAGACTTTGGATCAAATTTTATGGGCATGTCGAACGTCCCCTAAAGAAGCAAAAAATACTACTCCATTTAGATTGACATATGGACATGATGCAGTTTTACCAGTTGAGGTTTATTTACAGTCGATTCGAATTCAGAGGCATCATGAAATTCCATCAGATACATATTGGAGTATGATGATGGACGAGTTAGACGATTTGGATGAAGAAAGATTAAATGCGTTGGATTTATTGAAAAGACAAAAAGAAAGAGTCGAAAAGTTTTACAATAAGAAAGTGAAATGTAAGACTTTCCTAATTGGTGAGTTAGTTTGGAAAGTAATTCTCCCCATGGATCGAAAAGACAGACTTATGGAAAAATGGTCCCCTAAGTGGGAAGGACCTTTTCAAATTATAAGAGTATTTTCCAATGGCGCATATGAAGTCGAAGAAGTGGATAAAGATAAGCGTATATTAAAAATAAACGGGAAGTATTTGAAAAAATACAGGCCCACATTACAAGAAGTTAAAATAACAGTCGAATAATTATGCAGAGAAAAAGCAATATGGCGGATTGAAAATCTTTTCGCCAAATAATATAGATCCAATGTCATTACAAAAAAGGCCTTAAAAAGCCAAACAAAAAATATTACAAATATTCAAATGGGGAAAGATTCTTTCAGCTTTTCAAATTTCGACTTCTGAATTTGGAGACGACGCTCACAAAGTGCCTTCCCTTTCGAAAGCTCCTCAATTTCCTCACCAAGTTTTCGGGCCCTATCAACATGATGCACACCAACTTCAAGTTCTTTACGGATTTCCTCTTGGTCGATTTGTTACAGTTCTGCTTGACGCTTTTCCGCCTGGGAAATTTTGCTTTGAAGAGCAGCAATTTGCTTCTTTCACTTGAGGATGTTCTCACCGCACAAAGTTGCTGCTTTCTTATTTTGTTCAGACACTTTTTCTAGTTCAGTTACTTTGTTGGACGAATTGGAAACAGCATCCCACTCAGCAAGTTGGGTTTCTGTCTTATTTTCGAGCTTCTTGGAGTAATCTCGAAGCCGATTAAAGTCAGTCACCACAAGATCTATCAGGGTAGTGAGGTCCAACACCACTTCAGTAACTTCAGGGGGAGCCTCCAGGACATTGATTTGCTTCAGAATTTTCTTTAGGTCAAATTGAGCAGATGGATCATTCTCTAGAAGTTGAAATAGGTCAATGTTGAGAATTTTTTGTTTAATATTTTCCAACAATTCGTCCACTGATTTGGCATCAGAAGTAGTCCCTGAGTTAGTCGAACTACTAATGGTAGTATCAGCAAAATTGTAGCGGGAACTAAGCATGGTCTTTATATACTCAAAAGGTCTTTGCACCTTCAGATTTTCAAGCTCCTCGTGAGAAAGTTGGGTCGAAGTTGTCGCGGTCGAAGCAGTTTTATTTGTTTTACCAAGGTCTTCTCTGTTGCTTTCTTTCTCTTCGTCCATAGCAGCTGTGGGAGTTGGCGGCTTTTCATTTTCTTCTCCTTCCTCCTCTTCGGCATCAGTTGCAACCTCCTCATCCTTCTCTTCGTCAGCAACTGGTGAGTTGAGGGGAGATTGTTCTTTAGGTTCATTACTTGTGATAACCACTGCAGTAGGCATCACAGTATCCCCACCAGTGTCGACTAAGTCGTCAGTCTCAGGACCAGTTTCTTCTTCCACTACGTCTGGAATTCGAGTAGAAATAGCAGTGGGTTGATTTACTTCAGTAGCTGATTCCTTTGCCGAATACTTAGGAGAAGATTTGGAGGCGCTAGTTGGTTTGTAGGTAGGATCATTGCTGGTCTTTGGGAGAACTTGGACCATGGGATGCCCATGAGTTTCGACAGGTACCTAAAAGATAAATAGATCAAGAAAGGTAACACAAGTAAACAGCCTTTTCAGCGTCGAAAGAGGAAAAAAGACCATACCTTTGGAGTGTTAGTCTTCAGGCTAGAGCTTTCACTTTCTGCTGGAACAGGGGTAGTTTCCTCGCCTGGATTTTTGGGTAGAGTTTTTTCTAAAATTCTGGGAGTAGGAGGTTTCTGTGGTGGAGGTTTGGTTGTTTTCTTTTTCTTCTTGGTAGGCTTTACTTGGTCTGGTGACTCATCACCATCATCAGTGTCGGCATCTTTGACTTCATCTTCTTTCGCTTTTCTTTTCTTAGGCGTCGATGGCGGTCTTCGACTGCCCTGTGGAACAAGAGAAATTTTATTAGTATTTCCGAAAATAAAACACTTGGTGACCTAAAAGAAAAGTAAAGAAATACCTTCGCCAAAGGTGTCTTGGCAGTGTCTTTTTGGGGCTCTGCATCTCCAGCAGTTGTTGCTTCGCCTGTGGCGGGTTTTTTGGTCGAAATCTTGATAGCTAGAAAAGAAAAGAAGAAAAGAGTCAAGCGTAAAATAACGTATATATGTTTGAGTAAATGAAAAGTGAGATTGAACTTCTTCCCATGTTTCACACCTTCATATATAGGAGTTTCCACGCGAACGTGTTCTATGCCAATATGAAGGTGGCCTTTGAAATTGTCCAGGGTGTATTTAGTCGGAACCACTCGCTTGGCACGTTCCTGTTTTTCTTGGCGAAGAATTTTCAGAGAATCCCCACAAATGAACTAATCTGGAAATGGAGGGCTAAGAGCCACGCCAAATTCAGCAGATGGTAGAGGGGGAAATTTTGGGCGATAAAGTTTAAAAGCTACCTCATAACGTTGTTTTGGTCGAACATACGCAGGTAGTTTTAACTCATCAAGTTTTTCTGTAAATTTTTGTTTCAAAGTAACTGCTGCTTCGCTTATGGTTCGACTAAGTTCATTAGGCCTATAGGCAGTTTCAAAGTATTTCTGGAAAGCTTGGATTTCTTTGACGTGTCGAGAAGTACCTTTCTTTGTCTTGTCCTGCACAAGGGCAAAGGCTCTGGTCAGTTGAATGGTGAAAGAATCCACATTAAAAATTTGAGAATCATAATAGGCCCTCCACCATTCGTCAAACTCTTGAGTGCAAAAGAAGCTGGGTCGAAAGACCACTAGTTGGATTTCGACCAGATTTGAATACTTCGCCAACAACTCAGAGCATTCATCTTCAGTGTGAGTCATATTATAGTGAATCAAAGAGCCTTTTCTGGAAAAGAGAGGTTTTGGTATTATTTGTATCAACCCAAATTGTCGAGAAACCAGATTGGGCTGATAATTGACAAGAGAAACCTTTAGTTTTGAAGGACCAAGTTTGGAAACTAAAAGTCTAGGAGTAAGAAAAGATTCCCAGACATTGAGGAATTCGTCTTCCAGAGATTTCGACTCAAGGGGAAGTTTTCTGGTAAACCACGCAGGTCCAACCTTCCTATCAGCAAAAGGAGCCATGTTGGGCGTAAAATTGTAACGTTTAGCAAACATCATGACGTAGCTGGTAAAGGTTTGTTGGAGGCTCAGACCTTCGTCATGGGGTGGTAGTTGCGCCAAACGAAGACCTTCGACTCTTCTGTCCCCTAGAGCAGCTGTGTCCACAGTTGGCTTGTTGGGAAGGGAGGCTTCGAAAGTAGCATTGAGCCACAATTATAAGAGCCAGAAGGGTCCTGATAACAGTAGAATTTTCTTCTCCTTAATATTCTTCAGGATGGTAACTCCTTCGCCGAGGGATTCATAGAGATTCGCCAAAATCATCTCGCTAAGACACAGCCGGTGTCCAGCGTGAAGCTGATTTGCTATGGTGATGTAGCGCTTCGCCACTTGGAGAGATCTGGAGCAAAAGACGCATATCGACAGCCAAAGGGCCAGGAAGGCTACATGATCTTGATCAGACACTTCTTTAGTCTCCTTATCATGATAGTTAGCAATGTAGGCTGTAAAGGTGGCTTTGTTGGTGTCGAAGCCTATTGAATCATCAACTAGCAAGTTTGGATCATAATCGACTCCTAAAGGGCTTAAGCCAGTAATGGCAGCTATGTCGAAAAGGGTGGGAGTAATCATCCCACAAGGAATGTGGAAGTTGTTATAAGTGTTGTCCCAGAAATAGAGGGAGGCTTGAAGCATGGAAGGACAATATCCTGGCCCTACTTTCGACAGCTGAATAAGGTCAAAAATACCCATAGTTTTCCAATCATTACTTTTAACCTTCTCTATTTTTTTCTAACCAAGCTAGGTAATCAGAAGGATCTTTCGACAAAGGGCAGGATCTAAAAATTCTAAAATTATTCATATACTCTAAGTTTATGACTTCTTCAAAGAGGGTCCCTTGGCCATCTACTTTGGACTTTTCGTCTATAAGTTTTTCCTTATCCGTTCTAGGTCTAACCCCGTTCGCTATGGGTTTGTAACGATGATAGGTTGGAAAAATTCTCGTACCTTAACTGGGTCTAATTTTAAGTCAGGCAAAGGTCCTAGCATGGCATGGGATTTACCAGAAATCAAGATAGTAAGCTGTTGGATTTCTGGGAATCTTTACCTGTGATTTTTGGAGTAGCAGAAGACGCCATTATTGATTACAAAGCAATAGAGAGAAAAATGGAGAAGATGAAGTTTGAAGAGAGTTTTGTTTTGGAAAGAGGAAACGTAAAAGGTGAAAAAAATGGAGTCTTTAACTTATATATAAGTGGAAGAATGGAAGCGGTTGGTATTCAGAAATTTTAATGGGAAAAATAATGGAAAAATTGTGGGACACGTGGAGAGTGTGAAGTGGATGATTCAGACGGTGGCAGTTAGGGTTTTGACCCACGATCTGCTAGGGGTTAGAGTAGGAATGATGAAGATCTCAAAACGTGGGCTGAAAAGACGTTTGGGAAAAAGCGCAATGATGATTCTGACATTTCTAACGTCTAAATCATATGAACAGTCACTGGTCGAATTATGTATGGCGTCGAATTGCATTGGCAAAAAATGTTTTTCTCCCTCGGTCGAAAATGCATTTTTTGGGGGGTAATTTGTAGGTTGCTAATTTCGACGCCAGGAAAACTGTTCAAAAGCAGAATGGAAAATTCGACAGGTCAGCCTTATTAGAAGGTTTTTGATGAGAAAGGCAAGTCGAAGGCAAATGGTACTTAGGGGAAGCATTGGTAGATTTTTCTAAGTAAGAAGGATAATTTCGACACAAGAGAAATAGGCCCATTCGACGGGTGTTTGAAATTCAAATTTCAGGAGGGAGTTTCACTTTTGAAATTGGACGCGTGGAACGCATCTAGGAGGCCAATGCATGCAGAATGCCATTTGTCACCATTAGGAGAAATAGCTGTTATTGGTAGTTATTTCATTTGTATATAAATAGGAGGTCTTAGTGTTAGATTAGGGGGTGTTCCAAACTTTGTACAAATTACCGCAAATACTCAAAGTAACCGTGTGAGAGAAACGAGTGTTCTGGAAAATGTATGTATGGAAGACACCAGTTTACATTTATGCACTTTAATAAAATTCCAAGCTTTTCTTCATTTCTTTACATTCAAGTCATTTCCTTTACTTCAGCATTTTACTTTGTTTCCCGTTTAAATCTATCTTCAATTACTTTTTCGCCATTATCGTGTCTTTGTTCTATCAGTCGAAAAAACTATAAAAAGAAACCTTAGAAAACACAAAACAAATACATTCTTTTTCAAATCAAAGACATTTTCAAAAGCACTTTGTCCTAGGATTTGTGTGGTTGGTCCTGTTAGTAAACTAATTTTCATAAATTAGGAAATCAGAGGTTGTTCGCCAAATTCACAAGCGAACAGCAGGCAATCGGTTATGGATTGTTGTAGGATTTATGAGGAAGATAGCAAAGCTCGTTCTACTCACTATAAGAGTGTGAATGAAAGGAAAGGGAAGCAACCGTTTCGTGGTGGTCCTTATGTGACACCAGCTGATAAGGGTAAGCAAAGGGATAGTTTTGAGAAAAGGCCAAGTGGGGGAGGTATGTCTAATCCTCCAAGATGTTTTAGGTGTGGCGACTTAGGACATCGTCAGTTTGAGTGTAGGAAAGATGTGAGGAAGTGTTCTAATTGTGGAGGTTTAGGACATATTGCAGCTGATTGTAAGAGGAACATGGTGAAGTGTTTCAACTGTGGTGAACCTGGTCATGTTAGCACGAAGTGTTCGAAACCAAAGCAAGCTCCGGCTGGTGGGAAAGTTTTTGCATTGGCAGGGACTCAGACTACAAGTGCAGTCCGTCTGATCAGAGGTACTTGTTTTATTAATAGTACGCCTTTAGTTGCTATTATTGATACTGGAGCGACTCATTCATTTATTTCGTCTGAGTGCGCGAAGCGTTTGAATCTTTTGTTGTCTTCGATGAGGGGAGAGATGGTTATTGATACTCCAGTAATGGGGTCGGTAACTACTTCTTTGGTTTGTTTAAGTTGTCCTTTGACCATTTATGGTAAAGATTTTGAGATGGATTTGGTGTGTTTGCTGTTTGAGGGTTTAGATGTGGTTCTGGGTATGAATTGGTTGCAGTTTAATCAGGTGGATATCGATTGTTATCATAAGCTGGTAAGATTTCCTTCTCTTGAAGAAGACGAGGAATCGAGTTTCTTATCTACCAAAGAGTTGAAGAAACTTTTGGCGGACGAAGCTCAGTTGTTCGGGTTGTTTGCATCGTTGATAGTGGATAGTCAAGTTGTACTTGATGTGTTTCCAGTTGTGTGTGAATTTCCCGAGGTGTTTCCTAAGGATATTTCAGATGTGCCACCAGAGAGAGGTGGAGTTTTCTATAGATCTAGTTCCTGGTACTAGACCTGTGTCTATGGCACCTTATCGTATGTCGGCATCTGAGTTGGTTGAGTTAAAGAAGTAGTTGAATGCATTGTTAGAAAAGAGGTTTGTGAGACCGAGTGTGTCGCCTTGGGGTGCTCCAGTTTTATTGGTGAAAAAGAAGGATGGAAGTTTGCGATTGTGTATTGATTATCGCCAACTGAACAAGGTGACGATTAAGAATAAGTATCCTCTTCCAAGAATTGATGATTTGATGGACCAGTTGGTAGGTGCTTGTGTGTTTAGTAAGATTGATTTGAGGTCAGGTTATCATCAGATTAGAGTGAAAGAGGAAGATATTCAGAAGACGGCTTTTAGGACACGATACAGTCATTACGAATATTCTGTGATGTCGTTCAGGGGTTTTAATGCGCCGGGTGTGTTTATGGAGTATATGAATCGTATTTTCCATGAGCATTTGGATCGATTTGTTGTGGTGTTTATTGATGATATCTTGATTTATTCTAAGTCCCGGGAGGAACATGCGGAACATTTGCGTGTTGTGTTGCAAATTTTGAAGGTAAGGAAACTTTTTGCCAAGTTGTCCAAGTGTGAGTTCTGGTTGTCAGAAGTGAGTTTTCTTGGGCATGTGATTTCAGGTAATGGTATTGTTGTGGATCCTTCTAAAGTAGATGCAGTTCTACAATGGGAGGCTCCTAGATCTGTTACTGAAATTAGAAGCTTTTTGGGTTTAGCTGGTTATTATTGGAGATTCATTGAAGGTTTTTCTAAGTTAGCACTTCCTTTGACCCAATTGACTTGTAAGGGTAAAGCGTTCATTTGGGATATTCAGTGTGAGGAAAGTTTTAATGAGCTGAAGAGAAGATTGACTACAGCTCCGATTTTGATCTTACCGAATCCTAGTGAACCGTTTGTGGTGTATTGTGATGCGTCTTTGATTGGTTTAGGTGGAGTGTTGATGCAAGAAGGTAAGGTTGTGGCTTATGCTTCGAGGCAATTGAGGATTCATGAGAAGAATTACCCTACTCATGATTTGGAATTAGCGGTTGTGGTTTTTGTGTTGAAAATTTGGAGGCATTATCTCTATGGTGCAAGATTTGAAGTCTTTAGTGATCATAAAAGTTTGAAATACTTGTTTGATCAGAAAGAGTTGAATATGAGGCAACGGAGATGGTTGGAATTTTTGAAGGACTACGATTTTAGCTTGAATTACCATCCTGGTAAAGCTAATGTGGTAGCTGATGCGTTAAGCCGGAAATCTTTGTATATGTCCGCTTTGATGGTTAAAGAGTGGGAACTTTTGGAAGCATTTAGAGATTTGAGTTTGGTGTGTGAATTGACATCTGATAGCGTGAGGCTTGGTATGTTAAAGGTCACTAATGATTTTCTGTTAACCGTTAACGAGAAACAGAAGTTGGATGTGAAATTTGTTGATTTAATGACGGTTGGAGATCAAAGTGTGAATGGTGAATTTAAAGTGGATGATAAGGGTGTTTTGAGATTTCGTGGTAGAATTTGTATTCCTGATGATTCGGACTTGAAAAAGATGATTTTGGAGGAAGGACACCGGAGTAATTTGAGTATACATCCGGGAGCTAATAAGATGTATCAAGATTTAAAGAAAGTCTTTTGGTGGTCTGGATTGAAGAGGGATGTGGCTCAGTTTGTTTATGCGTGTTTGACGTGTCAGAAGTCTAAAGTGGAACATCAGAAGCCTAGTGGATTGTTGCAACCGTTGGATATTCCCGAGTGGAAATGGGACAGCATTTCTGTGGATTTTGTGACAGGGTTGCAGGATACGCAGAGGGGACATAATGCCATTTGGGTGATTGTGGATAGGCTGACTTAATCGGCGCATTTTATTCCGATTGACATCAGTTTTTCTTTGGAGAGGTTGGCTGAGATTTATATCAGTGTGATTGTGAAGCTACATGGTGTTCCATTGAGTATTGTTTCAGATCAAGATCCGAGGTTTACTTCCAGATTTTGGGAAAGTTTGCAAAAGGCGTTAGGTTCCAAGTTGAGATTGAGTTCTTCTTATCATCCGCAGACGGATGGTCAGACCGAGAGAACTATTCAGTCGTTGGAAGATTTGTTGCGGGCTTGTGTTCTTGAGCAAGGTGGTGCTTGGGATAGTTATCTTGCGTTGGTGGAATTCACGTATAACAACAGTTTCCATTCGAGTATTGGAATGGAACCTTTTGAAGCGTTGTATGGGAGAAGATGTCGAACACCTTTGTGTTGGCATGAATCTGGTGAGAGTTCGGTGGTTGGACCGGAGTTAGTGCAACAGACTACGGTAAAGGCGAAACTTATTCGTGAAAAAATGAAGGCTTCTCAGAGTAGGCAAAAGAGTTATCATGATCAAAGGAGGAAAGATCTTGAGTTTCAAGAGGGCGATCATTTATTTTTGAGAGTTACACCGGTGACGGGTGTTGGTCGTGCATTGAAGTCGAAGAAGCTTACTTATCGGTTTATTGGTCCTTATCAGATATCTGCGAGAGTGGGTGCTATGGCTTATCGGGTGGCGTTGCCGCCGAGTCTTTCGAATTTGCACGATGTGTTCCATGTTTCACAGCTTCGGAAGTATGTTCCAGATCCTTCGTATGTGATTCTGATGGATGAGGTTGAGGTAAGGGAAAACCTTACGGTGGAGGCATTACCAGTGAGAATTTTGGATCGCGAGTTGAAGCGGTTAAGAGGCAAGGATATTGCGCTTGTGAAAGTAGCGTGGGGAGGCGCTGCTGAGGGAAATTTGACTTGGGAGTTGGAGAGTCGGATGCGGGAGTCGTATCCGGAGTTGTTCGTCTCAGGTAATATTTTCGAGGACGAAAATTTCTAAGTGGGGGAGAGTTGTAACGCCCCAGTTTTAGGTAGTTTTATTTAATCGAGTCGATTTAATTATTTTTATTATTATATTATTTTATTTTTGACTTTTATTTGATAATATATTATTTTTCGTCGTGAGTATGTTTTATCGCGTTTTGGGAACGTTCGCGAGATATTTGAGTGTAGGGGTATTTTGGTAATTTCACTTTATTTTCCTTAAGTTAGTAAAATAGAAATAGAAAGAGAGAAAAATAGGGAGAAAGAAAAAGAGAAGAAGGAAAAGGGAAAGAAAAGAGAAAGAAAGAAGAAAAGAGAGAAAAACTTGGAAAGGAAGAAAATCAATCAACCGACTTTTCAAACACGATTAAATCGGGTAAGGGTGCGAAACTCGATTATCTTATACTTGTGTATGATTATGTATGTTTGTATTTGGTTGTTTTTTAGTTGAAATTGAATGTAGAACAAAAACCATAATATGTTGAAATTGTTAGAATTCGATTAAATTGTGTCGGAAATCTTGTTTTCAGGTCCCTTATTGTTTATACATGTTAGATATATGTTGTTGTGCTATCTATTAGTAATTTTCTGGTGTTTAGGTGAAAATTGGAGTGGGTTTTGAGTGAATTTCGCAGAAAAATTCTGCAGAAAAATTCTGGGTTTCCTCTGCCATTACGCGTATCAGGCATGTCCATACGCGTATTGGCTTGGGCAATACGCATATGGGAGGCGCAAAATGAGGCAATACGCGTAATGAATTCCATTTTTCTCGACCATCTGCTGAAACACGTAATGGTACGCTATGAGTTTGGGCAATACGTGTATGGCTCAGGGCAATACGCGTATGGCCAGCAGGGGTGCAAAAAGTTGTTTTTTCGCGATTCCTTTTCTTTGTACGTCCATAACTTGTGTTTCGATTATCCGTTTTGAACATACTTGGTATCGTTGGAAAGTTAATAAAATGTACTTTCTTATTAAAATGGTTTTGAGATTGTTGGCCGATTTAATTATGTTGAGAATTTGGAATAGTGTCGTTTTGTGGACTTTTACCATTTTAATTGTGTGTAATTGATGTGTATCATGCAATGTGCTGTTGATATGGATATCGTATGACTTGTGTGCTGATGTGTGAAGTAAATGCATGTGATGAAATGTTGTGATGATGAATTGTGGCCTAAGGGCAAGAAAATGCAATGTGTTGTATTTGATTATATATGCATGATTATGGATGTGTATATGTGTGCATTTGAATGTCATGAGTCATTGTATGCCAAGCATCATGATATGCATTCTTGAGATGTCGTGTGCCCTTGTGGGGTGTGAGCGATGAATCGATTCCAGAGGGAATCCGCTATAACATCGTGTGCCTTATAAAAAGAGGACCTAAAGCGATGATTATAGACGATCGTGTGCCTTATACAAAGAGGACCTAAAGCGATCGGATCGTGTGCTTTATACAAAGAGGACCTAAAGCGATCCATAAACGTCGTGTGCCTTATACAAAGAGGTGTGAGCGACGGAGAACATCGTTTGCCCGACGGGGAGTTACACTAAGTAACAAGCGATGATTCCAATAGTTCCTGAGTGAACTAATGATGAGATTGACGGATGGATGGTACCGCATTTGCATAGAGTCGTTGTGTCGGTCTCTTTCAATTTGCATAAATCAAGAATGGATTGATTTTGTGTGGAATTGTGAATGGAATTGATGAGTTGAGATATATATATATATATATATATATATATATATATATATATATATGTTGTTGATAAATGCATTGATCTTGATTATATATGCCTTGGTGATGGATGTTTGAGATATGCATTGTGTTGTTTTGTGTTTGAATTCTGGTGTAAGATGTGGTGAGAATATTTTATATGTGTATTTTTGTGTTATTATATAATTGTATGCAATTATATTATGATTTTGTTTCTCACCCTTCTGCTGTTTTGAATGCTCTATGAGGCATTGCAGATTAGATGCTGGAGGTCTTTTTGTGAAGCTTAGGTCTTCATTCTTTTGTCGGTCGGCTCTGATATGTAGCATCGGGTAGTCAGGGAGATCGTTGTGATTTATGTGTATATGTATATATATCTTTTGGATTGTATATGTATGAATCTGTGAATGACAGACAAACTTTTTATGTTATATATATATATATATATATGAGATTCAGTTGCAGATTTTCCGCTTTTATTCTGTATCTGAATTGTGGGTAGTAGGAACTAAGTTCCTCTGTTATTTGCTGCCTGATTGTTGCATATCTTTATAAGCAGGTTTATTGTGTTTTGTCTCAATTGATGTGACGCCTTCGTCTATGCCATGAATGTTTAATTATACTCTAATGAAATTTTTATCGCTTTATTTAATTGGGGGTGTAGATTGGGGGTGTTACATTTGACACTATATCCAGCCAAGTTACCGTAAGCAGGAAAGTCGTTGATTGTGCAAAATAACATTGCACGCATCTTAAAATTTTCCCCAGAATATGCATCATCAACTTCAACGCCTTCATCCCACAAGAGTCGTAAATCATCAATTAACGGACTTAGATAAACATCTACGTCGTTACCAGGTTGTCGTGGTCCAGAAATCATCACACTTAATAATATATACTTGCGCTTCATACTCAACCAAGGAGATAGGTTGTCAATAGTGAGAAGAACAGGCCACGAAGTATGATTAGTGCTCAGATTACCAAAGGGGTTCATTCCATCGGTGGCAAGTCTAAGCCTAAGGTTTCTTGGCTCAACTCCAAAATCCGGAAACAACAAATCAATTTTCTTCCATTGCAACGAATCAGCAACATGGCGAATGTTTCCATCACGAGTCCTTTCATCTGCATGTCATCTAAGATTCTTTGCGTCATTCAAATTAGCAAAAAGTCTCTTAAATCGTGAAATTATTGGCAAGTACCATAACACTTTAGCAGGAGGATGCTTCCTACTAACATTGTCATAGTCATTGTCATCACCACTGTTGGCCTTCAGCTTGTAACGCGACACACCATATTACGGACATTGATACAAGTCTTCATACTCTTTCTGGTATAATATGCAATCATTAGGGCAAGCATGTATTTTAATTTACTCCAGGCCCATTGGACACAATATCTTCTTGGCCTCATAACAACAATCCGGCTATTTGTTATCTTTTGGTAACATTTCCTTTAGCAGTTGAAGTAATTCCGTGAAACTTTTTTCGACCATCCATTTTTTGCCTTCAGATTAAACAACTTTAACACTGCCGAAAATCGTGTAAAATCTGTGCATCCCTTATATAAAGGGGTGTCTTTATCACTACATAAAGTATTATAAATATGAGCATTCTTAAAAGAAAATTCCCCAATATCACGAAACATATCCTCTAGTTGATCTTCCATATATTCATCTTCATCCACTCTTTGACTTTGTGACGCACGACTTTCCTCCACCTCACCATGCCACGTCCATATTATATAATTTTGACATATACCATCACAACAAAGGTGATGGAATATTTCATCCTTTCTACACATTTTGATATTCGCGCAAAGAACACAAGGACAATAAAAGATACCATTATTGTCGGGAAGATGTTTATCAGCGTATTCAAGAAATTCAAGAACTCCTTTATCATAAACCGGAACTAATCTATCGGCTTTCATCCAACTACGATCCATAACAACTTCTGAAATTTATACACATATAATAATGTGAATGACACACCAAAATATAATCCAAAAACTTAATGCATATGCAAATCTAAACCTAAAGCATATAAAACATTTACTCTAATATTGACTTGAGCATAAACAACATAAACATACTGACTTGAGCATATACAACATACACAAAGAAAAAAGGAATGAAGATGTTGAAGAATACCGTACTTCGAAGCTGAAGAATTAAATGAACGAAGAGGGTGTGAAGATTTGAGCTACAAATGAAGGGATACGAAGAGGGTAAAGATTACGTCGCCGCTGTCGTCTCTAGCTTGCTTGTTCGCCTAAGGCGTCTTTTGAAAGAAATAATACATAATAAGTTTTGATTTAATTTATCAGTGAACCCTTTAATTACGGTTGAAAAGCACAACCGTAGTGGAATTGAAGTCCTCTTACAACGGTTGTTTTACTTCACCATTGTAAACTCTTTTACAATTTATTTTTAAAATAATGGAGTTAAGTCCTATAACAACGGTTGGTTTAATAAACCGTTGTAAAATCATTTACAATTTATTTTACTTCAACGTTGTAAACTCTTTTACAATTTATTTTTAAAATAATGGAGTTAAGTCCTATAACAACGGTTGGTTTAATAAACCGTTGTAAAATCATTTATATTTTATTTTATAAATAATAGATTTATGTGACAAATGCTTAATGTACTCTAAAAAATGGAAAAAGTGTAACTGTTGGGAATCAAAGTTTGCTACACAATATTTATTACTAAGGTCTTTTAAAACAACCGTCATTATATTTCTGTTTATACATACGGCTACTTACTGGGCGCGAAAATTTTAACCTATTACAACAGTTTATATGAATTCCTTGTAAACCTGGCGTTGTTGTTTGCGCGTTTTGTAACAGTGCATGGAAACACCTTTGACTGAGTTTGTCTTGAAAGAATGCTTTGAAATGATTTAGAACAAAACGAAGCGATGCAAAGCGAAGCAAATATGGCCATGGGAGAAATGTGGGTAAAAAATTAGGTTAGGGTTGGGGAAAATGACGCGGGTGTTATGCTATCATTCAGTTAAACAAAATAAAAGAAATTAATCTCATCCCTTTTCCATGTTGTCATTCAATTAAACAAAATAAAAAAATTAATCTACGTGGACTTCCTAGTAGTTTCGATCGGTAACAAGCCTTCCCATTGCACTTGTACCTGGCGGACTGGTTGGCCATTTTGAATGACACTACGGTGACCAACAATGGCAAGGGGCAGTAAAATCGGTCCTTGTTCAGTGGTGGTCAATGGAAGAGGCAGCAGCTGAGTGGAATGATCTCCATTATAGAGTTTCAAAGCCGACACATGAAATACGGGGTGTATTTTTGCAGCAGGAGGAAGCATTAGCTTATAAGCAACCGATCCAATTTTTTTGATCACGGGAAAAGGACTAAAGTAGCGCATACTGAGTTTTTTTTTACGCCTTAACACCACTGAGTGTTGTCTGTATGGTTGCAATTTGACAAAAACCATATCACCAATTTGAAAGTCAACAAAACGACGTTTGGTGTCAGCAAACTTTTTCATAATTTGTTGAGCGCGCGCCAGATTGGACTTGAGAGATGTAATAGTATCATCTCGTTCAGTTAACATTTGTTGCAGCAAGGGAGGATCAACTTTGTTAACTTCGTAACGAATAAGTGTTGGAGGATCGCGACCGTACACAACTTTGAAAGGGGTCATTCCAATACTAGTGTGGAAGGACATGTTGTACCAATACTCGGCCCAAGATAACAATTTGGACCACTGTCGAGGTGATTCACTAGTGAAACATCGTAGGTACAACTCCAAACATTTGTTAACAGCTTCAGATTACCCATCAGTTTATGGGTCATAGGCGGTACTCATGGCCAAAGTAGTGCCACTGAGTTTGAACAAATATTACCAAAACTGACTAGTAAATACACGATCTCTGGCAGACACAATTGTCTTGGGAAAACCATGATGTTTAACTATTGTGTGAAGGAAAACTCCAGCAACTTTGGAGCTATTATAATCAGCTTTGAGGGGCATGAAATTGCTGTATTTTGAAAGCCTGTCAACAACCACAAAAATGAAAGTGTAAGCATTAGATGACGACAATCCGATTATGAAATCCATTGATAAGTCTTCCCAAATTTGTTGTGGAATGGGTAGGGGCTGTAGCAACCCTGCAGGCACGGCAGTAGAATGCTTTGCTTGTTGACAAATTAGGCATTTCAAAATGAACTCCTTGATGTCCTTTGCCATATTAGGCCAAAAGAATTGGGAAGCTATGCGAGCCTTGGTGCGTGTGACTCCAGCATGACCCCCAACAGTAGAAGAATGAAATTCAGTCAATATGATGTGAATCAAGTCAGGCTTCTGAGGTATCACCAGCCTATTTTTCCAAAATAACGTGTCATGTTTGACCTGATAATGTGGTATAGAATTGGTTCCCAATAAGCATTTATTTCGAATCTCAGCTAAAGAAGCATCATCGTTCACGGCTGCAGATATCATTGAGATAAGTTGAGGAGTTTGCATAGACATAGCCAAGCAGAAGGAACGGGAGAGACTATCAGCTGCTATGCTATCAACACCTGGTTTGTATTCAATTATGAAATCATCGCCAAGGAATTTGTGAAGCCGTATTGTTGCTCTGGGGTTTGAATTGGCTGATCAGTGAGTGCTTTGAGACTGTGTTGATCAGTTTTGATAATAAACTTATGGCCAATAAGATAGTGACGGAATTTTGCAAATGGCATATAATTCTCGCACATAAGCGGATTGTTTCTGCGTTCGAGGGCACAATTTCTTCGAAAAATACGCAATAGGATGGCGATCTTGACTGAGCACAACTCTAATGCCCGAACCGGATGCGTCCGTTTCCAAGGTGAAAGGTAAATGGAAATCTGGCAACGTCAGAACTGGAGCTTGTGTAATGGCTTGTTTGAGCTTATTAAAAGCATCAGTAGCAACAGATGTCCAATTAAAAGCATCTTTCTTTAACAATTCTATCAGTGGTGAAGCAATAGCAGCATAATTGCGAATAAAATTCCAGTAGTAACCCGATAACCCTAAAAACCCACGAAGCTGTTTGAGTGAAGTAGGGACTTTCCATTCTAAAACAACTTGAATTTTTTATTTATCCATCTCAACCCCTTGACTGGAGATGGTGTGGCCTAGATAATCCATTGAGGTGAGACCAAAACAACATTTGGAGAATTTCAGAAACAGCACATGTCGTTGCAGCAGCCCTAACACAACTTCCAAATGTTCAAGATGGGAATACCAAGAGGGGTTGTACACAAGTATATCATAAAAAAAAACTAGCACAAACTTGTGTAATTGGTCACGAAATACAGAGTTCATAAGACTTTGAAATGAAGCTGGGGCGTTTGTTAAGCCGGAATGCATAACAAGCCATTCATACAAACCTTGATGAGTTCTAAACGTAGTCTTATGACGATCCTCGGGATGGACTAGGATTTGGTGATACCCAGAACGCAAATCCAACTTAGAAAAGTAAGCACCTCCAAATAATTCATCTAACAATTCATCCACGGTGGGAATGGGAAAACTGTCCTTGATTGTAATCGCGTTTAAGGCACGATAATCAGTGAAAAAGCGCAAGGATCCGTCCTTCTTTTTGACTAACAAAACTGGGGAAGAAAATGGACTCGTGCTGGGTTGAATAATACCACGCTTCAACATCTCAGACACCATTTTTTCAATCTCAGCCTTCTGACTATGGGGATAACGGTAGGGTTTGACCTTCACCGGGTTACTCCCATCAATGAGAGGGATTGAATAATCCTGATCTCGAGGTGGCGGTAAGCGTGTCAGTTCATCAAACACAGACCAATAATGGTGTAACAGAGTGGCCAAGTCAACAGGGAGTGTATCAATAGAAGTTGTAGATGATGGTTATGTTTTGGAATGGAATTGCAATGTGTATGATAAATCAATAGCATGAGTATTCTAAAGACGACGAATGTGATGAAATTGAGATTGGTCTGGTTCTGTGACTTGATTACCTTTAAGAGTGATAAATTTGTTGTTGATGTAGAATTTAATAGACAACGCGTCATAATCCGCAATGTGAGGACCTAAAGTCTTGAGCCAAAGTACGCCTAACACCAGATCAGCGCCAGTAATTGGTAGCAGATACACCCGAAGGTGAAGAGTATGGCCTTGAATGGTTACTGGTAAATCATGAATCAACCCAGAAGCTGTCAAAGTGCTACCATTTCCCACAAGAACTTGAAATTGAGGAGCTTCGTGGATTGGCAATTTCAAGCACTGAGCAATACGTGGTTGAAGGAAGTTATCAGAGCTGCCACTATCAAGTAAAACTTGAATTTGGACGCCTTGAATTTGACCTTGGAAACGAATTATTCCAGCACTATATGCCCATTTGAGAGCATTGAATGAGAGATGGTGCTCTGACTCAAGAACAGTAAGTAGTGGATCATCATCTGGAGGGTCTATTTTGGGTTCCGGTGGATCTGAATCATTCACTTGCATCAAGAGGTAGTGTTTATTTGGACAACGATGGTTAGGTAAAAACTTTTCATCACAATAGAAACATTGTCCTTTGTCTCGCCGGAGTTGAATCTCAGCTGCCGTAATACTACGAATGGGACGAGCTCGGACGTTGGTGTTTGGATTTGGGAATGGTTTGAAGAAAAGGGTAAGATAGCGTTTGTGGGTCGGGTCAGGGAGTGTGGACTGGGATTGTAGAAAGATTTTGTGGGTTGGGGGTAAGTTTAGTAATTAGGGTGTATTTTTCCTCAAAGAGTTTGGCTAGTGATAGGGCTTTGGATAATGAAATAGGGTTTTGGGCTATAACATCACATCGGAGGTTAGGCTTAAGTCCACTCACAAAACAATCAAATAATGCCTCTGGTGAGAGACCCTGGGATCGATTAGCAAGTGTGGTGAAGGTGGAATAATAATCAGAGACGGTGGTGGTTTGAGTTAATTTGAAAAGGGTGGGTCTGGGAGATTCAAACGGCGACAGTCCATATTCTAATTCCAAAGCACAGATGAAAGCTACCCAAGATCTAAAAGGGTTGTTACGAGTAATCATTTGGTACCAAGGCACCTCATCCTTATCTAAATGTACTGCTGCTATGGTAAGTCGGTGATTGTCCGGCGTAGAGTAATAATCAAAGGATTGCCCAGCTTTAAATATCCAGTTTAATACCTCAGTGCTATCAAATCTGGGAAAATCGAGCTTCACGTTACGCACCTGGAAAGTTTACGGCCGCGATGAGCCATCGGAGTTCAAGCTACCATTCAAAGCGGAAGAGAGCTGTAAGCTGCCAAGTTGTGCTTCGACTCGCTTGATTCGCGCCATATCAGCATGGTGGTGTTGCATATAGTCATTATGACGTGCGTCAGCGTCTTCCATCATATTTTGCATCGTGGCATTGATGTCGTTGATTGCAGCTTCCAAGCCTTTCATCCGAGTATTTTCCGCCATGGTAAGAAGAATGAAAGCACCAAATGTAACAGTGGCAAAAGTGTGCAGCCGAAAAATTATAACAGGGCTAAGCAATGTAAGCAGAAAGTTTCAAATAGGTCTCTTCACTATATGTAAAGCAAATACAATGAAGAATCTAAGCAATACTTTTGCAATAAAAAGGAAAAGAAATTCATTCACAAGGAATGCCACTAGAGAGGGGAAAGACTTGTATCAAATTCTGCACACCCATCATTACTGCAGTCTCTCTATTTGTACTAACCAGAGGAATATTTTATGTTAGGAATTCTCTCTCTCTTTCCCCTCCTTGGCTCCATAATGTAAGGATCATTTGCCACGTATTTTTGTCCTTTTCCTTCAGCATCCTTTGTCCTTTTCTATCAAATTTTATTTAAGAATTTTTAAATAGTAAGGCTCATATAATTAATTTATATTATTATTAATATATAGAGTTGTGAATTGTATTATTTTTATTTTTATTTTTATGAATATCAATTTAATATTTTAATTATTTCTTTTTTCATTGATTAATTAATATGCCATATTGAGAATAATAATATGTTAAGTGTGAGTTGAAGTTCTACATTGATTATAAATGTGATTGATTATAAATGTGGAGAGTTGGGCATTTAACCTTATGTAAATTTAATTTAATAATATATGTTTTAAAATTTGAATATTTAAGATGAATTACAAGATTTCCCTAAAATATAAAGGTGCTCTTGTGAAATATTGGCCTTTATATTTCTAATATTATACTTTTACTATTAGTCTTTTATCTTCTCTTTTATTGTTAATTTTTAATTTAATTTATAGTTTTATTTACTAATTATTAATTAAATCTAAATTGTATTTATTTATTCAACTTTAATATTGTCGATTTAGTTCAAATTTCAATGCTGCTAATTGTTCACAAATATTTTAAAAAATTAGGTTGTAGTTTTTCTCTTCTTTCCATTCTTCATTATCGCCTCCTAAATTATCTTTTTAAGATTACAAAGTTTAATTCTGAATATCAAAAACATAAAATTTGATAAGTTACTTTAATCTTAAACAATTTTTTTTTATAAAAATCACAATTTTTAGAACAGAGCCATCAAATTGTTTGAAATGATCATGACTATATGAGCAATTTAAAAAAATACATAGAATTATATATATATATATATATATATATATATATATATATATATATATAACTAAAATAAGTCACTCTAATATAAAATGTATCAAAAATAATATGAGGGAATTCAAGAACACAATCCAAATAACTAACAAAAGCAAAAAAGCGGACTACATAACAGAAGATAAGCAAGATAAAGGATTTAATCTACATAACTGGTAATTATAATCGAAAGAAACATATTTCTTCTTTAACCACAATACAAATGAAGTTTTACCCTTTTAAATAACACATGTAACTACTTCGTTTAATTCTGGAAAATATGTTTATTGCGCTCTTTTCAAATAATTATTCTTTTACTAGATGTGCACGAACTTAAGAAGAGTATTCTTGAGGAAGGTCATAAGAGCGGTTTGAGTATTCATTCCGGTGATACTTGTAACACCCTTTTCTACCCCACAAATATACACGGCAAAATACACAAATTATTAGAGTAAAAATCACCTCAAAAGGGTGCACATTTTCTCAATAACTCAAAATAAAACATTTACTCCGTAAACACGGGTTTTCCTCAAAATATTCAAAAGCCATCAAAATTAGCAGCGGAACCACCATAACCACAATAATCCAAAATCAAAAGGTTTTAAAATAAAAACCCTAATAATCAAATAACAACAAAATGTCAACATAATATATTTCGACTCAACGACCCAACCCGATGTTACACTATCAGTGCAAGACCCTCTACGTCGACCAAAAGCACTAAGAACTCCAAAAGTCCTCGAAGGCATCCACAGCTAAGCCGGATCACCTGCACGTTACCCACGTGGAGGCAAAATTCAAACAGGCAGGGTGAGTAATCACAATTCATTATAATCAATATAAAAATAGGATATGCATAAAATGGCGTCATTATTATATACAACATCATCAGGGTCATCAAAAAGCATCAAAAGTCACAACATCATAAACCACATCAAGATGCCACATAAATGCAATGCACAACAAGACTCATGCATGTGATACCAATTCATCAAAGTCGATGGACACTAGGCCATCACCCTCCAAAGATCCCCGTTATTAGGATCGATTCTACATAAGAACCGGAGTACGTCAAAATTACCTCACATCCACACAATGGGATTGAAGCCACAATAGATCGAAGTCTGGAATGCTATGAATGCATGATACACAACGTCATTATCATCATCATCAATAAAAGTCATTATGTGCATAATCATTCATCAAAATCTCATGTTAATCATATCCTCATTTATTCATCAAAATATCATTAATCATCATATCATAATCATCAATATAATCATGGTAATTCATCGGAATAATCGCAGCTCAAAACATCAAGACAACATAAGAATCATAAACCAAATATATTGTTTCAACGCACAACACATAGCACATACACGAAAAACCCGACTACTGCATCGAATAGTTGGAATTCTTGCATTGGAAGTAATTTTATCAAAAAGTGTTTGAAGCCAGCTTTCCAACGACTCGAACGGCGACTGAAACGGACATATGGATTAAAATTTATGAATTTCTGAAGTTTAGAAAAATTATGTCCGTAACAGCAGCAAACAGCACTGTCATGTTCATTGCGAGTTCGCTACTGCTCGCTATGCGAACTCTCGTGGACAGAAAACCAGAAAAATGCGATTTCTGCAGTTTAGAGGCCTTTCGGACCTCCGAATTCGATTCTGTAAAAAGTCTCAACAATTTAACCGATCAATTTATGCATTTTTCCTCTTATCAAAACTTCCGACACGCAAAAACCCCAATCCCCAAATCTACACAAACAACACATACGGATGATCCTAATGGTTTATCTATCCTCATACAAATATTATGCAACCCTTAGAGATTAAAGAATCCCAAATACCATCATAACTCCCACAAATCCCTTTCCCTACAAGGTCAGAACAACATCAATAGGGAGATTATCCTCGAAGGCCTACTTTTATCCAATTGAATCCAACCCTTCATATTCATCATCAATCCACAAAAACAACACCTAAATCATCAATTTACTCATAAACTCACAAACCTACATAGACCTCAAAAATCCGCTTTAAACACATCGAATTCCTATATAGAAAACAATGAAAAGCAATACTCCCCATACCTTAGATTGTCGATTCCAAGCTTTCTTTCTTTAGTTCTTGGAAACCTTTTCGAATCCTAGGCTTTTCCCTTTTTCCACGGAGCTCTGGCCTTTTCCCTTCTTTTCACGGTCTAACAAAATGAATCATATACCTCTCAAATTCTCCTTTTTGTTAAACCTAACCCTTGGGCTTCTAAAATGGGCTTTCCCAATATTACCCTCACTAACTCCTCCTTAAAAGTCTAATTTACCCTTAATCCTTCTAATATTACTTAAATAAATAATAATACAATATATTCTATATTATATACTATTATTTAAATAAATAACCATAACTCCACAAAATACTGACGTCAACACAAACTACCAAAATTCACTAAAATTCACGAATATTATATTTAAATAAATTAAATAAATATTCTTACAAATTTGGGGTGTTACAACTCTCCCCTACTTAAAGAATTTTTGCCCTAGAAAATTACCTCAAGAAAATAGATTCGGATACGACTCCCTTAACTGATCTTCAGGTTCCCAAGTCCAACTTTCGCCAGCTGGTCCACCCCACAACACCTTCACCAAAGCTATGTCTTTACCCCACAACCGCTTCATCTCTCGACCATTAATGCGCACAGGTAACCAGACCTCAAATCAATCTTACTGAACACACAAGCGCCTACCAGCTAATCCATCAAATCGTCAAAGTCGATGGACACTAGGCCATCACCCTCCAAAGATCCCCGTCATTAGGATCAATTCTACATAAGAAATGGAGCACGTCAAAATTACCTCACATCCACACAAGGGGATTGAAGCCACAATAGACCGAAGTCTAAAATGCTATGAATGCATGATACACAACGTCATTATCATCATCATCAATAAAAGTCATTACGTGCATCATCATTCATCAAAATCTCATGTTAATTATATCATCATTTATTCATCAAAACATCATGAATCATCATCTCATATTCATCAATATAATCATGGTAATTCATCGGAATAATCACAGCTCAAAACATCAAGACAACACAAGAATCATAAAACCAAATTCATCGTTTCAACGCACAACACATAGCACATACACGAAAAAACCCGACTACTACATCGAATAGTTGGAATTCTTGCATTGAAAGAAATTTTATCAAAAAAGTGTTTGAAACCAGCTTTCCAACGACTCGAACGGCGACTGAAACAGACATACAGATTAAAAGTTATGAATTTCTGAAGTTTAGAAAAATTTTGTCCATAACAGCAGCAAACAGCACTGTCATGTTCACTGCGAGTTCGCTACTGCTCGTTATGCGAACGTTCGCTATGCGAACTCTCCTGGACAGCAAACCATAAAAATGTGATTTCTGCAGTTTAGAGGCCTTCCGGACTTCCGAATTCGATTCCGTAAAAAGTCCTAGTCCCAGAATTCGAAATACTGCCATTATATAACAATTATAACAGCCTACAACACCTTTTTAGAGATCCTAACATCTTAAATATACCATAATTTAACCGATCAATTTATGCATTTTTCCTCTTATCAAAACTTCCGACACGCTAAAACCCAAATCCCCAAATCTACACAAACAACACATAGGGATGGTCCTAATGGTTTATCTACCCTCATAGAAATATTATGCAACCCTTAGAGATTAAAGAACCCCAAATACCTTCATAACTCCCACAAATCCCTTTCCCTACAAGGTCAGAACAACATCAACAGGGAGATTAGCCTCGAAGGCCTACTTTTATCCGATTCAATCCAACCCTTCATATTCATCATCAATCCATAAAAACAACACCTAAATCATCAATTTACTCATAAACCCACTAAACCTCAAAAATCCGCTTTAAACACATCGAATTCCTATATAGCAAACAATGAAAAGCAATACTCCCCATACCTTAGATTGTCGATTCCAAGCTTTCTTTCTTTAGTTCTTGGAAACCTTCTCGAATCCTAGGCTTTTCCCTCTTTCCTCAGAGCTCTGGCCTTTTCCCTTCTTTTCACGGTCTAATAAAATGAATCCTATTCCTCTCAAATTCTCTTTTTTGTTAAACCTAACCCTTGGGCTTCTAAAATGGGCTTTCGCAATATTACCCTCACTAACTCCTCCTTAAAAGTCCAATTTACCCTTAATCCTTCTAATATTATTTAAATAAATAATAATACAATATATTCTATATTATATACTTTTATTTAAATAAATAACCAAAACTCCACAAAATGCCAACGTCAACACATACCACCAAAATTCACTAAAATTCATGAATATTATATTTAAATAAATTAAATAAATATTCTTACAAATTTGGGGTGTTACAATACTAAAATGTGTCAAGACTTGAAGAAGTTGTTTTGGTGGCCAGGAATGAAGAAAGAAATTGCTGAGTTTGTGTATGCGTGTTTGAATTTCCAAAAGTCAAATATTGAACATCAAAAGTCGTTTGGTCTGATGCAGCCGTTGTCTATCCCGAAATGGAAGTGGGATAACATTCGATGGACTTTGTGTCTGGGTAGCCCCAGACAGTGAGAAATTGTGATACCATTTGGGTTATTGTGGATAGGTCGATTAAGTCGGCTCACTTCATTCTGATTCGTCTTAACTATATATTGGAGAGGCTAGCAGAGCTGTATATTGTGTATATTGTCAGTTTTCATGGGATTCCATTAAGTATTATATCTGACAGAGATCTGAGGTTTACGTCGAGGTTCTAAAAGAATTTGTAGAAGGCTTTGGGTACGAAGCTATGTTTGAGTTTTGCTTATCACCCGCAGACAGATGGTTAGACGGGGAGGACTATCTAATCCTTAGAAGACTTGTTGAAGGCTTGTGTGCTACAACAAGGAGGTGCTTGGGACAACTTTTTACCATTGATCGAGTTTACCTACATCAACAGTTTCCATTCAAGCATTGGAATGGTGCCGTTTCAGGCGTTGTATGGTAGAAGGTATATGACACATTATGTTGGTATGAGTCAGGATAGGGTGTTGTGATTAGACCTAAGATTGTCCAACATACCACAGAGAAGATCAAAGTGATCCAAGAGAAGATAATAGTTACACAAAGTCGCCATAAGAGCTATCAAGACAAGCGAAGAAAAACACTTGAGTTCCAAGAGGGAGATCGCATATTTTTGAGAGTTACTCCAGTAATTGGTGTTGGTAGAGCTTTGAAGTCTCAAAAGCTCACTCTGTGTTTCATTGGTCTGTACCAAATTTTGTAGAGGATAGGAGAAGTGGCATATCGGATTGCTTTACCATCGTCGCTTTCTAATCGTCATGATGTGTTTTATGTGTCCAATTGGATGATGTGCATGTGAGACATAACCTGGTTGTTGAGGCATCACCCATGCGGATAGAGGATCAGAAAGTAAAGTAGTTGCATGGTAAGGAGATTACCTTGGTGAAGGTAGCTTGGGGGCGACCAGCTGGTGGAAATGTGGCTTGGGAGCTTGAGAGCCAGATGAGGGAGTCATATTTGAATCTGCTTACTTAAGGTAATTTTAGAGGGTGAAAGTTCTTTAGATGGAGGAGAGTTGTAAAACCTCAATTTTTGAGTTATTATTTTTAATTTATTTAATTGTATTTAAATTTAATTATTATGTGTGCTAACTGAATTAATTTAGATGATGAGGGTGTGTGACCTCGAGATGAAAGTGTATGAGTAATTAGAGATTGGTAGAAATGGGCTAGAATTATTAAGAATTATTTTAGTAATTAAAATAATTATATTTTAATTTAATTAATTAAATAGAAAATAAAGGATTTGGGGCTTAATTGAGAATTATGAAAAATAGAGGAGAGGAATGAGTGAGAATGTTCATAAGTGAGAGGTGAGTTTATAATTTTAACTAGATTACCCTAATGATATAAATTAGTAGATAACTTATTTTAGGGAGTTTCTATCATGCGTAAAATAAAAAATTGGGAATAGAGAGGATGCTAGAGAAAGTGCAAGAGTAAAGCTAGGAACTTGGAGGAATTTGGAGAATCAAAATCAGATTTTTTTTTCACAACTGTTGGGATAATTAGGTGAGGGAAATAAGTTTCTTCATAAATAGGTATAATGCATAAATGGTAGAGTGTGAAGTCCTTAATCTTCAATAGGATTTGAAATTTTTGCCTATGCAGACAGCAGATGTCCTAACACATGTCAAGACATTGTGCTGCATAAATATTAAACAAGGACAACACAAACAAACTGATATTCAGAATATCAGTAACAGCAGCAAGACAAATTGCATAAAGTAAACAAACACACATCAATTGTTAACCCAGTTCGGTGGAAATCACCTATATCTGGGGGCTACCAAGCCAGGAATGAATTCATTATTAGTAGTATTAATTTAGAGCTAAACTCCCCTATTTACAACTCCTCACTTAATCCATACTCAGTACAATTCTATCTAGAAATCACCATCTAGATAAGAGAAACCCATCTCAATTCCTAAATCACCTCAGTGATATATAACAGTTACAATTTGCAATAATCTGTTCAATTGAAAGACATTCCTTCCAATAACAGTATTCAGCCAAGACTCTTGACTAACAACAATACTTGGTTTTGCTTAAAAGCTTCAACCAAGAATAATACTCAGCTCTTGCTTCAAAACTTCGAGTGAGACCAATTTACAACAGCCTATATCGACCACATAATATCAAAGGATACATGGGTGACTTACAAACTACACAAGAGACTCTCAAAACCCTAAACCCTTATGTTGCACCGACGACTTGTTCTTATGTGTGCTTGCTATTTTAGATCTAGCAAGTCCTTATTTTTAGACTCCTGCAGTATAGGCTTGGACTTTTCAATCAGATCAAATCTTCACGTTTTAAGTCAGTTGCAGAATCTTCTCCACAAAAATAGGAACAAATCTCCAAATAGTTTCCTAAAATGTATCCAAGATCCTTTTTATGAAATCCAATTAAATCTACACTTTGTTCCTAATAAATCTCCTTGACCTGTGTATAATGACGAGGCATATCCAAAATATTCTCATCACAACAAATCTGTCAAGAGATATACAACAGCAGCACCTGCTGTACCAGACAAAGATGAGTATTATATGTGTTGTTTTGTGTTTGAATTCTGGTGTAAGATGTGGTGAGAATATTTTATATGTGTATTTTTATGTTATTATATAATTGTATGCAATTATATTATGATTGTGTTTCTCACCCTTCTGCTGTTTTGAATGCTCTACGAGGCATTGCAGATTAGATGCTGGAGGTCTTTTTGTGAAGCTTGGGTCTTCATTCTTTTGTCGGTCGGCTCTGATATGTAGCACCGGGTAGTCGGGGAGATCGTTGTGATTTATGTGTATATGTATATATATCTTTTGGATTGTATATGTATGAATCTGTGAATGAGAGACAAACTTTTTATGTGATATATATATGAGATTCAGTTGCATATTTTCCGCTTTTATTATGTATCTGAATTGTGGGTAGTAGGAACTAAGTTCCTCTGTTATTTGCTGCCTGATTGTTGCATATCTTTATGAGCAGGTTTATTGTGTTTTGTCTCAATTGATGTGACGCCTTTGTCTATGCCATGAATGATTAATTATACTCTGATGAAATTTTTATCGCTTTATTTAATTGGGGGTGTTACATTAAGTGGTATCAGAGCCAGTCTGTGTTAGTTTGTGTCAGTCCTTGTTGGTCCTTGTGTTTGGGTGAGCTGTTTGTTTAACCATAGTTGCTGTTATTGGAAATGAACAGAATATGGCTGATAGGAATAATGTTGCTTTGGCTGCTGCTATGCAAGCTATGGCTCGGGCTGTGCAGGGTGCACCTAATGCTGGTGGGAATGATGAGTTCAGGAAGAACAAACCGACTGTCTTCAAAGGGAGACATGATCCTGATGGTGCACAGATTTGGCTTAAGAAGATTGAAAGAATCTTTCGAGTAATGGACTGTGCTGAGGAACATAAGGTGAGACTGGGTACTCACATTTTGTAGGAGGAAGCTGATGATTGGTGGGTTAGTACGCATCATGTGTTAGAAGCTGGAGATGAAGAGGTCACTTGGACTTTGTTTAGCAGGGAGTTTTTGAGGAAGTATTTTCCTGAAGATGTTAGGGGAAAGAAAGAGATAGAGTTCTTGGAGTTGAAACAAGGTAATATGTCTGTTGTTGATTACACTGCTAAGTTTGTGGAACTTGTACAGTTTTATCCACATTATGCTGAAGTGACTGCAGAGTTTTCTAAGTGTGTGAAGTTTGAGAACGGATTGCGTCCTGAGATCAAGCAGGCAATCGGTTATCAAAGGATTAGGAGGTTTTCAGATTTGGTGGATTGTTGTAGGATTTATGAGGAAGATAGCAAAGCTCGTTCTACTCACTATAAGAGTGTGAATGAAAGGAAAGGGAAGCAACCATTTCGTGGTGGTCCTTATGTGACACCAGCTGATAAGGGTAAGAAAAGGGGTAGTTTTGAGAAAAGGCCAAGTGGGGGAGGTATGTCTAATCCTCCGAGATGTTTTAGGTGTGGCGACTTAGGACATCGTCAGTTTGAGTGTAGGAAAGATATGAGGAAGTGTTCCAATTGTGGAGGTTTAGGACATATTGCAGCTGATTGTAAGAGGAATGTGGTGAAGTGTTTCAATTGTGGTGAACCTGGTCATGTTAGCACGAAGTGTTCGAAACCAAAGCAAGCTCCAGCTGGTGGGAAAGTTTTTGCATTGGCAGGGACTCAGACTACAAGTGTAGACCGTCTGATCAGAGGTACTTATTTTATTAATAGTACACCTTTAGTTGCTATTATTGATACTGGAGCGACTCATTCGTTTATTTTGTCTGAGTGCGCGAAGCGTTTGAATCTTTTGTTGTCTTCGATGAGTGGAGAGATGGTTATTGATACTCCAGCAATGGGGTCGGTAACTACTTCTTTGGTTTGTTTAAGTTGTCCTTTGACCATTTATGGTAAAGATTTTGAGATGGATTTGGTGTGTTTGCCGTTGGAGGGTTTAGATGTGGTTCTGGGTATGAATTGGTTGCAGTTCAATCGGGTGCATATTGATTGTTATCATAAGCTGGTAAGATTTCCTTCTCTTGAAGAAGACGAGGAATCGAGTTTCTTATCTACCAAAGAGTTGAAGAAACTTTTGGCAGACGAAGCTCAGTTGTTCGGGTTGTTTGCATCGTTGACACTTGATAGTCAAGTTGTACTTGATGTGTTTCCAATTGTGTGTGAATTTCCCGAGGTGTTTCCTGAGGATATTTCAGATGTGCCGCCAGAGAGAGAGGTGGAGTTTTCTATAGATCTAGTTCCTGGTAATAGACCTGTGTCTATGGCACCTTATCGTATGTCGGCATCTGAGTTGGTTGAATTAAAGAAGCAATTGAATGAATTGTTAGAAAAGAGGTTTATGAGACCGAGTGTGTCGCCTTGGGGTGCTCCGGTTTTATTGGTGAAAAAGAAGGATGGAAGTATGCGATTGTGTATTGATTATCGCCAACTGAACAAGGTGACGATTAAGAATAAGTATCCTCTTCCAAGAATTGATGATTTGATGGACCAGTTGGTAGGTGCTTGTGTGTTTAGTAAGATTGATTTGAGGTCAGGTTATCATCAAATTAGAGTGAAAGAGAAAGATATTCAGAAGACGGCTTTTAGGACACGATACGGTCATTACGAATATTCTGTGATGCCGTTCAGGGTTTCTAATGCGCCGGGGGTGTTTATGGAGTATATGAATCGTATTTTCCATGAGCATTTGGATCGATTTGTTGTCGTGTTTATTGATGATATCTTGATTTATTCTAAGTCCCGGGAGGAACATGCGGAACATTTGCGTGTTGTGTTGCAAATTTTGAAGGAAAGGAAACTTTTTGCCAATTTGTCCAAGTGTGAGTTCTGGTTGTCAGAAGTGAGTTTTCTTGGGCATGTGATTTCAGGTAATGGTATTGCTGTGGATCCTTCTAAAGTAGATGCAGTTCTACAATGGGAGGATCCTAGATCTGTTACTAAAATTAGAAGCTTTTTGGGTTTAGCAGGTTATTATCGGAGATTCATTGAAGGTTTTTCTAAGTTAGCACTTCCTTTGACCCAATTGACTTGTAAGGGTAAAGCGTTCATTTGGGATATTCAGTGTGAGGAAAGTTTTAATGAGCTGAAGAGAAGATTGACTATAGCTCCGATTTTGATCTTACCGAATCCTAGTGAACCGTTTGTGGTGTATTGTGATGCGTCTTTGATTGGTTTAGGTGGAGTGTTGATGCAAGAAGGTAAGGTTGTGTCTTATGCTTCGAGGCAATTGAGGATTCATGAGAAGAATTACCCTACTCATGATTTGGAATTAGCGGTTGTGGCTTTTGTGTTGAAAATTTGGAGGCATTATCTCTATGGTGCAAGATTCGAAGTCTTTAGTGATCATAAAAGTTTGAAATACTTGTTTGATCAGAAAGAGTTGAATATGAGGCAATGGAGATGGTTGGAATTTTTGAAGGACTACGATTTTAGCTTGAATTACCATCCTGGTAAAGCTAATGTGTTAGCTGATGCGTTAAGCCGGAAATCTTTGTATATGTCCGCTTTGATGGTCAAAGAGTGGGAACTTTTGGAAGCATTTAGAGATTTGAGTTTGGTGTGTGAATTGACATCTGATAGCATGAGGCTTGGTATGTTAATGGTCACTAATGATTTTCTGTTAACCGTTAGCGAGAAACAGAAGCTGGATGTGAAATTTGTTGATTTGATGACGGTTGGAGATCAAAGTATGAATGGTGAATTTAAAGTGGATGATAAGGGTGTTTTGAGATTTCGTGGTAGAATTTGTACTCCTGATGATTCGGACTTGAAAAAGATGATTTTGGAGGAAGGACACCGGAGTAATTTAAGTATACATCCGGGAGCTAATAAGATGTATCAAGATTTGAAGAAGGTCTTTTGGTGGTTTGGATTGAAGAGGGATGTGTCTCAGTTTGTTTATGCGTGTTTGACGTGTCAGAAGTCTAAAGTGGAACATCAGAAGCCTAGTGGATTGTTGCAACTGTTGGATATTCCCGAGTGGAAATGGGACAGCATTTCTATGGATTTTGTGGCAGGGTTGCCGGATACACAGAGGGGACATAATGCCATTTGGGTGATTGTGGATAGGCTGACTAAATCGGCGCATTTCATTCCGATTGACATCAGTTTTTCTTTGGAGAGGTTGGCTGAGATTTATATCAATGTGATTGTGAAGCTACATGGTGTTCCGTTGAATATTGTTTCAGATTAAGATCCGAGGTTTACTTCCAGATTTTGGGAAAGTTTGCAAAAGGCGTTAGGTTCCAAGTTGAGATTGAGTTTTGCTTATCATCCGCAGACGGATGGTCAGACCGAGAGAACTATTCAGTCGTTGGAAGATTTGTTGCGGGCTTGTGTTCTTGAGCAAGGTGGTGATTGGGATAGTTATCTTGCGTTGGTGGAATTCACGTATAACAACAGTTTCCATTCGAGTATTGGAATGGCACCTTTTGAAGCGTTGTATGGGAGAAGATGTCGAACACCTTTGTGTTGGCATGAATCTGGTGAGAGTTCGGTGGTTGGACCGAAGTTAGTGCAACAGACTACGGTAAAGGCGAAACTTATTCGTGAGAAATTGAAGGCTTCTCAGAGTAGGAAAAAGAGTTATCATGATCGAAGGAGGAAAGATCTTGAGTTTCAAGAGGGCGATCATGTATTTTTTAGAGTTACACCGGTGACGGGTGTTGGTCGTGCATTGAAGTCGAAGAAGCTTACTTCTCGGTTTATTGGTCCTTATCAGATATCCGCGAGAGTGGATGCTATGGCTTATCGGGTGGCGTTGCCGCCGAGTCTTTCGAATTTGCACGATGTGTTCCATGTTTCACAGCTTCGGAAGTATGTTTCGGATCTGTCGCATGTGATTCCGATGGATGAGGTTGAGGTAAGGGAGAACCTTACGGTGGAGGCATTACCAGTGAGAATTTTGGATCGCGAGTTGAAGCGATTAAGAGGTAAGGATATTGCGCTTGTGAAAGTAGCGTGGGGAGGCGCTGCTGAGGGCAATTTGACTTGGGAGTTGGAGAGTCGGATGCACGAGTCGTATCCGGAGTTGTTCGTCTCAGGTAATATTTTCGAGGACGAAAATTTCTAAGTGGGGGAGAGTTGTAACGCCCCAGTTTTAGTTAGTTTTATTTAATCGAGTCGATTTAATTATTTTTATTATTATATTATTTTATTTTTGATTTTTATTTGATAATATATTATTTTTCGTCGTGAGTATGTTTTATCGCGTTTTGGGAACGTTCGCGAGATATTTAAGTGTAGGGGTATTTTGGTCATTTCACTTTATTTTCCTTAAGTTAGTAAAATAGATATAGAAAGAGAGAAAAATAGAGAGAAAGAAAAAGAGAAGAAGGAAAAGGGAAAGAAAAGAGAAAGAAATAAGAAAAGAGAGAAAAACTTGGAAAGGAAGAAAATCAATCAACCGACTTTTCAAACACGATTAAATCGGGTAAGGGTGCGAAACTCGATTATCTTATACTTGTGTATGATTATGTATGTTTGTATTTGGTTGTTTTTGAGTTGAAATTGAATGTAGAACAAAAACCATAATATGTTGAAATTGTTAGAATTCGATTAAATTATGTCGGAAATCATGTTTCAGGTCCCTTATTGTTGATACATGTTAGATATATATTGTTGTGCTATCTATTGGTAATTTTCTGGTGTTTAGGTGAAAATTGGAGTGGGTTTTGAGTGAATTTCGCAGAAAAATTCTGCAGAAAAATTCTAACAAATCCCCAGTGAAGTCGCCATTTCTGTTGCGGTGAAAATCGGATAACAAATTATTAATTAATTTGCATCAGTTTCTTTTACAACCGACTTTGATTTATCCAAAGGAAAGGTTCAAGATCGTTAGAAAAACCTAAGGGGAAAATCTAAGGTTCGGGGGTTGGTTATACTAAGGGAAGGTATTAGCACCCTTAATATCTGTAGTACTCTACAAGAACCTCTTGCTTAAGTTATCTTATGTTTGCTAAAGGGTTCTATGCTAAAGGTTGAAAAAACCCTAGGGGTTAGTATCTAAGTATACTCGATAAAGCATCGCATTTTACACCTACGTATCCTCGGGAATAGAATCAGAGTATTCGTAGTTCTACTTCTACTGAACTATTGACTATGGCCAATATTCAGAGGGGAAATGAGTACAAGCTCATTGTAGAGTTTAGGAACTCTCTAAATCTAGTTGAAATGGACCTATGTTGAGGTTTAGTCAGTAGGGGAAGTGATAAATTCATTATGATGAATATCACTAAGAGTTGAGGAACTCTCCCTAAAGCTAGTTATGATTTCTATGGCTCTGATGAGGCCAAGAAACAAAGTTTCTTCCTAAGAGGTTACTTAGGTTAAGATGGGGGCTATGACTTTAAGAGTCAACATATTTAACCTTCCTTTGGAATGAAGTAAACAGACAAATCAATATAATTCCAAAAGCTACAAAAGAATAGGCATCAAAGATCGGAGATTAATCACAGCTAAATGCATCAAGAATAAAATTGAACATCTAGGATTAGCTAAAATGAAAATGAGGATTGTCAAGATTGATTTAAGAATCAAATAAAATCTAATTAAGAAATTAATTAAAATCTAATTAGAGACTAATTATTGATCAAATTAAAATCTAAATAGAAACTAACTTACTAATTTCTACTAAATAATTAATCTAAATAACAAAACCTAATGAAAAAACTAACTAAATATTAATTTCAACCTAAAAACTAATTAGAAACTAATTATTAATTTCTACTTAAAACTACCTAAATATTAATTTCAATCAAATGATGCAAGGTACAAAGAGAAACAGTTGGGCTCTTGTAACTACATGGGCACAGCAGCCCAGGTTGAAGAACATCTAGGAGCGGTTAGCTTGACCAAATGGGTCGGCTGACCCAATTAACAAGCCTACAACTACTAACCCTAAAAGAAGGACAAAATGGCCATGAGCAGAATGAAAAAATTAATATGGAGAGTCAAGCATAGCCATATGCAGAAAAACAGTAAAGAAACGGAAAGGTTTAAAGAACACGAACCTTTTTCGCAACCTTTCTATTTCTCTTTCACGGTCCTCTCTCGATCTCGTCTCAATCTCACTCTGTGCTTCCTCCGCCGTGCTCCTCGCCTTCTATTCCCTCCGTTTCCACTTCTTCGGCGACACCGCCTTCAGCCGTTTCAGGTCCGATCCATTTTCGTCTCAACCGTTTCTCCTTCAAATCCTCTTCGAGATCAATTTCGGATTTAAACACTGCTTTCTCGCTTTCAGGTTTGTTTCAAAGCTTTAAATAAATCCATTTTTCTTCTCCTCTTCCCTGATTCGGGTTCCGCGTGTCCGTGGATTACTTCTGAAGGTTGAAGGTTGAAGGTTGAATGATTCGGGTGAAAGCGGAGGTTTGATAATGATGAAGGTTGCGTCTCAAAGAATGATGATGTTGCTGGTGTAGACGATTGAAGGCTGTTTGATGTTTAAGTGATGAATTTAGAAGCTGTATGTTGGCTATAGTTTTGTTTGAAAGTGTGTATTGTGAGCTGAGAAGAAGAGGACGATAAGGGGGTGAGGAGACTGTGAAAAAGGGAAGGTTGAAGGTGAAGTTGTTAATTTGGTTGTGAGGATCTTTCTGGTAATAGGTTGTTGGATTGATGTTTGAGAGGGTTGGGTTGAATCTGAGCGAGAATATTACGAAGTTGAAGGGTTGCGATTTGAGGTGAGTTTGAGATGGAAGGAGGATGTTGAGGTGTGAAACAGGGTGGTTGAATGAAGTTACAGGTTGTGATGTTGAAATGCATTCACAATGACCAACGGATCATGAACTGAAGCTGTTGGTGTTCCTAATAGATCGAACCATCATCCCATCGTCTGTTGCTTCCTTTTGTACTACACACCACGTTCGATTTTGGAAATTTGCAGTAGGACAGTACAACATCCGATGTTGTTGTTCATCAAAGGACCAAACTTGAGGTTCGGTGCCTTCTCAATGCATCAGCACTGGCACTACGCAATGGCCACCATGGAAGAAACGAAAGTGTGATTCGTATTTCTCGCCGTGTATATGAAGCAAACAGAGTGTTTGATAGTGAGATTATTGAGGGAGTTTCACGGTGGCATAACCATGATAGCGTTGTGGTTTTGTTCAGAAGTTAGGTGTGTCGTGTATTTGTTTTTAGGAGCTTTGGGGCGGAGGTGGTGTTTGAAAAGAAAGTGATGATATGGAGATGTTTTAGCCAGAAGAAAGATGAGGGAAAATGGTTTTCTTCGTAGCTGACCCCCCCCCCCTGTTCTCGCCTCCTCCTCCTCTGTTATAATCACCTGTTTCTTAATTTTAAAACAAGAATTCGACCGTTGGGTTCGCAGGTTTACGTTGAAGGAGCAGGGTGCTGTAGGTGTACGTACGGCTGAGCAGAAAGTGGCATGGAGTGTAGCTGTTTTTGTTTTTTTGTACAGATGGTCTTTTTGAAGTTCATGATAAACTTGCTTTGTAGATTAAACGTACAGAAAGAAAAGAAGACTGGGTCATGGGCTTTGTAAAAAAAGGGAAAGGGCCTAGCTTCTAAAAAACAAATTGGTTTTGTTTGTTTTAAAATCTGAATGATATAACTAAACATAAATAATTTAAAATTAAGAATTAAAATATTAAAGTAAAAGTAAATAGGAATCAAAATTAAACTTAAATTAAATCTAAAATGATGAAGTTAATCCAATTACATTAAATTAGAATAAAAGTGATATTTAAGGTAAATTAAATTTAGAATTGAAAGTGATAATTGAAAATAAACTATATCAAGATTAAAATTAAAGGCTAAAATACAGTTTTGGTCCCCCTGTTTTTCAAAATTCACAGTTTTGGTCCCCCTGTTTTTTTTTTAACAGTTTTGGTCCCCCACCCCAATTTTGGTCCAAAAAAAGTGATGAACAGTAACTTGTCCGTACATGTCCGTACATGAACAGTACACGTCCGTACATGAACAATGAGGGGTGGGGGACCAAAACTGTTAAAAGAAAAACAGGGGGACCAAATCTGTAAATTTTGAAAAACAGGGGGACCAAAACTGTATTTTAGCCAAAATTAAATTATATTAAAAGTTAAAACTCAATCAATTCTCAAAATGAGAAAAATTCTAAAATAAAATGGTAAACTGGTTAAAAACATGATTAATGCTTAAAAAACCAAGAAAATGCATGAATGGCCGCTCGCAAATGATATGATGGTGATCAGACGAATCTGAGGGTAAAATTTGGGGTGCAACAGTTGCCCCTATTTAAATATCTTCGCCTGATGACGTGAGAGATGAAGATCTCATGGAATCAAAAGTGAAAGATATTTAAATACAGATAACCGAAAATTTTGCCCTCAGATGCGCAAACATGCAATGCAACAACACGATGCCAAGGTGCCAAAGAAAATGCAAAGATGCAGACACAACGAGACACCAAAGGATAATCAGGACGCAAAAGATGAGCCTCACTGGGGGAGGATGAAGGTTAACACCTCACTGGGGATACAAGCTAACCAACAAAAGAGACTCACTGGGGAGACTCCAAAGAAACACTGGGGAAAAACCAAAAGACAATCTCTACTGGGGAAAGATCCAGGGAGATGGACTACCGGGGATAAAACAAAACCACATTCTTCCTGGGCACGAAACCAGAAAGAAAAACCTGATCACTAGGGATCAGCTCAAAGGAGACAAACAACCAAACAAAGACTTCCTGGGGATCTCAAGCTGAAGAGTTCAAAATGGGATCTTCAGCAAGAGCCAGGAAGACAGAGACTAACTCTGCGCACCAGATAAGAGTCTTAAAGTTGAATAAATTTGTTCCAAGAAACTTAGCTTAAAGCAATTTCAGAAAAGAAACAGGATAAGGGGTTCAATGTCTGACACGATTCGAACAAGAACCGTTTTAAAACGAAAGACAGTGCTTGACACGATTCAAACAAAGTCCCAATTCAAGTTCGACACGATTCGAACAAGAACGGTTTTAAAACAAAGGGGGTCAGTGTCCGACACGATTCGAACAAAGACTCTGTTCAGGTTTGACACGATTCAAACAAGAACATAGAAGACAGTGCTTGACACGATTCAAAAAAAGTCTAAGTTCAAGTTTGACATGATTCAAACAAGAACACAGAAGACAGTGCTTGACACGATTCAAACAAAGTCTAAGTTCAAGTTTGACATGATTCAAACAAGAACACAGAAGACAGTGCTTGACACGATTCAAACAAAGTCTAAGTTCAAGTTTGACATGATTCAAACAAGAACACAGAAGACAGTGCTTGACACGATTCAAACAAAGTCTAAGTTCAAGTTTGACGCGATTCAAACAAGAACAGCTCTGAAAATCCTTTAAAGTTAAACTTCTTGGGGAACAGAAAAAGATTTTAAAGATTCAAATCTGGTGCACAGAGGTTAAGACCAAATAAGCCCGACACGAAGCAAACCGGGAATGTCCTTACTTCACAGGGGAGATAAAGACAAACACGACAAAAGACTGCAAGCAAAATAAAGCACAAGGATGCAAAATCTGGCACTCAAAGGTGGTGACCGACGTAAGCCTAGCTTAGACAAAGATTTTGGATATACCGGGAATGTCTTTACTACACGGGGGAAGTAAAGGTTCACATCGTCAAAGGATAGACGAAAAAAGTAGTTGGACGGCATCATCAAAGGGTTGACGGAAAAACAGTTGATTTAAATAAAGGTTGACATCATCAAAGGGTTGACGGAAGAACACAGGCATCGTCAAAGGGTTGACAGCAAAAGCAGTTGAATGACATCATCAAAGGGTTGATGGAAAAAGTAGTTGATTTAAATATAGGTTGACATCATCAAAGGGTTGATGGAAGAACACGACTATTGGTAACTGTAGAAGTATAAAACCAAGGACGGATAAGCTTCTCATGAGTGAGATTGCCACTAATTGTTGGGTATAAATTCCAAAGATATGTTGATATTACAACATTGCCGGAGAAATAACTTTGTCTTCAATGGGGATTCGTAAAAGAATCTTCCTACGAGACACGGTGCAAAATAAATGCACTAAACAAAAGTAGGTTCGGAAACCACACCTGCCAGGGACCAAAGTTTAATCTAGGAACAAGCTAGAAAGAAACGGTCAAACAATACTCCAATTGAGGACTGAACTCAAATGGGGATTTATCTTATCCAAATGTGGAAAAGATAACTGAAACAACCATCATCCACGAGGATATAACTCCGTGGGGAATTCAGAAAAGATGGGCACTTTATGCCTAGGGCTGACTTTCTATTGGAGTGAATAGATAAACCCAGTCACTTGGGGAGACAAATGCCAAAGTGAACAAAGACAGGAAAACACCAGAAAAGGAAGCAGAAATGCTAAGATGCCAATGCATATGAGTGCTTATGCCATGCTTGTGCTTATGCCATGCTTGTGCTTATGCTGACAAAACAGACAAAAAGAAGTGGGACTGGAGATGAAATAAAACATCTCGACAAAGATACCCAGCCAAACTCAACAGATTAGACCGATACTAGGGATGAAGAAGAAGAGTCAACAACTTCGCTGGTGAAAAGAGTATTCCACCTGAGGTATAACATCATGAGGATCGCCATCGTGGGCTTGATCTCTTTGCTGGAGAAGAATCCATGGAGAATTCGTCAAGATTAGCCGAAGTAACAATTTACTGGAAAGCTAGCAAAAGATATCACAAGAACAGAGTAATCCTGCACTCTGACGATCATCTTCGAATTTTGTCTGCCCCAAGCTAAGACGATAACAAGAGGATTTTATAAAAGAATTGGCATATAGGGTGCTTCGATATCTTCAAACTCTTGGAGAGATTTTGGCATAACTGCCCCAGATTAGGGGATGAATAACCAAAAGAATTTTACAGAAGGATTGAAATATCGGATACTTCAATATCTTCCAACTTGAACAATCAAAATAATTTTACGGAAGAAATGAAATACCAGATGATTCAGTATCTTCCAACTTGAACAATCAAAAGAATTTTACGGAAGAAATGAAATACCAGATGATTCAGTATCTTCCAACTTGAACAATCAAAAGAATTTTACGGAAGAAATGAAATACCAGATGGTTCAATCTCTTCCAACTTTAACAATCAAAAGAATTTCACGGAAGAAACGAAATACCAGATGGTTCGATCTCTTCCAACTTTTGAATCTTGACGTAGCTGTTTCTGTTCAGTTATACTCGAGATACTCAAACTGTAGTAGAAACCACTGGGAATGGATTTTCCCCTGCTGATGGGTTATGGCAGACAAAAATCGTCATAAGATGATCTCAAGAATATTTGCCCCAATATTCTGAATTTGCAGAATTCTGCCTCTGATTTGTCAACTCTTAAGATAATAGATTGGTGCGCCTCACACTTGGTTGCCCCTGACTGAGTCAAATTTCCTTTATCAAGTTCAATTCCTTGACTGACCGCGTTTGTTGGGATTCCTTGATATAGAATGGTATTGCAAACAAGTGTTGTTTATTAAAATTGGCAAAATTTTAATGCAGAGTTTTTGAAATCAAACTTTTGATGGAAGTACACGCTGATTGATTAAATCAAGAACAAAGGTGGACCTGATTATTACAGAAGAAGTGATCAACACACGCAAAATGACAAAGATTATTAGGAGTCAGGTTACTCAACCTTGCTGTAGTATGCTTTTCAAAATATCCTTACCTCAATTAGGTCTTTTAGGGGTTGTAATGTGGTATGGTTCATGGTTTATGAAACAAAAGATAAAGGCTCAAATACTATGGTCAGTTAACTCAAAATATACGTTCAAATCTCCAAAAGTAGGAAGCCACTTGATTTAAAAGCTGACTGGCGCCTTATATGAAGCGCTCGTGTTTGAAGGCATAACCGAGTTAAACTGAGAACTACCCTGCCCCAAGGTTGAAATTCGAGGTTTTGTTTTTGCGAAGAAAGAAAACTTTCTACTTCTAGGCTTGAAAGGGTTAACGAGGGATAAATTGAAACAATGCCTTATATCCTCGGCGAGGTTAATTTGAAATCATACCACAGCAAGTATGAATATGAGGTTTTCATCATCCTCCCTAATCTTTGCTTTAACAAAAGTTGGAAAAGAGGTGAAAAAGATATATATTGCTTTTATGAAAATAAAAGTAAACGAGTGAAACGAATGGATTTAACCAAAAGATGCATAAATATTTCGTTAATCTTGCCAATTTGAAAGTACAACATTGCTCATAAGTAAAACAGATTCAAATATGCAAGGAAAATACAACAAAATTGCTGAAATAGTCTAAAGTTTGCCAGCCTCAAGGAACTGGGCTTTCCTTCTCGACTTGCCAAACGGAGATAGCCATCTTCAAAACTGATTGTCGAAATCCGTCTGAGAATTATCTACACATCCACTCTCGATAATTTCTTCCTCTTCAGGGTCTGATGAATCTGCTCGATTAAGTGAAGGATTGTTGATTTGAATTCCTTGATGCGTGAATGAGATCATCTCAGAATCAAGCAGCGTCTGAACCTTGCTTCTGAGTACCTTACAGTCTTCGGTCGAATGCCCCTGTGCCCCAGCGTGGTAGTCACATCGGGCATTGACATCAAAGCCTGGTGGGTAGGGAGGGATCACTGGATCTATCCCTTTTGGCACTATGAATCCCCCTTGGATTAAATCTGGCAGGAACTGACTGTATGGTATTGGCAACGGAGTAAAATTCCTTTCTGGCTTCCTTGGCCTTTGTCGTGCATGCTGACGTGGCTGACGGCGATAGGACCGCTGATACAGAAAAGGTCTTTGGTTTGTAGAAGAACATTGCCCACGTGGAGATATTGGTGTTTGATGCAAAGACCCAAAAGGTGGCTGATGCTGAACACTTGAGTTGTAAAAGCGCTGAGGTATTTGGGATTCCCATATAGGATTACTTCCCTTCTCCCATTCTTCTTGAGAACTGACAACTGATTTATTCTCACCGACCGGGATATTCGAGATGTCTCGGATTTTTCCTTTCTGGAGACCGCTCTCAATGCGTTCTCCAGTTTTTACCAATTCAAAAAAGTTTGACGTCACAGTGCTAAACAACTTTTCTCGGTATATACCTTGCAAAGTATCCACGAACCAGTCAACCGATTCCTTGTCCGAAAGTGGTGGTTGAACGCGAGCGGCTACTTCTCTCCATCTCTGAGCATACTTTCTGAAGGACTCATTTTCTTCTTGAGATAAGTCTAGCAAATGTAGGCGGTTGGGAGCCAAATCAAGATTGTAGTTGTATTGCTTTACAAAAGCACTGGCTAGGTCTGACCATGATTGGACATGACTACTTTCTAGCTGCATATACCAATGCAGTGATGCTCCACTTAGACTATTTTGGAAACAATGGATCATGAGTTTGTCATTGAGGACATGTGGAGTCATTCCTCTGCAAAACATCACCAAATGCTGCTTTGGACAGCTATCCCCTTTATACTTCTCAAACTTCGGCGTTTTGAAATTAGGAGGTATCACAAGGTCGGGCACCAAACACATGCCCAAAGCATTCAGATCAGCAGTGTCGCGGCCTGCAATGGCATCAAACCTCTTTTCCAAGGCACGACATTTTTCCATTAGCTCAATATCTTGTGGATTCTGGGTTTTCCTCACAGGGACCACTTCTCGGGAATCTGACTCGGAGAATGCAAAACTGCGGTATTCCGTAGCATCAATAGAAGAAGAACATCCATCTCGGACAATGGCATGCTCTTGTATAAACTGGTTCCTAACAGGAGTCTGCACAGGTTGAGCTTGGGCAACATTGTTCATACCCTGAATATTGGCATCTCTTTTTGCCAAGGCTGCCATAAACTGATCCAACTGGCTTCTCTCTGAATTCATGATCCCTCAAAAGCTTCTTCAAGTCCAATGCTAACTTCAAGAAGGTTAGCTGGGTTACAGACAAAGGACAGAGGAGACTCAAGACCGAGAAATGCAAATACAATGCTAATGCAAGCCAAATGGTTTCAGGGAACTCGAAAGGCGAACTGCAAACATTTTCGGGAAAACTGAAAAGCTTTGTTTTAAAATCCATGATCTCTAAGGATCTTTGCAAAGGAAAAAAAACGTCTGAGTTCCTTGAAATCATTAATGGATGCGAGGAGATGTATGCAATGCACAAACGCGGGCACACAAAACAAAGATATATGCACACGCAAAAGCACACAAGCACAAACATATGTACACTGGTATTCACAGATATGCACAAACAAACATATACAGATATTCACAGATATGCACACACAAACAAGAGAGGACCTGGGTTTGAAGATCACGAGCATGGAGCAATGGTCTACCCATCCCAAAAGGTGGGTACTATGGGTTTTCATCTGCAGAACCGGATTCTAAAAAGTTCCCAGAGTCTACGTAAATCCTTCGGATATTATCGGCCCATGTAACTACTTACACGGGTCAATAATATTCTCAAGATAAACTCATCTGAGTGTAGTATCGCGTAACAACTACTCGGGACTGGCTCCCTCATAGTCACCGCACTACATCCTAAAAGGCCAAGCGGGGTAATGGTAACTACGGTCCTCAGAATCTACGGCTCCCAATTGAAAAAGTAATATCAATGTGACTTCTCACATCGGACATCAACAATCCCAAAAGGCCTCATCTGAGTGTGGTCATCATATGCCATAGATTATTGGTACTACTGCCAACAACCGACTATTGATTACACCACGATCCTATAACAATGTGCTCTCAAGTCCGGATTAGGACTTATCTCACTCATAGATACCATGTCAACCGAAAAGATCAAGAAAGAACAAATGTACATATATATGAGCAAATATGACATACATGAGCACATACAAACAAATAAGCAAACATGAATAACATAAAAGCAAGATAGACTTAACCCTCTTAGGAAAGGACCAGCAATAGGTCTAACAAATCCCCAGTGAAGTCGCCATTTCTGTTGCGGTGAAAATCGGATAACAAATTATTAATTAATTTGCATCAGTTTCTTTTACAACCGACTTTGATTTATCCAAAGAAAAGGTTCAAGATCGTTAGAAAAACCTAAGGGGAAAATCTAAGGTTCGGGGGTTGGTTATACTAAGGGAAGGTATTAGCACCCTTAATATCTGTAGTACTCTACAAGAACCTCTTGCTTAAGTTATCTTATGTTTGCTAAAGGGTTCTATGCTAAAGGTTGAAAAAACCCTAGGGGTTAGTATCTAAGTATACTCGATAAAGCATCGCATTTTACACCTACGTATCCTCGGGAATAGAATCAGAGTATTCGTAGTTCTACTTCTACTGAACTATTGACTATGGCCAATATTCAGAGGGGAAATGAGTACAAGCTCATTGTAGAGTTTAGGAACTCTCTAAATCTAGTTGAAATGGACCTATGTTGAGGTTTAGTCAGTAGGGGAAGTGATAAATTCATTATGATGAATATCACTAAGAGTTGAGGAACTCTCCCTAAAGCTAGTTATGATTTCTATGGCTCTGATGAGGCCAAGAAACAAAGTTTCTTCCTAAGAGGTTACTTAGGTTAAGATGGGGGCTATGACTTTAAGAGTCAACATATTTAACCTTCCTTTGGAATGAAGTAAACAGACAAATCAATATACTTCCAAAAGCTACAAAAGAATAGGCATCAAAGATCGGAGATTAATCACAGCTAAATGCATCAAGAATAAAATTGAACATCTAGGATTAGCTAAAATGAAAATGAGGATTGTCAAGATTGATTTAAGAATCAAATAAAATCTAATTAAGAAATTAATTAAAATCTAATTAGAGACTAATTATTGATCAAATTAAAATCTAAATAGAAACTAACTTACTAATTTCTACTAAATAATTAATCTAAATAACAAAACCTAATGAAAAAACTAACTAAATATTAATTTCAACCTAAAAATTAATTAGAAACTAATTATTAATTTCTACTTAAAACTACCTAAATATTAATTTCAATCAAATGATGCAAGGTACAAAGAGAAACAGTTGGGCTCTTGTAACTACATGGGCACAGCAGCCCAGGTTGAAGAACATCTAGGAGCGGTTAGCTTGACCAAATGGGTCGGCTGACCCAATTAACAAGCCTACAACTACTAACCCTAAAAGAAGGACAAAATGGCCATGAGCAGAATGAAAAAATTAATATGGAGAGTCAAGCATAGCCATATGCAGAAAAACAGTAAAGAAACGGAAAGGTTTAAGGACCACGAACCTTTTTCGCAACCTTTCTATTTCTCTTTCACGGTCCTCTCTCGATCTCGTCTCAATCTCACTCTGTGCTTTCTCCGCCGTGCTCCTCGCCTTCTATTCCCTCCGTTTCCACTTCTTCGGCGACACCGCCTTCAGCCGTTTCAGGTCCGATCCGTTTTCGTCTCAACCGTTTCTCCTTCAAATCCTCTTCGGGATCGATTTCGGATTTAAACACGGCTTTCTCGCTTTCAGGTTTGTTTCAAAGCTTCAAATAAATCCATTTTTCTTCTCCTCTTCCCTGATTCGGGTTCCGCGTGTCCGTGGATTACTTCTGAAGGTTGAAGGTTGAAGGTTGAATGATTCGGGTGAAAGCGGAGGTTTGATAATGATGAAGGTTGCGTCTCAAAGAATGATGATGTTGCTGGTGTAGACGATTGAAGGTTGTTTGATGTTTAAGTGATGAATTTAGAAGCTGTATGTTGGCTATAGTTTTGTTTGAAAGTGCGTATTGTGAGCTGAGAAGAAGAGGACGATAAGGGGGTGAGGAGACTGTGAAAAAGGGAAGGCTGAAGGTGAAGTTGTTAATTTGGTTGTGAGGATCTTTCTGGTAATAGGTTGTTGGATTGATGTTTGAGAGGGTTGGGTTGAATCTGAGCGAGAATATTACGAAGTTGAAGGGTTGCGATTTGAGGTGAGTTTGAGATGGAAGGAGGATGTTGAGGTGTGAAACAGGGTGGTTGAATGAAGTTACAGGTTGTGATGTTGAAATGCATTCACAATGACCAACGGATCATGAACTGAAGCTGTTGGTGTTCCTAATAGATCGAACCATCATCCCATCGTCTGTTGCTTCCTTTTGTACTACACACCACGTTCGATTTTGGAAATTTGCAGTAGGACAGTACAACATCCGATGTTGTTGTTCATCAAAGGACCAAACTTGAGGTTCGGTGCCTTCTCAATGCATCAGCACTGGCACTACGCAATGGCCACCATGGAAGAAACGAAAGTGTGATTCGTATTTCTCGCCGTGTATATGAAGCAAACAGAGTGTTTGATAGTGAGATTATTGAGGGAGTTTCACGGTGGCATAACCATGATGGCGTTGTGGTTTTGTTCAGAAGTTAGGTGTGTCGTGTATTTGTTTTTAGGAGCTTTGGGGCGGAGGTGGTGTTTGAAAAGAAAGTGATGATATGGAGATGTTTTAGCCAGAAGAAAGATGAGGGAAAATGGTTTTCTTCGTAGTCGACCCCCCCCCCCCTGTTCTCGCCTCATCCTCCTCTGTTATAATCACCTGTTTCTTAATTTTAAAACAAGAATTCGACCATTGGGTTCGCAGGTTTACGTTGAAGGAGCAGGGTGTTGTAGGTGTACGTACGGCTGAGCAGAAAGTGGCATGAAGTGTAGCTGTTTTTGTTTTTTTGTACAGATGGTCTTTTTGAAGTTCATGATAAACTTGCTTTGTAGATTAAACGTACAGAAAGAAAAGAAAACTGGGCCATGGGCTTTGTAAAAAAAGGGAAAGGGCCTAGCTTCTAGAAAACAAATTGGTTTTGTTTGTTTTAAAATCTGAATGATATAACTAAACATAATTAATCTAAAATTAAGAATTAAAATATTAAAGTAAAAGTAAATAGGAATCAAAATTAAACTTAAATTAAATCTAAAATGATGAAGTTAATCCAATTACATTAAATTAGAATAAAAGTGATATTTAAAGTAAATTAAATTTAGAATTGAAAGTGATAATTGAAAATAAACTATATCAAGATTAAAATTAAATTATATTAAAAGTTAAAACTCAATCAATTCTCAAAATGAGAAAAATTCTAAAATAAAATGGTAAACTGGTTAAAAACATGATTAATGCTTAAAAAACCAAGAAAATGCATGAATGGCCGCTCGCAAATGATATGATGGTGATCAGACGAATTTGAGGGTAAAATTTGGGGTGCAACACTAACCATTAAATATTTTTTTCTTTTAAAGTAACTCTAACAATTATTTGAGTGACCCACTACTTTGTCAATTAGATCATAACCAGATCATAATTATATACTGTATTAATTAATTAATTAATTAATTAATTAATTAATTAATTAGTACTAGTTTGTTATTATATTTGAATTTTAGATTTAGTGTTTCCAGCTAATGTATTTAATAATATTGTACTGTATCAAGATTTGGTTTTATCTTTTTACCTAAAAAATATAGATTTGGTTAATAAATATTTTATACTTAAAAATCATTTTTGTCTATAGTTTGTTAGGATATCTATTGTGTGGGCTTCTTTTTCGCTCTTATCATTAAATAAATCAAGTTTAAGTTTTAATTCTAAGTTTTGTTTGGTTTTCTTTACCTATTTTTTCGTTAAAATATTGGATCTTATCATTAAATAATCAATTTTCAAGGCTTTTAGTTTTACTATATATAAATAAATAACATAAATTGTTTTAGCAATTAAACAAATCCCACAATACTAACCCAATTATATTTCTTTTCTAAGATTTTGTTCACAATATTTGATCTCTCAAGCTTCAGCCATGGAACTCAACTTTTCACTAAATATGTTTTCTACTCAAGAACAAACCATTACAACTCCACAAGATTATCCTTCAAGTGGTGATTTTTACATTCATTTTCATTTGATCAATGTAAATTGGCCTTCTCAAATTAATATTACAAATTCAATTGATGATTTTACAACCACGATCAATCAAAACTTTTGGATTTCTAGTTACAACTTATGCAGCAGTAATCACTCAACAATTTTGAATGAAGATAACAACATCTCTTTATACGACTCTTTTTCATGTCTACCTATTCCACATCCTATATTAAAAACAATTATTCCTGCCATTGGTGATGGTGTTAGGCAAATGATCAAAGAAAATGTAGAAGGTCGCGATGTTTTGGAGATGCATGTGATGCTTCGTTTGACCACATGGCCTATTCACGTGGACAATGTTATGTTTCAAGAATGTCATCCACATGTGTGTGCAGCCTCTCAACTCGTTATTGACCGACTAGAAGAAGTTACAAAGTATCACACTTCTGATTATGCTGCACAACAATGTTCAATTTGTTTGGAAGAGCTCTCAAAAGAATTTAAGCCAGAACTTGTCAAGACAAAGTGCTTGCATATTTTTCATAAAGAATGCATTTTTCGATGGTTCAAAAAATGCAACACTCAACAATTGGCTTATTCGTGTCCATTGTGTCGTTGTAACTGTGAAATAATTTGAATATTATTGATTGTATGTTGTCATTATTTTTCTTGTAGTGATAGCATATGGCTTTTATATTTTTGTTAAAATTATGTTATCCTTGATTTGTTTTCTAAATACTTGATTTAATTAATCGTATAAAATTTTATCAATATTATGTCATAAAAAAAATCACTTAAAAACATGAAACATGAACTTTTGTAAAATTTAATAATTAAAATTGATAAGAATATTTTAAAACAACTAGAGGAACTAAAAGAAATATATGACTGAAGTTTGTTGTTGAGACAATACGCTAGCATATTTACCATAAATAACGCATATCTTTCAATGGATAAACATATGTTTGGATATTGGATAGTGAACATTGTGTCGAAATCGTCCAATATCTATACGCAAGGCCGGTTATACACCTGTGTAGTGTGATCCACTGCACAGCACCTCTAAACATATAAGGGCCTCCAAATAAATTAATCCAATTAAAAATAAAAAGAACAAAGAATAAAGTTGTAACAGTGGCAAAAGTGTGCAGCAGAAAAATTATAACAGGGCTAAGCAATGTAAGCAGAATGTTTCAAATAGGTCTCTTCACTATATATAAAGCAAATACAATGAAGAATCTAAGCAATACTTTTGCAATAAAAAGGAAAAGAAATTCATTCACAAGGAATGCCACTAGAGAGGGGAGAGACTTGTATCAAATTCTGCACACCCATCATTATTGCAGTCTCTCTATTTATACTAACCAGAGGAATATTTTCTATTAGGAATTCTCTCTCTCTCTTGCCCCTCCTTGGCTCCATGATGTAAGGATCATTTGCCACGTATTTTTGTCCTTTTCCTTCAGCATCCACCTGTTGTCAGCTCCAAGTATTATCCTTAATCATCACATTACTCCCCTCATTAACAAGAACCTTGTCCTCAAGGTTAGGATAATTGGTATGAAACTCGGACCAGTTTTCCGAAGTAGTTTCGATCGGTAACAAGCCTTCCCATTGCATTTGTACCTGGCGGACTGGTTGGCCATTTTGAATGACACTACGGTGACCAACAATGGCAAGGGGCAGTAAAATCGGTCCTTGTTCAGTGGTGTTCAATGGAAGAGGCAGCAGCTGAGTGGAATGATCTCCATTATAGAGTTTCAAAGCCGACACATGAAATACAGGGTCGATTTTTGCAGCAGGAGGAAGCATTAGCTTATAAGCAACCGATCCAATTTTTTTGATCACGGGAAAAGGACCAAAGTAGCGCATACTGAGTTTGTTATTACGCTTTAACACCACTGAGTGTTGTCTGTATGGTTGCAATTTGACAAAAACCATATCACCAATTTGAAAGTCAACAAAACGACGTTTGGTGTCAGCAAACTTTTTCATAATTTGTTGAGCGCGCGCCAGATTGGACTTGAGAGCTGTAATGGTATCATCTCGTTCAGTTAACATTTGTTGCAGCAAGGGAGGATCAACTTTGTTAACTTCGTAACGAATAAGTGTTGGAGGATCGCGACCGTACACAACTTTGAAAGGGGTCATTCCAATACTAGTGTGGAAGGACATGTTGTACCAATACTCGGCCCAAGATAACAATTTGGACCACTGTCGAGGTGATTCACAAGTGAAACATCGTAGGTACAACTCCAAACATTTGTTAACAGCTTCAGATTGCCCATCAGTTTGTGGGTGATAGGCGGTACTCATGGCCAAAGTAGTGCCACTGAGTTTGAACAAATGTTGCCAAAACTGACTAGTAAATACACGATCTCTGTCAGACACAATTGTCTTGGGAAAACCATGAGGTTTAACTATTGTGTGAAGGAAAACTTCAACAACTTTGGAGCTATTATAATCAGCTTTGAGGGGCATGAAATGGATGTATTTTGAAAGCCTGTCAACAACCACAAAAATGATAGTGTAAGCATTAGATGACGGCAATTCGGTTATGAAATCCATTGATAAGTCTTCCCAAATTTGTTGTGGAATGGGCAGGGGCTGTAGCAACCCTGCAGGCATGGCAGTAGAATGCTTTGCTTGTTGACAAATTAGGCATTTCGAAATGAACTCCTTGATATCCTTTGTGATATTAGGCCAAAAGAATTGGGAAGTTATGCGAGCTTTGGTGCGTGTGACTCCAGCATGACCCCCAACAGCAGAAGAATGAAATTCAGTCAATATGATGTGAATCAAGTCAGGCTTCTGAGGTATCACCAGCCTATTTTTCCAAAATAACATGTCATGTTTGACCTGATAATGTGGTATAGAATTGGTTCCCAACAAGCATTTATTTCGAATCTCAGCTAAAGAATGATCATCGTTCACGGCTGCAGATATCATTGAGATAAGTTGAGGAGTTTGCATAGACATAGCCAAGTAGAAGGAACGGGAGAGACTATCAGCTGCTATGTTATCAACACCTGGTTTGTATTCAATCGTGAAATCATAGCCAAGGAATTTGTGAAGCCAGTATTGTTGCTCTGGGGTTTGAATTGGCTGATCAGTGAGTGATTTGAGACTGTGTTGATCAGTTTTGATAACAAACTTATGGCCAATAAGATAGTGACGAAATTTTGCAAATGGCATATAATTCTCGCACATAAGCGGATTGTTTCTGCATTCGAGGGCACAATTTCTTAGAAAAAATACGCAATAGGATGGCGATCTTGACTGATCACAACTCTAATGCCCGAACCGGATGCGTCCGTTTCCAAGGTGAAAGGTAAACGAAAATCTGGCAACGTCAGAACTGGAGCTTGTGTAATGGCTTGTTTGAGCTTATTAAAAGCATCAGTAGCAACAGATGTCCAATTAAAAGCATCTTTCTTTAACAATTCTATCAGTGGTGAAGCAATAGCAGCATAATTGCGAATAAAACACCAGTAGTAACCCGATAACCCTAAAAACCCACGAAGCTGTTTGAGTGAAGTAGGGACTTTCCATTCTAAAACAGCTTGAATTTTTTATTTATCCATCTCAACCCCTTGACTGGAGATGGTGTGGCCTAGATAATCCACTGAGGTGAGACCAAAACAACATTTGGAGAATTTCGCAAACAACACATGTCGTTGCAGCAGCCCTAACACAACTTCCAAATGTTCAAGATGGGAATACCAAGAGGGGTTGTACACAAGTATATCATAAAAAAAAACTAGCACAAACTTGTGTAATTGGTCACGAAATACAGAGTTTATAAGACTTTGAAATGAAGCTGGGGCGTTTGTTAAGCCGAAATGCATGACAAGCCATTCATACAAACCTTGATGAGTTCTAAACGTAGTCTTATGACGATCCTCAGGATGGACTAGGATTTGGTGATACCCAGAACGCAAATCCAACATAGAAAAGTAAGCACCTCCAAATAATTCATCTTACAATTCATCCACGGTGGGAATGGGAAAATTGTCCTTGATTGTAATCGCGTTTAAGGCACGATAATCAGTACAAAAGCGCCAGGATCCGTCCTTCTTTTTTACTAACAAAACTGGGGAAGAAAATGGACTCGTGCTGGGTTGAATAATACCACGCTTCAACATCTCAGACACCATTTTTTCAATCTCAGCCTTCTGACTATGGGGATAACGGTAGGGTTTGACCTTCACCGGGTTACTCCCATCAATGAGAGGGATTGAATGATCCTGATCTCGAGGTGGCGATAAGCGTGTCGGTTCATCAAACGCAGACCAATAATGGTGTAACAGAGTGGCCAAGTCAACAGGGAGTGTATCAATAGAAGTTGTAGATGATGGTTGTGCTATGAAATGGAATTGCAATATGTATGATAAATCAATAGCATGAGTATTCTGAAGACGGCGAATGTGATGAAATTGAGATTGGTCTGGTTCTGTGCCTTGATTACCTTTAACAGTGGTGAATTTGTTGTTGAGGTAGAATTTAATAGACAACGCATCATAATCCGCAATGTGAGGACCTAAAGTCTTGAGCCAAAGTGCGCCTAACACCAGATCAGCGCCAGTAATTGGTAGCAAATACACCGGAAGGTGAAGAGTATGGCCTTGAATGGTTATTGGTAAATCATGAATCAACCCAAAAGTTGTCAAAGTGCTACCATTTCCCACAAGAACTTGAAATTGAGGAGCTTCGTGGATTGGCAATTTCAAGCACTAAGCAATATGTGGTTGAAGGAAGTTATCAGAGCTGCCACTATCAAGTAAAACTTTTTCATAATTTGTTGAGCTGCCACTAATTATTAATTAAATCTAAATTGTATTTATTTGTTCAACTTTAATATTGTCTATTTAGTTCAAATTTCAATGCTGCTAATTGTTCACAAATATTTTAAAAAATTAAGTTGTAGTTTTTCTCTTCTTTCCATTCTTCATTATCGCCTCCTAAATTATCTTTTTAAGATTACAAAGTTTAATTCTGAATATCAAAAACATAAAATTTGATAAGTTACTTTAATCTTAAACAATTTTTTTTTATAAAAATCACAATTTTTAGAATAGAGCCATCAAATTGTTTGAAATGATCATGACTATATGAGCAATTTAAAAAAATACATAAAATTATATATATATATATATATATATATATATATATATATATATATATATATATATATATATATATATATAACTAAAATAAGTCACTCTAATATAAAAGGTATCAAAAATAATATGAAGGAATTCTAGAACACAATCCAAATAACTAACAAAAGCAAAAAAGCGGACTACATAACAGAAGATAAGCAAGATAAAGGATTTAATCTACATAACTGGTAATTATAATAGAAAGAAACATATTTCTACTTTAACCACAATACAAATGAAGTTTTACCCTTTTAAATAACACATGTAACTACTTCGTTTAATTCTGGAAAATATGTCTATTGCGCTCTTTTCAAATAATTATTCTTTTACTATATGTGCACGAACTTAAGAAGAGTATTCTTGAGGAAGGTCATAAGAGCGGTTTGAGTATTCATTCTGGTGATACTTGTAACACCCTTTTCTACCCCACAAATATACACGGCAAAATACACAAATTATTAGAGTAAAAATCACCTCAAAAGGGTGCACATTTTCTCAATAACTCAAAATAAAACATTTACTCCGTAAACACGGGTTTTCCTCAAAATATTCAAAAGCCATCAAAATTAGCAGCGGAACCACCATAACCACAATAATCCAAAATCAAAAGGTTTTAAAATAAAAACTCTAATAATCAAATAACAACAAAATGTCAACATAATATATTTCGAAGGCATCCACAGCTAAGCCGGATCACCTGCACGTTACCCACGTGGAGGCAAAATTCAAACAAGCAGGGTGAGTAATCACAATTCATTATAATCAATATAAAAACAGGATATGCATAAAATGGCGTCATTATTATATACAACATCATCAGGGTCATCAAAAAGCATCAAAAGTCACAACATCATAAACCACATCAAGATGCCACATAAATGCAATGCACAACAAGACTCATGCATGTGATACCAATTCATCAAAGTCGATGGACACTTGGCCATCACCCTCCAAAGATCCCCATCATTAGGATCGATTCTACATAAAAACTGGAGTACGTCAAAATTACCTCACATCCACACAATGGGATTGAAGCCACAATAGACCGAAGTCTGGAATGCTATGAATGCATGATACACAACATCATTATCATCATCATCAATAAAAGTCATTATGTGCATCATCATTCATCAAAATCTCATGTTAATCATATCCTCATTTATTCATCAAAATATCATGAATCATCATATCATAATCATCAATATAATCATGGTAATTCATCGGAATAATCACAGCTCAAAACATCAAGACAACACAAGAATCATAAACCAAATTTATCGTTTCAACGCACAACACATAGCACATACACGAAAAACCCGACTACTGCATCAAATAGTTGGAATTCTTGCATTGGAAGTAATTTTATCAAAAAGTGTTTGAAGCCAGCTTTCCAATGACTTGAGCGGCGACTGAAACGGACATATGGATTAAAAGTTATGAATTTCTGAAGTTTAGAAAAATTATGTCCGTAACAGCAGCAAACAGCACTGTCATGTTCACTGCGAGTTCGCTATGCGAACTCTCCTGGACAGCAAACCAGAAAAATGCGATTTCTGCAGTTTAGAGGCCTTTCAGACCTCCGAATTCGATTCTGTAAAAAGTCCCAATCCCAAAATTCGAAATACTACCATTATATAACAACTATAACATCTTACAACACCTTTTTAGAGATCCTAACCTCATACATAGACCACAATTTAACCGATCAATTTATGCATTTTTCCTCTTATCAAAACTTCCGACACGCAAAAACCCCAATCCCCAAATCTACACAAACAACACATAGGGATGATCCTAATGGTTTATCTATCCTCATACAAATATTATGCAACCCTTAGAGATTAAAGAATCCCAAATACCATCATAACTCCCACAAATCCCTTTCCCTACAAGGTCAGAACAACATCAACAGGGAGATTATCCTCGAAGGCCTACTTATATCCAATTGAATCCAACCCTTCATATTCATCATCAATCCACAAAAACAACACCTAAATCATCAATTTACTCATAAACCCACAAACCTACATAGACCTCAAAAATTCGCTTTAAACACATCGAATTCCTATATAGAAAACAATGAAAAGCAATACTCCCCATACCTTAGATTGTCGATTCCAAGCTTTCTTTCTTTAGTTCTTGGAAACCTTCTCGAATCCTAGGCTTTTCCCTTTTTCCACGGAGCTCTGGCCTTTTCCCTTCTTTTCACGGTCTAAGAAAATGAATCATATACCTCTCAAATTCTCCTTTTTGTTAAACCTAACCCTTGGGCTTCTAAAATGGGCTTTCCCAATATTACCCTCACTAACTCCTCCTTAAAAGTCTAATTTACCCTTAATCCTTCTAATATTACTTAAATATATAATAATACAATATATTCTATATTATATACTATTATTTAAATAAATAACCATAACTCCACAAAATACTGACGTCAACACAAACCACCAAAATTCACTTAAATTCACGAATATTATATTTAAATAAATTAAATAAATATTCTTACAAATTTGGGGTGTTACAACTCTCCCCTACTTAAAGAATTTTTGCCCTCGAAAATTACCTCAAGAAAATAGATTCGGATACGACTCCCTCATCTGATCTTCAGGTTCCCAAGTCCAACTTTCGGCAGCTGGTCCACCCCACAACACCTTCACCAAAGCTATGTCTTTACCCCACAACCGCTTCATCTCTCGACCATTAATCCGCACAGGTAACCAGACCTCAAATCAATCTTACTGAACACACAAGCGCCTACCAGCTAATCCATAAAATCGTCAAAGTCGATGGACACTAGGCCATCACCCTCCAAAGATCCCCGCCATTAGGATCAATTCTACATAAGAACCGGAGCACGTCAAAATTACCTCACATCCACACAAGGGGATTGAAGCCACAATAGACCGAAGTCCGAAATGCTATGAATGCATGATACACAACGTCATTATCATCATCATCAATAAAAGTCATTACGTGCATCATCATTCATCAAAATATCATGTTAATTATATCATCATTTATTCATCAAAACATCATGAATCATCATCTCATATTCATCAATATAATCATGGTAATTCATCAGAATAATCACAACTTAAAACATCAAGACAACACAAGAATCATAAAACCAAATTCATCGTTTCAACACACAACACATAGCACATACACGAAAAAACCCGACTACTACATCGAATAGTTGGAGTTCTTGCATTGAAAGTAATTTTATCAAAAAAGTGTTTGAAACCAGCTTTCCAACGACTCGAACGGCGACTGAAACGGACATACGGATTAAAAGTTATGAATTTCTGAAGTTTAGAAAAATTTTGTCCGTAACAGCAGCAAACAGTAATGTCATGTTCACTGCGAGTTCGCTACTGCTCGCTATGCGAACGTTCGCTATGCGAACTCTCCTGGACAGCAAACCATAAAAATGTGATTTCTGCAGTTTAGAGGCCTTCCGGGCCTCCGAATTCGATTCCGTAAAAGGTCCCAGTCCCAGAATTCGAAATACTACCATTATATAACAATTATAACAGCCTACACCACCTTTTTAGAGATCGTAACATCATAAATAGACCATAATTTAACCGATCAATTTATGCATTTTTCCTCTTATAAAAACGTCCGACACGCTAAAACCCCAATCCCCAAATCTACACAAACAACACATAGGGATGATCCTAATGGTTTATCTACCCTCATACAAATATTATGCAACCCTTAGAGATTAAAGAACCCCAAATACCTTCATAACTCCCACAAATCCCTTTCCTTACAAGGTCAGAACAACATCAACAGGGAGATTAGCCTCGAAGGCCTACTTTTATCCGATTCAATCCAACCCTTCATATTCATCATCAATCCATGAAAACAACACCTAAATCATCAATTTACTCATAAAACCACAAACCCACATAAACCTCAAAAATCCGCTTTAAACACATCGAATTCCTATATAGAAAACAATGAAAAGCAATACTCCCCATACCTTAGATTGTCGATTCCAAGCTTTCTTTCTTTAGTTCTCAGAAACCTTCTCGAATCCTTGGTTTTTCCAATTTTTTTTATCACTAGAAAAGGACCAAAGTAGCGCATACTGAGTTTGTTATTATGCCTTAACACCACTGAGTGTTGTCTGTATGGTTGCAATTTGACAAGAATCATATCGCCAATTTGAAAGTCAACAAAACCGCGTTTGGTGTCAGCAAACTTTTTCATAATTTGTTGAGCGCGCACCAGATTGGACTTGAGAGCTGTAATGATATCATCTTGTTCAGTTAACATTTGTTGTAGCAAGGGAGGATCAACTTTGTTAACTTCGTAACGAATAAGTGTTGGAGGATCGCGACCGTACACAACTTTAAAAGGGGTCATTCCAATACTAGTGTGGAAGGACGTGTTGTACCAATACTCGGCCCAAGATAATAATTTGGACCACTGTCGAGGTGATTCACTAGTGAAACATCGTAGGTACAACTCCAAACATTTGTTAACAGCTTCAGATTGCCCATCAGTTTGTGGGTGATAGGCGGTACTCATGGCCAAAGTAGTGCCACTGAGTTTGAACAAATGTTGCCAAAACTGACTAGTAAATACACGATCTCTATCAGACACAATTGTCTTGGGAAAACCATGAGGTTTAACTATTGTGTGAAGGAAAACTTCAGCAACTTTGGAGCTATTATAATTAACTTTGAGGGGCATGAAATGGCTGTATTTTGAAATCCTGTCAACAACCACAAAAATGACAGTGTAAGCATTAGATGACGGCAATCCGGTTATGAAATCCATTGATAAGTCTTCCCAAATTTGTTGTCGAATGGGTAGGGGCTGTAGCAACCCTGCAGGCACGGCAGTAGAATGCTTTGCTTGTTGACAAATTAGGCATTTCGAAATGAACTCCTTGATGTCCTTTGCCATATTAGGCCAAAAGAATTGGGAAGCTATGCGAGCTTTAGTGCGTGTGACTCCAACATGACCCCCAACAGCAGAATAATGAAATTCAGTCAATATGATGTGAATCAAGTCAGGCTTCTGAGGTATCACCAGTCTATTTTTCCAAAATAACATGTCATGTTTGACCCGATAATGTGGTATAGAATTGGTTCCCAACAAGCATTTATTTTGAATCTCAGCTAAAGAAGGATCATCGTTCATGGCTGCAGATATCGTTGAGATAAGTTGAGGAGTTTGCATAGACATAGCCAAGCAGAAGGAACGGGAGAGACTATCAGCTGCTATGTTATCAACACCTGGTTTGTATTCAATCGTGAAATCAGAGCCAAGGAATTTGTGAAGCCAGTGTTGTTGCTCTGGGGTTTGAATTGGTTGATCAGTGAGTGATTTGAGACTGTGTTGATCAGTTTTGATAACAAACTTATGGCCAATAAGATAGTGACGAAATTTTGCCAAAGCTTCGGTAATGGCATATAATTCTCGCACATAAGCGGAATGTTTCTGCATTCGAGGGCACAATTTCTTCGAAAAATACGCAATAGGATGGCGATCTTGACTGAGCACAGCTCTAATTCCCGAACCGGATGCGTCCGTTTCCAAGGTGAAAGGTAAACGGAAATCTGGCAACGTCATAACTGGAGCTTGTGTAATGGCTTGTTTGAGCTTATTAAAAGCATCAGTAGCAACAGATGTCCAATTAAAAGCATCTTTCTTTAACAATTTTGTCAGTGGTGAAGCAATAGCAGCATAATTGCGAATAAAACGCCGGTAGTAACCCGATAACCCTAAAAACCCACGAAGTTGTTTGAGTGAAGTAGGGACTTTCCATTCTAAAACAGCTTGAATTTTTTATTTATCCATCTCAACCCCTTGACTGGAGATGGTGTGGCCTAGATAATCCACTGAGGTGAGACCAAAACAACATTTGGAGAATTTCGCAAACAGCTCATGTTGTTGCATCAGCCCTAACACAACTTCCAAATGTTCAAGATGGGAAGACCAAGAGGGGTTGTACACAAGTATATCATCAAAAAAAACTAACACAAACTTGTGTAATTGGTCGCGAAAAACAGAGTTCATAAGACTTTGAAATGAAGCCGGGGCGTTTGTTAAGCCGAAAGGCATGACAAGCCATTCATACAAACCTTGATAAGTTCTAAACGTAGTCTTATGACGATCCTCAGGATGGACTAGGATTTGATGATACCCAAAACGCGAATCCAACTTAGAAAAGTAAGCAGCTCCAAATAATTCATCTAACAATTCATCCACGGTGGGAATGGGAAAACTGTCCTTGATTGTAATCACGTTTAAGGCACGATAATCAGTACAAAAGCGCCAGGATCCGTCCTTCTTTTTGACTAACAAAACTGGGGAAGAAAATGGACTCGTGCTGGGTTGAATAATACCACGCTTCAACATCTCAGACACCATTTTTTCAATCTCAGCCTTCTGACTATGGGGATAACGGTAGGGTTTGACCTTCACCGGGTTACTCCCATCAATGAGAGGGATTGAATGATCCTGATCTCGAGGTGGCGATAAGCGTGTCGGTTCATCAAACGCAGACCAATAATGGTGTAACAGAGTGGCCAAGTCAACAGGGAGTGTATCAATAGAAGTTGTAGATAATGGTTGTGCTATGAAATGGAATTGCAATATGTATGATAAATCAATAGCATGAGTATTCTGAAGACGACGAATGTGATGAAATTGGGATTGGTCTGGTTCTGTGACTTGATTTCCTTTAAGAGTGGTGAATTTGTTGTTGAGGTAGAATTTAATAGACAACGCATCATAATCCGCAATGTGAGGACCTAAAGTCTTGAGCCAAAGTGCGCCTAACACCAGATCAGCGCCAGTAATTGGTAGCAGATACACCGGAATGTGAAGAGTATGGCCTTCAATGGTTATTGGTAAATCATGAATCAACCCAGAAGCTGTCAAAGTGCTACCATTTCCCACAAGAACTTGAAATTGAGGAGCTTCGTGGATTGGCAATTTCAAGCACTAAGCAATATGTGGTTGAAGGAAGTTATCAGAGCTGCCACTATCAAGTAAAACTTGAATTTGGACGCCTTGAATTTGACCTTGGAAACGAATTGTGCTAGCACTATATGCCCTTTTGAGAGCATTGAATGAGAGATGATGCTCTGACTCAAGAACAGCAAGTAGTGGATCATCATCTGGAGGGTCTATTTCGGGTTCCGGTGGATTTGAATCATTCACTTGCATCAAGAGGTAGTGTTTATTTGGACAACGATGGTTAGGCGAAAACTTTTCATCACAATAGAAACATTGTCCATTGTCTCGCCGGAGTTGAATCTCAGCCGCCGTAATACTACGAATGGGACGAGCTCGGACGTTGGTGTTTGGATTTGGGAACGGTTTGAAGGAGTGGGTAAGATAACGTTTGTGGGTCGGTTCAGGGAGTGTGGACTGGGATTGTAGAAAGATTTTGTGGGTTGGGGGTAAATTTAGTAATTAGGGTGTATTTTTCCTCAAAGAGTTTGGCTAGTGATAGGGCTTTGGATAATGAGATAGTGTTTTGGGCTATAACATCACGTCGGAGGTCAGGCTTAAGTCCACTCACAAAACAATCAAATAATGCCTCCGGTGAGAGACCCTGGGATTGATTAGCAAGTGTGGTGAAGGTGGAATAATAATCAGAGATGGTGGTGGTTTGAGTTAATTTGAAAAGGGTGGTTCTGGGAGATTCAAACGGCGACGGTCCGTATTCCAATTCCAAAGCACGGATGAAAGCTACCCAAGATCTAAATAGGTTGTTACGAGTAATCATTTGGTACCAAGGCACCACATCCTTATCTAAATGTACTGCTGCTATGGTGAGTCGGTGATTGTCCGGCGTAGAGTAATAATCAAAGAATTGCTCGGCTTTAAATATCCAGTTTAATACCACAGTGCCGTCAAATCTGGGAAAATCGAGCTTCATGTTACGCACATGGAAAGTTTACGGCCGCGATGAGCCATCGGAGTTCAAGCTACCATTCAAAGCGGAAGAGAGCTGTAAGCTGCCAAGTGGTGCTTCGACTCGCTCGATTCGCGCCATATCAGCATGACGGTGTTGCATATAGTCATTATGACGTGCGTCAGCGTCTTCCATCATCTTTTGCATCGTGGCGTTGATGTCGTTGATTGCAGCTTCCAAACCTTTCATCCGAGTATTTTCCACCATGGTAAGAAGAATGAAAGCACCAAATGTAACAGTGGCAAAAGTGTGCAGCCGAAAAATTATAACAAGGCTAAACAATGTAAGCAGAAAGCTTCAAATAGGTGTCTTCACTATATGTAAAGCAAATACAATGAAGAATTTAAGCAATACTTTGGCAATAAAAAGGAAAATAAATTCATTCACAAGGAATGCCACTAGAGAGGGGAAAGACTTGTATCAAATTCTGCACACCCATCATTACTGCAGTCTCTTTATTTGTACTAACCAGAGGAATATTTTTTGTTAGGAATTCTCTCTCTCTCTCTTGCCCCTCCTTGGCTCCATGATGTAAGGATCATTTGCCACGTATTTTTGTCCTTTTCCTTCAGCATCCACCTGTTGCCAACTCCAAGTATTATCCTTAATCATCACAAAAGTTTATGTGCGTAGTAAATTCAGTGAAAATTATTTTTGACTTTCTACGAAAACATATGTTTAGACATCAACAAATAATAAAATTATGCAATAAATTCAACCAATATCCAAAAGCATTTACGCATTTTATTTTCTGCTTTTTCTATCAAATTTTATTTAAGAATTTTTAAATAGTAAGGCTCATATAATTAATTCATATTATTATTAATATATATAGTTGTGAATTGTATTATTTTTATTTTTATTTTTATGAATATCAATTTAATATTTTAATTATTTCTTTTCTCATTGATTAATTAATATGTTATATTGAAAATAATAATATGTTAAGTGTGAGTTGGATTTCTACATTGATTATAAATGTGGAGAGTTGAGCATTTAACCTTATGTAAATTTAATTTAATAATATATGTTTTAAAATTTGAATATTTAAGATGAATTACAAGATTTCCCTAAAATATAAAGGTGCTCTTGTGAAATATTGGCCTTTTATATTTCTAATATTATACTTTTACTATTGGTCTTTTATCTTCTCTTTTATTATTAATTTTTAATTAATATTTTCTTCTCTTTTATTGTTAATTTTTAATTTAATTTATAGTTTTATTTACTAATTATTAATTAAATCTAAATTGTATTTATTTGTTCGACTTAAATATTGTCTATTTAGTTCAAATTTCAATGCTGCTAATTGTTCAAAAATATTTTAAAAAATTAGGTTGTAGTTTTTCTCTTCTTTCCATTCTTCATTATCGCCACCTAAATAATCTTTTTAAGATTACAAAGTTTAATTCTGAATATCAAAAACATAAAATTTGATAAGTTACTTTAATCTTAAACAATTTTTTTTTATAAAAATAACAATTTTTAGAACAGAGCCTTCAAATTGTTTGAAATGATCGTGACTATATGAGTAATTTTAAAAAATACATAAAATTATATATATATATATATATATATATATATATATATATATATATATATATGGTGTCAAAGTTAATATTTTGACACCGGTGTCAAATGATCCCGTCCCTATATATATATATATATATATATATATATATATATATATATATATATATAACTAAAATAAGCCACTCTAATATAAAATGTATCAAAAATAATATGAAGGAATTCAAGAACACAATCTAAATAACTAACAAAAGCAAAAAAAAACGGACTACACAACAGAAGATAAGCAAGATAAAGGATTTAATCTACATAACTGGTAATTATAATCGAAAGAAACATATTTCTACTTTAACCACAATACAAATGAAGTTTTATCCTTTTAAATAACACATGTAACTACTTCGTTTAATTCTGGAAAATATGTCTATTGCGCTCTTTTCAAATAATTATTCTTTTACTTGATGTGCACGAACTTAAGAAGAGTATTCTTGAGGAAGGTCATAAGAGCGGTTTGAGTATTCATTCTGGTGATACTTGTAACACCCTTTTCTACCCCACAAATATACACGGCAAAATACACAAATTATTAGAGTAAAAATCACCTCAAAAGGGTGCACATTTTCTCAATAACTCAAAATAAAACATTTACTCCGTAAACACGGGTTTTCCTCAAAATATTCAAACGCCATCAAAATTAGCAGCGGAACCACCATAACCACAATAATCCAAAATCAAAAGGTTTTAAAATAAAAATCTTAATAATCAAATAACAACAAAATGTCAACATAATATATTTCGACTCAACGACCCAACCCGATGTTACACTATCAGAGCAAGACCCTCTACATCGACCAAAAGCACTAAGAACTCCAAAAGTCCTCGAAGGCATCCCCAGCTAAGCCGGATCACCTGCACGTTACCCACGTGGAGGCAAAATTCAAACAGGCAGGGTGAGTAATCACAATTCATTATAATCAATATAAAAATAGGATATGCATAAAATGACGTCATTATTATATACAACATCATCAGGGTCATCAAAAAGCATCAAAAGTGACAACATTATAAACCACATCAAGATGCCACATAAATGCAATGCACAACAAGACTCATGCATGTGATACCAATTCATCAAAGTCGATGGACACTAGGCCATCACCCTCCAAAGATCCCCCGTCATTAGGATCGATTCTACATAAGAACTGGAGTACGTCAAAATTACCTCACATCCACATAATAGGATTGAAGGCACAATAGACCGAAGTCTGGAATGCTATGAATGCATGATACACAACGTCATTATCATCATCATCAATAAAAGTCATTACGTGCGTCATCATTCGTCAAAATCTCATGCTAATCATATCCTCATTTATTCATCAAAATATCATGAATCATCATCTCATAATCATCAATATAATCATGGTAATTCATCGGAATAATCCCAGCTCAAAACATCAAGACAACACAAGAATCATAAACCAAATTTATCGTTTCAACGCACAACACATATCACATACACGAAAAACCCGACTACTGCATCGAATAGTTAGAATTCTTGCATTGTAAGTAATTTTATCAAAAAGTGTTTGAAGCCAGCTTTCCAACGACTAGAACGGCGACTGAAACGGGCATATGGATTAAAAGTTGTGAATTTCTGAAGTTTAGAAAAATTATGTCCGTAACAGCAGCAAACAGCATTGTCATGTTCACTGCGAGTTCGCTACTACTCGCTATGCGAACTCTCCTGGACAGCAAACCAGAAAAATGCGATTTCTGCAGTTTAGAGGCCTTTCGGACCTCCGAATTCGATTCCGTAGAAAGTCCCAATCCCAAAATTCGAAATACTACCATTATATAACAATTATAACAGCCTACAAAACCTTTTTAGAGATCCTAACCTCATACATAGACCACAATTTAACCGATCAATTTATGCATTTTTCCTCTTATCAAAACTTCCGACACGCAAAAACCCCAATCCCCAAATCTACACAAACAACACATAGGGATGATCCTAAAGGTTTATCTACCCTCATACAAATATTATGCAACCCTTAGAGATTAAAGAACCCCAAATACCTTCATAACTCCCACAAATCCCTTTCCCTACAAGGTCAGAACAACATCAACAGGGAGATTATCCTCGGAGGCTTACTTTTATCCAATTGAATCCAACCCTTCATATTCATCATCAATCCACAAAAACAACACCTAAATCATCAATTTACTCATAAACCCACAAACCTACATAAACCTCAAAAATCTGCTTTAAACACATTGAATTCCTATATAGAAAACAATGAAAAGCAATACTCCCCATACCTTAGATTTTCGATTCCAAGCTTTCTTTCTTTAGTTCTTGGAAACCTTCTCGAATCCTAGGCTTTTCCCTTTTTCCACGGAGCTCTGGCCTTTTCCCTTCTTTTCACGATCTAACAAAATGAATCCTATACCTCTCAAATTCTCCTTTTTGTTAAACCTAACCCTTGGGCTTCTAAAATGGGCTTTCCCAATATTACCCTCACTAACTCCTCCTTAAAAGTCTAATTTACCCTTAATCCTTCTAATATTACTTAAATAAATAATAATACAATATATTCTATATTATATACTATTATTTAAATAAATAACCATAACTCCACAAAATACCGACGTCAACACAAACCACCAAAATTCACTAAAACTCACAAATATTATATTTAAATAAATTAAATAAATATTCTTACAAATTTGGGGTGTTACAACTCTCCCCTACTTAAAGAATTTTTGCCCTCGAAAATTACCTCAAGAAAATAGATTCAGATACGACTCCCTCATCTGATCTTCAGGTTCCCAAGTCCAACTTTCCCCAACTGGTCCACCCCACAATACCTTCACTAAAGCTATGTCTTTACCCCGCAACTTCTTCATCTCTCGACCATTAATCCGCACAGGTAATGCTTCCACTGTCAGGTTATCCCTCCCTTGTACATCATCCATCTAAATCACATGTGACGGATCCGGAATGTACTTCCTCAACTGAGACACATGGAACACGTCATGCAAATTCGCAAGTGACGGCGGTAAAGCAATTCGATAGGCTACCCCTCCTATCCTCTGCAAGATTTGATATGGACCAACAAAACGTGGAGTGAGCTTCCTAGACTTCAAAGCTCGACCCACACCAGTCACTGGCGTCACCCTCAAAAACATGTGATCTCCCTCTTGGAATTCAAGTGTTTTTCTCCTCTTATCATGGTAGCTCTTCTGGCGACTCTGTGAAGCTCTCATCCTTTCTTGGATCATCTTAATCTTCTCAGTCGTCTCTTGCACAATCTCAGGTCCGAGTACAACACTCTCGCCCGACTCGTACCAACACAAAGGAGTTCTACACCTTCTCCCATACAAAGCTTCATAGGGCACCATTCCAATACTAGTATGAAAACTATTATTGTACGTGAACTCAATCAACGGTAAATGGTTATCCCAAGATCTTCCGTGATCCAGCACACAAGCCCTCAGCAAATCCTCTAAGGATTGGATAGTCCTTTCTGTCTGACCGTCTGTCTGCGGATGATAGACAGAACTCATCCTCAACTTAGTATCCAAAGCATCTTGCAAACTCTTCCAGAACCTAGATGTAAATCTCGGATCTCTATCTTACACAATACTCGAAGGTATCCCATGTAACTTCACAATCTCCTCAATGTACATCTCGGCTATCTTTTGCATAGAATGATTAATCTTCATCGGTAAGAAATGAGCCGATTTAGTTAATCAAAGTCAACCGGTCAACCAACTGTAAATCAGATTGCTGTCCTACTCTAATTTCTTCCAGAATATCACTAGTCAACTTCAGCATTCCCAACTTCACATTGTCGGAGGTCTCTTCACATACCAAACTCAAATCTCGGAATTGCTCAATTAATTCCAATTCTTTCACCATAAGTATCGACATATGCAATGACTTCCTGCTCAATGCATCAGCCACTACATTTGCTTTGCCCGGATGATAACTCAAGTCAAAATCGAAATCCTTCAGCAGCTCTAACCACCTCCTCTGCCTTATATTCAATTCTTTTTTATCAAATAAGTACTTCAGACTTTTATGATCACTGAACACTTCAAACTTAGAACCAAACAGATAATGTCTCCAAATCTTCAACACAAACACCACAGCGGCTAATTCTAAGTCATGTGTAGGATAATTCCTCTCATGAACTCGTAATTGTCTCGAAGCATATGCAACAACTTGTCCATTCTGCATCAATACTCCACATAGACCCATCTTCGACACATCACAATACACCACAAAAGATTCGCTCGGATTAGGCAAAATCAACACTGGAGCAGTCGTCAACCTCTTCTTTAATTCCATAAAACTCTCTTCGTAAGCTATATCCCACACAAAAGCTTGACCCTTTCGAGTCAACTGAGTCAAAGGTAATGCCAACTTAGAAAAGCCTTCGATAAACTTGCTGTAATAACCCGCCAATCCCAGAAAACATCGTATCTCGGTAGCAGACTTTGGAGTCTCCCACTGTAACACATCATCAATTTTAGAGGGATCAACAGCAATCCTGCCACTTGAAATCACATGGCTAAGAAAACTCACTTCCTTCAACCAAAACTCACACTTGGACAGCTTTCATACAACTTCTTCTCCTTCAATACTCGCAACACAATTCTCAAATGCTCAGCATGTTCTTCTTCAGAACTAGAATATATCAAGATATCATTGATAAACACCACCACAAACTTATCCAACTACTCATGCAAAATCTGATTCATGTACTCCATGAACACACCGTGTGCATTGGATACACCAAACGGCATCACAGGGTATTCATAGTGACCATACCTCATCCTGAAAGCCGTCTTCGGGATATCATCAGGCTTAACACGAATCTGATGATAACCAGACCTCAAATCAATCTTACTGAACACACAAGCGCCTACCAGCTAATCCATCAAATCGTCAAAGTCGATGGACACTAGGCCATCACCCTCCAAAGATCCCCGTCATTAGGATCAATTCTACATAAGAACCGGAGCACGCCAAAATTACCTCACATCCACATAATGGGATTGAAGCCACAATAGACCAAAGTCTGAAATGCTATGAATGCATGATACACAACGTCATTATCATCATCATCAATAAAAGTCATTACGTGCATCATCATTCATCAAAATCTCATGTTAATTATATCATCATTTATTCATCAAAACATCATGAATCATCATCTCATATTCATCAATATAATCATGGTAATTCATCGGAATAATCACAGCTCAAAACATCAAGACAACACAAGAATCATAAAACCAAATTCATCGTTTCAACGCACAACACATAGCACATACACGAAAAAACCCGACTACTGCATTGAATAGTTGGAATTCTTGCATTGAAAGTAATTTTATCAAAAAAGTGTTTGAAACCAGCTTTCCAACGACTCGAACGGCGACTGAAATGGACATACGGATTAAAACTTATGAATTTCTGAAGTTTAGAAAAATTTTGTCCGTAACAGCAGCAAACAGCACTATCATGTTCACTGCGAGTTCGCTACTGCTCGCTATGCGAACGTTCTCTATGCGAACTCTCCTAGACAGCAAACCAGAAAAATGTGATTTCTGCAGTTTGGAGGCCTTCCGGACCTCCGAATTCGATTCCGTAAAAAGTCTCAATCCCAGAATTCAAAATACTACCATTATATAACAATTATAACAGCCTACAACACCTTTTTAGAGATCCTAACATCATAAATAGACCACAATTTAACCGATCAATTTATGCATTTTTCCTTTTATCAAAACTTCCGACACGCTAAAACCCCAATCCCCAAATCTACACAAACAACACATAGGGATGATCCTAATGGTTTATCTACCCTCATATAAATATTATGCAACCCTTAGAGATTAAAGAACCCCAAATTCCTTCATAACTCCCACAAATCCCTTTCCCTACAAGGTTAGAACAACATCAACAGGGAGATTATCCTCGAAGGCCTACTTATATCCAATTGAATCCAACCCTTCATATTCATCATCAATCCACAAAAACAACACCTAAATCATCAATTTACTCATAAACCCACAAACCCACATAAACCTCAAAAATCAGCTTTAAACACATCGAATTCCTATATAGAAAACAATGAAAAGCAATACTCCCCATACCTTAGATTGTCGATTCCAAGCTTTCTTTCTTTAGTTCTTGGAAACCTTCTCGAATCCTAGGCTTTTCCCTCTTTCCTCAAAGCTCTGGCCTTTTCCCTTCTTTTCACGGTCTAATAAAATGAATCCTATTCCTCTCAAATTCTCTTTTTTGTTAAACCTAACCCTTGGGCTTCTAAAATGGGCTTTCCCAATATTACCCTCACTAACTCCTCCTTAAAAGTCCAATTTATCCTTAATCCTTCTAATATTATTTAAATAAATAATAATACAATATATTCTATATTATATACTATTATTTAAATAAATAACCAAAACTCCACAAAATACCAACGTCAACAAAAACCGCCAAAATTCACTAAAATTCACGAATATTATATTTAAATGAATTAAATAAATATTCTTACAAATTTGGGGTGTTACAATACTAAAATGTGTCAAGACTTCAAGAAGTTGTTTTGTTGGCCAGGAATGAAGAAAGAAATTTCTGAGTTTGCGTATGCGTGTTTGAATTTCCAAAAGTCAAATATTGAACATCAAAAGTCGTTGGGTCTGATGCAGCCATTGTCTATCCCGAAATGGAAGTGGGATAACATTCGATGGACTTTGTGTCTGTCTGGGTAGCCCCGGACGGTGAGAAATTGTGATACCATTTGGGTTATTGTGGATAGGTCGATTAAGTCGGCTTACTTCATTCTGATTCGTCTTAACTATATATTGGAGAGGCTAGCAGAGCTGTATATTGTGTATATTGTCAGTTTTCATGGGATTCCATTAAGTATTATATCTGACAGAGATCTGAGGTTTACGTCGATGTTCTAAGAGAATTTGTAGAAGGCTTTGGGTACGAAGCTATGTTTGAGTTTTGCTTATCACCCGCAGATAGATGGTTAGACGGGGAGGACTATCTAATCCTTAGAAGACTTGTTGAAGGCTTGTGTGCTACAACAAGGAGGTGCTTGGGACAACTTTTTACCATTGATCGAGTTTACCTACATCAACAGTTTCCATTCTAGCATTGGAATGGTGCCGTTTCAAGCGTTGTATGGTAGAAGGTATATGACACATTTATGTTGGTATGAGTTAGGATAGGTTGTTGTGATTAGACCTAAGATTGTTCAACATACCACAGAGAAGATCAAAGTGATCCAAGAGAAGATAACAGTTACACAAAGTCGCCATAAGAGCTATCAAGACAAGCGAAGAAAAACACTTGAGTTCCAAGAGGGAGATCGCATATTTTTTAGAGTTACTCCAGTAATTGGAATTGGTAGAGCTTTGAAGTTTCAAAAGCTCACTCTGTGTTTCATTGGTCTGTACCAAATTTTGTAGAGGATAGGAGAAGTGGCCTATCGGATTGCTTTACCATCGTCGCTTTCTAATCTTCATGATATGTTGTATGTGTCCAATTGGATGATGTGCATGTGAGAGATAACCTGGTTGTTGAGGCATCACCCATGCGGATAGAGGATCAGGAAGTAAAGTAGTTGCATGATAAGGAGATTACTTTGGTGAAGGTAGCTTGGGGGCGACCAACTGGTGGAAATGTGACTTGGGAGCTTGAGAGTCAGATGAGGGAGTCATATTTGAATCTTCTTACATAAGGTAATTTTAGAGGGTGAAAGTTCTTTAGATGGAGGAGAGTTGTAAAACCCCAATTTTTGAGTTATTATTTTTAATTTAGTTATTTGTATTTAAATTTAATTATAATGTGTGCCAACTGAATTAATTTAGATGATGGGGGTGTGTGACCTCGAGATGAAAGTGTATGAGTAATTAGAGATTGGTAGAAATGGGCTAGAATTATTAAGAATTATTTTAGTAATTAAAATAATTATATTTTAATTTAGTTAATTAAATAGAAAATAAAGGGTTTGGGGCTTAATTGAGAATTATGAAAAATAGAGGAGAGGAATGAGTGAGAATGTTCGTAAGTGAGAGGTGAGTTTATAATTTTAAATAGATTACCCTAATGATATAAATTAGTAGATAACTTATTTTAGGGAGTTTCTATCATGCGTAAAATAAAAAATTGGGAATAGAGAGGATGCTAGAGAAAGTGCAAGAGTAAAGCTAGGAACTTGGAGGAATTTGGAGAATCAAAATCAGATTTTTTTTCACAGCTGTTGGGATAATCAGGTAAAGGAAAGAAGTTTCTTCATAAATAGGTATAATGCATAAAGGGTAGAGTGAGAAGTCCTTAACCTCCAATAGGATTTGAAATTCTGGCCTATGCAGACAGCAGATGTCCTAACACATGTCAAGACATTGTGCTACATAAATATTAAACAAGGACAGCACAAACAAACTAATATTTAGAATATCAGTAACAGCAGCAAGACAGATTGCAGAAAGTAAACAAACACACATCAATTGTTAACCCAGTTCGGTGCAAATCACCTACATCTGGGGGCTACCAAGCCAGGAATGAATTCATTATTAGTAGTATTAATTTAGAGCTAAACTCCCCCGTTTACAAATCCTCACTTAATCCATACTCAGTACAATTCTATCTAGAAATCACCATCTAGATAAGAGAAACCCATCTCAATTCCTAAATCACCTCAGTGATATCTAACAGTTACAATTTGCATCAATCTGTTCAATTGAAAGACATTCCTTCCAATAACAGTATTCAACCAAGACCCTTGACTAACAACAATACTTGGTTTTTCTTAAAAGCTTCAACCAAGAATAATACGCAGCTCTTGCTTCAAAACTTCGAGTGAGACCAATTTACAACAGCCTATGTCGACTACATAATATCAAAGGATACATGGGTGACTTACAAACTACACAAGAGACTCTCAAAACCCTAAACCCTTATGTTGCACTGACGACTTGTTGTTGTGTGTGCTTGCTATTTTAGGTCTAGCAAGTCCTTATTTTTAGAATCCTGCAGTATAGGCTTGGACTCTTCAATCAGATTAAATCTTCACGTTTTAAGTCAGTTGCAGAATCTTCTCCACAAAAATAGGTACAAATCTCCAAATAGTTTCCTATAATGTATCCAAAATCCTTTTTATGAAATCCAATTAAATCTACACTTTGTTCCTAATAAATATCCTTGACCTGTGTATAATGATGAGGCATATCCAAAACATTCTCATCACAACAAATCTGTCAAGAGATATACAACATCAGCACCTCTTGTACCAGACAAAGATGTCACGACATCTCCTTCGACATCTTGATTAAAAGTTACATGACAGTAAAACAGCAACAACTGCTATACCAAACTAAGATGTCATAACATCTGTCTTAGACATCTGTCATAACATCAGCACCTGCTGTACCAGACCAAGATGTCATTATATTTGTCATGACAGTAATACTATCATGGCAGTTGATGAAGATGCTTTAACATCTTACTCAACATCTTGCCAAGTGAAATTCTGGCCTATGCAGACAGCAGATGTCCTAACACATGTCAAGACATTGTGCTACATAATCTTTCAAACTTGGAGGCGCAATAGCAGACTGATACCATGAATATCAGAACTGTACCCTCACAGATATCACAACATCTGATCCAACATGTCAGTCAAGAACATTAACAAAACTGTAAATTGCAGAATGTTAAATAAGACAATAATTGTTAACCCAGTTCGGTGCAATTCACCTACATCTGGGGGATACCAATCCAGGATGAAGACTTCACTATCTGTAGAACTGTTACAAAGCTAAAATCCCACGTTTACAACTTTATACCTAAAATCTACCCAATGAACGTCTTTATCAAGGCTAAACTCAACCGTTAACAACCTTGATATGAGATACCCCACTCACATCCTAATCACAACCTGTGATATCTCTGTCTTCTGCCAATTCAGAATTGTTGCGGTTTCTTGACCTACAAGTTATCTTGGACTTGCCTCAAAGCATCGTCCAAGAACAATACAACAACCATTATCGATAGGTTTCTGGTTGTGTCCCTGTACCTATGCCTTCCACCCTGCATCCCATAATACAGAGTGGAGACTTACAACTCCTAAGAGAGCTAACAACTTTAAACCCTAAACCCTTATTCAACACAAAGGAACTAGGTTACAAAGTTACAAGTGATCCAAAGCGTACAGTCTATAAAAACCCTCGGTCTAAGTCACCTTATATAGTGTTCTGTTGTCTTGGGCCTTTAATCGTTTCTCCTTTATCCACTCTGCAAATTTGCACCAACAAATCCTTTGACAGATATGTTAAGTAATTAAACCTGCTGCATTAGTAAGATGTTAGAACATCTTTGTTGACATCTTTAATCTTGAGCAGATTTCTTCATCTTTATCATATTCATGTTTTACCAAAATTTCGTCAAACCACGGGAGCTTTCAATCTCCCCCTTTTGACAAATTTTGGTTAAAACATTCCCTTCTGTGCTGGATGAGCGAGGTTGATAAAGGACTTTGAGTCTCTTCATCTTGAGAGTTTCCCTTCTGATATCTTCTTCCTGAATTCCAGAAAGAGCTTAAACAGTCGTGACATGGAGTTCATAAAATATGTAACTCAGATCACAAGTGACAACCTGTTTTTCAACTCAGATCACAAGACACAAAAGAAACAAGTTAAGATGTCAGAGTATCTTATCTAGAATTCTTGCAGGACACCTATAGGAATGTACCCAGAAAACAACAGAAAAATGACTTCCTTCTTCTCCCCCTTTTTAACCAAAACTTGGCAAAAGTGACCAAGACAACTCCAAACCCAGATACAACTTACCCAGATTATGAAGGACACCATCAATCACTAAACAGGAATGATGAGACTATGAAGAACCAATACAATCTTATTTATAGCCAAGCAATTTCCATAGGAAGTAACGAACCGCAGAATATAACTCTGGTCAATTCAAAGATCCATTATTCAAGAAAAATCATTCCACTAAATGCTCACCGGCCAAGATTATTGACTGTTTCTTCTTTTAAGAACACTGACCAACAAACCCATTACATGCAACAAGTCTAACAACAATGAACTGACATTGTGTCAGACATTGTCTGTTCTTCATAGGTTCTTCTTCTGATATGATCTTACAGAGATTTCTTCACACAAATTATGATTCCAGTCTGCAAGAGAAAAATAAATTCTCCCGACTCAATCAATGATTCTTAAGTATCCAATAAGAACCATTTAAGTATGCATTGCCAAGTTTCCCACAACTTGCAATAATACTCTAATGTCAAGACATCCTCCTTGACATCTCAGTTTGCTTGACACGCAAATGCAAACTGGAATTTCCACTGCTTCCTCGCAGCAATTCATCTTAGACCAAGGGGCCTCTTCCCCTGACTAAGGTAACTGGTGCTCCTCCACTGAACACCCAAGCTAATGACTGGAAAACATAAGATGCATCTTCATGTCTTCAAGAGTACACCCTCTGTTCAACACACCTGCTGAACGCATCCATTAACTCTTTATTATTCCCTCTGACAAGAAACAATAATCACTCACACATGATCAAGGTCATGCATCCCGTGAGGACGTGTATACAAACCATAACAAACTCTTGGCTTGAGATCAAACTCCCATTGATCCCCCTCATTCTACAACCATCTTATACACCTCACGAACTCCTCTTGAATTCTCATTGTAGCGAGCGATTTTGGACGTGGTTCTTAAGCACTGTCGCTCTGGGGTACTACAGGTCGATTCATTTTTTATCCTATTGAAGCTAATGAAGGAAGGGAAATAGATGTCTCCAATTAACTCTGCTTGCATACTGAGTTTAAACAGATGACTGTTGGTTTACATATGCGGTTTAGATCGTGGGCCTCTCTCTGCTTATTTTGCTAAAAATGGAATGATGGGACTATGCTATTGGTAGGATGTTAGGACTGATGCTTTTCGATTGATGTGTGAAGGTACGGGATTTTGGGATTTTGATTAGTGTGCTCGCTAAGATTTTTCAATCTTATGCCTACGTATTCCCGTTTAACGAAACAGGGAAATCAGAGCGACCGTAGTTCCTCCTATTCTATGGGAGGAAAAAAAAGGTTGTTTTGGTGTCTTGTTTAAAGCCCAAGACGTGAAGCTAAAAGTGGTTTGTATCTTGTTCAAAGCCTAAGATGTGAAGCTGAAGGGTCTATTTGTATCTTGTTCGAAGCCCAAGATGTGAAGCTAAAGGGTTTTGACTTTAGAGAGAACTTGTCATCTCTAAAGGGGGATATTTGATCTGTTTGTCGCAACTGTTGGGTGACTGATTATAAAGGAGAATTACTTTAACTGGGATATGTGAATCCCGTAATGCCATAATTTCCTTTATAAGGGATTTTTAACCTGAAGGGGAAGACTTTAACTCAGTTTAGAGCAAAGCCATCTTTCCTTAGGAATTCCTCATGCTAAAAGAGGGACAGTGGCGTGGATGTAAATAATCCAGAGGCCTGCCGCTTACAGCAATTAGATAGGGGAAAAGGAGTTGTTGATGTTTGTATACTGTGAACGAGGCACAACTTTTGATGCTAACAGGTTGATTGACTCAACCGGGGTTTCCTTATACAAAGCCTAAGAGGAAGCCATTGACCCAACAAGAGGGTGTTTTTATGTGTCTCGTACGAAGCCCGAGAGAGAGGCTAAAAGGGTTTACTCAACAAGAGAGTGCATTTGTATGTGTCTTGTACGAAGCCCAACACGGAGGCTAAAGGTGTTTGACTCAACAAGAGAGTCTTTGTACCTCGTACGAAGCCCGAGATGGAGGCTAAAAATGTTTGACTCAACAAGAGAGTCTTTTATACTCAACAAGAGAGTGGTTTTTATCTCGTACGAAGCCCGAGATGGGGGCTAAAGGGTGTGACTCAACAAGAGAGTCTTTTATACTCAACAAGAGAGTGTTTTTGTATCTCGTACAAAGCCCGAGATGAAGGCTAAAAGGTTTGACTCAACAAGAGAGTCTTTTATACTTAACAAGAGAGTGATTTTTATCTTGTACGAAACCCGAGATGGGGGCTAAAGGGTGTGACTCAACAAGAGAGTCTTTTATACTCAACAAGAGAGTGTTTTTGTATCTCGTACAAAGCCCGAGATGAAGGCTAAAAGGTTAGCTCCACTGGGGAGAATCATTGTACAAAACCCAAGAGGAGGCTAGTGTACTGGTGACTGTTTCAGTTGAGTGACAGGTCCAGTATGTTGGATAAAGAGAAAATCAGTTCTTATATGGGTAATGTTGTACTTTGGGATTGATCAGAGGATCATGGTTATTTCCTGTTCTTTAAGGAAATGGGAAATCCAAAGGTATGGAGACTGTCCAAGTCTACGGGTGTTTTGAGAAATCGATTCTCAGGTAGTGCATGATCTTTGTATGATGCCCAAGAGAAGGCTGGTACGTTAATGGATGAAGGTCAACCCATTAACTGGTCTGACACTTGACTCAGAAAGGCAGCTCTAGCAAATTGATGACTAGGTTCTGTTCCTATACCTGTAGAGGTCTATGGTCCTTGTACTGAGCCCAAGAGAAGGCATGAGAGCTTTTAAGAAGCCGAAGGGTCCTTGTACAACGCCCAAGAGGAGGCGGGGATGCTTTTAAGAAGCCTGTGGGTCCCCAAACCCCGAGAAATTCAAGACATGCCATTCACAGAGAATAGATCAAGCCATGAAAGTACGAGAATTTGGAAGAAACTCAAGAGATGCCATTCACGGAGAAAAGATCATCTCTGGGGAGTAGAGTCTCTTTGACAATTTCTAAGGGTGACAGTCTGAGAAAGGGTTCACTGAGAATGCTGCCTTTCATGTCTCCATATTGTTTAACCCCAAGAGGAGGGAAGACTGTGTCTGGTAATCTTATGGGGATCTAGTTTTGTTTGTATTTAAGAGTGACCAACAGGGCTTTACCTAGTGCTAGACGTAGTTGCCGGGGAAAACTCTAAATAACTATACTAGTATTACACAGTTGATATTTGATAGGTATATAAAAGTTTGTGAAAGAAGACTTACAGTGAGCAGCCCCACAATACAGTTATATATATGAAAGCGGATAAAGAAAGCGTGTAAACACTTACTCTGTTGTAGAGCTTCCATGTTGTTTGGTTAGTTGTTCAACAAAGAAAGCTTTGATAACAATATCATATTCAAAATCAAAGGAGAAAGTGCTTTGAAAAGATTGTTGGGGCTTACAGCTCAAGGAGAGGCCCAGGGTTTTATCAGTGATTGCACTGTTGTTTGAAATTGTACAGGGACTTATACAAGTGACTGAGGCCCAAAAAGGTTTTTTGTACAAAGGGATGGGTCTTACACTCTCTCAAGAGGCCCAAAGGTTTATTTTTGTACAAGTGGTGGGGCTTATAGCTCAAGGAGAGGCCCAAAAGTTTTATTTTTAAAAGGCGACAATCGCGTCGAACTTTTTGATGGTATCGGGACTTATACAATGCACTGAGGCCCAAATTATTTTGGTTTTCGAAAAGGGTTGGGTCTTACACTCTACTAGAGGCCCAATGATTTTTAAAGAGTGGGGCTTATAACACGAGGGTAGGCCCAAGGGTTTGATTTTTCAACTGGCGATCACGACGAGGTTTTCTTTTAACACAGAGGGACTTATACAATATCTGAGGCCCAAAATTGTTTTGGTTAAAAGGGGATTAGGTCTTACACTCTATTAGAGGCCCAGAGTAATTTAAATAAAATAAATGGGGCTTATAACACAAGGGTAGGCCCAGATAATTTTCGTTTTGAAATGGCGATCGCGCCGAGATTTTTGAAAACGCAGTGGGTCTTATACAATGACTGAGGCCCAAATAGGTTTTGGTTTCAAAGAGGGGTTGGGTCTTACACTCTATTAGAGGCCCAAAGTGTTTGAAAAAGTTTGATGAGGGTTGAATTAATCAAAAACCCTAATTTGTTTTCAAAATGTATTTTAATTGAATAAAAAATTCAATTAAAATGATCAAAAATGTTAAACATGTGGAAAACAAATTGTGATCTTGGATTAATGTTTCAAAAGTTAGGTTTTGATCCACAAAATGATTGTAAATCACTAAAATTTGAAAAATCAAGAAGGAGAAAATATTTTAAATGTCAAAAACAATTAAAATATTAATTCTTTTCAAAAATATCAAGTATATGAAATAAATAATATTTTTGGGATTTTTTGGGAAAATAAAATACTTTAACATTTTTTTGAATTATTAAAAAAAAGAATCAACTCAAAATCATTAAAACTCAGAGAGAAATTAATTTTTGAATCAATTAAATAAAATCACAAAATTTAAATATTCAAATATTTGAAAAAGGGCGCCAAGAACATGGCAAGAAAACGCGCCCTTCCTCTGTTTCTGCAGATTTGCATTTTCTATCCAATCTCACTAAATACTTGATGATATCATGCAATCTACATATCAATCTACTCATTTCAACCTCATGATCATGTATATGGTCTTTAATTTCATTTATTTTAAACATGGAATAAGAAATCAAAGAGAAACCTCAAGAACCCTAAAATTTGCATGAAGGTTCAGAAATTCCATACACGATTCAAACAATGCAATTGATTGAGGGAAAACACTCCATGCATGATTATGAACATATGGCCAAATTATTGTGCAGCAAAAAATGCATGGATCATAGAGCTAGAAGAGCTCATGCTTACCTCTTGCAGTTGGTGATCGTGTTTTGTGTTAGAGGTGTTACAGCTTGGTTCCAAGGTTATGGACAGCTTCCTTAGGTCCTATGGAGTGTGTTTGAGTGCTTGGAATGGTTTAAAATGATCTGGAACTAAAGATGGTATCCCAACTGCAACTTGGTTAAAACCTTGAGCAGCTGGCTGGTGATTCTGAGAAATCAGTGTTCCAGATGTTGTTTAAGTGTTTGGATCACTTCTATATGATGTTTGTGAGGTGTGTGTGTGTGATTGGTTTGGTTGGAATAGCTCTCAAACTCAAAACCTGATAGTGACTTGCTTTGGAAGGCAATTTTGGATGGAAAGAAGAGATTTTGGGGAAAGCATCTGTTTGATGGCTTTGGTGTACTCAAACTATTCACAAATGAGCTCTATTTATAGTAGAGCAAGTTTGTTTTGCAAGGAATAATGAATGGCAACTGCTGCATAGGTTTGGCCAATGTTGAGCAATGAGAATCCAAGACTCCTCTAGCCATTGACTAGAGGTTAAGGCACAGGCTACTGGTCCCCTTGGTCTTGGATAAGTCTTGACTGAATTCAGTTGGAAATGGCTCAGTCCATGCCACCTTGGTGTATGCATTGAATGCTCCAATCCAAAATTGGAGTCTTGTCCCTCTTTTAGGCATTTCTAGGTTTGGCATGCTATTTTTGGTTCCAAAGACTTGGGAGGTTTGGGATCAGAGTTGGTTCCTCCTTGGTCCCCCCTTGAGGTGTTCAGATGGATAGAGTTACTTGCCCTTTGCTAAATTTGAGCAAATCGAGCAAAACTCAAAAATCTGCCTTGCCATGATAGTTTGCAGCAAGGCATATTGGCATTGTCATATCTCATGGTTCAAGTGGAATTTGATGGAGTTCTTGGCCATTTTGGAAAGCCCTCATATGATACAACAACTGTTTGATCATAATTGGTTTTGATACTTTTTGGATCCAAGTGAAAAATTCCCCTACATTTGGAAAAAAGTAAGGCAGATTCTGACTTAGTGAAAATTTCACTAAGTGTTGGAAAAAAGTGACATTTTCACTTTTTGTGATTTTGATCATTCCATAACTCAAAATCCATGATGAATTCGAATGAGGTGTAGTTGAATCTTTTGTAGAGGGCCATGAGAGCTACAAATCCAGCTTTGGATGGGGAAAAATAGCCTTGTGGTTTAGGAGTTATGATCCTCCAAAGTTGGTACCCTAGCCACTTTGTTCCATAACTTAGAAAAATTTCTAACTTTTTATGGTTACCCCTTTTACAAGTTATCCCTACTTTTCTTGATATTTCTTGATGAATGATGATTCCAATCACACATTAAAATCATTTTAGGGTTAAGGAACCATAATTGTGAAAAATCTTAAAAAGTCAAAGTTTGACTTTTGTGCACAGTTGACTTTTTATCAAATGAATTCCAAACTGTGTGATCCTCTATGAAATCAAGTCCTTGACCTAAATCAAACTTGATGGACTGATTTCATAGGTGTTATAGGGTGTATTGAATCATGTCCTAGGGTTTGGGAGCATGTCCTAGTCAAAAGTCAAAGGCACAGTTAACTTTTCTCGCGAAACCCTAATTGTGGTTCAGATGAAATTGAAACTTGTTGCTTAAGCTTCTTGGATCAATCCATTGTTGCAAATGGATCAATGTAGTGTGTTAGGGACCCTCAAATCCTCCTTTGAGGTCTTGGCTCATGTTTTGTCCCAAAAGTCAACTTAGGGGTGAATTAGGTCAAGAAACCCAAATTCCTGATTTTTGGTGAATGCATCCCCTGAGGCTAAATTGACTTGATGATTGGGTCCATGATGTCCCTTGGAGCATAATATGTTATGCTTTGAAGCATTGGCTCATGCCCAAAGGAAAATTTCCATCTGGAGGCCCTGGTCAACCAAAACCCTAATTTGGTGACACTGGTGATCTTGAGCCTTGATCCACTTGGAAGGGAGCAGCCTTGTGCTTAATCCTTGAAGTATGAGTCCTCTATATCCCTTGTGGATGTTTGAGAGGCTAGATAAGTTGAAGATCATGTCATTCCTTGATTGATCCTTTGTCTAAGAGCTATGAGAGGGCTTGAAACCCTAATTTTGATTGTAGTGAATGCTCACCCCTCTTTGGGGAGACTAACGGTTCTTCCATAATGTGATGATGATTTGGACAATGATGGGAATATTAGTGGTCAAAATTTGGGGTATGACAGATGCCCCTATTTAATCTTCTTGGACCCGAAGGTGTGAATGGCGAAGGTATTCGGGTATTCAGGGTGCAAGAGGATTAAATATCGGAATACCCGAAATTTTGATTTTGTTTAAGAATGGTAGTTCGCGCATCCTTCTTCTTTTGCTAAGCAATGAGGCTTAGAAAAGGTAAACTTCCCCTCGATCCTGGTTTTCAGCCAAGTAACTGGTCTCAGTTTCTGAAATAAACTTCCCCTCGATCCTGGTTTCCTACCAAGGAACTGGTCTTAGTTTCTAAAATAAACTTCCCCTCGATCCTGGTTTCCTACCAAGGAACTGGTCTAAGTTTCTGATATAAACTTCCCCTCGATCCTGGTTTCCTACCAAGGATCTGGTCTCTGTTTCTTTTGTCAATAAAATTTCTTGATAAGGGACGCTGTTCGTAGCGGTTTTCGTCTAACTTCTCACCGAATTTTCCTGGGGAGATGCCATTTGATAGAAAAACTTTTGATGTCAGACTTGCTGGGGAAACCATCTGTCTGAGCTGTAGAGATACACAAACATCTCTGTTGGAGACGCCATTTGTTGACTCTATCGGGGAAAACGAGTCTCTTGAGAGACTGCTTTCTCTTAGGGATATCGCATCATACTTTTCTCGAAGATCTTTTCGGAGAAATGCCATATGATGTGATCCAATTTTGAGGTGCTGATGACTTCATTAACATCGACTCTCCGGAGAGCAAAAATCAATGTGTTGCTGAAAGTCTTTATTTTTTAGGCTTTCTCTGGGGATTTTCCTTAATCCGGGAAAGCGAAGATATCATCTTTAATGGCGAAGAGTGACATTTATTGAAAGTTTCTCTGGTCTTCTCAGAGGTTCAAGTTATCAAAGTGGTCAAGGGCCAACTCCAATCTAGAAATAAACTAGAGGAGGGAGATAGTGCAGACGCAACATTTCCTGACGAGGAAAGAACTGACAACTCGATCAAGAGGACTTTTATCACTAGGGGATAAGACCGACTAGAGTGATAGTGATGCAATATGAATATGAATGTAAATCAATAATGCATGATGTATATATGTTTATGCTGACACACTGACACGACACACAAGCTAACGGATGAACATGACTGGATACTCAGCCACTGCTGGGACGAAGAAGTATCGTTGGTTCAAGATAGCAATTTTGCCTTGCTTAGGAGAAAGTAGTTCCCGCGGGGAACAACCATTGGTCGGGCTTAGGAGGTAAGAACTCTGGCGAAGATGTCAGATGGAGTATTCGCATCTGACATAACTGATCCTTCGTTTAGGCACACTGGTTTAAAAGGAGTACTTTGATTCTGCATTTTGAAGTTCGCCTACTTCTGGCGAAGCAATCGATGTTCTTTCGATGTTCGACAATCAAAAGAAATTGTCATCTTTATTTTAAAAGTAGAAAAATGTTACAAGTAAATTCATTTTTGTTTTATTTCAAGAACCATTGATCATGTTAAAATGTCGTTCTATAAAGCTAAAACAAATGAGAATTGCAAACAAAAGCCCAAGGGCTAAAAGTTTATTGATAGGATGGAAATCAGCCAAGCGCGTGATTCCATAAAGTATTTACAAAGTTTGAAAATGGTAATTTAAGGGAAAATGGCTACATTGAAACATAACGAACACTATCCTTCTACCAACTTTGAATTCTAGACATCCTGAGCTTCCGTCGAAGATGACCTTGATTGGAGTTTTCCAATGGATGGCATGACTTCTACTAGGGAATTTGCCCCTGTTGGACGTAGTTACTTGCCATTATCCCTAATTTTTGCCTGGATTGTACTTTTGAGATTTCCAATCCACCGGGATGATTTTTTTTTATTATGTCTCTAACTTTTGCCTGGACCGCCCTTTCAGGTTTTCAATCCATCGAGACGTTTTTTTTTAGTTTAGGCAAAGTATTTCTTGACTACATCAACAATTGTGGGGTAGGAAAATTCCTCTCCGTCCATGGTTGCAAGTCTCAAGGCACCGCCTGAGAAAGCTTTCTTGACCACATAGGGGTCGTCATAATTCGAAGTCCATTTGCCCCGGGAATCAATGAAGAATGATTGTATCTTCTTGAGCACGAGGTCTCCTTTCCTGAAGACGCGAGGTCGAACCTTATTGTCAAACGCCTTCTTCATTCTTTGCTGATACAACTGACCATGGCATAGTGCCGTTATTCGTTTTTCCTCGATCAGATTTAGTTCGTCGTGTCGACCTTGACACCATTCAGCTTCTGTAAGCTTAGCTTCCATCAATACCCGGATTGATGAGATCTCTACTTCTATGGGGAGCACTGCTTCCATGCCATATACTAGAGAGAAAGGGGTAGTCCCTGTTGAAGTGCGGACAGATGTGCGATAACCGTGAAGAGCAAAGGGTAGCATCTCGTGCCAATCTTTGTAGATTACAACCATCTTTTGAACAATCTTCTTGATGTTCTTGTTAGCCGCTTCTACCGCTCCGTTCATCTTGGATCGGTAGGGAGATGAGTTATGGTGTTCGATCTTGAACTCAGCACACAAATCCTTCATCATCTTATTGTTCAAGTTAGATCCATTATCTGTAATAATCTGGCTAGGAACACCATAACGGCAGATGATATTGTTTTTGATAAATCGGACCACCACTTGTCGGGTTACATTGGCGTATGACGCTGCTTCGACCCACTTGGTGAAGTAATCAATGGCTACCAGGATGAACCGATGTCCGTTTGAAGCCTTGGGCTCAATCATGCCAATCATATCGATTCCCCATATGGAAAAAGGCCACGGGGAAGAAAGAACTTTGAGATGTGTTGGCGGTACATGGATTTTGTCGGAGTATATCTGACACTTGTGACACCTCCTCATGTACTTGTAGCAGTCGGATTCCATGGTCAACCAGTAGTACCTTGCTCTCAGAATTTTTCTCGCCATTGTGTGTCCGTTGGCATGAGTGCCAAAGGATCCTTTGTGAATTTCTTTTATCAGCATGTCTGCTTCTGGTCTGTCTACGCATCGGAGCAAGACCATGTCAAAGTTTCTCTTATAAAATGTATCACTGCTCAGGAAGAAGCTACCAGCCAGTCTTCTGAGGGTTTTTCTGTCCTTTCTTAGTGTCCCAGGTGGGTACTCTTGTTTCTGAAGGAAGCATTTGATATCGTGATACCAAGTTTTATCGTCTATGACTGCTTCAACTGTGAAGATGTAAGCGGGCCGTTCAAGGTGCATTATGTCGATCTTAGGTAAGTCGGTCCATTGACCTACACTTATCATGGAAGAGAGGATGGCTAAGGCATCAACCATGTGATTCTCTTCACGAGGGATATGATGAAACTCGATTTTGTTGAAGAATGGTAACAACCTCCTCGCATAGTCTTTGTAAGGAATCAATCCGGATTGGTATGTGTTCCAATCTCCTTTGATCTGATTGACGACCAAAGCTAAGTCGCCATATAGATCCAAGTTCTTGATCCTTAAATCAATTGCTTCCTCGAGACCCATAATACAAGCTTCGTATTCGGCCTCGTTGTTTGTGCACTTGAATGTAAGTCTGGCAGTGAAAGGAATGTGGGTACCCTGAGGTGTTATGATGATTGCCCCAATTCCATTTTGATAATGATTGACAGCTCCGTCAAAGATTAGTCCCCATTGGGAACCTGGTTCTGTCCCTTCACTGGGTAATGATTGACACCTCTGGGAAGTCAAACCCGATTGATTCTTGATCGTCAATCGGTTGATGAGCCAAATGATTGGCTAAAATACTTCCCTTAACGTCTTTCTGAGCATGGTATTCGATGTCGTATTCTGATAATAGCATCTGCCAACGGGCAATTCTTCCCATGAGAGTAGGTTTTTCAAATACATACTTGATTGGATCCATTTCTGAGATTAACCAAGTAGTGTGATGAATCATGTACTGGCGAAGACTTTTGGCTTCCCAAGCCAAAGCGCAGCAAGTTTTCTCAAGCATAGTGTACCGAGTCTCGATGTCGGCGAATTTCTTACTCAGATAGTAAATGGCAGACTCTTTCCTTTTCGTTTCGTCTTGTTGGCCAAGCACACAACCCATGGAGTCCTCTAGGACTGTGAGGTAGATGATCAGTGGTCTTCCTTCCACTGAAGGTGATAGAATCAGCGGATTCAACAGGTATTCCTTAATACTGTCGAAGGAAGTTTGGCAATCTTCTGTCCAAACGCAGTCCTGGTTCTTTTTGAGTAATTTGAAAATTGGCGCACATGTCGCGGTCATAAGGAATATGAATCTGAAGATGTAATTCAAATGTCCCAGGAATCCTCTGACTTGTTTTTCAGTTTTCGGAGAAGGCATTTCTTGAATGGCCTTGACCTTGTCAGGATCAACCTCAATTCCTTTCTGGCTGACGATGAACCCTAAAAGTTTCCCTGAACGGACACCGAAGGTGCACTTGTTGGGATTCAAGCGGAGTTTGTACTTTCTCAATCGCTCGAATAGTTTTGACAGGTGGGTCACATGCTCCTCTTCTGTCTTAGATTTGGAAATCTTGTCATCGACATATACCTCGATTTCCTTGTGTATCATGTCATGAAACAGAGTAGTCATGGCCCTTTGATAGGTTTCCCCGGCATTCTTCAAACCGAATGGCATTACCTTGTAACAAAAGGTACCCCAAGGGGTAATGAACGAAGTTTTCTCCATGTCTTTCGACGCCATTTTTATCTGATTATAGCCCGAGAATCCATCCATGAAGGAGAAAACTTTGAACTTTGCTGTACTGTCTACCAGCATGTCAATGTGTGGTAAAGGAAAGTCGTCCTTTGAACTAGCCTTGTTTAGATCTCTGTAATCGACACACATTATGACTTTTCCATCCTTTTTTGGAACGGGTACGATGTTGGCTAGCCATTGAGGATATTCTGATGTGGCGAGGAAACCTGGGTCAATCTGTTTATGTACTTCCTCTTTGATTTTGATGGCCATGTCTGGGTGAGTCCGTCTCAACCTCTGCTTTACTGGCGGACATTCTGACTGTAACGGTAAGTGATGTTCCACGATGCTGGTATCCAACCCAGGCATGTCCTGATTGGACCAAGCAAACACATCGGGAAATTCTCTGAGAAGCTTTGTCAAACTCTCTTTGGCAGTTGGACTGAGCAGTGCCCCAATCCTGATTTCTTTTCTCTCTTCTTCTAAACCCAAGTTGACCGTTTCCAACGGCTCTTTGTGAGGTTCAACGGACCTTTCCTCTTGTCGGAGTAATCGGGAGATCTCTTTTGGAATTTCATTGTCAACTTCTTCTTCAGCCCCAAATACCAGGAACTCAAAGTCGGGAGAAGGCACCGGATCATATGTTTCAACGGGGTTTAAAACAAGCAATCTGCATAACATGATGATTTGTGTTTAGAAGAGATAGAGAAAATGCAAGTGTGTGCAGTGTATTTTTCTTTGAAAACTGCTTGTTTTTATTATTGAGTTGTTTTTTAGGATTACCATTTTCTGAAAAGCGAAAAGAGAAAACAACAATTAATGCGGAAATTATAGAACGACGTTATTTTATTTATGAACAAGATGATTCTTGAAACTACAGCCCTATAAAACAAACTCTGTCGCTTTGGGCGAAGCGAAGAGGGAAATTTACAGAAAGGGAGCCCTATCAAAACATCCGTTTCACCTGGGCAGGGTGAAAGGTTAAATACGGCAATTACTTTGACTTATGAACAATCTTCGGAACATCGACAGCAACCCATTGGCGGCGAACTCCTCGGTGAATCACAAAGTCTAGTACTTTCCTTGATTTGTCTTCAGAAATAGCGATGATTTATGGTGGAGCAGGATCATTGGAATCTGTCTCTCAGGCAGAGTTTTCGTAGGAGGATTCCTCTATTGTATTTTGTAGAGTATTGGTGCTCTCAGGCAAATCTCCCCATCCAGTTGGTTGGATGTCTTCGAGCCTGATACGAGAGCTTTCAGGAGCGGTGTATTTGACCATGAAGTCAAATTTTCCACTTGGTTGTCCTAAGGTGTCCCATACTTCTTTGGAACTGGCGGAGTCATCTCTCTCGATGACCTTGACCTCAGGAAAAGCATAGTTAATGAATTCTAGTCCTTCAAATTTTGCAAATTCATCGTCGTGCTGGATAGGTTCTGAATGGCCTGAGTGTTGATCCCATGACATCGTGGGGACGCAGGTATTCTGTTCAATGCTGCTCAGCTGATTTTCTTCTTGCCCCAAGTTTCCTGGGTATGGCTACCAAATAGGCAAGCCATCCATTGGGCCATAATAGTCGTGGCCAAAGTTGTATTTCATCGGAGTGTCTTCCTCTAATGATTTTGGCGGAGCACGGCATCCTTCCAGATCACAATCTTCATATATCATTTCGACATCTGACCTCGGTATAAATCTCGGACTCTGTGCGGGATAGCAAAAGGGCGTAGGCACCTCTTCTTGAGACATATAACCGTCCTCGTTAAAATAGGACTTCCATTCCTCATTCATATCGGAGGGATCTCCCTCGTTGATGGTATGTACTGTTTGAAACACTGGGTGAAGGAAACCTCCACTATGGAAGAAGTCCTGAATGGGATGAAGACTTTTATCGTTAGCAGCTGTCTGGGTGCAGGTTGCAGAAAAACCAAGACCCTTCTTTGTTTTATTATCAGTAGGAATGACAAGTTGTCCCCATGCTTTTGCATTGTTATTCTCGATCACTTCGAGAGCATCTCTATATGAGGAAATCAAGGTTCCTTTTTCTGATTGATTCACATTGCTCACTGTAGTACCCCAAAATTTGCCCTACCTTTTTCTGGCTTATGTTTCTTTTTCATTTTACATCTCATTAGGCCATAACTCATAATCATGTCTGTGCATTGGTTTTCTGAGACATGGGATCAAAGGATTTGCTTGGCCTTATTCATAAGGGATTCAGTCGGTTTCTATTCCCGGTTAAGTTGGAGCAAGAGGTTGAATTCTCCTCGTTATAATCTTCCTGATCTGAAGTTTTCCTAGTCACTTTGGATCTGAAGTTGGATGTGGATTGAATGTGATCATGTGACTTATTTGGAATTCGAGACACAGCTCCTTTTTTTTCTAACCCATCACCATTTTGATTTTCGTTTTAAATCACTTTCTAAACCATATTCATTTAATACCATTTTTCATTAATTCCAAAGTCAATATCCAACATCCATTTTGTAAATCCATTTTTTCATAACCTTTGCTTAAACCATTTTCTTTGATTAATCCATTGCAAGAGTCCATTTCCTAAATATCCATATTCAAATATCCAAAATCACTTTTTAGTCCATATCCATTTCATTTTAATATCCACTTTTATTCATTCTTTTTCATGTCCATATTAAATCCATTAGACCATTTTTACCATTTTATCCATATCCATTGTCTTTCTTTCTAAACATATCCATAAATATCCATTAACAATTATCCATTCTTGTCTAGCCATGTTTTAATTCATTTGTCAATTCTAAATTCAAGTTAGTTCCTAACCATTCTTTGGACTCATTGCATATCCAAATCCCATTTTTAATTTACATCTAATAAAACCCTCCCATGCACAGATTGGAGCTCTTAATGAATTATTATATTAGCATGAGCAAAAGAGTAATAGGAAATTCTGATTTATGCAGTAAGCCAGGTCCTGGACAATATCATATCTGCCGCTAATGGGCCATCTCTTCACATAAATGGTACCAAAAGGCCCATGCCACTTATGAGAGTAGTAAAAATTGGACTTTTATCCAAAATTACTTCCAAAGGCTCGCGGTTACAGCAGGTTTTGCGTGTTAAAGGTTTGCTTGGTTGGGAAAGGTTGAGAATCTTTTGGAGCAAGGAGGCATGATCTTAACAATCAATATAGAACCATTCACCTCAATGGGAAGCCAAGAGTCCTAACATTACAACAGGATTTACACAACAGGTCACTAACGGAGGAAAAATATACAACAGCAGCAGAATATTACCCACAGTCACAAACTCATTTCACAGTACAAACCAAGTTGATTGCAGAAAAATACAACTCCACGACAACAGTTCAGTAGCAAAATTTCAAGGGAGAATTCACATAACAAGAATAAGTCGTAGCATTGCAAATAACACGTGACCAATTTCACCAAAACTCACGTAACAGAATTTCACAAATCCCAAAATCATAACAGAACTCCAAGAAACTCTAACTGAATTTCAACTGAAAATCCTATTCTACCCTTCCCAGTTTCTGGTATAAAAGTGGTTCAGCCATAGAATCTTCAGTTCTTCTTCGCCATTTTTCATCATCTCCATTCTTCAGTTTCTTCTTCACTCGGCATAGCCTCTCCCTAATCGTCATATTCTTCAATCACCTTCTGCAATTTCATCACCTTCAGTCTCTCAAATCAACCTTCATCTTGCAAATTCCTTGTTGTTTCTTCCCTCTTCAATCGTTAAAACCTGAAGAAAAATCATATAACCGCCTCAACAGAACCAGCAGAAAATAGAATTCCCGGAGGTTAAACACGGTCATCAATCTCTCACAACAACCTGCAACATCGCATCATCATTATCTCATATTCGAAATCCACACGATTCAGTCACATTTCAGAATTGCGGAGAAGAAGAAAAGATTGAATCGTAAATTCAATGAGTTCATAATCGGAAACGGCACCAGATCAAAGAGGAAGACACGAGGATCAACAGAAAATTCGAAGAAGAATTAGAAGCAAAGCGGAATTAAAGTTACCTCTGGTTTTCTGTTTGTATTCTCCGATCTGAAGACGCACCGGACGGTTCTCCGGTAGGTACGTCATCTTGATCCAAAATTCGATTTCGCACTTTATTTGTTTTGTTCGTGTAATTATTGTGCGTTCGTAAATCTGTACTTCACCGTTCGAATCTCAGGCCTACTTTCTTCTCCATTTACATTGTACATCCGCGCGAGGTAGTTGGAGCAGGCTGAGTCGACGCGTTGGGAATTCATTCGTGCTTCCGCCGTCACCGGCGAAATGCCATGGCGCGGCGGAGAGCGTTATCGGCATCGTGTTAAGAGAGAATAGGCCGGCGATGAAATTGTTGGAAGGAGAAGAGCACCAGAGAGAGTGATGGAGGAGATGCCGGTGAAGCTGAGAAGTTGAGGGACGGCGGTCGGCGTGATGGTTTAGTTAGGTTTCTGGCGATGATGATGTTGAAGGAGGGTGACGGCAAGCAGAGAAGAGGCGTAAAGGTGAGGGTGTAATCGCGGTGGACGAAAGTGATGCTCCGAGAAAGAGGAGGTTGAAGAAGGCAGCGATAGGTAGTGGAGGTTATTGTTGAAGACGGCGCAGGTGGATGTAGAAGAAGAAGATGAATCACCGATGGAGTTTGCTTTTAGGTCTTAAGTTCAGTAGTGAACCGGGCCTAGGCCCATTGGGTTTTTTACTTCCCACACATTTGACTTTTCACACACCACAACATTTTTTCGCACCCCCTGAGCGTGTAAAGGCTAGTAGGCCTTAGAATTCCGAACCCATATGCCTGGTTCTGTCCGCACCTCCATTTTTCACTCTGCACCCCCTTGGCCGAGTAGGTTATTGGACTTGCTGTTCAAGGCCCATTCGCACGTTATTTCTTTTCACACCACCAGCTTCTGACTAACGACCCCCCTGGCCTTGGTTCGATTCTTGGGCCTGCAGACTTAAGGCCCATGCGCCTGAGTTGCTCTTCCACCCCTGGAGTACTGTATGCACCATTCTTTAGTCTAATTTGGTTTGTTTTCAAAATCAATTCTAACTTTTTTTAATTAGATAATAATCTCAATTTTAGAATTAATTTTGTTTAATTAGAATTTAGAACTTTAATTAGATTTTAATTAGGGGAATTAGAATTTAATTTTGGTTTTGATTTTAATTCTTAATCATAATTTTGGTTAACTCACTTTTAGTAGTTAGATTTAACTTTAGAATTTGACTAGTTAGAACTATATTTTTTTTTTAGAAATTAATTGGAATCAATCTTATGATTAATATTAGTTTTAATTCTAGATTTAACTGTAGGATTAATGTTTTTAGATTTAGTTTAGAATTGCCTTGAACTAATTTTAGGATTAATTTTAGCATTAGACAAATTAACTTTTCTTGTTAGAATTTAATTTTGATTTTTACTTCGCATTTTAATTCTAACTTGGTTATTGTTGACCATAATTTCAATTGCTCATTGTTGATTAATTTCTGATTTCTCTTTTATGAATAGCATGATATAATGCTATGGGTAGAATTTTCTCACATCCCTTTGGGATCCTAACTCAACTTTAATCTTTGATTAAAGTGAGGTAGGATAAGCATTAGGTAGTGCCATCCCTCTTTTCCTTTTAGACTTAGTTCTCATACCACACTTAACCTTAGGGCCACCTTTGCATGATAACATTAGGAACAAATTAGTTTCCCTTTAGTGTTTTCCTTCTTACCCTTTGAGTCTCTTCTTTCTCATCTCAAAACAAAATAAAAAAACACTTAATAAAGGCATAACCTATATTGTATTTAAGCCTTTCATGTGAGAATGATATAGTGAGGGGTCTTCTCTCACTTTCTTAGAATGTTTAGCGTACGTCCCGTCTTGGGTCGATATGCGAGGCATTCTATCCCATGTGAAGGACTTAAATACAATATGTGTTACAAAACACAAAAATAATCAAAACACTTCTCTCTTAAAAGACAAAAACAAACCAACAAATTCTTTTCTCATCTCATTCATTCTATTCCTTAAGGACTCGTCATGTCTGTTCTACCGCAAACAGGTAACGCCTAAGTCTCCCTACAGCGAGATGCAACACCTAACTGCTGGGACGCGCACTCTGACGTTTCCACTAAAAAACACAAACAATTTTCCCTTGTTGAGGGGAACTACGTCGCTCTGATTCTCATGTTCCCGATGAGATACGTAGGCAGTGGGGTAGGGCCCATTCGAGCACTTCTTTTATTTTCCCTACATTTGTTTTTCTTTCTCTCTCCTTTCCTTTTCCAGTTCTCAAGCTAGCAGTTCCTTTTCCAGTATCCTTTCTTTACACCCTTTGATTGAAGCAGCAAGCGTGGATCCCATCAGGTACGATGGACGCGTGGGGGTGTTAATACCTTCCTCGCGCGTAACCGACTCCCGAACCCAGTTTTCTTGGTCGCAAGACCATGCTCTTTCCTTTCCCTCAGGTTTACGCAGTGTTTCCTTTCCCTCTCTTGGGATAAATACACATTGCTGGCGACTCTGTTTCGGTGCCACTTTTGCGTTTGTACCTGGATAAAAATCCCGGGAGCGACAGCTGGCGACTCTACTGGGGATTTTAGGAGACCAGAATCTATGGTTCCCTAAGCGAGTCAATCCTAGCGTTGGTCTATTTTTCTTTCATTGGGTGTTTACTGTGATGATGTGCTTTGTTGTTTTACTGTTTTACTGTATTGTTGTTTACTGTATTACTGCTTTACTGTATAATACTGTATTTACATTGCATATCATTATTATACTGGACTGTGCTGTGCTGGTTTTCTGTTTGGCGGGATGGGTATTCTGAGAGATAAGCCCATTACACAGGCTTGAGTACACACATAGGACTAGAGTGGATATTAGTGTGGCCTACGTAGCGTCTTGGTACGTATGGTTTACATGAAATCCACGCCCAGACGAGGTTTTCTTGGGAGATGTTCTGATTTGCGCGTCTTGTGCATTTCGGAGTGTTAACCTAGAAAGCTGTCGACTCTGGTGACCATTCCCGAGGACTCAGTTGTGGCACTCCTCCCGAGATGTGATAATGGCAGACCAGAAATGGCAAACCCATTACAAATTCTTGATCCGAGGACCCAATGATGGGAACTTGCCATAGGATTACCTTTGTTTGGGGGGAATCAGTGGACGACCTCTTTGTTTGGCGATAGTATTGTACCCATCGGGATGAATGTACTATTGCTTCTCAAATCGAGAATCTGAAACTGAGGATCCCACGTTTCAGTACCCACATGTGAGAGGGGCGGGTTGTTTACAGGTGTGCAGGTAACCTTGACCTTCAACATACCTGGTATTCTGGTTTTCCTATCAGTATGGACTTATCAGCCTGGTATTCTGGTTCTCTCCAGAACAGACCTGTGATCTTATTCAGACATCAGCACAACGCTTATTCGGAATATGTGGAAGCTTTGATCCCATGTCTTATTGCATTCATAACATTGCATTTTCATAATCATTTGCATAGCATGTGTTCGAGGCTTGGTTATTCTTATCCTGGTCTGGTTTTCTTCGGAATTTCAGATTTAACTGCTTAAGCCATTCGGAAGTTGACCATGGATCTGGTTCAAGCAGAGTTGAGGGAAATACGAAGCCAAATGGGGCAGTTTATGTGGGACATGGAAGCTTTGATTCAAGACCAGAAGATGTTGAAGGAGGAGGTCCACCAACTGAAGACTCAGATGATTCTGGTTATGGAAGTTATGAGAGGTGTGTTAAGCAAAGATAATACTCCCATGCCTGAGGCCGCGGCTGGAATTGTCTCTCCTCCATTGTTTGAGGGATCCCTCCCAAAGAGTGATGTGCCTCACAGATTTTCTGCACAACTTGGGGTTCCGGAATTTCCTCATCAGCAGTTACCCCTCATTTCCCAAGACAACCCCAAGGCTAAGAAGTACCCACCAAAGTCGAAGAAAGCTGATAGAATCTATGATCTAATTCTTATGTCTTATGCTCAGCTGTTGAGGTATCTACTTTAGCTCCAATGGGTTGAACTTCGAACGATAAATCCTCCTCGTGGAAAGCTCCCATTCGATTACGATGCAAATGCCCATTGCGATTTTCACTCTGGTGCGTCTGGGTATGATGTGGAAAAATGTAAAGCTTTTCACCATGTGGTCCAGGATCTGATCGATTTGAAAGCAATTGAATTCATGCCGGGCGGTGTGAGCATACAAGGCGGTCCTACTTCTGTTGCTGCGAAAGAAGTGAATATCCCAGTTTTCCCTCCTGAAGTTGCACCAAGTCAGGGGAATTTCTTGCAACCTGAGGTCTTGGAATCTTCTCATCCTCAACTGTTGCCTGTTCCTAAGCCAAGTCTAAGGAAGAAAGCGCCCAAACGAGAGGAAGGTACAAATAGGTATCAACAACAGAGCTATCATATGAAGAGTCAACAAAAGTCCAGAAGGCAGGAGAGAAAGTTTGATCCCATTACTTTTCCTTACAGTTATCTTCTTGCCCGTTTACTTTAAGACTCTTTGATCGAGCTAAAGGAAGCTTCGCCTGTTCTGTATCCCCTTCCTCCAAATTATAACAAGAGTGTTAGATGTGAGTACCACTCGGGGACACAGGGGCATGCCATTGAAGATTGCAAGGTGTTCAGGAACAAGGTGCAAGATCTCATTGACGTTGGGTTTATCAATTTCACCGAAGACGGTCTGTACGTCAACTGAAGCCTCCCAAGTGAGCACTTGGGACTGCAGAGACATCTCCTGAAGCAATCAATCCAGTCAGAGCCAAGCATCCTCAGCAATGGCGAATATCAATTTTTCTTTACTGCATTTTCATTTGTAATTTGCATTACTGGTTAATGTTTTCATGTAAAAAACTTGTTTGTTCTTGAATGATGATTTTAATGCAATAAGTATGTTTTTCTCGAAGAAGTTCATTCATATTCACTCATTTAATGTTGGTATGCACTGCAATATTAACTGTCTTGTTTAAACTCTTGGAGGGAGGATGATGAGACGAAAACACAAAGTCTTTGGTTGTATGCTTTTGGATAAAACTCTGTTGAGGATGTACAGGCATTGTTTCAAATCCCCAAACACCAGAGATATAAGGGAGTGAGGCCTTTGTCAACCCTGTTGAGCCTAGAAGTAGGAGTTTCTTTCGGAAAATGAAAAACCCTCAATAATAACCTGGGGCAGGGTAGGTGTCAGTTAATTTGACTGAGCGTTCAAATTTCAAAAGGAATGTGCATCTAAGGATCAATTACACCTACGGTTATCCCTCACTAACCGAAGAGTGGGACGGTTGGAACCTTTTACAAGTCAAGATAGGCCAGGGTCACACGATTTGTTCAAAAAAAAAAGAGAATCAAAAGGAAAAAGGAAAAAGCCCGCTAAGTCAAAACTTGAATACGAGTGACTTAGGCAAAAGTTAGGGCATCTTGCTGGACTTCAAAATCGAAAAATCCAAAAAAGAATAAGTCCAGGCAAAATTAGGGGAAAACAAAAGAACGAAAATCGAAAAAATGAGAGGGACAAAAAAGAAAAATCCTCGAAGAAAGAACAAGTCGTGTGACCACAGACGCCAAAGGCAAAAAAGGGGTGAAGGTTACTCTGTAAACCGTGTGGGTTCCTTAACCATCCTCATACCGTTCATAACCTTTTGAAAGGCGAGCGCTTGTGTCGAGTTAGCTGAACGTAGGACTAGAGAACATCAAGGAGAATGGGTGGGTACAAACAAAATTTTGAGCCATAAATCCTTTTTTCTTAAACCGCAAACCAGGCTACGTTACAACCCTCAAAAGTCCTAATTGAAACAGGGTTTATTCTGAAGGCGTATTTCAATAAGATAGCGTTCCTGACTCCCATGAGTTGTGCTTAACGACCTTGGTTGGTATTGCATGTGCATGCTATTTTCCATTTAAAATTTTTGTGTCGCACCTTAACCAGTGACTCGTTCACAGGTATTGGCGATATCTTTTCGAAAAAAAACTTTGAGATTAATATACGTGTTGCATTATAATTCTAATTCTTGGAATAGATCTTTTCTGCTCACCTACATGTATTTGACATCCGTAAGGCTTACAAAGTGAACATCAGTCGAGAATTTTGACCCGCCAAAGTGAGATGCTTGAAAACTCCAGGGATGAGTGTGACAGGGGATGTGTTATCAAGTGATTAGGCTGGGTGTGTGCTTTCACGGCAACTCGTGTTGAGAAGTTGTCAATCCGGGGCAGTTACATTGTTAAATATCTCTGCAGTTCGGTTAATCTGGGGCAATTATGTTGAGAATCTAGGGAAATCAAGTCGAGATTTAGAAAATCTCTCGCAGATTAGTCATCCAGGCACAAAGCATTTCAAAGCTGGGGCAGACCACCCCAAGAGCACAAGAAGTTATTCTCTCCGAAGGACGGTTAACCAAAGTCACGTCACTAGGGTACAACGTATTGGGGCAAGATATGTCGGATCTTCACGAGACATTATAAAGACATGTTCATTTATAGGTTATGCCGCATCAGAGCACCTCTTTTGGTCATATCACATCTGCAGGGTTCATGTTGATAGTTAACACTTGACGTCCCCAGTAGAGTTTCTCTCCCCGGAAGAGATTGTTGAAGTTTTGTCACACTCAGTAGAGCATTATGAAGACTGTGGTTATTCTCCCCAACAAGAGTTCAGGAGTTCGCCCTCCCTTAGCCAGCTTGACGAAGGTCATTGCCCTTCAGCAAGAGTTCATATTCCCATACAGGATAAGGGTGTTGGGTAGGTGTGTAGCGAGCGATTTTGGACGCGGTTCTTAAGCGCTAGTCGCTCTCTGTGGTTTGAGCTTTGACTACAGGTCGATTCATTTTTTATTCTATTGTGATCTGAATAAGGAAGGGAAATAGATGTCTCCAATCAACCCTGCTTTGCATACTGAGTTTAAACAGCGGTCTGTTAGGTTACGGATGCTATCAATGTGGGGGGCCTTTGTACTGGTTATTTGTATTTTCGCCAATACGGTTTTCTTTCTTTTTATCTAGGCAGAAGGTTTCTGGCGGGGAACAAGGATTAGGATGTTAGGACTGATGCTTTTGAAATACTGCTTTTGATTGATGGAGATATGGGATTTGGGTTTTTTGTTGATTGCGCTCGCTAAGATCTTTTCTTTCGATCTTATGCCTACGTATTCCCGTTTACCGAAACAGGGAAATCAGAGCGTTCGTAGTTCCTCCTATTCTATGGGAGGAAATTGGTTTTTGGTGTCTTGTTCAAAGCCCAAGACGTGAAGCGAAAGGTAATTTGTATCTTGATCAAAGCCCAAGATGTGAAGCTGAAAGGTCTATTTGTGTCTTGTTCAAAGCCCAAGACGTGAAGCTGAAAGGTCTATTTGTGTCTTGTTCAAAGCCCAAGACGTGAAGCTAAAAGGTCTCGGCTTTAGAGAGAATTTGTCATCTCTAAAGAGGGGAGAAGGAGAATTACTTTAACTGGGATACGCGGATCCGAGCAATGCCATAATTTCCGAAGAAAGGGTTTTAACCTGAAGGAGAAGACTTTAACTCAGTGTAGAGCAATGCCATCTTTCCTTAGGAATTTCTCATGCTAAAAGAGGGACAGTGGCGTGGATATAGATGATCCAGAGGCTTGCCGCTTACAGCGATTAGATGAAGGAAAGAGTTGTTGATGTTTGTGTACTGTGAACGAGGCACAACTTTGATGCTAAAAGGTTGATTGGATCAACCAGTGGTTTTCTTATACAAAGCCTAAGAGGAGGCTAATTTCCGCTAGGAAAATCATTATACAAAGCCTAAGAAGAGGCTATTTTGTGTCCCGTACAAAGCCCGAGAGAGAGGCTAAAAGTTTTTGACTCGACGATGGAATCTTTGTGTCTCGTACGAAGCCCAAGATGGAGGTTATTGTTTGTTTGACTCAACAGGAGAATCTTTTATACTCAACAAGAGAGTGTTTTTGTATCTCGTACGAAGCCCGAGATGGAGGCTAAAAGTTTTGACTCAATAAGAGAGTCTTTGTTTCTCGTACAAAGCCCGAGATGGAGGCTAAAGCGTTGTTTGATTCCGCTGGGGAGAGTCATTGTACAAAGCCCAAGAAGAGGCTATGTCAGTTAAGTGACAGGTCCAGTATACTGATTTTGAAAGAGAAAATCAGTTCTTATATGAGCATCACTGTACTCGGGTTAGATCTGAGGATCAGGGTTGTTTCCTTTTTTTTGAGGAAACGGGAAATCCAAAGGGTGTTGAGACTGTCCGAGTCTGCGGGTTTCCTTCCTATTTAACGAAGGGGTCACTTGAGAATGTCTTTGATACTCAAGGAAGTTAGACTGTCCGTGTCTAGAGTTTTATCTTTTGTACTACGCTATGAGAAACAGTAGTAGACTCTATGAAAGGACTGTTCTATGGAGATGACTAAGTTCTGTTCCTATACCTCTAGGAGGTCGTCGGGACAATTTGTACGAAGCCCAAGAGGAGGCTGGAAACTTTTAAGAAGCCGACGGGTCCTTGTACGAAGCCCAAGAGGAGGCTATCATTCCCGGAGGAAGAGATCATTATACGAAGCCTAAGAGGAGGCTGTGAATACTTCTAAGAAGCCGTAGTGTCCTTGAATAATGCCCAAGAGGAGGCCGATACTTTTAAGAAGCCCGTGGGTCTTATCATCTCCTTTCCATTAGGAGAGATAACTCTTTTAAAGCTAAAACCACTGGTAAACGTGCGAGGTTTACTATCCAGGGACTTTTAGCTTTTAAAGAGGGTTCCTTAGTTAAGGTCCAAGATTATGACCGTAGTGGGTACCCAAACCCCGAGACATTCAAGGCAAGCTATCCACAAGGAATAGAGCAAGTCAGGAAAGTTCGAGAATTTGGAAGAAACTCGAAGATGCCATTCACTGAGAATACATTCATCTTGGGGAGTAGAGCTTCTTGATGATTCCTAAGGAGGACAGCCGAAGAGAAGACTGTATCTGGTGCTCCTATTGGGGATCTAGGCGTCTATTTCTACGAATAAATGAAACGGCGTCACCTAGTTCTAGACGTAGTAGCCGGGGAAACTCGAAGTATCTATACTATTATTACACAGTAGATATGAGTTTATGAAAGGAGACTTACAGTGAGCAGCCCCACAATACAGTTTATATATATGAAAGCAGTAAATGAAAGCGATAACCACTTACTCGGTTGGAGTGCTTCCATGCTGTTTGGTTAGTTGTTCAACAAAGAAAGATTGAAAACAACAGTATATTCAAAATCAAAGGAGAAAGTGCTTTGAAAAAGAAAGATTTGGGGCTTACAGCTCAAGGAGAGGCCCAGGGTTTTATCAGTGAGCACACTGTTGAATTTGTACAGAGGGACTTATACAAGTGACTGAGGCCCAAAAAGGTTTTCTGTACAAAGGGATGGGTCTTACACTCTCTCAAGAGGTCCAAAAAGGTTTAAAGAAAAAAAGTGGGGCTTATAACACGAGGGTAGGCCCAACTAATTTTTTCGTTTAAAATGGCGATCGCGCCGAGGTTTTCTTTTAACGCAGAGGGACTTATACAATAAGTGAGGCCCAAAATTGTTTTGGTTAAAAGGGGGATTGGGTCTTACACTCTAATAGAGGCCCAAAGTGTTTTGAATGGGTCTTATAGCTCAAGGAGAGGCCCAGATGATTTTTATTTTTAAACGGGCGAAGATCGCGCCGTTTACTTGTACAGAGGGACTTATACAATGAGTGAGGCCCAAAAAGTTTTTGTACAAGGGGGGATGGGTCTTACACTCTCTCAAGAGGCCCAAAGAGTTTTGAAAATGATTTATGAGGGTTGAATTAATCCAAAACCCTAATTTGTTTTCAAAATGTATTTAATTGAATAAAAATTCAATTAAAATGATCAAAAATTGTTTAACACATGGAAAACAAATTGTGATCTTGGATTAATGCTTCAAAAATCAAGTATTGACCTACAAAATAATTAAAAAGCATTAAAAGTTGCAAAATCAATGTAGAAAAAATATTTAAAATGCCAAAAACAATCAAAATATTAATTCTTTACAAAAATATCAATTATATGAAATAAATACTATTTTTGGGATTTTTTGTGAAAATAAAATATTTTAACATTTTTGTGAATTATTAAAAAAAGAATCAACTCAAAATCATTAAAACTCAGAGAGAAATTAATTTTTGAATCAATTAAACAAAATCACAAAATTCAAATATTTGAATTTCTAAAAATGGCGCCAAGAACAAGCTGAAGAACACGCGCGTGTTCTTGGTTTCTCAGATTTGCATTTTCTATCCAATCTCCATGAATACGTAATCATATCATGCAATCCACATATCATTATGCTCGTCTCAACCTCACGATCATGTCTATGTACTTTAATTTCATTTAAATTAAACATACAACAAGAAATCACGAAGAGACCTCAAGAACCCTAATTTCTGCATGAAGGCTAGGATTTTTGATACACGATTCAAACAATGCAATTAATTGAGGGAAAACATTCCATGCATGATTATGAACATATGGCCAAATTATTGTGTGAGGAAATATGCATAGATTGAGAGATGACCAAGTATGTGCTTACCTCCAAGTCGTGACAGCAAGTTCAAAGTGATTTTTGATTTGGAGGTGTTACAGATGAGTTGTGATGATCTGAACAGCTTCCCTACACCCTATGGATTGTGTTTGGATGGTTGGACTTGATTGAAATTGGCTGGATCATTTTGTGGTACCTCAACTGCACTTTGGTTAAAACCTTGAGCAACCAGCTGGTGATTTTGTGAAATTGATGTTTCAGAAGTAATCTAAGTGTTTGATCAGCTCATATGTGATGTATGTGAGGTGTGTGAGTGATTGGTTTGATTGGAATTGCTCTCAAACTCAAAACCCGATAGTGACTTGCCTTAGAAGGCAAAATTGGAGTGAAAGAAGAGATTTTGAGGAAAGCATCTGTTTGATGGCTTTGGTGTACTCAAACTGACCACAATTGAGCTCTATTTATAGTAGAGCAAGTTTGTTTTGCAAGGAATAGTGCATGGCAGCTGGTAAGTAGGTTTGGCCAATGTTGGCAAATGAAAATCCAAGTCTCCTCTAGCCATTGACTAGAGGTTAGGGCACAGAGCTTTGGTTCCCTTGGTCTTGGATAAGTCTTGACTGATTTCAGATGAGAATGGCTTAGTCCATGCCACCTTGATGGTTCCATTGAATGCCTCATTCCAAATTTGAAGTCTTGTCCCTATTTTGGCCATTCTAGGTTCAACATGCTATTTCTTGTTCCATGGACTTTGGAGGCTTGGCTCAGTGATTGTCCCCTTTAGATTCAATCCTCTGAGGTGTCCAAGTGGATAGGAGCAATTGAATTTGGCTGATTTTGGCAAATCGACCAAAGTTGCAAATTCTGCCTTGCCTTGACAGATTTCAGCAAGGCAACTTAGCAATGTTGTATCTCATGGTGTAGGTTGAATTTGGCAATGTTCTTGGCCATTTTGGAAAGCTCTTACATGATACAACAACTATTTGAACAAGTTTGGTTTTGATCTCTTTTGATTCCAAGTGAAAAATCCCCCTACATTTGGCAAAAAGTGAGGCAGAATCTGACTTAGTGAAAATTTCACTAAGTGTTGGAAAAAGTGACATTTTCACTTTTCAGCCACTTTGATCATTCCATAACTCAAAATCCTTAATGAATTGGAATGACTTGTAGTTGAAGTTTTTGTAGGTGATAATGAGGGCTACAAATCCATCTTTGGATGAGAAAAAATGGCCTTGTGGTTTAGGAGTTATGGTCCTTCAAAGTTGGTACACTTGCCACTTTATTTTTAACTTAGAAAAATTTCTAAGTTTTATGGTTACCCCTTTTACAAGTTATCTCACTTTTCTTGATTTTTCTTGATGAATGATGATTCAAATCATACATTAACATCATTTTAGGGTTAAAAATCCATTTTGGTGAAAAATCTCAAAAAGTCAAAGTTGACTTTTGTGCACAGTTGACTTTTTATCAGATGAATTCCAAACTGTGCAATTCTTCAGGAAATCATGTCCTTGACCTAAATCAAACTTGATGGACATGTTCCATGGTTTTCATAGGGTATATTCAATCATGTATTAGGGTTTGGGAGCATGTCCTGGTCAAAAGTCAAAGTTACAGTTGACTTTTCCCTTAAAACCCTAATTGTGGTGCAGATGAAATTGAGACTTGTTGCTCAAACTTCTTGGATTAATCCATTGTTCCAAATGGATCAATATGGTATATTAGAGACCCTCAAATCATCTCTTGAGGTCTTGGCTCATGGTTTGTCCCAAAAGTCAACTTAGGGGTGAATTAGGTCAAGAAACCCTAATTCTTGATTTTTGATGAATGCATCCCCTGAGGCAAAATTGACTTGATGCATGGGTTCATGAGGTTCCATGAAGTATATTAGGTTATGTTTTGGATCATTGCCTTGTGCCCAGATGAAAATTTCAATCTGGAGGCCCTGGTCGACCAAAACCCTAATTTGGTGACACTGTCGATCTTGAGACTTGATCCACCTAGAAGGGAGCAGCCTTGTGCTTAATCCTTGAAGTGGGAGTCCTTTTTTATCCATTGTGGATGTTTAAGAGATTAGACAAGTTGAAGATCAAGTCATTTCTTGATTGATCCTTTGTCTAAGCACTCAGAGAGGGCTTGAAACCCTAATTTTGATTGTAGTGGATGCTCACCCATCTTTGGGGAGACTAATGAAGCATAAAGGTACATCCATATTGTGATGATGATTTTCACAATGATGGGAAATCTAAGTGGTCAAAATTTGGGGTATTACAGATGCCCCTATTTAATCTTCTTGGACCCGAAGGTGTGAATGACGAAGGGATTCGGGCATTCGGGGTGCAAGAGGATTAAATATCGGAATACCCGAAATTTTGATGGTGGTTATGAATGGTAGCTTACGCATTCATCTTCTTTAGCTAAGCAATGATGCTTAGAAAAGGTAAACTTCCCCTCGATCCTGGTTTCCTACCAAGAACTGGTCTCAGTCTCTTTTGAAATAAACTTCCCCCTCGATCCTGGTTTCCTACCAAGGAACTGGTCTTGGTTTCTTTTGAACTTCCCCTCGTTCTTGGTTTCCTACCAAGGAACTGGTCTTAGTTTCTTTTGAAATAAACTTCCCCTCGATCCTGGTTTCCTACCAAGGAACTGGTCTTAGTTTCTTTTGTCAATAAACTTTATTGATAAGGGACGCTATGTGTAGCGGTTTTCCTTCAAACTTCTCGCCGAATTTTCCTGGGGAGATACCATTTGAGTGGAAAAAGTTTAGATGTCAGACTTGCTGAGGAACCCAGTCGTCTGAGTTGTCAAGTTGTACAAACTTCTCCGTTGGAGACGCCATTTGTTTCTACTGGGGAAAGCGAGTTTCTTGAGAACCTGTTTCTGATTGGGGATATTACATCATACTTTTCTTGGGGATCTTCCCAGAGAAATGCCATATGATGGGATCCAATTTTGAGGCGCCGATGACCTTTTCATCAGTGGTTTTTTCAGAGCAAAACTGATGTGCTGCCGAATCTCTGATCACGAGGCTTTCTCTGTGGATTTTCCTTAATCCGGGAAAGCAAGGATATCATCTTTGATGGCAAAGAGTGACATCTGTTGAAGGTTTCTCTGGTCATTCAAAGGTTCAAGTTATCAAAGTGGCCAATTGCCGACTCTGATCTTAGAGATTCACTGGAAACGAGATTGTGCAGACGCAACACTTCCTGACGAGGAAAGAACTGACAAACTCGATTGAGAAAACTGTTTATCACTAGGGGACAAGACCGACTAGAGTGATAACGATGCAATATGAAATGTAAATGCAAATAAAAAATGCATGAAGTACGTATGTATATGCTGACAAAACAGACGCGACATACAGACTAATGGATGAACACAATTGGATACTCGGCCATCGCGGGGCGAAGAAGTACCGTTGGTTCAAAATAGCAATTCCACCTTGCTTAGGAGAGATAGTCCCGTTGGGAGCTATGTTGATCGGGCTTAGGAGATGAGAACTCGGCCGAGGCGTGTCAGACGAAACAAGGTCTCTGACACAGTTGATCCCTTCATTCAGGCATACTGGCTTAGAAGGAGTACTTTGATTCTGCACTTTGAAGTCCGCTTACTTCGGGAGAAGCGATCGATGTTCTTCTGATGTTCAACAGTCAAAAGAAATGCCATCTTTAATTTAAAAGCAGAAAAAGTTTAACAAGTAAATTTATTTTTGTTTTATTTCAAGAATCGCTGATTAAGTTTAAACAACGTCGTTCTGTAAAGCTAAAACAAGAAAAGACTTACAAACAAAAGCACAAGGGCTCAAATTTTATTGATAAGATGGAAATCAGCCAAATGCGTGATTCCAAAGAGTATTTACAAAGTTAGAAAATGGTAATTTACAGGGAAAAGGGCTACGTTGAAACATAACGACCACTATCCTTCCACCAACTTTGAATTCGGGACATCCTGAGCTTCCGTCGAAGATGACCTTTGACTAGAGATTTCCTCCGACAGATGAATGTTGTAACTGCTGCTGAGGGACTTGCCTCTGTTGAACATAGTTACTTGCCATTATCCCTAACTTTTGCCTGGATTGTACTATGAGATTTCCAATCCATCGGGATGATTTTTTCCATGTCTCTAACTTTTGCCTGGACCGCCCTTTCGGGTTTTCAATCCACCGAGACGTTTTTTTTTTTAGGCGAAGTATTTCTTGACTACATCAACATTCGTGGGGTAGGCAAATTCTTCTCCGTCCATGGTTGCAAGTCTCAATGCGTCGCCTGAGAAAGCTTTCGTGACCACATAGGGGCCATCATAATTTGGGGTCCATTTGCCCCGAGAATCAGTGAGAAATGATTGTATCTTCTTGAGCACAAGGTCTCCTTTCCTGAAGACACGAGGTCGGGCCTTTTTGTCGAACGCCCTCTTCATTCTCTGTTGATACAACTGACCGTGGCATAGTGCCGTGATTCGCTTCTCTTCGATCAGGTTTAGTTCGTCGTGTCGACTTTGACACCATTCAGCTTCGGTGAGCTTAGCTTCCATCAATACCCGGATTGATGGGATCTCTACTTCTATGGGGAGAACTGCCTCCATGCCATATACTAGAGAGAAAGGGGTTGCCCCTGTTGAAGTACGGACAGATGTGCGATAACCATGAAGAGCAAAGGGTAGCATTTCGTGCCAATCTTTATAGGTTACAACCATCTTTTGAACAATCTTCTTGATATTCTTGTTAGCCGCTTCTACTGCTCCGTTCATCTTGGGTCGGTAGGGAGATGAGTTATGGTGTTCGATCTTGAACTCTGCACACAACTCTTTCATCATCTTATTGTTCAAGTTAGATCCATTATCAGTAGTGATTTCGCTTGGAACACCATAACGGCAGATGATATTGTTTTTGATAAATCGGACCACCACTTGTCGGGTTACATTGCCGAATGACGCTGCTTCGACCCACTTGGTGAAATAGTCAATGGCTACCAGGATGAACCGATGTCCGTTTGAAGCCTTGGGCTCAATCATACCAATCATATCGATTCCCCACATGGAAAATGGCCACGGGGAAGAAAGAATTTTGAGATGTGATGGCGGTACATGAATTTTGTCGGAGTATATCTGACACTTGTGACACCTCCTCATGTACTTGTAGCAGTCGGATTCCATTGTCAACCAATAGTACCCGGCCCTGAGAATTTTTCTCGCCATTGTGTGTCCGTTGGCATGAGTGCCAAAGGATCCTTCATGAATTTGTTTCATAAGCATGTCTGCTTCTGGTCTGTCGACGCATCGGAGCAAGACCATGTCAAAATTTCTCTTATAAAGAGTGTCACCGCTCAGGGAGAAGTTTCCAGCCAATCTTCTGAGGGTTTTCCTGTCTTTTCTGAGTGCCCCAGATGGGTACTCTTGTTTCTGAAGGAGGCATTTGATATCGTGATACCAAGGTCTGTCGTCTATGACTGCTTCAATCGCGAAGATGTAAGCAGGTCGTTCAAGGCGCATTATGTCGATCTTAGGTATGTCATTCCATCGACCTACACTAATCACGGAAGAGAGAGTGGCTAATGCATCAGCCATGTGATTCTCATCACGAGGGATGTGATGAAAGTCGACTCTGTTGAAGAAGGGTAACAACCTCCTTGCATAGTCTTTGTAAGGAATCAATCCTGATTGGTATGTGTTCCAATCTCCTTTCATCTGGTTAATAACCAGGGCTAAATCACCGTATACGTCCAAGTTTTTTATCCTTAAATCAATCGCTTCTTCGAGACCCATGATACATGCTTCGTATTCGGCCTCGTTGTTCGTACATTTGAACATAAGTCTGGCAGTGAAAGGAATGTGGGAACCCTGGGGGGTAACAATGATTGCCCCAATTCCGTTTCCGTAATGATTGACTGCTCCGTCAAAGATAAGCCCCCACTGGGAACCTGGTTCTGGCCCTTCACTGGGTAGCGGTTCATCGCAATCTTTCATCTTTAGATACATGACATCTTCGTCTGGGAAGTCAAACCCGATTGATTCTTGATCGTTAATCGGTTGATGAGCCAAATGATCGGCTAAAATACTTCCTTTAACGGCTTTCTGAGCATGGTACTCTATGTCATATTCTGATAGTAACATCTGCCAACAGGCAATCCTTCCCGTGAGAACAGGTTTTTCAAAAACGTACTTGATTGGATCCATTTCGGAGACCAACCAAGTAGTATGACGAATCATGTACTGGCGAAGACGTTTGGCTGCCCAAGCCAAAGCGCAACAAGTTTTTTCAAGCATTGTGTACCGAGTCTCGCAGTCGGTGAATTTCTTGCTTAGATAGTAAATGGAAGACTCTTTCCGTTTAGTTTTGTCTTGTTGGCCAAGTACACATCCCATTGAGTCCTCTAGGACTGTGAGGTAAATGATCAGTGGTCTCCCTTCCACTGGAGGTGATAGAATCGAAGGATTCAACAGATATTCCTTGATACTATCGAAGGCGGTTTGGCAATCTTCTGACCAAACGCAATCCTGGTTCTTTTTGAGTAATTTGAAAATCGGCGCGCATGTCGCGGTCATAAGGAATATGAATCTGGAGATGTAGTTCAAACGTCCCAGGAATCCTCTGACTTGTTTTTCAGTTTTCGGAGAAGGCATTTCTTGAATAGCCTTGACCTTGTCAGGATCAACTTCAATTCCTTTCTGGCTGACGATGAACCCTAGTAGTTTCCCTGAACGGACACCGAAGGTGCACTTGTTAGGATTCAAGCGGAGCTTGAATTTTCTTAAACGTTCGAACAATTTTGACAGATGTTCAACGTGCTCATCCTCTGTTCTTGATTTTGCAATCAAATCATCGACATATACCTCGATTTCTTTGTGTATCATGTCATGAAACAGAGTAGTCATGGCCCTTTGATAGGTTGCCCCGGCGTTCTTCAAACCGAACGGCATTACCTTGTAACAAAAGGTACCCTATGGGGTAATGAACGAAGTTTTCTCCATGTCTTTCGGCGCCATTTTGATCTGGTTATAGCCCGAGAATCCATCCATGAAGGAGAATACTTTGAACTTTGATGTGCTATCAACCAGCATGTCAATGTGTGGTAAAGGAAAGTCGTCCTTTGGACTTGCCTTGTTCAGATCTCTGTAATCGACACACATTCTAACCTTTCCATCCTTTTTGGGAACGGGTACGATGTTGGCTAACCATTGAGGATATTCAGATGTGGCAAGGAAACCCGCGTCAATCTGTTTCTGTACCTCCTCTTTGATTTTGATGGCCATGTCCGGGTGAGTGCGTCTCAACCTTTGCTTTACTGGCGGACATTCCGATCTTAACGGTAAATGATGTTCCACGATGCTGGTATCCAACCCTGGCATATCCTGATAGGACCAAGCGAACACATCGGGGAATTCTTTGAGAAGCTTTATCAAACCCTCTCTGGTAGTTGGACTGAGCAGTGCCCCAATCCTGATTTCTTTTCTCTCTTGCTCTGAACCCAGGTTTACCATTTCCAACGGTTCTTTGTGAGATTCAATGGACCTTTCCTCTTGTCTGAGTAGTCGGGAGATCTCTTCTGGAATTTTGTCGTCATTTTCTTCTTCAGCCTCGAATACCGGGAACTCAAAGTTGGGAGAAGGCATCGGATCGTATGTTTCAACGGGGTTTAAAACAAGCAATCTGCATGACGTGATGATTCGTTTTTAGAAGAGATAGAGATAAATGCAAGTGTGTGCAGTGTATTTATTTTACTGCTTGTTTTTATCATTGAATGTTTTTTTAGGATTACCATTTTCTGAAAAAGCAAAAAGAGAAAACAGCAATTAATGTGGAAATTACAGAACGACGTTATTTTATTAATGAACAAGTCGAATCTTGAAACTACAGCCCTATAAAACAAAACTCTGTCGCTTTGGGCAAAGCAAAGAGGGAAATTTACAGAAAACGAGCCCTATCAAAATATCCGTTTCACCTGGGCAGGGTGAAAGGTTAAAGCTGGAAATTACTTTGACTGGCGAACGACCTTCGGAACCTCGACAGCAACCCATTGACGGCGAACTCCTCGGTGAATCACAAAGTCTGGCACCTTCCTTGATTTGTCTTCAGAAATAACACTGATTTCTGGTGAAGCAGGATCGTTGGAATCGTTTCCCAGGCAGAATTGTTGTAGGAGAATTCCTCTGTTGCATTTTGCATAGCATTTGTGCTCTCAGCGGTATCTCCCCATCCAGTTGACTGGATATCTTCGAGCCTGATACGAGAGCTTTCGGGAGCGGTGTACTTGACCATGAAGTCGTATTTTCCACTTGGTTCTCCCAGAGTGTCCCAAACTTCTTTGGAACTGGAGGAGTCATCTCTCTCGATGACGTTGACCTCGGGAAAAGCATAGTTGATGAATTCAAGTCCTGCGAACATTGCAAATTCATCTTCATGTTGAGTAGTTTCTGAATGACCTGAGTGTTGATCCCATGACATGGTGGGGACACAGGTATTCTGTTCAATGATGCTCAGCTGAGTTTCATTACTCGGCTGACTTTCTTGCCCCAAGTTTCCTGGGTAAGGCTGCCACATTGGCAGGCCATCCATCGGGCCATAGTAATTGTGGTCAAAGTTGTCTTTCATCGGAGTGTCTTCCTCTAATGAATTTGGCGGAGCACGGCATCCTTCCGGATCACAATCCCCGTAGATCATTTCGACATCTGATCTTGGTATAAATCTCGGACTTTCTGTAGGAAAGCAAAAAGGCATAGGCACATCTTCCTGAGACATATAACCGTCCTCATTAAGATAGGACTTCCATTCTTCATCTGTGTCAGAGGGATCTTCCTCATTGATAGCATGAACTGTTTGAGACACTGGGTGAAGAAAACCTCCACTGTGGAAGAATTTTTGAAGGGGATGAAGACTTTCATCGTTGGCGGCTGTCTGGGTACAGGTCGCAAAAAAACCAAGACCCTTCTTTGTTTTATTGTCAATAGGAATGACAAGCCGTCCCCATCCTTTTGTATCGGTACTCTCGACCGCTTTGATAGCATTGTTGTATGAAGAAATTGAAGTTCCTTTTTTGAACTGATTGTCCTTGCTCACCGATAGTGCTTGGAACTGAGTTCCAATAACCTCCTCGGGTTCCACACAAGTAGATGATGATAAGTTGCTCACAAGCAAGGCTTGTTCCCCACAAACTGCGATAAGTTAATCGTTCTTGACGAACTTTAGCTTTTGGTGGAGGGTTGAAGTAACCGCTCTAGCCTGATGTATCCAAGGTCTTCCTAATAAACAACTGTATGTTGCCCGGATGTCCATGACCTGGAAAGTGATTTGGAAAGTGTGAGGACCAATAGTTATGGGAAGATCAACTTCGCCGATAACTGTTTTTCTGGATCCGTCGAATGCTTTGACGACGACCTCGCTGACTCTCATCGGAGGGCCCTTGAATGATAATTGCATCAAAGTGGACTTCGGCATAACATTCAGGGCTGACCCTGTGTCTACCATTACGTTGGCTAAAGCATCGTCCTGGCAGTTGACTGTAATGTTGAGCGCCATATGATGACGACGACCCTCTTCGGGTAATTCATCATCACTAAATCCCAAATTGTTGCAGGAAGTGATGTTAGAGACAATACTATCGAACTGTCTGATTGTTACATCCTGTTCCACAAAGGCTTGCTCCAAGACTTTCTGTAGAGCCTCCCTGTGGGCTTCTGAACTGAGTAACAGCGCCGAGATCTTTGAAGGAGTTTGTAACAGTTGATCAACAATGTTATATTCACTCCTTTGGATGAGCTTTAGCATCTCATCTTTGTCTTTTGAAAAGTCGGGATTACTAGATTGACCGACTGGTGGATCAGGAATTTCTGCCTGAAGTTCCTTTTCTTTGTTGGATTCTCTAACCCCTCGGTTGAAGATTCGACCGCTCCGTGTGACACGACTGATGTCTGCAATATTCACGATGGAGGGTAATGGAATTTCCTTTCCATTCTCGATTATTGTTGCACCGTATTTGTAAGGGATTGCCTTAGTTGATTCATACGATAGTGGCCCCGGTAGATAAATGACTATGGGAACCTTCTGATTTTTCTGACCATCGTAAGTAATCTCGATCCGTTCCTGGTTGGGAATTCTAGATTCGTCAAGTAGAGGGATGATGGCAAAAATATCCCTGGTCCTGTGATGACCAGAGATCGTGACAACATCCTCAACTTGCTCGGCAAGGTAGTTCGGCGACCAAATGATGGGTCCTGAACCTGGATATGGACGAATTTCTCCATGATCGACCTGACCCTGAAGAGCTGCTCTCACAAGGTAACACCCTTGGTTACTTTCCGAACAGACGCTGCAACTGTCATAGTTGTGTGGTGGCACCTGGCCACGCCCACTTTGAATGCAATGTAACCTCACTAGGTTATCTTCCATTGATCGGACATCCTGACTTTGACGACGAGTAGGATTCCTGTGATTGATATTAATCTGCTGAGTATCTTCGTCCATATAAATTGGCATCCACCAATGATTTAACAAGTGCTGAAGTGCCTCCTGGACAAGGGTACAACCTCGATCGTTTTTGCAACCCGCTTTACAGCTTTGGTAATCATGTGATATTAAGAATCCGAGTCGGACCTGCTCAGCATGTAACTCTACCAGGTTGGTATTCATTACGCGGATATCGAAGATCTGAACCATATTGATTTGATAGGGATTCCTATCATGGTAGTCTTGGATCCATCCAAGATCCATCTGACGCTGGAGGGCCTCTTGTGTGAAAGAGCATCCCTGTTTGTTTACCGACCAAATCAGACAGGAACTGTAATCGTGCCGCGGCAGATTATGATACTGGCTTTGCCTTGAGTGCATCGCCACCAAGTTGACATTCATTGCACAGATGTCGTGGTTTTGAATGACGTTGGAATTCGTGTAAACCATGTTAACTCCACGAACTCGGTGCTCTTGGATCCATCCAAGATCCATTTGTTCCTGTAGAGCTGCTTGCACCACAGAACATCCCTGGTTGTCTTTAGAGCAGATATCACACTGGTGATAATTATGAGGTGGCACATGGCCATATCCGCTCTGTCTACAATGCATCTTGACCAGATTAGTCCCCAATAAGAGTACATCGTGAATTTGATAGACATTGTTAGTCTCTTTCTCAATCAGATTGACTGCAACTTTCTCATGTTGAGGCAGCGGGTTCGTGAGAACATTGGGATTCGTATCTTTGAAAGATAAGAGCCCGCTCCTAACAAGCTTTTGCACGTCGGATTTGAAATTGAGACAAGTCTAAATGTTATGCCCTGAACCTCCTTGATGATAAGGGCATGTCTGATCCGCTTTAAACCAAAAAGGCAGATTTTCCAGAACTGAAAGGGGAGACTTAGTCTGAATGTGCCCCTTAGCCAGCAGTAATGGAAACAGCTCTGCGTACGTTACGGGTATAGGATCAAATCCCGGTGGCCGTGTTGTACGGTTGTTATTATATGGAGGACGAGCCTGCTGAAGAGGCTGTTGTGTCCTTTGTTGGTCAGGTTGGCTCTGCGCAACCTGAGGTTGATACGTAGGAACAGGCGCGGGGCCGATAGCATGAGTAACAGCTGCTACTGGCTGATAACGTCGCCTTTGCTTTCCGAGAGAGATATTCCCAATATCTTGCTCTTTTTTCTTAGGGAGAGCACTACCATATTTTTTAGTACCGCTCGTTGATCCAGTGTCTTTTACCAAACGTCCTTCTCGGACGGCTTCCTCAAGACGTACACCCATGCCGACCATTTCGGTGAAATCACTGGGCGCACTGGCAACCATTCGGTCATAGTAAAATGAGCTTAAGGTCTTTAAGAAGATCTTTGTCATCTCTTTTTCCTCAAGAGGTGGACAAATTTGAGCGGCAATTTCACGCCACCTATGAGCATACTCCTTAAAGGTCTCATTGTCCTTTTGTGACATTGATCTGAGTTGATCTCTGTCGGGTGCCATGTCCAAATTATATTTGTATTGTTGGACGAAGGCAGTACCAAGATCTCTGAAAGTGCTGATTGTAGCACGGTTTAAACCCATGTACCATTTGAGTGCGGCACCGGTTAAACTATCCTGGAAGTAGTGAATCAGCAGGTCCTGATTCTCCGTCTGAGCTGACATCCGCCGGGCGTACATCACCAGATGGCTTTGAGGGCAAGAATTACCCTTGTATTTTTCAAAGTCGGGCACTTGGAACTTGTGCGAGACTTTCACATTTGGGACCAAGCAGAGGTCTGCGGCGTCCTTTCCAAATAGATCCTGACTGCGAATGGCTTGCAGCTCTTTCTGCAATTCCAAGAACTGTTCCTGGAATTCCTCCATTCTGTCAAACATAGCTTCCTTCTTACCAGAAGGTGTCTATGGAATCTGTCCTTCCGGGACAGTGTGCACCACAGGGGGTGGTACCGTGACTACGGCAGTAAGTCTTGGCGCCTCCCAAGTTTGTAACCTTCAGGAGTCTTGAGTATGCCCCTGGAATCTTCGCTTTCCTGAAGTTTGTAACCTTCAGGCCCAGCGGCTTCTGTTGCGATTCCCTGATCTTCAGTGATCGGCGGAACATATCCTTCCGGGATATAGTTAACAGGCATGCCCCAAGGACGATCTTTCGGCATCTGTTACCTAGGATCATACTTTTCTATGATGGGCGTTGAGGTGATCTCTGAGATCACAGTTCTTTATAGCTGAGCTTCTGCCATGGCTTGCATGTCGTTACGAAGCTTTCTCATATCCTCTCTCAGAGCGTCGATCTCTTCTTTCAAATCTCTGTTTTCTTCCTCAAGATCATCCATCTTTTTCTGACGATTGGCCCGAGTATTATACGAATGAGACAGTTTGACTCTAGAATCGAGACACAGACGTGAGATTCATAGGTAAGAAGAATACGCGATGTGAGAATGATGAATGCAATGATTATATTAATTGTTTAAGGTTTAATCAAAATAAACTTCGACAATTAGATTGCAAATATCAAACACTGGGGAAACCCCTTTTTATTGAATTCCAAAGGATTACAGAAATGGAAATACAGTAGATTACAAAGTGCAGAAACAGAAACCTAAACTAATGGGTCCCGAGTCCTCTTCTTTGACCGGGGCGCTTGGGCCGTTGTCGGGTTGTCATTCCTTTGCCAAGTGAAAGGAGTGTGCAAATTCCTTTGGTCGTCTTGATTCTCTACAGCATGTTGCTCCAAAATTTCAATCAGAGCATCTTTCTCTTTTAGTAGTTGTTGTATTTGGATACACTCTACGTCGAGGGTGCGGTACTTGTTCTTCCAAGATCTTCTTTCCTTTTGAACTTTGTTGAGAGTAACCTGAAGCTTTTCAGTTTCCGTCATGAAGTACATGACAGTTTCCCTCGGTGGAAGAATTCCGTAACGAGGATAAGGCATCTTTAGCTTGAGAGCTCTAGTTTGTACCCAATGGAGATAAGGCTCCATCGAGACACAATCTGGTTTTCCCAGAGACTCTCGTCCTTTCTTATGAACATGTTTCCAAGCTTGCACTATTTCCATCTTTAGTGCTCTGTCGTTTTCTCCCTCTTTGAAGAAAAGACCTTCCAGATGAACATCCAGTGGGATTTGTCTCATCGGGTATCCAAACTGACGAAGAACCAATATCGGATGATAGTTGATTCCTCCCTTAGTTCCTATGAGGGGCACGCTGGGGAAGTTTCCACAATGGTCAATGATTCTGATTCCCTCATAAATCCTATTACACCAATCTATATCGGAATTGGTGAGAGACATGATCTTCTCCGACCAACGTAAGACACTCTTGCAATCCCAAAAAGCAGCAAACTTGGGCAAGTGTGAGATAAACCACTTATAAAGTAGAGGTACACAGCATGTGATCTCCCCTCCACTGTACAAATTCGCCAAGTGTACAGAATGATACGCATCTGCGAGCAAAGTCGGCACAGGGTTTCCAATGAGAAAAACCTTAATAGCATTGATATCGATGAAGTTATTGATGTTGGGAAACAAAAATAACCCGTAGGTGAGCAAGACAAAGATGTTTTCAAAAGCAGTCTCGTTCCCTATACTAGCAAAGTACAGAGCCTTCGTTGTCAAGAACTGGGCTGGCAAACCTTGGATGCCACCCTTAGTGGTCATGTGATTCCTGACCTCAGACTCGTCCAAATGAATTGCTATTACAATAGTCTGATTCTTTGGAATTTCTTCCAGTCCAGAAAATGGAGCTCGATCAGTGATATGTAAATCAGTCAGATGAGAATACTCCTCCAGCGTTGGTGATAGCTGGTAATCCGGGAATGTGAAACAGTGATAAACCGGATCGTAGAACTGAATGAGCGCGTCCATGATCCCCTTAATCACATGGACTCTTAACAGTGGTAGCAAACCACCGTGCTTGGCTCTGAAAGCCTCTGGGTTAACGATCATCCTTTCTAACCTTCTCAAATCCTCTAGCTTTGGAACCTTGAAGGTATACTGGTGAGTTCTCCTTCTACCGAAATCCATTAGCGTAATCCTCTTCTCTGATATTTGCAATCACAGTCTTAGTTTAATTTGAAAAACAGAGAGACTAGAAGAGAAGTTTTTTTTTTTGAATGTTTTAATGTTTTATTAAATGGATGCATGAATGCAGCACACAAAAACATAGAAAAAACATGGGGTCAGAGGGTCGTTGTCATGAAGTCAAGGCTCTACCCATCCCCAAAGGTTTATACTAGGGTGATTTTTGTACCTGTACTCATTATCATCAGCTCCTCCCAGGAAAGCAAAACAACAAGCGGATCGCCAGCGAGTTGTAAAGCAATCTTAGAGTAAGTGCCATTCACCGAGAATAGATCACCAGCCTCAAATGAGGGTAGTATCGCGTAACAACTATTTCCGATAGTTTCCGCACTACGAAAGGGTTTGGCTGCTCAGCTTCTCAGACTTAACAACCGGCCCATTGGCTAGAAGAGTGAATGGGTTGCGTTGTTCAGCCTCCACTGAGGTTGATGGTCGACCCCGTCGCCATCACTTATCTTAAGTGTATACTCATTCTCACCACATGCGGCATCACACGCATTCCCATCAGCAGAAAAATAAACACATATAGCAATTAGGAAAAACAGTATATATATTTGTCCTAATCATCCTAGACTTATAAAGCTATGATTCCTAAGTTCCTGACAGAAAACGGGTTCCCCGGCGGAAGCCCCAATCTGTGGTTTTCACATAAGTGAAGAGAAGGAAGACCGTGCCTAGATCTAACTTTGATCGGCCCCACGGTGGGCGCCACTTTTTATGTAGCGAGGGATTTTGGACGCGGTTCTTAACCGCTGGTCGCTCTCTGCGGTTTGAGCTTTGACTACAGGTCGATTCATTTTTTATCCTATTGTGAGCTGAATAAGGAAGGGAAATAGATGTCTCCAATTAACCCTGCTTTGCATACTGAGTTTAAACAGCGGTCTGTTAGGTTACGGATGCTATCAATGTGGGGGGCCTTTGTACTGGTTATTTGTATTTTCGCCAATACGGTTTTCTTTCTTTTTATCTAGGCAGAAGGTTTCTGGCGGGGAACAAGGATTAGGATGTTAGGACTGATGCTTTTGAAATACTGCTTTTGATTGATGGAGATATGGGATTTGGGTTTTTTGATGATTGCGCTCGCTAAGATCTTTTCTTTCGATCTTATGCCTACGTATTCCCGTTTACCGAAACAGGGAAATCAGAGCGTCCGTAGTTCCTCCTATTCTATGGGAGGAAATTGGTTTTTGGTGTCTTGTTCAAAGCCCAAGACGTGAAGCGAAAGGTAATTTGTATCTTGATCAAAACCCAAGATGTGAAGCTGAAAGGTCTATTTGTGTCTTGTTCAAAGCCCAAGACGTGAAGCTGAAAGGTCTATTTGTGTCTTGTTCAAAGCCCAAGACGTGAAGCTGAAAGGTCTCGGCTTTAGAGAGAATTTGTCATCTCTAAAGAGGGGAGAATGAGAATTACTTTAACTGGGATATGCGGATCCGAGCAATGCCATAATTTCCGAAGAAAGGGTTTTAACCTGAAGGAGAAGACTTTAACTCAGTGTAGAGCAATGCCATCTTTCCTTAGGAATTTCTCATGCTAAAAGAGGGACAGTGGCGTGGATATAGATGATCCAGAGGCTTTCCGCTTACAGCGATTAGATGAAGGAAAGAGTTGTTGATGTTTGTGTACTGTGAACGAGGCACAACTTTGATGCTAAAAGGTTGATTGGATCAACCAGTGGTTTTCTTATACAAAGCCTAAGAGGAGGCTAATTTCCGCTAGAAAAATCATTATACAAAGCCTAAGAGGAGGCTATTTTGTGTCCCGTACAAAGCCCGAGAGAGAGGCTAAAAGTTTTTGACTCGACGATGGAATCTTTGTGTCTCGTACGAAGCCCGAGATGGAGGCTATTGTTTGTTTGACTCAACAGGATAATCTTTTATACTCAACAAGAGAGTGTTTTTGTATCTCGTACGAAGCCAGAGATGGAGGCTAAAAGTTTTGACTCAACAAGAGAGTCTTTGTTTCTCGTACAAAGCCCGAGATGGAGGCTAAAGCGTTGTTTGATTCTGCTGGGGAGAGTCATTGTACAAAGCCCAAGAGGAGGCTATGTCAGTTAAGTGACAGGTCCAGTATACTGATTTTGAAAGAGAAAATCTGTTCTTATATGAGCATCACTGTACTCGGGTTAGATCTGAGGATCGGGGTTGTTTCCTTTTCTTTGAGGAAACGGGAAATCCAAAGGGTGTTGAGACTGTCCGAGTCTGCGGGTTTCCTTCCTATTTAACGAAGGGGTCACTTGAGAATGTCTTTGATACTCAAGGAAGTTAGACTGTCCGTGTCTAGAGTTTTATCTTTTGTACTACGCTATGAGAAACAGTAGTAGACTCTATGAAATGACTGTTCTATGGAGATGACTAAGTTCTATTCCTATACCTCTAGGAGGTCGTCGGGACAATTTGTACGAAGCCCAAGAGGAGGCTGGAAACTTTTAAGAAGCCGACGGGTCCTTGTACGAAGCCCAAGAGGAGGCTATCATTCCCGGAGGAAGAGATCATTATACGAAACCTAAGAGGAGGCTGTGAATACTTCTAAGAAGCCGTAGTGTCCTTGAATAATGCCCAAGAGGAGGCCGATGCTTTTAAGAAGCCCGTGGGTCTTATCATCTCCTTTCCATTAGGAGAGATAACTCTTTTAAAGCTAAAACCACTGGTAAACGTGCGAGGTTTACTATCCAGCGACTTTTAGCTTTTAAAGAGGGTTCCTTAGTTAAGGTCCAAGATTATGACCGTAGTGGGTACCCAAACCCTGAGACATTCAAGGCAAGCTATCCACAAGGAATAGATCAAGTTAGGAAAGTTCGAGAATTTGGAAGAAACTCAAAGATGCCATTCACGGAGAATACATTCATCTTGGGGAGTAGAGCTTCTTGATGATTCCTAAGGAGGACAGCCGAAGAGAAGACTGTATCTGGTGCTCCTATTGGGGATCTAGGCGTCTATTTCTACGAATAAATGAAACGGCGTCACCTAGTTCTAGACGTAGTAGCCGGGGAAACTCGAAGTATCTATACTATTATTACACAGTAGATATGAGTTTATGAAAGGAGACTTACAGTGAGCAGCCCCACAATACAGTTTATATATATGAAAGCAGTAAATGAAAGCGATAACCACTTACTCGGTTGGAGTGCTTCCATGCTGTTTAGTTAGTTGTTCAACAAAGAAAGATTGAAAATAACAGTATATTCAAAATCAAAGGAGAAAGTGCTTTGAAAACGAAAGATTTGGGGCTTACAGCTCAAGGAGAGGCCCAGGGTTTTATCAGTGAGCGCACTATTGAATTTGTACAGAGGGACTTATACAAGTGACTGAGGCCCAAAAAGGTTTTCTGTATAAAGGGATGGGTCTTACACTCTCTCAAGAGGCCCAAAAAGGTTTAAAGAAAAAGAGTGGGGCTTATAACACGAGGGTAGGCCCAACTGATTTTTTCGTTTAAAATGGTGATCGCGCCGAGGTTTTATTTTAACGCAGAGGGACTTATACAATAAGTGAGGCCCAAAATTGTTTTGGTTAAAAGGGGGATTGGGTCTTACACTCTAATAGAGGCCCAAAGTGTTTTGAATGGGTCTTATAGCTCAAGGAGAGGCCCAGATGATTTTTATTTTTAAACGGGCGACGATCGCGCCGTTTACTTGTACAGAGGGACTTATACAATGAGTGAGGCCCAAAAAGTTTTTGTACAAGGGGGGATGGGTCTTACACTCTCTCAAGAGGCCCAAAGAGTTTTGAAAATGATTTATGAGGGTTGAATTAATCCAAAACCCTAATTTGTTTTCAAAATGTATTTAATTGAATAAAAATTCAATTAAAATGATCAAAAATTGTTTAACACATTGAAAACAAATTGTGATCTTGGATTAATGCTTCAAAAATCAAGTATTGACCTACAAAATAATTAAAAAGCATTAAAAGTTGCAAAATCAATGTAGAAAAAATATTTAAAATGCCAAAAACAATCAAAATATTAATTCTTTACAAAAATATCAATTATATGAAATAAATAATATTTTTGGGATTTTTTGTGAAAATAAAATATTTTAACATTTTTGTGAATTATTAAAACAAGAATCAACTCAAAATCATTAAAACTCAGAGAGAAATTAATTTTTGAATCAATTAAACAAAATCACAAAATTCAAATATTTGAATTTCTAAAAATGGCGCCAAGAACAAGCTGAAGAACACGCGCGTGTTCTTGGTTTCTCAGATTTACATTTTCTATCGAATCTCCATGAATACGTAATCATATCATGCAATCCACATATCATTATGCTCGTCTCAACCTCACGATCATGTCTATGTACTTTAATTTCATTTAAATTAAACATACAACAAGAAATCACGAAGAGACCTCAAGAACCCTAATTTCTGCATGAAGGCTAGGATTTTTGATACACGATTCAAACAATGTAATTAATTGAGGGAAAACATTCCATGCATGATTATGAACATATGGCCAAATTATTGTGCGAGGAAATATGCATAGATTGAGAGATGACCAAGTATGTGTTTACCTCCAAGTCGTGACAGCAAGTTCAAAGTGATTTTTGATTTGGAGGTGTTACAGATGAGTTGTGATGATCTGAACAGCTTCCCTACACCCTATGGATTGTGTTTGGATGGTTGGACTTGATTGAAATTGGCTGGATCATTTTGTGGTACGTCAGCTGCACTTTGGTTAAAACCTTGAGCAACCAGCTGGTGATTTTGTGAAATTGATGTTTCAGAAGTAATCTAAGTGTTTGATCAGCTCATATATGATGTATGTGAGGTGTGTGAGTGATTGGTTTGATTGGAATTGCTCTCAAACTCAAAACCCGATAGTGACTTGCCTTAGAAGGCAAAATTGGAGTGAAAGAAGAGATTTTGAGGAAAGCATCTGTTTGATGGCTTTGGTGTACTCAAACTGACCACAATTGAGCTCTATTTATAGTAGAGCAAGTTTGTTTTGCAAGGAATAGTGCATGGCAGCTGGTAAGTAGGTTTGGCCAATGTTGGCAAATGAAAATCCAAGTCTCCTCTAGCCATTGACTAGAGGTTAGGGCACAGAGCTTTGGTTCCCTTGGTCTTGGATAAGTCTTAACTGATTTCAGATGAGAATGGGTCAGTCCATGCCACCTTGATGGTTCCATTGAATGCCTCATTCCAAATTTGAAGTCTTGTCCCTATTTTGGCCATTCTAGGTTCAACATGCTATTTCTTGTTCCATGGACTTTGGAGGCTTGGCTCAGTGATTGTCCCCTTTAGATTCAATCCTCTGAGGTGTCCAAGTGGATAGGAGCAATTGAATTTGGCTGATTTTGGCAAATCGACCAAAGTTGCAAATTCTGCCTTGCCTTGACAGATTTCAGCAAGGCAACTTGGCAATGTTGTATCTCATGGTGTAGGTTGAATTTGGCAATGTTCTTGGCCATTTTGGAAAGCTCTTACATGATACAACAACTGTTTGAACAAGTTTGGTTTTGATCTCTTTTGATTCCAAGTGAAAAATCCCCCTACATTTGGCAAAAAGTGAGGCAGAATCTGACTTAGTGAAAATTTCACTAAGTGTTGGAAAAAGTGACATTTTCACTTTTCAGCCACTTTGATCATTCCATAACTCAAAATCCTTAATGAATTGGAATGACTTGTAGTTGAAGTTTTTGTAGGTGATAATGAGGGCTACAAATCCATCTTTGGATGAGAAAAAATGGCCTTGTGGTTTAGGAGTTATGGTCCTTCAATGTTGGTACCCTTGCCACTTTATTTTTAACTTAGAAAAATTTCTAAGTTTTATGGTTACCCCTTTTACAAGTTATCTCACTTTTCTTGATTTTTCTTGATGAATGATGATTCAAATCATACATTAACATCATTTTAGGGTTAAAAATCCATTTTGGTGAAAAATCTCAAAAAGTCAAAGTTGACTTTTGTGCACAGTTGACTTTTTATCAGATGAATTCCAAACTGTGCAATTCTTCAGGAAATCATGTCCTTGACCTAAATCAAACTTGATGGACATGTTCCATGGGTGTCATAGGGTATATTCAATCATGTATTAGGGTTTGGGAGCATGTCCTGGTCAAAAGTCAAAGTTACAGTTGACTTTTCCCTTAAAACCCTAATTGTGGTGCAGATGAAATTGAGACTTGTTGCTCAAACTTCTTGGATCAATCCATTGTTCCAAATGGATCAATATGGTATATTAGAGACCCTAAAATCATCTCTTGAGGTCTTGGCTCATGGTTTGTCCCAAAAGTCAACTTAGGGGTGAATTAGGTCAAGAAACCCTAATTCCTGATTTTTGATGAATGCATCCCCTGAGGCAAAATTGACTTGATGCATGGGTTCATGAGGTTCCATGAAGTATATTAGGTTATGTTTTGGATCATTGCCTTGTTCCCAGATGAAAATTTCCATCTGGAGGCCCTGGTCGACCAAAACCCTAATTTGGTGACACTGTCGATCTTGAGACTTGATCCACCTAGAAGGAAGCAGCCTTGTGCTTAATCCTTGAAGTGGGAGTCCTTTTTGATCCATTGTGGATGTTTAGGAGATTAGACAAGTTGAAGATCATGTCATTTCTTGATTGATCCTTTGTCTAAGCACTCAGAGAGGGCTTGAAACCCTAATTTTGATTGTAGTGGATGCTCACCCATCTTTGGGGAGACTAATGAAGCATAAAGGTACATCCATATTGTGATGATGATTTTCACAATGATGGGAAATCTAAGTGGTCAAAATTTGGGGTATTACAAGGTGCTTCCCCAGTTTGCGGTAAAAGTTGTTTCCGTCTCCCCAATAGATTAAGGATAGAAGGTAGATTCCCAACAAAGGAGTAAGTCTGATCTGGTCCCCTAGCAGGGCTGACATCATCAACCCTTATCCCCAAGCATATTTTTGGGTGGTGGTTAGCTTTCCCCAGCAAGTCAAAGGCTTGTCATTGGCACTTTTTCTTCAGTAGATTACTGGGATGTTTCTCCAGCAGACGTTTGTTGTTCGTACTTCACTGCAGAATGGGGGTTTAGTTGGGATCTCGAGCAGTTATGACACTGAAGACGATTCAGTGTGTTATCCCCAACGGAGTTGGCCTCGTCTCTTCAGCATTTATTTTGCTGGAGTGGTCCTGCTGCATATCATAAGTAGCATTGCATAATCCTTACCACGCATATCATTAGCATAACATATCATGAAGCCTTGTAAAACCAAACAAAAAATCCACAGCCCAACCTTGCTCGGCATCCTTCCGCAACCCACTTTGCTAGCATCTTTCAAAAACCTAAAGCCCTATCCCTATTGACGTCTACTTCAAAGCAAAAGTCCAAACCCTATTGGCACTTCATTCAAAATCCAATCCCCATTGGTACCCAGAAAGATTTCGCCTTTGAAAAAATAATCACCATCAGGTTTCACCTGTCCTTGCCAGCAAAGTTCAATTGTACTTGGCACATTTTTCTTTTCTCGGTAGCCCGAGCATACATCGGAATTTTGCATATAGTGATCATTGCATCCTCAAACGCGTAGCATTTCCATTTCGTATGGATCATTACGCCATAGAAAGAAAATTCAAACATATGCACGCGAAGCATAAGCCAGATTGGGTACCTTGCGCGAAAGCCCAAATCAATGTTCAGTCAAAACGGTGACACATCCCCAGCAAACATTACAATCAACCCCTCTGCTTACCTTTCTTTTGGGTCGTAGATCATACGTCGATCTTACCCTCTATCAGTCCTTGTCCATCAACGCTTTGATGACGACATTCCAAAAACAAGTTTCCTTTCCGTCATTTCTATGACGATGTGGTTCTTCGGTCATGTTTCCTTTCTGTCATCCCCATGACAATGTGTCCCTACGGTGGAATTTTCTTCCTGTCATCCCTATGACAGTGTGTTATCTTCAGTCGGGTTTTCTTTCTGTCATCCCCATGACAATGTGTTTCCCTGGGCTTCATCTTCTTTCTGTTATCCCTAATGTCGGGTGTTCGGGCTGTCTTTCCGTCAATTCTTTGACGATGTGGTCCGTTTGTTATCTTTTCTCCCCGTCAACCCTTTGACGAGGTGTTTCTTGGGTTTCATCTTCTTTCTGTCATCCCTATGACAATGTGTTCTCTCCGTTCAGGTTTCCTTTATGTCATCCCTATGACAATGTGTTATCTTCGTTTGGACTTTCCTTCTGTCATCCCTATGACGATGTGTTCTCTTGAGTTGGGCTGTCTTTCCGTCAATTCTTTGACGATGTGGTCCGTTGGGTATGTTTTCTTCCCGTCAACCCTTTGACGAGGTAATTCTTGGGTTTCATCTTCTTTCTGTCATCCCCATGACAATGTGTCCCTTTCGGTCGAGTATTCTTTGGGTTCCATCTTCTTTCCGTCAAATCCCTTTAACGATGTGGTTCGCTGGGTATGTTGTCTTTCCGTCAAATTCCTTTGCAAAATGTGACTGGGCTCTAGTTTTATTGTTTCTCCTCGCAGTTAGCAAATTTTGTGGTTCTTTTTGTATTCAATCACCTCGTACCATGAATGTCTGAAAGCAGCTGCTATCATCCTTTCAGGTCCAAGTTGATTGAATAGGGGCAGCTGTAGTACCCCAAAATTTGCCCTACCTTTTTTTGGCTTATATTTCTTTTTCATTTTGCATCTCATTAGGCCATAACTCATAATCATGTCAGTGCATTGGTTTTCTGAGACATGGGATCAAAGGATTTGCTTGGCCTTATTCATAAGGGATTCAGTCGGTTTCTATTCCCGGTTAAGTTGAAGCAAGAGGTTGAATTCTCCTCGTTGTAATCTTCCTGATCTGAGGTTTTCCTAGTCACTTTGGATCTGAAGTTGGATGTGGATTGAATGTGATCATGTGACTTATTTGGAATTCGAGACACAACTCCTTTTTTTTCTAACCCATAACCATTTTGATATTCGTTTTAAATCACTTTCTAACCCATATTCATTTAATACCAATTTTCATTAATTCCAAAGTCAATATCCAACATCCATTTTGTAAATCCATTTTTTCATAACCTTTGCTTAAACCATTTTCTTTGATTAATCCATTACAAGAGTCAATTTCCTAAATATCCATATTCAAATATCCAAAACCACTTTTTGGTCCATATCCATTTCATTTTAATATCCACTTTTATTCATTCTTTTTCATGTCCATATTAAATCCATTAGACCATTTTTACCATTTTATCCATATCCATTGTCTTTCTTTCTAAACATATCAATAAATATCCATTAACAATTATCCATTCTTGTCTAGCCAAGTTTTAATTCATTTGTCAATTCTAAATTCAAGTTAGTTCCTAACCATTCTTTGGACTCATTGCATATCCAAATCCCATTTTTAATTTACATCTAATAAAACCCTCCCATGCACAGATTGGAGCTCTTAATGAATTATTATATTAGCATGAGCAAAAGAGTAATAGGAAATTCCGATTTATGCAGTAAGCCAGGTCCTGGACAATATCATATCTGCCGCTAATGGGCCATCTCTTCACATAAATGGTACCAAAAGGCCCATGCCACTTGTGAGAGTAGTAAAAATTGGACTTTTATCCAACATTACTTCCAAAGGCTCGCGGTTACGGCAGGTTTTACGTGTTAAAGGTTTGCTTGGTTGGGAAAGGTTGAGAATCTTTTGGAGCAAGGAGGCATGATCTTAACAATCAATATAGAACCATTCACCTCAATGGGAAGCCAAGAGTCCTAACATTACAACAGGATTTACACAACAGGTCACTAACGGAGAAAAAATATACAACAGCAGCAGAATATTACCCACAGTCACAAACTCATTTCACAGTACAAACCAAGTTGATTGCAGAAAAATATAACTCCACGACAACAGTTCAGTAGCAAAATTTCAAGGGAGAATTCACATAACAAGAATAAGCCATAGCATTGCAAATAACACGTGACCAATTTCACCAAAACTCACGTAACAGAATTTCACAAATCCCAAAATCATAACAGAACTCCAACAAACTCTAACTGAATTTCAACTGAAAAACCTATTCTACCCTTCCCAGTTTCTGGTATAAAAGTGGCTCAGCCACAGAATCTTCAGTTCTTCTTCGCCATTTTTCATCATCTCCATTCTTCAGTTTCTTCTTCACTCGGCATAGCCTCTCCATAATCGTCATCTTCTTCAATCACCTTCTGCAATTTCATCACCTTCAGTCTCTCAAATCAACCTTCATCTTGCAAATTCCTTGTTGTTTCTTCCCTCTTCAATCGTTAAAACCTGAAGCAAAATCATATAACCGCATCAACAGAACCAACAGAAAATAGAATTACCGGAGGTTGAACACAATCATCAATCTCTCACAACAACCTGCAACATCGCATCATCATCATCTCAGATTCGAAATCCACACGATTCAGTCGCATTTCAGAATTGCGGAGAAGAAGAAAAGATTGAATCGTAAATTCAATGAGTTCATAATCGAAAATGGCACCAGATCAAACAGGAAGACACGAGGATCAACAGAAGATTCAAAGAAGAATTAGAAGCAAAGCGGAATTAAAGTTACCTCTGGTTTTCTGTTTGTATTCTCCGATCTGAAGACGCACCGGACGGTTCTCCGGTAGGTACGTCATCTTGATCCAAAATTCGATTTCGCACTTTATTTGTTTTGTTCGTGTGATTGTTGTGCGTTCGTCGATCTGTACTTCACCGTTCGAATCTCATACCTACTTTCTTCTCCGTTTACATTATACATCCGCGCGAGGTAGTTGGAGCAGGCTGAGTCGACGCACTGTGAATTCATTCGTGCTTCCGCCGTCGCCGGCAAAATGCCATGGAAGGAGAAGAGCACCGACGAGAGTGACGGAGGAGATGCCGGCGAAGCTGAGAAGTTGAGGGACGGCGGTCGGCGTGTTGGTTTGGTTAGGTTTCCGGCGATGATGATGTTGAAGGATGGTGACGGCAAGCAGAGAAGAGGCGTAAAGGTGAGGGTGTAATCGCGGTGGACGAAAGTGTTGCTCCGAGAAAGAGGAGGTTGAAGAAGGCAGCGGTAGGTAGTGGAGGTTGTTGTTGAAGACGGCGCAAGTGGATGTAGAAGAAGAAGGTGAATCACAGATGGAGTTTGCTTTTAGGTCTTAAGTTCAGTAGTGAACCGAGCCTAGGCCCATTGGGTTTTTTACTTCCCACACATTTGACTTTTCACACACCACAACATTTTTTTCGCACCCCCCCGAGCGTGTAAAGGCTAGTGGGCCTTAGAATTCCGAACCCATATGTCTGGTTCTGTCCGCACCTCCGTTTTTCACTCTGCACCCCCTTGGCCGAGTAGGTTATTGGACTTGCTGTTCAAGGCCCATTCGCACGTTATTTCTTTTCACACCACCAGCTTCTGACTAACGACCCCCTGGCCTTGGTTCGATTCTTAGGCCTGCAGACTTAAGGCCCATGCGCCTGAGTTGCTCTTCCACCCCTGGAGTACTGTATGCACCATTCTTTAGTCTAATTTGGTTTGTTTTCAAAATCAATTCTAACTTTTTTTTAATTAGATAATAATCTCAATTTTAGAATTAATTTTGTTTAATTAGAATTTAGAACTTTAATTAGATTTTAATTAGAGGAATTAGAATTTAATTTTGGTTTTGATTTTAATTCTTAATCATAATTTTGGTTAACTCACTTTTAGTAGTTAGATTTAACTTTAGAATTTGACTAGTTAGAACTATATTTTTTTTTAGAAATTAATTGGAATCAATCTTATGATTAATATTAGTTTTAATTCTAGATTTAACTGTAGGATTAATGCTTTTAGATTTAGTTTAGAATTGCCTTGAACTAATTTTAGGATTAATTTTAGCATTAGACAAATTAACTTTTCTTGTTAGAATTTAATTTTGATTTTTACTTCGCATTTTAATTCTAACTTGGTTATTGTTGACCATAATTTCAATTGCTCATTGTTGATTAATTTCTGATTTCTCTTTTATGAATAGCATGATATAATGCTATGGGTAGAATTTTCTCACATCCCTTTGGGATCCTAACTCAACTTTAATCTTTGATTAAAGTGAGGTAGGATCAGCATTAGGTAGTGCCATCCCTCTTTTCCTTTTAGACTTAGTTCTCATACCACACTTAACCTTAGGGCCACCTTTGCATGATAACATTAGGAACAAATTAGTTTCCCTTTAGTGTTTTCCTTCTTACCCTTTGAGTCTCTTCTTTCTCATCTCAAAACAAAATAAAAAAACACTTAATAAAGGCATAACCTGTATTGTAGTTGAGCCTTTCATGTGAGAATGATATAGTGAGGGGTCTTCTCTCACTTTCTTAGAATGTTTAGCGTACGTCCCGTCTTGGGTCGATATGCGAGGCATTCGATCCCATGTGAAGGACTTAAATACAATATGTGTTACAAAACACAAAAATAATCAAAACACTTCTCTCTTAAAAGACAAAAACAAACCAACAAATTCTTTTCTCATCTCATTCATTCTATTCCTTAAGGACTCGTCATGTCTGTTCTACCGCAAACAGGTAACGCCTAAGTCTCCCTACAGCGAGATGCAACACCTAACTGCTGGGACGCGCACTCTGACATTTCCACTAAAAAACACAAACAATTTTTCCTTGTTGAGGGGAACTACGTCGCTCTGATTCTCATGTTCCCGATGAGATACGTAGGCAGTGGGGTAGGGCCCATTCGAGCACTTCTTTTATTTTCCCTACATTTGTTTCTCTTTCTCTCTCCTTTCCTTTTCCAGTTCTCCAGCTAGCAGTTCCTTTTCCAGTATCCTTTCCTTTCACCCTTTGATTGAAGCAGCACGCGTGGATCCCATCGGGTACGATGGACGCGTGGGGGTGCTAATACCTTTCTCGCGCGTAACCGACTCCCGAACCCAGTTTTCTTGGTCGCGAGACCATGCTCTTTCCTTTCCCTCAGGTTTACGCAGTGTTTCCTTTCCCTCTCTTGAGATAAATACACATTGCTGGCGACTCTGTTTCGGTGTCACTTTCGCGTTTGTACCTGGATGAAAATCCCGGGAGCGACACTCACCGACAGTGCTTGGAACTGAGTTCCAAAAACCTCCTAGAGTTCTACACAAGTAGATAATGACAAGTTGCTCGCGAGCAAGGCTTGCTCCCCACAGACCGTGATGAGTTGATCGTTCTTGACGAACTTCAGTTTCTGGTGAAGTATCGAAGTGACTGCCCCAGCCTGGTGTATCCAAGGTCTTTCTAATAAGCAGCTGTATGCTGCCCAGATGTCCATGACCTGGAAAGTAATTAGGAAAGTGTGAGGACCGATAGTTATGGGAAGGTCGACTTCGCCGATAACTGCTTTCCGAGACCCGTCAAATGCTTTGACGATGACCTCACTGCCCCTCATCGGGTGTCCTTTGAATGATAGTCGCATTAGAGTGGACTTCGGCATAACATTGATGGCCGATCCTGTGTCTACCAGTACGCTGGCTAAAGCATCGTGATCGCTCTATTTAGTGTGCCTAAATAAATCTAACTGCAAGTATACAGTCGTATAAGATTATCGATCCCACAGAGACTAGAAATCGAACGCACCGTTATCTATCGTTACTATGTTTATCTAAGGCTAATCAGAATTGGTTTTTAAGTTCAAACGGAAAATTAAAGAGAAATTAAAATTCGGGAGTACTAGTTATGAATAAGATATCGGTATATAATTCAGTAAACCTACGTGGAATTTAATTAAACCTAAACGTATAAAGATTTATCACCCTATGCATCTGTAAGAAAAACCAGTTTAAAAGCCCTCACCTCACACTCCCGTGGTTATTGCTTCGTACTATACTCTTAAGTCAATATGTCTGCTCTCGCTAGCCCATATGAGGTTAAAAATACTTTTTGAAAACTAATAAGACCTATATAACTTTAAAGCGCTTCCGCTGTTTTTAAAACTAATGCCCGATTTCAGCTATCCGGGTAAAGCCTCACACTCCCGTGGTCTTGACCTTAACCTTTGTTACCTTTTTACTCTCGTAATAAAAGTTGGGTTTAAAATTAAGAAATCGAAGCCAGAAGAAGAGTTCATTATTGATTTTAGCTTAGAGTTATTTAATCCATTTGGTTACTTCATTACATACCGATAAGATCGGTTTAGCTTGACATAATTACGAACGTAAACATAAAAGTGGAAAAACTATTAATCAAAGACATAATTAAAAGAAAATAAACGATACTATAAATTGAATAATGGAAACCTGGAAAATGCAGTAGCAGCAATCCCTCCACAGACTGGTAGGTTCTTGCTTGGATAGAATTAAAATAGCAAATGATGAAGGCAATGAAACAATCTAAATCTAAAGTGTAATAGTTCCTCAATGTGAGAAACTATTACTTTGTTCGGTAATGGGTGACAAGGAATGGTAAACGTAAACAAAACAAAGCAAAAACTCTCAATAAAATTTGGCAGCAAGACGGTACTTCAGAAAGGAAAATTGGTCACCCTTTGTTCTTCGAAATCTCTCACATTTATAGACTGAGCTGAGGTAGTGGTTGGAGAAAATGTAGGCACTTCTCTTTGACAGTTATGTGACTTTGGAACCTAAATTTCTTCGGAGGAAATGCGAACGTGCAAAACTGATTTTCTGAAACTTCGTAATCACATTTCTGCTCAACGTATTAAACTGTTCTAAGCGCATGACGATCGTGAAGCATTGTGACGGTCGTGATGAAATTTGTATCTGCCACGGTCGTGGTGGACCTGTGACGATCGTCACATCATCAGAATTTGGATTATGCTATTTTTCTTCTCTTTTCTGCTCTTTTCTTGCATGTTTTGCTTCTTTTCTACACTTTGCATACTTTTGACTCGGAAATGGAATTACCAGCAAAAACACTTAAATACTTTCGAGAAAATTGAATATTAGACGAAAACAGAATAAGAAAATAACATAAATCAAAGTAAAAACATGATATATTTTCGTGTTATCAAACTCTCCCACACTTGAATCTTTGCTTGTCCTCAAGCAATCAATCTGTTAAATCGGACAAACTTCATCAAATGCACATACCTGGTATACCAATGGATTTGAAAAAGGGTTTCTTGTTAGTAAGACAGCTACTAGCATAAAACACTAAGGATACAATAATGACACAAAGCAACAAGCTTGTCATAGACCTCTCTTTTGTACAATCCAGTTCTAATCATTCTATTATAGTTCAACCATAAGTTTTGGTGTCTATTTCACCCGGTTTCATTCTAACGCAATCGCATTAAGCCCTTTGCCTTATTCACGCACATAGTGGAGTAACCGGTTAGTGACTTTGATCCCTTTTTCTCACGGGGCCTGATACACAAGTGTGGTAACCCTTTTTACATCCCATTCGTAGATTGCGGGGGATCGAACCGTAGTTCGCCCTACCAAGTCCAGAATCAGGTACCTCTGAACCAATCGACAACGGATTTTCTTTCTTTTCTTGTAACTTTTCACAACTGTGAGAGTTGTTGCATATTCTTATTTTTCTCGGCATATAGATAAGAAAGATGTTTTTCTTTTCTTGATTGGGCATCAAACACTTATATTCATCGGCTCCCCACGTGGTTTGTGATTTAGACGGTGCTGACTACTGATATAAACTACTAGGGGTTACTTTAGGACTAAACTCAAGGTATCGTATAATAAGTATCGAAACTGATATCACATACGCAAGAGGTCTAAGGTGTCAAGACGGTATCGATCTTGTTAGCACTTTCCCTACTTCCTAACAAGGCTAAAAATTTGGTATGTCACAATGTGCATTAATCGTAAAAAAAATTTCGTTATGGCAGAATAAAATGGGGAAATCGGAATACTGAACGAAAATACTCATATATTAACTTTGATAGGGAAAAAAAAGGAAAATACAAAAAGGGAAATAAAACGAATATAGACTAACTCTCCCACACTATATCGGACATTGTCCTCAATGTTGCGATATAAAGGGGAACAACAAGAAAAACTAAAAACAAACAAAATAATCAGGGAGCTCCATGTCCTCTGCCTCAAGGGCGCCCGCGTCCATGCAGTGCCACATGATCTGGAATGCCCACATGATGGATGTAATCGTGTAAGTCCTGTACTCGCAGTGTCAATGCACCCATCTCATCGATGACAGTGTCAAGCCTCTGACCTTGGTCAACTTGCCCTTGCTGGATTTGACACATGAGAGTCATCATTTCATTGTGTTGCGTCTGTTGTTGTGCTTCGCTCTGTGCAGCCAGCTGGTTTTGTTGCCATATAGCCCTCAAGATTTCTTCATTAGTAACGGGGTCTTGGTCGGGGCGGCGACGACGTCTGGAGGTCGAAGGAGCATCATTGGCAGGCGGTGGTTGGTTTTCTGGGGCGTTATCCATCTCTTGCTCCATCTCATCAATAGGTCCATGGTCTCGATCATCATGTGCAGGTGCATTTTGCTCAGGAGCATTCAGATCAAAGAGCCAATTGGCCATATTCTGAGGGTCAATGCGGTCTCTGCAAGGCATAATGATACTTCTAACAGTTCTCGTTCGGACCATTGGATGGTATTTACCATCTCTTCTTAATTTGATGAGGTGTGAGCTACGGCAGTAGTCTATGTCGAGCAACACTGGAGGCACGGAGGGTAATCTGTTAAGTGCGTCCCCCAAGTCCAAACTTAGAGCAATAGAAGTGACAATCCCTCCAAAATAGAAGGGTTTGGAACCTCTAGCATAGTTAGCCTGGATGTGTGCTAACAGAAAGGGTGCGGCGTTGATAGGCTCGGGGTGAAACATACAATGGAGGAAGAAAAGTTCCTTTGAGTTCACCTTGTGGTTGTTGTCCCTTGCAAAAATAGTGCTTTCTAATGTGCGGTGAACATATCTGATGGCTGGGTTGTGGATATATGTTGCGTTGAGGCTATCCCAGCTATCGACTGTCGTTCCTATCAACTGATTCCATAATTGAAATGTTGCTTGAAAGAAGGTTTCCTGTGGTACTCGGCAATGCACATTCTCACCATGGTGAAAACCAAGCATTCCGGCAAGTTGATTTTGGCCGATAGAGTACTCGGTATCAAACATGCGGAATTTAGCGATACCGGTTAGTTGATTCATCTCGCTTGTAGGAGTAATGTAAGTGAATGAACTGAGAAATTCGAGCATTAGGGCTTCGTAAGTAGGTCGGCTCTGAGTGCAGAGCTGCCATAGACCAGCATTTTGTAGCATCCATTTAACTCCCTCAAGCATTCCGAGTTCTTCGAGACATGCAACATCTATGTAGCGAGTTGGTTGTATGGAACGTTGGTAGAAATAGATGTACCTAGCCCTTTGACGCTCTCCTGCTTCTCCATCTCTGAAGTTCAATGTTGATAGGTCCGGAATTTGTCGTGCCATTGGTGGGTCACAGAGAAATTAGGGGAGAAAATGGGTTGTGGAGAATGAGGGTTTGTGAAAAGAAATGGTACACGGTATGAATATATAGTGAATTGGGAAAACGAGTGGTAAAGGAAAATGTTGAATTGGGTTAAATGCGTATTGGTGGGACGGTTATGGAATGGGAAAAGATAGTGGGACGGCTGTGTTTTGAATTGAGGGAAAGAAGAGGAAGACGAAGGATACAGTTCTGTTTTAACACAGAACGTGTTGCAAACCCGCGTGACGGTCGTCACGGGGCCTGTCACGATCGTGACAGTCGCAAATTCTGGGGAATTAAACAGTTTTTGTCAGCAAGCATTCCATACATAAAATTTTCATAACAGGCAATGGTTAGCACAGAGAAACAACATTATAATGCATATTGAGAGATAAATAACATGACAACATGAATTAAAAACAGAATAAAAAGTATGACATGAATAAAATTGAAACCATAAAGATCAATATTTAGCAGTAAATTAAATCATCCATTAAAACCAAAGAAGTGCTAGCAAGTGCTAGCAAATGCTAGCATTGTATCAATAAAGAATGTAAATCAATTTATTCCCGACATAAAAAAAATGAAAAACTGAAATAAAGTAAAATGTTTCTGAAGTAAATGCATTAAAACTTGAAAAAGAGGTGCTTTGTAAATCTAGTCAAGGCGTTTCTTCAAAGATGTGATGGCTTGATTTATATGATCAAATTGTTCAACGGTCAAATCCATGAGTCCAACAATGTTTTGTCGCATTGTGTTTAGCTCATCCTTTACAGAAGTGATTTCTTTATGATACTCATCCATAGTCTTTAGAATAGAATTCAGATTAGCAGCATAGTTAGTGGCATCAATTTTAGGAATGTCAATGTCTTCTTGGAATTCCATATAATCAAGATCATGATAATGAGGGGGTGTTTTTGGGTCGATCTCAGGTTCAGGAAAGGTTTCTTCCGGTTCAGGCACGGGCTCATGATTTGGAAGTGTAAAGTGTGGTACGACAACATTGTTAATCAGAAGCTGAAAATGGTTCGGACCTTGGTTCCTAATCATAGCCCTATTGAAACAAAAAGTGATATTCATGGGTCAATATTCTCCAAAGGGGTTAATCTTAGAAATTCGGGTTCTGAATCCCATAGCATCAGCTATTTTAGTAACTAGGCTACCTATCAGAATTGGACTGTTATCATTATTAATGAGTGTGCAAAAATTGTTCAACATAAAAGTGAGTCCATTGACCTCTCTAGACTGAGAAGCACAAAACATGATGAAAAGCTCATCCCTCAAAACAATGTTATCATTCTCAGGTTTACCAAATAAAGTATAGGCCAGGATCATATGAAAGTAACGGAAAGCGGGGTTATGTATTTCTGTTGAAAGCATAGGGTCCATGTCAAAATCAGGTTTCCCTGAAATTCTACCCCAAAAATCACTCAGCTCTCCAACCAAAATTAAGTCCTCTTGAACCACAGAGAAAACATTAGGTCCTTCAGGAAATCCTAAAAGATCCGATAGTTCCTTTATGGTGAACTGGCAGCTGTATCCAAATAGTCTAAAGGTAATTCTTCCCCTGGTAAAACCTTTTCCACAGTAAGGGTTATAGCTTAAAGAGCTCAAGAATTCTAAAGTCAACCTACGGTAGCATCTATGTTTCTTGTTGGCAAAACCCTCCTAACCTAATTGGTTAAACAGAAAGTCTACGCTCTCACCTACACCTAAGGCGGTCATGGTGGGTCTGTGGGCAAATTTTGTCAAGGCAAATGGTCTAAGAGACAAAGCCTCATAGCGATGCCACTGTGCTCCATCTCTGAATTCTACTAACAAGTTATCCTCGTTTGCCATTAATTAGTACTTTTTGCAAAAAATGTAAGCTGAAGAGGAGAACAGAAAGAGTAGAGAGACTTTATAATCCTGTAGTTTTTCAATTTTAAGATCAGCACAACATTTTCAAATTAAATTTAAAATGATATAAATGAAACTAAAAATTTGCAAAATAAAAATAAAACATAGGAAACGTAAAGAAATAACAAATATAAAGCAAGAAAAACAAAAATCATGGGTTGCCTCCCATTAAGCGCTGTTTTTAACGTCGAAAGCCTGACGAATTCAATTAGATGCTTAGTTAGGGGGTTCGGTGGGCAACTCTAAAAGTCTTAGGCAGTTCAAATAATCTCTATTTTCAATGTTGTGATAGTGTTTTAGACGTTGTCCATTAACTAAAAATGGATTACATTCCTCCCATTTATTTCTATCGCTCCACTTTGTAGAATTTTTGTAATCTCAAAAGGACCGGACCATCTAGACCTTAATTTCCCAGGAAAGAGTTTTAATCTTGAGTTAAATAGGAGTACAACGTCTCCCACACTAAATTCTTTTCTAGATAAGCGCTTATCGTGCCATTTTTTAGTTCATTCTTTATATATTTTAGCATTTTCGTAAGCGTCAAATCTTAACTCTTCTAGTTCATGCAGATCCAGGATACGTTTTTCGCCTGCGGAATCATACCTTAAGTTCAATGTTTTAATAGCCCAATAGGCTTTATGTTCTAATTCCACTAGTAGATGGCAAGATTTACCATAGACCAGCTTGAAAGGTGTAGTTCCGATTGGTGTTTTGTAGGTCGTCCTATATGCCCATAAAGCTTCGTTGAGTTTAGATGACCAATCTTTCCTAGAGGTGGCTACGTTCTTTTCTAGAATTTGTTTTATTTCTCTATTCGAGACCTCAACCTGTCCACTTGTTTGTGGATGATATGGTGTTGCTACGCGGTGTCTTACCCCATACTTTGATAGTAATTTGTCAAATATTTTTGATATGAAATGAGAGCCACCGTCACTTATGACAAGTCTCGGCACACCAAATCTGGGAAAAATTGTGTTTTTGAAAAGCTTTATGACTACTCGTGCGTCATTTGTAGGAGAAGCTATTGCCTCAATCCATTTTGAAACATAATCGACAGCTACGAGTATATATTTATTTCCAAAGGATGATGGGAAAGGTCCCATAAAATCAATCCCCCATACATCAAAGACTTCTACTTCTAATATACCTTTTTGAGGCATCTCATCGCGTTTTGATATGTTACCAGTGCGTTGGCACCGGTCGCATTTTAGTATTGCAATGTGGACATCCTTCCAAAGGTTGGGCCAGAATAGGCCGGATTGCAAGATCTTAGCACATGTCTTTGAGGTACTAGCATGTCCTCCATAAGGAGCAGAATGACATTGAGAGATTATGTTTTCTATTTCTTCTTCAGGGACGCAACGACGGAAGATACCGTCGGCTCCTCTCTTAAACAGCAAAGGTTCATCCCAATAATAATATTTTAGATCATGAAAGAATTTTTTCTTTTGTTGATAAGATAAGTCTGGTGGAAGTACTCCAGCTGCTAAGTAGTTGATTATGTCAGCATACCATGGCAGGGTTGTGTGTATGTTAATTTCTTCCACGACTTCTTCCATTTTTGGGTCATTCAACTGTAGAGTAGACATATCACTTTCTAGTTGGGCTATGAGTCGTTCATATGGGAAATCCTCATTAATGGGTACTGGCTCTGGGTAATGCCCTCTAATCGGGATAAGTGGTCTGCTACTACGTTTTCGGTTCCTTTCTTATCTTTGATCTCTAAATAAAATTCTTGTAAAAGTAGGATCCACCTTAGCAATCTAGGTTTTGCATCCTTTTTGTTAAGTAAATATCTAATAGCTGCGTGGTCTGTATAAATGATGATCTTAGCTCCCACTAGGTAGGAACGGAATTTGTCAAGGGCGAAAACCACGGCTACAAGTTCTTTTTCGGTGGTAGCGTAGTTCATTTGGGCAAGGTCTAAAGTTCTACTTGCATAGTAAATGGCATGAAGTTTTCTATCCATCCTCTGTCCTAAAACTGCACCTACAGCATAATCACTTGCATCACACATGATTTCGAAAGGTAATCTCCAATCTGGTGGTGGCATGATAGGTGCGGTGATGAGAGCTGTTTTCAGCTGTTCAAACGCTTTTAGACATTTCTCATCAAAGATAAATTCAGCGTCTTTCATTAATAGACCGGTAATAGGTTTAGTAATTTTCGAGAAATCCTTTCTGAATCGTCGGTAGAAACCGACGTGTCCTAAGAAACTTCGTATTTCTCGTACGGTTTTTTGTGGTTGAAGATTTTTTATAATTTCTATCTTTGCTTTATCAACTTCAATTCCTCTATCGGACACAACGTGTCCAAGTACGATTCCTTGATTTACCATGAAATGGCATTTCTCCCAGTTTAATATGAGATTAACTTTAACGCATCTTTCCAGTACCATTTCTAAGTTCGATAGACATCCTTCAAAGCTCTGCCCACAAACAGAAAAGTCATCCATAAATACTTCCATAATGTCATCTATAAAATCAGCAAAGATTGACATCATGCATCTTTGGAATGTGGCAGGTGCGTTACATAGTCCAAACGGCATTCGGCGATAAGCAAATATTCCATAGGGACATGTGAAGGTCGTCTTTTCTTGGTCATCAGGATGAATAGGAATTTGAAAGAATCCTGAATAACCGTTTAAATAGCAGAAGTATGAGTGTTTATCCAATCGTTCCAACATTTGGTCAATAAAAGGCAATGGGAAATGGTCTTTACGAGTGGCTTTATTTAACTTTCTATAATCGATGCACATTCTACTTCCAGTTACAACCCTTTTGTTATAGATTCACCTTTTTCGTTCTTAACAACTGTAACACCTCCCTTCTTTGGAACGACATGTACTGGGCTAACCCATTTACTGTCTGATATCGGGTATATAATTCCTGCTTCTAAACGTTTTTTTCACTTCGTCTTTGACTACATTGCTTAAGATTGGATTAATCCTTCTCTGATGTTCCCTAGAGGATTTACAGTCTTCCTCCAGCATAATGCGATGCATACAAATAGAAGGACTTATTCCTTTAAGGTCAGCGATGTTATAGCCTAACGCAGTTGGGTATTTTCTTAAGACATCTAATAGTTTCTTGGTTTCGGTCTGTCCTAAGTATGCATTGACTATTACAGGTCGTTCGAGATCTTCGTCTAGGAATTCATACTTTAAATTTTTGGGTAATGTTTTCAGTTCTAGGGTTGGTTTCTTCGAGCAAGGTAGATGATCTGGTGTAAGTGCTAAGCATTCGCTCAGGCTATCGTCTTGATAAGGTTCACGCCAGTTATCATCTTCGAAAATCGGAGGTATTGGAATTTTTATAATATCTGAGTATGTGGTCGGTTCCATCTCTATTTCTCTTACGTACTCATCTATGACATCTAGTAGATAACATGTGTCGTCTATAGCTGGAGCTTGTAAGAATTGTGTCAAAATAAACTCAACCTTCTCTTCATCAACTTCAAAAGTTAGCCTGCCTCTCTTTACGTCTATAATTGCTCCAGCGGTAGCTAAGAATGGTCTTCCTAATATGATAGGAGTAGTAGATTCTTCTTTAATATCCACGATTATGAAATTGGTAGGGATATAGAATTATCCTATACGAACTGGAACATTTTCTAGTATACCAACTGGGTATTTAATAGAGCGGTCAGCTAGTTGAACAGACATCTTAGTCGGTCTTAATTCTCCCATATCAAGCTTCTTGCATATGGATAAGGGCATAACACTAATATTGGCTCCTAAGTCGCATAGAGCTTTGTCTATGACGAACTTCCCAATTACACAAGGTATGGAGAAACTACCTGGGTCTTTCAACTTAGGAGGCATGTTGTTTTGAATTATTGCGCTACACTCGGCAGTAAGTGTAACTGTTTCGTTTTCCTCAATCTTTTTCTTATTGGATAAGATTTCTTTTAGGAACTTAGCATACGAGGGCATATGAGTGATGGCTTCTGTAAAAGGTATCGTGATGTTCAATTGTTTCAGAAGTTCAACAAATTTCTTAAATTGCCCTGCAGTTTTAGAATTTGTCAATCTTTGAGGATACGGAATAGGTGGTTTATAAGGTGGTGGAGGCACATAAGGTTTTTCTTTGTTTACAGCCTCCTGGTCATTATCTTCCTTTTCCTTGGGTTCATTCTCCTTCTCAGTTGTTGTGTTGTTCGCAGACTTTTGGTACATGGCTGGATTTTGAAGTCTTGGATCAATGGGTTCATCTAATTCTTTTCCACTTCTCAGTATAACAGCATTTCCATGTCCTTTAGGATTAGGTTGTGGCTGTCCAGGAAATGTTCCAGCAGGAGCAGCAGTAGGTGCTTGTTGTTGAGCCACTTGGGAAATTTGCGTTTCAAGCATTTTGTTGTGCGTGGCCAAAGCGCCTACTTTGTTTGCTAACTGTTTAATCTGTTCACTAGTGTGTACGTTTTGATTCAGGAACTCTTTATTTGTCTGAGTCTGGGTGGTTATAAAGTTCTCTATCATCAGTTCAAGGTTAGACTTCCTAGGAACATTTGGAGCAGCTGTTGCAGCCTTTTGATAACCTGGTGGTGCAGCAGGTGCTTGACCAGGTGCATACAGTGCATTGTTGTTTTTGTAAGAGAAGTTTGGGTGATTCTTCTAACCAGGATTGTAGGTATTTGCATAAGGGTTTGCTTGAGCATAATTCACTTGATCTGTAGAGGCTCCTACTAAAACTTGGCATTCAGGGGCAGTGTGTCCTACTGTTCCACATAATTCGCAGATTGGCGCTACAGCAGCCACGGTGGCTGTGGGTGTTATGGTTAAATTGTCTATCTTTTGCGCTATTGCATCTACCTTAGCACGGATATGATCTAGGCTAGAAACTTTGTACATTCCTCCTTTTGGTTGGTATTTCTCCACTTGAGTTCTTTCACCTCCCCATTGGTAGTGATTTTGAGCCATACTCTCGATGAGTTGTTGGGCTTCATCATAGGGTTTATCCATGAGTGTACCACCAGCGGCGGCATCTATTGTCAATCTTGTATTGTACAAGAGACCATTGTAAAACGTGTGGATAATTAACCAATCCTCAAGACCATGATGCGGGCATATCCTCCTCATATCTTTGTATCTTTCCCAAGCATCATATAAAGACTCGTTGTCTTTTTGTCTGAAGCTGTTGATTTGGGCTCTCAGCATAGCTGTTTTGCTTGGTGGAAAATATCGTGCCAGAAAGACCTTCTTTAAATCCTCCCAAGAAGTAATAGAGTTTGATGGCAAGGATTGCAACCAAGCCCAAGCTCTATCTCTTAATGAGAAAGGAAAAAGATGTAGTCTTATGGCGTCTGCGGTTACACCATTTGCTTTCACTGTGTCTGCGTACTGCACAAACTTGGTCAGATGTTCGTTCGGATCTTCTATTGGGTTTCCAGAAAATTGATTTTGTTGCACAGTAGATAACAGCGAGGGTTTCAACTCGAAATCATTTCGGTTGATAGTTGGAGCGACAATGTTGTTGTGAGGTTCTTGTTGAGATGCGGCAGGATAATACTTAAGAGGTCGGTTTTGTGGTAAGTCAGCCATGTCTGTTTCTGATTTGGAATTTGATTCAGACTCAAGTTCAGGATCTGATTGAGATTCAGGTTCTGATAAAGGAAAAGGGATTTCGTGAGCTAAGCAGTACTCTCAGATATGTCTTTTTACGGTAAGAAGACGTTCAGGTTCGTCTGTCGGTCGTATGAGGTCTTCGCCTTGTGAGCGAGTACTTGGCATACAATCGATAGAACGAGAATTTTGGTTTTTGCCTTAGTCTATACGGCGTAACAAAGGAATTAAGATGTCGACTTAATTAGTCTCCGGCAACGGCGCCAAAAACTTGATCTCTCTATTTAGTGTGCCTAAATAAATCTAACTGCAAGTATACAGTAGTATCGCGTAGTTTTAAAAGATTATCGATCCCACAGAGACTAGAAATTGAACACACCGTTATCTATCGTTACTATGTTTATCTAAGGCTAATCAGAATTGGTTTTTAAGTTCAAACGGGAAATTAAAGAGAAATTAAAATTCGGGAGTACTAGTTATGAATAAGATATCGGTATATAATTCAGTAAACCTACGTGGAATTTAATTAAACCTAAGCGTATAAAGATTTATCACCCTATGCATCTGTAGGAAAAACCAGTTTAAAAGCCCTCACCTCACACTCCCATGGTTATTGCTTCGAACTATACTCTTAAGTCAATATGTCTGCTCTCGCTAGCCCATATGAGGTTAAAAATACTTTTTGAAAACTAATAAGACCTATATAACTTTAAAGCACTTCCGCTGTTTTTAAAACTAATGCCCGATTTCAGCTATCCGGGTAAAACCTCACACTCCCGTGGTCTTGACCTTAACCTTTGTTACCTTTTTACTCTCGTAATAAAATTTGGGTTTAAAATTAAGAAATCGAAGCCAGAAGAAGAGTTAATTATTGATTTTAGCTTAGAGTTATTTAATCCATTTGGTTACTTCATTACATACCGATAAGATCGGTTTAGCTTGACATAATTACGAACGTAAACATAAAAGCGAAAAAAAATTAATCAAAGACATAATTAAAAGAAAATAAACGATACTATAAATTGAATAATGGAAACCTGGAAAATGCAGTAGCAGCAATCCCTCGACAGACTGGTAGGTTCTTGCTTGGATAGAATTAAAATAGCAAATGATGAAGGCAATGAAACAATCTAAATCTAAAGTGTAATAGTTCCTCAATGTGAGAAACTATTACTTTGTTCGGTAATGGGTGACAAGGAATGGTAAACGTAAACAAAACAAAGCAAAAACTCTCAATAAAATTTGGCAGCAAGACGGTACTTCAGAAAGGAAAATTTGTCACCCTTTGTTCTTCGAAATCTCTCACATTTATAGACTGAGCTGAGGTAGTGGTTGGAGAAAATGTAGGCACTTCTCTTTGACAGTTATGTGACTTTGGAACCTAAATTTCTTCGGAGGAAATGCGAACGTGCAAAACTGGTTTTCTGAAACTTCGTAATCAAGAAGCATGACGATCGTGAAGCATTGTGACGGTCGTGATGAAATTTGTATTTGCCACGGTCGTGGTGGACCTGTGACGATCATCACATCATCAGAATTTGGATTCTGCTATTTTTCTTCTCTTTTCTGCTCTTTTCTTGCGTGTTTTGCTTCTTTTCTACACTTTGCATACTTTTGACTCGGAAATGGAATTACCTGCAAAAACACTTAAATACTTTCGAGAAAATCGAATATTAGACGAAAACGGAATAAGAAAATAACATAAATCAAAGTAAAAACATGATATATTTTCGTGTTATCACATTGTCCTGGAAGTTAACTGTGATATTGAGCGCCATGTTGTGGCTTTTGCCCCCCTCTGGCAAATCCTCATCACTGAATCCTAAGTTGTTGCAGGAAGTGATGTTAGAGATGATGCTATCGAACTGTCGTATTGACACATCCTATTCCACAAAGGCCTGCTCTAAGACTTTCTGTAGAGCCTCTCTGTAGGCTTCGGAACTGAGTAAAAGTGATAGCACTGAGATCTTTGAAGGAGTTTGTAACAGTTGGTCAACAATGTTGTATTCACTCCTTTGGATGAGCTTCAGCATCTCATCATTGTTTTTCGAAAGGTCGGGATTACGGGATTGACCGACTGGTGGATCGAGAGCTTTTGTCTGAAGTTCCTTTTCTTTGTTAGGTTCTCTAACCCCTCGGTTGAAGATTCGACCGCTCTGTGTTACTTTACTGATGTCTGAAATATTCACGATGGAGGGTAATGGAATTTCCTTTCCATTCTCAATTATTGTTGCACCGTATTTGTAAGGGATCGCCTTAGCTGATTCATACGGTAATGGTCCCGGCAGATAGATAACTACAGAAGCCTTCTGATTTTTTTGACTGTCGTAATTAACTTCAATCAGTTCCTTGCTAAGAACTTTTGATTCGTCCAGTAGAGGAATGATGGTACAAACATCCTTGTTCTTCTCAGGGTCAGAGATTACAACCACTTCTCTGATTTGATCTGCGAAGTAGTCCGGCGTCCAGTCAACGGACACCGAAGCTAGGTATGGGTGAATCTTCTTGCGATCCAACTGACCTTGAAGGGCTGCTTGCACAAGGTAACATCCTTGGTTATTTTCCGAACAGACTCTACAACGTTCATAGTTGTGTTGTGGCACCTGGTCACGCCCGCTTTGAATGCAGTGTAACCTCACTAGATTTGTTTCTGTAGATCGGACATCCTGACTTCGTTGCGGAGTAGGGTTCCCATCAACCACACTGATTTGTTGCGTGTCTTCATCCATATAGATTGGAAGCCACCAGTGGTTTAACAAGTGTTGTAAAGTCCTTTGAACGAGAGCGCACCCTTGGTTACTCTCACAACATCCTTTACAGTTCTGATAATTATGTGAAGTAAGAAAACCAAGTTGGACCTGCCTAGCATGTAACTCTACCAAGCTGGTATTCATCAGACGAATATCAAAGATTTGAATCATGTTGATCTGATAGGGATTCCTATGATGGTAGTCCTGGATCCATCCTAGATCCATCTGACGCTGGAGGGCCTCTTGTACAAAAGAGCATCCCTGTTTGTTTACCGAGCAAGTCAGACAGGAATTATAATCGTCTCGCGGTAGATTATGATACTGGCTTTGCCTTGAGTGCATCGCCACCAAGTTGACATTCATTGTACGGATGTCGTTGTTCTCAATGACGTTGGAATTCGTATAGGTCATGCTGACTCAACGAACTCGATGCACTTGGATCCATCCGAGATCCAATTGTTCCTGTAGAGCTAATTGCACCATAGAACATCCCTTATTGTTTTTAGAGCATATATCACACTGGTGATAATTATGAGGTGGCACATGGCCATATCTGCTCTGTCTACAAGCATCTTGACCAGATTAGTCCTTAACAAGAGTAAATCATTAATTTGATAGGTGTTGTTAGACTCTCCCTCTATCAAATTGACTGTAGCTTTCTCGTGTTGAGGCAGCGGGTTCGTGAGAACATTCGGATTCGTATCTTTGAAAGATAAGACCCCGCTCCTAACAAATTTTTGCACATCGGATTTGAAACTGAGACAGTTCTCTATGTTATGCCCTGGTCCTCCTTGATGATAAGGACAAGTCTGATCCGCTTTGAACCAAAAAGGTAGATTTTCCGGTACTGTAAGAGGAGACTTAGTCTGGACGTGCCCCTTGACCAGTAGTAATGGAAACAGTTCGGCGTACAACATGGGTATAGGGTCAAACCCTGGTGGTCGCATTGTACGGTTGTTGTTGTATAGAGGATGAGTCTGCTGAAGAGACTGTTATGTCCTTTGCTGATATTGTTGTTGATTAGGTTGGCTCTGAGCAACCTGAGGTTGATACGTAGGAACAGACGCAGGGTTGATAGCAGGAGTTACAGCTGCTACTGGTTGATATCATCACCTTTGCTTTCCGAGAGAGATATTCCCGATATCTTGCTCTTTTTTCTTAGGGAGAGCACTACCGTATCGTTTTGTACTACTTGATGATCCAGCATCTTTAACCAAACGTCCTTCTCAGACAGCTTCCTCAAGACGAACTCCCATGCCCACCATCTCGGTGAAGTCAATGGGCACACTGGAGACCATTCTGTCGTAGTAAAATGAGCTTAAGGTCTTTAAGAAGATCTTTGTCATCTCTTTTTCCTCAAGAGGTGGACAAATCTGAGCGGTAATTTCACGCCATATTTGAGCGTACTCCTTAAAGGTTTCCTTGTCCTTTTGTGACATCGATCTGAGTTGATCTCTGTCTGGTGCCATGTCCAAATTGTATTTATATTGTTGAACGAAAGCAGCGCCAAGATCTCTGAAGGTGTCGATCGTAGCGTGGTTTAAACCCATGTACCATTTGAGTGCGGCACCGGTTAAACTATCCTGAAAGTAATGAATTAGTAGCTCCTGGTTCTTTGTCTGTGTTGACATTCGTCGGGCGTACATCACTAAATGACTCTGAGGGCAAGAGTTACCCTTGTATTTTTCAAATTCGGGCACTTGGAACTTGTGTGGAACTTTCACATTGGGGACCAAGCAGAGGTCTGCGACGTCCTTTCCAAATAGATCCTGACCGCGAAGGGTTTGCAGTTCTTTCTGCATTTCCAGGAACTGTTCCTGGAATTCATTCATTCTATCGAACATGCTTTCGTTTCCACTAGAGGGTATCTATGGAATTTGTCCTTCCGGGACAGTGTGTACCACGGGCGGTGGTATAGTCATTATGGTCGAGACTCTCGGTGCCTCCCGAAGTTTGTAACCTTCAGGAGTTGCTATCATGCCCCTGGCATCTTCGCTTTCCCGAAGTTTGTAACCTTCAGGCCCAGCGGTTCCTGCCGCGGTTCCCTGATCCTCAGCGATCGGCAGAACATATCCTTTTGGGATATAGTTGAGTGGCATGCCCCATGGGCGATCTTTTGGTATCTTGTACCTAGGATCACACTTCTCCACTATGGGCGTAGATGTGATCTCCGAGATCACGGTCCTTTGTTGTTGCATCTGAGCTTCTACTAGAGCTTGCATGTCGTTATGAAGCTTTCTCAGATCCTCTTTCAGAGTGTCGATCTCTTCTCTCAACTCTCTGTTCTCTTCCTCGAGATCATCCATCTTTTTTTGACGATTGGCCCGAGTATTGTACGAATGAGAAAGTTTGACTCTAGAATCGAGACGCAAACGTGAGATTCGTAGGTAAGAAGAATGCGTTTATGAGAATGATGAATGCAATGATTATTAATTATTTTTGTTTATTCAAAGTAAACTTCGACAATTAGATTGTAAATATCAAACAGTGGGGAAACCCCGTTTTATTGAATTCAAAGGATTGCGGAAATGGAAATACACTAGATTACAAAGTGCTAAAAAAGGAAATCTAAACTAATGGATCCTGAGTCCTCTCTGAAGAGAGCTCAAGTGTTGGTTCGGGTGCTTTCCTTTTCTTTGACCGGGGCTCTTGGGCCGTTGTCGGGTTGTCATTCCTTTGCCAAGTGAAAGGAGCGAGCAAATTCCTTTGGTCATCCTGATTCTCTACACCATGTTGCTCTAGAATCTCAATCAGGGCATCTTTTTCTCTTAACAGTTGCTGTATTTTCCTGCACTCCACATTGAGAATACAGTACTTGTTCCTCCAAGACCTCTTCTCCTGCTGAACTTTGTTGAGAGTAACCTGAAGTTTTTCCGTCTTAGACATGAAATAAAGGGCAGAGTCCCTTAATGGAAGAACTTCCTGACGAGGGTAAGACATCCTCAGCTTGAGAGCTCTAGTTTGTACCCAATGGAGATAAGGCTCCACTGAGACACAGTCTGGTTTTCCTAGAGACTCTCTTCCTTTCCTATGAACGTGTTTCCAAGCGTGCACTATTTTCGTCTTTAGTGCTCTGTCATTTTCTCCTTCCTTGAAGAAAAGACCTTCCAGATGAGCATTCCGTGGGATGTGCCTCATCGGGTATCCAAATTGACGACGAACTAACACTGGATGATAGTTGATTCCCCCCTTAGTTCCTATAAGGGGTACATTTGGGAAATTTCCACAACGGTCGATGATCCTGATCCCGTCGTAGATTCGATTGTACCAATCGATGTCAGATTTGGTAAGAGACATGATTCTCTGCGACCAACGTAAAATATTCTTTTGATCCCAAAATGCAGCAAACTTGGGCAAATGGGAAGTGAACCATTTGTATAGCAGGGGTACACAGCACGTCATCATTCCTCCACTGTATAAATTCCTTAAGTGTACGAATGATACGCATCTGCGAGTAAGGTCGGTACGGGGTTTCCAATCAGGAAAATCTTAATGGCGTTGATATCTACAAAGTTATCGATGTTGGGAAACAAAAATAACCCGTAGGTGAGCAAAACAAAGATGCTCTCGAAAGCGGCCACGTTCCCTATACTAGCAAAGCACAAGGCTTTCTTTGTTAAGAACTGGGCTGGAAAACCCTGGATGCCACCCTTAGTGGTTATGTGAGTCCTGACTTCTGACTCGTCCAAATAAATTGCTCTTGCAATGGTTTGATCCTTTGGAATTTCTTCCAGTCCAGAAAAGGGAGCTTGATCATTGATATGTAAATCAGTCAGGTGAGAGTACTCCTCCAGCTTTGGTGCAAGCTGATAATCCGAGAATGTTAAATAGTGATAGACCGGATTGTAGAACTGGATTAGCGTGGACAGGATTTCTTCGATTACATGGACCCTTAATAGAGATAGTAATCCTCCATACTTAGCTCTGAAAGCCTCTTGGTTGGTGATCATTCTCGCCAAACCTCTCAAATCCTCTAACTTTGGAACCTTGAAGGTATACTTATGAGTTTTCCTTCTACCAAAATCCATTAGCGCAATCTCTTTTCTCTGATATTTGCAATCATTGTCTTAGTTTAATTTGAAAAAGAGAGACTAGAAGAGAAGATTTTCTTTGTCTTAATGTTTTTTTAAATGAATGTATGAATGCAGAACACAAAAACATAGAAAAAATATGGGGTCAAAGGGTCGGTGTCATGAAGTCAAGGCTCTACCCCCCCCCCCCCCCCCAAAGGTTTATACTGGTGATTTTTTGTACCTGACTCTCAAAATCATTGATTCCCTTAGAGATAACATCAGTGGGCCGGGAACCGTGCTAGGTGATGTATCTTAGAGCAATCTCAGATGAGGGTAGTATCGTGTGACAACTATTTCCGATAGCTTGCGCACTACAAAATGGCTTAATTCTGCTAAAAACCTCAACATCTCAGATAACCCAGTCTACCACACTACTTTCAACAACCGAAGTCGTATAGGAAATGTATCTGCAAAGGGAGTCTCCACTGAGTTTGATGGTCGATCGGGGGCTCTTAATTGGAATTCACTCCCAGTAAGATTACCCGCATTGCCATCACCTATCTTAGGTGTATACTCAATCTTTCCACATGCGGCATCACACGCATTCCCATTAGCAGAAAAATAAACACAGATATCATTTAGGAAAACAGTATATATATTTATCTTAATCATCCTAGACCTCTAGTCTTATGTTCCTATACAGATAATGACTCCCCAGCAGAGTCGTCATTTCTGTGACATGAATTTAGGGTTTCAACTAGAGAGATGGGAGGAAAAAACCCTGCGTGCCCCACGGTGGGCGCCATTTTTCTGTTGTGAGCGATTTTGGACGTGGTTCTTAAGCACTGTCGCTCTGGGGTACTACAGGTCGATTCATTTTTTATCCTATTGAAGCTGATGAAGGAAGGGAAATAGATGTCTCCAATTAACCCTGGTTGTATACTGAGTTTAAACAGATGACTGTTGGTTTACAGATGCGGTTTAGATCGTGGGCCTCTCTCTGCTTATTTTGCTAAAAATGGAATGATGGGACTATGCTATTGGTAGGATGTTAGGACTGATGCTTTTCGATTGATGTGTGAAGGTACGGGATTTTGGGTTTTTGATTAGTGTGCTCGCTAAGATTTTTCAATCTTATGCCTACGTATTCCCGTTTAACGAAACAGAGAAATTAGAGCGATCGTAGTTCCTCCTATTCTATGGGAGGAAAAAAAGGTTGTTTTGGTGTCTTGTTTAAAGCCCAAGACGTGAAGCTAAAAGTGGTTTGTATCTTGTTCAAAGCCCAAGATGTGAAGCTGAAGGGTCTATTTGTATCTTATTCGAAGCCCAAGATGTGAAGCTAAAGGGTTTTGACTTTAGAGAGAACTTGTCATCTCTAAAGGGGGATATTTGGTCTGTTTGTCATAACTGTTGGGTGACTGATTATAAAGGAGAATTACTTTAACTGGGATATGTGAATCCAGTAATGCCATAATTTCCTTTATAGGGAATTTTTAACCTGAAGGGGAAGACTTTAACTCAGTTTAGAGCAATGCCATCTTTCCTTAGGAATTTCTCATGCTAAAAGAGGGACAGTGGCGTGGATGTAAATAATCCAGAGGCTTGCAGCTTACAGCAATTAGATGGGGGAAAAGGAGTTGTTGATGTTTGTATACTGTGAACGAGGCACAACTTTTGATGCTAATAGGTTGATTGACTCAACCGGGGTTTCCTTATACAAAGCCTAAGAGGAAGCTATTGACCCAACAAGAGGGTGTTTTTATGTGTCTCGTACGAATCCCGAGAGAGAGGCTAAAAGGGTTGACTCAACAAGAGAGTGCTTTTGTATGTGTCTTGTACGAAGCCCAAGACGGATGCTAAAGGTGTTTGACTCAATAATAGAGTCTTTGTACCTCGTACGAAGCCCAAGATGGAGGCTGAAAATGTTTGACTCAACAAGAGAGTCTTTTATACTTAACGAGAGAGTGATTTTTATCTCGTACGAAGCCCGAGATGGGGGCTAAAGGGTGTGACTCAACAATAGAGTCTTTTATACTCAACAAGAGAGTGTTTTTGTATCTTGTACAAAGCCTGAGATGAAGGCTAAAAGGTTTGACTCAACAAGAGAGTCTTTTATACTCAACAAGAGAGTGATTTTTATCTCGTACGAAGCCCGAGATGGGGGCTAAAGGGTGTGACTTAACAAGAAAGTATTTTATACTCAACAAGAGAGTGTTTTTGTATCTTGTACAAAGCCCGAGATGAAGGCTAAAAGGTTAGCTCCACTGGGGAGAATCATTGTACAAAGCCCAAGAGGAGGCTAGTGTGCTGGTGACTGTTTTAGTTAAGTGACAGGTCCAGTATGTTAGATAAAGAGAAAATCAGTTCTTATATGGGTAATGTTGTACTTTGGGATTGATCAGAGAATCATGGTTATTTCCTGTTCTTTAAGGAAATGGGAAATCCAAAGGTATGGAGACTGTCCAAGTCTACGGGTGTTTTGAGAAATCGATTCTCAGGTAGTGCATGATCTTTGTATGATGCCCAAGAGAAGGCTAGTACGTTAAAGGATGAAGGTCAACCCATTAACTGGTCTAACACTTGACTCAGAAAGACAGCTCTAGCAAATTGATGACTAGGTTCTGTTCCTATACCTGTAGAGGTCTCTGGGTCCTTGTACTAAGCCCAAGAGAAGGTATGAGAGCTTTTAAGAAGCCGAAGGGTCCTTGTACAACGCCCAAGAGGAGGCGGGGGTACTTTTAAGAAGCCTGTGGGTCCCCAAACCCCCAAGAAATTCAAGACATGCCATTCACCAAGAATAGATCAAGCCAGGAAAGTCCGAGAATTTGGAAGAAACTCAAGAGATGCCATTCACGGAGAAAAGATCATCTCTGGGGAGTAGAGTCTCTTTGACAATTTCTAAGGGTGACAGTCTGAGAAAGGGTTCACTAAGAATGTTGCCTTTCACGTCTCCATATTGTTTAACCCCAAGAGGGGGAAAACTGTGTCTGGTAATCCTATGGGGATCTAGTTTTATTTGTATTTAAGAGTGACCAACAGGGCTTTACCTAGTGCTAGACGTAGTTGCCGGGGAAACTCTAAATAACTATACTAGTATTACACAGTTGATATTTGACAGGTATATAAAATTTTGTGAAAGAAGACTTAGAGTGAGCAGCCCCACAATACAGTTATATATATGAAAGCGGATAAAGAAAGTGTGTAAACACTTACTCGGTTGTAGAGCTTCCATGTTGTTTGGTTAGTTGTTTGACAAAGAAAGCTTTGATAACAATATCATATTCAAAATCAAAGGAGAAAGTGCTTTGAAAAGATTGTTGGGGCTTACAGCTCAAGGAGAAGCCCAGGGTTTTATCAGTGATTGCACTGTTGTTTGAAATTGTACAGGACTTATACAAGTGACTGAGGCCCAAAAAGGTTTTATGTGCAAAGGGATGGGTCATACACTCTCTCAAGAGGCCCAAAGGTTTATTTTTGTATAAGTGGTGGGGCTTATAGCTCAAGGAGAGGCCCAAAAGTTTTGTTTTTAAAAGGCGACGATCGCGTCGAACTTTTTTATGGTATCGGGACTTATACAATGCACTGAGGCCCAAATTATTTTGGTTTTCAAAAAGGGTTGGGTCTTACACTCTACTAGAGGCCCAATGATTTTTAAAGAATAGGGCTTATAACACGAGGGTAGGCCCGAGGGTTTGATTTTTCAACTGGCGATCGCGCCAAGGTTTTCTTTTAACGCAGAGGGACTTATACAATATCTGAGGCCCAAAATTGTTTTGGTTAAAAGGGGATTGGGTCTTACACTCTATTAGAGGCCCAAAGTAATTTAAAGAAAAGAAATGGGGCTTATAACACGAGGGTAGGCCCAGATAATTTTCGTTTTGAAATGGCGATCGCGCCGAGATTTTTGAAAACGCAGTGGGTCTTATACAATGACTAAGGCCTAAATAGGTTTTGGTTTCGAAGAGGGATTGGGTCTTACACTCTATTAGAGGCCCAAAGTGTTTGAAAAAGTTTGATGAGGGTTGAATTAATCTAATCCTAATTTGTTTTCAAAATGTATTTTAATTGAATAAAAAATTCAATTAAAATGATCAAAATTGTTAAACATGTGGAAAACAAATTGTGATCTTGGATTAATGTTTCAAAAGTTAGGTTTTGATCCACAAAATGATTGGAAATCACTAAAATTTGAAAAATCAAGGAGAAAATATTTTAAATGTCAAAAACAATTAAAATATTAATTCTTTTCAAAAATATCAAGTATATGAAATAAATAATATTTTTGGGATTTTTTGGGAAAATAAAATATTTTAACATTTTTGTGAATTATTAAAAAAAAGAATCAACTCAAAATCATTAAAACTCAGAGAGAAATTAATTTTTGAATCAATTAAATAAAATCACAAAATTTAAATATTCAAATATTTGAAAAAGGGCGCCAAGAACATGGCAAGAACAGGCGCCCTTCCTCTGTTTCTGCAGATTTGCGTTTTCTATCCAATCTCACTGAATACTTGATGATATCATGCAATCTACATATCAATCTACTCGTTTCAACCTCACGATCATGTTTATGGTCTTTAATTTCATTTATTTTAAACATGGAATAAGAAATCAAAGAGAAACCTCAAGAACCCTAAAATTTGTATGAAGGTTCAGAAATTCCATACACGATTCAAACAATGCAATTGATTGAGGCAAAACACTCCATGCATGATTATGAACATATGGCCAAATTATTGTGCAATAAAAAATGCATAGATCATAGAGTTAGAAGAGCTCATCCTTACCTCTTGCAGTTGGTGATCGTGTTTTGTGTTAGAGGTGTTACAGCTTGGTTCCAAGGTTATGGACAGCTTCCCTAGGTGCTATGGAGTGTGTCTGAGTGCTTGGAATGGTTTAAAATGATCTGGAACTGAAGATGGTATCCCAACTGCAACTTGGTTAAAACCTTGAGCAGTTGGCTGGTGATTCTGAGAAATCAGTGTTTCAGATGTTGTTTAAGTGTTTGGATCACTTCTATATGATGTTTATAAGGTGTGTGTGTGTGATTGGTTTGGTTGGAATAGCTCTCAAACTCAAAACCCGATAGTGACTTGCTTTGGAAGGCAATTTTGGAGTGAAAGAAGAGATTTTGAGGAAAGCATCTGTTTGATGGCTTTGGTGTACTCAAACTGATCACAAATGAGCTCTATTTATAGTAGAGCGAGTTTGTTTTGCAAGGAATAGTGAATGGCAACTGCTGCATAGGTTTGGCCAATGTTGAGCAATGAGAATCCAAGTCTCCTCTAGCCATTGACTAGAGGTTAAGGCACAGGCTGCTGGTCCCCTTGGTCTTGGATAAGTCTTGACTGAATTCAGTTGGAAATGGCTCAGTCCATGCCACCTTGGTATATGCATTGAATGCTCCAATCCAAAATTGGAGTCTTGTCCCTCTTTTAGGCATTTCTAGGTTTAGCATGCTATTTTTGGTTCCAAAGACTTGGGAGGCTTGGGATCAAATTTGGTTCCTCCTTGGTCCCCCCTTGAGGTGTTCAGATGGATAGAACTGCTTTCCCTTTGCAAAATTTGAGCAAATCGAGCAAAACTCCAAAATCTGCCTTGCCATGGCAGTTTGCAGCAAGGCATATTGGCATTGTCATATCTCATGGCTCAAGTGGAATTTGATGGAGTTCTTGGCCATTTTGGAAAGCCCTCATATGATACAACAACTGTTTGATCATAATTGGTTTTGATACCTTTTGGATCCAAGTGAAAAATGCCCCTACATTTGGAAAAAAGTAAGGCAGATTCTGACTTAGTGAAAATCTCACTAAGTGTTGGAAAAAAGTGACATTTTCACTTTTTGTGATTTTGATCATTCCATAACTCAAAATCCATGATGAATTGGAATTAGGTGTAGTTGAATATTTTGTAGAGGGCCATGAGAGCTACAAATCCAGCTTTGGATGGGGAAAAATGGCCATGTGGTTTAGGAGTTATGATCCTCCAAAGTCGGTACCCTAGCCACTTTGTTCCATAACTTAGAAAAATTTCTAAGTTTTTATGGTTACCCCTTTTACAAGTTATCCATACTTTTCTTGATTTTTCTTGATGAATGATGATTCCAATCACATATTAACATCATTTTAAGGTTAAGGAACCATAATTGTGAAAAATCTCAAAAAGTCAAAGTTTGACTTTTGTGCACAGTTGACTTTTTATCAGATGAATTCCAAACTGTGCGATCCTCTATGAAATCAAGTCCTTGACCTAAATCAAACATGATAGATTGATTTCATAGGTGTTATAGGGTGTATTGAATCATGTCCTAGGGTTTGGGAGCATGTCCTGGTCAAAAGTCAAAGGCACAGTTGACTTTTCTCGCGAAACCCTAATTGTGGTTCAGATGAAATTGAAACTTGTTGCTCAAGCTTCTTGGATTAATCCATTGTTGAAAATGGATCAATGTAGTGTGTTAGGGACCCTCAAATCCTCCTTTGAGGTCTTGGCTCATGTTTTGTCCCAAAAGTCAACTTAGGGGTGATTAGGTTAAGAAACCCTAATTCCTGATTTTTGGTGAATGCATCCCCTGAGGCTAAATTGACTTGATGATTGGGTCCATGATGTCCCTTGGAGCATCATATGTTATGCTTTGAAGCATTGGCTCATTCCCAGAGGAAAATTTCCATCTGGAGGCCCTGGTCAACCAAAACCCTAATTTGGTGACACTGGTGATCTTGAGGCTTGGTCCACTTGGAAGGGAGCAGCCTTGTGCTTAATCCTTGAAGTGGGAGTCCTCTTGATCCCTTGTGGATGTTTAAGAGGCTAGACAAGTTGAAGATCATGTCATTCCTTGATTGATCCTTTGTCTAAGAACTCTGAGAGGGCTTGAAACCCTAATTTTGATTGTAGTGATTGCTCACCCCCTCTTTGGGGAGACTAATGGTTCTTCCATATTGTGATGATGATTTGCACAATGATGGGAATCTTAGTGGTCAAAATTTTGGGTATGACACTCATGTATAGATATCCTGTTGCTTGAGGCACAAACCAATTGAATTAGAATGCTTTTCATTCCTCAAAGAGACGCGCAGGGCCCCTTAGTTTGTTATTACGATGTCAGCTATCGTATGCATGCTCCAGAACTTCACAGCTGCTAAACTGATCCATTACTAGCATGACTTGCTCCCAGGGCACCAATGTCGTATGCAAGATTTTCCACTGACCTCACCAGGCCAGCATTAGAGATAAACACCCCACAATCCAAGACAGTCCTTCCTATCATTCTCCCGTATGATAAACTGGAATACTTCTGATTTATGGTGAATCTTCACTTCTGAACGCATTCAGGAAACAAACTTCCAAGCAATCAACACGTGATCCACTTCAGTCTTCACAGAACACTTACATCTTCCTTCCAAGGAACCTTTTACTCCATCATTCTCCCGGATGATCATGTAGATATTTCTTGGACACGATGCAAGTAACCGGTTCATCACAGAACCTTAAATCCTTCACCAAGGATATCCAACCCAAAGATGTTCTAACATCAGTTAGGACATCTTCCACACATCACAGACACCACACACCATGGTTCTTGATATGCTCCACTGCTGGACTTACTGTCAGCATAGTAATCCACACTGAAGATCTTGACACAACACTGAGCCACTAGCTTAAACAAAGAAGACTTCAGAAACCCAGAGAGAAATAAACTCTCAACCACCAAGAAGGTATGTTTCCATTCTCAACCCATAACTTCTTCCACAAGCTCCCAGAGAACCAGATCCTTCAAACAAATTCAACTAACTACTCTTATGCATAAGAGCAATCAGTTTCAAGCATCCTGCTTGAATGCACATTTTGAAACCAATCAAATGCCACCTTTTGATTGTCCTCACTCATCTTATGAATTCCCACAAGATATCCTGATCTACTAATGAAACCAGATCTTCAAGTTACACGAACTACTTGCCCTATAGCAAGACATCTTGGATCCACCAAGCCTCTTAGTCATGTAACATCTTCTCATCCACAGCTCCCATAAACTGCATGAGATAGACCTTTTTGAAGAATCCATCACTCCCATTCTTCTGTAGATCACCTTATCTTAAGCTGATGTGCGATATCACCAGCTGAGACTTCTGATGTTAAGCTAGATGTCAAAACATTATGACATCCAACTGTTGAATTCAGCTCTTCCTTCTGCCACTTAGAAGAACCTCCTCCCTTTGCAGAAACAGATTTCCATGCTCTCACAGACTTGATTCAACAATCAAGTTTGAGTAGAAAACCTTTGTCCTGCTTTGAAACTCCAAAGACTTCAAGCCTGCCACATCTAAATCTTCAGAAAATAAGTAGTCCAAGACTACCCCATAGCCATACCAAAGAATGTCACTTCCCTTAGTAGAGCCTTCAGTAGAAAGCCAGAGATAACTGCCACTTATCCTCGACCTTCACAACCAGAGCAAACACCATGCTCCAAAGCACCTAGATCAGAAATAAACTGATCCAAGCTGTAACCATCAAGATTATGATGTCTTCATAGTCTTCCATCTCCATCTTCAACAGCATCACCATCTGGACAAGTCATTCACAATACTTTCTAGGAACAGATGCTAAGCCAATAATCCCAGGTCAACATATAGGAGACTTGTGAGGGAATGTAGAACCCCTCCCATAATTCTCCAAGCCTCTGATGAAGAGATGTTAGAACATCTAACAGAATATCCTCAATCTTGAATCACAAGGATAATCAATTAAATACTTGTGGATTTCACAAATAGCAATTGATCTTAAATCCTTTTAGAATAACCCTTCTTCACTGATGTAGTTGAGCTCCACCAGATTATGTCATGAACACGTATAAAGCATTCAATCTTTTTGCAAGTATCTTCTTCAATGACAATGTTGAGATACCAAGGCTGCCACACTTAACTCAAGTAACTAAGACTTTCTCTGAACAAGTCTTATTTACCTCAACAAATCTTCAATCAGATTGGATCCACTCTTAGGGTCAAGAGAGATGAATCCTTCCTTGTTGTTTTTGAATGGTGAAAATAAATCACCTCCACTTTCTTCAGATTGTGTTTCAAGGAAACACCTTCTAGTCAGAAGAGTAACTAGAAGACACCAGATACACGACATAGATGTCTTTATGAGTGGACTTGAGAGAATTCCCAAGTATCTTTGACAACCTAGCCAACCAAACATTTATCAAACTCCTAGACCAAGAACCTGATAAACTTTGACTCAACTCCTCTCCTCTTCAACTGAATCCAAACTGCACCAGGAAACCAAGCTTCCAAGTACCAAGTCATCATACCAGATATCTAACCGCAACTTCCTTCACTCCATCGCTCCCGGCTTTGGAATAAAAGAATGCAGATATCTTCAAATATAGAGGCCAAAGATTGAGACCTTCCACCAACTTTCTTCAGTAACAACTTTAGAATCCTATAATTCTAGAGCTCTTCCGTCAGAAACTCATGCAGCAGAACCACCAAGGAATAGATCCTGCTTGCCCTAATAAGATGTCAGGATATCTTATAAGACACACCAACAAGAGAACTAGCCATTTCTCCTATAGTTATTGTAGAACCTCCTCAGCAACATGAACAACCTCCGGGTTGTTCCCATCGATCCAGAACATCCATCTCATCCATTAATACCCTTGAGTATGTCTGAGTTGATTGATCTGATCTCTAAAACTCCTCCTCGTTTAAACACCAGAAAGTATCTCCCATGGATCTCATCCAAAACCAGACAGGATGTCTGCTTTGATACCAATTGAAATTCTGGCCTATGCAGACAGCAGATTCCTAACACATGTCAAGACATTGTGCTACATAATCTTTTAAACTTGGAGGCGCAACAGCAGACTGATACCTTGAATATCAGAACTGCATCCTCACAGATGTCACAACATCTGATCCAACATGCCAGTCAAGAACATTAACAAAACTGTAAATTGCAGAATGTTACATAAGACAGTAATTGTTAACCCAGTTTGGTGCAATTCACCTACATCTGGGGGATACCAATCCAGGATGAAGACTTCACTATCTGTAGAACTGTTACAAAGCTAAACTCCCCCGTTTACAACTTTATACCTAACATCTACCCAATGAACATATTTATCAAGGCTAAACTCAACTGTTTACAAACTTGATATGAGATACCCCACTCATAACCTAATCACAACCTGTGATATCTCTGTCTTTTTCCAATTCAGAACTGTTGCGGTTTCTTGACCTACAAGTTATCTTGGACTTGCTTCAAATCTTCGTCCAAGAACAATACAATAACCATTACCTACAGATTTCTGGTTGTGTCCCTGTACCTATGCCTTCCACCCTGCATCCCATAATACATAGTGGAGACTTACAACTCCTAAGAGAGCCAACGACTCTCAAACCCTAAACCCTTATTCAACACAAAGGAACTGGGTTACAAAGTTAAAAGTGATACAAAGCGTACAGTCTGTAAAAACTCAAGGTCTAAGTCTCCTTATATAGTCTTCTGTTGTCTTGGGCCTTCAATCGTTTATCCTTTATTCACTCTGCAAATTTGCACCAACAAATCTTTTGACAGATTTGTTAAGTAATTAAACCTGCTGCATTAGTAAGATGTTAAAACATCTTTGTCGACATCTTTAATCTTGAGAAAATTTCTTCATCTTTATCATATTCATGTTTTACCAAAATTTCGTCAAACCACAGTGTAACACTCCAAAATTTGTCCTCTTGTTTTAGCGCTAACTGGCTTATGTTTCTTTTCATTTGCATTATCATTGCATTGGTCTCTTAAGACATGGGATCGAGGAGTTTTCTTATTAACAGTGTTTGCTATATTCAGGGGTGATTCAACAGGTCATCAGTGTACATCAAGAGCCTAAGGTTTTCCTATTTTAGAGGATTCATCAGAGGTGTTGGGTCAGGTTTTCATTGGTGTGAATCAGGGTGTACGTTTCAAGGACAAATTAAGGTTCTTATTCAAGGATGAGTTTGTGGACAAAGCAGTTGTGGACTGATTTGAAGGGCATTGAGTCATGGTCAATTGAGCTTACTGATTTATTTGTTGGGATTCAATGAAGATGCGAGTTTGGTGTGAATTGAGAGTGTGATTGGAATTAGAGATTAGTCGTGTGGGCTACTTGAAATTCAAATTTCTACCATAAACCCATTATTCATTTCCATTATCCAATTGTTAATATCCATTTTCATTTAAATTCCAAATATCCATATCCGTTCATTTTTCTTTAACCCATTTTTAATTTCTTTCTTTTATTATCCAAATATTAACCAATTACCCAAAATCCATTTTGTCTAATTCATTTGTCCATATCCATTCATTAACCAAATTTTCATTAACCATTTATCCATTATCCACCTTTTAAATCCATGTCACAAAGAAAAAGCATAAAAAATCATTAAGAGTCAAATGACATCCCAAGCCCACATCAAGATTATGACAAAAAATAACAAAAAAAAAATAGAATGAGTCAAAGGTAAAAAGTTGTTGCTGCTGCAAAAGTGATATTTCACGGCCCATATTCTTCATTCAGCGAAATAGCAACGAGAGTCACAATGATGACATAACAATAAGGTTACAAGTAAAGAAAAATCATAACAGAAATATACAAAAGCAAATGAAAGTGGCGAAACCATTTCAAGAGCAGAACAAACGCGTGATCACGCACAACTCCCACAAAACTCGTGACCTTTATTTCACAGCTCACTCTGATTTCACAAACTTTGCATAACAGAATTTCATTCCAAATACCAAACTACCCCTACCAAAACTCAGTATAAAAGCTGTTCACTCTCCACCACCGCGAGGCTGAGAATTAACGATCCATTTCCTTCTTCACCTTCAAAAATTCTCGATCCACTCCCTTGTCCACTCTAAATTCTTCATCATCCTCTGCAGCAAATTCATAACCTCCAAGAGGATTCACAACACCATATCTTCATCAATTCACAGCCTCCTGCAGAAATTGAAGAACAACATCAACAATCTTCTGCACCTCACAACCGTTCAATAACACAACAACATTTCAGAAGAATAAGAAGAGTTCGTTAGATTCGAAAGCACACACACGTAGCAGAACTGAGTAGAAGAAGGAGAAGGTAGAACGTAGAGCCAAAGCAAGAATTGAACAATTTTCATACCTCAGAGTTCAGTTCGTCTTCGTCGTCGCAACTACGGTAATCTCGCTCTGAACTTCGAATTTGTGTTTAGCTTGAATCTCTTCTACGATTTATATAAACTGTTGGTTTGTGCTCGGTTTGATTTTTTTGCCGTAAGTTGTTGATTTGTGCTTGGTTTGATCTGTGCTGTGATTTACATTAGCTGCGAATAATTTGTGTTTGTTTTGAATCTCCTTTGTGGTTTACCTAAGTTGTTGTTGTGCTGCGAACCTCGCTTCTTCTGTATTTGTTCATTTCGAGTTTTGAGACGGAGAAGAGAGTTCGTCGCGGCGAGGTTTGATGGCGACATCGTGTGGTGGTGGAGATATCTAAGTACGAGTTGCGATCGGAAGAGATGAAGCCATGGAGAGGAGAGTGTTGAGATGGAAGCGGATGGAGAAGGAGAAGTAGTGAGCCGTGGGAGAAGGTCTTGCGAAGGAGCAGAGGGTTTGAGTGTTAATTCAAAGGTTGATGGAAGAATCGCGGCCGGAGGAAGAGTGAGAAGCCATCGGCGATTCGAACAGAGAGGGAGAGAATGGAGAGATGAATTTGATGGTAGAGAAGTAGAGAGTGAGCCACGGAAAAAGGTTCCGACGCTGGCGTTTAGGTTTTGTTTCAGAGAAGGTGAGTTGAGCAGAATGGAGGGAGCCACCGGCGATTTGATGCGAGTAGGAGAAAGAATATGGCAACGGCGTGTTAAAGAAGAATACGATGGCGTGTTGATGGAGAAGAAGTGTGATACGGCAGCTTAGTGGTGTTTAGGTTAAATTTGGATAATGTTGGACCGGGTTGCACGCTGGGCCGAGCTTCTTCTTTTTGTTTCCACACGCCCTGCTTCATTCCTGCACCCCCTTGGCTGCATCTCAAATTCTTGGGCCTAACCTCAGAAGCCCACATTGAGTCCTGATTCTATCCATCCTTGAAGAGCTGTCTACACCACCCTTTTTGATTGATTGGAAATATTGGGCCTGAACTTGAGACCCACACGCCTGGAGGTTGCACACCACCCTAAGCTGACTCTGCACCCCTTTGGTTTTAGTAGTTTTATTTGGTTTTTGATTATTTGTTTTAGGATAACTAGATAATAATTTTCAGAATTAGTTTATAATTAGATTTTAATTAGAGGAATTAGAATTTAATTTTGGTTTTGATTTTATTTCTTAATCCTAAATTTTGTTAACTAACTTTTAATTTTTAGTTTTAACTTTAGAATTTGGATTTTAATTAGGTTAATATTTTAGAATAAGATTCTTATTTAGTTTAATTCTTAGAAATTAACTGGAATTAATTTTTAGATTAACTTTTCTTGTTAGAATTTAATCTTGATTTTTACTTAGCATTCTAATTTTGACTTAGACTAATTTCCGATTAATTCCTGGTTAATTGTTAATTTCTCCTGACTGGTTTTCGTATTCGATTCTTTCTTTTGTGATTGAGTTGTCTTATGTTTACTTGCTGATTATCTCTATATTCACATGCTCCCTTAAGGCTCCTAGTCCGACTTAATTTCTGATTAAGCTCGGAGTAGGATAGACATTAGGCTCTCAATCCAGGCATGCTAACATTAGGTAGAATTTTCCCCCTTTACCTCAACCTTAGGGCCACCTTTGCATGATAACATTAGGACTCTTAGTTTCCCTTTAGAGTTTCCTTTGGGTCTTCTCTCTTCTCATCTCAAAACTTCTTGAAAACACTTAATAAAGATAAAGTGTATTGCGCACGAGCCTTAAGCGTGGGGAATGAGAAATGAGGGGCTTCCTCTCATCTTTCTAGAGTGCTTAGCGGGCGTCCTGTCTTGGGACAATTCGTTAAGTATGTGTCCCTGTGCCCTAGACTTTGGTGCAATGCAAGTTATGAACTAACTTAAAAAACACTTCTGTCTAAAAAACACAAAACAAATTCAAATCTTTTTATCCTTCAGGATTGTTGGGTTTCAAATTTCATTTTCAGAAAAGAGCTCGTCACTCACGTAAAAAACACTTACCTATTCGTGGTCGTACCCACGAACTACATTAGCTCTGATTCCTCTCTCTCATCCGATTGAGGATATGTAGGCACAAGACAGCGATTGTCTTGGCGAGCAACCTTCCCCCACAGTTCCCGTACGAACTACGTTGACTCTGACTTTCCCGTTGCACTGAGGGAGTACGTAGGCCTAGGGCATCGAATATGTCCTACCGAGTCCGTCTTATTCACCCCCATCCCCGTTTTCTTTTGCAGCCATAGACAGTAGGACAGCTCACCCTCCGTTTAGATAACAAGCGTGGATCCCATCGAGTACGATGGATGCGTGGGGTGCTAACACCTTCCCCTCGCATAACCGACTCCCGAACCCTGACTATGGTTACGATGACCATGTCTTTCCCCCTTTCTCTTCAGGTTTATGCAGTGTTTCCTTTCCCTCTCTCGGGATAAATACACATTGCTGGCGACTCTGTGTTTTTTGCGCCACTCTCGCGTTTGTACCGTTGGATGCGAATCTTTCGGGAGCGACAGCTGGCGACTCTGCTGGGGACTCTGGTTGACCTCTTTCTGGTCCATCCCCTTTAGCGAGTCGATCCTAGCGCTTGTTTGTTTATTTTCGTTGGATGTTTATTTGTTGTGCTTTATTATGTTGTATATTACTGTTTTACAGCTTTTATTGCATTGTATTTCATTTTATTACTGTCATACTGGATATTATTGTGTTGTGCTGGCTGGTTTCTGTTTGGCAGGTTGGGTTGTTCTGAGAGATAAGCCCAATACCCAGGCTTGAGTACACCCTAGGACTAGAGTGGAGAGTAGTGGGACCTACGTACCAGCTTGGTGCGTTTGTGTGTTCACGAAATTCACAACCAGACGAGGCTATCTTGGGACGCATTCTGACGTGCGTGTCTTGCACATTTCAGGGTGTTGATCTAGAGAGCTGTCGACTCTGGTGACCGTTTCTCCGATACCTCAGTTGCGCCTCTCCTCCCGACCTGTGATAATGGCAGACCTGAAATGGCAAACCCATTACACTTGTCGATCTGAGGACCCAATACTGAGGGACTCGCATAGGATGACCTTATTTTTTAGGGGAATCAGTTGAGGCCTCCTCGATTGATGATGATGCCAAACCAAAAATGGTGAACGTATCATCATTTCTCGACCTGAGAGCCCGTGATATTGAGGATCCTCGGTTTTCTAGAACCCACATGTGAGAGGGGATGGGTGTTTGCAGGCTTGCAGGAAACCGAAACCTTCAACCTACCCGGTTTTCTGGATTTCTCATCAGTGTTTGATTATCTGGGTTTCTGGTTATCTCAGTGGTTCGGTATTCTAGAATTCTGGTTTTCTGGGTTGTGGTTCTCGTTCAGTTAATAGCACAGCACATCCAGCAGTGATGCCTTGATCCCATGCTTGCATGTGCATATCATTTTTCTTGCATTCTAACATGTTTGACATTTTTCAGGGCTTGCATCTTACTCTTGATTCCGGTTTTCTGAGGTTACCTTAACATGGATGTCCAGAGAAAGAAGATTGTTGCTTATTCGTTCCCAGACCCGACCTTGACGTTGATTCACAAGCTAATTAGTATGGCTGGTCCCGGAGTTCGTACAGAGTTCGGTGGAGAGTATGGGAGACTTCTGAAGTTTGTCTGCAATATCTCCAAGTATGAGAAGGATGCCATTCATACACTTCTTCAGTTCTATGATCCGTCTCTACGTTGCTTCACTTTCCCAAAGTATATCTTGGCTCCAACGTTGGAGGAGTTCTCATTTATTTTGGGAATCCCCATCAGGCATGACATAGTATTCTTTTTTGAAGAACGTCCCAGGATAAAAGAAATGGCCATTGCTCTTCATATTGGTGAATCCGCTCTGAGCAGTAATATTGTGGAGAAACAAGGAGCTAAGGGTTTCTTATTGAAGTTCTTGTTTGATCAAGCTTGCATACATGTTAAGGAGAAGAATTGGATTGCTTTCCAAGCTATTCTGGCTATGTGCATCTATGGGATTGTCCTGTTTCCCAATGTTCCTGATCTGGTGGATATGCATGCTGTCAGAATCTTTATTTCAAAGAATCCTATACCTACCTTGCTAGGTGATGTGTATCACTCAGTCCACTACAAGAATGAAAATAGGCGTGGAAAAACTGTGAGTTGTTGTGCACCACTCTTATCTACTTGGTTTCTGAGTCATCTCCCCGAAGCTGGCGCTTTCGTTGATACAAGAGATTCTCTGAAGTGGTCAAAGAGGTTAATGGGCTTGACTGCTGACAACATTGTTTGGTTCAACCATGACTTGCTAGGGATGGAGATTATTTCCAGGTGCGGAGAATTCCCTAATGTACCCTTGATAGGGAGAAGAGGTGGAATTAACTATAATCCTTCCCTTGTTATCAGGCAATTTGGTTATCCTTTGAGAGGTCCACTTGAAGAGCGAGATATCAGAGAGTCCTTATTCTTCAATGGTACTGGGGATCAAGAGATGATAAGGAATATTGTGAAGGCTTGGAAGCAGGTGACCAAGAAGGGAAAAACTTCATTCGGGAAATATAATAACCGGGCTTTTCCTTCCTATGAAGAGTGGATTAAGAAAAGAGCAGAAGAGGAGCTTCTTCCTTTCCCGGTGGAACCACCTTTGTATCCTTTGATGATCGAGGCTCCCACGACTATTGATATAGAGAAGTACGATAAGTTATAGGCTGAGAAGGAGAAACTCCGAGAGGATAATCGTGAGCTGGGCAGAGAGGTTGGTCAGTTGAAGCACGAAAAAGGCGAAGCTATCCATGTTGCCAGGTTGAAATCAAAACTTTTGGCTGTGAAGGAGAAAGAATTGTCTAAAGAAGTCACAGCCAGAGAGAAAATGGCTCAAGCTTTGAAAAGTGTTAGCAAGGTCCTTTCGTCCAAAAAGAAAGAGTTGGCTTATGCTATGTCAAGAATTCATAGGTTCCGTGACCGTCGGAATACAGCAATTACTGCCAACAGGTTGAAAGAGGACAAGTATCTGGAGCAGATTGAAGGTTTGAAGACAAAGCTTCGGAAAAAGGATAAGGAGATTTTATCAGGGATCTTTGAGAGGAGAGCAATTGAGGAAAAGCTCAAGGAAGCCATGGCAGATATGGAACAGCTGAAGATCCAAGCCGAAGTGAAAAGAGCCAGAAGCGAAGGTCCAAGTTCAGGTGGAACTTCTGGAGAAGATGATTGGGAATTGCATAGTCGTTATTTAACAGGGATCTTGCACAGGAGGGATCTTTTGATTCAGGAGTTGATTCAGAGACCAGAGCATCCTAATACCAAGAAGCTTCTCAAGGAAATGCAGAATTGATGCAAAAAGAATGACGAATGGGGAATTATAGCATGGCTGAGTCTTGATGATATGCCTTAGTTTCCTTGCTGTTGTTTTCTTTGTATTTCCAGGATCACCGCCAGGCTTGTTGGTCGGGGTCTTTGTTTATGCTTATTCAGCCTTGTGTTGTAACAGATGCTTATTCTCATTATATGATCAGGAATTCAGTTCTCTTCTGTTGTTAAAACTGGAATCAGGGGATAGATCGCCTTGATAATGTTCATACATGTTTGCATTTGCATTTGTATAATCATCTCATTTTGCATAGCAGGTTATCTTGGATTCTCTGGATTTCTTATGCTCTCTCTTTTTTACAGTCAGGATTGATCAACCAGCTCATCGGTATTCTACCAGGCTTAATCAAAGTAGAGTCATGGAGCAAATTCAAGCTGAGTTAAGGGAAATACGAGGCCAGATGGGGCAATTTATGGGGAATATGCAAACTCTCATGCAAGACCAGAAGATGCTGAGAGAGAAGGTCAACCGGATGAAGACTCAGATGGGCTTGGTCATGGAAATCTTGGATAGGGTGCTAAAGAAGGAAAACAATCTTGTGCTCGTATCTGCAAGAGAAATCCTTACTCCTCTCATCTCTTTGGGACCTTTTCTAGATCATGGAGTGTCTCATGAATCCCCTCCACAATCTGAAGTTTCTGAGCTTTCTCCTCGGCAATCACTCCTTGCTCCCCAAGAGGATCCTAGGCTAGAGAGGCCTAGGAAGAAGTTTGATCCCCCTCCGATGCCGTATGGGCAATTGCTTCCTTATCTGCTCGAGCTCAAACTAGTCGAGCGTGTCACTCTAGGACCAACTCCGACAGGGTTTTCTTTGGGTTCCAATATGAATGCTAGGTGTGACTTCCATTCTGGGGCACCTGGTCACAATGTTGAGAATTGTACAAGGTTCAAGCATAAGGTCCAAGAACTCATTGATTCAGGGGCAATCAAGTTCTCATCAGAAGTGGAGACTCCTCCCCTCTTTGCAGGATCCACCTCAAGTCATAGACTTTCTCCACAACCTTTTGCTGCTGAAGCTCTACGTCATCATTCTTTGTTTGTGCCTCAGCCAAATGTGGAAAGGAAAGTGCAAGCGCAGGTGAAGCACCCAAATCAGCATCAACAGCAGAATTATCAACAGCAGGGGCAACCGAGACCAAGAAGGCCCAAGAGGATATTTGATCCTATTCCTATCCCTTATAGTCAGTTGTTTGCTCGTCTGCTCAAGAATTCTCTGATTCAAACGAGGAGTACCACGCCGGTACCGTACCCTATTCCTTTGGATTATGACATGAAAGCTAGGTGCGAGTTCCACTTGGGAACATTTGGGCATACAATTGATAATTGTAATGTATTCCAGCACAAGGTGCAAGACTTGATCGACTCAAAGGTCATCACGCCAGATGGTACCCCTTTGGATTGAAGCTTCTTTGTCAGAGTAAGCACCAGATTGCAAGAGCGTCATCAGAAGCAATAAGTCCAGACGGAGTCAAGTCTCCTCAACAATGGCAATCATAAGCTTCCTTTACTGCATTTTCATATGTAGCTTTCCTTTGTTTGTTTAAACATTGTCTGCATGTAAAAACTTTTTTGTGTTTGAATGTTGATTTTAATGCAATGATGTGTTATTCCTGAAGTATCTTACTTTTATGCACTCATGTCATGTTTATATGCACTGCAATACTATCTTTCTTACCTAGACTCTTGGAGGGAGGATGACGAAATAAGAACGCAGATTTCTAATGGTATGCTTTTGGATAAAACCCTGTTAAGGATGTACATGCATTGTTTCCAATTCACAAACACTGGAGAGATAAGGAGATAGACTTTTGTCAACCCCTTTGAGCCTAGTAGTAGGAGTTCTTTCTGAAAGCGAAAAACCCTTAATTTTAACCCAGGGGCAGGGTAGGCGTCAGTTAGTTTGACCAAGTGTTCAACTTTCAGAAGGAGTGTACATCTGAAGATCCATTACCTTCCATTCCACTATCAAGAGGTTAAGAGGTGTAGAACCACAATGGTTACTCCTCACCAACCGAAGAGTGAAACAGTCACAGCCCTTTCAAATAAGTCAGGCAAAACGGTGTCACACGACTTGTTCAAAAAAAAAGAGAAAAAAGAGAAAAAGAAAAAGCCTACTAAGTCGAAAAACTTGAAAGCAAGTGACTTAGGCAAAAGTTAAGCCATCCCGCTGGACTTCAAAATTGAAAACTCTAAAGAGTCAGTCCAGGCAAAAATTAAGGAACAAAAAGCAAAAGAATGAGAAAGCGAAAAGCCAAAAGGATTACAAATAAAATCCTCGATAAGAACAAAGTCGTGTGACTATAGACACAAAAGACAAAAAGGGGCGACTGTTAATCCAAAACCTTGTCAGGTGTCGAATCACCAGTTGCATGGATTCCCTAGAAATCGGAAAACCTTTTGAGAGACGAGTGCTTGTGTCAAATTAGCTGAACATAGGACGGGAGATTATCATGAAGAGTGGGTGGGTACCAATAACCTTTGAGCCATAAATCCTTTTTCTCAAACCGCGAACCAGACCACGCTACAACCCTTAAAAGTCCTAATTGAAACAGGGTTTAGTCTGAAGGCGTAATTCAACGAGATAGCGTTCCTGACTCCCATGAGTTGTGCTAATAAGATTTTTGTTGGTGTTGCATGTGCGTATTGCTTTCCTTTCAAAAATAAGTGTCGTAACTCGGTTGTGTGACATATTTTCAATAAGGACTTCAAGATTAACATATGTGTTGCATTTGAATAATCATTCTCAGAATAAATATTTTCTTCTTGCATACATTTGTTTGACATCAAAGAAGCTTACATGATGAACATCAGTCGAGAAGCTTAAACTGGCCAAGTTGAGGTGCCTGAGACTCCAGAGGACATGTTGCTAAAAGATTATGTGGGGAAAAGGCGTTCCCAGCCATTTGTGTTGAGATGTAACCAATCTGGGACAATCACACCGGGAAATCTCTTCAAAATGTAGCCAGGCTGGGGCATTCAAGTTGAGAAGGTCTTTTCAGAGTACCATCAACCATGGGGCATTCATGTTGAGAAAATTTCTTCGAACTGGGGCAATTATGTCGAGATCCGATAAATATCTCCACAAGCGTATAAAGTGGGGCAATCACGTCGAGATTCGGTAAATCTCTTGAAGACTAGTCGGTCAGAGACAAATGTACTGCAAGGCTTGTACTGGGGCAGGTTACTTCAAGGGCGCGAGAAGTTTTTCCCTTCAGAACACAGTCAATCAATAGCACCTCTGCAAGGTTCAGAATACTGTGGCAGAACACTTCAGGTCATTACGAACCCTCTCGAGTTGGTTTACTTCATGAATCATGAAGTATGGGAGAATTATGTCCAGACCGGATACATCTCTAAGAGTTTGAAAACCCTGGGGCATTGTTGAACGCCAGGTTTTCTGTAAAATCCTCTTAAGATGATTGCTTCAAGTAGACCCTGTGGTCTGGGGCAAGGTGGAGAGTTAAAGGAACTATGTTTCGCTCTTGACAATCAATATGCAGAAACTTGAAGCACTGAGTTGTTCCCAGTGTGGGACTTTTGGAGTCTTTTCCCTCCATCAAAGAGCCAGAGGGTATCTTTTTCCAGCAAGGTGTGGGAATTGTTATTCTTCCTCAAGCAGAGAATTGTCCTATGTTCGAAAAGGGCTTTTATGAAGGTTTCTTATCTCTAGCAGTACAGATGAAATCCTCACTCTCAGCAAGGTAAGACGATAGAATATCGTCAAGAAGACGATGAGGAGTCAGAGTGTTCTCTTCCTCAACAGTCAGATCTAGTCATCTCAAGTAATTCAAAGTCCAATCTTCATTGGTACCTCCCCAGTAGAGCTGCTCTCTTCAACTTTGAAGTCTGGTCGTCCTCAGCAGTTTGTTACTCTCCCCAGTCAGAGTATTGAGGATCGTCTTCCTCAATAGAGTATAAAGAAGTAATTCCCCAAGCGGAGTCGTTGAGGATCGTCCCCCTCAGCAGGATATAAGAGGTTTACCCCCAGCCAGAGTTGTGATTTGGCTCATCTTTCCTCAGCAGGTAGCTAGAAATTGTCATTTCTGCAGCCTCTCCAGCAAGAGATTGATGGAGCATCTTCTTTGATCAAAGATGGTGTTTCCCCACAGAATATGGGGCAGTCATTTTTTTCCTCAGCTAGTCAGGAAACATTTGTTTATCTCCTAGCAGAGTGGATGTTGACAACTACTATTTTCCAAGCAGATGTGTCGATGATGATCAGTACTCTTCAGCAGGATAAAGGTGCTCATACCCCCAAGCAGAGTCTGGTGGTGACTGGTATCCCCAACAGGTCTTAAGTTCAATCGTTTTTGACAGGCGTCGAATCCAGGTTCTGAAACATTTGGTCATCCCCGGCGGAGGAGTTTCCATCTTCAGTTTTCAGTTCCTCCTTGATAGAGTGGGTTTTCTCTCGGAGATTCGTCCATCTCCAGAAGAATTGGTGATTGTAATCTTCCCTAGCAGGGTGAAGTTTTTCTCAACAGGATTTCTTTGGTTTGATGACAATGTAGTTTGTCGTCCTCAGTGGAGTTGCTTCTGTTCTCAGCGTTTATTTCGCTGGGACGGTCTTTTGCATTGCATAAGCATTTTTTACATGGCATCCTCCTAAATGCGTAGCATTTCCACTTCGTGTGGAGCATTATGGAAAAATTAAAACATATGCATCCGAAGCATAAGCCAGGTTTGAGTTTTCCTTCGTCAGGAAAATCGGATTTCAGGAAAATATCATTCGACTTTACTCCACAAGTGTTGGGTTTAGTCATTCAAAGAAATATTTAACAGTCCCACGGCAGAGTGTTTTGCCAGGATTGTGAACCCGTGATCTCTTTTCACCCCTTTCGTCCAGGTGGTCTTTTGATTCATCCCTTCAAGGTTTTTACTGTGACACCCGTCCGTGTTTCCTTCAGCACCCGTCCGTGTTTGAACCTTTGATTTCAATACCCGCCCGTATTGACCTGTTGATAATGCCCGTCCGTGTTCAGTTCATCATTTTAATCCCCCATAAAGCAAATCCCCGGTAAATTGACCCTTTTTACACTCGTCTGTGTATCTTTTCAGTACCCGTCCGTATTGAAACCTTTTTACACCCGTCCGTGTATTTTTTTGATACCCGTCCGTATTGAACCTCTTTACACCCGTCCGTGTACCTCTTTTCGATACCCGTCCGTATTGAACCTCTTTACACCCGTCCGTGTACCTCTTCAATACCTGTCCGTATTGAACTCTTTACACCCGTCCGTGTATTTTTTCGATACCCGTCCGTATTGAACCCTTTTTACACCCGTCCGTGTATCTTTTTAGTACCCGTCCATATTGAATCTCTTTTACACCCGTCCGTGTATCTTTTCGATACCCGTCCGTATTGAACCCGTTTTGCACCCGTCCGTGTATCTTTTCGATACCCGTCTGTATCTGATATCGTTGATTCCTTGACACCCGTCTGTGGTTATCCCCAGCATAGCTAACACTCATCCGTGTTGAGACAGTGCAACATTTTTTGCTTGTTCCTTAGTGGATTCGTCCCTCCTTTGAGGATTGCAAATTTCAGGTTTCTTTTGGTATTCAATCTCCGTGAATCCTTTGAACGCATGACAGTCGTTGCTATCATACCTTCAGGACCAAGTTGATTGAATAGGGGCAGCTGTAACATCCCAAAATTTGCCCTCTTGTTTTAGCGCTAACTGGCGTATGTTTCTTTTCATTTGCATTATCATTGCATTGGTCTCTTAAGACATGGGATCGAGGAGTTTTCTTATTAACAGTGTTTACTATATTCAGGGGTGATTCAACAGGTCATTAGTGTACATCAAGAGCCTAAGGTTTTCCTATTTTAGAGGATTCATCAGAGGTGTTGGGTCAGGTTTTCATTGGTGTGAATCAGGGTGTACGTTTCAAGGACAAATTAAGGTTCTTATTCATGGATGAGTTTGTGGACAAAGCAGTTGTGGACTGATTTGAATGGCATTGAGTCATGGTCAATTGAGCTTACTGATTTATTTGTTGGGATTCAATGAAGATGCGAGTTTGGTGTGAATTGAGAGTGTGATTGGAATTAGAGATTAGTCGTGTGGGCTACTTGAAATTCAAATTTCTACCATAAACCCATTATTCATTTCCATTATCCAATTGTTAATATCCATTTTCATTTAAATTTCAAATATCCATATCCGTTCATTTTTCTTTAACCCATTTTTAACTTCTTTCTTTTATTATCCAAATATTAACCAATTACCCAAAATCCATTTTGTCTAATTCATTTGTCCATATCCATTCATTAACCAAATTTCCATTAACCATTTATCCATTATCCACCTTTTTACCAAAGTCCATTTAAATCCATATCACAAAGAAAAAGCATAAAAAATCATTAAGAGTCAAATGACATCCCAAGCCCACATCAAGATTATGACAAAAAAATAACCAAAAAAAAATAGAATGAGTCAAAGGTAGAAAGTTGTTGCTGCTGCAAAAGTGATATTTCACGGCCCATATTCTTCATTCAGCGAAATAGCAACGAGAGTCACAATGATGACATAACAATAAGGTTACAAGTAAAGAAAAATCATAACAGAAATATACAGAAGCAAATGAAAGTAGCGAAACCATTTCAAGAGCAAAACAAACGCGTGATCACGCACAACTCCCACAAAACTCGTGACCTTTATTTCACAGCTCACTCTGATTTCACAAACTTTGCATAACAGAATTTCATTCCAAATACCAAACTACCCCTACCAAAACTCAGTATAAAAGCTGTTCACTCTCCACCACCGCGAGGCTGAGAATTCACGATCCATTTCCTACTTCACCTTCAAAAATTCTCGATCCACTCCCTTGTCCACTCTAAATTCTTCATCATCCTCTGCAGCAAATTCATAACCTCCAAGAGGAATCACAACTCCATATCTTCATCAATTCACAGCCTCCTGCAGAAATCGAAGAACAACATGAACAATCTTCTGCACCTCACAACTGTTCAATAACACAACAACATTTCAGAAGAATAAGAAGAGTTCGTGAGATTCGAAAGAACACACACGTAGCAGAACTGAGTAGAAGAAGGAGAAGGTAGAACGTAGAGCCAAAGCAAGAATTGGATGATTTTCATACCTCAGAGTTCAGTTCGTCTTCACCGTCGCAACTACGGTAATCTCGCTCTGAACTTCGAATTTGCGTTTAGCTTGAATCTCTTCTACGATTTATATAAACTGTTGGTTTGTGCTCGGTTTGATTTTTTTACCGTAAGCTGTTGATTTGTGCTTGGTTTGATCTGTGCTGTGATTTACATTAGCTGCGAATAATTTGTGTTTGTTTTGAATCTCCTTTGTGGTTTACCTAAGTTGTTGTTGTGCTGCGAACCTTGCTTCTTCTGTATTTGTTCATTTCGAGTTTTGAGACGGAGAAGAGAGTTCGTCGCGGCGAGGTTTGATGGCGACATCGTGTGGTGGTGGAGATCTCTAAGTACGAGTTGTGATCGAAAGAGATGAAGCCATGGCGAGGAGAGTGTTGAGATGGAAGCGGATGGAGAAGGAGAAGTAGTGAGCTGTGGGAGAAGGTCTTGCGAAGGAGCAGAGGGTTTGAGTGTTGATTCAAAGGTTGATGGAAGAATCGCGGCCGGAAGAAGAGTGAGAAGCCATCGGCGATTCGAACAGAGAGGGGAGAGAATGGAGAGACAAATTTGATGGTAGAGAAGTAGAGAGTGAGCCACGGAAAAAGGTTCCGACGCCGGCGTTTAGGTTTTGTTTCACAGAAGGTGAGTTGAGCAGAATGGAGGGAGCCACCGGCGATTTGATGCGATTAGGAGAAAGAATATGGCGACGGCGTGTTAAAGAAGAATACGATGGCGTGTTGAATGGAGAAGAAGAGTGATACGGCAGCTTAGTGGTGTTTAGGTTAAATTTGGATAATGCTGGACCGGGTTGCACGCTGGGCCGAGCTTCTTCTTTTTGTTTCCACACGCCCTGCTTCATTCCTGCACCCCCTTGGCTACATCTCAAATTCTTGGGCCTAACCTCAGAAGCCCACACTGAGTCCTGATTCTATCCACCCTTGAAGAGCTGTCCGCACCCCCCTTTTTGATTGATTGGAAATATTGGGCCTAAACTTGAGACCCACACGCCTGGAGGTTGCACACCACCCTAAGCTGACTCTGCACCCCTTTGGTTTTAGTAGTTTTATTTGGTTTTTGATTACTTGTTTTAGGATAACTAGATAATAATTTTCAGAATTAGTTTATAATTAGATTTTAATTAGAGGAATTAGAATTTAATTTTGGTTTTGATTTTATTTCTTAATCCTAAATTTGGTTAACGAACTTTTAATTTTTAGTTTTAACTTTAGAATTTGGATTTTAATTAGGTTAATATTTTAAAATTAGATTTTTATTTAGTTTAATTCTTAGAAATTAACTGGAATTAATTTTTAGATTAACTTTTCTTGTTAGAATTTAATCTTGATTTTTACTTAGCATTCTAATTTTGACTTAGACTAATTTCCGATTAATTCCTGGTTAATTGTTAATTTCTCCTGACTAGTTTTCGTATTCGATTCTTTCTTTTGTGATTAAGTTGTCTTATGTTTACTTGCTGATTATCTCTATATTCACATGCTCCCTTAAGGCTCCTAGTCCGACTTAATTTCTGATTAAGCTCGGAGTAGGATAGACATTAGGCTCTCAATCCAGGCATGCTAACATTAGGTAGAATTTTCCCCCTTTACCTCAACCTTAGGGCCACCTTTGCATGATAACATTAGGACTCTTAGTTTCCCTTTAGAGTTTCCTTTGGGTCTTCTCCCTTCTCATCTCAAAACTTCTTGAAAACACTTAATAAAGATAGAGTGTATTGCGCACGAGCCTTAAGCGTGGGGAATGAGAAATGAGGGGCTTCCTCTCATCTTTCTAGAGTGCTTAGCGGGCGTCCTGTCTTGGGACAATTCGTTAAGTATGTGTCCCTGTGCCCTAGACTTTGGTGCAATGCAAGTTATGAACTAACTTAAAAAACACTTCTGTCTAAAAAACACAAAACAAATTCAAATCTTTTTATCCTTCGGGATTGTTGGGTTTCAAATTTCATTTTCAGAAAAGAGCTCGTCGCTCACGTAAAAAAAACTTACCCATTCGTGGTCGTACCCACGAACTACATTTTCTCTGATTCCTCTCTCTCGTCCGATTGAGGATATGTAGGCACAAGACAGCAATTGTCTTGGTGAGCAACCTTCCCCCACAGTTCCCGTCCGAACTACGTTGACTCTGACTTTACCATTGCACTGAGGGAGTACGTAGGCCTAGGGCATCGAATATGTCCTACTGAGTCCGTCTTAGTCACCCCCATCCCTGTTTTCTTTTGCAGCCATAGACAGTAGGATAGCTCACCCTTTGTTTAGACAACAAGCGTGGATCCCATCGAGTATGATGGATGCGTGGGGTGCTAACACCTTCCCCTCGCATAACCGACTCCCGAACCCTGACTATGGTTGCGATGACCATGTCTTTCCCCCTTTCTCTTCAGGTTTATGCAGTGTTTCCTTTCCCTCTCTCGGGATAAATACACATTGCTGGCGACTCTGTGTTTTCTGCGCCACTCTCGCGTTTGTACCGTTGGATGCGAATCTTTCGGGAGCGACACACAGGAGCTTTCACCAAGTATTATAACCATATCTGTACTGATGTCTGATCAACCATGTTAGGACATCTTACCCAACATCTTGCTGTAAACTTATTTTAGCCAAAATGTAGCCAATCAAAGACCTAACAATCTCCCCCTTTGGAAAATTTTGGCTAAAACAACCTTTGGATAACATATCCAGCTCCCCTTTTTGGAAACAACCAAAGAACACTACTACTACTTACTTCTCCCCCTTTTTAGCCATAATATGCCAAACCAAGCAACTATGCATTTAAGGGCAATCAACCAAAAGCAAGAAAGTCAGTAGCAGTACTCCCCCTGTCATACACAATTAGTCCTCCCCCTCTAAGGAAAAACCCCCCACACCTCAGAATACATGCAACAGAACAACAGAAGCAGCAGCAACACAAGCAGCACAATCATGACAAACTATCATGCTCCCCCTAAGTAGTTTCCTACAGCAAGCAACGAAAAATACTCCTCTCCCTGCATTTAGAACCAGTGCTCCTTTGTAAGTAGAACACCTTGTTGATGAATGGAAAACATATGACGTATCTTCATGTCTTCAAGAGCGCACCCTCTGCTCAACACACATGCTGAACGCATTCACCTAATGCTTGACCCTCAAGCAAACTGTGTACCACGCCAGTACACTTCACAGACAGGAGTTTTCCCCATATCTTTCTCAACATATGCTTCTTCAGTAAGAAACACCCAAAGCCACTACATGATATCCCATGACAACTTCATGATCATATAGTGTGTGAATACCCAGAACGCATCCGTGTACCACAACCAACAAACTCTTGGATTGAGATCAAAGCTCCATTGATCCCTCTCGTCCAGAAACCCTCCATACACCACACAAACTCCTCCTGAATTCTCATGTATGAATCTCCTTGTTCCCTGAGATACAACCCAATTGAATCTGGAATGATCCACATTCCTCAAAGAGACGCACGGGGCCTCTTAGTTTGCTAGCTCACCCAGATATTCTTCGCACTTGAAGAACGTCAAACACAGGCTCCATAAATCTTCATCCCCTTTGCTTCACAAGCACCAACTGATTTACTTCTAGCATGTCCCATTCACATCAGACTTCCAAGACAATCCTTTACCCATCATTCTCCCGTATGATAAGATAAGTACTTCTTAGACAAGATGTGAGTGTCAAGTTCCTAGACCAGAACTTCACCATAGGATAACCAACCCAAAAATGTCCTAACATCAGTTAGGACATCCTTCACACATCATAGACACGACACACCATGGTTTTTGATATGCTTAACCACTGGACTTACTATCAGCATAGTAATCCAAACTGAAGATCTTCAAACAACATTGCGCCACCAGCTTGAATAAGAGAAATTCAGAAACCTAGAGAGAAATAAACTCTCATCCACCAAAAGAAGGTATACTTCCATCCTCAACCCAAAACTTCAGCCACAAGCTCTAAGAGAACCAGAACCTCCTTACATTTTCAACTAACTGCTCTTCTGCACAAGAGCAATCAGTTTCAAGCATCCTACTTGAATGCACACTATGAAACCAACCAAATGACACCTTTTGATTGATCTCACTCTTCTTCAGAACTCCCATAAGATACACTGATCCACCAATGAAAATAGATCTTCAAGTCACATGAACTACTTGCACCATAGCAAGACATCTTGGATCCATCAAGCCTCTAAACATGTAACATCTTCCCATCCACAGCTTCCACAAACTGCATGAGATAGACCTTTTTGAAGCATCCATAACTTCCATCCTCCTGTAAATTACCTTATCTTAAGCTGATGTGCCACATCACCAGCTGAGACTCTGATGTTAAGCTAGATGTCAGAACATTCTGATACGACATCCAACTGCTAAAATCAGCTCCTCCTTCTGCCACTTAGAAGAACCTCCTCCCTTTGCAGAACAAGAGTTCCATGCTCTCATAGACTTGATTCAACAACCAAGTTTGAGTAGACAACCTCCATCCTGCTTTAAAACTCCAAAGACTTCACACTTGCCACGTCTGAATCTTCAGAAACTAAGTAGTCCAAGACTACATCATAGCCATACCAAAGAATGCCACTTTCCTTAGTAAAGCAGACTGTAGAAAGTCAGAGATAACTGCCACTTAACTTTGACTTCCAAGAAGAGCAAGATCCATGCTCCAAAGTACCTAGATCAGAAATAAACTGATCCAAGCAGTAACCATCAAGATCATGATGTCTTCATCTTCATCTTCAACAGCATCAAAGTCCAGACTAGTTTCTTGCCAGGAAACTCTCCAGAGAACACATGCTTCTGTCATACCTGACTGAAGCGACTTCTTAGGTCACCACCTAAGACTAAAACAGATGCTAAAGCGTATGCAGTACCCCTCCCATGATTCTGCACAAACTCTGATGATGAGATGTTCCAACATCTTGTTTAACATCAACAATCTTGACTTTCAAGGATAATCAATTAAATACTTGTGGATTCCACAAATAGCAATTGATCTTAAATCCTTGTCCAATAACCCTTCTTCACTGTTGCAGCTAAGTCCACCGGATCACTTCATGAACACTTATCAAGTATTCAATCTTTTTACAAGTATCTTCTTTGACAAACAATGTTGAGATACCAAGGCTCCCACCCTTGACTCAAGTAACTAATATTTTCTCTGAATAAATCTTATTTACCTCAACGATTCTTCAATCAGATTAGATCCACTCTTAGGGTCAAGAGAGATGAATCCTTCCTTGCTGTTTTTGGATGGTGAAAATAAATCACCTCCACTTTCTTCAGATTGTGTTTCAAAGAAACACCTTCTAGTCAGAAGAATAACTAGAAGACTCCAGATGCACGACTGAGATGCCTTTATGAGTGGACTTGAGATAATTCTCAAGTGTCTTTGACAACTTAGACAATCAATAATTTATCAAACTGCCAGAGCAAGAACTTGATAAACTTAAACTCAACTCCTCTCCTCTTCAACTGACTTCAACTACACTAAGAAACCAGGCTTCCAAGTACCAAGTCACCATACCAGATATCTACCAACAACTCCCCTCATTCCATCGCTCCCGACTTTGGAATAAAAGAATGCAGATATCTTCACATATAGAGGTCGACGATTGAGATCTTCCACCAATTGTCTTCAGTAACAACTCCAGAATCCCATAATTTTAGAGCTCTTCCATCAGAAACACATGCAGTGGAACCACCAAGGAACAGGTCCTGCTTTCCCTAATAAGATGTCAGAACATCTTATAAGACACCCCAACAAGAGAACTAGCCACTTCTCCTGTAGTTGTTGTAGAATCTCCTCAGCAACATGAACAACCACCGGGTTACTCCCTTCGATCCAGAACATCCATCTCATCCATTAATACCCTTGAATATGTCTGAGTTGATTGATCTGATCTTCAAACTCCTCCTTGTTTAAACGCTAGAAAGTATCTCCCAAAGATCTCATCCAGAACCAGACAGGATGCCTGCTCTGATACCAATTGAAATTTTGGCCTATTCAGATAGCAGATGTTCTAACACATGTCAAGACATTGTGCTGCATAAATATTAAACAAGGACAGCACAAACAAACTGATATTCAGAATATCAGTAACAGCAGCAAGACAGATTACAGAAAGTAAATAAACACACATCAATTATTAACCCAGTTCGGTGTAAATCACCTACATCTGGGGGCTACCAAGCCAGGAATGAATTCACTATTAGTAGTATTAATTTAGAGCTAAACTCCCCTGTTTACAACTCCTCACTTAATCCATACTCAATACAATTCTATCTAGAAATCACCATCTGGATAAGAGAAACCCATCTCAATTCCTAAATCACCTCAGTGATATCTAACAGTTACAATCTGCATCAATCTGTTCAATTGAAAGACATTCCTTCCAATAACAGTATTCAGCCAAGACTCTTGACTAACAACAATACTTAGTTTTGCTTAAAAGCTTCAACCAAGAATAATACTCAACTATTGCTTCAAAACTTCAAGTGAGACCAATTTACAACAGCCTATGTCGACCATATAATATCAAAGGATACATGGGTGACTTACAAACTACACAAGAGACTCTCAAAATCCTAAACCCTTATGTTGCACCGACGACTTGTTGTTGTGTGTGCTTGCTATTTTAGGTCTAGCAAGTCCTTATTTATAGACTTCTGCAGTATGGGCTTGGACTCTTCAATCAGATCCAATCTTCATGTTTTAAGTCAGCTGCACAATCTTCTCCACAAAAATAGGAACAAATCTTCAAATAGTTTCCTAAAAAGTCTCCAAGATCCTTTTTATGAAATCCAATTAAATCTGCACTTTGTTCCTAATAAATCTCCTTGACCTGCGTATAATGATGAGGCATATCCAAAATATTCTCACCACAACAAATCTGTCAAGAGATATACAACACCAGCACCTGCTGTACCAGACAAAGATGTCGTGACATATCCTTCGACATCTTAATTAAAAGTTACATGACAGCAAAACAGCAACACCTGCTATACCAGACTAAGAAGTCATGACATTTGTCTTCGACATCTGTCATAACAGCATCACCTGCTGTACCAGACCAAGATATCATGACATCTGTCATGACAGTAATACTGTCATGACAGTTGATGAAGATGCTTTAACATCTTACTCAACATCTTGCCAAGTATTATAACCATATCTGTACTGATGTCTGATCAACCATGTCAGGACATCCTACCCAACATCTTGTTGTAAGCTTGTTTTAGCCAAAATGTAGCCAATCAAAGACCTAACAGGATTGTTGGATTTTTTTATCGAATTCTGTAATTTGGTAATGAGTTGATGTTATGTGATGATGTTGATTATTATGTGTAAAAATTTTGTTTATGTTAGTTTTGAAACTCCTCCATTGTTGTATTGAAAAAACTTTGAAAATATAACATGAAAATCTTGTAAAGTGATTATTTTGATGATTCCAATCGGTGATGTATTGTTAATTTGTTGTTTTAATCATTGAATAATTTTAGTATGTCGAATTCTGAGCGTTCTGGTTTTTACGAGATCGAAGTCAGAGCTTCAGAAGTGCTCCAATGGGAAATTCACAAAATAGTGCTTTGGGTTCTAGGTATCGCTACAGGCCGTAGCAAGTGCTACGGGAGGCCGTAACAGCTCTTTGGATTTTGTACCAAGTGATACGTTTGTGAGCGTAATTTGAGTTTTGGGACTCGGACGAAGCGCGCACTACCACAAAACGCTAAAACAACAACGCCAGGCTTACAGCGCATCCTTTTACGCCGTTGTAATAGGTTAAAAAATTTGCGCCCAGGCAAAAGCTGGGGTATAAACAGTCATTTAATGACGGTTGACTTAAACCATTATAGTAATAAATAAAATGTAGCAAGCTTCGATTCCCTGCAACTACATTTTTTCCATTTTTTAGAGTACATTTAGCGTGTGTCACTTAAGTCCATTATTTAAAAAATAAATTGTAAATGATTTTACAACGGTTAAGATGAACAACCGTAGTAATAAATGAAATGTAACAAGCTTCGATTCCCTGCAACACATTTTTTCCATTTTTTAGGATACATTTAGCGTGTGTCACTTAAGATTCCACTTCGGTTTGTTTCTCCAACCAAGATTAAAAGCTTTACTGATAAATTAAAACAAAACTTATTCTGTATTTCTTTCATAAGACGCCCTAATCGAACAAGTAAGCCAGAGATGCCCTTACCTTTACCCTTTTCGTATCCATTCATTTGGAGTTCAAATATTGACTGTATTCATTCATTTGCTTCTTCAGCTTCGAAGTAAGGTACTCTTCAACATCTTCATTCCTTTTTTCTTGGTTTATTCTCAAATATTGACCGTATTCATTCATTTGCTTCTTCAGCTTCGAAGTAAGGTACTCTTCAACATCTTCATTCCTTTTTTCTTGGTTTATGCTCAAATATTGACCGTCTTCGTTCATTTGATTCTTCAACTTCGACGTACGGTACTCTTCAACATCTTCATTCCTTACGTTCATTTGATTACAGCTTCGAAGTACGGTATTCTTCAATATCTTCATTCCTTTTTTCTTTGTTCATATTGTATATGCTCAAGTCAGAATGAGATGTTTCATATGCTTTACGTTTAGTATGAGAGTACATCTTTATTGATTTTTTTCTTTGTTCATATTGTATATGCATATGCTTGAGTTTTTGGATTAGATTTTGGTGTGTCATTCACATTATTATACATGTATAAATTTCAGAAGTTGTAATGGATCCTAGTTGGATGAAAACCAATATATTAGGTCCGGTTTATGAGAACGAAGTTCGTGAATTCCTTGAATACGCTGATAAACATCTTCCCGACAATAATGGTATCTTTTATTGTCCTTGTGTTGTTTGCGCGAATATCAAAAAGGGTACAAAGAAAGAAATACACAATCACCTTTGTTGTGATGGTATATGTCAAAATTATACAATATGGACGTGGCATGGTGAGGTGGATAATAAGGAAAGTCGAGCGTCACAAAGTCAAAGAGTGGATGAAGATGAATATATGGAAGATCAACTAGAGGTTATGTTCCGTAATATTGGGGAATCTTCTTTTATGAATGCACATATTTATGATAATTTATGTAGTGATAAAGACACCCTTTTATATAAGGGATGCACAGAGTTCACACGATTGTCGGCGGTGTTAAAGTTGTTTAATCTGAAGGCAAAAAATGGACGGTCGAATAAAAGTTTCACGGAATTACTTGAATTGCTACAGCAAATGTTACCAGAAGATAAAAAAAATGTCGGATCGTTGCTATGAGGCCAAGAAGATATTGTGTCCAATGGGTCTGGAGTATATCAAGATACATGCTTGCCCTAATGATTGCATATTATACCGAAATGTGGTGTGTCGCGTTACAAGCTGAAGTCTAACAATGGTGATGACAATGATCACTATGACAATGTTAGTAGGAAGCATCGTCATGCTAAAGTGTTATGGTACTTGCCAATAGTTTCACGATTAAAGAGACTTTTTGCTAATTCGAATGACGCAAAGAATCTTAGATGGCATGCAGATGAAAGGATTCGTGATGGAAACATTCGCCATGTAGCTGATTCGTTGCAATGGAAGAAAATTGATTCGTTGTTTCCGGATTTTGGAGTCGAGCCAAGAAACCTTAGGCTTGGACTTGCCACCGATGGAATAAACCCCTTTGGTAATCTGAGCACTAATCATACTTCGTGGCCTATTCTTCTCACTATTTACAACCTATCTCCTTGGTTGTGCATGAAGCGCAAGTATATACTGTTAAGTATGATGATTTCTGGACCACGACAACCTGATAACGACATAGATGTTTATCTAAGTCCATTAATTGATGATTTACGACTCTTATGGGATGAAGGCGTTGAAGTTGATGATGCATATTCTGGGGAAAAGTTTAATATACATGCAATGTTATTTTGCACAATGAACGACTTTCCGGCTTACGGTAACTTGACTGGATACAGTGTCAAAGGACATAAAGTGTGTCCTATATGTGAAGATGGTACTTGTTATCACCAACTTGAGTTTGGAAAAAAGACCGTTTACCTTGGGCATCGAAAATTTCTAAAACTGGGTCATCCTTATCGTAGATTACGAAAGGCTTTTAATGGAGAGCAAGAGTTTGGTGAGGCTCCTGAACCTTTAACCAGGGATGAAGTTTACCAATGGCAGGAACACATTAATGTTGTCTTTGGGAAGAGAGAAAAAGAAAAAGGTGGGAAGAGAGAAAAAGAAAAAGGTGGGAAGAGAGGAAAAGAAAAAGGGGCAGTTGCGAAAAATATATGAAAAAAGAGGTCCATCTTCTTTGATCTTCCATATTGGTCAAGTCTTGATGTTAGACATTGTCTTGATGTGATGCACGTGGAGGAAAATGTGTGTGATAGTTTTATTGGCACACTTCTAAACATTCCGAGCAAGACTAAAGATAGTAAGACTTCCCTTTTTGATATGGAGAAGATGGGTATACAAAAATAGTTGGCTCCAATAGAGAAAGGAAAAAGAACTTATCTGCCTCTAGCATGTCACACTCTATCTAAAAAGGAAAAGAAGATGTTCTGCGAATGTTTGCAAGGTATTAAAGTTCCGCAAGGTTACTCATCAAACATCAAGAAACTTGTATCAATGAAAGATCTCAAGTTAATTGGTTTAGAATCTCATGATTGTCATGTATTGATACAACAACTTCTACCAGTGGCTATCCGTGGGATCCTTCCAAAAAATGTGAGAGTAACTATAACGAGACTGTGTTTATTCTTCAATGCCATATCTAATAAAGTTCTTGATTTCAAAAAATTGGATGAATTAGAAGATGAGGCTGCCATAATCTTGTGTCAATTGAAGATGTATTTTCCGCCATCATTTTTTGACATTATGGTTCACTTACTTGTTCATCTCGTAAGAGAAATCAGAATTTGTGGTCCAGTTTATTTAAGGTGGATGTATCCAATAGAGCGATATATGAAGATCTTTAAAGGATATACGAAGAATCATCACCTACCGGAAGCTTCGATTATTGAAAGGTACATCACAGAAGAAGCTGTTGAGTTTTGTACAAACTATTTGTCGGATGCAGATTCTATAGGAATTCCAAAGTCTCGTCATGCTGACACAGACGGAAGAGGTATTCAAGGTCTAAATGTTAGGTCAATGGCTAGGGATGTAGTTATTCAATCACATTTCTATATAATGAATAATATAGATGATGTTCAACCTTTCATAGATACTCAAAAAAGACTTTTGAAGAAAAAATATCCCTGAATGAGTGACAAGTTATTGTTGATAGAGCATAACAATAGATTCATGGATTGGTTTAATAAAAGTGTATCTAATGATCGTAGTGCATCCGAGATACTTAAATGGTTATCGTACGAGCCAAAATTTTGTGTCATTACCTGGAGCGCATACGACATTGGTCATTATACCTTTTATACAAAATCAAAAGATGATCGTAGTACAATGCAAAATAGTGGGGTTATGGTTGAAGCCGAATCGATGTATTTCTCTAGTTCGAAAGATAAGAATCCGGTATTGGCAACTACCTCATTTTATGGTGTCATTGATGAGATTTGGGAGATTGATTATGTTATTTTCAAAGTGGCTTTATTTAAATGCAAGTGGGTTCCCAATAATAGTAATGGTGTAGACATTGATGACTTAGGATTCACCTGGGTCGACCTTGGCAAGGCATCTTTTAATACAGAACTATTCATCATGGCTTCTCAAGCAAAACAAGTTTTCTATGTTACCGATCCATCGGACATATCGGGGAAATGGTCAATCGTTCTCCAAGGAAAATACATTCCTCTTAGTGATGAAAGTCTTGATATTCCGTCCACACCTTCTTACACAGCATAAGTTCCTACCTCATATGATGAAGTTGATGGAGATGTCGTGCATGCTATACGACTCGATCATGAAGAAGGCATATGGGAAAATTACAAGTACGTAAATTTATTCATAATATATTAATTGTATGTTATAGTTTAGAAGTATTTTTACTAACAAGTATAATTATTAGAAATCATAGGTATTTTGAGTCCAGACACCAGACCAAGAGACAAGATACCAATACACCAAGTTATAATTATGTGAAGTTATGTAATGTGTGTAAACTGTAATATAGTATATGTGATATTTTATTTATGTAGGTTGTTTGTTCTAATAAACTGTAATGTGGTATATGTGATATTATGAATATGATACGATTAATATTATTATGAAAACTTTTTCACAAAATGTGAATTGTATTTTTTTTTTTGTGCTGTGATATGGAGAACAATAATACAGGTAAAAAAATGGGATTAATTATAAAAGCAGGATCATATTTGTTAATTTTGCAGAAACTTTAACGACGGTTATATTTCATAACCGTTATAATATCTGGCGCGCTGTCCAGGAAAAAATAAATATCAAAACTGCGTTGTTGGGAATCAAACCGGGGACAATTATTTTTATTACAACGGTGTATTGTAAAACTCGTTGTGATAGTTAGCGCGCTTTCCAGTTTATTACAACGCCTACTAGGTCGTGGTTGTAAGTATCATATATACAACGACAATCTACATAACAACGCCCTCGCTCGCGTCATTATATGTCATTTCCAACCGTTGTTAAATGGGTTTTTCGTAGTAGTGATGGTTTGAAGCGTTAGAAAGCTAATGCGAAGTATTATCTCATGCGAAGTATTATCGTTTGGTCTTATGCTTAGGGTTTTCCTAGTTCTGATCAATTTAACTCTAAAAGGAACAAGAGTAAGTATTAAGGTACTAAGGCAATACCACACACAAAATGTTTTCAAACCTCTTTTCTTTTGATAAAATATTCTCAAAACCTATCTGAGCAAGCAATTAATTGATTATAATCTTGCTTAACCAATTAAGAATGTAAAACAAATTTGGCAAATCAAATATGAGGATCTAATAATCAATTAAATAACGTGCAACACCTCTTAGGAGAATGATAATTGATTAATTGATGTAGAATTTCAAAATTTCCTCTTTTAGCTTAGTTAATTGATTGATGCATGAATTTAATCAATAAACTCATTAAAAAGGCCCATGAATTATTTCTTTTTTAGCCAAAATGTTTCCTATATAAAGGAGGTTTATCCTCATTTCAAAATAAATAAGTTTTATGAATAAAAACCTTCTTCTATTATTCTTTCTCTCATTTTTTTGTAAATTTCTTTTTCACTAGAGTTGAATTATTGTCAAGAGAGTGAAAAGTTTTATTTGAGAGTTATTGTATTGCAGTTGTGCTGAAAGTATTTATTCAAGAGTATAGTTCTCTTGTAATATCTTTGTAGTAGATTTGAATGTTGCAAGATAAACCTAAAAATGTTTGGGAGCAGTTATTGAGTTAAGCATTGTAAAATTTATATTTGTTGCTAAAACATTTTTTGGATTATTCATATGCAAAAGTTCCGATTATTGTGAGAGGTTGTTTGGCTTAATCCTCTTAAAAGTTCATGTTTTTTTTTTGAAATCTAAGAGAAAAACTCCTGGAGACTGGAGTAGGCCAAGTGGTTTACGCCAAACTAGGTGTTGTTACTTTGTCCCCTATGGAAGCAACCATATTTTGACCTATCCATCGGGGGGATTCTTATACGGTGTTAGTAGGTTGGATTCCTGCATTTCTAAACTAGGTATACGTAGATCCTTTCCCAGTAAGTGTTTAGAGGAGTATACATATTGTACCGGCCATATGCCCCTTTATTGGTATCCTCATTTCCCCTATAGGGATCCTTTCTCTACGGGCGCTCAGAGCGAATATCGATAGATGAGGCTGGATTAGCGAAGCGAGTGTTCAACTTCTCCTCTTATGTGATGTATGGTTGATCTAGGTTTAACATCTCTTAAGTTGTTCTCACCTTTTTCTTTCCCAATTTGGTGCGGAAAGGATGATCACGAAGGAGGTCATTCTCGAAGATCCACCATCGGAAAGGTTCTTTGGTTCCTTCTACTTCTATTGCGACTTGAGTGAATCGATCAATGTGTAATCACAAGCTTTCTCTCGCTCCTTGCATAATGCATCTAAGAGAGAGAGAGAGAGAGAGAGAGAGAGAGAGAGAGAGAGAGGGGGGGAGAGAAATCATTGCTTCGCTAATTTCTTTGCGTGGAATGCGGAGGATTGTTGGATGTGTTGGAAGGATGGATATCTTGCTTCTAGATTACTGAAGGTTTGGTGGTTAGGAGAACGTTTTAGAAGCTTTAGTAAATACTTGAGCTGGATTCAGGGTGTTATGCCTTGTGGTGTTCGGCTCAGAAAAGGAACACGCCTAGCTTGGAGTAGTCTGGGGAGCTCTTTCTTATGCTGGTAGGATCTACGAAGGTGTGGCTGGATCGAGAAAGATATGGTCGGCCCGGAACAATTACCAATACAGTAATGGAAAACCATGCATCCTCAGCCACACTTGAGCATGTGTAATCTTCAAAGTTTTAGGTTTAAAAACTAGCGTCTACGCAGACAAACGCTTGAGTGAAGGCTTAACATTACATGTCCCTACACTCCAAATTTTGTTGAGATCCTCACTTGATTTAAATGAAAATTCAAAATAGCCATGTTCCAAAGGAGTTAAACCCTAATTAATAATTGAACTCCATAATTTCATGAATTTATTTGGCACATAAACAAGATTAATATTTTAAAATGGTTTATGTTAAATTTTTTAAACTTAAATTTTATGCAACTTCATATAATGTTGAAAGTGTAACAAGACCACTTGGGTTATATGTTCTTAATGTGATGATCGGTGGTCATTTATATGAAAAAGAATGTATAAAACCATTGGAAGCAGCTGAATTAAAAAGAAAATAAGGACAACAATTGAATTGTGTTAGTGTTGATTGCTTCAATTTGTCTTTCATTATTGTTACAGTTGCAAGTTTTTTGGTGTTGTTATTCCACTTTTTTTAGTGGTTTGAGCAAAAAGGTTTTGCAAAAATGACATCTACAAAAGGTATATATACAAGAGGTATAGGATGAAGACGAAATGGTGGGAGGTAAAAAAACATGGTAAAGATAGAAGAAGATGCACAAGTTCAGAGCTGGTCCAACCTAAGGCAAGTGAGGCAAGGGGCTTAGGCCTCACTTTTTTAGGATATAAAAAAGGTCTCTAAATATATTATTTAATAAATGATATAAATAAATCAGAAATATAATTATAAATTTTTAATAGCCTAGTGGCAAAGTAAACGCGGGAGATCTCGAACTTTTAGACATAGTTTAGTTTTTCCATGTTCTTTGATTAATGTTTTTCCCCTTACCTTTAATTAATTATTATAATGTATATAGTTTAACAAATTGGCAATAGTATTATTACGGTTTTAAGCACTCATCCTATAATTAATCCTATAATCAATAATTTATTTTTAGAATTCTATAATTATAGTTTTTTTAATAAAAAACTATAATTAATATTAGAGAAAAAAGAATATGCATTAATAGTGTAAAATATTTTTACACTGTCAACCAATCACGGACGTGTATCTCGCCAAGTCACACGTTTAATTTTAAAATATTTATATGACATGACAGAATGTTATATTCTATTGGATGATGGTGTAAAACTAGTTTACACTGACAGTGCACTACTTTTAATCTCTTAATATTAAATAACTGCATTTATAATTAATTCTTTTATTTGAAAAAATATATAGTTAGCTACATCTATATTGAATGATTTATTTTGAAAATCTTATAATTATGGTTTTTTAGTAAAGACTATCATTAATTAATATTAAACTACCATTAATGTAAGTAAGTAACATTATTTTTTAATTTAATATAAAGACTAAATTGATAGATTTCATGTTTTAGAAATTATTATTAAATTTGATATTTTTAAAAATTAAATTAACAAAATAATAATAATTTAAGAACTTAATTATGAATTTTTAACAATAAATTAATATCAATTTTAATAATATATATTTTTATTTTTAAAAATATTTTATTTAAATTTCGCTTTAGACCTAAAATTATATTGAGTCGGCCCTACAGAAGTTGGTAACCAACCTATGATGCACGGTATATGTATACATAATTGCATAAAAATAACACTAAAAATTTTTGTTTTTGTTTTCATTTTCCTGTGAAAATTGTTTAGAAATGTTGTAGTTGGGCTAAACTCATTCCAACAAAATTGGTTGGTAAGGTGTAGATTACCCCACTTATAAACATGTGTTCAAACTATATAATTTGAAGGAGTCTTTTAACACACTCTCTCCCGTTCAAGATTAAACATCTGAAGTATGAATATAAATAATTGATAGCCCGATAACAAAACCTAATAGGTGGTAGTCCAGTGAATCTTAAACTAAGGTTTGATATTATGTTAAGAAATATGGTGGTTGAATCTAACGCATCCCTACAAAGTCGGTTTGTAAGACGAAGTCTCAATTATAAGAATTTGTTTGGACCATATATTATCATATGAGATTCTTAATAAAAATTGTACAACTTATGACTAATTTCTATAAAATTCTATATTTTTTTATAGAAAAATGGTAAAACTCTATGTCGTTAAAACCACCATTATCTACAACAACAAAAATTCCATTACGTTTAATGTATATTGTAGTAGTTTTGTGTCCTTCATTTTGAATCCACCATTTTAATCAAAGTTTGTGTCATCTTTAAAAAAAACATTTCTATTATTCTGGCGGTTTCAACCGCCACAATAGTACTTTTTAAACCAATTTATTTTTAGTTAATTCTGCATGTTTTGATAAATAAAAAATTAAGAAAAAACAGAGAAAAATAGAACTTGTAATCATATTTTGAAAATATTTGTCAACTTTTAAATATTTACCATGCATTAATTATATTGTAACTAAACTAACTTATTTTCTTTTCTCCACAATTTCTTGTAAGAATTATAATATAATACTAATAATAGCATTCCGTTTTATTTTTATAAAAAAATATTATATCTTATTTTCACAATACATAAGATTAATAGTCAACTTCTCATTTTTCTATAATTGAAAATGTAATATATAGTATGTCATAATTTTCAAAAATTGCCTTTTCAACCATACAATTTGGAATTTTTAACCCAAATAACCCACATTTTTAAAAAATTCCCAAAATACCCCATGTTGCGGTGAGAATCGGATAACAAGCTATTAATTAACTTGCATCGTAAAACTTTGAAATTCACCACCGAGCTTTGATTTATCCAAAGGAAAGGGTAAAGAACGAAAACCCTAAAAAGAGAATCTAGGTTCGGGGGTTGGTTATACTAAGGGAAGGTATTAGCACCCTAAGTATCTGTAGTACTCTACAGGAACCTCTTGTTAAGTTTGTGTCATGTTATGTTTGCTTGCTAATATATCTATGCTAAGGTAAAGTAAAGACCTAGGTATAGGTAAAGACCTAAGAGTATATACACTAAGTTTGGTCTAAGGGTGTAAAAAGAAAATGTGGAATCCGAGAAGGCATCGGATGTAAAGGAAAAAGATGGAAAAAGAAAAAGGTAGCTCGCTAGGATCTCGCAATCCTATGCCTACGTATTCTCAAGGTGAACTTGAAAAATCAGAGCAATCGTAGTTCCCCTCAAAAAGGGTGAAAAACTCTTGACTGTGGTCAAGGTTCCAAGGGAAAGTAGGGTCTGGCAGCAAGACACCTACGTGGAGTGAGATAAGGGAATGAGGGACAAGGCTACCTAAATGACATGGCAGTCAACTATAGGGTCATTTCCTTTGGAATGAGGTAAGAGACAAAGGGACAAAGAGGAAAACCTCCGGTCAAATGTATAATAAACAGCAATATGTACAGTAAGTATCAAGAATCAAAATAAGAATATACAGCAAGTGCAATAAGAATTAAAAATTGATAACCAGGAATTACTTAAAATGAAAGTTATGATGGTCAGAATTAAATTAAGAACTAAGATAAACAAAAATCTAATTAAAAACTAATCAAGTTCTATTTAAAACCTAATTAAATTCTAAACAAACTAAATTAAAAAGTTGATTAAATTAAATTCTAATTGAAATTAATGAAATTAAAATTAAATAAACCAAAAAAAGATTAAAGTCTAATAAGAAAGCTAATGGAATAAAATTCTAAAATTAATTAAATTATAGTTAAACTCTAATTAAAACAATATTCTAGTCTATTCTCAAAATAAATTATTAACCTTAAAATATTTTACTGAATCTAAAATAAAACTGATCCTAAAATTCTAAATAATATTGATTTGTTGATTAAAATTTAACTGAAAAACTAAGTTATTAATTAAGTTCTAATTAACTAATCCTAAGAAATAAACTAATAACTAAATGGAATACAACCTAATTAATAACTAGTAAGAGGCCACAGGGGTGTTAGAGAGAAATGGATGGTACGAAGAAAAACAAGCTGGATGGAGAAAGAGGCCCAAGATGGGCGCTGGATCTGAGGAGCGGGTCACGGGTTTGACCTGTTTAGGACTTAAAATGAATTGAAAAAAAACCTAATTCTAAAAGAGGATACAAACGAACGGCTGAAAGAGAAAAAGACACGCGGTTGCCGCCATTCTTATCACTCACACTCACAGTATTTCCTCTCAACACTTCTCACGATTTCCTCATCCATCTCACTCTCCTTTGGATCCGTACCTCTGAGCTTTCTCCCTATTTTCAACTAAAACAAATCATGGCGCCGCAGAATCAACATCAATTCGCGTCAGCTGCAATCTTTCTCTGCGAACGAACAAACAAAGCACGACAACGATCCTTACTCCGAAACCTTCAATCGTTCAGTTTCGACGAAACTCAGGCTACACTCCGCCTTCGACCGTGAACGGCGCAAGTGATGGAATAATGAAGCAGAGTTCTCGCTTACTGATATCACAGATTTTGGTTTAATCATCAAGTCTATTTTTCAGTCGGTATTGGCTCAAAATTGGGAATATAGAGTTCATACCACATCCAAAATACAAGTGCAAATAAAATCTTGAAATACTTACCGAACCGACACCGATTTCGCAGGTAACACTTCTTACTTCAGCTTCCTTGCCTTCCCTTCTTGCTCAGCCTTCTTCTCTTCTTCTTCCTCTGATTCGATCCTGGCGGTTTGGTTTATTGTTGATGGTTTCTAGGATGTTGAGAAAGAGGGTTCAAGGTTATGGTTGTGTCATTAATGGAGGATTGTGTTGAACGATGGAAGACAAGGTATGTGGTTGTGGCGGTATGCGTGTTGGCCGTTGCTTTTGAATTTAAAGGAGAGTTGGGGAAGATGGTTGTGTGTGATGGTGGTAAGGGTGCAAGGTGACGGTTTTACGGACTGAACAGGGGAGTATTTGGTGGTTGGTGATACTGTGTATGATGAGCTGCGAGTTGTTGGCGGAAGAAACAGAGAAAGGTAGGAAGAATTGAAGGTTTGGAAAGGGAAGATTAGTGTTGATGAAGGGAGTAAAAGTGAGGAGTGGTTTGTGAATGGTGAGTGTTGAGAGCCTTCTGGTGATGCAGAAAAATGGAAGTGTGTTTATGCTTTGATTGTTCGTTGATTATTGATGTCCCTAATGAATGAGAATGTTCCTCTTTTTATAGTGGTGTAAGCTGGTCTATAGCACTGAGGACATGGTGGATATTGGCTTTGCATTGGAGGGAAAGATTAAGAATGAAAATCCTATACGCATGGCTGTTCTGAGCTATCACCTTGAGCCAAATGAGAATTTTTCGGTTGCTTGTTTCAAGCCTTGAGTCAGAAAAAAGAGGATCTCAAACCAGCATGTTATGGTGTTAACAAGAATGCACGATGGTTTCTTGCTTTGTTTTTGGTGTGTCAACTTCATCAAGTACAAAGCAAGTTGTACTTAGAGCCTTTCACTGCACGGTTTAGTGGGTTTTGTGTTGGAAGGTTGGTGCAAAGTCAACATGGTGGTACATTGGAGTTGGCTCAAGAATTAGTTCAAAATGAACTTGGTTTGTGTACAAGTTAAGGACTCCTTTTTTTTGTAATTTCTATTTTTATAAAACCAGAAAATTAATTAAATTAACTAATTTAACAATCAAGATAAAAATAAAATTATAATAAGAATTAAAATTAACTAAGTTAATTAAAAATTAAACTAATTAAAATTAGACTAAAATTTAAAGTTAAAGTTAAAACTTAGAATTAAAGTGAAAGTTACAATTACTAAACTTAAGCTAATTAATAAAATTTGACTAAAAATTAAAAGTAAATTAAATGAAAATTAATCTAATTAGGACTAGACTAGAAATAAAAGCTAAGTTAAAAATTAACCTAAATTAAACTAGACTAAATTAAAGGCTAAATTAAAAATAAAAATTAATTGACTAAAAACTTACAAATAAACTAAATTAAATTTTGAACTAAGGTAAAATAAACTATATTTAAAAGAAATTAAATGGAAATGAACTAATTAAAAAAAATTGAAATTAAACTGAATTAAAATTAAATAACCTAAGACAAATTAAAATGAAAAGAAAAAAATGACATGGAATGATATGCAAAAAATCAGAAAGATCTAAGGGTAAAATTTGGGGTACAACAGTTGCCCCTATTTAAATAGCTTTACCGGATGGCACGAGGGATAGAAATCCTCGAGAGATCAAGGTGAAAGGTATTTAAATATAGCAAACCGAAAATTTTGCCCTTAGATGGAATGCAGATGCTAAGGACAGCTAACAGACATGCAAATGCAGACATGTCATGAACTTCTAGTATGATGATATGATGATATGATAGTGCAAGAATAAAAACAGACTCCAGAAATAAAGAGCAAACCACCATAGACAAGATTTACTGGGGAAGGATGAAGGTTAACATCCACGAGAAAGACTCACTGGGGATACAGACTGACCAATAAAAAAACTGGGGAGACCCTGAGGGAACACCGGGGATAGAAAAATAAAGAGGAAATCCTACAGGTCCTCACTGGGGATGGGAACCAGAGAGGTGCTCTCCACTAGGAAAAAAGTCCAAGGAGATGGACGACAGGTTTATAGGTGACCGGCCGATACTGGGGGAATGAAAGTACACTCTTAACTGGGCATAGAACCAGAAAGAAGACATAATCTCCCCTGGGGATCAATTTAAAATAAAAGGATAGACATTAACAAAAGATTTTCTGGGATTTTCTCGTACTGAAGCGTTCAAACGGGATCTTCGAGAAAAGCCAAAAGAGAAAGACACATCCGGAGAAACGTCAAATGGCAAAAGAAATCCATCATCCAATAATGGCTTTGAATGAAAGGTATAGATCACAATATCTAATAACGGCTTTAGATAAAGTGAACAAAGACTCGATCTGAAAAACATCAGAAAGAGAGACACATCCGGATAGGCATCATATGGTAGAGAAACCGGACATCCAATACTGGCTTGAACGAAAGGTAACAAACACGATATCTGACACGGCATCAGATAAAGTGAGCAAAGTAAGGATCCAAGACAGCATTGGATAAAAGAAACCACAATATTCAAGACAGCATTGAATGAATGGAATAAATCACGATATCTGAGACGGCATCAGATAGACGTGAGAAAGGTAAGGATCCAAGATAGCATTGGATAAAGAAAACAAAGTATTCAAGACAGCATTGAATGAATGGTATAAATCACGATATCTGAGACGGCATCAGATAGACGTGAGAAAGGTAAGGATCCAAGACAGCATTGGATAAAGAAACCAAAAAATCCAAGAAAGCATTGGATGAATGAGAACAAGGAGATACCCAAGAAAGCATTGAATATAAGGAAAGAACAACGTTCAAGAAAGCATTGAACAAAGAAGTACCCAAGAAAGCATTGGGTAAAAAGAATCACAAAATCCAAGAAAACATTGGATGAATGTGAGCAAAGGTGATACCCAAGAAAGCATTGGATAAGAGGAATCACAGTATCCAAGACAGCATTGAATAACTGTGAACAAAGAGATACCCAAGAAGGCATTGGATAGAAGGAATCACAGTATCCAAGAAAGCGTTGAATGACTGAGAAAGAACTTTCAGGAATAGCACTGGGAGAAACAAGTGGAATAAGACATCCAGGAATGGAACTGGAGTGAAGGAATGTAAATATCCCAGAATAACACTGGAATGAAAGAAGATGAGCATCTAACAACAGGACTAGATGAACAAGGAAATGACAACATTCAGGAACGACACTGAATGAAAGGTTATGTGACGTTTGGTAGGCACCAAGTAAGTTGGACTTTGACCACAAGGTAAGATGTGGATAACGACACGACCTCGGGAGAAATGCAAATGAGGATGAAACACTCATGCTATGCATATGTATATGAGTCATGCTGATGATATATGATCAAATGCAAATGCAATGCAGATGCCGACGACATGGCTCGACTCTTTGGGAAGACAAGATTGGAAGACTGATTCCTCAACACGAAGATCACTGTCATTCTGCTTGGGACTAGGGATGCTACTGCTGAACACATCTCTGCCACGCTGGTTAACTGTATCCAATTGATCCTTGTAAGAAGGATGAAGAGCTGCTTGAAAGTTGCATGGGGATTCTTTAAGTAAACTGCCCCATGTTAGCTAACTGTTATAGATAAACTGATCATTGTTTCAGCTTGTGTGAGTCTGGATATGACCGTTTCATGGTACTCTTGGAAAGCTTGCCCCAGTCTGAGTCTTGGAAGGTCTTCTGGATAAACCAATTCCGAGAAGTCGTCATTAAACCACAAATCTTGAACTGATTCTCAACAGGATATGGAAGGAACTTGCCCCTGATTGGATCACCGACCAAGTTTCTCAAATGTTTGAAAATTCCTTAAGAAGAAAGCTATTTTGCAAACAAAAGTATTTATACAAACATGGTAAATGCAAAGTTCATGCAATTTTTGAAATCAATCATTTTTTAAAGAGGCAAAGTATATGAGATACTGTTCAGAACACGGTGGTTCAAGACATTAAAGTGAAAAGTTTAAGCAAAGGGTGTGATGCAAAAATAGATGATCCGCAAAGATCTTTTGGAGTCAGTTTACGCAACCTTGTTGTAGTATGCTTTCAAAATAACCTCGCTTCAATTAGGTCTTTTGAGGGTTATAACGTGGCCTAGTTCACGGTTTAAGAAACAAAGGATAAAGGCTCAAAGTTTATTTGTACCCACCCAATCTACGTGATGAACTCCAGTCTTATGCTCAGTTAACTCAAACTATGCACTCAAATTCCCATAGGTTAGGAAATTGCACTGATGATAATAATGATGATGGTTCAGAAGTTAAGAGACTTTGAAATGGCGGTCACTACTTCCTTACAAAATTGTTTGCCATTGAGGACTTTCGCAATAAAGGATTTAAAGATTTCCTCCTTTGGTTGTCATACAAACTTTTCTTTCTTATTTTTTCTTCTTTTTTTTTTTGGTGACTGCCTGGCTTAAGGATTACGACAAACCATCGTTGGCGTTCAACTTGAAAGACATCTTTGACACTTGCTTGTTGTGTGCGAAGGAAAATTTGTGAATGCACCATTTGTTGAAAGGCGTCTTGAATGCAACTCTTGTATTTGAATGCACAATCAAGTTAACTGAGAACTACCCTGCCCCAGGTTAAGATTGCCGGTTTTTATTTGTAAAGAAAAGAAACTCCTACTTCAAGGCCCAAAGGGGTTGACGAGGGATTAACTTCCTTATTTCTCCAGTGTTTGGGGATTGAAACAATGCCTTACATCATCAGCAAAGTTTTAATTTGAAAGCATACCAACAGTAATTATGGGTATAACGTTTTCATCATCCTCCCTCCAATCCTTGCATAATCAAAAGAAAGTGGAAAAGAGATAAAGTATTTATTGAAAAAGAAAGCATGGAGATGTAAATAGCGAACACAAATGAATTAAATCCAAAAGTTACAATGCTCATTTCATTAATTTTGAAAGTACAAACATGATTGAAAGCAAACAGCTGTTACAAAAATAAGGAAAATGCAAACAACAAGAACAAGGCCTAGTGACTAATCAAACACAAGGATGAGCTGTCCTGTCTTTAAGAAGTAGCTGAGCCGAAGTCGACTGAGGCTTCACTTGGCTTGCCCTGGCAGAGGATTGCTCTGAACATTAGGGTTGTCTTTAAAGGAGAGGATTTTGTTTCTCATCAGTTCTTGTACTCTAGCCTTCAACGTAAATCAACCTTCCAAATTATGGCCTGCACCTCCTTGATGGTATTCACAATGAAGATCAGCCATATAACCGGCTGGAAGAGGATTTGGAGGAGGTGGCATAGGCCTTGTGCTAATCAAACCTTGTTCAACCAGGCAGGGATACAGTTTAGTGTACTTCATTGGGATAGGGTCAAATTGATTCCTATTACGGTAGTGATTCTGTCCAACCGCCGGACGTTGGGGAGCTTGAGCTGGTCATGGAGCAATAACCGCAGGAGTGATAGCAGCAACCGTAGGTTGAACAACATACTGAGGTTGGGGACGAGGCCTTCTCACTTCAAACATTACAGCGTTGGTCTGATCTTCCTTCTTCTTCTGAAAGTTCCCGTAGGATTTCTTCACAGCATTAAAAGATTCAGCAGCCTTGGACACTTTTCCTTTCTTAAGACCTTCCTCAAGTCTTTGGCCGATAGTAACCAAATTAGTGAAATTGGAGGAAACACTTCCAACCATCTTCTCCCAATAGAATGGGGACAGAGTACCCATGAACATTCCAGTTAATTCCTTTTCGGCCAAGGGAGGTTCAACTTGGGAAGCCAACTCCCTCCAGCGCTGAGCGTACTCCTTAAAAGATTCCTTATCATTCTAAGACATGTTTTGCAGCTGACGGCGATCAGGAGCCATGTCAAGGTTATACTTATACTGCTTCATGAAGGCATTTGTGAGGTCTTGGAAGCTATGGATAGAGTTTTGCTCGAGACCCATGTACCATTTGAGTGATGCTCCACTCAAGCTGTCCTAAAAACAATGGATAAGCAACTTCTGATTCTTGGCATGAGCAGTCATCCTGCGAAGATACATGACCAAATGAGCTCTTGGGCAAGAATGACCCTTGTACTTCACAAAATCTGGAGTTATGAACTTAGGAGGTATAACAAGGTCAGACACTAAGCACATGTTGTCCACATCTACATTAAAGAAGTCATTACCCTCAACAGCTTTGAGTCTCTTCTCTATGCTCTGAAACTGCTCTCGGATAACTTCAGGTTCAACAAAGTCTTCATGGTCTTCACCTTGAGCACTTGTAGCATTGTACTCATAGAGGGGATTCTCGAAAGAAGCTCGAACAGTCTGTGGAACAGCATGGACCACAGGTCTGGGCTTGGTGAAAACAGGAGCTTAAAAGACGGGCATAGCAGTCTGACCCACCATAGCAGTAGATACAAGAGGTGGAGAATAGTTATGTGGCAAACCAAACTCGGGCCAAGTTGAAGGTGGCACTTGAATTGGTGGAGGATTAACACTTGAAACTTCCTGGATGACTGTCCTTTGGGGTGGATCTCCCCTGGCAATCAAAACTTGGAGCATCTCAGTGAGTTTAGTCATGCTCGACTTAAGTTCATCGATCTCCATTCGGACCTCAACATTGTGTATATCTTGCTCTGACATCTTGCGTCTGTAATTATCTCTAGTCCGGTATCGATGTCGAGGAATCAACTTGACGACTAACAGACAAACACTAGAAGATAGAGACAATTGGAGATGAGTAACTGGACAAACAGACACATGCAATGAATCATGCAAAGATGTAAATGATATGTAATGCGATGCAAACAGGATGCAAAACACATGCGACAGGATCAAGGGTTCGAGATCGCATCATGGAGTCCAGGTAAAGAACCAACCATAGGGTGTGTACTAAGGTTCTTGTATCTACAGGGCAAGGTTCTAAAGAGTTCCCAGAGTCGACAACCCATCTTTCGGATTTTATCAACATCCCAATTGCTCGGTTATCAATAAAATCCTCAAGAGAGTCTCGTCTGAGCGTAGTATCGCGTAGCAATCATTTAGGATTACTCCCTCATAATCATCGCACTACATCCTAAATAGGCCAGGTGGGGTAAAGGGTAACTAATGGTCATCAGTATCCCTGGCACCAAGGTTGAAAGTGGCAACGCATTCACGATTGCTCGTTTAGCATATACCACCCCCAAGAGGGCCTCAACTGAGTGTGGAACCTCAAGTCAACTCCTTTGGTATTTCTCCCTCGAAGTCTCCTTGATTATGTCCACGATCCTATCATATGTGTACGCTCAAGTCCGGGTTAGGACTTATCCTCACCACTCAAGGTAGCAACCCTGCACACAGAAAAACCCAAGCACAAGCAGATATATATACAGATATGAATATGTACAGATATACAAACAAGCAAACATGTAAGATATCACAAATACAAACAAGGTGGGCTTAACCCTCTTAGGGTGTCCCCAGTGAAGTCGTCGTTTCTGTTGCGGTGAGAATCGGATAACAAGCTATTAATTAACTTGCATCGCAAAACTTTGAAATTCACCACCGAGCTTTGATTTATCCAAAGGAAAGGGTAAAGAACGAAAACCCTAAAAAGAGAATCTAGGTTCGAGGGTTGGTTATACTAAGGGAAGGTATTAGCACCCTAAGTATCTGTAGTACTCTACAGGAACCTCTTGTTAAGTTTGTGTCATGTTATGTTTGCTTGCTAATATATCTATGCTAAGGTAAAGTAAAGACCTAGGTATAGGTAAAGACCTAAGAGTATATACACTAAGTTTGGTCTAAGGGTGTAAAAAGAAAATGTGGAATCCGAGAAGGCATCGGATGTAAAGGAAAAAGATGGAAAAAGAAAAAGGTAGCTCGCTAGGATCTCGCAATCCTATGCCTACGTATTCTCAAGGTGAACTTGAGAAATCAGAGCAATCGTAGTTCCCCTCAAAAAGGGTGAAGAACTCTTGACTGTGGTCAAGGTTCCAAGGGAAAGTAGGGTCTGACAGCAAGACACCTACGTGGAGTGAGATAAGGGAATGAGGGACAAGGCTACCTAAATGACATGGCAGTCAACTATAGGATCCTTTCCTTTGGAATGAGGTAAGAGACAAAGGGACAAAGAGGAAAACCTCCGGTCAAATGTATAATAAACAGCAATATGTACAGTAAGTATCAAGAATCAAAATAAGAATATACAGCAAGTGCAATAAGAATTAAAAATTGATAACCAAGAGTTACTTAAAATGAAAGTTATGATGGTCAGAATTAAATTAAGAACTAAGATAAACAAAAATCTAATTAAAAACTAATCAAGTTCTATTTAAAACCTAATTAAATTCTAAACAAACTAAATTAAAAAGTTGATTAAATTAAATTTTAATTGAAATTAATGAAATTAAAATTTAAAAAAACTGAATAAATCAAATTCTAATTAAAATCTAAATAAACCAAAAAAGATTAAAGTCTAATAAGAAAGCTAATGGAATAAAATTCTAAAATTAATTAAATAATAGTTAAACTCTAATTAAAACAATATTCTAGTCTATTCTCAAAATAAATTATTAACTTTAAAATATTTTACTGAATCTAAAATAAAACTGATCCTAAAATTCTAAATAATATTGATTTGTTGATTAAAATTTAACTGAAAAATTAAGTTATTAATTAAGTTCTAATTAACTAATCCTAAGAAATAAACTAATAACTAAATGGAATACAACCTAATTAATAACTAGTAAGAAGCCACAGGGGTGTTAGAGAGAAATGGATGGTACGAAGAAAAATAAGCTGGATGGAGAAAGAGACCCAAGATGGGCGCTGGATCTGAGGAGCGGGTCACGGGTTTGACCTGTTTAGGACTTAAAATGAATTGAAAAAAACCTAATTCTAAAAGAGGATACAAACGAACGGCTGAAAGAGAAAAAGACACGCGGTTGCCACCATTCTTATCACTCACACTCACAGTATTTCCTCTCAACACTTCTCAAGATTTCCTCGTCCATCTCACTCTCCTTCGGATCCGTACCTCTGAGCTTTCTCCCTATTTTCAACTAAAACAAATCATGGCGCCGCAGAATCAACATCAATTCGCGTCAGCCGCAATCTTTCTCTGCGAACGAACAAACAAAGCACGACAACGATCCTTACTCCGAAACCTTCAATCGTTCGATTTCGACGAAACTCAGGCTACACTCCGCCTTCGACCGTGAACGGCGCAAGTGATGGAATAATGAAGCAGAGTTCTCGCTTACTGATATCACAGATTTCGGTTTAATCATCAAGTCTATTTTTTAGTCGGTATTGGCTCAAAATTGGGAATATAGAGTTCATACCACATCCAAAATACAAGTGCAAATAAAAGCTTGAAATACTTACCGAACCGACACCGATTTCGCAGGTAACACTTCTTACTTCAGCTTTCTTGCCTTCCCTTCTTGCTCAACCTTCTTCTCTTCTTCTTCCTCTAATTCGATCCTGGCGGTTTGGTTTATTGTTGATGGTTTCTGGGATGTTGAGAAAGAGGGTTCAAGGTTATGGTTGTGTCATTAATGGAGGATTGTGTTGAACGATGGAAGACAAGGTATGTGGTTGTGGCGGTATGCGTGTTGGCCGTTGCTTTTGAATTTAAAGGAGAGTTGGGGAAGATGGTTGTGTGTGATGGTGGTAAGGGTGCAAGGTGACGGTTTTATGGACTGAACAGGGGAGTATTTGGTGGTTGGTGTTACTGCGTATGATGAGCTGCGAGTTGTTGGCGGAAGAAACGGAGAAGGTAGGAAGAATTGAAGGTTTGGAAAGGGAAGAGTAGTGTTGATGGAGGGAGTAAAAGTGAGGAGTGGTTTGTGAATGGTGAGTGTTGAGAGCCTTCTGGTGATGCAGAAAAATGGAAGTGTGTTTAGGCTTTGATTGTTCGTTGATTATTGATGTCCCTAATGAATGAGAATGTTCCTCTTTTTATAGTGGTGTAAGCTGGTCCATAGCACTGAGGACATGGTGGATATTGGCTTTGCATTGGAGGGAAAGATCAAGAATGAAGATCGTATACGCATGGCTGTTCTGAGCTATCACCTTGAGCCAGGTGAGAATTTTTCGGTTGCTTGTTTCAAGCCTTGAGTCAGAAAAAAGAGGATCTCAAACCAGCATGTTATGGTGTTAACAAGAATGCACGATGGTTTCTTGCTTTGTTTTTGGTGTGTCAACTTCATCAAGTACAGAGCAAGTTGTACTTAGAGCTTTTCACTGCACGGTTTAGTGGGTTTTGTGTTTGAAGGTTGGTGCAAAGTCAACATGGTGGTACATTGGAGTTGGCTCAAGAATTAGTTCAAAATGAACTTGGTTTGTGTACAAGTTAAGGACTCTTTTTTTTTGTAATTTCTATTTTTATAAAACCAGAAAATTAATTAAATTAACTAATTTAACAATCAAGATAAAAATAAAATTATAATAAGAATTAAAATTGTTAGTTCTTGGATTGGCTAGAATTTTGGTAAAACAAAGGTTGTTCAATGTTGATATCAAGGTGGTGATGTTGCAACATTCAGTCTTAACACTGGGCTGTGTTAAGTAGTGAAGCTGTTCAATGTTTGATGTCATATGGGTGATGTCACAACATTGAGTTTTAACACTTGGCTGTGTTAAGTGTTTAAGTTGGATGTCTAATGTCACATGCGATGTTGTGACATCAGGTCTGCAGAATTAATAACATCAGGTTTAGTGATGTTGTTAGGGTTTGCGTTTTAGCTGGATTTTGGGAGAGCTGTTAGTCTCATTGGATGCGGATATCTTGGGATAGATATTCTCTGTTGCATAGAGATTTGATGCAGGTTTGTAGGAGATTTAAAAGTTGAAGATTTAAAAAGACTTTGAGTGAGAAAATCTATTTTGAAGATTCAGTTTTAAATAACAAATCAGATCAAATATTGCAAGGAGTCCAAGCCCAATTCTGGTGACTATATAAAGCGCATAGATCAAAGGAAGAAGGTACATAAATACAGAGAGAAGATCAAGAGCATAGGCTGAAGTGTCTTGAGTATTTTGTACGAGTTTTGTATACACCATTCTAGGTTGAATTGGTGAGTTGTTTTCTGTCCTCTCTTAGAAGCTGTGAAGCGATAGAGAGTTATTACTTGATCAAAGTTGTGAAGCAGGATCAAGGTTTCTCAAAGAGGGTGTTCTTTGAGAGATTTTAGGGATTGAGTGGTGTTCTCATATCTAAGTAGTTTCTTAGGTAGAAAGTCACTAGTAGGAATTAAGATTAGGAGATTGTCAACTGGGTTGTTGAGTCTGTAATTTAATTCTACTAATAGTGAATTTCATCCCTGGCTTGGTAGCCCCCAGACGTAGGTAGTTGACCGAACTGGGTGAACAATTCTGTGTGTTCAATTGTTTATTTTGTCCATTGTTCAGAGTGTGTTGTTGTGACATCGCACTTAACATCACACATCTGATACCAGAATTTCAAAAATTAACTAAGTTAATTAAAAATTAAACTAATTAAAATTAGACTAAAATTTAAAGTTAAAGTTAAAACTTAGAATTAAAGTGAAAATTACAATTACTAAACTTAAGCTAATTAATAAAATTTGACTAAAAATTAAAAGTAAATTAAATGAAAATTAATCTAATTAGGACTAGACTAGAAATAAAAGCTAAGTTAAAAATTAACCTAAATTAAACTAGACTAAAATAAAGGCTAAATTAGAAATAAAATTTAATTGACTAAAAACTTACAAATAAACTAAATTAAATTTTGAACTAAGGTAAAATAAACTATATTTAAAAGAAATTAAATGGAAATGAACTAATTAAAAAAAATTGAAATTAAACTGAATTAAAATTAAATAACCTAAGACAAATTAAAATGAAAAGAAAAAAAATGACATGGAATGATATGCAAAAAAAATCAAAAAGATCTAAGGGTAAAATTTGGGGTACAACACCCCACTTTTCAAAAAAAATCTCAAACTACCCCACTTAGGGTTTCTGCATACACAAGGGCGCCATAGCAATTGGCGACCCTTTGTTAAGGTCATAAGGGTGTTGCCAATTGGATTGGAGACACCTCATGCAGTCTCCTATTATTTTAAAGACCCTTTTTTATGAATGAAGACTTCGCAGTGCTACCAATGGAGAATTATTGACCTCTATACCAAGGTGACATAGTTTGGCACAACGATGAGATGAAAGAAAAATGGACGCCCAAACAGCAAGCGTATAAGAACTGAAATGGATACCGCTGATAAATGATAAGATTATGCAGTATATGTCGTCAGCCCGGACACAACTGAAAAAATTGTCTCATTGTTGGAGGAACATCTGCATCATGATTTAGCTTATCGTTTCATTTGTTGTAACCAAATATTTTCATATATTGATGAGTCTTTGTTACAACAATGTTAACAACACACAACACTAATAACACACAACACATACGACACTTAAAACAGCTAACGGAAAAGAAACATAAAACATTCATAACTGATTACAACAATCAAACTAATTTCATTCGGTGTAAACATGACTTCCCTCGCATCTTTGTCAGTCTTAACATGAACTCATCCACGCAGCCGATCAAGTCTCTCGATACTTCGGATTGTTTCCCCTTCACCAATGTCTCCTTCTAACCACCGATTTAGCTCCCTCTTAAGTTGATTGAAACTTTGTATGTTCCAAAACAGCATGTCCATCGGAGGCTTCTCTCTCGAATATACGACTTTTCCCCATCGACGACGATACATGTTATCAGTAGAACAAAGATATAAGGTGAGATGTGGAACTAAATGATCAGAACATCTCTATTTATAGGAAAATAATTCAATTTCTAGGGAGTCTTCAGATGAATTGACAACTCCCTTTAACTTTTGAACCAAGTCGCCAATTGGATTAGAGACGGCATGAGGTGTCTCCAATTCAATTGGCGACACCCTTTAGCCCTTAATAAAGGGTCGCCAATTGGAATGGCACCCTTAGGTAAATACACACCCTAAGTAGAGTTATTTTTTAAAACTGGGGTATTTTAAGATTTATTTTTAAAAAAAAGTGGATTATTTAAGTAAAAAACTCCTCAAAGAAAAATTTATGTCCAATATTTGTTTAATTATTATTTAATTTATTTGTATTAACGGCTTTTGATTATGGTTGTTTCTTTTTTTAAAACTTTAATTTAAAATGATTACTTCTCATTAATTTCTCCTTTTGGATTGTTGAATCGTATTTTAGTTATACAATTATGCATAAGTTATATATCCAAAGTAAAAGGTAGTGCTTACGTGTGTTCTTGAGTTATTGGATTGTTGAATCGTATTTTAGTTATACAATTATGCATAAGTTATATATCCAAAGTAAAAGGTAGTGCTTACGTGTGTTCTTGAGTTATTGAGACACAAGTTAAAAAACTCATAAATAAAAAATTTATATTGAAAAATTCAATTAAGTTATTAATTGTAAATTTCAAATCAATTTAATACATAATTTTCAAAAAATATTTTTTATATTTATCTCTTAACTTGTCTTAACTTGTATCTCAAAAACATAAATTAGCATTACCCATTATTAAAAAACAAAAAAAATGCGTCTTTTTCTTCTTATAAGTAAAACTATTAATTGATTACCAGGGATACTCATCCCATTTCCAATACAAGAATAAAATTTTGTCATGTCAAAACTAATCCTATGCGTTTTTTTTCTTTTTTAGCGGTTAAATTTATTTTATTATTTTTAAATTAATATATTCACATTCTCTCAAATTTATAATTTCATAATCTATATGTTTAAAACTCTTATATTGAGCAACTTTATCGACAAGTTCTTTTTATTTTTCTGAATATCTTTAAAATTTATTCCATAATCAAATATACCATTTGCATATTTTTGATTTGCTATATATAAGCCTCATTAAAAATTTTGAATGATAGTCAAATTATAGTAACATAAAATTTTTGTTTAATTGGATTTTAATTAAATTATTATAATAAGATATGTGCGCAGTATAAATGGTAATTAGATATGCAAATTATAATGAGTGAAGAAATTGGAGAATATAATTTGATTGAAATCGCGTGTTAAAAATAATTGTTTTATTATATCAATGTTAAGTGCCTTTGTCTCCAATAACACTATTATTACTTTGGCAAAATTAATTTCTCTCTATTTAATTTTTTTTACAAAAAGCAGAAAAAACTTTAAAAAAAACCAGTCTATGTTTTGACGCAGCTTCGTGCATAATAAAAGAAACATGAAATATAAAATAAATAAAAAGACAAATTTTATTAAAGGTTTAATAATAGTGCACCGTCAATGTAAAATAATATTACATACATTCAATTAAAATATTTTAAAATACCAAATCATATAAATAATTTAAAATTTACGGACTAACTTCGCAAAATACATAGTTGCCATTGATTTTATCATTGGTTGACAATATAAAATTAACTGTAAGTACACCATCCCTTTTCTTTTTTATTAAAATCTACTAAATTATTTTTGAAAAACTGATTAATGTTATTTATAATTTAAATACAAAATATATCAAAACATCAAATAATTGAGACTAATATACCTAACTAATTATCCCATATTAATTATTTAATAAAAAAAAAAGGCATTTCTTATAAAATAGAACAGAGTATATGATATAAGAAACTCACAGCTGTATGTCAGGAGATTAAAATTATTTGCCTAAAAGCAGGGAAAAGAAATATTATTAGCCACCTCTGCGGGTTGTAGAATACTACTGTTAAAAGTAGCTTATGATTCATATACAATCATATATCAATGAAGTAGGCTTGCAAATAATAAATGCCGCTAACAAACTACAGAGATGCTCATTTATTGTTATTTTCTTTAATTAGATGAAACTAATTTCCAACGAAAACTACATTTGCAAGCGTCGTTATAAATGCTGCAAAACTAAGTCAGACTCTGTAAACTAAGGTCAGACTCTTTTTTTGCTGCAAACTGTCATTGGATGGTTAAATAGATTAATAATGTTTACGAGATTCATTCTACTATGTTTATTTGGTCCTGCATAATAATAAACATAACCATGAATTAGATGCATTTGACTAACATAGAACCCAATAAAATACAAACCAACAGCCCACATGAATTTACATGTAAAAGAAAACTTGAAGATTAGTCAGCCATTGCACATGCCCTTGTCTGAATAGTTTAAATGAGGGAAAATATAGTAACAGGATGGTTGCTGGGGTCATTCAGTTGTAGTGGTGATCAGCAGTTACCTTCCTTACACAAACTTCTTTTGGAATGATCAATAAATTAATAAGTATCATATCAGATTTATCAATATTGTTCAGGGTTGTAACAAGAAAACCAGAAGTAGGGTCATATTCTGCATTAATAGATTTAGTGGTGTTAATCAGGAAATGATACTAGTGTATGACAAAGAAATAACTGTATTTTAAGTAAAACTATCAAAAAGACAATGAAATTAATTTTTAAAACAACAAAAAATGAAGACAAAATTACAATGCTAAAAAAACCCTCAGATCTCATAGCTAGAATGAATCATAAGCAGCAGCCTTAGAGCACCATGTGAATATTTATTTATATATATATATATATTTATGAATGAATGGAATAGAGAGTGAGAGAGTGAGAGAGTGATAGAGAGACAGAAAAGAATGCCAAAGGCAATGGTGCTCTCAAGCTATAGACAATATTATGCAGCCACTTAATAGTCTATTTTGTCCATCATTGGGTAATGTTAAATAAATTGTGCTCATGTATGTGCATCTCTAATTTGATACAAAAAGATACTAAAAATCTACAGAAATCCAAAGCCCTCAGATCTCATAGCTTAATAAAATTCATCTTCAGCCATTATCACAGACTTCATTCATAAACCGTCTTGTACATTTCACAAACCATAAACAAACACACACACACAGAAGGAGGGAGAGAGAGAGAGATCAGGTTATGAACGAACTCTGTGTAGCCGCTCAATACTCTATTTACACATCATTGGGCAGGATTTTGGGAAATATATAAAGTCATTTTATTAAAACACAATTGAATTGAGAAAACACATTTAGTCTACGTTTGGATATAATAAAATGAGAACAGAGCAAGTTGTTCATTCACCCAAAAAAAAGGGAATATTGTGGTATATTATGAAATAAAATGGAATCTATACCACTCAATTCCAAATTGCTCCATCAGATTTTAAATGATACAAACAATAGAATCTCAATTATTTTCTCCACTGCCCCATCCGGTTCACATCAATCCAAACAAAATCTTAGGCTATGCTTGGATTTGATGGAACATAAAAGAGAGGACAAAAGCAGGGTGGAATGGAATATAGAAACAATGGAATCGCATTAGTTACCATTGGTTATTTTATTGAAAATGTTACATACTATTCCATTCCATCCATTATTTGCAAATGGAAACAATGGAATCGCATTAGTTACCACTACACTCCATTCCATCCCAGTGGATTTAACTTCATTCACTGAAAACAAACACCAAGCAATTTAGAAACTTAATAAGCAATCATTGATGATAATAATGGCAAATGAATAAATAAGTAGCACTGAATCTACACACAATTGAGTAGTTGCAATTTTTTCACTACCAATATGTAAAACTTATTTTCAAACTCATCCTTCTAATCACAAATAGGAAAACATTGTATCCAAAGCCCTCAGATCTCATAGCTTATAAAATCATCTACGGTTGCCATCACTAGTTTCATTCACAATCTTCTTGCATTCCTACACACGCACACAAACACACACAAGAAAACACAGAGGGAGAGACTGAGACTGAGATAGAGAGAGAAAGAGAGAGAGAGAAAGAAATGCAAATAGGTTGTGAATAAAACCGTGTAACCGGTCAATAGTATATTGATACATCACCGGGCATAATAACCAACAAGCCACTAACACTAAAAAGTTAACACTGAATTGAACTGCAATTTTAAAATAATAACCTAAGAAATTAAGAACCTCGCTAAAATCAACAACAAATAAACAACAAACTACCTAATTATTATTGAATCAATTAAAGATCGGAAAAAGGAAACCTTACAATTACATCATTTACAGTAACGATCAGCTTTCTTCTTGACACGATCATCGAGCGCTTCTTCAATCGATTTCGCCTTGCTCTTCGGTTCATAACCGAATTTTTTTGCTTCAACCGGAAAAAGTTGATCGTACTTCATTTTCTTCGCGGCGTCAATCGTATACTCCGACGACTCAGATCCATCAACGGTTTCGTTTTTTTCTCCTTCTACTAGGGTTTCTTCTTCGATGTTAGGGTTAGGGTTTTCGATTTTGTTCTTCTTTTTCTTTCGCTTTTTGTCAATGGATTTTTGCCTAATTGCTAGGGTTCCTCCTTTGAAGGATAATCTACCTCCTTTTGCACTTTCGTATGGATCTGACATTGGAATCGGGGAGAATTGAACGGCGCTAGGGTTTGCTAAGGTTTGGATGAATAAGAAGAGGTTGGTGAGTATATATAGGGTTTACTTGTATGGGCTTTTTTATCTTCTGCGTTGGGTTTGTATTCTTTACCTTGGACTTGTTATTTGCACTCCATGTGTTTACGAATACACAAGTAATGAAGGAACAACACTAACGAATATTACATTAACAAATAAAAAAACAAAAAGAAAAATCCGTAAAGAAATTTTTTATCTTACTCAATGATGTGGAAAAACATTTTATTAAAAATCAAAAATATTTTTTGGAAAAACATTTTATTAAAAATCAAAAATATTTTTTAGATTTTGAAGATATATTTCTAGACGCACCGTGCACCACTTTTATGACACACCAAACAAGTGTCCTCTAGATTAACACAAAAGTTTATTTTAGAGATGCATGTCCGAGTATTTTCAAAAAATATATTGATAATTGAGCAATCCAGTGAATTTTTCGGAGAAGCATCTACGAAGGTTTGGGGCAGGATTTTGAAATTTCTATCAACTTTGCATGTCGGATATTTTCGGAGATGCATCTCCGGAATAAGTTGATCAAACACTCACCTGCATGATCACACAACCATACTTGTTTTCTACTCCAAACATTTGCCAAAAACCCTTCCATTCTCAATCCACATTTTCACTTCAAATCTTCAATCTTGTGTTTCATCACATCAATGGGAGTAAAAGAAGTTGGAATTTCAGGGAAAGATCATTTATTTCAAGTCTCATTGCTCACATTAGTCTTGTTTGAAGTCTGAAAAATGTATGTTTAATATAGACCTCATCTTTGGAATTTTAAACGAGATGACACAGGTTCAAGAAAATGTGAGTGTCCCTTTAAGTTGTGTGGTTATATGTGATAACGCGAAATTATATAGTATATTTGACCTAATTTACATGAATTTTAATCATGTTATCAATTATTTTATCTGACTATTGTCTTGATTTATCTCGCGATTTTTATGATTTCAGGTGACTTGATTTTAATAGGATTTAATTGGAAAAGGAAGAAAAGAATTGGAAAAAGTAAAGAAAATGGAAGAAGGAAAGAAAAGGGGAGGAAAGAAATTGAAGAAAAGAAAAGAAAAAAATATATAAAAGGGGTGGGCCCACCACACACTTAAGGTGGCGCTGGCCACACACTTAAGATGTGGCGCCCACCACAAGGAAAAATGTGGCGACTGCCACAAGGGAAAGGAAAGAAAAGTGGCGAGTGCCACATAGAAAAAAAGAGAGAAAAGTGTGGCGAGGGCCACACTAAAAAGAAGGAAAAGTGGCGAGTGCCACCATGCCATGCACGACCGTTTCTCCAATCTTCTCTCCATGACCTCCCTATATTTCCTCCACTACTTCCTTGCGGTTTGATCAACCTGATTCTCACGAAGCCCATTGAACACAATAGTATAAAATCAGAAGACGGTTTCCAAGCGAGGGGGATTTCGATGTTGCCAGATTTTATTTTTAGTTTTTAAGCAGTTTTCTTTCACTATGTAAAAGGAATAATTCTCCACATCGGGGGACTATTACCAATATAGTTTTAAGATTTATTTCTGTCATTTAATTTCTGTATCTGATTCAAGCCTGTCGGCGTATTACAATTCAGTCAAGTTTTTGCTTCCAGTTTCCATTTAATTACATGTTCTACTTTATTTGCTTACCTTACTGTTTTCAATTAATTCCTTAAGTATGCATTGCCTTATATTAATCCATCACAATAGCCTGTTTATTTTCCATTTCATGTCCGACTAAATTGTTTAGAGTCCGGTATGTGAGGACCGTCGTTCCGACGGGACTCGGTAATTAATTTAGCGTTAACTTATAATAAATTATGTTTTGGTCTTTATTTCCAAGTTTAATTTAAATAGCTTTGTCACGAGAGTGATAGGTTATTTAACATTGTTTCGTCACGAGAGCGGAAGCAAGTAAAGGTTAGAGCCGACACTGCGAGAGCGTGGGGATCGAACCAGATAGTGGGAACGGGGCATTGATTCTAAAAACAGCGAGAGTGCTTCAGGTATTGATTGGGATCTAATTGATTTTCAAAATACGTTTTCTAATTAAAACGGGCGAGCGAGAGCAAAATCCTGTGGTTAGGAGATGTGGCTTTAGTCCATAGCGCGAGAGTGTGAGGCGGAGTCTTTAAATCAATATTTTCTACGGAACGTACGTAAATTAACGCCAACCAATTACAGAGTGCCTGAGGTACATGGAATCCACATTCCGGTCTCTCTTTTCTGTTATATATTCTTAGTTTTATTTTAGTTCTAGTCTTAGTTTCCCTTTTATCAATTATCATTAGCCTTAGCTTTACAAAGCGACGATAGATTATAGTAGGTTGACATTGGTCTCTGTGGGTTCGACAATCTTTTATATTACTTCGATAAATTTGTGCACTTGCGGACGCATCAAGTTTTTGGCGTCGTTGCCGTGGACCAACAGTCAATATTGTTATTCCGTTGTTGCACCGTATAGACTAAGGCACTCTTATCTCTAAATTACTATGTATCACCCAAATTTCCTCTACGATGACTACTCCCAAAATTTTGAGGATCCGCACCCAAATTTTCTCTACGATTACCAACCGCCAGACTACCAGTATTTTGAGGAACCTCGCCCAAATTTTCTCTATGATTACCACTCCCAATATTTTGAGGAACCACAAGAATCCGTTAATTCCAACCTCAAAACATTAATGGAGGATTTCATTGAATCAACAACTGATTCTAGGCTAGAATCTATGATGGAGCGCTTTGTGGAGACACAAACTCTCCAGAATGAAGAGCTTAGAAGACAACATCTCGATACTTATGAAACCCTTAGGCAGATAAACACTATGGTCGATTCCCTCGCGACTCACACTGAGGCATTGGAGACTCAAATCTCCCTGCTTGTACAGACACCTATAGGGCCCTCCCCTGGGGAGAATGTGTATGTTGTAACAACCAGTAGTGATAAACAAATCAAAAATCCTAAAGAGAGTGATAATGAGGTTGAGGAGAGTGATAATGAGAATGATGAGAGTTCTGGTGAGGAAAGAGTAGAGATTGAGAAAAATCCACCGACATTATCCAAAAATGAGGTTGCCGAAGAGGTAGAGAGGAAATCACCTATTGTTGTTCCTCCTCCATATACCCCACCATTTCCGTTCCCGCAAAGGTTTGTAGAGGCTAAGGTAGACTCCCAATCCAAAACGTATGCGGAGATATTGGAAAATATCCACACTAACACACCTTTGTCAGAGGTCCTGCATAAAAGGATAAAATTAGAGGACTATGAAACTAGGGAAATCATTAGTGCTAAGAGGGTAAGGTTAAACTTTGAGGTGATGGATGAAATAACTAAGCCCAAACTTGAAAAGCTGATACTTAGCATAGATCCAGAACCACCACCACAAGTTCAAAAGAATGAACCACCCTACAGAAGGAAGAAAAGAAAAGGTGAAGGATGTGTGAGATGGCTTGATAAATGGCCATGGAAACCAAAGATTAACACTCCTAACCGTCGAGCTATCGACGTTAAACAAAGCCCTGCGTGGGAGGCAACCCACGAGCTTTTAATTTAATGTTTTACTTTTATTGTTTGTGTTTGCAGAAAATAAAGAATTGTATCGCTTGTCACGTCTCAGCTGCATTTAGGCGAAAGATCTCTAGATGACAATCCCTTAAAATGACCTGGTGCCCACGGACATTCCTACGAATGTTGCTGCTGGTGGCGACACCGATGATGAGCACTTCCTTCGGAAATAGGTAGTATGATGAGCGACTTCAGTAAATTAAAGTTTCAGCAAATTCAGATAACTCGTAGTACAAGACGCCAGAGTAGAAGTGGCCAGCGAAGACAGGGACAACACGGGAAGAATTAGAGAAAATTTGGTCGTGGCATTCATACAGGTTCTATCCTTCCTTTACCACCTTTTATCAAAACATTGAGGACAATGTTTGGTTTAAGTGTGGGGGAGGAACTTTACCGCTTTCATTTTACCGCTTTCTAGTTAGATTTACTGTTTTTTAGCATGATTTAAAAAAAATCTGTTTTAATGTTTCGTGCGTCTGTGCATGTGCTGTCGAGTCTTTATGCATGATTTTATATTGTTTATCGATGTCCCCATTCTCTTGAGCCATACCAAATATTTTAAAAAATTTTGAGTTAAAAATAGTGTTTCTTTTGAAAATCTTAGGTTACAGACGAAATTGAGGTTAGATTGTGAGACTTGGGAAAATTCTGCAAGATCGGTGTCGTTTTAACACCGTGAGCCTCTAAATTATGGAAATTAATTTGAGTACTTGTTATGCCATAGCCTTAAGTTCTCACCCCTTTAGTAGTCCCTAAGTAGTTTATTTAGCAGTCAGAACCATCCTAAGCACGCACTAAGTAGGAAGCCGATGCAAATAAGTGTATGATCTCAGACTTAAAATGTAAATTAAGAAGAGAAAAAAATGAATGAATGAAAAGAAATGCTCCTTCTAAGTTAGGTGATCCTCACCCGATCATTTAGCCCAACGGTGCAAACTTCTTTATTTTATTGATATTTAAGCCAATGTGCAAAAAAAAATGATGATGATAATGAGATCAGTCACTAACAGGTTATCCTACCATGAGTGTGAAAGGATAACGGGCTTAATGTGATTGCGCCAGAATGAAAAGGGATAAAAGAAGGATGAGTGAGTTAGGTTTAGGTATAATGACATGATTCAGATTGGTTTGTGTAGGAGGGAGGTTTATGACCGCAAAAGTAAAATCGTGTTGTTACGATATCCTTAGTGTGTGAGCAAGTACTTATCGACACCCACTTAATCGAAGTAGAGTTGGTAGCCTAAGATGAGTATCCGTATACACTATTTTTCTCGCGAGTCATGGTTTGCTTGAGGACAAGCAAAGGTTTAAGTGTGGGGGAGTTTGATAACGCGAAATTATATAGTATATTTGACCTGATTTACATGAATTTTAATCGCGTTATCAGTTATTTATCTGACTATTGTCTTGATTTATCTCTCAATTTTTATGATTTCAGGTGACTTGATTTTAATAGGATTTAATTGGAAAAGGAAGAAAAGAATTGGAAAAAGTAAAGAAAATGGAAGAAGGAGAGAAAAGGGAAGGAAAGAAATTGAAGAAAAGAAAAGGAAAAAAAATATAAAAGGGGTGGGCCCACCATACACTTAAGGTGGCGCTGGTCACACACTTAAGGTGTGGGGCCCACCACAAGGCAAAATGTGGCGACTGCCACAAGGGAAAGGAAGGAAAAGTGGCGAGTGCCACATAGAAAAAAAGAGAGAAAAGTGTGGCGAGGGCCACACTAAAAATAAGGAAAAGTGGTGAGTGCCACCATGCCATGCACGACCGTTTCTCCAATCTTCTCTCCATGACCTCCCTATATTTCCCCCACTACTTCCTTGCGGTTTGATCAACCCGATTCTCACGAAGCCCATTGAACACAATAGTATAAAATCATAAGACGGTTTCCAAGCGAGGGGGATTTCGATGTTGCCAGATTTCATTTTCTTTAGTTTTTAAGCAGTTTTCTTTCACTATGTAAATGGAATAATTCTCCACATTGGGGGACTATTACCAATATAGTTTTAGGATTTATTTCTGTCATTCAATTTCTGTATCTGATTCAAGCATGTTGGCGTATTACAATTCAGTCAAGTTTTTGCTTCCAGTTTCCATTTAATTACAGGTTCTACTTTATTTGCTTACCTTATTGTTTTCAATTAATTCCTTAAGTATGCCTTGCCTTATATTAATCCATCACAATAGCCTGTTTATTTTCCATTCCATGTCCGACTAAATTGTTTAGAGTCCGGTATGTGAGGACCGTCGTTCCGACGTGACTCGGTAATTAATTTAGCGTTAACTTATAATAAATTATGTTTTGGTCTTTGTTTCCAAGTTTAATTTAAATAGCTTTGTCACGAGAGTGATAGGTTATTTAACAGTGTTTCGTCACGAGAGTAAGAAGTAAGTAAAGGTTAGAGTCGACACTGCGAGAGCGTGGGGATCGAACCAGATAGTGGGAACGGGCATTGATTCTAAAAACAGCGAGAGTGCTTCAGGTATTGATTGGGATCTAATTGATTTTCAAAATACGTTTTCTAATTAAAACGGGCGAACGAGAGCAAAATCCTGTGGTTAGGAGATGTGGCTTTAGTCCATAGCGCGAGAGTGTGAGGCGGAGTCTTTAAATCAATATTTTCTACGGAACGTACGTAAATTAACGCCAACCAATTACAGAGTGCCTGAGGTACACAGAATCCACATTCTGGTCTCTCTTTTCTGTTATATTTTCTTAGTTTTATTTTAGTTCTAGTCTTAGTTTCCCTTTTATCAATTATCATTAGCCTTAGCTTTACAAAGCGACGATAGATTACAGTAGGTTGACATTGGTCTCTGTGGGTTCGACAATCTTTTATATTACTTCGATAAATCTGTGCACTTGCGGACGCATCAATATGTTGGCAAATAAGAAATAGAGATTTAATGTCATATGTGGTTTACATAATCATGACTTGTGTGAAAAGTTAGTCGATCATCCAATTGTGTGTCGCCTCATGGCGAAAAATAAGGAATGTGTTTCAAACACGACTTTGAATTAGGTTCAACCGAAAAACATACTTGCAACTTTGAAACATAAAAGACCAGAAAATATCTCAAATAAGTGTACCATATTTTGTACCAAAATAACAAGGCGCTAAAGGGGGATAAAAGTGAAATACAACAACTATTTAAACTTTTGGATGATAACAGTTATGTTTCCAGGTACCGAACCTGCGAGGATGGAGTAATTATTAGAGATATATTTTAGACTCATCATCATTTCATCAAGTTGTTTGATATGTTTCCTACTGTGCACATCATTGAATCAACGTACACGACCAACAAATGTAGACTTCCATGATTAGAAATGGTTGGTATTACCTCTATTAAAAAGACATATTCTAGTGGGTTTGCATTTCTAGAGAGCGAAAAAAAAAGAGAATGTTACTTGGGCCTTAGAGGTGTGTCAAGCAATGTTGAAGGGCCAAAAAGAGATGCCTAAAGTGATTATTACATGTAATGCCCCAGACTACTTTCAGGATACCGATTAGTCTTTTCAGCATACTTTGTCCTCTCTCACATGCTTTCTGGGAAATTTCCCAGAAGGTCACCCATCCAAATATTACTCTAAGTCAAGCACGTTTAACTATGGAATTCTTATTTGTTAGGCTACCTAAAAGAATATGCATCTTGTTTGTACAGGTATTTTTGCAGCGCAAAAAATACCTGAGTGCATCACGCGCTCGATGATACAACATAGTCGTCGTTGAACTTTATTTATTTCAAAAGGAAAGGGAAAATATCGATAAACCTAAGGGAAAAAGAAACGGGTAAGGGAGTCGGTTATGCAAGGGGAATGTATTAGCATCCCTCACATTCGTTATACTCGATGGGGACTATTTTGCATGTTCTTTGCGCAGATGGATGTTATTATCTAAATATTACTTGTGAAGAGGAAAAAAGATTTAATAATTAAGGTGCTCGTGGAGGATTGAGGCCCTCGGGTCTGCGTATCCTCATAATGCAATGAGGAAATCAGAGCTTCGTAGTTCAGAATAAAAAAATAAGTGTGTATTATTTTTAGGGAAAAATTATAATCGTATCCTAGAGTGTGTAGACGTTAGCCAATTTGATCTTAGTTCGGATGTTCCAAGCTTTTAGTCTGACTGCTAAGGAACAGATTATAAAAATTCTTTTATGAAAAGTGTTGGAAAATACTATCTTTATTTTCAGTTTTATTATTGCCTTTAATACTATCTTTATTTTTCTTAATTTTTCTTTATTCTCCATTAAGGAGAAAATCAAGTGTAATAATTGTATCTTCACTATATAAATCAACCTAAGGCTGGGGAATAAGATACAATAACTTTTACCTATTTTTTACAATATGGTATCGAGAGCACTGGGTTAGGGCTTATTGTAAAGCTTTCCACAACTAGTAAAAAATTTCTGTTCGACACACTTTCTTACCCGACCCGATTCACATACTCATTTAGCCTCCTATGGCGAATAACAACAACAGGTGGCCTTCCCCCATCATAGGCCTACACAAGATCCAACCATGGCGAACAACTGCAACCTGGTCGGGCTTCGGCTGCAGAAACGGTGGTGGCCGCAGAAACGGCGGTGGTCGTGGAGATGGCGTACTATAGGAATCGTCGATGGTCACAAACAATGGCAGTAATGACGCCAACAATGAAAACAGTAACAACATTATTTTTGGCAGTAATGACGGCAACAATGGAAACATGAACATTATTTTTTGTGACAATTATTCCAATATAGGCGGTAATGATCAAGAGGGTTCCTCATACTCCCTCAAGGTCAATATCCCTAAATTGAATGAGCTCAAACCGTTTAGTTGGTGTTGGATAGTAAAGGGAAACTTGGTTTCTTAACAAGAGCAGTAACTAAATCGAAATCAGAAGATCCTCGTTACAAACAATGGAAGTCTGAAAACTCCTTAATTATTGCTTGGTCGGTAAGCTCTATGGAAACTGGAATAGGTAAGCCTTACATGTTTTTGCATTCTGCAAAGGATGTGTGGGAAGCTGTTATGGAAACATACTCTGATATTCAAAGCTCCTCCCAAATTTTTGGTTTAAAATCAAAGTTATGACATGCGAAACAAGGTGACAGAAGTGTAACTGATTATTACAATGAGTTGTTGACACTGTGGAAAGAGTTGGATCTTTGTTATGATGTTAATTGGAGGTGTACAGAAGACAATGTTTTCTTTCTCAAGAGGCAAGAAAATGATCGTGTATTCATGTTTCTCGCTGGACTCAATAAAGACCTTAATGAGGTAAGAGGTAGAGTTTTAGTAAAAATACCATTGCCAACTCTTCGTGAAACTTTTGCATAAATAAAAAGAGAGGAGGCACGACAAGGAGTTATGATGGGCAAGACACCATGAAGCTATGATTTGAAGGTTCAGCTTGGCTACTAGGAACCTTAACGATGGAAGAAGGTCAGACAAAGTTCTTTGGTGTGATCACTGCAAGCATGAAACTTGTTGGAAGCTCAAAGGCAAACCTCCTAACTGGAAGAAGAAAGGTTGTCATGCATTTCAGGCTAGTAATTCTCATCAATGGCAGCAATCCCTTTCAACTCAGCTTCCACTCACTAAGGAACAACTAGACAGGCTGTATAAACTCCTCGAGTCTCTAACCCCTTCTTGCTCTATAGCAAAAAAAGGTAATTATGCATTTCTTAGTGTCAGTCCCAGTCATACTTGGATAGTAGATTCAGATGCCTCTAATCACATAACAGGTGAATCTACTTTGTTCTCTTTATATAGTCCATGCGCAGGTAATCAAAAAATAAAAATTGCAGATGGCTTTTTTCAGCCATTTCATGTAAAGGGTCAGTTGTGTTGTCTCTAATATTAACTCTTAAAAATGTCCTTCATGTTCCAAACTTATCGTGTAATTTAATGTCTGTCAGTAAATTAGCCCAAGATATAAATTGTCAAAGTAGTTTTTTTCGATCTCACTATGTCTTTCAAGATTTGAACTCGGGGAAAATGATTAGCAGTGCTAAAGAGAATGGGAGATGTAAGTTAGGAATGCACCTAAGAGGGGGTGAATTAGGTACTTAGAATTTTTTCCGGATTTTTGACGGTTTTATGTTTTACTTTCCTAAGTAATTACTATGTGATAAAAGTGGTAAATGCGGAAAGTAAAGAACACAAGAATATATCCTGGTTCCCCTCACATTCCGAGAGTACTCCAGTCCACTTTCAACATGAAAGAGATTTTTAATAATGTTAGATCCTATAACAAGCCTATCCTAGCCTTTCTATACAGACTCTAACAAATCACGCCAAGAACAACCTCTTGGATTTTCCCACTAAGTCCAATTAAGAACAATCCTCTCACAATGGACCTCTTGTTTCCAACAACCTGGACAACAAGGATTACAATAAACCCTATAAGAAGAAACAATCCTCCTTCTTATAGTACACACCTAATTCCAAACAATCCTTGGAACTTAGGAATTTTTACAACAACTTTAATAAAAAGAATATATGAAGATTACAATATATCAATCCTTAGATTGATCTTCTCTTTCAACAACAATTCAGAATATATAATCACTAAGTGCTCAAGAAACTCTTATCTGATATGAAAGTTTTATGCAGAAAAGTTTCTAACAAATATCAAAGTTATGCAGTAGAATTGTTATGAAAATTAGATTGAAAGAGGTGAATTTGAAAGATGAAAAATTCTGATTTTATAGCATTTATAATACCTCTAGAAATAATGACAACCTTTGGAAAATATTCATGATCAATTGAAATTGATTTGGAAAAGGTGTGATGAAAATGTGCAATGAAGAGGTGTAAAAAACTATTCAGAATTTTTCACAAAGTGCAGGAGGAAACATGTTTACTTTTTAAGGAAACAGATTTCCCTGTTTCTAACGTGTTTCTAACATATAGAAATTTTGAAAAAATAAACTAGGTAAACATGTTTCTCTTTTGAAAAAAAAATACACTATACTAAAAAGGTAAACAGATTTACGAGAGAGGGAAACAGGTTTCCCTTGTTGCATTTCTTTAAACACAGTTTGGAAGAGAGGATGGAAACAGATTTCCTAAAAAAATGGAAACCTATTTCCCTAGCCAAAATTACAAAATTTGATTAAGTTAAAATCTAAATTTAAAAGTGAACCATGTAACAAATTTTGTCAAACATTAGAAAGTGTGAGATGAAAGTTGTGAGCACCTAATGATTATAAAAAATGAATTGAAACATTGTACCTTAACATAACCATCATATCTTGATTATGATCAATCTTTGAGAAATCTTCAAGACTTGAATTAATATGAAACTTGTTCTAGCTTTGAAGTCTTTGATCCATTTCCTTTTGTACATAAAACCTTGAATGAACACTGTTGTCTTCATCAAAACCATTGAGAAGCTATGTCTTCACAAGGGACTCTACTACCTTGACATTGGATCTGCATCATAACTACCTTTAAAAACAATAAGTTCCTCATTTTAGTCTTTTTCTGTTTTGAATAATAAAGATGACAACATTATGGTATGGCATTTAAGATTGGGTCATCCTAGTTTTCGTTACTTAAAACACTTGTTTCTTAAGTTATTTCACAATAGAATTTTTCTTCGTTTAAATGTGAAGCATGTGAGTTTGCAAAGCATCATCTTTCCCAATTTTCAATACAGCCTTATAAACTATCAAAATTATTTTCTATTATTCACAATGATGTTTGGATTCCTAACCGTACAAGTACACTCTCTCTCAAAAAATGGTTTATCACATTTATAGATGACCATACAAGAGTATGTTGGGTGTGCTTATTAAAGTGGAAATCAGATGTTTGTCAGGCTGTAAAGAATTTTTTTTTTTAATGGCGCATAACCAATTTCAAACAAATATCCAAGTCTTTAGAAGTGATAATGGCAAAGAATATTTTAACATTATCCTGGATGATTTTTGTCTAAAAAATGGGACTATACATTAAAGTTCATGTCCTAATACTCCTCAACAAAATGAAGTGGCCGAAAGAAAAAATAGACATTTACTAGAGGTTGCTAGAGCTTTACTTTTTTTCAAATAAAGTACCAAATTATTTGTGTGGAGAAGCTATTTTAGCAGCTGCATATTTAATTAACAGAATGCCTTCCAAAATTCTCAATTTTCAAACTCCAATTAATGTCTTCAAAGAATGTTTTCCTAGTACTCATATTTTAACTGATTTGACTTTAATATCTTTGGTTGCACAACCTTTGTTCTTGAACATAAAAATGTTGGAAAACTTAAGCCACGTGCTATAAAATGTGTCTTTGTTAGATACTCCCCAGCCCAAAAAGGATATAAATGTTTGTTCCAAAAAAAATAAGAAAATGTTTGTCATTATGGATGTTACATTCTTTGAAAATAAAACTTTTTTTATGACACTCATCTTCAAGGGGGGAGATAAATGAAGAATCGTTTCAAATTGAGGACATGAGTTTTTTAAATAACTTATCTTTGACAGTATCACAAAATTATGAGACTTTTACACCTGCACCAATAGAAAATGGCCATGATTCTTTATCTGATCCCACTCCTGTTATGAGTAAGGAACCTTGTGAATTCAAGCCTACATTTTCTCTAGTAGAAAACAATGAGAATCCTGGAAAAAATGATGATAATGATGATCTAGTTAAAATGCCACAAAATAATGAGTCACTTCAGGAAAACAGATTTGAATTAGGAAACTGGACTTGGAAAGGAAAGGTTTTTGAAAAAATGCACCATAAAGGAAGGGACGAATCCACATCTCAACACTGTTAGGAATTTGAACCGGCGAATGATCAACTTCCTAACAAAAGGAAAGGTAAGCCTATCTCTATTTCTGAGAGTTGTATTTTGCATCTTGATATAGATGATCCTATTGCCATTAGAAAATCTGTCAGATCTTGCACTAAACACCCCATGTCCAATTTTATATCATATTCAAATTTGTCTTCATCTATGACTGGACAAGGGGATTAGACAAGTGAATGGACCATTTGATCAAAGAAAATTTCGATTAAATAGTCAATCAAGAATAAGCCAAAATGGAAATCAGGCACATGGATTTTTGGATTAAATTCATGACAAATATTCTAATCTGCAACAAATATAAGAAATTGAGGGCTTTATTTTTTATGACATGATGAATGGATGCATGAATGAATGATGATAAGGTTTCCATATAAGTGGTTTCTTATAACTTGTAAGTCGAGTTCCTTTTGCCTCGCCGTCAACCTCTTTTCGCAACCCAGATGCAAATACAATCAAACCCTTTAATCCAACATCATGTGGATTTTCTCAATCAAACTTCAAAAACACATAACAACTATCGAAACTCTTTTCAAGGTGAAAGAGGGGGGTTTGGAGCCTTCGATTACTCTCCTCGATTGTTTGGGTGTGAGTTGCCTTTCTCGTGTTTGAACAATTATCACCTCTAAAACAAATCACCAACAAGTTGTAGTTCCACGAACTACAAACGCTCTGATTCTTCATTCTTGCTCGAATGAAGACACATAGGCACAAGGGCCCCAATCCTTGGTGAGCTACCTTTTACTTTTTCCGTCTTTTCCTACCTGTTTTTCTTTCCCACCTTTTGCTACTTTTCGCTATCCAAACCTTCTCTCGTAGTCCGAACTACGGAAGCTCTGATTTTTCATTCTCATCCGAATGAAAATGCGTAGGCACAAGGGCCACAATCCTTGGCGAGCACCCTAACATAAAACCACCAATTTCCCCTTAGCATTGATCCCCTTTATCGTACCTTTTCGCATTACTCGCTTAGAAGAAAACAGATAACATTAGCTAACATTCATCACAAATCGAACTAAGAGGTTCCTGTTGAGTACAAAGGACATAGGGGGTGGTAATACCTTCCTTTTACGTAATCTATCCCGAACCTAGAATGTGGTTACGATGACCATGTTCTTATTACTTAAAGGATTTCTCGATATTTTCCTTTCCTCCTTAGGATAAATAAAGTTCGACTCTGTCCGAACCATTCTTCTGTGCCTTTTGCGCGAAGGTCGTATAGTTTTTTTTGAGGTTCGACAACTGGCGACTCTGCTGGGGATGACATTGCTCCATGCAAAAGAGAGTTAAGCCTAACTTAGTCCGAATTGTGATGCTCGTTAGCTTCACTTATTTATTTTCTTCTCGTTTGTTTGTTTACTTGCCTATCATATATCTGTGTTACTATCGCTTATTGTGACACTTTTGGGTTTGTTTGATTTTGGGTGCTTGGTGAGATAGGCTCTTTACCCAAGTCTGAGGAAAACCCTAGGATTAGGATGGTGGTTGTGTAGTTGAGACTTGCGAGGAGCCTTCCTCGCGAGGACGATACGAAAACCCCGCATAGAGTAGATTCCCTTGGAAATGTTATTGTTTTGATGAGACTTCATCACGACGATAATGTTTTCAAGCCTGGATCATCGACTCTAAGGACCATTAACCCGTTCTATCCATGGTGGTTGGTAGTGTTAACTCCTTGTTGGGTTAATACGAAAGCCCCAATCAGATGAGATCCCTTGAACGTATTACTTCCTGAAAGTAATATTTTCAACCTCGATCTATGAATCTGAGAACCTTTCTTAGAACCCTTGTGTCGATGGTTGTGTAGTTGAAGCCTCCAAAGAGTCTTTCTCGTGGGGATGATACAAAAACCTCACCTAGAAGAGATCATTTCAAGGATATTATCGTTTGATGAGCCTTCGTCATGGGTATAATGTCTTTGAAAGATATCCATGACTCTGGGAACCTACCCGTCTTAGAATTTACCTATGGGGTTCCTTTGATTAGAGACTTCGGTTATTTACCTGTTACTCTGGCCAGCCTTAGAATTGATTGAACTTGTGATCTTAGAATCTTGCATCTTGCATTGCATCCATACATGTCATTGTATTGCATTGCATCAATTATGCATCTTGCATTTCATTTCAAGATCAAAAACTCATTTCAACAGTTTTAACAAGAGCAAGCCGCCTTTAGAGCGGAGTTAGACTCTATCAAAGGCAAGATAGACGAGATTCTCGAAGCCATAACTATGGCCAGAAAGGAAGAAGACATGCATGAGGTCGCTTCCGCAAACAAAAATGTTTCTGTATAAGGATCTACCTCAAGGCTTTCAGTTCCATTTCCCAATCCATCATCTATGGAATTCCTATGAACTTCACTCCTGCAATTGAAGAGGCCACAACTCAACCAATACCCATATCTGGTGTTACTGTTGGAGCTATCCCGCAAGCCCAACCTTCTGTCACTCAGATTCCCATTCCTAATGCTGAAGAAGATCTGCAAGATGAGTATGAGGTGCAAAACTATCATACTGCTGTTCCAATTTCCAATCATATTGGTGCTCAGGATTCTGAAGTTGTCAAGATGTGTCGTGAGTTTACTGAAAAACTTCAAGTCATGGAAGGGCATAATTCAACTTCATTGAATGCCTTGGAGATGTGCTTGGTGCCAGATGTTGTCATTTCTCCCAAGTTTAAGGTGCCAAAATTCTCGAAGTATAAGGGTCTCAGCTGTCCCAACATTCATCTAAAGATGTACTATCGCAAAATGGCTACCTATGCCAGGGATGAAAAGTTGATGATTCACTGCTTCCAAGACAGCTTGTCTGGAGCATCTCTCGAATAGTACATGCAACTGGAGTGTAGCAGTGTGCGTACTTGGGTTGAGTTAGTTGAAGCTTTTGTTAAGTAGTACAAATACAACACTGACCTTGCTCCGAATCGTACTCAACTTCAGAGTATGGCTCAAAAGGACAACAAATCCTTTAAGGAGTACACACAACGCTGGAGAGAGTTAGTTGCAAGAGTGCATCCACCACTGGTTGACCGTGAATTTATTGACATCTTCATGGGCACCTTGCAAGGCCTATATTATGAAAAACTGATCAGCAGCGTGTCTTCAGGATTCTCTGACATGGTGATTATTGGTGAATGAATTAAAGAGGGTCTGAAGAGCGAAAAGATCCAAGGAGGTTCTAGTAGCCAGACTGGAATTAAGAAGCCTTTCAATGTATACAAGAAAAATGAGGGCGAAACAAATGCTTTCTCTGCTAAAAAAGAACAAACACAACAGAGAGTTGTCGCTCCAATGCCTACTCAAATCCCTTATTTCCAGTATCCGTATGTTGCTGCTACGCAATATGCTCCGATGCCTTATCAGTAAGTTGTTCCCACTCAGATTCTTATGCAAATACCTCAGTAACAAGCTCCTCAACAACGAGCTCCTCTGCAACATGCTCCACAACAACATCAACCTAATCAACAAAGGATGAGGAGACCCGGAAGAAACTTTGATCGTCTACCTGTGTCATTTGCTCAGGTCTTTTCTCAACTGCTGTAGGATGGGGTGATTACCCCAAGAGACCTAGCTCCACCAACTGTCATCCCTCCAAACTATAATACTAATGTTCATTGCAAGTATCATAAAGGCGCTCCAGGGCATACAATTGAGAATTGCAGAGCCCTCAAGCACAAAGTTCAAGACCTGATTGAGTCGAAGATCCTCCCGTTCACTCCAAAGACTCCGAATGTCGCAACCAACCCTATGCCGCCTCAAGCTAGTTCAAGCATCAAGTCAAAGAGAGGAAGTTCATTTCCCTGAAGAAGGCAATCATCATGCCATCTCATCATTTTGCTTTCTTGTATTTTGTTCTTGTTTGTCTTAAGTACTGTATGCTTTAAACGTTGTCATTTGTATTTGGTTTTATTAATGAAGTGATTATGCATGTTCTGAATTAGTTATGTCGTATTCACTCATTTTTTGCATTTATTGCAAAACACAGACACATATTTATCCACTTCACTCTCTCTATCAAACTGTTGTTTTAGCAAAGATTAGAGGGAGGATGATGAGAACGAAATACCCATAATTGCAAATTGTATGCTTTCGAATAAAATTTTGCCAATGATGTACATGCATTGTTTCAATCCATACAATACTAGAGAGACAAGGAGTTAATCCCTAGTAAACCACTTCGAGCCAAGAAGTAGGAGTTTCCTTCGGATTTTAAAACCTTTACACTTAACCTGGGGCAGGGTAGTGTTCAGTTAATCTGATTACACGTTCAAATCACAAGACCAAATCCAAAAGACATGATGGTTGTTCTTCAATAACCAAGGACTTGGCTGTCACAATCATCAAATAAAATCGAAAAAAAAATAAAAGTCTGCTAAGTCGAACACCTCAAAAGGAGACTTAGGAAAAAATCAAGGCAATCCCGATGGACGTGAAAAGCAAAATTAGTCCATGCAAAAGTTAGGGATCATAAGAAAAATCAAAAGAGGTCCTCAAATCCTCACAAAAACAAAATAAGATCAAGTGACCACTATGTCAAAACCAAAAGGGTCACTAGCATCCATCAAAAACAAAATAAGGTGACTGCCATTTCGAGCAAACCTTGAATCATCACCCTTACACTGTCAACCCTTTTGGAAGACAAACATGTGTAGAATTAACTGAACGTAGGACTGGAGATCATCGCGAAGAAGGGATGGGTACGAACCAAGTTTTGAGCCTAATATCCTTTGTTTCATGAACCATGAACCAGACCACGTTACAACCCTCAAAAGACCTAATTGAGGCAAGGTTTATTTTGAAAGCACACTGATCGTGAAGGCTGGACCAGATCCTGTAGAAGTGGGCCACCAAGTGCGTCTGGATGCTGATGGAGAGGAGGGGGTGTACCTGCAAGGCACTCCGACGCTCAAGTAAGAAAGGGTCAGAGAAAAGGGGCAAGTACAAAGGATTAGTTCGTAGGGTGAATATTGGATACCTGACCCTCTCAAGTGAGAGGGTTTATATAGAGCCCCCAGCGTGTGGCCAACGGTCCTATTTTCAGGGCGAAATAACCGTTTTCCCGAAGAATAGGTAACTACCCAAACTAGCCGTTATGTCGGTCAGGGTGCCCGAAACTAGCCGTTATGTCAGGCATAAGCACAGTTTCGGGCACCTGCCCTTAACTGTTCGGGGAGCAATGAAGTTGTGCGTAACAAGCAGTAATTTCGAGGAGGAACATGCATTCCTTGCCCAGTTGGAGGGCAGAAAGGTAACTTTTGCCCCTTTGTGGATTGAACTTAGGCAATTTGGGCCGCTCTGGAGTGAAAGTGGATTGGGTCGTGTCTAGCCATTGGTCCAGTCCAGAACAGGAGCCCCCCAAGTCGTTGCTCCCGGGCGTGAGAGTGATGACTTAAGGATAACTCGTTGCTTCGGGGAGGTAGCATGAAGTCGTTGTTTGAGGACGAGAAGGGTTGTCTTGATGTGCCCGTGACCCCTGGTGCCCGTGAAATTTATGGTCGTGACCTTGTTGCCCGGTGTCCGGGGAGACTAAAGGTCAGTCAGAATTGGAAACGTTGGGGCGCCACGTGTGCCTAGAGCTCCGTGTAGCAGTTACTAGGCAATGATGGCTAGTTGATAGTCATCATGGCCTACGAGCGCGTTTCCGCACATGCCTCTTTGTATAAAAAAGGGGAAATTCGTCTCATTTGGAACTTTTTCGCTATGATTTCTCTTCGTCTCCTTCAGTATTCCTTCCCGTCACCGCCGTCTGCTTACTCCGACCACCGCTCCAAGCTTCGAGCAGCCATTTTCGTCTTCTTAAATCAAGTAAGTTTCTGATCCTGTGCTTGTTATACTCCTTTTGGTGGTCAATGGTAGATTGCATGTGGTTAGGGCTAGGTTTAGAGGACGAAATAGGTTGATTTCCGGTGTTTGTTGGTGGTGGGCGGTGGTTGTGCCATTTTTCCACCTCTGACATGTCGCCGGACATGTTAGTATATTTTGGTGAGGAGGGTGGTTCACGGCGTCGTTGCGACGGTGATGCATGTGTAACCGCCGTGATCGTTCATCTTCTGAGTGGGTGATGAGTTTTCCGGTAGAATATTCCCAGATTCTGGTGAAGTTTTGCGATTTCTGGCGAAGCTTCGAACGAAAACTGGGTATGAGTGTGGGGATGCTCCTCGCTTGGGGATGATTTGTTTTGAGCGCCTCCTCGCGGGGAGGTTTCAGTCTTTCTTTTGATGATAGGGCTTAGGCCGGGGACGTTGTCCTCAGCCCTTTGCGCGCCCTTTCACTTGACCAGCGGTGGAAGGGTGGATTTGATTTGTTGTCGAATTCACTTTCTTCTCTGCTTTTCCGGTGATCGACATGGCGACGGGGCCAGATAGAGAGATTATCTTAGATACGTCCGAGAAAGAAACAAGCTCTTCAGATAGCAGTAGTTCGACGGCCTCGAGCACCCCTAGTGATGTCGGGGAGGAAGAGGAGTTGGAAGTTATGGACGAGGACGCTGTTGAGGGTTTCGTGGAGGAATGGGAGGTGGTCGAACCTGCCGAACATGTGTCTACCTTTGCAACGTACTTAGGGGATGTTTTTACGGAGGTTGGACCGGAGGGGGAGTGGAAGGTGCACTTCCCTTCCGAGGATGAGCAGGTCTGTACGAATTTTGAAGACCGCTTCACAATGTATGAATATGCTTTTAAGGAGTTGGGTCTGAGGCTGCCGTTCACTGATTTTCAGCAGTCGGTGTTCACGCACTTGAAGTTGGCTCCCACGCAACTGCACCCTAACTCGTTGACCTTCATTCGGGCGTTCGAGCTGGTGTGCGAATACCTCGCCATAGGGGCTACTCTTCCTCTATTCTTCACCGTCTTCCATCTTCAAAGGCAGCTCTCAGGGAGGAAGTATGGTTGGGTCTCTTTGAAGCAGCCTCGCAAATTATTTAAACCATTTTCGGAGTCGATACAGACGTTTAAGGAGCGGTACTATGTTATCGAGCCCGTGTCCGAAGCTGCCCAGGATAGTACATACGTCTGGGAGATCGAAGTTGATGAGGATGGAAACGACTTGCGCGACGAGACGGGGAAATTTACTGGGCAGAGAATCTACAAGTTCCCCATTCATTGGGCACCTGATCATTTCGCCAAGAAGCCCAGTGACTACGTTCTCCAACCGCATGAGCTACACGGGTAGGATGTTGTGGCGTATGAGGAGTTGGTGAAGTACGTTAACTCCTTCCTGCTCGTTGAGTGCTGGACGAATAAGGGTAATCCGATCTTCGAGGAGGACGGTAGTCAGAGGGTTGAGTACCGGTTTATCAACACCAAGGCACTGCTGGAGTGTAAGACTCTCGCGGAAGTCGAGAAGCTGCTTAGTAGTCTTAGTTATTTTAGATTTGCTCGTATTATTCTTTTCCTCGTAACTAACTTGTTCAACTTTTGTTTGTGCAGGAGAGACGCCTCAGGCCCATGAGAGGGTTGTGAAGAACGCTCATGCGAGGAACAAAGTTGGAGCAGTTCCTCTGAAGTCCCGGTTCGCTGATGCTCGTGCTCCCCCTCTGGTTCAGTCTGCTGCGGGGACTTCTTCTTCTCCAACTCCCGTTCCCCAGGGATCTCCTCTTCCTTTGACTGGACGACCCAAGCGGCCAAGGTTTAATGACGCTGTGGATCTCACTCGGGTACCGGAGAATGGGAGGTTCGAGCTTCCTCCTTACCTCCTTGATAGGAAATTCTTTGAGGGGAACTCTTTGGTCGTGCCTCGAGCAGAATCTCTTCGTTTGGAAAGCATGGACCGCCCGAGCAAGATGGCGTTGATGGCTCAAGACGCTTCAGATTTGGTTAGGATGCTAGAGATGACAGCTGTTTATGCTGAAGGGGACTCTACAACTGAGTCCGAACTTAATGTTGCACGAGCTGCCATGGCGTCCCTCAAAGAAGAAGTCAAAGGTACAGACGATGCTCGGTAGAAGGCTGAGGAGGAGGTGGCCAGGTTGAAGAAGAAGAATTCCACGCTGGCGCCAGAGAAGAAAGCTGCCAAGGAGCTTGTCCAGCAGTTGAGGGCGGTCAATGCCCCGGGTGAAGATGAGCCGGAAGATGTGAAGGAATTAAAGATGAGATTTGAGCTGGTCGCCTGTATGCTGATGGCCGAGGATGACAGTATTGCCGTCGCGGATGAATCCTTCAGAAACGTCGTGGCTCAACTGCGGGTGGTGAACCCCGAGCTTGACTTTTCTGTCGAGGGTACCCACTATCTGGCGCATGTTGAGGATGGCCGGATCATTATGCCCGACGCCCTCCTTGAAGGAAATGCCGAGGATCAGCCCGCGGAGAGCCTGGGACCTCAGCCCGAGACTGCCGATCATATGGACGAGTGAGGGGTTTATCTTTTTGTTTTTGTAACTTGTCCGGCCTGCGTGCCGAGTAATTGTTGTAATTTATTTTTTGGGGGGGCATGGCCCCCATTTTATGTAACCCAGCACAACCGTGGTCCTAGTGGCCACTTATTATGTTTAAGTTATATGCCCGATTCTGTTATTTGCATGGTTTTACTTGCTTTTATTTTTTGCTAAGTGTTGTACTCATGCCCGTTGTGAATGTATGTCTGCCCGTGATAGGGAGTATTTGACTTATGTGAAGTTTCAGGGGGTTGATCGTTGTAGATGTGTTTGTCAGTGAGGGGAACTAGTCGAACGGCTGGGGAATATCCTGGCAGAGTTGCGGAGCTCAGGTCGCGTTTGAGGCCTGAGTTTGCAGCGTGCACGTCCCATCGCGAGCTGGGGTTCTGCCGGTCATGGTACTTTGACGACGGCGATGCTCGATCAAGGACCTCCGTCGAGCAGTTACCCAGTTCGTTACTTGAGCGGGGTTCTGCTTCATTGATATGCGACGCTTATACCTAGGCGTGCATTGTGGTCGGTAGATGATGCTCGTCGTCGTGACGGGTCGAATCGAGAATTAGGGTTTTAGCTATAGTATTGTTTTAGCTTTTCGGCATTCCATGGTCGAGCAAGTTCTTCCCCGCTGAGATGTTCTAGGTAGTAGGCCCCATTTTTCATTTTTGCTCGGACACGATAGGGTCCTTCCCAGTTGGCGGCCAATTTGTCCTCGCGAGAGTCTTTGTGGTTCCTTAGAACAAGGCTTCCCACGTCAAACTCTCGCCGTATCACCTTGGCGTTGTTCCTGATGGTAATTTTCTGTTTTAGTGAGGCTTCGCGGAGGGCTGCCCCAGTTCGGATTACCTCGACGAGGTCGAGTTCTTCTCTTAATGATTCGCCGTTCATCTCCTTGTCTAGGGACGATTCTGTCTGCCTGGAGGGTACGTGAACTTCGACGGGAATTACAGCCTCTGTCCCGTATGCTAGACGGAAAGGTGTTTCCCCGGTTGTAGAGTGTGGAGTTGTGCGGTATGGCCACAGTACGCTGTGCAGTTCCTCGACCCACGCCTTCTTTGTTTCGTCCAGCCTTCGTTTGAGGCCTCGAAGGATGACTCGGTTAGCTGCTTCAGCCTGCCTGTTTGTTTGAGGGTGCTCGACGGATGCGAAGTGCTGCTTCGTGCCCAGTTGGGAGACGAAGTCTTGAAACTTCCTATCCGTGAATTGCGTCCCATTGTCCGTTACTATCGCTTGGGGGATGCCGAAATGTGCAAGGATGTTTCGCTTGTAGAAACGCAGGATGTTGAAGGAAGTTATCTTGGCTAAAGCCTCCGCTTCTATCCATTTTGTGAAGTAGCCTACGCCCACTATTAGGTATTTGTTCTGATTTGATCCTACCACGAAGGGTCCTAGGATGTCTAGGCCCCACCAGGCAAATGGCCACGGGGAGGACATAGCCTTGAGCTCGTTAGGTGGAGCCAGGTGCATATCCTGGTGCCATTGGCATTTATCGCATTTCTTCACGTGTTCTTTCGCGTCGTTCTGCATGGTCAGCTAGTAGTATCCTGCTCGGAGGGCCTTTCGGGCAAGTGACCTTCCGCCGAGATGTCGGGCGTTGATTCCCTCATGGATTTCGCGCAAGATGTGTGCGACCATTTCTTCCTCGACACAGTTGAGCAGCGGAATGGAGAATCCCCGTCTGTAGAGTTTATCTTCGACCAGGACGTAGGAGCAAGCTCTTCGCCTAACTATGCTGGCCTCTTTTGGGTCGGCCGGAAGTTCATCATTAGCGAGATAGTTGTACACAGGGGTCATCCAGCAGTTGATGTCGCCGATCACTTGTACGTCAAGGGTTGGGGAGGCTTTCCCGATACTGGGTCGAGGAAGTACCTCCTGTAAGATGGACTTGTTTCTGCCTTTCTTCTTTGTGCTGGCCAGTTTGGACAGAACGTCCGCCCGGACATTATGTTCGCGGGGAACATGTCTTACCTCCACCGCTGCAAACTTCGTCATTTCCTTTTTGACCAGTGCTAAGTATTCGGTCAGGTTGTCATTTTTGGCTTGATATTCTCCTCGGACCAGAAGGGCCATGAGTTGTGAATCCGTGCAAATGACGACCTCTTCTGCGCCTAAGTCCTCGGCCAGGCGTAACCCAGCAAGGAAGGCCTCGTATTCAGCCTGGTTGTTGGAGGTTGGGAAGGACAGGGTGAGTGATACTTCGACGATGATCCCTTCGTTGCTCTCCAGTATGATGCCCGCACCGCTCCCTACCGAGCTTGAGGCATCGTCAACAAAAATGGTCCATTTGCGGGCTTCGCTCGCGGGGGAGTCCGCGAATGTCATTTCCGCGACGAAGTTGGGCAGAGCTTGGGCCTTGAGGGCTTTCCTACTTTCGTATTGGATGTCAAATTCAGATAGTTCAAGCGACCATTTGAGCATTCGATCGGCCATGTCTGGTCGTCCAAGTAGCTGTTTTATAGGTTGATCTGTTCGAACCACGATCGTGTGGGCCAGGAAGTAGTGTCTTAACCTTCTGGCTGCGTTGATGAGGGCCAGAGCCACTTTCTCTATTTGTTGGTATCTTAACTCTGGGCCTTGCAGTGCTTTGCTCGTGAAGTATATAGGCTTCTGCCCGTCAGGTGTCTCGCGGATGAGAGCGGCGCTCACCGCTTCGGTTGCTACGGTGAGGTACAGGTACAACGTTTCGCCATTGTCCGGCCGGGAGAGGAATGGTGGCTCTGATACTGCCCATTTTAGATGGAGAAGGTGTCATACCCCAAATTTTGACCACTAAGATTTCCCATCATTGTGAAAATCATCATCACAATATGGAGGAACCATCATACTTCATCAGTCTCCCCAAAGATGGGTGAGCATCCACTGCAATCAAATTTAGGGTTTCAAGCCCTCTCAGAGCTCTTAGACAAATGATCAATCAAAGAGTGACATGATCTTCAACTTGTCTAACCTCTCAAGTAGCTACAATGTATCAAGAGGACTCCTACTTCAAGGATTAAGCACAAGAATGCTCCCTTCTAGGTGGATCAAGCCTCAAGATCGCCAATATCACCAAATTAGGGTTTTGGTCGACCAGGGCCTCCAGATGGAAATTTTCATCTGGGCATAAGCCAAGGATCCAAAACATAACCTAATATGCTCCATGGGACCTCATGGACCCAAGCATCAAGTCAATTTTGCCTCAGGGGATGCATTCATCAAAAATCAGAAATTAGGGTTTCTTGACCTAATTCACCCCTAAGTTGACTTTTAGGGCAAATCATGAGCCAAGACCTCAAGAGAGGGTTTGATGGTCTCTAATGAACTATATTGATCCATTTGGAACAATGGATTAATCCAAGAAGCTTGAGCAACAAGTCTCAATTTCATCTGCACCACAATTAGGGTTTTGCGGGAAAAGTCAACTATAACTTTGACTTTTGACTTGGACATGCTCCCAAGCCCTAGGACATGAATCAATATACCCTATGACACCCATGGAACATGTCCATCAAGTTTGATTAAGGTCAAGGACATGATTTCTAAAAGGATTGCACAGTTTGGAATTCATCTGATAAAAAGTCAACTGTGCACAAAAGTCAACTTTGACTTTTTGAGATTTTTCACCAAAATGGATTTTTAACCCAAAAATGATGTTAATGTATGATTTGAATCATCATTCATCAAGAAAAATCAAAGAAAGTAGTATAACTTGTAAAAGGGGTAACCATAAAAACTTAGAAAAATTTCTAAGTTATGGAAAAAGTGACACTAATGTGCCAACTTTGGAGGACCATAACTCCTAAACCACAAGGCCATTGTGCCCCATTCAAAGCTTGATTTGTAGATCTCATTTCCCTCTACAAAAGCTTCATATTGACCTATGTCCAAATTCCTCATGGATTTTGAGTTATGGAGTGATCAAAATCAAGAAAAGTCACATTGTTCCAACACTTAGTGAAAATTTCACTAAGTCAGATTTTACCTTACTTTTTGCCAAATGTAGGGGGATTTTTCACTTGGATTCAAAAGAGATCAAAACCAAACATGTTCAAACAGTTGTTGTATCATGTAAGGGCTTTCCAAAATGGCCAAGAACATTACCAAATTCAATTTGAGTCATGAGATATGACATTGGCAAGTTACCTTGCTGAAATCTGCCAAGGCAAGGCAGATTTTTACACTTTTGGTCGATTTGCCAAAATCAGCAAAATCCAAATGCTCCTATCCACTTGGACACCTCTGAGGATTGAATCTAAAGGGGACAATCACTGAGCCAAGCCTCCAAAGTCTTTGGAACAAGAAATAGCATGTTGAACCTAGAATTGCCAAAATAGGGACGAGACTCCAATTTTGGATTGGAGCATTCAATGGAAGCATCAAGGTGGCATGAACTGAGCTCTTAGCAACTGAATTCAGTCAAGACTTATCCAAGACCAAGGGAACCAGCAGCATGTGCCCTAACCTCTAGCCATTGACGGCTAGAGGAGACTTGGATTTTCATTTGCCAACATTGGCCAAGCCTACTCAGCAGTTGCCATTCACTATTCCTTGCAAAATAAACTTGCTCTACAATAAATAGAGCTCAATTGTGACCAATTTGAGTACACCAAAGCCATCAAATAGATGCTTTCGTCAAAGTCTCTTCTTTCACTCCAATTTTGCCTTCTAAGGCAAGTCACTATCGGGTTTTGAGTTTGAGAGCTTTTCCAATCAAACCAATCACTCACACACCTCACATACATCATATAGAAGTGATCCAAACACTCACATAACATCTGGAACACTGATTTCACAAAATCACTAGCCAATTGCTCAAGTTCTTGACAGATTTGCAGTTGGGGTACCATCTCAAGTTCCAGATCATTTCAATCCATTCCAAGCATTCATACACACTCCATGGCATCTAGGGAAGCTATCCAGATCATTGGAACCAAGCTGTAAGACCTCCAACACAAATCACGATCACCAGCTGCAAGTGGTAAGCATGAGCTCTTCTAACTCTATGATCCATGCAATTTTTGCTGCACAATAATTTGGCCATATGTTCATAATCATGCATGGAATGTTTCCTCTCAATTAATTGCATTGTTTGAATCGTGTATAAAAAATCCTAGCCTTCATGCAGAAATTAGGGTTCTTGAGGATTTTTCATGATTTCTTGTTATATGTTTAATTTAAATGAAATTAAATACCATAGACATGATCGTGAGGTTGAAACGAGTTGATTGGTATGTGGATTGCATGATATGATTAAGTATTCAGTGAGATTGGAGAGAAAATGCAAATCTGGGCAAAACTGAAAAACGCGCGTGTTCTTGCCTTTGTTCTTGGCGCCATTTTCCAATATTTGAATATTTGAATTTTGTGATTTTATTTAATTGATTCAAAAATTAATTTCTCTCTGAGTTTTAATGATTTTGAGTTGATTCTTTTTTTAATAATTCACAAAAATGTTAAAATATTTTATTTTCCCAAAAAACCCAAAAATATTATTTATTTTGTATAATTGATATTTTTGCAAAGAATTAATGTTTTAATTGTTTTTAACATTTAAAATATTTTTTTCCACCTTGATTTTGCAACTTTTAATGCTTTCTAATTATTTTGTAGGTCAATACTTAATTTTTGAAGCATTAATCCAAGATCACAATTTGTTTTTCATATGTTAAACAATTTTGATCATTTTAATTGAATTTTTATTCAATTAAAACACATTTTGAAAACAAATTAGGGTTTTTGGATTAATTCAACCCTCATAAATCATATTCAAAACTTTTTGGGCCTCTAATAGAGTGTAAGACCCAATCCCCTTTTAACCAAAACCATTTGGGCCTCACTTATTGTATAAGTCCCTCTGTGTTAAAAGAAAACCTCGGCGCGATAGCCATTTTTAAACGAAAAATCAACTGGGCCTACCCTCGTGTCATAAGCCCCACTCTCACTCTTTTAAAACATTTTTGGGCCTCTTGAGAGAGTGTAAGACCCATCTTTTTGTACAGAAAACCTTTTTTGGGCCACAGTCACTTGTCTAAGTCCCTCTGTACAAATTCAAACAGTGCGTTCACTGATAAAACCCTGGGTCTCTCCTTGAGCTGTAAGCCCCAAACCTTTCTTTTTCAAAGCACTTTCTCCTTTGATTTTGAATATACTGTTGTTTTCAATCTTTCTTTGTTGAACAATAAACCAAACAGCATGGAAGCTCTACAACCGAGTAAGTGGTTATTGCTTTTATTTACCGCTTTCATATACATATAACTGTATTGTGGGGCTGTTTCGCTGTCAGTCTTCTTTCATAAACTCATATCAACTGTGTAATAATAGTATAAATATTTAGAGTTTCCCCGGCAACTACGTCTAGAACTAGGTGACGCCGTTTCGTTTATTCGTAGAAATAGACAACTAGACCCCCAATAGGATCACCAGATACAGTCTTCTCTTCGGCTGTCCTCATTAGGAATTGTCAAGAAATTCTACTCCCAGAGATGAATGTATTCTCCGTGAATGACATCTTTGAGTTTCTTCCAAATTCTCGAACTTTCCTGGCTTGATCTATTCCTCGGGGTTTGGGGACCCATCGGCTTCTTAAAAGCATCGGCCTCCTCTTCGGCATCGTACAAGGACCCACAGGCTTCCTAAAAGCAACCCCGCCTATTCTTGGGCTTAGTACAAGGACCCGCCGGTTTCTTAGAAGTATTCACAGCCTCCTCTTAGGCTTCGTATAATGATCTCTTCCTCCGGGAATGATAACCTCCTCTTGGGTTTAGTACAAGGACCCGTCTGCTTCTTAAAAGATTCCAGCCTCCTCTTGGGCTTCGTACAAATTGTCCCGACGACCTCCTAGAGGTATAGGAACAGAACTTAGTCATCTGCATAGAGCAGTCCTTTCAAAGAGTCTACTACTGTTTCTTGAAGCATAGTACCAAAGATGAAACTCTAGACTTGGACAGTTTAATCTCCTTGAGTCTCAAAGACATTCTTAAGTGACCCCTTCGTTAAATAGGAAGGAAACCCGTAAACTCGGACAGTCTCAATACCCTTCGGATTTCCCATTTCCTTAAAGAATAGGAAATATCCCGGATCCTCGAATAAAAAATCCCTTAGTGCCAGTGTTGCCCATATAAGAACTGATTTTCTCTTTAAATCAGTATACTGGACCTGTCACTTAACTGAAACAGTAACCATAGCCTTTTCTTAGGCTTTGTATAATGATCCTTCTCCAGTGAAGTTAGCCTCTCTCTTGGGCTTTATACAATGATTCTCCCCAGCAGAGTCAAACAACATTTAGCCTCTCTCTCGGACTTTGTACGAGACAGATAAGAGACTCCCTCGTTGAGTCAATCACCCCTTTCGCCTCCATCTCGGGCTTTATACGAGATACACAAAGGTTCTTATTGAGCCAAACAAACTTCAGCCTCCATCTCGGGCTTCGTATGAGATACAAAAAAACTCTCTTGTTGAGTCAAATAGCCTTCATCTCAGGCTTTATACGAGATAACAAAAGACTCCACCGTCGAGTCAAAACCTTTTAGCCTCTCTCTCGGGCTTTGTACAAGACACATATTAGCCTCCTCTTAGGCTTTGTATAAGAAAACCACTGGTTGGTCCAATCAACCTTTTAGTATCAAAGCTGTGCCTCGTTCACAGTACACAAACATCAACAACTCCTTCCCCTTCATCTAATCGCTGTAAGCGGAAAGCCTCTGGATCATCTACATCCATGCCACTATCCCTCTTTTAGCATGAGAAATTCCTAAGGAAAGATGGCATTGCTCTACACTGAGTTAAAGTCTTCTCCTTCAGGTTAAAATCCCCTATAAAGGAAATTATGGCATTGTCGGATTCACACATCTCGGTTAAAGTAATTCTCCTTTATAAACAGTTGTGACAGACAGACCCTCTTTAGAGATGACAAATTCTCTCTAAAGTCAAACTCTTCAGCTTCATATCTTGGGCTTCGAACAAGATACAAATAAACCTTTCAGCTTCATATCTTGGGCTTCGAACAAGATACAAATAAACCTTTCAGCTTCACATCTTGGGCTTTGAACAAGATACAAACCACCTTTCGCTTCACGTCTTGGGCTTTGAACAAGACACCAAATACCATTTCCTCCCATAGAATAGGAGGAACTACGAATGCTCTGATTTCCTTGTTTCGGTAAACAGGAATACGTAGGCATAAGATCAAAAGAAAAGATCTTAGCGAGCACACTAAACAAAAACCCTAAATCCCATACTCTCATATATCTATAAAAAAGCATCAGTCCTAACATCCTAATCCTTGTTCCCCGCCAGAAACCTGTCATTCTGTCAAAATAGCACAAGAAAGGCCCCACCACATTGATCGCATCCGTAACCTAACAGACCGCTGTTTAAACTCAGTATGCAAGCAGGGTTAATTGGAGACATCTATTTCCCTTCCTTCATCAACTTTAATAGGATAAAAAATGAATCGACCTATAGTAAACCAACGCAGAGAGCGACCGCGCTTAAGAACCGCGTCCAAAATCGCTCGCTACACAAAAATGGCGCCTACCGTGGGGCCTCTCATTCTTTCTTAACGTTTAAGGTGAAAACCTTGGACAAATCCTTTTCATGGCGGTGGCCACCACAGAAAAATGGCGCCCACCGTGGGGCTCTTAACCTTTTTTCTCTTCACTTGTGTGAATACCATAGATTGGGGCTTCCGCCGGGGAATCCATTTTCTGTCAGGAACTTAGGACTCATAGCTTTAAAGGTCTAGGATGTTTAGGACAAATATATATACTGCTTTTCCTAATTGCTATACCTGTTTATTTTTCTGCTAATGGGAATACGTGTGATTCTGCATGTGGAAAGATTGAGTATACACTTAAGATAAGTGATGGCGACGAGGTCGACCATCAACCTCAGTGGAGGCTGACCAATGCAACCCATTCCCTCTCTTAGGCAATGGGCCGATTGTGATGTCTGAGAAGCTGAGGAGCCAAACCCTTTTGTAGTGCGGAAACTATCAGAAATAGTTGTCACGCGATACTACCCTCATTTGAGGCTGGTGATCTATTCTCGGTGAATGGCACTTACTCTAAGATTGCTCTACAACTCGCTAGCGATCCGCTTGTTGTTTTGCTTTCCTGGGAGGAGCTGATGATAATGAGTATAGGTACAAAAATCACCTTAGTATAAACCTTTGGGGATAGGTAGAGCCTTGACTTCATGACAACGACCCTTTGACCCCATGTTTTTTCTATGTTTTTGTGTGCTGCATTCATGCATTCATTTAAAAAACATTAAAACATTCAAAAAAAAATTTCTCTTCTAGTCTCTCTGTTTTTCAAATTAAACTAAGACTGTGATTGCAAATATCAGAGAAAAAGATTAGGCTAATGGATTTCGGTAGAAGGAGAACCCATAGGTATACCTTCAAGGTTCCAAAGCTAGAGAATTTAAGAGGTTTAGCAGGGATGATCACAAACCAGGAGGCTTTCAGAGCCAAGCACGGAGGTTTGCTACCACTGTTAAGAGTCCATGTGATTGAGGGAATCATGGATGCGCTCATTCAGTTTTACGATCCGGTTTATCACTGTTTCACATTCCTGGATTACCAGCTCGCACTAACGCTGGAGGAGTATTCTCACCTGACTGATCTACACATTACTGATCAAGCTCCATTTTCTGGACTGGAAGAAATTCCAAAGAATCAGACCATTGCAAGAGCAATTCATTTGGACGAGTCTGAGGTCAAGACTCACATGACCGCTAAGGGTGGCATCCAAGGTTTGCCAGCCCAGTTCTTGACAAAGAAAGCCTTGTATTTTGCCAGTATAGGAAACATGACTGCTTTTGAAAGCGTCTTTGTCTTGCTCACCTACGGGTTATTTTTGTTTCCCAACATCAATAACTTCGTCGATATCAACGCCATTAAGGTTTTTCTCATTGGAAACCCTGTGCCGACTTTGCTCGCAGATACGTATCATTCTGTACACTTGGGAAATTTGTACAGCAGAGGGGAGATCACATGTTGTGTACCTTTGCTTTACAAATGGTTTATCTCCCACTTGCCCAAGTCTGCTGCTTTTTGGGATTGCAAGAGTGCCTTACGTTGGTCGCAGAAAATCATGCCCCTCACCAACTCTGACATAGATTGGTGTAATAGGATCTATGATGGAATCAGAATCATTGATCGTTGTGGAAACTTCCCCAACGTACCCCTTATAGGAACTAAGGGAGGAATCAATTACCATCCAGTTCTCGTTCGTCGTCAATTTGGATACCCGATGAGACACGTCCCACGGGGTGTTCATCTGGAAGGTCTTTTCTTCAAGGAAGGAGAAAATGACAGAGCACTAAAGACGGAAATAGTGAACGCTTGGAAACATGTTCATAAGAAAGGACGGGAGTCTCTAGGAAAACCGGACTGTGTCTCGGTGGAGCCTTATCTCCACTGGGTACAAACTAGAGCTCTTAAGCTAAAAATGCCTTATTCTCGTTACGGAATTCTTCCGCTGAGGGAATCTGTCATGTACTTCATGACGGAAACTGAAAAGCTTTAGGTTACTCTCAACAAAGTTCGAAAGGAGAGAAGGTCTTGGAAGAACAAGTACCGCACCCTCAACGTAGAGTGCATCAAAATACAACAATTACTAAAAGATAAAGATGCTCTGATTGAAATTTTGGAGCAACATGCTGTGGAAAATCAAGATGACCAAAGGAATTTGCTCACTCCTTTCACCTGGCAAAGGAATGATAACCCGACAACGGCCCAAGAGCCCCGGTCAAAGAAAAGGAAAATACCAGAGTCAGCACCCGATTTCTCTTCAGAGAGGACTCGGGACCCATTAGCTTAGGTTTCTGTTCCTGCACCTTGTAATCTACTGTATTTCCATTTCTGTAATCCTTTGAATTCAATAAAAAAGGGTTTCCCCACTGTTTAATATTTGCAATCTAATTGTCGAAGTTTATTTGGTTAAACCAAAAAACGATTAATATAATCATTGCATTCATCATTCTCACATCGCGTATTCTTCTTACCTACAAATCTCATGTTTGTGTCTCGGTTTTAGAGTCAAACTGTCTCATTCGTATAATACTCGGGCCAATCATCAGAAAAAGATGGATGATCTTGAGGAAGAAAACAGAGAGTTGAAGGAAGAGATCGACGCTCTGAGAGAGGATATGAGAAAGCTTCGTAATGACATGCAAGCCATGGCAGAAGCTCAGCTACAAAGGACTGTGATCTCAGAGATCACCTCAACGCCCATAGTGGAAAAGTCTAATCCTAGGTATCAAATGCCGAAAGATCATCCTTAGGGCATGCCTGTTAACTATATCCCGGAAGGATATGTTCCGCCGATCACTGAAGATCAGGGAATCATAACAGAAGCCGCTGGGCCTGAAGGTTACAAACTTCAAGAAAGCGAAGATGCCAGGGGCATACTGAAGACTCCTGAAGGTTACAAACTTCGGGAAACACCAAGATTCGCTACCGTAGTCACGGTACCACCCCCTGTGGTGCACACTGTCCTGGAAGGACAGATTCCACCGATACCTTCTGGTAAAAAGGAAACTATGTTCGATAGAATGGATGAATTCCAGGAACAGTTCTTAGAAATGCAGAAAGAACTGCAAGCCATCCGCGGTCAGGATCTATTTGGAAAGGACGCCGCAGACCTCTGCTTGGTCCCCAATGTGAAAGTTCCGCACAAATTTCAAGTGCCCGACTTTGAAAAATACAAGGGTAACTCTTGCCCTCAAAGCCATCTGGTGATGTACGCTCGGCGAATGTCAGCTCAAACGGAGAATCAAGACCTACTGATTCACTACTTCTAGGATAGTTTAATCGGTGCCGCACTCAAATGGTACATGGGTTTAAACCATACTACGATCAGCACTTTCAGAGATCTTGGCACTGCCTTCGTCCAAAAATACAAATACAATTTGGACATGGCACCCGACAGAGATCAACTCAGATCGATGTCGCAAAAGGACAAGGAAACCCTTAAGGAGTATGCTCAAAGGTGGCGTGAAATTGCCGCTCAAATTTGTCCGCCTCATGAGGAAATAGAGATGACAAAGATCTTCTTAAAAACCTTAAGCTCATTTTATTATGACCGAATGGTTGCCAGTGCACCCAGTGATTTCACCGAGATGGTGGGCATGGGCGTACGTCTTGAGGAAGCCGTCCGAGAAGGACGTTTGGTAAAAGACACTGGATCGACGAGTGGTACTAAAAAATACGGTAGTGCTCTCCCTAAGAAAAAAGAACAAGATATTGGGAATATCTCTCTCAGAAAGCAAAGGCGACGTTATCAGCCGGTAACAGCTGTAACTCCTGCTATCAGCCCTGCGCCTATTCTTACGTATCAACCTCAGGTTGCGCAGAGCCAACCTGATCAGCAAAGGACACAACAACCTCTTCAGTAGGCTCGTCCTCCATACAATAACAACCGTACAACACGGCCACCAGGGTTTGATCCTATACCCATGTTGTACGCAGAACTATTTCCATTACTACTGGCTAAGGGGCACATTCAGACTAAGTCCCCTCTTACAGTACCGAAAAATCCGCCTTTCTGGTTTAAGGTGGATCAAACTTACCCTTATCATCAAGGAGGATCAGGGCATAACATAGAGACTTATCTCAATTTCAAGGCCGACGTGCAAAAACTTGTTAGGAGCGGGCTCTTATCCTTCAAGGATACAAATCCTAATGTTCTCACGAACCCGCTGCCTCAACATGAGAAGGCTGCAGTCAATTTGATAGAAGGAGAATTTAACAATGTCTATCAAATTCACGATGTACTCTTATTGAGGACCAATCTGGTCAAGATGCATTATAGACAGAGTGGATATAGCCATGTGCCACCTCATAACTATCATCAGTGTGATATCTGCTCTAAAGACAACTAGGGATGTTCTGTGGTGCAAGCAGCTCTACAGGAACAAATGGATCTCAGATGGATCCAAGAGCACCGAGTTCGTGGAGTTAACATGGTTTACACGAATTCCAAAGTCATTCAGAACCACGATATCCGTGCAATAAATGTCAATCTGGTGGAAATGCACTAAAGGTAAAGCCAATATCATAATCTGCCGCGACACGATTACAGTTCTTGTCTGACTTGCTCGGTAAACAAACAGGGATACTCTTTCATACAGGAGGCCCTCCAGCGTCAGATGGATCTTGGATGGATCCAAGACTACCATGATAGGAACCCTTATCAGATCAACATGGTTCAGATCTTTGATATTCGCGTGATGAATACCAACCTGGTAGAGTTACATGCTGAACAGGTCCGACTTGGATTCCTGGTATCACATAATTATCAAAGCTGTAAGGCGGGTTGCGAAAACGATCGAGGTTGTACCCTTGTCCGGGAGGCACTTCAGCACTTGTTAAATCATTGGTGGATGCCAATCTATATGGATGAAGATACTCTGCAAATTAGTATCAGTAACAGGAATCCTACTCGGCGCCAGAGTCAGGATGTCCGATCTGTGGAAGGTAACCTAGTGAAGTTACATTGTATTTAAAGTGGGCGTGGCCAGGTGCCACCACACAATTATGACCGTTGTAGCATCTGTTCGGAAAGTAACCAAGGGTGTTACCTTGTGAGAGCAGCTCTTCAAGGTTAGGTGATTCGTGGAGAAATTCGTCCATATCCGGGTTCTGGACCCATCAACTGGACGCCGAACTACCTTGCCGATCAAGTTGAGGATGTTGTCACAATCTCTGGTCATCACAGGACCAGGGATATTTTTGCCATTATCCCTCTACTTGATGAATCTAAAGTTCCCAACCGGGAACAAATCGAGATTACTTACGATGGTCAGAAAAATCAGAAGGTTCCCATAGTCATCTATCTGCCCGGACGAATACCGTATGAATCAGCTAAGGCAATCCCTTACAAATACGGTGCAAAGATAATTGAAAATGGAAAGGAAATTCCATTACCCTCTGTCGTAAACATTGCAGACATCAGTCGTGTAACACAGAGTGGTAGAATCTTCAACCGAGGGGTTGGGGAACCTAACAAAGAAAAGGAACTTCAGACAGAAGCTCCTGATCCACCAGTCGGTCAATCCAGTAATCCCGACCTTTCGAAAAATGATGATGAGATGCTGAAGCTCATCCAAAGGAGTGAATACAACATTGTTGATCAACTGTTACAAACTCCTTCAAAGATCTCTGTGTTATCACTGTTACTTAGTTCAGAAGCGCACAGGGAGGCTCTACAGAAAGTTTTGGAGCAAGCCTTTGTGGAACAGGATGTAACAATCAGACAGTTCGATAGCATTGTCTTTAACATCACTTCCTGCAATAATTTGGGATTTAGTGATGAGGAATTACCCGAAGAGGGTCGCCGTCATAACACGGCGCTCAACATTACAGTTAACTTCCAGGACGATGCTTTAGCCAGCGTACTGGTAGACACAGGGTCAGCCCTGAATGTTATGCCGAAGTCCACTTTGATACAATTATCATTCAAAGGCCCTCCGATGAGAATCAGCGAGGTCATCGTAAAAGCATTCGATGGATCCAGAAAAACAGTTATCGACGAAGTTGATCTTCCCATAACTATTGGTCCTCACACTTTCCAAGTCACTTTCCAGGTCATGGACATCCGGGCAACTTACAGTTGTTTATTAGGAAGACCTTGGATACATCAGGCTGGAGCGGTTACTTCAACCCTCCACCAAAAGCTAAAGTTCGTCAAGAACGATCAACTTGTCACAGTTTGTGGGGAATAAGCCTTGCTCGTGAGTAGTTTATCATCATCTACTTGTGTAGAACCCAAGGAGGTTATTGGAACGCAGTTCCAAGCACTGTCGGTAAGCAAGGATAATCAATCCCAAGGAGGAACCTCGATTTCCTCATACAACGATGCTATCAAAGCAGTCGAGAGTACCGATACGACAGGATAGGGACAGCTTGTCATTCCTACTAGCAATACAATAAAGAAGGGTCTTGGTTTTTCTGCAACCTGTACCCAGACAGCTGCCAACGATGAAAGTCTTCATCCCCTTCAAAACTTCTTCCACAGTGGAGGTTTCCTTCACCCAGTGTCTCAAGCAGTACATGCTATCAATGAGGAAGATCCCTCTGACACAGATGAAGAATGGAAGTCCTACCTCAACGAGGACGGTTATATGTCTCAGGAAGTGGTGCCTACGCCATTTTGCTATCCCGCACAGAGTCCGAGATTTATACCACGGTCAGATGTTGAAATGATATACGGAGGTTGTGATCCGGAAGGATGCCGTGCTCCACCAAATTCGTTAGAGGAGGACACTCTGATGAAAGACAACTTTGACCACGACTACTATGGCCCAATGGATGGTCTGCCAATGTGGCAACCTTATCCAGGAGATCTGGGGTAAGAGAGTCAGCCGAACAATGAAAATTAGCTGACCGTCATTGAACAAAATACCTGTGTCCCCACCATGTCATGGGATCAACACTCAGGTCATTCAGAAACTACTCAACATGAAGATGAATTCGCAACATTTGCAGGACTTGAATTCATCAACTATGCTTTTCCCGAGGTCAACGTCATCGAGAGAGATGACTCCTCCAGTTCCAAAGAAGTTTGTGACACTCTGGGAGAACCAAGTGGAAAATACGACTTTATGGTCAAGTACACTCCGCCCGAAAGCTCTCGTATCAAGTTCGAAGACATCCAGCCAACTGGATGGGGAGATACAGCTGAGATCACAACTACTCTGCATAACGCAACAAAGGAATTCTCCTACGACAACTCTGCCTGGGAGACAGATTCCAATGATCCTGCTCCACTAGAAATCAACATCATTTATGGGGACAAATCAAGGAAGGTACTAGACTTTGTGATTCACCGAGGAGTTCGCCGCCATTGGGTTGCTGCCGATGTTCCGAAGGTCGTTCATCAGTCAAAGTAATTGCCATCTTTAACCTTTCACCCTGCCCAGGTGAAACAGATGTTTTGATAGGGCTCACTTTCTGTAAACTTTCCCTCTTCGCTTTGCCCAAAGCGACAGAGTTTTGTTTTATAGGGCTGTAGTTTCGAGAATCGGCTTGTTCATTAATAAAATAACGTCGTTCTATAATTTTCGCATTAATTTCTGTTTTCTCTTTTCGATTTTCAGAAAATGGTAATCCTAAAAAACAATTAAAAATAAAAATAAGCAGTAAAAAAAATACACTACACACACTTTTGCATTTTCTCTATCTCTTCTAAACACGAATCATCACGTCATGCAGATTGCCTGTTTTAAACCCCGTTGAAACATACGATCCGATGCCTTCTCCCAACTTTGAGTTCCCGGTATTCGAGGCTGAAGAAGAAGATGACAACGAAATTCCAGAAGAGATCTCCCGACTACTCAGACAAGAGGAAAGGTCAATTGAACCTCACAAAGAGCCGTTGGAAATGGTAAACTTGGGTTCAGAAAAAGAGAGAAAAGAAATCAAGATTGGGGCATTGCTCAGTCCAACTGCCAAAGAGAGTTTGATAAAGCTTCTCAGAGAATTCCCCGATGTATTCGCTTGGTCCTATCAGGATATGCCAGGGTTGGATACCAGCATCGTGGAACATCACTTACCGTTAAGATCGGAATATCCTCCAGTAAAGCAAAGGTTGAGACGGACTCACCCGGACATGGCCATCAAAATCAAGGAGGAAGTACAGAAACAAATTGACGCGGGTTTCCTCGCTACATCTGAATATCCTCAATGGTTAGCCAATATCGTACCCGTTCCCAAAAAGGACGGAAAGGTCAGAATGTGTGTTGATTACAGGGATCTGAATAAGGCTAGTCCAAAGGACGACTTTCCTTTACCACACATTGACATGCTGGTAGACAGTACAATAAAATTCAAAGTTTTCTCCTTCATGGATGGATTCTCGGGCTATAATCAAATCAAAATGGCGCCGAAAGACATGGAGAAAACTTTGTTCATTACCCCATGGGGACCTTTTGTTACAAGGTAATGCCGTTCGGTTTGAATAACGCTGGGGCAACCTATCAAAGGGCCATGACTACTCTGTTTTATGACATGATACACAAAGAAATCGAGGTATATGTCGATGATATGATTGCAAAATCAAAAATAGAAAGTGAGCACGTTGAACATTTGTCAAAATTGTTCGAACGTCTAAGAAAATTCAAGCTCCGCTTGAATCCCAACAAGTGCACCTTCGGTGTCCGTTCAGGGAAACTTTTAGGGTTCATCGTCAGCCAAAAAGGAATTGAGGTTGATCCTGACAAGGTTAAGGCCATTCAAGAAATGCCTTCTCCAAAAACTGAAAAACAAGTCAGAGGATTCCTGGGACGTTTGAACTACATCTCCAGATTCATATTCCTTATGACCGTGACCTGTGCGCCGATTTTCAAATTACTAAAAAAGAACCAGGATTGCGTTTGGTCAGAAGAATGCCAATCTGCCTTCGACAGTATCAAGGAATATTTGTTGAATCCTCCGATTCTATCACCTCCAGTGGAAGGAAGACCACTGATCATTTACCTCACAGTCTTGGAAGACTCAATGGGATGTGTACTTGGCCAACAGGACGAAACCAAAAGGAAGGAGTCTGCCATTTACTATTTGAGCAAGAAATTCACCGACTGCGAAACTCGGTACACGATGCTTGAGAAAACTTGTTGCGCTTTGGCTTGGGCAGCCAAACGTCTTCGCCAATACATGATTCGTCATACTACTTGGTTAATCTCAGAAATGGATCCAATCAAGTATGTCTTTGAAAAGCCTCCTCTCACGGGAAGAATTGCCCGTTGGCAGATGCTGTTATCAGAATATGACATAGAGTACCACGCTCAGAAAGCCGTTAAGGGAAGTATTTTAGCCGATCATTTGGCTCATCAACCGATTGACGATCAAGAATCAGTCGGGTTTGACTTCCCAGACGAAGATGTCATGTATCTAAAAATGAAAGACTGCGATGAACCGTTACCCAGTGAAGGGCCAGAACCAGGTTCCCAATGGGGACTTATCTTTGACGGAGCAGTTAATCATTACGGAAATGGAATTGGGGCAATCATTGTTACCCCTCAGGGTACCCACATTCCTTTCACTGCCAGACTTACGTTCAAATGTACGAACAACGAGGCCGAATACGAAGCTTGTATTATGGGTCTCGAAGAAGCGATTGATTTAAGGATCAAAAACTTAGACGTATATGGCGACTCAGCCCTGGTTATCAATCAGATTAAAGGAGATTGGAACACATACCAATCAGGATTGATTCCTTACAAAGACTACGCAAGAAGGTTGCTACCTTTCTTCAACAGAGTTGAGTTTCATCACATCCCTCGTGATGAGAATCACATGGCTGATGCATTAGCCACTATCTCTTCCATGATTAGTGTAGGTCAATGGAACGACCTTCCTAAGATCGACATAATGCGCCTTGAAAGGCCCGCTTACATCTTCACGATTGAAGCAGTCCTAGACGACAAGCCTTGGTATCACGATATCAAATGCTTCCTTCAGAGACAAGAGTACCCATCTGGGGCACTCAGAAAAGACAGAAAAACCCTCAGAAGATTGGCTGGAAACTTCTTCCTGAGCGGTGACACTCTTTATAAGAGAAATTTTGACATGGTCTTGCTCCGATGCGTAGACAGACCAGAAGCAGACATGCTTATGAAAGAAATTCATGAAGGATCCTTTGGCACTCATGCCAACGGACACACAATGGCAAGAAAAATCCTAAGAGCAGGGTACTATTGGTTGACAATGGAATCCGACTGCTATAAGTACATGAGGAGGTGTCACAAGTGTCAGATATACTCTGACAAAATTCATGTACCGCTATCACATCTCAAAGTTCTCTCTTCCCCGTGGCCATTCTCGATATGGGGAATTGACATGATTGGCATGATTGAGCCCAAGGCTTCAAACGGACATCGGTTCATCCTGGTAGCCATTGACTATTTCACCAAGTGGGTCGAAGCAGCATCATACGCTAATGTAATTCGACAAGTGGTGGTCCGATTTATCAAAAACAATATCATCTGCCGTTATGGTGTTCTGAGCCAGATCATTACTGATAATGGATCTAACTTGAATAATAAGATGATGAAAGAGTTGTGCGCAGAGTTCAAGATCGAACATCATAACTCATCTCCCTACCGACCAAAGATGAACTGAGCGGTAGAAGCGGCCAATAAGAACATCAAGAAGATCGTTCAAAAGATGGTTGTAACCTACAAAGACTGGCACGAGATGCTACCCTTTGCTCTTCACGGTTATCGTACACCTGTCCGTACTTCAACAGGGGCAACCCCTTTCTCTCTAGTGTATGGCATGGAAGCAGTGCTCCCCATAGAAGTAGAGATCCCGTCAATCCGAGTATTGATGGAAGCTAAGCTCACCGAAGCTGAATGGTGTCAAAGCCGACACGACGAACTGAATCTAATCGAAGAAAAGCAAATCACGACACTATGCCACGGTCAGTTGTATCAGCAGAGAATGAAGAAGGCGTTCGACAAAAAGGTCCGACCTCGTGTCTTCAGAAGGGGAGGCCTCGTGCTCAAGAAGATACAATCATTTCTCACTAACTCTCGGGGCAAATGAACCCTAAATTATGATGGCCCCTATGTGGTCACGAAAGCTTTCTCAGGTGACGCCTTGAGACTTGTAACCATGGACGGAGAGGAATTTTCCTACCCAACAAATGTTGATGTAGTCAAGAAATACTTCGCCTAAACTAAAAAAAACGTCTCGGTGGATTGAAAACCCGAAAGGGCGGTCCAGGCAAAAGTTAGAGACAAAAAAAAAATCATCCCGATGGATTGGAAACATCATAGTACAATCCAGGCAAAAGTTAGGGATAATGGCAAGTAACTATGTTCAACAGAGGCAAGTCCCTCAGCAACAGTTACATCATCCGTCAGAAAACTTCAGTCAAGGTCATCTTCGACAGAAGCTCAGGATGCCCCGAATTCAAAGTTGGTAGAAGGATAACGGTCGTTATGTTTCAACGTAGCCCTTTTCCCTATAAATTACCATTTTCTAACTTTGTATATACTCTTTGGAATCATGCGTTTGGCTGATCTCCATCTTATCAATAAAATTTGAGCCTTTGTGCTTTTGTTTGTAATTCTCATTTTTTTTAGCTTTACAGAACGACATTTTAACATGATTAACGATTCTTGAAATAAAACAAAAATGAATTTACTTATTAAAACTTTTTCTGATTTTTAATAAAGACGGCAATTTCTTTTGACTGTTGAACATCAGAAGAACATCGGTCGCTTCTCCAGAAGTAATTGAACCTCAAAGTACAGAATCAAAGTACTCCTTCTAACCCAGTACGCCTGAATGAAAGGATCAACTGTGTCAGAGACCTTGTTTCGTCTGACACGCCTCGGCCGAGTTCTAATCTCCTAAGCCCGATCAACGGTATTCCCCGCAGGGACTATCTCTCCTAAGCAAGGTAGAATTGCTAATTTTTTGACCAACGGTACTTCTTCGCCCCATGATGGCTGAGTATCCAGTCGTGTTCACTCGTCAGTCTGTATGTCGCGTCAGTTTTGTCAGCATATACATACATACATCATGCATTTGATTTGCATTCACATTTCATATTGCATCACTATCACTCTAGTCGGTCTTATCCCCTAGTGATAGAAGTTCTCTCAATCGAGTTGTCAGTTCTTGCCTCGTCAGGAAACACTGCGTTTGAACAACCTCGCCTCTAGTTTATTTCTGGAAGGAAGTTGGCCCTTGACCACTTTGATAACTTGAACCTCTGAAAAACCAGAGGAACTTTTAGTCAGCATCACTCTTTGCCATTGAAGATGATATCCTTGCTTTCCCGGATTAAGGAAAATCCACAGAGAAAGCCTCGTAATCAGAGATTTGGCAGCATGCCAGTTTCGCTCCGAAAAGACCGCTGATGAAAAGGTCATCGACACCTCAAAATTGGACCCCATCATATGGCATTTCTCCGGGAAGATCCCGAGAAAAGTATGATGTAATATCCCCAAGCGGAAGTAGTCTCTCAAGAGACTCACTTTCCCCAGATAGAGTCGGCGAATGGCGTCTCCAACAGAGAAGTTTGTGCAACTCTACAACTCAGACGACTGGGTTTCCCAGCAAGTCTGACATCATTCCTTTTCCCATCAAATGGCATCTCCCCAGGAAAATCCGGCGAGAAGTTTGAGGAGAACCGCTACAAATAGCGTCCCTTGTCAATAAAGTTTATTGACAAAAGAAACTTAGACCAGTTCCTTGGTAGGAAACCAGGATCGAGGGGAAGTTTAAATCAGAAACTAAGACCAGTTCCTTGGTAGGAAACCAGGATCGAGGGGAAGTTAACAAAAAGAAACTGAGACCAGTTCCTTGGTAGGAAACTAGGATCGAGGGGAAGTTTAAATCAGAAACTAAGACCAGTTCCTTGGTAGGAAACCAGGATCGAGGGGAAGTTAACAAAAAGAAACTGAGACCAGTTCCTTGGTAGGAAACCAGGATCGAGGGGAGGTTTATCACAAAAAGAAACTGAGACCAGCTCCTTGGCTGAAGACCAGGATCGAGGGGAAGTTTAACTTTTCTAAGCATCATTTCTTAGCAAAAGAGGATGAATGCACAAGCTGCCATTCATAGTCGTCAAAATTTTGGATATTCCGATATTTAATCCTCTTGCACCCCGAATGCCCGAATACCTTCGTCATTCACACCTTCGGGTCCAAGAAGATTAAATAGGGGCATCTGTCATACCCCAAATTTTGACCACTAAGATTTCCCATCATTGTGAAAATCATCATCACAATATGGAGGAACCATCATACTTCATCAGCCTCCCCAAAGATGGGTGAGCATCCACTGCAATCAAATTTAGGGTTTCAAGCCCTCTCAGAGCTCTTAGACAAATGATCAATCAAAGAGTGACATGATCTTCAACTTGTCTAACCTCTCAAGTAGCTACAATGTATCAAGAGGACTCCTACTTCAAGGATTAAGCACAAGAATGCTCCCTTCTAGGTGGATCAAGCCTCAAGATCGCCAGTATCACCAAATTAGGGTTTTGGTCGACCAGGGCCTCCAGATGGAAATTTTCATCTGAGCATAAGCCAAGGATCCAAAACATAACCTAATATGCTCCATGGGACCTCATGGACCCAAGCATCAAGTCAATTTTGCCTTAGGGGATGCATTCATAAAAAATCAGGAATTAGGGTTTCTTGACCTAATTCACCCCTAAGTTGACTTTTAAGGCAAATCATGAGCCAAGACCTCAAGAGAGGGTTTGAGGGTCTCTAATGAATTATATTGATCCATTTGGAACAATGGATTAATCCAAGAAGCTTGAGCAACAAGTCTCAATTTCATCTGCACCACAATTAGGGTTTCGCGGGAAAAGTCAACTGTAACTTTGACTTTTGACCTGGACATGCTCCCAAGCCCTAGGACATGAATCAATATACCTTATGACACCCATGGAACATGTCCATCAAGTTTGATTAAGGTCAAGGACATGATTTCATAAAGGATTGCACAGTTTGGAATTCATCTGATAAAAAGTCAACTGTGCACAAAAGTCAACTTTGACTTTTTGAGATTTTTCACCAAAATGGATTTTAACCCTAAAATGATGTTAATGTATGATTTGAATCATCATTCATCAAGAAAAATCAAAGAAAGTGGGATAACTTGTAAAAGGGGTAACCATAAAAACTTAGAAAAATTTCTAAGTTATGGAAAAAGTGACACTAATGTGCCAACTTTGGAGGACCATAACTCCTAAACCACAAGGACATTGTGCCCCATTCAAAGCTAGATTTGTAGATCTCATTTCCCTCTACAAAAGCGTCATACTGACCTATGTCCAAATTCCTCATGAATTTTGAGTTATGGAGTGATCAAAATCAAGAAAAGTCACTTTGTTCCAACACTTAGTGAAAATTTCACTAAGTTAGATTTTACCTTACTTTTTGCCAAATGTAGGGGGATTTTTCACTTGGATTCAAAAGAGATCAAAACCAAACATGTTCAAACAGTTGTTGTATCATGTAAGGGCTTTCCAAAATGGCCAAGAACATTACCAAATTCAATTTGAGTCATGAGATATGACATTGGCAAGTTGCCTTGCTGAAATCTGTCAAGGCAAGGCAGATTTTTACACTTTTGGTCGATTTGCCAAAATCAGCCAAATCCAAATGCTCCTATCCACTTGGACACCTCTGAGGATTAAATCTAAAGGGGACAATCATTGAGCCAAGCCTCCAAAGTCTTTGGAACAAGAAATAGCATGTTGAACCTAGAATTGCCAAAATACGGACAAGACTCCAATTTTGGATTGGAGCATTCAATGGAAACATCAAGGTGGCATGAACTGAGCTCTTAGCAACTGAATTCAGTCAAGACTTATCCAAGACCAAGGGAACCAGCAGCCTGTGCCCTAACCTCTAGTCAATGGCTAGAAGAGACTTGGATTTTCATTTGCCAACATTGGCCAAACCTACTCAGCAGTTGCCATTCACTATTCCTTGCAAAACAAACTTGCTCTACTATAAATAGAGCTCAATTGTGACCAGTTTGAGTACACCAAAGCCATCAAACAGATGCTTTCCTCAAAATCTCTTCTTTCACTCCAATTTTGCCTTCTAAGGCAAGTCACTATCGGGTTTTGAGTTTGAGAGCTTTTCCAATCAAACCAATCACTCACACACCTCACATACATCATATAGAAGTGATCCAAACACTCACATAACATCTGGAACACTGATTTCACAAAATCACTAGCCAATTGCTCAAGTTCTTGACAGATTTGCAGTTGGGGTACCATCTCAAGTTCCAGATCATTTCAATCCATTCCAAGCATTCATACACACTCCATGGCATCTAGGGAAGCTATCCAGATCATTGGAACCTAGCTGTAACACCTCCAACACAAATCACGATCACCAACTGCAAGTGGTAAGCATGAGCTTTTCTAACTCTATGATCCCTGCAATTTTTGCTGCACAATAATTTGGCCATATGTTCATAATCATGCATGGAATGTTTCCCCTCAATTAATTGCATTGTTTGAATCGTCTATAAAAAATCCTAGCCTTCATGCAGAAATTAGGGTTCTTGAGGATTTTTCATGATTTCTTGTTATATGTTTAATTTAAATGAAATTAAATACCATAGACATGATCGTGAGGTTGAAACGAGTTGATTGGTATGTGGATTGCATGATATGATTAAGTATTCAGTGAGATTGGAGAGAAAATGCAAATCTGGGCAAAACTGAAAAACGCGTGTGTTCTTGCCTTTGTTCTTGGCGCCATTTTCCAATATTTGAATATTTGAATTTTGTGATTTTATTTAATTGATTCAAAAATTAATTTCTCTCTGAGTTTTAATGATTTTGAGTTGATTCTTTTTTTAATAATTCACAAAAATGTTAAAATATTTTATTTTCCCAAAAAATCCCAAAAATATTATTTATTTTGTATAATTGATATTTTTGCAAAGAATTAATGTTTTAATTATTTTTAACATTTAAAATATTTTTTTCCACCTTGATTTTGCAACTTTTAATGCTTTCTAATTATTTTGTAGGTCAATACTTAATTTTTGAAGCATTAATCCAAGATCACAATTTGTTTTTCATTTGTTAAACAATTTTGATCATTTTAATTGAATTTTTATTCAATTAAAACACATTTTGAAAACAAATTAGGGTTTTTGGATTAATTCAACCCTCATAAATCATATTCAAAACTCTTTGGGCCTCTAATAGAGTGTAAGATCCAATCCCCTTTTAACCAAAACCAGTTGGGCCTCACTTATTGTATAAGTCCCTCTGCGTTAAAAGAAAACCTCGACGCGATCACCATTTTTAAACGAAAAATCAACTGGGCCTACCCTCGTGTCATAAGCCCCACTCTCACTCTTTTAAAACTTTTTTGGACCTCTTGAGAGAGTGTAAGACCCATCCTTTTGTACAAAAAACCTTTTTTGGGCCACAGTCACTTGTCTAAGTCCCTCTGTACAAATTCAAACAGTGCGCTCACTGATAAAACCCTAGGCCTCTCCTTGAGCTGTAAGCCCCAAACCTTTCTTTTTCAAAGCACTTTCTCCTTTGATTTTGAATATACTGTTGTTTTCAATCTTTCTTTGTTGAACAACTAACCAAACAACATGGAAGCTCTACAACCGAGTAAGTAGTTATTGCTTTCATATACATATAACTGTATTGTGGGGCTGTTTCGCTGTAAGTATTCTTTCATAAACTCATATCAACTATGTAATAATAGTATAGATATTTAGAGTTTCCTCGGCAACTACGTCTAGAACTAGGTGATGCCGTTTCGTTTATTCGTAGAAATAGACAACTAGATCCCCAATAGGATCACCAGATACAGTCTTCTCTTCGGCTGTCCTCATTAGGAATTGTCAAGAAATTCTACTCCCAGAGATGAATGTATTCTCCGTGAATGACATCTTTGAGTTTCTTCCAAATTCTCGAACTTTCCTGGCTTGATCTATTCCTCGTGAATAGCCTGTCTTGAATTTCTCGGGGTTTGGGGACCCATCGGCTTCTTAAAAGCATTGGCCTCCTCTTGGGCATTGTACAAGGACCCACAGGCTTCCTAAAAGCAACCCCGCCTCCTCTTGGGCTTAGTACAAGGACCCGCCGGCTTCTTAGAAGTATTCACAGCCTCCTCTTAGGCTTCGTATAATGATCTCTTCCTCCGGGAATGATAACCTCCTCTTGGGCTTAGTACAAGGACCCGTCGGCTTCTTAAAAGCTTCCAGCCTCCTCTTGGGCTTCGTACAAATTGTCCCGACGACCTCCTAGAGGTATAGGAATAGAACTTAGTCATCTGCATAGAGTAGTCCTTTCAAAGAGTCTACTAGTGTTTCTCGAAGCATAGTACAAAAGATGAAACTCTAGACTTGGACAGTCTAATCTCCTTGAGTCTCAAAGACATTCTCAAGTGACCCCTTCGTTAAATAGGAAGAAAACCCGTAGACTCAGACAGTCTCAATACCCTTCGGATTTCCCGTTTCCTTAAAGAACAGGAAATATCCCGGATCCTTGAATTAAAAATCCCTGAGTGCCAGTGTTGCCCATATAAGAATTGATTTTCTCTTTAAATCAGTATCCTGGACCTGTCACTTAACTAAAACAGTAACCATAGCCTCCTCTTAGGCTTTGTATAGTGAAGTTAGCCTCTCTCTTGGGCTTTATACAATGATTCTCCCCAGCGGAGTCAAACAACGTTTAGCCTCTCTCTCGGGCTTTGTACGAGACAGATAAGAGACTCCCTCATTGATTCAATCACCCCTTTCGCCTCCATCTCGGGCTTTATACGAGATACACAAAGGTTCTTATTGAGCCAAACAAACTTCAGCCTCCATCTCGGGCTTCGTACGAGATACAAAAAAACTCTCTTGTTGAGTCAAATAGCCTTCATCTCGGGCTTTATACGAGATAACAAAAGACTCCACCGTCGAGTCAAAACCTTTTAGCCTCTCTCTCGGGCTTTGTACGAGACACATATTAGCCTCCTCTTAGGCTTTGTATAAGAAAACCACTGGTTAGTCCAATAAACCTTTTAGTATCAAAGCTGTGCCTCGTTCACAATACACAAACATCAACAACTCCTTCCCCTTCATCTAATCGCTGTAAGCGGCAAGCCTCTGGATCATCTACATCCATGCCACTGTCCCTCTTTTAGCATGAGAAATTCCTAAGGAAAGATGGCATTGCTCTACACTGAGTTAAAGTCTTCTCCTTCAGGTTAAAATCCCCTATAAAGGAAATTATGGCATTGCCAGATTCACACATCCCGGTTAAAGTAATTCTCCTTTATAAACAGTTGTGATAGACAGACCCTCTTTAGAGATGACAAATTCTCTCTAAAGTCAAACTCTTCAGCTTCATATCTTTGGCTTCGAACAAGATACAAATAAACCTTTCAGCTTCATATCTTGGGCTTCGAACAAGATACAAATAAACCTTTTAGCTTCACGTCTTGGGCTTTGAACAAGATACAAACCACCTTTCGCTTCACGTCTTGGACTTTGAAAAAGACACCAAATACCATTTCCTCCCATAGAATAGGAGGAACTACGAACGCTCTGATTTCCCTGTTTCGGTAAACAGGAATACGTAGGCATAAGATCGAAAGAAAAGATCTTAGCGAGCACACTAAACAAAAACCCTAAATCCCATACTCTCGTATATCTATCAAAAAGCATCAGTCCTAACATCCTAATCCTTGTTCCCCGCCAGAAACCTGTCATTCTGAAAAAATTGCACAAGAAAGGCCCCACCACATTGATCGCATCCGTAACCTAACAGACCGCTGTTTAAACTCAGTATGCAAGCAGGGTTAATTAGAGACATCTATTTCCCTTCCTTCATCAGCTTTAATATGATAAAAAATGAACCGACCTGTAGTAAACCAACGCAGAGAGCGACCGCGCTTAAGAACCGCGTCCAAAATCGCTCGCTACAGAAGGGCCTTGTCACATTCCTCTGTCCATTCGAATGATGCCTCCTTGCGGAGGAGTTTGAAGAATGGTAGGGCGTGTTGGGCAGATTTGGCCACGAAACGAGATAACGACGCGAGCATCCCATTGAGGGACTGGATGGACTTCTTCGACTTGGGCGTAGGAAACTCGGAGAATGCTCGACACTTATCCGGATTGGCTTCGATTCCTCGTTCCGTTAAGTAGAAACCGAGGAACTTGCCTGCCCGGACACCAAATGTGCACTTCTCTGGGTTAAAACACATTTTGTATTTCCTGGCCTGTTCGAAGACCTTTCTCAAATGGGAAGTATGATCGGTTTCCTCGTGGGATTTTACGATCATGTCTTCCATGTAGACTTCGAGCATGTCGCATATTTCTCCCCGGAAGACCTTGTTCATCATTCTTTGGTAGGTTACTCCGGCGTTCTACAGGCCGAAGGGCATTAAGTTGTAGTAATAGTTGCCCGATTCGGTCATGAAGGCCGTATATTTTTTGTCGGTTATTGCCATTGGAATTTGATTATAGCCCGAGTAGGCGTCCATGAACGATAAAAGTTTAAAACCAGCAGAATTATCAACAAGTTTATCAATATTGGGGAGGGGATAGGCATCTTTCGGGCATGCCTTATTGAGATCGGTGTAATCAATGCACATTCGCCATTTTCCATTAGATTTTTTAACGAGTACAACGTTGGACAGCCAAGTGGTGTACTTGGCCTCCGAAATAAATTTGGCCTCGAGGAGGTCCTTTACAGCTTTTTCAGCAGCCTCCGTTTTCTCCAGAGACTACTTTCTCCTATGTTGTGCTATGGCCTTGACGGTCGGGTCAATTGTCAGTTGGTGGTAGGCGACGGATGGATCCAAGCCAGGCATTTCGGCGGCGCTCCATGCGAAGAGGTCGACATTCTCACGGAGGCATGCTTTGAGCTGCTTCCTCACGATGTCTGGCAGGTCTGCTCCAATCTTCACTCCCCGCTGAGGGTCGTCGCCGAACAGAACAATCTCAAAGTTTCCATCCAGGATTGGGCGCATCGGATGGGAGCTGCTGCTGGACGATGTAGACGGGTTGGCTGAAGCTGCTCGTTCCTCCTGTCGGTCTTCTTCGGGGAAGCGACTGTCGAGGTCGATGGAGTCGACCTGGGGCAGCGGCTTGGCTTCCTCGAAGCTGCTTGGCAACGCTGGCCTGCTCTACGTTTTTGGCTTGGACGCTATGGCGTTGAGCCCCTTTGTGGCTGCTTCGAAACACCGTCGTACAACTTCGATGTCGCCGTGGAGGGTGGCGACCATTCCTTTTGAAGTGTAATACTTCATCTTCAGGTGGACTGTTGAAGGCACCGCTACCAACTCGGCCAGAGTTGGCCTTCCGAATATGCACTGGTAAAGCGACGGGCAGTCGATCACCAGAAATTGCACCTTGACTGATCTGACCGTCTCAGCTGATCCGAAGGTAACGATCAGTTCGACGTATCCCTAAGGCTTGGTCACTGATCCGTTGAACCCCTGCAAATCAGACCCTACGTTGGGGGTAAGGTGTGATTCGTCCAGCTGAAGTGTTGCAAACAGCTGGGAGTACATGATGTCGACCGAGCTGCCCTAGTCGACGAGGATTCTGCGAACGTCGAAGTTCGCCATTTGGGCACTGACGAGCAAAGGTATGCTTGAGTTCGGGGATCCCCCTAGGAGCTCCTCCCGGTAGAAGGAGATGGGGACGGAGCCCTTCTGGGCCTCATCAAGCGTGGTCACCTTATTGGAGCTTGTGTTGATTAGATGCTCGAATTTTCGTTTCACGGAGCCCACCGTGACTTTGTTGAAGCCCCCGCCGGAGATAACCATGGTAGAGGGAAACGTCTCCCACGGGCCGTGGGCCGCGAAATAAGCAGGGCGCTAAGCCCGTCCAGGACGTAGAAGTTCTCTGGCCGCGATATGGACATAGCGACCTGTATGTTGGTGTCTTCCGAGGAGGGTACTTCCTCCTCTATCTTCTTGGACTCCTGGGCGTCCTGCCGAGGAGTGTCCTTCTTCTTCGCGAACTGTTTCAGGTGGCTGTCCCTGATCAGTATTTCAATAGCATCCTTCAGATGGATGCAGTCTTCTGTAGTGTGGCTGTGACTCTTATGGAAACGGCAGTATTTTGATTTGTCCATGTTTAGTCTGGCCGACAGTTGTTTGGGGAAGCGGACCCCTGCCTGCTTGAATTCCGAATTGGCACATTTGGACAGTATCTTTTCCCTGGAAACGGTCAGGGGGTGTAGTCGTGGAACCGCCCGGAGGGTCCTTTGCTGTCGCGAGGGTCCCGGGGACGATCCTCGCGCCTCCGTTCACCCCGACGAGATGTCGAGGCTTCCTCTCCTCTGGAGGCCCGAGCATTCTCCTGATGGCGTGATGCTCAGACTTTGCTGGCCGTAACCTTCTCTTCGTACTGAATGTGCGATTGGGCTTTGAAGAGGAGGGCGTCTAGGTTCCTCAGTGGTGCGAGGCCAATAGCTTTAGAAAACTCGGAACCCGGGCGGAGTCCTTGTTCGAGCAGAAACTTCTTCATTTCGTCCTTTGTAGGGACCTGGACTGCTTCTTTGTTGAACCTCTCGATATAAGCGCGGAGAGGTTCGTCCTTTCCTTGGATTATGGCTCCAAGGGAGGCCTCAGTCTTAGGATGACGGCGAGAAGTTGTGAAATGCCGTGAGAACATCCTGCCCAGTTGTCTCCATGAGGTTATGGACTCCTCGGGCAGCTGCTTGTACCACGTCATCGCTCCCTTTCGGAGCGTGGTCAGAAATAGCCGACATTTGATAGCGCCCCGTATGCCGCGGTAGTCCAATAGCGCATCGATGTTCTTGATGTGCTCGTCGGGGTCGGTGGTCCCATCGTACGTGCCCAGTGTCGGGGGCTTTTCTAGGCCTTTAGGGAGGCGGGTAGCCAAGATTTCCTGGGACAATGGGCCGCGAGGCTCATCGTCGCTGCTGGAACTGGTGAATGATGGGGACCGAAGGGTACGCTCGCGGCGGCGGTTCCTCCGGGGAGAAGGAGAGCGGTTCCTTCGAGGAGAAGGTGAGTGGTTCCTTCGGGGAGAAGGTGAATGGGCCCGACGTTTAGACTTGACCGGGGGAGATTTCTCGTTCCTTCGAGTCCTCTTGTTGCCGGGAGAGTGCTGGTTACGCGGGGAGACCTAGTCGCGCTTCCGGGCGGTGCGAGGATCAGGCTCTTAGCTCAGTTTTCGGTCGATATCTCTCCGGGGATGCAGGCTCCTTGATAGCCTCTGGTTCCTCCTCGGGGGAGGGGATCTTGGATGGTTGGACTCCTTTAACGCTCCGATCCTCTCGTTCTGCTGCAGGATCACGATGTTGGTTTTGTTGATTGCCTCCAGGAGGGCTGCCACAGCCGGGTCGACGTTGGGCGAAATAGGAACGGGCTGGACGTCAAGTGGAGGCTGATCGTTGTTGCGGTCAGCAGGGGTAGGGGAAGGAGAAGCTGTGGCTCCGTCCCTCAGGAAATGGGCATCTCGGAGGAGAGATGTTTGGCCGTCAACGTCAGTCTTGTTGACGGGGAGGACAGTGGTTTGGAGAGCATCCTTGGCGCGATCTTGAGAGGCCATAATGATGATGATCTTTGAAAATTGTTTCGATCTTCGGTTTTTGAGGAAAGAAAGATAGGGAGAACAATGATTCCCACAGACGGCGCCACTGATCGTGAAGGCTGGATCAGATCCTGTAGAAGTGGGCAACCAAGTGCGTCTGGATGCTGATGGAGAGGAGGGGGTGTACCTGCAAGGCACTCCGACGCTCAAGTAAGAAAGGGTCAGAGAAAAGGGGCAAGTACAAAGGATTAGTTCGTAGGGTGAATCCAACGGTCCTATTTTCGGGGCAAAATAACCGTTTTCCCGAAGAATAGGTAACTACCCAAACTAGCCGTTATGTCGGTCAGGGTGCCCAAAACTAGCCGTTATGTCAGGCATAATCACAGTTTCGGGCACCTGCCCTTAACTGTTCGGGGAGCAATGAAGCCGTGCGTAACATGCAGTAATTTCGGGGAGGAACATGCATTCCTTGCCTGGTTGGAGGGCAGAATGGTAACTTTTGCCCCTTTGTGGATTGGACTTAGGCAATTTGGGCCGCTCTGGAGCGGAAGTGGATTAGGCCGTGTCTAGCCATTGGTCCAGTCCAGAACACATACTATTGCAAGGTTACGTAAACTGACTCCCCACATATTTGCTAATTTTCAACATTGGTGTCATTTTCCTTGCTATATCTTTCACACACTAGCTAAATCAACACAACGTTTGGACTAACGGTTCATTCATCTCACAATATCACATCACTCCAATAAATGACTCTTTTGTCAAAACTTGCATGAGCATTACATTAAGATTACCATTTGTCAATGAACAATTCTAGCTGCAAATCAGTGCTTGACAATTGACATCAAAGACACTCCAACAAGGGGCAATCGAAGAGGAACTTGAACTTTCAGTGGTGCCGACCAGAATCAAGACTACCTCAAAACCCACAATCTGGGGCAAATTCCTTAACAGCTCAATCAGAGGCAAGTTATCTTAGAGAACATCAAAGCTCAGCTTCCAAAGATCAGACTATTTCAGAATGGGTTAACCAGGGGTAGACCATTACCCTATTCAAACACTAGGGCAAATCATGGTAACTCATAAGGGCTTCCGTTCAAGGAGTTTTCTTTTAAGAACCCTACAGACTAGGGGCAAGACCAGTTGTAGAGGGCATGTCCTCTTTGTACTTTCAAGTTGGCCAAACAGATCTTGACAAATGGTAGCAATCATCAAGTGGAGAGCAAAAGCATGATCTTCATGAGTTGATCATGTCGCTACGCTCATTTTTAGGTTATCCTGACCATCATGTATACAAGTTATGGTTTTCTCGGAAGCAAACACACGATTTATCATCAAGTGATCAAACTTGGGGCATCGAGAGCATTCTTCGTCTGCTTCGGTCATGAAGTCTTCAAAGATCTGATGTCGAGGAAATCAAACCCTCCCACCACCCAAAGTCCAATCCGCATTGGCAACTACCCAAAGTTCACCATGTTGGCACCTTCACAAAACATATCCAATCACCCGTCTGCAATCATATACATCATACGCATCATATGCATCACAGTCGACATCATAAACATCACAAGCATCATATACATACAAAAAACCAAATCACATACTTCCCCAACACTTGCATCTCAGCTCGTCAGCATTTGCATTGCATTTCCATCAGATATGGAGTATCGTCGCAAAATCAAACATGCATACATGCATAAGTCAAGATCCAGGATCAATCACGAGATTCCAAGGTGATCTTCAGCCCAGCCAGGGGCATCTTTTTCAAGATTCGTGGGCGTTCCTCATGGAGTTGTTTCAAACTTTTGTTAATCAATATCGAGATTCCAAGACGATCTTCAACCCAGCTAGGGGCATATTTTTCGAGTCTGTGGGCGTTCCTCATGGAGTTGTTTCAACCTTTTGTTGATGAAGCTGAGATTTCAAGGTGATCTTCAGCCTAACCAGGGGCATCTTCTTTAGGTCTGTAGGCATTCCTCGTGGATTTATTTCAACCTTTTGTTGATGAAGCAAGATTCCAAGCGAGTCAGTGGGTGTTCCCCATTGAGTTGTTCTCCTCAACCTTTTGTTGATGAAGTTGTTATCTCTAGCTCGGCCAGTAGCATTTCTCCGAGTCAGTGGGCATTCCCCATTGAGTTGGTTCTCTTCAACCTTTTTTTGATGGAGTTGTTATCCTCAGGCCGGTCAGTGGTTTTTCTCTAAACAAATTTTTACCTTCCTTTTGGGCGTTCCCTAGTATATTGCTTCTTTTTAACTTTTTGTTGATAAGGATGGTGTTCCTCAGTAACTTCTTTGCTTCAAACTTTTGTTGATGTCTCCATACAAGTCTTACTCATCATACATCCAGTAAACTTGACCTTTCGTCAATAATCTCATTATCACCCTTTTGGTGGTAGCCATTCTAGTTAATTCAACCTAACCTTCATCCTTTTGGTGTTGGTGATTCTCAAAATTGGGGAAATTTCTATCATCCTTTTAGTGGTAGCGATTTATGTTGTTTGATCTTACCGTCATCCTTTTGGTGTCGTCGACCCGTGAATCTTTTGTCAGTGTATCATACTTTTTGTGAATGACAACCTATAATCTCATTTATGTACTTACTATTATCTCTTTGGTAATAGAAATTCGAGTCGTGTGAGTGTACTATCATCATTTTGGTGATATGTCTGTCATCCTTTTGGTGGCAGAATTCTTGGCGTGTGTTCTATCATCCTTTTGGTGATAGGCCCGCCATCCTTTTGGTGTCACATATCTGTGTGTGTGTTCTCTATCATCCTTTTGATGATAGATCCGTCATCCTTTTGGTGTTGGAAATCTGCATGTATGCTTATTATTATCCTTTTGGTAACAACAAGTTTTGACCTCACTTTCATCCTTTTGGTGAAGGGTCATTGTGTCTACTATTATCCTTTTGGTGATATATCCGTCATCCTTTTGGTGTCGGGTGCTTCTATGTGTTTTCTACCATCCTTTTGGTGATAGAGTCTTCATCCTTTTGGTGTTGGAATCATGTATTCTCTATCATCCTTTTGATGATAGATCTGTCATCCTTTTGGTGTCGGTAATTCACAGATATTTGGTTTGTGTATCATCCTTTTGATAAATGACAACATCTGATATCATTGTGTATTTACTATTATCCTTTTGGTAATAGTGAGTTTTGACCGCACTTTCATCCTTTTAGTGAAGAGTCTTCGTGTATGTGCTTATTGTTATCCTTTTGGTAATAGCAAGTCTAGTTGTGTGAGTTCACTATCATCCTTTTGGTGATAGGTCTGTCATTTTTTTTGGTGGCAGAACTTTCTGTTATCATCTTTTTAGTGATAACGACCTTTGTAAGTTATTCAGTGTCCCCTCGAGGGTCGACATTGATCTGGTATCCCACTTCCCAAGCTTTTTCTTTCTTTTCAGACAAATTCGAATTCTTCTTTATATCTAATTGACTTTTACCTCGAAAGCATGAACGCTGTGGCAATTCATCTTACTAGGTCTAAGCCAATTAGATAGGGCATCTGTCATACCCCAAATTTGTCCTACTTGTATATTACTTTCATCTGTACTTCCATCCACTAACCATTATTTGAAAAATTCCAAAAATATATGTTGTTTCTGCTTGCCTCAATCCAGTTTTCATTCAAGGGCATCAAGGTCAGGGTGCATTGATTTAGGTGATGTGTATTTGAGGATCTAATTAGGGTTTTGCGCCAAGTCAAGATAGTTGTGTGGATCAAGTTGCCAAGTTATTGCAAGTTATCAGTGCCTCATGATTAAGGATCGTCAGGATTCAATTAGGGTTTCATGCAATGTTTTGAAGCTCATATCTCAATTCATAACTCCTATGGTTTCAAGGCATATTCATAGTGAAGTCTTTGGTTTATCAGCACAGGTGACAAAGTCAAAGGATTGATTTAGTGGTGGATTCATTTCAATTCAGGGTCCGGATTCATTTCAAATTTAAGATGGATTCATGTGCTGTTTCATTTGTCAAGGACCGATTTGAGTTATTTCATTTTCAAACTGAGATTTCAAGGTGTTGAAAATTTGTTTCGAGGTTGATTTTTTTTTTTTGGTTTGAGTCAGGCAGGCCATTTAGTCAGAATTGGATTCATTTTTAGTCATGTCTCGAGATTCAATTCAAGGTTTTGGTGCAAAGTTTGGGCTCATGGGAGCTATGGAGGGTGTGTCAATAATATTCATGTCCAAGTACAAAGTTTTCAAACCATTACGCTACAAAAATTTCTATAAAAAATATGGATCATGAATTCAATATTTGAAGCTCACGCATAAGGCCTATTGTTCATTTTTAACATTATTACACAAAGATGGAAACAAAAGTCATGGGTTACAAAAGTCCATTACATGATCATTATAAGCCCATGTGACAACTCGGTCCATTACATAAAAAAATTATATTACCAAATGTCCATAAATTACCATAAAGTCCATACAAGAAAATCTCATGAAGTTACACAAAAATGAACCACCACTCGTGATTACATCATTCTACACGCATCAACCATACACTATAAGGCAAAAGCAATGTTTTTTTTATAAGAACTTCCTGCAGTCAAGAATTATGCAGCTAAAGCTATGAGCAGCATACAACATAGCCACAATTCTAAGCCATCCAACATAAATTCCAAGCCTTGCAAGCAGCCACACACATATAAAAAACCTCAAGGCCACAACAACGTGAAAATGCAACAACATCAGCAGTAAAATCGTACCCATATCACGCAACACACCTCACGTATCACACAAAACGACTTGCACAAACACCCTGCAAATGAATACACACAAACAAAATGACAAAATCACAACATCACCAGAACCACAAGACAACCAACCAAAAACCAACTTTACACGACAACAATACCATTACGTATCCAACGCGTCTACCATGAGCCTGACCCCACCAATTCACAACCTGAGCAACGCACAGTGAGCTAATTTTAGTCACAACAGAAACTCTACCTATCACACACCACATCTTGCCCCAAATTGCAGTACTTCACGCCATATAAAAATGAAGTGCAAAGAACAATTCTTCAGCCACATACGACCTACAGCATCATGCAAATCAAAACAGACACACATTACAACAACACAAAACTCTCAAAACCGACCCCACATTTCGTATGAAAAGGAAATTTCCAAAACCATCCGTACGAAACCAAAACGCAGTGCATAACAATAATCCTTGCAACATCACAAAATAATTCCCTTCCCCTCCTATAAATAATGTAATCCCCTCACTGAAAAAATAAGTTCTTGGAACCAGAAAACCTCTGCCAAAAAAATCCCCAAACTTTCTTCTTCTTCTTCTTCAATTCCAAATCAATAACAACAAGACCTGCAAAACCGAATCCTTCAAAACAACAACAAACTCCACATTCTCACACTCCTTCAAATCACTCTTCACCCATCTTAATCAGACCTTCACCCATCATCAACAACCCAAATTCGAAACACACAGAACCAGAATCATGAGATGAATATGAGATGAAACAGAGGAACGAAGAAGATTGAGGAACGAACCAATACAAATCGAACCTGAAACTTGAAACCGAGTGCGAACCAAACAAATCTGAGACGAAGCCAGAACCAAACCGTGCGATAGAAACAAGAAGGTTGGAAACAAAACCACGTTCTTGAAGTTGTCGTGTTGATGAAATCGTTTTCCTTTTCTTATTTTCACTGTTTGACCGTGTTTTCACCATGGCTCCATTTTTTATCTGCTTTTAAGAAAAAGAGTTGTGTTTTTTAAAGTGTGGTTTAATGCTGCCTGATTTTGGTCTGGTTTGTTTTTAAATAAAAATATGATATGTTACTTTTATTTTCCACCGGATTTGTTTGTTGATTAATTAAGTTGTTTATGTAATGTTAACTGTTGATTTATTTAAGTTGTTTTTCCATATCACTGCGATGTAAGAGTTTAATCGAATGTATAATAATAATATATTGTTCTGACATAATATACATACAACACAATAATATACATATGATACAATATATTGTTCTGACAAAATATACATATAATACAAAAATACATATACAATACTAAATAGGACCCCCACGGGGTAGGTGTGTAATCCTAGCTAATCCAGCAGAAACACTGCCATTAGGGTCTACCAAGCTCATGAGCTCATCCGCCATGGCTGCTATCATCTGAAAGCGCTGTGTCTCATCATGGTGATGTGCTGGAGGAGGAGGAGGAGGAGCTGCGTCATGAGAAGGTACACCCCTAGAAGGTGCATCCTAAGAAGGTGCTTCCTCAGCCGGCGGTGGAGTAATGCGTGGATGTGATACGCTGAGAAACCACTCCAAGTAGCCATCCTCACACTACGAGGGATACTGAACCGGTGCAGATCGGGCTACAATGGCACGACCGGAGCTGAGGAAGTGCGTCTGAAACCACCGATCAATACCTTCAGAAGGTGTATCTGGAACTGGTGGTGGTCTCCTCTGGATGTAGCCATACTGGCGCAAGCATCTCTCTGAAAGGTGTCTGGCAACCAGAGTCTCCCATCTCATATATCCGGAGTATAATGACGACTCCTCGAACTCACGGACGACTCTGTGCTCTTCGTAGGGTGTCCATATGACATCCTCTACGGTCAGCTCGTCCAGTCTCCTCCTGTACTCAAGTATGTCCCCCGGGTGTTTCTGCCTCGCCCTCCACCTCTTCACCCGTGGCTCGCCCTGGGTATGTGGCTGGAACCTCCTATCGCATATCATAGGGAAATGCTCATAGATCCAGCACTGAGATCGCAACAAACAATAAATTAGAATTATAATGATTTAAATAAAAATATAAGGACAAGTAAGAACATGAATTAAGATATACCTGCAACAAACTAAGGTACCCAGCAAGCTGCTTCGTCTCAAATCGGGTCGCCTCCCCGAGCGCATGATACAACTGAGTCAGGGCTGCACAACCCCAAGCCCAGTTGTGCGTCTGCAGATCGCTGAAGAGGCATAGGTAGCGAGCATCAACATACGTACCAGACTTGTCCGCAAAGAGAGTACATGCTACTATATGCAGCATGTCCGGAAAAGGAAAAATTTATAACTACCGGATTTTTTGAAATTCCCGGAAAAACGAAAAATTTATAAATACCGGATATTTTGAAATCCCCGGTGGCGATTACCGGTTATTTCAAAATTCCCGGTAGGATGTTACCGGGATTTTTGAAATTACCGGTAACATTCACCGGTTATTTCAAAAAATATGGAAATTCTTACTTGTTAATTCGAAATTCCCGGTAGGTGCTTGAAATTCCCGGTATCTTCTGAGAATTTGAAAAATTCGTGCCTCTACCGGATATTTGGAAATGGAAAAATGTTTTTTTGAGAGGGACTAATATGTCTTTTCACAAGTAATGGGGGGTGCCAGGTTTAATTGTGGGGGTGGCAGGTAAAATTCCCCGCGTTTATTCTACTGCATACCACGCTTTTTTATTTTCAGTCGTGTTTCTTTTTTCCTTTGTGAATTGATGATGGGCTTTTGGAAAGCCCATATGATTATACCCCCTTTGATTTCAAAATGCACCTCTCTCTACTCTCTTACTTTCTCTTTGGTTTTTTTTTTTTTTCCTTTTTTGGATTTTCTATTTTTAGATTTATTTTCTAATATTATTTTTTAATAGATTCACATGTTTAATATGTTGATTTATTGTTACCACTCTTATTTATTTAATTTCCATTTTCATTTTGGATTTTGGATTTTATTTCGATTTTATTTTGGTCTATAAAGTCTTTGATATCATGAATGTCGATTGTTGAGGTTGTTTAGCCTTTATTATTTCAAATTTGTAGGGATTGATCCTTTGGATCATTTTATATACTTTGGGATCATGATAGGTTACCTTAGATTAATTGATGAAAGTTTGTGATTAAGACGAGACCATTCTCTTTTTCATTTCGCGTGTCACAATTCTTTGAGAATGATCTACATATTATTTATCTATCGTGTTTTAACACAAACATTGTTATTAACCGGCCTCCCATAGTATGACCTTCCTCATAGATCGTGCTACGATTGCTTAGCGCTAAAGTGGCCCCGATTCATCTGATCATTAACAATTAACAACTAATAACTGACATTAATTTTCGCTCATTATACTCTTGCTTTATCTTTCTGTCAATATATTACTGTCATATTATTTTTCATATCATCATTGTACATATTAATATTCTCATCTTATCTTGTTCATCCGATTCAAAACACAAAACATGATAAAACTATCAAAACCCTAAAAGACTTTCAATTGGTGGATTGTGGTTACTATCCCTAGCACTGGAGTTTGGACATTGTACAAAAACCCTAGCAGCGGAGATTTTGTCTGTTATCTTACTCTTGCTTAGTTTAGGACACCTTGCACACACATGACTTCCTCTTGGGCTACCTGCCAATGACCCCATTTATTTCTAGCACTCCCGTGTACTTTACATGTACCCCGCTCCCTTTTTGATGTACGCACTTTACTCGCTTTTCTTTGATTGTGGTTTTGTTTACTAGGAGCACCCTTAGGGACTAGCATAAACTAAACCATTTTCAAACTAATTCTCAATTCGATGTCGAGCCACTTTTCAAAACACCCTAGTAAGTCGATTGCTTTTTAGCATCGCCATCAACCTAGTGCACACACTCACACCTTTTCTTTGTGGTTTCGTTGCTAGGAGCACCCTTAGGGACTAGGATCGATCCAAACCATTTCACAAACCCTTGATGCAATGTTAAGTGGCATTTTCTTCAAACTTGTAAGTTGAATGCCTTTTGCCTCGCCGTCAACCTCTTTTCGCAACCCGGACATAAATACAATCAAACCCTTTGATCCAACATCAAGTGGATTTTCTCAATCAAACTTCAAAAACACATAACAACTATCGAAACTCTTTTCAAGATGAAAGAGGGGGGAGGGGGGGGGGGGTTTGGGGCCTTCGATTACTCTCCTCGATTATTTGGGTGCGAGTTGCCTTTCTCGTGTTTGAATAATTATCACCTCTAAAACAAATCACCAACAAGTTATAGTTCCACGAACTACGAACGCTCTGATTCTTCATTCTCGTCCGAATGAAGACACATAGGCACAAGTGCCCCAATCCTTGGCGAGCTACCTTTTTCTTTTTCCGTCTTTTCCTACCTTTTTTTTTTCTTTTCCACCTTTTTCTACTTTTCGCTATCCAAACCTTCTCCCATAGTTCGAACTACGGATGCTCTGATTTTTCATTCTCGTTCGAATGAAAATGCATAGGCACAAGAGCCTCAATCCTTGGCGAGCACCCTAACATAAAACTACTCATTTCCCCTTAGCATCGATCCCCTTTTATCGTACATTTTCCCATTACTCGCTTAGAAGAAAACAAATAACATTAGCTAACATTCATCACAAAAATGGTTCCTGTTGAGTACAATGGACATAGGGGATGCTAATACCTTCCTCTTGCGTAATCGACTCCCGAACCTAGAATGTGGTTGCGATGACCTTGTTTTTAACACTTAAAGGTTTTCTCGATATTTTCCTTTCCGTCCTTGGGATAAATAAAGTTCGGTGGCGACTCTGTCCGAACCATTCTTTCATGCCTTTTACGCGAAGGTTGTATCGTGTTTTTCGAGGTGCGATAGGTGACCACATGGAGCATTATGATTAGATGGTAACATTGGATTCTTTTTTCCATTGCCAATCTTTTGTCTGTTTTTGAATTGGGGCTTCAATTAGTGGACATCACGTGCCACTAAGTTGCTGACAATCTTTTTTTTTTTTTTAATTTTCTGTTTCTCTCATTGTATATTTTTTGAATTATATTATACAAAATAGGTTTTGAAAATGAAATAAAAACTAAATAAAAGAATAAAAAAAAAACTAAATAGTCATTTAATTATTTTTAATTCTACCTATTATTTTGACCAAAAAATGGAAAATAAAAGGATTCAAAATGAATAAAAAATAGGGCACAAAAGTGTTCGAAAAATCAAGTTGAATGCACCAAAATGATCAACACGAAATAAACTTCTCAGAAACAAACAAGTTTTGATCAAATTTTGAAATAAAAAATGACTAGTTAAAAGGCTCAGACTGATCAAAATGTGACCGAAAAATATTCAAAAAAATAAAACGAGCACGTCAAGTTAAACTACGCGAACCGTAGATTAATAAAACTGACGTCTGCAAGTCTGATCTTTAAATTTTTCGTCCAATATTTTTACCTATTTGAGAATCGATTCAACCGGTCTGTCTGTAGATCCAAAAATTCATTCTGGTTGACATTTTAGGCATCATGCATCATGTATGGTGAAAGACATGATATGTTATATAGATGTTGCAAAGCAAAAATAAAGTCAGATGAATGAATGTTTTAAAATGCCTGGACAAATTGGGGTATGACATTTGCCCTTATTTAATTACCTTGAACCAGAATGTATGAATGACAATGGTGTTCGTACATTCATGGTGGAAGATAATTAAATACGAAATGAATTTTGTCCTTCGAGATACAGAGGTGAAATGTAGAGAGAAAATGCAATGAAATTATGGAAGAACAAGTTTATTGGCAAATATCTGTTGGAGAAAAACTCATAAGAGACTTTTTAGGGTAACCTCTGCTTGGGGAGAGAAAAATAGCGGAGATGCTGAGGAATATCATTATCAACACAAAGTTGAAGAATGACTTGTTGTGAAATAATTCCACGAGCACATGCAGGGTAAGGACTCCTTTGGAGAAATACCGCCGACTCAAATGAGGACCGACCCAGATACACATGATTATCCTTGGATCCTGAATTATGTTATGCATGTTATGATATTTTGTATGTGATATTCCACTTTGGGTGGAGGTACCATGCATGGAATGATGCATGGAGATCCATGTATGGATGCAACTACTGGGGATTTTTAGATGCATGTAAAAATGCGAATAATTTTGTTCATTTCTTATGAAGATCCCTAGTTCGGCGGGAATGCTATGCATATGTATGCTGATGATTGATAGGATTGCATTCTTGAAACTTCCCGTTTTGGCGGCAAGGTTATGCATGAAGTGATGCATGTGAGAATGCAACTGGGTAATTGGATTTTTTTTGAAGAGTTTTATTTTTGTTTCTGATGAGAGATTTTTGGGGAATATCATCATCAAAGGGTTTATGGAAAGGACTTCACTAAGGAGTGACATCGTCAAAGGGTTGATGGAAAAGAACTATATAGGTAATATCGTCATCAAAGGGTTGATGGCATTATCAAAGGGTTGGCGAAAAAGAATTATTGGGAAGTAACATCATCAAAGGGTTGATGGCATCATTAAAGGGTTGATGGCATCATCAAAGAGTTGATGGAAATAACTTAACTTAGGAGTGACATCATCAAAGGGTTGATGGAAAGGCTAATTATAGAGCATCATCTTCAAAGGGTTGATGGAAGAACTTCACTAAGGATTGACATCATCAAAAGGTCGATGGAAAGAACTTCACTAAGGATTGACATCATCAAAGGGTTGACGAAAATAATTTTGTTTAGGTAAGGTAATCGCCAAAGGGTTGACGGAAAGGATTATAAAGGAATGTCATCGTCAAAGGGTTAATGGAAAAGAATAATTATGTCATGTCATCATCAAAGGGTTGATGGAAAGAATTGTGTTATGCATGTGGTGCATGTTAATTTGATGAAACTTCTTGTTTTAGCGAGATAACTTTTTGAAATGAAGCTTCTTGTTTTGGCGGGAAAGTTATGGATGAAATTTTATGTTTCAGCAGAAAATCTATGGATGCAATGATGCATGTTTGGATGAGAACTGCTTGTTTCAGCGAGAGAGCTTTTTGATTTGAAACTTCTTGTTTCGGCAAGAAATCTATGCATGTATGTCATATGCAATGCATGTAAGAATGCAAGCAGGTGAATCATTTTTTGGGTTGGTCTCCCTTTTACAAAGGTGTGGTTATCTAGGTATCAATGTTGATTGGGTTTGAGTTTTTGATGATGCCAGCAAGGTGGACTTTGGTCTTTTGGAGGATGCCAATATGGATTTGACTTTTGGTTTTTTGGATAAAGGCTAATATGGATTGAAACTTTGGGTTGGTGAAAGGATTTGATTTCCCAACACTCGGTCTTTGATGATGCTATGATCAGAGGATAAATGTGGATGCCCTTGATACCCCAAGTTTGATCCCTTACCGAAGTTGCATGCTTGTTCATCAGTACTTTAACTTCTTGGCCTGATATGCCATGACGGCTTGTAAATGATGGGCGTAACAACATAATCAATGCATGATGATTGTGTTTTTGCTCTGCCTTAAGGCTTCGTGTCAGGATATGATATTCTACTAGCACAACCTCTTGACACTTGTTATGAACTCAACAGTTATTAGCGTCTGGTACGATCTGTTTGACCAACTTGAAAGTGTGGAGGAAACCTGCCCCTTTGCAACTTTCCTGCCCCAATCGGTAGAGTCTTTGAAGGATTTTCCCCTTATAGAGTTATGCCCTTGATTAACCGGTTCTTGAAACGATGTACTTTGGACTAACTGATCTTTGGAAGTTGAGTTGCATTATACTATTGAGATGACTTGCCCTTGACTGAGCCTTTTGAGGTATTTTGCCCCAGATTGACCGTATATGTTGATTTACCTCCTTGATTAACTAATGCTTGGATATTTGTCTTAGCTTGACCATCTCGTTGGTCAACATAGTCCTTAGATGCCATGCTCCTGATCCATAGGGTTATGAGGTAGTCTTAATTCAGTTCAACACCAAAGAATGTTCAAGTTCCTCTTTGATTACTTCTTTGAATTTCCCTGATGCCAAGTACTTACTTGCAGTTAAAATTGTTCATTCAAAAATGGTAATTTTAATGCGATATTCATGTAAGTTTTGGAAAAAAAATCATTATTGGAACGATGTGATAGTCTGTGACGAATGAACCATTAGCCTAAACGCAGTGTTGATTTATCCAGTAGTGTGTGAAAGATATAGCGAGAATATGATACCAATACAGGTGATTAGAAAATATTTAGGAGTCAGTTTATGCAACCTTGTTATAGTATGATTTTAGAATAAACCATGCTTCAATTAGGTCTTTAGAGGGTTGCAACGTGGTCTGGTTCTCGGTTATTGAAACAAAGGACATAAGGCTCAAAATTTGTTTTTAACCCACCCCTTCTTCGTGACGATCTCTAGTCCTACATTTATTTAATTTTAACACGCATTTGTCTGCCAAGAGAGTTTGACGGTGTAAGATTGAAGATGATGATTCAAGGTTCACTTGAAATGGAAGTCACCTTATTTTGTTTTTTGTCATAGATGTCGGTGACCCTTTGATTCTTGATATGGTGGTCAATGAATCTTATTTGCTTTTGCTAAGGATTTGATGACCTCTTTTGATTGATTTTTTTGTTTTGTTTTTGATCCCTAATTTTTTCATGGACCGCTTATTCAAAGCTTTTGGTCCACCGAGATTGCCCTAATTTTTGCCTAAGTCTCCTTTTTGGGGTATTTGCTTTGAAGAACAAACGACATAAGTTTTGGATTTTGCATGGTTCCTTCGACACTTTAGGACATGTGCGAAGAATATCAATGGTTGATCCTCAGACAAAATATTTTCTCTTACAATTCGAATGCATAGTCAGATTAACTGAACACTACCCTGCCCCGGGTTAAGCGTAAGGATTTTTTAGATCTGAAAGAAACACCTACTTCTAGGCTCGCAGTGGTTAACTAGGGATTAACTCCTTATCTCTCCAGTTTTTGGTGATTTGAAACAATGCTTATACATCATCAGCAAGATCTTATCCAAAAGCATACCTTCAACAATTATGGGTATTTCGTTTTCGTCATCCTCCCTCTAACCTTTGCTAAAACAACAGTTTGATAAAGGAAGTAAAATGGAGAACTATTTTTGTGATTTTTTCAATAAATGAGAAAAGATGAGTGAATACGAATGGATTTGTTCAAAACATGCATGCTCATTTCATTAACAATACGATTTATAAACAACAATGTCTATAAGCAAGTAGCATTTAACATAAAAGAAACTATAAATGCAAAGTAATTATGTGGGCTAAAGATTTCCAACATTGAGAAACTCAACTTTTGTTTCTTAACTTGCTGCAAGGCTAGCCTTATTCATAGTTGCTCATCAAAACCATTATGGTGAATAACATGCACTGATGGACCCATATGACCAGGTGAAGGATTATTGTTGATTTGAAGGCCTTAAGGCATAAATGAGAACATCTTGGAGTCAAGCAAATTTTGTACATGGCTCTTCAATACTTTACAATCTTCAGTTGAATGACCCTGTGCTCCAGCATGGAAGTCACATCGGGCATTGGCGTCAAATCCTGGTGGGTATGGAGGAATTACGGGACCCAGTTCCTTTGGCACTACCAAACCATCTTTGATAAAATATGGCAGTACTTGAGTGTACGTAATTAGTAGCAGATTAATGCGTTTTTATGGTTTTCTTGGCTTTTGTCAGGCGTGCTGACGCTACTGATATGAAGTGTGCTATCGTCGATATGGCTTCTGTTGATATAGAAGAGGTCCTTGATTTGCAAGAGTATACTGACCTTATGGAGAGTATGATGCTTGATATGAAGGTTTAGAAGGTTGCTGAATCAGAACAGCTGACACATTCGAGGGGTATTGATAGTGAGGCACCGGAGGTAGAGCTTCCCAAATTGCATTAATTTCATCCTCCTCTTCCTCTTGGGAACTGGAAAGGGATTCACTCTCACTAGCCTAGATAATCGAGGCGCCTAAGATTTTACCACTTTTGAGCATAGTTTTGATGTGTTCTTCAACTGACATCAAGTGAGAAAAGTCAGATAATGCATTGCCTATCATCCTTTTGAAGTATGGACTTTGCATAGTATCCATGAATAAGTCAACCAATTATTTCTCTATGAGTGGTGGTTGAACGCGAGGCACTAACTCTCTCTATCTTTCGGCATACCCTTTAAAGGATCCGTTGCTTTCCTGAGATAAACTTCGTAATTGCATGTGGTCGGGGTCCATGTCCAAATTGTATTTGTCTACTTCAAAAAGGCATTAGCCAGGTCTAACCATGACTGAATATGGATCCTTTCTAACTTTATGTACCAACTCAATGATTCCCCACTCAAACCGTCTTGAAAACAGTGAATCGTTAACTTATCGTTGTGAGCATAGGAGGTCATTTTTCTGCAAAACATCACCAAATGGTGCTTTAGAAAACTATCCCATTTGTACTTCTCAAACCCGAGTATTTTGAATTTTGGGGTTATAACCAGGCTAGGCACTAAGCACAAGTCGAAAGCGTCGAGCCCATAGGCATCATGCCCCTTTATGGCTTTAAGTTTCTCTTCCAACACACGACATCTTTCAGCAATCTCAACATCTTGAGGTCGTTCAATATTCACCACCAGGTTTGTCCCTTGGGAATTTGGTGCAGAGAATGCAAAGCTATGATACTCAATAACATTATGAGATGAGTTATATGCATCTTGGCCAATGTGACGTTCTTGTACAATCGGATCGTCAACTGGAATGGCATTCTCAACGACCGTAGTCTGTGGAATGTTGTCCTCTCTTCGTTCCAAAGTTATCATGGCCTCCACTAGTTGGTTCACCTGTTTTTTCATTAAGTTAACATATCCTCTTAATGCAACATGGCTTTGCTCTAATGGATCCATGGTCCTTCAAGAGCTACTTCAAGTCCGATACAGGTGTTAAAAAATCAGCTACGAGTTATGGACAAATGTTGGATTGGTTTTTGAAAATGATATACAAGCATGTTGAAGAATGCATATGCAATGGTATGCGAATGAATGCAATGCGATGCTCAAGATAACAGGTTTATTGTATTCTTAGGTCATTTAGAACAACGGGTAAATGAATGGTATCTCTGATTAAAGGAACCCCATGGGTAGGCTCTACAGTGGAAGGTTCCCAGAGTCATGGATCCTTCTTAGGAATATAGTTGTCGTAACGAATAATCGTTGGGAAATCATATTCCCAAGAGAATCCACTCTGATTGAGGTCTTCGTATTGAACTAACGAGTCCTAAGTCTCGTAGGCCCATACTACTCAACCATCGACTCCAAGGTTCTAAAAAGGTCATCAGAATAACAAATCGAGGTTGAAAATATCACTGCCAGAACTACTAATCGTAAGCCAGTAATACTTTCAAGGGATCTCATATGAGTGGGGTTCTCGCATCAACCCAAGAGTCTAATGTCTTGCAGGTCAAAAACTACACAACCACCATCCTAATCTTAGGGGTTTCCTCAGGCTCGGGTGGAGTGCCTATCTCACAAAGCCAATAATCAGAAAGCCCCACATAGCATCATGAGAACCAATAACAGATAAGTAATGGCAATAATACAATGAGATAAAGAAAAGAAGATAGAAGAAAACAAATAAACGAAGCCAACGTTCACCGCAAATTGAACTAAGTTAGGCTTGACTCTTTGGTTCTTGGAGCTAACTCCCTAGCAGAGTCGCCAGCCGTCGTACCTCAAAATATACGACCCTTCGCAATGGTTGCGGAAAAAATGATTCAAACAGAGTCGCCACCAAACTTTATTAATTCCAAAGGAGGAAAAGGAAAATATCGATAAAACCTTTTAAAAATAAAATAATGGTTGTCGCAACCATATTCGGGTTCAATAGTCGATTACACAAGGGGAAGATATTAGCGCCCCTCACATTCGTTGTCACAACTAATTATTTTCTTCAAGTGGTAAAAAATTAAAGAGAATTTTTTTTATTAATCGCTTGACAAGATTGTGGGTCTTGCTCCTACGTATCTCCGGGTGCAATAGATAATTCAAGACTACGTAGTTCTGGGGAGACTACAGTTTTTTTGTTTGTGTTTTTTAATGAACGAGTGTTTAGATCACATTATAATGGTTAAACATGGCTTGTTTGCTCGTGGTGGAGACTTAACCGCTAGTTTGTATTCACATTAGAACGGACTAAACAATGTTCTTTGTGAAAAGGGTTTTCAGTTGTCGATCCCACGGGGGCAAGAAATTAGGTTTGATTGGTTTTGATCGCACGGGGGAGAGAAAAGATAGATTTGATTTGTTTGAATATCTTTCACGCGGAAGACGATTACTGAAACAAAGAGTTCTACAGTAGTGTTCAAATAATCGGAGACTGAGGAAGGTCTAAACCCAATCAATCTTTTCCTTCTCAAATATTATGATAAAATATGTGGCGATTTAAGTCATGGTTCATTAATGGAAGACAATTATTTGCGCAGGGAGCCCTACAACATGTAAATTCAACCATTATTCACTTCTATATAGCATACTTCATTGGAAATGAGGCGCGACATCCTCGTTTCGGCTTCCTTCTCATCTTCAAAACTAAACCTGATTCCAACTCCCATGCACCATTGTCATCACCCTCGCATCATCAAATTCTCCAGCTTCTCAATAAGATACAAAACCCTCAGAAATTTGAAGGTGATGAGTGATGATAATATTGTGGAAAAGCACGATTGTTGTGGTGGAAACGACAGTTTGAGGGTTGATGTGAAGTAGATGACCGGAGGAGAAGGAGAGATGCATATGACGGTTTAAGGTGGTGTTTTGAAGGTGGTCTGTGATTTCGTGGTGTGGCCTTTGTGGGTAGCACGATGGTGTAGCCTAGCAGAGGTTACCACCGAAATTGAGGTGGTACGGTGATGGTTGTTTTGAGTTCGTCGACAATGAAAGCTTGGGTGTTATTAGCATAAGCATTAGCGGCGACTATAGGTGGTGATGACGAATTGTTGGTGATGAAAGGAGAAGGAGTTTTTGTGTAAGAAGGTGACATATGGAGGTTATTCGGTTGAGTGAAGGAGAAGGGTGCAGATCGAAGAAGGGTATCAGTGAGGGAAAGAAGAAGAGATTCAAGGGATTTTTCTTTGCTCTAAATATGAGAAAATCGAAAAAGGAAAAACTGATGATAGGAAAATAATGCAATGCAAGAGTTAGAGAGAGGTCCCCTTTACCAGCTGTTGCGGTGAGAATCGGATATCAAGCTATTAATTAACTTGCATCACAAAACATGAAATTCACCACCGAGGCTTTGATTTATCCAAAGGAAAGGGTAAAGAACGAAAACCCTAAAAAGAGAATCTAGGTTCGGGGGTTGGTTATACTAAGGGAAGATATTAACACCCTAAGTATTTGTAGTACTCTACAGGAACCTCTTGTTAGTATTTGTGTTATGCTAAAGTTTGCTTGCTAAGGGAAAGTGCTAAGGAAAAGATCTAGGGCTATATACACTAAGTATGCTCGCCAAGACGTCGCATTTCGTGCCTACGTATCCGGATGGGAATGGAATCAGAGCATTCGTAGTTCCCCTCAATACGGGGTAAAAGGGTGTAAAAAGAAAATGTGGAATCCAAGAAGGCATTGGATGTAAAGGGAAAAGGTGGAAAAAGAAAAAGGTAGGAATCCGAGAAGGCATCGGATGTAACGGAAAAAGGAAAAGGTAGAAAAACAAAAAGGTGGAAAAAGAAAAAGGTAGCTCGCTAGGATCGTCGCAATCCTATGCCAACGTATTCTCAAGATGAACTTGAGAAATCAGAGCGTCCGTAGTTCCCCTCAACGGGGTAAAGAACTCTTGACTGTGGTCAAGGTTCAAAGGGAAAGTAGGGTCTGACAGCAAGACACCTACATGGAGTGTGGCGACTCCAAACCTAAGGCTAGGCAATACGGGAAAGGGAGTGCCCACGAGAAAGTAGGGTCTGACAGCAAGACACCTACGTGGAGTGCGGCGACTCCAAACCTAAGGCTAGGTTAAAAGGGGAGGTAAGTTTCGATCGCGCGGCGTGAGAAAAGGGAATAATGGACAAGGCTATCTTAACTGACATGGCAGTCAATAAGAGTCCTTTCCTTTGGAACAGGGAAAATCTCGAGTATCAGGAGTAAAGTGAAATAACAACATATACAGTAAGTATCAAGAATCAAAATGAGAAACCAAATATCGGGAATTAACTAAAAGAAAAATCGAAAATTGTCACGATTAATTTAAGAATTAACTAAAAAAAATTCTAAACCATAAAAAAAAAGAAATCAAATATTAACAACTCTAAATATTTAAGAATCTAAACACAACTTAAAATATAAAAAGATTAAACTAAAACGAAATTAATAGATATATTCTTTTTTAAACCCAAAATTGAAGATATGTTTATAGATATATTTTTTAACCAAACGTATCATCCAAATATATATAAAAACTCATATTATGTATATAGAAAACAAATCAAACTGTACATGTTTTATTAAAACTCACACTAACAGTAAAAACTAAACCAAAATATTTGTATATCTTTAAAAACTATAAGTAACACCATATACTATGACTCACACTATAATAATATATATTTCTTTAAAACCACACTTACAGTATTTGAAAAGAAACTAAACCGAGACCTATAAGTTTTTGAAATTAGCAGTAACATTATAAACAAACAGTATATATCTTTTAAACTCACACTAATAGTATATATTAAAAAAAACTAAACCAAGATATGTATATATTTGAAACTAACAGTAACATTATCACGCTCTCTCGACCTCTCACGCACTGCAAACACAGTTATGGAAGAGTCAACACAAAAAAACCTCTATGTTTTCTTTACTTAAATAAAAACTTCCTCAAAAGAAACATAAACCAAATGCCATACATTTCTTCCTTATTCAAAACAACAACAATGAAATCTACAAGCATAATGATTCATCAATCATGTCAAAAACTATAACGAGATTAACGGAAAGAGAGAAATAAATATATGAAAAGAAAGTGTGAAATACCACTCACCGGAGCAGCTGAACGGTAGCGGAGATTACGGTGGAGGTCAGCAAGTTCTGTGAGGCGCGGTTGTGTTAAGCGGGTAATCGGTTGTGAAACACGGTAGATGTGGTGGTTACTGGCGTTGACCGAATGGAGGATGATGGTGATAAGCTGTTTAATGGTGGTTGAGGAAGCTTATGGAAAATGGTTATGTGTTTTAGAAGAGAAAGAAGAAAATGAGAATGAGTTTATGTGTTTGTGAAGGTGATAGTAAGATGGAGGGATGAATGGCTGATGAGAGGGAGTTGTAACATGGGGAATGTGTGAAGTGTATTGGCTTTTTTTCAAAAGAAAATGGAGGAGGTTGATGGAGGGCGTCGTAAGATTTATAGAGAAAGAGGTGAGTATGAAGGTGAATAGTGTGTGGGAGCTTGTCCTTATTATGTGAGAGAGAAATATATTTAAATACAATAAAAAAGAAAAAAAGAAAAAGCAAAGCGTGAGATTTTTATGCGTGTATTGTTCTCATGGTGTGAGTAAAGAGTGATAGCATGATATTATCAAGTGGTTTTGAAGTGGTGGGGACCGTGTTGTTGGTCAAATGGAGAGAGGTAAAGAGCAGCTTGGTAGCGACATGTGCATGCTATAGCTCACTGTGTGTTCTTGTTTCTTTCTCAATGTAATGCTTCACTTTTTCTTTGCAAAGGGAGTGGTGAAGACTCAAGAATAAAAATAGAACGGGTGATGTGCTATCATGCTGCAGGAAATGAAAGAGGATATGGTGATAACAGTGCTATGTAGCAAGATGATGGATGGTCGCACAGTCTAAGGGGATTTGGCATGTAGTGTTTTGGCTTGGGCAAGGTGTGTCTGATGCTTGTTGTACAAGTTGAAAATTCAAAGATGGGATTTTGGTCCTTGTGCTATTTTTGTATTTTTGAATTTGTTGTATTATACTATAAACTAAAGAAATTGGACTCTAAATATATTTTAAATGATTTTAACCTAAAGAAAATAATTAATGAAACTAATTGGGCTAAGCTAGATTAAGAATTAAAATTAAAACAAAATTTAAATTAATTAAGATTAAAATAATTAAAACTAATACTAAGATAAAAATAAAAGCCCACCTAAAATTAAAAATATATTAAGTTAGAAATTAAACTATACAAAATAAACTAAACGGAAAATAAATTAAATTAATTTAAATAATCTAAAATAAAAAAGGAAATAGTGTGGAATTATGAAAAATGGCTAAAATGCATGACTAACAATGTTTAACTAAAAAATCGAAAACAGAGACCGACTTAGAATGATATGTAAACGATCAGAATCTGAGGGTAAAATTTGGGGTACAACAGTTGCCCCTATTTAAATATCTTCACCGGATGACATGAGTGATAGTTCTCGTGAAATCATGGTGGAAGGTATTTAAATATAGATAACCGAAAATTTTACCCTTAGATGCAATGACATGCTATGCTATGGACAAAAGAAAACTAAATCTATAACGCTGACATGCTAAGACTCTAATATGATGAAAATGATGGAATGATAAATGCAAAATGCAGACAAAAATGAAAGCAGACAGGGACAAAGGCCACACAACGAGCAATCACTCACTGGGGATGACAACAACACTGGGGAAGCTAAAGTGATGGAGCAACTGGTTCAAGCATGACTGGCTGACAGAAAAGATAACACAAGATGCTCACTAGAAGCAGCACCATAAAGACGATCTCCACTGGGGAATTAAATAACGAAGACTCAATCTGGAAGAACATCAAAAAGAGAAAGGCACATCCGAAAGAGTATCAGATGGCAAGAGAAAACCAGACATCAAATAATGGCTTTGAATGAAAGGCATAATCACAATATCTAATAATGGCTTTAGATAAAAGTGAACAAAGTAGGGATCCAAGACAACATTGGACGCAAAGAAACCAATCACCCAATAATGGCTTTGAATGAAAGGTACGACTCACAATATCTAATAATAGCTTTAGATAAAATTGGACAAAGATTACATTCAAGAATGGCATTGAATGCAAAGGAACTAATCACCTAATAATGGCTTTGGATGAAAGGTATAAATCACAACATCTAATAATGGCTTTAGATGAGAGTGGACAAAGATTACATTCAAGAATGGCATTAAATGCAAAGGAACCAATCACCCAATAATGGCTTTGGATTAAAGGTATAAATCACGATATCTAATAATGGCTTTAGATAAGAGTGAACAGAGGCTACATTCAAGAATGGCATTGAATGCAAAGAAACCAGTCATCCAATAATGGCTTTAGATGAAAGGTATAATCACAATATCTAATAATGGCTTTAGATAAATGTGAACAGAGACTATATTCAAGAATGGCATTGAATGTAAAAAAACACCAGTCATCCAATAGTGGCTTTGGATGAAAGGTATAATCACAATATCTAATAATGGCTTTAGATAAAAGTGAACAAAGACTCGATCTGGAAAAACATCAGAAAGAGAGACACATATGGAAAAGCATCAGATGGTAAAGAAACCAGACATCCAATAATGGCTTTGGATGAAAGGTAAACTCATAATATCTGAGAAGGCATCAGATGAAAGTGAACAAGATAGAAATCCCAGAAAGCATTGGACAAAAGGAACCACAGTGTTCAAGACAACATTGAATGAATGTGAACAAAGATATACCCAAGAAAGCATTGGATACAAAGAAAGAACAACGTCCAAGAAAGCATTGAAAAAAGAAATACCCAAGAAAGCATTGGATAAGAGGAAAGAACTTTCAAGAATGGCACTGAAAGTAAAGGCAAATCACTATATTCAAGAATGACATCAAACTATAGCGAGAAAGACATCCAGGAATGGCACTGGAGTGAAAGAACATGAAGATCCAGGAATAGCACTGGAATGAAAAAAGACAAACATCTTACAATAGGACTAGATGCGCAAGGAAACGACAACATTCAGGAATGGTACTGAATGAAAGGAAAGGTAAAGTTTTGGTAAGGTAAGACGTGGACAACGACACGACCTCAGGAGAAATGCAAATGAGGATGAAGCACTCATGTTATGCATATGTATATGAATCATGCAGATGATATATGATTAAATGTAGATGCAGATGCTGACGACACAGCTCAACTCTTTCTAGGAGAAGACAAGGCTAGTAGACTGATTCCTCAATACAGAGATCACTGTCATTCTGCTTGGGACTAGAGATGCTACCACTGAATACCTCATTGCCACACTGGTAAACTGTATCCAAATTGATGATCCTTGTAGGAAGGATAAAGAGTTGCTTGGGGATTCTTCAAGTAAACTGCCCCATATTAGCTGACTGTTGTAGATAAACTGATAATTGCTTCAGCTTGATTAATTCTGGAAATGACCGTTTCATGGTGCTCTTAGAAAAGCTTGCCCTAGTCCGGGTCTTGAAAATGATTGTTTTACTGTACACTAGGAAAGCTTGCTCCAGTATGAGTCTTGAAAAATCTTATGTATAAACCAATTCTGAGAAGTCGCCATTAAACCATAAATCTTGAACTGATTCTCAACAGGATATGGAAGGAACTTACCCCTGATTGGATCACCAACCAAGTTTCTTAATTGTTTGAAAACTCCTTGAAAAGAAAGCTAGTTTGCAAACAAAAGTATTTGTACAAACATGGTAAATGCAAAGTTCATGCAACTCTTGAAATCAAAATCATTTTTGAAAGATGCAAAGCATATGAGTCACTGGTCTGAACACAGCGGTTCAAGACATTTAAAAGTGAGAGTTAAAGCACAAGTGTGATGCAAAAACAAATGATCTGCAAAGATCTTTTGGAGATAGTTTACACAACCTTGCTGAAGTATGCTTTCAAAATAACCTCGCTTCAATTAGGTCTTTTGAGGGTTATAACGTGGTCTGGTTCACGGTTTAAGTAATAAAGGATAAAGGCTCAAAGTTTATTTGTGACCCACCTAATCTACGTGATGAACTTCAGTTCTATGCTCAGTTAACTCAAACCATGCACTCAAATTACCAGGAGTTAGGAATTGCACTGATGATAGCGACGATGGTTCAAAATTCAATGGACTTGAGATGGCGATCACTGCTTCCTTACAACTTTTGGTTGTCATACAAGCTTGTTTTTTTTTTGTTGTATAAAGCAAGGTCTTGAGCTTCCTACCTTCCTTAGCTTTTTCCTCGAAATGGACTCGGCTCATTATTTGGGTAAGGATTTCTTGACGACCCTTCTTCATTTTTCACTTTGGGAACAACTTGTACTACATTTATTCATTTAATTAGGAAGAGTTGAAAGGTTGTGAATGTCTAGCTTAATGATTACGGTGAACCATCATTGGCGTTTTGACTTGAAAGACATCTTCGACACTTGCTTGTTGCGCGCGAAGAAAAATTTGTGAATGCAACCTTTTGTTGAAAGGCGTCTTGCATGAAACTCTTGCATTTGAATGCACAATCAAGTTAACTAAGAACTACCCACCCCAAGGTTAAGATTGCGGGTTTTTATTTGTAAAGAAAAGAAACTCATACTTCAAGGCTCAAAAGGGTTGACGAGGGATTAACTTCCTTATTTCTCCAGTGTTTGGGGATTGAAACAATGCCTTACATCGTCAGTAAAGTTTTCATTTGAAAGCATACCAACAACAGTTATGAGTATTTATATTTTCATCATCCTCCCTCCAATCTTTGCACAATCAAAAGAAAGTGGACAAGAGAATTTTTTCTTGAAAGGGAAAGCATTAAGAAGTAAATAGCAAACACAAATGAATTGAATCAAAAGTTGCAATGCTCATTTCATTAATTAAAAAAAGTACAAACATAGTTGAAAGCAAACAGCCAGTACAAAATAAGGAAAATGCAAACAATAAGAAACAAGGCCTAGTGAATAATCCGAAACAAATATGAGTTGTCCTGTCTGAAACAATGGCTTTTAGGAAGATAACATGCTGAAGTCGACTGAAGCTTCACTTGGTGTGCTCTGGCAGCATTGTGCTCATAGAGAGAGTTCTCAAAAGTAGCTCGAGTAGTCTGAACTATAGGTTGAGGCTTGGCAAAAACAGGAGCTTGAAACACTGGTCTAGCAGTCTGACCAATCATAGAAGTAGATGCAAGAGGTGGAGAATAGTTGTGTGGCAAACCAAACTCTGGCCAAGTTGAAGGTGGCATCTGAACTGGTGGAGGATCAGCGCTTGAAACTTCCTGGATGACAGTCCTTTGGGGTGGCTCTCCCCTAGCAATCAAGACTTGAAGCATCTCAGTGAGTTTGGTTACACTTGACTTGTGGTCGTCGATCTCCATTCGGATCTCAGCATTGTGTACCTTTTGCTCTGACATCTTGCGTCTGTAGTTAGCTCTAGTCTGATATCGGTGTCGAGGAATCAGCTTGACGACTCACATACGACACTAGAAGATAGAGACAGCTGGAGATGAGCCACTGGACAACAGACATATGCAATGAAACATGCAAAGATGTAAATGATATGCAATGCGATGCAAACAGGATGCAAAACACATGCAACAGGATCAAAGGTTTGAGATCACGGTATGGAGTCTGGGTAAAGAACCAACCACGGGGTGTGTACTAGGGTTACTGTATCCGTAGAACAGGGTTCTAAGAAGTTCCCAGAGTCAACAACCCATCTTTCGAATTTTATCGACTTCCCGAATGACTCGGTAATTAATAAAATTCTCAAGAGAATCTCGTCTGAGTGTAGTATCACGTGACAACCATTTCAGAAATAGACTCCCTCATGGTCAACGCACTACATCCTAAGAGGCCAAGTGGGGTTAAAGGTAACTACGGTTCTCAGTATCGATGACACCTATGTCGAGAGTAGCACGTTTTCACGAATAGACTCGCTCAACATGACTAAACTCTCAAGAGGGCCTAAACTGAGTGATGGTGTCTCAAGTCAACTTTTTCAGGAATCGACTCCCTCAAAGCCTCCTCGAATATACCATCGTCCTATCATAAGTGTACGCTCAAGTCCGTGTTAGGACTTATCCTCACCACTCAAAGTAGCAACCCTGTATACAGAAAACCCAAGCACAAACAGGTATATATACATATATAAATATACAAATATACAAGCAAGCAAACATATAAATAACACAAACACAAACAAGGTGGGCTTAACCCTCTTAGGGGAGTGTCCCCAGTGAAGTCGCCATTTTCTGTTGCGGTGAGAATCGGATATCAAGCTATTAATTAACTTGCATCACAAAACATGAAATTCACCACCGAGCTTTGATTTATCCAAAGGAAAGGGTAAAGAACGAAAACCCTAAAAAGAGAATCTAGGTTCGGGGGTTGGTTATACTAAGGGAAGGTATTAGCACCCTAAGTATCTGTAGTACTCTACAGGAACCTCTTGTTAGTATTTGTGTTATGCTAAAGTTTGCTTGCTAAGGGAAAGTGCTAAGGAAAAGATCTAGGGGTATATACACTAAGTATGCTCGCCAAGACGTCGCATCTCGTGCCTACGTATCCTGACGGGAATGGAATCAGAGCATTCGTAGTTCCCCTCAATACGGGGTAAAAGGGTGTAAAAAGAAATTGTGGAATCCAAGAAGGCATTGGATGTAAAGGGAAAAGGTGGAAAAAGAAAAAGGTAGGAATCCGAGAAGGCATCGGATGTAAAGGAAAAAGGAAAAGGTAGAAAAACAAAAAGGTGGAAAAAGAAAAAGGTAGCTCGCTAGGATCGTCGCAATCCTATGCCTACGTATTCTCAAGATGAACTTGAGAAATCAGAGCGTCCGTAGTTCCCCTCAACGGGGTAAAGAACTCTTGACTGTGGTCAAGGTTCAAAGGGAAAGTAGGGTATGACATCAAGACACCTACATGGAGTGTGGCGACTCCAAACCTAAGGCTAGGCAATATGGGAAAGGAAGTGCCCACGGGAAAGTAGGGTCTGACAGCAAGACACCTACGTGGATTGCGGCGACTCCAAACCTAAAGCTAGGTTAAAAGGGGAGGTAAGTTTCGATCGCGCGGCGTGAGAAAAGGGAATGATGGACAAGGCTATCTTAACTGACATGGCAGTCAATAAGAGTCCTTTCCTTTGGAACAGGGAAAATCTCGAGTATCAGGAGTAAAGTGAAATAACAACATATACAGTAAGTATCAAGAATCAAAATGAGAAACCAAATATCGAGAATTAACTAAAAGAAAAATCGAAAATTGTCACGATTAATTTAAGAATTAACTAAAAAAAATTCTAAACCATAAAAAAAAAGAAATCAAATATTAACAACTCAAAATATTTAAGAATCTAAACACAACTTAAAATATAAAAAGATTAACCTAAAACGAAATTAATAGATATATTCTTTTTTAAACCCAAAATTGAAGATATGTTTATAGATATATTTTTTAACCAAACGTATCATCCAAATATATATAAAAACTCATATTATGTATATAGAAAACAAATCAAACTGTACATGTTTTATTAAAACTCACACTAATAGTAAAAACTAAACCAAAATATTTGTATATCTTTAAAAACTATAAGTAACACCATACACTATGACTCACACTATAATAATATATATTTATTTAAAACCACACTTACAGTATTTGAAAAGAAACTAAACCGAGACCTATATGTTTTTGAAATTAGCAGTAACATTATAAACAAACAGTATATATCTTTTAAACTCACTCTAATAGTATATATTAAAAAAAACTAAACCAAGATATGTATATATTTGAAACTAACAGTAACATTATCACGCTCTCTCGACCTCTCACGCACTGCAAACACAGTTATGGAAGAGTCAACACAAAAAAACCTCTATGTTTTCTTTACTTAAATAAAAACTTCCTCAAAAGAAACATAAACCAAATGCCATACATTTCTTCCTTATTCAAAACAACAACAATGAAATCTACAAGCATAATGATTCATCAATCATGTCAAAAACTATAACGAGATTAACGGAAAGAGAGAAATAAATATATGAAAAGAAAGTGTGAAATACCACTCACCGGAGCAGCTGAACGGTAGCGGAAATTACGGTGGAGGTCAGCAAGTTCTGTGAGGCGCGGTTGTGTTAAGCGGGTAATCGGTTGTGAAACACGGTAGATGTGGTGGTTACTGGCATTGACGGAATGGATGATGATGGTGATAAGTTGTTTAATGGTGGTTGAGGAAGCTTATGTAAAATGGTTATGTGTTGTAGAAGAGAAAGAAGAAAATGAGAATGAGTTTATGTGTTTGTGAAGGTGATAGTAAGATGGAGGGATGAATGGCTGATGAAAGGTAGTTGTAACATGGGGAATGTGTGAAGTGTATTGGCTTTTTTTCAAAAGAAAATGGAGGAGGTTGATGGAGGTGTAGCGAGCGATTTTGGACGCGGTTCTTAAGCGCTGGTCGCTCTCTGCGGTTTGAGCTTAAACTACAGGTCGATTCATTTTTTATCCTATTGTGAGCTGAATAAGGAAGGGAAATAGATGTCTCCAATTAACCCTGCTTTGCATACTGAGTTTAAACAACGGCCTGTTAGGTTACAAATGCTATCAATGTGGGGGGGCCTTTGTACTGGTTATTTGTATTTTCGCCAATACGGTTTTCTTTCTTTTAATCTAGGCAAAGGGTTTCTGACGGGGAACAAGGATTAGGATATTAGGACTGGTGCTTTTGAATTACTGCTTTTGATTGACAGAGATATGGGATTTGGGTTTTTTGTTGATTGCGCTCGCTAAGATCTTTTCTTTCGATCTTATGCCTACGTATTCCCGTTTACCGAAACAGGGAAATCAGAGCGTTCGTAGTTCCTCCTATTCTATGGGAGGAAATGGGTGTTTTGGTGTCTTGTTCAAAGCCCAAGACGTGAAGCGAAAGGTGATTTGTATCTTGTTCAAAGCCCAAGATGTGAAGCTGAAAGGTCTATTTGTGTCTTGTTCAAAGCCCAAGACGTGAAGCTGAAAGATCTCGACTTTAGAGAGAATTTGTTATCTCTAAAGAGGAGGAAGGAGAATTACTTTAACTGGGATACGCGGATCCGAGCAATGCCATAATTTTCGAAGAAAGGGTTTTAACCTGAAGGAGAAGACTTTAACTCAGTGTAGAGCAATGCCATCTTTCCTTAGGAATTTCTCATGCTAAAAGAGGGACAGTGGCATGGATGTAGATGATCCAGAGGCTTGCCGCTTACAGCGATTAGATGAAGGGAAAGGAGTTGTTGATGTTTGTGTACTGCGAACGAGGCACATCTTTGATGCTAAAAGGTCGATTGGATCAACCAGTGGTTTTCTTATACAAAGCCTAAGAGGAGGCTAATTTCCGCTAGGAAGATCATTATACAAAGCCTAAGAGGAGGCTATTTTGTGTCTCGTACAAAGCCCGAGAGAGAGGCTAAAAGTTTTTGACCCAGTGGGGCATATCGTTATACAAAGCCTAAGAGGAGGCTAGCAAAGAGTTGACTCAGTTGGAGAATCTTTTATACTCAGTAATAGAGTGTTTTTGTATCTCGTACAAAGCCCGAGAGAGAGGCGAAAAGGTTGTTTTGACTCTACTGGGGAGAATTTTGGTATCTCGTACGAAGCCCGAGATGGAGGCTATGGTAACTATTTCAGTTGAGTGACAGATCCAATATACTAATTTTAAAAGAGAAAATCAGTTCTTATATGAGTAACACTGTACACAGGGATTTAATTTGAGGATCAGGGATATTTCCTTCTCTTTGAGGAAACAGGAAATCCAAAGGGTATCGAGACTATCCGAGTCTGCGGGTTTCCTTCCTATTTAACGAAGGGTGCTTGAGAATGTCTTTGAGACTCAAGGAAGTTAGACTGTCCGTGTCTAGAGTTTTATCTTTTGTACTATACTTCGTGAAACAGTAGTAGACTCTATGAAAGGACTGTTCTATGAGGATGACTAGGTTCTGTTCCTATACCTCTAGGAGGTCGTCGGGACAATTTGTACGAAGCCCAAGAGGAGGCTGGAAACTTTTAAGAAGCCGACGGGTCCTTGTACGAAGCCTAAGAGGAGGCTATCATTCCTGAAGGAAGAGATCATTATACGAAGCCTAAGAGGAGGTTGTGAATACTTTAAGAAGCCGTAGGGTCCTTGAATAATGTCCAAGAGGAGGCCGATGCTTTTAAGAAGCCCGTGGGTATATCACCTCCTTTCCATTAGGAGAGATAACTCTTTTAAAGATGAAAACCACTGGTAAATGTGCGAGGTTTACTATCCAGCGACTTTTAACTTTTAAAGAGGGTTCCTTAGTTAAGGTCCAAGATTATGACCGTAGTGGGTACCCAAACCCCGAGACATTCAAGACAAGCTATCCACAAGGAATAGATCAAGTCAGGAAAGTTCGAGAATTGGGAAGAAACTCAAAGATGCCATTCACGGAGAATACATTCATCTTGGGGAGTAGAGCTTCTTGACGATTCCTAAGGAGGACAGCCGAAGAGAAGACTGTATCTGGTGCTCCTATTGGGGATCTAGGCGTCTATTTCTACGAATAAGTGAAACGGCGTCACCTAGTTCTAGACGGAATTGCCGGGGAAACTCAAAATATCTATACTATTATTACACAGTAGATATGAGTTTATGAAAGGAGACTTACAGTGAGCAGCCCCACAATATAGTTTATAATATGAAAGCAGTAAATGAAAGCGATAACCACTTACTCGGTTGTAGTGCTTCCATGCTGTTTGGTTAGTTGTTCAACAAAGAAAGATTGAAAACAACAGTATATTCAAAATCAAAGGAGAAAGTGCTTTGAAAAAGAAAGATTTGGGGCTTACAGCTCAAGGAGAGGCCCAGGGTTTTATCAGTGAGCGCACTGTTTGAATTTGTACAGAGGGACTTATACAAGTGACTGGGGCCCAAAAAGGTTTTCTGTACAAAGGGACGGGTCTTACACTCTCTCAAGAGGCCCAAAAAGGGTTTAAAGAAAAGAGTGGGGCTTATAACACGAGGGTAGGCCCAAATGATTTTTCGTTTAAAAATGGCGATCGCGCCGAGGTTTTCTTTTAACGCAGAGGGACTTATACAATAAGTGAGGCCCAAAATGTTTTTGGTTAAAAGGGGGATTGGGTCTTACACTCTATTAGAGGCCCAAAGTGTTTTAAAGAAAAAGAAATGGGTCTTACTACTCGAGGGTAGGCCCAGATGGTTTTTATTTTTAAACGGGCGACGATCGCGCCGTTTACTTGTACAGAGGGACTTATACAATGAGTGAGGCCCAAAAGGTTTTTGTACAAGGGGGGATGGGTCTTACACTCTCTCAAGAGGCCCAAAGAGTTTTGAGATGAATAAATGGGTCTTACTACTCGAGGGTAGGCCCAGATGATTTTTGAAAAGGCGACGATCGTGCCGTTTGTTTTTTGACGGTATCGGGACTTATACAATAAGTGAGGCCCAAAGATGATTTGGTCAAAAAAAGGATTGGGTCTTACACTCTAATAGAGGCCCAAAGTGTTTTGAAAATGATTTATGAGGGTTGAATTAATCCAAACCCTAATTTGTTTTCAAAATGTATTTAATTGAATAAAAATTCAATTAAAATGATCAAAAATTGTTTAACACATGGAAAACAAATTGTGATCTTGGATTAATGCTTCAAAAATTAAGTATTGACCTACAAAATAATTAGAAAGCATTAAAAGTTGCAAAATCAATGTAGAAAAAATATTTAAAATGCAAAAAACAATCAAAATATTAATTCTTTACAAAAATATCAATTATATGAAATAAATAATATTTTTGGGATGTTTTGATAAAATAAAATATTTTAACATTTTTGTGAATTATTAAAAAAAGAATCAACTCAAAATCATTAAAACTCAGAGAGAAATTAATTTTTGAATCAATTAAACAAAATCACAAAATTCAAATATTTGAATTTGAAAAAAAGGCGCCAAGAACAAGCTGAAGAACACGCGCGTGTTCTTGGTTTCTCAGATTTGCATTTTCTATCCAATCTCCATGAATACGTAATCATATCATGCAATCCACATATCATTATGCTCGTCTCAACCTCACGATCATGTCTATGTACTTTAATTTCATTTAAATTAAACATACAACAAGAAATCACGAAGAAACCTCAAGAACCCTAATTTCTGCATGAAGGCTAGGATTTTTGATACACGATTCAAACAATGCAATTAATTGAGGGAAAACATTCCATGCATGATTATGAACATATGGCCAAATTATTGTGCGAGGAAATATGCATAGATTGAGAGATGACCAAGTATGTGCTTACCTCTAAGCCGTGACAGCAAGTTCAAAGTGATTTTTGATTTGGAGGTGTTACAGATGAGTTGTGATGATCTGGACAGCTTCCCTACACCCTATGGATTGTGTTTGGATGGTTGGACTTGATTGAAATTGGCTGGATCATTTTGTGGTACCTCAGCTGCACCTTATTTGAAAATTTGAGCAACCAGCTGGTGATTTCATGAAATTGATGTTTCAGAAGTTATGTGAGTGTTTGATCAGCTCATATGTGATGTATGTGAGGTGTGTGAGTGATTGGTTTGTGCAGAATTGCTCTCAAACTCAAAACCCGATAGCTACCTTGCTAAGAAAGGCATTTTTGCCAAGAGAAAGAGATTTTGAGGAAAGCATCTGTTAGATGGCTTTGGTGTACTTAAACTGACCACAATTGAGCTCTATTTATAGTAGAGCAAGTTTGTTTTGCAAGGAATAGTGCAGGGCAGCTGGTAAGTAGGTTTGGCCAATGTTGGCAAATGAAAATCCAAGTCTCCTCTAGCCATTGACTAGAGGTTAGGGCACAGAGCTTTGGTCCCCTTGGTCTTGGATAAGTCTTGACTGATTTCAGATGAGAATGGCTCAGTCCATGCCACCTTGATGGTTCCATTGAATGCCTCATTCCAAATTTGAAGTCTTGTCCCTATTTTGGCCATTCTAGGTTCAACATGCTATTTCTTGTTCCTTGGACTTTGGAGGCTTGGCTCAGTGATTGTCCCCTTTGGATTCAATCCTCTGAGGTGTCCAAGTGGATAGGAACTATTGAAATTGGCTGATTTTGGCAAATCGAACCAAAGTGCAAATTCTGCCTTGCTTTGACAGATTTCAGCAAGGCAACTTGGCAATGTTGTATCTCATGGTGTAGGTTGAATTTGGCAATGTTCTTGGCCATTTTGGAAATCTCTTACATGATACAACAACTGTTTGAACAAGTTTGGTTTTGATCTCTTTTGATTCCAAGTGAAAAATCCCCCTACATTTGGCAAAAAGTGAAGGCAAATTCTGACTTAGTGAAAATTTCACTAAGTGTTGGAAAAAGTGACATTTTCACTTTTCAGCCACTTTGATCACTCCATAACTCAAAATCCTTAATAAATTGGAATAACTTGTAGTTTAAGTTTTTGTAGGTGATAATGAGGGATACAAATCCATCTTTGGATGAGAAAAAATGGCCTTGTGGTTTAGGAGTTATGGTCCTCCAAAGTTGGTACCTTTGCCACTTTATTTTTAACTTAGAAAAATTTCTAAGTTTTATGGTTACCCCTTTTACAAGTTATCTCACTTTTCTTGATTTTTCTTGATGAATGATGATTCAAATCATACATTAACATCATTTTAGGGTTAAAAATCCATTTTGGTGAAAAATCTCAAAAAGTCAAAGTTGACTTTTGTGCACAGTTGACTTTTTATCAGATGAATTCCAAACTGTGCAATTCTTCAGGAAATCATGTCCTTGACCTAAATCAAACTTGATGGACATGTTCCATGGGTGTCATAGGGTATATTCAATCATGTATTAGGGTTTGGGAGCATGTCTTGGTCAAAAGTCAAAGTTACAGTTGACTTTTCCCTTAAAACCCTAATTGTGGTGCAGATGAAAATGAGACTTGTTGCTCAAGCTTCTTGGATCAATCCATTGTTCCAAATGGATCAATATGGTGTATTAGAGACCCTCAAATCATCCCTTGAGGTCTTGGCTCATGGTTTGTCCCAAAAGTCAACTTAGGGGTGAATTAGGTCAAGAAACCCTAATTCCTGATTTTTGATGAATGCATCCCCTGAGGCAAAATTGACTTGATGCATGGGTTCATGAGGTTCCATGAAGCATATTAGGTTATGTTTTGGATCATTGTCTTGTGCCCAGATGAAAATTTCCATCTGGAGACCCTGGTCGACCAAAACCCTAATTTGGTGACACTGTCGATCTTGAGACTTGATCCACCTAGAAGGGAGTAGCCTTGTGCTTAATCCTTGAAGTGGGAGTCCTTTTTGATCCATTGTGGATGTTTAAGAGATTAGACAAGTTGAAGATCATGTCATTTCTTGATTGATCCTTTGTCTAAGCACTCAGAGAGGGCTTGAAACCCTAATTTTGATTGTATTGGATGCTCACCCATCTTTGGGGAGACTGATGAAGCATGATGGTTCATCCATATTGTGATGATGATTTTCACAATGATGGGAAATCTAAGTGGTCAAAATTTGGGGTATTACAGATGCCCTTATTTAATCTTCTTGGACCCGAAGGTATGAATGACGAAGGGATTCGGGCATTCGGGGTGCAAGAGGATTAAATATCGGAATATCCGAAATTTTGATGGTGGTTATGAATGGTAGCTTACGCATTCATCTTCTTTAGCTAAGCGATGATGCTTAGAAAAGGTAAACTTCCCCTCGATCCTGGTTTCCTACCAAGGAACTGGTCTCAGTCTCTTTTGAAATAAACTTCCCCTCGATCCTGGTTTCCTACCAAGGAACTGGTCTTAGTTTCTGATTTAAACTTCCCCTCGATCCTGGTTTCCTACCAAGAACTGGTCTTAGTTTCTGATTTAAACTTCCCCTCGATCCTGGTTTCCTACTAAGGAACTGGTCTTAGTTTCTTTTGTCAATAAACTTTCTTGACAAGGGACGCTATTCATGGCGGCTTTCCTCAAACTTCTCGCCGAATTTTCCTAGGGAGATGCCATTTGAGTGGAAAAAGTTTTGATGTCAGACTTGCTGGGGAACCCAGTCGTCTGAGTTATAGAGTTGTACAAACTTCTCTGTTGGAGACGCCATTTGTTTCTACTGGGGAAAGCGAGTCTCTTGAGAGACTGTTTTCATTTGGGATCTTTCATCATACTTTTCTCGGGATCTTCCCGGAGAAACGCCATATGATGGGGTCCAATTTTGAGGTGTCGATGACCTTTTCATCAACGACTTTTCGGAGAAATACTGATGTACTGCCGAATCTCTGATCACGAGGCTTTCTCTGTGGATTTTCCTTAATCCGGGAAAGCAAGGATATCATCTTCAATGGCGAAGAGTGATGTTTATTTAGAGTTTTCTCTGGCTTTTCAGAGGTTCAAGTTATCAAAGTGGCCAAGTGCCGACTCTGATTTAAAGATACACTGGTGGCGAGATTGTGCAGACGCAACACTTCCTGACGAGGAAAGAACTGACAAACTCGATTGAGAAAACTGTTTATCACTAGGGGACAAGACCGACTCAAGTGATAGTGATGCAATATGAAATGTAAATGCAAATCAAAAATGCATGAAGTATGTATGTATATGTTGACAAAACAGACGCGACATACAGACTAAAATATGAACATGACTAAATACTCGGCTATCACGGGGCGAAGAAGTACCGTTGATTCAAAATAGCAATTCCACCTTGCTTAGGAGAGATAGTCCCGTTGGGAGCTATGTTGATCGGGCTTAGGAGATGAGAACTCGGCCGAGGATGTCAGACGAAACAAGGTCTTTGACACAGTTGATCCCTTCATTCTGGCATACTGGCTTAGAAGGAGTACTTTGATTCTGCACTTTGAAGTTCGCTTACTTTGGGAGAAGCGATCGATGTTCTTCTGATGTTCAACAGTCAAAAGAAATTGCCATCTTTATTTTAAAAGCAGAAAAAGTTTTAACAAGTAAATTCATTTTTGTTTTATTTCAAGAATCGCTGATTAAGTTTAAACAACGTCGTTCTGTAAAGCTAAAACAAGCAAGAATTACAAACAAAAGCACAAGGGCTCAAATTTTATTGATAAGATGGAGATCAGCCAAACGCGTGATTCCAAAGAGTATATACAAAGTTAGAAAATGGTAATTTACAGGGAAAAGGGCTACGTTGAAACATAACGACCACTATCCTTCTACCAACTTTGAATTCGGGGCATCCTGAGCTTCTGTCGAAGATGACCTTTGACTGGAGATTTCCTCCGATAGATGATGTAACTACTGCTGAGGGACTTGCCTCTGTTGAACATAGTTACTTGCCATTATCCCTAACTTTTGCCTGGATTGTACTATGAGATTTCCAATCCATCGGGATGATTTTTTTTCATGTCTCTAACTTTTGCCTGGACCGCCCTTTCGGGTTTTCAATCCACCGAGACATTTTTTTTAGGCGAAGTATTTCTTGACTACGTCAACATTCGTGGGGTAGGAAAATTCCTCTCCGTCCATGGTTGCAAGTCTCAAGGCACCGCCTGAGAAAGCTTTCGTGACCACATAGGGGCCATCATAATTTGGGGTCCATTTGCCCCGAGAGTCAGTGAGAAATGATTGTATCTTCTTGAGCACAAGGTCTCCTTTCCTGAAGACACGAGGTCGGACCTTTTTGTCAAACGCCCTCTTCATTCTCTGTTGATACAACTGACCGTGGCATAGTGCCGTGATTCTCTTTTCTTCGATCAGGTTCAGTTCGTCGTGTCGACTTTGACACCATTCAGCTTCGGTGAGCTTAGCTTCCATCAATACCCTGATTGACGGGATCTCTACTTCTATGGGAAGCACTGCCTCCATGCCATATACTAGAGAGAAAGGGGTAGCCCCTGTTGAAGTGCGGACAGATGTGCGATAACCATGAAGAGCAAAGGGTAGCATCTCGTGCAAATCTTTATAGGTTACAACCATTTTTTGAACGATCTTCTTGATGTTCTTGTTAGCCGCTTCTACCGCTCCGTTCATCTTGGGTCGGTAGGGAGATGAGTTATGGTGTTCGATCTTGAACTCTGTGCATAACTCTTTCATCATCTTATTGTTCAAGTTAGATCCATTATCAGTAATGATCTCGCTTGGAACACCATAACGGCAGATGATATTGTTTTTGATAAATCAGACCACCACTTGTCGGGTTACATTGGCGAATGACGCTGCTTCGACCCACTTGGTGAAATAGTCAATGGCTACCAGGATGAACCGATGTCCATTTGAAGCCTTGGGCTCAATCATACCAATCATGTCGATTCCCCATATGGAAAAAGGCCATGGGGAAGAAAGAACTTTGAGATGTGATGGCGGTACATGAATTTTGTCGGAGTATATCTGACACTTGTGACACCTCCTCATTTACTTGTAGCAGTCGGATTCCATGGTCAACCAATAATACCCAGCCCTGAGAATTTTTCTCGCCATTGTGTGTCCGTTGGCATGAGTGCCAAAGGATCCTTCATGAATTTCTTTCATGAGCACATCTGCTTCTGGTCTGTCGACGCATCGGAGCAAGACCATGTCAAAATTTCTCTTATAAAGAGTGTCACCGCCCAGGAAGAAGTTTCCAGCCAATCTTCTGAGGGTTTTCCTGTCTTTTCTGAGTGCCCCAGATGGGTACTCTTGTTTCTGAAGGAAGCATTTGATATCGTGATACCAAGGTCTGTCGTCTATGACTGCTTCAATCGTGAAGATGTAAGCGGGCCGTTCAAGGCGCATAACGTCAATCTTAGGTATGTCATTCCATCGACCTACACTAATCATGGAAGAGAGAGTGGCCAATGCATCAGCCATGTGATTCTCATCACGAGGGATGTGATGAAAGTCGACTCTGTTGAAGAAGGGTAACAACCTTCTTGCGTAATCTTTGTAAGGAATCAGCCCTGATTGGTATGTGTTCCAATCACCTTTTATCTGATTAATAACCAAGGCTGAGTCGCCGTATACGTCCAAGTTTTTGATCCTTAAATCAATCGCTTCTTCGAGACCCATAATACATGCTTCGTATTCGGCCTCGTTGTTCGTACATTTGAACGTAAGTCTGGCAGTGAAAGGAATGTGGGAACCCTGAGGGGTAACAATGATTGCCCCAATTCCGTTTCCATAATGATTGACTGCTCCGTCAAAGATAAGTCCCCACTGGGAACCTGGTTCTGGCCCTTCACTGGGTAGCGGTTCATCGCAATCTTTCATTTTTAGATACATGACATCTTCGTCTGGGAAGTCAAACCCGATTGATTCTTGATTGTCAATCGGTTGATAAGCCAAATGATCGGCTAAAATTCTTCCTTTAACGGCTTTCTGAGCGTGGTACTCTATGTCATATTCTGATAGTAACATCTGCCAACGGGCAATCCTTCCCGTGAGAGCAGGTTTTTCGAAAACGTACTTGATTGGATCCATTTCGGAGACCAACCAAGTAGTATGACGAATCATGTACTGGCGAAGACGTTTGGCTGCCCAAGCCAAAGCGCAACAAGTTTTCTCAAGCATTGTGTACCGAGTCTCGCAGTCGGTAAATTTCTTGCTTAGATAGTAAATGGCAGACTCTTTCCGTTTAGTTTCGTCTTGTTGGCCAAGTACACATCCCATTGAGTCCTCTAGGACTGTGAGGTAAATGATCAGTGGTCTTCCTTGCACTGGAGGTGATAGAATCGGCGGATTCAACAGGTATTCCTTAATACTGTCGAAGGCAGTTTGGCAGTCTTCTGACCAAACGCAATCCTGGTTCTTTTTCAATAGCTTGAAAATCGGCGCACAAGTGGCGGTCATAAGGAATATGAATCTGGAGATGTAGTTCAAACGTCCCAAGAATCCTCTGACTTGTTTTTCAGTTTTCGGAGAAGGCATTTCTTGAATGGCCTTGACCTTGTCAGGATCAACCTCAATCCCTTTCTGGCTGACGATGAACCCTAGTAGTTTCCCCGAACGGACACCGAAGGTGCACTTGTTGGGATTCAAGCGGAGCTTGAATTTTCTTAGACGTTCGAACAATTTTGACAGATGTTCCACGTGCTCATCCTCTGTTCTTGATTTTGCAATCAAATCATCGACATATACCTCGATTTCTTTGTGTATCATGTCATGAAACAGAGTAGTCATGGCCCTTTGATAGGTTGCCCCGGCATTCTTCAAACCGAACGGCATTACCTCGTAACAAAAGGTACCCCATGGGGTAATGAACGAAGTTTTCTCCATGTCTTTCGGCGCCATTTTGATCTGATTATAGCCCGAGAATCCATCCATGAAGGAGAATACTTTGAACTTTGCTGTGCTGTCAACCAGCATGTCAATGTGTGGTAAAGGAAAGTCGTCCTTTGGACTTGCCTTGTTCAGATCTCTGTAATCAACGCACATTCTGACCCTTCCGTCCTTTTTGGGAACGGGTACGATGTTGGCTAACCATTGAGGATATTCAGATGTAGCGAGGAAACCCGCGTCGATCTGTTTCTGTACCTCCTCTTTGATTTTGATGGCCATGTCCGGATGAGTGCGTCTCAACCTTTGCTTTACTGGCGGACATTCCGATCTCAACGGTAAGTGATGTTCCACGATGCTGGTATCCAACCCTGGCATATCCTGATAGGACCAAGCGAACACATCGGGGAATTCTTTGAGAAGCTTTATCAAACCCTCTCTGGCAGTTGGACTGAGCAATGCTCCGATCCTGATTTCTTTTCTCTCTTTTTCTGAACCCAAGTTTACCGTTTCCAACGGCTCTTTGTGAGGTTCAATGGACCTTTCCTCTTGTCAGAGTAGTTGGGAGATCTCTTCTAGAATTTCGTTGTCATTTTCTTCTTCAGCCTCGAATACCGGGAACTCAAAGTTGGAAGAAAGCATCGGATCGTAAGTTTCAACGGGGTATAAAACAAGCAATCTGCATGACGTGATGATTCGTGTTTAGAAGAGATAGAGAAAATGTAAGTGTGTGCAGTGTATTTATTTTACTGCTTGTTTTTATTATTGAATGTTTTTTAGGATTACCATTTTCTGAAAAAGCAAAAAGAGAAAACAGCAATTAATGCGAAAATTATAGAACGACGTTATTTTATTAATGAACAAGTCGAATCTTGAAACTACAGCCCTATAAAACAAAACTCTGTCGCTTTGGGCAAAGCGAAGAAGGAAGTTTACAGAAAACGAGCCCTATCAAAACATCCGTTTCACCTGGGCAGGGTGAAAGGTTAAAGATGGCAATTACTTTGACTGATGAACGACCTTCGGAACCTCGACAGCAACCCACTGGCGGCGAACTCCTCGGTGAATCACAAAGTCTGGCAGCTTCCTTGATTTGTCTTCAGAAATGACGCTGATCTCTGGTGGAGTAGGATCGTTGGAATCTGTTTCCCAGCCAGAATTGTCGTAGGAGGATTCCTCTGTTACATTTTGCATAGCATTGGAGCTCTCAGCTGTATCTCCCCATCCAGTTGACTGGATGTCTTCGAGCCTGATACGAGAGCTTTCGGGAGCAGTGTACTTGACCATAAAGTCGTATTTTCCACTTGGTTGTCCCAGAGTGTCCCAAACTTCTTTGGAACTGGAGGAGTCACTTCTCTCGATGACGTTGACCTCGGCAAAAGCATAGTTGATGAATTCAAGTCCTGCAAACATTGCGAATTCATCTTTATGTTGAGTAGTTTCCGAATGACCTGAGTGTTGATCCCATGACATGGTGGGGACACAGGTATTCTGTTCAATGATGCTCAGCTGAGTTTCATTACTCGGCTGACTTTCTTGCCCCAAGTTTCCTGGGTAAGGCTGCCACATTGGCAGACCATCCATCGGGCCATAGTAATTGCGGTCAAAGTTGTCTTTCATCAGAGTGTCTTCCTCTAATGAATTTGGCGGAGCACGGCATCCTTCCGGATCACAATCTCCGTAGATCATTTCGACATCTGATCTTGGTATAAATCTCGGACTTTCTGTAGGAAAGCAAAAAGGCATAGGAACCTCCTCCTGAGATATACAACCGTCCTTGTTAAGGTAGGACTTCCATTCTTCATCTGTGTCAGAGGGATCTTCCTCATTGATAGCATGAACTGTCTGAGACACTGGGTGAAGAAAACCTCCACTGTGGAAGAAGTTTTGAAGGGGATGAAGACTTTCATCGTTGGCGGCTGTCTGGGTACAGGTTGCAGAAAAACCAAGACCCTTCTTTGTTTTATTGTCAATAGGAATGACAAGCTGTCCCCATCCGGTTGTATCGGTACTCTCGACCGCTTTGATAGCATCTTTGTATGAAGAAATTGAAGTTCCTTCTTTGAACTGATCGTTCTTGCTCACCGATAGTGCTTGGAACTGAGTTCCAATAACCTCCTCGGGTTCCACACAAGTAGATGATGATAGGTTACTCACAAGCAAGGCTTGTTCCCGACAAACCGTGACAAGTTGATTGTTCTTGATGAACTTTAGCTTTTGGTGGAGGGTTGAAGTAACCGCTCCAGCCTGATGTATCCAAGGTCTTCCTAATAAACAACTATATGTTGCCCAGATGTCCATGACCTGGAAAGTGATTTGGAAAGTGTGAGGACCAATAGTTATGGGAAGATCAACTTCGCCGATAACTGTTTTTCTGGATCCGTCGAATGCTTTGACGATGACCTCGCTGACTCTCATCGGAGGGCCCTTGAATGATAATTGCGTCAAAGTGTACTTCGGCATAACATTCAGGGCTGACCCTGTGTCTACCAGTACGTTGGCTAAAGCATCGCCCTGGCAGTTAACTGTGATATTGAGCGCCATGTTATGACGGCGACCCTCTTCAGGTAATTCCTCATCACTAAATCCCAAATTATTGCAGGAAGTGATGTTAGAGACAATGCTATCGAATTGTCTGATTGTTACATCTTGTTCCACAAAGGCTTGCTCCAAGACTTTCTGTAGAGCCTCCCTGTGGGCTTCTGAACTGAGTAAAAGTGATAACACTGAGATCTTTGAAGGAGTCTGTAACAGTTGATCAACGATGTTGTATTCACTCCTTTGGATGAGCTTCAGCATCTCATCATCATTTTTCGAAAGGTCGGGATTACTGGATTGACCGACTGGTAGATCAGGAGCTTCCGTCTGAAGTTCCTTTTCTTTGTTAGGTTCCCCAACCCCTCGGTTGAAGATTCTACCACTCCGCATTACACGACTGATGTCTGCAATGTTCATGACGGAGGGTAATGGAATTTCCTTTCCATTTTCAATGGTTGTTGCACCGTATTTGTAAGGGATAGCCTTAGTTGATTCATACGGTAGTGGTCCCGGCAGATAGATGACTATGGGAACCTTCTGATTTTTCTGACCATCATAAGTAATCTCGATCCGTTCCTGGTTGGGAACTCTAGATTCGTCAAGTAGAGGGACGATGACAAAAACATCCCTGATCTGGTGATGACCAGAGATCGTGACAACATCCTCAACCTGATCGGCAAGGTAGTTCGGCGACCAAATGATGGGTCCTGAACCTGGACATGGACGAATTTCTCCACGATCGACCTGACCCTGAAGAGCTGCTCTCACAAGGTAACACCCTTGGTTACTTTCTGAACAGACGCCACAACTGTCATAGTTGTGTGGTGGCACCTGGCCATGCCCACTTTGAATACAATGTAACCTCACTAGGTTACCTTCCATTGATCAGACATCCTGACTTTGACTACAAGTAGGATTCCTGTGATTGATACTAATCTGCTGAGTATCTTCGTCCATTAGATTGGCATCCACCAGTGATTTAACAAGTGCTGAAGTGCCTCCTGGACAAGGGTACAACCTCGATCGTTTTTGCAACCTGCTTTACAGTTTTGATAATCGTGTGATATTAAGAATCCGAGTCGGACCTGCTCAGCATGTAACTCTACCAGATTGGTATTCATCACGCGGATGTCAAAGATCTGAACCATGTTGATTTGATAGGAGTTCCTATCATGGTAGTCTTGGATCCATCCAAGATCCATCTGACGCTGGAGGGCCTCTTGTATGAAAGAGCATCCCTGTTTGTTTACCGAGCAAATCAGACAGAATCTGTAATCGTGCCGCGGCAGATTATGATACTGGCTTTGCCTTGAGTGCATCGCCACCAAGTTGACATTCATCGCACGGATGTCGTGGTTTTGAATGACGTTAGAATTCGTGTAAACCATGTTAACTCCACGAACTCAGTGCTCCTAGATCCATCCGAGATCCATTTGTTCCTGTAGAGCTGATTGCACTACTGAACATCCTTGGTTATCTTTAGAGCAGATATCACACTGGTGATAGTTATGAGGTGGCACATGGCCATATCCACTCTGTCTACAATGCATCTTGACTAGGTTGGTCTTCAACAAGAGTACATCGTGAATTTGATAGACATTATTAGTCTCTTTCTCAATCAGATTGACTGCAACTTTCTCATGTTGAGGCAGCGGGTTCGTAAGAACATTGGGATTCGTATCTTTGAAAGATAAGAGCCCGTTCCTAACAAGCTTTTGCACGTCGGATTTGAAATTGAGACAAGTCTCAATGTTATGCCCTGAACCTCCTTGATGATAAGGGCATGTTTGATCCGCTTTAAACCAGAAAGGCGGATTTTCCAGAACTGAAAGGGGAGACTTAGTCTGAATGTGCCCCTTAGCCAGCAGTAACGGAAACAGCTCTGCGTACGTTACAGGTATAGGATCAAATCCTGGTGGCCGTGTTGTATGGTTGTTGTTATATGGAGGACGAGCCTGCTGAAGAGGCTGTTGTGTCCTTTGTTGGTCAGGTTGGCTCTGCGCAATCTAAGGTTGATACATAGGAACAGGCGCGGGGCCGATAGCAGGAGTAACAGCTGCTACTGGCTGATAACGTCGCCTTTGCTTTCTGAGATAGATATTCCCAATATCTTGCTCTTTTTTCTTAGGGAGAGCACCACCGTATTTTTTAGTACCGGTCGTTGATCCAGTGTCTTTTACCAAACGTCCTTCTCGGACGGCTTCCTCAAGACGTACACCCATGCCGACCATTTCGGTGAAATCACTGGGCGCACTGGCAACCATTCGGTCATAGTAAAATGAGCTTAAGGTCTTTAAGAAGATTTTTGTCATTTCTTTTTCCTCAAGAGGTGGACAAATCTGAGCGGCAATTTCACGCCACCTTTGAGCATACTCCTTAAAGGTTTCCTTGTCCTTTTGCGACATTGATCTGAGTTGATCTCTGTCGGGTGCCATGTCCAAATTGTACTTGTATTGTTGGACGAAGGCAGTACCAAGATCTCTGAAAGTGCTGATCGTAGTACGGTTTAAACCCATGTACCATTTGAGTGCGGCACCGGTTAAACTATCCTGGAAGTAGTGAATCAGCAGGTCCTGATTCTCCGTCTGGGCTGACATCCGCCGATCGTACATAACCAGATGGCTCTGAGGGCAAGAGTTGCCCTTGTATTTTTCAAAGTCGGGCACTTGGAACTTGTGCGGGACTTTCACATTTGGGACCAAGCAGAGGTCTGCGGCGTCCTTTCCAAATAGATCCTGACCGCGAATGGCTTGCAGCTCTTTCTGCATTTCCAAGAACTACTCCTGGAATTCATCCATTCTGTTAAGCATAGTTTCCTTCTTACCAGAAGGTGTTGGTGGAATCTGTCCTTCCGGGACAGTGTGCACCACAGGGGGTGGTACCGTGACTACGGCAGTAAGTCTTGGCGCCTCCCGAAGTTTGTAACCTTCAGGAGTCTTGAGTATACCCCTGGCATCTTTGCTTTCCCGAAGTTTGTAACCTTCAGGCCCAGCGGCTTCTGTTGCGATTCCCTGATCTTCAGTGATCGGCGGAACATATCCTTCCGGGATATAGTTAACAGGCATGCCCCAAGGACGATCTTTCGGCATCTGATACCTAGGATCATACTTTTCTATGATGGGCGTTGAGGTGATCTCTGAGATCACAGTTCTTTGTAGCTGAGCTTCTGCCATGGCTTGCATGTCGTTACGAAGCTTTCTCATATCCTCTCTCAGAGCGTCGATCTCTTCTTTCAAGTCTCTGTTTTCTTCCTCAAGATCATCCATCTTTTTCTGACGATTGGCCCGAGTATTATACGAATGAGACAGTTTGACTCTAGAATCGAGACACAAACGTGAGATTCGTAGGTAAGGAGAATACGCGATGTGAGAATGATGAATGCAATGATTATATTAATTGTTTTTAGGTTTAATTAAAATAAACTTCGACAATTAGATTGCAAATATCAAACAGTGGGGAAACCCCTTTTTATTGAATTCCAAAGGATTACAGAAATGGAAATACAGTAGATTACAAAGTGCAGAAACAGAAACCTAAACTAATGGGTCCCGAGTCCTCTTCTTTGACCGGGGCGCTTGAGCCGTTGTCGGGTTGTCATTCCTTTGCCAGGTGAAAGGAGCGAGCAAATTCCTTTGGTCATCTTGATTCTCTACAGCATGCTGCTCCAAAATTTCAATCAGAGCATCTTTCTCTTTCAGTAATTGCTGTATTTGGGTACAATCAACGTCGAGGGTGCGATACTTGTTCTTCCAAGACCTTCTTTCCTTTTGAACTTTGTTGAGAGTAACCTGAAGCCTTTCAGTTTCCGTCATGAAGTACATGATAATTTCCCTCGGCGGAAGAATTCCGTAACGAGGATAAGGCATCTTTAGCTTAAAAGCTCTAGTTTGTACCCAATGGAGATAAGGCTCCACCGAGACACAGTCCGGTTTTCCCAGCGACTCTCGTCCTTTCTTATGAACATGTTTCCAAGCTTGCACTATTTCCATCTTTAGTGCTCTGTCACTTTCTCCTTCTTTGAAGAAAAGACCTTCTAGATGAACACCCAGTGGGATGTGTCTCATCGGGTATCCAAATTGACGAAGAACTAATATCGGATGATAGTTGATTCCTCCTTTAGTTCCTATGAGGGGTACGCTGGGGAAGTTTCCACAACGGTCAATGATTCTGATTCCCTCATAAATCCTATTACACCAATCTATATCGGAATTGGTGAGAGACATGATCTTCTGTGACCAACGTAAGACACTCTTGCAATCCCAAAAAGCAGCAGACTTGGGCAAGTGAGAGATAAACCATTTGTAAAACAAAGGTACACAACATGTGATCTCCCCTCCGCTGTACAAATTTCCTAAGTGTACAGAATGATACGCATCTGCGAGCAAAGTCGGCACAGGGTTTCCAATGAGGAAAACCTTAATAGCGTTGATATCGATGAAGTTATTGATGTTGGGAAACAAAAATAATCCGTAGGTGAGCAAGACAAAGATGCTTTCAAAAGCAGTCATGTTCCCTATACTAGCAAAGTACATAGCTTTCTTGGTCAGGAACTGGGCTGGCAAACCTTGGATGCCACCCTTAGTGGTCATGTGAGTCCGGACCTCAGACTCGTCCAAATGAATTGCTATTGCAATAGTCTGATTCTTTGGAATTTCTTCCAGTCCAGAAAACGGAGCTCGATCAGTGATATGTAAATCAGTCAGATGAGAATACTCCTCCAGCGTTGGTGATAGCTGGTAATCCGGGAATGTGAAACAGTGATAAACCGGATCGTAGAATTGAATGAGCGCATCCATGATTCCCTTAATCACATGGACTCTTAACAGTGGTAGTAAACCACCGTGCTTGGCTCTGAAAGCCTCTGGGTTAACGATCATCCTTGCTAACCTTCTCAAATCTCCTAACTTTGGAACCTTGAAGGTATAATGGCGAGTTCTCCTTCTACCGAAATCCAATAATGCAATCTTTTTCTCTGATATTTGCAATCACAGTCTTAGTTTAATTTGAAAAACAGAGAGACTAGAAGAGAATTTTTTTTGAATGTTTTAATGTTTTATTAAATGAATGCATGAATGCAGCACACAAAAACATAGAAAAAACATGGGGTCAAAGGGTCGTTGTCATGAAGTCAAGGCTCTACCCATCCCCAAAGGTTTATACTAGGGTGATTTTTGTACCTGTACTCATTATCATCAGCTCCTCCCAGGAAAGCAAAACAACAAGCGGATCGCCAGCGAGTTGTGGAGCAATTTTAGAGTAAGTGCCATTCACCGAGAATAGATCACCAGCCTCAAATGAGGGTAGTATCGCGTAATAACTATTTCCGATAGTTTCCGCACTACGAAAGGGTTTGGCTCCTCAGCTTCTCAGACTTAACAACCGGCCCATTGGCTATAAGAGTGAATGGGTTGCGTTGGTCAGCCTCCACTGAGGTTGATGGTCGACCCCGTCGCCATCACTTATCTTAAGTGTATACTCATTCTCACCACATGCGGCATCACACGCATTCCTAGTAGCAGAAAAATAAACACGTATAGCATTTAGGAAAAGCAGTATATATATTTGTCCTAATCATCCTAGACTTATAAAGCTACGATTCTTAAGTTCCTGACAGAAATGGGTTCCCCGGCGGAAGCCCCAATCTGTGGTTCTCAGCCCAAGAGATGGACCAGCATAGGTCAATCTTTCTCCTCAGCAGAGTTCCCATTTTTCGTGGAAAACGGGGATGATGCCCTAAGGCAGAAAAGGAGACTCCCCAGCAGAGTCGCCATTTTACAAGGAAAACAGACAGAAAGAAAAACAAGGGCCCCACGGTGGGCGCCACTTTTCTGTGAAAAATGGGGACGACCGTGCCTAGATCTAATTTTGAAAGGCCCCACGGTGAGCGCCACTTTTCTGTGAAAAATGGGGACGACCGTGCCTAGATCCAATTTTGAAAGGCCCCACGGTGGGCGCCACTTTTCTGTAGCGAGCGATTTTGGACGCGGTTCTTAAGCGCTGGTCGCTCTCTGCGGTTTGAGCTTAAACTACAGGTCGATTCATTTTTTATCCTATTGTGAGCTGAATAAGGAAGGGAAATAGATGTCTCCAATTAACCCTGCTTTGCATACTGAGTTTAAACAGCGGTCTGTTAGGTTACGGATGCTATCAATGTGGGGGGGCCTTTGTACTGGTTATTTGTATTTTCGCCAATACGGTTTTCTTTCTTTTAATCTAGGCAAAGGGTTTCTGACGGGGAACAAGGATTAGGATATTAGGACTGGTGCTTTTGAATTACTGCTTTTGATTGACGGAGATATGGGATTTGGGTTTTTTGTTGATTGCGCTCGCTAAGATCTTTTCTTTCGATCTTATGCCTACGTATTCCCGTTTACCGAAACAGGGAAATCAGAGCGTTCGTAGTTCCTCCTATTCTATGGGAGGAAATGGGTGTTTTGGTGTCTTGTTCAAAGCCCAAGACGTGAAGCGAAAGGTGATTTGTATCTTGTTCAAAGCCCAAGATGTGAAGCTGAAAGGTCTATTTGTGTCTTGTTCAAAGCCCAAGACGTGAAGCTGAAAGATCTCGACTTTAGAGAGAATTTGTTATCTCTAAAGAGGGGGAAGGAGAATTACTTTAACTGGGATACGCGGATCCGAGCAATGCCATAATTTCCGAAGAAATGGTTTTAACCTGAAGGAGAAGACTTTAACTCAGTGTAGAGCAATGCCATCTTTCCTTAGGAATTTCTCATGCTAAAAGAGGGACAGTGGCATGGATGTAGATGATCCAGAGGCTTACCGCTTACAGCGATTAGATGAAGGGAAAGGAGTTGTTGATGTTTGTGTACTGCGAACAAGGCACAGCTTTGATGCTAAAAGGTCGATTGGATCAACCAGTGGTTTTCTTATACAAAGCCTAAGAGGAGGCTAATTTCCGCTAGGAAAATCATTATACAAAGCCTAAGAGGAGGCTATTTTGTGTCTCGTACAAAGCCCGAGAGAGAGGCTAAAAATTTTTGACCCAGTGGGGCATATCGTTATACAAAGCCTAAGAGGAGGCTAGCAAAGAGTTGACTCAGTTGGAGAATCTTTTATACTCAGTAATAGAGTGTTTTTGTATCTCGTACAAAGCCCGAGAGAGAGGCGAAAAGGTTGTTTTGACTCTACTGGGGAGAATTTTGGTATCTCGTACAAAGCCCGAGATGGAGGCTATGGTAACTGTTTCAGTTGAGTGACAGATCCAATATACTGATTTTAAAAGAGAAAATCAGTTCTTATATGAGTAACACTATACACAGGGATTTAATTTGAGGATCAGGGATATTTCCTTCTCTTTGAGGAAACAGGAAATCCAAAGGGTATCGAGACTATCCGAGTCTGCGGGTTTCCTTCCTAATTAACGAAGGGTGCTTGAAAATGTCTTTGAGACTCAAGGAAGTTAGACTGTCCGTGTCTAGAGTTTTATCTTTTGTTTTATGCGAGAAATAGTAGTAGACTCTATGAAAGGACTGTTCTATGAGGATGACTAGGTTCTGTTCCTATACCTCTAGGAGGTCGTCGGGACAATTTGTACGAAGCCCAAGAGGAGGCTGGAAACTTTTAAGAAGCCGACGGGTCCTTGTACGAAGCCCAAGAGGAGGCTATCATTCCCAAAGGAAGAGATCATTATACGAAGCCTAAGAGGAGGCTGTGAATACTTCTTAGAAGCCGTAGGGTCCTTGAATAATGCCCAAGAGGAGGCTATCATTCCCGAAGGAAGAGATCATTATACGAAGCCTAAGAGGAGGCTGTGAATACTTCTAAGAAGCCGTAGGGTCCTTGAATAATGCCCAAGAGGAGGCCGATGCTTTTAAGAAGCCCGTGGGTCTATCACCTCCTTTCCATTAGGAGAGATAACGCTTTTAAAGATGAAAACCACTGGTAAACGTGCGAGGTTTACTATCCAGCGACTTTTAACTTTTAAAGAGGGTTCCTTAGTTAAGGTCCAAGATTATGACCGTAGTGGGTACCCAAACCCCGAGACATTCAAGGCAAGCTATCCACAAGGAATAGATCAAGTCAGGAAAGTTCGAGAATTGGGAAGAAACTCAAAGATGCCATTCACGGAGAATACATTCATCTTGGGGAGTAGAGCTTCTTGACAATTCCTAAGGAGGACAGCCGAAGAGAAGACTGTATCTGGTGCTCCTATTGGGGATCTAGGCGTCTATTTCTACGAATAAGTGAAACGGCGTCACCTAGTTCTAGACGTAGTTGCCGGGGAAACTTGAAATATCTATACTATTATTACACAGTAGATATGAGTTTATGAAAGGAGACTTACAGTGAGCAGCCCCACAATACAGTTTATAATATGAAAGCAGTAAATGAAAGCGATAACCACTTACTCGGTTGTAGTGCTTCCATGCTGTTTGGTTAGTTGTTCAACAAAGAAAGATTGAAAACAACAGTATATTCAAAATCAAAGGAGAAAGTGCTTTGAAAAAGAAAGATTTGGGGCTTACAGCTCAAGGAGAGGCCCAGGCTTTTATCAGTGAGCGCACTGTTTGAATTTGTACAGAGGGACTTATACAAGTGACTGGGGCCCAAAAAGGTTTTCTGTACAAAGGGACGGGTCTTACACTCTCTCAAGAGGCCCAAAAAGGGTTTAAAGAAAAGAGTGGGGCTTATAACACGAGGGTAGGCCCAAATGATTTTTCGTTTAAAAATGGCGATCGCGCCGAGGTTTTCTTTTAACGCAGAGGGACTTATACAATAAGTGAGGCCCAAAATGTTTTTGGTTAAAAGGGGGATTGGGTCTTACACTCTATTAGAGGCCCAAAGTGTTTTAATGAAAAATAAATGGGTCTTACTACTCGAGGGTAGGCCCAGATGGTTTTTATTTTTAAACGGGCGACGATCGCGCCGTTTACTTGTACAGAGGGACTTATACAATGAGTGAGGCCCAAAAGGTTTTTGTACAAGGGGGGATGGGTCTTACACTCTCTCAAGAGGCCCAAAGAGTTTTGAGATGAATAAATGGGTCTTACTACTTGAGGGTAGGCCCAGATGATTTTTGAAAAGGCGACGATCGTGCCGTTTGTTTTTTGACGGTATCGGGACTTATACAATAAGTGAGGCCCAAAGATGATTTGGTCAAAAAAAGGATTGGGTCTTACACTCTAATAGAGGCCCAAAGTGTTTTGAAAATGATTTATGAGGGTTGAATTAATCCAAACCCTAATTTGTTTTCAAAATGTATTTAATTGAATAAAAATTCAATTAAAATGATCAAAAATTGTTTAACACATGGAAAAGAAATTGTGATCTTGGATTAATGCTTCAAAAATTAAGTATTGACCTACAAAATAATTAGAAAGCATTAAAAGTTGCAAAATCAATGTAGAAAAAATATTTAAAATGCCAAAAACAATCAAAATATTAATTCTTTACAAAAATATCAATTATATGAAATAAATAATATTTTTGGGATTTTTTGATAAAATAAAATATTTTAACATTTTTGTGAATTATTAAAAAAAGAATCAACTCAAAATCATTAAAACTCAGAGAGAAATTAATTTTTGAATCAATTAAACAAAATCACAAAATTCAAATATTTGAATTTGAAAAAAAGGCGCCAAGAACAAGCTGAAGAACACGCGCGTGTTCTTGGTTTCTCAGATTTGCGTTTTTTATCCAATCTCCATGAATACGTAATCATATCATGCAATCCACATATCATTATGCTCGTCTCAACCTCACGATCATGTCTATGTACTTTAATTTCATTTAAATTAAACATACAACAAGAAATCACGAAGAAACCTCAAGAACCCTAATTTCTGCATGAAGGCTAGGATTTTTGATACACGATTCAAACAATGCAATTAATTGAGGGAAGACATTCCATGCATGATTATGAACATATGGCCAAATTATTGTGCGAGGAAATATGCATAGATTGAGAGATGACCAAGTATGTGCTTACCTCCAAGCCGTGACAGCAAGTTCAAAGTGATTTTTGATTTGGAGGTGTTACAGATGAGTTGTGATGATCTGGACAGCTTCCCTACACCCTATGGATTGTGTTTGGATGGTTGGACTTGATTGAAATTGGCTGGATCATTTTGTGGTACCTCAGCTGCACCTTGTTTGAAAATTTGAGCAACCAGCTGGTGATTTCATGAAATTGATGTTTCAGAAGTTATGTGAGTGTTTGATCAGCTCATATGTGATGTATGTGAGGTGTGTGAGTGATTGGTCTGTGCAGAATTGCTCTCAAACTCAAAACCCGATAGCTACCTTGCTAAGAAAGGCATTTTTGCCAAGAGAAAGAGATTTTGAGGAAAGCATCTGTTAGATGGCTTTGGTGTATTTAAACTGACCACAATTGAGCTCTATTTATAGTAGAGCAAGTTTGTTTTACAAGGAATAGTGCATGGCAGCTGGTAAGTAGGTTTGGCCAATGTTGGCAAATGAAAATCCAAGTCTCCTCTAGCCATTGACTAGAGGTTAGGGCACAGAGCTTTGGTCCCCTTGGTCTTGGATAAGTCTTGACTGATTTCAGATGAGAATGTCTCAGTCCATGCCACCTTGATGGTTCCATTGAATGACTCATTCCAAATTTGAAGTCTTGTCCCTATTTTGGCCATTCTAGGTTCAACATGCTATTTCTTGTTCCATGGACTTTGGAGGCTTGGATCAGTGATTGTCCCCTTTGGATTCAATCCTCTGAGGTGTCCAAGTGGATAGGAACTATTGAAATTGGCTGATTTTGGCAAATCGAGCCAAAGTGCAAATTCTGCCTTGCCTTGACAGATTTCAGCAAGGCAACTTGGCAATGTTGTATCTCATGGTGTAGGTTGAATTTGGCAATGTTCTTGGCCATTTTGGAAAGCTCTTACATGATACAACAACTGTTTGAACAAGTTTGGTTTTGATCTCTTTTGATTCCAAGTGAAAAACCCCCCTACATTTGGCAAAAAGTGAAGGCAAATTCTGACTTAGTGAAAATTTCACTAAGTGTTGGAAAAAGTGACATTTTCACTTATCAGCCACTTTGATCACTCCATAACTCAAAATCCTTAATGAATTGGAATGACTTGTAGTTGAAGTTTTTGTAGGTGATAATGAGGGCTACAAATCCATCTTTGGATGAGAAAAAATGGCCTTGTGGTTTAGGAGTTATGGTCCTCCAAAGTTGGTACCTTTGCCACTTTATTTTTAACTTAGAAAAATTTCTAAGTTTTATGGTTACCCCTTTTACAAGTTATCTCACTTTTCTTGATTTTTCTTGATGAATGATGATTCAAATCATACATTAACATCATTTTAGGGTTAAAAATCCATTTTGGTGAAAAATCTCAAAAAGTCAAAGTTGACTTTTGTGCACAGTTGACTTTTTATCAGATGAATTCCAAACTGTGCAATTCTTCAGGAAATCATGTCCTTGACCTAAATCAAACTTGATGGACATGTTCCATGGGTGTCATAGGGTATATTCAATCATGTATTAGGGTTTGGGAGCATATCTTGGTCAAAAGTCAAAGTTACAGTTGACTTTTCCCTTAAAACCCTAATTATGGTGCAGATGAAAATGAGACTTGTTGCTCAAGCTTCTTGGATCAATCCATTGTTCCAAATGGATAAATATGGTGTATTAGAGACCCTCAAATCATCTCTTGAGGTCTTGGTTCATGGTTTGTCCCAAAAGTCAACTTAGGGGTGAATTAGGTCAAGAAACCCTAATTCCTGATTTTTGATGAATGCATCCCCTGAGGCAAAATTGACTTGATGCATGGGTTCATGAGGTTCCATGAAGCATATTAGGTTATGTTTTGGATCATTGCCTTGTGCCCAGATGAAAATTTCCATCTGGAGACCCTGGTCGACCAAAACCCTAATTTGGTGACACTGTCGATCTTGAGACTTGATCCACCTAGAAGGGAGCAGCCTTGTGCTTAATCCTTGAAGTGGGAGTCCTTTTTGATCCATTGTGGATGTTTAAGAGATTAGACAAGTTGAAGATCATGTCATTTCTTGATTGATCCTTTGTCTAAGCACTCAGAGAGGGCTTGAAACCCTAATTTTGATTGTATTGGATGCTCACCCATCTTTGGGGAGACTGATGAAGCATGATGGTTCATCCATATTGTGATGATGATTTTCACAATGATGGGAAATCTAAGTGGTCAAAATTTGGGGTATTACAGGAGGGTGTGGTAAGACTTATAGAGAAAGAGGTGAGTATGAAGGTGAATAGTGTGTGGGAGCTTGTCCTTATTATGTGAGAGAGAAATATATTTAAATAAAATAAAAAAGAAAAAAAGAAAAAGCAAAGCGTGAGATTTTTATGCGTGTATTGTTCTCATGGTGTGAGTAAAGAGTGATAGCATGATATTATCAAGTGGTTTTGAAGTGTTGGGGACCGTGTTGTTGGTCAAATGGAGAGAGGTAAAGAGCAGCTTGGTAGCGACATGTGCATGCTATAGCTCACTATGTGTTCTTGTTTCTTTCTCAATGTAATGCTTCACTTTTTCTTTGCAAAGGGAATGGTGAAGACTCAAGAATAAAAATAGAACGGGTGATGTGCTGTCATGCTGCAGGAAATGAAAGAGGATATGGTGATAACAGTGCTGTGTAGCAAGATGATGGATGATCGCACAGTCTAAGGGGATTTGGCATGATGTGTTTTGGCTTGGGCAAGGTGTGTCTGATGCTTGTTGTACAAGTTGAAAAGTCAAAGATGGGATTTTGGTCCTTGTGCTATTATTGTATTTTTGAATTTGTTGTATTATACTATAAACTAAAGAAATTGGACTCTAAATATATTTTAAATGATTTTAACCTAAAGAAAACAATTAATGAAACTAATTGGACTAAGCTAGATTAAGAATTAAAATTAAAACAAAATTTAAATTAATTAAGATTAAAATAATTAAAACTAATACTAAGATAAAAATAAAAGCCCACCTAAAATAAAAAATATATTAAGTTAGAAATTAAACTATACAAAATAAACTAAACGGAAAATAAATTAAATTGATTTAAATAATCTAAAATAAAAAAGGAAATAGTGTGGAATTATGAAAAATGGCTAAAATGCATGACTAACAATGTTTAACTAAAAAATCGAAAACAGAGACCGACTTAGAATGATATGTAAATGATCAGAATCTGAGGGTAAAATTTGGGGTACAACAACAGCCTGTACCCGTGTTGCTTTCCTACTTTATTAATTGATTTTTCTTTTTTGCCAACCCATCAATGTCAAGTGTCACCAAATGATTGGACAGAGTGACATGATTTTCAAAAAATAACCAATTAGAGATAGACAATTGTCACTTAATGAGAGGGAGAAGGTATTTATTATTTTCTTATTTTATTAAAGGAAAAAATAGAAAAAAAACTATTTTTTTGATTGGTCAAAAAGGAAAAGTGAGGATAATGCATGTGGACTCTTGATTAAATTCGAATCAACGATCCATATTAAATCAAAGAAGCACACCTAATTTAAAATACCAAAGTTACCCCTTCTAGAAGCTTTAATTAATTTAAATGAAATTAAACCAATTAAAACAACTAAACTTCACAACTTATTAAACAAATATGATAAAAACAAAATAAAAACATGGACAATTCTATTTAGTTTTTCTGAATACTTTGATTAAAGAATAAAAATAAAACGACTGAAAATGAATAAAATTCGGGACCAAAAATACTCAGAAAAATAAACTGAATGCATTAAAATGATCAGCGGGAAATAAACTTCTCGGAAACATATAGGTTTTGATCAGATTTTGAAATAAAATTTGACCAGTTAAAAGGCTCAGACTGATCAAAATGCGACCAAAATAGTAGTAAAAAAAATAAAACGAGCACGCCAGGTTAAACTACGCTTACCGTAGAATAATAAAATTGACGTATGCAAGCTCGATTTTGAAACTTTTTACCCGCTAATTTCCCGTACATTTGAAAATCAGTTTGACCAATTTGTCTGTAGATCTGAGAATTTATTCTGGCCGACATTTTAAGCATTATGCGTGAGGAAAGACATGTTATGTTATACAAATGATGCAAAGTAAAAATAAATTCATATGCATGAAAGTTTTTAAAATACCCAGACAAAATTGGGGTATGACAGTTGCCCCTATTTAATTATCTTGAACTAGAAGGTATGAGTGACAGCGGTCTTCGTACATTTATGGTGGAAGATAATAAAATACAAAAAGACCCCGAATTTTGTCCTTCAAAGTGTAAAGATGAAATATAGAGAAATAGATGAAATGCAGAAAGATAATGTAATGAAATTCATGAAGAACAAGTTTATTGGCAAAGCTCTGCCGGGGAAAAGCTCATAAGAGACTTTTTAGGGCAACCTCTTCTTGAGGAGCAAAAATAGTGAAGACGCATCATTTCATCTTCATATACAAGGTAAAATATTCCATGGTTCCTTCTAAGCTTTAACTGTCAAGAACACATAACATCACTATGGTTGTTTGGCTGCTTGTTTCGTTGTATGCATTCTAATTTTGTGTGTTTGTTCGTGTTTTACTTTTCAGTTCACACCATCATGTCGAGATCCCCCCATTCTGATATCTCTTTTACAGAAGGGTAAAAGTGTATGGAATATTGTTGTCCGTATTGTTAACCTATGGACGGTGAAAGAGCGAAATCGACACGGGTATTTTGAAGCTATTATACAGGACATCAAGATGAACTTTTTCTTTTTGATCATTTGATGTCTATGATGCTGATACTTTCCTTAAATTTGCTAAGTAAATACTTTGATGTTTAGGTCAACCAAATTGATATCATAACTAGAAATCATAATAAGGAACTTTGGAAAATGAGGTTTAAACAACATCAAACATATGTCATCTATAACGGTGAACCTTTAGAGAACGATCTACCTTTAAAGGTTGTTGACAATACATTAAAGTTGCTTTTTACTAATGGAACCGCTATCACCAAGTTAGAAATTCCTGAAATACCCCAGCACAAGTTCATTTTCAAGCCTATTGTTGGTTCCTTAACTGGACATTTTCAAGCTGATCAGTTAAACAATATTGCTTCTAACCATTATTATGTAAGTTATAAGTGTGCCTAAGAGAGGGGGGGGGGGGGGGTGAATTAGGTACCTAGACAATTCTCCAGATTTTTTGACGATTTTTATATTTTACTTTCCTAACGATTACTAAGTGAAGAAAAGCTGTAACTTGCGTTAAGTAAAGAACACCAGGAAGTATACTGGTTCCCCTCACAGGTCGAGAGTACTCCAGCCCCTTTCAACTTGAAAGAGGTTTCACTATTGTTAGGACAAGACAAGACTCTTCCTAGTCTTTTTATACAAGACACTAACAATAAACCACCAAGAACACCCTCTTGGATTTTTACAACTATGTCCAATTGAGAACAATCCTCTCATAATGGACCTCTTGTATCCACAATCTGGATAACAAGGTTTACAACTTCACAATCTTGTTTCTAACAATCCTAAAAACAAGATGTGACAAAGAGATATAATTCTGAATTTTGTGTATTTGTAAAAGATGGAATTTTGACACTTATCAATCACAAGATTGATCTTCTCCTTTGTAGCACTTAATTCTCACAGCAATTATACAAGTGTTATTTATATGCAATGAAACTATGATGCTTAATATGAAGGTTTATGCAAAGTTACACTCTTAGAAAAATTCTGAAAGAACACTTAGAAAGAATTTAGAGTTTGAAAGAAAATGAGTAATTGATTTGAAATTTTGTAAGGAGGTAAGTTTAAAATATGATAAAATGATGTTTATATAGCCCTCAGAAACCTCTACAAAAGGGTATGATTTATGAAGGGATGCCATGATTGAATAGAAGAAGAATGAAAAACATTTCAGTAAAAAGGTGCAAAAAAATTTTGGCCACTGTCCAGTGGTAACCGGTTACTCTATAATGGGTAACCGGTTACTTGCCTGTAATGTATAAATTTTTTGAAAGTTTTCAAAGGGTAACTGGTTACCTTAAATAGAGTAACCGGTTACTCTAGCCCATAACAGAAAAATGTTTAAAAACAGAGGTGAAAAATATTTTCTATGCAACAAAAACTTGTTTCTAATGATCATGGCATGAAAAAGGAGTATTTTGAACAATTGTATGATTGCATAGAGGTTAAGTGTTATACCTATTCCTTTGACCAATCCATTCTTCATAATGTTCATAAAGCCTTGATAATTGTTGAGACTAGATTCTTGAGCAAGAGACTTGATCAATCCTTTTTGTTAATCCATCTTTGACTTGAAATGATTCTCTGTAGAAAGTGTCGTCATCAAAACCTTTGAGAAGCCATGTCTTCATATTCTGCCCCTTTTTGATGATGACTATCAATTCTTGAAAATTTGATCCAATCTTGGTTTCTCTAACAAGCTCCCCCTAGATCGATGCTCCCCTTAATCCAAGATTTGAAAGAGCTTTTGAAATCTGCAATTTTTGTTAGAGAACAACAATAATTCTTCTCCCATTTGTCATTAACAAAAAGGATTGGAAAAGAAAGTTGAAAGTCAAGTGTTCATGAGAAATAAAAAAATGGAACACATACAAACAAAACACAACATCACACAAGACTTAACGCACAAAACACAATACATTATAACTTGGTACGAACATAACATAGTACAAACAAAATGAAACACACAGGGAGTGCTTATACATCAAAGTCTTAAACTAGAAAAGTAAAAATACTAGAACTTAAAAAAAACATAAAAACATGCATAACAAAACATAAGTCTAATCACTCTCAGACATATGGTCTCCATCTTCCTCTTCACTTTCGCCATCTTCTCCTTCTTCATTTTCTTCCTCTTCACTCTCTTCAATAACAACACATGATCGGTTCATAGACCGGAAAAGCTTCCTAAGCACATTGATGCCACGTGTGGTTTCACGATGATTGCGGTCCATGGTTTCCTTCATGATACGCATTTCAGAATAGAGGAATTCATTTGTAACACCACCTTCCGGGACTTGTTGAGGATTTCGAAGAGCAAGTTCATCTTTGTAGCGGAAGGTTCCATTGGGAGCAATAACAATTCCGGTGTTTTTGGTTGCGGTTATAGCATGAATTTCACAAATTTTAGCAGTCATCTCGGTCTTCGGCTCTCTTTGAAGCAAAACATCATTATACTCCAAAATTCTTGAAATAATTCTAGCATAGGGAAGTCCACCACTGAGAGAGAGTTGGTGCTTCATGTTATGCAAGATTACATATGCCCAATTAATCTTCATGTTCAACTTCATAGCCCTTATGAGTTCCATCTCTAATTCACTTACTTGTGAGTGGTTGGAATGTTTTTTGAACCAGAATGTATGCAAGGACATAGTGAAGCATCCTTTCACTAACAGTTAAGAGATTAGCATATTTCACAACCCTGGTTAAATTTGGTGTTTGCTTACTCATGAGGTCCTCATGAGTGCCTCTGGAAATTGCAACAAAATAATCCAAACTATCAAATTTTTTCCATACATCAGTGGCAGGAAGAACACCGTGACACAATTCTTCCCCTTTTGATGGAATTCCTAAACATTTTCCCAAATTAGCTAAATCCATACTGATATTGACTTTCTTAACCACAACATTTATCACAGCATCTCCAAAATCATCTGCAGTAATTACTAAGGTAGAGAAAAATTCCCTAACCAAATCCGAATAATATGGACCTTTCTCAGCAACTAGGTTTTTCACACCAGAATCCTTTAACAGAGTACGGAAAGAAAAGCTATGATTAGTAAAAGCTTTGAAATTAACGTACTTTACCGCCATTAGGGGCCGAGTCCTGACAGCAAAATCCAATCTTCTAGATTTGACAGTGATTGCATGTTGTTCTTCCACTGGGTCAGAACTTCCTTCAGCCATTTTCTTCTTTCCCTTGTCTTCTCTTGGAGGGGCCATTGAAGGAGTTTGAAGGTTTAGGGTTTTGTGAAAGGATTTTCGGATTAGGAGAGGAGAGGTGTTTGGTGATGAGGGTTTATAGGATTTGGGTTTATAAGGAGTAAAAAGTGAGTGGGGTTTTAATTTCTCTTTGAATTTCTCTTTGAATGGAGTTATTGTGGTTAATGGGGGAAGTTGGAAGAGTAAAAGAAGAAGTGTAGGGAACCAAAGCTTGTACAATAAACTTAAAACAAAAAGCACTTATGACATGAAAAAAATCATTTATCACATGTGAACATAAAGTAAACGTAATAAAATAAATTATTTTTTTTTCTTCAGATAATGTCAGTGGTAACCGGTTACTTCAAATAGGGTAACCTGTTACTTAGAGCAAAACATGCACAGAAGCTGGAAAAATTTAAAGGGTAACCGGTTACTTAATATAGGGTAACCGGTTACCTTATGCAAACACAGAAAAACAGTAGCTTCATAACTCCAAAAAGGTTAGAATTTTCCATTTTTTTTTGTTTTGACATGTTATAACATATTATTATACAACTTTGAGTAAAATACCCATGTCATGAAAATTTATTTAAGGTCATGAAAAGTCAAGAAAAGCAAAAATTTCACATAACACATTTTAATGAGAGATTGCAAAAATTAAAAACTATTGAAATTTTGTGTACCTTGGCTTTATTATAGAGTATAATGAATAATTATTGAAGATTTACACATCACCTTTATCTAGAATGCTAAGTTCCCTTCGAATATTGTAAAATGCTTCTTTTGCGAGCGGTTTTGTGAAAATGTCTGCGAGTTGATTATGTGTATCCACGAATGAGACTTCAACACCGCCTTTTAGCACATGATCACGTAGAAAATGATGTCGAATGTCTATGTGTTTGGTTCTTGAGTGCATGATTGGATTTTTTGTGATGTTAATAGCACTTGTGTTATCACACCGTAGAGGGGTGCATCCGAGATTAAGTCCATAATCAAGAAGTTGTTACTTGAGCCAAAGAATTTGCGCACAACAACTACCCGCCGCTATGTACTCTGCTTCGGCTGTGCTAAGAGCAACACATGCTTGTTTCTTGCATGCCCATGATACTAATGCATTTCCTAGTATGTGACATATTCCACTTGTGCTTTTTCTATCAGTTTATATCCTGCATAATCCGTGTCAGAATAACCAACTAAAACACACATACTACCTTTTGGATACCATAGATCAACGTTCGTCGTTCCCTTTAGATACTTCATGATTCTTTTAACAGCAGTGAGATGTGAATCCTTTGGATTTGCTTGAAAGTGGGCACATAAACACACACTAAACATTATGTCAGGACTGTTAGACTATGGCTATGGATCTAGAAAGAGGGGTTGAATAGATCCTTTGAGTTTTACACGCAAACGGACTACAAAATTCGTTTTAAAAAATTGTTTAAATGGAAGCTGCCACTGGATTAAAAGTCTACAACGAACCTACTACCAAAAGGATCGGATATGCGCGAATATATATTGCGAAAGAGTATGGAAGAGAAAAATTCAGTTCTATTAATGTGATCAAACGCAATCAACAAATTATAGCGTGTTTATGTATAATCCAAACCAATGAGGCAAACAATGAAACACTAACGATGTTTGGATTTGCTTTGCGACAAATTATCAAACACTTGGTGTGTACACACACACTATGTGCAGAATTTCTATGGTTAGTAATTTCAAGCTGCTCTTAGAAACAATTCAACAAATTGTATCACTTTAACCAAAACGATTTTTCAGCTTTAGATTACGACACCTCAGAAATTTAGACAACTTGAAAACTTGGCAAATTCAAACAATGCAGAAAAAATGTAAAGAGTTAAAGGAGAAAGAGAACGAACGCGATTTGATTAGGCAGTTCCCCAATCGTCCTCGCTATGGGTACATCTGCCCCCAATTCCGAACATGGAATTGAGATATATATATTATCGTTGTAATTGAGAGTTTATACAAGAGAAAACTTCTGAGCAAACAAATCTTCGAACGTCTTCGAATTGTTGATGTAGAGCCTTCTCTTCCCTTGATTCAAGATGAATTAAGTGCTTCGAATATGGTTGATTCAATTATCGTCCCGCGCTACTAAACCGAAAGAAACACCGTTCTTCGATTACCTTCACTCGATCAATTGCAATCTACCAAAGATTCGAACCCAAACCACTCTTCTACGATCCTCTGATTACAGCTACTAAACTGATCTCTTCGGTTACCTTCACCCAGCTGAATCCTTGTAGAACGAATCGGCTTATGCAAAAACCCCCAAAATCCCTTAGATTCTTGGAGGAGAAAATCCTAAGGTTTTATTCAAGAAACACCTACCACAAATCTCAACTCAGAGATGAAGATAACACTTCCTAAAATCTGAACCTTATCACTTCAAATCAATGAACACAACAAACAAAAATTGGTTATGTGTAGTTGTTTGAATGCTCAAGGAAGAAGATGAAATTTGATGAGAGAAATGGCATAACAATCTTTCACGTTTCTTGTTCTATGTTAAAAAATGAACTAACTAGATATATATATCATGCTTTGTAATAATATGGAAATAACAGAATTTTGAGATGAAAATACAAGTGAGAAAATTGGTAGGAATCAGCGAGCGGTCGACCTATACAGAAGGTATAGGCGACCTGTTCAAGCCCGCGCACACAACTACGCAAAAATGCATACTGTGCGTCGACTGGAACAAGGAGTGCGTCGACGCATACCTCCCAGTTTTCAATTCTATCAAACGCAGACTGCATAGGTCGACCGATGCAGGGTGATGAGTCGACGCATGCCCTAGAAACATGCAAAAATCAGGATTTTGAGATTCCTAAGGTGTTGGGACATCTCTAATGAACCTAGATCATTTCTAATCATAATCAAACATATGTGCAATACTTAACTACTTGAGTTTTTCATATAAACCACTATGTTCTAATCATGAAGGTTTTGACATCATTAAAAATAAAGTACATAGAGAGAATCTTCCCTCACAAGGACGACTTGCCGTCAAATATAGTAAAGAACCAATCATACCTCGATACTTTGTGATATCAATTGAAACACCAGATTCGTCTTGATCAATATAAGTTTTGGATCCCATTGGAGTAGCCATTGCCTTGCAACCATCCATATCGAATCTTTTTAACAACTCTTTGCAATACTTGGATTGGTTGATGAAAATGCCATCCTTTAGTTGCTTTATTTGTAATCCAAGAAAATAATTCAACTTACCCATCATGGACATTTCAAATTCTCCTTGCATCATCAAAGAAAATTCTTCACAGAGATCTTTGTTTGTTGAACCAAATATGATGTCGTCGACATAGACTTGAATTAATAGAGTAGTACCTTTTATTTTCTTAATGAACAATGTCATGTCAACTTTGCCTTTTACAAATCCCTTTTCACAAAGAAAGTTGCTAAGTCGATCATACCATGCCCTAGGTGCTTGCTTTAAGCCATAAAGAGATTTCTTCAACTTGAAGACATGTGAAGGATTCTTGAAGTCTTCAAAGCCCGGGGGTTGTTTGACATAGACTTCTTCATTAATGTAGCCATTCAAGAATGTGCTTTTCACATCCATTTGGAATAACTGAAAATTTAATGAACACGCATAAGCAAGTAATAATCGAATAGCTTCTAACCTTGCAACCAGAGCGAAAGTTTCTTCGAAATTGATGCCTTCCTCTTGATTGTATCCTTGAGCCACCAACATTGCCTTGTTTCGAACAATTATCCCATTCTCATCAAGTTTGTTCTTAAACACCCATTTGTTACCGATGATGTATTTATCACTTGGCCTAGGAACAAGTTCCCAAACTTGATTCCTTTCGAATTGGTTTAACTCTTCTTGCATAGAAATAATCCATTGGTTGTCTCCTAAGGCTTCATCAACTCTGGAATGTTCAATTTGTGAGACAAACGCCATGTTCAAGCATGCATCTTTGAGATTTAATCTTGTTGCAACGCCTTGACTATATCACCAATAACTTTATCAATTGGATGATCTCTATGAGTCCTCCATTACTTTGGTAGATCATTGTCATTGGGCTCTTGTTGAATCGGTTCTACTTGATATTCCACTTGATTCTTATTTAAAGTATCTTCTTGAGGAACTTCTACACTATCATCATCATCATCACACAAAACAATATCCTCCTTGGGGGGGGGGGGGGGGGTTAGATTCATCAAACTTAACATGCATAGATTCTTCAATTGTTAAAGTTCTTTTATTATAAATTCTATAAGCCTTACTAGAAAGAGAATAACTAAGAAATATACCTTCATCCGATTTTTCATCGAACTTACCAAGATTGTCTTTGTCATTGTTAAGGACAAAGCACTTGCATCCAAAGATGTGAAAATAAGCAATTTTTGGTTTTCTCCCTTTGAAGAGTTCATAGGGTCCTTCTTTAGAATAGGCCTAATGTTAACACGATTACTTACAAAGCATGTCGTGCTTTCCGCATCCGTCCAAAAATACTTTGGAAGATTTGAGTCGCTAAGCATAGTCCTTGCAAGTTCCACCAATGACCTATTATTTCTCTCCACCACTCCATTTTGTTGAGGAGTCCTTGGTGCAGAGAAGTTGTGGGAGATTCCCTGTTCTTCACAAAATTCTTCAAAGGATGCATTTTGGAATTCTCCACCATGGTCGCTTCTTATGGAGGCAATAGTTAGTGATTTCTCATTTTGGATTTGCTTCACATATTTCTTGAACGCCTTGAATGCATCACTTTTCTGCACTAAAAAGAATGTCCAAGTATATCTAGAAAAATCATCAATAATAACTAAAGCATATACATTACCTCCGAAGCTTCTTGTTCTTGATGGACCAAATAAGTCCATATGCAACAATTGTAGTGGCCTTGAAGTGGACACCACATCCGTAGATTTGAAAGTTGACTTAGTTTGTTTCCCTTTTTGACAAGCATCACATAACTTATCTTTGACATATTTTATCTTTGGTAAACCAATAACTAAATCATGTTTGATTAATTTATTCAAATGCTCCATATGAATGTGAGCAATCCTTTTGTGCCATAGCCATGAATCATTATTGTTTGCCATAAGACATTTTACCTTCAAAGAAATGTCATCAAGGGAAATCATAAAAATATTATTAATTCTTGTACCTTTAAGTTTTACCTCATGTGTGACTTCGTCTTCAATTAAGCATTCATCCTTGGTGAATTTGATCTTGAAGCCTTTGTCACATAGTTAGCTAATACTTAGAAGATTAAGCTTTAGTCCTTCGACATAAAGAACATCTTCAATGGATTTGAAAGGTGGTGTACCAACTTTGACTATGCCAAGAATTCTTCCTTTGTTGTTATCTCCATATGTAACATAACACTTGGCCTTAAGCACTAGATTTGAAAATTTATGAATGTCTCCCGTCATATGCTTGGAGCAACCACTATCTAGATACCAAAGATTTGATGTGGCCTTCAAGCATATCTACAAAAAAATTTAGGTCTTGTTAGGTACCCAAATTGCTTTGGGTCCTTCATAATTAGTACCTTTCTTAACCCACACATAATGCCCACTTGCAACACTAAAGTTTCTTACATAGCAAGCATTAGGTGTATGGCCAACAATACCACAATAAAAACAAGTAGGTTCAAAGTTGCTTCTATATCTAGGAACATAAAATTTCTTCTTAACAAATCTTTTCCTTTTAGGATGTTGATGCACAATTTTTGGTTTGTTCACTTTCTCTTTGGAAGATTGATCCTTAGGCCTAACAAAGATAGTTTTACTTGAACTTGATTTGGAAAACTTTGAATAACCAAGTCCACTTTTATCATTTGAATATCTTTGTTGACTAAGGACTCCTTCTAATCCAATTTGTCCTTTCTCATACCTTTCAAGGACTCTTTTTAATTTAACAATTTGGAAAGAGAGAGATTCACAATTTTTACATACAAAATTTTGTTTTTTACTAATCGTCTTTTGTTTCTCATTTTCGATCTCTTTTTCCAATGACATATTTTTTCCTTCTAAAGGTGAAGTTTGTTTCTTTTGAGATGATATAGTTTTATACAAAATTTTGCATTCATTTAACAATTCATAATGGCACCTTGTGCATCACTATCAAAAAGGGAAAAATTATTACCAACCTCATCTTCTTCATTATCGGAATGGTGTGAAGCCATCAATGCTAAATTTGCACATTCGTCGCTTTCCGATCCGGATGAAGAACTTATCTCATTATCTTCCCATGCAACATATGCCTTTTTATTCTTGAAATCCTTCTTGCCTTTAAAGCCACCTTTCTTAGGGAGTTTCGGACAATCCGGCTTTATATGACCTTGCTTTCCACATTCATAACATGTGACATCTTGCATAGAAGTGGAAGCCTATTTTTTCCTGAAATGTTTATTCTTTTTAGCATAAAAGGATTTGTCATTTTTACTAAAGAACTTACCAAGCCTTTTTACAAGGAGCATGAAATTTTCATCTTCCTCCGGTGAGTCATCATCTTTATCTTCCTTTGAATCTACTTTCAAAGCAATGCCTTTGGATTTCTTCTCTTGGATTTCATGCTTTTCAAGTCTTCCAAGTTCAAGTTCATGTTCTTGGAGTTTTCCAAATAATGATGCGGACGTCATGGTAGAAAGACTTTTCTTCTCTGATATAGCCATCACATTTGGTTGCCATTCTCTAGTCAAGGATCTTAGCACTTTAAGATTAAGTTTGTCATTTGTAAAAGTCTTCCCGAGTGCAATCAAATGATTCGTCAAGTGAACAAATCTTTTTTGTAATACAACAATGGATTCTCCAGGATGCATTCTAAACATTTCATATTCTTGACTCAATGTGTTTAATCTTGATCTTACTTCAGCGGTTCCTTCATGAGTGTCCACCAAAGTATCCCATATTTCTTTTGCCGATCGAGATTGAGAGACACGGAAAAACTCATCCATACTTAATGCACTTTGAAGAAGATTGATAGCTTTCTTTTCATTCAAGATTCTTTTCTTGTCATCTTCATCATATGTACTTTTTAACTTTGGAGTACCAATACCATTTACCACATTAACCGGATTATGCAAACCATTCTCAATGGCTTTCCATATACCTTCTCCTTGTGCTTCAAGATGTGCCTTCATGCAGATTTTCCAAAAGTCAAAATATTCTTCAGAGAAAAGTGGGGGCTTGTTACTACTTCCACCATTTTTGAATACCAGGTTTGTGCTTGCGGAAGCCATGCTGGATCGGTAGGAACAGGTTACCTATAACCTACTCTGATGCCAATTGTAAGTTATAAGTGTGCCTAAGAGAGGGGGGGGGGGGGGGTGAATTAGGTACTTAGACAATTCTCCGAATTTTTGACGGTTTTTATATTTTAATTTCCTAACGATTACTAAGTGAAGAAAAGCTGTAACTTGCGGAAAGTAAAGAACACCAGGAAGTATACTGGTTCCCCTCACAGGTCAAGATTACTCTAGTCCTCTTGCAACTTGAAAGAGATTTCACTATTGTTAGGACAAGACAAGACTCTTCCTAGTCTTTCTATACAAGACACTAACAATAAACTACCAAGACCACCCTCTTGGATTTTTCCAACTATGTCCAATTGAGAACAATCCTCTCCCAATGGACCTCTTGAATCCATAATCCGGATAACAAGGTTTACAACTTCACAATCTTGTTTCTAACAATCCTAAAAACAAGATGTGACAAAGATATATAATTCTTAATTTTGTGTATTTGTAAAAGATGGAATTTTGACACTTATCAATCACAAGATTGGTCTTCTCCTTTGTAGCACTTAATTCTCACAGCACTTATGCAAGTGTTATTGTATGCAATGAAACTATGATGCTTAATATGAAGGTTTATGCAAAGTTTCACTCTTAGAAAAATTCTGAAAGAACACTTAGAAAGAATTTAGAGTTTGAAAGAAAATGAGTAATTGATTTGAAATTTTGTAAGGAGGTAAGTTTAAAATATGATAAAATGATGTTTATATAGCCCTCAGAAACCTCTACAAAAGGGTATAATTTATGAAGGGATGCCATGATTGAATAGAAGAAGAATGAAAAATGTTTCAGTAAAAAGGTGCAAAAAATTTTGGCCACTGTCCAGTGGTAACCGGTTACTATATAATGGGTAAGCGGTTACTTGCCTGTAACGTATAAATTTTTTGAAAGCTTTAAAAGGGTAACCAGTTACCTTAAATAGAGTAACCTGTTACTCTAGCCCAGAACAGAAAAATGTTTAAAATCAGAGGTGAAAAATATTTTCTATGCAACAAAACCTTGTTTCTAATGATCATGGCATGAAAAAGGAATATTTTGAACACTTGTATGATTGCATAGAGGTTAAGTGTTATATCTATTCCTTTGAGCAATCCATTCTTCATAAAGTTCATAAAGCCTTGATAATTGTTGAGACTAGATTCTTGAGCAAGATACTTGATCAATCCTTTTTGTTAATCCATCTTTGACTTGAAATGATTCTCTATAGAAAGTGTCGTCATCTAAACCTTTGAGAAGCCATGTCTTCACATATTATCCATCCTTTTGTTGCTGCATAGTTATGTGTATTATGTATCACTTTTAGCACTTTGTTGTTTTCCCCTTTAATATATCAGTCGTATACCTTACACAAATGTCATTGGGGTTCTCCTTGATGTCGTAAAAACACAAACTGCGAGGGGCCAGGGTAAAAAGGCTTTCATCAACATTGCCTTGTCAGATGAATCATATGATTCCAAACATTTAGTGTTCATTGCTATCGACTGATTTTGTCGATAACACTAATCCTACCTATTATTTTAAAAAGTGGAAATGAAATAGGTCTTACACTTTGGGATTCCTATGCAACAAAATTTCAGACCTACACACAAGATAACGATAAGCATTCATCTGGACCAACAACTGTCATTCCGACTCATGCTTGGGCTCTATTAAGTTCAGGTTAATTAATCTTCAATGTACTATTTTTTAATCTAATATCCATTATATCCTAATAATTAATACAAATAATTTTTTTTTCAGTCACCAGAAAGATAAACCTCTCCAATGCATGGAATGACTCTAAGTTGCTACTCAATTACGACCATCCTCAAGTCACTGAATTCGTAACAAAGTTTGTCACGTTGTCTATCTCCATTACAAAACTTACATTATATCACTAAAACATAATACTTTGTTGAATTTGACATGATTTTCTAACAATTTGAATGTTCTTGCTTTGAGCCTCAAATTAGGAGAAACAATTCCATCCAAAGTCAATTCACAATCCCTTTCCCAAGCTTCTGCTTCCCAAGGGTCATTTGCAGACAACTCTTTCTCCTTTATGAAAGATGTCAAAACCATGGGATGATATGATTTCTCTTCAACATGTAAGATATATTTGTTTTTAACCTTCTTTTCTATGTTTCTTACATTGCATTCTTTCAATATCCATATAATGACTTCCATGTTTGCTTCTAAACTGCCTAAGAGGAAACTTTTGTCAACACACTTGGAACAACCAAGAAGTTCAAGACGAGTAAATTTGGGTGTGTTGTACCCTAAATTTTTACCGTTAGATGTCATCCAGCTTTTGTGCGTCTTAGGAACATCTCTGCATTTGTTTGAGCTAACCCATTGGATTTAAATATATTGCAAAAATATGGATTTAAATTTCATATGGATTTAAATTATATGGATTTGCTTTGTTTGACTATATGGATTTAAATATATTGCAAACCAATAATCGTAACCAAAAATATATTGCAAACTATATGGATTTAAATTTCATTGCCAAGAACTAATGAGGAGCGAGCATTACTTCGTTTGACTTTTCAACCTCATTTGCCAACCAATGGAAAAGTGACACGTGGCGTACAAGAAACCAAAACAATCCAAATGGTTCCTTCTTCCCCGTTCTTGTTCACGGATTGCAAAGGAGAGGAGGGAAATTTAAACTAGTGATTCAATTCATCAAATCCATCACCAATCTTTAGCGTGCCACCATTTCAATTCAAATTCTCCGAATCACTTGCCCGTTGAGCTTCGACGGTTTGATTCATCCAAAGGGCTCAGAGGATCGTTCGTTTCCGCACGCTACCTGCTCTCACCTCAACCGAGACCTAAATTGAAGCACCAGAGCAGCCTATACATGTTTCACTTGGCTCAAGATGAAATTCAGGCTATTGCTAGGCGTGTAGTAGCTTCATTTGATTGCCCTCTCTCCAGGATAAACTCATTTTGTCTGCTGAGCTTTCAATGCGATCGACTACCTCGCTGCCTATAAAAGGAACCCACTACTTCATCAGGTGGGGGGATTCATTTTCAAAAATAGAAAAAGCAACAAAGAAACCCTCTAAAAAACCCAATTCTTGGAGTATCCAAAGCTAGCTGAAAGGAAAGGATCGCTTGCCATTTGCTTAGGAACCAGGTAAGTTCCCCAAACCTTCATCTGTCATGCTCATATCATGTATGCTTTGAATTGTTAGATTGTGTCAGTTACTTCTGATGCTATTGCCATTTGCCTTATGCACATGAACATGTATGATGCCCTGCGAAATCTTATTATTTGATCTCTGTTAGTTTTGAACTGTTATTGTTACTTTGAGCCCAGATGCATGCCAAAAACTTGGACCTCTTAAGATGCATTTGAAAATTGGATAGTTCAATATGTTTACATTGACTATGATATTTTGGTTGATGAGTTCATACGACTTGTATTTGTGGATTTTGCTCCATAATTCATTTTTGATAAAATTGTTAAAACCTGGTATATGCATTGTCAAGCTCACCACCATGGTAAGTGTGTGTTTATTCTAGCAAGTAAGTGCCTATGTTGTGGAGGTAATCTAAGCTTTCATGATTTCTTCATGCTTAAGAAATTTGTCAATTCTGAACTTTGCATTTGCTGTCACTATTTGTCATTTTGTCTAAACATGATTATGTTGAACATGCTAGAGATATTGTCTTGATTTTTGGTTGTCTTTTACATCTTAACTGAGTAGTTGCCAGGATATATGATTTGATTGACATGTTAACACTTAGTAGACAAACTAAACTGAATAGTGATCCTTTAGGAATTGTGACACAATGACATAATGGTTTTTGCTGTTAAGACAAGTTCTACCCTAAGAATCATTAGTGTGCCCCTGTTGCTAATTTTACATTGATCATTTGGGCTGATGTGTAGTGTATTGCTTGTAGTCATGTTACTTTCCATTCAAATGAGAAGTTTGTTTTGGTATTCCATTTGAATCATATGTGTCACTTGTTTGTTTATCTTAACTGATGCTTAATGAATGAGTTTAGACTTATAACATGTAGGTTTTAGTATGTGACCCATATCTGTTAAAACCTGTTTTCATGTTTACTTGCCAAGATGTGAAAGTTGATCATTGTTTCCTTATATGCTACTAGTGTAACTGAACCACCATCCGTGCCAATACTTACAAGGTTCTTACATGTAAATCCTGCTTTGTTTTTAGCATATCACCTTATGTGTCCCTATATGTGCAAATCCTAGCCAATGTGCAACATCTTGTTTTAGTGTGGGTAGTTACTTATGTTTTAAACTGTTGACCTGTCAAGTATCATGTATGTATACAACCTGTCCTACCATGCTGTATGTTGTTGTATGCTTTAATGATATCCTTTGAATGAAGTTGACTGCTATGTGACATGTCCTGTTCTGCTTTGAGTCCAAGTATATGATCTATAAGACCCCTTTAACCATCATGAGGCCTATTTGTGTGCTTGTCATTGTAAACATAATTGACCCTCCTTATATTGACATGATGAGTGTAGTTTCTCACGTATGCTTGTATAACATTCATGCCTAAATGTTATTAGGATTAGATGCCATTTTGTATGAACAATTGTGTTTATCCTTGTTTCATAACAGTGTTGTATTTCGAAATTGCTATGAGCCCATGTGTGATCTTAATCTAGTTTTGATGCATGAACCACACTATGCCTGCTTCCATTAAGATTAAAGTCATTTTTCCTTGACATTGTGTGACACCATGTTTGATTGGCATGCCCATAATCTAGCCTGCTTCAAGATATGTGAACTTCTGTCTTATTTCGCATTGATTGCATATGCTTGCATTGTTCATAATCACAACAGTCCTTCTTTGATCTTGTCATTTGACTGGTTTGACATTGTTGGCTGCATACTTAATGTTATGAATTCATTACCTTATGATGTGTATAAATTCGTCTCAAGTAACATGTTGTTTGTCTGCATACTGAATGTCTGCTATGGTTGATGTTTACTTTGATGTCGTCATCCTGTCAACACTCATGTTCACATGTTTGAATTGCTACTGTATGTCAAAGCATGCCACCAAAATTGATTGCGTTATGCCTCAATTGATCTTATGTTTTCTTGCATTTCAAAGCTTACAACCTTGCCTATCATGTGGTTTTGGTCCTAAATTGGCTCTGTTACATTTCCCTAACATGTTTAGTCGTGAAAGTGTTCTGATGTCTGTAAATAATTCACTAAGCTGTTACAGATTCCTTAGTCTTCATAGGTTTGATTCATTGTATGCAAATCATGTCCTGGTCTGGTTCTCATCAGAGTGTGTTGAATGTGTTGTATGCTTGCTGCTATGATCATGTATGATTCTCTGCCAACTTGCCTTTGTTTTGCACTGTCTGCTGGTTTATGTTGCGATTCATGCTACTTAACATTTAACTTATGGAAATGCTGAAACATCATGATTTTCATAGATTGTGTTTCAATTCAGTTTGCATCTCATCACAGTTGCTGGAGTCTTTGCGAAATTAGAGGGATTAGAAATTGAGTCTTGATGTTGTTGTTTGGATTGTATGAGAAATGATTCCAAAATCTGCTGCATGTGGTTTGGTTGTGTTCGATATTTGGTGGTTGGTATGTTTATCACTTTTACGTGGACAGTTAGTGCACTTATAGGTTGAATTTGTTTGTTGTTTAACATGTATGAAACTCCATGACTGTAAGTGTCATCACATGTTTTTTGATTCCATCTGGTTTGGATTTGTTTGCTGAGAAATGACCTGGTTTTAATAGCATTGTCATGAATGGTTGATGTTGGTTTGGTGTTGTAATTTGGAAAATGCACGCATATGAGGTTTAGATGGTTATTGAGTCATATAATGTTTGGATGAACACGCCGTCCCAACGGTCACACACATGCACATAACTACCTTGCCTACCCTTAGGACTGGGGTTCGAATCCCCCTAGCCCCAGTCCTTTTATTTTTTTCTTTTCTGAATTTCGCTTGCTTTAGAATACGTGTGTGTGTATCCATCCTTTGTCAAGCTCGCACGTCTGGCTCCGTTGGTTATGGTTTTAGGCTGTATGGGAAAGGTCTTGGGTTCAATCCCTTAAAATGCAACTTCTTCTTTTAATCACTTGATTGGTTTAGTTTTTATTTTTTTAAGTTTCTACTTCATATTCAAAATACCATAACTTGTTTAATTTTTATCCTTTTTCTTCCCTTCCTTTTGCTATGTTCTTCTTGTTGAATATTTTTTTAATATAAGAGAAAATGACAAAAATATGTATTTTGAGGCCATTATTCGTGATAGTATTAGAGATGCTTATTAGAATGTTTATTATACTTCCTTATGCACCTTGCCATGTTATCTTTGCTTGTCATGCTTGATCGTACATAATATGTGTCTCTAGTTTGGAATTGACATAATTGTTTGTTTTATCATGTATTTTGTTCTCTTTATCTTTGTGAGTATCCTACATGTTTGTCTTCCTAAAGATTGAAGCATGTTGTTTACCATCCTTTATTATCATTCTACATGTTTGTCTTCCTAAAGATTGAAGCATGTTGATTGTCATCCTTAATATCTTCCTATATGTTTGTCTTCATAAAGATTTAAACATATTGTTATCATTTTAAACATTCTTATAATCATGTCCACCTCACCCATACTTCATCATGAAACATATTGCCATCTTCATGCTTATGTTACTTCCATCACATTATCTCATATCAATGTTGTAACTTATATTATGCCTCACTTTGTCATTTTATCATGTATATGTTTATCATATCTTACTTCTATCTGTATGTTTTACTACTGTCCAAACCTTTTCAAACTCATAAAAATTCTCGATCCAACGTCGAGCCCATTTTCTGCCCATGTAAGTCGATCGCCTTCGGGCCTCGCATTCAACCTTTTGGTCACAAGACACAAGTCTAGCATCACCTCTCTAGCACCATCGCCTAAACAACATAACTTAATCGCATTAATATCCAAAGGAAAACCCCATGCATGATGACCATGTTATCGTGCATGGTGCATATCATTTTGCATTCATAATCGTCACCTTAAGATAAGCGATAACCTAAGTGACCTCTTAGGAAGAAAACTTCATTTCTTGGCCTCATATTTCTACTGATTAAACAAAACATAGGTCCATTTCAACCAGACTTAGAGAGTTCGTAAACTCTACAATGAGCTTGCACTCATTTCCCTTATGAATATTGACCACAGTCAATCATTCAGTAGAAGTAGAACTACGCGTACTCTGATTCTATTCCCGAGGATACATAGGCGTAAAGTGCGATGCTTTATCGAGTATACTTAGATACTAACCCCTAGGGTTTTCCAACCTTTAGCATAGAACCTTTAGCAAACAGATGACAAATACCATAATTGAATCAAGAGGTTCCTGTAGAGTACTACAGATATCTAGGATGCTAACACCTTCCCTAGGTATAACCAACCCCCGAACTTAGAATCTTAGTGCATTTGCATTGCATTGTGGGAATTCGGTTTTTTCTCCCTTCCTTTGGATAAAATCAAAGACCGGTGGTGACATTAAAAATACGATACAAGTTGATTAATAGCTTGTTATCCAATTTTCACCGCGACAGAAATGGCGACTTCACTGGGGATGCTCTCATAAGAGGGTTCCCCCTAACTTGATCTTTTTATTATTTATATACTTATTCATCTGCTTGCTTGAATTTTCTGTTTGGAAGGGTTGTTACACTTGAATGGTGAGACAAAGTCCTACACCTGGACTAGAGCGACATTAAGATAGGAAAACGGTGAGACTTCAATGATGCTTTACAGGAGTCGATTTCTGTAAAGTGAGTTGAGACTTCACCACTCAGTCTAGGCCCTCTCGAATAAAATATTTGTCTAACGAGTCCATTTGTGGAGACGGTATGGTTTCGATCTAAAGGCCCTCGGGACTGGGAACTGTAGTTACCTTTAACCCAACTTGGCCAATTAGGACGTAGTGCGGGGACTGCGCAGGAGTCTATTTCTGCGATAGTTGCTACGCGATACTACACTCAGACGAGGTTCTCTTGAGGATATTATTGACCACCAAGTGATCTGGAAAATCGATAATATCCGAAAGATGGATTGTAGACTCTGGGAACTTTGTAGAACCCGTTCGGCAGGTACATCTGAAACTATAGTACACTCCTATGGGATGGGTAGACCTTGGCTCCTTGCCGTGACCTTTCAAACCTAGGACTCTTTGCTTGTTTGTTTTGCTTGAGTGTGCTGTGTGTTGCATACATTCATAAGCATCATGTCATAAAGATTCATGGGACTTAACTATACTTATAAACTTTATAGGGATACTATGGATACCGAAAGAAGGAATACCAAGAAGTACACTTTTCAAATTCCTAACCTGGATGATCTAAAGAGAATGGGAGCTTTGGTAGCAGATGAGGGAAATTTTCGTAAAAAGTATGGGAAGCTTCTATATGTGCTGAACACAGATGTTGATCAAGGGTTACTTTCCACTTTAATCCAGTTCTACGATCCGCTGTATCACTGCTTCACCTTCCCAGATTACCAACTCGTACCTACGCTCGAAGAGTACTCACAGATAATAGGGTTACCTATTCGGGACAACTATCCCTTTCCTGTGTTCGCAAACAAACCTGATGAAAAGGAAATTGCTAAGCATACTCACTTGGATTTAGCTGATATTCAAGCCAATATGGTTTCGAACGGAAAAACTTCCGGGTTTACTGCAGAGTTTCTGGTTGCCAAAGCCCGATATTATCTTGACCATCAAAATATGGAGGCTTTCGAGGCAGTTTTCGCCTTGCTGGTATATGGGATTTTCTTATTTCCAAGTTTTAGAAATTTTGTGGACCTTAACGCCATCAAGATTTTCTTGAAGAAGAATCCAGTCCCTGCCTTATTAGCTGAAGCTTATTATTCCGTTCATACAAGGAATGCTCGTGGAAAGGGAATGATTACCTGCTGTGTTCCTCTGTTGTACAGGTGGTTTATTTCGCACCTGCCTAAAGGACGTGACTTTTGGAATCTCAAGAAGGGATGGTGGTCGCAAAAGATAATGGCTCTCACCCATTCCGACATTGAGTGGAATAATTATTTCTCTGACAAAGTGGTTATTATAGATAGCTGTGGAAATTTTGGCAATGCGCCGCTCCTCAGCATTGAAGGGTTGATCAGCTACAATCCAGTTCTGGCATGAAGACAATTAGGTTTCCCCCTAAAAGACAAGCCTAACAGCGCTCAGGTGGAAAATATTTACTTAAAGGGTGAAAATTTGAGCGAAGACCTAAGAGAGCAGGTTTTAAGTGGTTGGGGTCAGAAGATTAAGAAGGATTTGCATAACTTAGGGAGACCTGATTGCGTCTCTTTGGAACCTTATCTCCAATGGATTCGAAGAAGGGCCATTGAGTTGAAGATGCCCTATCACTGTCAAGATCCATTGGTTCTGAAAGAAAAACCGGTCTTATACTTTACATCTGATGCTGACAAATTGAAAATTGCCTTAGAAAAATCTCGATAGATGGAAGAGGCTTGGAAGAACAAGTACCACGTAGCTTTGGAAGAGAATGCCGAACTCCAACAGCGGCTCAAGGCGAAAGAGGAGGAATTCACTTCATTCAAAAGGAGGAAAACACAAGAAGAGTTACCTCATCCTAGACCTCAATCAACACCTTGGAAGCTAATGATTGACAAGCTTGTCATGGAGAAGAACAAGATAGAAGAGGAAAACAAGAAGCTCAAGACAAGGGTTTTAGGGGAACCTCTTTAGATCTTCCTTAGTTTTTCCGTTATGGCTTTTGAAAAGTGTACTGAATCATTATAATGAGTTTTATTTAATTAAGCAGTTTTGTTTTTCGGTGTCTTAGACGCAAACTTTGTAACCAGCATCTTATCATTAATAAAACGCGTTTTCCCATAAAGGTTATAAATAGTCGAGTCCCGTGAATTTTTGCATGTCATCTCATTGCATTTGCATTCTCATTTTCATTCACTTCAAAGAACTCAAAGCCTGTTTTTTTAGATATCGTAAAATGGATCGTGGAAGTAAAGGAACGGTACCATACACCTTCAGGGTTTTTGATGTGGAACAGTTGAGGGAACTAGGGGGTCAGATAAGGGATCCAGATGCCTTCGCCATAAGGCACGGGCATATTCTCTCTTTATTACAGGTACAAGTAGCTGAGGGTTTATTAGAGACATTGGTTCAACCCTACCATGTGATCTATCACTGCTTCATCTTCCAAGATTTCCAGTTGATGCCCACTTTGAAAGAGTATTCTGCCTTATTAGGGATACCCGTCAAAGATTCACCCTCGTTCCACGGTGGAGAAGGAAGACCCAGTCAGGAAGACATCGCGAGAGTGACTCGCATCAAGCTGATAGAGATCCAGACGCATATGAGGTTCAGAAGAGGGATCGATGGCTTGCCTGCTCAATTCTTATTTGAGAAAGCTCGAGAGTTCACCGACCAAGGAAAAACTAGGGCTTTCGAGAATCTTTTCGCACTACTGGTTTATGGTCTATTTTTGTTTCCGAATGTTGAGAATTTCGTCGACGTTCATGCAATCAGGATCTTCATGCTCAAGAACCCGGTACCAACGCTGTTGGCTGATGCATACCATTCGATCCATTCGAAGATCCTGAAAGGAGAAGGTCAGATCATATGCTGCACCGCTATCCTCTATAAGTGGTTTATTTCGCACCTACCAAAGACCACGGCCTTCTGGGATGTGAGGGATGGCTCTGAATGGCCCGTTAAACTCATGGACCTGACCCACTCAGATGTTGTTTGGTATGATCCCATATACGGAGGAATTCCCATGATTCACAGTTGCGGGGATTTTTCCAATGTACCTCTTCTTGGCACGAAAGGGTGCACAAGTTATAACCCTGTTCTCGCTCATCGCCAGCTTGGACATCCGTTGAACGAGATACCAGATCCGGAGAACTTGAAAAGAATTTTCCTCTATGAGGGAGAAGACCTCCAGCTGAAGATACAGATTCTGTTTTCCTGGCGCCAAATCAATAGACAAGGAATGACTGCAACAACAAACCCTGACTGCACGGTTACAGAATCTTACCTAGAGTGGTCACGCAAACGAGCCCTCGCTATGACGATGCCATATCCTCGGCCCAAGCCTCCTGTAATAGAATCCGATGAAGTTTCAAGACTGAAGGTAGAAGTGGAGAAGCTGACACTGGACAAGTACATATTGCAGGAAAGGATTGACAAGTTGATGGAAGAACTCAGTGAAAGAAATGGAGCATCATCCGGCGGAGCGAAACCCTAGTTCCTCTCTGTTTTATTCTGTTTGTTTGTTGTACTGAAAAACCTGAGGGTGTACCGTTTGTAACAGAGCTTTAAATTTTAATAAAAACTAGTTTCCAATTACGATATTTAACTACACTTTCGAGTTCCTTGAAGTGAATGTTGCATCATCCGTGTATCATTTTGCATCTCATCTGCATTTTTGCATATACATGTGCATTTCTTCGGTGTCTCATTATCCTTTTATCTTCTCCAGTTGTCGCCACCCTGAGTGCCCTGCATCGTTACAACATCCGGACGCAACCTTGAAAAGAAAGAATGTTTGAGAATTGCGAGAATCTGGATCAGGTCAACAACGAGCTCACTGAATTGAGAGTAGGAATGGGGCAGATCATGGAAGCCTTGAATATTATACGAGCAACAATGGATACACAAGCCACTGTAGTCTCAGAAATCATCACCACGACTGTTGCACCACCGGTTATACCTGTCGTAAATCCCACTCTGGGGATGCCATTCGAGTTCATGCGAGCCACGGCCCCTCAATCCACACAACAAGCGGCGCCATTTCTCAGTGAGAATCAACAAGCTATTCCGACTTATGTCCCGCCTGTGGTACAGACCCAGTTTCAACCTGTTTTCCAAAACCAGCATCATTTTGATAGTATGTCGGTAGAAGAGGGTGACAGCAATGAGAAGTTAAGAGCCAACATGGAGGTTATGCAAAGAAAGCTGAAAGCCATGGAAGGGGACAACGTCTTCAGTTCTGACCTCAAAGATATGTGTCTAGTCACTGATCTAGTGATCCCACCGAAATTCAAGTTACCAAGTTTTGAACTGTATTCTGGCGCCACATGTCCTAAGGCACACCTAGTCATGTATCTCCGAAGAATGGCGGCATATATGGATAATGATAAGTTAATGATCCATTGTTTCCAAGACAGCCTGAAGGGTGCTGCTGCAAAGTGGTATTTAAGCTTAGACCAATCTCAGATCAAGTGTTTCCAGGATGTTATGGACATTTTCATAAAGCATTATAAGTATAACTTGGATTTAGCTCCTGATCGTAGACAGCTATTGACCATGACTCAGAAGAATACAGAATCGTTTAAATAATACGCCCAAAGGTGGAGAGAGACTGCATCACAAGTTGAACCGCCATTGACTGAGAAGGAATTAGCTTATTGGTTTGTAGATACTGTAAGACCAGAATTCTATGAGAAGATGATCAGTAATATCGGCGCTAATTTCTCTGATATCATTGCAATTGGCATGAAGGTGGAGGCAGGTCTGAAAAGTGGAAAGGTAGCCAGTTCACCAAACAGTTCTACTAGCGCCGGTATCAAGAAGTCTCCGGGTAACTTTCATAAGAAGAAGGAAGGCGAGACTAACGCTATTATGACAGGGAAGAGGCAGAATCCTAGTTGGAAACGATCCCTATTCCAACCACAACCAGGTCCCAACTTTCCTCAGCAGCCAATCTATCCCACACAGTTCGCACAACAACCATATGTGGCGTCTGTTATGCCCACTTTTAATCATTAGGTAATGCAGCAGGCTCCAGTTTCCCAGTCACCAAACCAGCAGCAGTGGCCGAAGAACCAAAATCAGAATTACCAGCAGCGGCGGCCAGCGCCCCAGCAAAATACCCCTCCAAGAAGACAGGCAGTAACGCCAAATTTTCCGCCCATACCGATGACGTATACAGCGTTGTATCCTTCGCTAGTGGAGCAAGGATTAATTGTTACTAGACCATTGGGGCCACCATCTGAAAGATCTATGCAGTTCTACAATCCGAATGCAACATGTGCTTTCCACCAAGGTGGAGTGGGCCATGATTTGGAAGGGTGTTTGGCATTAAAGAATCTAGTGAAGAGCTTGATGGAGAAAAACATCCTGTCGTTCGCCAACAACCAGCCAAATGTGAAAGACAACCCCTTGCCAACACATGGATCAACCAATGCTATCGAGGACGAAAGTAATGAAGTACTGGGCTATGGATCAGCTTCATCAGACCCCGTCTAAAATTTCTATTTTATCCCTATTGATTAATTCACCAGTCCACCGGTCAGCACTACAGAAAGTATTGGCTCAGGGTCATGTGGCCCAGGACATTACCGCCGGGAAATTTGATCATGTTATCTCTAACATCACTGCTTGCAATACGCTCAGCTTCAGCAATGAAGAATTAACTCAATCAGGTCGGAATCACAATCTTGCTCTGCATATATCAATGAAGTGTCAGGAGGACACATTGGCCAGAGTTCTTGTGGACACTGGATCCTCTCTAAATGTCTTACCAAAGAGAGCCCTCCACAAGCTAGCATACAAAGGAGGGATCATGAGACCCACGTCGTTAATTGTCAAAGCTTTTGATGGTTCGCGAAGATCCGTGATGGGGGAAATCGAGTTGCCGGTTTTGATTGGACCCCAAGAATTCAATGTTCTGTTTCAGGTTTTGGACATTAACCCTGCTTATAGCTGTTTACTCGGAAGACCCTGGATCCACGAGGCAGGCGCTGTTACTTCAACCTTACACCAAAAGATGAAATTTGTGGCCGATGACAAGCTGGTTATCGTTCATGGAGAAGAAGACTTAATGGTTAGTAACTTGTCGTCCTTCCGTTATATTGAGGTCGATGAGGATGCATTGGAAACTTCTTTCCAAGCACTGGAGATAGCTAACGCAATTATGGTTGACAATGAGAAGACAGTGGTACCAGAATATCCATCTTTTGCTTCGTATAAGAGTATCCAGTCTGCCCTTCAAGACGGTGTGCCCGCAGGTTGGGGTGAAGTGATCAAGGCTGAGAAGAGAGTCAGACACCAAGGGTTGGGTTACAGACCAACTCTAGAAAAAGAGGTTGTTGCATATATAAGAGAAAGAGGAATGAAGATAAAGACCATACAAGAGACATTTATCAGTGGTGGACATCAGGTCCGCGCAGTCATAGGAAGCACTGAAGAGGATGAAGACATTGATCGCCTGGTTTTTCGCCAGGAAGGCGCATTATGCAACTGGGAGTCCGTTGAGATCCCAATTGTGTACTCGGAACCAGAGTAACTTGTCTAGATTTGTTGTTTTCACCTCCCTAGTCTTGCCCAAAGCTAGTGGATTGTCTTGTACGGGCCTCCGTTTTCAAACTTTAAATCAATGAAATGACTCTTTTGCTAAAATTTATGCTATTCTATTTTATTGCATTCTGTTTCTAAAAAATGGCAGTCTTTTCAAACAACAGCATCTTCATCCCGCATGTTCTTGAGTTATTGTGCTTTTAATAATATAAGCCATTCTACTATGCAGAATGAATCATAAACCTATTGTATTCAATGACCCTGATCTTACCATTGACTTCGACTCCCCTGTCTATCAAGCCGAGGAGGAGGAAGATTATGAAGTACCCAAGGATCTAGCAGATATGTGTGATTACCAGTATACAGACCTCCAGCCTCATGAAGAGCAGGTGGACGTCATCAATCTTGGCACCGAGGAAGAGAAGAAAGAGGTCAAGATTGGGGCATCCCTGAAACCAGAAATTAGACAACGACTGATTTCACTCCTTGAAGAATATGTGGACGTGTTTGCTTGGTCATATAAGGATATGCCTGGTTTAGATACAGATATCGTGGTTCACAAGTTACCACTCAAACCTGAATGCCCGCCAGTGAAGCAAAAGCTTCACAGAAGTCATCCTGACATGGCCCTCAAAATTCGAGACGAAGTCAAGAGACAGTTGGATGCCGATTTTCTAGCAGTTTCCAAATACCCGGAGTGGGTAGCTAATATTGTTCCAGTCATGAAGAAGAATGGAAAGGTACGAATGTGCGTGGATTATAGGGATCTTAACAAGGCTAGTCCCAAGGATGATTTTCCTCTACCACATATCGACACGTTGGTGGACAACACGGCTCATTTCGCAATGTTCTCCTTTATGGATGGTTTTTTAGGCTATAATCAGATCAAAATGGATCAAGCCGATATGGATAAAACCACTTTCATCACCCCATGGGGCACTTATTGTTATAAGGTTATGCCGTTTAGACTAAAGAATGCTGGGGCAACTTACCAAAGAGCTATGGTAACCCTGTTCCATGATATGATCCACAAAGAAATAGAGGTATATGTGGACGACATGATAGCCAAATATCGAGATGAAGAAGAACATGTAGACCATCTGCTAAAGTTGTTCAAGAGACTTCGAAAGTATCAGTTGAGGTTAAACCCTGCCAAATGTACCTTTGGAGTCAGGTCAGGGAAGTTATTGGGTTTCATTGTTAGCCAGAAAGGCATTGAAGTGGATCCAGATAAAGTGCGAGCTATTCAAGAAATGCCAGCTCCGCAAACAGAGTCTCAAGTCAGAGGATTTTTGGGCCGTTTGAATTACATCTCCCGGTTCATCTCCAATATAACCCCGATATGTGCGCCAATCTTCAAATTACTCCGTAAGAATCAACCAGTAGAATGGAATGCTGAATGTCAACAAGCCTTTGAGAAACTAAAGAGTTATCTCCAAGAACCTCCTATTTTGATTCCTCCGGTCCCTGGAAGGCCACTCTTTATGTATCTGACTGTTTTGGAAGAACCCATGGGTTGCGTTTTGGGACAGCATGACGAGACTGGCCGGAAGGAGCATGCAATCTATTATCTGAGCAAGAAGTTCACAGACAGTGAAAGCCATTACTCACTACTTGAAAAGACTTGTTGCGCTCTGGCTTGGGCCGCCAAACGCCTAAGACAGTACCTGATTTGTCATACCACCTTGTTGATTTCCAAGATGGACCCGATAAAGTATATTTTTGAGAAACCTGCTCAAACGGGTAGACTTGCCCGTTGGCACATGTTATTATCTGAATATGATATTCAATATGTCACTCAAAAGGCCATTAAAGGAAGTGTTCTGTCAGAATATCTTGCTAATCAACTGGTTGAGGATTACGAACCACTCAAATTTGATTTCCCTGATGAGGACATTATGGCGGTGAAAGATGGTGAAGAGTCAAGTTCTGAGGAGGATCCCAGGGCCGAATATAGATGGAAGATGATGTTCGACGGCTCGTCCAATTACAAGGGGCATGGAGTAGGTGTTGTCATAATTAATCCTGAAGGTGGCTACACCCCTTTTACAGCTAGATTAGATTTTGGGTGTACGAATAATATCGCCAAGTACGAAGCATGCATTCTGGGTTTGGAAGCTGCGATCGATCTTGGAATCTGTTTTCTCGAAGTTAAGGGTGACTCTGCTCTAGTTATTTATCAAATCAGGGGCGAGTGGGAGACCAAAGATGAGAAACTTATCCCTTACCAGGCATATGCTTTGGAACTGATTAAGTGCTTTGATGAGATAACTTTCCGCCATGTGCCGCGTACTGAGAATCATGTGGCTGATGCACTAGCAACACTGGCCTCGATGTGGCAAGTTAAATTTATCAATGAAAATCAAGTTATCAATATTGGAAGAAGAGCTGAACCTGCTTACTTCCAGGCCATTGAAGAAGAATCAGATGGCAAACCTTGGTTTCATGATATTTTGAACTTCCTGAAGAATCGAGAGTACCCGGCCAACGCCTCCGCTCTTGACAAGAAAACTCTGCGAAGATTGTCGGCTAAATTCTTTATCAGTAATGGTGTGTTATACAAAAGGAATCATGATATGGTCTTGTTGAGATGTGTCGATAAGAGAGAAGCAGACTTGTTAATCTATGATATTCATGAAGGAGCTTTCGGCACCCATGCCAATGGACACGCCATGGTAAAAAAGATCTTGAGAGCTGAATACTATTGGTTAACTATGGAGACTGATTGCATCCAGTATGCTAGGAAATGCCATAAATGTCAGATTTACGCAGACAAAATGCATGTTCCTCCTACTTTGCTAAATGTGCTATCATCGCCCTGACCATTCTCTATGTGGGGCATTGATATGATTGGGGCAATTGAGCCTAAAGCATCTAATGGGCACCGATTCATTCTGGTGGCTATATATTACTTTACCAAATGGGTGGAAGCCGCCTCGTATGCGAATATAACTAAGCAAGTAGTTGCTCGTTTCATCAAGAACAACATCATTTGTCGTTATGGGATTCCAAGCAGAATCATAACCGACAACGGGACCAATTTGAACAACAAGACCATGAAGGAATTGTGCGATGACTTCAAGATTGAGCACCATAACTCTTCACCATATCGACCGAAGATGAACGGAGCAGTTGAAGCCGCGAACAAGAATATTAAGAAGATTCTTCAGAAGATGGTCAAAACATACAAGGATTGGCATGAGATGTTGCCATATGCGCTACATGGATATAGAACGTCCGTCAGAACATCAACAGGGGCAACCCCTTTTTCGCTGGTATATGGAATGGATGCTGTCCTCCCTATAGAAGTTGAGATACCTTCTCTGAGGAGATTAATGGAAACAAAGCTTGACGAAGCTGAATGGATTCAAGAGAGATACGATCAGTTGAATCTAATTGATGAGAAGCGCCTGACAGCTATGTGTCATGGTCAGTTGTACCAAAAGAAGATGAAGAGAGCATTTGATAAGAAGGTCCGTGCTCGGGAATTCCGAGTAGGCGAATTGGTACTTAAGAAGATTCTGCCGTCACAAAAAGACGCTCGTGGAAAATGGGCATCTAATTATGAAGGTCCCTACATAGTTAAGACAGTGTTTTCAGGAGGGTCATTGTTTCTTACAACTATGGACGGCGAACAGCTTGCGCATCCTGTGAATGCTGATTCGGTGCGGAAGTATTATGCTTAAGACTAGGACGCTTCTGTGATATCCAAGAATCCCCAGAGAAGCTCAAGTGTTGCTACAACTGAAGTCTTTAGTCATTAGGGTCATTGGTCATTGAATACAATGTAACCTTTGCTAAATTGCCATTTTGATGCATCTGTAACATCTCATGGGACTATGCTATTTGGCGAGTCGCCATTTTTTTCAATGAATATCAGTTATCGAATCATTTTCTTGTTTAAAACGTTATCATCTTTTTGCAAACTTAGTCATTATCACTTGATTTCTGAAAACGGAAATGTTGCAATTGCTAAGAAAACACAAAGATAATCTAAGTTTTACTCTGGAATTAAGACATTTTGGAATCAAGTTCGTACAGGAAGATTTTGCAGTATTGTATTTTTGGCATGGATCTGCCATCTCCAGTGAAAGGAAGATTTCCCCAGGCTATCCTCGATGAGGGGTTTCAGGGTGTCGGCTTGTGTTACCCTTTCTTCTTTCCTGTTTTGCGTCGTCCGCGTCGTTCCTTGCATATAGCTAAGCATATGCATCCCCCCTAGCATCTTTGCGTCCTTTGTGCTCTGTTTTGCTGTTGGTCTTTTGTCGTGCCTATCTTTATTTCCCCAGTGAAGTAAAGATATTCCCGGTTTGCTTTGTGTCGTGGTTGTTCGGTCTTAACCTCTGCGCGCCAAATATGAATCTTTAAAAAAATCTTTTTTTTCTGTTCCCCAAGAGGTTTAACTTTAAAGGATTTTATAGCTGTTCTTGTTTGAATCGTGTCAAACTTGAACTTGTTCTCGTTTGAATCGTGTCAAACTTGAACTTGGACTATGTTTGAATCGTGTCAAGCATTGTCTTATTTGGACCTTGTTTGAATCGTGTCAAACACTGTCTTATGTGTTCTTGTTTGAATCGTGTCAAACTTGAACTTGTTCTCGTTTGAGTCGTGTCAAACTTGAACTTGGACTATGTTTGAATCGTGTCAAGCATTGTCTTAATTTGAACTTTGTTTGAAGCGTGTCAAACACTGTCTTATGTGTTCTTGTTTGAATCGTGTCAAACTCGAACTTGTTCTCGTTTGAATCGTGTCAAACTTGAACTTGGACTATGTTTGAATTGTGTCAAGCATTGTCTTAATTTGAACTTTGTTTGAAGTGTGTCAAACACTGTCTTATGTGTTCTTGTTTGAATCGTGTCAAACTCGAACTTGTTCTCGTTTGAATCGTGTCAAACTTGAACTTGGACTATGTTTGAATCGTGTCAAGCATTGTCTTCTTAAAAACTTGTTCTTGTTTGAATCATGTCAAACCTGAATAGAGTCTTTGTTCGAATCGTGTCGGACACTGACTCTTGTTTTAAAACCGTTCTTGTTCGAATCGTGTCGAACTCGAATTGAGGCTTTGTTTGAATCATGTCAAGCACTGTCATTTGTTTTAAAACCGTTCTTGTTCGAATCGTGTCGGACATTGAACACCCTAATATTGTTTCTCTTCAAAATAAAAATAAAAAAATAATAAAATTGCTTTAAGTTTAGTTTCTCGGAACAAATTTCTTCAACTTTAAGACTCCTATCTGGTGCGCAAAGTTAGTCTCCGCCTTCCTGGCTCCTTCTGAAGATCCCATTTTGAACTCTTCATTTCGAGGTCCCCAGGAAGTCTTTGTTTATTTGTTTGTCTCCTCTAGACTGATCCTTAGTGATCAGGTTCTTCTTTCTGGTTTCATGCCCAGGAAGAGTGTGGGTTTGTTTCTTTCCCCGTGAAGTCTATCTCCCTGGATCTCTCCCCAGTGGAGATTGTCTTTTAGTTTTTCCCCAGTGTTTCTTCGGGATCTCCCCGGTGAGTCTCCTTTGTCGGTTGACCAGTATCCCCAGTGAGTCTTTGCTTGTGGATACTAGTTTCCGTCTTTCCCCGGCGAAGCTTTTCTTGTGTGTTTGCTTCCTGTGGTCCCTGGCGTCTTGCTTGTCTGCATCCTTTGCACTCTTGGCATCATATCACCATTTTAGAAGTCATGGCATGTCAGCATTTGCATGTCCGTGGCGTATCCTTAGCATTTGCATTCCATCTAAGGGCAAAATTTTTGGTTTTCTATATTTAAATACCTTTCGCCCTGATGCCTCCGGAATCTTCGTTCCTCGTGCCCTCCGGTGAAGCTATTTAAATAGGGGCAACTGTTGTACCCTAAATTTTTACCCTTACATGTCATCCAACTTTTGTGCGTCTTAGGAGCATCTCTGCATTTGTTTGAGCTAACCCATTGGATTTAAATATATTGCAAAAATATGGATTTAAATTACATATGGATTTAAATTATATGGATTTGCTTTGTTTGACTATATGGATTTAAATATATTGCAAACCAATAATCGTAACCAAAAATATATTGCAAACTATATGGATTTAAATTTCATTGCCAAGAACCAATGAGGAGCGAGCATTACTTCGTTTGACTTTTCAACCTCATTTGCCAACCAATGGAAAAGTGACACGTGGCGTACAAGAAACCAAAACAATCCAAATGGTTCCTTCTTCCCCGTTCTTGTTCGCGGATTGCAAAGGAGAGGAGGGAAATTTAAACTAGTGATTCAATTCATCAAATCCATCACCAATCTTTAGCGCACCACCATTTCAATTCAAATTCTCCGAATCACTTGCCCGTTGAGCTTCGATGGTGTGATTCATCCAAAGGGCTCAGAGGATCGTTCGTTTCCGCACGCTACCTGCTCTCACCTCAATCGAGACCTAAATTGAAGCACCAGAGCAGCCTATACACGTTTCACTTGGCTCAAGATGAAATTCAGGCTATTGCTAGGCGTGTAGTAGCTTCATTTGATTGCCCTCTCTCCAGGATAAACTCATTTTGTCTGCTGAGCTTTCAATGCGATCGACTACCTCGCTGCCTATAAAAGGAACCCACTACTTCATCAGGTGGGGGGATTCATTTTCAAAAATAGAAAAAGCAACAAAGAAACCCTCTAAAAAACCCAATTCTTGGAGTATCCAAAGCTAGCTGAAAGGAAAGGATCGCTTGCCATTTGCTTAGGAACCAGGTAAGTTCCCCAAACCTTCATCTGTCATGCTCATATCATGTATGCTTTGAATTGTTAGACTGTGTTAGTTACTTCTGATGCTATTGCCATTTTCCTTATGCACATGAACATGTATGATGCCCTGCGAAATCTTATTATTTGATCTCTGTTAGTTTTGAACTGTTATTGTTACTTTGAGCCCAGATGCATGCCAAAAACTTGGACCTCTTAAGATGCATTTGAAAATTGGACAGTTCAATATGTTTACATTGACTATGATATTTTGGTTGATGAGTTCATACGACTTGTATTTGTGGATTTTGCTCCATAATTCATTTTTGATAAAATTGTTAAAACCTGGTATATGCATTGTCAAACTCACCATCATGGTAAGTGTGTGTTTATTCTAGCAAGTAAGTGCCTATGTTGTGGAGGTAATCTAAGCTTTCATGATTTCTTCATGCTTAAGAAATTTGTCAATTCTGAACTTTGCATTTGCTGTCACTATTTGTCATTTTGTCTAAACATGATTATGTTGAACATGCTAGAGATATTGTCTTGATTTTTGGTTGTCTTTTACATCTTAACTGAGTAGTTGCCAGGACATATGATTTGATTGACATGTTAACACTTAGTAGACAAACTAAACTGAATAGTGATCCTTTAGGAATTGTGACACAATGACATAATGGTTTTTGCTGTTAAGACAAGTTCTACCCTAAGAATCATTAGTGTGCCCCTGTTGCTAATTTTACCTTGATCATTTGGGCTGATGTGTAGTGTATTGCTTGTAGTCATGTTACTTTCCATTCAAATGAGAAGTTTGTTTTGGTATGCCATTTGAATCATATGTGTCACTTGTTTGTTTATCTTAACTGATGCTTAATGAATGAGTTTAGACTTATAACATGTAGGTTTTAGTATGTGACCCATATCTGTTAAAACCTGTTTTCATGTTTACTTGCCAAGATGTGAAAGTTGATCATTGTTTCCTTATATGCTACTAGTGTAACTGAACCACCATCCGTGCCAATACTTACAAGGTTCTTACATGTAAATCCTGCTTTGTTTTTAGCATATCACCTTATGTGTCCCTATATGTGCAAATCCTAGCCAATGTGCAACATCTTGTTTTAGTGTGGGTAGTTACTTATGTTTTAAACTGTTGACCTGTCAAGTATCATGTATGTATACAACCTGTCCTACCATGCTGTATGTTGTTGTATGCTTTAATGATATCCTTTGAATGAAGTTGACTGCTATGTGACATGTCCTGTTCTGCTTTGAGTCCAAGTATATGATCTATAAGACCCCTTTAACCATCATGAGGCCTATTTGTGTGCTTGTCATTGTAAACATAATCGACCCTCCTTATATTGACATGATGAGTGTAGTTTCTCGCGTATGCTTGTATAACATTCATGCCTAAATGTTATTAGGATTAGATGCCATTTTGTATGAACAATTGTGTTTATCCTTGTTTCATAACAGTGTTGTATTTCGAAATTGCTATGAGCCCATGTGTGATCTTAATCTAGTTTTGATGCATGAACCACACTATGCCTGCTTCCATTAAGATTAAAGTCATTTTTCCTTGACATTGTGTGACACCATGTTTGATTGGCATGCCCATAATCTAGCCTGCTTCAAGATATGTGAACTTCTGTCTTATTTCGCATTGATTGCATATGCTTGCATTGTTCATAATCACAACAGTCCTTCTTTGATCTTGTCATTTGACTGGTTTGACATTGTTGGCTGCATACTTAATGTTATGAATTCATTACCTTATGATGTGTATAAATTCGTCTCAAGTAACATGTTGTTTGTCTGCATACTGAATGTCTGCTATGGTTGATGTTTACTTTGATGTCGTCATCCTGTCAACACTCATGTTCACATGTTTGAATTGCTACTGTATGTCAAAGCATGCCTCCAAAACTGATTGCGTTATGCCTCAATTGATCTTATGGTTTCTTGCATTTCAAAGCTTACAACCTTGCCTATCATGTGGTTTTGGTCCTAAATTGGCTCTGTTACATTTCCCTAACATGTTTAGTCGTGAAAGTGTTCTAATGTCTGTAAATAATTCACTAAGCTGTTACAGATTCCTTAGTCTTCATAGGTTTGATTCATTGTATGCAAATCATGTCCTGGTCTGGTTCTCATCAGAGTGTGTTGAATGTGTTGTATGCTTGCTGCTATGATCATGTATGATTCTCTACCAACTTGCCTTTGTTTTGCACTGTCTGCTGGTTTATGTTGCGATTCATGCTACTTAACATTTAACTTATGGAAATGCTGAAACATCATGATTTTCATAGATTGTGTTTCAATTCAGTTTGCATCTCATCACAGTTGCTGGAGTCTTAGCGAAATTAGAGGGATTAGAAATTGAGTCTTGATGTTGTTGTTTGGATTGTATGAGAAATGTTTCCAAAATCTGCTGCATGTGGTTTGGTTGTGTTCAATATTTGGTGGTTGGTATGTTTATCACTTTTACGTGGACAGTTAGTGCACTTATAGGTTGAATTTGTTTGTTGTTCAACATGTATGAAACTCCATGACTGTAAGTGTCATCACATGTTTTTTGATTCCATCTGGTTTGGATTTGTTTGCTGAGAAATGACCTGGTTTTAGTAGCATTGTCGTGAATGGTTGATGTTGGTTTGGTGTTGTAATTTGGAAAATGCACGCATATGAGGTTTAGATGGTTATTGAGTCATATAATGTTTGGATGAACACGCCGTCCCAACGGTCACACACATGCACATAACTACCTTGCCTACCCTTAGGACTGGGGTTCGAATCCCCCTCGCCCCAGTCCTTTTATTTTTTTCTTTTCTGAATTTCGCTTGCTTTAGAATACGTGTGTGTGTATCCATCCTTTGTCAAGCTCGCGCGTCTGGCTCCGTTGGTTATGGTTTTAGGCTGTATGGGAAAGGTCTTGGGTTCAATCCCTTAAAATGCAACTTCTTCTTTTAATCACTTGATTGGTTTAGTTTTTATTTTTTTAAGTTTCTACTTCATATTCAAAATACCATAACTTGTTTAATTTTTATCCTTTTTCTTCCCTTCCTTTTGCTATGTTCTTCTTGTTGAATATTTTTTTAATATAAGAGAAAATGACAAAAATATGTATTTTGAGGCCATTATTCGTGATAGTATTAGAGATGCTTATTAGAATGTTTATTGTACTTCCTTATGCACCTTGCCATGTTATCTTTGCTTGTCATGCTTGATCGTACATAATATGTGTCTCTAGTTTGGAATTGACATAATTGTTTGTTTTATCATGTATTTTGTTCTCTTTATCTTTGTGAGTATCCTACATGTTTGTCTTCCTAAAGATTGAAGCATGTTGTTTACCATCCTTTATTATCATTCTACATGTTTGTCTTCCTAAAAATTGAAGCATGTTGATTGTCATCCTTAATATCTTCCTATATGTTTGTCTTCATAAAGATTTAAACATATTGTTATCATTTTAAACATTCTTATAATCATGTCCACCTCACCCATACTTCATCATGAAACATATTGCCATCTTCATGCTTATGTTACTTCCATCACATTATCTCATACCAATGTTGTAACTTATATTATGCCTCACTTTGTCATTTTATCATGTATATGTTTATCATATCTTACTTCTATCTGTATGTTTTACTACTGTCCAAACCTTTTCAAACTCATAAAAATTCTCGATCCAACGTCGAGCCCATTTTCTACCCATGTAAGTCGATCGCCTTCGGGCCTCGCATTCAACCTTTTGGTCACAAGACACAAGTCTAGCATCACCTCGCTAGCACCATCGCCTAAACAACATAACTTAATCGCATTAATATCCAAAGGAAAACCCCATGCATGATGACCATGTTATCGTGCATGGTGCATATCATTTTGCATTCATAATCGTCACCTTAAGATAAGCGATAACCTAAGTGACCTCTTAGGAAGAAAACTTCATTTCTTGGCCTCATATTTCTACTGATTAAACAAAACATAGGTCCATTTCAACCAGACTTAGAGAGTTCGTAAACTCTACAATGAGCTTGCACTCATTTCCCTTCTGAATATTGACCACAGTCAATCATTCAGTAGAAGTAGAACTACGCGTACTCTGATTCTATTCCCGAGGATACGTAGGCGTAAAGTGCGATGCTTTATCGAGTATACTTAGATACTAACCCCTAGGATTTTCCAACCTTTAGCATAGAACCTTTAGCAAACAGATGACAAATACCATAATTGAATCAAGAGGTTCCTGTAGAGTACTACAGATATCTAGGATGGTTACACCTTCCCTAGGTATAACCAACCCCCGAACTTAGAATCTTAGTGCATTTGCATTGCATTGTGGGAATTCGGTTTTTTCTCCCTTCCTTTGGATAAAATCAAAGACCGGTGGTGACATTAAAAATATGATACAAGTTAATTAATAGCTTGTTATCCAATTTTCACCGCGACAGGGTGGTACTACGAAGTATGCCCTAGCTGTAAGAAAACAAGCAAGGAGCCTAGAACTCCATTCCTACTCAATTGTTGCGATCATCCTTATGCACCTATAACAAAGTATTCTTATTTCTTGGAACCTCATTATCCCATGTTTCCATTATTTTTCATAAATCTAATGCAACGTTCCATTTCTTAATCTCCCAATAGGTATAAAATAGAAATTGAGGTCGAGCATGACAACAAAATGGGTTATTTTGTCTTTTGGGACAAGGACTGTATTCCATATGTTGGCATGAATGCACATGCTCTAAGGGATATTATGAAAAAGGTGTTTATTCCTGTTACCTATCAAACTCTATATTCATATGAAAATGTCTTAGTTTATCTGATAACATCAACGCTGTCATATAATGCTGATGAGTACAACATTTATGCCCTTGCTAAATGTCTTTGGAAATTGGAAATATTCTTCTTATCAATGACAGTAAAACTTATGCAGACAGGTTCCTACACATATTCTGATTCTGTAACATGTTGAAAAACACTTACATAAATTGAGATTTTCATAAATAATACATAAAATTGCACATAGTTTCCTACACATATTGTGATTTTGTATCATACTTTACTTATATGATCTGAATATATGCAGTTGCGGTTTTTGAAATATATATGTACTCACAATCACTCACCTTACATACATGACAATATATATATATATATATATATATATATATATATATATATATATATATATATTTCAATTTCTCACATATCTAAGACATACTTATATATCCAAAAGCATCAATAACACGTTTCTCATGCATTTTACTTGAGTACATCTTCTCATATCACTATATATTTCCATGTAATCAACAACATCTATATAGACCGCAGAAGATCACCCTTGTATCTACCCGACTCATCTTGATTGTTTTATAGATAAAGAGTTTGCGTTTCGGGCAAAATACCAACCAACCTTCAAACAGGCATCTGTCGTTAGGCTTACCAAGGATAAAGAGGTCATCCAAATGATTAAAGATTTCATGGTTCCTAATGAGGTAATACTTCTATTTACACAACATATATGTCTAATTCAAGTTTATATTTTTACTCATTTTGCATTTCCTAACATATTACACCCCTTCTTTTATAACCAATTAGCAAACTTCCAAGGTTGCCATTTGCTCTCCAACACTTAAAAGAAAAGACGCAATTACGGACATACCTTCCCCAAATACCCAATTTCGGATCCAACAAATGAACATGATGCAAGTTTTATATTACACAAATAGAACTTCATGTCGGTTTCATTATATACTAATACAAGTTTCTTTTCTATATTAAGCCAAAATGTTTCGCTTCTCAAAACTGGAGCCCGAACAGAAACACTACCCCATCTAAAAGGCTTTCACAAGAAATAGAGATGGAAAACTTTGAAGAGCCAGAATTCCTGTCGCCTAAACTATCCACCACCAAGAGTGCAAAACATATCAAGACAGAATGAGGGCAACACCCATGATTGATATAAGGAAACTATTCGTAATTATCTAGTAATTTTGGCACGTATCTAACGTAGATGTAATATGTTCCATGACATATATGATATTTTGCTACCTATTGATCTTCTACTAATTATTTTGAATAGTCGGTTATAATGTTGTGCTAACAATATATGATCCATGACATGGTTTATTTTGGCCACTATGATGATGATTGTGTTTGCTTTGTTTATTTTTCAAGTTGATTAACTAAATTGTTTATCTTCTGCCACTTATTTTTCAATGTTGTTCTAAAATTACTGTTGTATAAAACATACCAAACCTTATTTGGTCTTTTGTCAATAACTTCACCTCTTACAACATTGCCTTATGGTATCCATCACTATTCATCTGTGATACATCTCTCCAAACATTGTAGAATAAAAAATTAAACATGTTTTATACTTGAATTTTCAGTCTGGAGGCTGTTTGCTCTACACTACAAGGCATATCATCCAACTTGAGGCCTTGGCTGTTTTGGCCATTTTATCAAATCAAGAACATTAGTTGGTTAAATATAAGGGTTTCTAGTTTACTATAAACTTTCATTAATTACAGACTGGAAATGGTACAAAATAGTAAGTATTCAGACTGGACATGTTGCCAGGCATGCACTATTTCCTTCTTTAGTATCCTGTCATTTTCCCCTTTCTTGAAGAAAAGACCTTCCAGATGAGCATTATGCGGGATATGCCTCATCGGGTATCCGAGTTGACTGCGAACTAAAATTGGATGATACTTGATTCCTCCTTTAGTTCCTATGATGGGTACATTAGGGAAATTTCCACAATTGTCGATGATTTCTATCCCCTCATAAATCCTATCATACCAATCTATGTCAGAGTTGGTAAGAGACATGATCCTCTTTGACCAACGTATAGTACTCTTGTGATCCTAAAAAGCAGCAAACTTGGGTAAATAGGAAATGAACCATTTGTAAAGCAAGGGTACACAGTATGTGATCATTCCTCCGCTGTACAGATTCCTTAAGTGCACAGAATGATAAGCATCTGCGAGCAGGGTTGGTACGGGGTTTCCAATCAGAAATATCTTAACAGCGTTGGTATCAACGAAGTTGTGTATGTTGGGAAAGAGGAACAACCCGTATGTGAGTAGGACAAAGATATCCTTGAAAGCAATAACGTTCCCTATACTGGCGAAGTACAGGGCTTTCTCCACCAAAAACTTGGCTGGTAAACCTTGGATTCCTCCTTTGGTGGTCATGTGAGTCCTGACTTTTGACTCGTCCAAACAAATGGCTCTTGCAATGACCTGATCCTTTGGAATTTCTTCCAGTTCAGAAAAAAGGAGCTTGATCAGTGATAGGTAGACCAGTCAGATGAGATTATTCTTCTAATGTTGGTGCCAGTTGGTAATCCGGAAATGTGAAGCAGTGATAAACCGGATCGTAGAACTGGATTAGTGTAGACAGGATTCCTTCAACTACATGGACCCTTAACAGAGACAACAACCCTCCGTACTTAGCTCTGAAAGCATCAGGGTTGGTGATCATCCTTGCCAACCCCCTTAAATCCTCTAGTTTTGGAGCCTTGAAGGGGTACTTATGCATCTTTCTACTACTGAAATCCATAACGCAATCTTTCTCTCTGATATTTGCAATCATTGTTTCAGTTTAATTTGAAAAAGAAGGAGAAAGAGAAAGGAGAAGATTTTTTCTTCGTTCAAGAGTTTTTTAAATGAATGCATGAATGCAGCACACAAAAACATTGAAAAAACATAGGTTCAAGGGTTCAACATCATGAGCATGGAGTTATGGCTCTACCCATTCCCAAAGGTTGTATTCTGGTCAATTTTTGTACTTGTAGAACGGATCATAAGGTTCCCAAAATCATTGACCCCCCTAGGGATAACAACAGCAAGCTGGTTCACCCGAGCGAGATGTAGCATCCTAGGGTAATCTCTTTTGAGTGTAGTATCGCATATTAACTATTTCCGATAGTCACCGCACTACCAAGTGGTAATAAGGTTAATGCCTACTAAATCCTTAGGTTCACAGGCGCCGCATTAGGAAAACTCTGCTTTCACAACGATCATGTTTAGCAGGCTGAATCCTACGGGCCTTCACCCGATTTTATGGTATACCAGGTTTGCTTATTCGGGATTCACTCCCTATAAGACCCCCTGTCTATGCCACCCCTTATCTTAGGGTTCTCTCAAACTTTCCAGATGCGTATCAATCGCATTCCCATTGACAGAAAAATAAACACAGATATCAAGTAGGAAAAGCGATATATATATAGTATAGTATGTAGAGAATTTCTAACAACCTAGACCTCTTAGGAACTATAATCCTAGTCCTAGACAGACGATTTCCCCAGCAGAGTCGCCATTTTCCTGTAGCGTGCGATTTTTGTCGGTGACGCGACCACCTTATCGCCATGGGTTTCTCCTCACCGCAATGGTAATAGTTGGGTGCTAATTTCTGATTTCTTATTTATCCTATGAAGCTGGAAAGGAAAGGGAAGCTATCTAAAACTAACCTTGCACGCAAATGTTTTCTTTAACAAATGCTTGAGAGATTGGGGGTCCGGGGTCAGGTTATACAATGGGGAGTTGTTAATTGCCCATCCTATATGTGGTTATCCACAGATTGTTAGCAATTTCTATACTGCTTTCTACTTACTGGTGTTTATCTATTGTGGGTTGGGAAAGTTTCTCCTTTGGGAGTATTTGAGAGACAGAGTGAGTTTTTGATGATTTTGATAAGGTACTGGACCTAAGGTTTTGATTAGTGTGTGAAGGTACTGGACCTAAAGTTTTTGATTGGTGTGCTCGCTAAGATTTCGTAATCTTATGCCTACGTATTCCTGTTAAGGATAAATAGAGAAATAAGAGCAATCGTAGTTCCTCCTATTCTATGGGAGGCAAAAGATGTTTTGGTGTCTTGTTTAAAGCACAAGATTGAAGCTAAAAGGTTATTTGTGTCTTGTTCAAAGCCCAAGATTGAAGCTAAAGGTTTGACTGAGAGAGAATTTGTCATCTCTAAAGGGAGACATCTCGTCTGTTTATCACAACTGTTGGGTAACTGTTTATAAAGGAGAATTACTTTAACTGGGATATGAGAATCCTGCAATGCCATAATTTCCTTTATGAGGGATTTGTCCTGAAGGAGAAAACTTTAACTCAGTGTTGAGCAATGCCATTTTTCCTTAGGAGTATTTCATGCTAAGAGAGGGGCAACGACGTGGATGTAAATAATCCAGAGGCTTGCCATTTACAGCAATTAGATGAAAGAAGGGGATTTACCAGGATAAGAGATGGACTACAGCTTAGATATTTGAATCAACAAGTGTGCCACTTAAAGAAGTTATCTGGGATTAATGTTTGTTTTGATTTATGATATACAGAGAAGTGTCTTCCTACAAAGAGATTTTGATTTCCTCTGAGGGGATTTTGGTTTTTGTATGTGCCTTGATCAAAGCCCAAGGTTGAAGCTAAGAGATTGATTGACTCCACTGGGGAAGTCCTTATACAAAGCCTAAGAGGAGGCTAGAAAAGACCGACTCAACAAGAGAGTGTTTATCTGTCTTGTACAAAGCCCAAAATTGAGGCTAAAAGTGAGTTGACTCTTTTGGGGATATCATTATACAAAGCCTAAGAGGAGGCTAAAGGTTGACTTTTCCAGAGAAATATTTTGTTTGTCTTGTATAAAGCCCAAGATTGAGGCTAAAAAGGATTTTTGATTCCACTAGGGAATATTTGTATGTGTCTTGTACAAAGCCCAAGATTGAGGCTAAAAGGGGAACTGACTCTACTGGTGAGAGGTTTTATCTATCTTGTACAAAGCCAAGATTGTGGTTAACAGAAGACTGACTATGCTGGAGAGTATGATTTGTTTTGTACAAAGCCCAAAATTGAGGCTGAAAAGAGGATTGACTCTGCTTAGGGAGATTTATATGTGTCTTGTACAAAGCCCAAGATTGAGGATGAAAAGAGGATTGCCTTAGCTGAAGATATTTATGGGTGTCTTGTTTAAAGCCCAAGATTGAGGCTAAAAAGATGACTGACTCAACAAGAGAGTGTTTATATGATGTCTTGTACAAAGCCCAAGATTGAGGCTGAAAAGATGACTAACTCAACAAGAGAGTGTTTTTGGAAGATTGACTCAACAAGAGAGTATTGAAAAGGTGATTGACTTAACAAGAGAGTGCTTAAAAAGTGATTGACTCAACAAGAGAGTGCTTAAAAAGTAATTGACTCAACAAGAGAGTGCTTAAAAAGTGATTGACTCAACAAGAGAGTGCTTTTGAAGCTAAATCTGCTGAGGAAAATCATTATACAAAGCCTAAGAGGAGGTTGGCTTCTGCTGAGGATTATTGAGATCCAGAGGCAGGTCTAAAATGGGGAATCAACTCTTACTGAGGATTTACAGGAGAGTTGAGGTATCAGATTCCTTGAGGTTTTGATTTGGCATATGTTATCCTGATGATAGACTGACCCTAGCTGGGGGAATTTAGGATGAAAGACTGAGTTTTAGATCCTGTGAGGTTTCAACTATACTGGAGATTGGTTAAATGACCAGGGTTTTTTCCTATGTTTGTAGGGAACTTGAGAATGTCTTTGAGATCCAAAAGGAGATTAGACTGTCCAAGTATATTGGTATGGAAAAGTTTGTCTTTGTATGATGCCCAAGAGGAGGCTGGTGTTTTAAGGGATGAGAATCAACCCTTAATTGGTATGAGGTTTTGACTCTTTGGAAAGACTGCTCTAACAAAGGATGACTAAGTTCTGTCCTATACCTTTAAGAGGTCTTCAGGGTCCTTGTATTAAGCCCAAGAGAAGGCATGAGAACTTCTAAGAAGCCGGAGGGTCCTTGTACAAAGCCCAAGAGGAGGCGGGGATGCTTTTAGGAAGCCCGCGGGTCCAAACTTAAGAAAAGTTCCAAAAACGTTTCACTAGGAATAATCTTTTCTTTAGTGAACAGTTCTAGGGTTTGAAGAAATTCAAGAGAGGTTTCATCGGGAATTAATCCTCTCTGGAGGAAATGAATTTCTTTGACAATTTTCTAATAGTGACAGTGTGAGAAAATTTTCACCGGGAATAATGCATTTCTCTTTGTTCCATATTGTATAAGCCCAAGAGGAGGCAATACTGTATCTGGAATTTCTACGGGGAACTAGTTTTGACTGTTGAAAGAGTGACCACTGGCTTTATTTAACCCTAGACCTAATTGTCGGGGAAAACTCTAAGCAGATAATATACAAGCATATATATACAGATGAAATATATACTGTATGTAAAAGAGGGTAGGAGGACTTACAGGTGAGCAAGCTTCCAGCACAAACAAATATATATATATATATATATATGTGCAAATATGTAAAAGAAAGATGTTTAAAACTTACAGGTGAGCAAGCTTCCATTGTAACAGCTGTATGGTTAGTTGTTCAAGAAATTAAAGAAAGTTTTGATGACAACTATGAATTTGAACCTAAATCAAAAGGGAAACTTGTTTTGAAAAGATTATTGGGGGCTTATACTTAAGGAGAGGCCTAGAAATAACAGTGATCGTACCGTTGATCTGAAAATTGCATCGGGACTTATACAATGACTGAGGCCCAAATTATTGTATTTACAAAGAGGTTGGGTCTTACACTCTATTAGAGGCCCAAAAGTTTATTTGTGTCCAAGAGATGGGGCTTACAACTCAAGGAGAGGCCCAGAAATAACAGTGATCGCACCGTTGTTTTGAAAATTGTACTGGGACTTATACAATGACTGAGGCCCAAATTATTTATGTACAAAAGAGGGTTGGGTCTTACACTCTATTAGACGCCCAAAGTGTTTGAAAAAGAAAAGAAATGAGACTTACAACACAAGGGTAGGCCCATATGAAAATTATTTTGAAAACGGGGATCGCGCCGCGATTTTTTAAAACGTATCAGGACTTATACAATGACTGAGGCCCAAAATGGTTTATCTACAAAGGGATGAGACTTACACTCTATCAAGAGGCCCAAAAGTTGTTTAAAAATTTAAAATTGAGAGGAAACCCTAATTTTAAATTAAAATGTCATTTTTCAAAGGAAATTTAAATAATAAAAGATAAAATATCAAATATATTCAAAAACAAATTGTATACTTTGAAAAATACTTTGAAAAATCATGTTTAATCACATGAAAGTTTGAAATTCAATTGGTTTTGAAAGATCAAAGTGGGAATTTCATTTAAAATGTTTAAAAACAAATAAAAATGAAATTAATTACAAAATTTTTAACTATATTAAATAAATAATATAAATTGGATTTTTTTGTTAAATAAAATATTTAAACATTTTTGTGAATTTTAAGACAAAGAATCAATTCAAAAACACAGATATTCAGAGAGATATTAATTTTTAAATCAATTAACAAAAATATCAAAATATTCAAAAATTAAAAAATTTGAAAAAGGGCGCCAAGAACACTAAGTTCTTGCTCGCGTGCCCTGTTTCAGCAGATTTGCGTTTTCTCACTTTTCTCCATGATTTCTCAATGGGTTTGCACGATTCATGCACCAATCTTGTTCGTTTTTGAACAAGGATCACAACCATATAGTTTAATTGCATTTATATTAAGTATGGAGGAAGAAATCAACAGAAAACATCAAGAACCCTAATTTCAGCATGAACACAATGAAATTCCATACACGATGGATTCATGGCAATTGATTGAGGGTTATTACTCTACATACATGCATAAACAAGATGATAACTCAAAAATTCATTCATGATGCATGGATCATAGAGTTTGAAGGGTTCAGGCCTACCTCTTGCAGCTGGTGATTGAGTTTGATGATGGAGGTGTTGCAGCTAGGTTCCAATGATCTGGACAACTTCCTTAGGTGCCAAGGAGTGTGTTTGAATGCTTAGAGTGGATTGAAATGAGCTAGAACTGGTCGTGGTACCTCAACTGCAACTCTGTCAAGAATTTGAGCAATTGGCTGGTGATTTTGTGAATTTGATGTTCCAGATGTGATTTTATGTTATGGATCACTCATATATGATGTTTATGAGGTGTGTGTGTGATTTGTTTGGTTGGAATTACTCTCAGTCTCAAAACCCGATAGTGACTTGAGTTAGAAGGCAAAATTGGAGTGAAGAAGAGATTTTGAGTAAAGCATCAGTTTGGGTGCTTTGGTGTACTCAAACTGATCACAAATGAGCTCTATTTATAGTAGAGCAAGTTTGTTTTAGCTGGAATAGTGAATGGCAACTGCAGCAGGTCTGTTGGAAAAATGGTGATCAAATGGAAAGGGGTTCTCTGATTCAGAGATAAGGCTTGACTGATCTTGGATAACATTGTCTTGATGAATGCCACCTCTATGCATCAGTTAAATGCTTGGAAAGAAAATTGACCATTTGAAGCATCTTGAATTTTAGGAGTGTCATGCCTAAACATGGATCCATGGATTTGTGAGGCTGGTGGATCAGTGTTTGTCCCTTGGTTGTTCCCCCTTGAGGTGTGCAGATGGATAACCATGCTTGTTATGGGACAAATTGATCAATTCGAGCAACAATGCACAAATCTGCCTCGCAAAAATCAGTGAAAAATGCCATTTTCAATGGATCATATCTCTTTGCTCAGGTTGAGTTATGGGAGGCTCTTGTACTTTTTAAAGAGCCCTCATATGGTACTATCCATGTATGATCATAGTTTATCTTGAAACTATTTGGATTCTATTGAAAAATCCTCATGAACATTGATGTTCAGGGCTGGTAACTTAGGCAGATTTTTACTAAGTGTTGAAAAATGTCATTTTCTTCATTTTTGTCATTTTGATCACTCCATAACTTAAAATCCATGAAAAATTGGAGTTTGAGGTAGTTGAAGCTTTTGTAGAATGTAGGAATACCTACAAATCAAGCTTTGGATCACCCAAAATGGCTGCTTGGATCACAAGTTATGATCCTTGGAAGTTGGTACCAAAATCATTCAAATTTAGTAACTTAGAAAAATTTTCAATTTTTCAAGACTGCCCGTTTTACAAGTTATCTTGGTTTCTTGATCAATTCTTGTTCAAATGACATTATAAGTCATATTTTATGAAAATATGATTCATAAGGATCATTTTTGCCAAAAAAGTCATGTTTTGACTTTTGGCTCCAGAGCGGTTCGACGCGTAAAACCCTAATTCCCGACTTTTGAGGAATGCATCCTCTGAGAGTCATTTATCTTTGAAAATGGATCCCTAGGGTTATTTTGATCATATTGAGTCATGTTTTGAAGTCTTGGCTCATCCTCTTGTGAAAATCTCACTCTGGAGGTCTCAGTCGTCCAAAACCCTAATTTGGCGACATCGGGTGTTTCAAGGCTCAAAACACTTGGAATGTCATAACCGTGTGCTTGATTTTTGATGTGAGGGTCCTCTTAATCCTTTTTGGATGTTTTAAGAGGTTATACAAGTTGAAGATAATGTCATTTCTTGATTGATCTTTTGTCTAAATGTTTTGGGAGGGCTCGAAAACCCTGATTCTTGATTGTGGTGAATGCTCAACCATCTTTGAGAAGATTGATGAGGCATGATGGTACATTCATATTGTGGTAATGATCCTCACAATGATGGGAAATCTTGGTGGTCAAAATTTGGGGTATGACATAGAGAAACGAGTTGTTGAGAAAATGTACGTTTGATGAAACACCGTTTATTTGCTTATATTTTAATAAAAGTCAGGTTATGCTTTTGCCCAGAAATTTATCTTTATTTTTATAGAAGTTACTTTCTGCATATTTTACTGCACTTTTGACCATTCCTTTGTTACATAATCATCTTTATCTTTCGAAGCAGACTACTTTCCAACCATGAATGCTGTTGAAGTATTCGTTGTTTCTCAAACTTTAAATTAAAAACACTAAGCACATGTCCTAGGATTCACTGGTTGATCCTATAAGTTAACCAATATTTGGAGACCAGCGGTTGTTTACCAATTTTCACGGTAAACACCTCCCTGATGCTAGATAGGGATAGTCATAAATGTATGGTTGAATGTGTCTGTAATGTTTAAAGGATTCATTGTTGATGATCCAACATTTCTCTTGTTTTCACTCCTTTATGTGTAATTCCCCCTTTCTGATATTTTGTTAAAGGCCTGTTTTTATATTCTCTGACCATTCTCCTTCCTTGGATCCTAAATAGCCATCAGTGAGCTTTATAGTCATTCATGGTCATAATGGATGTAACCGTTCATTAATAATTTGTAACGACTTAATATGTATTTGTATCTGACGTATTAATCATTATGTAACTGTTTTCATCCTTTCATTGCTCCTTCTCGACCCGGTCAATTGAGTCTGCCGGTCTCATAAGAAATCTCGGGCTATACACATTATCCGGTGTGGTGATAAGTCCCCGACTTTGTATTTTTTTCGGGCTATATACCACTCATATCAAAATACGGGAAGTGAAATCGGTCATCAAATTATAGGATGTATATATTGAACATTAGAAATTACAATTGATAGATATTCCTGAATGGAAGTGGAATGTAATTGCTACGGATTATGTAGTTAAATTACCAAAAACTCAAAATATGTTGATGCAAAACAGGTTGTAATTGAGCGATTGACAAAGTTGGTTCATTTCATGCTTATTGGTCAGACTTATAGCATGGAGAAATTGGCACAAACCTATGTTAGGGATATTGTGAGATTCCACGGAATTTCGACAAGTATATTAAGTGATCGAGATCCTCGATTTCCATCAAATTTTTGGAAGCAATTACATATGGAGTTGGAAAATAAATTAAGGTTAAGTTCAACTTATCCTCCACAAACATATAGTCAATCAAAGAGAACGATTCAACATTTAGAAGATTTGCTAATGGCTTGTGTTTTAGAACATAAAGGAAATTGGGGAGATTTTCTAACTTTAATTAAATTTAAATACACTAGATGTTTCCATTCAAGCATATGCATGGTACCATATGAAGCATTATATGGAGGGAAATTTCGCACACCTTTGTGTTGGTACAAAATTTGGGAAACTAAGATTCATGGGTCGAAATTTGTAGTATAAACAACAAATCAAGTTAAACCTATCAGAGATAAGATGAAGGTTGAACAGGACACACAAAAGTGTTATAGTGATAAATAAAAAGACCTTGAGAATTTGAAAAGGAGATCATGTATTCATAAGATTTGGACAAGCAATTAAGACCAGGAAGTTAACATAAAGGTTTGTTGGGCCTTTCTAGATTCTTAAGTGAATGAACCTTTAGCATATCACATATCTAAAGTGGTGAAGTCACTAATGATCAACGATCCAAAAAACATTCATGATGGTATCTATCAATGAATATATGTCAAAGCCTCATCAATTTGAAGAAGTATAGTTTTAGATAATATGTTAAGTATATGATGAATCAAGCAAGGGATCTAGAAGCTTCAAGGTTATGAAAGAGAGGAAGTGTGTAACTGATTAGTGTATTGTAAATGTATAAAAGTGATTCTAGAATTACTAAGGAAAATCACCCCCCTCCCCCCCACACACACATGAAAATGATTTTAAAATCTCTTTCTTTTGCTAAAACACCTTAAAACCTTTGGAAAATTATCTAAGGTTCATATGAAATTGACCAAGAGTGTTCCTAATCATTTGGAAGCATTTTTAAATTATCTAATTGATTAAGGACTTAGTCCAATAGATTATAAAAAGTCAAAAGGCTCCTTATTCGATTAAAAATACTCCTAATATATTAAGTCGTGTAATCATTTTATGGTTTCCATTTTGGGATTAGGGTTGTCATTTTTAAGCTCTTAATCGGTTAAACTCTAGAGTTAATTGATTAAATCATTAAAAAACCCATGGATCTCTTCCCATTTGAGCCAATTTTTCTCTAATAAATAGAGGACATCTCCTTGTTGTTTTGTTACACTAGAAATCAAATCTATAGCCATTATTTACCAGTTTTACTCTCTTCTACTTCATATTTTATATTTCTTCACGAAGTCAACTTAGTGCTTTGAGTGTGAAATTTATCTATGATAGTTGTTTTGATGTTATGGAATTATTGTAATACACTCAAGAGGATTTTACCTTTTGTATTATCATTAAAAGAAATTTGTGTTTGGTTCTTGAAATTAACTAGGTGAAGTCTTTGTTTTGGTTCTTGAGCAGAGTCGGCTAAAATATCTTGTTTGGTTTGGAAATTAGCCGATCAAAATATTTGTTTGGTTTATGAGCTCGTTAAAAGCTTTTTCAGTTTAGGGATTAACCACATAAAATCTCTTGCTTTATTTTATTTAACCTTTATTTATTTCTCTTCGTATCATCTTGTTTCTTTCCTTCTTCCATTCTTCTACTCAAATTATTTTTAAATAATAAAATTAACACAATGAAATTGGATAGCATTTTTTTCAACAAACACAATCCCCACACCCATTGTGTTTAGAGTCACTTGGTCAATAGAAATAACATCCATAATACAAAGAACAAAAATAAATAGACTAACCAAACAAAATAAATACATCTGTATTTCTAACAATGACCACATAATAGAGAAGAACAAGAGCTGGCAAGTAAAGAAGACTTAAATAGAGCATAGTAGAAAGAATAGTACATACAAATTGAGCAGCTATCTCAAAATATAAATCTGAAAAGCAATGGGAGAAGAGATATCATAAATAAGCATGGTACTTGCCTGATTTATGTTAATAGTGGTAATGATATTAGCATACATGGTAGCACTAATAACTAACACGACAACATCAACTTAAGACACTGCAACAACAAGGAAAATATCAGTAGAAATAACCTAAAGAAAAAAGTTAAGGAAGATAACTATAACAAGAAAAAAATGTAAAATAAAATTATCATAGAAGTTGAAGAGTTACTAGAAAGAAGAAACCAAAGCAAAAGCAACTAGAATTTGAGAAAAATGATAAAGAAATTAAAAATGGTAAAAGACAGTTAAATCAATTGGAAGAAAGATAAAGGAAGCAAGTGGTATATAGAAGAATCTTCCGGTGTGAAAAGGAATCAGAATGGTGGGAAAATGGATAAGAATGATGATATAAACACCAAAATACAAACAACAAAGAAGATAGATCAAAATTACTTTCAATTTGAAAAGAATAAAAATAAAAAGATTCTCGGATGCAATACCTATAATACGTGTTTCATTATAGAACAAGAATTGATTGGAGGATCGGTGATCACGGTGGACTTAAGCTTTAGCTGCAGATGAGGATAAGCTGACTTTCAAGGTTAGCACTCCAATACTCAAGTCAGTATGTGAAATTTTGTTCTTTGGATGACAAGATGTCAGAAACAATGTGTATAACAAGTTAATTATGTAACATACATAATAAAGGAAACATATAAATAATATAGGGATTGGTAACCTAATTCGGTGCAAAATCACCTACGTCTAGAGGGTATTAACCCAATAAAATTAAATTCACTCTTAATAGTCAGAAGTAAATATTGGTCTAATTTGAACTCTCACAGTTCAATGCCTGTTTTACTAATACTACCAGTTAATTTCTATTTAGGACTCCCTCTTATAGGAACTTCACTTCTCATAGTCATAAGTATAATTGGTCTTATCAGAACTCAATTCATGAATTTTCACTTTTCTAATATTACCCATGAAGATTTGACCAGGGCCCCCCCTGAATATGAGACAACTCTCACTTTCACTCAAGCACTCTCCCAAGTGTTTATTCAGTTGCAAAGATGCAAGATAAACTCTAATACAATTAAAAACTCTATTATGGTAATTTATAATTAATGCCCATGAATATACTATACATACTACAAATACAATAGTCAACTAAAAATATCTTATAGAGTATATATTTTCTCTTAAGTTATTAGTCTTCACAAAGTAGACTTACTCCTTATATAATAACAAAGTCCAACTACAAATCCTAGTATGGTTTGGATTTGAAATTGGCTGAACCTCCAAAATGCGCATGAGATCAATCAATCCTCAATAATGTGGATTGGAAATATTAATTGATCAAATATGTATTTATTGATTGAGCAAATACTTCCCATGTTTGATAATTGTGCTTTGCAAGAGGCACATCATGCCTGAGAAACCTACAGATGAAATCTACCATCCACAAGCAGGTTTAGATAACGCAACAATAATGAATCTACTAAAAGAAAAGGGAAAGAAGACTCAGGAAGAGGCATGCAAGAAAAAGACAGAGATATGAGGAAGTTCATCCAGTGATAATGATATTCTATAGAGGATTTTACTCAAGATGCAAAAAGACTAGAGAGAATTCTACAAGTTTGTGATGGGGCAGCATGTTTGGCACAAGAAGTTGTACTCCCTCCACAAAGAGGGAGTTATGAACAAGCCACCAGTGTTCTCGGAGCACATATTAGGTAAACTTCTGAATCAGAGTGAGGATGAAAGTCAATCTAAGGAGGAAAAAGTATCGGCCAGGAAGACGGGAAGTGAAAAAAGTTATCTTTCAAAGCACAACCAACAATGAGTTCTAGCATATCAACAAAAGCAAAGCACCATCCAAAAAGAAGAAGGCCCCAAAAAATAAATTTACCACTGAAGAACCACAAAAAAAAGTGAACATTAATAAATCAGCTGAAGTTGATAAAGAAGGAGATCAAACAATCAATGACATGTTGAAGGAAGCTAACAAAAATCACGAGGAGTTGAAGAATGAGAAGTTGTGAAAGAGGTAGAGATGGAAAGTGAAGAAGGAAAAAGGAAGGACAACGATGAGAATAAAAAGACAACAAGAAAAAGAAGTCAGCATGGGAAGCAGCTCTGAAGGAAATGAGAAAGAAGACAATGAGGACTCTGCTTCTGAGGCCTCTAAAACTGACTCAAGAATGGAGTAAGAAAATGAGCTAGAAGATGAGCAGAATGATGATGCACCTGATCCAGAAAATAATATTGATGCAATTGTGAAAGAAGTTGTGCCTGATGTTCAAGCAGTCGTGCAAGAGAAAGTGACAATCTTAAAAAAAAAAGTCTCCAGAAAAAGCAGAGAAGACACTTATGAAGACCCCTTAGAAGAGTCCAGTGAAGACCCCAGAGAAGATTTCTAAAAAGACACATGTGAAAGTGAAGACCCCAGTCAAACCCAAGAGCCCTGAAAAACCTTCCCTTACTGTCGTGCCCGACAAGGTCACTGAAGCCCCAAAGAAGGACGTTGTGAAGAAAGCAACTGCAAGTGCACCTAAGAAAAATGGCAAGGAGGAGGCTAGAGAAAAGAAGCGAAAAAGGGCAAGGAGGAGGCTTAAGAAAAGAAGAGAAAAAGGGCAAGGAGAAGGCTCAAGAAAAGAAGATAAAAAGAGCTTAGGAGAAGGTCGCTCGGAAAAGCAGTAAGCGTAAAGCCTAGATGGAATTTCTTCCATTCATTACTAGTGCTTGAGGTATTGGTTGGAAAGTTATGGCATGCCATGCTCATCAAATGACAGTGAGGACCCTGTCTTTACTATATGTTTGGGGGTGTGGCAGCCTCTGTCATGACTCTGCTTATCAGATACCTAAGCAATCCAATCATATGTTTACTTGTTTTAGTTTTTACTACTTTTAGTTTAATTCCACTCTTTTAATTTTGTCATGTTGTTTTAATGAAATGAAAATCATGTTTTGCTGTTTTAATTGTTCTGCTCTTAGTAGTATAAAAAACATAATAATGGCTAAGAGTTCTTAATTGCCAAAATTAAAAAAAAGCACGCACAGTGAATTCACAATTGTTGGAGTGTTGATATATACTAGAAACAAGGCATGACAAGTAATAAAAGAAGATTGTGCACAAAACTGAAGGAACTGTTAAACAATGTCATGCCTGAAGTTGTCAGAAAAGAAGTAAGTCTCTTAAAGAGGTTGAAGTAACTTTGAATATGGAAAAGGATAATTGGGAGGTCTTAGAAAGAGGAGAATAATAGTTAAGTCTAAAAACATAAGGGCTATTGCATCTACAATGCATGTTTAAAAAAAGAATAATGAATAAAAAAATCACGTGCCCAAAATTGGAGGAATAGTGGGTACTATACTCTAAGTAACAGGTTGGACTCATTACAAGTGAGATCAAATATGTCATGCCCCAAAATTTACCCCTAGATTCCATCATCATTTTTATAGCATCCAACATATCTTAGGTGTGTCATTCATGCAGAGCTAACCCTCAAGATTATCAAGATATTGCTTTGCTTTGCTTTTGCCTGTGAATTAGGGTTTGCATCAAGGAGATTTGGTTGATCAGTCAAAGTTTTGGATTGATCATCAATACATCAAGTTCATATGATCAAGAGCTTCCCTACATAAAGTGTATTGTGGCCTCATTACAAGTTCATTAAGTTTCAAATTCATTTGGTCCACAAATTAGGGTTTTTGAGCCAAAGTCAACTGCACCTTTGACTTTTGACCAAGACATGATCTCAAACCTTAAGACATGATTCAAGACCCTCAAGGAAATCTTTGGAGCCCATATATAATGTTCAATTAGCTCAAGGGTTTGATTTCATTGAAGATTACAAAGTTCAAGTCATCTGATACAAAAGTTAACCACTGATCAAAGATAAGTTTGACTTTTGACTTTTTGGTCAAACATGGACTTCTCATGTTAAGGATCATGAAAACATGTGATTTGAATCATGATCAATCAAGAAAATCAAGAAAAACATCAAAGAATCAAGATTTGTGAAAATTAGGGTTTCATAATTTTTTCTAAGTTATGAAATCAATGATTTTTGCTCAACTTTCCAAGCCCATAACTTATAATCCAAGTAACCATTTTCTTTGCTCCAAAGACCAAATTGAAGAGCTTGCTACATACTACAACTTTGTACTTGAGGATGATTTCCAAAAAAACGCATAGATTGAGAGATATGAAGCCATGAAGTTGGAGGTTCCACACTTTTTGAACCTAGACACTTAGAAAAGTTTTCAACAAAATCTGCCTTATCTTGGAGCCAACTTTGAGGCCATTTTTCAACATGATCCCAATTGATTCAAGAAAAACTCAAAACATGAAATTTGTAGAGGATGTTTCAAGCTTTCCAAAGAGTCCAAGATTACATTTTTATCATACTTGAGCTACGAGTTTCGAAGAAGGGAAGTTGGCACTTCAAACGTGAATTATAGGTCATTTCCATGACATGATATTGATCAAACTTTAGCCAAACCTACTCCATTTTGTTTTGCAGGCATTCTTGCTTCTAAATCTCAACAAAATATGAGCTTTACACAGATTAATGATGCATTATCCAAGTGATTAAGGTTTTGTTCAAAAGATCATTCCATTTAGGGCATAAAGATTGCACTTCCATTTTGATAAAGTGAATTTAATCACAAATCAACTTGTCTTGAGCCCATACTTGGTTTCTTCGGCACTAAACCTTTCTAGAACTCAGAAGCAACATCTCTGAACTTTACAACAACTTTAGAAAAGTTTTGTACTTATCTTGGAATCATGAAGATCATGAAACTACCACTTGGTTTCCAACCAAACCAAGATAACTTCAAACTTACATTCAACATAAATATGATCCTCAACCTTTTCCCTATAAATAGAGGACCTCACCTCATCACAAAAAACACAAAAAACACTCAAGAAACACTGAGAAACAAGCTTCATATCAGCAAACTCATCCAAACCTCCACCTTGTGCCAAAAACCACCAACTTGCACAAACTTGTCCAAACTCCTCCACAACCATAAAATCCTCAAACCAACCATCCAAACACATCACAAAACACCTAATAAAGGTGTTCAAACCCTCATCCTCATCAAAAAAACCTCAGTTTCAGAAAGTCAACTTTCAACTCCAAATTTGTTGACTTTCTGCACAAACCAAGCCAAATCATTATTATGACCTTTTCCAAGCCATCTAAACCTTCAAACACATTCCATAAACCTTCCTTGAACCGGTCCAAGTGATGATTTGCAACTGTAACACCATTTGAACCAAGTTCCATTTCTCATTTTTCATTCTTGCAAGAGGAATCGTGCAGAGCATTTAAAGCTATTCCAAAGTGATTCAAGCATTCCAAAAGTATCTTGGAGGATTATAGCAGCAGTTTGGATTATTATCTTGGTTCTGTAACCAGATTGAAGAGGAATTGGACCTTGTTCCAATAGGTAAGCTACTTCAAACTTGAACTTACTCATACAAGCATCCTAGTGTTTGATTTCTGAATCAAAAATGTAGCATTTGATGTGTAGATGGTGTTCCATAAGTTAATTGCAATGAATCACGTGTGTATGTGAAGTTATGCATTACTGGTCAATTAGGGTTCATTTTAGGGCTGATGTTTTATTTGTTCATTGTTTGATTTTTAGTTCAATCAAATGGCACCATTGTATTCCTCATGAAATTCCAAGCATTTTTCATTTTTACATCATGAAAACATATTGAGAAACGAAGGAGTTATAGTTTTCAAATTTTTGAAAATGGTGGAGGAAAACGAAGGTTGAAGATGATGGAGGATGGTGCCATAATTCAGTTTTTTGAAGCATGTTTCATATTTATTTTATCCTTTCCATATTATGTTTGACTGAGGCATTGCCCCATGATGGTTGAGAGTGTGTGTTTGGAGTGTGTTATGAGGCAAAGGTTTGGGGTTCGAATCCCCCTCGCCCCAGACCTTTTGTTCCTTTTTTATTTTAATGCTTTTCAACTTGGTTTTAAATATATTTTAACATGTGCGTTCTGTTGCTGGGCCAAGCAACTGGCCAAGTGGCTAATGTTTTAGCCTGCAAGCCATAGTGCGAGTGTTCAAGCCTTGGCAAGACCACTTCCCATTCTTTTTAGCACTTGTTCCCTTCATGTGTTTTCCAAATTTCATTTGATCATATCTCATGTATTATTTATCCTTTAGAGCTGTATTTTTGCAAACCCATTCTTTATCATGCCTATTTTGTAAATCCATGAAAAATTTCCAAAAATAATATTATTTTCACACACTTTTATTTAGTCAAAGTAAGGCACATTTTTAAGTGATTTAGGTCTTTAAATGATTATTTTTTTATTGTTCCTTTGATTTTGCTTAACCATGTTGATGTTTGTGAATGTTATGAACATTGTGTGAACCTTGTTTGATGTTAGTAACATAATCCTTTTGATTTTTGCCTAAGTTTAGTGTACTTTAATGCTTGATTTTCATGTATACATGTCTTGTTTCTCCATGTTTGTTTATGAAACATTTCTCTTGACCTTGGCATGATACTTATATCATATTGAACCTTTGAATGCTTGTTTACTTTGTGTTTGAATCATCTTTGATCATATGTCCATATTTTTCCTTAACTTTGATACCATGATTTTGTTTGGTTCTTAAACTTCATGCTTACCATATTCAAACGCTTTTGAAATGTTTAGACTTGTTGCAATTACAATGAACCTTTTGACATGAACCCTTGGTTGTTACCTTATGTCTTGAACTATGTCTAAATTGTAATCATGATTAAGTGGTGTTTTATACTTGTTCATGATTGTTTGAAGCCTTAAATTGTATTCATGATTAAGTGGTGTTAGTTGTCAACCCTAAACCATGTCATAATCTTGAGCTTAGCTCATCCATGTTTGATATTGTAATATCCTTGTTGATTTGAATATTTATATATATAATGCTCACATGTTGTTACATTTTTGCCTAAGCTCACATGTTATTGTTATGAACATGTTATGATACTTGTGTTGTTACTTTGGTCTTGATAGAACCATGTCACATGTATGCTTAGTTTATATATCATCCATGTTTGTATGTCATCTTTGGTTTTTACCATAATTTGTTTATGACTTTGTTAAAGTCTTAGATGTTGTCACATCTACCTTCACATGTTGGTTGTTGCCATGTTCATTTTAACTTTATTACATCTCATTACATCTTTAGTTGATATCATTTTTGAATGTCATCTTTGCCATGAGTTGTTTGCCTTGATTGATGTCATGTTTGAACATCATATTTATCACTCTTTATCCACTTTGGTTAATATCATGTTTGAATGTTATCCTTTTTCATGTGTTGTTTACTTTGATACCATGTTTGAATATCATTCTTGTTCATCTCATCCATTATCACCCATATGCTCATGTTTATTTTAACTTTGTCAAGTCATCCCCTAGTGAGGTTAGCTTGTTAGCTCTCTTCCTCCTCCCTTATCTTGTTGCCTAAATCCAAAGGAAAGACCTTTTTTGTTGACTTTATGTCATAAGTAGTATAACATTCCCTCAACTACCCTTTTTGCTTCGTTAAGTCGTTAACATTTCAACATAGCCTTAGGTTAGAGTTTGTAAACTCTTTGACTTTGTTAAGTCATGTAAGTGTTATTGTTATAAACACTTACTTTCCCCTTTGGAACCTTGATCACTATCAAGTGTTCTTCACCCGTGCTAAAACAGTATTTCGGGGGGTGTTTTTATGGTATCCGCAGGGATTGTGCGATATTTTGATGCTTGTCGTTCAATAGTCGAAACGTTTTAAGTAAGGGGTTTTCAAATTGTTCTTTGTTTTGTAACATCAATTTTGGTAGCAAAGAAGTAAACTATAACAAGGATGTTGTAAGTTTTATAAAAGCATGTCAAGTTTAGATTTCGCTACTCCTTTTCATACATATCTGATTAATCAAGCATATGAACTTAGTTCCGACCAATACAATCGCGTATCATCTTAAATAAGTTTATGTCTAAAGCAAATTCGTGAGTATCATTGTTTAGACCGTTAGATGATGTCTCACGCTAACAATCAAAACAACAACCGTTAAGATCAATAGAAAGCGAATAATAAACCCCAAATCTATGTCTAGAGTTTGGTTTTTAAGAGATGAAGATATTAGGTCAAGATTTGGAAAATCTATGTCTAGAGTGATTCAAACCACAAATACATCATTAAGAACAAATAACTTCATCATATATTGATCATCAACCTTGTTCATATACAAAAGATCAAAAGAAATACATATAAGCAAGATTAACTACCTCTAATCTTAACACAAGAGGTTTAGCTACTCATTTCCATGGTAGCTTATTCAACAAGAAAGAAAAGAATATTTGATAGCATCAAAGTCGAAGAATCGAGGATTGATGCTCCAAAGGTTTTTAGACCTAGAAATCCTTTTTCTCTCTTTTGGAATGCTGAAAAGTGCAAAGTGAAAATTTCTTGGAAAATATCTCCAAGAGAAGATATTTATATGAAGTGCTAAAAGTGCAGTAAGTGGCACCGCGCTTAGCGCCATCAGGAGCGCGCTAAGCGCGATCAGTAAAAACAACGTGATTTGCCCAGAAAGCGCGCTGAGCGCATTGTTATCCTGCTAAGCGTGGTCTGGGACTTTGGCCATTGTAAGTTGATCACAAATCGCGCTGAAGGCACGCTGAAAATCCTGCTCAGCTTGGTTTGGACAATTAGCTACTGGAAGTGTGTGTGAAAACGCGCTGAAAAACCCGCTGAGCGCACTTTGCCGACACGAACTCTCCGAAAATGCTCTTTCAGGCCTTTTATCCTTCATCGATTGATCTTAACATCCAATATAAGCAAAAATACCTGTAAAAGAGCATCAAAATGATCATAATATACAATATGTACAATAAAATCGAAAAGTAGCATAAATATACTAAAACTAATAGATATTCTACTAATATTAACAAAGAAACCATTTGAAAGGGCCTTAAAATATAGTTAAAAGTATGTACAAATTGGCCCTTAACAACCCATAGTTAGGCAAACTACAATTGCTCTGATTCTATCCTTGTTAGTATACGTAGGCATAAGACTGGGAATTCTTGGCGAGCACACTAGCAATAAATCTCCTTAGGTTCCCTATCTCATAAAACCCTAAAACAGAACATTCTCAAACATTAGCAAGTAAATTACCATAAAACAAATACTTTCAAGAGGTTCATATAGGATACTATAGATACTTAAGGTGCTAACACCTTCCCGTAGTATAACCAACCCCCGAACCTTTAGATCTTTTTGCATTGTTGTTACATTGCACAATTAAGGTTTTATTAGATCTTTTCCCTTTCCTTTGGATAAATTAAAGTTCGGTGGTGAACATTCAATGTTTTGTGATTCAAGTTAATGTAATATCTTGATATTCGATTCTCACCGTGACAACGTCAGGTGAAAAGGGGTGCTTGGCAAAAGAAGGAAATGAAAATGGTGTATGTAGACCCCGCAAATTTATAGAATAAAAAGGCATAAAACTAGGAAACTCCCCTATAAGACTAAACAGGAGCTTTTGGAACATAGGAAAGGCCAACAAATCTATTTGTTAAATCACTAGCTTGACTGAAAACTTATGGCATGAGAGTTAGTTGTAGACTTCACACATATGCATAAATGTTATGAATTGATTAATGCTTGATTGTTAAGTTGTGCCAGTGCCTGATACACTCCCACAAGGTGATGAAAATGTGTTCTGATTTGAGAAATGTGCTAGTTTTTTAGAATATCTTTTTCATAAGGGTTATTTGTCGCCTCACATGAGGACAGATAACGATTCAAGTTTGGGGGTGTGATAACTCATATTTAATGAGTTATTTAAGCCTTTAATTCTTGAAGTTCTTAGATTTAATTTGCTTTTATTTTAAGTAGGAAGTTTAATTTTGATTTTTTAGGTAAAATAGCGTGGAGCATAATAGGTGATCCCTTTTGGAATTTTTATGTGTTTTGTGTTTTGTGCAGGAGATGCTCTAGTGATATGTTCTGGCATGCCGGGGCTGGCAGAGGTAGGAATGAACATTTCACAGCAGGGTTTAATACCAAGAGATGTTGAAGCATGCAAAGGTTTCAACAAAGGATAAATAGGGACGATTATGAGTGTTTCTACATTCATTTACTGAGTTGTGAAGTTGAAGACAAGGCTAACGCTACAAGATAAAATACTGACACAAGGTACAAGACAAAGCAGTGCTGCCTCACTCCCTACACTGCCACACATTTCTGCTATCTCTGTTCCACTACTCCGCTGTAGTATACCTTGTCTCCTCACATGCTAAGAGTACCTTATCCTTGGCTGGCACGAAAAAGAGAGTAAAACGAGGGAAAGGTGCTGGTTTCATTTGCGCCAAAGCAAAGAATTATCCAAGAAGCCCAAGATCCAAGACAACACAAAACCCTATATGAACTTAGTATAAAAGGGACACTTAAGGGAAAATGAAGGAGGTTCACACATTCAGAGAAAACACACAGAAAATAGAAAGTGAGAATCAAGAAGAGCAAGTGAAGCATGAGAGTTCTTCAAATTAGTTTGGGTAGAGCTCTGCACGATTTGGCACGACAGAGTTTGACTCTTGCTAATTGAAGATTACAAGGAGACAAATTTGTTACTTATGTTTCTCATTTCTTTTACGTTCATTATATTTTGAGATGTTAAGCTTAGGATTTAGTATGTTTGTATTAGTTAGATTCATTAAGAGCTAAAACTCTTATTGTTGAGCTATGTGAAGTTTATTAGTAGTTAAATCCTTTATGTTTTATGATGCATGTTTAGTGATTGGTTTTATTGTTTGTTTTCATGCAATACACTTAGTTATTTGACAGATCATCTTAGAGCTGAGTATCAGCTTGGTAATGTGAGGAATCCATTACCAAGTGGATTTAATGATAAATATGGTTGCGTGAGTAGGATATAAATATTCACTTAATTATTACCTTAGGCATAAGGAACTACAACCATAGGGGTAATTCCGAATGATTTGACATGCATGTAAGTAATGTGAGACTTAGGAATTTGTTCTTTATACTCATCCATATGAATAGATGATGTAGGAATGCACGCTGAAATTGCATTATGTCCTCACCTGTCACGACGCAGCACATCATATAAGCATATTGGTAAAAAAATACTAGTAAATAGATCATTGCTTAACATGCCTCTTAATATTTACACAATTCTCTTATCACTACTAGTGTTTACATTCTGCTTACTAAACCATCACACAGTCACTATATATTTTACCTTTCTCATGCTATTCACAAACATAAAATATTAATAATCAATTTAATTTTATGACTTGCTACAATCAAAAGCATGTATAATTGCATGTGACACCATTTAAGCACGAACAAGAGGGCACTCTACCCAAGAAAGGAACTTCACTATCATGAATTAGTAAAATTAGTCTTATAGGAACAACACCCCATATTATTCAATGTCTACTCCTAATCCTAGTAACTTTCTATTTAAGTCTCCCCTTAAATATGAGAACCCCTCTCACTTTCTTTCAATCACTAATCCCAAGTGACAAACATAATAAACAAATTTTCTCAATCCCTAATCCCAAGTGATTAACTCAAGAAACAAAATATTAATGTTGAATATATAACTTAACTAAACAAACCAACATTGTGCCTTATGAATGAGGGCATTATCTTGGTGTACAAAAAACACAAACAAAAGACTCAAATAAAACCCTAACACATAAGATATTTAATCCTTGTACACACTTCCAACATTAGGTTTGAGTCTCCTTAAATAACAATGCTTCTTATGGAATTTTTCCAATGGGCATAAGCAGCTTTGATATCGTCCAGAAATATAGAAGATTTAGTTAGTGAGATTCCTAAGGATCTTAGTGAGGTTCCTACAATTTTTAATTTCAAGTAGAATTATCCAACTAGTTTAGGAAAGTTCTACCACGTACTTGAGTGAAGAAATATTTTATAAAATCTTGACAAATTTGATGGTATATGGTTTGTGACTTCTCTAGAGGATCGACTTCATGTACCATGGTTTAATCACTTTCCCCCACTGGATCATCCTCTTCTCTTCTTGCTTTATATTTATCAATCCAACGGTGAAAACATCACTTTTGGGATATATTCAGATTTCTGACGTTTGGAAAATTCCATGATGATACTTATTGTGAGAGAATGAGAGATCACACAAGAAATATACTAGAAAAGATGAAATTTGATATGCAATAAATAGTGAGAAGGCATACCTAATAATATTGCATCTTCTAAAGTTTTGATTATGCATTTTTGGAAAGCAATCAAAAGAAATTGTGGTGATTGAAAATCACTTTTAAAACTTTCCAAAATAGTTGTGCCAATCGATTGTCTAATGGCTCAAATCGGTTGAACGATCTTATCTTTTAGGATTTTGAGCGTTCAACATTAATGATGGGATATGATTGCCTTGGAGCACACTTTTAGCTTGGATATGATATGAAAATATGAGTGCTAAGCTTCTCCAATCGATTTCCTTAAGTTCCAGTCGATCGGGCTTTTGTTAGTCAACATTCGTGGTACACTTTGGGCATTGTGGTGGATTTTTGTTACTTTTCTACACCCCTGTTTAGCCTTATTGCATCTCCTTTCTATAAAATACTAGAAAGCTCATACTTTTTTAGTAAACATAATTTATCGAGATGAGCAAAATTAAATCCACTATTTTAAAGGATTAATCGGAATTTTCCTCTTTTATTAAGGATTAATCCACTATTTTAAAGGATTAATCCAATCATTTCAACCATAAAATACTGTATTACCTCTTTTATTAAGAGACATTGATAAAACGTCCCCTTAAGGGAGTACACCAATCACATTATGGTTTGTCCTTTGAAGAGTATCCCACATTCCCTTGAAAGATTTGCAATTGTGAACATAAAAGAATTTACTACCATCTAGAGATATTACTACAAAACTCTTAGTTTTGAAATCTATTTCAAAATTTATCTTTTCTTTTTCAATCCAAAGGAAAAATGGTTTATCTGCTGATTTTTTATTAACTTGGTAAGTATGGATAAATATACCATTGATTATAGTTTCTCACAATTCATAATTAATACTTTGGATAAAAATTCTAAACCTAGCATTCCACAAATCAAACCAAATACAATAAAATGTGGAGGCGTGTTTAGAAAGGATCCCTTTAAAAGTGTGTTGGTAGTCAACTTCTTCCTAAGATGATTAGTCCTTAAAAAGGAGTTAGGCACTGATACCACATGTTGGACATATGACTCCACACACAAGAGGGTAAATTGTGTGTTTCATAAAAATTTGATTTTGAAAAACTTTTATGATCAATTTCAGAGTTTGAAAACATTTTAGAAAAGTTTTTGAAATAAGCAGCGAAAAATAAAATGCAGAAATTAAAAAGTTTAGGGATACAGAGATAACACCAGATGTTATAGAGGTTCAGTGAAAAGAAAAAGACTTAATCTTATCCCCAAGATTTGTTCTTGAGAGTATCCAATATTTTTAAGAGCTTTAGTAGGTTGAACTCTCGAAGATCCTTATACACGAAAAATGAAGTTTGTGGCTAACTTCCAGTAAACATGAAGAGAAGCAGTTGGTCTTCCTTCTAAATGATAGATCAAAGTGGTTAATCTTCTTTCTAAAAGAAACTTGGAGCAGTTAGTCTTCAAGCTTTAAACTAAGTTTTTACACAGGGTAATCTTGAATCTGGGTAAGCTTTTAACATAGGGTGAACTCAAACCAACATGGGTTTTCAAGGGTTGACCACGAACCTAAGAGATTTTTACTGATCTGATTTCCATCCTTAGTAAGCTTTTATCGTCGGTCTGAGCTTGAACCGAAAATAGGTTTTACAAAGAATAACCATAAACCAAGATGAGATTTTAATACTAGGATGACCTCGAACTGATGAAGACTTTTGAACAGGCCAAGCCTTCGAACTTAAGCGGTGACTTAGTAACTAAATCCCCAAAACTAAGCTTTTAAGGGGTTCAAATTTGAACCCAAATAAATAATCCCTAAATGAATGAATCATCGAGCCCTGGTAAAAACAAAACTTCCTTGGTGAATTTACAATACTACCCTTCCAGAATTACAAATTCCATACTTGCAAAACAATTTTCTCGAAAGCAATATGACTAAATTTTAGTGAGAGAAAGTAAAGAAAATTACTTTAGAAGGAGAGTTGGAAGTGAGGTATGAAAGCTCACATTTCTTGGTGTGAAAATATGAGGGAATGGACATCTATTTATAGGCTAGAGGTTAGCATAAAAAAGGAAATTTTTTGGGGCCAGAATTGATGAGCCAATCGATTGTCATAATACTCCAATCAATTCGTTGTCCTAAAAATAATCATTTTAGCTTGTTTTGAAAGGAAATAAAAGATATATATCCATTTCCACTCATTAAGATGATGTCTTAATCATTTAGGGCTCATTTTTATACTAACCCGTATGATTGGGAGAAGTGTTAATTGATAGGCAAGAACAAAAAATTGCCCAAAACTTTTGTGACAGTTCCCTAATCATCCGACATGATTTTAAGACATTTTTATAAATATTCTCTTGAGAAATAAGTTTGAAAAGTTATTTTAGTGTGTGTATGATTATCCGTATAATTTCTACGAGAAAGCCTTTATGCTTTTACAATGATATTCATTCAGACGGGTTGGCAAGCTTTCACACACTTAAAGTATTATAAGATAATTTACTCTGGTAGATGCTCGCTTGAACTTTACTTTGAGATAAAGCTTAAGTTATATTTCATTTATATGCCATCATCAGAGAATCAAGTTTATCAAACACTATTAATCTGGTTTCATCTTTAACAACTTTATACTTGACTTTAGTTGTTTTCATCAAGAACTAGTTGTCATCCTCAAAAGCATGTTCATCTTCAATAGAGCTTCCTTGATCAATGGCCTGCAAAAAAGGTTCGAAAATTCTACCCTATGGTGAATTAATCATGAAATTCTTGGTGTATTTTGGTTTTGACTTGGAGGAGGAAGAATAAAAAATTATGCGCTCAATGATAGAAAGAAGTATTTTGATTCAAATGAGGTAGGACATCTGAGGAAGGGAAATCATCACATTACCTCCGAAATCACCATCAAAGAAAAGAAAACGAAGACAAAATGATCTCCCTCCATCCTCTTCAAACATACTGAATGAAATATGTGACTATCAAAAAGCAATGCACTCAAAGATTAACAAACTTATCAAGAAGTTGAAGAAAACAACTCTCTTATCTCCAATAATGTCAAACGAGGATGATGATGATGATGATGATGAATAGATGAACTAGTTGTTTCTCATTTGCCACTTTTGTTGGTTGGATTTTCCCAGATGCAATTTACCTTTTCAATTCACTTTGAATTAAATAAAATTTTATTTCCTTTCAAAATACTTATGTGTTAATATGTTTTCGTATTTAAATTTTTGCAATACATCCTTTACCCGCCTTTTTGGTTTTGAAAAAGAGAGAGAAGTATACTCTCAATGGGAGTAAGGTATACTATCTAATTAATTAAAAAGGTGTTTAACCACTCCAAATATACACCCGTTTGATTCTTTTACCACCTGTAGCGAGCGATTTTTGGACGTGGTTGCGAAGCACTATCGCTTTGGTACTACAGTTCGATTCATTTTTTATCCTATTGAAGCTGATGAAGGAAGGGAAATAGATGTCTCCAATTAACCCTGCTTGCAAACTGAGTTTGAATAGATGACTGTTGGTTTACAGATGCTACAAAGATTGTGGGTCTCTCTTAGGTTATTTTGTTAAAATAGTGCCCGGGCGATTGGTGGGAGTTTAAGACTAATGCTTTTGACATGTGAGGATACGGGAATTGGGTTTTGGATTAGTGTGCTCGCTAAGATTTTTCTTTCAATCTTATGCCTACGTATTCCCGTTTACCGAAACAGGGAAATCAGAGCGATCGTAGTTCCTCCAATTCTATGGGAGGAAATGGTGTTTTGGTGTCTTGTTCAAAGCCCAAGACGTGAAGCTGAAGATGGTTTGTATCTTGTTCAAAGCCCAAGATGTGAAGCTGAAGAGTCTATTTGTATCTTGTTCAAAGCCCAAGATGTGAAGCTAAAAGTTTCGTCTTTAGAGAGAATTTGTCATCTCTAAAGAAGGTCGGTTAGTCACAACTGTTGGGTGACTGACTATAAAGGAGGATTACTTTAACCGGGATATGTGAATCCTAGAAATGCCATAATTTCCTTTATAGGGGTTTTAACCTGAAGGAGAAGACTTTAACTCAGTGTAGAGCAATGCCATCTTTCCTTAGGAATTTCTCATGCTAAAAGAGGGACAGTGGCATAGATGTAGATGATCCAGAGGCTTGCCACTTACAGCAATTAGATGAAGGAAAAGGAGTTGTTGATGTTTGTATACTATGAACGAGGCATAGGTTTTGATGCTAAAAGGTTGATTGGTTCAACCGGGTTTCCTTATACAAAGCCTAAGAGGAGGCTATTGGCCCAACAAGAGGGTGCTTTTGTTTCTCGTACGAAGCCCGAGATAGAGGCTAAAGGGTTTGACTCAACAAGTGAGTGTTTTTATATGTATCTTGTACAAAGCCCAAGATGAAGGCTAAAAGGGTTTGACTCAATAAGTGAGTATTTTATACTCAACAAGAGAGTGATTTGTATCTCGTACAAAGCCCGAGATAGAGGCTAAAGGGGTGACTCAACAAGAGAATCTTCTTATACTCAACAAGAGAGTGATTTGTATTTCGTACAAAGCCCGAGATAGAGGCTAAAGGTTTGGACTCAACAAGAGAGTCTGAAAAGGTTAACTCTGCTGGGGAGAATCATTGTACAAAGCCCAAGAGGAGGCTATTATAACTGTTTCAGTTGAGTGACAGGTCCAGTATGCTGATTTAAAGAGAAAATCAGTTCTTATATGAGTACTATTTGCCTTCAGGGATTTGATTCGAGGACCAGGGTTATTTCCTGTTCTTTAAGGAAATGGGAAATCCAGAGGGGTGTTGAGACTGTCCAAGTCTACTGGTGTTTTTCCCTTCTTGAGAATACCTTCGAGACTCAAGGAGATTAGACTGTCCACGTCTAGAGTTTTATCTTTTTTAATATGCTTAGAGAAACAGTAGTAGGATCTAGACTCTTGGAAAGACTATTCTATTAAGATGACTAATTTCTGTTCCTATACCTCTAGGAGGTCGTCGGGACAATTTGTACGAAGCCCAAGAGGAGGCTGGAAACTTTTAAGAAGCCGAGGGACAATTTGTATGAAGCCCAAGAGGAGGCTATCATTCCCGGAGGAAGAAATCATTTATACGAAGCCTAAGAGGAGGCTGTGAATACTTCTAAGAAGCCGACGGATCCTTGTACAACGCCGAAGAGGAGGCGAGGATGCTTTTAAGAAGCCTGTGGGTCCCCAAACCCCGAGAAATTCAAGACAGGCTATTCACAGAGAATAGATCAAGCCAGGAAAGTTCAAGAATTTGGAAGAAACTCATGAGATGCCATTCACGGAGAAAAGATCATCTCTGGGGAATAGAGTTTCTTGGACGATTTCTAAAGGTGACAGTCTATGAAAGGGTTCACCGAGAATGTTGCCTTTCACGTCTCCATATTGTTTAACCCCAAGAGGAGGGAAGACTGTATGTGGTAATCCTATGGGGATCTAGTTTTATCTATTTTAAGAGAAACCAACAGGGCTTAGTACTAGATGTAGTTTCCGGGGAAACTCTAAATATCTATACTATTATTACACAGTCGGTATGAGTTTATGAAAGAAGACTTACAGTGAAACAGCCCCACAATACAGTTATATGTATATGAAAGCGGATAAAGAAAGCATATAACCACTTACTCGATTGTAGAGCTTCCATGCTGTTTGGTTAGTTGTTCAACAAAGAAAGATTAAAACAACAGTATATTCAAAATCAAAGGAGAAAGTGCTTTGAAATGAAAGATTGGGGCTTACAGCTCAAGGAGAGGCCTAAGGTTTTTATCAGTGATTGCACTGTCGTTTTGTACAGAGGGACTTATACGAGTGACTGAGGCCCAAGAAGGTTCTCTGTACAAAGGGGTGGGTCTTACACTCTCTCAAGAGGCCCAAAAGGTTTTTTTTAAAAGAATGGGTCTTACTACTCGAGGGTAGGCCCAAATATTTTTTCGTTTGAAATGGCGATCGCGCCGAGTTTTTTGAAAACGCAGTGGGTCATATACAATGACTGAGGCCCAAAATGGTTTGGTTTTCAAAGGGGGTTGGGTCTAACACTCTAATAGAGGCCCAAAATATTTTGAATGGGTCTTATAGCTCGAGGAGAGGCCCAAGGTTTGTTTTTCAATGGACGATCATCGCGTCGAACTTTTTGAAATACAACGGGACTTATACAATAAGTGAGGCCCAAAATAGGTTTGTATTTACAAAGGATTGGGTTTTACACTCTATTAGAGGCCCAAAGAGTTTAAATAAAAGAAATGGGGCTTATAACACGAGGTTAGGCTCAGATGATTTTTAAAAGAGGCGACAATCGCGCCGTTGTTTTTGAAAATACAGTGGGACTTATACAATGACTGAGGCCCAAAAAGTGGTGTATTTACAAAGGGATTGGGTTTTACACTCTATTAGAGGCCCAAAAGTGTTTGAAATTGTTTGATGAGGGTTGAATTAATCAAAACCCTAATTTGTTTCCAAAATGTATTTTAATTGAATAAAAAATTCAATTAAAATGGTCAAAATTGTTTAATATGTGGAAAACAAATTGTGATCTTGGATTAATGTTTCAACAATCATGTTTTGACCTACAAAATGATTAGAAATCATAAAAATTTGTAAAATCAAGAAGGAAAAAATATTTTAAATGTCAAAAATAATTAAAATATTAATTCTTGGAAAAAATATCAATTATATGAAATAAATAATATTTTTGGGATTTTTTGGTAAAATAAAATATTTTAACATTTTTGTGAATTATTAAAAAATGAATCAACTCAAAACCATTAAAACTCCGAGAGAAATTAATTTTTGAATCAATTAAATAAAATCACAAAATTCAAATATTTGAATTTTCGAAAAAGGGCGCCAAGAACACCCAAGAACACGCGCGTGTTCTGAGTTTTGCCCAGATTTGCATTTTCTCCCCAATCTCACTGAATACTTGATTATATCATGCAATCCACATATCAATCTGCTCGTTTTAACCTCACAATCATGTCTATGGTCTTTAATTTCATTTATTTTTAACATGGAATAAGAAATCAAGACAAAACCTCAAGAACCCTAAAAATGGCATGAAGGCTGAGAATTTTGATACACGATTCAAACAAAGCAATTAATTGAGGGGAAACATTCTATGCATGATTATGAACATTTGGCAAAAGTATTGTGCAAGGAAATATGCATAGATTAAAAGATGACCAAGTTTAGGCTTACTTGAAGGTCGTGACAACAAGAGCAATGTGATTTTTGAGTTGGAGGTGTTACAGATGAGTTGTGATGATCTGAACAGCTTCCCTACACCCTATGTAGTGTGTTTGAATGCTTGGACTTGATTGGAAATGGCTGGATCACTTCATGGCATCTCAGCTGCAACTTGGTTAAAACCTTGAGCAACTGGCTGGTGATTCTGAGAAATCAGTGTTCCAGATGTTGTTTAAGTGTTTGGATCACTTCTATATGATGTTTATGAGGTGTGAGTGTGATTGGTTTGATTGGAAAAGCTCTCAAACTCAAAACCCGATAGTGACTTGCCTTAGAAGGCAAAATTGGAGTGAAAGAAGAGATTTTGAGGAAAGCATCTGTTTGATGGCTTTGGTGTACTCAAACTAATCACAAATGAGTTCTATTTATAGTAGAGCAAGTTTATTTTGCATGGAATAGTGAATGGCAACTGCAGCAGAGGTTTGGCCAATGTTGGCAAATGAAAATCCAAGTCTCCTCTAGCCATTGACTAGAGGTTAGAGCACAGAGCTTTGGTTCCCTACTTGTTGGAAGAATCTTGACTGAATTCAGTTCCAGATGTGTCAGTCCATGCCACCTCTAAGTATCTTGTTAGTTCTGCAGCTATGCAGCATTTGTGTTGGCTAAATTTTGTTAAAACCTATATGATAGCTTTATGTCACTAAAGTTGTTTTAACATGTTGTTTTGTGTATCTGCCATAATAGTTTAGTTGCAGGTTATGAAATGTCAAGGAGGATGTCTTGACATACTGTTCTGCACTAAGCCGATATGAGTGCATGGGTGTTTTAAGGTGTTGCTGTTTTGCTGTCATGTGATGGTTAATCAAGATGTTCTAATTTACTGCACCAAAACATGTCGGATAAAGATGTCCCATCCTGGATCATAGGACATCGCGTCTATTTTGGTTTGAAAGGAAGATTCTGTTGTTGTTATTTGGTTCTGAATATTCTGTGAATATTTAGTTATCCTATGTGGCATCCAGGTTAATTGAGTTGAGCTTTTATGTTGGTTTTCGGATTTTCACTAATTTCTAAATATGGAGACATATTAGGAAATATTAGATTGAAGACCTATTTTATTGGAGGTTAATTTGCAGACCTTGTGCAGCCTTGTTACTGCGGTTTTGAAGGCCCAAATCCAGTTGGGAAATAGGATATAATTAGAAGATTGTAACCTAGTTTTAGTGGAGAAGCCGTGAATAGAAAAGATGTAATCATTAGGGCTGAGTTTGTGAACCACTCTCTAGGAGAGTTGGTATGTGTGAACAACCCGATTTGTGGGATGGTCATCGTGTTTATCTCGAAGCCTGTAGGTAAGAGATGTATTGTTCTTGGAGGAAGCTTTTAAGCAACTTCAAGATGGTGTTCTTAGTCAAGAGTCTTGGTTGAGTATTAGCATATAAGTGTGTCTTCTATGTTTATGTGTTTGAAGAGTTGTTGGAAATCAAGTTGTTGATGCAGTGGCTGAAGTGTTGACTGCTAGATATCATTGCGATGATTGGAAGTGAGATGGAGTCTCTTATCTAGGGTGGACTTAGGTAGAAGGGTCACTGGGTAGTGATTAAGTGAGTAGATCATCAACGGGTGTGTTGATTGTAGGGTCTATGAATTGATATTGCTGATACTGAACTTCCTTCCTGGCTTGGTATGCCCCCAGATGCAGGTTGTTAGACCGAACTGGGTGAACAAATTCTGTTTGTTCTTATCTTTTCAGTACCGTGCTTATTGTTGTCATGTATGTTCATGTCAGACCAAATGTCGAATGACATGTTATAGGACATCTGAATTCTGAACATGTACCAGAATTTCAATTGGTATCAGAGCAGGCATCCTGTTCTGTTTCTGGGTGAGATCCTAGGGAAGATACTTTCTGGTCATGGGCAAGGTAGGTTGTACCTACTGAAAAGTTGCTTGAACTTGGAGAAGTTTATTTTGTTGGTTGAATGGCCCCTAGAACTGGAGGATGGATTGTTCATGACAGAATGTGTATTGGACTTGTCTATTGTTATCAGGCTTGTAGCTTTGATGGTGAGCTGCTGTGTGGTTTGATTTAATTTCAAACCTATGGAGTGTCGTGCTTGTGCAAGGGTTATAGAGGAGTTTTCTGGTGTGTGTTCCGCTGCTTATATATATCTGATGGAAAATTCCTGGTGGTTTTGTGTGTTGAGGCTGCAACACTCTGTTCTCCTCTGAAGGTGTATCACATGGTTGTGATACTTGAGGATAATATTGACTGACCTATTAAAGTGACCAAAGATACAGAGGTTTAACCCAAGTCCACTCATAAAGGCATTTTCAATAAGTATGTTGATGAGAGATCAGAAGGATGCAATTTATTTTTGCTCTCTTCTCTGAAAGACCATCCACAAGTCTAAATTGAAGGATCCCATGGTGTTGTTCTTGAATGATGTTCTATCAGTTGTTGTGACATCAAACCAGCAGAGTGTGCAGAATCTTGGGGATAAAGATTTGGGATTGCAAATGTGTTTGGAGAAAGGAGGAGTTGGTGTTTCTTTTTGAACCAAAAGATTATGGTTCCCTGGTATTGGCATGAGAAGGTTCTTCTTAAGCTGGAGTTCAGTTATGTGGTGTCCTCACATAATGGAACATGTTTTTGCAAGGATTAGGAAGAAGCATATTTTATTTAACAATCTGTTTGTGAAGACCAGATCAAATGTCGTACCTTGTGTGAGAAGGTTACCTTATCACATATGATAAACAGCTTGACAGTAGTTGAGTATTTGTCTACTTTTGATAAGGTTGTGCATCTAACCGATAGTGAATACTCTGACGGGAGCTGAGCGTTTATCTAAGATGTTGTGCATTCAACTAATGACAATATACATTGACGGGAGACTATGTATATGTCTGATGTAAAAGTGCAGGACTGCAGAAGTGTTGAGAATTTACTTTTCTCTATGTGGCTTTTTATTTCTCCTTGTGGTGTGTTGGTGTGTGACGACCTGAATTATGCTGTTGAAGATGGAGATGGAAGACTATGAAGACATCATAATCCTGATGGTTGGATCAGTTTATTTCTGATCTAGGTGCTTTGGAGCATGGTTTTTTTGTGAAAGTCGAGGATATGTGGATGTTATCTCTGGCTTTCTACTGACAACTCTACTAAGGGAAGTGGCATTCTTTGGTATAGCTATGGGGTAGTCTTGAACTACTTATTTTCTGAAGATTCAGATGTGGTAGGTTGAAGTCTTTGGAGTTTCTAAGCAGGATGGAGGTTGTCTACTCAAACTTGATTGTTGAATCAAGTCTATAAGAACATGGAAATCTGTTTCTGCAAAGGGAGGAGGTTCTTCTGAGTGGCAGAAGGAAGAGCTGAATTCAACAGTTGGATGTCATAATGTTCTAACATCTAGCTTAACATCAGAAGTCTCAGTTGGTGATGTGGCACATCAGCTTACGATAGGGTGATCTACAGGAATGAACAATAGGATGTTTCAAAAAGATCGTTCTCTTGGCAGTTTGCAGGAGCTACGGGAAGGAGAAGATGTTACATGACCATGGCTTAGGGAGTCTAAGTGTGTTTGAGCAATTGGAACATGTGACTTGAAGATCAAGTTTCCTTGGTGGATCAGGATATCTTTGTGAGAGTTCTGACAAACGTGAAAAAGATCAAAATGTGGCATTTGGTTGTTTTCATATGAGGATTCATGAATGAGGTGATCAAATTGTGGCATTTGGTTGATCTCAGAAGTGGATTCGAAGAATCAAGATAATCAGAGTGTGGCAGCTGGTTATTATTGAGGATTGTCTTGGAACAAGTTACTCTTGGGCAGAAGGGTGATGAGTTGAAGACTCAAGGAGATTATTCTTCTTGAAGGTGGATGAGAGTTTATTTCTCTAGTTTTTTGGATTACTATGCTATAGTAAGTCCAGTTGGTGGAGCATATTAAGAATCATGGTGATGATGTCTTGGTGTGTGGCAGATGTTCTAACTTGGTGTTGGAACATTATCCGGGATGGATATCCTTGGTGAAGGATGATTTTCCTCTGGTTCTGGAGCTTGGTGCCTACATTATGCCTAAGGAGCATCTACATAGTCATACGGGAGAATGATGAAGTAGAAGGTCTACCTAAGATGGAGAATGTAGAGAAGACTGAAGCAGATCAGGTATTGATTGCTTGAAAGTCTGAAGGTGAAGATACTCATCAATTGATCAGGAGTATTCCAAATTATCATACGGGAGAATGATAGGGAATGATTGCCTTTGGAGAGTTGGGTGAGAGAATACTGTTCCTGTGTTCTTGTGATCTTCTGTGATGTGATGTGTTTTTGTTCCGGTTGTTTCTGGTCCCTTGGCTTAAGAGGGAGCTTGGATATTCTATTTTTATGTGATGTTTTTCTTAGTGCAAATGGATTCTGTTCATGATGTCAAGACTGATGTCTTAACATCTGATGACCGAACATTCTGTTCAGAATGTTATGGTTTTTGTCTCCAGAGAACACAAGCTTCTATCTGATTTATGTACTGTTGTGGTACATGGTTTGCTTGAGGGTCAAGCAGTGGGTGAATGTGTTCAACAGGTGTGTTGAACAGAGGGTGCGCTCCTGAAGACATGAATATGCGTCTTGTGTTTTCCACTCATTTCGGGTGTTCTTCTTGCAATGGAGCATTGGTTATCCATGTCAGGGAGAGTACTGTATACTGTCAGATTGTACAAGCTTCTGAGTTGGATGTGTTCTGCTACTGACTTGCTTGCTGTTGGTTGATTGTCCTTAGATGCATAATTGCTTGGGTTGGTATATTATGGCTAAAAAGGGGGAGAAGTAAGAAGTAGTAATGTTCCTTGGTTGTTTCCTTGAGGGGGAGCTGGTTGTGTTTTTCAAAGGTTGTATGGATATTGCTCTGGTGTGTTATTGCTTTGTCAAATATGGCTAAAAAGGGGGAGAGTGTGTGATCGCATGATGTGCTGATATCTGATGTCCCATATGATGTTCTAACATTTATTTGTGATTGCGAGCGTGTGTGATGAGTGCTAGTTGGTAAATGTTGTTGTGGAGTTGTTGCTGTGTGAGGTTGTGTATGTGTGCAGATGAAGATTGAGTGCTGATCTGCTTATGTAGGTGTTGCAGTGCTGATAATTGTTTTATCTGCTACTGATGTGTGTGACTATCTTATGCTGCTGATATATTTGATATGATATGATGGTTTTAGCCAAAATTTGCCAAAGGGGGAGTTTGTTAGTTCTACAGCTATACAGTATTTGTGTTGGCTAAATTTTGTTAAAACCTATATGATAGCTTTATGTCACTAAAGTTGTTTTAACATGTTGTTTTGTGTATCTGCCATAATAGTTTAGTTGCAGGTTGTGAAATGTCAAGGAGGATGTCTTGACATGCTGTTCTGCACTAAGCCGATATGAGTGCATGGGTGTTTTAAGGTGTTGCTGTTTTGCTGTCATGTGATGGTTAATCAAGATGTTCTAATTTACTGCACTCAACATGTCGGATAAAGATGTCCCATCCTGGATCATAGGACATCGCGTCTGTTTTGGTTTGAAAGGAAGATTCTGTTGTTGTTATTTGGTTCTGAATATTCTGTGAATATTTAGTTATCCTATGTGGCATCCAGGTTAATTGAGTTGAGCTTTTATGTTGGTTTTCGGATTTTCACTAATTTCTAAATATGGAGACATATTAGGAAATATTAGATTGAAGACCTATTTTATTGGAGGTTAATTTGCAGACCTTGTGCAGCCTTGTTACTGCGGTTTTGAAGGCCCAAATCCAGTTGGGAAATAGGATATAATTAGAAGATTGTAACCTAGTTTTAGTGGAGAAGCCGTGAATAGAAAAGATGTAATCATTAGGGCTGAGTTTGTGAACCACTCTCTAGGAGAGTTGGTATGTGTGAACCACCCGGTTTGTGGGATGGTCATCGTGTTTATCTCGAAGCCTGTAGGTAAGAGATGTATTGTTCTTGGAGGAAGCTTTTAAGCAACTTCAAGATGGTGTTCTTAGTCAAGAGTCTTGGCTGAGTATTAGAATTTAAGTGTGTCTTCTATGTTTATGTGTTTGAAGTGTTGTTGGAAATCAAGCTGTTGATGCAGTGGCTGAAGTGTTGACTGCTAGACATCATTGCGATGATTGGAAGTGAGATGGAGTCTCTTATCTAGGGTGGACTTAGGTAGAAGGGTCATTGGGTAGTGATTAAGTGAGTAGATCATCAACGGGTGTGTTGATTGTAGGGTCTATGAATTGATACTGCTGATAGTGAACTTCCTTCCTGGCTTGGCATGCCCCCAGATGTAGGTTGTTAGACCGAACTGGGTGAAAAAATTCTGTTTGTTCTTATCTTTTCAGTACCGTGCTTATTGTTGTCATGTATGTTCATGTCAGACCAGATGTCGAATGACATGTTATAGGACATCTGAATTCTGAACATGTACCAGAATTTCACATCTATTAAATGCTCCAATCCAAAATTGGAGTCTTGTCCCTCTTTTAGGCAATTCTAGGTTTGACATGCTACTTCTTGTTCCAAGGACTTTGGAGGCTTGGCTCAGTGATTATCCCCTTTAGATTTGATCCTCAGATGTGTCCAAGATGATGAAAAGGCTTGGAATTGGCTGATTTTGGCAAATCGACCAAAAATACAAAATTCTGCCTTGCCTTGGCAGTTTTCAGCAAGGCATTTTGCCACTACCATAACTTTTAGCTCAAATTGAATTTGGTGATGTTCTTGGCCATTTTGGAAAGCCCTTATATGATACAACAACTGTTTGATCATATTTGGTTTTGATACCTTTTGTATCCAAGTGAAAAATGTCCCTAGATTTGGAAAAAAGTGAAGGCAGATTTTGACTTAGTGAAAATTTCACTAAGTGTTGGAAAAAAGTGACATTTTCACTTTTTGTGATTTTGATCAATCCATAACTCAAAATCCATGAAGAATTGGAATGAGGTATAGTTGAAGTTTTTGTAGAGGGCCATGAGATCTACAAGTCAAGCTTTGGATGGGGAAAAATGGCTTTGTGGTTTAGGAGTTATGATCCTCCAAAGTTGGTACCCTTGCCACTTTGTTCATAACTTAGAAAATTTTCTAAGTTTTTATGGTTATCCCTTTTACAAGTTTTCCCACTTTCTTTGATTTTTCTTGATGAATGATGATTCAAATCATACATTAACATCATTTTAGGGTTAAAATTCCATTTTTGTGAAAAATCTCAAAAAGTCAAAGTTGACTTTTGTGCACAGTTGACTTTTTATCCGATGAATTCCAAACTGTGCGATCCTCTATGAAATCAAGTCCTTGACCTAAATAAAACTTGATGGGCATGTTCCATAGGTGTTATAGGGTGTATTGAATCATGTCTTAGGGTTTGGGAGCATGTCCTGGTCAAAAGTCAAAGTTACAGTTGACTTTTCTCTCGAAACCCTAACTGTGGTTTAGATGAAATTGAGGCTTGTTGCTCAACCTTCTTGGATCAATCCATTGTTGCAAATGGATCCATATAGTGTGTTAGAGACCCTCAAATCCTCTCTTGAGGTATTGGCTCATGATTTGTCCCAAAAGTCAACTTAGGGGTGAATTAGGTCAAGAAACCCGAATTCCTGATTTTTGATGTATGCATCCCCTGAGGCAAAATTGACTTGATAATTGGGTCCATGAGGTTCCATGGAGCATATTAGGATATGCTTTGAAGTATTGGCTCATGCCCATAGGAAAATTTCCAACTGGAGGCCCTGGTCGACCAAAACCCTAATTTGGTGACACTGGCAAACTTGAGGCTTGATCCACCTGGAAGGGAGCAGCCTTGTGCTTAATCCTTAAAGTGGGAGTCCTCTTGATCGCTTGTGGATGTTTGGGAGGTTTATACAAGTTGAAGATCATGTCATTCATTGATTGATCCTTTGTCTAAGAACTCAGAGAGGTCTTGAAACCCTAATTTTGATTGTAGTGGATGCATACCCATCTTCGGGGAGATTGATGAAGCATAATGATACACCCATATTGTGACATGATTTGCACAATAATGGGAATCTTGGTGGTCAAAATTTGGGGTATGACAGATGCCCCTATTTAATCTTCTTGGACCCGAAGGTGCGAATGACGAAGGTGTTCGGGCATTCGGGGTGCAAGAGGATTAAATATCGGAATACCCGAAATTTTGATGGTGGTTATGAATGGTAGCTTACGCATTCATCTTCTTTTGCTAAGCAATGATGCTTAGAAAAGGTAAAAACTTACCCTCGATCCTGGTTGTCTACCAAGGAACTGGTCTAGGTTTCTGAAATAAACTTCCCCTCGATCCTAGTTTCCTACCAAGGAACTGGTCTTAGTTTCTGGAATAAACTTCCCCTCGATCCTGGTTTCCTACCAAGGAATTGGTCTTAGTTTCTGATGTAAACTTCCCCTCGATCCTGGTTTCCTACCAAGGAACTGGTCTCAGTTTCTGGAATAAACTTTCCCTCGATCCTGGTTTCCTACCAAGGAACTGGTCTCAGTTTCTGAAATAAACTTCCCCTTGATCCTGGTTTCCTACCAAGGAACTGGTCTAAGTTTCTTTTGTTAATAAACTTTATTGACAAGGGATGCTATTCTTATCGGTTTTCCTCAAACTTCTCGTCGAATTTTCTTGGCGAGATGCCATTTGATGGGAAAAAGAATGATGTCAGACTTGCTGGGGAACCGAGTCGTCTGAGCTGTAGAGGTGTACAAATTTCTCTGTTGGAGATGCCATTTGTTGAATCTATCTGGGGAAAGCGAGTTTCTTGAGAGACTGCTTCCGTTTTGGGTCTTACATCACACTTTTCTCGGGGTCTTTCCAGAGAAATGCCACATGATGGGATCCAATTTTGAGGTGCCGATGACCATTTCATCAGTGGTTTTTCGGAGCAAAACTGCTGTATTGCCGAATCTCTGATTAAGAGGCTTTCTCTGGGGATTTTCCTTAATCCGGGAAAGAAAAAATATCATCTTCAATGGCAAAGAGTGACATCGGTTGAAGGTTCTCTGGTCTTTCAGAGGTTCAAGTTATCAAAGTGGTCAAGGGCCAATTCTGATCCAGAAATAAACTGGAGGAGAGAGATTGTTCAGACGCAACCTTTCCTGACTAGGAAAGAACTGATAACTCGATTGTGAAGACTTTTATCACTAGGGGACAAGGCCGACTAAAGTGATAGCGATGCAATATGAATGTGAATGCAAATCAATAATGCATGATGTATGTATGTATATGTGGACAAAACCGACGCAACATACAGACTAAAGATGAACGTGACGGGATACTCGGCCATCGCGGGGCGAAGAAGTACCGCTGGTTCAAGATAGCAATTCCGCCTTGCTTAGGAGAAACGGTCCATGCGAGGAGCGACGCTGGTCGGGCTTAGGAGATGGGAACTCAGTCGAGGGTATCAGATGGGAAAACTTCATTCGATACAGCTGATGCTTCATTCAGGCACACTGGCTTAGAAGGAGTACTTTGATTCTGCACTCTTGAAGCTTATTCGCATTCGGAGAAGCGATCGACATTCTTTCGATACTCAAAAGTCAAAAGAAATTGCCATCTTTATCGTAAAAGCAGAAAATTTTTACAAGTAAATTCATTTTTGTTTCGTTTTAAGAATCGTTAAACATATTAAAATGTTGTTCTGTAAAGCTAAAACAAATAAGAATTGCAAACAAAAGCACAAGGGCTCAAATTTTATTGATAGGATGTAAATCAGCCAAACACGTGATTCCACAGAGTATTTACAAAGTTAGAAAATGGTAATTTACAGGGAAAAGGGCTATTTTGAAACATAACGACCACTATCCTTCTACCAACTTTGAATTCGGGGCATCCTGAGCTTCTTTCGAAGATGACCGTGACTGGAGTTTTTCTGATGGACAACGTAACTGCTGCTAAGGGATTTGCCCCTTTGTTGAACGTAGTTACTTGCCATTATCCTTAATTTTTGCCTGGATTGTACTTTGAGATTTCCAATCCATCGGGATGATTTTTTTTTGATTATGTCTCTAATTTTTGCCTGGACCGCCCTTTCGGGTTTTCAATTCACCGAGACGTTTTTTTTAGGCGAAGTATTTCTTGACTACATCAACATTCGTGGGGTAGGCAAATTCCTCTCTGTCCATGGTTGCAAGTCTCAAGGCGCCGCCTGAGAAAGCTTTCTTGACCACATAGGGCCCGTCATAATTCGGAGTACACTTGCCCTGAGAATCAGTGAGAAATGATTGTATTTTCTTGAGCACAAGGTCTCCTTTCCTGAAGACGCGAGGTCGAACCTTTTTGTCAGACGCCATCTTCATTCTTTGTTGATACAACTGACCGTGGCATATTGCTGTGATTCGCTTTTCTTCGATCAGATTCAGTTCATCGTGCCGACGTTGACACCATTCAGCTTCTGTGAGCTTAGCCTCCATCAATACTCGGATTGATGGGATCTCTACTTCGATGGGGAGCACTGCTCCCATGCCATATACTAGAGAGAAAGGGGTTGCCCCTGTTGAAGTGCGGACAGATGTGCGATAACCGTGAAGCGCAAAGGGTAGCATCTCGTGCCAGTATTTGTAGGTTACAACCATCTTTTGAACAATCTTCTTGATGTTCTTGTTAGCCGCTTCTACCGCTCCGTTCATCTTGGGTCGGTAGGGAGATGAGTTATGGTGTTCGATCTTGAACTCTGCACACAACTCTTTCATCATCTTATTGTTCAAGTTAGATCCATTATCGGTAATGATTTGGCTTGGAACACCATAACGGCAGATGATATTATTTTTGATAAATCGGACCACCACTTATCGAGTTACATTGGCGTATGACGCTGCTTCGACCCATTTGGTGAAATAGTCAATGGCGACCAGGATGAACCGATGTCTGTTTGACGCTTTAGGTTCGATCATGCCAATTATGTCGATTCCCCATATGGAAAAAGGCCATGGGGAGGAAAGAACTTTGAGATGCGTTGACGGTACATGAATTTTGTCGGAGTATATCTGACCCTTGTGACACCTCCTCATGTACTTGTAGCAGTCGGACTCCATGGTCAACCAGTAGTACCCTTCTCTCAGAATTTTTCTCGCCATTGTGTGTCTGTTGGCATGAGTGCCAAAGGACCCTTCGTGAATTTCTTTTATCAGCGTGTCTGCTTCTGGTCTGTCTATGCATCGGAGCAAGACCATATCAAAGTTCCGCTTATAAAGTGTATCACTGCTCAGGAAAAAGCTGCCATCCAGTCTTCTGAGGGTTTTTCTGTCCTTTCTAGATGCCCCATGTGGGTACTCCCGTTTCTGAAGGAAGCATTTGATATCGTGATACCAAGGTTTGTCATCTATGACTGCTTCAATCGCGAAGATGTAAGCGGGCCGTTCAAGGCGCATTATATCGATCTTAGGCAGGTCGTTCCATTGACCTACACTAATCATGGAAGAGAGAGTGGCTAATGCGTCAACCATGTGATTTTCCTCACGAGGGATGTGGTGAAACTCGACTCTGTTGAAGAAGGGTAACAACCTTCTTGCGTAATCTTTGTAAGGAATCAATCCTGATTAGTATGTGTTCCAATCTCCTTTGATCTGATTGACAACCAAAGCTAAGTCGCCATATACGTCCAAGTTCTTGATCCTTAAGTCGATCGCTTCTTCAAGACCCATGATACAAGCTTCGTATTCAGCCTCGTTGTTTGTGCACTTGAACGTAAGTCGGGCAGTGAAAGGAATGTGGGTACCCTGAGGTGTTATGATAATTGCCCCAATTCCATTTCCGTAATGATTGACAGCTCCGTCAAAAATAAGTCCCCATTGGGAACCTGGTTCTGGCCCTTCACTGGGTAGTGGTTCATCGCAATCTTTCATTTTTAGATACATGACATCTTCGTCTGGGAAGTTAAACCCGATTGATTCCTGATCATCAATCGGTTGATGAGCCAAATGATCGGCTAAAATACTCCCCTTAACGGCTTTCTGAGCGTGGTACTCTATGTCATATTCTGATAGCAACATCTGCCAACGGGCAATCCTTTCCGTGAGAGCAGGCTTTTCAAAGACATACTTGATTGGATCCATCTCGGAGACCAACCAAGTAGTGTGACGAATCATGTAATGGCACAGACGTTTGGCTGCCCAAGCCAAAGCGTAGCAAGTTTTTTCAAGCATAGTGTACCGAGTCCGCAGTCGATGAACTTCTTGCTCAGATAGTAGATAGCAGACTCTTTCCTTTTGGTTTCGTCTTGTTGGCCAAGTACACAGCCCATGGAGTCTTCCAAGACTGTTAAATAGATGATTAGTGGTCTTTCTTCCACTGAAGGTGATAGAATCGGCGGATTCAACAGGTATTCCTTAATACTGTCAAAGGCGGTTTGACAGTCTTCTGTCCAAACACAATCCTGGTTCTTTTTGAGTAATTTGAAGATTGGCGCACATGTCACGGTCATGAGGAATATGAATCTGGAGATGTAGTTCAAACGTCCCAGGAATCCTCTGACTTATTTTTCAGTCTTCGGAGAAGGCATTTCTTGAATGGCCTTGACCTTGTCAGGATCAACCTCAATTCCTTTCTGGCTGACGATGAACCCTAAGAGTTTCCCTGAACGGACACCAAAGGTGTACTTGTTGGGATTCAAGCGGAGTTTGTACTTTCTCAAACGCTCGAATAGTTTTGACAGGTGGGTCACATGCTCCTCCTCTGTTCTAGATTTTGCAATCATATCATCGACATATACCTCGATTTCTTTGTGTATCATGTCATGAAAAAGAGTAGTCATGGCCCTTTGATAGGTTTCCCCGGCATTCTTCAAACCGAACGGCATTACCTTGTAACAAAAGGTACCCTAAGGAGTAATGAACGAAGTTTTCTCCATGTCTTTCGGCGCCATTTTGATCTGGTTATAGCCCGAGAATCCATCCATGAAGGATAAAACTTTGAACTTTACTGTACCGTCTACCAGCATGTCAATGTCTGGCAAAGGAAAGTCGTCCTTTGGACTAGCCTTGTTTAAATATCTGTAATCGACACACATTCTAACTTTTCCGTCCTTCTTCAGAACGGGTACAATGTTGGCTAACCATTGACGATATTCTGATGTGGCGAGGAAACTCACGTCAATCTATTTCTGTACTTCCTCTTTGATTTTGATGGCCATGTCCAGGTGAGTCCGTCTCAACCTTTGCTTTATTGGCGGACATTCTAATCTTAACAGTAGATGATGTTCCACGATGCTGGTATCCAGCCCTGGCATGTCCTGATAGGACCAAGCGAACACATCGGGAAATTCTCTGAGAAGCTTTGTCAAACTCTCTTTGGCAATTGGACTGAGCAGTGCCCCAATCCTGATTTCTTTTCTCTCTTTTTCCGAACCTTAGTTTACCGTTTCCAACGGCTCTTTATAAGGTTCAATGGACCTTTCCTCTTGTCTGAGTAGTCGGGAGATCTCTTCTGGAATTTCGTTGTCATCTTCTTCTTCAGCCTCAAATACCGAGAATTCAAAGTTGGGAGAAGGCATCGAATCATATGTTTCAACGGGGTTTAAAACAAGCAATCTGCATGACGTGATGATTTGTTTTTAGAAGAGATAGAGAGAATGCAAGAGTGTGTGCAGTGTATTTTTTTTACTGCTTGTTTTTATTATTTGAGATGTTTTTTAGGATTACCATTTTCTGAGAAAAGCAAAAGAGAAAACAGCAATAACTGCGGAAATTACAGAACGACGTTATTTTATTGATGAACAAGTCGACTCTTGAAACTACAGCCCTATAAAACAAAACTCTGTCGCTTTGGGCAAAGCGAAGAGGGAAAATTTACAGAAAGTGAGCCCTATCAAAACATCCGTTTCACCTGGGCAGGGTGAATGGTTAAAGACGACAATTACTTTGACTTATGAACAATCTTCGGAACATCGACAGCAACCCATTGGCGGCGAACTCCTCGGTGAATCACAAAGTCGGGTATTTTCCTTATTTGTCTTCAGAAATAACGCTGATTTCTAGCGGAACATGATCATTGGAATCTGTCTCCCAGGCAGAATTGTCGTAGGAGGATTTTCTCTGTTGCTTTTTGCATAGTATTGGTGCTCTCAAGTAGATCTCCCTATCCAGTTGGCTAGATGTCTTCGAGTCTGATGCGAGAGCTTTCTGGAGCGGTGTACTTGACGAAGTAGTCAAACTTACCACTCGGTTTTCCCAAGGTGTCCCATACTTCTTTGGAACTAGAGGAGTCATCCCTTTCGACGACGTTGACCTCGGGAAAAGCATAGTTGATGAACTCTAATCCTGCAAACGTTGCAAATTCATGGTCGTGCTGGGTATTTTCAGGATACCCTGGGTGTTGATCCCATGACATGGTGGGGACACAGGTATTCTGTTCAATGATGCTCAACTGATTTTCATTGTTCGGCTGATTCTCTTGCCCCAAGTTTCCTGGATAAGGCTGCCACATTGGCAGGCCATCCATCGGGCCATCGTAGTCGTGGTCAAAGTTGTCTTTCATCAGAGTGTCCTCCTCTAATGAGTTTGGCGGAGCACGACATCCTTCCGGATCACAATCTCCATATATCATTTCGACATCTGACCGGGGTATAAATCTCGGGCTTTGTGTAGGAAAGCACAAGGGAGTCTGCGTTTCGTCCTGAGACATATAACCGTCCTCGTTAAGATAGGACTCCCATTCTTCCTCCATATCAGAGGAATCATCTTTATTGATGGTATGCACCTCTTGAGGCACTGGGTGAAGGAAACCTCCATTGTGGAAGAAGTCTTGAATGGGATGAAGACTTTCATCGGTAGCAGCTGTATGGGTACAGGTTGCAGAAAAACCAAGACCCTTCTTTGTTTTATTGTCAGTAGGAATGACTAGCTATCCCCATCCTGTTGTATTGGTACTCTCGACCGCATTGATAGCATCTTTGTATGAGGAAATAGAGGTTCCCTATTCGGATTGATTTTCCTTGCTCATCGAAAGCGCTTGGAACTGAGTCCCAACAACCTCTCTGGGTTCTACACAAGTAGATGATGATAAGTTACTCACGAGCAAGGCTTGTTCTCCACAGACTGTGACGAGATGGTTGTTCTGAACGAACTTTAACTTTTGGTGGAGGGTCGAGGTGACCGCCCCAGCCTGATGTATCCAAGGTCTTCCTAATAAACAACTATACGTTGCCCGGATGTCCATGGCCTGGAAAGTGACTTTGAAAGTGTGAGGACTGATAGTTATGGGAAGGTTGACTTCGCCGATAACCGTTTTTCTGGATCCGTCAAACGCTTTGACGACAACCTCGCTGGTTCTCATCGGGGGTCCTTTGAAGGATAATTGCATCAAAGTGGACTTCGGCATAACATTCAGGGCTGACCCTGTGTCTACCAGTACGCTGGCTAAAGCATCACCCTGGCAGCTGACCGTGATATTGAGCGCCATATTATGACGGCGACCCTCTTCAGGTAATTCCTCATCGTTAAATCCCAAATTATTGCAAGAAGTGATGTTAGAGACAATTTTATCGAACTGTCTGATTGTTACATCCGGTTCCACAAAGGCTTGCTCTAAGACCTTCTGTAGAGCCTCCCTGTGCGCTTCTAAATTGAGTAAAAGTGACAGCACGAAGATCTTTGAAGGAGTTTGTAATAGCTGATCAACGATGTTGTATTCACTCCTTTGGATGAGCGTCAGCATCTCATTATTGTTTTTCGAAAGATTGGGATTACTGGACTGACCGACCGGTGGATTGGAAACTTCTGTCTGAGGTTCCTTTTCATTGCTGGGCTCTCCAACTCCTCTGTTGAAGATTCTACCACTCCGTGTTACACGACTGATGTCTGCAATATTTACAACGGAGGGTAATGGAATTTCCTTTCCATTTTCAATTATCGTCGCACCGTATTTGTAAGGGATTGCCTTAGTTGATTCATACGGTAATGGTCCTGGTAGATAGATGACTATGGGAGTCATCTGATCTTTTTGACTGTCATAAGTAATTTTAATCAGTTCCTGGTTGGGAACTCTTGATTTTTCAAGTAGAGGAATGATGGCACAAACATCCCTGTTCCTCTCATGATCAGAGATTACGACAACATCCTCAATTTGATCAGCGAGGTAGTCCGGCGCCCAGTTAATTGGTCCGGAACCCAGATATGGGTGAATCTCTCTACGATCCACCGGACCCTAAAGAGCTGTTCGCATAAGGTAGTACCCTTGGTTATTTTTTGAATAGATTCTACAACGTTCATAGTTGTGTGGTGGCACCTGGCCACGCCCGCTTTGAATGCAATGTAACCTTACTAGGTTAGCTTCCACAGATCGGACATCCTAACTTTGACGCCGAGTAGGGTTCCTGTTATTGATACTAATTTGCTGAGTATATTCATCCATATAGATTGCCATCCACCAGTGATTTAACAAGTGCTGGAGTGCCTCCTGGACAAGGGTACAACCTTGATTGTTTTCGCAACCCGCCTTACAGCTTTGGTAGTTATGTGAAATCAGGAACCCAAGTCGGACCTGCTCAGTATGTAACTCTACCAGGTTGGTATTTATTAAACGAATGTCGAAGATTTGAACCATGTTGATCTGATAGTGGTTCCTATCACGGTAGTCATGGATCCACCCAAGATCCATCTGACGCTGGAGGGCCTCCTGTACAAAAGAACATCCCTGTTTGTTTACCGAGCAAGTCAGACAAGAACTGTGATCGTGCCGCGGCAGATTATGATACTGGCTTTGCCTTGAGTGCATTGCCACCAAGTTGGCATTCATTGCACGGATGTCGTGGTTCTGAATGACGTTAGAATTCGTGTAAACCATGTTAACTCTACGAACTCGGTGCTCTTGGATCCATCCGAGATCCATCTGTTCCTGTAGAGCTGATTGCACCACATAACATCCCTGATTGTTTTTAGAGAAGATATCACACCGGTGATAATTATGAGGTGGCACATGGCCATACCCGCTCTGTCTACAATGCATCTTGACCAGATTGGTCCTTAACAAGAGTACATCATGAATTTGATAGACGTAGTTAGACTTTTCCTCTATCATGTTGACTGCAGCTTTCTCATGTTGAGACAGCGGGTTCGTGAGAACATTCAGATTCGTATCTTTGAAAGATAAGACCCCGCTCCTAACAAGCTTTTGCACGTCAGATTTAAAGCTGAGACAGTTCTCTATGTTATGCCTTGATCCTCCTTGATGGTAAGGACAAGTCTGGTCCACCTTAAACCAAAAAGGCAGATTTTCCGGTACTGCAAAAGGGGATTTACTCTGGATGTGCCCCTTGGCCAGTAATAATGGAAATAGTTCTGCGTACGATACGGGTATAGGATCAAATCTTGGTGGCCACGTTGTACGGTTGTTATTGTATGGAGGATGAGCCTGCTGAAGAGGCTGTTGTGTCCTTTGCTGAAATTGCTATTGATTAGGCTGGCTCTGTGCAACCTGAGGTTGACACGTAGGTGCGGGATTGATAGTAGGAGTCACAGCTGCTACTGGTTGATAACGTCGCCTTTGCTTTCCGAGAGAGATATTCCCAATATCTTGCTTTTTTTTCTTAGGGAGAGCACTACCGTATCGTTTTGTACTACTTGATGGTCCAACGTCTTTTATTAGACGTCCTTCTTGAACAGCTTCCTCGAGACGTACCCCCATACCGACCATTTCGGTGAAGTCACTGGGTCCACTGGAAACCATTCTGTCGTAGTAAAATAAGCTTAAGGTCTTTAAGAAGATTTTTGTCATCTCTTTTTCCTCAAGAGGTGGACAAATTTGAGCAGCAATTTCACGCCATCTCTAAGCGTACTCTTTAAAGGTTTCCTTGTCCTTTTATGACATTTATCAGAGTTGATCTCTGTCTGGTGCCATGTCCAGATTGTATTTGTATTGTTGGACGAAGGCAATGCCAAGATCTCTTAATGCGCGGATCGTAGCGCGGTTTAAACCCATGTACCATTTTAAGGCGACACCGGTTAAACTATCCTGAACGTAGTGAATCAGTAGGTCCTGATTCTCCGTCTGAGCTGACATTCGCCGAGCGTACATCACCAAGTGACTCTGAGGGCAAGAGTTACCCTTGTATTTTTCAAAGTTGGGCACTTGGAACTTGTGCAGAACTTTCACATTGGGGACCAGACAAAGGTCTGCGGCGTCCTTTCCAAATAAATCTTGACCGCGAATAGCTTGCAGTTCCTTCTTTATTTCCAGGAACTGCTCCTGAAACTCGTCCATCCTGTCGAACGTAGTTTCCTTTCTACCAGAAGATATCTGTGGAATCAGTCCTTCCGGGATAGTGTGCACCACAAGGGGTGGTACTGTGACTACGACCATGAGTCTTGGCGTTTCCCGAAGTTTGTAACCTTCAGGAGTCCTCAGTATGCCTCTGGCATCTTCGCTTTCCCAAAGTTTGTAACCTTCAGCCCCAGCGGCTTCTGCTAAAGTTTCCGGATCTTCAGTGATCGGCAGAACATATCCTTCCGGAATATAGTTAACAGGCATGCCCCAGGGACGATCTTTCGGCATTTTGTACCTAGAATCATATTTCTCCACTATGGGCGTTGAGGTGATCTCTGAGATCACCTTTCTTTGTATCTGAGCTTCTGCCATGGCTTGCATGTCGTTACGAAGCTTTCTCATATCTTCTCTCAGAGCGTCGATCTCTTCTTTCAACTCTCTGTTCTCTTCCTCAAGATCATCCATCTTTTTCTGACGATTGGCCCGAGTATTGTACGAATGAGATAGTTTGACTCTAGAATCGAGACACAAATGTGAGACTCGTAGGTAAGAAGAATACGTGATGTGAGAATGATGAATGCAATGATTATATTAATTGTTTTTTGGTTTAATCAAAATAAACTTCGACAATTAGATTGCAAATATCAAACAGTGGGGAAATCCCCGTTTTATTGAATTCGAAGGATTACGAAAATAGAAATATAGTAGATTACAAGGTGCGGAAATAGAAACCTAAGCTAAAGGGTCCCGAGTCCTCTCTGAGGAGATACCGAGTGCTGATTCTGGTACTTTCCTTTTCTTGGACCGGGGCTCTTGGGCCGTTGTCGGGTTGTCATTCCTTTGCCAGGTGAAAGGAGCGAACAAATTCCTTTGGTCATCCTGATTATCTACAACATGCTGCTCCAAAATTTCAATCAGAGCATCTTTATCCTTCAGTAGTTGCTATATTTTGATACACTCCACATTGAGAATGCGGTACTTGTTCTTCCAAGACCTCTTTCCCGCTGAACTTTGTTGAGAGTAACCTGGAGTTTTTCCGTTTCAGTCATGAAGTACATGACAGACTCCCTTGGCGGAAGAACTCCGTGACGAGGATAAGGCATCTTTAGCTTGAGAGCTCTAGGTTGTACCCAGTGGAGGTAAGGCTCCACCGAGACACAGTCCGGTTTTCCTAGAGACTCTCGTCCTTTCTTATGAACATGTTTCCAAGCGTGCACTATTTCCATCTTTAGTGCTCTGTCATTTTCCCCTTCTTTGAAGAAAAGACCTTCCAGATGAGCATTCCGCGAGACATGCCTCATTGGGTATCCAAATTGACGACGAACCAATACTGGATGGTAATTGATTCCTCCCTTAGTTCCTATGAGGGGTACGTTGGGGAAGTTTCCACAACGGTCGTTGATCCTGATTCCCTCACAAATCCTATTGCACCAATCTATGTCAGAGTTGGTAAGAGACATGATTCTCTGCGACCAATGTAAAGTATTCTTTTGATCCCAAAAAGCAGCAGACTTAGGCAAATGGGAGATAAACCATTTGTATAGCAGAGGTACACAACATGTGATCTCCCCTCCGCTGTACAAATTCCCTAAGTGTACAGAATGATATGCGTCTGCGAGCAAAGGTTGCACAGGGTTTCCAATGACAAAACCTTAATGGCGTTGATATCGACGAAGTTATTAATGTTGGGAAACAAAAATAACCCGTAGGTGAGTAAAACAAAGATTCTTTCAAAAGCAGTCATGTTCCCTATACTAGCAAAGTACAGAGCCTTCTTTGTCAAGAACTGGGCTGACAAACCTTGTATGCCACCCTTAGTGGTCATGTGAGTCCTGACTTATGACTTGTCCAAATAAATTGCTCTCGTAATGGTCTGATCCTTTGGAATTTCTTCCAGTCCAGAAAAAGGAGCTCGATCAGTGATGTGTAAATCGATCAGATGAGAATATTCCTCCAGCGTTGGTGCTAGTTGATAATCCGGGAATGTGAAATAGTGATAAACCGGATCGTAAAACTGAACGAGTGCATCCATGATTCTTTCAATTGCTTGGACCCTTAACAGAGGTAGCAGACCTCCGTACTTGGCTCTGAAAGCTTCAGGGTTAGTGACCATTCTTGCCAAACCTCTTAAATCCTCTAACTTTGGAACCCTGAAGGTATACTTATGAGTTCTCCTCCTACCGAAATCCATGAGCGCAATCCTTTTCTCTGACATTTGCAATCATTGTCTTAGTTTAATTTGAAAAAAAAAGGTGAGACTAGAAGAGAAGATTTTCTTTGATGTAATGTTTTTTAAATGAATGCATGAATGCGGCACACAAAAAGATAGAAAAAACATGGGGTCAAAGGGTCGGTGTCATGGAGTCAAGGCTCTACCCGTCCCAAAGGTTTATACTAATGATTTTTGTACCTGTCTCTCAACATCATCAAATCTTGTCGAGAAAAACACCAGCGGGCCGGGAACCGTGCTAGGTGATGTTTTTTTTAAGAGTCCTCAGAAGAGAGTGGTATCGCGTGACAACCATTTCTGATAGCTTCTGCACCACTAAAGGGGTTTTTCCTAGGTGTATACTCAATCTTTCCACATGCGGCATCACACGCATTCCCATTAGCAGAAAAATAAACACATATATCAATTAGGAAAAGTAGTATATATATTTGTCCTAATGTCCTAGACTTTTAAGAGCTATGAATCCTATGTTCCTGACAGAAAATGGCTCCCCGGCGGAGGCGCCACTCTGTGGTTCCTTCCCAATTTAAAGGTTTTGACCTAAGATCCTAGTGAAGTAAAAAAGGTCCTATCCCAATGAAATTCCAAACAAAGAAAGTAGGGCCCCACGGTGGGCGCCACTTCTGTGGCATTTTTTAAGGTTTCTACATAAGAGATGGGAAGAGAACAAGATCCCGAGCTTCCCCAGTGAAGTCACCATTCTTCTGTAGCGAGCGATTTTTGGACGTGGTTGCGAAGCACTATCGCTTTGGTACTATAGTTCGATTCATTATTTATCCTATTGAAGCTGATGAAGGAAGGGAAATAGATGTCTCCAATTAACCCTGCTTGCAAACTGAGTTTGAACAGTTGACTGTTGGTTTACAGATGCTACAAAGATTGTGGGTCTCTCTTAGGTTATTTTATTAAAATAGTGCTCGGGCGATTGGTGGGAGTTTAAGACTGATGCTTTTGACATGTGAGGGTACGGGATTTAGGTTTTGGATTAGTGTGCTCGCTAAGATTTTTCTTTCAATCTTATGCCTACGTATTCCCGTTTACCGAAATAGGGAAATCAGAGAGATCGTAGTTCCACCTATTCTATGGGAGGAAATGGTGTTTTGGTGTTTTGTTCAAAGCCCAAGACGTGAAGCTGAAGATGGTTTGTATCTTGTTCAAAGCCCAAGATGTGAAGCTGAAGAGTCTATTTGTATCTTGTTCAAAGCCCAAGATGTGAAGCTAAAAGTTTCGTCTTTAGAGAGAATTTGTCATCTCTAAAGAAGGTCGGTTTGTCACAACTGTTGGGTGACTGACTATAAAGGAGGATTACTTTAACCGGGATATGTGAATCCTAGCAATGCCATAATTACCTTTATAGGGGTTTTAACCTGAAGGAGAAGACTTTAACTCTGTGTAGAGCAATGCCATATTTCCTTAGGAATTTCTCATGCTAAAAGAGGGACAGTGGCATGGATGTAGATGATCCAGAGGCTTGCCACTTACAGCAATTAGATGAAGGGAAAGGAGTTGTTGATGTTTGTATACTGTGAACGAGGCACAACTTTTGATGCTAAAAGGTTGATTGGTTCAACTGGGTTTCCTTATACAAAGCCTAAGAGGAGGCTATTGGCCCAACAAGAGGGTGCTTTTGTTTCTCGTACGAAGCCCGAGATAGAGGCTAAAGGGTTTGACTCAACAAGAGAGTGTTTTTATACGTGTCTTGTACAAAGCCCAAGACAGAGGCTAAAAGGTTTGACTCAACAAGTGAGTCTTTTATACTCAACAAGAGAGTGATTTGTATCTCATACAAAGCCCGAGATAGAGGCTAAAGGGGTGACTCAACAAGAGAATCTTCTTATACTCAACAAGAGAGTGATTTGTATCTCGTACAAAGCCCGAGATAGAGGCTAAAGGTTTGGACTCAATAAGAGAGTCTGAAAAGGTTAAATCTACTAGGGAGAATCATTGTACAAAGCCCAAGAGGAGGCTATTGTAACTGTTTCAGTTGAGTGACAGGTCCAGTATGCTGATTTAAAGAGAAAATCAGTTCTTATATGAGTACTATTTGCCCTCAGGGATTTGATTCGAGGATCAGGGTTATTTCCTGTTCTTTAAGGAAATGGGAAATCCAGAGGGGTGTTGAGACTGTCCAAGTCTACTGGTGTTTTTCCCTTCTTGAGAATGCCTTCCAGACTCAAGGAGATTAGACTGTCCACGTCTAGATTTTTATCTTTTGTAATATGCTTAGAGAAACAGTAGTAGGATATAGACTCTTTGAAAGACTGTTCTATTAAGATGACTAATTTCTATTCCTATACCTCTAGGAGGTCGTCGGGACAATTTGTACGAAGCCCAAGAGGAGGCTGGAAACTTTTAAGAAGCCGAGGGACAATTTGTATGAAGCCCAAGAGGAGGTTATCATTCCCGGAGGAAGAAATCATTTATACGAAGTCTAAGAGGAGGTTGTGAATACTTCTAAGAAGCCAACGAGTCCTTGTACAATGCCCAAGAGGAGGCGAGGATGCTTTTAAGAAGCCTGTGGGCCCCCAAACCCCGAGAAATTCAAGACAGGCTATTCACAGAGAATAGATCAAGCTAGGAAAGTTCGAGAATTTGGAAGAAACTTAAGAGATGCCATTCACGGAGAAAAGATCATCTCTGGGGAATAGAGTTTCTTTGACGATTTCTAAAGGTGACGGTCTGTGAAAGGGTTCACCGAGAATGCTGCCTTTCACGTCTCCATATTGTTTAACCCCAAGAGGAGGGAAGATTGTATCTGGTAATCCTATGGGGATCTAGTTTTGTCTATTTTAAGAGTAACCAACAGGGCTTAGTACTAGACGTAGTTGTCGGGGAAACTCTAAATATCTATACTATTATTACACAGTCGGTATGAGTTTATGAAAGAAGACTTACAGTGAAACAACCCCACAATACAGTTATATGTATATGAAAGCAGATAAAGAAAGCATATAACCACTTACTCGATTGTAGAGCTTCCATGTTGTTTGGTTAGTTGTTCAACAAAGTAAGATTAAAAACAACAGTATATTCAAAATCAAAGAAGAAAGTGCTTTGAAATGAAAGATTGGGGCTTACAGCTCAAGGAGAGGCCCAAGGTTTTTATCAGTGATTGCACTGTCGTTTTGTACAGAGGGACTTATACCAGTGACTGAGGCCCAAGAAGGTTTTCTGTACAAAGGGGTGGGTCTTACACTCTCTCAAGAGGCCCAAAAGGTTTTTTTTTTAAAAAAATGGGTCTTACTACTCGAGGGTAGGCCCAAATGATTTTTTCGTTTGAAATGGCGATCGCGCCGAGTTTTTTGAAAATGCAGTGGGTCTTATGCAATGGCTGAGGCCCAAAATGGTTTGGTTTTCAAAGGGGGTTGGGTCTTACACTCTAATAGAGGCCCAAAAGATTTTGAATGGGTCTTATAGCTCGAGGAGAGGTGCAAGGTTTGTTTTTCAACGGACGATGATCGCGTCGACCTTTTTGAAATACAACGGGACTTATACAATAAGTGAGGCCCAAAATAGGTTTTTATTTACAAAGGATTGGGTCTTACACTCTATTAGAGGCCCAAAGAGTTTAAAGAAAAGAAATGGGGCTTATAACACGAGGGTAGGCCCAGATGATTTTTAAAAGAGGCGACGATCGCGCCGTTGTTTTTGAAAATACAGTGGGACTTATACAATGACTGAGGCCCAAAAAGTGGTGTATTTACAAAGGGATTGGGTCTTACACTTTATTAGAGGCCCAAAAGTGTTTGAAATTGTTTGATGAGGGTTGAATTAATCAAAACCGTAATTTGTTTCCAAAATGTATTTTAATTGAATAAAAAATTCAATTAAAATGGTCAAAATTGTTTAATATGTGGAAAACAAATTGTGATCTTGGATTAATATTTCAACAATCATGTTTTGACCTACAAAATGACTAGAAATCATAAAAATTTGTAAAATCAAGAAGGAAAAAATATTTTAAATGTAAAAAACAATTAAAATATTAATTCTTGGCAAAAATATCAATTATATTAAATAAATAATATTTTTGGGATTTTTTGGTAAAATAAAATATTTTAACATTTTTTTGAATTATTAAAAAAAGAATCAACTCAAAACCATTAAAACTCAGAGAGAAATTAATTTTTGAATCAATTAAATAAAATCACAAAATTCAAATATTTGAATTTTCAAAAAAGGGCGCCAAGAACACCCAAGAACACGCGCGTGTTCTGAGTTTTGCCCAGATTTGCATTTTCTCCCTAATCTCACTGAATACTTGATTATATCATGCAATCCACATATCAATCTGCTCGTTTCAACCTCACGATCATGTCTATGGTCTTTAATTTCATTTATTTTTAACATGGAATAAGAAATCAAGACAAAACCTCAAGAACCCTAAAAATTGCATGAAGGCTGAGAATTTTGATACACGATTCAAACAAAGCAATTAATTGAGGGGAAACATTCTATGCATGATTATGAACATTTGACAAAAGTATTGTGCGAGGAAATATGCATAGATTAAGAGATGACCAAGTTTAGGCTTACTTGAAGGTCGTGACAGCAAGAGCAATGTGATTTTTGAGTTGGAGGTGTTACAAATGAGTTGTGATGATCTGAACAGCTTCCCTACACCCTATGTAGTGTGTTTGAATGCTTGGACTTGATTGGAAATGGCTGGATCACTTCATGGCATCTCAGCTGCAACTTGGTTAAAACATTGAGCAACTGGCTGGTGATTCTGAGAAATCAGTGTTCCAGATTTTGTTTAAGTGTTTGGAACACTTCTATATGATGTTTATGAGGTGTGTGTGTGATTGGTTTGATTGGAAAAGCTCTCAAACTCAAAACCTGATAGTGACTTGCCTTAGAAGGCAAAATTGGAGTGAAAGAAGAGATTTTGAGGAAAGCATCTGTTTGATGGCTTTGGTGTACTCAAACTGATTACAAATGAGCTCTATTTATAGTAGAGCAAGTTTGTTTTGCAAGGAATAGTGAATGGCAACTGCAGCAGAGGTTTGGCCAATGTTGGCAAATGAAAATCCAAGTCTCCTCTAGCCATTGACTAGAGGTTAGAGCATAGAGCTTTAATTCCCTACTTGTTGAAAGAATCTTGATTGAATTCAGTTGCAGATGTGTCAGTCCATGCCACCTCTAAGCATCTATTAATTGCTCCAATCCAAAATTGAAGTCTTGTCCCTCTTTTAGGCAATTCTAGGTTTGGCATGCTACTTCTTGTTCCAAGGACTTTGGAGGCTTGACTCAGTGATTGTCCCCTTTAGATTTGATCCTCAGATGTGTCCAAGATGAAGAGAAGGCTTGGAGTTGGCTGATTTTGGCAAATCTACCAAAAATGCAAAATTCTGCCTTTCCTTGGGAGTTTTCAGCAAGGCATTTTGCCACTACCATAACTCTTAGCTCAAATTGAATTTGGTGATGTTCTTGGCCATTTTGGAAAGCCCTTATATGATACAACAACTGTTTGATCATATTTGGTTTTGATACCTTATGGATCCAAGTGAAAAATGTCCCTACTTTTGGAAAAAAGTGAAGGCAGATTCTGACTTAGTGAAAATTTCACTAAGTGTTGGAAAAAAGTGACATTCTCACTTTTTGTGATTTTGATCAATCCATAACTCAAAATCCATGAAGAATTGGAATGAGGTCTAGTTGAAGTTTTTGTAGAGGGCCATGAGATCTACAAGTCAAGCTTTGGATGGGGAATAATGGCTTTGTGGTTTAGGAGTTATGATCCTCCAAAGTTGGTACCCTTGCCACTTTGTTCATAATTTAGAAAATTTTCTAAGTTTTTATGGTTACCCCTTTTACAAGTTTTCCCACTTTCTTTGATTTTTCTTGATGAATGATGATTCAAATCATACATTAACATCATTTTATGGTTAAAAATCCATTTTTGTGAAAAATCTCAAAAAGTCAAAGTTGACTTTTGTGCACAGTTGACTTTTTATCCAATGAATTCCAAACTGTGCGATCCTCTATGAAATCAAATCCTTGACCTAAATCAAACTTAATGGGCATGTTCCATAGGTGTTATTGGGTGTATTGAATCATGTCTTAGGGTTTGGGAGCATGTCCTAGTCAAAAGTCAAAGTTACAGTTAACTTTTCTGGCGAAACCCTAACTGTGGTTTAGATGAAATTGAGGCTTGTTGGTCAAGCTTCCTGGATCAATCCATTGTTGCAAATGGATCCATATAGTGTGTTAGAGACCCTCAAATCCTCTCTTGAGGTCTTGGCTCATGATTTGTCCTAAAAGTCAACTTAGGGGTGAATTAGGTCAAGAAACCCTAATTCCTGATTTTTGATGTATGCATCCCCTGAGGAAAAATTGACTTGATAATTGGGTCCATGAGGTTCCATGGAGCATATTAGGATATGCTTTGAAGTATTGGCTCATGCCTAGAGGAAAATTTCCAACTGGAGGCCCTGGTCGACCAAAACCCTAATTTGGTGACACTGGCGATCTTGAGGCTTGATCCACCTGGAAGGGAGCAGCCTTGTGCTTAATCCTTAAAGTGGGAGTCCTCTTGATCCCTTGTGGATGTTTGAGAGGTTTAGACAAGTTGAAGATCATGTCATTCATTGATTGATCCTTTGTCTAAGAACTCAGAGAGAGCTTGAAACCCTAATTTTGATTGTAGTGGATGCTCACCCATCTTCGGGGAGACTGATGAAGCATAATGATACACCCATATTGTGATCATGATTTGCACAATAATGGTAATCTTGGTGGTCAAAATTTGGGGTATGACACCACCTCCTTGATAGATTCATTGTCATCGTCAAAAAAGAGGAGATGTAGAACCATGTTTTGCAGGTGTTCAAAGTCAATGGATTAAGGTGTGCCTTTGAAAAAATACTTTTGACGATGACAACTCAAATGATAAAATAAAGGACAACTTGGTACAACCATTATAACCTATGAGGATTCAAGTATGACAAGTGGTTAAATATGCAAGAAGACGCATTAGTGTTTAGTGATCATTATAAACATACACTGATGATGGCATTCAACCTAAAGATATCTTAAGTCTCATATCCAAGAAGAATATTAAAGCATGTGTTTATACGATTGGATTATTTGGAAAATATTGAATACTCAAAGTTTCAAAATGAAAGCTCGCCCATAAGTGTCTGAGTGAACCATGTTTTGTAAAAACACAAGAGTTTTTTCGTAAAGTTAAACGGATAAATCACACACACACACACACACGCACGCATACACACACTCACGCATGCACGCACACAGAAATGCACACACACACACACACACACACAAATACACACTTTTAAACCTCTATTTCTTAAAGAAAACATCCATAAAATGTTTTAGAGTCATTCCAGGTGAATCCAACATTGTCAGGATAGATTTGGACAAGTTTTAAATTGTTCAATCGATTGGAACTTCTACCCATCCGATTGGGTTAGTGAAAAAATTGTCCATAAGCGATTAGGACATCATCTTACTAAATGAAAAGAACCTTGTATACATTATTTCCTTTCTAAAATTTTGTAATCGATTAAATTTGGGTTTTCCAATCGATTGGGACAAGAAGTTAATCGATTGGTACATTAATTATGGCCCATGGATGTTTCATTTTTGTGCCAACCTATAGCCTATAAATATAGGCTTCTCTATTCATATTTTCACATCCAGAAGTGCGAGCCTCTTTATCTTATTGAGGCATAACCTGTTGTTGAACTTGATTGTTAGGAAAACCACCATTGTTTGCAACCCCAGGGTTTTGAATTGCCCTAACTGCTTAGATTTGAGGGACTGATTGAATAAGTTCCTTAGGAGCACCAAAGAAACCAACAATTCAACCCTTTTGATGCACAAATTATTGGTAAGTGTGATTTTTGTTTTGGAATAGGGGATTAAGCATAATACCAATTTGTTTGGTAAGCATATTGACCATATCATGTTTGCTATCATCCATTTGTTGCCTCATTGCCATGAGGGAATTGGTAGTTCGGGATGGCATAACTTGGGGGACATATCCTGATCCTCCTTGAGGTTCCACCATTCGACTAGGATTACTGATTGTAGATTTTGATGCTAAATATTGATTAAGAGGGGATGAAATGGTCATTTCATTATCTACATACGTATAGGCATTAGTTTGTAGGCTTGCCATTATTGTAGTTGGCATGCCATATGGATGTTCCCTACTACCAAGGTACAACGTAAAACTTGTTAGAAAACAAGGCCTAGGGTCTTCTATGGTAGTTTGTGTAACCCTAGGAGTAGTTGGTAAACTGGTTGGTTGTGGTGATGGAACCACCACCTCAGGTAATGTCGTCGAAAATGATATTTGACTTAACATAGGAGCAATTATTCCAATGGACGTTAAAGTTCCTACAACACCAACTGTCGATTCGATTGGTTGTTCTTCTACATTTGTAGCGTTGTTCAGGGGGAGGGAAAGATTTTTCAATGTTGGAAGAGCCATCTCAACAAGAGTTTTACCATTCCTTAGATGCATAAACACTCATGTTTGAAGTACGAAATAAACAATAAAAACACAAACACTTTTCTACAATAGTTTAAAGTTTTTGCACAAAAGAGTCCCATTAGGCGTGCCAATTTGTTTATCGTTATTTTTGGTAAATCAAACAACTGTTTTAATTCACTTACATGATTGAACTCGAAAAAATCCTATGACATTTTGTGCAAATGAGTTTAAGAAAAGGTGTTCATGCTTGAAAATAACACGTTTGAATGTGGGATAATTGGATAGAAACTTTGAAAATAATGTGAAAAAAATGCTTGAATGATAAAGTAAATGAAACAGAATGACAAAAATAATCAAATACAATGCTTGTATTAAAATTGGGATGTAAATTTAAACATTTTCTCATGAATTCACTATCTCTGTAACATGGATGTTTGAATTCAATAGAGGACAATAATGGAAAATGTGAACCTTTATTATAGAGATTAAATTGACTTATATACAACTACATTAGTAACCGTCGACAACAGATAATTTCCAAGAAATTGTCATGTATACCATCATGCGGCCTTTCATTCTCTTCATTGATTCCACGTGTCTTTAGCCCTTGAAATGCTAAAAAATTGTTATTGATGTTGACAAACATTTCCATGTCCTTCAACTACCTCTATTGAGAATTCCTAATCGAATCATGTAATCATGGTGTCGAACCATGTTTCAACTACTTGTGTTATCCTGTGTATTTAACTCACACCCTATTCCTGAATATGCCAAATCACTGCAAAACCCTTCTCGAGATTCTGATCATGTTTTCAGAGAGAGTGATCATAATCTTATGGATTTGTTCTTGAGATTCTTCTAAACTAGGCTTAGTGGTTCTCAATTCAAATTGAGTCAAAAGTCACAAGATAACTGATCAACTATAAGTCAATGAAGGATGTCAGGTAGACTACAACAATGTATGTTACACTTTCGCCTGCAAATATGTACGTTCCAACCAAGCACATGAGGTATGACCTCAATGCACATTGTTTGTGGTACGAAACCTATTCTTCATCACCTTCGGCCTCCATTAACATAGCTAGGTGGTACTTGTATAGCTTCTCCAGATATAAAAATCTAGCATGAGAGCCTCTCGTGGCATCAATCTCTATTTGGCCTTCACCTGGGTGTTAGTTGGAATTTTTGATAAGGGAAAAACCTCATATAAAGGACAAGGGCGAAGGGGCATTGATAATGTGTGCCAAGTAATCTTGGTTCGACTGGAATTAGGACTTAGTGGTTTTTTGGATGTTACGGAAACATATCGACCGCATGTCAGTTGCGAAAGCAGCGACTGGTCGAAAAAGCGGTTATTTTAGCGCGGAGATGTTACATTCAAATATCAATAACTGCCTATGAGTTTCTCTTTTGAAGGAAACATGGAGAAAGCACAGAAATAGACTGCATGCAGAGCTTCATGTGGCGAACTCTGAAGATGGAAACGTTAGAAGTAGTTATTTATCACTTGTATATAGGAGTTCATTATGTTGAATTCGGGGTGTTCATTTGGTTACACAAATCTCACACAAAACTCAAAGTACTAGCGTCCATAGAAATGAGTTTTAGCTGAGAAAATGTATGAACAATGAATCATCATTCTTTACTTTCAATGCAAAATCTTTAATTTTACTGTTGCTTTGCTTTATTAATTTACATTCAATCCTGCTCAACTCAATTCATTTTAAACTTAAAGTCTTTGCCATTTGTTGCCATTCACATTCCCAAAGTAGTCGTATTTGGCATTTGATACATCTTTTGAGTCACTTAAACCCCTATTTTGACCAAGTCGTAGTCCCTTTTTATGAAAGAGAATAAAAAAACAAGGATAAGTTTGGCACTATGTCGTAGGATTCACTGGTTGATCCTGCAAGTAACCCTCAATTAGGAGACCAACAATTATTTACCAATTTTCGACGTAAACAAATTGACTTATCGTAATAACATCCATAAATTCTCGAGTATAATGGGCTCTCCACCAAGTGTCAAAATCTTGGGTACATTAATAAAAGGGATCAAAGCCAAATAGACTAAGAGCGGGTCGCCCATTAGCATGTCGAGAGAGCCTTAAGAGATAATCGTCATCGGAGTAGTCGACGGTACTGAGGGATAAATCACTTTTCTTCTTGAAGAATGATCGGGGAATAATTTGGATGATCCCAAACCGGCGAGACACCAGATTGAATTGATAGATAATGATTCTCACATGGTCCTCAGAGGGTTCGAGCCTAACAAAAAGGAGTCTATGTGTCAGGATGGATGCCTATATCTTTTTGGATTATTTTCCTTTTTCTCCAGCGCCTGGAAGTAGTCGAGTGAACCATTATGGTTCGTGGGTCCTCTTGGTGAAAGGGGGCCATAGTTGCAATAAAGCTATAACGCTTGGCAAACATCAAGAGGTAGGAGAAAAATGCTTCTCGGTCCGATCTGCTTTGTCAGTGGGAATCAGGAGGTTCAATCGAACATCTTCAATGCTTCGACCGCTGATAATAGCGTCAGTGTCGTTAGGACACTTAACCTTTAACTGCTAATATAGTCATCATGTGTTTTTGGTTGGGGGAACTGAGCAAAAGACTCACAAAGTGTTAGTATGGTATTCTAAGTTCATGGGTGCCTTAACACTAACTAAGGGCTTTGTCCTATGATAGGCAGGAAAAATTCTTTAAACTTAGTGAGACCCTCTGCAGAGTCAAGCGTATGACCTATGAGAGCATGGTCTGTTCCAGAAATGGCATAGGGAATGAGTACCTAAGACTTATAGATGCCAAGATTATCTTCAAAATTGGGAGGTTCTGGAACATACTTCTGATTCCCTATCACTGTGGCGTTTTTTTAGCATATAGGTGTTTACCGTGAAAATTGGGAAACAACCGCTAGTCTTCCAAAAAATCAATTTGGTTTACTTGCAGAATCAACTAGTGAATCCTAAGGACATAGCTATTGTGTTTAATATATTTCTGGAAAATTATAGAACACTTCGACAATATTCATTTGTTGTGAAAAGATTGTTTGATTGTTTGTTGAAATGACTAAACTTTGTAAAGTTTGGTAAAGTAAAGCAATGAAGAAAAATAACTTCAAAGTAAAAGAAATGCAGTAAAAAGCAATTGGTAAAAGAAAGTAAATTTCTATTGAATAAAATGTATGGTGTTTCAAACATACATTTCTCAACAGTAACTCTTTTCTCACGTTAACTTGGATACTTTGAGTAAATTTTGAGTACAGTACAATAATTGAACACACAGAAATCCTAATACTAAGACCCTTATTTATAATGCGTCGAAATAACTGTCTCCAACAAACATTTCTTAAAAAGTTGACATGTTTCTCCCTGCATGCCTTCGTTTCACCATAGTTCGCCACGCGTCTCTCCTGAGAAACTGATAAGGACAAAAGACAGTTATCTATCTGAATTTTGAAATTCAAACTTCTGTCAAAGGAAGACTTCAAAGTATCCTTTCGTCGATGTGACTTTCTATACTTAGAAAATATTCCTAAGTATTTGCTCAAGCACATCTCCTTATGAGAACTACTTCGACAGAATTTCAAACCAGTTCCTGTCGAAGTCCACCAAATTTAAGAAACTTTAATTTTTACTTAATTTCTCAAATGGGAATATGGCGTCGAAATTCGCAGCCAACAAATTGCCCCCCAAAAAGGTCATTTTCGACTGAAATGGAGAAAAGGACATTTTTTGAAGTTCTCATATTCAACACCAGAAACCTTTAGATTGCTATGACGTCATTGTCATCATGAAAACTTTTCCCAAACGTCTCCTCAAACCCATGCGTGAATCTTTTCAATCATCACACGTTTAGTCCCTTAGAGATCATAGGTAAGACTTTTAACTGCTACCGTCTCATCACACCACCCTCACATGACACGCATCCCATGATTTTTATCATCATAAATGTTGTACAATAATCACTTACAGTAACCGTTCCACTTCATCCATCTATAAAAGAGTGAAAATCACCATTTTTACTCTTTTCACTTTCTGAACTCTCATGCGCATTCTCTCAAACTTCATGTCTTTCAACTCTTTTCTCTGCAAACTCACGACATCAATGGCTTCCACTTAAAAAATTTCCAAGGAAACAAGCAAGAATGCCAAAGACTCCAAAAACTCCAAAGAACTCGCTCCAGTTCATAGAATGCTGGGTCCAAACGTGGTAGGAAATCAACAATTATTCCAGAACCTCCAAATAAAGAGGAGAAATGCAGGATATATCAGTCACAAGTACTCATCCCCCTTCTTGTTTCTGGTAAGACCCATGCTATGTTAGGTCCTTTACCTAATATTACTGCTGACCCTTCTAAGGTTGGGGAATTTTTCCCTGCTTACCACCGTTATAAACCCATAGCCAACGGTTTGAAACCTAGGACTAGTGAGGAGATCAAAATTGATGAAAAAGCAAAGGTAGATGGTCAATGTTCTCCTTCAACCATAGCTTCTAGGGATCCAATAAACTTAGAGTTCATGAACACTAGTTTTAGGGTTTTCAAGTCAAGCCCTTTGTCGAAAGACCCTTCTGACTACTTAGCTTGGTTAGAAAAAATAGAAAAAGCCAAGTCCCAAGTTTGGAAAAACATGGGCTTTTATGACTTAATTCAGCTGTCGAAGGTGGGGCCAGGTTATTTCCCTTCTATGCTTATTGCTTCCCTCTATTTCTGGGACAACACCCACAATAATTTCCAACTCCCTTGTGGGATGGTTACCCCAACTTTGTTCGACGTTGCTACCATTATAGGCCTAAAAGCTATTGGAGTGGATTATGATCCCAACCTTTTAGCTAATGACTCAATAGGTTTTGATACTAACAAAGTAGCCTTCACCACCTACATAGCCTATTATCACGACAAAGAAACCAAAGAGGTTTCTGACCAAGAACACGTTGCCTTCCTGGCTCTTTGGCTTTCGCGTTGTGTCTTCTGCTCAAGGTCCTTTCAAGTGGCGAAGAGGTACCTGACCATGGCCAACCAACTAAATGCTTGACATAACCTCTTTCTCAGCGAAATAATTTTGGCTAGCCTGTATGAATCCCTTGGCGAAGGCATCACAACATTGAAGACTATCAAGTCGAGATAAAGCTTTATCCTTTTTGGACCCTTCTGTCTGCTACAACTATGGCTGAACGCCACTTTTGAAGCATCCCTTCCTGGTCGAAATCCCATCAACGAAGCATCCGTCGAGGTGAAGAATAAAAGGGTTGAAGGGACGAGGCTTGCCCTACTGACTCCTAGTGACGAAGGAATGAACCTTCAACAGACATTCGCAAGCTATGTGATGGTGTTTGCAAAGTGTTACAATTTTTCTCCCAACATGGCCCCGTTTGCAAATAGAAAAGTATGCCCTAAATGGTTCACAAGAAGGTTTCCTCCTGAGTCAAAAACATAGGAAGCTGAATCTATTGACATTTGGGAATATTTCCTTACGCCGAGATTGCTGGCTTCAAGACTCAACTCTTCAAAGCTTCGAATTTCTCTTGTCAGTTACCAACCAAATCTCGTCTCTCAACAATTTGGTCTAATTTAAATCAAACCTAAACCCTCTTACCTAAAATGGGCTCACTGATCCATTACAACATGTGGCACAATGAAGCAGAATGTGCCAAGTTGCTAGCCAAGTGTAGCGTGCGATTTTTGTCGGTGACGCGACCACCTTATCGCAAATGGGTTCTTCCTCACTGCAACGGTAGGGAATGGGTGCTACTTTCTGATTTCTTATTTATCCCGTGAAGCTAGAAGGGAAATGGAAGCTATCTAAAACAAACCTTGCACACAAATGTTTAACTGAACAAACACTTAAAGAGATTGGGGGGTTCGGGGTCAAGTTATACAATGGGGAGTTGTCAATTACCCATCCTATATGTGGTTATCCACAGGTTGTTACTTTTAGGTTCTGCTTTGTACTTGATGGTGTCTATCTGTTGATGGGTTAGAATTTTTTTTGGGAAATATGAGAGAGAGAGAGAGTTTTTGATGATTTTGGTGAGGTATTGGACCTTAGTTTTTGATTTGTATGCTCGCTAAGATTTCACAATCTTATGCCTACGTATTCCCGTTTAAAGAAACAGGGAAATCAGAGCAATCGTAGTTCCTCCTATTCTAAGGGAGGAAAAACATGTTGTTTTGGTGTCTTGTGCAAAGCCCAAGATTGAAGCTAAAAGGAGTATTTGTGTCTTGTTCAAAGCCCAAGATTGAAGCTAAAGGGTTTGACTGAGAGAGAACTTGTCATCTCTAAAGGGGAGACATCTTGTCTGTTTATCACAGCTATTGGGTGACTGTTTATAAAGGAGAGTTACTTTAACTGGGATATGAGAATCTAGTAATGCCATAATTTCCTTTATAGGGGATTTGTCCTAAAGGGGAAAACTTTAACTCAATGTAGAGAAATGCCATTTTTCCTTAAGTGTCTTTCATGCTAAGAGAGGGACAGTGGCGTGGATGTAAATAATCCAGAGGCTTGCCACTTACAGCAATTAGATGAAAGAAAGGATTTACCAGGATAAAAGATAGACGACAACTTGGATATTTGAATCAACAAGTGTGCCACTTACAACAGTTATCTGGGATTAGGGTTTGATTTGAATGTCTGTTTTGATATGTGATAACACAGAGAAATGTTTTCCTACAGAGACATTGATTTCCTCTGAAGGGATGTTGATTTTTGTGTGCCTTGATCAAAGCCCAAGGTTGAAGCTAAGAGATTGATTGACTCGAATGGGGAAGTCCTTATACAAAGCCTAAGAGGAGGCTAGAAAAGTCTGACACAACAAGAGAGCGTTTATATATGTCTTGAACAAAGCCCAATATTGAGGCTAAAAGAGACTGACTCTTTGGGGGATATTATTATACAAAGCCTAAGAGGAGGCTAAAGGTTGACTTTTCTTGGGAAATATTTTATATGTCTTGTACAAAGCTTAAGATTGAGGCTAAAAGGGATTTTGACTCCGCTGAGGAGGGTTTGTATATGTCTTGTACAAAACCCAAGATTGAGGCTGAAAAGAAGACTGACTCTGTGGGAAAGAAATCTTTATCTATATTGTACAAAGCCCAAGATTGAGGCTAAAATGAGACTTTACTGACTCGACTTAGGATTGAAATTCTGGCAACAGATATGAGATGTCGAATGCGATGTCACGACACTTATATCTGAACAATAATGAACAAGGTAAATAATGCAGTAAAAAATAGTAAAGAACATAATCATTTATTGACCCAGTTTAGTGTAAACACACTTATATATGGGGGCTACCAAGCCAGGAAGGAAGTCCACTATTAGTAGTATCAATTCATAGACTCTACAGCCAACACACCAGTTGACAATCTACTCACTTAATCACTACACAATGACATTTTTATCTAAGACACTCTCAGATATGAGACACCTCTCACTCCCCCTCAATCACAGTAGTGATAACAACTTACAATAATGAAAGTAGAAGACACATTTCAAAGACACACCTTGGTCTTGCTTAAGAGCTTTAACCAAGAACAATACACTCATGCTTGAAAGCTTTGAGTGGACAAATTACAACTCAACTAAATCAGTCCAATTCAAACATCAAAATAGATGAATGAATGGCTCACAAAAACAAACACAAAACACAAACCCTAAAACTTGAACACAACTCTCACAATCCTTTCTCCACGAGCAACAGTTAGGGTTGATCATCTATAAATAGCAATACATTCCTTGGCCTTGGGCAATTGCAGATCCTTGATTTAATTTCCAATAAAAGCAAATTAATCTCCAAATTTTTATGCATGAAAATAGCAACTCCCTATTCTTCTTAAACAGATTGCCTCCAAAAATAACACTCCAATATATTACCACTTCAATAAATTTCGCAGCAATCAGATAACATAAACACACAAAAGATTGCTAAAAATAGCGCAACAAATAAAACCTAAAACCAGAACTGGAAGTTCTGTCAACTGATCTCAGAACATCGTGCTTGAAATCATGTACACAGTCTGCAATACTAACAAACACCACCAACACTTCACCTGCAGAATGTTAGAGACATCATGTCAAGACATCAAGTAGAACATCTTGATGCAACACATTGTTTTACCAAAATTGCTGCCAATACAGAACCAACAAACTCCCCCTTTGGCAAATTTTGGCTAAAACAACTCCATATCAGAGATCCCTGCAGCAACCCACACAAACACAACTAACATTCTCAGAAAACCAGAAACTCCCCCTCAAGCCAAGAAGCACAGAAAAACAAAGAAGAAAACCAGCACCTGCACAATAGAAAACCATCTGTAAAACCAGCAAAACAACTGCTACATATCCACCACAACTTATGGTGATACCAGAAGAACCATACTAAAATTATCAAAAATAAGCTGTTAACAATAGCAGTACACATCTAAGCACACCGGGGAGCCAATAGAAAACCAGTTAAGCAACAAACATGTCATCAAACGTAGCAAACTGGGGCTGACATCAGAATTCCAGAAAAAAATCAAGAGTACATCAAGAGTACAAACCAGAACATATGCACACTAAGGTGCCAAGAACAGAATTCCAGAGAAAACCAAAACAAAGCAAAGAACCACCAAACAAAACAAAAACTAATCATCTTTAGACCCATCAGACTCAGAACTTCCTTCATCACTTTCTTCCTCTCCATCAGGGTTGTTCTCCTCAGCATCAGCATCTCCATCAGGTTTCTCCTCTTCAACACCAACTTCCTCATTGTCATCACCCTCAAGAACACCTTCACCCAATTGTAGAGACTTGATTAATTTTTCAAGCTTGAATTTCCTTTCAGTATTTACACGAATCATGGCATCAAGATCTTTGCATGCCTCCTTTAGCTCAACAATCACACATGCCTTGGTATTGGGCTGGTTAGCATCAGAAGCAGATGTCACAATAATGTCTGGGACATGTTGACATGCAAACAATTTTTCATGAAGGGACAAGACTGATTCCCTTTTGCAAACACTATCAGCACTAGACAAGATCCCAGGATATTGTTTCAAAATAATACCACAGATTAAAGAAGGAAATGCAATGGGTAACTTCACAGCCATTGTTCCAACATGCTTAACAGTCTGATAAAAAATATAGGACCCATAATCAAATTTCTTCTTTGTGCCAACAGCATAAATAAACTTCCCTAAGCCAACAGAGATTGTAGTTTTGTGATTAGTGGGGACCCAATTTGCAGCACCAATCCTGTGTAAGATAGCATATTTAACACTGAGTAGACCAGCAGACAATTTTCCCTTCAACGGCCAAACCTTCACTTGTTTTGCAGTGATCTCCTTGCACACTTGATTGTCAGTAACCTCCAACTCTCTATCTTCTTGCTCATTCCTTCCTAGGTAATTGTTGATAACCTTAGGAGAAAAATCAATACACTTACCCCTCACATACACTTTTCTGAAATCCACACTCCTTCTATCAGCAATGTCCACAGGAATGTTCACAATAAACTCCTTGACTAGCATATCATAACATTTGGAAAAACCAGATACAGTTTTCATCAGCCCAGGAAACTTAATCATCTCAATAACTTCCTTAATCTCAAGGGTATCTTTACCAAGTTCTCTTTCCAGGGCAAGCCTTCTCTGATAAACATATTTCCATTTTTTTTCACACTCTCCACATAATGAAAGGAGATATTATCTAGTGGAGCCTCAGGAACTTTATCAGAAGATCTATTCACAACTGCCTTCTTCACATGAGTGATGTCCTGGACATTATCCTCAACATCACAATCAGAATCAGACTCAGTCCTGATTTTCCTCCTTTTAGAGGGAGTTGACACTTTACTCCAAGATCTTGGAGGACCTACCACTGTAGTCATTTTCTTACTACTAACCACTTTCTCTTTTGGAGATGTGTCCACAGATTTTACTTTTCTAGCCTTCAACCTCTTTGCTATACCCGGATGCACATTAACAATCAGCTCATTGTCAAATGGATCATCAATATTCACAATTTTCTCAGCAGTAGATGTTCCGACATCAGGTTCAACATCCTTTCCTGCATCCTCCAGAACAGAGGTAGCCAGCTTTTGAAGTATATCTTCTGAACCATTTTTATCAGAACCAGATGTCCCAGTTTGATGTCTACCTTCTTGGTTAGCCTCAGAAGTATGAGAGGCAGAAATTTGTACAAGGGGCTTAAAAATCCCAGCAACGACAAACCCTTCATCCAGAACCCTAGAGACAATCCTATCTACACTTCTATCAACAGAGAAGACTTCTTCCTTTCATTGATCCTCTTGAGACAGAGGAATAGTGATTCCAGGAATCCTGTTGTCTCCATACAAGAGACCAGTAACTATGCTACGAACAGAGCTATCATCACACTTTTTATTCTCAGGGGAATCAGAAGAGTTACCTGCAGGAGTGCGGTTGGAGCTTCTTGCATGCAGCTTTCTGGGTTTACTCTTCTTAGCTTTAGGTGGGGAAATCATAGAAAGAGGAGCAACATCAAGAAACGCATCAGTATGAACATCTTCAAAGAAAACCCTAGGATTCGTAGGAGTTTGTTCAGAAATATGCTTGGACGAAGATGAGGAGCGTTGTTGAGACATTGTAGAAATGTTGCAAAGGATAGAGTTTGGAGTAGAAAGGTTTCTTTCTCTGAGAAGGAAGGTGAACGAATAGGGCAAATAAGGTGCAATACGTATGTTGCGTGTGGGAGCAATATGTTGAAATGATTGCCTAAGATAGGGGGGCTGCTTTTTGAAAAGGAAATTAATGATATTTCCACAAAGCATTAAATGACCCTTAAAAATTAAAAAGATGTTCCCACACGCCTTTAATTGCAATAAGTTTACACATAGTCCTAATTTTCTTCTTAAGAGTTCAAACTGACTTGCATCCATCCCCTCTGTTAAATTGTCAGCCAATTTTCTTTCAGTGCTAACATGTTTCACAGTAACCACATTATCTTCCACCAGACTTCTGATCAATGTGCTCAGGATGTCATAGTGTAATGTCATGACATCTTGCTTGACATTTTACTTAGTCAGCATCCAAAACTTCTTAAGAATTTTCTTACCATATCTACTCTGAGATAAGAGAGTAAAAACATCCATCTGTTTAAGACAATAGGTTAACTTATCAACCAGGCACATCTCAGGTTCTGACTGCTTTTGCTGAACACAATGTTTAATCATCTCCTCATCACTTCTAGATTCCCTTAGGTCCAAGTGAGATAGTTCCAATGCTTTTGAAGTAGTGAGATGTTGAGACTTCTGGTGTAACATCTTACTCTTAGTTTGCTTCCCACAAGCTCTTCCTTCTTCCAACTTTAGCTTAGGAATTCCTCTGACATCTCCCAAGGAGGTGATCCTTTTCATTTCTTGTTGATGACACAGTTTACCTTTATCATCTTGAGAAACCCACAAGTAGCAATTGTCTTGAGATCTAACTCCCTTCATGGTTACTTCACCCTTTTCATTAGTAACCAAACATTCAGAGTTTGTGAAGTTGACCTTGAACCCTTGATCACACAGTTGACTGATGCTTATCAAGTTTGCAGTCAACCCTTTCACAAGCACCACACTATCAAGATTAGGAACTCCTGAACAAATCAATTTTCCAACCCCCTTGATTTCACCCTTTGCTCCATCACCAAAATTCACATAACTAGTGGAGTAAGAATTGATGTCACCTAACAGTTCTTCAATACCTGTCATGTGTCTAGAACATCCACTATCAAAATACCAGTCTTCTTTGGTATCACCTCTGAGAGACATGCAACTAACAAACTGGTAGCAGCAGCCTTGGGACCCCATTGTTTCACATTTGTAGGCCTGTTCTGATACTGTCTAGGTTGAGGATCAGGCTTAGGATATCCATGCAGTCTGAAGAAAAAAGGTTTTATGTGACCAAACCTTCCACAGTAATGACATCTTCATCTCTAAAACCTTTCTCTGAAGTGATTTGGATGTCTTCTCCCATGATGTTGAGGTTTTCTTCCTCCATGATGTTGTGGCAGCTGATGAGGCATAAACTGCTTAGGCTCAGGAACATGAACTTTCCCATGATGTTGAGACATCGGATGGGACATGTTATATTTAGGTCCAGAGGAACTAGCATCTGCATAGGATTTCTTCTCACCAACAAATCCTAACCCAGTCATATCACTTGCCACTTTTCCACTCTGAAGAATTTCATCCAATGTGTCAGTGCCTCTGTTCAACATTCTGAGAGATTTGGACATTTGATCAAGTTTGCATTTCAGCAAACTGACTTCATTTTCCAGTTCAGCCTTGTCAGCCTTTAGTTGGATTATGAGTTCCTTTTGCTTCTCCCCTTCTTGACACACTTCATCACTTCTGATACATAGGTCTTGGTAGGAAACTGCAAGTTCTTCAAAAGTTAATTCCTCATCACTTGAATCTCCATCAGAAACACATCTTCCTGTCAAGGCAGTCACATGTTTGGCAGATTCTTTCTCAATTTCACTTCCTGAATCCTCATCAGACCAGGAAACAACTAGACTCTTCTTTTGTTTCTTGAGATAAGTAGCACATTCAGTTCTAATGTGACCAAATCCCTCACATTCATGGCACTGAACTCCTTTCCCTTGAGAGGAATTCTCTTCAGACCTAGTTCTTCTACCATCACCACTAGACTTGCTGATGTCAGATGAGTTGTTCTTGACATTATATCTAGTATTTATGTTCATCCTTTTCATCACTTTGTTAAACTGTCTTCCTAGTAGAACCATATCAGTAGATAAACTTTCATTTATTTCCTAATCACATTCCTCTCCATCTTCAGAGTTTGAGACAAAGGCTATACTTTTGGATTTCTTTTCAGATATGTCACTTATTCCTAGTTTAAATGTTTGGAGAGATCCAATAAGTTCATCCACCCTCATTTTGCTGATATCTTGAGCTTCTTCTATGGCAGTCACCTTCATAGAAAATCTCTTGGGAAGAGACCTAAGTATCTTTCTCACCAGCTTTTCATCAAACATCTTTTCACCAAGGCCACTTGAAGCATTGGCTATTTCAAGAACATTCATATGGAAGTCATGTATGTTTTCATCTTCCTTCATCTTTAACTCTTCAAATTTGGAAGTCAGTAGCTGAAGTCTTGACATCTTCACTTTAGAGGTACCTTCATGAGTAGTCTTGAGTATGTCCCAAGCATCTTTAGCAACTTCACAATTATTCACCAATCTGAATATATTTATGTCAATTCCATTGAATAAAGCATTCAATGCTCTAGAATTTCCAAGAGCCAGTTCATCCTCCTCCTTAGTCCATTCTTCCTCAGGTTTCAGTTCAGATGTAGTTATTCCATCTTTCCCAACAATAACAGGATGTTTCCATCCTTTTATGACAGCTTTCCAGGCCTCACTATCCAAAGATTTCAAGAAGTCCACCATGCGCGGTTTCCAATAATCATAGTTAGATCCATCCAAAATGGGTGGTCTGTTCACAAATCCTCCTTCCTTGTCCATAGTACCAGAAAGTAACTTCCCTAGATCTCACCCAGAAACAGAACAGGGTGCCTGCTCTGATGCCAATTGAAATTCTGGTAACAGATATGAGATGTCGAATGCGATGTCATGACGCTTATATCTGAATAATAATGAACAAGGTAAATAATGCAGTAAACAACTGTAAATAACACAATCAATTGTTGACCCAGTTCAGTGTAAACACACTTACATCTGGGGGCTACCAAGCCAGGAAGGAAGTCCACTATTAGTAGTATCAATTCATAGACTCTACAGCCAACACACCAGTTAACAATCTACTCACTTAATCACTACCCAATGACACTTCTATCTAAGACACTCTCAGATATGAGACACCTCTCACTCCCCCTCAATCACAACAGTGATAACAACTTACAATAACGAAAGTAGAAGACACACTTCAAAGACACACCTTGGTCTTGCTTAAGAGCTTCAACAAAGAACAATACACTCGTGCTTAAAAGCTTTGAGTGGACAAATTACAACTCAACTAAATCAGTCCAATTCAAACATCAAAACAGATGAATGAATGGCTCACAAAAACAAACACAAAACATAAAGCCTAAAACTTGAACACAGCTCTCACAATCCTTATTCTCCACGAGTAGCAGTTAGGGTTGATCATCTATAAATAGCAATACATTCCCTGGGCTTGGGCAATTGCAGATCCTTGATTTAATTTCCATTAAAAGCAAATTAACCTCCAAATCTTTATGCATGAAAATAGCAACTCCCTATTCTTCATAAACAAATTGCCTCCAAAAATAACACTCCAATATATTACCACTTCAGTAAATTTTGCAGCAATCAGATAACATAAACACACAAAAGATTGCTAAAAATAGCGCAGCAAATAAAACCTAAAACCAAAACTGGAAGTTCTGTCAACTGATGTCAGAACATCGTGTTTGACATCATGCACACAGTCTGCAATACTAACAAACACTACCAACACTTCACCTGCAGAATGTTAGAGACAACATGTCAAGACATCAAGTAGAACATCTTGATGCAACACATTTTTTTACCAAAATTGTTGCCGATACCGAACAACAAGGATATTTTAAGTGTCTTGTACAAAGCCCAAGATTGAGGCTGAAAAGATTTTGACTTTGCTGGAGAGTATTAGCTGTCTTGTACAAAGCCCAAGATTGAGGCTGAAAGATGATTGACTCTGCTTAGGGAGATTTATATCTCAAAGCCTAAAAGAAGGCTGGGAGGAATTGACTCCGCTAGGGAAGATATTTTTCCAGAGCTTAAGAGAAGGTTACGAAGATTTTGACTTTGTTGTAGAAAGCTTATATATGTCTTGTACAAAGCCCAAGATTGAGGCTAAAAATATGACAGACTCAACAAGAGAGTGCTTATATGGTGTCTTGTACGAAGCCCAAGATTGAGGCTGAACAAGCTGGAGAAATCTTTATACACATCCTGAGAGGAGGCTAACTTCTGCTAGGGGAAATCATTATACCAAGCCTAAGAGGAGGCTAAAAAAGATTGACTCAATGAAGGAGTGTTTTTATCTGTCTTATACAAAGCCCAAGATTGAGGCTAAAAGGGTTGACTCAACAAGATATTATTGAAAGGTGATTGACTCAACAAGAGAGTCTGAAAAGTAATTGATTCAACAAGAGAGTCTGAAAAGGTTAACTCAGCTGGGGAAAATCTTTGTACAAAGCCCAAGAGGAGGCTGACTGTGCTGAGGGAAGGAAGAATAATTATACAAAGCCTAAGAGGATGCTATCTTTGCGGAGGATTATTGAGATCCAGAGGCAGGTCCAAATGGGGAATCAACTCTTGCTGAGGGTTTACAGAAGGGTTGAGATATCAGATGCCTTGAGGTTCTGATTTGGGATAATGTTATACTGATGATAAACTGACCCTGACTGGGGAATTTTTAGGAGAAAGACTGGGTTTAGAACCTGTAGCATGCGATTTTTGTTGGTGACGCGACCACCTTATCACAGAATTGTGGGTTTCTCCACCGCAATGGTAGGAGGAAGAGGTGCTACTTTCTGATTTCTTATTTATCCCGTGAAGCTGGAAAGGAAATGGAAGCTATCTAAAACTAACCTTGCACGCGAATGTTTAACTGAACAAATGCTTAAAAGAGATTCGGGGAGTTCGAGGTCAGGTTATACAATGGGGAGTTGTCAATCCATAGGTTGTTAGTTTTAGGTTCTGCTTTGTACTTGATGGTGTTTATCTGTTGATGGGTTGGGAAATTTTCTTGTTTGAGAGAGAGAGAGTTTTTGATGATTTTGGTGAGGTACTGGACCTCAGTTTTGATTGGTGTGAAGGTACTGGACCTAGAGTTTTTGATTGGTATGCTCGTTAAGACTTCACAATCTTATGCCTACGTATTCCCGTTTAAAGAAACAGGGAAGTCAGAGCAATCGTGGTTCCTCCTATTCTAAGGGAGGAAAAAGATAATGTTTTGGTGTCTTGTTCAAAGCCCAAGCTTGAAGCTAAAAGGAGTATTTGTGTCTTGTTCAAAGCCCAAGATTGAAGCTAAAAGGTTTTGACTGAGAGAGAACTTATCATATTTAAAGGGGAGACATCTTGTCTTTTTATCACAATTGTTGGGTGATTATTTATAAAGGAGGATTACTTTAACTGGGATATGAGAATCCAGCAATGCTATAATTTTTCTTATAGGGGATTTGTCCTAAAGGGGAAAACTTTAACTCAATGTAGAGCAATGCCATTTTTCCTTAGAAATTTCTCATGCTAAGAGAGGGACAATGGCATGGATGTGAATAATCCAGAGGCTTGTCAATTACAGCAATTAGATGGAAGAAAAGGTTTTACTAGGATAAGAGATGGACGACACCTTGGATATTTGAATCAACAAGTGTGCCACTTACAACAGTTATTTGGGATTTAGGGTTTGGTTTGATTTTCTGTTAATGTCTTCCTACAGAGAGATTTTGATTTTCTCTAAGGGGATGTTGATTTTTGTGTGACTTGATTAAAGCCCAAGGTTGAAGCTAAATGATTGATTGATTCCACTGGGGAAGTCCTTATACAAAGCCTAAGAGGAGGCTAGAAAAAGACTGACTCAACAAGAGAGTGTTTATATATGTCTTGTACAAAGCCCAAGATTGAGGCTAAAAGAGACTGACTCTTTAGGGGATATCATTATACAAAGCCTAAGAGGAGGCTAAAAGTTTGACTTTTCTGGGGGAATATTTTATCTGTCTTGTACAAAGCCCAAGATTGAGGCTAAAAGGGATTTTGACTCCGCTGAGTAGGGTTTGTATGTGTCTTGTACAAAGCCCAAGATTGAGGCTGAAAAGAATACTGACTCTGTAGGAAAGAAATTTTATCTGTCTTGTACAAAGCCCAATATTGAGGCTGATATGAGACTTTACTGACTCGGTTGGGGATATTTTAGGTGTCTTGTACAAAGCCCAAGATTGAGGCTGAAAAGATTTTGACTCTGCTGGAGAGTATTATCTGTCTTGGTCCAAGATTGAGGTTGAACGAGGATTGAGTATGCTTAGGGAAATTTATATCTCAAAGCCTAAAAGAAGGCTGGGAGGAATTGACTTCGCTCGGGAAGATATTTATCCAGAGCTTAAGAGAAGGTTATGAAGATTTTGACTTTATTGTAGAAAGCTTATATATGTCGTGTACTAAGCCCAAGATTGAGGCTGACCAAACTGGAGAAATCATTATACACAGCCTGAGAGGAGGCTAACTTCTGCTAGGGGAATTCATTATACCAAGCCTAAGAGGAGGCTGAAAAAAGATTAACTCCACAAGGGAGTGTTTTTATCTGTCTTGTACAAAGCCCAAGATTAAGGCTAAAAGGGTTGACTCAACAAGAGAGTATTGAAAGGTGATTGACTCAACAAGAGAGTCTGAAAAGTGATTAACACAACAAGAGAGTCTGAAAAGTAATTGACTCAACAAGAGAGTCTGAAAAGTAATTGACTCAACAAGAGATTCTGAAAAGGGTAGCTCAGCTGGGGAAAATCATTGTACAAAGCCCAAGAGGAGGCTGACTTTGCTGAGGGAAGGAAGAATCATTATACAAAGCCTAAGAGAAGGCTATCTTTGCTGGAGAAGAACAAAGAAAGAAATCTTTATACAAATCCTAAGAGGAGGCTGTCTTCTGCTGAGGATTATTGAGATCCAGAGGCAGGTCCAAATAGGGAATCAACTCTTGCTGAGGGTTTACAGAAAGGTTGAGATATCAGATGCCTTGAGGTTCTGATTTGGGATAATGTTATACTGATGATAAACTGACCCTGACTGGGGAATTTTTAGGAGAAAGACTGGGTTTAGAACCTGTAGCATGCGATTTTTGTTGGTGACGCGACCACCTTATCACAGAATTGTGGGTTTCTCCACCGCAATGGTAGGAGGAAGAGGTGCTACTTTCTGATTTCTTATTTATCCCGTGAAGCTGGAAAGGAAATGGAAGCTATCTAAAACTAACCTTGCACGCGAATGTTTAACTGAACAAATGCTTAAAAGAGATTCGGGGAGTTCGAGGTCAGGTTATACAATGGGGAGTTGTCAATCCATAGGTTGTTAGTTTTAGGTTCTGCTTTGTACTTGATGGTGTTTATCTGTTGATGGGTTGGGAAATTTTCTTGTTTGAGAGAGAGAGAGTTTTTGATGATTTTGGTGAGGTACTGGACCTCAGTTTTGATTGGTGTGAAGGTACTGGACCTAGAGTTTTTGATTGGTATGCTCGTTAAGACTTCACAATCTTATGCCTACGTATTCCCGTTTAAAGAAACAGGGAAGTCAGAGCAATCGTGGTTCCTCCTATTCTAAGGGAGGAAAAAGATAATGTTTTGGTGTCTTGTTCAAAGCCCAAGCTTGAAGCTAAAAGGAGTATTTGTGTCTTGTTCAAAGCCCAAGATTGAAGCTAAAAGGTTTTGACTGAGAGAGAACTTATCATATTTAAAGGGGAGACATCTTGTCTTTTTATCACAATTGTTGGGTGATTATTTATAAAGGAGGATTACTTTAACTGGGATATGAGAATCCAGCAATGCTATAATTTTGCTTATAGGGGATTTGTCCTAAAGGGGAAAACTTTAACTCAATGTAGAGCAATGCCATTTTTCCTTAGAAATTTCTCATGCTAAGAGGAGGCTGTCTTCTGCTGAGGATTATTGAGGAGGCTGACTTTGCTGAGGGAAGGAAGAATCATTATACAAAGCCTAAGAGAAGGCTATCTTTGCTAGAGAAGAACAAAGAAAGAAATCTTTATACAAATCCTAAGAGGAGGCTGTCTTCTGCTGAGGATTATTGAGATCCAGAGGCAGGTCCAAATAGGGAATCAACTCTTGCTGAGGGTTTACAGAAAGGTTGAGATATCAGATGCCTTGAGGTTCTGATTTGGGATAGTGTTATACCGATAGTAAGCTGACCCTGGCTGGGGATAATTTAGGATAAAGACTGTGTTTAGAACCCATGGGTTTTAACTCTACTAGAGATTAATTAAATGACCAGGGTTTCTCCTATGTTTGTAAGGAACTTGAGAAGATCTTTGAGATCCAAGAAGGTTTTAGACTGTCCAAATCTACTGGTATGGAAAAGTTTATCTTTGTATGATGCCCAAGAGGAGGCAGGTGTTTAAGGGATGAGAATCAACCCTAAATTGATATGAGGTTTTGACTCAAGAAAGACTGCTCTAGCAAAGGATGACTAAGTTCTATCCTATACCTTTAAGAGGTCTTTAGGGTCCTTGTATTAAGCCCAAGAGAAGGCATGGGAACTTCTAAGAAGCCGGAGGGTCCTTGTACAAAGCCTAAGAGGAGGTGAAGATGCTTTTAGGAAGCCTGTGGGTCCCAAACCTAAGAAAAGTTCCAGAAAAGTTTCACCGAGAATAATCTTTTCTTTAACGAACAGTTCTAGGGTTTGAAGAAATTCAAGAGAGGTTTCACCGGGAATTAATCCTCTCTGGGGAAATGAACTTCTTTGACAATTTCTAATAGTGACAGTCTGAGAAAAGTTTCACCAGGAATAATGCCTTTCTATTTGTTCCATATTGTTTAAGCCCAAGAGAAGGCAAGAGTGTATCTGGAAATCCTATGGGGATCTAGTTTTGATTGTATTAAAGAGTGACCAACTGGCTTTACCTAGTTCTAGACCTAGTTGCCGGGGAAAACTCTAAGCAAATATACAAGTATATATATAGTTGATATATGACGAGTATTTAAAAGGATATGAAAGAAGGACTTACAGGTGAGCAAGCATCCAGCAATACAGTTATATATATATATATATATATATATATATATATATATGAAAGCAAGTAAATGAAAGCTGATAAAAACTTATAGGCGAGCAAGCTTCCATTGTAACAGCTGTATGGTTAGTTGTTTAAGAAATTAAAGAAAGTTTTGATAACAACTATGGATTTGAACCTAAATCAAAAGGGAAGTTGTTTTTGAAAAGGTTGTTGGGGCTTATACTCAAGGAGAGGCCCAGATGAAAAATAGTAATCGTACCGTTGTTTCGTAAACTGTACTGGGGCTTATACAATGACTGAGGCCCAAAGAGGTTTTCTATACAGAGGGATGGGTCTTAAAACTCAAGGAGATGCCCAAAGGTTTGAAAAAAGAAAAGAGATGGTACTTACAACACAAGGGTAGGCCCAGATGAAAATGTTTTGAAAAGCGACGATCGCGCCGAGTTTTTTAAAAACACAGTGGGACTTATACAATGACTGAGGCCTAAAATTATTTATATTTATAAAGGGGGTTGGGTCTTAAACTCTATTAGAGGCCCATAAAAGTTGTTTTTATACAAGATTTGGGGCTTATAGCTCGAGGAGATGCCCAATTGAAAATTTTGAAAAGGGCGACGATCGCGTCGCGGTTTTGAAAACCACAGAGGGACTTATACAATGTCTGAGGCCCAAAAATTGTGTATTTACAAAGGGAATGGGTCTTACACTCTAATATAGGCCCACAATGTTTGAAAAGATTTGTTAGGGTGATAGTGATCAAAACCCTAATTTTTGGTGTTAAAATGTATTTTAATTGAATAAAAATTCAATTAAAATAATCAAATATGTGAAGAAAAAGGTTGTGATTTTGGATTTATATTTGTAAAATCATGTTTCATTCATGGGATGATTTAAAAATCATTTGAATTCTGAAAAACCAAGAGAAAGAAATATTTTTCATATTTAAAAAACAAATAAAAATATAATTCTTTACAAAAATACCAAATATATGAACTAAATAATATTTTTGTGAAATTTTCATGGAATAAAATATTTTAATATTATTGTGAATTTTCAAAAAAAGAATCAATAAAAAATAATTAAAATTGAGAGAGAAATTAATTTTTCAATTAATTAATAAAAACACGAAAATATGGAAAAAATAGCAAAAACAAAGAAAATGGCAAAAATGGTCAGGGTGGGGTTTGTGTCATACCCCAAATTTTGACCACTAAGATTTCCCATCATTGTGCAAATCATCATCACAATATGGATGAACCATCATGCCACATCAACCTCCCCAAAGATGGGTGAGCATCCACTACAATCAAACTTAGGGTTTCAAGCCCTCTCAGAGCTCTTAGACAAAGGATCAATCAAGGAATGACATGATATTCAACTTGTATAACCTCTCAAACACCCATAAAGGATCAAGAGGGCTCCCACATCAAGAATCAAGCACAAGGTTGCAGTATTCCAAGTGGATTAAACCTCAAGATCGCTAGTGTCACCAAATTAGGGTTTTGGTCGACCAAGGCCTCCAGATGGGAATTTTCCTCTGGGTATGAGCCAATACTTCAAAGCATAACTTAAGATGCTCCAATGGACATCATGAACCCAATCATCAAGTCAATTTGGCCTCAGGGGATGCATTCATAAAAAAAAATCTGGAATTAGGGTTTCTAGGCCTATTTCACCCCTAAGTTGACTTTTAGGACAAAACATGAGCCAAGACCTCAAGGCATGATTTGAGGGTCTCTAAAAACCACATTGATCCATTTGCAACAATGGATTGATCCAAGAAGCTTGATTCACAAGTTTCAAGTTCATCAGAACCACAATTAGGGTTTCGCGGAAAAAGTCAACTGTGCCTTTGACTTTTGACCAGGACATGCCCCCAAACCTTGGGACATGATTCAATACACCCTATAACACCTATGAAATCAATCCATCAAGTTTGATTTAGGTCAAGGATTTGATTTCATAGAGGATCGCACAGTTTGGAATCCATCGGATAAAAGTCAACTGTGCCAAAAAGTCAAAGTTTGACTTTTTGATTTTTTGATCAATTATGGTTCCCTAACCCTAAAATGATGTTAATGTGTGATTAGAATCATAATTCATCAAGAAAAATCAACAAAAGTGAGTTAACTTGTAAAAGGGGTAACCATAAAAAACTTAGAAATTTTCTAAGTTATGGAACAAAGTGGCTAGGGTACCAACTTCCAAGGATCATAACTTGAGATCCAAGCAACCATTTGGGATGATCCAAAGATGTATTTGTAACTCTCATGGCATACTTTAAAAGTGTTAACTACACCTCATTCCAATTCATCATGGATTTTGAGTTATGGTTGGATCAAAATGGCTGAAAACATGAAATGTCACTTTTTCCAACACTTAGTGAAATCTTCACTAAGTGAGAATCTATTTCACTTTTTTTCAAAATGTAGGGGCATTATTCACTTGGATCCAAAAAGTTTCAAAACAAACTATGATCCATGTGTTGTATCATATAAGGGCTTTCCAAAATGTCTAAGAACCCCATCAAATCCCATCTGAGCTAAGAGTTATGACAGTGGCAATATGCCTTGCTGCAACTGTCATAACAAGGCATATTTGTGAATTTTGCTCGATTTGAGCAGTTTGTGCAAATGACAAACAAGTTTATCCATCTGAACACCTCAGGGAGAGACCAAGGAGGGACAAACACTGATCCATAAGCCTCCCAAGTCTTTGGAACTAAAAATAGCATGCCAAACCTAAAAAACCCTAAAGAGGGGACAAGACTCCAATTTTTTTGGAGCATTCAATGGATGCACCAAGGTGGCATGAACTGAGCCATTTCCAACTGAATGAGTCAAGGATGATCTCTGAACTAGGGAACCAAAGGCCTGTGGTCTAACCTCTAGTCAATGGCTAGCGGAGACTTGAGATTCCAAAATGCTCCAATTGGCCAAAGGTCTGCAGCAGCCTCCATTCACTATTGCTTGCAAAACAAACTTGCTCTACTATAAATAGAGCTCATTTGTGCCCAGTTTGAGTACACCAAAGCACTACAACACTTGCTTTCCTTAAAATCTCTTTCTCTAGGAAAAAATGCCTTCTTTAGCAAGGTAACTCTGATTTTTTGAGTTAGAGAGCAATTCCATCATAGCTCATGATCCAAACACATCCAATATGTCATATCTAAGCTGTCCAAACTCTCACAAGTGACCAGTAACACCAAAACCTCAAAGTCCCTTCTCAAAACCTCAAAATAATACTTTTTTGCACTTTTCAAGCCATGTCTTGATTCAGTCAATTTCAAAGCCAGATAAAGCCTCAAACACACTCCAAATATTATCCTTGAACTGTCCCAAATGGTTCCCCACATCTGGAACACCATTTGAGAGAGTTACTATTTTGGTCACTTTTGCCCCTTTTGCAAGAAAGGACCAGTTTCCATTCCTGAGGTTTTCAAATGTTTCCAATCATCCTAAAAGCTTCCAAGGGATCATTTGAGGGTGTCCAAAGCATCAAATTGTTTCTGGAACAAAGCACTTGACAGATTGCCCAAAAAGCTCCTAAAGAGGTAAGCATCACAACTTGAACTCTTAGAAATATGCATTGCTTTGAAGTCCACTGATCATGCACATCTCATACATGTTATATATGTTGTGTTTGGACCAATTCATCATGTAATTCATGCCTGTACCACGAGGTAGCACATAAAATGCAAATGAAGGCCTATTTCAAAACCACTATCGGTTTTTAAAATGGGGACCTCATCTGAAAAAACCACCCCCACCATTGGATTCCTTGTGAAATTCTAGACAGGATATACCTAAATTTTGTCCCAATCCATGGAGAAATGAGAAAGTTACAAGCTTCACGTTTTTGGCCAAAACCTTGCCATGCCTTGCCTTGGTCAGGCCAAAAACAATGCAAGCCTTGTATATTTGTGGGTGGGCTTTGATACACAGATGTATCACCACCCCAGATCTTCTTTTAGAGCGTCGATTTCTTCTCTCATCTCTCTGTTCTCTTCCTCGAGATCATCCATTTTCTTTTGTCGATTGGCCTGAGAATTGTACGAATGAGACAGTTTGACTCTAGAATCGGGACACAGACGTGAGATTCGAAGGTAAGAAGAATGCTTTATGTGAGAATGATGAATGCAATGATATATATATTAATTAATTTTTGTTTTAATAAAAAAGAAACTTTAACAAATAGATTGCAAATATCATACAGTGGGAAGACCCAATTTTATTGAATTCGAAAGATTGCGGAAATGGAAATACAGTATTTTACAAAGTGTTGTAAAAGGAAATGTCTAAGCTTATGGATCCCAAGTCCTCTCTAAGAGAGCTCAGGTGCTGGTTCTGGTATTTTCCTTTTCTTTGAGCGAGGCTCTTGAGCCGTTATCGGGTTGTCAGTCCTTTTCCAAGTGAAAGGAGCGAGCAAGTTTCTCCTGTCTTCCTGACTTTCTATAACATGTTGCTCTAATATCTTAATCAAAGCGTCCTTTTCTTTTAACAGTTGCTGAATTTTGGTACACTCCACATTGAGAATGCGGTAATTGTTCTTCCAAGATTTCTTTTCCCGTTGAACTTTGTTGAGAGTGACCTAGAGTTTTTCCGTATCAGACATAAAATAAAGGACAATTTCCTTTAGCGGAAGAACTTCTTGATGAGGGTAAGGCATCCTCAGCTTGAGGGCTCTGGTTTGTACCCAGTGGAGATAAGGTTCCACAGAGACACAGTCTGGTTTTCCTAGAGACTCTCTTCCTTTCCTGTGAACATGTCTCCAGGCATGCACTATTTCTGTCTTTAGTGCCCTGTCATTTTCTCCTTCCTTGAAGAAAAGACCTTCCAGATGAACATTACGCGGGATATGTCTCATCGGGTATCCGAGTTGACGGCGAACTAAAATTGGATGATAGTTGATCCTCCTTTAGTTCCTATGAGGGGTACATTAGGGAAATTTCCACAACGGTCTATGATCCTTATCCCGTCATAGATCCGATTGTACCAATCTATGTCAGAGTTGGTGAGAGACATGATTCTCTGTGACCAACGTAGAGTACTTTTATGATTCCAAAAAGCAGCATACTTAGGTAAATAGGAAGTGAACCATTTGTATAGCAGGGGTACACAACACGTGATCATTCCTCTGTTGTATAAATTCCTTAAGTGTATAGAAGTATAAGCATCTGCGAGCAGGGTCGGTATGGGGTTTCCAATCAGAAATATCTTAATGGCATTGATATCAATGAAGTTATCGATGTTGGGAAAAAGGAACAACCCGTATGTGAGTAGGACAAAGTTATCTTCGAAAGCAGTAACGTTTCCTATACTGGCAAAGTACAGGGCTTTCTCTATCTAGAACTTGGCCGGTAAACCTTGGATTCCATCCTTAGCTGTCATGTGAGTCCTGACTTCTGACTCATCCAAATAGATTGCTCTTGTAATGGTTTGGTCCTTTGGAATTTCTTCCAGTCCAGAAAAGGGAGCATGGTCAGTGATGGGTAAATCAGTAAAGTGAGAGTACTCCTCCAGTGTTGGTGCTAGTTGATAATCCGGGAATGTGAAACAGTGATAAACCAGATCATAAAACTGAATCAGCGTAGACAAGATTCCTTCAACTACATGGACCCTTAACAGAGACAGCAGTCCTCCGTACTTAGCTCTGAAAGCATCAGGGTTGGTGATCATCCTTGCTAACCCTCTTAAATCCTCTAGTTTTGGAACCTTGAAGGTGTACTTGTGCGTCTTCCTTCTACCGAAATCCATAACTCAATATTTTTCTCTGATATTTGCAATCATCGTTTTAGTTTAATTTGAAAAAAGGAGAGAAGAGAAAAGAAATTTTTCTTTGTTTAAGAGTTTTTTAAATGAATGCATGAATGCAGAACACAAAAACATAGAAAAAACATGGGTTCAAAGGTTCAGCGTCACGAGCATGGAGTCATGGCTCTACCCATCCCCAAAGGTTGTACTATGGTGAAATTTTGAACCTGTTCTCAAAATCATTAACCCCCCTTGGGATAAGAACAGCAAGCTGGTTTGCCCGAGCGAGCTGTAGTATCTTAGGGTAATCTCAATTGAGTGTAGTATCGCGTGACAACTATTTCCGATAGTTACCGCACTACTAAATAGTCACATGGTTACTATCTACTAAATCCTCAGTTTCATGGATACCACAAAGGGTATCGCGTGACAACTATTTCCGAAGTCGTTAGACATTGAATCCGCAAAGGGTATCTCCACTGATTTGATGGTCTAACAGGACAGCTTATTCAGGATTCACTCCCTGTAAGACCTCCCGTCTCTGCCATCACCTATCTTAGGTATCACTCATACTTTCCACATGCAGCATCACTTATATTCCCATTAGCAGAAAAATAAACACGGTTATCAAGTAGGAAAAGCGATATATATATATATATTCATTCCTAAAACTAACATCCTAGACCTCTTAGGAATTCTAGTCTATAATCCTAAACAGACAAAATGACTCCCCAGCAGAGTCGCCATTTTACTGTAGCGTGCGATTTTTGTCGGTGACGCGACCACCTTATCGCAAATGGGTTCTTCCTCACTGCAACGGTAGGGAAGGGGTGCTACTTTCTGATTTCATATTTATCCCGTGAAGCTGGAAGGGAAAGGGAAGCTATCTAAAACTAACCTTGCATGCAAATGTTTAACTGAACAAACACTTAAAGAGATTGGGGGTCCGGGGTCAGGTTATACAATGGGGAGTTATCAATTACCCATCCAATATGTGGTAATCCACTGGTTGTTAGTTTTAGGTTCTGGTTTGTACTTGATGGTGTCTATCTGTTGATGGGTTGGGAATGTTTTTTGGGAAATATGAGAGAGAGAGAGAGAGAGAGAGAGTTTTTGATGATTTTGGTGAGGTACTGGACCTCAGTTTTTGATTTGTATGCTCGCTAAGATTTCGCAATCTTATGCCTACGTATTCCCGTTTAAAGAAATAGGGAAATCAGAGCAATTGTAGTTCCTCCTATTCTAAGGGAGGAAAAAGATGATGTTTTGGTGTCTTGTTCAAATCCCAAGATTGAAGCTAAAAGGAGTATTTGTGTCTTGTTCAAAGCCCAAGATTGAAGCTAAAGGGTTTGACTGAGAGAGAACTTGTCATCTCTAAAGGGGAGACATCTTGTCTGTTTATCACAACTGTTGGGTGACTGTTTATAAAGGAGGGTTACTTTAATTGGGATATGAGAATCCAGTAATGCTATAATTTCCTTTATAAGGGAAAGGGGAAAACTTTAACTCAATGTAGAGCAATGCCATTTTTCCTTAGGAGTCTTTCAAGCTAAGAGAGGGACAGTGACGTGGATCTAAATAATCCAGAGGCTTGCCACTTACAACAATTAGATGAGAGAAAGGATTTACCAGGATAAAAGATGGACGGCAACTTGGATATTTGAATCAACAAGTGTGCCACTAACAGCAGTTATCTGTGATTAGGGTTTGATTTGAATGTCTGTTTTGATATGTGATAACACAGAGAAATGTTTTCCTACAGAGATTTTGATTTCCTCTAAAGGGATGTTGATTTTTGTGTTCCTTGATCAAAGCCCAAGGTTGAAGCTAAGAGATTGATTGACTCCATTGAGGAAGTCCTTATACAAAGCCTAAGAGGAGGCTAGAAAAGACTGACTCAACAAGAGAGCGTTTATATATGTTTTGTACAAAGCCCAAGATTTAGGCTAAAAGAGACTGACTCTTTGGGGGATATTGTTATACAAAGCCTAAGAGGAGGCTAAAGGTTGACTTTTCTGGGGAAATATTTTGTCTGTCTTGTACAAAGCCTAAGATTGAGGCTAAAATGGATTTTGACTCCGCTGAGGAGGGTTTGTATGTGTCTTGTACAAAGCCCAAGATTGAGGCTGAAAAGAAGACTTACCGTGGGAAAGAAATCTTTATCTCTCTTGTACAAAGCCCAAGATTGAGCCTAAAATGAGACTTTACTGACTCGACTGAGGATGTTTTAAGTGTCTTGTACAAAAACCCAAGATTGAGGCTGAAAAGATTTTGACTCTGCTGGAGAGTATTATCTATCTTGTACAAAGCCCAAGATTGAGGCTGAAAGAGGATTGACTCTGCTTAGGGAGATTTATATCTCAAAGCCTAAAAGAAGGCTGGGAGGAATTGACTCCGCTGGGGAAGATATTTTTCCAGAGCTTAAGAGAAGGTTACGAAGATTTTGACTTTGTTGTAGAAAGCTTATATATGTCTTGTACAAAGCCCAAGATTGAGGCTAAAAAGATGACTGAATCAACAAGAGAGTGCTTATATGGTGTCTTGTACGAAGCCCGAGATTGAGGCTGAACAAGCTGAAGAAATCTTTATACACAGCCTGAGAGGAGGCTAACTTCTGCTAGGGGAAATCATTATACCAAGTCTAAGAGGAGGCTGAAAAAGATTGACTCAACGAGGGAGTGTTTTTATCTGTCTTTTACAAAGCCCAAGATTGAGGCTAAAAGGGTTGACTCAACAAGAGAGTATTGAAATGTGATTAACTCAACAAGAGAGTCTGAAAAGTGATTGACTCAATAAGAGAGTCTGAAAAGTAATTGACTCAATAATAGAGTCTGAAAAGGTTAGCTCATCTGGGGAAAATCTTTGTACAAAGCCCAAGAGGAGGCTGGCTGTGCTGAGTGAAGGAAGAATCATTATACAAAGGCTAAGAGGAGGCTATCTCTGCTGAGGATTATTGAGATCCAGAGGCAGGTACAAATGGGGAATCAACTCTTGCTGATGGTTTACAGAAGGTTTGAGATATCAGATGCCTTGAGGTTCTGATTTGGGATAATGTTATACTGATGATAAACTGACCCTGGCTGGGGAATTTTTAGGAGAAAGACTGGGTTTAGAACACATGGGTTTTAACTCTACTAGAGATTGATTAAATGACCAGGGTTTCTCCTATGTTTGTAGGGAACTTAAGGATGTCTTTGAGATCCAAGAAGGGATTAAACTGTCCAAGTCTACTGGTATGGAAGAGTTTATCTTTGTATGATGCCCAAGAGGAGCTAGGTGTTTTAAGGGATGAGAATCAACCCTAAATTGGTCTGAGGTTTTGACTCAAGAAAGACTGCTCTAGCAAAGGATGACTAAGTTCTGTCTTATACCTTTAAGAGGTCTTCAGGGTCCTTGTATTAAGCCCAAGAGAAGGCATGAGAACTTCTAAGAAGCCGGAGGGTCCTTGTACAAAGCCCAAGAGGAGGCGGGAATGCTTTTAGGAAGCCTGTGGGCCCAAACTTAAGAAGAGTTCAAGAAAAGTTTCACCGAGAATAATCTTTTCTTTAATGAACAGTTCTAGGGTTTGAAGAAATTCAAGAGAGGTTTCACCGGGAATTAATCCTTTCCAGGGAAATGAACTTCTTTGACAATTTCTAATAGTGGCAGTCTGAGAAAAGTTTCACCAGGAATAATGCCTTTCTCTTTGTTCCATATTGTTTAAGCCCAAAGGAAGGCAAGGCTGTATCTGGAAATCCTATGGGGATCTAGTTTTGACTGTGTTGAAAGAGTGATCAACTGGCTTTACCTAGTTCTAGACCTAGTTGTCGGGGAAAACTCTAAAAAGATATGCAAGTATATATACAGTTGATATATGACAAGTATTTAAAAGGATATGAAAGAAGGACTTACAGGTGAGCAAGCTTCCAGCAATACATGTATATATATGAAAGCAAGTAAATGAAAGTTGATAAAAACTTACAGGCGAGCAAGCTTCCATTGTAATAGCTGTATGGTTAGTTGTTCAAGAAATTAAAGAAAGTTTTGATAATAACTATGGATATATATATATATATATATATATATATGAAAGCAAGTAAATGAAAGTTGATAAAAACTTACAGGCGAGCAAGCTTCCATTGTTATAGTTGTATGGTTAGTTGTTCAAGAAATTAAAGAAAGTTTTGATAATAACTATGGATTTGAACCTAAATCAAGAGGGAAGGTTATTTTGAAAAGATTGCTGGGGCTTATACTCAAGGAGAGGCCCAAGGAGGGTTTTTATACAGAGGGATGTGTCTTACAACTCAAGGAGAGGCCCAAAGGTTTGAAAAAAGAAAAGAAATAGGACTTACAACACAAGGGTAGGCCCAGATGTAAATGTTTTGAAAAGCAACGATTGCGCCGAGATTTTGAACACAGCGGGACTTATACAATGACTGAGGCCCAAAATTATTTATATTTACAAAGGGGGTTGGGTCTTACACTCTATTAGAGGCCCACAATGTTTGAAAAGATTTGTTAGGGTGATAGTGATCAAAACCCTAGTTTTTGGTTTTAAAATGTATTTTAATTGAATAAAAATTCAATTAAAATAATCAAATATGTGAAGAAAAAGGTTGTGGTTTTGGATTTATTTGGAAAATCATGTTTCATTCATGGGATGATTTAAAAATCATTTGAATTTTTCAAAACCAAGAGAAAGAAATATTTTTAATGTTTAAAAACAAATAAAATATAATTCTTTATAAAAATACCAAATATATGAAATACATAATATTTTTGTGAAATTTTCATGGAATAAAATATTTTAATGTTTTTGTGAATTTTCAAAAAAAGAATCAATAAAAAATAATTAAAATTGAGAGAGAAATTAATTTTTCAATTAATTAATAAAAACATGAAAATATGGAAAAAAATTGCAAAAACAAAGAAAATGGAAAAAATGGTCTGGGTGGGGTTTGAACCCACGACCATCAAGCCAAACACACATGCGCGCTACCACTGGGGTGGTGATACATCCGTGTATCAAAACCACCCCATCAATTCATAGGCATGCCTTGTTTCTAGGCCTGGGCAAGGCAAGGCAAGACAAGGCAAGCTTTTGGGCACTAATTTGGTGACACTGGTGATCTTGAGGCTTGATCCACTTGGAATGTTGCAACCTTGTGCTTGATTCTTGATTTGGGAGTCCTCTTGATCCTTTATAGGTGTTTTAGAGGTTAGATAAGTTGAAGATCATGTCATTTCTTGATTGATCCTTTGTCTAAGTGCTCTAAGAGGGCTTGAAACCCTAATTCTTGATTGTGGTGAATGCTCAATCATATTTAAGGAGATTGATGTGGCATGACACCAAGTATTCTGACCTCATAAAGTTTAGTCCTGTGGCCTTCAAACCTTGCTTTCTCTGCATCAAAGAGTTCGACGATTGGTGGAGAGAATATTACACTGCAGAATTCTTTGATGTAGTTACCTTCAATCTCCAACTAACTAGAGTTTTTGCCCTTGTGCAGGACAAAGTGAAGAAAGGTACTTCAACACACATCAAAGAGATCTAAGCATTCCAGAAATACTTTGAAACCGTCTACAGGCCAAGTGATCTTATCCGAACCATTAGCGAAGCAGCAGTAACTTTAAAAGAAAAATTTACAAAGAAATTAGAGGACTTAAAACTTCCTTCGTACATTCGACCTGATCAACGTTACAAGTTAGCTTTTAATCTTTATCCTCCAAAATTCGCTTGAATGCCAACTGCTGATTTTGGTGTGGCTTTTAGCCCTCTATTTCCAGACTAGTTCGTCTGTGGGGATTTTATGAAAATTCTTCGCCAAGAATCCCAAAAGCGTGCTAAGCGAGTGGTTCCGACTAAGTACACTTTGGACAATTTCAAAGGCCACCTTTGTAGCGTGCGGTTTTTTTCGATGGCGCGACCACCTTACCGCAAACGGTTTGGGTGCTACTTTTTTATTTCTGCATTTATCCTATGAAGCTGGTTAAGGAAGGGGAAGATATCTTAAACTAACCCTGCATGCAAATGTTTTCTTTAATAAATGCTAAGAGATCGGGGATCGGGGTCTGGTTATACAAAGAGAAGCTATTAACACCCAGTGTATCTATGGTAATCTATAGGAACCTTCTTTTTGCATGTATTTCTGTTAATTTGAAATGCTTTCTTGTGTTTATCTACTATGGATTGGGAAAGTTTCTCCTTTGGGAGTGTTGAGAGAATGTTTTTGTTGTTTTCAGGTTTTCTGTTGTTTTTGGGAAGGTACTGGACCTAAAGTTTTTTATTTGTGTGCTCGTTAAGATTTCGCAATCTTATGCCTACGTATTCCCGTAAAGAGATTTGGGAATTTCAGAACAATCGTAGTTCCTCCTATTTCTATGGGAGGAAAGAAAATTTGATGCCTTGTTCAAACCCCAAGATTAAAGCTAGCTGAGTATTTGTGTCTTGTTTAAAGCCCAAGATTGAAGCTAAAAGGGTGATTGAGAAAGAATTTGTCATCTCTAATGGGAGATATCTCACCTATTCATCACAGATATTGAGAATTGCTTATATAGGGAAATTACTTTAACTGGAATATAAGAAATCCAGCAATGCCATAATTTCCTTTATAAGAGGGATGTCATGAAGGAAGAAAACTTTAACTCAGTGTAGAGCAATGCCACTTTTTCCTTTATGAATCTTTCATGCTAAGAGAGGGACATTGGATTGGATGTATGGAATCCAGAGGCTTGACACTTATAGCTGTTAGATGAAAGAGAGATTTTAGCCAGGATAAGGGAGGGACTCCAGCTTGGATTTTGAATCAGCAAGTGTGCCAGTTACAACAATTATCTAAAAAAAAGGTTTTGATTGTTTGTTTTGATATGTGATGTATAGAGGATATATCTTCATACAGAGAAGACTCATGGTCTCATCTAAGGGGATGTTGATTTTTTGTGCCTTGATCAAAGCCCAAGGTTGAAGCTAAAGGAAAATGACTCCACTGGGGAGGGTTTTATTTGTATTGTACAAAGCCCAAGATTGAGGTTGATTGGGGGAATTTCTTATATGAAGCCTAAGAGGAGGTTGTCTCTTGCTGAGGATTTATTAAAATCCAAGAGCAGGTCCAAATTGTATTGGGGAATCCAAAGGGATTTACTCTTGCTGGGAATCAGGGAAGAGTTGAAATATCAGATGCCATGAGGCTCTGATTTCATTGGGGATTTGTTGATGGTTAAAAGACCCTGTCTGGTATATTTAAGGTGAAAGTTTAAACCTTGTTGGGGATTAGGGGAGTTAAAGGGTGAGTAAAAAAACCTTAGAAGTTTTTAAATCTGGTGGAGACTGGTGTATTGGTAGAGTGATTAGGGTTTTTCCTATGCTTTTAGGAAACTTGAGGGTCTCTGTGTGAGATCCAAGAGGAGATGATACTTTCCAAGTCTATTTGAATGAAGCCCAAGAGGAGGCTGAGACTGTCTAAGTCTCTTAAGAAGAGATAGACTCTGGTGCAGAGAAGGGTCTTGTATGACTCTCCTGGGGATCGAAATAGTAGAGATGACTAATTTCTATCTTATGGTTTTAGGAAAACTTTGGTTCCTTGTACTAAGCCCAAGAAGAGGTTGGGGAAATTCTAAGAACCCTGTTGGTCCTTGTACTAAGCCCAAGAGGAGGCTAGGGAACTTCAAACAAGCCTGTTGGCCCTTGTACTAAGCCCAAGATGAGGCAGGGGAACTTCTAAGAAGCCTGTTGGTAAAAACCTAAGAAAACATCAAGAAAGGTTTCACCGGGAATTAATCCTTTCTTTGTTGAACAGTTCTAAGGTTTGAAGAAATTCAGGAGAGGTTTCACCGGGAATTAATCGTCTCTGGGGAAATGAATTTCTTGTACACACACACACACACACACACACACACACACACACACATATATATATATATATATATATATATATATATATATATATCTAAGTTTTGACAGTCTTTGAGAAAAGTTTCACCGGGAATAATGCCTTTCTTTGTTCCATATTGAATTAGCCCAAGAGGAGGCAGACTATATTGAGGGAAGTTTCATATGAGGGAACTAGTTTTGACTAAGTTAGAAGTAACCTCTGGTTTGACCTAAGTCTAGATCTAACTGCTAGGGAAAACTCTAGACAGATATGCACAAGAATATATACAAATAAGTGAATTAATAGGTATATAAACAAGTATGCATTGAATGTTGGGTCTTACACTCTGAGAAGAGGCCCATGTGTATTGTGATTGATTATACTGATTTTAAATGTATGATTAGGGTTGAAGAAATTGAAGAAAGTTTTGAGAAAACTTTGAATTTGAATTTGAATTAAAAGAAATTTGAAAGAAAAGAATGTTTGGGGCTTATAACTCAAAGAGAGGCCCAAGTGGTCTAAGAGCAGTTTCACCGAGAATAATGCTCCTCTTAGTACCACTTAAAACAAACAGATGATTTTGAAAACAGAGGTATGGGGCTTACAACTCAAGGAGAGGCCCATGGAAGTTGTATGTTGTTTAAAACAAAGTTTTTGTACAAAAGATTAGGGCTTATACTCAAGGAGAGGCCCAGATGACTTATTTTGAAAACAAGGATCGCACTGCGATACCGAAAGACGTTGTGGGACTTATACTATAGCAGAGGCCCAAAAGTGTTTTTGTAAAAAGAGGGGTTGCGTTTTACACTCTAATAGAGGTCCAAAAGTGTTTGTGAAGAAAGAATAATGGGGCTTATACTCAAGGAGAGACCCAGATGATTTATTTGAAAAGGCGACGATCGGGTCGCGGTTTTGAAAACCATAGAGGGACTTATACAACGACTGTGGCCCAAAATATTTATTTACAATAGGGATGGGTCTTACACTCTACAAAGAGGCCCAAAAGGTTATTTTCATACAAGAGATGGGGCTTACAGCTCAAGGAGATGGCCAGATGAAAAACAACGATCGCACCATTTATTTTGAAAATCATATCGGGACTTATACAATGTTTGAGGCCCAAAAATATGTATTTACAAAGGGGATGGGTCTTACACTCTACAAAGAGGCCCAAAATTGTTTCAAATGAAGTTTGAAAAATTAAAATCAAGGAAAAACCCTAATTATAATTAAAAATATAGTTTTTTCAAAGAAAATTAAATTAAAAATGATGTAAAATATCAAATATATCTAAAAAAAAGTTGTGAACTTTGAAAAATATTTTGAAAAATCATGTTATGTTCACATGAAAGCTTGAAATTCATTTGAATTTGAAAAATCAAGAGGAAAATTTTATTAAAAATGTTTAAAAACAATAAAAATGAAATTCTTTACAAAAATTCCAAATATATTAAATAAATAATATAAATTAGATTTTTTTGTAGAATAAAATATTTTAACATTTTTATGAATTTTTAAAAAAAAGAACCATTAAAAAATGATTAAAATTGAGGGAAAAATTAATTTTTAAAATCAATTAAGAAAATAACTTAAAAATTCAAAAATTCAAAAAATTTGAAAAAGGCGCCAACAATCACCTTCTTCTTCCCCGTGCCCGCGCTCTGATTACTCAATGATTTTTCACGATTCAAACATCAATCTCACTCGTTTTTGAACAAGGATTGAAATGGTACCGATTACCTGCATTTATTTTCAGTGTGGAGTGAGAAATCAAGTGATGAACACATGAACCCTAATTTCTGCAAGAACACTATGAAATCCTATACACGATAGCTACAAAGCAATTGATTAAGGGGAAACACTCTACATAAATGCTGAAACATGTTTGTAACTTGAAAACACATTTATGATGCATGGATCATAGAGCTTGAGAGTTCAGGCTTACCTCTTACAAGAAGTAATCGAATTGTGTGTTGGAGGGGTTACAGATGTTGTTTGATGACTTGGACAACTTCAATGGACCTTATGTAAGGTGTTTGGAAGCTTGGAATGGATTGAAACAACCTGGGTCACTTTGTGGCAACCCAACTGCAAACATGCCTGATTTGATTTTGAGCTTTGTGATTCCGAGGTTACAGATGTGTGAGAAGTGTTTGGATAGCTCACATATGAAGTATATGATGTGTCTATAACATTGGTTTTGATAGAATTGTTTCCTATTGAAAAATTCACATATTACTTGAAAAGGAAGCAATTTCTAGTTTTTGAGAGTGAAATGAAGAAGAGCATGTGTTGTTATGCTTTGGTGTCCTCAAATAGATCAGAAAGGATCCCTATTTATAGTAGAGCAAGTTTGTTTTTGGAGCAATAGTGATTGGCAGATGATCATGGTGTGTAGCTTGTAGCCATTGACTTGGATGTTCCAAAGTGCCAAGTCAACTATAACTTGACTCCATTCAATTTCTGCAGGTTTGAATGCTCAGAGTTTGGACTGAATCTTGACTGGTTTGGATTGTTATGGCTTGGTTCATGACACCTCAATGCATTACATTAATGTAACCTTGCCAAAATTGAATTTCAAAGTTCATGTCATGATGGTTTTACACATGCCAAGTTGAATTCTTGACTCCTTGATCAAGAAAGAAGTGAGTCATCAGAAGTTTTGTGTTTTTGGAAGATGACAAAGTTGGAAAAATGATAAGACTTGAGTGAAAAAATCGTGTGGCACAAGTTATGTTTTCATGCTTTTGTGTAGGCAGGGTGAAAAATGCCATTTTTGGAGGCTTATAACTCCTTGCTCAAGTTGAATCATGAGAGGCTATTGTACTTTTTAGAAAACCCCTATATCATACTTCAACTTTGATGTTTAACTTTGGTCTTGAATCATTTTGGATCATAATGAAAACTGGCCCTAAAATTGGAAAAATGCGAACAGATTCTATCCAAAATTTCACTAAGTGTTTGAAAAATGTCAATTTTCCATTTTTTGTGATTTTGATCATTCCATAACTCAAAATCCATGAGGATTTGGAATATGTTGTAGTTGACAATCTTGAAGTATGTAATGAGACCTTTCATTTGAGCTTTGGATGGAAGAAAAAGGTTACTTGGATCACAAGTTATGGTCTTGCAAAGTTGGGTAAAAATCACTTTTTTTATGACTTAGTGAAATTTCAAGTTACTTAAGATTGCCCCTTTTGCAAGTAACCTTACTTTTCTTGATTTTTCTTGATGGATGATGATCCAAATCATAATTTAACATTGTATTTGACTTACGGAAACCATGTTTGTCAAGAAATCCCAAAAGTCAAACTTGGTTTTTTGGCACAGTTGACTTTTTGTCAGATGAATTTCAAACTTTGTGATTTTCTATGAAATCAAGTTCTTGACCTAATTCAAACCTAATGGATGGATTCCATAGGTGTTTTAGAGTTTCTTGAATCATGTCTCAAGGTTTGAGACCATGTCTTGTCAAAATTCAAAGGTATGGTTGACTTTTTCTCAGAAACCCTAGTTTGTGGTCCAGATGAATTTGCATCTTTATATTGCTTATGAACCAAGTTCTTTGTGTCAATTTGAACTTGTAAGAGGATTAATATAAGATATTTGAGGTCTTGGCTCATGTCTTGTTCCAAAAGTCAACTTAGGGGTGAATTAGGTCAAGAAACCCTAATTCCTGATTTTTGATGAATGCATCCCCTGAGGCTATTTTGAACTTATGATTGGATCCATGAGGTCCCTTTGAGCTTCTTGGATTATGTTTTGAAGTATTGGCTCATGCCCAGATGAAAATTTTCCCCTGGAGGCCTTGGTCGACCAAAACCCTAATTTGGTGACACTGATGATCTTGAGGCTTGATTAGCTTGAAGTGTTACATTCTCATGCTTAATTCTTGATGTGGGAGACCTCTTGATCCTTCATGGATGTTTGATATGTTTGACAAGTTGAGGATTATGTCCATTCTTGATTGACCCTTTGTCTGAGTACTCTAAGAGGGCTCAAAACCCTAATTCTTGATTGGAGTGAATGCTCAACAATCTTTGAGAGGATTGATGAGGCTTGAAGGTACATCCATATTGTGGTGATGATTTACACAATGATGGGAAATCTTGTGGTCAAAATTTAGGGTATGACAGATGCCCCTATTTAATCTTCTTGGACCTGAAGGTATGAATGGCGAAGACATTCGGACATTCAAGGTAAAAGGGGATTAAATATCAGAATACCCGGAATTTTGACTGTAGTTGTGAATAACAGTTATTTTCTCATCCATCTTCTTTTGCTAAGCAATGTTACTTAGAAAAGGGTCAAACTTCCCCTCGATCCTGGTCTTCAGTCACGGAATTGGTCTCAGTTTCTTTTGAAATAAACTTCCCCTCGATCCTGATCTTCAGCCACGAAATTGGTCTCAGTTTCTTTTGAAATAAATTTCCCCTCGATCATGGTCTTCAGCCACGGAACTGGTCTCAGTTTCTTTTGAAATAAACTTCCCCTCGATCCTGGTCTTCAGCCACGAAACTAGTCTTAGTTTTATCAAGTTCTTCTCTTGACCAGGAAGGCTATCTGTGATGATTTTTTTATCAAACTTCTCGCTGAGATTTACTGGGGAGATGCCATTTGATGGAAAAAGATTTGATGTCAGACTTGCTAGGGAAATCTATTGGTCTGAACTATAGAGGTGTGCAAACTTCTCTATTGGAGATGCCATTTACTGGAGAGATTACATCATACTTCCCCTCGAGACTTTTTCAGAGAGACGCCATGTGATGTAATCTAATTTTGAGGTGCTGATGACCTTATTGAAAGAAATTTTTTTGAGGAGAAACTACCGTATTGCCAAGAGTCTTCTGATGAGAGGCTTTCTTTGGGGATTTTTTCTTAATCTGGGAAAGCAAAATATCATCTTTATTGGTGAAGATTGAAGTTCCAAAGGTGTATAACCAAACGGCTTCTGGTCGTTCAGAGGTTCAAGTTATCAAAGTGGACGAGGACAGACTCCAATCCAAGAATAAACTGGAGAGAGATTGTCTAGACGGTGTTTCCTAATAAGGAAAGAACTCAAACCGAGATTTTGGTCCTATCTGTCGTAGAAAGGAAGACTGGCGACTCTATCGATGACCGGAGTAATATTAATGCAACATGTGTATGAATATAAATAAATTATGCATTATATATGTATGTTTATGCTGAAAAAACAGACACAACATACATATTGGTGAGGAACACAACCAGATACTCGGCCACTCTGGGAGATAGGGGTATCACTGGAGATTCTGAAAGTTGTACTTTTGCTTGGGAGTAGGGATTCCTGCATTCGTTCCGCTTTTCGGAGGTATAAACCTGCTAGGGATAGAAACTCGTTCTTGCTCTTCAAGGGTAGATTCTACTGGGGAGAAAAGCCAATCATTGGTTTTTAGAGGTAAGAAATCTATCGGGGATGTCAGACGGGACATTCCGTCTGAAGCAGTTGATCCTTTATTCAGGGAGTACTTTGATTCTGCATTTTAAAGTTTGATCACTTTTGGAGAAGCCGTCGATGTTCCTTTTTGTGCTCATTAATTAAAAAGAAATTGCCATCTTTATTTTCAAAGCAGGAGTGAATTTGAAAGCAAAAGTAAAATTCATTTTTTTTATTTGAAGAATGTTAATCAAATAAAAATGTCATTTTGCAAAGCAGAATAAATAAGAATTTCAAATAAAAGGCACAAGGGCTCAAATTTTCATTGATAGAATGGCAATCATCCAAACGCGTGAGCCCATAGAGCATTACAAAGTTTAGAAAATGGTACTTTAAGGGAAAGGGGCTACATTGAAACGTAACGACAACTATCCTTCTACCAACTTTGAATTATGGACATTCCGAGCTTCTGTCGAAGGTGACCTTGACTGAAGTTTTCTTGATAGATGACGTTATCGCTGAGGAACCACTCTTGTCGGACATAGTTACTTGCCATGAATCCCTAATTTTTGTCTGGATTTCCTTTTCAGGTTTTCAATCCATCGGGATGGTCATTATTTATGTCTCTAATTTTTGCCTGGACCGCCCTTTTGGGTTTTCAATCCACCGAGACGTTCTTTTATTTTTTTATTTTTTATTTAGGTGAAATATTTCTTGACTACATCAACATTCGTGGGGTAGGTAAATTCTTCTCCATCCATGGTTGCGAGTCTTAAGGCACCGCCTGAGAAGGCTTTCTTGACAACATAAGGGCCATCGTAATTCAGAGTCCATTTTCCCCTAGAATCAGTAAGAAATGATTGTATCTTCTTGAGCACGAGGTCTCCTTCTCTGAAGACACGGAGTCGGACTTTTTTTTCGAATTCTTTCTTCATTCTTCATTGATATAACTGATCATGACATAAATCCGTCATCCTCTTTTCTTCGATCAAATTCAGTTCATCGTGTCGGCTTTGACACCATTCAGTTTCTGTTAGCTTGGCTTCCATCAAGACTCTTATTGATGGTATCTCTACTTCTATGGGGAGCACTGCTTCCATGCCATATACTAGAGAGAAAGGGGTTGCCCCTGTTGAAGTGCGAATAGATGTGCGATAACCGTGAAGAGCAAAGGGTAGCATCTCATGCCAATCTTTGTAGGTCACGACCATCTTCTGAATGATTTTCTTAATGTTTTTGTCAACACACAACTCTTTCATCATCTTGTTGTTCAGGTTCGATCCATTATCCGTAATGATCTGGCCTGGAACACCATAACGGCAGATGAGATTGTTCTTGATAAATTGGACCACTACTTGTCGGGTCACATTGGTGTATGATACTGCTTCGACCCACTTGGTGAAGTAGTCAATGGCTACTAGGATGAACCGATGTCCGTTTGAAGCTTTGGTTCAATCATGTTGATTCCCCATATAGAGAAAGGCCATGGAGAAGAAAGAACCTTGAGATGTGTTGGTGGTACATAGATTTTGTCGGGGTATATCTGACACTTGTGACACCTCCTCATGTACTTATAGCAATCGGATTCCATTGTTAGCCAGTAATATCCTGCTCTCAGAATTTTTCCTGCAATTGTGTGTCCATTGACATGAGTGCCAAAGGATCCTTCATGAATCTCTTTCATTAACATGTATTCTTCTTATCTGTCTACGCATCTGAGCAAGACCATGTCGAAGTTTCTCTTGTAAAGTGTATCACTGTTCAGGAAGAAGTTGCTATCCAGTCTTCTGAGAGTCTTCCTATTTTTTCTTGATGCCCCAGGCGGGTATTCCTGTCTTTGAAGGAAGCATTTGATATCGTGATACCATGGTTTGTCATCTATGATTGCTTCAATCGCGAAGATGTAAGCGGGCCTTTCAAGGCGCATTATGTCGATCTTAGGTACGTCGATGCATTGACTCATACTAATCATGGAGGATAGGGTAGCTAATGCATCAGCCATGTGATTTTCTTCACGAGGGATATGATGAAACTCGATTCTGTCGAAGAATAGTAACAACCTTCTCGCGTAGTCTTTGTAAGGAATTAATCCTGATTGATATGTGTTCCACTCTCCTTTGATCTGATTTATAACCAGAGCTGAGTCTCCATACACATCCAAATTCTTTATCCTTAGGTCAATAGCTTCTTCGAGACCCATGATACAAGCTTCGTATTCGGCCTCATTGTTTGTGCATTTGAATGTCAATCTGGCGGTGAAGCGAATTGGGTACCCTAAGGTGTTACGATGATTGCCCCAATTCCGTTTCCATAAGCATTGACGGCTCCGTCGAATATTAGTCCCCATTGGGATCCTAGTTCTAGCCCTTCGTTGGGTAGCGGTTCATCACATTATTTCATTTTCAAGTACATGACATCTTCGTCTGGGAAGTCAAATTTGACTGATTCCTGATTGTCAATCAGCTGATGAGCCAAATGATCGGCTAAAATACTTCCTTTGATGGTTTTCTATGCATGGTACTCGATATCGTATTTCGATAACAAAATCTGCCAACGGGAAATCCTTCCCGTGAGAGCAGGCTTTTCAAATACGTACTTGATCGGATCCATTTTGGAGATTAACCAAGTAGTGTGACAAATCATGTACTGGTGCAAACGTTTGGCTGCCCAAGCCTGAGCGCAACAGGTTTTCTCAAGCATAGTGTATCGAGTTTCATAGTCCGTGAACTTCTTGCTTAAGTAGTAAATAGCAGACTCTTTTCTTTTTGTCTCGTTTTGTTGGCCAAGCACACAACCCATGGAGTCTTCCAAGACTGTTAAGTAGATGATCAGTGGTCTTCCTTCCACTGGAGGAGACAGAATCGGTGGATACAACAGATATTCTTTGATGATGTCGAAGGCCTTTTGGAAATCTTCTATCCATATACAGCTTTGGTTCTTTCTAAGTAGTTTGAAGATCGGCGCGCATGTCGCGGTCATAAGGGATATGAATCTTGAGATGTAATTGAGACGTCCCAAAAATCCTCTTACTTGTTTTTCAGTCTTTGGAGAAGGCATTTCTTGAATGGCCTTGACTTTGTCAGAATCAACCTCAATTCCTTTTTGGATGACGATAAATCCCAAAATTTTTCCTGAGCGAACACCGAATGTGCACTTATTAGGATTCAAGCGGAGTTTGTATTTTCTCAGACGCTCAAATAACTTTGATAGGTGTTCCACATGCTCTTCTTCTGTTTTAGATTTGGCAATCATGTCATCGACGTACACTTCAATCTCTTTGTCCATCATGTCGTGAAACACAGTTGTCATGACCTTTTGATAGGTTGCCCCTGCGTTCTTCAGATCGAACGACATTACCTTGTAACAAAAGGTGCCCCATGGGGTGATGAATAACATTTTCTCCATGTCTTCTGGTGCCATTCTAATTTTATTATAGCCCGAGAATCCATACATGAAGGGGAAGACTTTGAATTTTGCTGCGCTGTCTACCAGCATGTCAATGTGTGGTAGGGGAAATCGTCCTTTGGACTTGCTTTGTTCAAATCCCTGTAGTCTACACACATTCTGACTTTCCCAACCTTCTTTGGAACCGACACTATGTTGGCTAACCATAGAGGATATTCTGAGGTGGCGAGGAAACCTGCGTCGATCTGCTTCTGCACTTCCTCCTTAATTTTGATGGCCATATCTGAATGAGTCCTTCTCAGTCTTTTTTTTATTGGAGAACATTCTATTTTCTTTGGTGAGTGATATTCCACGATGCTGGTATCCAACCCTGGCATGTCCTGGTAGGACCAAGCAAATACATCTGGAAACTCTTTGAGAAGTTTTATCAAGCCTTCTCTGACAGTTGGACTGAGCAGTGCTCCAATCTTAACTTCCTTTCTTTCTTCTTCTAAACCCAAATTGACCGTTTCCAACGGCTCTTTGTAAGATTGAATGGACATTTCCTCCTGTCTGAGTAATCGGGAGATCTCTTTGGGAATTTCTTTGCCATCTTCTTCTTCAACTTCAAATACCGGGAATTCAAAGTTGGGAGAAGGCATTGGATCGTATGTTTCAATGGGGTTTAAAACTAGTAATCTGCATGACGTTATGATTCCTTTTTAGAAAAGACAGAGAGAATGCAAAAGTGTGTGCAGTGTATTTTTCTGAAAATGCTTGTTTTTATTTTAGGTTGTTTTTTAGGATTACCATTTTCTGAAAAATGAGAAGTGAAAATAGAAATAAATGCGGGAATTCAGAATGACATAATTTATTCATGATTAGTCGAATCTTGAAACACAACCCTATAAAACAAAACACTGTCGCTTTGGGCGAAGCGAAGAGGGACATTTACAGAAAAGCAATCCCTATAAAACATCCATTTCACCCGGGCAAGGTGAAAGGTCAAAACAAAGATGTTGCAATTACTTAGATTTATGAACAACATTTGGGACTTCGACCGCAACCCAATGGCGATGAACTCCTCGGTGGATCACAAAGTCGGATACTTTCCTTCTTGTTTTTCCTTCAGAAATGACACTGATTTCTGGCGGAGTGGGATCATTGGAGTCTTCTTCCCATGCAGAGTTATCATAAGAGGACTTTTCTGTTGCATCTTCCATAGTGTTTTCACTCTCAAGATTATTTCCCCATCCAGTTAGTTGGATGTCCTTGTATCTGATGCGAGAGCTTTCGGGAGCAGTGTATTTGACTAGAAAGTCGTACTTGCCGCTTAGCTGATCCAAGGTATCCCAAGTTTCTGTGGGAATAGATGAGTCATCTTCCTCAATGACGTTGATGTCAGGAAATGCGTAGTTAATTAAATCTTGTCCTGCGATCTTTGCAAATTCATCAACATGGTGTTGGTCATTTTCGGAATGTTCTGAGTAAGGATTCCATGACTCTGGGAGAACAGGCATATTCTTTTCAAGATTACTCGGCTGATAGGCATTACCCGGCTAACTCTTTTGCCCCGATTTTTCCATGTATGGCTTCCAGATAGGAAAGTCATCCAGGGGATCATAATAATCGTAGTCAAAGTTGTCTTTCATCAGACTGTCTTCCTCTAATGAGTTGAGTGGAGCACGACATCCTTCGGGATCACAATCTCCGTAGTTCATTCTGACATCTGATCTCGGTATATATCTGGGACTTAGCTTTGAAGAGAAGAATGGCATGTGCGTCTCTCCCTGAGATATATAACCTTCATCATTAAGATTGGACTTCCATTCCTCATCTGTATCAGAAGAGTTGTTCCCATCAATAGTGTGGACTTCTTGAGATACTGGGTGGAGGAAGCCTCCGCTGTGGAAGAAATCCTGAATGGGACGAAAACTTTCATCCTTCTTCGTAGTCTGGGTACAGGTCGGAGAGAAACCAAGACCTTTTCTTGTCTTGTCATCAGTAGGAATTACAATCTATCCCCATCCTTTTATGTCACCACTCCCCATTACTTTGAGAGCATCCTTGTATGAGGAAATCAATGTTCCTTTTTCTTGGTGATTGTCATTGCTCACCGAAAGTGCTTGAAATTGAGTTCCAACGACCTCCTCTAGTTCTACACAGGAGAATGATGATAGGTTGCTCATGATTAAAGCTTGCTCTCTGCATACCGTGACTAATTTGTCGTTCTTGACGAACTTCAGCTTCTGGTGAAGTGTTGAAGTGACTGCCCCAACTTCGTGTATCCAAGGTCTTCCTAATAAACAGTTGTATGCTGCTCGGATGTCCATGATCTGGAAAATTACTTGGAAAGTGTGAGGACCGATGGTTATAGGAAGATTGACTTCACCGATAACCATTTTTCTGGATCCGTCAAAAGCTTTGACGATGATCTCACTGCCTCTCATGGGAGTACCTTGAAAAGATAGTCGTACCAAAGTTGACCTTGGCATTACGTTCAAGGATGAACCTGTGTCTACCAGTACACTGGGTAAAGTATCGTCCTGGCAGTTCACATTGATATTGAGTGCCGTATTATGGTTCTTGCCTTCCTCTAGAAGTTCTTCATCACTGAATCCTAAATTGTTGCAGGAAGTGATGTTGGAGATAATGCTGTCAAATTGACCTACTGTCATATCTTGTTCTACAAAGGCTTGTTCTAAAACCTTCTGTAGGGCTTCTCTGTGAGCTTCTAAACTAAGCAGGAGAGATAGTACAGAAATTCGAGACGGAGTTTACAATAATTGATCCATAATGTTGTACTCACTTTTCTGAATGAGCTTCAGCATTTCATCATTGTTTTTCATAGGTTCCGCATTGCTAGATTGACCGACTTATTGATTAGGAATTTCTGTTTAAGGTTCCTTTTCTTTGGTAGGTTCTCCAACTCCTCTGTTGAAGACCCGACCGCTCTGGGTAACTCGACTGATGTCGACAATGTTCACAACGGATGGTAATGGAATTTCTTTTCCCTCTTCTATGGTAGTCGCACTGTACTTGTATGGAATAACTTTTTCTGACTTGTATGGCATCAGACCTGGTAAGTAGATGACCACATGGGCTTTTTGAGCCTTTTGATTGTCGTAGGCAACCTCGATCAGCTCTAAGTTTTGAATTTTCCTACTGTTAAGAGATATTTTTGACTCGTTGAGTAGAGGAATTATGGTGCAAACATCCTTGGTTATTCCACGATTGGAGACTATGACAGTGCTTTTTTCTAGTAGTCCTTGGTCCTTGTTTTGAGCAGGGAAGAAATCTTGTATCATGTTGATTGATTCAGAATTCAAGCATAGTTGAATTTCCTTTCGGTCTAACTGATGCTGGAGAGTTGCTCGTATGAGATAGCATCCTTGGTTATTTTCCAAGCATATTCCACAACGTTCATAATTGTGAGGTGGTACCCGACCATATCCACTTTGTATGCAATGTATCCTTACCAGATCCATTTCTAGTAAGCGGATATCACAGCTTTGGTGTCTACCAGGATTCCCATCAATTATGCTAACTTGTTACGTGTCTTCATCTTGGTAGATCGGAAGCCACCAGTGGTGCAATAGACGTTGAAGAGTCCTTTGTATAAGCACATACCCTTGGTCGTTTTCGTAGCATTCTTTGCAGTCTTGATAATTGTGCGAGGCTAGAAAATCAAGTCTGATCTGCTTGGCATGCAATTGCACTAGACTAGTATTCATTAAGCGAATGTCAAAGATCTGAACCATGTTGACTTGATGATCATTCCTTTCATGGTAGTCTTGGATCCATCCTAGATCCAATTGACGCTGGAGGGCCTCTTGTATAAAAGAGCATCCCTGATTGTATTTTTAGCAAATCGGGCAAGCGCTGTAATCGTGCTGCGGAAAATTGAAATACTGACTTTGTCTTGAATGCATTGCCACTAGATTGACATTCATTGCATGAATGTAATGGTTGTGAATAATGTTTGGATGTGCATGGGCCATGTTTACTTCACAAATTCTGTGATCCTGAATGCAGTCTAGATCCATTTGCTCTTGCAGAGCTGTTTGTACTATGGCACATCCTTGATTGTCTTTGGAACAGATGTCACACTGATGATAGTTGTGAGATGGCACATGGACGTACCCGCTCTATCTGCAATGCATTTTTACCAGGTTGGTTCCCAGTAAGCATACATTGTGAATTTGATAACTGCTACCGGGTTTGCCTTCTATCAAATTCACTGTAGTCTTCTCATGTTGTGGTAATGGGTTTGTCTGAACATTCGGATTAGTATGTTTGAAAGATAGAATTTCATTTATGATGAGCTTTTGTACATCAGACTTGAAGCTGAGGCAATTCTCAATGTTATGTCCCGATCCTCCTTGATGGTAAGGGAAAATCTGATCTGCTTTGAACCAAAATGGTGGATTTTCTGGTACTGTAAGAGGAGTCCTGGTTTGAACGTGCCCCTTGGCCAGTAGAAGTGGAAATAACTATGCATATAGCATCGGTATAGGGTCGAACCCAGATGGTCGTGTAGTACGATTGTTATTATTGTACTGCGGGCGAGCCTGCTGAAGAGGCAGTTGCGCCTTTGTGTAGCGAGCGATTTTTGTCGGTGACGCGACCACCTTATCGCTGGGTTTTCCTCACCGTAATGGTAGGAGGGGGTGCTACTTTCTGATTTCTTATAACCGTGGTCAGGTTATACAATGGGGAGTTGTCAGTTACCCATCCTATATGTGGTTATCCACAGGATATTAGCTTTAGGTTTCGCTTTGTACTTGATAGTGTTTATCCCTTAATGGGTTGGGAAAGTTTCTTGGGAAGTATGAGTGAGTGAGTGAGTTTTTGTTTTTTGTGGAAAATGGGGATGAATGATGACTAAGGTATGAAACCCAAAGTCTTTGACTGATGTATGAAGGTACTGGACCTAAATTTTTTGATTAGTATGCTCGTTAAGATTTCGCAATCTTATGCCTACGTATTCCCGTTTAAACGAAATAGGGAAATCAGAGCAATCGTAGTTCCCCCTATTCTATGGGAGGAAAAAGATGTTTGGTGTCTTGTTTAAAGCCCAAGATTGAAGCTAAAAGGTTTTGACTGAGAGATAATTTGTCATCTCTAAAGAGGTATTGTTGATTTTTGTGTGCCTTGATCAAAGCCCAAGGTTGAAGCTAAGAGGTTGATTGACTCCACTGGGGGAATCCTTACCCAAAGCCTAAGAGGAGGCTTGATAAGACTGACTCAACAAGAGAGTGTATATATTGGTGTCTTGTACAAAGCCCAAGATTGAGGCAAAAAAGAGACTGACTCTTTGGGAATATCATTATACAAAGCCTAAGAGGAGGCTAAAAAAGGTTTTGACTCCGTGAGGGAGGTTTGTATGTGTCATGTACAAAGCCTAAGATTGAGGATGAAATGGGAAATTTAACTAACTCTGGTAAGGATACTTTTATGTGCCTTGTACAAAGCCCAAGATTGAGGCTGAATTGAATTTGATTCTGCTTGGGAAATTATTCCTCGAAGCCTAAAAGAGGGCTAGGAGGAAATGGCTCTGTCGGGGAAGATATCTATCCCAAGCTTAAGGGATAGAGATGAAGATTTATGTCTTGTACAAAGCCCAAGATTGAGGCTAAAAGGTTTTGACTCAACAAGAGAGTGCTTTTATCTGTCCTGTACAAAGCCTAGGATTGTGGCTGAACAAGCTGGAGAAATTGTTATACAAAGCTTAAGAGGAGGCTAGCTTCAGCTAGGGGGAATCTTTATACCAAGCCTAAGATGAGGCTGGAAAAAGATTAACTCAACAAGAGAGTATTTGTGTCTGTCTTGTACAAAGCCCAAGATTGAGGCTAAAGAGGTTAACTCAACAAGAGAGTCTGAAAGGGTGAGTTGACTCAACAAGAGAGTCTGAACAATGATAAACTCAACAAGAGAGTCTGAAAAGGTGATAGACTCAACAAGAGAGTCTGAAGGTTGATTGACTCAAAAAGAGAGTCTAAAAAGGTTAACTCCGCTGGGGAGAATCATTGTACAAAGCCCAAGAGGAGGCTATCTGTGCTGAGGAAAGGTCTTTATACAAAGCTGTCAGGGATAATTGAGATCCCGAGGCAGATCCAAATGGGGAATCAACTCAAGCTGAGGATTACAGATGAGTTGAGGTATCAGATGCCTTGAGGTTCTGATTTGGGATAGTGTTATACTGATGATAACCTAACCCTGGTTGGGGAATTTCCAGGAGAGATACTGGGTTTCAACTCTACTGGAGATTGATAAAAAATGATCGGGATTTCTTCCTATGTTTGTAGGGAACTTGAGAATGTCTTTGAGATCCAAGGGGATTTAGACTGTCCAAGTCTATTAGTGTGGAAGAGTTTTATCTTTTGTGTGATGCCCAAGAGGAGGCGGGTGTATTAAGGGATGAGAAACAACCCTAATTTGGCCTGAGGTTTTGACACTGGAAAGACTGCTCTAGCAAAGGATGACTAAGTTCTGTCTTATACGTTTAAGAGGTCTTCAGGGTCATTGTATTAAGCCCAAGAGAAGGCATGAGAACTTCTAAGAAGCCGAAGGGTCCTTGTACAAAGCTCAAGAGGAGGCGGGGATACTTTTAGGAAGCCTGTGGGTCCCAAACCAAGAAAAGTTCAAGAAATACTATTCACCGAGAATAGATCATTTAGTGAAGGTTCGAAGGTTTGGAGAAACTCAAGAGATGCTATTCACCGAGAATAGATCAACTCTGGGGAGTAGAATTCCTTTGACAATTTCTAAAGTGACAGCCTGAGAAAAGGTTCACGAAGAATACTGCCTTTTTCTTTGTTCCATATTGTTTTAGCCCAAGAGAAGGCAAGACTGTATCTGGAAATCCTACGGGGATCTAGTTTTTGCTGTATTCAAGAGTGACCAACATGGCTTTACTTAGTTCTAAACCTAGTTGTCGGGGAAAACTCTAAATAACTATAATAGTATATATACAGTGGATATATGACAAGTATTTAAAAGGGTATGAAAGAAGACTAACCGTGCGCAACTTCCCACAATACAGTTATATATATGTGAAAGCGAGTAAATAAAAGCTGTTAAAACTTACAGGCGAGCAAGCTTCCATGCTGTATGGTTAGTTGTTCAAAGAAATTATAGAAAGTTTTTATAGCAACTGTATATTGAATATTCGGGGGATTTGTTTTGAAAAGATTGTTGGGGCTTATACTCAAAGAGAGGCCCAAGGTTTAACAGTGATCGCATCGCGTTTTGAATATCGTATCGGGACTTATACAAATACTGAGGTCCAAAGAAGTTTTATGTACAAAGGGATGGGTCTTATAACTCAAGGAGAGGCCCAAAGAGATTTTGAAATAGAAAGATGGGACTTACAACACGAGGGGAGGCCCATATGATTTTGTTTAAAAAAAATGCGACGACCGCGTCGGGGTTTTGAAAATATAGTGGGGCTTATACAACGTATGAGGCCCAAATATTATTTATTTACAAAGGGGTTAGGTCTTACACTCTCTCAAGAGGCCCATGAGTGTTTGAAAATTAAAAATCGGGAAGAAACCCGAATTTTTGAATTAACATGGCATTTTTCAAAGGTAATTTAAATAATAAATGATAAAATATCAATTATATTCAAAAACAAGTTGTACACTTTGGAAAATATTTTGGAAAATCAAGTTTAATCATATGAAAGCTTAAAATCCAATTAATTTTGAAAGATCAAGGTGAGAATTCCATTTAAAAAAAGTTTAAAAACAATTAAAATGAAATAAATTACAAAAATTCTAATTATATTAAATAAATAATATAAATTGGATTTTTTTATGGAATAAAATATTTTAACATTTTTGTGATTTTTTGCAAAAAGAATCAATAAAAAATAATTAAAAGTGAGGGAGAAATTAATTTTCCAAATCATTTAAAATAATATGACAAACATTAAAAAAAATGGAAAAAGGGCAAATAAAGGGGTCTGGGGCGAGGGGGATTCGAACCCCAGACCTCAAGGTTGCAGTGCGCGCCTTCTACCACTGGGGTGGTGATACATCCGTGTATCAAACCCACCCTAGAAATACATAAGGCATGCCTTGTTTTAGGCCTGGGCAAGGCAAGGCAAGCCAGCTTTTGGGCCAAAAACATAAAGGTTGTAACTTCCTCATTTCTCCATGGATTGGGATAAAATTTAAGTCTATCCTGCCTAGAATTTCACAAGGAATCCAATGGTGGTCTTGGTTTTTTCAGATGAGGTCCCTATTTAAAAACCCGATAGTGTTTTTGAAATAGGTATATAATTGTATTTTCTATGCTAACACATGGTACATGCAAGAATTACATGGTAAATTGGTTCAAACACAACATATACAACATGTAGGAGATGTTTATGATCAAGTGGACTTCAAAGCAATGCATAATTTAGAAAGTTCAAGTGATGATGCACTTACCTCTTGAAGTTCCTTGTGCTATCTGTCAAGTTTCTTGTGCCAGAAATGGTTTGATGCTTTAGACACTCTCAATTGATCCCTTAGAAGCTTTTAGAATGGTTAGAACCAGCTGGAATCCTTAGGAACAAGTTTGAGCTCTTTCTTGCAAAAAGGGAAAAAGTGACCAATATGGCAACTCTCTCAAATGGTATTCCAGATGTGGGGAACCATTTGGAACAGTTCAAGGATGAAATTTGGAGTGTGTTTGAGGTTTTATCTGGTTTTGAAATTGACTGAATCAAGACATGGCTTGAAAAATGCAAAAAAGTCCAATTTTGAGGTTTTCAGAGGGGACTGTGATTTTGGAGTTACAGGTCACATATGAGAGTTTGGACAGCTTAGATACGACATACTGGATGCGTTTGGATCATGAGCTGTGATGTAATTGCTCTCTAACTCAAAAACTCAGAGATACCTTACATAAGAAGGCATTTTGACCTAAAGAGAGGGATTTTGAGGAAAGCATCAGTTTGGTTGCTTTGGTGTACTTAAACTGAGTACAAATGAGCTCTATTTATAGTATATCAAGTTTGTTTTGCAAGCAATAGTGAATGGTGGCTGCAGCAGGCCTTTGGCCAATGTTATGTAAAAGGAATCTCAAGTCTCCTCTAGCCATTGACTAGAGGTTAAGGCACAAGCCTATGGTTCTTTGATTCAGAGCTTATCCTTGACTCATTCAGTTAGGAATGTATCAGTCCATGCCACCTTGGTGTATCCATTAAATGCATTGCAACAAAATTGGAGTCTTGGTACCTTTTTAGCCCTTTTAGGTTTGGCATGACTACTTATAGATTAATGGACTTTGGAGGCTTGGAGATCAGATTATCCCCTTGAACTTGATCCTCAGATGTGTCCAAATTGATGAAAAGGCTTGGATTGATCAGATATGGACAAATCGAGCAAAATGCACAAAATCTGCCAAATCTGCTTTAAAAAGAATCAGTTAATGATGCCATGTTTCAAGGGCTGTATCTCCTTGCTCAAATTGAATTTGGAGATGATCTGGTACTTGTTAGAAAGCCCTCATGGCATACTTTAACTTTGATGTACACCCCTAGACCTGGTTTGACTTAGATCAAGGTGAAAACTGCCCCATTTTCATGTTTTCAGCCATTTTGATCACTCCATAACTAAAAATCCATGAATAATTGGAATAAGATGTAGTTGACACTTCTAAAGTATGCCATGAGAGCTACAAATCCATCTTTGGACCATCCAAAATGGTTGCTTGTATCTCAAGTTATGGTCTTTGGAAGTTGGTACCCTAGCCACTTTGTTCCATAACTTAGAAAAATTCTAAGTTTTTTATGGTTACCCCTTTTACAAGTTAACTCACTTTCTTTGATTTTTATTGATGAATGATGATTCCAATCACATATTAACATTGTTTTAAGGTCAAAGAACCATAATTGTGAAAATTTCCAAAAAGTCAAACTTGATTTTGTGCACAGTTGACTTTTTATCGGATGAAATCGGAACAGTGTGATCCTTTGTGAAATTAAGTCCTTGACCTACATCAAACCTAATGGATATATCCCATAGATGTTATAGGGTGTATTGAATCATGTACCATGGTTTGGGAGCATGTCTTGGTCAAAAGTCAAAGGTACAGTTGACTTTTCCCTCGAAACCCTAATTGTGGTCCTGATGAAATTGAAACTTGTAGATCAAGCTTCTTGGATCAATCCATTGTTGCAATTGGATCAATGTAGTGTATTAGAGACCCTCAAATCATGTCTTGAGGTCTTGGCTCTTGTTTTGTCCCAAAAGTCAACTTAGGGGTGAATTAGGTCAAGAAACCCTAATTCTTGATTTTTGGGTAAATGCATCCCCTGAGGTTAAATTGACTTGATGATTAGGTCCATGAGGTCCCTTGGAGTATATTGGGTTGTGCTTTGAAGAATTGGCTCATGCCCAGAGGAAAATTTCCATCTGGAGGCCTCATTCGACCAAAACCCTAATTTGGTGACACTAGCGATCTTGAGGCTTGATCCACTTGGAATGTTGCAACTTTGTGCTTGATTCTTGATGTGGGAGTCCTCTTGATCCCGTATGGATGTTTGAGAGGTTAGACAAGTTGAAGATCATTTCATTTCTTGATTGATCCTTTGTCTAAGGCTCTGAGAGGGCTTGAAACCCTAATTCCTGATTGTGGTGAATGCTCAAACATCTCTGAGGATATTGATGAGGCATGATAGTTCATCCATATTATGGTAAGGTCTTCACAATGATGGGAAATCTTAGTGCTCAAAATTTTATGACAGATGTCCCTATTTAATCTTCTTGGACCCGAAGGTGTGAATGGCGAAGGTATTCTGGCATTCGGGGTGCAAGAGGATTAAATATCGGAACGCTCAAAATTTTGATGGTGGTTATGAATGACAAATTACTCGTTCATCTTCTTTTGCTAAGCAATGGTGCTTTAGAAAAGGTGAAAACTTCCCCTCGATCCTGGTCTTCAACCATGGAACTGGTCTCAGTTTCTGATATAAACTTCCCCTCGATCATGGTCTTTAACCATGGAATTGGTCTCAGTTTCTGATATAAACTTCCCCTCAATCCTAGTCTTCATCCAAGGAACTGGTCTCAATTTCTGAAATAAACTTCCCCTCGATCCTGGTCTTCAGCCAAGGAATTGGTCTCAGTTTCTGATATAAACTTCCCCTCGATCCTAGTCTTCAGCCAAGGAACTGGTCTTAGTTTCTGATATAAACTTCCCCTCGATTCTAGTCTTCAGCCAAGGAACTGGTCTCAGTTTCTTTTGTCAATAAACTTTCTTGACAAGGGATGCTATTTGTAGCAGTTTTCATCAAACTTCTCGCCGAATTTTCCCGGGGAGATGCCATTTGATGGGAAAGAGTTTTGATGTCAGACTTGCTGGGGAAACCCATTCGTCTGAGCTGTAGAGTTATACAAACCTCTCTGTTGGAGATGCCATTTATTGACTCTACTGGGGAAAACGAGTCTCTTGAGAGACTATTTTCTGCTTGGGGGTATTACATCATACTTTTCTCGAGATCTTCTCAGAGAAATGCCATGTGATGTAATCCAATTTTGAGGTGTTGATGACTTCATTAACATTGACTCTCTTGGAGAGAAAAATCAATGTGTTGCTGAGATTCTGTAGTTGAGAGGCTTTCTCTGGGGATTTTCCTTAATCCTGGAAAGCGAAGATATCATCTTCAATGGCGAAGAGTGACATTTGTCGAAGAACTTCTTGCTTTTCAGAGGTTCAAGTTATCAAAGTGGTCAAGGGTCGTCCCCGTTCCAGAAATAAACTGGAGGAGAGAGTTTTTAGATGATTTGCTTCCTGATGAGGAAAGAACTGACAACTCGATTGACAAAAGGACTTTACCACTTAGAGTTAAGACTGACTTGAGTGATAGTGATCTAATATGAATATGAATACAAATCAATAATGCATGATGTATGTATGTTTATGCTGACAAAACTGACACGACATACAGGCTAATAGATGAACACGACTAGATACTCGGCCACTGCAGGGGACAAAGAAATATCGTTCGGTCCAAGATAGAAATTCTGCCTTGCTTAGGAGAGATAGTCCCTGTGGGGAAAATGTTGGTCGGGCTTAGGAGATAAGAACTTGGTCGGGGATGTCGGACGGAATATTCGCATCTGACGCAGCTGATCCTTCATTCAGGCGCACTGGCCTAGAAGGAGTACGTCAATTCTGCACCTTAAAGTTCAATCACCTTTGGAGAAGCGATCGATGTTCTCTCGATGTTAAACAGTCAAAAGAATTGCCATCTTTATTTTAAAAGTAGAAAAATTTGACAAGTAAATTCATTTTTATTTTATTTCAAGAATCGTTAATCATGTTAAAATGTCGTTCTGTAAAGCTAAAACAAATAAGAATTGCAAACAAAAGCACTAAGGCTCAAATTTTATTGATAGGATGGAAATCAGCCAAACGCGTGATCCCATAGAGTATTTACAAAATTAGAAACTGGTAATTTAAGGGAAAACATAACAACCGTCATCCTTCTACCAATTCTGGACATCCTGAGCTTCCGTCGAAGATGACCTTGGCTGGAGTTTTATGATGGATGGCATTACTGCTTGTCGAGGGATTTACCCCTTTGTTGGACGTAGTTACTTGCCATTAACCCCCTAACTTTTGCCTGGATTGTACTTTGAGATTTCCAATCCATCGGGACGATTTTTGATTATGTCTAAAATTTTTTCCTGGATTGCCCTTTCGGGTTTTCAATCCACCGAGACATTTTTTTTATTATTTTTTTTTTATTTTTTTTATTTAGGCAAAGTATTTCTTGACTACATCAACATTAGTGGGGTAGGAAAATTCCTCTCCATCCATGGTTGTGAGTCTCAATGCACCGCCTGAGAAAGCTTTCTTGATCACATAGGGGCCGTCATAATTCGGGGTCCATTTTCCCCGAATTAGTGAGAAATGATTGTATCTTCTTGAGCACGAGGTCTCCTTTCCTGAAGACGCGAGGTCGGACCTTTTTGTCAAACGCCTTCTTCATTCTTTGCTGATACAACTGACCATGGTATAAAGCCGTTATTCGCTTCTCTTCGATCAAATTCAGTTCGTCGTGTCGACTTTGACACCATTCAGCTTCTGTTAGCTTGGCTTCCATCAATACCCGGATTGATGGGATCTCTACTTCTATGGGAAGCACTGCTTTCATGCCATATACTAGAGAGAAAGGGGTTGCCCCTATTGAAGAGTGGACAAATGTGCGATAACCATGAAGAGCAAATGGTAGCATCTCGTGCCAGTCTTTATAGTTTACTACCATCTTCTGAACAATCTTCTTGTTGTTCTTGTTAGCTGCTTCTACCGCTCCGTTTATCTTGGGTCGGTAGGGAGATGAGTTATGGTGTTCGATCTTGAACTCAGCGCATAACTCTTTCATAATCTTATTGTTCAAGTTGGATCCATCATCAGTAATGATCTAGCTAGGAACACCATAACGGCAGATGAGATTATTTTTGATAAAGTGGATCACGACTTGTCGGGTTACATTGGTGTACGATGCTGCTTCGACCGACTTGGTGAAGTAGTCAATGGCTACCAGGATGAACCGATGTCCGTTCGAAGCCTTGGGTTCAATCATGCCAATCATGTCGATTCCCTATATGGAAAAAGGCCATGGGTAAGAAATAACTTTGAGATGCGTGGCGGTACATGGATTTTGTCTGAGTATATCTGACACTTATGACACTTCCTCATGTACTTGTAGCAATCTGATTCCATTGTCAGCCAATAGTATCCTGCTCTCAGAATTTTTCTCTCCATTGTGTGTCCGTTGGCATGAGTGCCAAAGGATCCTTCATGAATTTCTTTGATCAACATGTTTGCTTCTGGTCTGTCTACGCATCAGAGCATGACCATGTCAAAGTTTCTCTTATAGAGTGTATCACCTCTCAGGAAGAAGTTGCCTGCCAACCTTCTGAGGGTCTTTCTGTCTTTTCTGGATGCCCTAGGTGGGTACTCTTGTTTCTGAAGGAAGCATTTGATATCGTGATACCAAGGTTTATCGTCTATGATTGCTTCAATAGTGAAGATGTAAGCAGGCCGTTCAAGGCGCATTATGTCAATCTTTGGTATGTCATTCCATTGACCTACACTAATCATTGAAGAGAGAGTGGCTAATGCATTAGCCATATGATTCTCCTCACGAGGGATGTGATGAAACTCGATTCCGTCGAAGAATGGTAACAACCTTCTCGCGTAATCTTTGTAAGGAATCAGTCCTAATTGGTATGTTTTCCAATCTCCTTTTATCTGATTGATAACCAGGGCTGAGTCGCCATATACATCCAAGCTCTTGATCCTGAAGTCGATCGCTTCTTCGAGACCCATGTTACAAGTTTCGTATTCGGCCTCGTTGTTTGTACACTTGAATGTCAGTCGCGCGGTGAAAGGAATGTGGGTACCCTGAGGTGTTATGATGATTTCCCCAATTCCGTTTCCATAATAATTGATAGCTCCGTCAAAGATTAATCCCCATTGGGAACCTGGTTCTGGCCCTTCACTGGGTAGCGGTTCATCGCAATCTTTCATTTTCAAGTACATGGCATCTTCGTCTGGGAAATCAAATCCGACTGATTCTTGATCGTTAATTGGTTGATGAGCCAAATGATCGGCTAAAACACTTCCTTTTACGGCTTTCTGAGCATGGTACTCGATATCGTATTCTGATAACAACATCTGCCAACGGGCAATCCTTTCCGTGAGAGCATGCTTTTCAAAGACGTACTTGATTGGATCCATTTCGGAGATTAACCAAGTAGTGTGACAAATCATATACTGGCGAAGACGTTTGGCTGCCCAACCCAGAGCACAGAAGTTTTCTCGAGCATAGTGTACCGAGTCTCATAGTCGGTGAATTTCTTGCTTAAATAGTAAATGGCAGACTCTTTTCTTTTTATTTCATCTTGTTGGCCAAGTACACAACCCATGGAGTCTTCCAAGACTGTTAAATAGATGATCAGTGGTCTTCCTTCCACTGAAGGTGATAGAATCGGTGGATTCAACCGGTATTCCTTGATACTATCGAAGGCAGTTTGGTAGTCTTCTGTCCAAACGCAGTCCTGATTCTTTTTGAGTAATTTAAAAATTGGCGCATATGTCGCGGTCATGAGGAATATGAATCGGGAGATGTAATTCAGACGTCCCAAGAATCCCCTGACTTATTTTTCAGTCTTTGGAGAAGGAATTTCTTGAATGGCCTTGACCTTGTCAGGATCAACCTCAATTCCTTTCTGGCTGACGATGAACCCTAAAGGTTTCCCTGAATGGACACCGAATATGCATTTATTGGTATTCAAGCGGAGTTTCTACTTCCTCAGACGCTCGAATAGCTTTAATAGGTGGGTCACATGCTCCTCTTCTGTCATTGATTTGGCAACCATATCATCGACATACACTTCTATTTCTTTGTGTATCAGGTCGTGGAACAAAGTAGTCATAGCCCTTTGATAGGTTGCCCCGACGTTCTTCAAACCGAACGACATTACCTTGTAACAAAAGGTACCCCATGGGGTGATGAACGAAGTTTTCTCCATATCTTCTGGCACCATTTTTATCTGGTTATAGCCCGAGAATCCATCCATGAAGGAGAATACTTTGAACTTTGTTGTACTATCTACTAGCATGTCAATGTGCGGTAAGGGAAAGTCATCCTTTGGACTGGCTTTGTTCAGATCCCTGTAGTCTACACACATTCTGACTTTTCTGTCCTTTTTTGGAACTGGTACTATGTTGGCTAACCATTGAGGATATTCTGATGTGGCGAGGAAACTCGCGTCAATCTATTTTTGTACTTCCTCTATGATTTTGATGGCCATGTCCAGATGAGTCCGTCTCAACCTTTGTTTTACTGGCGGACATTCTGATCTTAACGGTAGATGATGTTCCACGATGCTGGTATCCAACCCTGGCATGTCCTGGTAGGACCAAGCAAATACATCGGGAAACTCTTTGAGAAGCTTTGTCAAACTTTCTTTGACAATTGGACTGAGTAGTGCCCCAATCTTGACTTTTTTTCTCTCTTCCTCTAAACCCAAATTGACCGTTTCTAACGTCTCTTTGTGAGGTTTAATGGACCTTTCCTCTTGTCTGAGTAATCGGGAGATCTCGTCTAGAATTTTTTCGTTATTTTCTTCTTCAGCTTCAAATACCAGGAATTCAAAGTTGGGAGAAGGCATTAGATCGTATGTTTCAATGGGGTTTAAAACAAGCAATCTGCATGACGTGATGATTTGTTTTTAGAAGAGATAGAGAGAAATGCAAGAGTGTGTGCAGTGTAATTTTTTGAAAAATGCTTGTTTTTATTATTTGAGTTGTTTTTTTTAGGATTACCATTTTCTGAAAAAGCGAAAAGAGAAAACAGCAATACATGCAGAAATTACAGAATGATGTTATTTTATTTATGATCTTGTCGATTCTTGAAACTACAGCCCTATAAAACAAAACTCAGTCGCTTTGAGCGAAGCGAAGAGAGACATTTACAGAAAGTGAACCCTATCAAAACATATGTTTCACCTGGGCATGGTGAAAGGTTAAGTTAAAGACATCAATTACTTAGACTTATGAACAACTTTCGGAATGTTGACTGCAACCCATTGGCGGCGAACTCCTCGGTGAATCACAAAGTCTGGTACCTTCTTTCTTGGCTTGTCTTCAGAAATAACGCTGATTTCTGGTGGAGCAGGATCATTGGAATTTGTCTCCCAGGAAGAGTTGTCGTAGGAGGAGTCTTCTGTTGTATTTTGCACAGTGTCTGTACTCTCAGGTATATCTCCCCATCCAGTTGGCTGGATGTCTTTGAGCCTAATACGAGAGCTTTCCAGAGCGGTGTACTTGACTAAGAAGTCGAATTTGCCACTCGGTTGTCCTAAGGTGTCCCACACCTCTTTGGAACTGGAGGAGTCATCCCTTTCGATGACGTTGACCTCAGGAAAGGCATAGTTAAGGAACCCTTGTCTTGTAATTGTTGCGAATTCATCATTGTACTGGATATTTTCTGAATGCCCTGAGTAATGATCCCATGATTTGGTGGGGACACAAGTATTCTTTTCAATGATGCTCAACTGATATGCATCGTTCGGCTGACTCTTTTGCCCTGAGTTTCCTGGGTACGGCTGCCAGATAGGCAAGCCATCCATTGGGCCATAATAGTCGTGGTCAAAGTTGTCTTTCATTAGAGTGTCCTCCTCTAATGAGTTCGGTGTAACACGACATCCTTCCGGATCACAATCTCCGTATATCATCTTGACATCTGACCTCGGTATATATCTCGGACTCTGTGCGGGATAGAAAAATGGCATAGGCACCTCTCCCTGAGACATATAACCGTCCTCGTAAGATAGGGCTTCCATTCTTCATCTGTATCAGAGGAATCCCCTCGTTGATGGTATGTACTTCTTGAGATACTGGGTGGAGAAAACCTCCGCTGTGGAAGAAGTTCTGAATGGGATGAAGACTTTCATCGTTAATAGCAGTCTGGGTACTGGTTGAGGAAAAACCAAGACCCTTCTTTGTTTTGTTATCTGTAGGAATGACGAGCTGCCCCCATCCTTTTGCATTGTTACTTTTAATCACTTCGAGAGAATCCTTGTATGAGGAAATCGATGTTCCCTTTTCTGATTGGTTGTCATTGATCACTGAAAGTGCTTGGAACTGAGTTCCAACAACATCCTCTGGTTCTACACAAGTGGACGACGATAAGTTACTCACGATCAAGGCTTGTTCTCCGCAGACTGTGACCAGTTGGTCGTCCTTGACAAACTTCAGTTTCTGGTGAAACGTCGAAGTGACTTCCCCAGCCTCGTGTATCCAAAGTCTTCGCCGATAACCATTTTTCAGGATCCGTCAAATGCTTTGACGATGACCTAACTGCCTCTCATCGGAGATCCTTTGAATGATAGTCGCATTAGAGTGGACTTCGGCATCGCGTTTAGAGCTGATCCGGTGTCTACCAGTACGCTGGCTAAAGCATCGTCCTAGCAGTTAACTGTAATATTGAGTGCCATATTATGGTTTTGGCCTTCTTGCGACAGGTCTTCATCACTAAATCACAAGTTATTGCAGGAAGTGATGTTGGAGATGATGGTGTCGAATTGTCTTATTGTCACATCCTGTTCCACAAACGCTTGCTCTAGGACTTTCTGTAGAGCTTCCCTGTGAGCTTCGGAACTGAGTAAAAGAGATTGCACAGAGATTTTTGAAGGAGTTTGCAACAGCTGATCAACAATGTTGTACTCACTCTTTTGGATGAGCTTTAGCATCTCATCATTGCTCTTTGAAAGGTCGGGATCATTGGATTGACCGGCTGGTTGATTAGGAACTTCCGTCTGGGGTTCCTTGTCTTCGGTGGGTTCTCCAACTCCTCGGTTGAAGATCCGACCTCTCCGTGTTACTCGAATGATGTCTGCAATATTCATGACGGAGGGTAATGGAGTTTTCTTTCCATTTTCAATTGTTGTTGCACCGTATTTATTAGGGATAGCCTTTTCAGATTTGTACGGTAATGGTCCTGGCAGATAGATAACTACAGGAGCCTTCTTATTTTTCTAACCATCGTAGCCGGCCTCAATTGGTTCGAGGTTGAGAATCCTTCCACTATCAGGAGGAACTCTTGATTCATGGAGTAGAGGGATTATGGCGCACACATCTTTGGCCACTTCTCGTTTAGGGATCAAGACAACTTCTTTGCCCTGATTAGGATGATATTCTGACATTGAACCAGAGCTCGACCATGGTTAAATCTATTTGTGGTCCAAATGACTTTGAAGGGCTGCTCGTACGAGGTAACATCCTTGGTTATTTTTAGAGCAAACTCTACAGCGCTCATAGTTGTGTGGCGGCACCCGACCACGTCCGATCTGTATGCATTGTAACCTTACTAGATCTGTCTCCATTGATCGAACATCCTGATTTTGATGTCTAGTAGGGTTTCCATTAGTCATATTGACTTGTTGTGTGTCTTCATCTAGATAGATTGGAAGCCACCAGTGGTTTAACAAGTGTTGAAGAGTCCTTTGAATGAGTGCACATCCTTGGTCACTCTCACGACACACTTTACAGTTATGATATTCATGCGAAGTCAGGAAACCGAGCTGGACTTGTGTAGCGTGTAATTCCACCAAGCTGGTATGCATCAAACGAATATCAAAGATTTGAATCATATTAACTTGATAATGACTTCTATCGCGGTAATCCTGAATCCATCCAAGATCCATCTGACACTGGAGGGCCTCTTGTACAAAAGAGCATCCCTGTTTGTTTACCGAGCAGACCAGAAAGGAATCGTAATCGTGTTGTGGCAGATTATGATGTTTACTTTGCCTTGAGTGCATTACCACCAAGTTGACATTCATCGCACGGATGTCGTGGTTCTGAATGATGTTGGAATTTGTATAAGTCATGTTGACCTCACAAATTAGGTGATCTTGGATCCATCCGAGATCCATCTGTTCTTGTAGAGCTGACTGCACCACAGAACATCCTTGATAATTTTTAAAGCAAATATCACACTGGTGATAGCTATGAGACGGTACATGACCATATCCACTTTGTCTACAATGCATCTTGACCAGGTTGGTTCCCAATAAGACTACATAATGAATTTGATAGTTGTGCTTAGACTGTTCTTCTATCAAATTTACCGCAGCTTTCTTGTGTTAAGGCAACGGGTTCATCTGAACATTAGGATTCATATCCTTGAAGGATATGACCCTGCTCCTAACAAGCTTCTGCACATCAGATTTGAAGCTGAGACAGTTTTCTATGTTATGCCCTGGTCTTCCTTGATGGTACGAGCAAGTATGATCCGCCTTGAACCAAAACGGCAGATTTTTCGGTACTTTAAGAGGAGACCTGGTTTGGACGTGCCCTTTGACTAGTAGTAATGCAAACAGTTCTGTGCACAACATCGGTATAGGGTCGAACCCTGGTGGTCGCGTTGTACGATTATTGTTCTACTGAGGACGAGCCTGCTGAAGAGGCTGTTGTGTCCCTTGCTGATATTCTTGTTGATTCGGTTGGCTCTGAGCAACCTGAGGTTGAAACGTAGGAACAGGCGCAGGGTTGATAGCAGGAGTTACAGCTGCTACTGGTTGGTAACGTCGCCTTTGCTTTTCGAGAGAGATATTGCCAATATCTTGCTCTTTTATGTTAGGGAAAGCACTACCGTATCTTTTGGTACTGCTTGATGGTCCAGCGTCTTTAACTAAACGTCCTTCTCAGACCGCTTCCTCAAGACGAACACCCATACCCACCTTCTCGGACCGCTTCATCAAGGTTTTCAAGAAGACCTTTGTCATATCTTTTTCCTCAAGAGGTGGACAAATTCTGGCGGCAATTTCACGCCATCTCTGAGCATATTCCTTAAAGGTTTCCTTATCCTTCTGCGACATGGCTCTGAGTTAATCTCTGTCAGGTGTCATGTCCAGGTTATACTTATATTGTTGAACAAAGGCAGCGCCAAGATCTCTGAAAGTGACGATCTTAGTGCGGTTCAAACCCATGTACCATTTGAGTGCGGCATCGGTTAAACTATCTTGGAAATAGTGGATCAGTAGCTGTTGGTTCTCTGTCTGAGTTGACATCCTTCGAGCGTACATCACCAAATGAATTTGAGGGCAAGAGTTACCCTTGTACTTTTCAAATTCAGGCACTTTGAACTTGTGCGGAACTTTCACATTGGGGACCAAACAAAGGTCTGCGGCGTCCTTTCCAAATAGATCCTGACCGCGAATAACTTGCAGTTCCTTCTGCATTTCTAGGAACTGTTCCTGGAATTCCCGCATTCTGTCGTCCATACTTTCGTTTCCACCAATCGGTATCTGTGGAATCTGCCCTTCCAGGACAGTGTGGACCACGGGTGGTGGTATAGTCATTACGACAGTGACTCTTGGTGCTTATTTCTCCCGAAGTTTGTAACCTTCAGGAGTTGCTGTCATGCCCCTTGCATCTTCGTTTTCCTAAAGTTTGTAACCTTCAGACCCAGTGGTTCCTGCTGTGGTTTCTGGATCTTCCGTGATTGGCAGAATATATCCTTCCGGGATATAGTTAAGTGGCATGCCCCAGGGACGATCTTTAGGCATGTTGTACCGAGGATCGTACTTTTCCACTATGGGCGTAGATGTGATCTCTGAGATCACAGTCCTTTGTATCTGAGCTGCTGCCAGAGCTTGCATGTCATTGTGAAGTTTCCTCAGATCTTCTTTCAGAGCGTCGAGTTCTTCTCTCAACTCTCTGTTCTCTTCCTCGAGATTATCCATTTTATTTTGTCGATTGGCCCGAGTATTGTACGAATGAGATAGTTTGACTCTAGAATCGAGACACAAACATGAGATTCGTAGGTAAGAAGAATGCGTTATGTGAGAATGATGAATGATATGCAATGATTATATTAAAAAAAAAAATTTAATCAAAAGAAACTTCAACAATTGGATTGCAAATATCATACAGTGGGGAAGCCCCGTTTTATTGAATTCAAAGATTGCGGAATGGGAAATTCAGTAATTTACAAAGTGATGAGGGCTCAGGTGCTGGTTGTGGTACTTTCCTTCTCTTTAACCAGGGCTCTTGAGCCGTTGTCGGGTTGTCATTCCTTTGCCAAGTGAAAGAAGCGAGCAAATTCCTTTGTTCATCTTGATTTTCTACAGCATGTTGCTCCAAAACCTCGATCAGAGTATCTTTTTCTTTTAACTATTGCTGTATTTTGTTACACTCCACATTGAGAATACGATACTTGTTTTTCCAAGACTTCTTTACCTGTTGAACTTTGTTGAGAGTAACCTAACGTTTTTCCGTATCAGACATAAAATAAAGGACAGATTCCTTTAACGGAAGAACTTCTTGACGAGGGTAAGGCATCCTCAGCTTGAGAGCTCTAGTTTGTACCCAGTGGAGATAAGGTTCCACAGAGATACAGTCTGGTTTTCCTAGAGACTCTCTTCCTTTCCGGTGAACACGTTTCCAGGCATGCATTATTTATGTCTTTATTGCCTTGTCATTTTCTCCTTCCTTGAAGAAAAGACCTTCCATATGAACATTACGCGGGACATGTCTCATCGGGTATCCAAATTGACGGCGAACTAATACTGAATGATAGTTGATTCCTCCTTTAGTTCCTATCAGGGGTATATTAGGGAAGTTTCCACAATGGTCAATGATTCCTATCCCGCCATAGATTCGGTTGTACCAGTCTATATCTGAGTTGGTAAGAGACATGATTCTCTGTAACCAACGTAAAGCACTCTTATGATCCCAAAATGCAGCAGACTTGGGTAAATGGGAAGTGAACCATTTGTATAGCAGGGGTACATATCATGTGATCATTCCTCAGCTATACAAATTCCTTAAGTGTACAGAATGATAAGCATCTGCGAGCAAGGTCGGTACAGGGTTCCCAATTAGAAAAATATTAATGGCATTGATATCAACGAAGTCATCAATGTTAAGAAACAGAAATAACCCGTAGGTGAGTAAGACAAAGATGCGCTCGAAGGCAGTCACGTTCCCTATACTAGCAAAGTACATGGCTTTTTATGTTAAAAACTTGGCTGGTAAACCTTGGATTCCACCCTTAGTGGTCATGTGAGTCCTGACTTCTGACTTGTCCAAATAGATAACTCTTGCAATGATTTGATCCTTTGGAATTTCTTCCAGTCCGGAAAAGAGAGCTTGGTCAGTGATGGGTAAATCAGTCAGATGAGAGTACTCCTCCAGTGTTGGTGCAAGTTGACAATCCGAGAATGTAAAATAGTGATAGACCGGATCATAGAACTGAATGAGCATAGCCAGGATTCCCTCAATTACATGGACCCTTAACAGAGACAACAGTCCTCTGTACTTAGCTCTGAAAGCATCAGGGTTGGTGATCATCCTTGCCAACCCTCTCAAATCCTCTAGTTTTGGATCCTTGAAGGTGTACTTGCGAGTCTTCCTTCTACCGAAATCCATAACGCAATCTTTTTTCCTTCTGACATTTGCAATCATTGTCTTAGTTTAATTTGAAAAAGAGAGACTAGAAAAGAAAATTTTCTTTGTTTAATGTTTTTTAATGAAATGAATACATGAATGCAGCACATAAAAACATTGAAAAAACATGGGGTCAAAGGTTCGGTGTCATGAAGTCATGGCTCTACCCATCCCCAAAGGTTGTACTGGTGATTTTTTTAGTTTCCTCAAAATCATTGACCCCTCTTGGGATAACAACAGCAGGTTGGTTCACCCGAGCGAGCTGCAGTATCTTAGAGTAATCTCAAATGAGGGTAGTATCGCGTGACAATTATTTCCGATAGCTTCCGCACTACAAAATAGTAACAAGGTCTCAGCCTACTAAATCCTCAGTTTCATGGACACCACAATCGAACAATCTGCTTTCAATAACCAAAGTCGTATAGGCATTGAATCTGCAAAGGGTATCTCCACTGATTCGATGGTCGACCGGGGTCTCTTATTTGGGAGTCACTCCCTGTAAGATTACATGTCTAGTGCCATCACTTATCTTAGGTGTCAATCAAACTTTCTAGATGCGGCATCACCCGCAGTCCCATTAGCAGAAAAATAAACACGGTTATCAATTAGGAAAAGCGATATATATATATATATATATATATATATATATATATATATATATATATATATATATATATATATATATATATATTTATTCCTAAAACTAACATCCTAGACCTCTTAAGAGCTATAGCCTAGTCCTATACAAATAAAATGACTCCCTAGTAGAGTAGCCATTTTTCTGTTGAAAAATGGGGACGATGCCCCAAGGATAATTCTAAGGACTCCCCAGCAGAGTCGCCATTTTTCTGTTGGAAAATGGGGACGGTACCCCAAGGATCATTCTAAGGACTCCCCAGCAGAGTCTCCATTTTTCTGTAGCGAGCGATTTTTGTCGGTGACGCGACCACCTTATCGCTGGGTTTTCCTCACCGCAATAGTAGGAGGGGGATGCTACTTTCTGATTTCTTATTTATACCATGAAGCTGGAAGGGAAAGGGAAGCTATCTAAACCTAACCTTGCACGTGGATGTTTAACTGAACAAACACTTAAAAGAGATTGGGGAGTCCGGGGTCAGGTTATACAATGGGGTGCTGTCAGTTACCCATCCTATATGTGGTTATCCATAAGATATTAGCTTTAGGTTTCGCTTTGTACTTGATAGTGTTTATCCGTTAATGGGTTGGGAAAGTTTCTTGGGAAGTATGAGTAAGTGAGTGAGTTTTTGTTTTCTGTGGAAAATGGGGATGAATGATGACTAAGGTATGAAACCCAGAGTCTTTGACTGATGTGTGAAGGTACTGGACCTAAAGTTTTTGATTAGTATGCTCGCTAAGATTTCGCAATCTTATACCTAAGTATTCCCGTTTAAACGAAACAGTGAAATCAGAGCAATCGTAGTTCCCCTTATTCTATGGGAGGAAAAAGATATTTTGGTGTCTTGTTCAAAGCCCAAGATTGAAGCTAAAAGGTTTTGACTGAGAGAGAATTTGTCATCTCTAAAGAGGTATTGTTGATTTTTGTGTGCCTTGATCAAAGCCCAAGGTTGAAGCTAAGAGGTTGATTGACTCCATTGGGGGAATCCTTACCCAAAGCCTAAGAGGAGGCTGGATAAGACCGACTCAACAAGAGAGTGTATATATTGGTGTCTTGTACAAATCCCATGATTGAGGCAAAAAGAGACTGACTCTTTAGGGATATCATTATACAAAGCCTAAGAGGAGGCTGAAAAAGGTTTTCACTCCGTCAGGGAGGTTTGTATGTGTCCTGTACAAAGCCTAAGATTGAGGCTGAAATGGGAAATTTAACTGACTCTGGTGAGGATACTTTTATGTACCATGTACAAAGCCCAAGATTGAGGCTGAAATGAATTTGACTCTGCTTGGGAAATCATTCCTCGAAGCCTAAAAGAAGGCTGGGAGGAAATGGCTCTGTCGGGGAAGATATCTATCCCAAGATTAAGGGATGGAGATGAAGATTTATGTCTTGTACAAAGCCCAAGATTGAGGCTAAAAGGGTTTTACTCAACAAGAGAGTGCTTTTATCTGTCCTGTACAAAGCCCAGGATTATGGATGAACAAGCTGGAGAAATCATTATACAAAGCCTAAGAGGAGGCTAGCTTCTTCTAGGGGGAATCTTTATACCAAGCCTAAGAGGAGGCTAGAAAAATATTGACTCAACAAGAGAGTATTTGTGTCTATCTTGTACAAAGCCCAAGATTGAGGCTAAAGAGGTTGACTCAACAAGAGAGTTTGAAAGGGTGAGTTGACTCAACCAGAGAGTTTGAACAGTGATAGACTCAACAAGAGAGTCTGAAAAGGTGATCGACTCAACAAGAGAGTCTGAAGGTTGATTGAATCAACAAGAGAGTCTGAAAAGGTTAACTCCGCTAGGGAGAATCATTGTACAAAGCCCAAGAGGAGGCTATCTGTACTGAGGAAAGGTCTTTACACAAAGCCTAAGAGGAGGCTATCTTCTATCGGGGATAATTGAGATCTCAAGGCAGGTCCGAATGGGGAATAAACTCTTGTTGAGGATTACAGAAGAATTGAGGTATCAGATGCCTTGAGGTTCTGATTTGGGATAGTGTTATACTGATGATAACCTAACCCTGGTTGGGGAATTTCTAGGAGAGATACTGGGTTTCAGCTCTACTGGAGATTGATAAAAAATGAACAGGGTTTCTTCCTATATTTGTAGGGAACTTGAGAATGTCTTTGAGATCCAAGGGGATTTAGACTGTCCAATTCTATTAGTGTGGAAGAGTTTTATCTTTTGTATGATGCCCAAGAGGAGGCAAGTGTATTAAGGGATGAGAATCAACCCTAATTTGGCCTGAGGTTTTGACACTGGAAAGACTGCTCTAGCAAAGGATGACTAAGTTGTGTCTTATACCTTTAAGAGGTCCTCAGGGTCCTTGTATTAAGCCCAAGAGAAGGCATGAGAACTTCTAAAAAGCCGAAGGGTCCTTGTACAAAGCCCAAGAGGAGGCGGGGATACTTTTAGGAAGCCTATGGGTCCCAAACCAAGAAAAGTTCAAGAAATTCTATTCAACGAGAATAGATCATTTAGTGAAGGTTCGAAGGTTTGGAGAAACTCAAGAGATGCTATTCACCAAGAATAGATCAACTCTGGGGAGTAGAATTCCTTTGACAATTTCTAAAATGACAGTTGTAGCGCGATTTTTGTGTTTTCGAATCACTAGTGCTTTGGTACTACAGTTCGATTCATTTTTTATCCTGTGAAGCTGATTAAGGAAGGGAAATAGATGTCTCCAATTAACCCTGCTTGCATACTAAGGTTAAACAGTCAAAACTGTTGGTTTACAGATGCTATCAAAATAGGGGGTCTGTCGTTAGGTTATTTCATTTAAGAATGGAGTGTCGTGACTGTACATAATGATTTTGGTAAGGTACTAGGTCTGATGTTTTTGATGGATGTGTGAAGGTACTGGACTTTGAGTTTTTTTTATTAGTATGCTCGCTAAGATTTCGCAATCTTATGCCTACGTATTCCCGTTTAACAAAACAGGGAAATCAGAGCGATCGTAGTTCCTCCTATTCTATGGGAGGAAAGAGATGTTTTGGTGTCTTGTTCAAATCCCAAGACATGAAGCTAAAGGTGATTTGTATCTTGATCAAAGCCCAAGATATGAAGCTAAAGGGTTTTGGCTGAGAGAGAATTTGTCATCTCTAAAGAGGCATTGGATTTCCTCTGGGGGAATTGTTGATTTTTGTGTGCCCTGATCAAAGCACAAGTTTGATGCTAAGAGGTTAATTGACTCAACCGGGGGTTTCTTTATACAAAGCCTAAGAGGAGGCTAGAAGTTTGACTTTTCTGGGGAAAATGTTCTTTCTGTCTTGTACAAAGCCCCAAGGTTGAGGCTAAAAGGGATTTTGACTCCGTTGGGGAGAATGTATCTGGTATAAAGCCCAAGATGGAGGCTGAAAGGGTTTGACTCAACAAGAGAGTACTTTTATCTGTCCTGTTTAAATCCCAAGATGGAGGCTAGAAAGGTTGATTCAACAAGAGAGTCTTGAATAGGTGATTGACTCAACAAGAGAGTCTGAAGGTTGATTGACTCAACAAGAGAGTCTTTTATACTCAACAAGAGAGTGATTTGTTGTCTCGTACGAAGCCCAAGATTGAGGCTAAAAGGAGATTGACTCAACAAGAGAGTCTTTTATACTCAACAAGAGAGTGTTTTGTTGTCTCATACGAAGCTCGAGATTGAGGCTAAAAGGAGATTGACTCAACAAGAGAGTCTTTTATACTCAACAAGAGAGTGTTTTTTACATGTCTTGTACAAAACCCAAGATGGAGGCTAAAAGTGGTTGACTCAACAAGAGTGTCTTAAAAGGTTAGCTCCGCTGTGGAGAATCATTTGTATAAAGCCTAAGAGGAGGCTGACTTACTGCTGACGATTATTGAGATCTTGAGGCGGGTCCCAGTGTGGGGAACTCTCATGAAAGAGACCGGGTTTTTGCTGGAGATTGATCCAGAGTGATCAATGTTTTTTCCTATGTTTGAAAGGAACTTGAGAATGTCTTTGAGACTCAAGAGGTTTCTACTGTCCAAGTCTAGAGTTTTATCTTTTGTACAATGCTCAAGAGGAGGCGCGGGCATTAAGGGATGAGTATCAACCCTATAATGGCCGGAGTTTTAACGTTGGAAAGACTACTCTATCAAAGGATGACTAAGTTCTGTCTTATACCTTTAAGAGGTCATCAGGGTCATTGTATTAAGCCCAAGAGAAGGCATGAGAACTTTTAAGAAGCCGAAGGGTCCTTATACAACGTCCAAGAGGAGGCGGGGATGCTTTTAGGAAGCCTGTGGGTCCCCAAACCAAGAGAAGTTCAAGAAATCCAATTCACAGAGAAGAGATCATTCCAGGAAAGTTCGAGAATTTGGAAGAAACTCAAGAGATGCCATTCACGGAGAAAAGATCATCTCTGGGGAGTTAGAGTTTCGTTGACAATTTCTAAGGGTGACAGTCTGAGAAAAGGTTCACCGAGAATACTACCTTTCTCTTTGTTCCATATTGTTTAACCCCAAGAGAAGGGAAGACTGTATCTGGAATCTTACGGGGGATCTAGTTCTGTTTGTATTCTAGAGTGACCAACAGGCTTTACCTAGTTCTAGACGTAGTTGCTGGGGAAAACTCTAAATAACTATACTAGTATTACACAGTGGATATGTGACAAGTATATAAAAGGATGTGAAAGAAGACTTACAGTGAAACAGCCCCACAATACAGTTATATACATATGAAAGCAGATAAACACTTACACGTTGTAGAGCTTCCATGCTGTTTTTGTTAGTTGTTCAACAAAGAAATTAGGGAAAGTTTTGATAACAACATATGTTTGAATTCAAAATCAAAGGAGAAAGTGCTTTGAAAAGATTGTTGGGGCTTACAGCTCAAGGAGAGGCCCAAGTTTTAACGATGATCGCACCGTTGTCTTAAATATCGTATCGGGAGTTATACAACGACTGAGGCCTAAAAAGTTTTTATGTACAAGGGGATGGTTCTTACACTCTATTAGAGGCCCAAAGATTTATTTTTGTACAAGAGATGGGACTTACAACTCAAGGAGAAGCCCAGGGTTATTTGTTTGAAAACGGCGATCGCGCTGAGGTTTTTGAAAACACAGTGGGTCTTATACAACATCTGAGGCCCAAATCATTTTGGAAAAAAAGGGTTGGGTCTTAAACTCTATTAGAGGCCCAAAGAGTTTGAAAATGAATAAAGATGGGTCTTATAGCTCAAGGAGAAGCCCATGGGTTTTTGTTAAAAAGGCGACGATCGCGCCGAACGTTTGAAAATATACAGAGGGACTTATACAATGTGTGAGGCCCAAAGGTATTATTTACAAAAGGGGTTGGGTCTTACACTCTATTAGAGGCCCAAAAAGTATTTAAAGAAAAAAAATGGGACTTATAGCTCGAGGAGAGGCCTTGAGGATTTCTGTTTTAAACTGGCGATCACGCCAAAATTTTTCAAAATACAGTGGGACTTATACAATATATGAGGCCCAAATAGTTTTGTATTTTCAAAGGGTTGGGTCTTACACTCTCTCAAGAGGCCCAAAGAGTATAAAAAATATTTGTTTAGGGTGATTAAGATCAAAACCCTAAATTAATTTCAAAATGTATTTTAATTAAATAAAAACTTAATTAAAATGATCAAAATTATCAAACATGTGTGAAAAACAAGTTGTGATCTTAGATTAATGTTTGAAAAATCATATTTTTATCCACAAAATGATTGAAAACCAATTAAATTTAGAAAATCAAGGAGGAAAAAATATTTTAAATGTAAAAAACAAATAAAAGACTAATTCTTTGCAAAAAATATCAAGTATATGAAATAAATAATGTTTTTGGGAATTTTTGGCAAAATAAAATATTTTAACATTTTTGTGAATTATTAAAAAAATAATCAACTCAAAATCATTAAAACTCAGAGAGAAATTAATTTCTGAATCAATTAAATAAAATCAAAATATTCAAATATTCAAATTTGTGAAAAAGGCGCCAAGAACATGGGCCAAGAACACGCGCGAAGGGAGTTTTGCTCAGATTTGCATTTTCTATCCAATCTCACTAAATACTTGATGAAATCACACAATCCACATATCAATCTGCTCGTTTTCACCTCACGATCATGTCTATGGTCTTTAATTCCATTTATTTTAAGAATGGAATAAGAAATCAAGACAAAACCTCAAGAACCCTAAAATTTGCATGAAGGCTGAGAATTTTGATACATGATTCAAACAACGCAATTAATTTAGGGGAAAAATTCTATGCATGATTATGAACATTTGGCAAAAGTGTTGTGTGAGGAAATATGCATAGATTAAGAGATGACCACGTTTAGGCTTACTTGAAGGTCGTGACAGCAAGAGCAATGTGATTTTTGAGTTGGAGGTGTTACAGATGAGTTGTGATGATCTGAACAGCTTCCCTACACCATATGGAGTGTGTTTGAATGCTTGGACTTGATTGGAAATGGCTGGATCACTTCATGGCATCTCAACTATAACTTGGTTGAAAACATGAGCAATTGGCTGGTGATTCTGAGAAATCAGTGTTACAGTTGGGTGTTTAATGTTTGATCAGCTCACATATGATGTTTATGAGGTGTTAGAGCAATTGGTTTGAGTGGAATTGCTCTCTACTAAAAAATTCGATAGTGACTTGCTAAGAAAGGCATTTTTGAGAGTGAGAAGATTATTTTGAGAAAGGCAAGTGTTGTAGGCCTTTGGTGTACTTAAACTGGGCACAAATGAGCTCTATTTATAGTAGAGAAAGTTTGTTTTGCAAGCAATAGTGAATGGCAACTGCAGCAGCTCATTGTCCAATTGCATCACTTTGGAATCTTAAGTCTCCTCTAGTCAATGGCTAGAGGTTAGAGCACAGGCCTTTGGTTCCCTAGTTCAGAGATCATCCTTGACTCATTCAGATGGAAAAGGCTCAGTTCATGCCACCTTGCTGCATCCATTGAATGCTCCAAAACCAAATTGGAGTCTTGTCCCCCTTTTAGGCATTTTTAGGTTTGGCATGCTACTTTTAGTTCCAAAGACTTGGGAGGCTGATGGATCAGTGTTTGTTCCTCCTTGGTCTCCCCCTAAGGTGTTCAGATGGATAAACTTGTTTGTCATTTGTACAATTTGATCAAATCGAGCAAAATGCACAAATTTGCCTTGCCATGATAGTTGCAGCAAGGCATATTGCCATTGTCATAACTCTTAGCTCAAATGGGATTTGATGGAGTTCTTGGCCATTTTGGAAAGCTCTCATATGATACAACATATGGGTGATCATAGTTTGTCTTGATACTTTTTGGATCTAAGTGAAAAATTCCCTTACATTTTGAAAAAAGTGAAACAGATTCTGACTTAATGAAAATTTCACTAAGTGTTGGAAAAAGTGGCATTTTCATGTTTTTATCATTTTGGTCACTTCATAACTATAAATCCATGAAGAATTGGAGTGAGGTGTAGTTGACACTTTTAAAGTATACCATGAGATCTACAAATCCATCTTTGGATCAGCCAAAATGGTTGATTGGATCACAAGTTATGATCCTTGGAAGTTGGTATCCTAGCCACTTTGTTCCATAACTTAGAAAATTTCTAAGTTTTTTATGGTTAACCCTTTTACAAGTTATCCCACTTTTCTTTATTTTCTTGATGAATGATAATCCCAATCACACATTAACATCATTTAGGGTCAGGGAACCATAATTGATCGAAAAATCAAAAAGTCAAACTTTGACTTTTAGGCACAGTTGACTTTTTATCAAATGAATTCCAAACTGTGCGATCCTCTATGAAATCAAGTCCTTGACCTAAATCAAACTTGATGGATTGATTTCATAGGTGTTATAGGGTGTATTGAATCATGTTCCAACGTTTAGTCAAAGGCACAGTTGACTTTTTCCGCGAAACCCTAACTGTGGTTCTGATGAACTTGAAACTTGTGAATCAAGCTACTTGGATCAATCCATTGTTGCAAATGGATCAATGTAGTGTATTAGGGACCCTCAAATCATGTCTTGAGGTTTTGGCTCATGCTTTATCACAAAAGTCAACTTAGGGGTGAATTAGGTCAAGAAACCCTAATTCCTGATTTTTTATGAATGCATCCCCTGAGGCTAAATTGACTTGATGATTGGGTTTATGAGGTCCATTAGAGTATTTTAGGTTGTGCTTTGAAGTATTGGCTCATGCCCAAAGGAAAAATTCCATCTGGAGGCCCTGGTCGACCAAAACCCTAATTTGGTGACACTGGCGATCTTGAGGCTTAATCGACTTGGAATGTTGCAGCCTTGTGCTTGATCCTTGATGTGGGAGTTCTATTGATCCATTGTGGATGTTTGAGAGGTTTAGAAAAGTTTAAGATCATGTCATTCCTTGATTGATCCTTTGTCTAAGAGCTCTGAGAGGGCTTGAAACCCTAAGTTTGATTGTAGTGGATGCTCACCCATCTTTGGGGAGACTAATGAGGTATGATGGTTCATCCATATTGTGATGATGGTTTGCACAATGATGGGGAATATTAGTGGTCAAAATTTGGGGTATGACAGATGCCCCTCTTTAATCTTCTTGGACCCGAAGGTGTGAATGGCGAAGGTATTCGGGCATTCGGGGTGCAAGATGATTAAATATCGGAATACCCAAAATTTTGATGGTGGTTATGAATGGTAGTTTGGTTATTCATCTTCTTTTGCTAAGCATTGAGGCTGAGAAAAGGTAAAAACTTCCCATCGATCCTGGTTTTCTACCAAGGAATTGGTCTCAGTTTTCTTTTGAAATAAACTTCCCATTGATCCTAGTTTCCTAACCAAGGAACTGGTCTCAGTTTCTGATATAAACTTCCCCTCGATCCTGGTTTCCTACCAAGGAACTGGTCTAAGTTTTCGAAACAAACTTCCCCTCGATCCTGGTTTCCTACCAAGGAACTAGTCTCAGTTTCTTTAGTCAATAAACTTTCTTGACAAGGGACGCTGTTTGTAGCAGTTTTTCATCAAACTTCTCGCCGAATTTTCCTGGGGAGATGCCATTTGATGGGAAAAAGTTTTGATGTCAGACTTGCTGGGGAACCCATTCCTTTGAGTTTTAGAGGTGCACAAAATTCTCTATTGGAGATGCCATTTGTTGACTCTACTGGGGAAAACGAGTCTCTTGAGAGACTGTTTCCTGCTTGGGGATATTACATCATACCTTCCCTTGAGATCTTCTCGGAGAAATGCCATGTGATGCAATCCAATCCTAAGGTACTGATGACCTTTTTTGTCAGCAAATTTTCCGAAGGAGAACTGCTGTATTGCCTAATCTTTGATTAAGAGGCTTTCTCTGGGGATCTTCCTCAATCCGAGAAAGAGAAAATATCATCTTCAATGGTGAAGAGTGACGTTTGTCGAAAGCTCTCTGGATTTTCAGAGGTTCAAGTTATCAAAGTGGTTAAAGAACCACCTTCAATTCAGAAATGAACTGGAGGAGAGGTTGTTCAGACACGACATTTCCTGACAAGGAAAGAACTGACAACTCGATTGAGAGGACTTTTATCACTAGGGGCTAAGACCGACTAGAGTGATAGTGATGCAATATAAATATGAGTATGAATCAATAATGCATGATGTATGTATGTTTATGCTAACAAAACTGACGCGACATACATACTAGTGGATGAACATGACTGGATACTCGACCACTGTAGGGGACGAGGAAGTACCATTTGGTCCAAAATAGCAATTCTTCCTTGCTTAGGAGAGATAGTCCCTGTGGGGAGCAACGTTGGTCGGGCTTAGGAGATAAGAACTCTGCTGGGGATGTCGGACGGAACATTCGCATCTGACACAACTGATCCTTCGTTCAGGCACACTGGTTTAGAATGAGTACTTTGATTCCGCATTTTGAGGTCCGATTACCTCTGGAGAAGCGATCGATGTTCTTTCGATGTTGAACAGTCAAAAGAATTACCATCTTTATTTTAAAAGCAGAAATTTTTTTACAAGTAAATTCATTTTTGTTTTATTTCAAGAATCGTTGATCATATTAAAATGTCATTCTGTAAAGCTAAAACAAATAAGAATTGCAAACAAAAGCATTAGGGCTCAAATTTTATTGATAGGATGGAAATCAGCCAAACGCGTGATTCCATGGAGTATTTATAAAGTTAGAAAATGGTAATTTAAGGAAAAAGGGCTATATTGAAACATAACGGCCGCTATCTTTCTACCAACTTTGAATTCTGGACATCCTGAGCTTTTGTCGAAGATGACCTTGACTGGAGTTTTCCTGACGGATGGTGTAACTGCTGCTGAGGGATTTGCCCCTTTGTTGGACGTAGTTACTTGCAACTAATCCCTAACTTTTGCCTGGATTGTACTTTGAGGTTTCCAATCCATCGGGATGATTTTTGCTTATGTCTCTAATTTTTGCCTGGACCGCCCTTTCGGGTTTACAAACCACCAAGAGGATTTTTTTTATTTTTTATTTTAGGCGAAGTATTTCTTGACTACATCAACATTTGTGGGGTAGGCAAATTCCTCTCCGTCCATGGTTGCAAGTCTCAGGGCACTGCCTGAGAAAGCTTTCTTGACCACATAGGGTCCGTCATAGTTCGGAGTCCATTTGCCCCGAGAATCAGTGAGAAATGATTGTATCTTTTTTATCACAAGGTCTCCATTCCTGAAGACGCGGGGTCGGACCTTTTTGTCAAACGCCTTCTTCATTCTTTGCTGATATAACTGACTATGGCATAGTGTCGTTATTCGTTTCTCTTCGATCAGATTCAGCTCATCGTGTCGACTTTGACACCATTCAGCCTCTGTTAACTTAGCTTCCATCAATACCCGGATTGATGGGATCTCTACTTCTATGGGAAGCACTGCTTCCATGCCATATACTAGAGAGAAAGGGGTTGCCCCTGTTGAAGTGCGGACAGATGTGCGATAACCGTGAAGAGCAAAGGGTAGCATCTTGTGTCAATCTCTGTAGGTTACAACCATCTTTTGAATGATTTTCTTGATGTTCTTGTTAGCCGCTTCTACCGCTCTGTTCATCTTAGGTCGGTAGGGAGATGAGTTATGGTGCTCGATTTTGAACTCAGCACACAACTCCTTCATCATCTTATTATTCAAGTTGGATCTATTATCCATAATGATCTGGCTAGGAACACCATAACGGCAGATTATATTGTTCTTGATAAAGCGGATCACCACTTGTCGGGTTACATTGGCGTATAATGCTGCTTCAACCCATTTGGTGAAGTAGTCAATGGCTACTAGGATGAACCGATGTTCGTTCGAAGCCTTGGGTTTAATCATACCAATCATGTTGATTCCCCATATGGAAAAAGGCCCTGGGGAAGAAAGAACTTTAAGATGTGTTGGCAGTACATGGATTTTTTCAGAGTATATCTGACACTTGTGACATCTCCTCATGTACTTGTAGCAGTCAGATTCCATGGTCAACCAGTAGTACCATACTCTCAGAATTTTTCTCGCCATCGTGTGTCCATTGGCATAAGTGCTATAGGATCCTTCATGAATTTCTTTTATCAGCATGTTTGCTTCTAGTCTGTCTACACATCAGAGCAAGACCATGTCAAAATTTCTCTTATAGAGTGTATCACTGCTCAGGAAGAAGCTGCCTGCTAATCTCCTGAGGGTTTTTCTGTCCTTTCTGGATGCCCCAGGTGGGTACTCTTGTTTCTGAAGGAAGCATTTAATATCGTGATACCAAGGTTTGTCGTCTATGACTGCTTCAATTGCGAATATGTAAGCGGGTCGTTCAAGGTGCATTATGTCAATCTTGGGTATGTCATTCCATTGACCTACACTAATCATTGAAGAGAGAGTGGCTAGTGCATCAGCCATGTGATTCTCTTCACGAGGGATGTGATGAAACTCGATTCTGTTGAAGAAGGGTAACAACCTTCTCGCGTAATCTTTATAAGGAATCAATCCTGATTGGTATGTGTTCCAATCTCATTTAATCTGATTGATAACCAGGGTTGAGTCGCCATATACATCCAAGTTCTTGATCCTTAAGTCGATTGCTTCTTCGAGACCCATGATACAAGCTTCGTATTCGGCCTCGTTGTTTGTACACTTGAACGCCAGTCGGGCGGTGAAAGGAATGAGGGTACCCTGAGGTGTTATGATGATGGCCCCAATTCCATTTTCATAATGATTAACAGCTCCGTCAAAGATAAGTCCCCATTGGGAACCTGGTTCTGGCCCTTCACTGGGTAGCGGTTCATCGCAATCTTTCATTTTCAAGTACATGACATCTTCGTCTGGGAAGTCAAGTCCGACTGATTCCTGATCGTCAACTGGGTGATGAGCCAAATGATCGACTAAAATACTTCCTTTAATGGCTTTTGAGCGTAGTACTCGATGTCGTATTCTGATAACAACATCTGCCAACGGACAATCCTTCCCGTGAGAGCAGGCTTTTCAAAGACGTACTTGATTGGATCCATTTCGGAGATTAACCAAGTAGTGTGATGAATCATATACTGGCGAAGACGTTTGGCTACCCAAGCTAAAGCACAGCAAGTTTTCTCAAGCATAGTGTACCGAGTCTCGCAGTCGGTGAATTTCTTTCTCAAATAGTAAATGGCAGAATCTTTCCTTTTGGTTTCGTCTTGTTAGCCAAGTACACAACCCATGGAGTCTTCCAAGACTGTTAGGTAGATGATCAGTGGTCTTCCTTCCACTGGAGGTGATAGAATGGGTGGATTCAACAGGTATTCCTTGATACTGTCGAAGGCAGTTTGGTAATCTTTTGTCCAAACACAGTCCTGATTCTTTTTGAGTAATTTGAAAATCGGTGCACATGTCGCGGTCATGAGGAATATAAATCTGGAAATTTAATTCAAACGTCCCAAGAACCCCTTGACTTGTTTTTCAGTCCGTGGAGAAGGCATTCCTTAAATGGCCTTGACCTTGTCAAGATCAACCTTAATTCCTTTATGGCTGACGATGAATCCTAGTAGTTTCCCTGAGCGGACACCGAATGTACATTTGTTTGGATTCAAACGGAGTTTGTACTTTCTCAACCGCTCAAATAGTTTTGACAGGTGGGTCACATGCTCCTCCTCTGTTCTAGATTTGGCAATCATGTCATCGACATATACCTCGATTTCTTTGTGTATCATGTCATGAAACAGAGTAGTCATGGCCCTTTGATAGGTTGCCCCGACGTTCTTCAAACCAAACAGCATTACCTTGTAACAAAAGGTGCCCCATGGGGTGATGAAGGAACTTTTCTCCATATCTTTCGGCGCCATTTTGATTTGGTTATAGCCTGAGAATCCATCCATGAAGGAGAAAACTTTGAACTTTGTTGTACTGTCAACCAACATGTCAATGTGTGGTAAGGGAAAATCGTCCTTTGGACTAACCTTGTTTAGATATCTGTAATCCACACACATTTTGACCTTTCTATCCTTTTTCGGAACGGGTACTATGTTGGCTAACCATTGAGGATATTCCGATGTGGCGAGAAAACCCGCGTCAATCTGTTTCTGTACTTCCTCTTTGATTTTGATGGCCATGTCTGGATGAGTCCGTCTTAGTCTCTATTTTACTGGCGAACATTCTAATCTCAACGATAGATGATGTTCCACGATGCTAGTATCCAACCCTGGCATATCCTGATAGGACCAAGCGAATACATCAGGAAACTCTTTGAGAAGCTTTGTCAAACTTTCTTTGACAGTTGGAATGAGCAGTGCCCCAATCTTGACCTTTTTTCTCTCCTTCTCTGAACCCAAGTTGACCATTTCCAACGGCTCTTTGTAAGGTTCGATGGACCTTTCCTCTTGTCTGAGTAATCGGGAGATCTCCTCTGGAATTTCTTTGTCATCTTCTTCTTCAGCCTCAAATACCGGGAATTCAAAGTTGGGAGAAGGCATTGGATCGTATTTTTCAATGGGGTTTAAAACAAGCAATCTGCATGACGTGATGATTTGTTTTAGAAGAGATAGAGAGAAAGGCAAGAGTGTGTGCAGTGTAAATTTTTTTGAAACTGCTTGTTTTTATTATTTGTTGTTTTTTTTTTTAGGATTACCATTTTCTAAAAAAGCGAAAAGAGAAAATAGCAATTAATGCGGAAATTATAGAATGACGTTATTTTATTTATGATTTAGTCGATTCTTGAAACTACAGTCCTATAAAACAAAACTCAGTCGCTTTGGGCGAAGTGAAGAGGTATTTACAGAAAAGTGAGTCCTATTAAAACATCTGTTTCACCTGGGCAGGGTGAAAGGTTAAGGTAAAGACGACAATTATTTAGACTTATGAACGATCTTCGGAACATCGACTGCAACCCATTGGCGGAGAACTCCTCAGTGAATCACAAAGTCTGGTACCTTCCTTGATTTGTCTCCAGAAATAACGCTGATTTCTGGTGGAGCAAGATCATTGGAATCTGTCTCCCAGGAAGAGTTATCATAGGAGGATTCCTCAGTTGTATTTTGGATAGTATTTGTGCTCTCAGGTATATCTCCCCATCCAGTGGTCTGGATGTCTTCAAGCCTGATACGAGAGCTTTCCGGAGCGGTGTACTTGATTGAGAAGTCATATTTTCCACTTGGTTGTCCTAAGGTGTCCCACACTTCTTTGGAATTGAGGAGTCATCCCTTTCGATGACGTTGATCTCGGGAAAAGCATAATTAAGGAACTCTTGTCCTGCAATCATTGCAAATTCATCGTCGTACTGGATATTTTTTGAATGCCCTGAGTAATGATCCCATGACATGGTGGGGACGCAGGTATTCTTCTCAATGCTGCTCAGCTGATATGCATCGTTCGACTGACTCTTTTGCCCTGAGTCTCCTGGGTAAGGCTGCCACATTGGCAGGCCATCCATTGGGCCATAATAGTCATTGTCAAAGTTATCTTTCATCAGAGTGTCCTCCTCTAATGAGTTCGGTGGAGCACGGCATCCTTCTGGATCAAAATCTCCGTATATCATTTCGATGTCTGACCTTGGTATAAATCTCAGACTCTGTGCGAGATAGCAAAATGGCGTAGGCACCTCTTCCTGAGACATATAACCGTCCTCGTTAAGATAGGACTTCCATTCCTCATCTGTGTCGGAGGAATCTCCCTCGTTGATGGTATGTACTTCTTGAGACACTAGGTGAAGGAAACCTCCACTATGGAAGAATTTCTGAATGGGATGAAGACTTTCATCGTTAGTAGCTGTCTGGGTACAGGTTGCAGAAAAACCAAGACCCTTCTTTGTTTTATTGTCAGTAGGAATGACAAGTTGTCCCCATCCCTTTGCATTGTTACTTTTGATCACCTCGAGAGCATCTTTGTATGAGGAAATCAACGTTCCTCTTTCTGATTGGTTTTCATTGCTCACCGAATATGCCTGGAACTGAGTTCCAACAACCTCCTCGGGTTCTACACAAGTGGATAATGAAAGGTTACTCACGATCAAGGCTTGTTCTCCACAAACCGTGACGAGTTGGTCATTCTTGACGAACTTCAGCTTCTGGTGAAGTGTCGAAGTGATTGCCCAGTCTGGTGTATCCAAGTTCTTCCCAACAAACAACTGTATGTTGCTCAGATGTCCATGACCTGGAAAGTGACTTGGAAAGTGTGAGGACCGATAGTTATGGGAAGGTCGACTTCGCCGATAACTGTTTTTCGGGATCCGTCAAATGCTTTGACGACGACCTCACTGCCTCTCATCAGAGATCCTTTGAATGATAGTCGCATTAGAGTGGACTTTGGCATAACGTTGAGAGTCGATCCGGTATCTACCATTACGCTGGCTAAGGCATCGTCCCGGCAGTTAACTGTGATATTGAGCCCCATGTTGTGACTTTTACATTCTTCTGGCAATTCCTCATCACTAAACCCTAAGTTGTTGCAGGAAGTGATGTTGGAGATGATGTTGTCGAATTGTCTTATTGACACATCCTGCTCCACAAAGACCAGCTCTAAGACTTTCTGTAGAGCTTCCCTATGAGCTTCAGAACCGAGTAAAAGAGATAACACAGATATCTTTGAAGGAGTTTGTAACAGCTGATTAACAATGTTGTATTCACTCCTTTGGATGAGCTTCAGCATCTCATCAATGTTCTTTGAAAGGTCGGGATCACTGGATTGACCGACTGGTGGATTGGGAGCTTCAGTCTGAAGTTCCTTTTCTCTGTTAGGTTCTCCAACTCCTCTGTTGAAGATTCGACCGCTCCGTGTTACTCGACTGATGTCTGCAATATTCACGTCGGAGGGTAATGGAGTTTCCTTTCCATTCTCAATTGTTGTTGCACCATATTTGTAAGGGATAGCCTTAGTTGATTCATACGGTAACGGTCCCGATAGATAGATAACTACAGGAGCCTTCTGATTTTTCTGACCATTGTAAGTAATTTCAATCAGTTCCTGGTTAAGAACCTTCGATTCGTCAAGTAGAGGGATGATGGCACAAACATCTTTGGTCCTCTCATGATCAGAGATTACGACAATGTCCTTGATTTGTTCAGCGACAAAGTATGGCATCCAATTGGTTGATCCAGAACTTGGACACGGTCGAATTTCTTTGTGGTCCAACTGACTCTGAAGGGCTACTCGCACGAGGTAACATCCTTGATTATCTTCATAGCAAACTCAACATCGTTCATAGTTGTGTGGTGACACCTGGCCACGTCCGCTCTGTATGCAGTGTAACCTCACTAGATCTGTTTCCATTTATCGAACATCCTGACTTTGATGCCTAGTAGGGTTCCCGTTAATCATACTGACTTGTTGTGTGTCTTCGTCTAAATAGATCGGAAGTCACCAGTGGTTTAACAAGTGTTGAAGCATTCTTTGAACGAGAGCACATCCTTGGTCTCTCTCACGGTATACTTTACAACTCTGATAATTATGCAAAGTCAGAAGACCGAGTCGGACTTGCTTAGCATGTAACTCCACCAAACTGGTATTCATCAAGCGAATATCAAAGATTTGAACCATATTCACTTGATAATGACTTCTATCATGGTAGTCCTGGACCCACCCAAGATCCATCTGACGTTGGAGGGCCTCTTGTACAAAAGAGCATCCTTGTTTGTTTACCGAGCAAGTCAGACTGGAATTGTAATCATGCCGCGGTAGATTATGATACTGGCTTTTCCTTGAGTGCATTGCCACCAAGTTGACATTCACTGCACGGATGTCATGGTTCTGAATGATGTTGGAATTTTCATAAGTCATGTTAACTCCACGAACTCGGTGCTCTTGGATCCATCCGAGATCCAATTGTTCTTGTAGAGCTGATTGCACCACAGAACATCCTTGATTGTTTTTAGAGCAGATATCACACTGGTGATAATTGTGAGATGGTACATAACCATATCCGCTCTGTCTGTGATGCATCTTAACCAGGTTGGCCCTTAATAAGAGTACATCCTGAATTTGATAGCTGTTGTTGGACTCTCCTTCTATCAAATTTACTGCAGCTTTCTCGTGTTGAGGCAACGGGTTCGTGAGAACATTCAGATTCGTATCTTTGAAAGATAAGACCCCGCTCCTAACAAGATTTTGCACATCGGATTTGAAATTAAGGCAGTTTTCTATGTTATGCCCTGGTCCTCCTTGATGGTAAGGGCAAGTCTGATCTGCTTTGAACCAAAAAGGCGGATTTTTCGGCATTGTAAGAGGAGACCTAGTTTGGACGTGTCCCTTGACCAGTAAGAGTGGAAACAATTCTGCGTACAACATTGGTATAGGATCGAACCCTGGTGGTTGCGTTGTACGGTTGTTGTTGTACTAAGGACGAGCCTGCTGAAGAGGTTGTTGTGTCCTTTTCTGATATTGTTGTTGATTAGGTTGGCTCTGAGCAACCTGAGGTTGACATATAGGAACAGGAGCAGGGTTGATAGTCGGAGTTACAGCTGCTACTGGTTGGTACCGTCGCCTTTGCTTTCCGAGAGAGATATTTCCAATATCTTGTTCCTTTTTCTTAGGGAGAGCACTACCGTGTCTTTTGGTACTGCTTGATGATCTAGCGTCTTTAACTAAACGTCCTTCTCGGACTGATTCCACGAGACGAACTCCCATGCCTACCATTTCAGTAAAGTCACTGGTCGCACTGGCGACCATTCAGTCGTAGTAGAATGAGCTCAAGGTCTTTAAGAAGATCTTTGTCATCTCTTTTTCCTCAAGAGGTGGACAAATCTGGGCGGAAATTTCACGCCATCTCTGAGAGTACTCCTTAAAGGTTTCCTTGTCTTTCTATGACATGGCTCTGAGTTGATCTCTATCCGGTGCCATATCCAGGTTATACTTATATTGTTGAACGAAGCCAGCGCCAAGATCTCTGAAAGTGCCGATCTTAGTGCGGTTTAAACCCATGTACCATTTGAGTGCGGCACCGGTTAAACTATCCTGAAAATAGTGAATCAGTAGCTCTTGGTTCTTTGTCTGAGTTGACATTCGTCGAGCGTACATCACCAAATGGCTTTAAGGGCAAGAGTTACCCTTGTACTTTTCAAATTCGGGAACTTTGAACTTGTGTGGAACTTTCACATTGGGCACCAAACAAAGGTCTGCGGCGTCCTTTCCAAATAGATCCTGACCGTGGAGGGCTTGCAGCTTTTTCAGCATTTCCAGGAACTGTTCCTAGAACTCCTTCATTCTGTTATCCATAATTTTGTTCCCACCAGAAGGTATCTGTGGAATATGTCTTTCCGGGATAGCAAGTACCATGGGTGATGGTATAGTCATTACGAATGAAACTCGTGGTGCCTCCCGAAGTTTGTAACCTTCATGAGTTGCTGTCATGCCCTTGGCATCTTCGCTTTCCCAAAGTTTGTAATCTTCAGGCCCAGCTGCTCCTGCTGCAGTTCCCAGATCCTCCATGATCGGCGGAATATATCCTTCGGGGATATAGTTGATAGGCATGCCCCAGGGACGATCTTTCGGCATTTTATACCTAGGATCATACTTCTCCACTATGGGCGTTGATGTGATCTCTGAGATCACAGTCCTTTGTTGTTGCATCTGAGCTTCTGCTAGAGCTTGCATGTCATTATGAAGCTTTTTCAGATCCTCTTTCAGAGTGTCGATCTCTTCCCTCAACTCTCTGTTCTCTTCCTCGAGATCTTCCATCTTTTTCTGTCGATTGGCCCGAGTATTGTACGAATGGGATAGTTTGATTCTAGAATTGAGACGCAAATGTGAGATTCGTAGGTAAGAAGAATGCGTTACGTGAGAATGATGAATGATATGCAATGATTATATTAATTATATATTTTTTTGTTTAATCAAAATAAACTTCGACAATTGGATTGTAAATATCAAACAGTGGGGAATACCCCGTTTTATTGAATTCAAAGATTGCGGAAATAGAAATACAGTAATTTACATATTGTTGTAAAAGGAAATCTAAACTTATGGGTCCCGAGTCCTCTCTGAGGGGAGCCCAGGTGCTGGTTTTGGTATTTTCCTTTTCTTTGACCGGGGCTCTTGAGCCATTGTCGGGTTGTCATTCCTTTGCCAAGTGAAAGGAGCGGGCAAATTCCTTTGGTCATCTTGGTTCTCTACAGCATGTTGCCCTAAAATCTCAATCAGAACATCTTTTTCTTTTAACAGTTGTTGTATTTTCTTGCACTCCACATTGAGAATACGGTACTTGTTCTTCCAAGACCTATTCTCCTATTGAACTTTGTTGAGAGTCACCTGAAGTTTTTCCGTATCAGACATAAAGTAAAGGACAGGGTCCCTTAATAGAAGAACTTCCTGACGAGGGTAAGGCATCCTCAGCTTGAGAGCTCTAGTTTGTACCCAGTGGAGATAAGGTTCCACCGAGACACAATATGGTTTTCCTAGAGACTCTCTTCCTTTCCTATGAACGTGATTCCAGGCATGCACTATTTTTGTCTTTAGTGCCCTATCATTTTCTCCTTCCTTGAAGAAAAGACCTTCCAGATGAGCATTACGCGGGACATGCCTCATCGGGTATCCGAATTGACGACGAACTAAAACTGGATGATAGTTAATTCCTCCTTTAGTTCCTATGAGGGGTATATTAGGGAAGTTTCCATAACGGTTTATGATTCTGATCCCGTCATAAATTCGATTGTACCAATCGATGTCAGAGTTGGTAAGAGACATGATTCTCTGCGACCAACGTAAAGTATTCTTTTGATCCCAAAATGCAGCAGACTTTGGCAAATGAGAAATGAACCATTTGTATAGCAGGGGTACACAGCATGTGATCATTCCTCCGCTGTATAAATTCCTTAAGTGTACAAAATGATAAGCATCTGCGAGCAGGGTCGGTACAGGGTTTCCATTTAGAAAAATCTTAATGGCATTGATGTCAACGAAGTTATCAATGTTGGGAAACAGAAATAACCCGTAGGTAAGCAAAACAAAGATGCTTTCGAAAGGGGCCACGTTCCCTATACTAGCAAAGTACAAAGCTTTCTTTATCAAGAACTGGGCTGGAAAACCCTGGATACCACCCTTAATGATCATGTGAGTCCTGACTTCTGACTCGTCCAAATATATTGCTCTTGCAATGGTTTGATCCTTTGAAATTTCTTCTAGTCCAGAAAACGGAGCTTGATCAGTGATATGTAAATCAGTCAGGTGAGAGTACTCCTCCAGTGTTGGTACTAGTTGATAATCCAGGAATGTGAAACAGTGATAGACCGGGTCGTAGAACTGGATTAGTGTGGACACGATTCCTTCAATTACATGGACCTTTAACAGAGACAGCAGTCCCTCGTACTTAGCTCTGAAAGCCTCAGGGTTGGTTATCATCCTTGCCAACCCTCTTAAATCCTCTAGTTTCGGAACCTTGAAGGTGTACTTGTGAGTCTTCCTTCTACCGAAATCCATTAGCAATCTCTTTATCTGACATTTGCAATCATTGTTTTAGTTTAATTTGAAAAAGAGTGACTAGAAGAGAAGATTTTTCTTTGCTTAAAGTTTTTTAATGAAATGAATGCATGAATGTATCACACAAAAACATAGAAAAAACATGGGGTCAAAGGATCGGTGTCATGAAGTCAAGGCTCTACCCATCCCCAAAGGTTATACTGGTGATTTTTGTACCTGTCCTCAAAATCACTGACCCCTCTTGGGATAACGACAGCAAGCAGATCGCTAGCGAGCTATAGTATCTTAGAGTAATCTCAAATGAGGGTAGTATCGCGTGACAACAATTCCTGATAGCTTCCGCACTACAAAATGGTTTCAGTCTACTAAAATCCTCAGCTTCTCAGATAACTCAATCGAACAATCTGTTTTCAACAACCGAAGTCGTATAGGCATTGAATCCGCAAAGGGCATCTCCAATGATTCAATGGTCGACCGGGACCTCTTATTTGGTAATCACTCCCTGTAAGATTACCCGTCTAGTTCCATCACTTATCTTAGGTGTATACTCAATCTTTCCACATGCGGCATCACACACATTCCCATTAGCAGAAAAGTAAACACATATATCAATTAGGAAACGAAGTATATATATTTGTCCTAACATCCTAGACCTCTATAATCCTATGATCCTATACAGACAATGACTCCCCAGCAGAGTCGTCATTTCTGTGTTATTTTGTGAGCTTAAAGATTTCCACCTAAGACTGCAAGAAAGAACAGACTCCCACTGTGGTCGCCATTTTTTATGTAGCGCGACTTTTGTGGTTTCGAATCACTATCGCTTTGGTACTACAGTTCGATTCATTTTTTATCCTGTGAAGCTGATTAAGGAAGGGAAATAGATGTCTCCAATTAACCCTGCTTGCATACTGAGGTCAAACAGTTAAAACCGTTGGTTTACAGATGCTATCAAAATAGGGGGTCTGTCTTTAGGTTATTTCATTTAAGAACGGAGTGTCGTGACTGTACCGGAGGATTTTCGTAAGGTACTAGGTCTGATGTTTTTTATGGATGTGTGAAGGTACTGGACTTTGATTTTTTTTTAATAGTATGCTCGCTAAGATTTCGCAATCTTATGCCTACGTATTCCCGTTTAACGAAACAGGGAAATCAGAGCGATCGTAGTTCCTCCTAGGAAAGAGATGTTTTGGTGTCTTGTTCAAAGCCCAAGATATGAAGCTAAAGGTGATTTGTATTTGGTTCAAAGCCCAAGATATGAAGCTAAAGGGTTTTGGCTGAGAGAGAATTTGTCATCTCTAAAGAGGAATTGGATTTCCTCTGAGGGAATTGCTGATTTTTGTTTGCCCTGATCAAAGCACAAGTTTGATGCTAAGAGGTTAACTGACTCAACCGGGGGTTTCTTTATACAAAGCCTAAGAGGAGGTTGGAAGTTTTACTTTTCTGGGGAAAATGTTCTTTCTGTCTTGTAGAAAGCCCCAAGGTTGAGGCTAAAAGGGATTTTGACTCCGTTGGGGAGAATGTATCTGGATAAAGCCCAAGATGGAGGCTGAAAGGGTTTGACTCAGCAAGAGAGTACTTTTATCTGTCCTGTATAAAGCCCAAGACGGAGGCTAGAAAGGTTGATTCAACAAGAGAGTCTTGAACAGGTGATTGACTCAACAAGAGAGTCTGAAGGTTGATTGACTCAACAAGAGAGTCTTTTATACTCAACAAGAGAGTGATTTGTTGTCTCGTACGAAGCCCCGGATTGAGGATAAAAGGAGATTGACTTAACAAGAGAGTCTTTTATACTCAATAAGAGAGTGTTTTGCTGTCTCGTACGAAACCCGAGATTGAGACTAAAAGGAGATTGACTCAATAAGAGAGTCTTTTATACTCAACAAGAGAGTGTTTTTTACATGTCTTGTACAAAGCCCAAGATGGAGGCTAAAAGTGGTTGACTCAACAAGAGAGTCTTAAAAGGTTAGCTCCGCTGTGGAGAATCATTTGTACAAAGCCCAAGAGGAGGCTGGATTACTGCTGAGGATTACTGAGATCTTGAGGCGGGTCCCAGTGTGGGGAACTCTCATGAGAGAGATCGGGTTTTTGCTGGAGATTGATCCAGAGTGATCGGTGTTTTTTCCTATGTTTGAAAGGAACTTGAGAATGTCTTTGAGACCCAAGAGGTTTATGCTGTCCAAGTCTAGAGTTTTATCTTTTGTACAATGCCCAAGAGGAGGCGCGGGCATTAAGGGATGAGTATCAACCCTATAATGGTCGGAGTTTTGACGCTGGAAAGACTACTCTATCAAAGGATGACTAAGTTCTGTCTTATACCTTTAAGATGTCGTCAGGGTCCATGTATTAAGCCCAAGAGAAGGCATGAGAACTTTTAAGAACCCGAAGGGTCCTTGTACAATGCCCAAGAGGAGGCGGGGATGCTTTTAGGAAGCCTGTGGGTCTCCAAACCAAGAGAAGTTCAAGAAATGCAATTCACAGAGAAGATATGATTCCAAGAAAGTTCTAGAATTTGGAAGAAACTCGAGAGATGCCATTCACGGAGAAAAGATCATCTCTGGGGAGTTAGAGTTTCTTTGACAATTTCTAAGGGTGACAGTCTGAGAAAAGGTTCACCGAGAATACTGCCTTTCTCTTTGTTCCATATTGTTTAACCCCAAGAGAAGGGAAGACTGTATCTGGAATCCTACGGGGGATCTAGTTCTATTTGTATTCGAGAGTAACCAACAGGCTTTATCTAGTTCTAGACGTAGTTGCCGGGGAAAACTCTAAATAACTATACTAGTATTACACAGTGGATATGTGACAAGTATATAAAAGGATGTGAAAGAAGACTTACAGTGAAACAGCCCCACAATACAGTTATATACATATGAAAGCGGTAAATGAAAGCTGATAAACACTTACCCGTTGTAGAGCTTCCATGCTGTTTTTGTTAGTTGTTCAACAATGAAATTAAAGAAAGTTTTGATAACAACATATGTTTGAATTCAAAATCAAAGGAGAAAGTGCTTTGAAAAGATTGTTGGGGCTTACAGCTCAAGGAGAGGCCCAAGTTTTAACGATGATCGCACCGTTGTCTTAAAGATCGTATCGGGACTTATACAATGACTGAGGCCCAAAAAGTTTTTATGTACAAGGGGATAGGTCTTACACTCTATTAGAGGCCCAAAGATTTATTTTTGTACAAGAGATGTGACTTACAACTCAAGGAGAAGCCCAGGGTTATTTGTTTGAAAACGGTGATCGCGCCGAGGTTTTTGAAAACACAGCGGGTCTTAAACAACATATGAGGCCCAAATCATTTTGGAAAAAAAGGGTTGGGTCTTACACTATATTAGAGGCCTAAAGAGTTTGAAAATGAATAAAGATGGGTCTTATAGCTCAAGGAGAAGCCCATGGGTTTTTGTTAAAAAGGCGACGATCGCGCCGAACGTTTGAAAATATACAGAGGGACTTATACAATGTGTGAGGACCAAAGGTATTATTTATAAAAATGGGTTGGGTCTTACACTCTATTAGAGGCCCAAAGAGTATTTAAAGATAAGAAATGGGACTTATAGCTCGAGGAGAGGCACAGAGGATTTCTGTTTTAAACTGGCGATCGCGCCAAGATTTTTTAAAATACATTGGGACTTATACAATATCTGAGGCCCAAATGGTTTTGTATTTTCAAAGGGTTAGGTCTTACACTCTCTCAAGAGGCCCAAAGAGTTTAAAAAAGATTTGTTTAGGGTGATTAAGATCAAAACCCTAAATTAATTTCAAAATGTATTTTAATTAAATAAAAACTTAATTAAAATGATCAAAATTATCAAACATGTGTGAAAACCAAGTTGTGATCTTAGATTAATCTTTGAAAAATCATATTTTTATCCAAAAAATGAATGAAAACCAATTAAATTTGGAAAATCAAGGAGGAAAAAATATTTTAAATGTAAAAAACAAATAAAAGATTAATTCTTTGCAAAAAATATCAAGTATATGAAATAAATAATATTTTTGGGAATTTTTGGCAAAATAAAATATTTTAACATTTTGTGAATTATTAAAAAAATAATCAACTCAAAAGCATTAAAACTCAGAGATAAATTAATTTTTGAATCAATTAAATAAAATCAAAATATTCAAATATTCAAATTTGTGAAAAAGGCGCCAAGAACATGGGCCAAGAACACGCGCGAAGGTAGTTTTGCTCAGATTTGCATTTTCTATCCAATCTCACTGAATACTTAATGAAATCACACAATCCACATATCAATCTGCTCATTTTCACCTCACGATCATGTCTATGGTCTTTAATTTCATTTATTTTAAGCATGGAATAAGAAATCAAGACAAAACCTCAAGAACCCTAAAATTTGCATGAAGGCTGAGAATTTTGATACACGATTCAAACAAAGAAATTAATTGAGGGGAAACATTCTATGCATGATTATGAACATTTGGCAAAAGTATTGTGCGAGGAAATATGCATAGATTAAGAGATTACCAAGTTTAGGCTTACTTGAAGGTCATGACAGCAAGAGCAATGTGATTTTTGAGTTGGAGGTGTTACAGATGAGTTGTGATGATCCGAACAACTTCCCTACACCATATGGAGTGTGTTTGAATGCTTGGACTTGATTGGAAATGGATGGATCACTTCATGGCATCTCAACTGCAACTTGGTTAAAAACATGAGCAACTGGCTGGTGATTCTGAGAAATCAGTGTTACAGTTGGGTGTTTAGTGTTTGATCAGCTCACATATGATATTTATGAGGTGTTAGAGCTATTGGTTTGAGTGGAAGTGCTCTCTACTGAAAAATTCGATAGTGACTTGCTAAGAAAGGCATTTTTGAGAGTGAGAAGATGATTTTGAGAAAGGCAAGTGTTGTAGGCCTTTGGTGTACTTAAACTGAGCACAAATGAGCTCTATTTATAGTAGAGCAAGTTTGTTTTGCAAGCAATAGTGAATGGCATCTGCAGCAGCTCATTGTCTAATTGCATCACTTTGGAATCTTAAGTCTCCTCTAGCCATTGACTAGAGGTTAGAGCACGGGACTTTGGTTCCCTAGTTCAAAGATCATCCTTGACTCATTCAGTTGGAAAAGGCTCAGTTCATGCCACCTTGGTGCATCCATTGAATGCTCCAAAACAAAATTGGAGTCTTGTCCCCCTTTTAGGCATTTTTAGGTTTGGCATGCTACTTTTAGTTCCAAAGACTTGGGAGGCTGATGGATCACTGTTTGATCCTCCTTGGTCTCCCCATGAGGTGTTCAGATGGATAAACATGTTTGTCATTTGCACAATTTGATCAAATAGAGCAAAATGCACAAATCTACCTTGCCATGACAGATGCAGCAAGGCATATTGCCATTATCATAACTCTTAGCTCGTTTGGGATTTGATGGAGTTCTTGGCCATTTTGGAAAGATCTCATATGATACAACATGTGGGTGATCATAGTTTGTCTTGACACTTTTTGGATCTAACTGAAAAATGCATTTACATTTTGAAAAAAGTGAAACAGATTCTGACTTAGTGAAAATTTCACTAAGTGTTGGAAAAAGTGGCATTTTCATGTTTTTGTCATTTTGGTCACTCCATAACTAAAAATCCATGGAGAATTGGAGTGAGGTGTAGTTGACACTTTTAAAGTATTCCATGAGATCTACAAATCCATCTTTGGATCAACCAAAATGGTTGCTTGGATCACAAGTTATGATCCTTGGAAGTTGGTGTCCTAGCCACTTTGTTCCATAACTTAGAAAATTTCTAAGTTTTTTATGGTTACCCCTTTTACAAGTTATCCCACTTTTCTTGATTTTTCTTGATGAATGATGATCCCAATCACACATTAACATCATTTTAGGGTTAGGGAACCATAATTGATCAAAAAATCAAAAAGTCAAACTTTGACATTTGGGCATAGTTGACTTTTAATCAAATGAATTCCAAACTGTGCGATCCTCTATGAAATCAAGTCCTTGACCTAAATAAAACTTGATGGATTGATTTCATAGGTGTTATAGGGTGTATTGAATCATGTCCAAAGATTTGGGAGCATGTCCTGGTCAAAAGTCAAAGGCATAGTTGACTTTTTTCGCGAAACCCTAACTGTGGTTCTGATGAACTTGAAACTTGTGAATCAAGCTTCTTAGATCAATCCATTGTTGCAAATGGATCAATATAGTGTATTAGGGACCCTCAAATCATGTCTTGAGGTTTTGGCTCATGCTTTGTCCCAAAAGTCAACTTAGGGGTGAATTAGGTCAAGAAACCCTAATTCCTGATTTTTTATGAATGCATCCCTTGAGGCTAAATTGACTTGATGATTGGGTTTATGAAGTCCCTTAGAGTATTTTGGGTTGTTCTTTTAAGCATTGGCTTATGTCCAGAGGAAAAATTCCATCTGGAGGCCCTGGTCGACCAAAACCCTAATTTGGTGACACTGGCGATCTTGAGGCTTAATCCACTTAGAATGTTGCAGCCTTGTGCTTGATCCTTGATGTGGGAGTCCTCTTGATCCATTGTGGATGTTTGAGAGGTTTAGACAAGTTGAAGATCATGTCATTTCTTGATTGATCCTTTGTTTAAGAGCTCTGAGAGGGCTTGAAACCCTAAGTTTGATTGTAGTGGATGCTCACCCATCTTTGGGGAGACTAATGAGGTATGATGGTTCATCCATATTGTAATGATGGTTTGCACAATGATGGGGAATCTTAGTGGCCAAAATTTGGGGTATGACAACAGCCTGAGAAAAGGTTCACGAAGAATACTGCCTTTCTCTTTGTTCCATATTGTTTAAGCCCAAGAGAAGGCAAGACTGTATCTGGAAATCCTACGGGGATCTTGTTTTTGCTGTATTCAAGAGTGACCAACATTACTTTACTTAGTTCTAGACCTAGTTGCCTGGGAAAACTCTAAATAACTATACTAGTATATATACAATGGATATATGACAATTATTTAAAAGGGTATGAAAGAAGACTAACCGTGCACAGCTTCCCACAATACAGTTATATATATGTGAAAGCGAGTAAATGAAAGTTGTTAAAACTTACAGGCGAGTAAGCTTCCATGGTGTATGGTTAGTTGTTCAAAGAAATTAAAGAAAGTTTTGATAGCAATTGTATATTGAATCAACGGGGGATTTGTTTTGAAAAGATTGTTGGGGCTTATACTCAAAGAGAGGCCCAAGGTTTAACAGTGATCGCACCGTTGTTTTGAATATCGTATCGGGACTTATACAACGACTGAGGCCCAAAGAGGTTTTTTGTACAAAGGGATGGGTCTTATAACTCAAGGAGAGGCCCAAAGAGGTTTTGAAAAAGAAAGATGGGACTTACAACACGAGGGGAGGCCCAGATGATTTTGTTTATAAAAAAGGCGACGACCGCGCTGGGGTTTTGAAAATACAGTGGGGCTTATACAACGTCTGAGGCCCAAAGATTATTTATTTACAAAGGGGTTGGGTCTTACACTCTCTCAAGAGGCCCATGAGTGTTTGCAAATTAAAAATCGGGAAGAAACCCTAATTTTTGAATTAACATGGCATTTTTCAAAGGTAATTTAAATAATAAAGGATAAAATATCAATTATATTCCAACACAAGTTGTACACTTTGGAAAATATTTTGGAAAATCAAGTTTAATCATATGAAAGCTTAAAATCCAATTAATTTTGAAAGATCAAGGTGAGAATTCCATTTAAAAAATGTTTAAAAACATTTAAAATGAAATTAATAACAAAAATTCTAATTAGATTAAATAAATAATATAAATTGGATTTTTTTTGTTGAATAAAATATTTTAACATTTTTGTGATTTTTTTACAAAAATAACCAATAAAAAATAATTAAAAATGAGAGAGAAATTAATTTTCTAAATCATTTAAAATAATATGACAAATATTTAAAAAATGGAAAAATGGCTAAAAAAAGGGGTCTGGGGCGAGGGGGATTCGAACCCCAGACCTCAAGGTTGCAGTGCGCGCCTTCTAGCACTGGGGTGGTGATACATCCGTGTATCAAACCCACCCTAGAAATATGAAATTCTGGTACAGATGTGTGATGTCTTTGTGCAATGTCACAACATCGCAATCTGCAGAACAAGGCAATAATAGAAACAGTAAATAACACACTGAATTGTTCACCCAGTTCGGTTCAACAACATACTAGTTGAAAATCTACCTAATTTTAATCACTACCCAATGACTCTTCTACCTAAGTCCTCCCTAGGTAAGAGACTCCATCTCACTTCCAATCATCACAATGATGTCTAGCAGTCGACTACACCGCCACTGCATCAACAGCTTGATTACCAACAACTGTTCAATCATAAAAGACACCCTTTCATGACATATTTTGGAGTTGCTTCAAAGCTTCCTCCAAGAACAATACCAAACTCATTACCTACAGGTTTCTGAGTTAAACACAGTGACCATCTCACAACCCGAGTGGTTCTTAGACAAAGCCCTAATGATCTACATCTTGGACCCGTACCTATTCTAGGTTACAAGCATTCTATTTATAACATAATCCCAACTGGATTTGGGCCTTCAAACATATCATATCTTCCCTAGCAAATCTGCAACAGATCCTGCTTCTAAATAAATCTTCAATCATATCTTCAAATAAATCTTCAATAATAACTCTGAATATTCTTCATATCTTTATGCATTGAATTCGCAACAAACTGGTCTTCATCACTTTTTAATTCAGCTGCAAGATCTTCTCCCTAAAAATATCTGAGATGATTTGAATTTAAAAACAGATTTTATCTTCAAATCTTTTTAAATCTTCAGCCCTTAAACATAACAACAAATCTGCACAAAATCTGATTGCAACAGAAAATATTTCTCCTAAGATATTCGCACACTAAATCTCTAACAGATCTGATCAAATCAAACTTAAACGCGCAGCCCTAAAACATCACCACATGATGTTCTAATGTTCTGGTATAGTGATGTCAAGACATCGCATGTGACATCACTCTTCAGCACTTTAACTCTTCAACACCTTAACATTCACTAATGTTATGACTCAATGTTAAGACATCAGACACATGACATTAACATTGTTCAACTTTGTTTTACCAAAATTCACGCCAATACAAGAACTAACAATCTCCCCCTTTGGCTAATTTTGGCTAAAACAATCTCAGCTAACATCAGCAGCAAAAACCAACAAGCTGCATAAACTCACTTTCACATCAGCATAGGGCAAACTCCCCCTCAAACCAAGAACCAGCTCACAGCTGTTCATACACTTTCCCCTTCAACTGCTGCACCATATCAAAAAAAAGGCTTCACAACCACACCTTGGCTACTTGGCTACTCTCTCCCCCTTTTTAGCCACAATTGGACAAACTCTGAACATCACAGCAAGCACAAAAAATTCCAAACTCAAACTCTGAATTATCCAACCAATATACTCAGAACAAAATCCAGACTCAGCAGCTACTACTGTACATTCTCTCCCCCTTTTTGGCCAAAAATTGACAGACATTGGTGTAAATGTATACTTCTGATTCAATCCATTGACACACAAATCTATAGAGCCAGGTCTAAACTGACAAGTACACCATGAACTTCACCAGTAACACAATGCCACGACATCTCGTCTGACATTAAAATATGGATAAACAACTTCTTCAACAAAAGATCAACTCTCCCTATGGAAGATAACCAGTGCTCCTTTGCAGGAAGAACACCTTAAATGAATGGAAAACATAAGACTCATCTTCATGTCTTCAAGAGCGCACCCTCTGTTCAACACACCTGCTGAACGCATTCACTTAATGCTTAATCCTCAAACAATCCAAGTACCACACTAGTACAAACAGAAGTTCTCCCATTATATTTCACAAATGGTGCTCCTTGATCATAATATTTGGAAAATCCAGACATAGTCTTCATTCATCCAGTCAGGAATGCTTCAAATGGCTTGTAACCTAAGATTCAAGCTGTTCCACACAATCATCCACAAGTTCTGATGCATACACACAATGCCTTCCACTGAACAAAAAAAACTCCTCTTACACACACCAAGACAAGTGTGACATTTCCCATCATGTTGATTGACACCACTCTGCGCAATCTTCACACCAATCTGCACCCTTGCAGCAATAGACCATAGACAACAGCCTTAACTCCCGCTGACATAAACACCCAATGTTCCTTATGAAGATGAATACTTGACACCAGATAAAAGCACAATGAAATTGCCACATTCTCAACATTAAGGTCTGCCAAGTCCAATACAAACGCCCACTTGAATTGGAATTTCTCACATATTCCATACCAACTATCTTTAGATCACCTGCACCACAAGATAAGGGCTGCCATCACCTTGTATTTGTATTAGAAGAACCCTCCTTATCTTCAGTCAGTCCCATACCTTCACACCAGACACAGATGTTGGAACATCATGTAGGACAGCAGCATTAGATAACAGCTCACATCTCTGCTTCTCACACAAGGCATGACATTTGGTCTGACATACTGCTGATCACTTCAGATTAGGTAGGTGGCTTGACCTGATACTCCACTATGAGCTTAACTAACTTTCTTGGCTGAAAACTAAACACCTGCGGAGTGTTGTCCCAACATCAGATATAATTCCCTCTTGGTTTGCTATCTTCACATGCTCCAAAACTCCACATCTTGCCAGGCTGATCTAGCATGTCTTCACAATAGGTCCATGTCCCCTTCACAGGCTGTTCTTCTGCCTTTAGTAAGACCCTGATCTACTCCAGTCTTTACTACATTCTCCATCCAAGGAAGACCTTCTACTTCATCATTCTCCCGTATGACTATGTAGACGCTCCTTAGGCATAATGTAGGCATTACGCTTCTAAATCATAGCACATTCATCCTTCACCAAGGATTTCCAACACGATACGGTTCCAACACCGGTCAGAACATCTGTCACACACCAAGACATCATCACCATGATTCTTGATATGCTCCACCAACTGGACTTACTATAGCATAGTAATCCAAAGAACTAGAGAATTAAACTCTCATCCACCTTCAAGAAGAATAATCTCCTTGAGTCTTCAACTCATCACCCTTCTGCCCAAGAGTAACTTGTTCCAAGACAATCCTCAATAATAACCAGCTGCCACACTCTGATTATCTTTATTCTTCGAACCAAATGCCACAGTTTGATCACCTTATTCATGAATCCTCACGTTTGTCAGAGCTCTCACAAAGATATCTTGATCCACCAAGGAAACTTGATCTTCAAGTCACATGATCCACTTGCTCAAAAGCAAACACACTTAGACTCCCTAAGCCATGGTCATGTAACATCTTCTCCTTCCTGCAGCTCCCGCAAACTTCCCTGAGAACGATCTTTTTGAAGCATCCTATTGTTCATTCCTGTAGATCACCCTATCATTAGCTGAGACTTCTGATGTTAAGCTAGATGTCATAGCATTATGACATCCAACTGTTGAATTCATCTCCTCCTTCTGCCACTCAGAAGAACCTCCTCCCTTTGCAGAAACAGACTTCCATGCTCTCATAGACTTGATTCAACAATCAAGTTTGAGTAGACAACCTCCATCCTGCTCAGAAACTCCAAAGACTTCAAACCTACCACATCTGAATCAAGACTACCTCATAGCAATACCAAAGAATGCCATTACCCTTAGTAGAGCCGTCAATAGAAAGCCAGAGATAACTGCCACTTATCCTCGACCTTCACAACCAGAGCAAACACCTTGCTCCCAACCACTTAGATCATAAATAAACTGATCCAAGCTGAAACCCTCAAGATTATGATGTCTTCAACAGCACCAATAAAGAGCCACACAGAGAAGAGTATATTCTCAACACTTCAACAGTCCTGCACTTTTACGTCAGACATGTACATAGTCTCCCGTCTATGTATTTTGTCATTCATTGAAGGCACATCCTCAAAAGCAGATAAATACTCAACTCCAGTCAAGGTAACCACCGTCTGCTGAATCTTCTCCAAAACAAACCATCATGACTACCACAAAAATCTTCCAGGTAAGTCAGTGTCTTGATCTTTTACTTAACCCTGATCAAAGAACTGAAATGAAGTTTCAACATCAGTTCTGACATTAGTCTTAATCACAGCTCCTAATCATATTCATCCACACATATCTCTTGCAGGGAACATAAGAGAGCATAGCAGCATCTTCCAAAATTAGACCAACAAAACTGCAGTAACTTGCATAACACACTCTTCCAGAGGCTTTTTCTAATAAGCACAAGGTTCAGACCTCCTAACCAAAGAGTAATAACTGCCATCCTTCTACAGAAACATACCATAGACAATCTGCTACTTTGAATCCTTCAAGGCACAAAACTGAGAGAGCTCAAGCAAACACCAATTGACCACCGGCTGAATTACCCTGCTACTGCACACAAACTCTTGGAAGCCTTTTCCTTTCTCTTCAACCAGCTCCTGCTGAAATGCTATGACATTATGAACAACATCTCAAAAATTGTTCAACTTCACAACTTCAGTGATCCTTCAAAGCAGCTACACTCTAATAGGTCTTGACTTAGCATTTACCACAAACTGCTGATGTGTAGCGCGATGTCGAGACATTAGAATTGACATATTAAGCCCAGCTTCTTTCTTGATGAAACTTCCCCCAGTTCATGTATCTTCACCAGAGAATTCATCTTCAGATAAACTAGAACTATATTTGACATCATAATCAGGAAGATCCTCCTAATTAGGTCACCACAACTAAGCTTAAGAGATAGCTTATCAAGATCTTCACTCCCGCATGAAAGATTTGACAGTGATACTCTTTTGCTTTGGCTTCACCCTCTTCTTTCACCATCAAGAAACTTGATAAAGAAGGAATCAATGTTCTAGACAAATTGGTCTTCAATGCTTGATATGAAATATATTCTTCTGAAACTTCCATGTCATACAATCTTCAATAAGATCCATTCACCTTATGATCACTTCTTTCCCAAAACAAGGACATGAGATAATCCTCAAGTATCTTGCATAAGCTACAAAATCAGAGAATATCCTGCTGAGGAGACCAAACCCTACTGTCTTTCCAAGAGAATACCTTCCTAGAATCTCACCACCAGAGATACAAGAACCAACTAGGGTTACATCAGATACCATGCAGCGGAACTACTCCTCAACAACCTTCAGGCACTATTCAAAAATCCTTGCACACCACGTGCCAACAATACTCTATCATGAATAGTCCATCCTTCACTCCAAGGGATCAAATATCTTCCTTGCTCATGAACCAGAAAGTATCTTCCCTAGATCTCATCCAGAAACAGACAGGATGCCTGCTCTGATACCAATTGAAATTCTGGTACAGATGTGTGATGTCTTTGTGCAATGTCACAACATCGCAATCTGCAGAACAAGGCAATAATAGAAACAGTAAATAACACACTGAATTGTTCACCCAGTTTGGTTCAACAACCTACATCTGGGGGCATATCAAGCCAGGAAGGAAGTCCACTCTTAGTAGTATCAAATTACAAACTCAACAGACCAGTTGACAATCTACCTAATTTTAATCACTACCCAATGACCCTTCTACCTAAGTCCTCCCTAGGTAAGAGACTCAATCTCACTTCCAATCATCACAATGATGTCTAGCAGTCGACTACACCGCCACTACATCAATAGCTTGATTACCAACAACTGTTCAATCATAAAAGACACCCTTTCATGACACATTTTGGAGTTGCTTCAAAGCTTCCTCCAAGAACAATACCAAACTCATTACCTATAGGTTTCTGAGTTAAACACAGTGACCATCTCACAACCCGAGTGGTTCACTTAGACAAAGCCCTAATGATCTACATCTTGGACTCGTACCTATTCTAGGTTACAAGCATTCTATTTATAACATAATCCCAACTAGATTTGGGCCTTCAAACATATCATATCTTCCTTAGCAAATCTGCAACAGATCCTGCTTCTAAATAAATCTTTAATCATATCTTCAATTAAATCTTCAATAATAACTCTGAATATTCTTCATATCTTTTGCATTGAATTCGCAACAAACTGATCTTCATCACTTTTTAATTCAGCTGCAAGATCTTCTCCCTTAAAATATCTGAGATGATTTGAATTTAAAAACAGATTTTATCTTCAAATCTTTTTAAATCTTCAGCCCTTAAACATAACAACAAATCTGCACAAAATCTGATTGCAACAGAAAATATTTCTCCCAAGATATTCGCACACTAAATCTCTAACAGATCTGATCAAATCAAACTTAAACGCGCAGCCCTAAAACATCACCACCTGATGTTCTAATGTTCTGGTATAGTGATGTCAAGACATCGCATGTGACATCACTCTTCAGCACTTTAACTCTTCAACACCTTAACATTCACTAATGTTATGACTCAATGTTAAGACATCAGACACATGACATTAACATTGTTCAACTTTGTTTTACCAAAATTCCAGCCAATACAAGAACTAACAAAATACATAAGGCATGCCTTGTTTTAGGCTTGGGCAAGGCAAGGCAAGCCAGCTTTTGGGCCAAAAACGTAAAGGTTGTAACTTCCTCATTTCTCCATGGATTGGGACAAAATTTAGGTCTATCCTGCCTAGAATTTCACAAGGAATCCAATGGTGGTCTTGGTTTTTTCAGATGAGTTCCCTATTTAAAAACCCGATAGTGTTTTTGAAATATACCTATAATTGCATTTTCTATGCTAACACATGGTACAGGCAAGAATTACATGGCAAATTGGTTCAAACACAACATATACAACATGTAGGAGATGTTTATAATCAGTGGACTTCAAAGCAATGCATAATTTAGAAATTTCAAGTGATGATGCACTTACCTCTTGAAGTTCCTTTTGCTATCTATCAAGTTTCTTGTGCCAGAAATGATTTGATGCTTTAGACACTCTCAATTGATCCCCTAGAAACTTTTAGAATGGTTTGAACCAGCTGGAATCCTTAGGAACAAGTTTGAGCTCTTTCTTACAAAAGGGACAAAAGTGACCAATATGGCAACTCTCTCAAATGGTGTTCCTGATGTGGGGAACCATTTGGGACAGTTCAAGGATGATATTTGGAGTGTGTTTGAGGTTTTATCCGGTTTTGAAAGTGACTGATTCAAGACATGGCTTGAAAAATGCAAAAAAGTCCAATTTTGAGGTTTTGAGAGGGGACTTTGTGATTTTGGTGTTACAGGTCACATATGAGAGTTTGGACAGCTTAGATACGACTTATTGGATGTGTTTGGATCATGAGATGTGATGGAATTGCTCTCTAACTCAAAACTCAGAGATACCTTGCATAAGAAGGCTTTTTGGCCTAAAGAGAGGGATTTTGAGGAAAGCATCAGTTTGGCTGCTTTGGTGTACTTAAACTGAGCACAAATGAGCTCTATTTATAGTAGAGCATGTTTGTTTTGCAAGCAATAGTGAATGGTGGCTGCAGCAGGCCTTTGGCCAATGTTATACAAAAGGAATCTCAAGTCTCCTCTAGCCATTGACTAGAGGTTAGGGCACAGGCCTATGGTTCTTTGACTCAGAGCTTATCCTTGACTCATTCAGTTAGGAATGTATCAGTCCATACAACCTTGGTGTATCCATTAAATGCATTACAACAAAATTGGAGTCTTGGTACCTTTTTAGCCCTTTTAGGTTTGGCATGGCTACTTGTAGATTCATGGACTTTGGAGGCTTGGAGATCAGATCACCCCCCTTGGACTTGATCCTCAGATGTGTCCAAACTGATGACAAGGCTTGGATTTATCAGATTTGGACAAATCGAGAAAAATGCACAAAATATGCCAAATATGCTTTGAAAAGAATCAGTTAATGATGCCATGTTTCAAGGGTTGTATCTCCTTACTCAAATTGAATTTGGAGATGATCTGGTATTTGTTGGAAAGCCCTCATGGCATACTTTAACTTTGATGTCCACCCCTAGACCTGGTTTGACTTGGATCAAGGTGAAAACTTCCCCTACATTTTGGAAAAAGTAAGGCAAATTCTGACTTAGTGAAAATTTCACTAAGTGTTGGAAAAATGCCATTTTCATGTTTTCAGCCATTTTGATCACTCCCTAACTAAAAATCCATGAAGAATTGGAATGAGATGTAGTTGACACTTTTAAAGTATGCCATGAGAGCTACAAATCCATCTTTGGACCATCCAAAATGGTTGCTTGGATCTCAAGTTATGGTCCTTGGAAGTTGGTACCCTAGCCACTTTGTTCCATAACTTAGAAAAATTCTAAGTTTTTTATGGTTACCCCTTTTACAAGTTAACTCACTTTCCTTGATTTTTCTTGATGAATGATTATTCCAATCACATATTAACATTGTTTTAAGGTCAAAGAACCATAATTGTGAATAATTCCAAAAAGTCAAACTTGATTTTGTGCACAGTTGACTTTTTATCGGATGAAATCCAAACTGTGCGATCCTTTGTGAAATCAAGTCCTTGACCTACATCAAGCCTAATGGATACATTCCATAGGTGTTATAGGGTGTATTGAATCATATCCCAAGGTTTGGGAGCATGTCTTGCTCAAAAGTCAAAGGTACAGTTGACTTTTCCCTCGAAACCCTAATTGTGGTCCTGATGAAATTGAAACTTGTAGATCAAGCTTCTTTGATCAATCCATTATTGAAAATGGATCAATGTAGTGTATTAGAGACCCTCAAATCATATCTTAAGGTCTTGGCTCATGTTTTGTCGCAAAAGTCAATTTAGGGGTGAATTAGGTCAAGAAACCCTAATTACTAATTTTTGGGTAAATGCATCCCCTGAGGTTAAATTGACTTGATGATTAGGTCCATGAGGTCCCTTGGAGTATATTGGGTTGTGCTTTGAAGCATTGGCTCATGCCCGGAGGAAATTTTCCATCTGGAGGCCTCAGTCGACCAAAACCCTAATTTGGTGACACTGGCGATCTTGAGGCTTGATCCACTTGGAATGTTATAACTTTGTGCTTAATTCTTGATGTGGGAGTCCTCTTGATCCCTTATGGATGTTTGAGAGGTTAGACAAGTTGAAGATCATGTCATTTCTTAATTGATCCTTTGTCTAAGGCTCTGAGAGGGCTTGAAACCTAATTCCTGATTGTGGTGAATGGTCAAACATCTCTAAGGATATTGATGAGGCATGATAGTTCATCCATATTATGGTAAGATCTTCACAATGATGGGAAATCTTAGTGGTAAAAATTTGGGGGTATGACACTTTGCTGATACTGTTGTTGACTTGGTTGGCTCGTAACAACCTGAGGTTGATATGTCGGAGCTGGCGCTGGGTTGATAGCGGGAGTTACTGCTGCTACCGGTTGATACCTTCGCCTTTGCCTTCCTAGAGAGATATTACTGATATCTTGCTCTTTCTTCTTTTGGAAAGCACTACCATATCTTTTAGTACTGCTGGATGGCTCTACAACTTTGACCAATCGTCCTTCTCAGACTGCTTCTTCAAGGCGTACCCCCATGTTCACCATTTCAGTGAAATCACTAGGTGCACTTGCAACCATTCGATCGTAATAAAACGAGCTTAATGTTTTCAGGAAGATCTTTGTCACTTCCTTTTCCTCGAGCGGAGGACAGATCTGGGTGGCAATTTCACGCCATCTCTAAGCATATTCCTTGAAGGTTTCTTTATCCTTTTGTGAGATTGCTCTGAGCTGGTCCCTATCTAGTGCCATGTCCAAGTCGTATTTATACTGCTGAACGAATGCTGCCCTGAGATCTCTGAAAGTACTGATCTTGGTGCGGTTTAAACCCATGTACCATTTGAGTGCGGCACTGGTTAAACTGTCTTAGAAGTAATGGATTAGTAGCTGTTGATTTTCTGTCTGAGTAGATATTTTTCGAGCGTACATCACCAAATGACTTTGAGGGCAAGAGTTGCCTCTGTATTTTTCAAAGTCGGGCACATTGAATTTGTGCGGTATCTTTACATTAGGGACCAAGCAGAGGTCAGCAGCGTCTTTACCAAACAAGTCCTGACTACGAATGGCATGCAGTTCCTTCTGTATTTCCAGGAACTGTTCCTAAAATTCATTCATCCTTTCATATATGTCTTCGTTTCTGCCAGAAGCAGCCTGCAGAATTTGTTCCTCCAGGATAGTGTGTACCACTGGTTGTGGTATAGTCATTATGGCGGTAACTTTTGGCACTTCAGTGACCTGAAGTTTGTAACTTTCAGGAGTTTCTACTGTAACCCTTGCATCTTCATTGACCTGAAGTTTGTAACCTTCAGGTCTGGCGGTTCCCGCTACAGCTTCCGGGTCTTCAGTGACCGGTGGGATGTATTCTTCAGGTATAAAGTTGAGAGGCATGCTCCAGGGAAAACCTTAAGGCATGTTGTACTGAGGATGACTGCCAGGTGTCTCAAATGCTGGTGTGGATGTAATCTCCAAGATCACAGTCCTTTGATGTTGTTGTTCCTGGGCTGCTGCCAGGGATTGCATGGTGTTGTGGAGTTTCTCCAAACTCTCCTTTAGAGCATTGATTTCTTCTCTCAGCTCTCTGTTCTCTTCCTCGAGATCGTCCATTTTCTTTTGTCGGTTGGCCCGAGTATTGTACGAATGAGAGAGTTTGACTCTAGAGTGCGACACTTATGTGAGACTCAAAGGCAAAGATGTGCTATATGATAATGACGAATGATATGCAAAGAATGAAAATGATATATTTTTTAGTTTTTGTTTTCAAAAGAACTTTTAACAATTATATTGCAAATATCACACAACGGGGGGTGGGGAGATCAACCCTTTTATTGAACTCGAAAGATTGCAGTATTTTACAGGGAAAAGTACAGTATTTTACAAAGTGCGAGAAGGAAATCTAGGCCTATGGATCCTGAGTTCTCTCTGAGGAGAGCTCAGATGCTGGTTCCTGAACTTTTCTTTTCTTTGATCGGGCCCCTTCAGCCGTTGTCGGGTCGAAGATCCTTTGTCAAGTGAAATGAGTGAGCAAATTTCTTCGTTCCTCCTAACTTTCTATAGCTTGTTGCTCTAATATCTCAATTAGGGGCATCCTTTTCCTTTAGCAGTTCCTGAATCTTGGTACATTCTAAATAAAGAATCTGGTATTTGTTCTTCCATGAGTTTTTCTCACGTTGGACTTTGTTGAGAGCGACTTGGAGTTTTTCCGCATCAGACATGAAATAAAGGACAAATTCCTTTAAGGGAAAAACTTCTTGACGAGGGTAAGGCATCCTCAGTTTGACGGCTCTAGTTTGCACCCACTGGAAATAAGGCTCTACAGAGATGCAGTTTGGCCTCCCCAGGGACTCTCTCCCCTTCCTGTGAACATGTTGCCAGGCATGCACTATTTCTTTCTTTAGTGCCCTATCATTTTCTCTTTCCTTGAAGAAAAGACTTTGTAGATGAGCATTATGTGGGATATTCTTCATCGGGTATCCAAGTTGACGGCGAGCTAAAATTGGGTGATAGTTGATCTCTCATTTAGTACCAATGAGGGGTACATTAGAATTTTTTTTGTATTTGTCGATGATTTTTATTCCGTCATAGATTCGATTGTACCAATCTATGTCGGAGTTGGTAAGAGACATAATCTTCTGCGACCATCGCAGAATCCTCTTGTGATCCCAAAAAGCAGTAGACTTGGGTAAGTGGGAAATAAACCATTTGTAGAGTAATGGTACACAGCATGTGATCATCCCTCCGCTGTACAAATTCCTTAAGTGTACAGAATGATAAGCATCCGCGAGCAAGGTTGGGACCGGGTTCCCAATTAGGAATATCTTAACAGCATTAGTGTCGACGAGGTTGTCAACGTTGGGAAAGAGGAATAACACATATATGAGCAGAACAAAGACATCTTCGAAAGCGGTTATATTTTATATACTGGCAAAGTATAAAGCTTTCTCCATTAGGAATTTAGCTGGTAAACCCTAGATTCCTCCTTTGGTGGTCATGTGAGTCCAGATTTCTGACTCTTCTAAAGAGATTGTTCTTGCAATGGCTTGATCTTTTGGAATTTCTTCCAGTCCAGAAAATGGATCTTGGTCAGTGATAGGTAAATCAATCAGGTGGGAGTACTCTTCTAGTGTTGGTGTGAGCTGGTAATCCGGGAAAGTGAAGCAATGGTAAACCGGATCGTAGAACTGAACTAGTGTAGACAGGATCCCTTCAACCATGTTGACTTTCAAAAGAGACAACAATCCTTCGTGCTTTGCTCTGAAAGCTTCGGGATTAGTAACCATTCTTCCCAATTTACTTAGGTTTTCTAGTTTTGGAACTTTGAAGGTGTACTTGTGCATTTTTCTTCTTCCAAAATCCATAACGTAACCTCTGATATTTACAATTATTGTTTCAGTTCTTTTAGAAAAAATATTTTTTCTTGTTTTAAAAAGGTTCTTTAATGAATGCGTGGATGCATGAATGCTGCAAACAAAGACATTTGAAAACATGGGTTTAGGGGTTCATTGTCACGAGCATGGAGTCATGGATCTACCCATCCCCAAGGTGAGTACTAATAGGTCAATTTTTGTACCTGTAGAATGGGTTCTAACAAAGGTTCCCAAAATCATTGACCCCTCTTAGGGATATTAACAGCAAGCTGATTGACTCAGGAGAGCTGTAATATCCTAAGATGAATCTCTTTTGAGTGTAGTATCGCGTATCAACTATTCCTGATAGTCACCGCACTACCTAATGGTTTATTGGTTAAGTGTCTACTAATCCTCAGCTTCAAGGGTAACCCAATGGGAAAAAAACAATGCATTCACGACATGCTCGTTCAACATTGGTAATTCCATGCGGGCACCTCCACTGATTCGATGGACTCTCAAGTCAGCTTGGTCGGGATTCACTCCCTATAAGCCTCCCCGAATACACCACCACTTATCTTAATGTTCTCTCGGACTCACCACATGCGTATTAATCGCATTCCCAAATAACAGTAATTTAAACAAGGGTATCAAATAATATGACAGCAGATGATATATATATAAAAAATGAGAAAGTAAGTAAATAAAGAGAAAAATAAATGCAAAGCAAGGCCTAGACCTCTTAGGAAATCTAATCCTAAAACTCCCCAGCAGAGTTACAATTTTTCTGTAGCGTGCGGTTTTTTCCGGTGACGCGACCACCTTACCGCAAACAGTTTGGGTGTTACTTTTTGATTTCTGTATTTATCCTATGAAGCTAGTTAAGGAAGTGGAAGATATCTTAAACTAACCCTGCACGCAAATGTTTTCTTTAATAAATGCTAAGAGATCGGGGATCGGGGTCTGGTTATACAAAGGGAAGCTATTAACACCCAGTGTATCTTTGGTAATCCATAGGAACCTTCTTTTTGCATGTATTTCTATTAATTTGAAATGATTTCTTGTGTTTATCTGCTGTGGATTGGGAAAGTTTCTCCTTTGAGAGTGTTGAGAGAATGTTTTTGTTGTTTACAGGTTTTTTGTTGCTTTTGGGGAGGTACTGGACCTAAAGTTTTTTATTTGTGTGCTCGCTAAGATTTTGCAATCTTATGCCTACGTATTCCCATAAAGAGATTTGGGAAATCAGAGCAATCGTAGTTCCTCCTATTTCTCTGGGAGGAAAGAAAATTTGATGTCTTATTCAAAGCCCAAGATTGAAGCTAGCTGAGTATTTGTGTCTTGTTTAAAGCTCAAGATTGAAGCTAAAAGGGTGATTGAGAGAGAATTTGTCATCTCTAAAGGGAGATTTCTCATTTATTTATCACAAATATTGAGAATTGGTTATAAAGGGAAATTACTTTAACTGGAAAATGAGAAATCCAGCAATGCCATAATTTCCTTTATAAGAGGGATATCATGAAGGAAGAAAGCTTTAACTCAGTGTAGATTAATGTCACTTTTTCCTTTATGAATCTTTCATGCTAAGAGAGGGACATTGGCTTGGATGTATGGAATCCAGAGGCTTGCCACTTATAGCTGTTAGATGAAAGAGAGATTTTAGCCAGGTTTATAAAGGAGGGACTTCAACTTGCATTTTGAGTCAACAAGTATGCCAGTTACAGCAATTATTCTAAAAAAAGGTTTTGATTGTTTTTTTTTTATATGTGATGTATAGAGGATATATCTTCCTGCAGAGAGGACTCATGGTCTCATCTGAGGGGGATGTTGATTTTTTGTGCCTTGATCAAAGTCCAAGGTTGAAGCTAAAGGAAAATGACTCCACTGGGGAGGGTTTTATCTGTCTTGTACAAAGCCCAAGATTGAGGCTGACTGGGGGAATTTCTTATATGAAGCCTAAGAGGAGGCTGTCTCTGGCTTAGGATTTATTGAAATCTTGGAGCAGGTCCAAATTGTATTGGGGAATCCAAAGGGATTTACTCTTGCTGGGAATCAGGGAAGAGTTGAAATATCAGATGCCATGAGGCTCTTATTTCATTGGGGATTTGTTGATGGTTAAAAGACCCTGGCTGAGATGTTTAAGGTGGAAGTTTAAACCTTGTTAGTGGGTCAGGGGAGTTAAAGGGTGAGTTAAAAAACATTAGAAGTTTTTAACTCTGCTGGAGACTGATGTGTTGGTAGAGTGGTCAGGGTTTTTCCTATGCTTTTAGGAAACTTGAGGGTCTCAGTGTGAGATCCAAGAGGAGATGAGACTTTTCAAGTCTATTTGAATGAAGCCCAATAGGAGGCTGAGACTGTCCAAGTCTCTTAAGAAGAGATAGACTCTGGTGTAGAGAAGGGTCTTTGCATGATGCCCAAGAGGAGACTGTTGGTTTAAGGGATGAAGATCAACCCTTAGAATGGTATGATATTCTGTAAATTTGACTCTCCTGGGGATTGAAATAGTAGAGATGACTAATTTCTATCTTATGCTTTTAGGAAGCCTTTGGGTCCTTGTTCTAAGCCCAAGAGGAGGCTGGGGAACTTCTAAGAAGCCTGTTGGTCCTTGTACTAAGCCCAAGAGGAGCCTGGGGAACATCTAAGAAGCCTGTTGGTCCTTGTACTAAGCCCAAGAGGAGGCTGGGGAACTTCTAAGAAGCCTGTTGGTCCAAACCTAAGAAAATTTAAAGAAAGGTTTCACCGGGAATTAATTCTTTCTTTGTTGAACAGTTCTAAGGTTTGAAGAAATTCAGGAGAGGTTTCACCGGGAATTAATGCTCTATGGGGAAATGAATTTCTTGTACATATATATATATATATATATATATATATAAGTTTTGACAGTCCTTGAGAAAAGTTTCACTGGGAATAATGCCCTTCTCTGTTCCATATTAAATAAGCCCAAGAGGAGGCAGACTGTATTGAGGGAAGTTTCCTATGAGGGAACTAGTTTTGACTAAGTTAGAAGTAACCTCTGGTTTGACTAAGTGTAGACCTAACTGTTGGGGAAAACTCTAGACAGATATGCACAAGAATATATACAAATAAGTGAATTAACAGGTATATAAACAAGTATGCATTGAATTGAAAAGATGTTGGGTCTTACACTCTGAGAAGAGGCCCATGTGTATTGTGATTGATTGTACTGATTTTAACTGTATGATTAGGGTTGAAGAAATTGAAGAAATTTTTGAGAAAAATTTGAATTTAAATTTGAATTAAAAGAAATTTGAAAGAAAAGAATGTTTGGGGCTTATAACTCAAAGAGAGGCCTAAGTGGTCTAAGGGCAGTTTCACCGGGAATAATGCTCCTCTTAGTACCAGTTAAAACAGACAGATGATTTTGAAAACAGAGGTATGGGGCTTACAACTCAAGGAGAGGCCCATGGAAGTTGTTTTTTGTTAAAAACAAAGTTTTTGTACAAAAGATTGGGGATTATACTCAAGGAGAGACCCAGGTGACTTATTTTGAAAATAGGGATCGCACTGCGATACCGAAATACGTTGTGGGACTTATACTATAGCAAAGGCCCAAAAGTGTTTTTGTACAAAGAGGGGTTAGGCCTTACACTCTAATAGAGGCCCAAAAGTGTTTGTGAAGAAAGAATAATGGGGCTTATACTTAAGGAGAGGCCCAAATGATTTATTTGAAAAGGCAACGATCGCGTTGCGGTTTTGAAAACTGTAACACCCTTTTCTACCCCACGAATAAACACGGCAAAATACACAAATTATCAGAGTAAAAATCACCTCAGAAGGGTGCACATTTTCTCAATAAAACTCAAATAAAACGATTGCTCCATAAACAACGGGTTTTCTTCAAAATACTCAAAAGCCATCAAATTAGCAGCGGAACCACCATAACCACAATAATCCAAAATCAAAAGGGTTTCCAAATAAAAACCATAATCATTCAAAAATAACAATAAAATAACAACTCAACATGGTTCGACTCAACAACCCAACCCGATGTTACAATATCAGAGCAAGACCCTCTACATCGACCAAAAGAAAAATAAACTCCAAAAATCCTCGAAGGCATCCATAACTAAGCCTGATCACATGCACATTACCCACGTGGAGGCAACATTCAAACAGGCAGGGTGAGTAATCACAATTCATTATAATTAACATAAAAACACGATATGCATAAAATGACGTCATCATCATATACAACATCATCAGGGTCATCACAAATGAAATATCCAAAATCACGATATCATAAATCACATCAATGCTAAATAAATGCAATGCACAACAAGACTCATGCATGTGGTACCAATTCGTCAAAGTCGATGGATAATAGGCCATCACCCTCCAAAGATCCCCGTCATTAGGATCGATTCTACACAAGAACCGGAGCACGTCAAAATTACCTCACATCCACACAATGGGATTGAAGCCACCATAGACCGAAGTCTGAAATGCTATGAATGCATGATACACAACATCATTATCATCACCATTCATCAAAGTCATTACGTGCATCATCATTCATCAAAATCTCATGTTAGTCATATCAACATTTATTCATCAAAACATCATGAAATCATCATCTCATAATCATCAATATAATCAACGTAATTCATCAAAATAATCACAGCTCAAAACATCAAGACAACACAAGAATCGTAAATAATTTCGCAAATAGTAGGCATTCGCTGGAATGCTCGCTTTGCGAGTCTGAGGCGAGTATTCTCCGGGAGGTTTGCTGTGCGAATCTGGAGTGAACGTTCGCTTTGCGAAGGAATAATTCGCTTTGCAAAGTCGCAACTTTTTGCAATTGCTGCTACGCATCAGTAGCATATCAGACCCAAAAACTCCTACGATTCCAGCCTCATTTACCCCAAAAACATCCCTAAAACATCCCTAAGGTATTAAGGCAGCAAGGACACCAAACCTACGACTATTAGGCCGATTTATTTCAATATCCTAAGCTTCAATTTCACATAAACCTTCACAAATTCAAATACCTTCACAACTCCCATAAACCCTCTTCCCTTCAAGGTCAAAACAACATCAATAGAGAAATTAGCCTCGAAGGCTACTTTTATCTGATTCAATTTAACCCTTAATAATCAATCCACAAAAATGCCATAAATCATCAATTTACTCCTAAACCCACAAACTCATCTACACCTCAAAAACCAGCTTTAAACACATTGAATTCCTATATCGAAAATAATGAAAGGCAATACTCCCCATACCTTAGATTATCGATTCCAAGCTTTCTTTCTTGAGTTCTTGGAAACCTTCTCGAATCCTAAGCTTTTCCCTCTTTCCTCAGAGCTCTGGCCTTTTCCTTCTTTTAACGGTCTAACAAAAATGAATCCTATTCCTCTCAAATTCTCCTTTTTGTTAAACCTAACCCTTGGGCCTCTAAAATGGGCTTTCCCTATATTACCCTCACTAAGTCCTCCTTAAATGTCCAATTTACCCTTAATCCTTCTAATATTATTTAAATCAATAATAATACTAATATATTCCATATTATATATTATTATTTAAATAAATAACCAAAACTCCATAAAAATACCAACATCAACACAAACCACCAAAATTCACTAAAAATTATTAATATTATATTTAAATAAATTAAATGAATATTCTTACAGATTTGGGGTGTTACAACTCTCCCCCACTTAAAGAATTTTTGCCCTCGAAAATTACCTCAGGAAATAGAGTCGGATACGACTCCTTCATCTGATCTTCACGTTCCTAAGTCCAATTTTCGCTAGCTGGTCCACCCCACAACACCTTCACCAAGGTTACCTCTTTACCTCGCAGTTGTTTCATTTCTCGTCCATCAATCCGCACCGGTAATGCTTCCACTGTCAGGTTATCCCTCACTTGTACATCATCCATCTGAATCACATGCGACGGATCCGAAATGTACTTCCTCAACTGAGACACATGGAACACATCATGCAAATTCGCAAGCGACGGCGGTAAAGCAATTCGATAGGCTACTTCTCCTATCCTCTACAAAATTTGATATGGACCAATAAAACATGGAGTGAGCTTCCTAGACTTCAAAGCTCGACCCACATCAGTCACTGGCATCACCCTTAAAAACACGTGATCTCCCTCTTGGAATTCAAGTGTCTTCCTTCTCTTATCATGGTAGCTCTTCTGACGACTCTGCCATGCTCTCACCCTTTCTTGGATCATCTTAATCTTCTTAGTCGTCTCTTGTACAATCTCAGGTCCGAGTACAACACTCTAGCCTGACTCATACCAACTCAAAGGAGTCCTACATCTTCTCCCATGCAAAGCTTCACAGGGCGCCATTCCAATACTAGCATGAAAACTATTATTGTGTGTGAACTCAATCAGCGGCAAATGGATATCCCAAGATCCTCCGTGATCCATCACACAAGCCCTCAGCAAATCCTCTAAGGATTGGATAGTCCTTTCTGTCTGACCGTACGTTTGCGGATGATAGGCAGAACTAATCCTTAACTTAGTACCCAAAGCATCTTGCAAACTCTTCCAAAACCTAGATGTAAATCTCGGAACTTTATCCGACACCATACTCGAAGGTATCCCATGCAACTTTACAATCTTTTTGATGTACATCTCAGCTAACTTCTACATAGAATGATTAATCTTCATCGGCAAGAAATGAGCCGATTTAGTTAATTTATCCACGATCACCCAAATTGAATCATTCCCATTTGCCGTCCTCGGCAACCCCGACCCAAAGTCCATGGAAATGCTATCCCATTTCCATTATGGAATATTCAATGACTGCATCATACCTAAAGGTTTCTGAAGCTCAATCTTCGACTTCTGACACATCAAGCACACATAAACAAACTCCGCAATATCCTTCTTCATACCTGGCCACCAAAACAACATTTTCAAATCTTGGTACATCTTCGTAGCACCGGGATTAATACTCAACCTACTTCAGTGTCCTTCTTCTAGAATGCTCTTCTTGATTTCTAGAACATCTGGAACACAAACCCTATCCCAAAACCTCATCACACCATTCTCATCAATCCAGAATTCTCCTCCATTATCTTGGTTAATCAAAGTCAACCGGTTAACAAACTTTAAATCAGATTGTTGTCCCACTCTAATTTCTTCCAAAATGCCACTAGTGAACTTCAACATTCCCAACTTCACACTGTCTGAGGTCTCTTCACATACTAAACTCAAATCTCGTAATTTCTCAATTAGCTCCAATTCTTTCACCATAAGCCTCGACATATGCAATGACTATCTGCTCAATGCATCGGCCACTACATTCGCTCTGCCCGGATGGTAACTCAAATCAAAATCAAAATCCTTCAACAGCTCTAACCACCTCCTCTGCCTCATATTCAATTCTTTCTGATTAAATAAGTACTTCAGACTTTTATGATCACTGAACACTTCAAATTTAGAGCCAAACAGATAATGTCTCCAAATCTTCAACATAAACACCACAACGGCCAATTCCAAGTCATGTGTAGGATAATTCCTCTCATGAACTCGAAATTGTCTCGAAGCATATGCAACAACTTGTCTATTCTGCATCAATACTCCACCAAGACCCATCTTCGACGCATTACAATACACCACAAAAGATTCGCTCGGATTAGGCAAAATCAACACTGGAGCGGTCGTCAACCTCTTCTTCAATTCCACAAAATTGTCTTCACAAGCTACATCTCACACAAAATCTTGACCCTTTCGAGTCAACTGAGTCAAAGGTAATGCCAACTTAGAAAAGCCTTCTATAAACTTGCGGTAATAACCCTCTAATCCCAGAAAACTTCATATCTCGGTAGCAAACTTCAGGGTCTCCCACTGTAACATAACATCAATCTTAGAGGGATCAACATCAATCCCGCTACTTGAAATCACATGGCCAAGAAAACTCACTTCCTTCAACCAAAACTCACACTTGGACAGCTTTGCATACAACTTCTTCTCCTTTAATACTTGGAACACAGTTCTCAAATGCTCAGCTTGTTCTTCTTCATATCTAGAATATATCAAGATACCATCAATAAACACCACCACAAACTTATCCAAATACTCATGAAAAATCCGATTCATATACTCCATGAACACACCAGGTGCATTGGATACACCAAATGGCATCACAGTGTATTCATAGTGACCGTACCTCTTCGTGAAAGTCGTCTTCGGAATGTCATCAGGCTTAACACAAATTTGATGATAACCAGACCTCAAATCAATCTTACTGAACACACAGGCACCTTCTAACTGATCCATCAAATCATCGATTCTCATAAGTGGATACTTATTCTTTATAATCAACTGCCGATAATCAACACACAACCTCATACTTCCGTCCTTTTTCTTCACTAACAGCACATGAGCACCCCACGGAGAAACACTCGGTCGAACAAATTTCTTCTCAAGCAACTTTTCCAGTTGTTTCTTCAATTCACTTAACTCAGAAGCTGACATCCGATAAGGAGCCATCAACATTGGACTCGTACCAGGTATTAAGTCTACTGCAAACTCTACTTTATGTTCTAGAGGCAAATCACTGATGTCATCCGAAAACATATCTGGGAATTCACATACAACAGGTAAGCCGACACTCGCAGCTTCACGATCAATCTGCAACCATGGAAACATTGCAAACACCAGGGCTTCGTCTTCCATAACTTCGTCTACTTGCCTAGCAGACAAGAACATCAACTCTCCACTATCACCAAACTTAGGAAACTCCACAGTCTTGTAATAACAATTGATGTGAACATGGTTGAACTTCAACCAGTTCATTCCAAAGATTACATTGATTTGGTGCAAGGGTAAGCACACCAAATCCATCACAAAAATCTTCCCAAAAATTGTCAAAGAACATCTCAGACACACAAGGGTAGTAGTAACAAAACCATTAGCTGAAGTTTCTATTACCATATTCCCATTCATATCAGACAACTTCAAACCCAATCTATTAGCACATTCAAGCGAGATAAAAGAATGAGTAGCACCAGTATCAATAATAGCAACCAACTCAATATTATTAATAAAACATGTACCTCGAATCAGGTTGTCCTTCTCTGGCACTTCTGCACCACTCAAAGCAAACACCCGGCCACTGCTCTGAGCGACAGTAGCGGTCTTCTTCAGCTTTTGACATTGGGTACTGATATGACCCTTCGCCCCACAATTGAAACAGGTTAGACGATCGTCCTTGCAGTCATTAGCTCTATAACCCTTCTTACCACATCTGTAGCACCTCAACACACTATTGGTGCACACATCAGCACGGTGGCCTTGCTCGCCACACTTATAACACTTCCCAGAAGTGGGAGCTGCTCCCCCACTTGTCGTTTTCCCCTCTGAAGCCTTCTGTTTCCCTTTGTTAGCTGAAGTTGTATAAGGCTTCCCCCTATACTGCCCTTTCTTCTCACTCAACTGCTTGTAGTGAGTAGATCGAGCTCGGCTATCCTCATCGTAGATTTTGCTCTTGTCCACCAATTCAGCATACCTGCGGATCTGTTGGTACCCAATACCCTGCTTAATTTCTGGTCTCAGCCCATTCTCGAACTTGAGACACTTGGACATCTTAGCATCAGCACGATTGTAGTGTGGACATAACTTCACCAGTGCCTCAAACTTCGCGGCATACTTCGCCACAGTCATGTCTCCTTATTTCAGCTCAAGCAGTTCCACTTCTCTCTTGCCACGAGCATCCTCTGGAAAACACTTTCCCAGAAACTCCTGCTTAAACACAGCCCAGGTTATCACAGTGCCAACATCTGCGAGTCTCTGACGGGTGTTATCCCACCAATCCTCGACCTCTTCTTCCAGCATATATGTTCCAAACTGAACTTGTTGCTCATCAGTAGACCCCATCACCCGGAAGATCTTCTCGATCGCCTTCAGCCACTTGTGTGCACTTGATGGATCATGAGTACCCACAAAAGTCAGTGGATTGTTCCTCTGAAAATTCCCTAAAGCACAAAACTCATCTGGAACTCCACCATTCGGATTTACCTGAGCCACTACTTGAGCAACCGATTCCAACGCATCAGCAATAGCACGACCATTTCTTCTGGCCATCCTGCACACCACTAACAAGGTTAGAAGAAACAAAACATCGACAATGTACACACACTCATCGACTGACAAGGGATTGACATCAAGTAAAAACCTAGCCTGATGGACCGACCTGCTCTGATACCACTAATGTAACACCCTGTCCTATCCCACGAAAAAACACGACAAAATACACAAATTATCAGAGTAAAAATCACCTCAGAAGGGTGCACATTTTCTCAATAAAATTCAAATAAAACGATTGCTCTGTAAACAACGGGTTTTTCTCAAAATACACAAAAGCCATCAAATTAGCAGCGGAACCACCATAACCACAATAATCCAAAATCAAAAGGGTTTCCAAATAAAAACCATAATCATTCAAAAATAACAACAAAATAACAACTCAACATGGTTCGACTCAACGACCCAACCCGATGTTACAATATCAGAGCAAGACCCTCTACATCGACCAAAAGCAAAATAAACTCAAAAAGTCCTAGAAGGCATCCACAGCTAAGCCTAATCACCTGCATGTTGCCCACGTGGAGGCAACATTCAAACAGGCAGGGTGAGTAATCACAATTCATTATAATCAACATAAAAACAGGATATGCATAAAAAGACGTCATAATAATATACAACATCATCAGGGTCATCACAAAGGAAAATATCCAAAATCACAATATCATAAATCACATCAATGCCAAATAAATGCAATGCACAACAAGACTCGTGCATGTGGTACCAATTCGTCAAAGTCGATGGACACTAGGCCATCACCCTCCAAAGATCCCCGTCATTAGGATCGATTCTACACAAGAACCGGAGCACGTCAAAATTACCTCACATCCACACAATGGGATTGAAGCCACCATAGGCCGAAGTCTGAAATGCTATGAATGCATGATACACAACATCATTATCATCATCATCCATCAAAGTCATTACGTGCATCATCATTCATCAAAATCTCATGTTAATCATATCATCATTTATTCATCAAAACATCATGAAAACATCATCTCATAATCATCAATATAATCAAGGTAATTCATCAAAATAATCACAGCTCAAAACATTAAGACAACACAAGAATCATAAACAATTTCGCAAATAGCATGCATTCGCTGGAACGCTCACTTTGCGAGTCTGGGGGGAGTATTCTCCGGGAGGTTCGCTGTGCGAATCTGGAGCGAACATTGGCTTTGCGAAGAATTCATTTGCTTTGCGAAGTCGCAATTTTCTGCAATCGCTACAACGCATCAGTAGCATATCAGACCCAAAAACTCCTACGATTCCAGCCTCATTTACTCCAAAAACATACCTAAAACATCCCTACGGTATTAAGGCAGCAAGGACACAAAACCTACGACTATTAGGCTGATTTATTACACTATCCTAAGCTTCAATTTCACATAAACCTTCACAAATTCAAATACCTTCATAACTCCCATAAACCCCCTTCCCTTCAAGGTCAAAACAACATCAACAGAGAAATTAGCCTCGAAGGCTACTTTTATCCAAATCAATTCAACCCTTAATAATCAATCCACAAAAATTCCCTAAATCATCAATTTACTCCTAAACCCACAAACCCACATAAACCTCAAAAATCAGCTTTAAACACATCAAATTCCTATATTGAAAACAATGAAAGGCAATACTCCCCATACCTTAGATTGTCGATTCCAAGCTTTCTTTCTTGAGTTCTTGGAAACTTTCTCGAATCCTAAGCTTTTCCCTCTTTCCTCAGAGCTCTGGCCTTTTCCTTCTTATCACGATCTAACAAAAATGAATCATATTCCTCTCAAATTCTCCTTTTTGTTAAACCTAACCCTTGGGCCTTTAAAATGGGATTTCCTAATATTACCCTCACTAAGTCCTACTTAAATGTCCAATTTACCCTTAATCCTTCTAATATTATTTAAATTAATAATAATACTAATATATTCCATATTATATATTATTATTTAAATAAATAACCAAAACTCTACAAAAATACCAACATCAACATAAACCACCAAAATTCACTAAAAATCATGAATATTATATTTAAATAAATTAAATGAATATTCTTACAGATTTGGGGTGTTACAACTCTCCCCCACTTAAAGAATTTTCGCCCTCGAACATTACCTCAAGGAAATAGAGTCGGATACGACTCCTTCATCTGATCTTCACGTTCCCAAGTTCAACTTTCGCCAGTTGGTCCACCCCACAACACCTTCACCAAGGTTATCTCTTTACCTCGCAGTTGTTTCATTTCTCGTCCATCAATTTGCACCGGTAATGCTTCCACTGTTAGGTTATCCCTCACTTGTACATCATCCATCTGAATCACATGCGACGGATCCGGAATGTACTTCCTCAACTGAGACACATGGAACACATCATGAAAATTCGCAAGCGACGGCGGTAAAGCAATTCGATAGGCTACCTCTCCTATCCTCTGCAAAATTTGATATGGACCAACAAAACATGGAGTGAGCTTTCTAGACATCAAAGCTCGACCCACACCAGTCACTGGCGTCACCCTCAAAAACACGTGATCTCCCTCTTGGAACTCAAGTGTCTTCCTTCTCTTATCATGGTAGCTCTTCTGGTGACTCTGCGATGCTCTCATCCTTTCTTGGATCATCTTAATCTTCTCAGTCGTCTCTTGCACAATCTCAGGTCCGAGTACAGCACTCTCGCCTGACTCATACCAACATAAAGGAGTCCTACATGTTCTCCCATAAAAGCTTCATGGGGCTCCATTCCAATACTAGCATGAAAACTGTTATTGTATGTGAACTCAATCAGCGCCATTCCAAATTTTAATTAAAAATATAATTTTTTTTCAAAGAAAATTAAATAAAAAATGGTGTAAAATATTAAATATATTTAAAAACAAGTTGTGAACTTTGAAAAATGTTTTGAAAAATCATGTTATGTTCACTTGAAAGCTTGAAATTCATTTGAATTTGAAAAATCAAGAGGAAAATTTCATTAAAAATGTTTAAAAACAATAAAAATGAAATTCTTTAGAAAAATTCCAAATATATTAAATAAATAATATAAATTTGATTTTTTTTATAGAATAAAATATTTTAACATTTTTGTGAATTTTTAAAAAAAGAACCATTCAAAAATGATTAAAATTGAGGGAGAAATTAATTTTTAAAATCAATTAAGAAAATAACTTAAAAATTCAAAAATTCAAATAATTTGAAAAAAGCGCCAATGGCCACCTTCTTCTTCCCCGTGCCCGCGCCAAGTATGATTTGCAAAACCTCACTTTTATCTCTGATTACTCAATGATTTTGCACGATTCAAACATCAATCTCACTCGTTTTTGAACAAGGATTCCAATGGTACCAATTAATTGCATTTATTTTCAGTGTGGAGTAGGAAATCAAGTGATGAACACATGAACCCAAATTTCTGCAAGAACTCTATGAAATCCTATACACGATAGCTACAAAGCAATTGATTGAGGGGAAACACTCTACATATGTGCAGAAACATGTTTGTAACTTGAAAACACATTTATGATGCATGGATCATAGAGTTTGAGAGTTCAGGCTTACCTATTGCAAGAAGAAATCAAATTGTGTGTTGGAGTTGTTACAGATGTTGTTTGATGACTTGGACAACTTCAATGGACCTTATGTAAGGTGTTTGGAAGCTTGGAATGGATTGAAACAACCTGGATCACTTTGTGGCAACCCAACTGCAAACAGGCCTAAGTTTGATTTTGAGCTTTGTGATTCTGAGGTTACATATGTGTGAGAAGTGTTTGGATAGCTCACATATGATGTATATGATGTGTCTACAACATTGGTTTTGATAGAATTGCTTCCTATTGAAAAATTCACATGTTACTTGAAAAGGAAGCAATTTCTGGTTTTTGAGAGTGAAATGAAGAAGAGCATGTGTTGTTATGCTTTGGTGTCCTCAAACTAATCAGAAAGGATCCCTATTTATAGTAGAGCAAGTTTATTTTGGGAGCAATAGTGATTGGCAGCTGATCATGGTGTGTAGCTTGTAGCCATTGACTTGGATGTTCCAAAGTACCAAGTCAACTATAGCTTGACTCCATTCAATTTCTGCAGGTTTTAATGCTCAGAGTTTGGACCGAATCTTGACTGGTTTGGATTGTTATGGCTTGTTTCATGACACCTCAATGCATTGGATTAATGTAACCTTGCCAAAATTGAATTTCAAAGTTCATGTCATGAAGGTTTTGCACATGCCAAGTTGAATTCTTGACTCCTTGATCAAGAAACAAGTGAGTCATCAGAAGTTTTGTGTTTTTGGAAGATGACAAAGTTGTCAAAATGACAAGACTTGAGTGAAAAAATTGTGTGGCACAAGTTATGTTTTCATGCTTTTGTATAGGCATGGTGAAAAATGCCATTTTTGGAGGCTTATAACTCCTTGCTCAAGTTGAATCATGGGAGGCTCTTACACTTTTTAGAAAGCCCCTATATCATACTTCAACTTTGATGTTTAACTTTAGTCTTGAATCATCTTGGATCATAATGAAAAATGGCCCTAAAGTTGGAAAAAATGCAAATAGATTATGTCCAAAATTTCACTAAGTGTTTGAAAAATGTCCATTTTCCATTTTTTGTGATTTTGATCAATCCATAACTCAAAATCCATGAGGATTTGGAATATGTTGTAGTTGACAATCTTGAAGTATGTAATGAGATCCTTCATTTGAGCTTTGGATGGAAGAAAAAGGTTACTTGGATCACAAGTTATGGTCTTGCAAATTTGGGTAAAAATCACTTTTTTTTCATGACTTAGTGAAATTTCAAGTTTCTTAAGATTGCCCCTTTTGCAAGTAACCTTACTTTTCTTGATTTTTCTTGATGGATGATGATCCAAACCATAATTTAACATTGTTTTTGACTTAGGGAAACAATGTTTGTCATGAAATCCCAAAAGTCAAACTTGGTTTTTTGGCACAGTTGACTTTTTGTCAAATGAATTTCAAACTTTATGTTTTTCTATGAAATCAAGTTCTTGACCTAATTCAAACCTAATGGATGGATTCCATAGGTGTTTTTTAGTGTCTTGAATCATGTCTCAAGTTTTGAGACCATGTCTTGGTCAAAAGTCAAATGTATGGTTGACTTTTTCTCAAAAACTATAGTTTGTGGTCCAGATGAATTTGCATCTTTATATTGCTCATGAACCCAGTTCTTTGTGTCAATTTGAACTTGTAAGAGGATCAATATAAGATATTTGAGGTCTTCAAAACATTCCCTGAGATCTTGGCTCATGTCTTGTTCCAAAAGTCAACTTAGGGGTGAATTAGGTCAAGAAACCCTAATTCCTAATTTTTTATGAATGCATCCCCTGAGGCTATTTTGAACTTATCCATGAGGTCCCTTTGAGCTTCTTGGATCATGTTTTGAATTATTGGCTCATGCCCAGATGAAAATTTTCCCTTGGAGGACTTGGACAACCAAAACCCTTATTTGGTGACACTGATGATCTTGAGGCTTGATTAGCTTAAAGTGTTGCATTCTCATGCTTAATTCTTGATGTGGGAGACCTCTTGATCCTTCATAGATGTTTGAGAGGTTTGATAAGTTGAGGATCATGTCCATTCTTGATTGACCCTTTATCTGAGAACTCTGAGAGGGCTCAAAACCCTAATTCTTGATTGGAGTGAATGCTCAACAATCTTTGAGAGGATTGATGAGTCATGAAGGTACATCCATATTGTGGTGATGATTTTCACAATGATGGGAAATCTTGTGGTCAAAATTTAGGGTATGACGACCTTCATATTGGCATAGAACACGTTCGCACGGAGTCTCCAATATATGAAGGTGTGGAATGGGAGGTTCTTCGACAACACTTCTTTCTTTTCCATTTTTTTCTTTTATATTTTGTATTTGGGTTATACTAATTGCATTACTTTTCTTTGCAGCTGTCAGGATTCCAGCCAAAAAACCTACTCCCATTGAAAAAGAAGCCGTCGAAGAAGAAGAAGAAGACAAATCCAAGAAAATCACAACGGTGGTAAAACTTTGTACTTACTATTCTTCTTCTTTTTATATTATACTGCCTTCTCAATCTAGCATCTGAAATATAATATTTTTGCAGGGAAGTCGGAAACGACCACCGACACCAAAAAAGAGAAAGCAGAAGAAACTTGAGGTTCATGTAACTGAATCCGATGATGGGGATCTTTTGCCAGACCACTCCAAACAAGTCAAGAAGAAGAAGAAGCAAACAAAAATTACTGATGTCGGTTTTCGACCTCAGCCAAAATCAACCGAAGCACCTGCGAAGAAACCTTCTACCCCAAAGGTGGTAGATGTAACGCCCCGGTTTTGTCTTATTTATTTAATCGAGTCGATTTAATTATTTTTGTTTTATATTATTTTATTCTTGACTTTTATTTGACAATATATTATTTTTCATCGTTGTTTATGTTCTATCGCGTTTTGAGAGCGTTTGCGAGATATTTGAGCTGAGGGGTAAAATAGTCTTTTAGGGGTTTAGATATTTTATATAAATAGAAAGTGGAGAGAAATAGAGAGAAAGGAAAGAAAAAGGAAAGAAAGAGAAGGGAAGGAAAGGAAGAGGAGAGAAAAGAGGAGAAGAGGAAAATCGACATAACTCTGTTTCGAGCGCGATTAATCGGGTAAGGGTGAGAAGTTTCAATTATATCTTGCTTGTGTATGTATATGTGTTATTTGTTGTAATTGTTTTGGTTGTTTCACCACTTGTCTTACCGATTGGAATTAGGAGCAATTGATAGAAATCGATGTTTTCACGGATGAAATTCGATATAAACTGAGTAGAATACTTGTTATTAGGTTTGGATCATGTTTTGGTTGTTATAGTATGAATTGGGAGTATTTGGGGTGGAAGAATGATGAATTTGGACCCATTATGGCCTATAACAGCGCTGCTGCGAATCCCAGAATTCGCAGGTTCGCATTGCGAACGGCAGCGAAGTGGAAAGCGAACGTTCGCGTGAGGTTCGTACTGCGAACGTTGTGTTGTTTTTCTTTCTGCCACGGTTCGCTAGGGAATTCGCACTGCGAAGGGGACAACTAAGGTTTGCTGGAAGTTCGCACTGTGAACTGTAGGCTATTTTCCTTTCTGCCACAGTTCGCTGGGGTATTCGTACTGCGAATGAGGAAGCGAAGGACTCGCTAGGAGCTTCGCATTGCAAACATGACAGCTTTTTCCAACTTGTTTTCTTTATAACTTTTGATCCGTAAGTCGGTTTGAGGCGCGGTTTGATGCGTTGGAAAGCTTTTGACATGGTATTTCTTATTAAAATGGTTTTGAGATTGTTGGCCGATTAAATTATGTCGGGGGTTTGGAAATGTGTCGTTTGGTCGACTTTTACCATCGTAACTGTTTGTAATTGATGTGTTATCATGCAATATACTTTTGATATACATCGTATGACTTGAGTGCGGATATGTGATATGAATGCATTTGATTAAATGATGTGATGATGGTTTGTGGCCTTATGGCAAGTAAATGCATTGTTTTGGGTTAAAATTCGATGCATGATTAATGATGATGTTGTGTGGTAAAATACATTGTTTGATTGAATATCAATGTATGTTGTTAAGATGTGTGGTGGGTAGCCTTTGTGGTGTGAATCCCTTGTGGAAGTAATTGTGATTACATGATTGTTGTGGGTTGTAATGAAATGCATTGTTTGAAGTGTTTTCGATGCATGAATAATGATGATGAGATAATTCATATGGTTTAATTGTGGGGATGCATTTGATTGTCATGAGTTCTTGTGTGTCAAGCATCATGATATGAATCTTGTGATGTCGTGTGCCCTAGTGGGTGTGAGCAACGAAACGATTCCAGAGGGAATCCACTATAACATCGTGCGCCTTATACCAAGAGGACTTAAAGCGATGACTATAGACGATTGTGCGCCTTATACAAAGAGGACTTAAAGCGATCGGATCGTGCGCCTTATACAAAGAGGACTTAAAGCGATCCATAAACGTCGTGCGCCTTATACCAAGAGGACTTAAAGCGACGGGGAACATTGTTTGCCCGACGGGTAGTTACGTTGAGTAACAAGCGATGATTCCAATAGTTCCTGAGTGAACTAATGTTGAGAAATGATGGATGGATGGTACCGCATATGCATTGCATAGAGTCGTTGTGTCGGTCTCTGTGCATTTGCATAAATCTGAATGGATTGATTATGTGTGAGAATTGTGAATGGATGCATTATGTGTGGAAAATCATGAATGGATTGATTATGTGTGGAAATTGTGAATTAATTGATTATATGTTGAGATTTATGTTTGAATTGGTGAATTGGTGTGCATATGTGATAAATGCATTGGTTGTGGATAATATGTCTTATGTGTAGGCATGTGTTATGTGATGTGGTGGTGTGTTTCCATATGTTGTGACTTTGGTGTGCCGTATGTGCAAATATGTGATTACGTTGGATAATTGATATATGTTATGTATATGTGGCATGATATATGTATTAGTATGTGATGCTTGTGGTGAGAATAACTGTGCATGTGAACTATTATGTGTTTGCATATTATTATGCAATCTTGATTTAGTTGTTATTTCTCACCCTTCTGATGTGGTTTGTTGCTCTATGAGGCAATTGCAGATTAGTAGTCTCGGAGGCTTTTGTGAAGATTAGTTCTCCATCCGTTTGTCAGTCTGTCTGCTCTGATACGTAGCACGGGAGTCGGGGAACGCTTTAGTTATATATGTATACATTTGTTGAAAATATTTTGTACTACTTTTGTATGTATATTTTGATGTTAGAAAACAATTATTTTGTAAAACAAGCCAGTTATGGATCTTTCTGCTTTATTCCATAATTGAGCTTTTCTTTTTGTTGGAAAAAGTTTCCCCTTTGAGGGTATTCTATACTGTGTTATGTATCAAAATTTATGAGCAGGAATTGTATTTTCTTTCTACTGTTGTGGCGTCCTTGTTTCTGTCGGAAAAATAAATTTTCAGTTACTCTGATTTATTTATGTATTATTTATTCACGATGGGAATTGGGGTGTTACAGTAGAGACTGATGTCATCCCTGGTAGTAAAAAATCAACTGGCATGAAGAACCCATATCAGGTAGAGAGTGACAACTCTAGCCCTGAGACTAAAAATCCTAACGTACATAGATTTCTTCTCTGTCTTTGAATTTTATGATTATCTTCGACTAACACGCTTCTATTTTTTTCTTGATTTCTTCTTCTTAGGATTCCAAAGATAATAAGGGGCACCCCATTGTGCAATAAATCTTCCCTGCCACAAGCAGTGATCATACCTATCATCCGACAAGCCCTTCCAAAACGTCTCCCAAGGATTCCATAAAATAATTCGTTGACGAAGTGAGCCAACTCGTTGGTGATCAAAAGAAATCACCGCTCCATGCCACCACTGAGCTGTCACACACCAACGCATATGATCAAGAGAAAAGCCTAGAAAGGGAGGGACTCTTGGTTGATGTCGCAGGAGATACTGAAATGCCGTCTGCAAAAAAAAATTGTCAAAGACAAGTCTAAAGATGGCTCCCCAATCAATCAACAAGACAGTGGTGACGAAAAGGGTGAAGAGGAAGAGGAGGAGGAAGAGGGTCACTATATGTTTGATTTTGAAACTAATGCTGTTGTGGAGGACGTAGATGAAGAAGAATAAGAGAAGGACAAAAATGAAAATGAAGACGAAAAAGAACAGCAAGATCAATCGAAAACTGACCCACATCCAAATGCTTCGACTGGCACAAACTCTACTAGCCTCTCACACGAAGAGCTAGAGTCCCTGAAGGTGAAGAGGCCACTGGAATATTTAAAAGCCATGATCAACTCTAGATTTAGCTTTAGTGATAAGAGTACCAGCACTTCGACTACTTCACGTAATCAGTCTGCCAATAAACCTGAGGATAACTTGCTTCCCCAAATCAAAGAGAAGGTTTTCAATGCTGATTTGTTCCAGCTCTTGGAAAAAGATACTTCTGCCAATTTTGGGATCAAGAAACTCTTGAAGCAAGTCAATGTCTTGGAGGTTTCTCCAGAAGTTGTTGATGCCATAATGGAGTTGGGCATGTTGATTGATCTCATTGTCACTGATCTCAATCGTCTTCGAGATTTTTCAAGTAAAATTCACAATAAGTCAGAGACCCAACTGGCTGAATGGGATGCAACCTCTGAATCTACCATAAAGGTTTCAAATTTGGAAAAGGTCTCTGAACAAAATAAGAAAGAGATTGCAAGTTGTGACAAGAACGTCGAAGAATGGGAGCAGCAAATCAAGGCTTTATAGAGCAAAATTTCTCAGGCCAAGCAACGTAAAGACGAACTTCTCAAGTTTGATCAAGAAAAAGTGGCCAAAGAACTTAAGGTCAAAATGCATCATGTCGACAGAGCCCAACAACTTGGCAGGGAAATCGAAGACCTTTCGACCAACAAGGCTCTTTGTGAATGACACTCAATGTTTCAAAAATCTAAATATGAGAAAAGGAAAAACTCTCTCCCATTTTAGTTTGATTATTGTTGAACTTGTTTCTTTTGATTGAAATTTTTAAGCCCTTCGTGGCATGGATTGTAATGACTTAGTCATTTTGGTAATTTCTACTTTTAATTCCCATTTTGGCTTCGACTATCTTTTGCATGAATTACTCCTTGTTTATCTTTATCTCTTGAAGTATAGGCTTATATTTCTTTAAATATTTACTATTTACCTTCAAGATTCTTCTATCTTCGTTTAATTGTTCAATCTCATATGCGCCATTAGAAAATACTTTAATAATTTGAAAACGACCTGAAATTCTGGTATGCATATATCAGATGTCCTAAGAGATGTCGAGACACTGATATCTGGTAAACACACAAGGACCAAGGTATACAAAGTTAAAAGTTCAGAAAATAAGCAAGACACAGAGAATTATTAACCCAATTCAGTGTATAACAACACCTATGTCTGGGGGCTACCAAGCCAGGAAGGAAATCTACTATTAGCATTAATAATTCAAAGTTAAATAACCCAGTTTACAACTTCTCACTTAATACCTACCTAGTGCAACTTCTACCTAAGACACTCCTAGGTATGAAAACCCCTTTCACTTTCTACCAGTTACCACAGTGAGAAATTTACAATTCTTCCAATGTTTTTAGACAATACAATCCAAAAGACACACAATCACTCAATGCTTAAATGCTTAGAAGTGATTGACAACTATTACAACTCAATAGAGACAGTCTAGTTTAAGCATCTATGTGATGAATGAATGGCTCACAAATCAGTCTACCTCATTGTATCAAAAGACACATGAGTGACACAGTACAACAATAGTATTCTAAAAGAAAAATCAAAACCCTAAACCCTTATTTGCATGCATGGTTTCTTCAATGAATAATCCATTATCTTTATGATTAGTTTAGCAAGTCTCCTTTTTATAGTCTTGTGTAGAATGGGCTTGGACTCTTCCCATTTTGTCAGTTTTAACCTACTACAGAATCTTCTCCAAAATAGCAGGAACAAATCTTCAAAGTTTCCTAAAAGTCTCATCATTTAATTTTGTGTACATCTGGAGATACAAAACTTTGTTCCTGATAGCATCATCTTGAACTGCGTAAATTATTGAAATATTTCCAAAGAAAAAATCACAGAATTAAAACAAAACAAATCTGTCAAGATTTCAAAACATTCAGAATGAATGTTCTGATAGAACATGTTCCAACATCTGTTAGGACATCTGCTCTCAAGATGATCTGAGCAGCATGTTACAATATCACACGTGACATCTTGTAGTGAACCATGTTTTAGTAAAATTGTTGCCAATCCATAAACCATGGAACCTTCAATCTCCCCCTTTGGCAAATTTTGGCTAAAACACCTTTTGCACAATAAACCCTTGAGACAGTGTGTGTACATAAGGAAGAATATAACCTGCATCTTCAGGAATATCCACAACACTCCCCCTAGACCCCAGAACCGGTTCTTGTCACGGAGGGATAAATCTCCCTCTCAACTCAGAAAAATAAACTTTCCCGAAGAAAAAGTAAACCAACCTGAAACACAAGAAAACCAACCTGAACACAAGGTTGAACTAAACTAGTTCAGGTCATTAGAAACACATATGAAAGAAGCCACAATTATTAGAAACACATATGGCAGAATCCAACACAACTGATCCCAAAACATGTCCAGAAGGACACAACATCTGATAAGACATCACAAACCCAACACAAAGAAAACTCACTAACACTACCACCTTTAGGGGCTTTTATTTTTATTTCTTTTCTCCCCCTGTTTGAGCTAAAATTTGACCAATAACAAGTAAATAAAATTGACTCTGCAAGACCAAACACCCAACAAGGAAAACAATACTACCACACACCAAAGAAATCACCCAAAAAAAGAAAAAAAAACTTTAACAAACTGACATAAACTAGGTATTCCCTCTAGCCTCTTGAGTTCACAAATTGAACCCAGTCCTCGTGATAATGCGATATCATATAGTATATTTTGCCCGAAATTACATTAATTTATTACGTTATTTTCGTTTGTTAACATTGTATTTGTAAGTATTAAGCACATTTTCAGGTATTTTCATTTAGTCAACCAGCAAGAAGAAAGAAGAGGAAAAGAGAAGAAAATAGAAGAAAAGAAGGAGTTTTTCACAGCAGAAATAGGATTCTGCACTAAGGATGTGTTATGACCGTAACACAAGCATGACGACCGTCACACGCATCAAGACCATGACGACCGACACAAGGGCGTTACGACCGGCACAAAGACAATTCTCAGCTTTTAATTTTAAACGACGTGGCTTCTCAAACGGTTACAACTCAACACACCACGATCAACCAGTTACTAAAATATTTTCAGTCGTGTGCACCTGCATGCGAGTTTCTCTCCTTGTTTCACGCCAGCTCTCAAAGGCCTATAAATAAGAAGTTACTTCACAAAGACGGGCTCTCTCCTTTTTCTCGACCATTCCCAGTTTTTACGATTTTTCCTGAAGTTCAGAGCTTTTTATTTTCCTGCATTGTTTTCCCAGTTTCTTACCTTCCAAAGCAATAATTTCCTACATCGGGGAGCTATTGCACTTGAATTAATTAGCCAGTAGTACTTTTGTTGCACTTTAAGTTTTATTGTTTGGACCAAGCGAATCCTGCCGGCGTGTGGAGGATCGTTACTTAAGATTCATTGTTTCCAGGCTTTTATTCAATTTATATCATTGCCATTTACGTTTAATTATTATGCATGCATTAATGTTTGATTATTTATGTTTGCGTATGTCTGTTGAAATGTCTGGATAAATTAATTATATCGGTATGTAATTAAGTCGATCGGAAAGGAGTCCGATCGATCGTAGGTAAACTTTAACACTTTAATTTTCTGGTTCCGTTTTCTTATTTTAATTAACTTTTGTTACGAGAGTAAGAAATTACTAAGGTTACGATTAATAAAACGGGAGTTTGAGATTTTAACCGGATAGCTGAAACTGGACATTGGTTTTAAATACAGCGAGAGCGCTTTAAAACCGATTAGGACTTATTAATTTTCAAAAAGTATTTTTAAACTCAAATGGGCTAGCGAGAGCAGACATTCTGATTTAGGAGTATAGTCAGAGTCAATAACACGAGAGTGTGAGGTAAAGACTTTTAAATTGGTATTTTCCTGCGGAAAACTATTTTGACGAATAAACCGACGATCTATTGGATTCCCGATGACTGATGAATTACGTACCGATATTCTGTTATATCTTAATTAAAAATCTAAATTCTAGTCTAATTTTAGTTCCCTGTTTGCACCTTAATATAAAAAATCATCAGCCTTAGCTAAATATAGTAACAACCTGATAGCACTAGATTGATTATCGGTCCCTGTGGGTTCGATATCTTTTAAAACTACGCGATAGACTGTACGCTTGCAGTTAGTAATCCCGATAGACTCATAAAGTCGCGATCAAGTTTTTGGCGCCATTGTCGGGGACTGATTTAGTCAATAGTGTAATTCATTTGTTGCGTTGTATAGACTAAGGCAACAAATTCCCTTATTTGTCAGTTGTATGCCAAGTACTTGCTCAAAAGGCGAAGACCTCACATGACCGACAGACGAACCTGAATGTCTTCTTAGCGTAAAAGACGAATCCAAGAATATTGCCTAAACCACGAAATACCTTTTCCTTTGTCAGAACCTGAATCTCAATCCGAATCCGAATCTGAAACAGAACTTGACTCTGAATCAGAATCAGAAGAAGACATGGCTGATGGACCACAGAACTGTCCTCTTAAGTATTATGCTACCCCATCTGAGCAAGAACCACATAACAGTATTGCTGCCCCCGCTATCAACCAGAACAATTCCGAGTTGAAACCCTCATTATTGTCAGCCGTACAACAACATCAATTTTCTGGAAATCCTACGGACGATTCTAATGAACATTTGACCAAATTTGTGCAGTACGTAGACACAGTGAAGGCAAATGGTGTAACTATAGACGCGATAAGACTACATCTTTTTCCTTTCTCATTAAGAGACAGAGCTTGGGCTTGGTTGCAATCCTTGCCATCAAATTCCGTCACTACGTGGGATGAGTTGAAAAAGGTGTTCTTAGCACGATATTTCCCACCAAGCAAAATAGCTATGCTGAGAGCCCAAGTTAATGGATTTCGACAAAAAGATACTGAGTCTCTTTACGATGCATGGGAAAGATACAAAGATATGATGAGGATGTGTCTGTATCACGGTCTTGAATATTGGTTAGTCATCCATACCTTTTACAATGGTCTCTTGTACAATATAAGAATGACAATAGATGCTGCCGCTGGTGGTACACTTATGGACAAACCTTATACCGAAGCCTATCAACTCATCGAAAGCATGGCTCAAAACCATTACCAATAGGGAGGTGAAAGAACACCAGTGGAAAAAGCCCAAACGAAAGGTGGAATGTACGAAGTTAGTAGTCTTGACCATGTCCATGCTAAGGTAGATGCCCTTGCTCAAAAGATAGACAACTTGACCATAACACCCACAGCCACCGTGGCTGCCGTAGCTCCAAACTGCGAATTATGCGGAGTACCTGGACATGCTGCCCCCGAATGTCAAATTTTGGCAGGTGTCTCCGCTGATCAAGTGAAATATGCTCAAGGAAACCCATATGCAAATACCTACAATCCTGGTTGGAAGAACCATCTAAAATTTTCATACAAGAATAATAACGCTCTGTATGCACCTGGCCAAGCGCCTGCTGTGCCACCAGGATATCAAAAACTCGCTGCTAACGTTCCCAACGTTCCTAGGAAGTCAAACCTTGAAATTATGATGGAGAACTTCATTGCTGCACAAGCTCAACAAAATAAGGAGTTCCTTAACCAGAATGTTCACACCGGTGAGCAAATCAAACAATTAGCCAACAAGGTTGACGCTCTAGCCACTCACAACAAAATGTTAGAAACACAAATCTCACAAGTGGCTCAACAACAAGCAGTTACCGCTACTCCAGCTGGGAATCTTCCAGGACAAACTCAACTTAATTCGAAGGGACGTGCAAACGCTATAACACTTCAGATTGGAACAGAACTAGAAGGACCCACTGACCCAAGGATCGAAAATCCAGCCATGTACCAAAAGCCTAGTAAGGAGTTGGAAAAGGAAGGCGAACCAAAGGAAAACGAGAAGGAAGATGATGGAAAAGAGGCCGAAGAGAAAGAAGAACCATATGTGCCTCCGCCGCCTTATAAACCACCTATCCCGTATCCCCAAAGATTCGTTAAATCTAAAAACATAGGGAAATTTAAGAAATTTGTTGAACTTCTGAAACAATTGAATGTCACATTACCTTTCACATAAGCAATCACACAAATGCCCTCATACGCTAAATTCTTAAAAGAAATATTAACCAATAAGAAAAAGCTCGAGGATACTGAAATCGTTATGCTTACTGCAGAGTGTAGCGCTATAATCCAAAACAACATGCCTCCTAAGCTAAAAGATCCTGGTAATTTCTCTATACCCTGTGTGGTTGGAAAGTTTGTCATAGACAAAGCCCTGTGCGATTTAGGAGCCAGCGTCAGATTAATGCCCTTATCTATTTGTAAAAGGCTCAACATTGGAAAATTGAGACCAACAAGAATGTTTGTACAACTAGCTGATCGATCGGTGAAATTTCCTCTAGGAATGCTAGAAAACGTTCTAGTACGTATAGGATAATTCTATATTCCTACAGATTTCATAATCATGGACATCAAGGAAGACTCAAACATCCCTATCATTTTTGGAAGACCATTCCTAGCTACTGTCGGAGCCATTATAGATGTGAAAAAAGGAAAACTGACTTTCGAGGTTGGTGAAGAAAAAGTAGAATTCATCCTCACACAATTCTTCAAAGCACCTGCTATAGAAGATTCGTGCTGCTTCCTAGATGTAATTGATGAATGCGTTAAAGAAATGGAAAAACACCAAAACATGTATTCTGAAGTGCTGAGAATTCCGATGCCACCAATTTTTGAAGATGATAATTGGCGTGGTGAATACCAAGATAATAATCTAAGTGAATGTCTCACACTCACTCCTGACCCTATGCCTTGCCCAAATAAACCAGCTGTAGAACTGAAGACATATCCCAAAGATATAAGGTATGAATTCCTAGATACAGAAATCAAATGACCAGTTATAGTCAACGCAGATTTATGACAAATAGAAATCGAGAAATTATTGCATGTCCTGAGAAAGTACCCAACTGCCTTAGGCTATAACATCTCAGATTTGAAAGGAATAAGTCCCTCTATCTGTATGCATATCATCATGCTTGAGGAAGACTGTAAAACCTCTAGAGAACATCAAAGGAGAATCAATCCCATTCTGAGTGATGTCGTTAAGAGAGAAGTGCAAAAGCTGTTAGAAGCAGGAATCATATACCCAATATCAGATAGTGAATGGGTTAGCCCAGTTCATGTGGTACCCAAGAAAGGAGGTGTTACAGTCATCAATAATGAAAAAGGAGAATCTGTAGCACAACGTACGCAAACCGGATGGAGAATGTGTATCGACTATAGGAAACTAAAAAAAGCCACTCGTAAAGATCATTTCCCTTTACCCTTCATATATCAGATGCTTGAACGTCTCGCCAAACACTCCCATTTTTGCTATTTAGCTGGATATTCAGGATTTTTCCAAATTCGTATCCATCCTGACGACCAAGACAAGACTACTTTCACGTGTCCCTATGGAACCTTTGCCTACCGGCGAATGCCTTTCGGATTATGTAACGCACCCGCAACATTTCAGAGATTCATGATGTCCATCTTCTCTGACTTCTTAGACGGTATAATGGAAGTCTTTATGGATGATTTCTCTGTCTGTGGGGAAAGTTTTGAAGGATGTCTATCAAACCTCGAAATGGTGCTTGAACGGTGTGTAAGTGTCAACTTAGTGCTCAATTGGGAAAAATGCCATTTCATGGTCCGACAAGGAATCGTGCTAGGAAATATAGTATCCGACAGAGGAATCGAAGTCGACAAGGCAAAAATCGAGGTTATAGAAAATCTCCAGCCACCGAAAACCGTTAGAGAGATAAGAAGTTTTTTAGGACACGCCGGTTTTTATCGACGTTTCATTAAAGATTTCTCTAAGATAACCAAACCCCTGACTGAGCTATTAATGAAAGACGCTGAATTCGTCTTTGATGACAAATGCTTGGAAGCATTTCAAACACTCAAGCAAGCGTTAATATCAGCACCCATTATGCAACCCCCAGATTGGAATGAACCATTCGAAATCATGTGCAACGCGAGTGATTATGCTGTAGGTGCAGTCCTAGGACAAAGAAAGGACAAAAAGCTTAACGCAATCTACTATGCCAGTAGAACCTTGGATCATGCACAAATGAACTACGCTACCACAGAAAAGGAACTCTTGGCTGTCGTGTTCGCATTGGATAAATTTCGTTCCTACCTAGTAGGAGCAAAAATAATCATCTATACCGACCACGCCGCAATCAGGTGCCTATTAAGCAAAAAGGATGCCAAACCAAGGCTTCTGAGGTGGATTCTACTCCTACAAGAATTCGACTTGGAAATCAAGGAAAAGAAAGGCACTGAAAATGTAGTAGCTGACCACCTGTCGAGAATGGAAAACATCCAACCTGAACAAGTACCCATTAATGACGATTTCCCTTATGAAAGACTCTTAGCCCAGTTAGAAAGTAATACAATTGAACAATCTCTGACTTATACTGATACAGAAACTAATGAAGTGATAGAATCTGTTTACACTAAGACCACGCTGCCATGGTATGCTGACTTTGTCAACTATCTAGCTGCTGGAGTACTGCCACCTGATCTAACCTATTACCAAAAGAAGAAATTCTTCCACGACCTTAAACACTATTATTGGGACGAACCACTTCTCTTCAAGAGGGGCGCCGATTGTATTTTCCATCATTGTGTACCCGAAGATATGGTAGAATATATAATTTCTCATTGTCATTCCGCGCCCTATGGTGGGCACGCGAGCACTTCAAAGACTTTTGCTAAGATCTTGCAAGCTGGCCTCTTTTGGCCTACTCTATGGAAAGATATCCATATCGCGGTTATAAATTGCGACCGGTGTCAACGCACTGGCAACGTCTCTAGACGCGATGAAATGCCTCAAAAGGGCATTCTAGAAGTAGAAGTCTTTGACGTGTGGGGAATAGATTTCATGGGACCATTTTCGTCCTCTTTTGGTAACAAGTACATACTCGTCGCTGTCGATTACGTCTCAAAATGGATCGAAGCTATAGCAGCTCCTACCAACGACGCATGAGTAGTGAATAAGCTCTTTAAGAACATAAATTTTCCTAGGTTTGGTGTTTCGAGACTGGTAATCAGCGATGGAGGTTCCCACTTTATTTCGAAATTTTTTGAGAAACTTCTATCAAAATATGGAGTCAAACACCGTGTAGCAACACCTTACCACCCCCAAACGAGTGGGTAAGTAGAGGTATCAAACCGAGAAATTAAACAAATTCTAGAAAAGACCGTTGCCACCTCTAGGAAAGATTGGTCTTCTAAATTGCACGAAGCTTTATGGGCTTATAGGACCGCTTACAAAACCCCCATAGGAACCACTCCATTTAAAATAGTCTATGGAAAATCTTGTCACCCGCCGGTAGAGATAGAACATAAAGCCTATTGGGCTATCAAAACTATTAATCTAAACTATACCGCTGCGGGCGAAAAGAGAATTTTGGACTTACATGAACTAGACGAACTTAGATTAGATGCCTATGAGAATGCTAGGATATACAAGGAAAGAATAAAAAAATTGGCATGCCAGGCGAATAGCAAGGAAAGGATTTGAAATAGGAGATATTGTGCTTTTATTTAACTCTAGACTCAAATTCTTCCCAGGTAAGCTTTGTTCTAGATGGTCTGGTCCCTTTAAGGTTACCAAAGTCTTATTAAGTGGCGCAGTTGAAATAAAAGATAGATCTAGTGAACCGTTCATCGTAAACAGACAACGTTTAAAACACTATCACTGCGTAGACAATAGGGATTATTCAACTGCTCTTAAACTGGCAGAAATGCCTACATCCCCCGTAAACTAATGATTCATATAAACTGTCGAGCTCCCGACGTTAAATGAAGCGCTGAGTGGGAGGCAACCCACGCAATTTGTTTTTATTTATTACTTTGTTTCTTTTCATCTTTATCATTATCTTTTATTTTGTTTTCACTTCATTATTTTTCTTGTTACTTTTGTCTTATTATTTTTGCTCAAAAATTTACTTTACTTACCGATGCGGTATATTTTTCAATTATTTTAAAAAATCAGTACTGATTATCTCATTATATGCCTCCAGGATTCTCATCTTTTTCTACCTTCTTCCTTCTCCATTTGCTTTACTTTTCTGACTAACTGTTAAGATGGATAATGAAGACACCATGGTTGTGCTATTCAGGGACGCTGTCCAATGGCACCGCTATGAGGTTCTCTCTCGCAGACCTATGGCCTTAACCAAATTCCCCCATGGACCTACCATGACTGCCTTAGGCATAGGAGATAGCATAGACTTTATGTTTAGCCATATAGGATGGGAAGGTTTTGCTAGAAAGAAGTATCCAACCTACCACAGACTGACCCTAGAATTTCTAAGCTCATTGTCCTACAACCCTAACCATGGCATTGGATTTAATATGGGTAAGATAACCTTTAGGCTATTTGGATACACGTGCCGCTTCAATATTAGAGAGATTGCGGACCTACTGGATTTCCCCAATGGACCCGACGTTTTTACCATGGCACAAGAGGATTTAGCAATGGAAGATGAACTGAACCTTTTCTGGAGTAGTATTTCAGGACGACCTCATCATGACCCGCACCCTATGGTGTCCACTGAAATTCACAACCCGACCATAAGATACTTTCATATGATTTTAGCCTACGCCCTTTTTGGAAAAGCCGAGAATGACACCCTAGTCTCTAGAGATGAGTTATTTATCATGTTTTGTGTGTTTCAATCCCGACCCGTTAATGGAGCTACTTTTATGCTTGATAATCTCTGCAGGATTGCTCAAGTTGATCACGGTCCCATTTTGATAGGTGGCCTTGTAACAAAAATTGCTGATGCCATGGGATTTAGAACACGGCTTTCCCGAGTGAACCCTCTAAGCGGATATATGCCAATGAATATCACTTTCTGTTTTAACCGAGGACTCATTAGAAATCTTGGACCACCCCCGTTTCAACTCCTGATCAATAATGAAGTTGTTTCACATTTTACACTGCCTGATCACGAGCGAGCTAGTGTGCATAACCGCCACAACTGGCTATATGATTTAGATGAGCCACGGCCTGAAAAAGATCTTGGTAGTCATGTGTCTGATATTGAGATTGACCCTGAAACTCCTCCTCACTATCATGATTTCCCTGAGCATCCCATGAATAATACTGATAATGTTCCCCCTGCTAACATCCATGCTACACTTGAAGCTTTCCGCACTGCACTTCAAGACATGAGAGATGAACTTCAACTTATCCATCTTGACGTTGTCGGTCTAATGGATACCACCGTCGAGGAACTGGACCTCCTGAACGAAGCGGTGCAATCTTTGAGACGCGGATGCAACTGATTTTTACTGTTTTTATTTACTGCACTTTCATTTTCCCTTAAAGCATTTATTTTTCATTGTTGAATTTAAAACTCACTGATGCATTTGCATCTGTTACTTTTGGATACTGAACAATTTTGCTTCAGTTAATGCAATTTTATTTCTTTGGTTTTAATTTTATACTTTATCTATTTCAATAAATTCCATACTACTGTGGCTCAATTATATTTTACGGCGTGAATTGTTATGTATGCTTCAAATATATCATTACTGAGTGAATTGCTATGTGTGCTTCAACTATATCATTATTGTGTGAATGTTATGTGTGGCTCAATTATATTTTACTGCGTGGAATGTTGTGTACCGTTTCTAAATAAATATATATATATATATATATATATATATATATATATATATATGCAATACTGGAAGTTTAGTTAAACTTTATTAAATTTATGGAAATTGAGGTGTCACGACCGTGACAGCTCTGTGACGTCCGTCACAGGCCTCACGCGAATGACGATCGTAACAACGTCTGTGACGATCATCACAGACTAAAACCCTGTTATATCGTAACAGAGCACTCGAATCCTTCTTCCTTCCATTGCCCTTCCATTTTACCTACACCGTCTCACTCACCATTCATTGCCATTGTCACCATAACTCCACCCCGTTCAAAATTACCATTCGTCCACCATTAATCCACCCTCTCACCATATTTTTCTCTATAAAAACTCACTCAATTCACTCCAAATTCACAATTCCATAACCAACCCACATTCTAAACCCCAAAAAAATACTCTTGCATGCACAATGGCTCAACAACCTGACCTTTCACAAATAATTTTTCGTGATGGCGAATCAGGCGAGTGTCAAAGGGAGGAGTACCTCAAGTTCCACAAACGTTCTATCCAACCAACACGTTATCTTGACATTCCCTGTCTCGAAGAGCTTGGTTTGTTGGAAGGAGTTCGTTGGATGCTTCATAATTCGGAGCTGACTCACATTTGCACGCAAAACCTTCCGTCGTACGAAGCTCTGACATTGGAATTCCTCAGTTCCTTCTCCTACAACACCCCTTTAGACAACACGCAGTTTCTCACAGGATCAGCCACTTTTAGGATGTTCAACACTAAGTACTCGCTTTCTCAAGACCAGCTGGTCGCCATGCTAAAATTTCACTAAGGCGACAATGTGCAGTACCGTGTGCCACGCGACGCAAACTGGCCGAACGTGGCATTTGAAATTTGGAGAACTTTAACAGGTGAAAGTGCTCATAGCTGGGAGGGGCTTAATGCTACTTTTATCCATAACCCAGCTATACGATATTATCAGCGCATTTTGGGGTACACCATCTTCGGAAGAATTAATAATCATAAGGTGAATTCAAAGGAGCTCTTCTTTATGCATTATGTATTTACACCCGTACGGGTTAACGCCATTTCATTCCTACTGTCACACATTAGCTCCAGCTGTACAAGAGGTACCACCCCTTTCTATTTTGGAGGAATAGTCACCTCTATCGCACTAGCTTTGAATTTAGGAGACAAGCTTACCCACTTACCGTCTGTACCGGCGGTGTATCTGGATTTAGAACATTGTCGCAGCTCACGCTTGATTAAACTTAGAGAAGACAACAAATACAACCCTGTGGTACGAAACAAGGTGGTGAAGAGTATTGTTTTGCCCTGTCCAGCTCGAATTGATCCGAAGAACATGGCAAACTGGTTATTTGATTTGGATGCGCCTGAGCCTGATGCGGCTGCACCAGAAGGTCAGACCAGAGATGACTATGATGAGATGGAACACGACCTCCCTGAAAATGACCCCCAGCCACCTGAAACACAACCAGCTAGCTCTACCTCCCGACGCCGTCGACGAAGCGACCGCGCTCTTGCCACTACTGATGACATCCTTGCGGCCTTGACGTAGAGAAACGAGTTAGATGCCCAGCGAGACCAAATATACCAGACTCAGCACGAGGAAATGATGGGTCTCATGAGGCAAATGCAACAAGACCAGCGCGAGCATGCCGAGAGGATGGACCGTCGAATGTCAAGTGTCATCGATGCGATGGGCGCTTTGACTACGAGGGTGGACAGCTTATACGACCACGTCTATCATGTGGGTATGCCACATCCCCATGCACATGGTGGACAGGGATGAGCTCGTGGCAGATCACGAGGACCTCAGTAGTTTTTCTTTTTCCTTTTCTGTTTTGATGTTCTTTTCTTTTTACACTATTTCGAAACATTGAGGACAATGTTAGACTCAGTGTGGGAGAGGAAACATTCGTTTTAGTTTATTTGCTAGTTTATGCTTTTATTTTCCTTTTATTGACTTTAATGTACTTCATGGCTAGTATATGAATATGTTTTCCGCAATATTAAATTTCCCCACTTTACTTTGCCTTAACTTAAAAAATTTTCATTGATTCGATGCATAACTCGACACGCCTTTAGAGTATATAGGTTGTCTTACGAGTAGCCTATGTTGGAGACTTGAGAAAGTATGAACAAAATTGATACCGTCTTGACACCCTAAACCTCTCATAATTGCGTTATCAGTTTGAGTACCTATTATACCGTTACCTTAGCTGCAAATTCTAAATTAGCCCCTAGTAGTTTATATTAGCAGTCAGCACCGCCTAAGCACAAGCTATGTGGAGAGCCAACGAAGATAAGTGATAGATACCCCTAGTTGCTGAAAATTTAAAAACTTCACGCCTTTGATTGTGGAATTGGAAATGCACCAAATCTAAAGAAAGCAAGCGATGAAAAAGGCAATATAGAATCTGTTGTTAGTTGGTTCGGAGGTATCTGGCACTGAACTCGGTAGGGCGGACTACGGTTCGATCCCCCACAACTTGCAAGCAGAATATGTACAAAAAGGGGTACCGCACATGTGTACCAGACCCCTCGTTTAAAGGATCAAAATCACTAACAGGCTACTCTACTATGTGCGTGCAAAAAGGGCAAAGGGCTTAATGTGATTGCGTCAGAATGAAATCGGGCAAAATAAGAGCATTAGGTGAAGCTATAATATAATGATTCGAACTGGTATGTGAAGGGGAGGTTTATGACCATGTTATGTGCTTTGCATCATTAATGTATCTCTAGTGTTCGTTTAAGTATCTGTCGTTTCGAATAGAGGCCATACAACTATGTATGATTCGGGGAGTGTCAGGTATGTGCACAAGATCAATGCTTTTAAAATGATTATTTGCTTGTGGACAAGCAAAGATTCAAGTATAGGGGAGTTTGATAATGCGATATCATATAGTATATTTTGCCCGAAATTACATTAATTTATTACGTTATTTTCGTTTGTTAACATTGTATTTGCAAGTATTAAGTACATTTTCAGGTATTTTCATTTAGTCAACCAGCAAGAAGAAAGAAGAGGAAAAAAGAAGAAAATAGAATAAAAGAAGCAGTTTTTCACAGCAGAAATAGGATTCTGCACTAAGGATGTGTTACGACCGTAACACAAGCATGACGACCGTCACACGCATCAAGACCATGACGACCGGCACAAGGGCGTTATGACCGGCACAAAGACAATTCTCAGCTTTTAATTTTAAACGACGTGGCTTCTCAAACGGTTACAACTCAACACACCACGATCAACCAGTTACTGAAATATTTTCGGTCGTGTGCACCCGCATGAGAGTTTCTCTCCTTGTTTCACGCCAGCTCTCAAAGGCCTATAAATAAGAAGTTACTTCACAAAGACGGGCTCTCTCCTTTTTCTCGACCATTCCCAGTTTTTACGATTTTTCCTGAAGTTCAGAGCTTTTTATTTTCCTGCATTGTTTTCCCAGTTTCTTACCTTCCAAAGCAATAGTTTCCTACACCGGGGAGCTATTGTACTTGAATTAATTAGCCAGTAGTACTTTTGTTGCACTTTAAGTTTTATTGTTTGAACCAAGCGAATCATGCCGGCTTGTGGAGGATCGTTACTTAATATTCATTGTTTCCAGGTTTTTATTCAATTTATATCATTGCCATTTACATTTAATTATTATGCCTGCATTAATGTTTGATTGTTTATGTTTGCGTATATCTGTTGAAATGTCTGGCTAAATTAATTATATCGGTATGTAATTAAGTCGATCAGAAAGGAGTCTGATCGATCGTAGGTAAACTTTAACACTTTAATTTTCTGGTTCTGTTTTCTTATTTTAATTAACTTTTGTTACGAGAGTAAGAAAGTACTAAGGTTACGATTAATAAAACGGGAGTTTGAGATTTTAACCGGATAGCTGAAACTGGACATTGGTTTTAAATACAGCGAGAGCGCTTTAAAACCGATTAGGACTTATTAATTTTTAAAAAGTATCTTTAAACTCAAATGGGCTAGCAAGAGCAGACATTCTGATTTAGGAGTATAGTCAGAGTCAATAACACGAGAGTGTGAGGTAAATAATTTTAAATTGGTATTTTCCTGCTGAAAACTATTTTGACTAATAAACTGACGATCTATTGGATTCTCGATGATTGATGAATTACATACCGATATTCCGTTATATCTTAATTAAAAATCTAAATTCTAGTCTAATTTTAGTTCCCTGTTTGCACCTTAATCTAAAAAATCATCAGCCTTAGCTAAATATAGTAACAACCTGATAGCACTAGTTTGATTATCGGTCCCTGTGGGTTCGATATCTTTTAAAACTACACGATAGACTGTGCGCTTGCAGTTAGTAATCCCGATAGACTCATAAAGTCGCGATCACCTCGTCACCATTCACACCAAAACCACGATCCTTAGAACGAGTCTTCCTTAAAACTGTCACAAAAGTTTTCGCTATCAGAACAGCTCCTGTTGATGACCCAGCAAATGTCACAACACTTGACTGATCCTTCTTTTTGTTCAGAGGTTCCTTCTTCTTATCAGAAAGTTTGGAGGCTTGGCTCATGTTAGAATTACAACGCAAGGGGATGAAACCAAACATCCAGGTTACAACCTTTATATAGCACAAAATCCTAATTTGTAACGCCTAACAAGTCAATGAGAGCAATGTTGGAACCAGTTAAGTCAGCCTTGAAAATGGACCACCGTCCACAAGTGGGAAATGAATCTATTAACTCTAGGTATCATTTTCCAAACATGAATCAAGACAACTCCCATGGCATAGAAACACGCTCCGCATTCACACAAAAAAACACATTTTTCATGCCTACTATTAGAGCACATCTGACTAGATCCACCGTCCTTGGCACTCTTACCACACATAGACTCTTGTCAGTCTTAACAGAGACAGATTGGTACAATGTCCTGACATTCTGATAGACATTTTTTTTTCTTTATGACCCAGTCAAAGACACACAACATGCTCCAAACATAAGGTTTCCCACCAAATTCCTTGCCTAGAAAATTCATTAATAATTAGCTCAACACACAAACAATGTCACAACATTACACTAGACATATCACAACCAGGTCCCATAACCATCCTGACTGAACAATGTCAAGACATCTTAACATGAGATCATGCACGCTTTGTACAAGACGTAACAAAACACCTCCACAGCAGACATGTACACATATCCCCCTATCACACATAATAAGTTCTCCCCCTAAAGGCGGAGACCAAAAAAAATACCTTAAGCAATTTCAACAACACTACCGGCCATCTCATTCATACTCCCACTGTAGAGAAACAGTTTCTCAACAAGGAGTAATCAGAAGCAACCGTAGCGGAATAAAAGAGACATTCATCAACACATACACCAAACAAAAATTGTTAAGGCATCACCATAGGACCATAGCAGAACTCCCCCTGAATTGTATAGCACAAAGGGATACAATGTCCAGACACAATGTATTCAAGCATACACACATAAATAGAAACACACATAACTTGGTGGAAACACATATTACTTGGTAAACTTCAGGTGCTATGACACCTCTCGCCCCTATCAAATATCCACCTACACTTCTTGTTGTTGTCACAAGCCTTAGGAGAATATACACTGAATCCCCTTGCTACAACCTTACACACTGTCTTCTTCAATCTCTCAATAATAACAGTCTTCTTAGGCATACTATACATCTGAGAATAAAGGAAAGATACAGTAGATGTTGCCTTCCTCCATACCTGTAACTGCTATAACTTCTTCATAGGGCCATTAATTAGCCCACTGCTTATGTCCTTAAACTGACCTGCACACAATAATTTAGTACCCATACTAGTCAGCTGATCCTTAGACTCCACACACTTCAGAACAACCATCTTCCCTTTATCAAGATACTAGTCAAGGCTCTTGCTCCAATCATGTTGAACCACATAACTGACAACTTTAAGATCTTCACACTCTAATGTCATAACGTTCAGGTTGACATTATATCTCAACATCATCTACATCATCCAAACTAGTTGAAAGCAACCCCTTTTTGTATCACCATAGTCAATTTCAACAGTGTTCCTAGAAACACATCCCTCTGCATTGTTGGATTCTTTCATCAAGGTTTCAGTGTTGTGAGGGTAGAGTACACCAGAGACACCTATTTCAATGATGTAATTCAAGAATCTGACATTTTCTTTGCATGTTCAAAAGGATGTCTTGCAATGAGTTCCTTGGATAGCTCTGCCTGAACTCTAACCGAGAGACCTGAACTGAGTTGAGGATCATTTGTCCTAATGCTGGAAAGATTGCATCTTTCTTCTTTGCTAGTCTGCCCAGAAATGTCTCAACATCCATCTTTTGCTTAGTAATAGAATCATCAATTATAACACTGACATATTCCTTAATCATTTTACTTCGGGAGTTAAAAACTCTATAGGCTCTACTGCTGGAAGAGCACCCCAAAAATATCCCTTCATCACCAATAGGAGTTGTCTTACCATTCTGAACTTTGTCAGTCAATACAAAGCATTTTGTTCCAAATGTGTGCAAGTGTTTGACTATAGGTTTCCTCCCTTTCCATAGCTCATAGATGGTAGTTGAAGTACCTCCTCTTAATGTGACCCTGTTATGAATATAGAACACAATATTCATCGCTTCAGCCCAAAGTCCCAATGACAATTGCTTGGCATAAAGCATCACTCTAGCAGATTCTTGTATCCTTCTGGTCTTCTATTCAACAAATCCACTCAGCTGAGAAGATAATTCATGACTTATATTTTTAGAATTACAAAACTCTGAGAATTTTTTACTCTCAAATTCCTTGTCATGGACACTTCTAAGCTTTACAATCACACTGTTCTTTTTCCTCTAAATACTTTCACACAAATCTTTGAAGACTTTAAACAAGTCTGATTTCTCTCTAATGAACTCCATCCATGTGAATCCAGAACAGTCATCTATAATTACATACACATACCTCTTTCCATCCAAGCTTTCTATCTTCATTGGTCCAAACAAACCCATATGAAGCAGTTCCAGCACTCTGGATGTAATCTTATGTCGCAACATTGTGTGAGACATCATACCTTGATTTCTAATCTCACATCCTCCACAAATTTTCCCTTCTTTAATCTTAAGGTCTGGCATTCCTATAATGAATCCTACATGCATTATCTCCTTTATTCTTTTGTGATGAAGATGTCCAAGAATCTGATGCCATAACTCCACTTCATCCTCATTGGTTATAGACCATGTGGAGGAATAAGCAGTTACTTGAGGATCCCACAGATAGGAGTTATCTTTGGACCTTATACCTTTCATTAGGACAACACATTTCTCATCTTTGACTATGCATTCTAATTTTGAAAAATTGACCAACAACCCTTGATCATAAAGTTGACTGATGCTAATAAGGTTTGCATAGTTAGTCCTTTCACCAACAGAACATCTTCTAAATTTGGAGATCCTGCACACATCAACCTTCCCACTCCTTTAATTTCACCTTTAAGTCCATCACCAAATCTGACAGACCCTGAGGTTCTTGACCTAAAATCCACTAACAACCTCTGAATCCATGTCATGTGTCTAGAGCATTCATTGTCAAAGTACCAGTCTTCTCTAGTTGAAGCCTTCAAAGAGGTGTGAGCCATAAAATTCACATCCCTGTTAATAGACCTTCTTTTCTTACTTAACTGATTGACTTTGGCCCGAGCCGAAGCTTGTTGCATTCAATACAACTTAAACAGAAGGGCTTAATGTGACCATGCTCCCCATAGTAATGACACCTCCAAGTTAAGGCTTTAGAGTTTGTTGAAGACACACCATGTCTGCCAGGATGTTGTAACATGTGGTTGGACATCGTGACCATTTTCTTCTTTTCAGAAGGATGGAACTCTTGTACAGACTTGTTGTTTTGTTGATCATCGCCTCCTGCACTTCTATACTCTTCCACCACATCATATTCATTATTCTTCTTAATGAGTTTGTCATGCTATTAAGCTTGGATTTTAGGAAGGTTACCTAATCCTGAAGATGCTGAACATTACATAGAAGTTATTTCTTCTCATTCTCCAGTGCAATTATGATCTTCCTCTGATTATCCTCTGTCTTAATATGATCCTTACACTTGGTACAGGTTTCATTGTAAGACATATCTAGATCTTTATTAAGGAAATTTTCTGCACACGATTCTACCTCATCAGTCCATCTACAAGAGAAAGCAGTTACAATGTTGCCAGTTGAAGATGGCTGGTTTATACCTGAGTGAAACGCACACTCAAAGATACAACAGAGTCGCCACCAAACTTTATTTAGTCCCGAAGGACAGGGAAAATATCGATAAAACCCAAGGGAAAGAGAAACAGGAATGGGGGTCGGTTATGCGAAAGGAAGGTACTAGCACCTTACGCATCCGTCGTACTCGACGAGAACCATTTCGCTTACTTCGAGGCTTGGATAGGTTTTCTATCTAAAGGCTTCTAGCTAAAAGAGAAATGAGGAAAGAAGAGAAAATAGAAAAAGCAAGAAAGTGCTCCCGGAGGATTAGGGTCCTCGTGCCTACGTACCCTCATAGTGCAATGAGGAAATCAGAGGGTCGTAGTTCATGAAACCAGGGATAGAGAAGAATGGAAGAAGATGGAAGGGTGGTAGTGTGCTCGCCAAGATCATCGCGATTTCATGCCTACGTATCATACATTCGGATGAATGCAGAATCAGAGCTTCCGTAGTTTGGGGAACTAAGACAGAAAAGGAAAAGGGAAATAGTGTCGAAACCAAGAGCGAAAGAAGTAGAGACAAAATCCGTTGGGGATCCAAAGAAATGGGGTCAAAACCAAGAAAGGAGTACAAAGGAAAAGTAGTAACTGTGCTGAGGATAAAGTGAAAAAGTGGTGTCGAAACCAAGAAAATAAAGGAGCGAAAGGAATAGAAAGGACTCCACTAGGGAATAAGAGAACAAAGTGACCGTGCTGGGGATCAGAGGGTAAGCGACCCTACTGAGAAACAAACAAAGGGATGGTGTTGAAACCAAGAGAATAAGAATTCTGTATATTAACTGACTGGCAGTGGTTAACCAAAGAAAAAGTAAGACTCTGTGGGGAACAGGTTTTAACAGATAGACTATGATCAACCAGGGGAAAGGTGTAGGACCAAGCGACGGTCGTGACCCAAAGGACTGGTGTGGGACCAAGCGAAGGTCATGACCCAAAAGGAAAGTTAGTACGGACTGAACAAACAATACCCAACCAACGAAAGGGTATTGAACCAAAGAGGTTGCTGACCATTGGGGATTCAGTTTAAATAGAAAAACTGTGATTAACCGAAAAGAAAATGAGTGATTAAACAAGAGAAGGTGATTAACTCGAAGAGGCTCAGTGTTTTAATAGGCAGACTGTGGTTAACTGAAGAAAATGGTGATTAACCAAGGAAAGGTGATTAACCCAAAAGGAAACTCAGTATATTAACAGGAAAACTGTGGTCAACTAAGAAGAAAAGCAAATTGGTGTTTTAACTGACAGGCAGTGGTTAACCAATCGAAGGGAGAAGAACCAAGAGAAGTTTGCGAACTCCGCAAGGGTTTCGGTGTTTAACAGGAAGACTGTGTTTAACCGAAGAAAAGGAATTGAGGCTCTTATGGGGAATCAAAAGACGATAATCGACAAGAGAAGAAGAATACTGAGGCAAGAAACGGGTGTTAACCCAAGAACAATGATCTTTAACCAAGAGGATGGTGATTGATCAAAAGAGGGATTGAGAGGAGCACAAGTGATCAAGGATCGACTCGACTGGGGAAGGAGAAACACTACAGCTTGAGAATAGAGGTGACTATTCTCAGCGAGAGGGCCAGACGCCCTTACCCAAGAAATAGCCAGAATGAGGGTAGGAGAACTTCATCCTCATTCCTTCTCTAGCACTCAAAGTATAGTGAAGAAATTGAAACGGATAGCGCAACAACTCCAATTTGTACAGTGCTCCAGTGCCGTGCTCTAATGTGTCGTGCGAAACTCCAACTCCGTGGGGGAAGAGAGAAAGAAAGCTCTAAAGGAAGCCTAAAGAGAAGTGCCAAAGGGAGGATTAATAATCAAAACGAAGTTTCGATTAATTAATCAAAAGGGAGAAGTATGTTAATAATTTTCCAAAATGAATTGAAAATTTATTAAAGCAAAGGATGCATTATTGATTGTACAAGATTAAGCTTATCCTTTGAAGAATAAACCTAACTCAAACATGAATGAAAGTGCAAAACAGTACCAAATGACATTTAGTATGCATTACAAATCATGTATCATGTGATCAAAGAAAGTGCAAAAAATGATCATGTTCATACAATGCTAAAAATGTGCACAATTATGAAATTGAAAGATCGAGCATCAGAAAATTCACAATCATGCTTCAAACTGAAGTGAAACGGCACCTAACACATCCATAAAAATTAAATGTATTAATCCATGGAAGTTAGAGGAAGAAAGCATGGGAAATGAGCTTAAAAACACTAAAAAAAGGCACTCTGTTACAATGGTAATCGGTTACTCTAAAGTGAGTAACCGGTTACTTGCTTGAAAAAAGGCAAATCTGGTGAAATTTGTGTAGAGTAACCGGTTATCCTATATTGAGTAACCGATTACTCAGTTGAAAAAAGTAGCGCTGGTGCAAAATTTGTGAAGAGTAACCGGTTATCCCATACTGAGTAACCGGTTACCACTATAACAGTGGCAAAACTAACTTTTGGAAAAGCACTTAAAGCATCCAAATCACTTGTTCAAATTACCACATGCTAGGGTATGATTTTGTGCACGAAAATCAAGCTTAAAAACAACAAATAAATAGTGATGGAATCAATTAACACATCAAGATCATGGATCAGGTAATGGCATAATTAATTCACACACAAAAGCATCGAAATTACATTGCGAATGATACGAAAACGTTCGAAACAGAAAAATGAGTGAGATCTACCAACTTACAAGCTGAAGATTTAGCTTAGTGATTATTGCAAAGTATTCTTGATTAATATAATAAAAAAAACCAGGGGAATCTTCAATCGTAGCCGAATCGTATCAAAACCGAGCAAATTACGACGAAACTCCGAAATATGAATTCGAACCGTTGAATCTTGAAGCAAACACTCGAGATGAATCCAAAAGCTAATAAAACTCCAGACACACGAGTATAATTGCAAGGTGATGAAGGTTAAGCTCAAAAAATAATCACTTCCAATGTATAAGTGATTATTCTTCAATGGTGAAGAGCTATGGTGAAGTTTAGGAAGAAAATGTAGATGAAGATGAAGAAGTTGTAGAAAAATTCAGAGAGAATGTGAGAGAATTAAGAGTGAAGTGTGTGAAATGGTTGAGAGATTATGGAGAGTCCTTTGAAAATGATTGAAGGTTTGTTTATATAGAGTTTTTGTTTGGAGTGTGAGAGGTTTGGAATTAGGCTAGAAGCTAGCTTAGGGTGGTTTGGAATTAGGCTAGGAGTTGGTTACACTTGACTCACCGAGTCAAGTGGTTAACTCGGTTAGTTAGGAAGTTAACTTCAAATACAAGGGTTCATAAATTATGGAAATAGAGTGCATAGTAGTCTTGAATGGAGAGTGTCATACCCCAAGTTTTGACCACTAAGATTCCCCATCATTGTGCAAACCATCATCACAATATGGATGAACCATCATACCTCATTAGTCTCCCCAAAGATGGGTGAGCATCCACTACAATCAAACTTAGGGTTTCAAACCCCCTCAGAGCTCTTAGACAAAGGATCAATCAAGCAATGACATGATCTTCAACTTGTCTAAACCTCTCAAACATCCACAATGGATCAAGAGGACTCCCACATCAAGGATCAAGCACAAGGCTGCAACATTCCAAGTGGATTAAGCCTCAAGATCGCCAGTGTCACCAAATTAGGGTTTTGGTCGACCATGGAACTTTTCCTCTGGGCATGAGCCAAAAACTCAAGACATGATTTGAGGGTCTCCAATACACTACATTGATCCATTTTCAATAATGGATTGATCCAAGAAGCTTGATTCACAAGTTTCAAGTTCATCAGAACCACAATTAGGGTTCCGCGGAAAAAGTCAACTGTGCCTTTGACTTTTGACCAGGACATGCTCCCAAACCTTGGGACATGATTCAATACACCCTATAACACCTATGAAATCAATACATCAAGTTTGATTTAGGTCAAGGACTTGATTTCATAGAGGATCGCACAATTTGGAATTCATTTGATAAAAAGTCAACTGTGCCCAAAAGTCAAAGTTTGACTTTTTTATTTTTTGATTAATTATGGTTCCCTAACACTAAAATGATTATAATGTGTGATTGGAATCATCATTCATCAATAAAAATCAAGAAAAGTGGGATAACTTGTAAAAGGGGCAACCATAAAAAACTTAGAAATTTTCTAAGTTTTGGAACAAAGTGGCTAGGGTACCAACTTCCAAGGATCATAACTTGAGATCCAAGCAACCATTTTGGATAATCCAAAGATGGATTTGTAGCTCTCATAGCATACTTTAAAAGTGTTAACTACACCTCATTCCAATTCCTCATGGATTTCAAGTTATGGAGTGATCAAAATGACAAAAACATAAAGATGCCACTTTTTCCAACACTTAGTGAAATTTTCACTAAGTCAGAATCTGTTTCACTTTTTTCAAAATGTAAGGGCATTTTTCACTTGGATCCAAAAAGTGTCAAGACAAACTATGATCACACACATGTTGCATCATATGAGAGCTTTCCAAAATGGCCAAGAACCCCATCAAATCCCATTTGAGCTAAGAGTTATGACAATGGCAATATGCCTTGCTGCAACTGTCATGGCAAGGCAGATTTGTGCATTTTGCTCGATTTGATCAAATTGTGCAAATGATAAACAAGTTTATCCATCTGAACACCTTAGGGGGAGACCAAGGAGGAACAAACACTGATCCATAAGCCTCCCAAGTCTTTGGAATCAAAAGTAGCATGCCAAACCTAGAAATGCCTAAAAAGGGGACAAGACTCCAATTTTGTTTTGGAGCATTCAATGGATGCACCAAGGTGGCATGAACTGAGCCTTTTCCAACTGAATGAGTCAAGGATGATCTCTGAACTAGGGAACCAAAGGCATGTGCTCTAACCTCAAGTCAATGGCTAGAGGAGACTTAAGATTCCAAAGTGATGCAATTGAACAATGATCTGCTGCAATTGCCATTCACTATTGCTTGCAAAACAAACTTGCTCTACTATAAATAGAGCTCATTTGTGCTCAGTTTAAGAACACCAAAGGCCTACAACACTTGCCTTTCTCAAAATCATCTTCTCATTCTCAAAAATGCCTTTCTTAGCAAGTCACTATCGAATTTTTCAGTAGAGAGCAATTCCACTCAAACCAAATACTCTAACGCCTCATAAACATCATATGTGAGCTGATCAAACACTAAACACACAACTGTAACACTGATTTCTCAGAATCACCAGCCAGTTGCTCATGTTTTCAACCAAGTTGCAGTTGAGATGCCATGAAGTGATCCAGCCATTTCCAATCAAGTTCTAGCATTCAAACACACTCCAGATGGTGTAGGGAGGCTGTTCAGATCATCACAACTCATCTGTAACACCTCCAACTCAAAAATCACATTTCCCTTGCTGTCACGACCTTCAAGTAAGCCTAAACTTGGTCATCTCTTAATCTATGCATATTTCCTCGCACAATACTTTTGCCAATTGTTCATAATCATGCATAGAATGTTTCCCCTCAATTAATTGCTTTGTTTGAATCGTGTATCAAAATTCTCAGCCTTCATGCAAATTTTAGGGTTCTTGAGGTTTTGTCGTGATTTCTTATTCCATGCTTAAAATAAATGAAATTAAAGACCATAGACATGATCATGAGGTGAAAACGAGCAGATTGATATGTGGATTGTGTGATTTCATCAAGTATTCAGTGAGATTGGATAGAAAATGTAAATCTGAGCAAAACTCCCTCCGCGCGTGTTCTTGGCCCATGTTCTTGGCGCCTTTTTCACAAATTTGAATATTTGAATTTTGTGATTTTATTTAATTGATTCAAAAATTAATTTCTCTCTGAGTTTTAATGATTTTGAGTGGATTCTTTTTTTAATAATTCAAAAAAATGTTAAAATATTTTATTTTGCCAAAAATATTATTTATTTTATATACTTGATATTTTTGCAAAGAATTAATCTTTTATTTGTTTTTTAACATTTAAAATATTTTTTCCTCCTTGATTTTCCAAATATAATTGGTTTCCAATCATTTTGTGGATATAAACATGATTTTTGAAACACTGATCCAAGATCACCACTCATTTTTCACATGTTTTCAACACTTTTTATTAATTTTTTAACAAAATTAATTCCTTTTTTAAACAAAATTAGGGTTTTGATTAATTCAACCTTCATCAATCCTTTTCAAACACTCGTGGGCCTCTAATAGAGTGTACGACCCAATCCCCTTTTAACCAAAACATATTTTGGGCCTCAGATGTTGTATAAGTCTTTCTACGTTAAAAGAAAAATCTTGGCGCAATCGCCAGTTCACAAATCAAATCATCTGGGCCTACCCTCGTTTTATAAGCCCCATTTCTTTTCTTTAATTGATGTGGGCCTATAATAGAGTGTAATACCCAACCCCTTTTTGAAACCAAAATGATTTGGGCCTCAGATGTTGTATAAGACCCACTGTGTTTTCAAAAACCTCGGCGCGATCGTCGTTTTCAAACAAATAACCCTGGGCTTCTCCTTGAGTTGTAAGTCTCATCTCTTATACAAAAATAAATCTTTGGGCCTCTAATAGAGTGTAAGATCCAACCCTTTTGTAAATAAACATTTTTGGGCCTCAGTCATTGTATAAGTCCCGATACGATCTTCAAAACAACGGTGCGATCACTGTTAAACCTTGGGCCTCTCCTTGAGCTGTAAGCCCCAACAATCTTTTCAAAACAACTTTCTCCTTTGATTTTTAATTCAAATATATGTTGTTATCAAAAACTTCTTTAATTTCTTTGTTGAACAACTAACAAAACAGCATGGAAGCTCTACAACGGGCAAGTGTTTATCCGCTTTCATTTACCGCTTTCATACGTATATAACTGTGTTGTGGGGCTGTTTCACTGTAAGTCTTCTTTCACATCCTTTTATATACTTGTCACATATCCACTGTGTAATACTAGTATAGTTATTTAGAGTTTTCCTCGACAACTAAGTCTAGAACTAGGTAAAGCCTGTTGGTCACTCTTTAAATACAAACAAAACTAGATCCCCGTAGGATTCCAGATACAGTCTTCCCAACTCTTGGGGTTAAACAATATGGAACAAAGAGAAAGGCAGTATTCTCGGTGAACCTTTTCTCAGACTGTCACCCTTAGAAATTGTCAAAGAAACTTTAACTCCCCAGAGATGATCTTTTCTCCATGAATGGCATCTCTTGAGTTTCTTCCAAATTCTCGAACTTTTCTGGAATGATCTCTTCTCTATGAATTGCATTTCTTGAACTTCTCTTGGTTTGGGGACCCAAGGGATTCCTAAAAGCATCCCCGCCTCCTCTTGGGCGTTGTACAAGGACCCTTCGGCTTCTTAGAAGTTCTCATGCCTTCTCTTGGGCTTAATACAAGGACCCTGACGACCTCTTAAAGGTATAAGACAGAACTTAGTCATCCTTTGCTAGAGCAGTCTTTCCCGCGTCAAAACTCCGGCCATTGTAGGGTTGATACTCATCCCTTAATACCCGCGCCTCCTCTTGGGCATTGTACAAAAGATAAAACTCTAGACTTGGACAGTCTAAAACTCTTGAGTCTCAAAGACATTCTCAAGTTCCTTTCAAACATAGGAAAAAACACCGATCACTCTGGATCAATCTCCAACAGAAACCCAGTCTCTCTCATGAGAGTTCCCCACACTTGGACTCGCTTCAGGATCTCAATAATCCTCAGCAGTAAGTTAGCCTCCTCTTGGGCTTTGTACAAATGATTTTCCCCAGCGGAGCTAACCTTTTCAGACTCTCTTATTGAGTCAACCACTTTTAGCCTCCGTCTTGGGCTTTGTACAAGACAAATAAAACACTCTCTTGTTGAGTAAAAAGACTCTCTTGTCGAGTCAATCTCCTTTTAGCATCAATCTCGGGCTTCGTACGAGATAGCAAATCACTCTCTTGTTGAGTATAAAAGACTCTCTTATTGAGTCAATCAACCTTCAAACTCTCTTGTTGGGTCAATCACCTGTTCAAGACTCTCTTGTTGAGTCAAACTTTTTTATCCTCTGTCTTGGGATTTATACAGGACAGATAAAAGTACTCTCTTGTTGAGTCAAACCATTTCAGCCTCCATCTTGGGCTTTATACAAGATACATTCTCCCCAACTGAGTCAAAATCCCTTTTAGCCTCAATCTTGGGCTTTGTAAAAGACAGAAAGAACATTTTCCCCGGAAAAGTCAAACTTCTGGCCTCCTCTTAGGCTTTGAATAAAGAAATCTCCGGTTGAGTCAATCAACCTTTTAGCATTAAATTTGTGTTTTGCTCACAGCATACAAACATCAATAATTCCTCTTTAGAGATGACAAATTCTCTCTCAGCCAAAACCCTTTAGCTTCATATCTTGGGCTTTGAACAAGATACAAATCACCTTTAGCTTCATGTCTTGGGCTTCGAACAAGACACCAAAACATCTCTTTCCTCCCATAGAATAGGAGGAACTACGATCGCTCTGATTTCCCTGTTTCGTTAAACGGGAATACGTAGGCATAAGATTGCAAAATCTTAGCGAGAATACTAATCAAAAACTCAAAATACAGTACCTCCATACATCAATCAAAAAGCATCATACCTAACACCTTACCAGAAGCCTCTCAAATAGTCCAGACACTGTGTTCTTAAATGAAATAACCTAAGACAGACTCCCCTTTTTGATAGCATCTGTAAACCAACAGTTTTGATTGTTTAACCTCAGTATGTAAGCAGGGTTAATTGGAGACATCTATTTCCCTTCCTTAATCAGATTCACAGGATAAAAAATGAATTGAACTGTAGTACCAAAGCGATAGTGATTCGAAACCACAAAAATCGCGCTACATAAAAATGGCGACCACAATGGGAGATATTTATCTCTTGCAGTCTTACGGTAGGGGAAGACCTTTGTTTCTTACAGTCTTAGGTAGAAAACTTTAAATTCACAAAGTGTCACAAAAATGGCGACTTTGCTGGGGAGTCATTGTCTGTTAGGAAATAGGACTAGAGGTCTAGGATGTTAGGACAAATATATATACTACTTTTCCTAATTGATATCCATGTTTATTTTTCTGCTAATGGGAATGTGTGTGATGCCGCATCTGGAAAGATTGAGTATACACCTAAGATAAGTGATGGCACTAGACGGGTAATCTTATGGGGAGTGAATCCCAAATAAGAGGTCTCGTTCGACCATCGAATCAGTGGAGATGCCCTTTGCGGATTTAATGCCTATACGACTTCGATTGGTGAAAGCAGATTGTTCGATTGGGTTATCCGAGAAGCTGAGGATTTTAGTAGACTGAAACCATTTTGTAGTGCGGAAGCTATCAGAAATAGTTGTTATGCGATACTACCCTCATTTGAGATTACTCTAAGATACTACAGCTCGCTGGCGATCCGCTTGCTGTCGTTATCCCAAGAGGGGTCAGTGATTTTGAGGACAGGTACAAAAAATCACCAGTATAAACCTTTGGGGATGGGTAGAGCCTTGACTTCATGACACCGACCCTTTGACCCCATGTTTTTCTATGTTTTTGTGTGCTGCATTCATGCATTCATTTCATAAAGAAACTTTAAACAAAGAAAAATCTTCTCTTCTAGTCTCTCTTTTTCAAATTAAAGTAAGACAATGATTGTAAATGTCAGATAAAGAGATTGCTAATGGATTTCGGTAGAAGGAAGACTCATAAGTACACCTTTAAGGTTCCAAAACTAGAGGATTTAAGAGGGTTGGCGAGGATGATAACCAACCCTGAGGCTTTCAGAGCTAAGTATGGAGGATTGCTGTCTCTGTTAAGGGTCCATGTAATTGAAGAAATCCTGTCCACACTAATCCAGTTCTACGATCCAGTCTATTACTGTTTCACATTCCCGGATTATCAGCTAGCACCAACACTGGAGGAATGCTCTCACCTAACCGATTTACATATCATCGATCAATCTCCCTTTTCTAGACTGGAAGAAGTTCCAAAGGATCAAACCATTGCAAGAGCAATCTATTTGGACGAGTCAGAAGTCAGGACTCATATGATTATTAAGGGTGGTATCTAGGGTTTGCCAGCCCAGTTCTTGATAAAGAAAGCTATGTACTTTGCTAGTATAGGGAACGTGGCTGCTTTCGAAGGCATCTTTGTTTTGCTCACCTACGGGTTATTTTTGTTTCCCAACATTGATAACTTCGTTGATATCAATGCCATTAAGATTTTTCTAATTGGAAACCCTGTACCGACCCTACTCGCAGATGCTTATCATTATGTACACTTAAGGAATTTGTACAGCTGAGGAATGATCACATGTTATGTACCCCTGCTATACAAATGGTTCATTTCTCATTTGCCAAAGTCTGCTGCATTTTGGGGATCAAAAGAAAACTTTACGTTGGTCACAAAGAATCACGTCTCTTACCAACTCTGACATCAATTGGTACAATCAAATCTATGACGGGATCAGAATCATTGACCGTTGTGGAAATTTCCCAAATGTACCCCTCATAGGAATTAAGGGAGGAAATAATTATCATCCATTTTTGGTTCGTCGTCAATTTGGATACCCGATGAGGCATGTCCCGCATAATGCTCATCTAGAAGGTCTTTTCTTCAAGGAAGGAGAAAATGACAGAGCACTAAAGACAAAAATTGTGCATGCCTGGAAACACGTTCATAGGAAAGGAAGAGAGTCTCTAGGAAAACCAGACTGTGTCTCGGTGGAACCTTATCTCCACTGGGTACAAACTAGAGCTCTCGAGATGTGGATGCCTTACCCTCGTCAGGAAGTTCTTCCATTAAGGGACCCTGTCCTTTATTTTATGTCTGACACGGAAAAACTTCAGGTTACTCTCAACAGAGTCCAACAGGAGAAGAATTCTTGGAAGAACAAGTACCATTTCCTTTTACAGCATTTTTTAAATTACTGTATTTCCATTCCGCAATCTTTAAATTCAATAAAACGGGGTTTCCCCACTGTTTGATATTTGCAATCCAATTGACGAAGTTTATCTTGGAAAAAAATATAATAAATATATTCATTGCATATCATTCATCATTCTCACGTAACGCATTCTTCTTACCTACGAATCTCACATTTGCATCTCGATTCTAGAGTCAAACTGTCTCATTTGTACAATACTCAGGCCAATCGACAAAAAAGATGGATGATCTCGAAGAAGAGAACAGAGAGTTGAGGGAAGAGATCGACACTCTCAAAGAGGATTTGAGAAAGCTTCATAACGACATGCAAGCTCTAGCATAAGCTCAGATGCAACAACAAAGGACTGTGATCTCAGAGATCACATCAACGCTCATAGTGGAGAAGTATGATCCTAGGTATAAAATGCCAAAAGATCGTCCCTGGTGCATGCCTATTAACTATATTTCGTCGATCATGGAGGATCAGGGAACTACAGCAGGAGCCGCTGGGCCTGAAGGTTACAAACTTCGGGAAAACGAAGATGCCCAGGGCATGACAGCAACTCCTGAAGGTTACAAACTTCGGGAGAGGGAAGGACCTAGAGTCACTGCCATGATGACTATACCACCACCCGTGCTACACACTGTCCCGGAAGGACAGATTCCACAGATACCGTCTGGCGGAAACGAAAATATGTACGACAGAATGAATGAGTTCCAGGAACAATTCCTAGAGATGCAGAAAGAGCTGCAAGCCCTTCGCGGTCAGGACCTATTTGGAAAAGACGCCGCAGACCTTTGTTTGGTCCCCAATGTGAAAGTTTCGAACAAATTCAAAGTGCCTGAATTTGAAAAGTACAAGGGTAACTCTTTCTCTTAAAGCCATTTGGTGATGTACGCTCAGTGAATGTCAAATCAGACAAAGAACCAAGAGCTACTGATTCACTATTTTCAGGATAGTTTAACCAGTGTCGCACTCAAATGGTACATGGGTTTAAACCGCACTAAGATCGACACTTTCAGAGATCTTGGCGCTGCTTTTGTTCAACAATATAAGTATAACCTGGACATGGCACCGGACAGAGATCAACTCAGAGCCATGTCACAAAAGGACAAGGAAACCTTTAAGGAGTACGCTCAGAGATGGCGTGAAATTGTCGCCCAGATTTGTCCACCTCTTGAGGAAAAAGAGATGACAAAGATCTTCTTAAAGACCTTGAGCTCGTTCTACTACGACCGAATGGTCGCCAGTGCGCCGAGTGACTTTACTGAAATGGTAGGCATGGGAGTTCGTCTTGAGGAAGCAGTCCGAGAAGGATGTTTAGTTAAAGAGGCTGGATCATCAAGTAGTACAAAACGATACGGTAGTGCTCTCCCTAAGAAAAAAGAGCAGGATATTGGGAATATCTCTCTCGGAAAGTAAAGGTGACGATACCAACCAGTAACAGTTATAACTCCTGCTATCAATCATGCGCCTGTTCCAACATATCAACCTCAGGTTGCGCAAAGCCAACCGAATCAACAGCAATATCAGCAATGGATACAACAACCTCTTCATCAGGCTCGTCCTCCATATAACAACAACCGTAGAACGCGACCACCAGGATTCGACCCTATACCCATGTTGTACGCATAATTGTTTCCACTCTTACTAGTCAAGGGACACGTCCAAACCAGATCTCCTCTTACAGTACCGGAAAATCCGCCTTTTTGGTTCAAAGCGGATCAGACTTGCCCTTACCATCAAGGAGGACCAGGGCATAACATAGAAAACTGTCTCAGTTTCAAATCCGATGTGCAAAAGCTTGTTAGAAGCGGGGTCTTATCTTTCAAAGATACGAATCCGAATGTTCTCACGAACCCGCTGCCTCAACACGAGAAAGCTGCGGTAAATTTGATAGAGGGAGAGCCTAACAACAGCTATCAAATTCATGATGTACTCTTATTAAGGGCCAACTTGGTCAAGATGCATTGTAGACAGAGTGGATACGGCCATGTGCCACCTCATAATTATCACCAGTGTGATATCTGCTCTAAAGACAATCAAGGATGTTCTGTGGTGCAATCAGCTCTACAGGAACAATTGGATCTCGGAAAATAATAAAGGATGTTACCTCGTGCGAGCAGCTCTTCAAAGTCAGTTGGCTCCCAAAGAGATTCGACTGTGTCCAAGTTCTGGATCAATCAATTGGACACCAGACTATTTCGCTGTTCAGATTAAGGATGTTGTCGTGATCTCTGATCGCGAAAGGACCAAAGATGTTTGTACCACCATCCCTCTACTTGACGAATTGAAGGTTCTTAACCAGGAATTGATTGAAGTTACTTACGATAGTCAGAGAAATCAGAAGGCTCCTGTAGTTATCTATCTATCGGGACCAGTGCCGTACAAATGCGATAAGGCGATCCCTTATAAATACGGTGCAACAACAATTGAGAATGGAAAGGAAATTCCATTACCTTCCGTCGTGAATATTGCAGACATCAGCCGAGTAACACGGAGTGGTCGAATCTTCAATAGAGGAGTTGGAGAACCTAACAGAGAAAAGGAACCTCAAACGGAAATTCCTGATTAACCGGTCGGTCAATCCAGTAATCCCGACCTTTCAAAGAACGATGATGAGATGCTGAAGCTCATCCAAAGGAGTGAATACAACATTGTTGATCAGTTGTTACAAACTCCTTCAAAGATCTATGTGTTATCTATTTTACTCAGTTCCGAAGCCCACTGAGAGGCTCTATAGAAAGTCTTAGAGTAGGCCTTTATGGAACAGGATGTGTCGATAAGGCAATTCGAAAGTATCATCTCTAACATCTCTTTCTGCAACAACTTGGGATTTAGCGATGAGGAATTACCAGAAGAAGGCAAAAGTCACAACATGGCACTCAATATCACAGTCAACTGCCAAGACGATGCCTTAGCCAGTGTACTGGTAGACACTGGATCGGCTCTCAATGGCATTCTGAAGTCCACTCTAATGCGACTATCATTCAAAGGGTCTCTGATAAGAGGCAGTGATGTCGTCATCAAAGCATTTGACGGATCCCGAAAAATAGTTATCGGCGAAGTCGACCTTCCCATAACTATCGGTCCTCACACTTTCCAAGTCACTTTCCAGGTCATGGATATTCGGGCAACATACAACTCTTTGATGGGACGAGCTTGGATACACCAGGCTGGGGCAGTCATTTCGACACTTCACCAAAAGCTGAAGTTCGTCAAGAATGACCAACTCGTCATGGTCTGTGGAGAACAAGCCTTGATCGTGAGTAACCTATCATTGTCCACTTGTGTAGAACTCGAGGAGGTTGTTGGAACTCAGTTCCAGGCACTTTCAGTAAGCAGTGAGAATCAATTAGAGAAGGGAACATCAATATCCTCGTACAAAGATGCTCTCGAGGTGATCAAAAGTAACAATGCAAAGGGATGGGGACAACTTGTCATTCCTACTGATAATAAAACAAAGAAGGGTCTTGGTTTTTCTGCAACCTGTACCCAGACAGCTGCTAACGATGAAAGTCTTTAGCCCATTCAAAACTTCTTTCGCGGTAGAGATTTTCTTCACCCGGTGTCTCAAGAAGTACATACCATCAACGAGGGAGATTCCTCCGATACAGATGAAGAGTGGAAGTCCTACCTTAACGAGGACGGTTATGTGTCTCAGGAAGAGGTGCCTATACCATTTTGCTTTCTGCCACAGAGTCCGAGATATATACCGAGGTCAGATGTCAAAATGATATACGGAGATTGTGATCCGGAAGGATGTCGTGCTCCACCAAACTCATTAGAGGAGGACACTCTGATGAAGAATAACTTTGACCACTGAAATTCTGGTATGACATATCCCAGATGTCCTACAGGATGTCGAGACATCTGGTCTGTTACAGAAAACATGGCAAGGTATAACCAATAACAATACTAAAAAGCATAAACCACACACAGAATTTGTTCACCCAATTCGGTCTAACAACCTACATCTGGGGGCATACCAAGCCAGGAAGGAAGTCCACTATTAGCAGTATCAAATTACAGACTCAACAAACCCAGTTGACAATCTCCTAACTTAATAACTACCCAATGACACTTCTACCTAAGTCCTCCCTAGGTAAGAGACTCCACCTCACTTCCAATCATCACAATGATGTCTAGCAGTCAACACCTCAGCCACTGCATCAACAGCTTGATTTTCAACAGCTCTTCAATCACAGAAAAGTAGAAGACATACTTCCATGACAATACCTAGACATGACACACATGACTAAGAACAATACTTAGAGTTGCTTAACAGCTTCCTCCAAGAACAACACTCACTCTTGCTTAAAAGCTTCGAGGAGAACAGTGACCATCTCACAATCCGAGTGGTTCACACATACCAACTCTCCTAGAGAGTGGTTCACAAGAACGAAACCCTAATAATTTTACATCTTGGAATCGTTGCCAAATCAGGTTACAAACACTCCTATTTATAACCTACATCCAAACTGGATTTGGGCTTCAAATCACAGCATATCAACTGCTGCAAATCAGCAGAAACTTCTGCTATATAATAGGTCTTCAATCAAATATTTCCTAATATGTCTCCATATTTAGAAAGTAGTGAAAATCCGAAAACCAACACAAAATCTCAACTCAATTACTTTGGACGCCACATGGGATAACTAAATATTCACAGAATATTCAGTAACAAATAACAACAAACAAAATCTTCCTTTTAAACCAATAACAGACGCGGTGTCCTATGATCCAGGATGGGACATCTTTATCCGACATGTTGAATGCAGTAAACAAGAACTTCTTGTTTCAACATCTTGATTAACCATCACATGACAGCAACATTGTTTTACCAAAATTGTAGCCAATTACAAGAACTAACAATCTCCCCCTTTGGCTAATTTTGGCTAAAACAATCTCAGCCAACATCAGAAAAACTTGCAGCGGATAAACACCAAAACCCCAAACAACTACTAACATTCATTACACAACTAGCATCAGCAACACCAAAAACAAACTCAAACAGCATAACAGCTGCACAAACTAGAATCACACCAGACAACTAGACAATACCTAGGCTAACTCTCCCCCTTTTTAGCCACAATTGGATAACCTCTTAACCTACCAAGGCAGCAAACACGAAGTTCTGACATCCAATTTGACAAGGTCCCAAAAAAAATAAGTTCCCAAGAAAAAACAAGTTCCCAAACCAAAGACCACTTTGACTGGTTAGGCGATACAAACAAAGACTCTTTATGCAGTATAAAAACCAAGCCTCCTTGCTTCTAACAGCATATCACAGATAAAACCATGAGTCAGTCTAACAAAGATGCAGGAAAGAGACACATGCAGGAAGTCAAGAAACCAGATCCACAGAAGTTGAAGAACAAAACACTGTCTACAGCTGGGATAACTCCAGGAGCACCAAGAACAAGAAAAACATCAGAGACAAGGATGAAAACCATCAAAAAACCTCCAGTGCAACTTCATGCTTCTGATGATGAATGGGATGAAGATTGGAAAGCTTTTCTTGATTCAGGGGGTTGGGATAATCTTTAGACCCTTTGTTTGTTGCTTTTGATGTACTAAAATCTAATCTTGTATGCTTTCAGCAGTGGAATAAAATTTTGTTTCAATTCTGTTTCCTTTAAACTAAACATATGCAATAAAGATCACAACTGCACAAGACACATCCTAGCATACTCAGGATAAAACCGACTATTCTACATCCTTGAGAAACTGGTTTAAACACAAGATCCAGACTATACTGAATAAACCTACTCTTCTTTTTTGGCAAACAAGGCAACTATGCAATAAGGGCAAACAACCAGTAGCAGAACACATCCAACTCAGAAGCTTGTACAACTTTGATTCAATACATTGAAAACCCAATGACATGACCAAGATTAACCAGTCAAGTCCACCCAGAACTAAACCAGTCACACAATGTCATGACATCTTGTCTGACATTACACCCTCACCAGAGGTACAGTATCATAGATTTTTGCAACCACAAACAATCTTGATAACTAAATGTACTACTGCAGTAACAAATCCCAAAACAGAAGTCCAACTCCCCCTATCTAAGATAACCAGTGCTCCTTTGCAAGAAGAACACCTTCAATGAATGGAAAACATAAGACTCATCTATATGTCTTCAAGAGCGCACCCTCTGTTCAACATACCTGCTGAACGCATTCACTTAATGCTCGATCCTCAAGCAAACCAAGTACCACGCTAGTACAATTAATAGATAGAAGTTCTCCCCCTATATTTCACGAATGATGCTCCAAAAAACTTCAGCACCAAACTGATCCACTTCTAGCATGTCATATTCACATCAGACATCCAAGACAATCCTTAACTCATCATTCTCCCGTATGATAAGATAAGCACCTCTTAGACAAAAAGTGATCTCAGAATCCTACTCCAAGGATAACTAACCCAAAGATGTTCTAACATTGGTTAGGACATCTTCCACACATCATAGACACCACACATCATGGTTCTGGATATGCTCCACCACTGGTCTTACTATCTGCATAGTAATCCAACTGAAGATCTTCAAACAACACTGCGCCACCAGCTTGAACAAAGAAAACTTCAGAAACCCAGAGACAAATAAACTCTCATTCACCAAAAGAAGGTATGCTTCAACCCAGAACTTCTGCCACAAGCTCCCAGAGAACCAGAACCTCCTTACAATTTCAACTAACTCCTCTTCTACACAAGAGCAATCAGTTTCAATCATCCTCAAGTTCTAAAGCATAAACACACTGCCTTCCACTGAACTCTAAGTAAACTCTTCTTACTTAGAATTAATAACACACACCAAGACAAGTGTGACATCTCCAAAATCTGCAGAGAAAAATGAATTCTCCCAGACACAACCAAAGCGGTCCTTCACACTCCTCCTCAGAAGCATGTGCGCACATGATTCAAACAAATAGCTTCACACACCAAAACACCATCCAGCAGCCTAATTTCATAGCATGTTATCTGACATTATATCCTCATAAGAGGCAACCAATCTCCACAAGCAAGCAAGCTTCACAATATATGCACCTTTGCAGCAAAATCCATAGACAAGTACTCCCCCTGTCATGGATAACCAATGCTCTAGATGAAGATTAACATTTGAGCACCAGATCTTCACACAATTGCTAAGCACATTCACATACTGTACTCTCACTCCTAGAGAACACTGACACTGCTCATAAACTCCACGAATTTTTAGCTTACTTACAAGCTTTACTGAGATCTAATCTCTTCAAGAGAAAGAACAACTCTTAAACAAACCTTCCTGATCAAATCACCTCATTTGAAAAAAAACTTGAGCATCCAACTCCACATGCACAGTCTCAATCATATTCCAAATATAACCATCAACAATCATGTTGTTACAACATCATTTGGGACATCAGCTTCCCATCACCATTCAAAGGACTCATTGCGCATAGAAGTCCTTCAAGAAGCTCCCAATAAAACACAGCCAGAGCAGCTTATTCAGGCTAACATAAACACCTGAACACCATAGAGAGAAATAAACTCGCACACCCTCTCTGAAGCAAAGAGTTCAGACTGTAGAATTGCATACTCACATCAGACAAATACTTAGCTTCCGTCAAAGTATCTATCATTAGTCAGATAAGACTACCTTCTCACACAATCGGTATGACATTCTTCTTTCGCACACATCAGGCATCTGCTGATCCTTCTTCACGACAACCCATCATGACAATCATTCAAAACCAGATCATACACACCTGCAAGAACCTGCATACTCTACATCTCAAGAATCTTATTTTCAAACTTCTCATGCAGATACCAGGGAACCATAATCCTTTGGTCCAAAAAAAACACCAACTCCTCCTTGCTCCAAACACAAATCTGAAATGCTCATCCTAGATGGTTTGGATGACAATCCAACAATGAAGACACCAGCCACCCAGTTAGGTTAATATATCTCCTCTGTGCACAGCCCTTTGAGTTTCTCTTCCACTAGAACAAGAGTTCCACGCTCTCATAGACTTGATAGTGATATCAAGTTTGAGTAAACAACCCTCATCCTGTTTTTGAGAAACACCACCAGACATATTGAGAAAAATAAATTCTCAATACAAAGATGTCAAGACATTATGTCTGACATTTCTACGAGTTCTTCCATCATCAGATTAAGGACTCTCCTTTATTAACTGCTAAGAACTCCTAAGGCCATTATTCATTCTCCCATCCAATAGCTGCACATCCTTTGGTTGATACACACATATAATTCAAATAGAATCTGCTCCATGGCCATAACCAAGATTCCATACATCTGGCCCATTAGATCAGAAGGAACTTCCAAATTTCAAAGAGAATGTCCTTGACATTTGAGCTTGACCTCCACACAAAACAAACAGCCTTTGTACTCATACTTACTTGGATCAGAAATACACTAATCCAACACACTTATCTAAGACATGTTTCTTGAAAGAAATTTCTTAGACAGCCAACCCAGATGCCTCCTCTTCCAAGCCAGGAGTAGGTTCCAAACAGATGTGATCAATACATATTTGTTTAGCCCCCCAAGCATCTGCTATGCTATACCTTTATCCAACAAGATTCTGCACAATCTGCTGGTTTAATGTTCCAACATCTGGTAGGACATTAGTTCCCTTCTCAAGAAACACACCAAGAGATCTTTTATCAAAGCCCAGAGACTGGCCTTTTAGGGTTGGAAGTAAGACTAAATTGCTTCTAGATCTCTTTTCAACAACCTCATATAAAAGTGCCTTTATGAGTGGACTTGGGATGAACCTCAAGTATCTCTGGCAACTCTAACAAGCTAGTTGAAGTTATCCTCAAGTATCACCACACCATGTGATACACCTTCAAAGGAGAACAGAGTGTTGCAACCAAAACCATCAGGAGTTTTCTAACAGATACATAAGCAGCGGAACACAGAAGAAGAAAACCCCTCAACAAACTTCAGGCAAAACTTAATACCTTTGCACAAACACCACAATCCATAGGTTTGAAAATAAATCAAACCACACAGCAGCTCACCACCAAAGCTACAGACACACCATGTCATGAACAGTCCATCCTCCACTTTTAGGGACCATTCAAACAACAATATGAACTTCTCCAAGTTCAAACAACTTTTCAGTAGGTACCACCTACCTTGCCCATAACCAGAAAGTATCTTCCCTAGGATCTCACCCAGAAAAATGAGCAGGATGCCTGCTCTGATACCAATTGAAATTCTGGTATGACAGATCCCAGATGTCCTACAGGATGTCGAGACATCTGGACTGTTACAGAAAACATGGCAAGGTATAACCAATAACAGTACTAAAAAGCATAAACCACACACAGAATTTGTTCACCCAGTTCGGTCTAACAACCTACATCTGGGGGCATACCAAGCCAGGAAGGAAGTCCACTATTAGCAGTATCAAATTATAGACTCAACAAACCCAGTTGACAATCTCCTAACTTAATAACTACCCAATGACCCTTATACCTAAGTCCTCCCTAGGTAAGAGACTCCACCTCACTTCCAATCATCGCAATGATGCCTATCAGTCAACACCTCAGTCACTGCATCAACAACTTGATTTCCAACAACTCTTCAATCACAGAAAAGTAGAAGACATACTTCCATGACAATACCTAGACATGACACACATGACTAAGAACAATACTTATAGTTGTTTAACAGCTTCCTCCAAGAACAACACTCACTCTTGCTTAAAAGCTTCGAGGAGAACAGTGACCATCTCACAATCCAAGTGGTTCACACATACCAACTCTCCTAGAGAGTGGTTCACAAGAACGAAACCCTAATAATTTTACATCTTGGAATCATTGCCAAATCAGGTTACAAACACTCGTATTTATAACCTACATCCCAACTGGATTTGGGCTTCAAATCACATCATATCAGCTGCTACAAATCAGCAGAAACTTCTGCTATATAATAAGTCTTCAATCAAATATTTCCTAATATGTCTCCATATTTAGAAAGTAGTGAAAATCCGAAAACCAACACAAAATCTCAACTCAATTACTTTGGACGCCACATGGGATAACTAAATATTCACAGAATATTCAGTAACAAATAACAACAAACAAAATCTTCCTTTTAAACCAATAACAAACACGATGTTCTATGATCCAGGATGGGACATCTTTATCCGACATATTGAATGCAGTAAATAAGAACATCTTGATTAACCATCACATGACAGCAACATTGTTTTACCAAAATTGTAGCCAATTACAAGAACTAATAACCACAACTATTATGGCCCGATGGATGGTCTACCTATCTGGCAGCCGTACCCAGGACTCTCGGGACAAGAAAATTAGCCGAACAATGAAAATTAGCTGAGCATCATTGAAAAGAATACCTGCATCCCCACCATTTCATGGGATCAACACTCGGGTCATTTAGAAAATATCTAGTGCGACGATGAATTTGCAAAGTTTGCAGGACTAGAATTCATTAACTATGCTTTTCTCAAGGTCAACGTCATCGAAAGAGATGACTTCTCTAGTTCCAAAGAAGTGTGGGACACCTTAGGACAACCGAGTGACAAGTACGACTTCTTGGTCAATACACTGCTCCTGAAAGCTCTCGTATCAGGCTCAAGGACATCTAGCCAACTGGATGGGGGAATTTTCCTGAGAGCACAAATACTATGCAAAATGCAACTGAGGAATCCTCGTACGACAACTCTGTCTGGGAAACAGATTCCAATGATCCTGCTCCGCCAGAAATCAGCGTTATTTCTGAAGACAAATCAAGGAAGGTACCAGACCTTGTGATTCACTGAGGAGTTTGCCGCCAATAGGTTGCAGTCGATGTTCCGAAGATTGGTCATAAGTCAAAGTAATGGCCATCTTTGTTTTAACCTTTCACCCTGCCCAAGTGAAACGGATGTTTTGATAGGGCTCACTTTCTGTAAATATCCCTCTTTGCTTCGCCCAAAGCGACAGAGTTTTGTTTTATAGGGCTGTAGTTTCAAGAACCAACAAGTTCATAAATAAAATAAACGTCGTTCTGTAATTTCTGATTTTATTGTTGTTTTCTCTTTTCTCTTTTTCAGAAAATGGTAATCCTAAAAAACAATTCAAACAATAAAAACAAGCATTGTTAAAAAAATTTACACTGCACACACTCTTGCATTCTCTCTATATCTTCTAAAAACAAATCATCACGTCATGCAGATTGCTTGTTTTAAACCCCATTGAAACATACGATCCAATGCCTTCTCCCAACTTTGAATTCTCGGTATTTGGGGCTGAAGAAGAAGATGGCGAAGAAATTCCAGAAGAGATCTCCCGATTACTCAGACAAGAGGAAAGGTCCATTAAACCTTACAAAGATCCGTTAGAAACAGTCAACTTGGGTTCAGAGGAAGAAAGAAAATAGGTCAAGATTGGGGCACTGCTCAGTTCAACTGTCAAAGAAAGTTTGACAAAGCTTCTCAAAGAGTTTCCCGATGTATTCGCTTGGTCCTATCAAGATATGCCAGGGTTAGATACCAGCATCGTGTAACATCATCTACCGTTAAGATCAGAAAGTCCGCCAGTAAAGCAAAGGCTGAGATGGACTCACCCAAATATGGCCATCAAAATTAAAGAGGAAGTACAGAAACAGATTGACGTGGGTTTTCTCGCCACATCAGAATATCCTCAATGGTTAGCCAACGTAGTACCAGTTCTGAAAAAAGACGGAAAGGTCAGAAAGTGTGTAGACTACATGGATCTGAACAAAGCAAGTCCAAAGGACGACTTTCCTTTACCACACATTGACATGCTAGTTGACAGTATAGCAAAGTTCAAAGTCTTCTCCTTCATGGATAGATTCTCGGGCTATAATCAGATAAAAATGGCGCCGAAAGGCATGGAGAAAACTTCGTTCATCACCCCATGGGGTACCTTTTGTTACAAGGTAATGTCGTTCGGTTTGAAGAACGCCGGGGCAACCTATCAATGGGCCATGACTACTTTGTTTCATGACATGATACATAAAGAAATATAGGTATATGTCGATGATATGATTGCAAAATCTAGAACAGAAGAGGAGCATGTGACCCACCTGTCAAAACTATTTGAGTGGTTGAGAAAGTACAAACTCCGTTTGAATCCTAACAAATGCACATTTGGTGTCCGCTCAGGGAAACTGCTAGGATTCATCGTCAGCCAGAAAGGAATTGAGGTTGATCCTGACAAGTTCAAGGCCATTCAAGAAATGCCTTCTCCAAAGACTGAAAAATAAGTCAGGGGATTCTTGGGACGTTTGAATTACATTTCCAGATTCATATTCCTCATGACCGCAACATGTGCGCCGATTTTGAAATTACTCAAAAAGAATCAGGACTGTGTTTGGACTGAAGACTGCCAAATCGCCTTCGACAGTATCAAGGAATACCTGTTAAACTCACTGATTCTATCACCTCCAGTGGAAGGAAGACCACTGATCATTTACTTAACAGTCTTGGAGGACTCAATGGGTTGTGTACTTGGCCAACAGGACGAAACCAAAAGGAAAGAGTCTGCCATTTACTATTTTAGCAAGAAATTCACCGACTGTGAAACTCGGTACACTATGCTTGAGAAAACTTGATGTGCTCTGGCTTGGGCAGCCAAACGTCTTCGCCAGTATATGATTCGTCACACTACTTGGTTAATCTCCGAAATGGATTCGATCAAGTACGTCTTTGAAAAACCTGCTCTCACGGGAAGGATTGCCCGTTGGTAGATGTTGTTATCAGAATATGACATCGAGTACCATGCTCAGAAAGCCGTAAAGAGAAGTATTTTAGCCGATCATTTGGCTTATCAACCGATTGACGATCAAGAATCAGTCGGATTTGACTTCCCAGACGAAGATGTCATGTATTTGAAAATGAAAGATTGCGATGAACCGCTACCTAGTGAAGGGCCAAAACCAGGTTCCCAATGGGGACTAATCTTTGATGGAGCTGTCAATCATTATGGAAATGGAATTGGGGCAATCATGTAACACCTCAGGGTACCCACATTCCTTTCACCGCCAGACTGACATTCAAGTGTACAAACAACGAGGCCGAATACGAAGCTTGTATCATGGGTCTCAAAGAAGCGATCGACTTAAGGATCAAGAACTTGGATGTATATGGCGACTCAGCCCTGGTTATCAATCAGATCAAAGGAGATTGGAACACATAACAATCACGATTGATTCCTTACAAAGATTACGCGAGAAGACTATTACCCTTCTTCAACAAAATCGAGTTTCATCACATCCCTCGTGAAGAGAATCACATGGCTGATGCATTAGCCACTCTCTCTTCCATGATTAGTGTAGGTCAATGGAACAACATACCTAAGATTGACATAATGCGCCTTGAACGGCCCGCTTGCATCTTCACGATTGAAGTAGTCATGGACGATAAACCTTGGTATCACGATATCAAATGCTTCCTTCAGAAACAAGAGTACCCTCCGGGGGCATCCAGAAAGGACAGAAAGAACCTCAGAAGACTGGTTGGCAGCGTCTTCCTGAGTAGTGATACACTCTATAAGAGAAACTTTGACATGGTCTTGCTCCGATGCGTAGATAGACCGGAAGCAAACATGCTGATAAAAGAAATTCACGAAGGATCTTTTGGCACTCATGCCAACGGACACACAATAGCGAGAAAAATTTTAAGAGCAGGGTACTACTGGTTGACCATGGAATCCGACTGCTACAAGTACATGAGAAGGTGTCACAAGTGTCAGATATACTAGACAAAATCCATGTATCGCCAACACATCTCAAAGTTCTCTCTTCCCCATGGCCTTTTTCCATATGGGGAATCGACATGATTGGCATGATCGAACCCAAAGCTTCGAACGGGCATCGGTTCATTATGGTAGCCATTGATTACTTCACCAAGTGGGTCGAAGCAGCGTCATACGCCAATGTAACCCGACAAGTGGTGGTTCGATTTATCAAAAACAATATCATCTGCTGTTATGGTGTTCCAAGCCAGATCATTACTGATAATGGATCCAAATTGAACAACAAAATGATGAAAGAGTTGTACGCTGAGTTCAAGATCGAACACCATAACTCATCTCCCTACCGACCTAAGATGAACGGAGCAGTAGAAGCGGCTAACAAGAACATTAAGAAGAGTGTTCAGAAGATGGTTGTAACCTACAAAGACTGGCATGAGATGTTACCTTTTGGTCTTCACGGTTATTGCACGTCTGTCCGCACTTCAACAGGGGCAACCCATTTCTCTCTAGTATATGGCATGGAGGCAATGCTCCCCATAGAAGTAGAGATCCCATCAATCCTAGTATTGATGGAAGCTAAGCTAACGGAAGCTGAATGGTGTCAAAGTCGGAACGATGAACAGAATCTGATCGAAGAAAAACAAATAACGGCACTATGCCACGGTCAGTTGTATCAGCAAAGGATGAAGAAGGCGTTTGACAAAAAGGTCCGACCTCGCGTCTTCAGGAAAGAAGACCTTGTGCTCAAAAAGATACAATCATTTCTCGCAGATTCCTGGAGCAAATGGACTCTGAATTATGACTGCCCCTATGTGGTCAAGAAAGCTTTCTCAGGCGGCACCTTGAGACTCGCAACCATGGATGGAGAAGAATTTTCCTACCCCAAAAATGTTGACGTAGTCAAGAAATACTTCGCCTAAACTAAAAAAAAATGTCTCGGTGGATTGAAAACTCGAAACGACGGTCCAGGCAAAAATTAGAGACATAAGCAAAAATCATCCCGGTAGATTGGAAGTCTCAAAGTACAATCCAGGAAAAAATTAGGGATTCATGGCAAGTAACTACGTCCAACAAAGGGGCAAATCCCCCAGCAACAGTCATGCCGTTCATCAGAAAAACTCCAGTCAAGATCATCTTCGATGGAAGCTCAGGAAGTCCAGAATTCAAAGTTGGCAGAAGGATAGCGGTCGTTATGTTTCAATGTAGCCCTTTTCCCTTTAATTACCATTTTCTAAACTTTGTAAATACTCCATGGAATCACGCGTTTTGCTGATTTCCATCCTATCAATAAAATTTGAGCGCTAGTGCTTTTGTTTGCAATTCTTATTTTGTTTTACTTTACAGAATGACGTTTTAATATGATTAACGATTCTTGAAATAAAACAAAAATGAATTTACTTGTCAAAATTTTTCTGCTTTTCAAAATAAAGATGGCAATTTCTTTTGACTGTTGAACATCGAAAGAACATGGATCGCTTCTCCATAAGTAATCGAACCTCAAAGTGCAGAATCAAAGTACTCCTTCTAAACCAGTGCACCTGAATGAAGGATCAGCTGTGTCAGATGCGAATATTCCGTCCGACATCCCCGGTAGAGTTCTTATCTCCTAAGCCCGACCAACGTTGTTCCCCACAGGGACTATCTCTCCTAAGCAAGTCATAATTGCTATTTTAAACCTAGTGGTACCTCTTCATCCCCCGCAGTGGCCGAGTATTCAATCATGTTCATCCGTTAGTCTGTATGTCGCGTCAGTTTTGTCAGCATATACATACATACATCATGCATTATTGATTCATGCATACTCATATCACTATCACTATCACTCTAATAGATCTTGTTCCCAAGTGATAAAAGTCCTCTTGTCAATTAAGTTGTCAGTTCTTTCCTCGTCAGGAAATGAATCATCTAAGAAATCTCTCTCTAGTTTATCTCTGGATTAGAGACGTTCTTTGACCACTTTGATAACTTGAACCTCTGAAAAGCTAGAGAACTTTTGACAAACGTCACTCTTCGCCATTGAAGATGATATCTTCGCTTTCCCGGATTAAGGAAAATCCCCTGAGAAAGCCTCTTAATCAAAGATTCGGCAATACAGCAGTTTTTCTTCAAAAAATTCGCTGACAAAAAAGGTCATCAGTACCTCAGGATTGGATTCACATGGCATTCCTCCGAGAAGATCTCGAAGAAAAGTATGATGTAGTATCCCCAAGCAGGAAATAGTCTCTCAAGAGACTCATTTTTCCCAGTAGAGTCAACAAATGGCGTCTCCAACCAGAGAAGTTTGAGCACCTCTACAGCTCAGACGAATGGGTTTCCCCAGCAAGTCTGACATCAAAAGTTTTTCCATCAAATGGTATCTCCCAGGAAAAGTCAGCGAGAAGTTTGAGGAAAACCGCTACTAATAGCGTCCCTTGTCATTAAAGTTTATTGACAAAAGAAACTGATACCAGATCCTTGGTAGGAAACCAGGATCGAGGGGAAGTTTACATCAAAAATTGAGACCAGATCCTTGGTAGGAAACCAGGATCGAGGGGAAGTTTATTTCAGAAACTGAGACCAGTTCCTTGGTAGGAAACCAGGATCGAGGGGAAGTTTACATCAGAAACTGAGACCAGTTCCTTGGTAGAAAACCAGGATCGAGGGGAAGTTTACATCAGAAACTGAGACCAGTTCCTTGGTAGGAAACCGGGATTGAGGGGAAATTTGAAAAGAAAGCTGAGACCAGTTCCTTGTTAGGAAACTAGGATCGAGAGGAAGTTTGTATCAGAAACTGAGACCAGTTCCTTGGTAGGAAACCAAGATCGAGGGGAAGTTCTACCTTTTCTAACCACCGTTGCTTAGCAAAAGAAGATGAATGCATAAGATACCATTCATAACCACCATCAAAATTTCGGGTATTCCGATATTTAATCCTCTTGCACCCCGAATGCCCGAATACCTTCGCCATTCACACCTTTGGGTCCAAGAAGATTAAATAGGGGCATCTGTCATACCCCAAATTTTGACCACTAAGATTCCCCATCATTGTGCAAACCATCATCACAAAATGGATGAACCATCATACGTCATTAGTCTCCCCAAAGATGGGCGAGCATCCACTACAATCAAACTTAGCGTTTCAAGCCCCCTCAGAGCTCTTAGACAAAGGATCAATCAAGCAATGACATGATCTTCAACTTGTCTAAACCTCTCAAACATCCATAATGGATCAAGAGGACTCCCACATCAAGGATCAAGCACAAGGCTGCAACATTCCAAGTGGATTAAGCCTCAAGATCGCCAGTGTCACCAAATTAGGGTTTTGGTCGACTAGGGCCTCCAGATGGAATTTTTCCTCTGGGCATGAGCCAAAACCTCAAGACATGATTTGAGGGTCTCCAATACACTACATTGATCCATTTGCAACAATGGATTGATCCAAGAAGCTTGATTCACAAGTTTCAAGTTCATAAGAACCACAGTTAGGGTTCCGCGGAAAAAGTCAACTGTGCCTTTGACTTTTGACCAGGACATGCTCCCAAACCTTGGGACATGATTCAATACACCCTATAACACCTATGAAATCAATCCATCAAGTTTGATTTAGGTCAAGGACTTGATTTCATAGAGGATCACACAGTTTGGAATTCATTTGATAAAAAGTCAATTGTGCCCAAAAGTCAAATTTTGACTTTTTTATTTTTTGATCAATTATGGTTCCCTAACCCTAAAATGATGATAATGTGTGATTGGAATCATCATTAATCAAGAAAAATCAAGAAAAGTGGGATAACTTGTAAAAGGGGTAACCATAAAAAACTTAGAAATTTTCTAAGTTATGGAACAAAGTGGCTATGGTACCAACTTCCAAGGATCATAACTTGAGATCCAAGCAACCATTTTGGCTGATCCAAAGATGGATTTGTAGCTCTCATGGCATACTTTAAAAGTGTCAACTACACCCCATTCCAATTCCTCCTGGATTTCAAGTTATGGAGTGATCAAAATGACAAAAACATGAAGATGCCACTTTTTCCAACACTTAGTGAAATTTTCACTAAGTCAGAATCTGTTTCACTTTTTTCAAAATGTAAGGGAATTTTTCACTTGGATCCAAAAAGTGTCAAGACAAACTATGATCACACACATGTTGCATCATATGAGAGCTTTCCGAAATGGCCAAGAACTTCATCAAATCTCATTTGAGCTAAGAGTTATGACAATGGCAATATGCCTTGCTGCAACTGTCATGGCAAGGCAGATTTGTGCATTTTGCTCGATTTGATCAAATTGTGCAAATGACAAACAAGTTTATCCATCTGAACACCTCAGGGGGAGACCAAGGAGGAACAAACACTGATCAATAAGCCTCCCAAGTCTTTGGAACCAAAAGTAGCATGCCAAACCTAGAAATGCCTAAAAAGGGGACAAGACTCCAATTTTATTTTGGAGCATTAAATGGATGCACCAAGGTGGCATGAACTGAGCCTTTTCCAACTGAATGAGTCAAGGATGATCTCTGAACTAGGGAACCAAAGGCCTGTGCTCTAACCTCTAGTCAATGGCTAGAGAAGACTTAAGATTCCAAAGTGATGCAATTGGGCAATGATCTGCTGCTGCTGCCATTCACTATTGCTTGCAAAACAAACTTGCTCTACTATAAATAAAGCTCATTTGTGCTCAGTTTAAGTACACCAAAGGCCTACAACACTTGCCTTTCTCAAAATCATCTTCTCACTCTCAAAAATGCCTTTCTTAGCAAGTCACTATCGAATTTTTCAGTAGAGAGCAATTCCACTCAAACCAATTGCTCTAACACCTCATAAACATCATATGTGAGCTGATCAAACACTAAACACACAACTGTAACACTGATTTCTCAGAATCACCAGCCAGTTGCTCATGTTTTCAACCAAGTTGCAATTGAGATGCCATGAAGTGATCCAACCATTTCCAATCAAGTCCAAGCATTCAAACACACTCCATATGGTGTAGGGAAGCTGTTCAGATCATCACAACTCATCTGTAACGCCTCCAACTCAAAAATCACATTGCCCTTGCTATCACGACCTTCAAGTAAGCCTAAACTTGATCATCTCTTAATCTATGCATATTTCCTCGCACAATACTTTTGCCAAATGTTCATAATCATGTATAGAATGTTTCCCCTCAATTAATGGATTTGTTTGAATCGTATATCAAAATTCTCAGCCTTCATGCAAATTTTAGGGTTCTTGAGGTTTTGTCTTGATTTCTTATTCCATGCTTAAAATAAATGAAATTAAAGACCATAGACATGATCGTGAGGTGAAAACGAGCAGATTGATATGTGGATTGTGTGATTTCATCAAGTATTCAGTGATATTGGATAGAAAATGCAAATCTGAGCAAAACTCCCTTCGCGCGTGTTCTTGGCGCCTTTTTCACAAATTTGAATATTTGAATGTTGTGATTTTTATTTAATTGATTCAAAAATTAATTTCTCTCTGAGTTTTAATGATTTTGAGTTGATTCTTTTTTTAATAATTTACAAAAATGTTAAAATTTTTTATTTTGCCAAAAATTCCCAAAAATATTATTTATTTTATATACTTGATATTTTTGTAAAGAATTAATCTTTTATTTGTTTTTTAACATTTAAAATATTTTTTCCTCCTTGATTTTCCAAATTTAATTGGTTTCTAATCATTTTGTGGATATAAACATGATTTTTGAAACATTGATCCAAGTTCACCACTCATTTTTCACATGTTTTCAACACTTTTTATTAATTTTTTAACAAAATTAATTCCTTTTTTAAACAAAATTAGGGTTTTGATTAATTTAACCCTCATTAATCCTTTTCAAACACTCGTGGGCCTCTAATAGAGTGTAAGACCTAATCCCCTTTTAACCAAAACATATTTTGGGCCTCAGATGTTGTATAAGTCCCTCTGCGTTAAAAGAAAAATCTCGGCGCAATCGCCAGTTCACAAATCAAATCATCTGGGCCTACCCTCGTGTTATAAGCCCCATTTCTTTTCTTTAATTGATGTGGGACTCTAATAGAGTGTAAGACCCAACCCCTTTTTGAAACCAAAATGATTTGGGCCTCAGATGTTGTATAAGACCCACTGTGTTTTCAAAAACCCTGGCGCGATCGTCCTTTTCAAACAAATAACCCTGGGCTTCTCCTTGAGTTGTAAGTCTCATCTCTTGTAAAAAATAAATCTTTGGGCCTCTAATAGAGTGTAAGACCCAACCCTTTTGTAAATAAACCTTTTTGGGCCTCAGTCATTGTATAAGTCCTGATACGATCTTCAAAACAACGGTGTGATCACTTTTAAACCTTGGGCCTTTCCTTGAGCTGTAAGCCCGAACAATCTTTTCAAAACAACTTTATCCTTTGATTTTGAATTCAAATATATGTTGTTATCAAAACTTTCTTTAATTTCTTTGTTGAACAACTAACAAAACAGCATTAAAGCTCTACAATGGGTAAGTGTTTATCCGCTTTCATTTACCGCTTTCATACGTATATAACTGTATTGTGGGGCTGTAAGTCTTCTTTCACATCCTTTTATATACTTGTCACATATCCACTATGTAATACTAGTATAGTTATTTAGAGTTTTCCCCGGCAACTACGTCTAGAACTAGGTAAAGCCTGTTGGTCACTCTTTAAATACAAACAAAACTAGATCCCCATATGATTCCAGATACAGTCTTCCCTTCTCTTGGGGTTAAACAATATGGAACAAAGAGAAAGACAGTATTCTCGGTGAACCTTTTCTCAGACTGTCACCCTTAGAAATTGTCAAAGAAACTCTAACTCCCCAGAGATGATATTTTCTCCGTGAATGGCATCTCTTGAGTTTCTTCCAAATTCTCGAACTTTCCTGGAATGATCTCTTCTCTGTGAATTGCATTTCTTGAACTTCTCTTGGTTTGGGGACCCACGGGCTTCCTAAAAGCATCCCCGCCTCCTCTTGGGCGTGCTACAAGGACCCTTCGGCTTCTTAGAAGTTCTCATGCCTTCTCTTGGGCTTAATACAAGGACTCTGATGACCTCTTAAAGGTATAAGACAGAACTTAGTCATCCTTTGCTAGAGCAGTCTTTCCCGCGTCAAAACTATGGCCATTGTAGGGTTAATACTCATCCCTTAATACTCGCGCCTCCTCTTGGGCATTGTACAAAAGATAAAACTCTAGACTTGGACAGTCTAAAACTCTTGAGTCTCAAAGACATTCTCAAGTTCCTTTCAAACATAGGAAAAAACACCGATCATTCTGGATCAATCTCCAGCAGAAAACCCAGTCTCTCTCATGAAAGTTCCCCACACTTGGACCCGCTTCAGAATCTCAATAATCCTCAGCAGTAAGTCAGCCTCCTCTTGGGCTTTGTACAAATGATTCTCCCCAGCGGAGCTAACCTTTTCAGACTCTTTTGTTGAGTCAACCACTTTTAGCCTCCGTTTTGGGCTTTGTACAAGACATATAAAAACACTCTCTTTTTGAGTATAAAAGACTCTCTTGTCGAGTCAATCTCCTTTTAGCCTCAATCTCGGGCTTCGTACGAGGCAACAAATCACTTTCTTGTTGAGTATAAAAGACTCTCTTGTTGAGTCAATCAACCTTCAGACTCTCTTATTGAGTCAATCACCTGTTCAAGACTCTCTTGTTGAGTCAACCTTTTTTTAGCCTCTGTCTTGGGCTTTATACAGGACAGATAAAAGTACTCTCTTGTTGAGTCAAACCATTTCAGCCTCCATCTTGGGCTTTATACAAGATACATTCTCCCCAACAGGAGTCAAAATCCCTTTTAGCCTCAATCTTGGGCTTTGTACGAGACAGAAAGAACATTTTCCCCGGAAAAGTCAAACTTCTAGCCTCCTCTTAGGCTTTGAATAAAGAAATCCCCGATTGAGTCAATCAACCTTTTAGCATCAAATTTGTGCTTTGCTCACAGCATACAAACATCAATAATTCCTCTTTAGAGATGACAAATTCTCTCCCAGCCAAAACCCTTTAGCTTTATATCTTGGGCTTTGAACAAGATACAAATCACCTTTAGCTTCATGTCTTGGGCTTCGAACAAGACACCAAAACATCTCTTTCCTCCCATAGAATAGGAGGAACTACGATCGCTCTAATTTCCCCGTCTCGTTAAACGGGAATACATAGGCATAAGATTGCAAAATCTTAGCGAGCATACTAATCAAAAAATCAAAATCCAGTACCTCCATACATCAATCAAAAAGCATCAGACCTAACACCTTACCAGAAGCCTCGCAAATAGTCCAGACATTGTGTTCTTAAACGAAATAACCTAAGACAGACCCCCCTTTTTGATAGCACCTATAAACCAACAGTTTTGACTGTTTAACCTCAGTATGCAAGCAGGGTTAATTGGAGACATCTATTTCCCTTCCTTAATTAGCTTCACAGGATAAAAAATGAATCGAACAGTAGTACCAAAGCGATAGTGATTTGAAACCACAAAAATAGCGCTATAGATAGGAAACATTGTAGCCAAGGCCAATGAACTACTTGAAGAGTCTAGAATGTTCCACATGCTGCTAGAACTATGTAGAATTCAAGAACAAAGAGATTGCAGAGCTGTTGTCCCAAAAATGCAGTAGAAATTGCAAATCTGTGCAGAGTAACCGGTTATCCTATATGGAGTGACTGGTTACTCTAGGCAAAATTTTCCCAGATTGCTCAGGAACAAGTGTTGAAGTCCCGGTTTCGATTTTCCACCTCTTGTTTTGATGAATATGCATGGAAACCAATATTTTGAGCTTGTTTTGATGATGGGACGATCTTGAGAGAATACGATTAATCAGGCTTGGAGAACCTGAATATTCCTGCAACAAAATCATAGAGAAAAAAATGCTAGTGCGTATGCACATGCTTATGCAAACGACAAAAAGGGGAGGTCAAATTTTGGGTTACGACACCAGTCTCAGAATTAAAATCATCTTCTGACTCATCATTATCTGACAATGATACAAACAACCTTTTCTTCTGCTTCTTTAGAAAAGTGGGACATTCTGACTTGATGTGACTAAAACCCTCACACTCATAACATTGTAATCCTTTTCGTTTATTAGACTTTTCTTCAGATCTGGCATTCTTTTGGGAGTCATTGTTGTTTTTGGTGTCGGATGAGATGTTCTTGACACCTGATCTTCCTCTTCTGTCCACCCTTTTCAACACCTTGCTAAATTTCCTCCCAAGAAGCACAATAGCATTAGATATATCTTCATCTGTCTCTAGGTCACCTTTATCCTCTGAGTCTTTAGTATTTTACACAAAAGCTATGCTCTTCTTCTTTCCAGCCTTATCACTGATCCCTAATTCAAAATTTTGGAAGGATCCTATCAGCTCATCAACCTTCGTGTTTTTTATGTCTTGGGCTTCTTCAATGGCAGTCACCTTCATGTTAAACCTCTTTGGAAGAGATTTGAGGATCTTCCTGACCAACTTAGCTTTTGAAATATTCTCCCCCAGAGCACTTGAGGTGTTGGCAATCTCAATAATGTTCATGTGAAAATCATGAATGCTCTCATCATCCTTCATCTTCAGGTTCTCAAACTTGGTTGTGAGAAGTTGAAGTCTTGATATCTTTACCTTAGAAGTTCCTTCATGGGGAGTCTTCAAAATCTCCCAAGCATCTTTAGCAATAGTACAATTATTTATTATCCTGAAGATGTTCTTGTCTGCTCCATTAAATAAGGCATTCAGTGCTTTGGAGTTTCCCTGAGCTAGCTTGTCATCTTCATCATCTTAGTCTTCCTCAACTTTCAGTATATCAGAAAGATTACCATCCTTATCTCTAACTAATGGAGGATCCCATCCCTTGACCACAGACTTCCAAGCCTTGCTATCCATAGACTTAAGAAAGGCCACCATTCGTGCCTTCCAATAATCATAATCGGTTCCATCAAGGATGGGTGGTCTGTTCACAAAACCTCCGTCCTTGTCCATTGCACCAGAAAGTATCTTCCCTAGATCTCACCCAGATACAGAGTAGGATGCCTGCTCTGATACCAATTGAAATTATGGTATCCATATATTAGATGTCCTAAGAGATGTCGAGACACTGATATCTGGTAAACACACAAGGACCAAGGTATACAAAGTTAAAACTACAGAAAATAAACAAGACACAGAGAATAGTTAACCCAGTTCAGTGCATAACAACACCTACGTCTGGGGGCTACCAAGCCAGGAAGGAAATCCACTATTAGCAGTACTAATTTAAAGCTAAACAACCCAGTTTAAAACTTCTCACTTAATACCCACCCAGTGCAACTTCTACCTAAGACACTCCTAGGTATGAAAACCTCTTTCACTTCCTACCAGTCATCATAGTTACAAAATTACAATTCTTCCAGTGTTTTTAGAGAATACAATCCAAAAGACACACAATCACTCAATGCTTAAATGCTTAGGAGTGATTGACAAATATTACAAGTCAATAGAGACAGTCTAGTTCAAACATCTATGTGATGAATGAATGGCTCACAAATCAGTCTACCTCAATGTATCAAAAGACACATGAGTGACACAGTACAACAACAATTTTCTAAAAGAAAACTCAAAACCCTAAACCCTTATTTGCACGCATGGTTTCTTCAATGAATAATCCACTATCTATATTATTAGGTTTAGCTAGCCTCCTTTTTATAGTCTTGTGCAGAATGGGCTTGGACTCTTCCCATTTTGTCAGTTTTAACCTACTGCAGAATCTTCTCCAAAATAGCAGGAACACATCTTCAAAGTTTCCTAAAATGTCTCATCATTTAATTTAGCATTTTGTGCACAGCTGGAGATACAAAACTTTGTTCCTGATAGCATCATCTTGACCTGCGTAAATTACTGAAATATTTCCAAAGAAAATATCACAGAATTAAAACAAAACAAATCTGTCAAGATTTCAAAACATTCATAATGAATGTTCTGATAGAACATGTTCCAACATCTGTTAGGACATCTGCTCTCAAGATGATCTGAGCAGCATGTTACAACATCACATATGACATCCTATAGTGAACCATGTTTTAGCAAAATTGTTGCCAATCCATAAACCATGGAACCTTCAGGACCTTCCCACTTAAAGGACCACTTACCCAGAGTTCTATCTTTCTGATCGATGGGAAAAATCACTTTCCAAAATAAATCTTCAGTCGAAAATAATTTAACTTTCACCTTTTTCTTGTATGACTTTTCCACTCTCTTCTTTTACCATTTTAATAACTCTAAGGCATTTAGTCTTTCTTCGTCCAGGTAAACTAATTTGTCCAATATCATACTCTAATAGGAATCAGATAGAATCTCATGTTGTCTCTGAATTCTGGTCGACTGTAAATAAATTTTGATTGGTAACACAACATCATGATCATATGTTAGTCGAAAAGGCTAGTATTTGTAGCATCCTTAGGGGAGGTTCGACAAGCCCACAAAACATGGTCCAATGTCTTATGCCAATTCTTGGCTTCTTCCTCACATGCTTCTTAATTAACCCAATCACCACTTTATTTGCTGCTTCGACTTGACAATTAGCCCGAGCATTATAAGGTATGGATGTTAAAAGTTTGAACCCCATTTCTTTAACAAATTCTTGCATCTTTTGACCAGTAAAAACTAATCCCTGATCTGTTGTAATAGTTTCTGGGATTCTAAACCTATAAATAATGTACTTTTGAATGAATTCAATCACTGCATCCTGATCCACGTTTACCAGTGGCATAGCCTCAATCCATTTAGTAAAATAATTTATTCCTGCTAAAATGTATTTTTGACTCTTGGATGATGCTGGCCGAATTTCACCAACTAAATCCAAAGCCCAACCTCTGAAGGGCCAAGGTTTCACTATAGAATGTAGTTCGCTTGTAGGAACATACCTGCATGCACTTGGCATTCTAGACATCCTTTGGCGAATTCAATACAATCCTTAAGCATTGTAGTCCAATACATTCCTTGTCAAAATAATAACCATTTCATCTTATGGCCCACTTAATGTGCTCGACATGCCCCATTATGGACATTAGAAAGAGCCAAATCAGCCTCAGATTCGCTAAGGCATTTGAGTAAGACACCTTCAGGCATCTTTTTGAATAATTCATTCCCCATTTGAACATAACTTAAGGCACAATATTTGACCATTCGTTCGACAGAAGCTGTTGGATTCTGTAAGTAGTCAACTATTAGCTTTCTCCAATCTTCGTCTGTCAGATTATCTATAGGAAATATCTCAAAGCTTTCTTCGTCAGTATATCCTAGCTTCATTATCTCCAAGTCTGTTGGGGATAGTTTAGTTGATACAACCCTTCCTCTGACTTCGATTGCATCTTGCAATTTTTCCTTCGAAATTTTGTATCCTAAAGAAATTTGGGCCAAGTCATTGGCCTCTTGATTCTCAAGTCGAGGTATGTGTCGAATGCTTACCATTTTGAGTCTTCGTAATAACCTATTAGCTATCACAAAGTAAATGATAAAATTTTCCTTGACACATTTGTATTCCTTTGTAATCTGCTTTATTACCAACTCTGAGTCACCCATTATTTCGCCTCAAGTTGCCCCCAATTCCAACAATATTTCAAGTCCGACAATTAAAGCTTCATATTTAGCTTCATTGTTTGAACAAAGGCCTTCGACCTAATACATGAATTTTGTTGGAATTTTGTTAAGAGAAATAATCAGTACTCCTACTCCCGTTCCATCTTTATGACTAGAACCGTCAAAGTATAACTTCTAAGGTTCAAGCTCCACAAAGTTTAGGGAGTTTTCGACTATAGAATGGCCGACTATAAAGTTGGCTACCACTTGTTCTTTTACAGCCTTTAAAGGCATATAAGTTAAAGAATATTCTGTTAAGGCTAAAACCCATTTACCAATTCAACTGTGCAAAATAGATTTAGAAAGCATATGTTTAATAACGTCGAAATGAGATGAAACATAAACTTCCACTGACTTTATATAATGCTTTCATTTTGTACAAGAGAAGTATAGACAAAGGCACAACTTTTCGACTATACTATATCTAGTCTCTACATCATTCAAGACTCTACTAAGGTAAAAATAAATGGCTCTTTTGACGCCATTTTCATCCTCTTGAGCTAACATGCTCCCTAAAGTCTTGTCAGATGCAGATATGTACAATCTCATACTCATATTTATACAAGGAGGCGCCATAATTGGAGGGTGAGCAAGGTATTCTTTAATCTTGTCGAATGCTTCGTGTTGTGTTTACCACCACTCAAAACCTTCTTTCTTGAGTCAAAGTAGAGGTGAGAAGGCTTGAGTCTTGCCACTTAGATTGGAAATGAATCTCCTCAGAAAGTTGATTTTTCCTAGCAATGATTGCAACTCCTTCTTTGTCGAAGGCGTTTTCGCCTCCATGATGGCCTTGTTCTTATTCTGATTGATCTCTATTCCTTTTTGTGGACCACAAAGCCTAGAGAATCCCCCGCCTGCACATAGAAAGCACACTTAAGAGGATTCATCTTGAGACCATGCTTCCTCATTCTTTCAAACAATTGTCGAAGATGGTCTATATGACTTTTTCTTGAAACTGACTTAACCACAATATCATCAATATAAATCTGCAGAAATGTTTCAATGAATTCATGAAAAATAGAATTCATTGCTCTTTGATAAGTTGCCCCAGCATTCTTTAGGCCAAAGGGCATTACTACCCATTCGAAAGTGCCTAATACTCCAGGGCATCGAAATGTAATTTTTGACACGTCCTCCTCAGATATAAAAATCTGATTATAGCCAGAATATTCATCGAGTATACTTAAATACTCATGGCCTACAGTAGATTCGACTAGCATTTCCGCCACAGGAACTAGATACTCATCCTTTGGGGTTGTAGCATTTAGGTCTCTAAAATCTATACAAACCCTTACAGTTCTATTCTTCTTAATAACTAGAACAATGTTGGCAGTCCATTCGACATAGCTGGTCGTACGGATGAATTTACATCTTAGAAGTCTTTCGACATCCTCTTTGATCTTTGAGAGAACTTCAGGTGCAAAGCGCCTTAGAGTTTGCATGATGGGCTTCTTCCTAGGCTTTATTGGCAACTTTAGTTCGACCAGATCTTTACTTAAACCAGACATTTCGTCGTAATCCCATGCGAAGCAGTCTCTGAACTCCTTCATCATTTGAATTACTTCGACTCTGAGTTGTGGGTCAAGGTTGGCGCTGATATAGGTTGGCCTTTTCTTTGTCCCTTCTCCAGGGTCGATCTCTTCTAGAGGATCTTGCGCCAGCATTTTGATGTTGCTTTCTAACGGATCCTTCTCAAATCCCAAAGGCTCATCATCGTAGATGGCATCTAGCCTTTGGCTTGGAACTCTGACTGGATCTTTGTCGGGTGGCTCTGGGTCAAAGTCTTTCCCAGGACCTTCGAAGGGTTGTTCTTCAACTTTGGCTTCGACATCCATGTATTTTACTTCGGCCTCTAAGGCAGATTTCAATTTGTTTTCAGCTATATAAGCCGAAATCTTTTTGAGTGCCAATGACTCAGTCATTGTCACTAAACTCACTACCCCAACCAGTTGGTTGGATCCCAGCTGTTCCGAAGATATAGTCTTCTTCGCCTACAACCTCCATATCCCACTGAAAGTCGTGGGTGGGATGCATGTACAAGGAACAGAAGGCGTTATCTGCAGGTGTAGAGTTAAAACCTACAGGGTTACAAGGTGCTATGTGGGCCAAATTTTTAGCAAAGTGTCGCCCACTTATTTGGTTAACCTCAAACATGTAATAGCTTTGGCCTGCTTCAATACTTTCAACAATTCCATCACTTCTCTAGATGGATATCCTTTATGAAGTGACTAAGCTACTGTACCTATTCCATGTATCCACTCCCTTCATGGAGTATATTGTAATTCTCCTTAGATACGATCACCATAAACATCGTTGGCCTAGTAATCGTGCCAACAGTCAAGTCTACCTAAATGACTCCCATGGTTGTTCCCACCTCCCCTTCGTAATTCGAAAGGACCATGTTATGTGGCTTCGTGTTTGAGTCACTTTTGCCAATCTTTTTTAACATATAATGCGGCATTAGGTTCACTGTCGCTCCTCCATCTATAATATCTTGTTGATACCCATGTTCTCTATCTTTCCTCTAATGAATAGAGGCTTCGGGTAGTTTTTCATGGCTTCATTTGGTCTTTTAAAGAACGTGTTTTGTTCCTCGACACTGCCATTATTCAAAATGTAGTAACATATTGGCCTTTGATTGGCCACTTCTTGTTCGATCTCATCTTCTGGGTCTTCCAATTCTGTCACCCTGTCATACTCCTTGGGTAACACGAATACGACATTAAAGATAATGTCGAGTGACGGTTCTAATCTTGAGTCGAAATCGTCCGTCATGATATCATCATCTGCCACCATCTGGTCAGACTTCTCTTTTATATCTTCCTGCTGGTTTGTGAACAACTTTCTTTCGACAGCTTTCTTCTCGACAGGTTTTCTGTCTTTATTGTTGTCCTTTTTTATTTGCACGTTGCTACTAGACTCAACATTCTCTTTTTCCGTAGCTTCTCTCTCAGCCTTACGCTTCCTTTGCTGACGTCTCCACTGAGACCTCGTCATTGGATTCTTCCCTTTATAGTTTTCTGAATGCCAGGTTGATTTCTTGGAAGCTTGGAACTCCCTTCGGTACGCTATCGAAGATCCTCTTTCGACTTCGAAATTTTGCCACTTTTTCTGGCCATTCTCTCTTTTCTCCACTGGCCTCACCCACTTGCCCTTGGGTGTAACATCCCAAAATAATTAGATTATTTATTTAATTGATTATGATGAGTTTTTGTGAATATTCCTTGTGAATATATGGTGTTTTGTGGAATATGATGTGTTTTATATGTTGTGTTGTGGGGTAGAACGAATTAAGATTAATATGAGGATTATTTATATTTTAGATAATTAGTATTAATTATTTAGATTTTTTTAATATTAAAATATAGATATTATATGGTGTAGAGAGGACAAGGGCAATGGGTTAATATTCATGAGGAGTAGTGAGGGAAAGTGAGGAAAGACATATTAGGGGTCTAAGGGTAAAACAAGGAAAAGAGGGGAAAAGTGTTTCATTCTGTAGCTCCGATTTTTTGTGACGCGACCACTACCGCTTTTAGTGCTACTTTCTGATTTCTATATTTATCCTATGAAGTTTAAAAGGAAGGGGAAGATATCTTAAACTAACCCTGCGCGCAAGTGTTTTCCTTTACAAACGAGAATAGATCTGGAATCGGGGGTTGGTTATACAAAGGGAAGCTGTTAACACCCTGAGTATCTATAGTAATCTATAGGAACCTTTATTTGCATATATTTCTACTATTGAATAATTTACTTGCTTAACTTTGTTTGTTGTTGAATAGGGAAAGTTTCTCCTTTATGAAAGTTGAGGAGATGTTTTTGTTGTTTTAGGGTTTTCTATTGTTTTTGGGAAGGTACTTGACCTAAGATTTTTTTTATTAGTCCGCTTGCTAAGGTTTTGCAATCTTATGCCTACGTATTCCTGTAAAGAGATTTGGGGAAATCAGAGCGTTCGTAGTTCCTCCTATTCTATGGAAGGAAATTGTTTTGTGTCTTGTTCAAAGCCCAAGATTGAGGCTAAAAGAGTATTTGTGTCTTGTTTAAAGCCCAAGATTGAAGCTAAAAGTGTATTTGTGTCTTGTTTAAAGCCCAATATTGAAGCTAAAAGTTTGACTGAGAGAGAATTTGTCATCTCTAAAGGGAGATATCTCACATATTCATCACAAACATTGAAGAATTTATTTATAAAGGGAAGTTGCTTTAACTTGGATGTGTGGAATCCAACAATGCCACATCTTCCTTTATAGGAGAAGTGAAATGTCATGAAGAAAGAATCATTAACTCAGTGTAGAGCAATGCCACTTTTTCCTTTATGAATCTTTTCATGCTATGAGAGGGACATTGACTTGGATGTGTAGAATCCAGAGGTTCGCCACTTACATCATTTAGATTAAAGAGAACTTTAGCCATGATAAGGGAGGGACTCCAGCTTGGATTTTGAATCAACAAGTGTGCCACTTACATCAATTATCTGGAAAAAATTTAATTGTTTGTTTTGAAATATGATGTATAAAGGAGATCTTCTCCTACAGAGAGGGCTCTTAGTCTCATCTGTGGGGATGTTAAATTTTGTGTCTTGATCAAAGTCCAAGGTTGAAGCTGAACAAAAGTTGAAAACTGGCTCAACTGGGGGAGAGTGTTATATTTGTCTTGTACAAAGCCCAAGATTGAGGCTGACTGGGGAAATCATTATATGAAGCCTAAGAGGAGGCTGAGGGGGTTTATGTGGAGATTAACTCTTGCTGAGGAAATTTAATTTCAAAAGAAGGCCTAAACTATTTTGAGGAATCAAAAGGGAAACTAACTCTTTCTTAAGAGAGTTGAATTATTAAATGCCATAAATGCTTTGATTCTTTTGGGGATTTATTTATTGTAACCTGACCCTGGCTGGGGATTTTAAAGTGAAAACCAACCCTTGTTGAGGATTAAAAAAGACTTAAAGGATGAGATTGAATGCCCTAGAAGGTCTTTTACTCTCCTGGGGATTGGTGTATTGATAAAGATGACTAGAATATATCCTATGCTTTTAAGAAGCCTGGGAGTCCTTGTACGAAGCCCAAGAGGAGGTTGAGGATGCTTCTTAGAAGCCTGTGGGTCCTTGTATGAAGCCCAAGAGGAGGCTAGGGATTGAGACTTTCCAAGTCTAGGAAGAGTTCAAGAAAGGTTTCATTGGGAAATAATCCTTTCTTTGTTGAACTGTCCCAGGGTTAAAGGGGTTAAAGAAGAGGTTTCACCGGGAAATAATCCTCTCTTTATTGAAGTGTTTAAGGGTTGAGTATATTGAACAAAGCCCAAGAGGAGGCTGACTATATTGGGGAGAAGAATTCCTTTGTACAAGAGGGACTAGTTGTTTGAACTAAGTTATACTTATTGAAAGGATCCTATTGTTTGAACTAGTCTAAAATAAGGATGATTTAAATGCTAAGAGAAACTTAACAAGATATGTACAAGTATATATACAGATATATGAACAAGTATATAAACAAGTATGAATTGAATTGAGAAAGGGGTGGGTCTTATTCTCTGGATAGAGGCCCTAGTGTATTGTGATTGATTAGATGCCTTCTTCAAGATTGAATTAGTGTTTTGAAGAAATTGAAGAAAGTTTTGAAATGATTTTGAATTTGAAGATGACTTGATCTTAAGTATGATAGAATCAAAGGTGTTGGGTCTTACACTCTAAATAGAGGCCCAGATGATTGTTTGTATCCTGTACAAAGCCCAGGATGAATGAGGCTAAAATATTTTCTATTTACAAAAGGGGGTGGGTCTTACGCTTTATCAGAGGCCCAGATGATTACTTAAAATAAAGTTTATGTACAGAAGAATGACACTTACACTCTTAACAGAGGCCCAAAGATTGTTGTGAAAACAATGATCGCACCGTGATTTTGAAAAGCGCAATGAGACTTATACTATAGCAGAGGCCCAAGAAGTGGTTTATTTACAAAGAGGGTTGGGTTTTACACTCTAATAGAGGCCTAAATATTGTTGTTTCATGAAGTTTGAAAGATTGAATCAAAGTAAAACCCTAATTTCATTTTTTAAAGATATTTTTCAAGGAAAAAAAACAATAAAAATGTATAATTCATCAAATGAATCCATTAACCATGTCATAAACAATGATTAAGGTTTATGAAAATGTTCTTTTATTCACATGAATATTTGAAATTAATTAGGTTTAGGAAAAATTAAAAATAAAATATTTTAAAAGTATTAAAAATACTTCTAAAGCAATTTTTTTCAACCTAATAAAAACTTATTAAAAAAATTATTTTTGTGGTTTAAAATAATAGAGTATTTAAATGAAATGTGTGAAAAAATTAGCATAAAAAATAATTAATTTGATAAGAGAAATCAATATTTGAAATTATTTTAAAACAATTAAAAATAATATATTAAATATATTAAAAATATATCAAATACAAAATATTTTTTTGATTTTTTTGGTGAATAAAATATTTAAATATATGAATGATATTTGTTCAAAAACTTATTTGAAAATAATTAAGTTTGAATAAAGAAATTAATTTTTGAAAATAGTTATGAAAAATAAGAAAAACATAAAAATTCAAAAATTTGAATTATGGCGCCAAGGCCAACTTCTTCCTCGTGCACCACCACCATCACCGATTTGCAAAACCTCTCTTATCTCCCTCAATGCGCAATGATTTTAAAAGATGTAAACCTGAAAGTTGCTCGTTTTTGAACAAGGAATTCAACGGTGGTAATTAATTTCATTTCTATTAAGTATAGAGTGAGTTATCAAGTGATGAACAGGTGAACCCTAATTTTTGCAAGAACAATGTGAAATCCTCCTATACACATTGATACATATCAATTGATTGAGGGAAAACATTCTATATATGTGCAGAAACATGTTGGTAACTTGAAATATAAAAAATGATGCATGATTCATGGAGTTTGGGAAGTTCAGGCTTACCTGTGCAAGAGGAAATCAAATCCTCAGTTGTAGGTGTTACAAATGTGAAATGATGACTTGGACAGCTTCCCTAGACCTTAAGGAATGTGTTGATGTGTTTAGAATGGCTGGAAACCTTCTAGATTGGTGGGCTCGAATCCAACTGCAACTGGCTTGGGATGAACTATGATCTTGATAAATTTGATGTTACAGATGATGTTTAAGTGTTTGGATCACTCATATATGAGGTATGTAAGGTGTTTGGATCATTGGTTTGGATGGAATTGCTCTGGTTTGAGAAATTCGATTTCTCCTTCACTTGGAATTTTGAAACTTGGAACAAAGATGAATTTTCAGAAAACAAGGATTGAAGTTATTTTGGTGTGTTTGAAATGAGGCAATGTGACCTCTATTTATAGGTAAATGGATTTGTCTTGGATGAATAGTTACAACTTAAAGGATAAGAGCTTGGTTCAATGGTTTTGGACTTGTGTCATTACTTCTCATGCAAGGTACAATAGCTCCTCCAAATAGCACAGCTACCAATTGACCAATTCCACATTCCTCAGTTATTTTTATTGTTGTTTATGTGAGCATCTTGACTGAAAAGAGTACCTTTGTTGAATGTGCACTATTGCACATAAATGTCTTTGAATTCAAGGCATAATGTGACAAAATCCATTAATCCAATTGAGATATCTCTTGACCCTTTCGCCTAATTCTGCAGGTTTGTTATAACTAAACCTGATCACATTGAATTAGCTTAGCAACATGATCATTGCACTTGACAAAACAGCTGTGTACCATAAGAAATGGCCAATCTGATCTTGGCAAAACAGTTGCAGCAAGGTGTCTTGCAACTTCCATAATTCTTTGCTCAAGTGGAGCTTTCTCATGCTCTTGGGCTCTTTGGAAAGATGGGATAATGTACTTCAACTTTGATTTTCATAATTGGACTTGATTCATCTTGGATCACGGTGAAAAATCCCTCCACATTTTGATGTTTGAGTGATTTTACCTTAGGTAGATTTTCACTAAGTGTTGAAGTTCATTTCATGCTTTTCTTGATTTTGATCACTTCATAAATTAAAATCCAAGCATTTTTTTTATCATGGCTTAGTTTAGCACTTTTGTAGTATGTGATGAGATCTATCATTTGAGCTTTGGAGTGCAAAATATGGTTGCTTGGATCACAAGTTATGGCCTTTGAAAGTTGGGTACTTAAACACCTTTTTCCATAACATAGTGAAAATTTCACTTTCTCAACATTGCCCTTTTTACAAGTAACCTTGATTTTATGATCAAATCTTGTTCAAATGCAACAATGGATCATGCTTTCTTGTATAATGGTTCATGATAACATTTTTGGCCAAAAAGTCAAATTTGACTTTGGGTCTCAGATGAATTTTGTGCAGAGAAACCCTAATTCCTGATTTTCAATGAATGGATGTCCCAAGGTGATTTTAAACTTATGAATGGACTTCAAGGGTACATTTGAGTTTCTTGAATCATATCCTAAGGTTTAAGATCATGTCTTTGGCCAAAAGTCAAAGGTATGGTTGACTTTTCATCAAAACCCTAGTTTGTAGCTCATATGGATTTGAATTCTTGCATTGTTTGTGAACCAAGTTCTTTGAATCAATCCAATCATATGAATGGACTAATATGATGTACTTAAGGTCCTTTAAACATATCTTGAGGTCTTGGGCTCATTCCCAGATGAAAATTTCCCTCTGGAAGCCTTGGTCGAACAAAACCCTAATTTGGTGACACTGATGATCTTGAGGCTTTATCAACTTGGAATGATGTAATCTTGTGCTTGATTCTTGATGTTGAGGACCTCTTGTCCTCCATGAGTGATTGAGAGGCTTGATAAGTTGAAGATCATGTTATCGCACCTCGAAAAATCATCGAAAATACGACCCTCGCGCAAAAGGCATAGAAGAAATTGTGGTTCGACAAAGTCGCCACCGTACTTTATTTATCCCAAAAGAGGGAAAGGAAAATATCGATAAAACCTTTAAGAGATAACAACATGGTCATCGCAACCACATTATGGGTTCGGGAGTCGGTTACGTGATGGGAAGGTACATGCACCCCTCACGTCTGTTGTACTCAACGGGAACCTCTTAGTTCAATTCGTGATGAACGTTAGCTAGGCTTGTTTTTTTCTTCTCAATGATAAAATGTGAAACGGTAAGATAAAAGGGAAGGATACTAAGGGGAAATGGGTGGTTTTAGGAAAGGGTGCTCGCCAAGGATTGGGGCCCTTGTGCCTACGTATGCTCATTCAGACGAGAATGAGGAATCAGAGCGCTCGTAGTTCAACTACAGAAATGGATAGAGGGTAGACGTGGAATGACGGAAAAAGATGGAAGTGTGAGGAAAATGGTGAAAAAATAAAAATTGTGATTGCCAAGATCATCGCAATCTTGTGCCTACGTATCTTACATTCAAATGAATGAAGAATCAGAGCATCCGTAGTTCGTGGTTACGACCACGAAAATAAGGGGTTGAATTTTAAGAGACGAAAGATCGAATAACAAACAACCCAAGGGTATGCCTTGAGAGCAGTAACTCAAGAATTCAAGGAATGCGGGACTCAAAGAACTCAGTTCTTTCGTGATTGATTGCGAAAATGTTTCATAAAGATTAAGTGTTTTAAGATGAAAGGTTGAATGAACAACAACCTAAGGGCGCGCCTCGAGATCCATTCATTCAAAGATCCAAGGAATGCTAGATTCTAATAATCTCCTCCTTTCATAAGTTGATTAAGAAAATGTTTGAAAAAGATTGAATCAGATGGGTTGCGAAAAGAGGTGAGGATCAGTACTAGTCCCTAGGGGTGCTCCTAGTAACGAAACCATGAGATGTGCAAGTGTGCGTTTGATGCCGAGGCAAAAGGCACTAGACTTACGAGAATGGTTTGGCAAGTGGCTTGACGAGGAATCGAGAGTTGGTTTGAAAATGGTTTGATTTGTAAAAGTCGAAATGGTTGAATGAATGAAAACCCAAGGGCGTGCCTCGAGAGCCATACATTCAAAGATCGAAGGAATGCTATATTCAAAGAATCTCCTTCTTTCGAAGTTTGATCGAGAAAGTGTTTGGTTACGTATTCGAATCGGACTAGGGTACGCCAAGAGTTCATTCGTGCAGAGGCGCGAATATGAGTTTTGATTTGTTAAATGTTTTAAGGAGAATGACGACTATTCGATAAACGAGACGTCAACCTTATAACCAATTAATCGGGGCATTATTGGGATGCTAGATCCCAATGACACCTTTTTCATTCGATTGATTTACGAAATATTGTTTAATAAACAACGAAAGTACCACATGGAATGCTAGATGTAACACCCCATTTTTAATTATTTAATCGTCTGGTGTTATTTTAATTGTTTGGCTTTGTTTAGGGGGTGTGTCATTTAATAGCAATATGAAGTTTATTATTATTATTATTAATAGTATTATTCCATATTATTATTATTATTATGGTTATTATTATTATTTAGTAAAATAAAATCTGATATAATTAAGTAGATAATGGGATAATGGGATTAATGAGGGCAGTTTGGTAATTAGAGATTAATTAGTGAAAATTGGTAAGGGTTTAGCATAATCAGAATTTTAGAGATAGAAAGAGAAAAGCTAAGGAGAGGAAGAACAAGGGTGTGCTAGGGCTAAGATCTCCATCAGATTTTCGCAGAAAATTAATCAAGAATTCGAGGTAAGGGGGGAGAAACAGGTTTAATATTGGTGATATGTTCATGATAGGGTAGTGGGGAGTCCTTAACCCCATAGGAATTCGTATGCAAAATTCCGTGTTATTGATTTGTGTATATGTCTGATGTGATGATGAAATTGTGCATGAATTGATTCGTGTTAGCATGATTTTTTGTTGTTGTCACTGTTGTAAAAATGCATCATGTTGCTGGACTGGTTTTGTGCAGGTGAATATGACAGATAATTAGATCTAAGACCTGAAATTGTTATACTATTGATAGGTAAAAGAAATTAGATGGAGTAGAGGACCTAAAACTAGTGTAGGGACAAATTTAGGACTGAATTGGAGTGAAAAGGGGAGGATCCCGTAGCAGAACACGAACTGGTGTGGAGAATTGGATTTTTTGTAACAGATCTGGCCATACCTGTACCAGGTAAGGCAATACGCGTATGGGATGGCTAATACGCAGCAATACGCGTATGAAAGGATAGGCATTACGCTTAATAGGAGGGTCGTACGCGTAATGGGTTGGAATTTGGGAAATTCAGTGGGAAACGTCTCTGTCCGTACGCGTACGGCATAAGGCATTACGAGTAAGGACTTGGGCATTGTGAGGCAATACGCGTATGAAGAGAGGTATTACGCATATGGGTTGGGCGAGCGAGCTGGCAATACGCGTATGGCACATGGCAATACGCGTATGGCCAGCGAGTGTGCAGAATTTTACCGTTTCGCGATTTCTTTCCCGTTTTCGCATCCGAAGTTGTTTCTTTTGGTTTGAGAGGTTGGGGATAGATGTCAGACCTTGAGAAATGTAGGATTGGTGATGAAAATAATTAGTTTAATAATTTTAGGGAATTAATTAATTAATTAACTGTTGGTTGATGTTTTGTGAGGTAATTGTATGATGTTGGATGTTGATGTGTGATTCAGGTGTGATCAGGAGGATCGTGAACATGTATCTGTATGATATTGTACATGTGTTTTATATGCATAATTGTGTCATGCATTTCATGGTGTTGGTGGGATGAATCATTTCTCAGGAGGAGTGTATGTGATTCATCAGTACTCCGATATGGAGAATGGTGGGGATAGATCATTGCCAAGTAGGGGTGTATGTGATCTATCCGAGTTCGATTGAATGAACCGTGATATTGGTACCACATGCATTGTGTCTATGTGAGTCGCATTGCATCATTATTGATATGTGTTATTGTATGGTGATGATTTGTGGACCAGTGGGTCGTAATTTGTATGATTGTGTGTAAATACTACTCTTATCATGTATTTGCTCACCGTTTAATATTGAATGTGATTTCTCACCCCTTTGTTGTTGTTGTTGTCTGTGCTTCTTCAGAAGTACAGATAATCCAGGTACTTAGGTTGCTGGAGTTCGTGTTGCTTGTTCGAGTCGTAGGAGTCGCTCTGATACGTAACACGGGATATTATAAGGATTTTAAATCATTTGTTATTTGTTATTCTTTCATTTTGTTACGTATCTGGTTTTTGATTAATTTTATGGTGAACCACGATGTTATGTGGAGTTTTCTTGAAGTTGTTGGCATGTGGCCGTGAAATGAATAAATAAATTATTTTCCGCTGTTTATTTCATTTAATAAAAGGAGTTTTGATGTTGTTTTTATGAATGTGGTATCCTACTTTATTTTTGGTGTAAGAACTCTTATTATTTCATAGAACTTTGTGTATTTTTCATAAATGGGAAAGTGGGGTGTTACAAATTGTATCAGAGCAGGTCGGTCCGTCCGGCCAAGTGTAGTAGTTGAGTCTGTCCTTAGTATAGGAGTCGTTGTGTGTTCTGACCATATGTTAATTGTTGAACAGTATGGCAGGGAGGAATGATGCTGCTCTTGCTGCTGCTATGCAAGCCATGGCACAAGCTGTAGAGAACGCCAATCAGGCTGGAGGTGCTCAGTTTCGTGACTTAGCACAGTTTCAGAGCAACAAGCCGCCTATTTATGAGGGAGGTATCTTGGATCCAGAGGCTGTACAGAAATGGCTGAAGGCTATGGAGAAGATCTTCAGGACCATGGAATGTAGTGATGCTCAGAAGGTACAGTTTGGTACGCATATGCTGGAAGGAGAGGCTGAGGCTTGGTGGGGCAATAGTCGTCAGAGATTGGAAGCTGCGGGTACTGAGATTACTTGGGTTGTGTTTCAAGCTGAGTTTCTAGAAAAGTATATTTCGGAAGACATTCGTAGTGCAAAAGAGGTTGAATTTTTAGAGCTGAAACAGGGTGATAAGACAGTTGCTAGTATGCCGCTAAGTTTGAGGAGCTGGTTCAGTATTGTGCTCATTACAATACAGAAGAAGCTATGACTTCGAAGTGTTTGAAGTTTGAGAACGGGCTGCGTCCCGAGATCAAATTGGGTATTGCTTGTCATAAGATAAGGAACTATCCAGAGCTGGTAAGCAGAAGCAGAATTTATGATAATGATAATAGAGCCAGAATTGCTCATTACAAGGCTGTGAATGAGAAGAAGGGTAAGCAGAGATTTGGAGGTACTCCTTACAGTGCTCCAGCTGATAAGGGGAAACAGAAACCTGATGTGGGGAAGAAACCAAAGGAGAAAGGAGCAGGTGTTGATACTCTCAAATGCTTCAGATGTGGTAGTGCGGGTCACCGTGCTAATAACTGTCCGAATGAGGTGAAGAAGTGTTTCAAGTGCGGTAAAGCAGGTCATGTTATAGTGGATTGCAGAGTCACTATGCCTACTTGTTATAATTGTGGGGATAAGGGTCACATCAGCACTCACTGTGAGAAGCCGAAGAAGTCTCAGGCGTCTCAAACTGGTGGGAAAGTGTTTGCCTTGGTGGGAGCTCAATCCACTGATGAGGAGCATTCCGTCAAAGGTACTTGCTTTATTAATGATATTCCTTTGATTGCTATCATTGACACGGGTGCAACACACTCGTTTATTTCTGTTGATTGTGTGAAGAGATTAGGAATTGTGCCATCTACTCTAGAGCAGAGGATGACGATTGAAACTCCATCTATTGGTTCCATGGTTACTTCTTTGGTGTGTTTGAAGTGTCCGCTGACCATGTTTGGTAGAGATTTCAGAGTGGACTTGATTTGTTTGTCACTCGGTAATCTTGATGTTATTTTGGGAAAAACTGGTTGGAGTTCAACCGGGTTTATATTGACTGCTTCAGGAAGACGTTACTGTTTCTTACTCCGGAAGAGGAAGCATTAGCGGATTCGCTATCTAGCAGGGAGTTGAGGGTGTTGTTGGAGGATGAAGCGAAGCTGTTTGCGGTGTTTGCCCCGTTGTCTGTTGAAAGTAAGACTTCAATTAATGAAATACCAGTGGTGAATGAATTTCCTGAAGTGTTTCCAGACGACATCACAGAATTGCCTCCGACAAGGGAAGTTGAATTTACTATTGATCTTGTACCGGGTACCAGACCTATCTCTATGGCACCGTACAGGATGTCTGTATCAGAATTGGCAGAGTTGAAATCTCAGGTCAGAGAATTGCTCGATAAGAAGTTTATTAGACCAAGTGTGTCGCCGTGGGGAGCTCCAGTGTTGTTGGTGAAAAAGAAGGATGGTAGTATGCGTCTGTGCATTGATTATCGTCAATTGAACAAAGTGACCATTAAGAATAAGTATCCACTTTCGAGGATTGATGACTTAATGGATCAGCTGGTAGGAGCGCGTGTTTTTAGCAAAATTGATCTGAGGTCGGGTTACCATCAGATTAGAGTAAGGGAAGGTGATATTCAGAAGACTGCTTTCAGAACTCGCTACGGACATTACGAATATGCAGTGATGCCTTTCGGAGTGTCTAATGCGCCGGGGGTGTTTATGGAATATATGAATCGTATCTTCCACTCTTATCTGGATCAGTTTATTGTGGTATTTATTGACGATATACTGATTTATTCTAAGTCTGACGAGGACCATGCAGGACACTTGAGAATTGCATTGCAGGTGTTGAAAGATTATAAATTGTTTGCAAAGTTCTCGAAGTGTGAATTCTGGTTGAAGACTGTGAGTTTCTTGGGTCATGTGATTTCTGGTGATGGTATAGCGGTGGACCCATCTAAAGTAAGTGCAGTACTTCAGTGGGAAGCTCCGAAGACAGCAACAGAGATTAGAAGCTTTTTGGGTTTGGCAGGTTACTATAGAAGATTCATTGAAGGGTTTTCTAAATTGGCGTTGCCATTGACCCAGTTAACCAGGAAGAGTCAAGCTTTTGTCTGGGATGCTGCTTGTGAGGAAAGTTTTAAGGAACTGAAGAAGAAATTGACTACAACACCAGTGTTAATTTTACCAAGTCCAAATGATTCTTTCGTAGTGTATTGTGATGCGTCTAAGATAGGATTAGGCGGTGTGTTGATGCAAGATGGCAAGGTAGTGGCTTATGCTTCAAGACAGTTGAGGGTGCATGAGAGAAACTATCCTACTCATGATCTTGAATTAGCTGCAGTGGTGTTCGTGTTAAAAATCTGGAGGCATTATTTGTATGGATCGAGATTTGAAGTATTCAGTGATCACAAGAGTCTGAAATATTTATTCGACCAGAAGGAATTGAACATGAGGCAGAGAAGATGGTTAGAGTTCTTGAAAGATTACGATTTTAATTTTAGTTACCATCCGGGAAAGGCTAATGTTGTAGCAGATACTTTGAGTCGGAAGACAATCCATATGTCTGCATTAATGGTGAAGGAGATGGAATTGATTGAGCAGTTCTGAGATTTGAGTACGGTTTATGAAACCACACCGAAAAGTATTAGATTGGGTATGCTGAAAGTGAATAATGACTTTTTGGATGTAATTAAGGAAAATCGGAAACTGGAAGTGAAATTAGTGGACTTGATGCCTGCAGGAGGGGATAATCCTGATAGTGACTTTAAAGTGGATAATGTTGGTGTGTTGAGGTTCCGGGGCAGAATTTGTGTGCCGGATAATGTGGAATTGAAAAAGGCAATCTTAGAAGAAAGTCATCGGAGTAGCTTGAGTATTCATCCGGGAGCCACAAAGATGTACCATGATTTGAAGAAGTTGTTTTGGTGGTCCGGTATGAAGACGGACATAGCCCAGTTTGTCTACGCTTGTTTGACATGTCAGAAGTCAAAAGTGGAGCACCAGAAGCCTTCGGGATTGATGCAACCGTTAGAGATTCCTGAATGGAAATGGGACAGTATTGCGATGGATTTTGTGACTGGTTTGCCGAATACGGCGAGGGGCCTTGATGCTATTTGGGTAGTGGTGGATCGACTTACGAAGTCCGCACATTTTATACCAATTAACATCAGTTTTCCGTTGTCGAAGCTGGCGGAGATTTATATCAGGATAATTGTGAAGTTACATGGCGTTCCGTCAAGCATAGTGTCGGATAGAGATCCGCAGTTTACTTCAGAATTTTGGAGGAGCCTGCAGGAAGCCTTGGGTTCTAAGTTGAAGTTGAGCTCGACTTATCATCCACAGACCGATGGTCAGTCAGAGAGGACTATTCAGTCGTTGGAGGATTTGCTGAGAGCCTGTGTGTTGGAAAAAGGTGGTGCGTGGGATACTCATTTGCCATTGATTGAGTTGCGTATAATAATAGTCACCATTCGAGCATAGGAATGGCACCTTTCGAAGCTTTGTATAGTAGGAGATGTAGAACGCCTCTGTGTTGGTATGAAACAGGTGAGAATGTGGTATTGGGACCGGAAATTGTGCAACAAACTACTGAGACAATTCAAATGATCCGTGAAAAGATGAAAGCGTCTCAGAGTAGACAGAAAAGTTATCATGATAATCGGAAGAAAGATTTGGAATTCAGTGAGGGGGATCACGTGTTCCTGAGAGTTAACCCAGTGACCGGTGTGGGTCGTGCTTTGAAATCTAAGAAGTTGGATCCTAAGTTTATTGGACCGTATCAGATCTTGCAGAGGATTGGTACAATCGCTTATAGAGTGGCATTGCCACTGGAACTTTCGAACTTGCATGATGTGTTTCACGTGTCGCAACTTCGAAAGTATGTTTCAGATCCATCTCATGTTATTCAGAGGGATGAAGTACAGATCAGAGAGAATCTTACTGTGGCGACGATGCCTTTAAGGATTGAGGATCGCAAGATGAAGTAACTCAGAGGAAAGGAGATACCTCTGGTGAGGGTAGCTTGGGGAGGAGCTGCTGGCGGAAGTGTGACCTGGGAATTGGAGAGCAGGATGCGGGAGTCGTATCCGGAAATGTTTCCATCAGGTACATTTTCGAGGATGAAAATAATTTAAGTGGGGGAGAGTTGTAGCACCCCATTTTTAATTATTTAATCGTCTGGTGTTATTTTAATTGTTTGGCCTTGTTTAGGGGGTGTGTCCTTTAATAGCAATATGAAGTTTATTATTATTATTATTATTATTAATAGTATTATTCCATATTATTATTATTATTATGGTTATTATTATTATTTAGTAAAATAAAATCTGATATAATTAAGTAGATAATGGGATAATGGGATTAATGAGGGTAGTTTGGTAATTAGAGATTAATTAGTGAAAATTGGTAAGGGTTTAGCATAATCAGAATTTTAGAGATAGAAAGAGAAAAGCTAAGGAGAGGAAGAACAAGGGTGTGCTAGGGCTAATATCTCCATCAGATTTTCGCAGAAAATTAATCAAGAATTCGAGGTAAGGGGGGAGAAACGGGTTTAATATTAGTGATATGTTCATGATAGGGTAGTGAGGAGTCCTTAACCCTGTAGGAATTCGTATGCAAAATTCTGTGTTATTGATTTGTGTATATGTCTGATGTGATGATGAAATTGTCCATGAATTGATTCGTGTTAGCATGATTTTTTGTTGTTGTCACTGTTGTAAAAATGCATCATGTTGCTGGACTGGTTTTGTGCAGGTGAATATGACAGATAATTAGATCTAAGACTTGAAATTGTTATACTATTGATAGGTAAAAGAAATTAGATGGAGTAGAGGACCTAAAACTAGTGTAGGAACAAATTTAGGACTGAATTGAAGTGAAAAGGGGAGGATCCCGTAGCAGAACACGAACTGGTGTGGAGAATTGGATTTTTCGTAATAGATCTGGCCATACGCGTATGAAAGGCTAGGCATTACGCGTAATAGGAAGGTCGTACACGTAATGGGTTGGAATTTGGGAAATTCAGTGAGAAACGTCTCTGTCCGTACGCGTACGGCATAAGGCATTACGCGTAAGGACTTGGGCATTATGAGGCAATACGCGTATGAAGAGAGGTATTACGCGTATGTGTTGGGCGAGCGAGCTGGCAATACGCGTATGGCACATGGCAAAACGTGTATGGGCAGCGAGTGTGCAGAATTTTACCGTTTCACGATTTCTTTCCCGTTTTTCGCATCCGAAGTTGTTTCTTTTGGTTTTAGAGGTTGGGGATAGATGTCAGACCTTGAGAAATGTAGGATTGGTGATGAAAATAATTAGTTTAATAATTTTAGGGAATTAATTAATTAATTAACTGTTAGGTAATTGTATGATGTTGGATGTTGATGTGTGATTCAGGTGTGATCAGGAGGATCGTGAACATGTATCTGTATGATATTGTACATGTGTTTTATATGCATAATTGTGTCATGCATTTCATGGTGTTGGTGGGATGAATCATTGCTCAGGAGGAGTGTATGTGATTAATCCGTACTCCGATATGGAGAATGGTGGGGATAGATCATTGCCAAGTAGGGGTGTATGTGATCTATCCGGGTTCGATTGAATGAACCGTGATATTGGTACCACATGCATTGTGTCTATGTTGAGTCGCATTGCATCATTATTGATATGTGTTATTGTATGGTGATGATTTGTGGACCAGTGGGTCGTAATTTGTATGATTGTGCGTAAATACTACTATTATCATGTATTTGTTCACCGTTTAATATTGAATGTGATTTCTCACCCCTTTGTTGTTGTTGTTGTTAACTGTGCTTCTTCGGAAGTACAGATAATCCAGGTACTTAGGTTGCTGGAGTTCGTGTTGCTTGTTCGAGTCGTAGGAGTCGCTCTGATACGTAACACGGGATATTATGGGGATTTTAAATCATTTGTTATTTGTTATTCTTTCATTTTGTTACGTATCTGGTTTTTTATTAATTTTATGGTGAACCACGATGTTTTGTGGAGTTTTCTTGAAGTTGTTGGCATGTGGCCGTGAAATGAATAAATAAATTATTTTCCGCTGTTTATTTCATTTAATAAAAGGAGTTTTGACGTTGTTTTTATGAATGTGGCATCCTACTTTATTTTTGGTGCAAGAACTCTGATTATTTCATAGAACTTTGTGTATTTTTCATAAATGGGAAAATGAGGTGTTACTCCAATGGCATTCATTTGTCCAAATAGTTAAGGCGAATGTTTTAGAAACGAAAGGTCGAATGATCATAACTCAAGGCTTGCGCCTGAAGAGCGATCATTCAAGAACCCAAGAAGTGATAGACCTCAAGAATTCAATTCTACCGCGTTTTAATTAAGAAAAACGATTTGATTAGGTGTGTTAAGGATTTTAATCGGATTAAATGTTTAGGCGCTTCGATCGTTTTAGTGTGAATTAATCGTTTTTAAAAACGACAGACGAAACAATAACATCCCAAGGCACGCGCCCCAAGAGTGATCGTTCAAGAATCCAAAAAGTGCTAGACCTCAAAAACCCACTACCTTTGTCATATGATTACGAAGTTTTGATTAAACGCAATGAACAGGACCTAATCGGGCTAATAATGAGCTACTTGGTGCTCGGACCAAAACCTAGTTCATCTTGGATCATATTATTGATTATTGATTAATTCCCAAGATAGTCATAATATGAAAAATAATAATTTGGTAATCAAATACCTAATAAATCAAATCAGCATTATTAACTAATTAGAATTTTAGTAAACTATTTGATTAAGGTAACTAAGAATGATTAATAGTCAAATTAATCAAGATTAATGTTAATTAAACTTATTTATCAAAGTTAACCCAAAACTAAATAATTAAATAAAAAAAGGTCAAACAGATGAGGGTGTATTGGTAATAAGGGGTATATTTGCTGAAGATTTTCTACACGGATTGGGCCCTCAATGGCCCAAATCCATACACTTTCAACCTAAACCGTAATATGAAGCAAAACTAATGAAGGAAAAGGAGAATACGACAGGTGGTAGGGGTGGACAAATTTGAACCGACCGATTCAAACAGACCGAACCGTTGTCTTTTTTGTGCAAATGGATCAGATCGGGTCGGGTGTCGGGTTGATTCGGTTACTTAATTTGGATATTATAGGGTTGTTTCGGTCGGGCTCGAATGCTAATTTTAGATCCGACGAAAACCGAAATCGACCGAACTTAATTAATATATTTTTTATTTATTTTTATTACTATATGAATAACTCACTATAAAAATGAGATTCATAATGTTGCAGGATACTATCATTTTTATAAATTGATGATTGCATTATATACTCTCAAAAATACAAGATATGTAATATAAAATTTTGTATATTATTTAGTTTATCGGTTAAAGTATGATAATGATCAAAATTAATGTCAAATAATATTAAAAATATTATTTCGTAATAATATTTTTTATTAAAAAAATAATTTTATTCTAAAAATTTAATATTTTTTATACAAAAATTAAAAAAAATTATTTTTATAATTTTTTCTAATAAATATTAAACCGACTAAACTGATCCGACTTAACCGCTAAACCGATTTTTTTTTTTTTTGGAGATCTTGGTATCCGGCCTTGCGACCGACTAATCTAAGAGGGACCAATACCCACTGCTATACCGACTTAACCGAATCTGACGAAAATCAAAATTTTATCGATCGAAATTGGACCATAAAAATAAAACTGTGATTTACATCAGATTTAAGTTTTGGGTCCGAAACCGACCTATTGTCCACCCCTAATAGGTGGCCACCCTCTTTCATAAAATTACTTGCATTGGTTATTGGGAAAATAATAAAAATAAGAGCTGACAATCATTAGTTATATTGATGAAAATAAATAGTATAAGAATGGGACAATGCGTGCTCAGATTTTAGAAAGAAGCAACTTTAATTATTCACTTTAAAACATAAAAAAAAAAACTAGAAACGAGCCTCTTGAAAAACCAAAATAAAATGAATATTAGAGTTTAGCTCTCACACTTCTCAGCCATCGCCAAATGCGTCTCATACTCGGTTCTTCTTCTTCTTCAAGAGGTAAAAAATGACGAACCTTCATCGTACATCATATACCTCGCAATCCAACCATCATCAAATCAAACGATAAACACAGAGTCACACATCCAAACCCTATTTTCCCAAATTGTAAATCCCTACCCCATTCTCAATCGAAACCATAAGCCCTGTTTCAAAATACTGCAACGATTTACGCCCTATATGATAGCTTCAAGAATGGAAATACAAGAAAACACAACAACCATGGATAAATTCAACAAAGCGAAGGTTATAGTAATTACTAACGGATGAAGAGGTCTATTCGAACTTCTTTACGGTACGTGCCTCTTTTTCCAATAATCAATTCTTCTTCTTGACTTCTGTATGGTTGTGGTTATTGTTTGCTCGTTGTGTCGTTGTGTGAGAGGTGGCTTAGCTCGGGATTATTGAGTTTTCAGTGTGAAAACTCAACAATCCAGGTAGAAAATTAGAGCTTTAGGAATGGTTTAGGAGGTTTTTTAGCAGAGTTTTCTCAGGGTTTTCTATGTCTTTTTCTGTGTGTGAATGGTGTAGTATTTATAGGATCAAAAGTGTGAACTTGTTGCAAAATACGTGTGAAAAGATATGTTGTGATTCTGACTCGTGTGAATTCTATTTGGCTCGTGTAGAATTATTGGGATCAAAGGAATCTGCGGATTTCGAGGGATGTTGAGAGTGATTCGTGAATTTCTCTTAGAAATATCTTGGCTGGGATTTTGTGAGGTATTGAGAAAGTGTAAAAAAATTATGTTAGGGTTTTTGGATGAGAATCAAGCGTTTGCAAAATGGATCCCTCATTTCGTGGGATTTGGAATGAAACCAGTACGTTGTGCGTGAAGAGAATTCTTAGCATGTGAAGGTCTCAATGAGCAGATATTTTCTTGTGTATTCTTGTCCTCTTGTGTACTTTAATTTTCCCTTTTACTGATAGGAAAAATACCCTATTTGGTCCCTTAAGTATACCCTATGGTTCACTTTGGTCCCTTAATGTTTTTTAGTGCCAATTTGGTCCTTTAATTGTACAAACGTTGCAAAATAGCCACTTCCGTCCATTGGATACAGACGAACGTTTGTTTTGTCCATCTGGTGTCTGAGCTGGCACGTTCATGTCTATATTATCTTCATCCTTCACCGTTTTCAGTATGCTTTATGTTCATCTTCCATTCTTTTTGTTCTTCTCCATTCATCTTCATCCCTCTAGTATTCGTCTTCTTCTTGTTCATTGTTCCATTCATTTTGTTCTTCTCCATTCATTTTGTTCTTCTCCATCATGGTAATTGCTTGAATTGATTCAACATGAAGGTTAGCCATGGCCAGTCTATTTTGAAGGAGAACAAATCCGAAAGTGGACATTCATGTGTGCAAAGTTCGTCGCGAGTTGTACCATTGTGTGTTTGTGGAGATGAGGCAGTGCTTCGCAGGGCAAACACAGAGAAGAATTTCGGAAAGAAATTTTGGGGTTGTCCCAATTATAAGGTAAACCCTAAATGTTGTTTGAGTTAAATTATGGTAAAAATCTGATTTTGATCCATATCTATTTTGCAGGGGTCATTACAAAGAGGATGTGGTTTTTTCATTTGGTTCCATGAAGAAAAAGTGGAAGACACAAACCAAGTTTTGGTGAATAGATTGGAAAGCTTATCAAAGGATTTTGAAAAATTGAAGTGTGGAAACGAAGAACTAGGAAAGGTTGTGACTGAAATTCAAGTTGAACTGAACAAGATGTGGTGGTGGAAAATGTTGTGTGTTGTAATGTTATGTGTATGGTTTCTTAGGATGCTTTAGAAGTGAATCTAGGATGTACTGTTATGTGTCTTTGTGACAGAGATGATGTATTGAAATTTGTAACAGATGACAATGTAATGAATGTTATGAGTTATTTTGTTTGGTATATGTTAATTTCTAGCACCATGTTATTTGGTTGATAGACTTTTTGGTCAAACATATATCAAATTGGCAAAAATGATTACATTAGGCAAAGATGAACACAAACTGAGTTTGATTGATATTAGTCAAAGAAAAACATACATATAGTTTTACAGAGGTTCCAAAATGTAGTGACATGTTACATAGACATGTTCAAACTGACTTCAAAACGACTTAAAACAACATTACAAAATACCAAATGGTTCATCACACTTAAAACAACATACTAAATCAAGCCTAATTAATACTAGATGTTTCTCCTTGGTGTGATCCTCTTGGTTGGGGTTGTCCTTCTGGTTGTAGGACCAACCACATTCTTTGAAGCAGACAATCTTGTTGTTGGTCCTGGTGCTACAAATGGCCTTCTTACACCAAGCTTCTGTGGCCTTGAGCATTGTCCTGATACAGCCTTTCCTTTTGAAGACTTGGTTGCAGCCTTGTAACCTTGTGTTACTGATGATTGATTGGCATTGGTGTGAGCTGCTGCTACATTGCTAACTGTGGCCTGACTGGCATTTGGGTGAGCTGCTGATACATTGCTAACTGTGGCTTGACTGGCATTGGCCTGAGATGGTGCTACATTGCTAGCTGTGGCTTGACTGACATTGGCCTGAGATGGTGCTACATTGCTAGCTGTGGCTTGACTGGCATTGGCCTGAGATGGTGCTACATTGCTAGCTGTGGCCTGACTGGTAATGTCCTTGCAGGTTATTTTGTTATGTCCTACCTTTTTGCACCTGGAGCACTTAACAACAAAACCAGTTCTTCTCATTTTTTTTTCACTTCCATCAATCTCCCCTTGCTCAAGATTCCTCCTTTTCTTTGGTCTCCCAGGCATCCTCCTATACTTGGGTGGCTGAACATCTGGATATGGAGTCTTGACCCACAAATTGGATCCATTCACAGGGTATAGAACAGGCTTGTACACTGCCTTGTAAGTAGATATTCTATAATATTCAGGAATGTAGTCATCAACTTTAAAGTTCCTACTCTTTATGGATGCCATTGCATGGACACAAGGAAGTCCTATTAGATCCCATCTTCTGCAGGAGCATTGGAAGTCCTTCAAATTCACAGTGAATGTCTCAGCTGGATTTTCCAAATGCCTTACCTCAAATATATGCTCATCTGCCATTCTACAATAACAAGAAGCCCATCAATAACTATAAGCCTTAACTTTGTGTATTCTCATGAAAATCAAAGACCAATACTAAATTTTCATCAATACCTGACTAGCCATAAGTTTGTAAAATTGCTAGTTATCTCAAGTTTCTTTCTAATGTTGGGCAAAATATCATTACCAGCTACATCTTGGAACCTTATTCTATTGTTTGCCCATCTCTCCATAATGTAAGTCCTGATCTCCTCCAGCATTGTCACAAGTGGCTTTCCTCTAGAGTCAACAATGACACTGTTAAATGACTCAGACATGTTATTTAACACAACATCACACTTATTGGATGTCCTAAAATATGATCTACTCCAAAATCTTGGTGGTGTCTTCATCATATGGAGAATTTCTTCTTCATTTGCCAACCTCATTCTCCTCATCTCTCTTTCCCAAGCTTGAGCATAGGTTGACTTTGCAGCCCTCCAGATAATTTCCTTCAACAGCTTACCAGAGAACCTTTTCCTGAAATTGTTATACAAATGTCTAACACAAAAGCGTTGTTCAACATTGGGCAACAACTCATCCATGGCTGGTAACAACCCCTGCAATAGCAATGTAGCACAATCAACAAGTTTACAAAACAGAAAATAGCAACATAAGTAACGAGTTTACAAAACAGTAAAAAGCAACAACTAAGTACCTTTTGTTGGTCTGAAATGAAAGTGTATGTTAGACACTCAGTAGTACAGCCTAGGTCAGCAATCAACAACTCCAAGAACCAAGTCCAACTTTCCTTATTTTCACCTTCCACCACTGCAAATGCTATAGGAAGCATCTGATCATTTGGATCCCTTCCTATAGCTGCCAGAATTTGCCCTCCACAAAGCCCCTTCAAGAAACAACCATCCAACCCTATAACATGTCTAGAAAGTCTGAAACTCTCCTTACAAGCTGCATAGCATATGTAGAGTCTTTTAAAATGTGGTCTTTGGTCAGCAACACCTTCTGGAACAGGCTCAACATTCATCTTAACAGTTGAACCTGGATTAGCTCTCAGAAGTTCATGACAATAGTCATATATCCTTGTAAAATCCCCTAAGAAAGACCCATCAACCTTATCCCTGGCAGCCACTCTTGCTCTTATTGCCTTAGTCTTGTTTACCCCCACATTCCACTTCCTTAAAGCCTTTTCTTTTATATCCTTAACCTTCAACCTAGGATTGTTTTTCAGTGCATTCTGTATCCTTTTGCTCAACCATTTTGTTGACAGCATCTTCACATTGAACTCCCTACTACAGTTGTGTTTGTCAATTACTTTTCTTACCTGCCAAGAATCCTCATTTGGTAGCTTGGCACAATACAGCTCCCACTCACAACCATCCTTACACCTCACCCTCACCCTTTTGTTGTCATTTTTTTGGAATTTCAAGTCTCTACCATTTTGTACAGCATATGAGGCAACTGCATCCTTTATATCACTTTTGGAAGTGAAATACATACCAAGCTCCCATTTGTAATTGGACATATATTTCCTTTCTTTGAAAATTGGGTACTTCTTCCTATTAACCACACTACTGTCATCACTATCACAGCCACTTTGAAGATCATCACTGTCATTATCACTCCCCTTAAGATCACAACCACTTGAGTTTCCTTCACAACCAAATGCAATGAGATCATCAAGTTCATCTTCATCCATTTCATCATAACCATCAGATTCATCATCAAATTCTATATCAAGTGCACTATCATAATGGAAACTCCCATCCTCACTATCATCAGAATTAGATTCATCATGTACCTCACCAAAATTACCATGACTAGCCCTTCTTGATCCAGCACCTACTTCCTCAACAACAACATTGGTATCATTCACCCCTGCACCTCCTCCCTCCACAACAACATTGGCATCATTCACCCCTGCACCTACTTCCTCCACAACAACATTGGTATCATTTACCTCTTCAGTTAACTTTTTAAGCAACTCTTGAACCTTATCTACAATTATCTCAGGCTCCTCAACTCGTGTCTCCACTGGTCCATCAAAATAATCAGGCTGAGACACAGTGTGTTGAATGTAAATGTCAACCCTTCTGTGCACCCTATAAAGGTTTGCAATATCTGAAGCCCCTTTGTCATCAACTAGGGCCATCATCCCAAACTGTGGATCCTTGTAATACATCTTTTCAAAGTCAGTATAACCTAAGTCCTTCAAAACACCTACTAACTCAAAAAAACTCCACCTATCACTATCCACTTTCAGTTCAACTACCGTTCCTCCAACATATTCACTAAGTTCAGGTCCAACGAATTCACCACTGTGGTGAATACTAAGCTCCAAAAACTCTTCCATTTAGACCTAACACAGTTCAATAAGATTGTTTCAACTTAATAATTTCTAGTTTCAAAGAAATAATTTCTAGTTTCAACCTAATTTCTACAAAAAATCCTAAATCAACAGAAATCCCTAAATCTATCTAAACCCTAAATCGAAACAAACTCTAACACAGTTTATGGAGCGAATACTTATCTGGAATCGTTCTTCTTCAAAGTTGCTTCGTCTTCACACTTGCTTCGTCTTCGCACTTGCTTCGTCTTCGCAGCTCCTTCTTCTTCCACTTCGCAGCTCCTTCTTCCACTTGCTTCGTCTACAATGTCGTTTCTTCTTCAACTTATTTTTGTATCACTTGTGAAATGCCAGCTTGGAAATCACTTATCCACCTAAGCACACAAACTACCAGCTGGCGGCTATTTTCTAAAATTCACTAACGTTCCATTAATGGAAGGACTAACGTGGCTACATTTGTACAATTAAAGGACCAAATTGGCACGAAAAAACATTAAGGGACCAAAGTGAACCAGAGGGTATACTTAAGGGACCAAATAGGGTATTTTGCCTTACTGATATAAACTTTGTGAGTCCCATATGATGTGGATTTTCATGTCGGTGTATGTTGATGACGTCGCTTTTTGAATTGCAGGTTTTGAGTGGGGTCATGTGAAGGTTAATGGACTGATGCGAGATCCCATGCGAGGAAGTATGTGCAGACTTTTACCCAGATCAGTCTAAATGTATTTTTACTACTGTAACAAAGGAGACCCTTATTTTATTGCAAAAAGTTTTATTAGACAAGTGAATAGTACAACATTCATTCCTATTTTGCTGCTGTAAATGATCATACTTGCTTATGCTCCCTTTCACTGTTATCGCATATTGTGATTACTAGAAACAAAACCTTAACATTTCTTTTTCTTACTTTCATCTTTCAAGTACTCTTGTGAATTCCAAAGTTGTATCATGTACCTCTTGGTTTGCCTTAGTTATGTAATGAATATGATGTAACATGGCTTTATTTTGATTGAATCTTATTCTTTTTGGTACCAGGTTTTAAGTCATGGAAATTGGCACAAAGGCTTCTAATGACACACATGTGTGAATGATTAAGGGTTGATTTGGATGATAAAGGGAATAGAGATCAAGATGGAATTTGGAAGATAATTTGGCATGACAATGGTTCTTAAATTTGAAGAATAATGCTTAGAATCTTTAGGCCTTTAGGCTCCTTTTTGGTTAAGTCTTCACATGTAATTAAACAAAAATTGAATTTGCAATTGTAACAAAGCTCTTATGTAAATGTAGACTACCAATTCAATGCCATCTTTCTTTTCTCTTCTTTTTGCAAGTCTCTAAAGAAAGCAATTGATCACAATAATGAGTAAAGAAGCCATATTAATTCCAACTTCTCTATGACATAAGCTTGACACATAGAACCATACACATGAGGTGTACAAGCACATTCTAGGCTTATAATCCCTAAAGAGAATGGTGTAAAACTATTTCAAAATTAAAATGCAATCTTACACATATCTTTAAATAACTTGATTACCAATGAAAGAGATATTGACCTAAACCTACAAGAAGCAAACTTCCCAATATTTGGATGTGAATGTTAAGGACTTGGGAAGAAAGTACGAATGTATGTATAGAATTTTGAAGATCTAAGTATAAGGTTGAACAAAGGCTAGGTAAGCGCACATTGACTAAGACACAATGAAAATTAATTGAAAAGGCAATGCAAATAAAAGTAGGACAAATTTGGGGTATGACAGATGCCCCTATCTAATTGGCTTAAACCTAGTAAGATGAGATGCTACGGCGTTCATTCTTTCGAGGTAGAAGTCAATTAGATATGAAGAAGACTCCGAATTTGTCCGAAAAGAAAGAAAATATTTGGGAAGTGGAATGACAGATCAATGTCGACCCTCGAGTGAACACTGAGTAACTTGCAAAGGTCATCATCACCAAAAGGATGATAACAGAAAATTTTGACACCGAAAGGATGACAGTCCTATCACCAAAAGGATGATAGATGACACACACACACACACAAACCCTTTCACCAATAGGATGAAAATGAGGTTAAAACTCGCTATTGCTCAAAGGATAATAGTAAGCAAACACTGGTTTCCGACACCAAAAGGATGACGGACCTACCACCAAAAGGATGATAGTACACACACACACACACGGATGTCTGATACCAAAAGAATGGCAGACCTATCACCAAAAGGATGATAGTAAACTCACACGATACAACTTGCTATTACCAAAAGGATAACAGTAAGGACACACGCAGACCCTTCACCAAAAGGATGAAAATAAGGTCAAAACTTGCTATTACCAAAAGGATAATAGTAAGAAAATACACACACACACCCTTCACCAAAAGGATGAAAATGAGGTCACAACTTACTACTAACAAAAGGATAATATTAAGCAAACACAGATTCCCGACACCAAAAGGATAACGGGTCTATCACCAAAAGGATGATAGAGAACACACACAACTCGACTTGCTATTACCAAAAGGATAACAGTAAGTATATATAGATTTCTGACACTAAAAGGATGACGGATCTATTACCAAAAGGATGATAGAAAACACGACTCCGACACCAAAAGGATGGCAGATCTATCACCAAAAGGATGACAGATGACACACACAAACCCTTTCACCAAAAGGATGAAAATGAGGTTAAAACTCGCTATTACCAAACGGATAATAGTAAGTACATATAGATTTCTGACACCAAAAGGATGATGGATCTATCACCAAAAGGATGATAGAAAACACGACTCCGACACCAAAAGGATGACGGATCTATCACCAAAAGGATGATAGAAGACGCACGACTCCAACACCAAAAGGATGACGAATTTATCACCAAAAGGATGATAGAAAACATACGACGCGATTTCTGACACCAAAAGGATGGAAAACCTATCACCAAAAGGATGATAGTAAACACATATGACTCGATGACCTTTCACCAAAAGGATGAAAGTGAGGTCAACAAGACTTGTTATTACCAAAAGGATAATAGTAAGTACATAACGATATCGGAGGTTGTCCTTCACCAAAAGGATGATACACAAACCAAAGATTCACAGATCACCGGCACCAAAAGGATGACAATAAGTTCAAACAACGTAGATTTCTACCACCAAAATGATGATAGAAACTTCCCCATTTTTTGAGTTACCAACACCAAAAGGATGAAGATTATCTTGAAACAACATAAATGGATATCACCAAAAGGATGATAGAGATATCTGACACCAAAAGGATGACAGACCTATCATTAAAAGGATGATAGTAAACACAACTCCGACACCAAAAGGATGACGGATCTATCACCAAAAGGATGATAGAAAACTTCCAGCTGAGAATTACCAACACCAAAAGGATGATAGTAAATATGAGAATTGCCAACACCAAAAGGATGAAGGCCAGGTTGAATTGACAAGATTTGGCTATCACCAAAATGATGATAGTAAAGCAATCGACAAAAGGTCAAGTTTGTCGGGGACGTGGTAAGTGAGGCTTTTTCGGAGACATCAACAAAAGGATGAGGCAAGAAATCATTGAGGAACACCATTCTTGTCAACAAAAGGTTGAAAGGAACCAACTCACCGGGGAACACCCAAGAGAAAAGGTTGAATTTTGTTTGTAGAAGAACCATTGACGGGTTTGAGGATATCAACTTCATCAACAAAAGGTTGAAGAGACACGAATAAATGAGGAACGCCCACTGACTCGGAGAAATGCTACTGACTGAGCTGGGGATGACCACTTCATCAACAAAAGGTTGAGGAACACAACTCAATGAGGAACGCCCACTGACTTGCTTGGCGATCACATATTCATCAACAAAAGGTTGAAGTAACTTCACGAGGAACACCTATAAACTTGAAGAAGATGCCCCTTGGTTGGGCTAAAGATCGTCTTGAGCTTGATCAACAAAAGGTTGAAACAACTTCGTGAGGAACTCCCACGGTCTTGAAGAAGATGCCTCTGGCTGGGCTGTAGATCATCTTGGAACCCTGAGATTGATCCTGGATCTCTACCTGTGCATGTATGAATGCTCGATTTTGTAATGATGTACCAAAATCGAATGGAAATGCAATGCAAATGCTAACACGCGGAGATGCAAGTGTTGGGGGAGTATAATTTGGTTTTTGTATGCATATGGTGCACATGATGCTTATGATGTTGAATTCGATGCATATGATGCGTATGATTGTAGACGGATAATTGGATATGTTGCGAAGGATGCCAGCATGGTGGACTTTTGGTGGTTGCCAATGCGAATTGGACTTCGAGTGGTGGGAGGTTTTGATTTCCTCGACACTCAGTTTGTTGGGGACATCATGATTGAGGCAGACGAAGATTCTTTTCGAAGCCTCGAGCTTGATCACTTGAAAATTTGTTGTGAATTTGACATTGCATTTGTACCATTAGTATTAGTGTTGAGACTATTCACACTTGCAGCATTTATTCCAACACCCAGATGTGAACCCACTATAATGGCATGTATCTTTAATGCAAAAAGACAAATATGAGCACTCTAAGCACATTAAAAAAGATAGTGTTGGTGTATAATAAATACAATGGGTGGGTAGATAATGTGGCAATGTCATAAAGAAAGGAAAAGAAAAGGAATTTGTTGGTATCACTTTTCCCATTTCCTCCTTCTTGAAGCATTTTTGGCAGAGTCATGGAGTTATGTGGTATTCTCAAACACTCAGAGGTGGTTACTTGTTTTGAAATCACAAAATTATCCATACAGGTAAATGCCCCCTTAACCTTGAATTTATATAAATGGTATATAGTGAAACATCTTTTGAAAAAACGTTAAAATGTCTGGCTTGTCATTCCATTTTCAGGTGTTTCCAGAAATTGATCCTGACTTTGTGAAAGATTGTGGAGATATAATAGGTAAAAATTGGACCATGTTAAACAACCAATGTGTGCATTATGAAGTGATTTTCTACAAAGTCCCCCATCATCCACTTGTTATAAGTGAATGGCCGGTTTTGGAAACGTTTCCTTATTATGGCAACAACAACTTTTAAACTAATGGTTATAAACAGGTCACGAAACTCCAAGAGTTATCGAAATTTCATAGTAGAAATATCTTCCGCCAAGAGATATATGCTTTTCAAGTTACACTTACTCCTCACAGCACGGATATCCCAAAATTAGTTAAGTATACATGTTGTTGCTTATGAATTTTTAAAAATTAGTATATGTAATGACAAAAAAGAATAACTATTTAATTATTATTGAATAATAGAAGTTGCTGGAGGATTTTTCCGAAGTACTGAGGGACTATGAGTATAAAGATCTACTACAATGTGCTGATAATGAGAAGTCGAAGTTGATGCAACTGTTGAACGTTGGAGATACTCATAAAACGAAAATAGGGTATGAGTGGGATGAATTTTGCAAAGACAATAATTTCAAAGATGGAGATACAATCCAATTCAGAATTGATACTACGTTGTTGAACAAAATATGTCATGTTTATATTTGTCTATATATGTAAATTTTGGTGCACGATGAATAATAAATATGGTAATGAAGGTGTGTAATACAACTCATATCGTTTGCATGCTTCAGCGTTATTGAGTTTCAAAGCTGTAGTAATACGTATTTGTTATTGTAGGAATCGTAGACGGTTACGGTGGTGGATATGATCATGGATGTGATTTGGCGGGATTAGAGTACAAATGAGCCTTCAAAAAAATAGGCCGAGTATGAATTTTAGATGGAATAGAATTGATTTTTTATTATGGTTATGCATTGAGTAAAAAACCTTTTAATAAATGTAGACATGTTAGTATCCAATGTCAAAATCATCTCAAATAATTCAACTGAGATTCCTTGATATTAAACTGGTAAATGTTGTAGAATTAAATAAGTAGTAATAAGACACATTAAAAATAAAATAAAAAATCACTAAACATGTGTATCATAGAAGTTTCTTAATAAGTATTTGATACATGATGTCCCAAAACAAAGAAGACATCTTAAATATAGGCAAGCAAGCCATTAAAGTAATGAATTAAAAGCTGGAATCTATTTTACACGTCATGTATGAATTCATATGGGCTAAAGGGGCCATTGAAAAAACACATTAAGACAACAAAAAATTACACAATAGCCATAATAGTATGTAGTCTGGATATGAACACTATATCTGAAACTACCCCAACATTAATTCTAAAGAGAGCTATCCTTTCGAGCACGTTCTGAAAAATTCCAACCCATAATTGAAACATGCAAAAACACCACCAAGACATTAACCAATCGCAAGCCAACATGCTGAAAAATACATTGGAAAATAGTTATCACACAATATGTAGAAAAATTAATGTTTACATGTGTAGTAGAATACGTACAAATTCAAATGTTGTTGAAAACCTCCTTGTAAACAACGTTTGTCGTTGTAATTTTGGCCATCTTATTGTCATCGTGGACCAAAACTTTGATACCTTTCTTGCTGGTAACTCTTGAAAGCGCGACATATATTTGACCATGAGTAAAAACGTCCCGCTGAATGTAAAGGCCCACCAAATCCAACGACTGGCCCTGAGACTTGTTAATCGTCATTGCGTAGGACACAATAACTGGAAATTGTCGCCGGCTTAGCTTGAAAAGCCAACGAGATTGTGAAGGGGACATAGGGATGCTCAAATAAACCAGTTATTTAAATAATCCATATCCATATCTAAATCTGGTTATTAAAAACCGGTTAATTATTAATATGGTTTTAACCAAATCCATATTTTGGATATATTTTTAATATGGTTTTAACCAAATCCATAATTTGGACATCCATATCCAAAATAAAAACCAAATTAGTCAAATTTTTTATAAAAAAAAAAAAAAAACTTTGAAAATTTTTTTCAGAAAAAAATTAATTTTTTTTTAAAACGTAATATTTTTTTTTTGAAATTTTTTTTGGGAAAAAAAATATTTTTTTGAAAAAAAATATTTTTAATTTTTTTCCAGTAAATATTTTTTTTTCAAAAAATTTAAAAAAATGATTTTTTTAAAATAAAAAAATATATTTTTTCCAAAAATTTTAAAAAAAATTTTCTTAAAGAAAGATTATTTATTGAAAAAAAATTCTTGAAAAAATTGATTTTAAAATAAAATTAAATCAAAACTAATTATAAAATTAGTTATGGATATAACCGGTTTATAACCATTTTAAAAAATGAAAACCGATTATGACAATTAGTTTTAATAACTGGTTATAACATATGGATTATTTATGGTTTTGGATTGGTTATGAAAATTAACCGTCCATGAGCATGGACATATTCATCCTTGGAATATAGACGACGTTTCCGTGATTTTTACCCCCCATAATACGGGCTTCAAGTACATGCGTAGCCATCTTAGTCACAATAAGCCGGGTACCATTACATAACCCTTCGGACTGATCGATATTCTGGAGTGAGAACATCGAGCATGTCCCTGTCATGTATCTCAGATTGATCAACAGAGTTACAACTAAAGTAATCCCTCAAGTCCCCTAAAGCAAAAATTGAAAAATATTAAAAAACATGTGAAAGTTGCAGTACATTTTGTAGAATTGATTTGTATGAAGTAATAATACTTGACATCATGGCCAATACATGATCATTAATTTTGTCTACCACTTCAATGGTTGATGCCAAGATAGCCCTACTCTTAAGATAGTCGTAATCACAGTAATTACTAAGGAATTTCGGATACGTACTGGTGACAATAGCAACAATTGGATCTTCAAATTGTGTAATTAACATCTCAGGTGGGAATTCTATTTATGCAGTCCCATCTTTCGGTTCACCAAGTCTACCTTACCCAATTTTGAGAAGCCAATCGGAGAAATCACAAATTTCTTTCCGTTATTGTTCTGTTGGACCGCTACTCAGATGCATATTCTTGGTTAAGGTCAACACCTCGACCAAATGCCATATGTATGAAGCATTGATTGTGGCGTGAACAATGTCAGAACGACTCCCCCTCGGTATTTGATAACACGAATTTATATCATATTTTTACTTCGATTTATGTTAGTTTCTTATTCCGTTTTTCGTCTAATATCCTATTTTCTCGAGATTATTTAAGTGTTTTTGCAGGTAATCCCATTTTCCAAGTCAAAGTATGCTAAGTGTGGAAAAGAACCAAAACATGCAAGAAAAGAGCAGAAAAGTGAAGCAAAACAGCAGAATCCAAACTTTGCTGCTGTGACGATCGTCACAGTCCACCACGACCGTGGTAGTTGCGAAATCCACCACGACCGTCACAATCCATTACGATCGTCATGTGTCCAAAATATGTTTAATCCGTTAACAGAGACGTGGTTACGAGTTTTCAGAGGAGCAGTTTCACACGACCTTATTTTCTCCGAAGAATACTAGGTTCAACAGTCACGTAACTGTCAAGGGGAGTGCCTACATTCTCTCCAACCTCTACCTCAACTCAGTCTATAAATACATGTGATTACGAAGAACGAAGGGGAGACCTTTTTCTGCATTCTGAAGTACCGTTTTGCTGCCAAATTATTTCCAGATTTTGACTTGTTTTGTTTACATTTCCATTCCTTGTTACCTATTACCGAACAAAGTAATAGTTTCTCACATTGAGGAACTATTACAACTTAGTTTTAGTTTTTGTTTCATTACCTTCATCATTTGCCAATTACTTTATTCAAGCAAGAACCTACCAGCTTGTGGAGGGATTGCTATTGCTGTTATTACGAATTACCAGGTTTCCATTATTTAATTCAAAGCATTATTTATTTCCTTCTTAATTATGTCTATATCTATTTATCTCTTTGCCTTTACGTTTAATTTCATTATTATGTCTAACTAAACCGATCTTATCGGTATGTAATGAAGTAACTAAAATGGATCTAATTTCTCTAAGCTAAAATCAATAATCAACTCTTCTTCTGGCTTCGATTTCTTAATTTTAAACCCAACTTTTATTACGAGAGTAAAGAAGTAACAAAGGTTAAAGTCAATACCACGGGAGTGTGAGGCTTTACCCGGATAGCTGAAATCGGGCATTAGTTTTAAAAACAGCGGAAGCGCTTTAAACTTAATTAGGTTTAACTAGTTTTCAAAAAGTATTTTTAACCTCATACGGGCTAGCGAGAGTAGACGTATTGACTTAGAAGTATAGTCCGAAGCAATAACCACGGGAGTGTGAGGTGAGGGCTTTTAAACTGGTTTTTTCCTACAGATGCATAGGGTGATAAATCTTTATACGCTTAGGTTAAATTAATTCCACGTAGGTTTACTGAATTATATATCGATAACTTATTCATAACTAGTATTCCCGAATTTTAATTTCCCTTTAATTTCCCCTTTGAACTTAAAAACCAATTCTGATTAGCCTTAGATAAACATAGTAATGATTGATAACGGTGCGTTCGATTTCTAGTCTCTGTGGGATCGATAATCTTTTAAAACTACGCGATACGACTGTATACTTGCAGTTAGATTTATTTAGGCACACTAAATAGAGTGATCAAGTTTTTGGCGCCGTTGCCGGGGACTAATTAAGTCGAGATCGTAATTCCTTTGTTACGTCGTATAGACTAAGGAAAAAACCAAAATTCCCTTTCTGTTGATTGTATGCCAAGTACTCGCTCTTCTGGCGAAGACCTCATACGACCGACAGACGAACCTGAACGTCTTCTTCCCGTAAAAAGACGTATCCAAGAATACTACTTAGCTCACAAAATCCCTTTTCCTTTATCAGAACCTGAATCTCAATCAGATCCTGAACTGGAATCCGAATCAGAAACAGACATCGCTAACCCACCACAAAACCGACCTCTTAAGTATTATGCTGCCGCATCTCAACAAGAACCTCACAACAGCATTGTCGCTCCAACTATCAACCGAAACGATTTCGAGTTGAAACCCTCGTTGTTATCTGCTGTGCAACAAAATCAATTTTCTGGAAATCCAACAGAAGATCCGAACGAACATCTGACCAAGTTTGTGCAGTAAGCAGACACAGTGAAAGCAAATGGTGTAACCGCAGACGCCATAAGACTACGTCTTTTTCCTTTCTCATTAAGAGATAGAGCTTGGGCTTGGTTGCAATCCTTGCCATCAAAATCCATTACTTCTTGGGAGGATTTGAAGAAGGTCTTTCTGGCACGATATTTTTCGCCAAGCAAAACAGCTATGCTGAGAGCCCAAATCAACAGCTTCAGACAAAAAGACAACGAGTCTTTATATGATGCTTGGGAAAGATACAAAGATATGAGGAGGATATGCCCGCATCATGGTCTTGAGGATTGGTTAATTATCCACACGTTTTACAATGGTCTCTTGTACAATACAAGATTGACAATAGATGCTGCCGCTGGTGGTACACTCATGGATAAACCCTATGATGAAACCCAACAACTCATTGAGAGTATGGCTCAGAATCACTACCAATGGGGAGGTGAAAGAACTCAAGTGGAGAAATCCCAACCAAAAGGAGGAATATACGACGTTTCTAGCCTAGATCATATCCTTGCTAAGGTAGATGCAATCGCTCAAAAGATAGACAATTTGACCATAACACCCACAGCCACCGTGGCTGCTGTAGCACCAAACTGCGAATTGTGTGGAACAGCTGGACACGCTGCCCCTGAATGCCAAGTTTTAGCAGGAGCCTCTACAGATCAAGTGAATTATGCTCAAGCAAACCCTTATGCAAATACCTACAATCCTGGTTGGAAGAATCACCCAAACTTCTCTTACAAAAACAACAATGCACTGTATGCACCTGGTCAAGCACCTGCTGCACCACCAGGTTACCAAAAGGCTGCAACAGCTGCTCCAAATGTTCGTAGGAAGTCTAACCTTGAACTGATGATAGAAAACTTCATAGCTACCCAAACTCAGACAAACAAAGAGTTCCTGAATCAAAACGTACACACTAGTGAACAGATTAAGCAGTTAGCAAACAAAGTAGACGCTTTGGCCACTCACAACAAAATGCTTGAAACACAAATTTCCCAAGTGGCTCAACAACAAGCACCTACTGCTGCTCCTGCTGGAACATTTCCTGGACAGCCCCAACCTAATCCTAAAGGACATGCAAATGCTGTTATACTGAGAAGTGGAAAAGAATTAGATGAACCCATTGATCCAAGACTTCAAAGTCCAGCCATGTGCCAAAAGTCCGCTAACGACCCAACAACTGAGAAGGAGAATGAACCCAAGGAAAAGGAAGATAATGACCAAGAGGCCGTAAACAAAGAAAAACCTTATGTGCCTCCACCACCTTATAAACCACCTATTCCGTATCCTCAAAGATTGAAAAATTCCAAAACTGCAGGGCAATTTAAGAAATTTGTTGAACTTCTGAAATACAGAAGCCATCACTCAGATGCCCTCGTATGCTAAGTTCCTAAAAGAAATCTTATCCAATAAGAAAAAGATTGAGGAAAACGAAACAGTCACACTTACTGCTGAGTGTAGCGCAATAATTCAAAACAAAATGCCTCCTAAGCTGAAAGACCCAGGTAGTTTCTCCATACCTTGTGTAATTGGGAAGTTCGTCATAGACAAAGCTCTATGCGACTTAGGAGCCAGTATTAGTGTTATGCCCTTATCCATATGGAAGAAGCTTGATATGGGAGAATTAAGACCAACTAAGATGTTTGTTCAATTAGCTGACCGCTCTGTTAAATACCTAGTTGGTATACTAGAAAATGTTCCAGTTCGTATAGGACAATTATATATGCCTACTGATTTTATAATCATGGATATTACAGAAGACTCTACTACTCCTATCATATTAGGAAGACCATTCTTAGCTACTGCTGGAGCAATTATAGATGTAAAGAGAGGAAGGCTAACTTTTGAAGTTGGTGAAGAGAAGGTTGAATTTGTTTTGACACAATTCTTACAAGCTCCAGCTATAGACGACACATGTTATCTACTAGATGTCATAGATGAGTGCGTAAGAGAAATAGAGATGGAACCGACCACATATTCAGATATTCTAAAAATTCCAATACCTCCGATTTTCGAAGATGATAATTGGCGTGAACCTTATCAAGACAATAGCCTAAGCGAATGCTTAGCACTTACACCAGATCATCTACCTTGCTCGAAGAAACCAGCCCTAGAACTGAAAACATTACCCAAAAATTTAAGGTATGAATTCCTAGACGAAGCTCTCAAACGACCTGTAATAGTCAATGCAGACTTAGGACAGACCGAAACCAAGAAACTATTAGACGTCTTAAGAAAATACCCAACTGCGTTAGGCTATAACATTGCTGACCTTAAAGGAATAAGTCCTTCTATTTGTATGCATCGCATTATGCTGGAGGAAGACTGTAAATCCTCTAGGGAACATCAGAGAAGGATTAACCCGATCTTGAGTACTGTAGTCAAAGACGAAGTGAAAAAACTTTCAGAAGCAGGAATTATATACCCGATATCAGACAGTAAATGGGTTAGCCCAGTACATGTCGTTCCAAAGAAGGGAGGTGTTACAGTTGTTAAGAACGAAAAAGGTGAATCTATAACAAAAAGGGTTGTAACTGGAAGTAGAATGTGCATCGATTATAGGAAGTTAAACAAAGCCACTCGTAAAGACCATTTCCCATTGCCTTTTATTGACCAAATGTTGGAACGATTGGCTAAACACTCATACTTCTGCTATTTAGACGGTTATTCAGGATTCTTTCAAATTCCTATTCATCCTGATGACCAAGAAAAGACGACCTTCACATGTCCTTATGGTACATTTGCCTATCGACGAATGCCGTTTGGACTATGTAACGCACTTGCCACATTCCAAAGATGCATGATGTCAATCTTTGCTGATTTTATTGATGACATTATGGAAGTATTTATGGATGACTTTTCTGTTTGTGGGCAGAGCTTTGAAGGATGTCAATCGAGCCTAGAAATGGTACTGGAAAGATGCGTAAAAGTTAATCTCGTATTAAACTGGGAGAAATGCCATTTTATGGTAAATTAAGGAATCGTACTTGGACACGTTGTGTCCAATAGAGGAATTGAAGTTGATAAAGCTAAGATAGAAATTATAAAAAATCTTCAACCCCCGAAAACCGTACGAGAAATACAAAGTTTCTTAGGACACGCTGGTTTCTACCGACGATTCATAAAGGATTTCTCGAAAATTACTAAACCTCTTACCGATCTATTGATGAAAGACGCTGAATTTATCTTTGATGAGAAATGTCTAAAAGCATTTGAACAACTGAAAACAACTCTTATTACCGCACCTATCATGCAACCACCAGATTGGAGATTACCTTTCGAAATCATGTGTGATGCAAGTGATTATGCTGTAGGTGCAGTCTTAGGACAGAGGAGGGATAGAAAACTTCATGCCGTTTACTATGCAAGTAGAACCTTAGATTCTGCCCAAATGAACGACGCTACCACAGAAAAAGAACTTTTAGCCGTGATCTTCGCCCTTGACAAATTCTGTTCCTACCTAGTGGGAGCTAAGATCATCATTTATACAGATCACGCAGCTATTAGATATTTACTTAACAAAAAGGATGCAAAACCTAGACTGCTAAGGTGGATCCTACTTTTACAAGAATTTGATTTGGAGATAAAAGATAAGAAAGGAACTGAAAACGTAGTAGCAGACCACTTATCCCGATTAGAGGGCATTAAACCAGAGCCAGTACCCATTAATGAGGATTTCCCATATGAACGACTCATAACCCAACTAGAAAGTGATATGTCTACTCTACAGTTGAATGACCCAAAGATGGAAGAAGTCGTGGAAGAAATTAACATGCACACAACCCTACCATAGTATGCTGACATAGTCAACTACTTAGCAGCTGGAGTACTTCCACCAGACTTATCTTATCAACAAAAGAAAAAATTCTTTCATGATCTAAAACATTATTATTGGGATGAACCTTTGCTGTTTAAGAGAGGAGCCGACGGTATTTTCCGTCGTTGCGTCCCAGAAGAAGAAATAGAAAACATAATCTCTCAATGTCATTCTGCTCCTTATGGAGGACACGCTAGTACCTCAAAGACATGTGCTAAGATCTTGCAATCTGGCCTATTCTGGCCCAACCTTTGGAAGGATGTCCACATTACAATACTAAACTGCGACCGGTGCCAACGTACTGGTAACATATCGAAACGCGATGAGATGCCTCAAAAAGGTATATTAGAAGTAGAAGTCTTTGATGTATGGGGGATTGATTTTATGGGACCTTTCCCATCATCCTTTGGAAATAAATATATACTCGTAGCTGTTGATTATGTTTCAAAATGGATTGAGGCAATAGCTTCTCCTACAAATGACGCACGAGTAGTCATAAAGCTCTTTAAAAACACAATCTTTCCCAGATTTGGTGTGCCGAGACTTGTCATAAGTGACGGTGGCTCTCATTTCATATCAAAAATATTTGACAAATTACTATTGAAGTATGGAGTAAGACACCGCGTAGCAACACCATATCATCCACAAACAAGTGGACAGGTTGAGGTCTCGAATCGAGAAATAAAACAAATTCTAGAAAAGACCATAGCCACCTCTAGAAAAGATTGGTCATCAAAACTCAACGAAGCTTTATGGGCATATAGGACGGCCTACAAAACACCAATCGGAACCACACCTTTCAAGCTGGTCTATGGTAAATCTTGCCATCTACCAGTGGAATTAGAACATAAAGCCTATTGGGCTATTAAAACATTGAACTTAAGGTATGATTCCGCAGGTGAAAAACGTATCCTAGATCTGCATGAACTAGAAGAGTTAAGATTAGACGCTTACGAAAATTCTAAAATATATAAAGAACGAACTAAAAGATGGCACGATAAGCGCTTATCTAGAAAAGAATTTAGTGTGGGAGACGTTGTACTCCTATTTAACTCAAGATTAAAACTCTTTCCTGGGAAATTAAGGTCTAGATGGTCCGGTCCTTTTGAGATTACAAAAATTCTACAAAGTGGAGCGATAGAAATAAAAGGGAGGAATAGTAATCCATTTTTAGTTAATGGACAACGTCTAAAACACTATCACAACATTGAAAATAGAGATTATTTGAACTGCCTAAGACTTTTAGAGTTACCCACCGAACCTCCTAACTAAGCATCTAATTGAATTCGTCAGACTTTCGACGTTAAAAACAGCGCTTAATGGGAGGCAACCCATGATTTTTGTTTTTCTTGCTTTATATTTGTTATTTCTTTATGTTTCCTATGTTTTATTTTTATTTTGCAAATTTTTAGTTTCATTTATATCATTTTAAATTTAATTTGAAAATGTTGTGTTGATCTTAAAATTGAAAAAACTACAGGATTATAAAGTCTCTCTACTCTTTATGTTCTCCTCTTCTGCTTACATTTTTGCAAAAAGTACTAATTAATGGCAAACGAGGATAACTTGTTAGTAGAATTCAGAGATGGAGCACAGTGGCATCGCTATGAGGCTTTGTCCCTTAGACCTTTTTCCTTGACAAAATTTGCCCACAGACCCACCATGACCGCCTTAGGTGTAGGTGAGAGCGTAGACTTTCTGTTTAGCCAATTAGGTTGGGAGGGTTTTGCCAACAAGAAACATAAGTGCTACCGTAGGTTGACTTTAGAATTCCTGAGCTCTTTAAGCTATAACCCTCACTGTGGAAAAGGTTTAACCAGGGGAAGAATTACCTTTAGACTATTTGGATACAGCTGCCAGTTCACCATAAAGGAACTGTCGGATCTTTTAGGATTTCCTGAAGGACCCAATGTTTTCTCTGTGGTTCAAGAGGACTTAGTGTTGGTTGGAGAGCTGAGTGATTTTTGGGGTAGAATTTCAGGGAAACCTGATTTTGACATGGACCCTATGCTTTCAACAGAAATACATAACCCCGTTTTCCGTTACTTTCATATGATCCTGGCCTATACTTTATTTGGTAAACCTGAGAATGATAACACTGTTTCGAGGGATGAGCTTTTCATTATGTTTTGTGCTTCTCAGTCTATAGAGGTTAATGGACTCACTTTTATGCTGAACAACTTTTGCAAACTCATTAATAATGATAACAGTCCAATTCTGATAGGTAGCCTAGTTACAAAAATAGCTGATGCTATGGGATTCAGAACCCGACTTTCTAAGATTAACCCCTTTGGAGAATTTAGACCCATGAATATCACTTTTTGTTTCAATAGGGCTATGATTAGGAACCAAGGTCCGAACCATTTTCAGCTTTTGATTAACAATGTTGTCGTACCACACTTTACACTTCCAAATCATGAACGCACAAGTGTGCACAATCAACATAATTGGCTATATGACCTTGATGAACCCGTGCCTGAACCGGAAGAAACCTTTCCTGAACCTGAGATCGACCCAAAAACACCCCCTCATTATCGTGATCTTGATTATATGGAATTCCAAGAAGACATTGACATTCCTAAAGTTGATGCCACTGACTATGCTGCTAATCTAAATTCTATTCTAAAGACTATGGATGAGTATCATTAAGAAATCACTTCAGTAAAGGATGAGGTAAACACAATGCGACAAAACATTGTTGGACTCATGGATTTGACCGTTGAACAATTTGATCATTTAAATCAAGCCATCGCATCTTTGAAGAAACGCCTTGGCTAGATTTATGAAGCACCCTATTTTCAAGATTTTTATGCATTTACTTTAGAACAATTTTACATTATTTTAGTTTTCATTTTCATGTCAGGAATAATTTGATCTTCATATAGTTTTGATACATTGCTAGTATTTTACTAGCACCTCTTTGGTTTTAAAGGATAATTTCATTTGCTTCTAATGTTGACTCTTTATGATTTCAATTTCATTCTTGTTCATACTTTTAATTATGTTTTAATTTATGTTGTCATGTTACTTATCTCTGTGTATGCAATATAATGATGTTTCTATATGCTTACCATTGCCTGTTACTAAACAATTATGTTTGGAATTGTTTCTGTCATAAACTATTTCACCACCCAGAAATTGCGAGCGTCACGATCGTGACGACCCCGTGACAACCGTCACGCGGGTTTGGAACAGGTTCTGCATTAAAACAGAACTGCTTCATCCGTCTCCCTCTTCTTTCCCTCATTCAAAACCCAGCCGTCCCACTTTCTTTTCCAATTCCATAACCGTCCCACCATTACCATTTGACCCAATTAATCATTTTCCTTAACCATTCATCTTATCCATTCACTATATATTCATACCGCGTACCAATTCTTTTCACAAACCCTCATTCTCCATAACCCATTTTCTTTCCTAATTTCTCTGTAACCCACCAATGGCACGTCAAATCCCAGACCTATCAACATTGAACTTCCGAGATGGAGAAGCAGGAGAACGCCAAAGAGCTAGGTACATCGATTACTATCGACGTTCCGTTCAACCGACCCGCTACATTGACATTGCATGTTTAGAAGAACTCGGAATGCTTGAAGGAGTCCAATGGATGCTACAAAATGCTGGTCTATGGCAACTTTGCACTCAGAGTCGGCCTACTTACGAAGCCTTAACGCTCGAATTTCTCAGTTCATTCACTTACATTACTCCTCCAGGCGAGATGAATCAACTAACCGGTATCGCTAAATTCTGCATGTTTGGTACCGAATACTCTATCGGCCAAGATCAACTTGCCGGAATGCTTGGTTTCCACCATGGTGAGAGTGTGCACCGCCGAGTACCACAGGAAACTTTCTTTCAAGCAGGGTTTCAACTTTGGAATCAGTTAACAGGAACAACAGTCGACAGCTGGGATAGCCTTAACGCAACATATATCCACAACCCAGCCGTCAGATATGTCCACCGCGCACTTGGAAGCACCATCTTTGCATGAGATAGTAATCACAAGGTGAATTCTAAGGAGCTGTTTTTCCTTCATTGTATGTTTCATCCAGAGCTAATCAATGCTGCACCATTTTTACTAGCACACATACAATCAAACTGTGCTAGAGGCTCCAAACCCTTCTATTTTGGAGGGATTGTCACCTCTATTGCACTCGGTTTGAATTTGGAAAACGACCTTGCTAGACTACCCTCCATACCTCCTGTGTTCCCTGATATAGATTATTGCCGAAACTCTCAGCTCATCAAGTTACGACGAGATGGGAAATACCATCCTATGGTTCGCGCCAAAACCGTAAGAAGTATCATTATGCCTTGCAGGAGCCGCATTGACCCTCAGAATATGGCCAATTGGCTTTTTGATCTGAATGCTCCTGAGTAAAATGCGCCTGCCCATGATGATCAAGAACATGGACCTATTGATGAGATGGAGCAAGGGATGGATAACGCCCCAGATAACCAACCACCGCCTGCCAATGATGCTCCCTCGACCTCCAGACGTCGTCACCGCCCCGACCAAGACCCCGTTACTAATGAAGAAATCTTGAGGGCTATATGGCAACAAAACCAGCTGGCTGCATATAGAGAAGCACAACAACAGACGCAACACAATGAAATGATGACTCTCATGTGTCAAATCCAGCAAGGGCAAGTTGACCAAGGTCAGAGGCTTGACAGTGTCATCGATGAGATGGATGCATTGACACTGCGAGTGCAGAGCCTACATGAGTACATCCATCACGTGGGCATTCCTGATCACGTAGCGCAGCATGGAAGAGGACGCTCCAGAGGCAGAGGACGTGGAGCTCCCTGATTTTATTTTGTCTTTCTTTTTAGTTTTTCTTATTGTTTCCCTTTATATCGCAACATTGAGCACAATGTCCGATATTGTGTGGGGGAGTCAGTTTATTTTCGTTTTATTTCCCTTTCTTGTACTTTCTTTCTCCTTATCAAAGTTAATATATGAGTATTTTTGTTCAGTATTCCGATTTCCCCATTTTATTTTGCCATAACGAAATTTTTTTTTACGATTAATGCACATCGTGACATACCAAGCTTTAAATTATGTTAGAAAGCTGGGAAAGTGCTAACAAGATCGATACCGTCTTGACACCTTAGACCTCTTGCGTATGCGATATCAGTTTCGATACTTATTATACGATACCTTGAGTTCAGTCCTAAAGTAACCCTTAGTAGTTTATATTAGCAGTCAGCACCGTCTAAATCACAAACCACGTGGGGAGCCGATGAATATAAGTGTTTGATGCCCAGATCATGATATGAAAAAAAATCTTTCTTATCCATATGCCAAAAAAAATAGAATATGCAATAACTCTCACAGTTGTGAAAATGTGTAAGTAAAGAAAGAAAATCCGTTGTCGATTGGTTCAGAGGTACCTAATTCTGAATTTGGTAGGGCGAACTACTGTTCGATCCCCTGCAATCTACGAACGCGATGCATAAAGGGTTACCACACTTGTGTATCAGGCCCCGTGAGAGAAAATGGGATCAAAGTCACTAACCGGCTGCTTCACTACGTGCGTGAACAAGGCAAAGGGCTTAATGTGATTACGTTAGAATGAAACTGGGTGAAATAGATACAAAAACTTATGGTTGAACTATAATATAATGATTAGAACTGGATTGTATAAAAGGGAGGTCTATGACAAGCTTGTTGCTTTGTGTCACTATTGTATCCTTAGTGTTTTACACTAGTACCTGTCTAACTAACAAGAAACTCCTTTTCAAATCCATTGGTATACCAGGTATGTGCATTCGATGAAGTTTGTCCGTTTTAATAGTTTGATTGCTTGAGGACAAGCAAAGATTTTAGTGTGGGAGAGTTTGATAACACGAATTTATATCATATTTTTACTTCGATTTATGTTAGTTTCTTATTCCGTTTTTCGTCTAATATCCTATTTTCTCGAGATTATTTAAGTGCTTTTGCAGGTAATCCCATTTTCCAAGTCAAAGTATGCTAAGTGTGGAAAAGAACCAAAACATGCAAGAAAAGAGCAGAAAAGTGAAGCAAAACAGCAGAATCCAAACTTTGCTGCTGTGACGATCGTCACAGTCCACCACGACCGTGGCAGTTGCGAAATCCACCACGACCGTCACAATCCATTACGATCATCATGCGTCCAAAATATGTTTAATCCGTTAACAGAGACGTGGTTACGAGTTTTCAGAGGAGCAGTTTCACACGACCTTATTTTCTCCGAAGAATACTAGGTTCAACAGTCACGTAACTGTCAAGGGGAGTGCCTACATTCTCTCCAACCTCTACCTCAACTCAGTCTATAAATACATGTAATTACGAAGAACAAAGGGGAGACCTTTTTCTGCATTCTGAAGTACCGTTTTGCTGCCAAATTATTTCCAGATTTTGATTTGTTTTGTTTACATTTCCATTCCTTGTTACCTATTACCGAACAAAGTAATAGTTTCTCACATTGAGGAACTATTACAACTTAGTTTTAGTTTTTGTTTCATTACCTTCATCATTTGCCAATTACTTTATTCAAGCAAGAACCTACCAGCTTGTGGAGGGATTACTATTGCTGTTATTACGAATTACCAGGTTTCCATTATTTAATTCAAAGCATTGTTTATTTCCTTCTTAATTATGTGTATATCTATTTATCTCTTTGCCTTTACATTTAATTTCATTATTATGTCTAACTAAACCAATCTTATCGGTATGTAATGAAGTAACTAAAATGGATCTAATTTCTCTAAGCTAAAATCAATAATCAACTCTTCTTCTGGCTTCGATTTCTTAATTTTAAACCCAACTTTTATTACGAGAGTAAAGAAGTAATAAAGGTTAAAGTCAAGACCACGGGAGTGTGAGGCTTTACCCGGATAGCTGAAATCGGGCATTAGTTTTAAAAACAGCGGAAGCGCTTTAAAGTTAATTAGGTTTAACTAGTTTTCAAAAAGTATTTTTAACCTCATACGGGCTAGCGAGAGCAGACGTATTGACTTAGAAGTATAGTCCGAAGCAATAACCAGGGGAGTGTGAGGTGAGGGCTTTTAAACTGGTTTTTTCCTTCAAATGCATAGGGTGATAAATCTTTATACGCTTAGGTTAAATTAATTCCACGTAGGTTTACTGAATTATATACCGATAACTTATTCATAACTAGTATTCCCAAATTTTAATTTCCCTTTAATTTCCCGTTTGAACTTAAAAACCAATTCTGATTAGCCTTAGATAAACATAGTAACGATAGATAACGGTGCGTTCGATTTCTAGTCTCTGTGGGATCGATAATCTTTTAAAACTACGCGATACGACTGTATACTTGCAATTATATTTATTTAGGCACACTAAATAGAGCGATCAGTATTACCGACAATATACGTCTAAAGTCTCCACCAAATACGACAACCTTCCCACCAAACACCTCACTGGAGTTGCTACTACTACTCATGATATCCTTTAAAGTTCTGTCAAGAGCTTTGAAACACTATTTGTTTGCCATTGGCGCCTCATCCCAAATTATTAATTTATCCTGCCTAAGTAGTTCTGCAGCATCTTCTTTGTAACCAATGTCGCAAGTCGAGTTATCCAAGGTAGGAACTGGTATCTTGAACCTTGAATGAGCACTTCTCCCACCGGGTAACAACAACGATGCAATTCCATTGGTTGCCATGGTTAAGCAGATGTCGTCCTTAGACATTATTGCACTTGCGAGTTTCCTCCACATGTATGTTTTGCCGGTGCCCCCATAACCATGAAGGAAGAAAACACCGCCTTTTTGAGTTGTAATTGCAGACATTATTTTGTCATATATACCCCGCTGCTCATCTATAATTGTTTCAAAAGATTGAAAGCAGGAATTAGCTCGTAATTAATAGAGCAATGTATAATAAATGTTTTACTTGTTACCTGTAAGAGCTGCATGAAGCGATAGAAATTTGGCCTGCATGGTTGGAATGTTGTAACTGTGTTCATCGTAGATGAGCCGATTGCCCAGCTACTCCAACACATAACCATCCAGATATGGTATCAGATAGAAATCTTTAAGACTTCTGCGATTTGTCTGAAGCAGTTGCTCAATCTCAAGCAATGTAAGATTCTGCAGTTGTGCATCACTCAAAAGCAGATCTGCGACAGTCGTGGACGTAAGGTTCTTAACGTTGCTTATTTACACAAGTTTTCCAGCAATGCAGTTGTTTTTAAATATAGTAATAATGGAAAAAATAATTAGGATATCTAATTTTAAATTGTACCTTTGTTTAGAACCAACTGCCTCTGCTGGTGCAACAAACCGTCGGACAATAAAATCCACGACTCCTTCCATACATGAGCTGGTCTGTTCACGTTGCCTGACATAAGCATAACCATAAATAGCTTACGAAGGAAATGACCTGACCCCCAATCACCGGCTTCTCTAATAGCCCCAATGTTGTCCCGGTCATCCTCAAGGAAATCCATAGCAAAACACGCATTCCTGAACGATTTCTACTGTGTATCGCCAACCTTTCGTATTTCCTCATAAGTTGTAGGTCCCTTGACCACCGCCAGCATAATCCGTAGATAAAATAATTCCCCTGTAGACGGTGGTACCCAGACCAAATGACCAATTATAAACCCTCTTTTCTGAGGCTTCCACATTCTACTTCGTTTATGGTATACAAACATGTTAACAAACTGGTCGTATGTTAAGTCTCTGGCGTTTGTATATTTCTGATTTGCAAGTAACCGTGCTAAAAACATAGATTCCGTAAAACTTGCCTTGTCTAAAATATTCTCCGTTCAGTTGTAATTGGTGTAGTACAATTGATTTTCACCAATTAGATGGTAAAACATACGTTCAACCGCTGGCTTCCTTCCATGAATGTTGTAAGCGAATATTCTCCAACTTGCCTCGCAAGGAGAGATGTATCTACAATCAAGATACTGTTTGATTTCATCAACATGCTCATTACCATTGGAGGTGGACAGGGCAGCATGTACAACGAAAGTGTAGCGTGCGATTTTTGTCGGTGACGCGACCACCTTACCGCAATGGTTGGAATTGGGTGCTACTTTCTGATTTCTTAAGTATCCTATGAAGCTGGAAAGGAAAGGGAAGCTATCTAAAACTAACCTTGCACGCAAATGTTTTTTTTAACAAATGCTAAGAGATTGAGGGTTTGGGGTCAGGTTATACAAAGGGAAGTTGTCAATTACCCAGTGTATATATGGTTATCCATAGATCTTGGCATGTTTAAATACTTTTTGGTGTTTATCTGTTATGGGTTGGGATAGTTTCTCCTTTGGGAGTGTTGAGAGAGTGTTTTTGTTGTTTTCGAGTTTTCTGTTGTTTTTGGTAAGGTACTGGACCTAAAGTTTTTTATTTGTGTGCCCGCTAAGATTTCACAATCTTATGCCTACGTATTATCGTAAAGATACTCGGGAAATCAGAGCAATCGTAGTTCCTCCTATTTCTATGGGAGGAAAAAGATGTTTGGTGTCTTGTTTAAAGCCCAAGATTGAAGCTAAAGGTTTGACTGAGAGAGAATTTGTCATCTCTAAAGGGAGAAAATCTCACCTGTTCATTACAGTTGTTGAAGGGTTGGTTATAAAGGGGAATTACTTTAACTGAAATGTATGGAATCCAGCAATGCCATAATTTCCTTTATAAGGGAGGTGCCCTGAAGGAATGAACTTTAACTCAGTGTAGAGCAATGCCATTTTTCCTTAGGGATCTTTCATGCTAAGAGAAGGACATTGGCTTGGATTTAAATAATTCAGAGGCTTGCCTCTTACGACAATTAGGTGAAAGAGGAAGTTTACCAGGATAAAAGAGGGACCACAACTTGGATTTTTGGATTAACAAGTGTGCCACTTACAGCAGTTATCTGGAAATTAGGTTTTTTGATTGTCTATTTTGATGTGTGTTGTACAGAGAATGTCTTCCTATAGAGAGAACTCTTAATTTCCTTTCAGGGGATGTTGATTTTTGTTTGCCTTGATCAAAGCCCAAGGTCGAAGCTAAAAGGTTGTTTTTGTCTTGTTTAAAGCACAAGATTGAAGCTGAAAGATTGACTCTACTAGGGAGTTTTATATCTGTCTTGTACGAAGCCCAAGATTGAGGCTACAAAGAGATTGACTCTTCTGGGGAGTATTTTGTCTGTCTTGTACAAACCCCAAGATTGAGGCTAAAAGAAGTTGACTCCACTGTGGAGAGGTTTTACTGTCTTGTACAAAGCCCAAGATTGAGGCTAAATCTGCTGAGGACAAATCATTATACAAAGCCTAAGAGGAGGTTGGTTGGGGAAATTCTTATATGAAGCCTAAGAGGAGGCTGGCTTCTGCTAAGGATTATTGAGATCTAGAGACATGTCCAAATTGGGGAATCAACTCTTGCTGAGGATTGAAGAAGAGTTGAAATATCATATGCCCTGAGGTTCTGATTCTGTTAAGGTTGATAGTAAAGGTTTAAACTTTGAGTATGATAACCTATGGAGGTTTCAAACTCTGCTGGAGATTGATGAAATGATTAGGGTTTTTTCTGTTTTTTAGGAAACTTGAGGGTTTCTTTGAGATCCAAGAGAAGATGAGACTTTCCAAACCTACTGGTATGAAGAGGTTGATTCTTAACTGGAGAATGATCTTTGATTAATGCCCAAGAGAAAGCTGATGTTTTAAGGGATGAGAATCAACCCTAAACTGGTCCGATGTTTTGGAATTCTAACTCTCTGGAGGATTGAACTAGTAGAGATGACTAAGTTTTATCCTATACCTGTAGGAGGACTTCGGGTCCTTGTACTAACCCCAAGAGGAGGCTGGGGATGCTTTTAGGAAGCCTGTGGGTCGAAGCCTAAGAAAAGTTCAAGAAAGGTTTCACCGGGAATAAGTCATTTCTTTGCAGAATAGTTCTAGGGTTTGAAGAAATTCAGAAGAGGTTTCACCGGGAATTATTCCTCTTTGGGGAAATGAATTTCTTGTGCAAATATTTCTAAGTTGTGAGAGTCTTGAGAAAAGTTTCACCGGGAATAATGCCTTTCTCTGTTCCATATTGTATAAGCCCAAGAGGAGGCAAGACTGTATCTGGAATTTCCTATCAGGAACTAGTTTTGACTATATTGAAAGAGTAACCACTAGCTTGATCTAGACCTAGACCTAATTTCTGGGGAAAATTCTAAGCAATTATGTACAAACATATATATATATATATATATATATATCATCTGTATATATATATATATATATAAATATACAAATGATATATATATATATATATATAAGTAAGTATGTTGAGAAGATAGTGGAAGTTACAGTTGTGCAAGCCCAAGCATAGTAACTACACCTGTATGGTTAGTTATTTAAGAAATTGAAGAAAGTTTTGATAAAAACTTTGAATTTGAATCTAAATCAAAAGGAAAGTTGTTTTAAAAGGAATTTTGGGGCTTATACTTAAAGAGAGGCCCAGATGAATTCTTTCGAAAAGGCGACGATCGCGTCGTAATTTTGAAAACCACAGAGGGACTTATACAATGACTAAGGCCCAAATTAATGTATTTACAAAAAGGATGGATCTTACACTCTATTAGAGGCCCAAAGTTTATTTTTATACAAGAGATGGGACTTATAGCTCAAGGAGAGGACCAGATGAAAAAAAAACAGTGATTGCACCGTCATTTTGAAAATTGTAATCGGGATTTATACAAGAACTTAGGCCAAAATTATTTATGTACAAAGGGGGTTGAGTCTTACACTCTATTAGAGACCTAAAAGTGTTTGAAAAAGAAGAAAAATGGGACTTACAACCAAATGGGAGGCCCAGATGAAAATTGTTTAAAAACGGCGATCGTGCCGAAATTTTTTTAAAATCGTATCGGGACTTATATAATGACTGAGGCCCAAATAGGTTTATTTACAAAGGGATGAGACTTATACTCTAACAAGAGTCCCAAATATGTTTGAAATGAAGTTTGTGAGGGTGAAAACAATAAAAACCCCTAATTTGATTTTAAAATACATTTTAATTTGAATAAAATTAATTAAAATGATCAAAATTATCAAACATGTATGAAAAACAAGTTGTGATCTTGGATAAATGTTTGAAAAATCATGTTTTATCCATAGAATGATTTGAAAATCATTTGAATTTGAAAAATCAAGAAGAAGAAATATTTTTAAATGCTTAAAAACAAATAAAAATAAATTCTTTACAAAAATATTAAATATATAAATGAAATAATATTTTTGTGAAATTTTTGTAGAATAAAATATTTTAACATTTTTATGAATTTTGAAAAAAAGAATCAATTCAAAAACATTAAAATTCAGAGAGAAATTAATTTTTGAATCAATTAATAAAAATATCAAAATATTCAAATATTCAAAATTTGAAAAATGGCGCCAAGACAAATCATCTTCTTCACGCGAGCTCTGGTTTTCCAGATTTGCAAAACCTCTCATATCTCTCTGATTACTCAATGAAAATGACTTTTGTAAACATGAAACTTGCTAGTTTTTGAACAACGATTACAACCATATAAATTAATTGCATTTATATTTAGTGTGGAGTAAGAAATCAGAAGATGAACTCAAGAACCCTAATTTTGGCAAGAACTTCATGAAATCCTATACACGATTCATACATAGCAATTGATTGAGGGGAAACATTCTACATAAGTTTAGAAACATGTTTGTAACTTGAAAACACATTTACAGATGTTGTTCAATGATCTGGACAGGTTCAATGGACCTCAAGTAATGTGTTTGAAGGCTTGAAATGGATTGAATTAGCTCAGAACTTGTTGTGGCACCTCAACTGCAAGCAGGCCAAAAAGCTTGAGCAAATGGGGAATGACTTTGTGATCCAGGTGTTCCAGATGAGTTTTAAGGTCATGGATCACTCATATATGATGTATGTGAGGTGTTGGCATGATTGGTTTTGATAGAATTGCTCTCAAATGAAAAAATCGAAAGTTGCTTGAATGAGAAGCAAAATCTGGTTTTTTGAGAGTGATTTTGAGGAAAGCATGTGTTATGGTGCTTTGGTGTACTCAAACTGACCACCAATGAGCTTTATTTATAGTGTTTCCAGTTTGTTTTGGCAGCAATAGTGAATGGTGGCTGGGACAGTCCATTATCTATTGGTTTGCAAAAGGAATCTCAAGTCTCCTCTAGCCATTGACTTGAGTCAATTTTGCAGGCCTATGGTCTTCTGTTGCAGGGATAAATCTTTACTCATTCAGTTGGATTTACTTTAGTCCATGCCACCATGATGCATCCATTGAATGCTTCATGGCAAATTTGAAAGTTTTGGATTTGAACTTTGAATGTCACATGCCAAATGATGAGGTTTTGGACTTGCAAGGCTCTATGGTGTTGTAGCTCTATAGAGATCATGTTCATGGCACTTTAGAAACTTTTCTTGTATGGTGACAAGGCTTGCCAACTCATGGAAATGACAAAATCGTGAGGCAAGTTCAAAACTATCTTGTAAAAATAGTTTTGGAGATGCCATGTTTCCATGCTCATAACTCCCTCCTCAAATTGAATTTGGAGACGATCTCGTGCTCTTTGGAAAGCTTGTATGACATACTTTAACTTTGATGTCCACCAATGGTTTTGGTTCAGCTTGGTTCATAATGAAAAATGGCCCTAAAGTTGGTGAAAAACCAAGACATAATATGTCCAAAATTTTCACTAAATGTTGGAAAAAGCGGCCATTTTCATGTTTTTGTGATTTTGATCAATCCATAACTCAAAATCCATGGGGATTTGGAATATTTTTTAGTTGACACTTTTGAAGTATGTCATGTGAACTTTCATTTGAGCTTTGGGTGGAAGAAAAAGGCCTTAGGGTTTGGGAGTTATGACCTTGCAAAGTTGGTACCAAATCCATTTTGTTCATAACTTAGAACATTTTTAGTTTCTTATGGTTGCTCCTTTTGCAAGTAACCTCACTTTTCTTGATTTTTCTTGATGGATGATGATCAAAACCATACATTAACATTGTTTTTGACTTAGGGGAACCACATTTGTGAAAAATATCAAAAAAGTCAAACTTGATTTTGGGCATAGTTGACTTTTTGTCAGATGAATTCCAAACTGTGTGATCCTTTATGCAATCAAGTTCTTGACCTAATTCAAACCTAATGGATGGATTCCATAGGTGTTTTAGGGTGTTTTGAATCATGTCCCAAGGTTTGGGAACATGTCTTGGTCCAAAGTCAAAGGTATAGTTGACTTTTTCTTCAAAACCCTACTTGTGGTTCAGATGAAATTAAAACTTGTGAATCAAACTTCTTGGATCAATCCATTGTTGTAAATGGATCAATGTGGTGTATTTGAGGCCCTCAAATCATGTCTTGCCTCAAAAGTCAACTTAGGGGTGAATTAGGTCAAGAAACCCTAATTCCTGATTTTGGATGAATGCTTCCCCTGAGGCTATTTTGACTTGATGATTGGATCCATGAGGTGCCTTGGAGCATTTTGGATCATGTTTTGAAATATTGGCTCATTCCCAAATGAAAATTTTCATCTGGAGGCCTTGGTCGACCAAAACCCTAATTTGGTGACACTGGCGATCTCGAGACTTGATCCACTTGGAATGTTGCATCCTTGTGCTAGATTAAGGGAGACCTCTTGATCCTTTATGGGTGTTTGAGAGGTTAGACAAGTTGAATATCATGTCATTTATTGATTGATCCTTTGTCTAAATGCTCTGGGAGGGTTCAAAAACCATAATTTTTGATTGTAGTGAATGCTCAACAATCCTTGAGGAGATTGATGAGGTATGATGGTACATCCATATTGTGGTGATGATTTACACAATGATGTAAAATCATGTGATCAAAATTTAGGGTATGACATATGCCCCTATTTAATTTTCTTGGACCCTAAGGTGTGAATGACGAAGATATTCGGAACATTCAGGGTGCAAGAGGATTAAATATCGGAATACCCAAAATTTTGACCGTGGTTTTGAATAGCAGTTTGCTCATCCATCTTCATTTGAAAAGTAATGTTACTTAGAAAATGGTAAAACTTCCCCTCGATCCTGGTCTTCAACCATGGAAGTGGTCTTAGTTTTCTTTTGAAAATAAACTTCCCTTTGATCCCGGTCTTCAGCCATGGAACTGGTCTCAATTTCTTTTTTTGAAAATAAACTTCCCCTCGATCCTGGTCTTCAGCTATGGAACTGGTCTCAGTTTCTTCTTGTTGAGTTTCTTTCTTGATAAGGAACGCTATTTGTAGCGGTCTTCACCAAACTTCTCGCCGAGTTTTACTAGGGAGATGCCATTTGATGGAAAAAGATTTGATGTCAGACTTGCTGGGGAAACCCATTTGTCTGAACTGTAGAGGTGCACAAACTTCTCTGTGGGAGATGCCATTTGTCGACCCTACTGGGGGAAACGAGTCTCTTGAGAGACCGTTTTTTTTTGTTTTGTGAGGTTACGTCATACTTTTCTTCGAGATCTCTTCGGAGAAATGTCATGTGATGTGAGCCAATTTTGCGGTGCTGATGACTTCATTAACATCGAATTTCTTGGAAGAAAAACCGATGTATTGCTGAGAGTCTTCAGTTAAGAAGCTTTCTCTGGGGATTTTCCTTAATCCGGGAAAGCAAAAATATCATCTCCAATGGTGAAGAGTGATGTTCCAAAAGTGTCTGTCGGATGTCTTCTTGCTTTTCAGAAGTTCAAGTTATCAAAGTGGTCGAGGACTGTCTCCAATCCAGAAATAAACTGGGGAGAGATTATTTAGACGATACATTTCCTGATGAGGAAAGAACTCAAATCGCGATTTTGTCATATCTGACGTGGAAAGGAAAACTGACAACTTTATTGGCGAGAGGACGTTTATCAGTTGGGGATGAATATGACCAAAGTGATAGTAATGCAATATGAATCAATTATGCATGATGTATGTATGTTTATGTTGACAAAACAGACGCGACATATAGACTAGTGAATGAACACGACTGGATACTCGGCCACCGTGGGGGATAAAAAATATCATCGATTCAAGATAGCAATCCTTTCTTGCTTAGGAGGGGTAGACCCTACTAGGGGAGAAAGAACCATCAATTAGTCTTCAGAGGTAAGAACTCTGTCGGGGATATCAGATGGGACATTTCATCTGAAATAGTTGATCCTTCATTCAGGCGTATCGGTTTAGACGGAGTACTTTGATTCTGCATTTTGAGGTTTAATCACTTCCGGAGAAGCCATCGATGTCTTTTTTGGTGTTCAGTAGTCAAAAGGAATTTCCATCTTTATTTTTAAAAGCAGAAGAAAATTTGACAAGTAAATTCATTTTTTTGTTTCAAGAATCGTTGATCATGTTAAAAATGTCATTCTATAAAGGAAAATAAGTGAGAACTGCAAACAAAAGCCCTAAGGCTCAAATTTTATTGATAGGATGGTAATCAGCCAAGCGCGTGATCCCATAGAGCATTACAAAGTTTAGAAAATGGTAATTTAACAGAAAATGGGCTACATTGAAACATAACAACCGCTATCCTTCTACCAACTTTGAATTCTGGACATTCTAAGCTTCTATCGAAGGTGACCTTGACTGAAGTCTTTTCAACGGATGGTGTTACCACTGGGGATTTAACCTTGTCGGACGTAGTTACTTGCCATGAATCCCTAATTTTTGCCTAGATTGCCTTTCGAGGTCTTCAATCTATCGGGATGATTTTCGCTTATGTCTCTAATTTTTGCCTGGACCGCCCTTTCGGGTTTTCAATCCACCGAGACGTTTTTTTTTAATATTTTTTATTTAGGCAAAGTATTTCTTGACTACATCAACATTTGTGGGGTAGGTAAACTCCTCTCCATCCATGGTTGCGAGTCTCAAGGCGCCGCCTGAGAAGACTTTCTTAACCACATAAGGGCCGTCATAATTCGGAGTCTATTTGCCCCAGGAATCAGTGAGGAATGACTGTATCTTCTTGAGCACGAGGTCAACCTTTCTGAAGACACGGGGTCAGACCTTTTTGTTAAACGCTTTCTTCATATTTTGCTGATATAGCTGACCGTGACATAAAGCTGTTACTCTTTTTTCTTCGATTAGGTTCAGTTCATCATGCCTGCTTTGACACCATTCAACTTCTGTTAGCTTGGCTTCCATCAATACCCTGATTGATGGTATCTCGACTTCTATGGGGAGCACTGCTTCTATGCCATATACTAGATAGAAAGGGGTTTCCCCTGTTGAGGTGCTAACCGTGTAGAGCAAATGGTAGCATCTCGTTCCAGTCTTTGTAGGTTACAACCATCTTTTGAATGATTTTCTTGATATTCTTGTTAGCTGCTTCTACTGCTCCGTTCATATTAGGCCGGTAGGGAGATGAGTTATGGTGTTCAATCTTGAACTCAACACACAACTCTTTCATCATCTTGTTGTTCAAGTTAGATCCATTATCAGTAATGATCTGGCTTAGAACACCATAACGGCAGATGAGATTGTTCTTGATAAATTGGACCACCATATGTCGGGTTACATTGGCATATGACACTGCTTCGACCCACTTGGTGAAGTAGTCAATGGCTACAAGGATGAACAGATGTCCGTTTGAAGCTTTGGATTTAATCATGCCAATCATGTCGATTCCCCATATAGAAAAAGGCCATGGAGAAGAAAGAACTTTGAGATGCGTCGGCGGTACATGGATTTTGTCAGCGTATGTTTGACACTTGTGACATCTCCTCATGCACTGGTAGCAATCGGATTCCATTGTCAACCAATAATATCCTGCTCTCAGAATTTTTCTCGCCACTGTGTATCCGTTGGCATGAGTGCCAAAGGATCCTTCGTGAATTTCTTTCATCGATATGTTTGCTTCTAGTCTGTCTACGCTTCTGAGCAAAACCATGTCAAAGTTTCTTTTGTAGATTGTATCACCGTTCAGGAAGAAGTTGCCAGCCAGCTTCTGAGAGTCTTCTTATCTTTTCTTGATGCCCCGGGTGGCTACTCTTGTCTTTGAAGGAAACACTTGATATCATGATACCAAAGTTTGTCATCGATGATTGCTTCGATCATGAAGATGTAAGCGGGCCTTTCAAGGCGTATTATGTCAATCTTAGGTACGTCGTTCCATCGACCTACACTAATCATGGAGGATAAGGTAGCTAATGCATCAGCCATGTGATTTTCTTCATCAGGAATGTGATGAAACTCGATTATGTTGAAGAATTGTAACAACCTTCTCGCGTAATCTTTGTAAGGAATCAATCCTGATTGGTATGTATTCCAATCTTCTTTGATCTGATTGATAACCAGGGTTGAGTCTCCATACAGATCCAAGTTCTTTATTCTTAAGTCAATCGCTTCTTCGAGACCCATGATACAAGCTTCGTATTTGGCCTCATTGTTTGTGCATTTGAATGTCAGTCTGGCAGTGAAAGGAATATGGGTATCCTGAGGTGTTACGATGATTACCCCAATTCCGTTTCCATATGTATTGACAGCTCCGTCGAATATTAGTCCCCATTGGGATCCTGGTTCTGGCCCTTCGTTGGGTAGTGGTTCATCACAATCTTTCATTTTCAAGTACATGACATCTTCATCTGGGAAGTCAAATCTGAATGATTCCTGATTGTCAATCAGTTGATGAGCCAAATGATTGGCTAAAATACTCCCTTTGATGGCTTTCTGAGCATGGTACTAAATGTCGTATTTCGATAACAACATCTGCCAACGGGCAATCCTTCCCGTAAGAGCAGGCTTTTGAAATACGTACTTGATTGGATCCATTTCGGAGATTAACCAAGTAGTGTGACAAATCATGTATTGGCGAAGGCGTTTGACTGCCCAAGCTAGAGCGCAGCAAGTTTTCTCGAGCATAGTGTATCGAGTTTCACAGTCTGTGAACTTCTTGCTTAAGTAGTAAATGGCAGACTCTTTTCTCTTTGTTTCATCTTGTTGGCCAAGAACACAACCCATAGAGTCTTCCAAGACTGTTAAGTAGATGATCAGTGGTCTTCCTTCCACTGGAGGTGACATAATCGGTGGATTTAACAGATATTCTTTGATACTGTCGAAGCTTTTTGGCAGTCTTCTGTCCATACACAGCTTTGATTCTTTCTGAATAGTTTGAAGATCGACCCGCATGTCGCGGTCATGAGGGATATGAACCTTGAGAAGTAATTCAGACGTCCCAAAATTTTTTTGACCTGTTTTTCAATCTTTGGCGAAGGCATTTCTTAAATGGCCTTGACCTTGTCAGGGTCAACCTTGATTCCTTTTTGGCTGATGATGAATCCTAATAGCTTTCCTGAGCGAACACCGAGCGTGTACTTATTGGGATTCAAGCGGAGTTTGTATTTTCTCAGACACTCGAATAGCTTCGACAAGTGTTCCACATGTTCTTCTTTTGTTTTAGATTTGGCGATCATGTCATCAACATACACTTCAATTTCTTTGTGCATCATGTCGTGAAACAGAGTTGTCATGGCCCTTTGATAGGTTGCCCCCGCGTTCTTCAAACCGAACGACATTACCTTGTAACAAAAGGTGCCCCATGGGGTGATGAATGAAGTTTTCTCCATATCTTCTGGCGCCATTTTGATTTGATTATAGCCCAAGAATCCATCCATGAAGGAGAAGGCTTTGAATTTTGTTGTGCTATCTACTAGCATGTCAATGTGTGGCAGGGGAAGTCATCCTTCGGACTTGCTTTGTTCAGATCCCTGTAGTCTACACACATTCTGAATTTTCCATCCTGATCGTGAATGCTGGATCAGATCCTGTAGAATCAGGCCGCCAAGTGCATCAGGGATGCTGGTCGTATGGAGAGGAGGGGGGTGTACCTGCAAGGTACTCCGACGCTCAAGTAAGAAAGGGTCAGATAAAAGGAGCAAGTACAAAGTATGAATTCTTAGGGTGAATATTGGATACCTGACCCTCTCAAGCGAGAGGGTTTATATAGAGCCCCCAGCGCGTGGCCAACGGTCATATTTTTAGGGCGAGATAACCGTTTTAACGAAAGAATAGGTAACTACCCAAACTATCCGTTATGTCGGGAAGGGTGTCCAAAACTAGCCATTATGTCGGGCATAAGCGTGGTTTCGGGCACCTGCCCTTAGCTGTTCGGGGAGCGATGAGGCCATGCGTAACGGGCAGTAATTTCGGGGAGGAACGTTGCATTACTTGCCCGGTTGGAGGGGCAGAAAGGTAACTTTTGTCCCTCTGTGGATTGGACATAGGCAATTTGGGCCGCTCTAGAGTAGAAACGGATTGGGCCGATTCTAGCCATTGGTCCAGTCCAGAACAGAAGCCCCCCAAGTCATTGCTCCCGAGCATGGGAGTGATGACTTAAGGACTGCTCGTTGATCCGGGGAGCTAGTATGGAGTCGTCGTTTGAAGACGAGGAGGATTGTCTCAAAGTGTTCATGACCCCAGATGTTCGTGAGATTCGTGGTCGTGACATCATTGCCCGGTGTTCGGGGAGACTAATGGTCAGACAGAATTGGAAACGTTGGGACGCCACGTGTGCCTAGAGCTCCGTGTAGTAGTTAATAGGTAATGATGGCTAATGGATAGTCATAATGGCCTACGGGCGCGTGTTTGCACGTGCCCCTTTGTATAAAAGGGGGAAAATCGTTCCATTTGGAACTTTTCAGTCTGATTTCTCTTCGCTTCCTTCAAGCTTTTGCCCGACACCGTTTTCTGCTTCTCCGACCACCGTTACAAGCTTCTGAGCAGCACTTTCTTCTACTCAAAACAAGTAAGTGTTCCGATCCTTTGCTTGTTCTACTTCTGTTAGTTGTTAATGGTAGATTTCATGCGGTTAGGGTTAGCTTTAGAGGACAAAATGAGTGAGCCTCCGGCGATTGTTGGTGGTGGACGGTGGCTGTTCCATTTTTCTACTTCTAACATGTCGCCGGAGTTGGTAGTATGTTTTGGTTAGGAGGGCGATTGACGGCGTCGCCGCGATGGCGACGCTTGTGTAACCGTCGTGACTTTTTGTCTTCTGGGCGGATGATGATTTTTCCGGTAGAATGCTCCCAGATTCCGGTGAAACTTTGCGATTTCCGGCGAAGCTTCAAACAGAAACTGGGTATGAGTGCAGGGAAGCTCCTCGCTAGGGGGTGGTTTGTTTCAAGCGTCTCCTCGCGGGGAGGTTTCAACTCCATATTTGATGTTAGGGCTTAGGCCGGGGACCTTGTCCTCAGCCCTTTGCGCGCCCTTTCACTTGACTTAGCGGTGGAAGGGTGGATTTGATTTGTTGTCGAATTCACTTTCTTCTCTGCTTTTCAGGTGATCGACATGGCAACGGGGCCAGATAGAGAAGTTATTTTAGACACCTCCGAGGAAGAAACAGGATCCTCGGACAACACTAGCTCGACGGCTTCGAGCTCGGCGTCTTCGAGCTCCCCAAGTGATGTCGGGGAAGAAGAAGAGGCTTTGGACGATATGGACGAGGATGTTGCTGATGATCCCGCGGAGGAATGGGAGGTGGCTGAGCCTACTGAGCACGTGTCCAAGCTTGTGGGGGACGTTTTTACTGAAGTCGGGCCGGAGGGAGAGTGGAAGGTGCACTTCCCTTCCGAGGATAAGCGGGTCTGCACAAACTTTGGGGACCGCTTTCCGATGTATGAATATGCATTCAAGGAGCTGGGCTTGAGGCTGCCGTTCACTGATTTCCAGCAGTCAGTGTTCGAGCATTTGAGGTTGGCCCCCACATAGCTGCATCTGAACTCTCTGGCCTTTATCTGGGCATTTGAGTTAGTGTGCGAGCATCTTGCTATAGGGACTACTCTCCCTCTGTTCTTCATTGTCTTCCATCTTCAGCGGCAGCTGTCGGGGAGGAAGTACGGCTAGGTTTCGTTGAAGCAGCCCCGTAAGATGTTCAAGCCTTTTTCAGAGTCAATAAGGAAGTTCAAGGAACGTTATTATGTCGTTGAACCCTTTTCCGAAGCTTCCTAGGACAACACATACGTCTGGGAGATAGAGGTTGACGAGGATGGGAACGAGCTGCACGACGAGGAGCGGAGGTATATTGGGCAAAGACTTTACAAGTTCCCCATCCACTGGTCACCCGACCACTTCACCAAGAAGCCCAGTGATTATGTCTTCCAACCGAGCGAGCTGCTCGGGCAGGACGCCGCGGCGTATGAGGCACTGGTGAACTGGGTCAACTCCTTCCAGCTTGCTGAGTGCTGGACGAGCAAGGGCAGTCCGATCTTCGAGGAGGATGGGAGCTAGAGAGTTGGGCGTAGATTCATCAATATTAAGGCACTGCTGGATTGCAAGACTCCTCAGGACGTCGCGAAGCTGCTCGGTAGTCTTAGTTGCTTAATTTTGTTTGTGTCATTTCTTTTTCTCGTATCTAACATGCTCGTATTTTGTCTGTGCAGGTGAGATGCCTCAGGCCCACGACAGAGTTTTGAGGAATGCTCTTGCAAGGAACAAGACTGGGACGGTTCCTCCGAAATCCCGGTTTGCTGGTGCTCGTGCTCCTCCTCCTGTTCAAACTGCCGTGGGGACCTCCTCTTCTCCTACTCCCACTCCCTGGGGATCTCCTCTGTCCTTGACTGGGCGAGCGAAGCAGGCAAGGGTAGCTGACGCTGTTGACCTTACCCGGGTTCCGGAGAAAGGGAAGTTCGAGCTTTCTCCCTGTATCCTTGATATGCGGTTTTTTGAAGGCAACTCTTTGGTCGTTCCCCGGGCGGAATCTCTTTGCTTGGAAGGTATGGATCGCCCGAACAAGAGGGCGCTGGTGGCCCAAGATGCTTCTGCCTTGGTCAGGATGCTAGAGATGGCTACTGTTTACGCTGATGGGGACTCTACAACTGAGTCCGATCTCAATGCTGCTCGGGCTTCTGTGGCATCCCTCAAGGAAGAAGTCAAGAGTGTCGGCGAGGCTCGGAAGAAGGCTGCAGAGGAGGCGGTTAGGCTGAAGGAGGAGAATTCTAAGCTGGCGGCAGAGAAGGAAGTTGCCGAGGAACTGATCAGGGAGCTGAGGGTAGTCAATGCCCCGGGTGTCGACGAGCCGGACGATGTGAAAGAACTGAAGACTAGGTCCGAGCTGGTTACTCGCATGCTGCTGGCCGAAGACGATGGTATTGCCGTCGCGGAGGAGTCCTTCAAAAATGTCATGGCTCAATTGCGGGTGGTGAACCCTGAGCTCAATTTTTCTGTCGAGGGTACTCATTACCTGGCGCATGTAGAAGATGGTCGTATTGTCGTGCCCGACAGTCTCCTTGAAAGTACCCCCGAGGATCAGCCCGCAGAGGACCAGGGACCCCAGCCAGAGCCTGCCGAGCATGCAGACGAGTGAGGACTTTGTATCTTTGATGTTGTTGTAATCTGTCCGGCCTGCGTGCCGTGGAATCATTGTAATTTATTTTCTTTCTGGGGGGCATGGCCCCCGTTTGATGTAACTAAGTACAATTGTGGCCCTTGTGGTCATCCCTTATGCTAACTTATTATATTTCTGGCTTTGCTATCTGCATGATTTTACTTGCGTTTATTTTTGCTAAGTGTTGTATGCATGCTCGCTGTGAATGTATGTCCGCCCGTGATAGGGGGTGTTTGACTTGTACGAATGTTTTGGGGGAATTGCTCATTGCAGATGTGTTCGACAGTGAGGGGAACTGGTCGAACTTCCGGGGAATGACCTGGCGGGGTGTGGAGCTCAGGTCGCGTTTGAGGTCTGAGTTCGCGGTGTGAACGTCCCATCACGAGCTGGGGTTCTGCCAATCATGCTACTTTGACGACGGCGATGCTCGATCGAGGACCGCTGTTGAGCAGTTGCCCAGCTCGTTACTGAGTGGGGTTATGCTTTAATCGTATGCGACGCTTGTACCTAGACGCGCATAGTGGTCGGTGGCTGACGTTCGTCGTTGCGACGGGTTGAACCGAGAATTTAGATGTAATATTGCTTTAGCTTTTCAGCGTTTCATGGTCGAGCAAGTTCTTCCCCAGAGAGATGTTCAAGGTAGTAGGCTCCATTTTCTGTTTTTGCTCGGACACGATAGGGTCCTTCCCAGTTGGCTGCTAGTTTGCCTTCGCGAGAGTCTTTGTGGTTTCTTCTTAGAACAAGGCTTCCCACGTCGAACTCACGCCGTATCACCTTGGCGTTGTGCCTGATGGTAATTTTTTGTTTTAGTGAGGCTTCGCAAAGGGCTGCCCCGGTTCGGATTTCCTCGACGAGGTCTATCTCTTCTCTCAACGATTTGTCGTTCATTTCCTTGTCTAGGGGCGAGTCTGTCCGCCTAGAGGGCACGTGAACTTCGACGAGAATCACAGCCTCGGTCCCGTATGCTAAACGGAAAGGTGTTTCCCCGGTCGTTGAGTGTGGAGTTGTGCGGTATGCCCACAGTACACTGTGTAGTTCCTCGACCTATGCCTTCTTCGTTTCGTCCAGCCTTCACTTGATGCCTCGAAGGATGACTCAGTTGGCTACTTTAGCCTGCCCGTTCGTTTGAGGGTGCTCCATGGATGCGAAGTGCTGCTTCGTGCCCAATTGGGCGACGAAGTCCTAGAACTTCTTGTCCGTGAATTGCGTCCCGTTGTCCGTTACTATCGCTTGGGGAATACCGAAACATGCAAGGATGTTTCGTTTGTAGAAACGCAGGATGATGAGGGCAGTTATTTTGGCCAGAGCTTCTGCGTCTATCCATTTTGTGAAATAGTCCACGCCCACTATGAGATATTTGTTCTGACTTGATCCTACCACGAAGGGTCCTAGGATGTCTAGGCCCCACCAGGCGAATGGCCACGGGGAGGATATAGCCTTGAGCTCGTTAGGCGGAGCCAGGTGCATGTCCCCGTGCCGTTGGCATTTGTCGCATTTCTTCATGTGTTCTTTCGCGTCGTTTTGCATGGTTGGCCAGTAGTATCCTGCACAGAGATCCTTTCGAGCAAGGGACCTTCCGCCAAGATGTTGGGCGTTGATTCCTTCGTGGATTTCGCGCAGGATGTGTGCGACCATTTCCTCCTCAACACATTTGAGCAGCGGAATGGAGAATCCCCGTCTGTAGAGTTTATCTTCGACCAAGACATAAGAGCAGGCTCTTCGCCTGACTATGTTGTCCTCCTTTGGGTCGGACGGGAGTTTGTCTTTGGCGAGATAGTTGTAGATTGGGGTCATCCAACAGTTGTTGTCGCCAACCACCTGCACGTCGAGTGTCGCGGAGGCCTTCTCGATGCTGGGTCGAGGAAGTACTTCCTGTATGACGGATTTGTTTCCGCCTTTCTTCTTCATGCTAGCTAGTTTGGATAGCACGTGTGCTCGTACGTTATGTTCGTGGGGAACATGTTTCACTTCCACTGTTGTGAACTTCGCCATTTCCTTCTTTACCAGGGCCAAGTATTCGACCAGGTTGTCATTTTTGGCTTGGTATTCTCCCCGGACCTGGAAGGCCACGAGTTGTGAATCTGTGCAAATGACGACTTCCTCTGTGCCTAGGTCCTCGGCGAGGCGTAGCCCAGCGAGGAAGGCTTCGTATTCAGCCCGATTATTGGAGGTTGGGAAAGACAGTGTGAGTGATACCTCGACGATAATTCCTTTGTCACTCTCCAGCATGATGCCCGCGCCACTTCTTGCAGAGCTTGAGGCACCGTCGACGATGATGGTCCATTTGCATGCTTCGCTCGTGGGGGAGTCTATGAACGTCATCTCCGCGACGAAGTCGGCCAGAGCTTGGGCCTTGAGGGCTTTTCTGCCTTCGTATTGGATGTCGAATTCGGACAGTTCCAGTGACCATTTGAGTATTTGGCCGGCCATATCTGGTCGTCCGAGCAGCTGCTTTATGGGTTGATTTGTTCAAACCACGATCGTGTGAGCCAGGAAGTAGTGTCTCAACCTCCTGGTCGCATTGATGAGGGCCAGCGCCACCTTCTCTATCTGTTGGTATCTTAACTCTGGTCCTTGCAGCGCTTTGCTCGTGAAATAGATGGGCTTTTTCCCGTCAGGTGTCTCGCGGATGAGAGCGGCACTCACTGCTTCTGTTGCTACGACCAGGTATAAGTACAACGTTTCACCGTTGTCCGGGCGAGAGTGGACCGGCGGCTCCGAGAGTGCCCGTTTTAGATGGAGAAGGGCCTTATCGCACTCCTCGGTCCATTCGAATGCTGCCTCTTTGCGGAGGAGTTTGAAGAATGGTAGGGTGTGCTGGGCGGACTTGGCCACGAAACGAGATAGTGACGCGAGATTCCCGTTGAGGGACTGGATGGATTTTTTGGACTTGGGCGTAGGAAACTCAGAGAATTCCTGGCATTTGTCGGGGTTGGCTTCAATTCCTCGTTCTGTCAAGTAAAAGCCGAGGAATTTGCCTGCCCGAACACCGAACGTGCACTTCTCCGGATTAAAACACATTTTGTATTTCCTGGCCTGTTCGAAGACCTTCCTCAAATGGGCGGTATGATTGGTTTCCTCGTGGGATTTTACGATCATGTCGTCCATGTAGACTTCGAGCATGTCGCCTATTTCTCCCCGAAACACTTTGTTCATTATTCGTCGGTACGTTGCTCCGGCGTTCTTCAGGCCGAAGGGCATTACGTTGTAGTAATAGTTACCCGATTCGGTCATGAAGGCCGTATATTTTTTGTCGGACATTGCCATTGGGATTTGATTGTAGCCCAAGTAGGCATCCATGAACGATGAAAGTTTAAAACCAGTAGAATTATCAACAAGTTTATCAATATCGGGGAGGGGGTAGGCATCCTTCGGGCGTGCCTTATTGACATCGGTATAATCAATGCACATGCGCCATTTTCCATTAGATTTTTTAACTAATACAACGTTGGATAGCCAAGTTGTGTACTTGGCTTCCAAAATAAATTTGGCCTCGAGGAGGTCCTTTACAGCTTTTTCAGCAGCCTCTTTTTTCTCCGGAGACTGCTTCCTCCTACGTTGTGCTACAGCCTTGACGGCCGGGTCGATGGTCAGCTGGTGACAAGCAACGGATGGATCCAAGCCGGACATTTCTGCAGCGCTCCATGCGAAGAGGTTGGCATTCTCTTGGAGGAATGCTTTGAGCTGCTTCCTCGCGATGTCAGGCAGGTCTGCTCCGATCTTCACTCCTCGTTGGGGGTCTTCGCCAAACAGAACTATCTCGAAGTTGCCATCCGGGATTGGGCGCATCGGATGGGAGCTGCTGCTGGACGATGTGGACGGGCTTGCTGAAGCTGCTCGTTCCTCCTATTGGTCCTCGGGGAAGTGACTGTCGAGGTCGATAGAGTCGACCTGGGGCAGGGGCTTGGCCTCCTCGGAGCTGCTTGGCAGTGCTGGCTTGCTCGACACTTTTGGCTTGGGCGCAATGGTGTTGAGTCCCTTTGTAGCTGCTTCGAAACACCGTCGGGCAGCTTCTATATCGCCGTGGAGGGTGGTGACCATCCCTTTCGAAGTGTAATACTTCATCTTCAGGTGGACGGTTGAGGGCACTGCTACCAACTCGGCTAGAGTTGGCCTTCCGAAAATGCATTGGTAGAGCGACGGGCAGTCGATTACCAAAAATTGTACCTTGATGGATCTGTCCATTTCAGCTGAACCGAAGGTCACGATCAGCTCGACGTATCCCTATGGCTTGGTTACAGATCCGTTGAATCCCTGTAAATCGGACCCTACGTAGGGGGTAAGGTGCGATTCGTCCAGCTGAAGTGTTGAAAACAGCTGGGAGTACATGATGTCGACCGAGCTGCCCTGGTCGACGAGTATCCTGCGAACGTCGAAGTTTGCCATCCGGGCTCTGATGAGAAATGGTATGCTTGAGTTCGGGGAGCCCCCGAGGAGTTCCTCCTGGTAGAAGGAGATGGGGATGAAGCCCTTCTGTGCCTGATCAAGCGTGGTCACTTTGCTGGAGCTTGTGTTGATCAGGTGTTCGAACTTTCATTTCACGGAGCCCATAGTGACTTTGTTGAAACCCCCACCAGAGATGACCATGGCGGGGGGAAATGTCTCCCACAGGTTGTGGGCCGCGAAATATGCAGGGGCGCTGAGCCCGTCCGGGACGTTGAAGTCCTCGGGTCGCGATATGGACATAGCGACCTGTATGTTGGCGTCTTCCAAGGAGGGTACCTCCTCCTCGACCTTCTTGGACTCCTGGGCGTCCTGCCGAGGAGTGTCCTTCTTCTTCACGAACTGCTTCAGGTGACGGTCCCTGATCAGTATTTCAATGGCATCCTTCATATGGATGCAGTCCTCCGTAGTATGGTCGTTACTTTTGTGGAAACGACAACATTTTGATTTGTCCACGTTTGGTCTGTTCGAAAGCTGCTTGGGGAAGTGGACCCCAGCCTGTTTGAACTCTTAATTGTCACATTCGGACAAGATCTTTTCCCTGGAAACGGTCAGGGGAGTGTAGTCATGGAACCGCCCGGAGGGGCCCTTGCTGTCACGGGAATCACGAGGACGGTCCTCGCGCCTCCGTTCCCCTCGACGAGAGGTCGAAGCTTCTTCTCCTCTGGATGCCCGGGTGTTCTCCTGATGGCGTGATGCTCAGATGTTGCTGGCCGCAACCTTCTCTTCATATTGAATGTGTGATTGGGCTTTGAGGAGGAGTGCGTCTAAGTTCCTCGGTGGTGCGAGGCCAATGGCTTTTGAAAACTCGGAGCCTGGGCGGAGCCCCTGCTCGAGCAAAAACTTCTTTATTTCGTCCGTCGTCGGGACCTGGACTGCTTCTTTGTTGAACCTCTCGATATATGCGCGGAGAGGTTCGTCTTTACCCTGGATTATGGCTCCAAGAGATGCCTCAGTTTTGGGGTGGCGGCGAGATGCTGTAAAGTGCCGCGAGAACATCCTGCCCAGCTGTCTCCACGAGGTAATGGACTCCTCAGGCAGTTGCTTATACCATGTCATTGCTCCCTTCCGAAGTGTGGTCGGGAACAGTCTGCATTTGATGGTGCCCCGTATGCCGCGGTAGTCTAACAGCGCATCGATGTTCTCGATGTGCTCGTTGGGGTTGGTGGTCCCGTCGTACGTGCCAAGTGACGGGGGTTTCTCCAAGCCTTTTGGGAGACGGGTAACCAAGATCTCTTGGGACAACGGGCCGCGAGGGTCCTCGTCATCACTAGAAGTGGTGTATGATGGGGACCGAATGGGATGCTCGCGACGTCGGTTCCTTCGCGAAGAAGGTGAGCGGTTCCTTCGAGGAGAATGTGAGCGGTTCCTTCGCGGGGAAGGTGAGCGGTCCCTTCCTTTAGACTTGATCGTGGGAGATTGCTCGTTCCTCCGAGTCCTCTTGTGGTCATGGGCGTGCTGGTCATGCGGGGAGATCTGGTCGCGCTTTCGGGCTACGCGAGGATCAGGTTTTTGGCGCAGCCTTCGGTCAATTTCTCTCCGGGGCTGCGGGCTTCTTGATCGTCGCTGGTTCCTCCGCGTAGGAGGGGATCTCGGACGGTAGGACTCTTCTAGCGCCCTGATCCTCTCGTTCTGCTTTAGGATCAGGGTGTTGGTTTTGTTGATCGCCTCTAGGAGGGCTGCCACGGCCGGGTTGACACTGGGCAGAACAGGAACGGGCTGGATGTCAAGTGATGGTTGATCATTGTTGCGATCAGCAGGGGTAGGGGAAGGAGAAGCAGTGGCTCCTGTAGCGAGCGATTTTGGACGCGGTTCTTAAGCGTTGGTCGCTCTCTGCGGTTTGAGCTTTAAACTATAGGTCGATTCATTTTTTATCCTATTGTAAGCTGAATAAGGAAGGGAAATAGATGTCTCCAATTAACCCTGCTTGCATACTGAGTTTAAACAGCGGTCTGTTAGGTTTCGAATGCTATCAATGTGGGGGGGCCTTTGTACTGGTTATTTGTATTTTCGCCAATACGGTTCTCTTTCTTTTAATCTAGGCAAAGGGTTTCTGACGGGGAACAAGGATTAGGATGTTAGGACTGGTGCTTTTGAATTACTGCTTTTGATTGACGGAGATATGGCATTTGGGTTTTTTGTTGATTGCGCTCGCTAAGATCTTTTCTTTCGATCTTATGCCTACGTATTCCCATTTACCAAAACAGGGAAATCAGAGCGTTCGTAGTTCCTCCTATTCTATGGGAGGAAAGGGGTGTTTTGGTGTCTTGTTCAAAGCCCAAGACATGAAGCGAAAGGTGATTTGTATCTTGTTCAAAGCCCAAGATGTGAAGCTGAAAAGGTCTATTTGTGTCTTGTTCAAAGCCCAAGACGTGAAGCTGAAAGGTCTCGGCTTTAGAGAGAATTTGTCATCTCTAAAGAGGGGGAAGGAGAATTACTTTAACTGGGATACGCGGATCCGAGCAATGCCATAATTTCTGAAGAAAGGGTTTTAACCTGAAGGAGAAGACTTTAACTCAGTGTAGAGCAATGCCATCTTTCCTTAGGAATTTCTCATGCTAAAAGAGGGACAGTGGCATGGATGTAGATGATCCAGAGGCTTGCCGCTTACAGCGATTAGATGAAGGGAAAGGAGTTGTTGATGTTTGTGTACTGCGAACGAGGCACAGCTTTGATGCTAAAAGGTCGATTGGATCAACCAGTGGTTTTCTTATACAAAGCCTAAGAGGAGGCTAATTTCCGCTAGGAAAATCATTATACAAAGCCTAAGAGGAGGCTATTTTGTGTCTCGTACAAAGCCCGAGAGAGAGGCTAAAAGTTTTTGACCCAGTGGGGCATATCGTTATACAAAGCCTAAGAGGAGGCTAGCAAAGAGTTGACTCAGTTGGAGAATCTTTTATACTCAGTAATAGAGTGTTTTTGTATCTCGTACAAAGCCCGAGAGAGAGGCGAAAAGGTTGTTTTGACTCTACTTGGGAGAATTTTGGTATCTCGTACGAAGCCCGAGAGGGAGGCTATGGTAACTGTTTCAGTTGAGTGACAGATCCAATATACTGATTTTAAAAGAGAAAATCAGTTCTTATATGAGTAACACTGTACACAGGGATTTTATTTGAGGATCAGGGATATTTCCTTCTCTTTGAGGAAACGGGAAATCCAAAGGGTATCGAGACTATCCGAGTCTGCGGGTTTCCTTCCTATTTAACGAAGGGTGCTTGAGAATGTCTTTGAGATTCAAGGAAGTTAGACTGTCCGTGTCAAGAGTTTTATCTTTTGTACTATGCTTCAAGAAACAGTAGTAGACTCTATGAAAGGACTATTCTATGAGGATGACTAGGTTCTGTTCCTATACCTCTAGGAGGTCGCCGGGACAATTTGTACGAAGCCCAAGAGGAGGCTGGAAACTTTTAAGAAGCCGACGGGTCCTTGTACGAAGCCCAAGAGGAGGCTATCATTCCCGAAGGAAGAGATCATTATACGAAGCCTAAGAGGAGGCTGTGAATACTTCTAAGAAGCCGTAGGGTCCTTGAATAATGCCCAAGAGGAGGCCGATGCTTTTAAGAAGCCCGTGGGTCTATCACCTCCTTTCCATTAGGAGAGATAACTCTTTTAAAGATGAAAACCACTGGTAAACGTGCGAGGTTTACTATCCAGCGACTTTTAACTTTTAAAGAGGGTTCCTTAGTTAAGGTCCAAGATTATGACCGTAGTGGGTACCCAAACCCCGAGACATTCAAGGCAAGCTATCCACAAGGAATAGATCAAGTCAGGAAAGTTCGAGAATTGGGAAGAAACTCAAAGATGCCATTCACGGAGAATACATTCATCTTGGGGAGTAGAGCTTCTTGACGATTCCTAAGGAGGACAGCCGAAGAGAAGACTGTATCTGGTGCTCCTATTGGGGATCTAGGCGTCTATTTCTACGAATAAGTGAAATGGCGTCACCTAGTTCTAGAAGTAGTTGCCGGGGAAACTCGAAATATCTATACTATTATTACACAGTAGATATGAGTTTATGAAAGGAGACTTACAGTGAGCAGCCCCACAATACAGTTTATAATATGAAAGCAGTAAATGAAAGCGATAACCACTTACTCGGTTGTAGTGCTTCCATGCTGTTTGGTTAGTTGTTCAACAAAGAAAGATTGAAAACAACAGTATATTCAAAATCAAAGGAGAAAGTGCTTTGAAAAAGAAAGATTTGGGGCTTACAGCTCAAGGAGAGGCCCAGGGTTTTATCAGTGAGCACACTGTTTGACTTTGTACAGCGGGACTTATACAAGTGATTGGGGCCCAAAAAGGTTTTCTGTACAAAGGGATGGGTCTTACACTCTCTCAAGAGGCCCAAAAAAGGTTTAAAGAAAAGAGAGGGGCTTATAACACGAGGGTAGGCCTAAATGATTTTTCGTTTAAAAATGGCGATCGCGCCGAGTTTTTCTTTTAACACAGAGGGACTTATACAATAAGTGAGGCCCAAAATGTTTTGGTTAAAAGGGGGATTGGGTCTTACACTCTAATAGAGGCCCAAAGTGTTTTGAATGGGTCTTATAGCTCAAGGAGAGGCCCAGATGATTTTTTTTATTTTTAAACGGACGACGATCGCGCCGTTTACTTGTACAGAGGGACTTATACAATGAGTGAGGCCCAAAAAGTTTTTGTACAAGGGGGGATGGGTCTTACACTCTCTCAAGAGGCCCAAAGAGTTTTTGAAGAAAAATAAATGGGTCTTACTACTCGAGGGTAGGCCCAGATGATTTTTGAAAAGGCGACGATCGCGCTGTTTGTTTTTTTGACGGTATCGGGACTTATACAATAAGTGAGGCCCAAAGATGATTTGGTCAAAAAAAAGGATTGGGTCTTACACTCTAATAGAGGCCCAAAGTGTTTTGAAAATGATTTATGAGGGTTGAATTAATCCAAAACCCTAATTTGTTTTCAAAATGTATTTAATTGAATAAAAATTCAATTAAAATGATCAAAAATTGTTTAACACATGGAAAACAAATTGTGATCTTGGATTAATGCTTCAAAAATTAAGTATTGACCTACAAAATAATTAGAAAGCATTAAAAGTTGCAAAATCAATGTAGAAAAAATATTTAAAATGCCAAAAACAATCAAAATATTAATTCTTTACAAAAATATCAATTATATGAAATAAATAATATTTTTGGTATTTTTTGATAAAATAAAATATTTTAACATTTTTGTGAATTATTAAAAAAAGAATCATCTCAAAATCATTAAAACTCAGAGAGAAATTAATTTTTGAATCAATTAAACAAAATCACAAAATTCAAATATTTGAATTTGAAAAAAAAGGCGCCAAGAACAAGCTGAAGAACACGCGCGTGTTCTTGGTTTCTCAGATTTGCGTTTTCTATCCAATCTCCATGAATACGTAATCATATCATGCAATCCACATATCATTATGCTCGTCTCAACCTCACGGTCATGTCTATGTACTTTAATTTCATTTAAATTAAACATACAACAAGAAATCACGAAGAAACCTCAAGAACCCTAATTTCTGCATGAAGGCTAGGATTTTTGATACACGATTCAAATAATGCAATTAATTGAGGGAAAACATTCCATGCATGATTATGAACATATGGCCAAATTATTGTGCGAGGAAATATGCATAGATTGAGAGATGACCAAGTATGTGCTTACCTCCAAGCCGTGACAGCAAGTTCAAAGTGATTTTTGATTTGGAGGTGTTACAGATGAGTTGTGATGATCTGGACAGCTTCCCTACACCCTATGGATTGTGTTTGGATGGTTGGACTTGATTGACATTGGCTGGATCATTTTGTGGTACCTCAGCTGCACCTTGTTTGAAAATTTGAGCAACCAGCTGGTGATTTCATGAAATTGATGTTTCAAAAGTTATGTGAGTGTTTGATCAGCTCATATGTGATGTATGTGAGGTGTGTGAGTGATTGGTTTGTGCAGAATTGCTCTCAAACTCAAAACCCGATAGCTACCTTGCTAAGAAAGGCATTTTTGCCAAGAGAAAGAGATTTTGAGGAAAGCATCTGTTAGATGGCTTTGGTGTCCTTAAACTGACCACAATTGAGCTCTATTTATAGTAGAGCAAGTTTGTTTTGCAAGGAATAGTGCATGGCAGCTGGTAAGTAGGTTTGGCCAATGTTGGCAAATGAAAATCCAAGTCTCCTCTAGCCATTGACTAGAGGTTAGGGCACAGAGCTTTGGTCCCCTTGGTCTTGGATAAGTCTTGACTGATTTCAGATGAGAATGGCTCAGTCCATGCCACCTTGATGGTTCCATTGAATGCCTCATTCCAAATTTGAAGTCTTGTCCCTATTTTGGCCATTCTAGGTTCAACATGCTATTTCTTGTTCCATGGACTTTGGAGGCTTGGCTCAGTGATTGTCCCCTTTGGATTCAATCCTCTGAGGTGTCCAAGTGGATAGGAGCAATTGAAATTGGCTGATTTTGGAAAATCGAGCCAAAATGCAAATTCTGCCTTGCCTTGACAGATTTCAGCAAGGCAACTTGGCAATGTTGTATCTCATGGTGTAGGTTGAATTTGGCAATGTTCTTGGCCATTTTGGAAAGCTCTTACATGATACAACAACTGTTTGAACAATTTTGGTTTTGATCTCTTTTGATTCCAAGTGAAAAATCCCCCTACATTTGGCAAAAGTGAAGGCAAATTCTGACTTAGTGAAAATTTCACTGTGTTGGAAAAAGTGACATTTTCACTTTTCAGCCACTTTGATCACTCCATAACTCAAAATCCTTAATGAATTGGAATGACTTGTAGTTGAAGTTTTTGTAGGTGATAATGAGGGCTACAAATCCATCTTTGGATGAGAAAAAATGGCCTTGTGGTTTAGGAGTTATGGTCCTCCAAAGTTGGTACCTTTGCCACTTTATTTTTAACTTAGAAAAATTTCTAAGTTTTATGGTTACCCCTTTTACAAGTTATCTCACTTTTCTTGATTTTTCTTGATGAATGATGATTCAAATCATACATTAACATCATTTTAGGGTTAAAAATCCATTTGGTGAAAAATCTCAAAAAGTCAAAGTTGACTTTTGTGCACAGTTGACTTTTTATCAGATGAATTCCAAACTGTGCAATTCTTCAGGAAATCATGTCCTTGACCTAAATAAAACTTGATGGACATGTTCCATGGGTGTCATAGGGTATATTCAATCATGTATTAGGGTTTGGGAGCATGTCTTGGTCAAAAGTCAAAGTTACAGTTGACTTTTCCCTTAAAACCCTAATTGTGGTGTAGATGAAAATGAGACTTGTTGCTCAAGCTTCTTGGATCAATCCATTGTTCCAAATGGATCAATATGGTGTATTAGAGACCCTCAAATCATCTCTTGAGGTCTTGGCTCATGGTTTGTCCCAAAAGTCAACTTAGGGGTGAATTAGGTCAAGAAACCCTAATTCCTGATTTTTGATGAATGCATCCCCTGAGGAAAAATTGACTAGATGCATGGGTTCATGAGGTTCCATGAAGAATATTAGGTTATGTTTTGGATCATTGCCTTGTGCCCAGATGAAAATTTCCATCTGGAGACCCTGGTCGACCAAAACCCTAATTTGGTGACACTGTCGATCTTGAGACTTGATCCACCTAGAAGGGAGTAGCCTTGTGCTTAATCCTTGAAGTGGGAGTCCTTTTTGATCCATTATGTATGTTTGAGAGATTAGACAAGTTGAAGATCATGTCATTTCTTGATTGATCCTTTGTCTAAGCACTCAGAGAGGGCTTGAAACCCTAATTTTGATTGTATTGGATGCTCACCCATCTTTGGGGAGACTGATGAAGCATGATGGTTCATCCATATTGTGATGATGATTTTCACAATGATGGGAAATCTAAGTGGTCAAAATTTGGGGTATTACAGATGCCCCTATTTAATCTTCTTGGACCCGAAGGTATGAATGACGAAGGGATTCGGGCATTCGGGGTGCAAGAGGATTAAATATCGGAATATCCGAAATTTTGATGGTGGTTATGAATGGTAGCTTACGCATTCATCTTCTTTAGCTAAGCGATGATGCTTAGAAAAGGTAAACTTCCCCTCGATCCTGGTTTCCTACCAAGAACTGGTCTCAGTCTCTTTTGAAATAAACTTCCCCTCGATCCTGGTTTCCTACCAAGGAACTGGTCTTAGTTTCTGATTTAAACTTCCCCTCGATCCTGGTTTCCTACCAAGAAGTGGTCTTAGTTTCTGATTTAAACTTCCCCTCGATCCTGGTTTCCTACCAAGAACTGGTCTTAGTTTCTGATTTAAACTTCCCCTCGATCCTGGTTTCCTACCAAGAACTGGTCTTAGTTTCTGATTTAAACTTCCCCTCAATCCTGGTTTCCTACCAAGAACTGGTCTTAGTTTCTTTTGTCAATAAACTTTCTTGACAAGGGACGCTATTCATAGCGGCTTTCCTCAAACTTCTCGCCGAATTTTCCTGGGGAGATGCCATTTGAGTGGAAAAAGTTTTGATGTCAGACTTGCTGGGGAACCCAGTCGTATGAGTTGTAGAGTTGTACAAACTTCTCTGTTGGAGACGCCATTTGTTTCTACTGGGGAAAGTGAGTCTCTTGAGAGACTGTTTTCATTTGGGATCTTTCATCATACTTTTCTCGGGATCTTCCCGGAGAAACGCCATATGATGGGGTCCAATTTTGAGGTGTCGATGACCTTTTCATCAACGACTTTTCGGAGAAATACTGATGTACTGCCGAATCTCTGATCACGAGGCTTTCTCTGTGGATTTTCCTTAATCCGGGAAAGCAAGGATATCATCTTCAATGGCGAAGAGTGATGTTTATTGAGAGTTTTCTCTGGCTTTTCAGAGGTTCAAGTTATCAAAGTGGCCAAGTGCCGACTCTGATCTAAAGATACACTGGTGGCGAGATTGTGCAGACGCAACACTTCCTGACGAGGAAAGAACTGACAAACTCGATTGAGAAAACTGTTTATCACTAGGGGACAAGACCGACTCAAGTGATAGTGATGCAATATGAAATGTAAATGCAAATAAAAAATGCATGAAGTATGTATGTATATGTTGACAAAACAGACGCGACATACAGACTAAAAGATGAACATGACTGAATACTCGGCTATCGCGGGGCGAAGAAGTACCGTTGATTCAAAATAGCAATTCCACCTTGCTTAGGAGAGATAGTCCCGTTGGGAGCTATGTTGATCGGGCTTAGGAGATGAGAACTCGGCCGAGGATGTCAGACGAAACAAGGTCTCTGACACAGTTGATCCCTTCATTCAGGCATACTGGCTTAGAAGGAGTACTTTGATTCTGCACTTTGAAGTTTGCTTACTTCGGGAGAAGCAATCGATGTTCTTCTGATGTTCAACAGTCAAAAGAAATTGCCATCTTTATTTTAAAAGCAGAAAAAGTTTTAACAAGTAAATTCATTTTTGTTTTATTTCAAGAATCGCTGATTAAGTTTAAACAACGTTGTTCTGTAAAGCTAAAACAAGCAAGAATTACAAACAAAAGCACAAGGGCTCAAATTTTATTGATAAGATGGAGATCAGCCAAACGCGTGATTCCAAAGAGTATATACAAAGTTAGAAAACGGTAATTTACAGGGAAAAGGGCTACGTTGAAACATAACGACCACTATCCTTCTACCAACTTTGAATTCGGGGCATCCTGAGCTTCTGTCGAAGATGACCTTTGACTGGAGATTTCCTCTGATAGATGATGTAACTACTGCTGAGGGACTTGCCTCTGTTGAACATAGTTACTTGCCATTATCCCTAACTTTTGCCTGGATTGTACTATGAGATTTCCAATCCATCGGGATGATTTTTTTTCATGTCTCTAACTTTTGCCTGGACCGCCCTTTCAGGTTTTCAATCCACCGAGACGGTTTTTTTTTTTTTAGTTTAGGCGAAGTATTTCTTGACTACATCAACATTCGTGGGGTAGGCAAATTCCTCTCCGTCCATGGTTGCAAGTCTCAAGGCGCCGCCTGAGAAAGCTTTCGTGACCACATAGGGGCCATCATAATTTGGGGTCCATTTGCCCCGAGAGTCAGTGAGAAATGATTGTATCTTCTTGAGCACGAGGTCCCCTTTCCTGAAGACACGAGGCCGAACCTTTTTGTCGAACGTCCTCTTCATTCTTTGTTGATACAACTGACCGTGACATAGCGTCGTGATTCTCTTTTCTTCGATCAGGTTCAGTTCGTCGTGTCGACTTTGACACCATTCAGCTTCGGTGAGCTTAGCTTCCATCAATACCCTAATTGACGGGATCTCTACTTCTATGGGAAGCACTGCCTCCATGCCATATACTAGAGAGAAAGGGGTAGCCCCTGTTGAAGTGCGGACAGATGTGCGATAACCATGAAGAGCAAAGGGTAGCATCTCGTGCCAATCTTTATAGGTTACAACCATTTTTTGAACGATCTTCTTGATGTTCTTGTTAGCCGCTTCTACCGCTCCGTTCATCTTGGGTCGGTAGGGAGATGAGTTATGGTGTTCGGTCTTGAACTCTGTGCATAACTCTTTCATCATCTTATTGTTCAAGTTAGATCCATTATCAGTAATGATCTCGCTTAGAACACCATAACGGCAGATGATATTGTTTTTGATAAATCGGACCACCACTTGTCGGGTTACATTGGCGAATGACGCTGCTTCGACCCACTTGGTGAAATAGTCAATGGCTACCAGGATGAACCGATGTCCGTTTGAAGCCTTGGGCTCAATCATGCCAATCATGTCGATTCCCCATATCGAAAAAGGCCACGGGGAAGAAAGAACTTTGAGATGTGATGGCGGTACATGAATTTTGTAGGAGTATATCTGACACTTGTGACACCTCCTCATGTACTTGTAGCAGTCGGATTCCATGGTCAACCAATAATACCCGGCCCTGAGAATTTTTCTCGCCATTGTGTGTCCGTTGGCATGAGTGCCAAAGGATCCTTCATGAATTTCTTTCATGAGCACGTCTGCTTCTGGTCTGTCGACGTATCGGAGCAAGACCATGTCAAAATTTCTCTTATAAAGAGTGTCACCGCCCAGGAAGAAGTTTCCAGCCAATCTTCTGAGGGTTTTCCTGTCTTTTCTGAGTGCCCCAGATGGGTACTCTTGTTTCTGAAGGAAGCATTTGATATCGTGATACCAAGGTCTGTCGTCTATGACTGCTTCAATCATGAAGATGTAAACGGGCCGTTCAAGGCGCATAACGTCAATCTTAGGTATGTCATTCCATCGACCTACACTAATCATGGAAGAGATAGTGGCCAATGCATCAGCCATGTGATTCTCATCACGAGGGATGTGATGAAAGTCGACTCTGTTGAAGAAGGGTAACAACCTTCTTGCGTAATCTTTGTAAGGAATCAGCCCTGATTGGTATGTGTTCCAATCACCTTTTATCTGATTAATAACCAAGGCTGAGTCGCCATATACGTCCAAGTTTTTGATCCTTAAATCAATCGCTTCTTCGAGACCCATAATACATGCTTCGTATTCGGCCTCGTTGTTCGTACATTTGAACGTAAGTCTGGCAGTGAAAGGAATGTGGGAACCCTGAGGGGTAACAATTATTGCCACAATTCCGTTTCCATAATGATTGACTGCTTTGTCAAAGATAAGTCCCCACTGGGAACCTGGTTCTGGCCCTTCACTGGGTAGCGGTTCATCGCAATCTTTCATTTTTAGATACATGACATCTTCGTCTGGGAAGTCAAACCCGATTGATTCTTGATTGTCAATCGGTTGATGAGCCAAATGATTGGCTAAAATACTTCCTTTAACGGCTTTCTGAGCATGGTACTCTATGTCATATTCTGATAGTAACATCTGCCAACGGGCAATCCTTCCCGTGAGAGCAGGTTTTTCGAAAACGTACTTGATTGGATCCATTTCGGAGACCAACCAAGTAGTATGACGAATCATGTACTGGCGAAGACGTTTGGCTACCCAAGCCAAAGCGCAACAAGTTTTCTCAAGCATTGTGTACCGAGTCTCGCAGTCGGTAAATTTCTTGCTTAGATAGTAAATGGCAGACTCTTTCCGTTTAGTTTCGTCTTGTTGGCCAAGTACACATCCCATTGAGTCCTCTAGGACTGTGAGGTAAATGATCAGTGGTCTTCCTTCCACTGGAGGCGATAGGATCGGAGGATTCAATAGATATTCCTTAATATTGTCGAAGGCAGTTTGGCAGTCTTCTGACCAAACGCAATCCTAGTTCTTTTTCAATAGCTTGAAAATCGGCGCACAAGTGGCGGTCATAAGGAATATGAATCTGGAGATGTAGTTCAAACGTCCCAGGAATCCTCTGACTTGTTTTTCAGTTTTCGGAGAAGGCATTTCTTGAATGGCCTTGACCTTGTCAGGATCAACCTCAATCCCTTTCTGGCTGACGATGAACCCTAGTAGTTTCCCCGAACGGACACCGAAGGTGCACTTGTTGGGATTCAAGCGGAGCTTGAATTTTCTTAGACGTTCGAACAATTTTGACAGATGTTCAACGTGCTCATCCTCTGTTCTTGATTTTGCAATCAAATCATCGACATATACCTCGATTTCTTTGTGTATCATGTCATGAAACAGAGTAGTCATGGCCCTTTGATAGGTTGCCCCGACATTCTTCAAACCGAACGGCATTACCTCGTAACAAAAGGTACCCCATGGGGTAATGAACGAAGTTTTCTCCATGTCTTTCGGCGCCATTTTGATCTTGATTATAGCCCGAGAATCCATCCATGAAGGAGAATACTTTGAACTTTGCTGTGCTGTCAACCAGCATGTCAATGTGTGGTAAAGGAAAGTCGTCCTTTGGACTTGCCTTGTTCAGATCTCTATAATCAACACATATTCTGACCCTTCCGTCCTTTTTGGGAACGGGTACAATGTTGGCTAACCATTGAGGATATTCAGATGTAGCGAGGAAACCCGCGTCGATTTGTTTCTGTACCTCCTCTTTGATTTTGATGGCGATGTCCGGGTGAGTGCGTCTCAACCTTAGCTTTACTGGCGGACATTCCGATCTCAACGGTAATTGATGTTCCACGATGCTGGTATCCAACCCTGGCATATCCTGATAGGACCAAGCGAACACATCGGGGAATTCTTTGAGAAGCTTTATCAAACCCTCTCTGGCAGTTGGACTGAGCAATGCTCTGATCCTGATTTCTTTTCTCTCTTTCTCTGAACCCAAGTTTACCGTTTCCAACGGCTCTTTGTGAGGTTCAATGGACCTTTCCTCTTGTCTGAGTAGTCGGGAGATCTCTTCTGGAATTTCGTTGTCATTTTCTCCTTCAGCCTCGAATACCGGGAACTCAAAGTTGGAAGAAGGCATCGGATCGTATGTTTCAACGGGGTATAAAACAAGCAATCTGCATGACGTGATGATTCGTGTTTAGAAGAGATAGAGAAAATGCAAGTGTGTGCAGTGTTTTTATTTTACTGCTTGTTTTTATGATTGAATTGTTTTTTAGGATTACCATTTTCTGAAAAAGCAAAAAGAGAAAACAGCAATTAATGCGGAAATTACAGAACGACGTTATTTTATTAATGAAAAAGTCGAATCTTGAAACTACAGCCCTTTAAAACAAAACTCTGTCGCTTTGGGCAAAGCGAAGAGGGAAGTTTACAGAAAATGAGCCCTATCAAAACATCCGTTTCACCTGGGCAGGGTGAAAGGTTAAAGATGGCAATTACTTTGACTGATGAACGACCTTTGGAACCTCGACAGCAATCCACTGGCGGCGAACTCCTCGGTGAATCACAAAGTCTGGCACCTTCCTTGATTTGTCTTCAGAAATGACGCTGATTTCTGGTGGAGTAGGATCGTTGGAATCTGTTTCCCAGGCATAATTGTCGTAGGAGGATTCCTCTATTGCATTTTGCATAGCATTGGAGCTCTCAGCTGTATCTCCCCATCCAGTTGACTGGATGTCTTCGAGCCTGATACGAGAGCTTTCGGGAGCGGTGTACTTGACCATATAGTCGAATTTTCCACTTGGTTGTCCCAGAGTGTCCCAAACTTCTTTGGAACTGGAGGAGTCACTTCTCTCGATGACGTTGACCTCGGGAAAAGCATAGTTGATGAATTTAAGTCCTGCAAACGTTACAAATTCATCTTTATGTTGAGTAGTTTCTGAATGACCTGAGTGTTGATCCCATGACATGGTGGGGACACAGGTATTCTGTTCAATGATGCTCAGCTGAGTTTCATTACTCGGCTGACTTTCTTGCCCCAAGTTTCCTGGGTAAGGATGCCACATTGGCAGACCATCCATCGGGCCATAGTAATTGCGGTCAAAGTTGTCTTTCATCAGAGTGTCTTCCTCTAATGAATTTGGCGGAGCACGGCATCCTTCCGGATCATAATCTCCGTAGATCATTTCGACATCTGATCTTGGTATAAATCTCGGACTTTCTGTAGGAAAGCAAAAAGGCATAGGCACCTCTTCCTGAGACATATAGCCGTCCTTGTTAAGGTAGGACTTCCATTCTTCATCTGTGTCAGAGGGATCTTCCTCATTGATAGCATGCACTGTCTGAGACCCTGGGTGAAGAAAACCTCCACTGTGGAAGAAGTTTTGAAGGGGATGAAGACTTTCATCGTTGGCGGCTGTCTGGGTACAGGTTGCAGAAAAACCAAGACCCTTCTTTGTTTTATTGTCAATAGGAATGACAAGCTGTCCCCATCCGGTTGTATCGGTACTCTCGACCGCTTTGATAGCATCGTTGTATGAAGAAATTGAAGTTCCTTCTTTGAACTGATCGTTCTTACTCACCGATAGTGCTTGGAACTGAGTTCCAATAACCTCCTCGGGTTCCACACAAGTATATGATGATAGGTTACTCACAAGCAAGGCTTGTTCCCCACAAACCGTGACAAGTTGATCGTTCTTGATGAACTTTAGCTTTTGGTGGAGGGTTGAAGTAACCGCTCCAGCCTGATGTATCCAAGGTCTTCCTAATAAACAACTGTATGTTTCCCGGATGTCCATGACCTGGAAAGTGATTTGGAAAGTGTGAGGACCAATAGTTATGGGAAGATCAACTTCGCCGATAACTGTTTTTCTGGATCCGTCGAATGCTTTGACGATGACCTCGCTGACTCTCATCGGAGGGCCCTTGAATGATAATTGCGTCAAAGTGTACTTCGGCATAACATTCAGGGCTGACCCTGTGTCTACCAGTACGTTGGCTAAAGCATCGCCCTGGCAGTTAACTGTGATATTGAGCGCCATGTTATGACGGCGACCCTCTTCAGGTAATTCCTCATCACTAAATCCCAAATTATTGCAGGAAGTGATGTTAGAGACAATGCTATCGAATTGTCTGATTGTTACATCTTGTTCCACAAAGGCTTGCTCCAAGACTTTCTGTAGAGCCTCCCTGTGGGCTTCTGAACTGAGTAAAAGTGATAACACTGAGATCTTTGAAGGAGTCTGTAACAGTTGATCAACGATGTTATATTCACTCCTTTGGATGAGCTTTAGCATCTCATCTTTGTCTTTTGAAAAGTCGGGATTACTAGATTGACCGACTGGCGGATCAAGAATTTCTGCCTGAAGTTCCTTTTCTTTGTTAGCTTCTCCAACCCCTCGGTTGAAGATTCTACCACTCCGTGTTACACGACTGACGTCTGTAATATTCACGACGGAGGGTAATGGAATTTCCTTTCCATTTTCAATTGTCGTTGCACCGTATTTATAAGGGATCGCCTTAGCTGATTCATATGGTAGTGGTCCCGGTAGATAGATGACTATGGGAACCTTTTGATTTTTCTGACCATCATAAGTAATCTCGATCCGTTCCTGGTTGGGAACTCTAGATTCGTCAAGTAGAGGGAAGATGGCAAAAACATCCCTGATCTGGTGATGACCAGAGATCGTGACAACATCCTCAACCTGATCGGCAAGGTAGTTCGGCGACCAAATGATGGGTCCTGAACCTGGATATGGACGAATTTCTCCATGATCGACCTGACCCTGAAGAGCTGCTCTCACAAGGTAACACCCTTGGTTACTTTCCGAACAGACGCCACAACTGTCATAGTTGTGTGGTGGCACCTGGCCACGCCCACTTTGAATACAATGTAATCTCGCTAGGTTACCTTCCATTGATCGGACATCCTGACTTTGACGACGAGTAGGATTCCTGTGATTGATACTAATCTGCTGAGTATCTTCGTCCATATAGATTGGCATCCACCAGTGATTTAACAAGTGCTGAAGTGCCTCCTGGACAAGGGTACAACCTCGATCGTTTTCGCAACCTGCTTTATAGTTTTGATAATCGTGTGATATTAAGAATCCGAGTCAGACCTGCTTAGCATGTAACTCTACCAGATTGGTATTCATCACGCGGATGTCAAAGATCTGAACCATGTTGATTTGATAGGAGTTCCTATCATGGTAGTCTTGGATCCATCCAAGATTCATCTGACGCTGGAGGGCCTCTTGTATGAAAGAGAATCCCTGTTTGTTTACCGAGCAAATCAGACAGGAACTGTAATCGTGCCGCGGCAGATTATGATACTGGCTTTGCCTTGAGTGCATCACCACCAAGTTGACATTCATCGCACGGATGTCGTGGTTTTGAATGACGTTAGAATTCGTGTAAACCATGTTAACTCCACGAACTCGGTGCTCCTAGATCCATCCGAGATCCATTTGTTCCTGTAGAGCTGATTGCACTACCGAACATCCTTGGTTATCTTTAGAGCAGATATCACACTGGTGATAGTTATGAGGTGGCACATGGCCATATCCACTCTGTCTACAATGCATCTTGACCAGGTTGGTCTTCAACAACAGTACATCGTGAATTTGATAGACATTGTTAGTCTCTTTCTCAATCAGATTGACTGCAGCTTTCTCATGTTGAGGCAGCGGGTTCGTAAGAACATTGGGATTCGTATCTTTGAAAGATAAGAGCCCGCTCCTAACAAGCTTTTGCACGTCGGATTTGAAATTGAGACAAGTCTCAATGTTATGCCCTGAACCTCCTTGATGATAAGGGCATGTTTGATCCGCTTTAAACCAGAAAGGCAGATTTTCTGGAACTGAAAGGGGAGACTTAGTCTGAATGTGCCCCTTAGCCAGCAGTAACGGAAACAGCTCTGCGTACGTTACGGGTATAGGATCAAATCCTGGTGGCCGTGTTGTACGGTTGTTGTTATATGGAGGACGAGCCTGCTGAAGAGGCTGTTGTGTCCTTTGTTGGTCAGGTTGGCTCTGCGCAATCTGAGGTTGATACATAGGAACAGGCGCGGGGCCGATAGCAGGAGTAACAGCTGCTACTGGCTGATAACGTCGCCTTTGCTTTCCAAGAGAGATATTTCCAATATCTTGCTCTTTTTTCTTAGGGAGAGCACTACCGTATTTTTTAGTACCACTCGTTGATCCAGTGTCTTTTACCAAATGTCCTTCTCGGACGGCTTCCTCAAGACGTACACCCATGCCGACCATTTCGGTGAAATCACTGGGCGCACTGGCAACCATTCGGTCATAGTAAAATGAGCTTAAGGTCTTTAAGAAGATTTTTGTCATTTCTTTTTCTTCAAGAGGTGGACAAATCTGAGCGGAAATTTCACGCCACCTTTGAGCATACTCCTTAAAGGTTTCCTTGTCCTTTTGCGACATTGATCTGAGTTGATCTCTGTCGGGTGCCATGTCCAAATTGTACTTGTATTGTTGGACGAAGGCAGTACCAAGATCTCTGAATGTACTGATCATAGTACGGTTTAAACCCATGTACCATTTGAGTGCGGCACCGGTTAAACTATCCTGGTAGTAGTGAATCAGCAAGTCCTGATTCTCCGTCTGGGCTGACATCCGCCGAGCGTACATCACCAGATGGCTTTGAGGGCAAGAGTTACCCTTGTATTTTTCAAAGTCGGGCACTTGGAACTTGTGCGGGACTTTCACATTTGGGACCAAGCAAAGGTCTGCGGCGTCCTTTCCAAATAGATCCTGACCGCGAATGGCTTGCAGTTCTTTCTGCATTTCCAAGAACTGCTCCTGGAATTCATCCATTCTGTCAAACATAGTTTCCTTCTTACCAGAAGGTGTCCGTGGAATCTGTCCTTCCGGGATAGTGTTCACCACAGGGGGTGGTACCGTGACTACGGCAGTAAGTCTTGGTGCCTCCTGAAGTTTGTAACCTTCAGGAGTCTTGAGTATGCCCCTGGCATCTTCGCTTTCCCGAAGTTTGTAACCTTCTGGCCCAGCGGCTTCTGTTGCGATTCCCTGATCTTCAGTGATCGGCGGAACATATCCTTCCGGGATATAGTTAACAGGCATGCCCCAAGGACGATCTTTCGGCACTGATACCTAGGATCATACTTTTCTACGATGGCCGTTGAGGTGATCTCTGATATCACAGTTCTTTGTAGCTGAGCTTCTTCCATGGCTTGCATGTCGTTACGAAGCTTTCTCATATCCTCTCTCAGAGCGTCGATCTCTTCTTTCAACTCTCTGTTTTCTTCCTCAAGATCATCCATCTTTTTCTGACGATTGGCCCGAGTATTATACGAATGAGACAGTTTGACTCTAGAATCGAAACACAAATGTGAGATTCGTAGGTAAGGAGAATACGCGATGTGAGAATGATGAATGCAATGATTATATTAATTGTTTTTAGGTTTAATTAAAATAAACTTCGACAATTAGATTGCAAATATCAAACAGTGGGGAAACCCCTTTTTATTGAATTCCAAAGGATTATAGAAATGGAAATACAGTAGATTACAAAGTGCAGAAACAGAAACCTAAACTAATGGGTCCCGAGTCCTCTTCTTTGACCGGGGCGCTTGAGCCGTTGTCGGGTTGTCATTCCTTTGCCAAGTGAAAGGAGCGAGCAAATTCCTTTGGTCATCTTGATTCTCTACAGCATGCTGCTCCAAAATTTCAATCAGAGCATCTTTCTCTTTCAGGAATTGCTGTATTTGGGTACACTCTACGTACAGGGTGCGGTACTTGTTCTTCCAAGACCTTCTTTCCTTTTGAACTTTGTTGAGAGTAACCTGAAGCCTTTCAGTTTCCGTCATGAAGTACATGACAATTTCCCTCGGCGGAAGAATTCCGTAACGAGGATAAGGCATCTTTAGCTTGAGAGATCTAGTTTGTACCCAATGGAGATAAGGCTCCACCGAGACACAGTCCGGTTTTCTCAGAGACTCTCGTCCTTTCTTATGAACATGTTTCCAAGCTTGCACTATTTCCATCTTTAGTGCTCTGTCACTTTCTCCTTCTTTGAAGAAAAGACCTTCTAGATGAACACCTAGTGGGATGTGTCTCATCGGGTATCCAAATTGACGAAGAACTAATATCGGATGATAGTTGATTCCTCCTTTAGTTCCTATGAGGGGTACGTTGGGGAAGTTTCCACAACGGTCAATGATCCTGATTCCCTCATAAATCCTATTACACCAATCTATATCGGAATTGGTGAGAGACATGATCTTCTGTGACCAACGTAAGACACTCTTGCAATCCAAAAAGCAGCAGACTTGGGCAAGTGAGAGATAAACCATTTGTAAAGTAAAGGTACACAGCATGTGATCTCCCCTCCGCTGTACAAATTTCCCAAGTGTACAGAATGATACGCATCTGCGAGCAAAGTCGGCACAGGGTTTCCAATGAGGAAAACCTTAATAGCGTTGATATCGACGAAGTTATTGATGTTGGGAAACAAAAATAATCCGTAGGTGAGCAAGACAAAGATGCTTTCAAAAGCAGTCATGTTCCCTATACTAGCAAAGTACAGAGCTTTCTTGGTCAGGAACTGGGCTGGCAAACCTTGGGTGCCACCCTTAGTGGTCATGTGAGTCCGGACCTCAGACTCATCTAAATGAATTGCTATTGCAATAGTCTGATTCTTTGGAATTTCTTCCAGTCCAGAAAATGGAGCTCGATCAGTGATATGTAAATCAATCAGATGAGAATACTCCTCCAGCGTTGGTGATAGCTGGTAATCCGGAAATGTGAAACAATGATAAACCGAATCGTAGAATTGAATGAGCGCATCCATGATCCCCTTAATCACATGGACTCTTAACAGTGGTAGCAAACCACCGTGCTTGGCTCTGAAAGCCTCTGGGTTAACGATCATCCTTGCTAACCTTCTCAAATCTCCTAACTTTGGAACCTTGAAGGTATACTGGCGAGTTCTCCTTCACTGAAATCCATTAATGCAATATTTGCAATCACAGTCTTAGTTTAATTTGAAAAACAGAGAGACTAGAAGAGAAAGTTTTTTGAATGTTTTAATGTTTTATTAAATGAATGCATGAATGCAGCACACAAAAACATAGAAAAAACATGGGGTCAGAGGGTCGTTGTCATGAAGTCAAGGCTCTACCCATCCCCAAAGGTTTATACTAGGGTGATTTTTGTACCTGTACTCATTATCATCAGCTCCTCCCAGGAAGGCAGACAACAAGCGGATCGCCAGCGAGTTGTGGAGCAATCTTAGAGTAAGTGCCATTCACCGAGAATAGATCACCAGCCTCAAATGAGGGTAGTATCGCGTAACAACTATTTCTGATAGTTTCCGCACTACGAAAGGGTTTGGCTCCTCAGCTTCTCAGACTTAACAACCGGCACATTGGCTATAAGAGTGAATGGGTTGCGTTGGTCAGCCTCCACTGAGGTTGATGGTCGACCCCGTCGCCATCACTTATCTTAAGTGTATACTCATTCTCACCACATGCGGCATCACACGCATTCCCAGTAGTAGAAAAATAAACACGTATAGCATTTAGGAAAAGCAGTATATATATTTGTCCTAATCATCCTAGACTTATAAAGCTACGATTCTTAAGTTCCTCACAGAAATGGGTTCCCCGGCGGAAGCCCCAATCTGTGGTTCTCAGCCCAAAAGATGGACCAGCATAGGTCAATCTTTCTCCTCAGCAGAGTTCCCATTTTCCGTGGAAAACGGGGATGATGCCCTAAGGCAGAAAAAGAGACTCCCCAGCAGAGTCGCCATTTTACAAGGAAAACAGACAGAAAGAAAAACAAGGGCCCCACGGTGGGCGCCACTTTTCTGTGAAAAATGGGGACGACCGTGCCTAGATCTAATTTTGAAAAGCCCCACGGTGGGTGCCACTTTTCTGTGAAAAATGGGGACGACCGTGCCTAGATCTAATTTTGAAAAGCCCCACGGTGGGCGCCACTTTTCTGGGAAAAATGGGGACGACCGTGCCTAGATCTAATTTTGAAAAGCCCCACGGTGGGTGCCACTTTTCTGTAGCGAGCGATTTTGAACGCGGTTCTTAAGCGCTGGTCGCTCTCTGCGGTTTGAGCTTTAAACTACAGGTCGATTCATTTTTTATCCTATTGTGAGCTGAATAAGGAAGGGAAATAGATGTCTCCAATTAACCCTGCTTGCATACTGAGTTTAAACAGCGGTCTGTTAGGTTACGGATGCTATCAATGTGGGGAGGCCTTTGTACTGGTTATTTGTATTTTCGCCAATATGGTTCTCTTTCTTTTAATCTAGGCAAAGGGTTTCTGACGGGGAACAAGGATTAGGATGTTAGGACTGGTGCTTTTGAATTACTGCTTTTGATTGACGGAGATATGGGATTTGGGTTTTTTGTTGATTGCGCTCGCTAAGATCTTTTCTTTCGATCTTATGCCTACGTATTCCCGTTTACCGAAACAGGGAAATCAGAGCGTTCGTAGTTCCTCCTATTCTATGGGAGGAAAGGGGTGTTTTGGTGTCTTGTTCAAAGCCCAAGACATGAAGCGAAAGGTGATTTGTATCTTGTTCAAAGCCCAAGATGTGAAGCTGAAAAGGTCTATTTGTGTCTTGTTCAAAGCCCAAGACGTGAAGCTGAAAGGTCTCGGCTTTAGAGAGAATTTGTCATCTCTAAAGAGGGGGAAGGAGAATTACTTTAACTGGGATACGCGGATCTGAGCAATGCCATAATTTCCGAAGAAAGGGTTTTAACCTGAAGGAGAAGACTTTAACTCAGTGTAGAGCAATGCCATCTTTCCTTAGGAATTTCTCATGCTAAAAGAGGGATAGTGGCATGGATGTAGATGATCCAGAGGCTTGCCGCTTACAGCGATTAGATGAAGGGAAAAGAGTTGTTGATGTTTGTGTACTGCGAACGAGGCACAGCTTTGATGCTAAAAGGTCGATTGGATCAACCAGTGGTTTTCTTATACAAAGCCTAAGAGGAGGCTAATTTCCGCTAGGAAAATCATTATACAAAGCCTAAGAGGAGGCTATTTTGTGTCTCGTACAAAGCCCGAGAGAGAGGCTAAAAGTTTTTGACCCAGTGGGGCATATCGTTATACAAAGCCTAAGAGGAGGCTAGCAAAGAGTTGACTCAGTTGGAGAATCTTTTATACTCAGTAATAGAGTGTTTTTGTATCTCGTACAAAGCCCGAGAGAGAGGCGAAAAGGTTGTTTTGACTCTACTTGGGAGAATTTTGGTATCTCGTACGAAGCCCGAGAGGGAGGCTATGGTAACTGTTTCAGTTGAGTGACAGATCCAATATACTGATTTTAAAAGAGAAAATCAGTTCTTATATGAGTAACACTGTACACAGGGATTTAATTTGAGGATCAGGGATATTTCCTTCTCTTTGAGGAAACGGGAAATCCAAAGGGTATCGAGACTATCCGAGTCTGCGGGTTTCCTTCCTATTTAACGAAGGGTGCTTGAGAATGTCTTTGAGACTCAAGGAAGTTAGACTGTCCGTGTCAAGAGTTTTATCTTTTGTACTATGCTTCGAGAAACAGTAGTAGACTCTATGAAAGGACTATTCTATGAGGATGACTAGGTTCTGTTCCTATACCTCTAGGAGGTCGCCGGGACAATTTGTACGAAGCCCAAGAGGAGGCTGGAAACTTTTAAGAAGCCGACGGGTCCTTGTACGAAGCCCAAGAGGAGGCTATCATTCCCGAAGGAAGAGATCATTATACGAAGCCTAAGAGGAGGCTGTGAATACTTCTAAGAAGCCGTAGGGTCCTTGAATAATGCCCAAGAGGAGGCCGATGCTTTTAAGAAGCCCGTGGGTCTATCACCTCCTTTCCATTAGGAGAGATAACTCTTTTAAAGATGAAAACCACTGGTAAACGTGCGAGGTTTACTATCCAGCGACTTTTAACTTTTAAAGAGGGTTCCTTAGTTAAGGTCCAAGATTATGACCGTAGTGGGTACCCAAACCCCGAGACATTCAAGGCAAGCTATCCACAAGGAATAGATCAAGTCAGGAAAGTTCGAGAATTGGGAAGAAACTCAAAGATGCCATTCACGGAGAATACATTCATCTTGGGGAGTAGAGCTTCTTGACGATTCCTAAGGAGGACAGCCGAAGAGAAGACTGTATCTGGTGCTCCTATTGGGGATCTAGGCGTCTATTTCTACGAATAAGTGAAACGGCGTCACCTAGTTCTAGACGTAGTTGTCGGGGAAACTCGAAATATCTATACTATTATTACACAGTAGATATGAGTTTATGAAAGGAGACTTACAGTGAGCAGCCCCACAATACAGTTTATAATATGAAAGCAGTAAATGAAAGCGATAACCACTTACTCGGTTGTAGTGCTTCCATGCTGTTTGGTTAGTTGTTCAACAAAGAAAGATTGAAAACAACAGTATATTCAAAATCAAAGGAGAAAGTGCTTTGAAAAAGAAAGATTTGGGGCTTACAGCTCAAGGAGAGGCCCAGGGTTTTATCAGTGAGCACACTGTTTGACTTTGTACAGCGGGACTTATACAAGTGACTGGGGCCCAAAAAGGTTTTCTGTACAAAGGGATGAGTCTTACACTCTCTCAAGAGGCCCAAAAAAGGTTTAAAGAAAAGAGAGGGGCTTATAACACGAGGGTAGGCCCAAATGATTTTTCGTTTAAAAATGGTGATCGCGCCGAGGTTTTCTTTTAACACAGAGGGACTTATACAATAAGTGAGGCCCAAAATGTTTTGGTTAAAAGGGGGATTGGGTCTTACACTCTAATAGAGGCCCAAAGTGTTTTGAATGGGTCTTATAGCTCAAGGAGAGGCCCAGATGATTTTTTTTATTTTTAAACGGGCGACGATCGCGCCGTTTACTTGTATAGAGGGACTTATACAATGAGTGAGGCCCAAAAAGTTTTTGTACAAGGGGGGATGGGTCTTACACTCTCTCAAGAGGCCCAAAGAGTTTTTGAAGAAAAATAAATGGGTCTTACTACTCGAGGGTAGGCCCAGATGATTTTTGAAAAGGCGACGATCGCGCCGTTTGTTTTTTTGATGGTATCGGGACTTATACAATAAGTGAGGCCCAAAGATGATTTGGTCAAAAAAAAGAATTGGGTCTTACACTCTAATAGAGGCCCAAAGTGTTTTGAAAATGATTTATGAGGGTTGAATTAATCCAAAACCCTAATTTGTTTTCAAAATGTATTTAATTGAATAAAAATTCAATTAAAGTGATCAAAAATTGTTTAACACATGGAAAACAAATTGTGATCTTGGATTAATGCTTCAAAAATTAAGTATTGACCTACAAAATAATTAGAAAGCATTAAAAGTTGCAAAATCAATGTAGAAAAAATATTTAAAATGCCAAAAACAATCAAAATATTAATTCTTTACAAAAATATCAATTATATGAAATAAATAATATTTTTGGGATTTTTTGATAAAATAAAATATTTTAACATTTTTGTGAATTATTAAAAAAAGAATCAACTCAAAATCATTAAAACTCAGAGAGAAATTAATTTTTGAATCAATTAAACAAAATCACAAAATTCAAATATTTGAATTTGAAAAAAAAGGCGCCAAGAACAAGCTGAAGAACACGCGCGTGTTTTTGGTTTCTCAGATTTGCGTTTTCTATCCAATCTCCATGAATACGTAATCATATCATGCAATCCACATATCATTATGCTCGTCTCAACCTCACGATCATGTCTATGTACTTTAATTTCATTTAAATTAAACACACAACAAGAAATCACGAAGAAACCTCAAGAACCCTAATTTCTGCATGAAGGCTTGGATTTTTGATACACGATTCAAACAATGCAATTAATTGAGGGAAAACATTCCATGCATGATTATGAACATATGGCCAAATTATTGTGCGAGGAAATATGCATAGATTGAGAGATGACCAGGTATGTGCTTACCTCCAAGCCGTGACAGCAAGTTCAAAGTGATTTTTGATTTGGAGGTGTTATAGATGAGTTGTGATGATCTGGACAGCTTCCCTACACCCTATGGATTGTGTTTGGATGGTTGGACTTGATTGAAATTGGCTGGATCATTTTGTGGTACCTCAGCTGCACCTTGTTTGAAAATTTGAGCAACCAGCTGGTGATTTCATGAAATTGATGTTTCAGAAGTTATGTGAGTGTTTGATCAGCTCATATGTGATGTATGTGAGGTGTGTGAGTGATTGGTTTGTGCAGAATTGCTCTCAAACTCAAAACCCGATAGCTACCTTGCTAAGAAAGGCATTTTTGCCAAGAGAAAGAGATTTTGAGGAAAGCATCTGTTAGATGGATTTGGTGTCCTTAAACTGACCACAATTGAGCTCTATTTATAGTAGAGCAAGTTTGTTTTGCAAGGAATAGTGCATGGCAGCTGGTAAGTAGGTTTGGCCAATGTTGGAAAATGAAAATCCAAGTCTCCTCTAGCCATTGACTAGAGGTTAGGGCACAGAGCTTTGGTCCCCTTGGTCTTGGATAAGTCTTGACTGATTTCAGATGAGAATGGCTCAGTCCATGCCACCTTGATGGTTCCATTGAATGCCTCATTCCAAATTTGAAGTCTTGTCCCTATTTTGGCCATTCTAGGTTCAACATGCTATTTCTTGTTCCATGGACTTTGGAGGCTTGGCTCAGTGATTGTCCCCTTTGGATTCAATCCTCTGAGGTGTCCAAGTGGATATGAGCAATTGAAATTGGTTGATTTTGGCAAATCGAGCCAAAATGCAAATTCTGCCTTGCCTTGACAGATTTCAGCAAGGCAACTTGGCAATGTTGTATCTCATGGTGTAGGTTGAATTTGGCAATGTTCTTGGCCATTTTGGAAAGCTCTTACATGATACAACAACTGTTTGAACAAGTTTGGTTTTGATCTCTTTTGATTCCAAGTGAAAAATCCCCCTACATTTGGCAAAAAGTGAAGGCAAATTCTGACTTAGTGAAAATTTCACTAAGTGTTGGAAAAAGTGACATTTTCACTTTTCAGCCACTTTGATCACTCCATAACTCAAAATCCTTAATGAATTGGAATGACTTGTAGTTGAAGTTTTTGTAGGTGATAATGAGGGCTACAAATCCATCTTTGGATGAGAAAAAATGGCCTTGTGGTTTAGGAGTTATGGTCCTCCAAAGTTGGTACCTTTGCCACTTTATTTTTAACTTAGAAAAATTTCTAAGTTTTATGGTTACCCCTTTTACAAGTTATCTCACTTTTCTTGATTTTTCTTGATGAATGATGATTCAAATCATACATTAACATCATTTTAGGGTTAAAAATCCATTTTGGTGAAAAATCTCAAAAAGTCAGAGTTGACTTTTGTGCACAGTTGACTTTTTATCAGATGAATTCCAAACTGTGCAATTCTTCAGGAAATCATGTCCTTGACCTAAATCAAACTTGATGGACATGTTCCATGGGTGTCATAGGGTATATTCAATCATGTATTAGGGTTTGGGAGCATGTCTTGGTCAAAAGTCAAAGTTACAGTTGACTTTTCCCTTAAAACCCTAATTGTGGTGCAGATGAAAATGAGACTTGTTGCTCAAGCTTCTTGGATTAATCCATTGTTCCAAATGGATCAATATGGTGTATTAGAGACCCTCAAATCATCTCTTGAGGTATTGGCTCATGGTTTGTCCCAAAAGTCAACTTAGGGGTGAATTAAGTCAAGAAACCCTAATTCCTGATTTTTGATGAATGCATCCCCTGAGGCAAAATTGACTTGATGCATGGGTTCATGAGGTTCCATGAAGCATATTAGGTTATGTTTTGGATCATTGCCTTGTGCCCAGATGAAAATTTCCATCTGGAGACCCTAGTCGACCAAAACCTTAATTTGGTGACACTGTCGATCTTGAGACTTGATCCACCTAGAAGGGAGCAGCCTTGTGCTTAATCTTTGAAGTGGGAGTCCTTTTTGATCCATTGTGGATGTTTGAGAGATTAGACAAGTTGAAGATCATGTCATTTCTTGATTGATCCTTTGTCTAAGCACTCAGAGAGGGCTTGAAACCCTAATTTTGATTGTGTTGGAAGCTCACCCATCTTTGGGGAGACTGATGAAGCCTGATGGTTCATCCATATTGTGATGATGATTTTCACAATGATGGGAAATCTAAGTGGTCAAAATTTGGGGTATTACAGCTCCATCCCTAAGGAAATGGGCATCTCGGAGGAGAGATGACTGGCCGTCAACGTCAGATTTGTTGACGGGGAGGATGGTGGTTTAGAGAGCATCCTTGGAGTGATCTTGGGAGGCCATGATCGTGATGATGTTTGAGAATTATTTTGATCTTCGATCTCTGAGGAAAGAAAGATGGGGAGAACAAAGGTTCCCATAGATGGTGCCACTGATCGTGAATGCTAGATCAGATCCTGTAGAATCAGGCCACCAAGTGCGTCAGGAATGCTGGTCGTATGGAGAGGAGGAGGGTGTACCTGCAAGGTACTCCGACGCTCAAGTAAGAAAGGGTCTGAGAAAGGAGCAAGTACAAAGTATGAATTCTTAGGGTGAATATTGGATACCTGACCCTCTCAAGCGAGAGGGTTTATATAGAGCCCCCAGCGCGTGGCCAACGGTCCTATTTTCGGGGCGAAATAACCGTTTTCCCGCAAGAATAGGTAACTACCCAAACTAGCCGCTATGTCGGGCAGGGTGTCCAAAACTAGCCGTTCTGTCGGGCATAAGCGTGGTTTCGGGCACCTGCCCTTAGTTGTTCGGGGAGCGATGAGGCCGTGCGTAACGGGCAGTAATTCCGGGGAGGAACGTTGCATTCCTTGCCCGGTTGGAGGGGTAGAAAGGTAACTTTTACCCCTCTGTGGATTGGACTTAGGCAATTTGGGCCGCTCTGGAGTAGAAGCGGATTGGGCCGATTCTAGCCATTGGTCCAGTCCAGAACACATCCTTTTTCAGAACTGGCACTATATTAGCTAGCCACTGAGGATATAGAGAAATGGCAGATATGTTTATGGGCACCATGCAAGGGGCATTCCTTGATAGATTGGTTGCCTGTCCATCAACAGGATTTTCTGACATCGTGATTGCGGGTGAAAGGATCGAGAGTCTGCTGAAGCTTGGAAAGATTCAAGACGTAAGTGGGGCTGGTTCTTCTGGAATGAAGAAACCGTTTGCTAGTGGTCAGAAAAGGAGAGAAGCTGATACAAATGTTGTGTATAGAGGACGGGGAAGAGGACGTTCTCAGGCTTACCATCAAGTAGGTCCAGCGACAATCCCAGCACCATCTGTTCAGCAGCAGCAACCCCAACAACAGGTTCAGCAACAGTAGCAACCTCCTTTCCAACAGAGATCTAGGCAGAGGGACCGCAAAATTGACCCTCTCCCTATGACCTATTCGGCACTGTTACCCCAGTTACTTAAATTAAAGTTGGTTGAGCTTCGTACTATGAAAGCTCCTGCTGCTGGAAACTTGCCACCTAATTTTGATGTCAACGCTCGCTGTGATTTCCATTCGGGTGCTCAGGGGCATACCACTGAGAAGTGTTGGGCATTTCAGAATAAAGTGCAAGACTTGATTGATGCTAAAGTAATCAATTTATCGTAACCTCATAATGTCATCCAGAACCCCATGCCTGATCATGGTGTGGAAGATGTGCATGCTATTGAAGACAAAAAGAGGTTAAATTTGGTAATGAATATCAGTCAGGTGAAGACTCTGTTGCTAGTGGTGAAGGATCGTTTGTTGAAGGGACAGGTGTTCCCGGGTTGTGATCAAGATTGTTCTGAATGTATGAGTCAGAAGAATGGCTGTGATAAGTTGAGAATTGGTTTACAGAGTCTGATTGACGAGGGACGTCTACAGTTTGACCGGGCTGTGAAAGAAACTGATGAGGTGTCAATTGTGACCATCTATTATACTCCCGCTGAGATTCAGGTGCCTGCAGGTACAGCTCCTGTAGCAAGTGTTGTGCAAGAAAGACCCAGTCCTGTTACCATCACGGTGCCAGGACCTGTTCCGTTTACATCTACGAAGGCAATCCCATGGCACTATGGGGAAGACGTGTACTACGAAGGGAAAAAGCAGGAAGCCGGGACATCAGCCAGTTCAAATATTGATAATGTGGGTGGTGTAGGTGGCTTTACAAGAAGCGAAAGATTGTTTGCTCCCCAAACTTTGCGAAGTGATAAAGAAGTTAAAGCTGCAACAAAAGCTAAAGGAAAACAGGTGGTGGAGAGTGTGCATGTGCCCGAAACAGAGACAAATATTACCTTTGACAACGAGGTGGAAGAGTTCATAAGGATAATAAAGAAAAGTGATTATAAGATTGTCGATCAACTGAACCAGACGCCCTCGAAGATTTCAATTTTGTCATTGTTGATGTGTTCTGACTCGCACCGGGAGGCTTTATTGAAAGTGTTGAAGAGAGCATATGTTCCACAGGAAATCACTGTTAATCAGCTTGAAGGTGTGATCTCTAATGTCAATGTCAGCCACGGATTGGGGTTCCCAAGTAGAGATTTGACTTCTGAAGGAAGAAACCACAATAAAGCTTTGCACATCACAATGGAGTGCAGGGGCGTAGTGTTGTCTCACGTGCTAGTAGACATTGGTTCCTCGCTCAATGTCTTGCCTAAAAAGGCGGTGATGAAGCTAGAAGTTGATGGTTTGATTTTAAGGCCAAGTGATTTGGTTGTCCGAGCGTTCGATGGAACGAAAAGATCTGTGTTTGGTGAAGTGGAATTGCCCGTGCAAATTGGACCGCAAATGTTCAAATCTACATTCCATGTGATGGATATACAGCCTGCGTATAGCTGCTTATTAGGTCGCCCTTGGATTCATGCGGCCAGGGCAGTTACATCCACCTTACACCAAAAGCTGAAATACGAGTTTGAGGGACAAGTTGTGACAGTGTGTGGCGAGGAAGACATTTTTGTTAGTCATTTGTCCACGTTCAAGTATATTGAAATGGATGGGGACATTCACGAAATGCTTTGCCAGTCGTTTGAAGCGGTGAATATTGACAACGTACCTGAATCTTCCCTTGCACCAAAAAGAGCCGGTACATCCATTTCGTCCTATAAGCAAGCTGTCGAGGTTGTCAGAGCAAGCAACGCCCAAGGCTGGGGAAAGCTAATAGAGACACCAATGAAGGAGGAAAAGTTTGGTATTGGCTATCATCCTTCTATGACTTCAGTTGCAGAGAACAGTGGACCCATCACTTTCAGCAGTGGGGGAATCATTTACCCAGATCAGTCTTGTGCAGCTACAGAAGATGGCGTTGACATTGACTGTGACTTGGACAACTGGGTACACCCACGTGCTCCGGGACCACCATTGCAGAATTGGTCCGTTGAAGAAGTCATCCGAGTTACTCTTCAAACAGAGTAATTTTCTTTGTTTTTCTAACCATAATGCATGTTAAAATCTTGCGCTCTGCCCAAGGCGTATAGATTCATTTGTAGGGCCACCCTGTTTGCATTTGCAATTTTAATCATCAATAAGGGACGTTTTGCACTCAAATTTTGTTCCTTGTCTTTCTTTTTATTTTTGCACAAAATAATAAAATGGCAATGTTTTGTTTGTTTTTGTTTTAAAAATAAATTCTAAAATACAACATTAACCCGTTCGTGCAGACTTGATCCTCCGGATTCCATTGATAACGATTTTCCTATGGCTATGTATGACTTTGACAAACCGATTTATCAAGCCGAAGAAGGGGATGAGAAGGGCTGTGAACTCCCTGAGGAAATGGCCAGATTGTTAAAACAAGAGGAAAGGACCATCCAGCCTCATCAAGAGACCATAGAGATTATCAATATTGGTACCGAGGAAGCTAAGAAAGAGATCAAGATTGGCGCCAGCCTGCGAGCAGATGTGAAGAAAGCTTTGACTGAGATGTTGTGTGAATATGTTGATATCTTCGCCTGGTCGTCTCAAGACATGCCAGGGTTGGATACTGATATTGTTGTGCACAGGCTGCCATTGAGAGAAGAATGCCCGCCAGTCAAGCAGAAACTTCGTCGGACTCATCCCGATATGGCCATAAAGATCAAAGAAGAAGTTCAGAAGCAATGGGATGCAGGATTTCTTATTGTGACCAATTATCCTCCTTGGGTTGCCAACATTGTGCCGGTACCAAAGAAAGACAGAAAGGTTGAGAAAGTTCCGTTTGAGATTGAATCCAAACAAGTGCACTTTTGGGGTATGTTCTGGAAAGCTGTTGGGTTTCATTGTGAGCGAAAAAGGGATTGAGGTTGATCCTGCCAAAGTGAAAGCAATACAAGATATGCCTGAACCAAGAACAGAAAAAGAGGTTCGTGGCTTTCTGGGTAGATTGAACTACATTGCAAGGTTCATATCTCACCTAACAGCCACGTGCGAACCAATATTCAAACTTCTAAGAAAAGATCAAACAGTCAGGTGGAATGACGATTGCCAATTGGCATTCGATAAAATAAAAGAATACTTGCAGGAACCTCCAATCCTCATGCCTCCAGTTTCAGGAAGACCTTTGATAATGTATTTGACAGTGCTTGAAGGTTTTATGGGTTGTGTTCTCGGTCAGCACGACGAGACAGGTAGGAAGGAGCATGCTATCTACTACCCGAGCAAAAAGTTCAATGACTGTGAGTCCCGATACTCAATGCTTGAAAAGACATGCTGTGCACTTGCATGGGCTGCTAAGCGATTGAGGCAGTATATGATCAGGCACACAGCCTTGTTAATTTCCAAAATGGATCCTATCAAATACATTTTCGAGAAACCAGCGCTAACAGGCAGAGTTGCACGGTGGCAAATGGTTTTGATAGAATATGATATCCAGTATACTTCCCAAAAGGCCATCAAAGGAAGTATCCTGTCAGACTATCTTGCGCAACAGCCGATTGATGATTACTAACCCATGAAATTTGATTTCCCTGATGAGGACATCATGTTTCTCAAAGCTAAAGATTGCGAGGAACCACTCCCGGAGGAGGGGCCAGACCCTGAATCCAAATGGAGTTTGGTGTTTGAGGGGGCTGTCAACATGAATGGGTGCGGAGTTGGAGCAGTTCTTATCACGCCGGAAGGTGTTCATATGCCTTTCACTGCCCAAATAAATTTCGGATGCACCAACAATGAAGCAGAATATGAAGCTTGTATAATGGGGATTGAGGAGACGATTAATTTACGAATTAAGACTCTTGATATCTTCGGTGGTTAAGAAGGTCTTCTCGGGCGGAGCCTTATTACTTACAACCATGGACGGTGAAGACTTTTCATCCCCTGTCAACTCAGACGTAGTCAAAAAATACTTCGCATGAATAGACCCGCTGGACAAAAAAAAAGAAGAAAGGTCCAGGCAAAAAAGCGCATCCCGGCGAACCACAAAAACAAAATAAAAAAGGTTCGGGCAAAAATTAGGGATATAAAATAAAAAATTATACACCCGGTGAGTTAAAAATCCGCAAGGACAACTCAGGCAAAAAAGGGTATCCTGGTGGATTGAAAACCCGAAAGGGAGGTCCACGCAAAAGAGGGATTTAAGCGAATGACTACGGTCTGAGTTATCTATACTCCATCATCGTTTCAGCAACTGACTTTCCAAAAGGGTAGGAATCGGTCTGATCATTCCTCAGAAGGCAAGGTCGGGGAGTCTTGAAGATATACTGGCCATAGCAGAATTGAAACTCAGTGGAATGCCGTTTTCATATTGCCATTAGGATAGTTTCTTTTCTCAATTTTCAGCGATCACCTCTTTCCAGGGATTGCTTCTTGATGTAATTGCCTATTTGTGCTTTTCTTCAATAAATTGAATTTCAGTAAAAAGCTTCTTATTTTGTTTTACTGCTTTGTTTGCAAAAAAACGTCCGAATTTTTGATAAAACATTGCATTTGAAAACATGGTGGCTTTACAATAACATGCGCAGAAAAACATTTAAAATAACTTTGAATGTTGAGTAATCCTGGATGGTGGATTCAGACCACACAATATTCCGGAGCATGTGTGTGTATTATTTTGTTGCAGGTAAACAGGTCCAGTATTTCAAGCACAAGTATCATCCCTCCTAGACGGGTAATCACTTATTCCCACGCAGAAGGCTGGGGCAATCATGTTCAGGGAGGGATTCGCTCGTCACTTTTTGTCACAGCGTTTACTGATTGAGTCCATCATTCAGTTGGCGGTCGGCCACGACGATTCGATATCGGTGAATTAAGTTCAACTGGGTATCATTGTATCTTATTAAGTTGATTCTCTCATTCAGTACTTCCAACAGCTACAAGCTTTTCTGTTTCAATGACGGTTGCAAATTCTCCAGCAGAGTTGCTTCGCAGACACCGAAGTTAATGGTCAATCCCCAGTGAAGTCGCCAGGAGTTTGAAGATGCTTAATCTTCTGTAAAATCCTCTTGTGACATTTTCTTCAGATCAGTTTTGTATCATGGGGCAAAAGCAAGTCGTTGATCCTCTCAAACATGGGACATATTGAATTTCCTCGGCGAAAGATGTGCCAAATCTATTATCCCCAGTAGAGTTTGAAGATGTTTGGTTTTCTGTAAAATTCTCTCAAGAGACATTCCCCAGCACGAGACGTTTCAAAGTGGTTTTCCCCAGCAGAGTTTGTTATAAACTCATTATCCCCAGTGGAGTCGTCAAGCGGAAAGTTTGCCTAACGTGGGGCATTGTGGCACTTATCCTAAGCTCGACAGTTTTGGTTCCTCAGCAGACTACCGTGGAAGTTGTTTTGTGTTTCCCCAGCAGATCTCTAAGGACTCTCTCCCAGCGTGTTGCAACAGAATGTCTTCTAACCGGTATTTGTGTATCCCCGACGGAGTAGTTCCGATCCCCAGCAAGATCGTATCTCTAGTAGGGGTATCCCCATAGAGTTCATCATCGAATCTTGTCAGCCATACTCCCCAGCTGAGTTATTGTCCTCCCTGCAGAGATTTATAAGATCAACAGAATCGCTTCCTCAACAAAGTGGTAGTACATTCTTTCCCAGCTGAGTTAGAAGGCTGATGATCCCTGTAAAGGATCTCGAGTTGGGTAGATCCCCAAGCAGAATTTTAATGACTTATTTCCGCAGCAGAACGTCATTTAGAAAATTCTCATCCCTAGCGGAGTTGCTATGACCAGAATTCATCCCCAAGCAGATGAAATAATTCCTGGCAGAATCACCACTCCCCTCATATCTCAAAGTCCAATTTATTTTTGGCAATCATGATAATTCAAAGCGGACGGATTGTTCAGTCATTCTCCAGTAGAGATATTATTCTTTCAGGAGTCTCTGAGATCCAATCATTGATCATGGTTCCTCAGCAGAATCGGCAGAGATGTTTGATATGTATGCAGAGCGTAATCCAACGTTGAATGCTTTTTGCAAAGTCCAACAGCAGATTGGCAAAAGTCCATCTTAGGGTGGCAAATCAGCAAAGTCCAACAGCAGATTGGCAAAAGTCCGTCTTCGGGTGGCAAATCATCAAAGTTCAACAGCAGATTGGCAAAAGTCCATCTTAGGGTGGCAAATCAGCAAAGTCCAACAGCAGATTGGCAAAATTCCGTCTTCGGGTGGCAAATGAGCAAAGTCCAACAGCAGATTGGCAAAAGTCCGTCTTCGAGTGGCAAATGAGCAAAGTCCAAAGTCCACCAGCAGCGTGGCGAGCCAGTAGTCGTCTGGCATCGTGTAAAAAGACATTATTAAAGTCCACCAGTAGCGTGGCAAGCCAGCAGTCGTCTGGCGTCGTGCAAAAAGACATTATTGAAGTCCACCAGTAGCGTGGCAAGCCAGTAGTCATCTGGCATCGTGCAAAAAGACATTATTAAAGTCCACCAGCAGCGTGGCAAGCCAGTAGTCGTCTGGCGTCGTGCAAAAAGACATTATTGAAGTCCACCAGCAGCGTGGCAAGCCAGTAGTCGTCTGGCGTCGTATAAAAAGACATTATTAAAGTCCACCAGCAGCGTGGCGAGCTAGTAGTCGTCTGGCGTCGTGCAAAAAGACATTATTAAAGTCCACCAGCAGCGTGGCGAGCCAGTAGTCGTCTGGCGTTGTGCAAAAAGACATTATTAAAGTCCACCAGCAGTGTGGCAAGCCAGTAGTCGTCTGGCGTTCTTCCAAAAGACGTTATTGAAGTCCACCAGCAACGTGGCGAGCCAGTAGTCGTTTGGCGTCGTTCTAAAAGGCAGGTCTTCAGTATTTTCCTTTTCATCAGAGTTTTATACAAGCAGAGTTCATTTGGCTGGGTTCATATCCTTTTTTTCTTCTTCTTCACAGAGTGCAAATTTTCGGGTTATTCTTCGGTATTTAATCCCTCCATACCTTGAACGTCTGAAAGCAATCGCTATCATCCATTCAGGTCTACAGTGATTGAATAGGGGCAGTTATCATACCCCAAAATTTGCCCTCTCATTTTCATATCATTTAGCATGGGCTCTCATTTCATTGCATTACATTCAAGCATAGAAAAATAAAACATAAAGCATTGCATTGCATCTTGCATAAGGGCATGGGATCAATGATTCTCAAAGGTATTGACCATCCGAAGCAAAGGAACAAGAGAAAAGGGTCTTCCAACGAGCCTCAAGGGTCTCTTACATCATATATCATCCCCATTTGATCTCACAAGGCATGAGAAGAGGAGAATTCATCAAGAAAATTGGACAGTGCACCATCTCCTACACAAGGCAGTCTAAAGTTGGGATCTGACCCCCAAATGGGCAATCTCTTTAAGTTTTTATCATCTCCAAATGGCATATCTCATCTTTGTTTGAGAGGATACACATCATATTTAGAGGAATTTGGATTTAGAGGATGTCTTATTTCCTCCTAACCAAAGGGTGCCAAAATTAGGGTTTGACCTAAAATCAGTTTAACTCTGATTTTTTGGGCAATACTTGATCTCATGGTATTCCTTGTGTTCTTGAGTGTATATGGATGGAAAATTGCTCATCAATTGGTTTAAGAAGGGTCTCAATTGATCAATTGCTTGATAATCAAGAAATTGGGGAAAAAGTCAACTGTGCAGTGACAAAAGTCAACTCTTGACTTTTTAAGGTCAAAGTCATGAAATTCATGTTACATATGTTCATTGGACAAGATTGGATCAAGAAATGATGGAGGAATAATGAAAAATCAAGAGATCACAAAACTGCCAAAAAATGAAACTTTAGGGTTGCCAAAAATAGTAAGTTTGGACCATTTTGCACCCTACTTTGAGGCTCTCTTTCTCCAAGATAAAAGCTTCAAACCTCAGGCCCAAGTTGATCCAATTAAAGTTCATGTTCTAAGCTTCAAATCCATATAAATAACATCTCCATTGGATCAATATTGAGGGAGATATGATCAACCAAAGTTTGGCAAAACTAGGTCACAAACTAAGTCATGACCAAGCATGACCAGGCCCACGCGCCATAATTTTGACAAACACTTGGTGTGCCAAATGTCAAGCTGAATTTCTCCAAGATATGAGCTCCAAATGAAAAACTTTTCAACATCAAAGTTGTTCCTTTCCATGCCCTCTTCAATGTTGATGTTGGACAAATTTTGATTTGATCAAGTTAGGATGGAGATATATTGGTCCCAAGTTAGTGTGGTCATGCTAAAATTTCTTGTGCCATGCTTGCCACGCAATGCCAAGTTTACACGCCCACCAACTAGTTTGGAATCATTGTGTTCATGGTCATTTTTTAGTGTGTTTGAGGCTTCATTTCAATCCAATTCTCACACCAAATACGTTCTCCCATATTCCCTCTTTTATTTGACATCAAAAGCTCACTAAATCATCCACCATGCATGGAGAAATTCACCACCAAACCACCATGTTTCCATTGGAACCAAGCTATCACAAAACCAGAAAATGATATTGTTGTTGTTGTTAGTTTACACCAGCCCCACACATACAGCCTATGTTCATTTCCACTTTAAGCCAAACACCTCTTACAAACACGTGCTATCCATGTTACTCCATACATGGAAATGGAAAAGAATAGCCAAACTTGTGGACCAAGTTTCTCTGCTGTATCTCATCTCTATCACACGAGTTCCTCACCATTGATTCACCTCCACTCCACCATAACGTCCTAAACATACTACACCCTATCACAGCCAAGCCAACTCGCCCTAACTAACTTGACTCAGTTAGTTAGAGGCCACTCATTTAACCAAGCATTGACTCACCTAACTCACTCACTTAACCACAGTTTAACACATTAAACCACACATATAAATCATAATTTCATTCTCAAATCGATTTAAAAACTCTCATTTTTCATTCTGACTCAAAAACTCTCTCTACTCTCTCACTCAGATCTCACACGATTTCACTATTTCTTCTCAATCATCTTCATCATTTGGTGACTGTCAATCAAGAACATTCAAGAACCAATTCATCTCTCCAAACTCAGCATCATTGCAGCTGTTGTTTTCTCTGCATTCTCCATATCAAGAGGCATTTAGTTTGCTTAAACTTGAATTTCTACAAGCTCAAGATATCAAGTTCTCTGGTTTTCTCAAGTGCTTTAAAGTTCTACATAGTTTCAGATTTTTTCCCTCTACCTTTTTCTACTAAATTCAGCTTGTTTTCATGGTGTCTATAGCTTATTAGAAGCTGCGTGCGTCCTGGCTAGTTGATAGGCCTCTTAGAGGCATAGTTTTAAAACCTAGGGCAACTTTAATCTCTTCGATTCTCTTTGTACGTGTATGATATGTGAAAACTAAGCCTATATTTGTGATCTACTCAACTTCAGCTTCATTTCTATGTGCACGTTGAGCATTTCTGTGAAAATTGATGAATGTGTGTGGTGGTTGCTCGCCGGAGAAGATGACCGGAGGTCCTTCTCCGGCCGGTAGTTTGATGTTAGGGTTTGTGTTATTTTAAATCATGACCATTGGATTATCATCATCGTGTGGTTGTAGCATTGCCAACGCATTAAAATCATTTTATAACCTGAGTGCTGGAGTACGCGTGTTCCATGATTATTATCGTGTGTCTTCAATCTGATCCGTTCATCATGTATGATTGATTCTCATAAGATTGATCCAACGTCTTGTATGTTGCCAACACATTAATGAAACCATGTGCATCACGCGTGCAATTTATTTTTAATCTGAGTATTCTTGTGAGTACATGTGCATGGTTGCTTTGGTGTGCGTGATATGTGGTGCGTTAGATCATGTGATTTGATTCATTGTATGGTTATGATTGCATCCTCATGGTGAATGATTGTACACTGCATCACACGCACACATTTTTGTAATTGGACTGAACTCAAATTGATATCTACACCCTCAGTGTCTGAGCCCAATGTATTTTTTAACATGTTTTTACTTACTTTGCACCCTCTCCCCATCATTGTCATTTTTTTCTCCATTTTTATTTCACATTTGTGTAGTTTCCTTATTTTAAAAATACTAAAACATCATGAAAAATTCTACAAAAATTCATGTAATATCTTAACATGTTTAAATAATTTTCTATATTTTTTAATTTTGATTTTTGTGAATATTTGCATATCAGTCCATAATTTTCTTTTATTTCTTTTGAAACTTGTTTCTATGTTCATATCTTGATTTCAAAGATTTATTTCTCATAGCTCCTTAAACATTTTTGCATCAATCTTTTTGTATCCATGCAGTAACATCCAAAAATTCATAAAAATATTTTTTTTTCATTTTTAAAACTTTATTTTATTGCATTTAGGTCCTCCATCGTTGCACTTTGGTTCATGATTCCTAAGTGACTATTGCTTGATTGTTTGAGGTCCTTCCTTTCTTAATTTTTGTATAGGATTTTGGTATGATATTTTCCTATGGTTGAGGTATCTTGAGACCTAATTTGGTAATTTTTTAATCATGTTTGGTATTTGTTTGATGACTCTTGTTTGTGGTCCCTTTTTGTGAACTTCTTTGATCATGTTTTGTTTACTTGCTTGAGAAGGTACTTGTGCCATTGTATGAGATCACTTATTTGACTCCTTGAGCCATGTTTAAATCATTATAGGTCTTTTTATTGAAGTTATAGGTCATTGGTTTGAAGTTGATGCTTTCTTTGTGTACATGTTCAATACTTGGTTCACATGTTTCCTTTTGACCTAATGCCTCATTCTTTTGCATCTAAGTGCCAACTTGAATTGTAATTGGTTTGTTTATGCCATGCCATACTATTCATTTGCATTTCGATTGATGTATGCATCTGACTATAAAGCATTGCATTTATCCCATATGTCATTTATGTCTTACTTTGCATACTTGAACATGTTTCATCCAAATGCATGTTTCTTTTTCTTCTAGCTTCCAAATGACTTGTAATTGCTTGAATGTGATTGGTTGTGCATCTTATCTTCATCCTAACATGCCATGTCACTTCTGACTTTGATACTTGAGTTTCATCTTGTTTTTTTTAGGTTTGACTTATGCCTTAAGTAAATTCTTTCCATGTTAAATTCATGTTCATATCTTCTCACTTCTTCTCCTAATCACTCCTAATGCTTGGATACTTGATTGTTTGCATTATGTGACATTTGTACATCATGTTTAGGCACATGTTTAGGTCATCCATATTCTGACTTTGACATTATTTGAAGCATAATTGCATGATCACGTTACATGTTCACTCATTCTTCCTCTTTTTCTTCCATGATTCACTTCTTTAATGATTAGTGCTTTGTTTGTGCATAATTCATTTGTGTTTGGTATCTTAACATTAGAGATCACCCTTATTATTTAGATTATGACTTTGAGGAGTTTGTATCTCTTAAGATTTTTGTTCCTTAGTCCTTAATTGATTTGATCATTACTTGTTGTTTCTCCCTTTATTTCCTACTTGTAAATAATTTTGTGAGCTAACCTTTTCATGTAGGTGCATGGTAAGTAAGAGTGTGTACTTAGTTCCACATACACTTCTCTCTTTCATCTTCTCTTATTTCATTTAATCATTTAAATTTGTGTTTGATGAGCATTTATATGCTTTCCTTGAATAACTTCTTCTTCACCCCTCTTTAAGATCAACTTAACTTCCATCTTGGAAGTAAGTTGTTTCTTTTGCTCTTCTTCTCCTTTATTTTAGGATTATATTTCTTAAACCACATTAACCATAGGGTCACCATGTATGATAACATTAAGATTGAGTCTTACTTTCCCTTAGTTTTCACCTTTTCCTCTTTTGAGTCTCTTCTCTCTCATCTTATAATAAAGGTAAAAAACAATTAATAAAGGCATAACACCTATTGTATTTAGGCATTTCATGTGGGAACAAGGAGGTGGGGGGTCTTCTCTCACTTTCTTAGAATGTTTAGCATACGTCCCGTCTTGGGTCGATATGCGAGGCATTCGATCCTACATGAGGGACTTAAATACAATACGAGTTACAAAACACAAAAACAATCAAAACACTTCTTTCTTAAAAGACAAAAAAACAAACAATAACGTCTTTCCTTTGGGAATTATTTTCTCATCTCATTCATTCTCAACGTACGAACGTGCTTCTCCTCGTTCTCTTGCAAGATGGTAACGCACTCGGACCAGCGAGTCTGCAACACCTGAGCTGGAACATTAGCCGTTCCCTAAAAAACACAAACAATCCATCCCTAGTGAGGGGAACTACGTCGCTCTGATTCTTATGTTCCCGATGAGATACGTAGGCAGTGGGGTAGGGCCCATTCGAGCACTTCTTTTTATTTTCCCTACATTTGCTTCTTTTTTCTCTCTCCTTTCTCTTCTCTCCTTCCTTTTTACCTTTCCTTCCAGTAGCAGTGAAGCTCCAGTCCCTACACCCTTTGATCGAGACAAGCAAGCGTGGATCCCATCGGGTACGATGGACGTGAGGGGGTGCTAATACCTTCCTCTCGCGTAACCGACTCCCGAACCCAGTTCTCTTGGTCGTAAGACCATGCTCTTTCCTTCCTTCAGGTTTATGCGTTGTTTCCTTTCCCTCTCTTGGGATAAATACACATTGCTGGCGACTCTATTTCGGTGCCACTTTCACGTTTGTACTAGGATGAAAATCCCGGGAGCGACACTAAGCAAGAGAGATAGTACAGAGATTCGAGATGGAATTGTAACAATTGGCCCACAATATTGTACTCGCTTTTCTGAATGAGCTTCAGCATCTCATCGTTGTTTTTTTTACAAGTTTTGGATTACTGGATTGACCGAATTGTTGGTTGGGAACTTCCGTTTGAGGTTACTTTTCTTTGGCAGGTTCTCCAACTCCTTTGTTGAAGATCCGATCGCTCCGGGTAACTCGACTGGTGTCGGCAATGTTCACGACAGAGGGAAAGGGAGTTTCTTTTCCGTTTTCTATGGTCGTTGTACCATACTTGTAAGGGATAGCCTTATCTGATTTGTACGGTATTAGACCTAGTAGGTAGATAACCACATGAGCTTTTTGATTTTTCTGACCATCGTAGGCAGCCTCGATTGGTTCCTGGTTGGGAACTTTTCTACTATCAAGAGGGATCTTTGATTCATTGAGTAGAGGGATTTTGGCGCAAACGTCCTTGGTTATTCCATGATCGGAGATTATGACAGTGTCTTTGCTTTGACCAGGGAGGTATTCTTGTATCATGTTGATCGACCCAGAACTCGAACATAGTCGAATCTCTTTCCAGTCCAACTGATTTTGGATGGCTGCTCGTACTAGATAGCATCCTTGGTTATTTTTCGAGCATACTCTACAGCGCTCATAATTGTACGGTGGTACCCGACCACACCCGCTTTGTATGCAGTGCATATTTACTAGATCTGTTTCCATTGAGCAGATATCACGACTTTGCTGTCTACCAGGATTCCCATCAGTCATGCTAATCTGTTGTGTGTCTTCATCAAAGTAGATTGGAAGCCACCAGTGGTCCAACAGATTTTAAAGTGTTCTTTGCACAAGCGCACACCCTTGGCCATCTTCGCAGCATTCTTTACAGTCTAGATAATCATGTGAAGCCAGAAAACCAAGTCTGACCTGCTTAGCATGTAATTCCACTAGGATAGTATTCATCAGGCATATGTCAAAGATATGAACCATATTAACTTGACGGTCATTTCTTTTGCGGTAGTCTTGGATCCATTCGAGATCCATCTAACGTTGGAGGGCCTCTTGTACAAAAGAGCATCAGTGATTATCTGTTGAGCATATTGGACAAGTGCTGTAATTATACCGCGGTAGGTTGTAATACTGACTTTGTCTTGAATGTATCACCACCAAATTGACGTTCATCGTAAGAATGTTGTGGTTCTGTACAATGTTTGGATGTGCATGGGCCATGTTTACTTCACGAATCTTGTGATCCTGAATCCAACCCAGATCCATTTGTTCTTGTAGAGCTGCTTGTACTGTGGTACACCCTTGATTGTCCTTAGAGAAGATATCACACTGATGATAGTTGTGAGATGGCACAAGGCCGTACCCGCTCTGCTTGCAATGCATTTTACCATGTTGGTTCCTAATAAGAGCACATTGTGAATTTGATTACTGCGGCTAGATTCCTCCTCTATTAAATTCACTACAGTCTTCTCATGTTGTGGTAATGGGTTTTTCTGAACATTCGGATTAGTATCTTTGAAAGATAAGATCCTGTTCCTGACAAGCTTCTGTACATCAGACTTAAAGCTGAGACAATTCTCAATGTTGTGTTCCATTCCTCCTTGATGGTAAGGGCAAGTTTGATCTGCTTTGAACCAAAAAGGTGGATTTTCTAGTACTGTAAAAGGAGTCCTGGTTTGAACATGCCCCTTGGCTAGTAGAAGTGGAAATAATTTTGCGTACAACATCGGCATAGGGTCGAACCCTGATGGTCGTGTAGTACGATTATTGTTGTTGTACTGTGGACGAGCCTGTTGAAAAGGTTGTTGCGGCCTTTGCTGATACTGTTGTTGACTTGGTTAGCTCTGAGCAACCTAAGGTTGATAAGTTAAAGCTGGAGCTGGGTTGATAGCGGGAGTTACCACTGCTACTGGTTGATACCTTCGCCTTTGCTTTCCTAGAGAGATATTACTGATATCTTGCTCTTTCTTCTTTTGGAAAGCACTACTGTACCTCTTAGTACTGCTAGATGGCTCTGCATCTTTGACAATCGTCCTTCTTGGACCGCTTCTTCAAGGCGCACTCCCATGTTCACCATTTCAGTGAAGTCACTGGGCGCACCGGCGACCATCCGGTCATAATAGAATAAGCTTAAGGTTTTCAAAAAGATCTTGACCATCTCCTTTTCCTCAAGAGGAGGACAAATCTGAGCGGAAATTTCACGCCATCTCTAAGTAAAGTCTTTGAAGGTTTCCTTATCCTTTTGTGACATTGCTCTGAGCTGATCCCTATCTGGTGCCATGTCCAAGTTGTATTTATACTGCTGAACGAAAGCTGCCCCGACATCTCTGAAAGTACTAATCTTGGTGCGGTTTAAACCCATGTACCATTTGAGTAGGGTACCGGTTAAACTGTCTTGGAAATAATGGATCAGTAGCTGTTGATTTTCTGTGTGGGTAGACATTTTTTGAGCGTACATCACCAAATGACTTTGAGGGAAAGAGTTGCCTTTGTATTTTTCAAAGTCAGACACCTTGAATTTGTGCGGTATCTTTACATTAGGGACCAAATAGAGGTCGGCAGTGTCCTTTCTGAATAAGTCTTGACCTCGAATGGCATGTAGTTCCCTCTGCATTTCCAAGAATTGTTCTTGGAACTCATTCATCCTTTCGTACATGTCTTCATTTCCACCAGAAATTGCTTGTGGAATTTGTCCTTCCGGGACAGTGTGTACCACTGGTTGTGGTATAGACATTATAGCGGTGACTCTTAGCGCTTTAGTGCCCTGGAGTTTGTAACCTTCAGGAGTTGCTGTTGTAACCCTTGCATCTTCACTTTCCCGAAGTTTGTAACCTTCAGGTCCAGCGGTTCCTACTGCGGCTTCTGGGTCTTTAGTGACCGGTGGGATATATCCTTCAGGTATAAAGTTGAAAGGCATACCCCAGGGGCGACCCTTAGGCATGTTGTACCGAGGATGATTCTCATGTGTCTCTAATATGGGAGTAGATGTAATCTCTGAGATCACAGTTCTTTGATGTTGCTGCTCCTGAGTTGTGGCCAGGGTTTGCAGGTTGCTCTGAAGTTTTTCCAAACTTTCCTTCAGAGCGTCGATTTCTTCTCTCAGCCCTCTGTTCTCTTTCTCGATATCATCCATTTTCTTTTATCGATTGGCCCGAGTATTGTATAAGTGAGACAGTTTAACTCTAGAATTGTGATACATACGTGAGACTCAAGGATAAGAAAAATGCGTTATGTGAGAATGATGAATGATATGCAAATACATATTTTTTTTTAGTTTTTGTTTTAAAAAAAACTTCAACAAATAGATTGCAAATATCACACAGTGGGGGTGGAGATCCTTTGTATTGAATTAGAAAGATTGCAGTATTTTACAAGGAAAAGTACAGTATTTTACAAAGTGCTGTAAGGAAATGTTTAAGCTCATGGATCCTGAGTCCTCTCTGAAGAGAGTTCAGATGCTGGTTCCGATATTTTTCTTTTCTTTGATCGGGCCTCCTCAGCCGCTGTCGGGTCGTCAGTCCTTTGCCAAGTGAAAGGAGCGAGCAAATTTCTTCGATCCTCCTGACTTTCCATAGCATGTTGCTCTAATATCTTAATCAGAGCATCCCTCTCCTTTAATAGTTCCCGAATCTTGGTACATTCCAAATTAAGGATTTGGTATTTGTTCTTCCAAGAGCTCTTTTCACGTTGAACTTTGTTGAGAGCGACTAGAAGTTTTTCCGCATCAGTCATGAAATAAAGGACATATTCCTTTAAGGGAAAAACTTCTTGACGAGGGTAAGGCATCCTCAGCTTGAGGGCTCTAGTTTGCACCCAATGGAGATAAGGTTCCATGGAGCTACAATTTGGTCTTCCCAGAGACTCTCTGCCTTTCCTATGAATATGTTGCCAGGCATGCACTATTTCTTTCTTCAGTGCCCTGTCATTTTCCCCTTCCTTGAAGAAAAGACCTTCCAGATGAACGTTATATGGGATATTCTTCATCGGGTATCCGAGTTGACGGAGATCTAAAATTGGATGATAGTTGATTCCTCCTTTAGTTCCAATGAGAGGTACATTGGGGAAATTTCCAGATATGTCGATGATCTTTATCCCTTCGTAAATCTGATTGTACCAGTCTATGTCAGAATTGATAAGAGACATAATCTTTTGTGACCAATGTAGAGTACTCTTGTGATCCCAAAAAGCAACAAACTTGGGCAAGTGGGAAATGAACCATTTGTAGAGTAAGGGTACACACCATGTGATCATTCCTCCACTGTACAAATTCCTTAAGTGTACAAAATGATAAGCATCTGCGAGCAAGGTTGGTACGGGGTTTCCTATCAAGAATATCTTAACAGCATTGGTATCGACGAAGTTGTCAATGTTGGGAAAGAGGAATAACCCATATATGAGCAGGACAAAGATGTCTTCGAAGGCAGTTATGTTTCCTATACTAGCAAAGTATAGAGCTTTCTCCATCAGGAACTTAGCCGGTAAACCCTGGATTCCTCCTTTAGTGGTCATGTGAGTCCTAACTTCTGACTCATCCTAAGAGATTGCTCTTGCAATGGCCTAATCCTTTGGAATTTCTTCCAGTCCAAAAAATGGAGCTTGATCAGTGATATGTAAATCAGTCAGGTGGGAGTACGCTTCTAGTGTTGGTGCAAGTTAGTAATTCGGGAAAGTGAAGCAGTGTTAAATCGGACCGTAGAACTGTACCAACATAGATAGGATTCCTTCAACCACGTTGACCCTTAACAGAGACAACAGTCCTCCATGCTTAGCTCTGAAAGCCTCGGGATTGGTAATCATCCTTCCCAATTTCCTTAAGTCTTCTAGTTTCGGAGCCTTGAAGGTGTACTTGTGCGTCTTTCTTTTTCCGAAATCCACAACGCAACCTCTGATATTTGCAATTATTGTTTTTTAGTTATTTTGAAAAAAGATTTTTTTTCTTGTTTGAAAAGAGTTTTTTAATGAATGCATAAATGCAGCACACAAAAACATTTGAAAACATGGGTTCAAGGGTTCAACGTCACGAGCATGGAGTCATGGCTCTACCCATCCACAAAGGTTGTACTATTTTGGTCAATTTTTGTACCTGTAGAACGGGTTCTAAAAGGTTCCCAAAGTCATTGACCCCTCCTAGGGATACCAACAGCAAGCTAATTCACTCGAGCGATTTGTAATATCCTAGGATGAATCTCTTTTGAGTGTAGTATTGCGTATCAACTATTCCCGATAGTCACCGCACTACCAAATAGCCATATGGTTAATGTCTACTAAATCCTCAGGGTCATGGGTACCGCACTGGGATAGATGATGTTTTCACGACAATCACTCGTTCAACATCGATATTTCCGCACAGGTACCTCGACTGATTTGGTGGACTGCCAATTTAGCTTGGTCGGGATTCATTCCCTATAAGCGTTTCCTGGATATGCCCCCACTTATCTTAATGTTCTCTCAAACTTTCCACATACGTATTAATCGCATTCCCAGTTAACAAAAATTTAAACACGGGTATCAAGTAGTATAACAGTAAATGATATATAGTATAGTAGAAAGTATAGAAAATGCCAAACAAAACCTAGACCTCTTAGGAACTCTAATCCTAAAGATTCCCCAGCAGAGTCGCCTATTTTCTATAGCGTGTGATTTTTGTCAGTGACGCGACCACCTTACCGCAATGGTTGGAATTGGGTGCTACTTTCTGATTTCTTATTTATCCTATGAAGCTAGAAAGGAAAGGGATGCTATCTAAAACTAACCTTGCACGCATATGTTTTATTTAACAAATGCTAAGAGATTAGGGGTTCGGGGTCAGGTTATACAAAGGGAAGTTGTCAGTTACCCAGTGTATATATGGTTATCCATAGATCTTAGCATGTTTAAATACTTTCTGGTGTTTATTTGTTATGGGTTGGGATATTTTCTCCTTTGGGAGTGTTGAGAGAGTGTTTTTGTTGTTTTTGGGTTTTCTATTGTTTTTGGTAAGGTACTGGACCTAAAGTTTTTGATTTGTGTGCTCACTAAGATTTCGTAATCTTATGCCTACGTATTCCCGTAAAGATACTCGGGAAATCAGAGCAATCGTAGTTCCTCCTATTTCTATGGGAGGAAAAAGATGTTTGATGTCTTGTTTAAAGCCCAAGATTGAAGCTAAAGGTTTGACTGAGAGAGAATTTGTCATCTCTAAAGGGAGAAAATCTCACCTGTTCATCACAGTTGTTGAAGGGTTGGTTATAAAGGGGAATTACTTTAACTGGAATGTATGGAATCCAGCAATGCCATAATTTCTTTTATAAGGGAGATACCCTGAAGGAATGAACTTTAACTCAGTGTAGAGCAATGCCATTTTTCCTTAGGGATCTTTCATGCTAAGAGAAGGACATTGGCTTGGATGTAAATAATCTATAGGCTTGCCTCTTATGGCAATTAGGTGAAAGAGGAAGTTTACCTGGATAAAAGAGGGACCACAGCTTCGATTTTTGGATCAACAAGTGTGCCACTTACAACAGTTATCTGGAAATTTGGTTTTTTGATTGTCTGTTTTGATGTGTGTTGTACAGAGAAATGTCTTCCTACAGAGAGAACTCTTAATTTCCTTTGAGGGGATGTTGATTTTTGGGTGCCTTTATCAAAGCCCAAGGTTGAAGCTAAAAGGTTATTTTTGTCTTGTTTAAAGCCCAAGAATGAAGCTGAAATATTGACTCTACTAGGGAGTTTTATATCTATCTTGTACAAAGCCCAAGATTGAGGCTAAAAAGATATTGACTCTTCTGGGGAGTATTTTGTCAGTCTTGTACAAAGCTCAAGATTGAGGCTAAAAGAAATTGACTCCACTGGGGAGAGGTTTTACTGTCTTGTACAAAGCCCAAGGTTGAGGCTAAATCTGCAGAGGAAAAATCATTATACAAAGCCTAAGAGGAGGCTGGTTGGGTAAATTATTATATAAAGCCTAAGAGGAGGCTGGCTTCTACTGAGGATTATTGAGATCCAGAGATAGGTCCAAATTGGGGAATAAACTCTTGCCGAGGATTGAAGAAGAGTTGAAATATCATATGCCCTAAAGTTATGATTTTGTTAAGGTTTTATTGATAGTAAAGGTTTAAACTTTGAGTATAATAACCTATGGAGGTTTCAAACTCTGCTGGAGATTGATGAAATAATCAGGGTTTTTCCTGATTTTTAGGAAACTTGAGGGTTTCTTTGAGATCCAAGAGGAGATGAGACTTTCCAAGCCTACTGGTATGAAGAGGTTGATTGTTAACTGGAGAATGATCTTTGTATGATGCCCAAGTGGAGGCTGATGTTTTAAGGGATGAGAATCAACCCAAAACTGGTCTGATATTTTGGATTTCTGACTCTCTGGAGGATTGAACTAGTAGAAATGACTAAGTTCTCTCCTATACCTGTAGGAGGTCTTCAGGTCCTTGTACTAAGCCCAAGAGGAGGCTGAGAACTTCTAAGAAGCCTGAGGGTCCTTGTACAAAGCCCAAGAGGAGGCTGGGGATGCTTTTAGGAAGCCTATGGATTCAAGCCTAAGAAAAGTTCAAGAAAGGTTTCACCGGGAATAAGTCTTTTCTTTGCAGAACAGTTCTAGGGTTTGAATAAATTCAGAAGAGGTTTCACCGGGAATTAATCCTCTTTGGGGAAATGAATTTCTTGTGCAAATATTTCTAAGTTGTGACAGTCTTGATAAAAGTTTCACCAGGAATAATGCCTTTCTCTGTTCCATATTGTATAAGCCCAAGAAGCGGCAAGACTGTATCTGGAATTTCCTATGGGGAACTAGTTTTGACTGTATTGAAAGAGTAATCGCTGGTTTTATCTAGACCTAGACCTAATTGCTGGGGAAAACTCTAAGCAAGTATGTACAAACATATATATATATATATAAGCAAGTATGTTAAGAAGATAGTGGAACTTACAGTTGTGCAAGCCCAAGCATAGTAACTACAGCTGTATGGTTAGGTATTCAAGAAATTGAAGAAAATTTTGATAAAAACTTTGAATTTGAATCTAAATAAAAAGAAAAGTTGTTTTAAAAGGAAATTTGGGGCTTATACTCAAAGAGAGGCCCAGATGAATTCTTTCAAAAAGGTGATGACCGCGTCGTAGTTTTGAAAACCACAAAGGGACTTATACAATGACTGAGGCCCAAATTATTGTATTTACAAAAATGATGGGTCTTACACTCTATTTGAGGCTCAAAGTTTATTTTTATACAAGATATGGGACTTATAGCTCAAGGAGAGGCCCAGATGAAAAAAAAACAGTGATCGCACCGTCATTTTGAAAATTGTAATCGGGACTTATACAAGGACTGAGGCCCAAATTATTAATGTACAAAGGGGGTTGGGTCTTACACTATATTAGAGGCCCAAAAGTGTTTGAAAAAGAAGAAAAAAGGGACTTACAACCAAAGGGGAGGCCCAGATGAAAATTGTTTGAAAACGGTAATCGTGCCAAGATTTTTTAAAATTGTATCGGGAGTTATACAATGACTGAGGCCCAATAAGGTTTATTTACAAAGGGATAGGACTTACACTCTATCAAGAGGCCCAAAAATGTTGGAAATGAAATTTGTGAGGGTGAAAACAATAAAAACCCTAATTTGATTTAAAAATACATTTTAATTTGAATAAAATTAATTAAAATGATCAAATTTATCAAACATGTATGAAAAACAAGTTGTGATATTGGATAAATGTTTGAAAAATCATGTTTTATCCATAGAATGATTTGAAAATCATTTGAATTTGAAAAATCAAGAAGAAGAAATATTTTTAAATGCTTAAAAACAAATAAAAATAAATTCTTTACAAAAATATTAAATATATAAAATAAATAATATTTTTGTAAAATTTTTGTAGAATAAAATATTTTAACATTTTTATGAATTTTGAAAAAAAGAATCAATTCAAAAACATTAAAATTCAGAGAGAAATTAATTTTTGAATCAATTAATAAAAATATCAAAATATTCAAATATTCAAAATTGAAAAATGACGCCAAGAACAAGTCATCTTCTTCGCGCGAGCACTGGTTTTCCAGATTTACAAAACCTCTCATATCTCTCAGATTACTCAATGAAAATGTCTTTTGTAAACATGAAACTTGCTCATTTTTGAACAAGGATTACAACCATATAAATTAATTACATTTATATTAAGTGTGGAGTGAGAAATCTGAAGATGAACTCAAGAACCCTAATTTTTTCAAGAACATCATGAAATCCTATACACGATTCATACATAGCTATTGATTGAGGGGAAACACTCTACATAAGTTTAGAAACATGTTTGTAACTTGATAACACATTTATGATGCATGGATTATAGAGTTTCAGAGTGTTAGGCTTACCTCTTGCAGCTGGTGATCGAATTCTATGTTGGAGGTGTTACAGATGTTGTGCAATGATCTGGACAACTTCAATGGACCTCAAGTAATGTGTTTGAAGGCTTGGAATGGATTGAATCAGCTCAGAACTTGTTGTGGAACCTCAACTGCAAACAGGCCAAAAAGCTTGAGCAAATGGGGGGTGACTTTGTGATTCAGGTGTTCCAGATGAGTTTTACGGTCATGGATCACTTATATATGATGTATGTGAGGTGTTGGCATGATTGGTTTTGATAGAATTGCACTCAAATGAAAAAATCAAAAGTTGCTTGAATGAGAAGCAAAATCTATTTTTTTGAGAGTGATTTTGAGGAAAACATGTGTTCTGGTGCTTTGGTGTACTCAAACTGACCACCAATAGTGAATGGTGGCTGGGACAGTCCATTATCCATTGGTTTGCAAGAGTAATCTCAAGTCTCCTCTAGCCATTGACTTGAGTCAATTTTGCAGGCCTATGGTCTTCTGTTGCAGGGATAAGGCTTGACTCATTTAGTTGGATTTGCTTCAGTCCATGCCACCTTGATGCATCCATTGAATGTTTTATGACAAATTTTAAAGTTTTGGATTTGAACTTTGAATGTCACAAGCCAAATGATGAGGTTTTGGACTTGCAAGGCTCTATGGTGTTGTAGCTTTGCAGAGATCAAGTTCATTTCACTTTAGAAACTTGTCTTCTATGGTGACAAGGCTTTCCAAGTCCTGGAAATTACAAAATCGCGTGGCAAGTTCAAAACTGTCTTGTAAAAACAGTTTTGGAGATGCCATGTTTCCATGCTCATAACTCCCTACTCAAATTGAATTTGGAGATGATCTGGTACTCTTTGGAAAGCTTGTATGACATACTTTAACTTTGATGTCCACCAATGGCCTTGGTTCAGGTTGGTTCATAATGAAAAATGGCCCTAAAGTTGGTGAAAAATCAAGACAGATTATGTCCAAAATTTTCACTAAGTGTTGGAAAAAGTGGTCGTTTTCATGTTTTTGTGATTTTGATCAATCCATAACTCAAAATCCATAAGGATTTGTGTAGCGTGCAATTTTTGTCGGTCACGCGACCACCTTATCGCCATGGGTTTCTCCTCACCGCAATGGTAGGAGTGGGGTGCTACTTTCTGATTTCTTATTTATCCCGTGAAGCTGGAAGGGAAAGGGAAGTTATCTAAAACTAACCTTGCACGCGAATGTTTAACTGAACAAACGCTTAAAGAGATTCAGGGAGTTTGGGGTCAGGTTATACAATGGGGAGTTGTCAGTTACCCATCCTATATGTGGTTATCCACATGTTGTTAGCAATAGGTTCTGCTTTGTACTTGATGGTGTTTATCAATTGATGGGTTGGGAAAGTTACTTCTTTGAGAGGTTTTTTGAGAGAGAGTTTTTGTTGGTTTTGGGTTTTCCGATGTTTTTGATGAGTGAAGGTACTGGACCTAAAGTTTTTTATTGGTATGAAGGTACTGAACCTAAAGTTTTTTATTAGTATGAAGGTACTGGACCTAAAGTTTTTTATTAGTATGCTCGCTAAGATTTCGCAATCTTATGCCTACGTATTCCCATTTAAAGAAACAGAGAAATCAGAGCAATCATAGTTCCTCCTATTCTATGGGAGGAAAAGATGTTTTGGTGTCTTGTTCAAAGCCCAAGATTGAAGCTAAAAGGTTTATTTGTGTCTTGTTCAAAGCCCAAATGTAGCGAGCGATTTTGGACGTGGTTCTTAAGCATTGTCGCTCTGGGGTACTACAGGTCGATTCATTTTTTATCCTATTGAAGCTGACTAAGGAAGGGAAATAGATGTCTCCAATTTACCCTGCTTGCATACCGAGTTTAAACAGATGACTGTTGGTTTACAGATGCGGTTTAGATTGTGGGCCTCTCTCTTCTTATTTTGCTAAGAATGAAATGACGGGACTCTGCTATTGGTAGGATGTTAGGATTGATGCTTTTCGATTGATGTATGAAGGTACGGGGTTTTGGGTTTTTGATTAGTGTGCTCGCTAAGATTCTTTTGCAATCTTATGCCTACGTATTCCCGTTTAACGAAACAGGGAAATCAGAGCGATCGTAGTTCCTCCTATTCTATGGGAGGAAAAAAGTCATTTTGGTGTCTTGTTCAAAGCCCAAGACGTGAAGCTAAAGGTGGTTTGTATCTTGTTCAAAGCCCAAGATGTGAAGCTGAAGGGTCTATTTGTATCTTGTTCGAAGCCCAAGATGTGAAGCTAAAGGGTTTTGACTTTAGAGAGAATTTGTCATCTTTGTTTGTCACAACTGTTGGGTGACTGATTATAAAGGAGAATTACTTTAACTGGGATATGTGAATCCAGCAATGCCATAATTTCCATTATAGGGGATTTTTAACCTGAAGGAGAAGACTTTAACTCAGTTTAGAGCAATGCCATCTTTCCTTAGGAATTTGTCATGCTAAAAGAGGGACAGTGGCATGGATGTAAATAATCCAGAGGCTTGCCGCTTACAGTAATTAGATGGGGTGAAAAGGAGTTGTTGATGTTTGTATACTGTGAACGAGGCACAGATTTTGATGCTAAAAGGTTGATTGACTCAACCGGGGTTTCTTATATAAAGCCTAAGAGGAGGCTATTGACCCAACAAGAGGGTGTTTTTATGTGTCTCGTACGAAGCCCGAGAGAGAGGCTAAAAGGGTTGACTCAACAAGAGAGTACTTTTGTATGTGTCTTGTACGAAGCCCAAGACGGAGGCTAAAGGCGCTTGACTCAACAAGAGAGTCTTTGTACCTCGTACGAAGCCCGAGTTAGAGGTTGAAAATGTTTGACTTAATAAGAGAGTCTTTTATACTCAACAAGATAGTGTGTTTGTATCTCATACGAAGCCCGAGATGGAGGCTAAAAGGGGGTTGACTCAACAAGAGAGCCTTTTATACTCAACAAGAGAGTGATTTGGTATCTCGTACGAAGCCCGAGATGGAGGCTAAAAAGGTTAACTCTGCTGGGGAGAATCATTGTACAAAGCCCAAGAGGAGGCTAGGGTGCTGGTGACTGTTTCAGTTTAGTGACAGGTCCAGTGTGTTGGTTAAAAGAGAAAATCAGTTCTTATATGGGTAATGTTGTACTTTGAGATTGATCAGAGGATCAGGGGGATTTCCTGTTCTTTAAGGAAATGGAAAATCCAAAGGGTATTGAGACTGTCCAAGTCTACGGGTGTTTTGAGAAATCGATTCTCAGGTAGTGAATGATCTTTGTATGATGACCAAGAGAAGACTGATATGTTAAGGGATGAAGTTCAACCCATAAACTGGTCTGACACTTGACTCAGAAAGACAACTCTAGCAAATTGATGACTAGGTTCTGTTCCTATACCTATAGAGGTCTTTGGGTCCTTGTACTAAGCCCAAGAGAAGGCATGAGAGCTTTTAAGAAGTCAAAGGGTCCTTGTACAACGCCCAAGAGGAGGCGGGGATGCTTTTAAGAAGCCTGTGGGTCCCCAAACCCCGAGAAGTTCAAGACATGCCATTCACCGAGAATAGATCAAGCCAGGAAAGTCCGAGAATTTGGAAGAAACTCAAGAGATGTCATTCACGGAGAAAAGATCATCTCTGGGGAGTAGAGTTTCTATGACAATTTCTAAGGGTGACAGTCTGAGAAAGGGTTCACCGAGAATGCTGCCTTTCACGTCTCCATATTGTTTAACCCCAAGAGGAGGGAAGACTGTGTCTGGTAATCCTATGGGGATCTAGTTTTGTTTGTATTTAAGAGTGACCAACAGGGCTTTACCTAGTGCTAGACGTAGTTGCCGGGGAAAACTCTAAATAACTATACTAGTATTACACAATTGATATTTGACGAGTATATAAAGGTTTGTGAAAGAAGACTTACATTGAGCAGCCCCACAATACAGTTATATATATGAAAGCGGATAAAGAAAGCGGGTAAACACTTACTCGGTTGTAAAGCTTCCATGCTGTTTGGTTAGTTTGTTCAACAAAGAAAGCTTTGATAACAATATTATATTCAAAATCAAAGGAGAAAGTGCTTTGAAAAGATTGTTGGGGCTTACAGCTCAATGAGAGGCCCAAGGTTTTATCAGTGATTGCACTGTTGTTTTGTACATTGTACAGGGACTTATACAAGTGACTGAGGCCCAAAAAGATTTTCTGTACAAAGGGATGGGTCTTACACTCTCTCAAGAGGCCCATGAGTGTTTGAAAATGATTTGTTTGAGTGAAAATCAAGGAAACCCTAAATTTGTTTTCTTTTAAAAGGAAATATTTAAATAAAATCAAATAAAAATGATAAAAATACCAAATAAGTTTGAATAAACCACTTGTGATTTTTGTTGAGGGTTTGATAAATGAGGTTTTTATCACAAGATAAATTAAAACTCATTTAGGTTTGATTTTCATAGTAAATATTCACTTTTAAATGCTTAAAAACAATTAAAAAGGAATTTATTCACAAAAATACTAATTATATTAAATAACTAATATAAATTTAATTTTTTTTGTGGAATAAAATATTTAAACATTTTTGTGATTTTTTGCAAAAAGAACCAATAAAAAATAATTAAAATTGAGGGAGTTATTAATTTTTCAAATCATTAAAAATAATAAGAAAAATAATTAAAAAGTGGAAAAGATAGCAAAAAGAGGATCTGGGGCGAGGGGGATTCGAACCCCAGATCTCTTGTGTATAGGGCGCGCGCCTTACCACTTGGGTGGTGATACATCCGTTGATTGAAATACAACCACAAATCTACAAGGCTTGCCTTGCTTTTGGCCTGGCCCAAGGCAAGGCAAGGCAAGATTTTGGTTGAAAACGTGAAGGCCATAAATTTCTCATTTCTCCATGGATTGGGACAAAATTTAGGTCTATCCTGCCTAGAATTTCACAAGGAATCCAATGGTGGTGGTATTTTTTTCAGATGATGCTCCTATTGAAAAACCCGATAGTGGTTTTGAAATAGGCCATGATTTGCATTTTCTATGCCATCTCTTGGTACAAGCATGAATTACATGATAAATTGGTGCAAACACAACACATATAACATGTATAAGAGATGCAAGATCAGTGGACATCAAAAGAAAGCATGGTTCAAAGAATCCAAGTTGTGATGCTTACCTCTTTTTGGAGCTTTTGTGCAATCTGCCAAGCCACTTGTTCCAGAAATGATTTGATGCTTTGAACAACCTCAAATGATCTCTTATAAGCTTTTAGGATGGTTGGAATCAGCTGGAAACCTCAGGAACAAGTTTGAGCTCTTTCTTGCAAAAGGGGCAAAAATGGCCAAAATAACAACTCTCTCAAATGGTGTTCTAGATGGGGGGAACCATTTGGGACAGTTCAAGGATGATATTTGGAGTGTGTTTGAGGTTTTATCTGGTTTTAAAAATTCACAAAAGTCACTTGTGAGAGTTTTATCATGGTTTGAAAAATGCACAAAAGTCTTATTTTGAGGTTTTGAGAGGTGACTTTGAGATTTTGATGTTACAGGTCACTTGTGAGAGTTTGGACAACTTAAATATGATATATTGGATGTGTTTGGATCATGAGCTGTGATGGAAATGCTCTCTAACTCAAAAACTCAGAGTTACCTTGCTAAATAAGGTATTTTTGCCTAGAGAAAGTGATTTTGAGGAAAGCAAGTGTTGTAGTGCTTCAGTGTACTCAAACTGAACACAATTGAGCTCTATTTATAGTAGAGCAAGTTTGTTTTGGCTGCAATAGTGAATGGCAACTGCAGCAGAGGTTTGGCCAATGTTGAGCAATGAGAATCCAAGTCTCCTCTAGCCATTGACTAGAGGTTAGGGCACAGGCTGCTGGTCCCCTTGGTCTTGGATAAGTCTTAACTGAATTCAGTTGGAAATGGCTCAGTCCATGCCACCTTGGTGCATCCATTGAATGCTCCAATCCAAAATTGGAGTCTTGTCCCTCTTTTAGGCATTTCTAGGTTTGGCATGCTACTTTTAGTTCCAAGGACTTGGGAGGCTTGGGATCAGAGTTGGTTCCTCCTTGGTCTCCCCTTGAGGTGTTTAGATGGATAAGTGTGTTTGTCATTTGCACAAATTTGGCAAATTGAGCAAAATGCACAAATCTGCCTTGCTTTGACAGTTTTCAGCAAGGCATATTACCATTGTCATATCTCATGGCTCAAGTTGAGTTTGGTGAAGTTCTTGGTCATTTTGGAAAGCCCTCATATGATACAACAACTGTTGGATCATAATTGGTTTTGATACTTTTTGGATCCAAGTGAAAAATTCCCTTACATTTTGAAAAAAGTAAGACAGATTCTGACTTGGTGAAAATTTCACTAAGTGTTGGAAAAAAGTGACATTTTCACTTTTTGTGATTTTGATCATTCCATGACTTAAAATACATGAGGAATTGGAATGAGTTGTAGTTGAAGCTTTTGTAGAGGGCCATGAAAGCTACAAATCCAGCTTTGAATGGGGAAAAATGGCCATGTGGTTTAGGAGTTATGATCCTCCAAAGTTGGTATCCTAGCCACTTTGTTCCATAACTTAGAAAAATTTCTAAGTTTTTATGGTTACCCCTTTTACAAGTTATCCCACTTTTCTTGATTTTTCTTGATGAATGATGATTCAAATCACACATTAACATCATTTTAGGGTTCAATAACCATAATTGTGAAAAATCTCAAAAAGTCAAAGTTTGACTTTTGTGCACTGTTGACTTTTTATCAGATGAATTCCAAATTGTGCGATCCTCTATGAAATCAAATCCTTGACCTAAATCAAACTTGATGGATTGATTTCATAGGTGTTATAGGGTGTATTGAATCATGTCCTAGGGTTTGGGAGTATGTCCTGGTCAAAAGTCAAAGATACAGTTGACTTTTCTCGCGAAACCCTAACTGTGGTTCAGATGAAATTAAAACTTGTTGCTCAAGCTTCTTGGATCAATCCATTGTTGTAAATGGATCAATATGGTGTATTAGAGACCCTCAAATCATTTCTTGAGGTCTTGGCTCATGCTTTGCCCCAAAAGTCAACTTAGGGGTGAATTAGGTCTAAAAACCCTAATTCCTGATTTTTTGTGAATGCATCCCCTGAGGTTAAATTGACTTGATGATTGGGTCCATGATGTCCCTTGGAGAATCATAGGTTATGCTTTGAAGAATTGGCTTATTCCCAGAGGAAAAATTCCATCTGGAGGCCTTGGTTGACCAAACCCTAATTTGGTGACACTAGCTATCTTGAGGCTTAATCCACTTGGAATGTTGCAGCCTTGTGCTTAATCCTTGATGTTGGAGTCCTCTTGATCCATTGTGGATGTTTGAGAGGCTAGACAAGTTGAATATCATGTCATTCCTTGATTAATCCTTTGTCTAAGAGCTCTGAGAGGGCTTCAAACCCTAAGTCTGATTGTAGTGGATGCTCACCCATCTTTGGGGAGACTAATGGTTCATCCATATTGTGATGATGATTTGCACAATGATGGGAAATCTTAGTGGTCAAAATTTGGGGTATGACACCAAGGTTGAAGCTAAGATATTGATTGACTCCACTAGGGAAGTCTTTATACAAAGCCTAAGAGGAGGCCGGAGAAGACTGACTCAATAAGAGAGTTCTCATCTGTCTTGTACAAAGCCCAAGAATAAGGCTAAAAAAGAAACTGACTATTTGGGGGATATCATTATACAAAGCCTAAGAGGAGGCCAAAGGTTGACTTTTCCGGGGGAATATTTTGTCTGTCTTGTACAAAGCCCAAGATTGAGGCTAAAAGGGAATACTGACTCTACTGGAGAGATTTATGCGGTGTCTTGTACAAAGCCCAAGATTGAGGCTGAAATGAGACTGACTCAACAAGAGAGTGTTTTATTCGGTGTCTTGTATAAAGCCCAAGATTGAGGCTGAAAGGTAGTTGACTGACTCAGCTGAGGATTTTTAGGTGTCTTGTACTAAGCCCAAGATTGAGGCTGACCTTACTGAGGAAAATCATTATACAAAGCCTAAGAGGAGGCTGGGAGGAATTGACTTTGCTGGGGAAGATATTGGTCCCAAGCTTAAGAGAAGGTTATGAAGATTTTGACTTTGTTGGAGAAAGTTTATATATGTCTTGTACAAAGCCCAAGATTGAGGCTAAAAGAATGACTCAACAAGAGAGTGTTTATGTCTTGTACCACTGACTCAACAAGAGAGTGTGGAAAGGTGATTGACTCAACAAGAGAGTGTTGTTAGGGCTAATTTTGCTGAGTAAAATCATTATACAAAGTCTAAGAGAAGAATGGCTTCTGCTGAGGATTATTGAGATCCAGAGGCAAGTCCAAAATAGGGGATCAACTCTTGCTATGGATTTACAGAAGAGTTAAGGTATCAGATGCCTTGAGGTTATGATTTGGGATAGTGTTATACTGATGATAAGCTGAGCCTGGCTAGGGAAATTTGGAAGAAAGTTTGAGTTTTTGAACCTACAGAGGTTTTAACTCTACTGGAGATTAAATGACCAGGGTTTCTCCTGTATTGGTAAGGAACTTGAGAATGGCTTTGAGATCCAATAGGAGATTAGACTGTCCAAGTCTACTGTTATGGAAGAGTTTATCTTTGTATGATGCCCAAGAGGAGGCAGGTGTTTTAAGGGATGAGAATTAACCCTAAATGGGTCTGAGGTTTTGACTCTGGAAAACTGCTCTAGCAAAGGATGACTAAGTTCTGTCCTATACCTTTAAGAGGTCTTCATGGTCCTTGTATTAAGCCCAAGAGAAGGCATGAGAACTTCTAAGAAGCTGGAGGGTCCTTGTACAAAGCCCAAGAGGAGGCAGGGATGCTTTTAGGAAGCCTGTGGGTCCCAAACCTAAGAAAAGTTCAAGAAAAGTTTCACCGGGAATAATCTTTTCTTTAGTGAATAGTTCTAGGGTTTGAAGAAATTCAAGTGAGGTTTCACCGGGAATTAATCCTCTCTGGGGGAAATGAACTTCTTTGATAAATTCTAATAGTGACAGCCTGAGAAAAGTTTCACCGGGAATAATGCCTTTCTCTTTGTTCCATATTGTTTAAGGCCAAGAGAAGGCAATACTGTATTTGGAAATTCTTATGGGGAACTAGTTTTGACTGTATTTAAGAATGACCAACTGGCTTTACCTAATTCTAGACTTAGTTGTCGGGGAAAACTCTAAGCAGATATACAAGTATATATACAGTTGATATATGACAAGTATTTAAAAGAGATGAAAGAAGAACTTACAGGTGAGCAAGCTTCCAGCAATACAGTTATATATATATATGACAAGTATTTAAAAGAAAGTTGTTTAAAACTTACAGGCGAGCAAGCTTCCATTGTAACAACTGTATGGTTAGTTGTTCAAGAAATTAAAGAAATTTTTGATAACAACTATGAGTTTTAACCTAAATCAAAAGGGAAAGTTGTTTTTGAAAAGAAGATTGGGGCTTACACTCAAGGAGAGGCCCAGATGAAAAACAGTGATCGCACTGTTGATCTGAAAATGGTATCGGGACTTATACAACGACTGAGGCCCAAAAAAGGTTTTCTGTAGAATGGGATGGGTCTTACAACTCAAGGAGAGGTCCAAAAGTATATTTTTGTACAAGAGATGGGGCTTACAACTCAAGGAGAGGCCCAAGGAAAGACAGTGATCGCACCGTCGTTTTGAAAACTGTATTGGGACTTATACAATGACTGAGACCCAAATTATTTTATGTACAAAAGAGGGTTGGGTATTACATTCTATTAGAGGCCCAAAAATGTTGGAAAAAGAAAAGAAATGGGACTTACAACACAAGGGTAGGCCCAGATGATTTTGCTTTGAAATGGCGATCGCGCCGAGATTTTTGAAATCACAGTGGGACTTATACAATGACTGAGGCCCAAAAAAGGTTTTCATGTACAAGGAATGGGTCTTACACTCTATTAGAGGCCCAAAAGTGTTTGAAAATTTAAAATCGAGAGGAAACCCTAATTTTAAATAAAATGTCATTTTTCAAAGGAATTTAAATGAAAAAAATGATATTAAATACCAAATATATTAAAAAACAAGTTGTACACTTTGAAATATATTTTGAAAAATCATGTGTTATTACATGGAAGTTTGAAATTCAATTGGTTTTGAAAGATCAAAGTGGGAATTTCATTTAAAATGTTTAAAACAAATAAAAATGAAATTAATTACAAATTTCTAACTATATTAAAAAAATAATATAAATTGGATTTTTTTGTAAAATAAAATATTTAAACATTTTTGTGAATTTTGAGAAAAAGAATCAATTCAAAAACACAATTATTCAGAGAGAAATTAATTTTTGAATCAATTAAACAAAAATAACCAAAATTCAAAAATTCAAATAATTTGAATTATGGCGCCAACGGTCACCTTCTTCTTCCTCGTGACCGCGCCATGGATGATATGCATTTTCTCACTTTTCTCTCTGATTACTCAATGGTTTTGCACGATTCAAGCACTAATCTTGTTTGTTTTTGAACAAGGATCACAACCATATAGATTAATTGCATTTATATTAAGCATGAAGTGAGAAATCAGAAGATAACCTCAAGAACCCTAATTTCAGCATGAACACAATGAAATTCCATACACGATTGATTCATGGCAATTGATTGAGGGTTATTACTCTATATACATGTAGGAACAAGATGGTAACTCACAAATTCATTTATGATGCATTGAACATAGAGTTTGAAGGTGTCAGGCTTACCTCTTGTAGCTGGTGATCGAGTTTGGTGATGGAGGTGTTGCAGCTAGGTTCCAATTATTTGGACAACTTCCTTAGATGCCTGGAGTGTGTTTGAATGCTTCGAGTGGATGGAAATAAGCTGGAACTGGTTGTGGTACCTCAATTGCAACCCTGTTAAGAACTTGAGCAATTGGCTGGTGATTTTGTGAATTTGATGTTCCAGATGTGATTTTGTGTTATGGATCACTCATATATGATGTTTATGAGGTGTGTGTGTGATTGGTTTGGTTGGAATCACTCTCAATCTCAAAACCCGATAGTGACTTGAGTTAGAAGGCAAAATTGGAGTGAAAGGGAGATTTTGAGGAAAGCATCAGTTTGGGTGCTTTGGTGTACTCAAACTGATCACAATTGAGGTTTATTTATAGCATGTCAAGTTTGTTTTGGTAGCAATAGTGTGTGGCAACTGCAGCAGGTCTGTGGTCAATGGGGATCAAATGGAATCTCAAGTCTCCTCTAGGCATTGACTTGAGGTTAGAGAACAGGCCTATGGTCTTTTGGTTCAGAGATAAGGCTTGACTCATTCATTTAAACTTGCCTCAGTTCATGCCACCTTGATGCATCCATTGAATGCATTGAAACAAAATTGGATCTTGGCACTTTTTAGCCTTTTTAGGATGACATAACTATATGTAGATCATTGGACTTGAGAGGCTTGGGGATCAGATCATTCCCTTTTGATTTCATCCTCTGAGGTGTCCAAATGGATGACAAGGCTTGGAGTTGTCCAAATTTTCCAAATCGAGCAAAACACCAAATTCTGCCTTGTACAAGACAGTTGGAAATGGTGATTTTGAGGGGATCATATCTCCCTGCTCAAGTTGAGTTATGGGAGGCTCTTGTGCTTTTTAAAGAGCCCTCATATGATACAAAACATGTGTGATAATAGTTTGTTTTGAAACTATTTGGATCCAACTTAAAAATCCTCATGAATATTGATGTTCAAGGCTCGTAACTTAGGCAGAGTTTCACTAAGTGTTGGAAAAGTGCCATTTTCCTCATTTTTGTCATTTTGATCAGTCCATAACTTATAATACATGAGGAATTGGAGTTTGAGGTAGTTGAAGCTTTTGTAGAGTGTAGGAAGACCTACAAATCAGGCTTTGGATAACCCAAAATGGCTGCTTGGATCTCAAGTTATGATCCTTGGAAGTTGATACCAAAATCACTTTTGTTCCATAACTTAGAAAAATTTTAGTTTCTTATGGTTGCCCCTTTTGCAAGAAACCTCTCTTTTCTTGATTTTTCTTAATAAATGATGATCAATACCATACATTAACATTATTTTTGACTTAGGGGAACCATATTTGTGAAAAATTCCAAAAAGTCAAACTTGATTTTGTGCACAGTAGACTTTTTATCGGATGAAATCCAAACTGTGCGATCCCTTGTGAAATCATGTCCTTGACCTAAATCAAACCTAATGGATGGATTCCATAGGTGTTATAGGGTGTATTGAATCATGTCCCAAGGTTTGGGAGCATGTCTTGGTCTAAATTCAAAGGTACAGTTGACTTTTCCTTTAAAACCCTAATTGTGGTCTTGGTGAAATTAAAACTTGTGAATCAAGCTTCTTGGATCAATCCATTATTGTAAATGGATCAATGTGGTTTGTTTTAGGCCCTTAAATCATGTCTTGAAGTCTTGGCTCATGGTTTGTCCCAAAAGTCAACTTAGGGGTGAATTAGGTCAAGAAAACCTAATTCCTGATTTTTGGTAAATGCATCCCCTGAGGTTAAATTGACTTGATGATTGGGTCCATGAGGTCCCTTGAAGTATATTGGGTTGTGCTTTGAAACATTGGCTCATGCTCAGATTAAAATTTCCATCTGGAGGCCTTGGTCGACAAAACCCTAATTTGGTGACACTGGCGATCTTGAGGTTTGATCTACTTGGAATGTTGCAACCTTGTGCTTGATTCTTGATGTGGGAGTCCTCTTGATCCCTTATAGGTGTTTGAGAGGTTAGATAAGTTGAATATTATGTCATTTATTGATTGATCCTTTGTCTAAGTGCTCTGAGAGGGCTCAAAAACCCTAGTTCTTGATTGTGGTGAATGCTCAATCATCTTTGAGGAGATTGATGAGGCATGAAAGTACATCCATATTGTGATGATGATTTATACAATGATGGGAAATCTTGGTGGTCAAAATTTGGGGTATGACAATTTGGAATCTTTTGTAGTTGATACTTTTGAAGTATGTCATGTGAACTTTAATTTAAGCTTTGGATGGAAGAAAAAGGCCTTAGGGTTTGGGAGTTATGACCTTGCAAATTTGGTACCAAATCCATTTTGTTCATAACTTAGAAAATTTTAAGTTTCTTATGGTTGCCCCTTTTCCAAGTAACCTCACTTTTATTAATTTTTCTTGATGAATGATGATCAAAACCATACATTAACATTGTTTTTTACTTAGGGGAACCACATTTGTGAAAATTTTCAAAAAAGTCAAACTTGAATTTGGGCATAGTTGACTTTTTGTCAGATGAATTCCAAATGGTGTGATCCTTTATGCAATCAAGTTCTTGACCTAATTCAAACCTAATGGATGGATTACATAGTGTTTTAGGGTGTTTTGAATCATGTCCCAAGGTTTGGGAACATGTCTTGGTCCAAAGTCAAAGGTACAGTTGACTTTTTCTTCAAAACCCTAATTATGGTCCAGATGAAATTGAAACTTGTGAATTAAACTTCTTGGATCAATCCATTGTTGTAAATGGATTAATGTGGTGTATTTTAGGCCCTCAAATCATGTCTTTAGGTCTTGGCTAATGTCTTGCCTCAAAAGTCAACTTAGGGGTGAATTAGATCAAGAAACCCTAATTCCTGATTTTTGATTAATGCTTCCCCTGAGGCTATTTTAACTTGATGATTGGATCCATGAGGTCCCTTGGAGCACTTTGGATCATGTTTTGAGATATTGGCTCATGCCCAAATGAAAATTTTCATCTGGAGGCCTTGGTCGACCAAAACCCTAATTTGGTGACACTGACGATCTCGAGGCTTGATCCACTTGGAATGTTGCATCCTTGTGCTTAATTATTGATTATGGGAGACCTCTTGATCCTTTATGGGTGTTTTAGAGGTTAGACAAGTTGAAAATCATGTCATTTCTTGATTGATCCTTTGTCTAAATGCTTTGGGTGGGTTCAAAAACCCTAATTCTTGATTGTAGTGAATGCTCAACAATCCTTGAGGAGATTGATGAGGTATGATGTTACATCCATATTATGGTGATGATTTGCACAATGATGGGAAATCTTGTGGTCAAAATTTAGGGTATGACAGAAAGCAGTAATTCTATCATATCCCTTGTGTATATATTTGAACAGATATTTGATAGACGTACTCTGATTACACTACTTCATGTTTATATGAGCTTGGTACTTCAAAAGTAGCATTGTGTTGTAGGGGACAACATGTCTATCGTCCAAAGGGATGTAATTTTTGTGAATTATGTGTGTAGATGATCTTCTTCTATACAAAGGATAGCCTTCGGCATCGACACTTGTATTCTCTATGAATTGCTTTGGAAAGAATTTGGTGCATTTTTTGTTCTTCATACACGGTGATGATTCTCTCGACAAACCACATGGACCATGGAGCATATGTGATTTGACCAAATTGTAGCAAGTACGATGAAGTTCGGGGTCAGGTATTTTAGCACAAATTATTCGGTCAATGTCGGATGGGGTGGGATATTTACTTTTTGGTTGTAAGAATATCACAATGTGAGCATGAGGTAGGCCTCTCTTTTGGAATTCTATTGTGTACATAACTGAAAAATGAAATAACATAGTAAGATTCATTAGTAAGACAGTAACTGCATTACAAAAAATAATATGGAATGGTAATGGGAAGGCTTACTTGCTATAAAACGGTCAAGGACATGTTTCTTTGTGATGTCGCGCATTAGTTGGTCGAACTTTATTTTGAACACCTTAGCTACAATATCAGGACGGTCGTGTGCATTTAAGTTATTTGGATCCAACTGTCGTTTGATTTCAGGCCAATTTGGGTTGCAGGTAAAGGTTATAAACAGATCAGGGAACCTCAACTTACTTAAAATTGCCATTCCATCAAAATAAAGTTGGTCCATGTACCTCTTGCTCCCGACGAAACTTGAAGGCAAAATGACATGTTTCCCTTCCTTTCCACTCAGTTGCGAAGTCCCCACAGTAGACTGCTGTTGTATGTTGCTATACTTGCCAACCCTTAGCTTAGATTGATTTTTCTACAACCAATTAAGACGTTCGGTTTCCATCATCGTGTAACCATCAACCAAAAATTGTTGGAATAGCCGTCTCGAATGTAGTAATGTTTTAGGTTCAGCAACGCGTTCTTGGAGTCGGTAGCAAAGCCAATCCTTAATAGTTTGTCTATTTTTCTTTGTCACGGTTGTTTCGTGTTGGTACTTATAGAGTATATTATCCCTGTAACCATCTTCCCCATATGTAAAAATCAAAGGGTATTGGTATCCAAGATAAGCTGGGTGGAACTCATCGATCCTTTGAAGGCCACCATCACGCTCATGGATTATGATGTCTCTTAGTTCAGCAGTGTCAACATCACCAACAATTAGTGCAACAACCTCCGAAACACTGGGCGTGTTATAGACCCGACCATCACCAGGTCGACTCGATATCAGTTTCAACCTCAAGTCTTGAAATGCATTATCCCTTACCACATCCCTCGCCATTCTAAAGGCTTTAGCATGAACATTGTTATCGTCCAACGTTACCTTCAAGTTTGTGACAATATCCTTTTCAATATTTTTATTATCCCTGCAAAAACAATGAGCACAAATGTTATCGCAATATAGTGAACATAAATTAGTGACTACATGATGTTACAACATTTTATAAAAGCATGAGTAATACCTGAAACAATCAATTCTATTTTCGACCTCATTATTAGTGTCAAATATGTATAGTTGAGCATATTGCTGAGGTTCACCGATCTCTGGAAGCATGGTACCGATCCGGTGGCAAGTTTGACCATGTAGTCTCAGAGGCGGAGGCCTATTCCCCATGGAATAGGTTGTGTCAAATTTCATCCCAGGTGAAGTGAAGGAGAACATTGCGTTGTATGTTCTAATGTTGGCATGAAAATTTTTACTATGGCGCGAAGTTCTATCGAAGAGGAGTTGTTGAAGCAGAGGTGGAGGCTGCTTCATGGGTGGTAGGACTACTTTCCCACTTTTGCAGCATATATGAAACTTTGCTACTGCGATATGTCTATTTTTTGCTTTACGTTCCTGGTACCACATACACGCCTTACAATGCTCTAACTTCCAAACAGGGTCTCCAATGTCATAATACTCTGAAATGATAAAAATGAATAAGACTGAATGTTTAAATAAATGGAATGCCATAAAAATAGATGGATAATTCACCTTGAAGGTGAGAATCAAGGGAATCCTCCAAAGCCTCATCATTAGATTCAGATGAATTTCCCAAACTATACCCTGATCCATAATATGAGTTTTCATCTGAAGAAGAATAAGCAGCGTACGTATGAATTGGATGAAGGTTGTTGTTGTAGTTATTACTTGAAGCACCATATTGATGGGCATAATTAGGAGTGGGAGGTAATACCTTTGATGTGATTGATAATGATGTTGGTAGCATTGTACTCGCGTGAGTAGTGTTGTGGATAGGTGAAGAATCAATCCTTAAAGGAGAATGAGACAATGGTTCAAGTGTCTGTGTTGTACGCTTCATAGTTAGGTGTGAACTCAGTCGAGGTCTTAGTTGTGATTGTATCTGAAGAGTAGCATCCACCGGGGTTAAAGGAGTTGTGTTTTGTGTATCACTGGCATTCAACACGACAGAAGAGAATACTTTAGTAGTGGCACATGAATTGAAAGTGGGAAACAAATTTACTCCTGTATACACATCAAATCGTCTACGATTCGTAGGAAACGTAGGTAGTAAATGTCTTGTAGATAGGGCAGTATGTGTGGTGTTTACAACATCAGTCAACAGAGATGTCTTTGGTAATTGGAAGTATTTTGAAGTTGAGATGGATGGTGTTGATGTTGAGGCTACCATATTCTCCTTATTATTTACATGATTTTTATGTTTCTTCTCTATCAACAACAATTTTCGCCTCTTCCTTGCAATGGAAGAAGGCGTTTCAGTATCACTTGACATAGCTAAAGGTTACTTCAAATAGGTGTTCAACAATGAAAGTTAGCAAGTCTTCAATGTCCTTAATGTGGAACATACATTTTGGGATTCAGGGCATACATTTAACATACATATTGGAAACCACAGACACTGAAGGAAAGATTACAAATAGGGGTAACTTACCAAGGTTGCTGTTTTATCCAAGAAGCTGTGTAAAATGTGAAACCACACTACCTGGAAGAAATTACAGTTGAAGGGTACTTATCCAAAATAAAATAACCACAATGGTAAAAATAATGACTTGTCTCCCAACTAACATACCAATAATAAAATATGTGAAAGGTATGTTAGAGATGTAGTTGTAAGGCTGATGTGTATTGTAACATTATAATATTGGAAACGTGAATAGTACACAAAAGGGAGCACATGGGTTGGAGTTGACATATCAACATAAAGTCTGCAGTAGTGCATCGATGATAAAGGATGTTGATAGGTTTTTAAATGATTTTTACAAAGGAAATGCATAACCCCATGTTTTACTCAAGTATAACCTGTTAGTTGTATTGGTTAAAAACAAATTTGTAGTTCTCTAAAGGGGATTTCCAAATGGACGTAGAAGTGAATATCATGCATCACATAATATGCCAAATGTTTTGTTGGTGTTGTTTAAAGCATGGTTTTGATAACATAATTGACTTAGAAGTGAATATCATGCATCACATAAAATGCCAAATGTTTTGTTGGTGTTGTTTAAAAGCGTGGTTTTGGTAACATAAGTTATGAATTTATTCAAGGCTAAATGTCAAGGGGACAGCCGGTATATGAAGAATAAAATAAATTTGCTACCACCATATAGATAGGAGTCCGCAAGTTTGTGTTAAAGTAAAAGCAATTTTTGGACTCTGCCATAACAGTATATGTGTTACCATTTGCAGCTGTGATAGCTCTTATAGAATGATTATGCAAACAGGACCTAACCAAATTATACACAAATTGATTTCATAATCAACAATATAGATTTTGAAGTAATATTAGATAACATTGGGGATATTGTCGTTGACATTCCATTCTAAAGCTACTGCCATAGTTCTAAGGGGTAAGCCCATAATATGACCAAAATAAATATGTTACAAGCTTCCATAAATCCTTGCGATTAGTGATGTCATTGATCATTTCAAAGGGCCTCGCCATTTTGTGAATGTTGAGCAACAACAGGAAATGAAATCGGTGAGAGAGGAGACCAAACAAACAAAAGAAGAAGAAGAATAGTGGTACAGAAGAGAGATAAAGGAGTACTAGCTTGAATAGGGTGTAGAATGATTGAGTGGACATGTTTGAAAATCGGTTCCCAATGCAGGCACACAGTAATTCTGCAGAGCCTTCAAACACTTTCAACTTATTATTTCAACTTTTGGTTCAGTCTTAACTCACCTTAGGGTTATAGTTAAGTAGCTGTGATGTGGAGAAATGGAGATATAGTCTGAAACAAATTATGTCGTTCCATAGTTACTTATAGGGTGTATAAAGACTCAAATTGTCCTTATAAAGGTGGCGTGGAAGAAGATAAAAAAGGGTTAAAAAAATTATTACATAGGATATATATTTTCTTATATGGTAGATTGTGTCTATCGGGTCAGACTGTATAACACACTCCAGTACAACTTCATGGATTTCCTCTTTCATTCTCTATTCTTCCATTCAAAGATGCTTTCATTCTAAAGGGTATTTTGGTGTTAAGGTGACCCCTTTGGGGGCGAACCTTTGCTTACTAGAGGAGAATGAATCAGGGGAGATAGAGGAGCTCATCAAAAGCGCTAAAAGCTGGTTAGACCAGTGGTTTGTTGAGGTTAGAAGGTGGGAACCAGGTGATATTGATCCTAAAAGATTAACGTGGGTAAGAATTTATGGCATTCCTTGCCACGCGTGGTCGGTGCCGTTCTTTGAGTTCCTGGCCTCTAAGGTGGGCAAATACGTGAGCTGTGAAGAAGTTTCATCAAGTTTCACTGAGATGGATGTTGCTAACGTCATGGTCAGAACTTCTTGTGGGATGACAATCAATGAGGTGTTCAAAGTTTCCATTAATAATATCGTGTACAAGATCAGAATGGTCGAAGAAACATTGAGATCGGTCTGTAAAACTATATTGAAGAGTTTAACAGTTGAGACGACATCAGATTCGGAGGACTCTTTATTGATGGAAAGTCCCCGTTGGTGGAGCTCCGACGACGAGAAGGATGGTGACGGAGAAGATGAAAATAGTGTATGTCGAGGCTCATCTAGGAGCAGGCCTACTCCAGGTGTAGGTTTCTCAAAAGGCTCTTTTGTTTATTCTGAGCTGAGAAATTTTGTTTCAGACAGTGTAGATCGTGTGAAAGGTGATGGGCTCGAGAACATAGGTCCCAGTTTTCAGAAAGAGACATTTGTCGATAGCCAGGTGAGGGGAGATACTGTGAAGACTGCAGACATTAATGAAGGTATGGTTGGGAAGTCAATAGAGAGTTTAAACCATGTACATCCTTTTCAGTCTAATAGTAAGGAGGTCTGTTTTGACGAGTTGGTTTTGGCCCAAATGGGTACTAAGGCCCATGGGGTGAATATTGGATCTGTGGTCAAAGGGAATTCAAAGGCCCGGAAAGAAGTGAAAAATTCGACTCTTTCAGAGGCAGTTACTAGAGAAAAGGGCTTAGGGTTAACTTGTGGATTAGATTCAATTTCTCTGTCTAAATGCATTAAAAGAATGTCAAAAAAAACCTTATGTTCATTGCTCAATTGAATTTTCTGAAGACCCTATTGAAGAATCCTATGAAAATTTGCAACTTTCGGTAATGGCGCGGGAAAAGAGTTTAGGAAGATGGAGAGGGAAAGAAGAACAGGTTCATCGTTGTCACTCTGTCACTAATTCTGAAGTTATGATAGGGAACAAAAGGTTTTGGGAAGAATTTGAGAGCAAGGTATCTAATAAAGTTCGTGAGATCGTAGTCTCTTTAGGAGTTAGAGGAGAGGAAGATGCGATTGGTATGGAGAAGAAGATACAAGCTTTGGAGAAAAGAGATGAAGAAAGTAAGTGCTTGAGGGAGGCTAAACATAAGGGGTCATTATGAATATTTTATCTCTAAACATGAGAGGGTGTGGCAGTTCTACGAAAAGGAAGAGAGTAGCAAAGTTGATTCAATCAGTTTGTGTGGATGATTGTTTTATTCAAGAAACAAAAAAGTCTGGGTTAGATAGTCACGTTGTTTTTTCTATGTGGGGTAACTCTGAAGTGGAGTGGGCAGCTTCGGATGCAGTAGGCAGTGCTGGTGGAAGGGTTATTATGTGAAAGATGGGATCTATGGACCTCATCTGCAGTTTTAGAAGGGAAGGTTTCGTAGGGGTCAATGCTATTTGGAAAGGGAGGGAATTGTTCTTTGTCAACGTGTATTCATCTTTCTCAATGGAAAAGATGAATAAGCTTTGGACTGATCTTGTCAATATAAAGAAGTGGTTTGGGAGGGGAGATTAGATAGTAGGAGGTGACTTTAATTATACAAATTACAAAGAAGAAAGAAAGGGTATTTTGGAGAGTGTTAGGAGTAAAGAGATGGAGGAGTTTCATTTTTGATCTGGAATGTGTGGATATTCCGTGTGAGGGTGGAACTTTTGCTTGGTTCAACAGGTCTGCAATTCAATGAGCAGATTAGATAGATTTTTACTGTCAGAGAAGCTGATAGAAGATTGGAAGATTATAGATCAACATATTGGGAGAAGGGAGATTTCTGATCACTGCCCTATCTGGTTGAAAACCAACTCTGTCAACTGGGAGCCAAAACCTTTTAGATTTGTTAACAGTTGGTTGAAGCACCCTGATTTCATTGAATTTGTCAAGTCATTTTGGAACTCTTTAGAAGTCAAGGGGAGAGGGGACTTTGTCCTTAAGATGAAATTGGGGAGTCTTAAGGAAAGGCTTAAAAGTTAGAGTAAAGAGATATTTGGGTGGATTGATGTAAAGGTAGAAGATGCTATCAAAGACCTAAACGATCTGGATGAGGAATTTAGTAGAATAGGTTTCTCCAATTTTGAAGATATGGTGAATAAGAGAACAAAGGCTAGTGAAGAGGTTTGGAAGATTCTGAATATGAAAGAGGAACTGATTAGGTTAAAAGCTAGGGAATTATGGTTGAAGGAGCGGGATAACAACTCAAGGTTCTTTCATAATGCAGTTAGAAGAAGGAGAAGAAGAAATAGTATTTGGTTTGTTAACACGGATAGAGGATTAGTGGAAGATGTTACAGGAGTTAAGAAGGAAGTAAGAAATTTTTTTGAAGAAAACTTTAAAGAAGTCTGCCACACTCACCTGTATCTTGAAGACTTTAATCTGAAGAGATTATCAGAGTTGGACAAGAGATGGTTGGATTCAGAATTCACTGAAGATGAAATCAAGGCAACAGTTTGGGGTTGTAATGGTGGCAAGAGTCCTGGGGCCAAATGGATTCACCTTTGCTTTCTTTCAAGAGTGTTGGGAGATCGTGAAAGATGATGTAATTAGGTTTGTCTTTGATTTCCATAGTAAACCTATGTTGACCAAGGCTGCTACAGCCTCTTTCTTATCCTTAGTGGCCAAAACTAAGAATCCTCAATCCCTTGGGAACTATAGACCCATCTGCTTAGTTAATTGCTATCAGAAGATTCTGTCAAAACTGTTAGCCGATAGATTGAAGAAAGTAGTAAGCTCTATTGTGTCCCCTGAACAGACAACTTTTGTACCCAATAGATGTATTTTTGATGGTGTTCTGGTTGCTATTGAGGTGTTAGATCTTACAAAACGTAGTAAGAAGAGTTGTATGTTATTGAATATTGAATTTGAAAGGGCTTATGAGTGTGTGTCGTGGGAATTTCTCAAGTCTTTGCTAGTTAAGTTGAACTTTGGGGAGAATTGGTTAGCTTGGATTGATTCTCTTGTATGTAATGGTTCTATGTCAGTATTGGTATATAGTAGTGCTACTATGGACTTTAGGGTTAGTAAAGGTTTAAGGCAGAGGGACCCTTTAACGCCTTTCTTTTTCATTCTTGTCATGGAAGTTTTAACACAGATGGTGAAGAAAACTGAGATTAAAGGTTTATACAAAGGGTTCAGAGTTGGTTCAGATGAGCATTATAGTATCACTCAGTTTGCTGATGATACTTTAATGTTAGGAAAGGCTGATTGGAATAATTTATGGTGTATTAAGGTTGTATTGAGAGGATTTGAAATGTTAACTGGCTTGAAAGTGAACTTATATAAGAGTAGAATAGGAGGTGTAAAAGTTAGCCATGTGTTCTTAGAAACATCATCTTCTTTCCTTCATTGTGAAATTATGAAGCTTCCTTGTGGCTTCCTTGGAGTTTTCATTGGAGACAGTCCCAGGAGAAGTTACTTGTGGAAGAATACTATTGAGAAAGTAAGAAGTAGGCTGGCATTTTGGAAAGGGAAACAATTGTCTGTAGGTGGAAGGCTTATCCTTATTAACTCAATAATTAATGTGATTCCTTTGTATGCTTTTTCTTTTTATGAAGTTCCTATAGGTGTTATTAAGGTTCTGCAGGGAATTCAAAGCAAGTTTTTTTGGGGTGGTTGTGATAATAAGAAGAAGGTTCATTAGGTGGATTGGAAAACTATGTGTTTTCCCTTAGAGAAAGGAGGGTTAGGCATTAAGGACTTGGCTTATTTCAATAAAGCTCTTTTACTGAAATGGAAGTGGAGACTCCTCAATTTTGATGACAGTGTTTGGAAGGGTCTAATGGAGAGTAGGTATAGTAAGAGGTTAGCCTTGATCATCAATAGCTATGAAGGGGAAGCATAAAAAAGGACCGAGTCGATATGGTGAAGGGATTTAAGGGGTATGAGTTTTGATAATGTCTCTAAGAGGGACTTTTTTGTTGAGAATCTTAGATGCAATTTGGGGAATGACATGGATATATCTTTTTGGCACAACAAATGGGTTCTTGAGGTTCCTCTCAAGGATGTATTTCCTAATCTCTATCTGTTTCTTTTGCAGGGTCCAGTTATTGGAGTGGAGAGGATTGGTTATGGAACTTGAACTTTTCTAATTTTCCTCCTGGTTCTGTTATGGCTAGGGAAAGGAGGACCTACTGGATTTATTGAAGTTTGTTACTCCTTTGAGTGATATAGAAGATGTTTTCATTTGGGATCCTGTTAAGTACCATTGTTCCTCATCTTCTGAAGGCTTCACGGTAGGATCCTGTTACGAGAGTCTTTGTCAGGATAAAGTAGACAGTAATATTGGAGAGGTGGCTCTTGTTGCAATGAGGAAATTGTGGAATGTGACTTTGCCGTCTAAAGTTAAAGTGTTTATGTGGCGTGTTGTGAGGGACAGGATAGCTACCAAGGTGCAATTGGCAAAGATGAATATTGTTGTTGGAGGAGGTGATCTAAACTGTGCATTGTGTGATTATGCAGAGGAAAAGATTGATCATGTGTTTATAGAGTGTGTTGTAGCAGTAGAGGTTTGGAATGGAATAGAAAGATGGCTTGGTATATCATGTAGCAGGCGAGGGAATTGTACTGAATTCATGAAAGAATTTGATGATGCAGTTTATAAAGTATCAGGCAACTCTTCTGGTCTTGTTGTTTAGGGTACTGTAGTGTGGTTTTTATGGTATGGTAGAAACTGTAGTGTTTTTTATTCCAAGCTTAAGTCAGTGGTAGATTTATTGAATTCTATTAAGTACTTCAGTTGGAAGTGATTATTTGCAGCTAGGTCATTAAATTATGTTTCTTTCTATGATTGGTTTACAACCCCTCTTGTTTGTTTTAAGGGAAAGAGGTAATTGTTTTGCTCTGTAAGGGTTGCTGCACCCCTTGTGCAGCCTGATATAAATTTCATTGCTTTTAGAAAAAAAAAGTTTATAGATTATAAAATAAGCAATTTAAATTGTAAATAATTTAATATTTTTCAGAAAACAGAATCTATTTTGTGGTTGTTTAACATATTTACTTCTGTTGTTTATAAAAAAAAATCAATTATCAAATTTGATTCTAATCAAAACATCTAGAAGTGATTATTTTATTTTTAAAAATAGTTTTTTAAATGAAAAACGGTAACAAACAAACTCTATAATTAAACACTAACTTTTTAAATTATATCATACTCTATTACATGTGATTAAATTATCTATTTGAATGTTTGTAAAAAAAAAAAATGATGTACAGTCTAAATTTTGTTTACATGGTCAATCAATTACGGTCATGTATCCCGCCAAGTCAGACCATAAATTTTTAACTAATTATATGACATAACAGAATTATATATTTCTATTAAATGACAAATTTTTTTTACACTATTAGTACGTCACTATTAAACTCAAAAATTTGCATTGTGAATCTACAATAATTAAATTACATTCTATATTTAATTGAAATGCACTGACAGTGTAAAAGAATTTTACACTGTCAGTTAATTATAACCGTTGGATGTAAAGAGAAATTTGACTTTTAATTTAATAATCTGTAAAATAACTCAAACGGATGATGGTGATGTATTGACAGTGTAAAAAATTTTACACTGTCAGTGCATAGTAATTAATCTCATATATATATATATATATATATATATATATATATATATATATATATATATATATATATATATATATATATATATATATATAATTGCATTATTATTTGAAAAATTAAAGAATAAAATATGAACCTTCCCCAGAAGAGTGTTTCTTTCCACCAAGTTGCTGAGAAAATGGCTGTATGTACCCATGGCATTGTAAACCGCTTCATCCCCATATGTATTTAATAAAAGGTATTAAAATGAATTTTGTAATAAAGAACAATCTTTTTCAACTAATTCTTGCCTTTTTTTTTTCTCTAATTGGAAACTTTTGTCGACATAGATGATAAAGGAGAATGTTTATTAAATCATCCTAATACCACACAAAAAGATCTTGCTATTTTCCATTAAAAGATCCTATACCCTACAAAATATACATATTGCGGGCAGAGATATAATTCTCAACTTTTTTATGACTTTACTCTTTAATGCTCTCACATTAAGTAGAAATTTAATCTCATTTGTTAAAATGACTGTTATATATTTTGTTAAGAAGACTTTAGCACAGAACATATCAACATAACACTATATTTAATTAAGATCATAGTAATCATTGAAATTAGGGGAAAAACATCATAATGATAACCTTATCATTTCATCTTTGTCAAGACACATTTTAATCTTAGAGAATTGCTATATCTTTTCTATGATTGATTGTAACGTTGGTGCTATAACAATAATTATAATTGGGTTCCATTAAGATTTTATATGTCAATGGTGTTCTCATATGATATGATGTAAAAAGGGAATCATTATAACTTATCAATCTATTATCAGTTTTTTTTTTGTTCCAATTTTTTTTAGAGATGTGTTACCATCATTAGAAAAATATGTATATCTATTTATTGGCAAGTACAATGTTTGAAGTAGTTAGAAATTTACGAGATGATGATAATACTATTGAATTGTAATTTTTTGTATAGAAGAAGGTTGTTCAACAGGGAAAAGGAATTTGTCAAATTGTCTAGAATGTGTGTCAAAATTGTTTTGTTATCGAAGTGTCGGAGGAGTAGCCTCGACATGGATTTTGCATTTGGGCCTAATTTTATAGTGTTAGCAAAATTTATATTTGAGCTTTACTTAGGGAGCAAGCAAACTCAATCTATAAATAAAGAGTAACACCTTTTATTATAATGTGATTCACTTGAATAAAATTGCAGTTTTGAGAGCAGAGAGTTTCTCTGCAGAAATTCTTCTTCTTCTCCTGTTTTGAATTGAATCTCTAATTTTCTTTCTTCCCAATTCAAATTTGTTTTCTTCTTCTCCATTACTGTTGGGTTGCAAAATCATTTTGCAATCAAGGTGTGATTGATTCATTCGAGTGAAGAGTGAAGAACAAGAACATAATTCAATCGGTTAATTGAATCTTGTTCATCAAGATTGATTTAGAATTACTCAAAGTCTTGAGTTTAATTCTAACATCTAGTATCTAGAGCACTGGTTGAGCGATTCATGGGAAAAAACACAATGGAAATGGCGATGAATCATCCGAATGGACATTTTCTGGAGAGTCTCCCAATTTTGAAGGGTCATAATTATGTGAATTGGTGTAAGCAGATGAAGGTTGTTTTCTGTTGTCAAGATCTTTGGGATCTTGGGAAGGAAGGAGTAACACCACTTGCAAAAAACACTTCAGATCAAGAAAAAGATGCATACAAAGAATTAAAGAAGAAAGATTATAAAGCTCTCTTTATAATTTATCAATGTGTAGATCCAGATAATTTCTAAAGGGCCACTGATGTAGAATCAGCGAAAGAAGCATGAGAAATCATGGAGAAATAGTTTGGAGGCGCAGAGTATGTGAAAGAGGTGAGGTTACAAACTCACAAAAGGATGTATAAATTGCTTCAGATGGAAGAAAGTGAAAACATAACAAATTTTTTCTCTAGGGTTACAAAATTGATGAATCAAATCAAAGTATGTGGAGAAGTGTTGACATTAATATCAGTTGTTGCCAAGATCTTGAGGTCGTTAGCTCCAAAGTTTGACCATGTGGTAGTAGTCTTAGAAGAGTCAAAAGATTTGTTAACATTGACAAAGGTAGAGCTTCAAGGGACGCTTGAATATCATGAACAAAGAATGGCTGAAAGAGTTGCAAGAAAGTCGAAGAGTGATGTGGCTTAGCAGGCGCAATCAACAAGAGAAAAGAAAAGCAAAAGGGAAGTGGTTCGACAACAAAAGTAGAGGAGGCTACAACAATTTGACTAGTCGAAGTCAGCAAGAAGGAGGCTGGTCGAATCAGAGAAGAACCTCATAGCAAAGTAACCAAAGAGGTGGTGCTACTGGCAGTGGATGAGGTAGTGGTCGAAAACCTGAAAAAAAAGTCACATTCAGTGTTTCAATTGTCAGAAGGATGGTCACTACTCTAGTTGTTGTCTTAAAAAACAAAAGAGCCAAGAAAATGATGCAAAGTTTGCAAAGCATGAAGAAGAAGAGATGTTGTTGATGGTCACAACAAGAGATGAAGAAAGATTCCAAGACCAATGGTACTTGGACTCAGGATGCTCATCACACATGAGTGGTAGGAAAGATTGGTTTGTCAACATAAAACCCTTAATGAAGAACATAGTGAAATTAGCATTTGAAGGTATTGGTGATGTTGTGATTATGAGGAAATATGGTAAGAGGTTAGTAATTTTGAATGTATTGTACATACCAGACATGAAGAGTAATTTGCTCAACATAGGGAAGTTGGTCGGAAAAAACTACAAAGTGTCGATCGAAGACAAGATGATGAGAGTTCTCGACTCATGAGGAAGGTTAATATTGAAGGCTCATATGCCTCAAAATAGAACCTTCAGGATTGAACTAAATGTGATGGAGCATAAGTGCCTTGCAACTGCGGCTAGCAGGGATGAATGGATATGGTACTATAGACTTGGCCATCTCAACTTTAAAGACATTAGAGATCTGAAGAGAAGAAATATGGTTTCAGGATTACTAGAAATCGACATTCCAAATGAAGTATGTGAGGAATGCGTGCAGGCGAAGCTGCACAAGAGCAACTTCAGCAAGGATGCAGAAAAAAAGTCGAAGGAAATTCTTGAAATCATATACTCTGATGTATGTGGTCCTATCTAGGTGGATTTGATTAGAGGTAATATATATTTTGTCACTTTCGCAGATGATTTCGATCAAAAACTATGGACTTACTTGATCAAGAAGAAAAGTGAAGTGATCGAGGTATTTGCCAAGTTTAAATATATGGTCGAAAGACAAAGTGGTCGAAAGCTCAAGATTTTGAAGACTGATGGTGGTGGAGAATACGTGTCGAAATAATTCGACACATTATGTGAGAAAGAAGGGATTGTGCCTGAAGTGGTACCACCCTATACTCCACAGCAGAATGGAATGACAAAAAGAAAGAACAGAACCATCATCAATATGGTGAGAATTATGTTTAAAGGCATGCATCTACCTAAAGAATTATGGGGAGAAGTTGTGTCGGCTGCAACATATATAATGAAAAAATGTCCGATGAAGAAGCTAGAAGGAGTTATTCCAGAAGAATGTTGGTCTGGTGTCAAGCCTAGCTTGAGTCATTTGAAGGTATTTGGATATATAGAACATAGACATGTGCCATATCAATTAAGAAGAAAACTTGATGATACGTCGAGTCAAATGATCCTAATAGGATATCATTCTAGTGGAGGATACAAGTTGTTTGACCCAGTGAAAAGGCAAGTAGTGATCCGCATGGATATGATCATAGATGAGCTTAAGGAATGGGATTGTATTGAAAATTTAAAGAAGGATTCAATGAGAATCTTATGTGAAGAACCAGCAAGAGAAGTCAAAAGAGAAGTTTGACAGGAAGAAGTCAAAGGTCAAGCAAGCACAAGCATACCTCAAAGAACAAGAAACGTGTCTGCAAGGTTGCAAGAATGTGTGATTACATCAGATGACGTGTTCGATGATGAAGGTGCGCTGGTACACTATGCTTTCTATGTAGGTGTCGAACCAGTCAATGCAGCTGAAGCATTGAAGGATTTGAAGTGGGCGAAAGCAATGAGTAAGGAACTAAAATCCATAGTCAACAACACTTTTTCACTTGTCGAATTACCTCAAGACAAGAAGGCAGTCAATGTGAAGTGGGTATACAAGGTGAGGTTGAACCCCAAAGGAGAAGTAACTCGATACATGGAAGGACTTGTGGCGAAAGGATTTCTTCAGAAAGAAGGAATTAGCTTCGACGAAGTTTTTGTACTTGTTGCTAGGATAGAAACAATCAGGTTGGTTGTTGGTCTAGCAAACTTGAACAACTGGCACATATGTCAGATGGATGTGAAATGTGCATTCCTGGATAGCCCCTTATATGAAGAAGTTTATGTTACACAATAAGTTGAGTTTGTGAAACAAGGCGAAGAAAACAAGGTATACAGGCTGCATAAAGCCCTGTATGGACTTAAGCAAGTTCCAAGAGCTTGGAATAAGAAGATAGATAACTTTCTAATGGAGAAGAAATTTGTGAAGTGTATAAATGAGCATTGAGTATATGTAAGAAGAAGCAATAGTGAATTGCTTATATTATGTCTCAAAGATTTCAAACATGACTTAAGTAAGGAGTTTGAAATGTCAGAGTTGGGAAATTTCTCATACTTCCTTGGAATTGAATTCTACAAGAGTATTAGAGGCTTGATGATGCACCAAAGAAGATATGCAGGCGAAATACTCAAGAAATTTGAGATGCAAGATTGCAACCCAACTTCGACTCTAGCTGAGCCTAGAATGAAACTGTCAAAAGACATAAATGAAGATGATGTCAATCCAATGTAGTACAGAAGACTCATTGGATCACTTCGATACCTTTGTCACATAAGCCACGATCTAGCATATAATGTAGGTATGGTAAGTAGATTCATGCAGAAACCAAAGGTATCACACCTAGATGCGACGAAGAGGATAAAGGTGTCTGAAAAGAACTCTCGACTATGGCATTTTGTTTCTTGTAGATGATGAAGAAAAAGAATGCAAGTTAGTGGGATACACTGACTCAAGTTGGTGTAGTGATGCTGAGGATAGAAAATCCACATTTGGATATGTGTTTATGTTAGGTGGTGCACCAATTGCTTGGAGTTCAAAAAAGGAACCAGTAGTGACACTGTCATCGTGTGAAGCAGAGTACATAACTACTTCTCATTATGCATGTCAAGCAACATGGATGGTGAATCTGGTCGAAGAGATTATAGGGAAGAATCATGGAACAATTACCATAAAGATCGGCAACATGTCTGCTATCAATCCGGCGAAGAATCCGATAGAAAATGGATAAAGAAAGCTCATTAAAATGAGGTTCCATTATCTTAGAGAAAAGGTGGCAGAAGCGAAGTTGAACTTGGAACACTGCAGAACTGAGAATCAAATTGCAAACATCATGACGAAGGGAGTGCAAGCTGAAGTGTTCAAGAGGTTAAGGTCTATGATGAATATAGATAACTTAGACACAATGAATTAGGTGGTGTGTTGAATTGTAATTCGTTGTGTTGAAGCAGGTTACTCGACAGGGACAAGGTAGTTGTCGAATAGCCTAGTGTGTGTGTGTTGAAATTGTTTTATTATTTAAGTGTCGGAGGAGTAGCCTCGACACAGATTTTGGATTTGTGCCTAATTTTGTAGTGTTAGAAAAATTAGGTATTTGGGATTTTCTTAGGGAGAAAGAAAACACAATCTATAAATAGGGAGTAACCTCTATTATTGTAATGTAATTCACTTGAATAAAATTGCAGTTTTGAGAGCAAAGAGTTTCTCCGTAGAAATTCTTCTTCTTCCCTTATTTTGAATTGAATTCCTAATTTCCTTTCTTCCCAATTCAGTTTTTTTATTCTTCTCCATTACTATTGTGTTGCAGAATCATCTTGCAATCAAGGTTTGATTGATTCACTCAAGTGAAGAGTGAAGAACAAGAATAGAATTCAATCGGTTGATTGAATCTTATTTATCAAGATTAATTTAGAATTACTCAAAGTCTTGGGTTTAATTCCAACAAATACTATGATGTAAAATCTTCATTAGTAAAAAACAAAATCATCAAGATGTTCAATTTTTAATATCAAGATATCAAGGTCAATCTCACTAAGGATAACACCTAATGTCAAACGGAGTTCGGTGTAATCCCTAATGATCTCTGGTTAAACAACTTTTGATGATAATGTCTATCAAGAAGTCTTATCAAGCCTTATTGGAATGAAGAAGTCAAAACTCATATGAAGTTCTAAATCAATTATTAATCAAGAAAGAGATCTTGAAGCTTCAAAGATTGTGAAAGAGAGGAAGTGTGAAAACTCGTCTGGTCCATGTCAGAGTGATCAGAGTATTGTAAATATATTATAACTTATAAATTACTAAGGCAATGCACACACTCACCTAAAATTCTTTTAAACCTCTCTAAATTTACAAAAACACCTTAAAATTAATAGAGAAACCACCAAGGTGCTTGTCGGATTGACCAAGAATGTTCCTAATCATTTAGGAAATTTATATATACTATTAATTAATTAGGAACATTAACCAATCAATTATAGGCATAAAGCTTCTTAATCAATTGAGACACATAACTGTTGTATGGTTTCCTTTTTTAGGAATTAGGGTTGTTGTATTTTGAAGCTCATAATCGACTAACGTTATATATTAATCAATTATCTCATTTAAAGCCCCATGGATCTTTTTCATTTTGACACAAAATTTTCACCAATAAATTAAGGGATTTTTATCACTTCGAAAACACACTAGAAAAACATATTTCTATATACTTTCTCACTTTCTAGTGTCTCCATTTCATTTCTTTCTTTTTCACTAAATTTCCTTAGTGCTTTGAGAGTGAAAATAATCAGTGAGAATTTTTGTTTCTGGTGTTAGGGTTGATGTTGTAATTTATGCAAGAAGACTTTGTCTCTTGTGTAATATCTCTTGTTTGGTTTGTGAGATTGTCTGTTATAATCTCTATTTGGTTATAGATGTCATCCTGGTGTAAAAGCTCTATTTGGTTCCGAGACTGTCCTAGTTTAACATCTCATCTTTGGTTTGGAGGATAGTTATTGTGAGACTCCCGTTTGGTTGTAAGAAGGTTTGTATGCATCACATGTGAAAACATTCATTTGATATAGTGAAAAATCTTAAAAATAAATTTTGGGGGACGAGAGTAGGCTAAGTGGTTAGGCCAAACATGAATAAATCTTAGGAAAATTCTCTTAATCCTTATCTCTATGTATTTTTTTTATTCACTTTGATTTATGATCCTTTATTTATTTCATGACTTATTCTTTGTTTATTTTACAAAATCATTTTAAATGCTTTAATTTATCCAAGAATATTTAATTGGACATCTTTTTTTTAAAACCAACACGTTTCACCCTTTCTTGTGTTTGGAGTCACATGTCCAACATTTTGAACATGCCTTAGCAGGTAGCATTTCTCAATGATATATAATTTTGACATTGTCATATTTACACCACTTGTTCGGTTTGATCCCCATCATCTTCCACTAGAGAGCTGGAGGAGGAGGGATAACCTTAGTTTGGAGTATCTAAAATCATACCATAAACTTTCTAGCTTAGTGCTGATAAATATGTAACTTTCTATGGCCTTCTTGGCTAACTTAAAGTTTTCCCTATCACAGATGGGTGGCGAGAAATGGTTCTTGCGTTGGTTGGAGGACTCAGAGCCCCTATGTCGCATTCATAGGTATTAATGGTCTTCCTCTTAGTGTTAATTTCCTCGCTTTTTATATAGCATTCTACTCTAATCATAACATCTTTTATGGGATAAACAAGTTTTTAGGAAAGAGATTCGTTGAAATGCCAAGCCTTAAGTTTTCTTTGGAAGGCTCTCACAAATATTTTTGGTGAGGGTAAATCTCTTTAATGGTTACCTCGTTGAATATTTCTAGATACTATTTTAGGGACTTGGAGTGTCCTTGATTGACACTGAACAAGCTGGTTGTGGACACCTTATAGTGCTTTCTCTTATATAATTGATGAATCAACTTCCTAGAGAGATCTTGGTAATCACATATAACGTAGGTAGGTTCATGTACCACCATAATACCACCTCGTTCACTGTACCAGAAAGAAGTTCACATTTTAGGGTGTCAATGGTATCAATTATTTCCATCTTAGTGTTGATGGAAGTAATATGCTCCTACAAGTCACTCTTCCCGTTAAAGGTTATTAGTGAAGGTGGTTTGAAATTTTGTAGGACTGGAAATTTCTAAATCTCATCGAAGATGGATTATGGATCTAGGATCTCCAACCTCTCTAGTCAGTATAAATCATGTTGTCGAGACCAACCTAAAGACTACATCAGTTAACCTTCAATGAATCTCGTTAAACTCGCTTAAGACGGCCCTGACACATCCTTCATATTTTACCCCACTATCTTATACCTTTCATTCATAATGTATATATTCTTCAGCCTTGTCGAGAAGCCTGTTGAAGGTTTAGGGACTCTGATACCAATGATCTCAACAAACTTGGATTCTAGTTAAAGTACGAGACTATGCAGATATTTCTTTATCTCATCATTGACATTCTTTATCGGTATTGCTTCTCTGTTGAATCTTTCAATATAATATCATAGTGTCTTTTCTTTCTCTTTCTTAATATATCACAAGCTTTTTATTGACTTGAGTTGTTCTCAAGATGCCATGAAATATACGGAGAAGCATCTATGAAGTTATCCCCATGAATTTAGAAACTTGTTTCTTAACCCCCCAAACTAAGGCACGAGTCCTACCTTTAGAGTGAGGACAAACTACTTTCATTTTATGAAGCCTTTTGATCAACAAAAAATCATAAGTACGTTGACCAACTCTTCATGCTCATCGAGGTCAGTTGTCTCACATTAAGTTGCCATTCCCAACTGCTATTGGAGTTTCGTCTTGATGGGGGTACTTCTTGATCCTTCTGTTGAAGATAGTTTGGAAATAAATGTCTTCTTCTTCTCTGGAATCATCGTAGGACAAGAAGTGTGTGGCTATTTAGAGGCGGTACCCCGAGACCTCTATCGCATATCTTTCTATGCAAAATGTAACACACCAATTTTAGTAATTATTTATTTATATTAATTAATCGAATGATTTTATGCATAATTGATATATTGGATTTATTTGAATTATTTGGTTTATATGAATTAATTGATTTATTTAATTTATTTGATTTATTGGATCTATTTAAAATAATTGATTTATTTGATTTTATTTATTTATTTTATTTATTTTATTTGATGGAATAAAATATAGAGTTGGTAGAATTAGTAAATGGACCTAAATTGGGAGTGTGAATAGAAAGTGAGAAAGTGGGTTAGTAAGCCCAATGGAATTATGAGAAAATTATGAGAATGACAAAATAAGAGAAGAAGATAGAATATGGTTAGAAGTTGGAAAGGAGACTAAGGAGAGAAAGAGGAGAAGAGAAGAGGAACCTAAGAGAAATTCAAGAATCCATGAAATTATTTTGAGTGTTGATGAGCATGACAGGTGTATGTGTGATGATTTGAAATTATATGTGACACCCTTATGTGATATGCATAATAATTTACTCTGATTATTTATATTTATTCTGCGGGGTTAAGAAGGGTGTTACACAAAACATTGTAGGAGCATCTTTCAGACGGAGGCGGTCAGGTTCTATGCCTTTTCTCGTCCCTTGCCCTCCAATTCTATAGCGGGTCATCATTGTGGTTGGTGATTACGTCGTCATGGAGCCTTGGAGATTAAGGATGGAGGTGATTTGGAATTTCAACTTCACTAAGTTGTTTGTTTTAGAGTTCAAAGTTACAAACTTTTTGTGGACTACCATCTCTAAATCGTGAGGTACTTTGTCATTCCCTTCTTGAGGCAGATCCAAATTGACCTCTTTTCATATGCATCTCTCCTTGGCTCTAAAACAGTAGCCACTATTTTTTATCCTTAAAATAAGTTACATCATGATACAAGCCCTGCATTCACATCCATTCGTGCTTATAAGCGCTTGATTGGTAGATTGTTATACGTTACAACCACGTGACCTGATATAACTTTAATTGCATAACAATTAAGCCCAATCCTCACAAATCCAACCACATATCATCATAATGCAACCACTAGAACTCTCATAAGCTTAACAATGCCTTGCCCGAGGTTTATTCTTCCTTAGAGATTCTAATATACAATTGGTTGGTTTTTTAGGTGTTGACTGGGCTAGATGTTTGGAATCTTGTAGATTGAACTCCAATGAATGTTTCTTCCTAGAAAAGTTTTTAATACCATGGAGAACCAAGAGACGATTAATTATTTCTAGATCCTTCTCGAAAGCTTAAAGATGTACTTACTTTTTTATATACAAGTTTCTAGATTGGAAGCTTACACCAGACTATTTACATTTAGTTGTTAATAATTCATCTTCGTGGATATTTATATATAAGTTTTTATTTTTTTTATTAAAAATTAATTTTAAATTTTCTTTATTAAACCTCAAAATCTAAGTTAGGTTTAAGCTTCTCATTCCCGTATTTAAACAAAACCAAAAACGGCCTTTCACAAGTTCTTCCTCATCATTCTCTGTATCAACATCCTTAGTCGTTCCTCTCATTTATTCGATGCCAATTGTCATCGTGCATCCGTTTTCCTCGGTTTCATTCCGTTCACAACCTCAGCCAAAGGTAAGTCATTTTTCGTTGTTTTCACCCAAATTTTGATGTGCTCAGAAGATAATTTTCAATCGCTTTTTTGTTTTTACATCTTGTTAAGAAATGTGGTTGGACCTAACTTACCATACAAAACCGAATTGTAGGGTGAGGATTGCCTCCACTTATAAGGACATGTTCAAGCCATATATTATTCGACGTAAAACTCTTAACACACACCCTCACGCCTAATACTGGACATCTGGAGAGTGGAAATAAATGGTGGGGCCCGATAGCGAAAACCTGATAGTAGGTGGTCCACCGGATCTTAAACCAAGGCTCTTGATATTAAGTTAAGAAATGTGGTTGGACCTAACTTACCCTACAAAACTGGCTTGTAGGGTGAGTATTTCCCCTACTTATAAGGATATGTTCAGGTCATATATTATCCGATGTGAGACTCTTTATACATCTCCCTCTCTTTTATTTACAAACATTTGATTCATAGGCTATGACTTCTTTTTAGGGTTTTTGGATTTATATGTTACTCAAAAAAGGTATGTAACTCTCTTTTTTTGTTCATTAGGATTTTTGAGAGAAAATGTTACAGTGTGCTAGTTTTTTTTCTATAGGATTTGATTTATTTAAGTTCCTCCTGTTTGTAAACAATTTTTTCTCTCAAAGTAAGTCTTTCATAAAATTCTTATTATTAGTGTTGGAAGGGGTTCAAGAGTGAGTTATTGTTTGGCTTGTCCAATCTCACTAGTGGAGTAGGTATTTGGTTTCTTACAAACTTATAGTATCCATACTCTATTTTTAAATTATACTTGTTATTCCTCTATTTAACTTAGGTTACATACAAGATATTTGATGTTTCAAAAATGGCCTTTTTAGTGGGGTTGGTAAAAATTGCATTTGAAGTTTAAAGAATTTCTATCATTTTCACTATATCTTTTAACCCTTTTATATTTTAGAATTTTTGGGTCACAAACGTAATATTGCATGTGTTAGAGCCATTATTTAATTAGTCAAAATTGCAGTGGTGTAAGTAATATTAAGTATGTGCCTAAAAGCATAAATGTCATGAAATATGATAATATTGTGTAAATATCATAAGTCAATATCTAATTTGATGAGGGGTCAAATTAGAATATTGAAAACTAAGAAATAAACCTAAGATTATTTATAGGGGTTATGATCCCCATTTGTAGAGTGAATAGAAAATACGCTCATCAGAAAAATGATCTCTTTATCCCATCAGAGGAGATTCAAGGAGTCATAAGGAACTCTATAATTGGAAGATCACGTACCCGACAACCTTCAACAATTTTCAATGGCAAAAACTCAACTACACTTCCGCTTTTATTCTCTGATTAAATTTTGATATGGATTTAAGGGATACAAGTTGATGGTATATCGACTTATAGGAATTATTTTTGAGTTATGTTCTTGATTTCTATATCGATAGAAATAATAAGGTTATGAGCATATCTAACATCATAATCATATGTTGGGAACTTTATACACTACATAAGCCGATTTATAGCCAGCTTTATCATTGTGTCCTTTATTGTCCGCAAAGGCATTGCCAATGGTGGAGTGGCTTTCACTACCATGCTGAATGTTTTTATCTCTGGTCTTTAAGTATTTTACACCTAGATTTCATAAACATCTTAGTGGTTTATTATAGTGAAGTTACATGATTAATGCAATTTTATTTATAAATTCTAAGGCCACTTGGGTAGGTACAAGAAATTTTTGCATTTATTAAAGTTTGCTTTTTTATTTTATTAGACTTCTCTATGGTTTACTCTTGTTTTATTGTGTTCAATTTGTATATCTTTTATGCATCAAATGTAATACTAAGACATGGATATGTTTCATTGCTTAGTGATACAGATAACATCATTATAGAGTGTATAATTTTTCTTAATTGTAAGGAACAGTATAATCTTTAATTATAATTTCTTATTTTTGAGTGTATGTAGAATTTTTCTTAATTTATAGTTTCTTCATTGCTTAGTAATGATGTATTTTTGTTTTAATGCATTAACCATTTTTTATTTTTTATAGATATTATTATGTTCTTGTTCTTTGAGATGTAATTATGTTTTGTTATCTTTGAGATGTAATTATGTTTTCTTATCTTTATTTAGAATTTAATTGAGGTAATTTTTATGCTTGATTCATGGTAAAAATTATATTATTATAGGATGCAAGTATACAACTATATCAATGTAGTATAAAATAAAAAATTGTCGAATCCATAGAGATTAATTTTAATTACCGTTATACATCGTTCCTATGTTAAGATAAGGCTACTCAAATGATTGGAGTTGGTGCACAAAAAATAATTAAAAGCAGTGAACCAGATTAAATTTATTAGATAACTAATAAGGAACTAAAACATAAATTTTTGTTTACTAACTCTAATCATACAAAACACAACAACTTATCATAATGAGAATAAATGTTTTTATAGAAATTACTCTACTAATGGTAACGCCTACTTACGCCAGAGTGTCACTGGACCTAAACCTATAAAATATCGGCTTTTGTAGTGTAAAAATTGAGTTTAAAAATTCCTTTACAAGTTAAAAATAGTTTCTGGTTATTTTACAAATGATTTCACTATCTTTAAATTAAAAGTTTGAATAACGAGGTCAGATACCTTTTTTCGCCCTTTTAGTACGTAAATGGTATCTCTGCGCTCCTACTTTCGTACTGAGTCTTCTCAACACAGAAAATTCAAAATGAAAACTTATTTATTTTCTCGCTAAATTCTAACCCACTTTCGTATGATCGTCTTAACCTATCGTTTGAATTTCTATGTCACATACCGGTCATGTAGATGCATAAATAGTATCTCGGTGTTTCTACTTTCGTAGCACACATTTTCTATTTTAAAAGAAGAAATTACGAAACAACATTTTATTCTCATTATGATTAACTACTTTAATGTATCATGTGCACGCTATCGGTAAACGTACCTCATTGTTTCATACCCTTAACTATTTTACTCAAGCATAGTGAAATAAGTAATTAAATAGCATGTGTTGCGGCCGACAAAAATATCGAGTCGCCATCATATTTTTTTAAGGAAAATAAATGATAAACCTAAAATCCAAAGGGCAGAGATTCCTAAGGTTCGGGAGTCGGTTAAGCGAGGGAAAGGTGTTAGGCACCCCTCGCTTCCATTGTACTCAATGGGATCCTCCTTAAGTTCTAGGGTATGTTTGTTTGTCTTTCTACTTATTTACAAAAGAATCCTAAGCTTTTTATTATTATACTCGCTAGGGTTTACAACCATATGCCGACGTACCTTCAATTTGAAGGATCAGAGTAACCGTAGTTCATCTCCCCTATTCCTACCCCGTAATCCTATTCCTAACCCTAATCCCAAACTTAATCCACTATTTATACTGTTGGATAAAGAGTTCTATCCCCATATCTATAATTTATACTCCTAGATAAGGAGCTTTATCCCTTAATCTATTATTTATACTCCTAGATAACGAGTTCTATCCCTTAATCTATTATTTATACTCCTAGATAAGGAGTTTTATCCCTTAAATCCCGATCCGTTTATTTATACTCTTAGAGGAAGAGTTTTATCCCAAAAATCCTATCCATTATTTATACTCTCGGACGAAGAGTTCTATCCCTTAAATCCTATCCATTATTTATACTCTCGGAAGAAGAGTTCTATCCCTTAAATCCTATCCATTATTTATACTCTCGGAAGAAGAGTTCTATCCCTTAAATCCTATCCATTATTTATACTCTCGGACGAAGAGTTCTATCCCTTAAATCCTATCCATTATTTATACTCTCGGAAGAAGAGTTCTATCCCTTAAATCCTATCCATTATTTATACTCTCGGACGAAGAGTTTTATCCCTTAAATCCTATCCATTATTTATACTCTCGGACGAAGAGTTCTATCCCTTAAATCCTAATCCAATGTTTTATATTTATACTCTTGCACTCTCAAGAGTTTTATCCCCTATCCTTAATCCTATCCCAAATATTAAAAATTATTCTTAATTAATTAATCAAAATTTGTAATATCCCAATATTTAATAATGCTATTACATCCCAAGTATAATTAAAATTTTATTTCAAAATTGAAGTAACCCCATTATCCCAAAAATATAGAAAATTACCTTAATTATTCAAACATGTGAAATAAACCCCATTATTTAATTAATATCCCAAAATATAAATAATCTCAATTATAGAATAAAAATCTCAATGATTCCATATGAAGTGAATCCCAATTGTTTTAGAAAAAATGTAATGAACTCTATTATTTTTAAAAACCCTTTAATTATTCAATTAATAATTTTTAATTAATCCCTTATCCCTAATTTTATCATAAAATGTTTTATCCCATAAATATCCCTAATTATGCCATGACTATTCTAGAATAAATCCTAATTTACCAAATCAATATCCCATAATTATCAATCCAATCTTAAGAATTAATTTCTACTATAATTTAAATCCCCAATTTTAATTCCATATATATTACAATTTCATAAATATCAGTATACTTTATGAAAGGAAATTCATCTTTCCTCTTTGACTCACTTAACATAGACAACTAAATATTTTTACTTGACATTATAAGTTGAAATGGTATTTTTTTTTTATAAATTAATTACTACAATTATCATTAAAAATACAATCAAGGAAACTTTTTTCGTACATTAGTAATCAATAAATACTTTTCTTCTATATAAATTTAAATTAGTCAAAATTAAATCCTTTAAAATAAATCCATTATATTTTAAATGAATTGATTACAATAACAAACTTATTAGGTATATAAATTAAATCCCTATTAAAAGATGAAATTGTTCTAAGACTTTCTCTTAATCTATGAAATAAGTTTAGATAAGAATAATGTAATTAATTTTTATTTATTTTTATTTTGCATCTAAATATACTAATAAAAACAGTTATTAAAAAGATTAGGAAAATCCACAATGGAACATGATTATTATTGATTTTTTTTATTGATTTACATTAATATTAAGGTAATTTCCCAATATTTTTATTTTTCTAAAAAATTTATAAATGGCAAATTAGTATCTCAATGTACACTCCTATTATTTAGATAAGAATAAAAAGGAGAAAAACTATATAAAACTGGATTAATGTTTGAAGGTTGTTGTAAAAAGTCTGGCTAATAAGTTTGAGGTTCACTGTAAATTTTTTGCAGGTTGTAGAGTATAGGAACAAGTAGAGATTTTTTTAAAAAAGTTACGGTTTTGTTTTGGTAAAATCGGTTTCTTAAATCTTTTAGAAAGATAGTCCTTTTTTATTCTTTCAATATTAGTTATCCCATTGATCAAAGTTTTTGAAGAAGAAAAAAAATTGAATTATGGTTTGAATAATTTATTTATTTTATTTAAAAAATAAACCGGTTAATATAAAAATTAGATTCATGTTTTTGTTTTAGAAATTTGTGACATAAATAAAAAATGCTAAAGAGGTCGACTACTTTATAATTTTTTATATAATTTTCAATTTGAATTGATCTAGAGAATAATACTACTATCAAAGCAAACAAATAAACTTCAATATCAATACAACAAATTAGAGTAAACAATTAAACATAAATACGAATAAAACACCAACCTACAGAGAGGAGGTTTTCTCTGGTGAGCGAAATTATCCCTTTGAACTTTTCATTTCCTTCACACCACCAATTTCACTCCTTGCCCTTTTGATTCGACCTTTTCCCTTTGCCTTAGAAAGAATGAACGCCGGTAGGAGCTATAGGGTTTAGTTGTTAATGTTCTTCAATGTGAGGAACAACAACTTTTGGATAGTATTTCTATGAATTGTGGATCAACAAATAGGAGAGACAATGACTCTATTTATAGAAAAAATTTAGGTAAAAAAAAATTAAATGTGATTGAATCAAATAGGAAAGATTTAATCTGACCAGATTTATTTTATTTCTTAAAGCCAAAGCCAATGAATCTGGATAGATTCATGGCTTTGTAAATTTGAATAATTAATAATAATAACTTAAAATAAAAATTCCAATTTAAATAATAATAATAGTCACATAATGATAATGAAATTTTTTTTGATTTATTTTGATTTATATATTTTTTGAGATTTTTTCCATAAAATAATGATTTTATTGAAAAAAATCATATTTTTAAAAATGCATTAAATACAAATACAAAAATTAATGTTTAAATAATAAAAAATACTATTTTTATGATTTTTTATGATTAAAAGTAAAAATAGAAAAAGTTAGTAGTAAAGAAATAAAAAGAAAAATAATTAAAAGTGGAAGAGGTAGGATTCAAACTCATGCTCTTATGCTTATACATTCTTACCCCAAAGTCTCTACCAAATAGGCTATTGTATTTAATTGAAATGAAATTCCAATAATAAATTAACTACTTAATGAGTTATTTAACTTTACTGATTAATCCTAATTAATTTATAACTAATAACAACAGCTACTAAAACTAATAGATTTATGTTATCCTAATTAGTTAATTAAATGAAACTCTATATTAAATAAAAATTAAAATTATATCCTGCAATTTTTATAAAAATAGCTACTAAACCATGACGAGATCAAAACTCTTAAAGAGTCAAAATGGTTCCTCTTTGACTTGTTAGGTCATTGTATTTGACCAAATGACTTATGTGGACTCTGGGGTGTGTTAGTGATCTAAATTCTAAGTTAGTTGAAAATGGAAAAGAAAAGTGGTCAAAATTTGGGGTACGACAGCTGCCTCTATTTAATCAGCTTCAAACTGAGATGATGATGATGGTGAGTCTTCATCTTCTCAAGGAGGAGATGATTAAATATAAAGAGGAGCCCTAATTTTGACCACGGAGTGAATAAATTTCAGAGTTGAGCAAGGATTGAACAACCCTCAATGCTCTGTTAGTATCCGACTTTGATGTATCCCTGATAATATCCTGTTGATACGATTCGCATAATCATAGAAATCGGGCAGGACTCTAATGATCCTCCGATCATTGTGTGATAAACCCTGATGGACCCCCCTTGATAACAATCCTTGGCAAATTTTCAATAAAACCCCTGTGAAAACTTTTAATGGAACCCCTTGGTGATATCACCCCTACAAAGCTGTCTGATAAATTCCTGATGGAGCCCCTTGATTAACCCTTGATGATAATACTTCGATGAAACCGTCTAACAAAATTCCTGATAGAACCCCTTGATTAACCCTTAATGATAAGTTTCTACCCTTTCTGGTGGAACTTGCCTATTATTCCTATGATCCTCCGATCATGCTACTGGAATCGGATATGACTTTAGTGATATTCCAATTGCTTTGAATGAAACTCCCTTTTCTAAAAAAAAACTCTGGTGAAACCCCTTGATATAGTTCTGGTGAAACTCCTTGATAGTACCCCTTATTTGGATGAAAATCCCTTGAACCCTTTTGATAAACTTCTGGTAGAACCCCATTTTTTGTTAAAATTCTGGTAGAACCCCATTTTTTGTTAAAATTTTGGTAGAACCCATTTGATGAATCCCCTTGGTAAAATCCATTTGTTAAATCAGGTAGAACCCCTTGATAAAACTCTAATATAACCCCTTTTTAATGAAAATCCCTTAATAGAACCCATTGGATCAAAATCCGGTAGGACCCCTTGATAAAATTCCGATAGAACCCATTTTGGATAAAAATCCCTTGAGAAAACCCCTTTGATATAAATCCCGTAGAACCCCCTTAACAAAATTCCGATAGAACCCCTTGATAAATTCCTTTGATAAAACCCTTTTGTTAAAAATCTTTCGATAAAATCCCTTGATAAATTCCTTTCGATAAAGTCCCTTGATGAAACCACTTTCGATAAAATCCTTTGATGAATTCCTTTCGGTAAAATCCTTTGATGAGTTCCTTTCGATAAAATTCTTTGATGAAACTCCTTTCGATAAGATCCCTCTGAAAAAAATCGGATGAAATCCTTTTCATAAATCCCTTAATGAAATCCCTTTTGATTGAACCCCAATGATAAAGTCCCTTGATAAAATTCATTAATTGAACCCAAATGATAATACTCCTTTGATAAAATCCCTTGATTGAACCCCATTGATATTACTCCTTTGGTAAAATTCCTTAATTGAACCCCATTGATAATACTCCTTTGGTAAAATTCCTTGGTTGAATTCCTTGACAAAACCCTTGGATGAATCCTTTATGTGAAACCCTGAGATGAATCTTTTTAAATGAAACCTTGGTGGAATCCTTTTGATAAATCTTTGGTAAAACCCCTAATAGAACCCTTGAAAAAAAACCCTTAGTGGAACCCTTGATGAAAATCCTTAGATATTTGATGAAACATATCCCTTATGAAGGCCATGTTGTCGAGTTATGGATGTGAGAGATGAAGACCTATTCACTGATGGATGATAATCCGGTAAAATCCTTTATCGAAGCGATGTTTCAATGATATAGTTGGGGATTAAACCCCTAAGAGTAATTATGAACCCTATGCATGTATGCATGTTTGTGTATATGAGTGCATGTATGCATGTTCATGTATGCATGTGATGCTATGTTATATATGCCCGATTAGATGCTAGAGCGTAGCGACATGATTAATGCATGACAATGATTTTAATGTCTCCATAAGTGCCCCAACTGTTGGGTCTTTGAAGAGTTTTGCCTCAATATGAGTTTTGAAGCAAGTTGTATTTGAAGATTTTCCTTTGGAGAAATTTACCCTTGGAATGATATGCTCCAAATAAACCGTTTTTTTTAAGCGGTTCCTTTTGATTAATCCTTGCAATGTCCCAGATTGATTGAGTCTTGAAAAGTATGCCTGAAAAGAACTTAGATCCCACCATGATTCGATATGACCTTGATATGGATTGCCCCAGTATTTGAGTCCTAAAAAATATGCCCCTGATTATTAGGATCTGGAGAAGTATCTTGAGAAAGAACTTGGATTCCACCATATTACGACCTTGATAAAGACTGCCCCCAATATTTGCATCTTGAAAAGTGTGCCCCAGTGTTTGAATATTTGAAAGGTATGCCCCTGATTAGACTGAATCTTGGAGTGGTTGGTTTAAATGTGCGCTTGAGGTGGTCTGCCCCATTATGAGCCCCTTGAAAGGTCCTATTTATTAGAGTCATGGAGGTATTTTGACATAGGTGTGCCAAATCTTTGGATGCTTTGCCCCTAGTTAGTAGGATCTTCAGATGATTTTCTCCTATTCTTATTAGAATTTTCCCCTTGATTGGAAGGATTCCTTAGTAATTTACCCCCTAATCATAAATGTCTTGAATTGGTGTGCCCCTGATCAGACCTTTGTTGATATTTCCTTGGTGCTAAGTATTAATTTGTGAGAAAAATGTTCCCTTTGAAAAGTAATTATAACGCCATGTTCATGCAAATTTTGAAATCGAAAATTTAGAAGAGGTGTATGATAGATGATATTTGGCCATGAGGTTGGCACAAATGAAGATGTGAAAATATGGTTAGCGATGTTCCAACAAACATTCGGATTTGGAGTCAGTTTAACAACGACTTTGCCGAGTATGCTTTTATAATTCCCCTAGCTTCAATTAGGACTTTTAAATGTTGTAATGTGGCCTAGTTCACGGTTTAAGAAACAAAGGATATAAGGCTAAAAATTTGAAATTTAACCCACCACATTCTCCTTGATGTTCTCCATTCCTAAATCCAAATAACCCAATAGATGCGTTCATCCTACAAGAGAATTTCTACATTCATGATGATAAAAGTTTAAGCACTTGATGAGATCTTTGAGGTGGCAATCACCCACTTCCGTTTATAAGATTGTTCCGTTTTTCCCTTTTTCTTTACTCTTAATCCCTTATTTTTGCATGGACCAATTCTTTTGAGTTTGTGGTCCATCAGGATACCCTAATTTTTTCCTAAGTCAATGTCATCTTTTTTTAGTTTTTTCTTTTCTTCTTGACTTAGTGGGCTTTTTCTCTTTCTCTTTTTTTTTGGAACAACTCTTGAGTAATTTTGCTATTGATTTCGAAAGTAGTAACTGCCATGTTAGCTATTGTGAGCTTTTATCTCCATCTTTTCCTCGATGTTGAATGATGTGAGGAAGAAGCTGTGGCAAACTTTTACTTCCTTGATATTTGATGAGGTACATGAGAAAAAGGATGTGCTTAAACCCCTTGCTTAGATAGACTAATCCCCTTGAGATTAGAATGCATCATTGAGTTAATTGAAATCCACCCTGCCCCTGGTTAAGATTAAGGTTTTTTTGAAAATAGAAAGAACACCGACTTCTGGCTCGAGGGGGTTGACTACGGATTATCTCCTTATTTCTCCAGTGTTTAGGAAGTGAAGCAATGCCTTACATCGTTAGTCGGGTCTTACTATTAAAGCATACATCAGCAAATTCGTTTGTTTATTACATCCTTCTCCTCCTAAGTTTGTTAATGGTGAAGAAGTGAAATGGAAAAGCTTTGATTTTTTTTTTTTTGCAAGTGATGGAATAGAAAAGAGTGTAAATAAATGGATTTGTTCCAAAATCATGCATGATCATCTCATTAAAATTATTTCCCAAAAAGTACATATTTAGATTACAAATAACACTTAGCAAAAAAGAAAATACAACGGAAAATGATAAAGGCCTAATGGTCCAAGAAGTGAGATTCCTTGTTGATCCACCGAATTTATGAGACACTTCTTGAAGTTCTTGCACTTTTTCAAAGGGTGACCGTTCACCAATGGGGACTCTTCCTTCGAAAGTCAACTGCAGGTCTTGTACTTTGTGCTCATAACTTGTAGGGTCTAAAAGGGTCAAGTAATTGCAACTTCACTAAGGTACCTCCAAGTAAGTCATGAGATTTTTTAAGGTATGCTAATAAAGTTTTTGATGTAATGCAAGTGTCACATTAGGATAGTGACAGATAAAAGGAAACCCTTACGGGTTTAAGGGTTGTGACGAACACAAGAAAACCCTTACAAGTTTAGAATAATTATGTACATAGAGAACCCTTATCTGGGAAGGTTCCCTAGGGATAATGATAGGTATGGGAAACCCAAATGAATATAGAACCCACATATTGGTTTAAGGGTAATACCGAATATAAGGACACCTCTTTTAAGTGGGCTCCTTATAGATAGGGATAATGATCGGCATGGGAAACCCTAACGGATTTAGGGACGTGTAAGGTAAAATGCAAGCATGTCCTAGTAAAGGTAGGCTCCCTATAATTCGGCTAGATCTAAGTTTCTTCTACCCAATCCCCTCACATGTAGGATATATAGTTTTGGACAGCATAACAACCCTAGAATTTATGGACTATACCCTTGTTTTACCATGAGAAGGAGCAAGCCTTCCTACGGTAATCCTTCGGGATAAGTCTCATCTAGGCAAGACCCTAGTAACAGCCATTGAGGGTTGAATACGTAAGGTCCCCATGAGTTAGTAAGTGTAGGCTAAAAGTTCCCAGAGTCCCGAACCACATCCAAATCATCCTCTATGTTAGGGGTTAGCCCTACCATGAAGACACCTTTGGAGGATCTATTCTGAGTGTAGCATCAATGAATTCTTGGGATGTCACATCCCCCAAAACATTTCCGTTCTACGTCCTAATCTAGGGTTGTACTCTAAGCTTGGGATTTAGCTTCACACCTCATAATATCCCAATCCAATGCACGATGAAAATTTATGAATATATAATATATACAATATATAATAAACATAAATAAAGATATGTTTAATAATCATAAAATAATAATTAAGTATATAATAATCATAAAAGAAAATATATATACAAAAAACAAGAAACAAACAAGACAAACAAACAAGAACCTTAAAACCCAAGGTTAGGATGGACTCTCTTTTTAGGGAATTATAAGAACATCCCCAGCAGAGTCGCCAGCTGTCGCGGCCGGCAAAAATATCGAGTCGCCATCATATTTTTTTAAGGAAAATAAATGATAAACCTAAAATCCTAAGGGCAGAGATTCCTAAGGTTCAGGAGTCGGTTAAGCGAGGGCAAGGTGTTAGGAACCCCTCGCTTCCATTGTACTCAATGGGATCCTCCTTAAGTTCTAGGGTATGTTTGTTTGTCTTTTTACTTATTTACAAAAGAATCCTAAGTTTTTTATTATTATACTCGCTAGGGTTTACAACCCTATGCCTACGTACCTTCAATTTGAAGGATCAGAGTAACCGTAGTTTACCTCCCCTATTCCTACCCTAATCCCAAACTTAATCCACTATTTATACTCTTAGATAAAGAGTTCTATCCCCATATCTATTATTTATACTCCTAGATAAGGAGTTCTATATCTTAATCTATTATTTATACTCCTAGATAAGGAGTTCTATCCCTTAATCTATTATTTATACTCCTAGATAAGGGGTTCTATCCCTTAAATCCCGATCCGTTTATTTATACTCTTAGAGGAAGAGTTTTATCCCAAAAATCCTATCCATTATTTATACTCTCGGACGAAGAGTTCCATCCCTTAAATCCTATTCATTATTTATACTCTTGGAAGAAAAGTTCTATCCCTTAAATCCTATCCATTATTTATACTCTCGGAAGAAGAGTTTTATCCCTTAAATCCTATCCATTATTTATACTCTCGGACGAAGAGTTCTATCCCTTAAATCCTATCCATTTTTTATACTCTCGGAAGAAGAGTTCTATCCCTTAAATCCTATCCATTATTTATACTCTCGGACGAAGAGTTCTGTCCCTTAAATCCTATCCATTATTTATACTCTCGGACGAAGAGTTCTATCTCTTAAATCCTAATCCAATGTTTTATATTTATACTCTTTAAGTTTCAAGAGTTTTATTCCCTATCCCTAATCCTATCCCAAATATTAAAAATTATTCTTAATTAATTAATCAAAATTTGTAATATCCCAATATTTAATAATGCTATTACATCCCAAGTATAATTAAAATTTTATTTCAAAATTGAAGTAACCCCATTATCCCAAAATTATAGAAAATTATCTTAATTATTCAAACATGTGAAATAAACCCCATTATTTAACTAATATCCCAAAATATAAATAATCTCAATTATAGAATAAAAATCCGAATGATTCAATATGAAGTGAATCCCAATTATTTTAGAAAAAATGTAATGAACTCTATTATTTACAAAAACCCTTTAATTATTTAATTAATTATTTGTAATTAATCCCTTATCCCTAATTTTATCACAAAATGTTTTATCCCATAAATATACCTAATTATGCCATGACTATTCTAGAATAAATCCTAATTTACCAAATCAATATCTCATAATTATTAATCCAATCTTAAGAATTAATTTCTACTATAATTTAAATCCCCAATTTTAATTCCATGTATATTACAATTTCATAAATATCAGTATACTTTATGAAAGGAAATTCATTTTTCCTCTTTGACTCACTTAACATAGACAACTAAATATTTTTACTTGACATTATAAGTTGAAATGGTATATTTTTATTTATAAATTAAATACTACAATTATCATTAAAAATCAATCAAGGAAACTTTTTTCGTACATTAGTAATCAATAAATACTTTTCTTCTATATAAATTTAAATTAGTCAAAATTAAATCATTTAAAATAAATCCATTATATTTTAAATGAATTGATTACAATAGCAAACTTATTAGGTAAATACATTAAATCCCTATTAAAAGATGAAATTGTTCTAAGACTTTCTTTTAATCTATGAAATAAGTTTAGACAAGAATAATGTAATTAATTTTTATTTTGCATCTAAATATACTAATAAAAACAATCAATAAAAAGATTAGGAAAATCCACAATGGAACATGATTATTATTGATTTTTTTTATTGATTTACATTAATATTAAATTAATTTCCCAATATTTTTATTTTTCTAAAAAATTTCTAAATGGAAAATTAGTATCTCAATGTACACTCCTATTATTTAGATAAGAATAAAAAGGAGAAAAACTATATAAAACTGGATTAATGTTTGAAGGTTGTTGTAAAAAGTCTGGCTAATAAGTTTGAGGTTCACTGTAAATTTTTTGCAGGTTGTAGAGTATAGGAACAGGTAGTGATTTTTTAAAAAAAGTTACGGTTTTGTTTTGGTAAAATCGGTTTCTTAAATCTTTTAGAAAGATAGTCATTTTTTATTCTTTCAATATTAGTTATCCCATTGATCATAGTTTTTGAAGAAGAAAACAAAATTGAATTATGGTTTGAATAATTTATTTATTTTATTTAAAAAATAAACCGGTTAATATAAAAATTAGATTCATGTTTTTGTTTTAGAAATTTGTGACATAATTAAAAAATGCTAAAGAGATAGACTACTTTATAATTTTTGATATAATTTTCAATTTGAATTGATCTAGAGAATAATACTACTATCAAAGCAAACAAATAAACTTCAATGTCAATACAACAAATCAGAGCAAACAATTAAACATAAATACGAATAGAACACCAACATACAGAGAGGAGGTTTTCTCTGGTGAGCGAAATTATCCCCTTTGAACTTTTCGTTTCCTTCACACCACCAATTCCATTCCTTGCCCTTTTGATTCGACCTTTTCCTTTTGCCTTAGAAAGAATGAACGTCGGTAGAAGCTATAGGGTTTGGTTGTTGATGTTCTTCAATGTGAGGAACAACAACTTTTGGATAGTATTTTTATGAATTGTGGATCAGCAAATAGGAGAGACAATAGCTCTATTTATAGGGAAAATTTAGGTAAAAAAAATTAAATGTGATTGAATCAAATAGAAAAGATTTAATCTGACCAGATTTATTTTATTTCTTAAAGCCCAAGCCAATGAATCTGGATGGATTCATGGCTTGGTGAATTTGAATAATTAATAATAATAACATAAAATAAAAATTCCAATTTAAATAATAATAATAGTCACATAATGAGAATGAAAAAGTTTTTGATTTATTTTGATTTATATGATTTTTTGAGATTTTTTCCATAAAATAATGATTTTATTAAAAAAATCATATTTTTAAAAATGCATTAAATACAAATACGAAAATTAATATTTAAATAATAAAAAATACTATTTTTATGATTTTTTATGATTAAAAGTAAAAATAGAAAAAGTTAGTAGTAAATGAATAAAAAGAAAAATAATTAAAAGTGGAAGAGGTAGGATTCAAACTCATACTCTTATGCTTATACATTCTTACCCCAAAGTCTCTACCAAATAGGCTATTGTATTTAATTAAAATGAAATGCCAATAATAAATTAACTACTTAATGAGTTATTTAAGTTTACTGATTAATCCTAATTAATTTATAACTAATAACAACAGCTACTAAAATTAATAGATTTATGTTATCTTAATTAGTTGATTAAATGAAACTCTATATTAAATAAAAATTAAAATTATATCCTGCAATTTTTATAAAAATAGCTACTAAACCATGACGAGATCAAAACTCCTAAAGAGTCAAAATGGTCCCTCTTTGACTTGTTAGGTCATTGTATTTGACCAAATGACTCATGTGGACTCTGGGGTGTGTTTGTGATCTAAATCCTAAGTTAGTTGAAAATGGAAAAGAAGAGTTGTCAAAATTTGGGGTACGACAACATGCATTTAAAGAAGACATAATAAAAATAGCAAAGTAAATCACTACTACGGAAAAGGTATTTAACAACGGTTGGGAAAGATACATAACTACGCAGGATCAGGCGTTGTTATGTAGAGTGTTGTTGTATATACGATACTTACAATCACGGTCCTGGGACCGTTGTTGTATTATAGAAAGCGCGGCCCATATCACAACGGTTGGTTTAACCAACTGTTGTGATAAAACTATTGTAATTTATATTATTCTAGTCAGCGTTCAATATACAACCACAGTTAGGTTTTATAATCATTGTCAAAACTTTCTCTGTTTTAAAATATGAAATTTTTCTACTTTTCAAATTCTTCCCATTTTTATCCTGTAACTATTATAACCATATAATTTTTGTAACCATGCATAAAGAGCACATCTCAATAAATCATAAAGACCATAAAAAACAACTAACATTGTGCATCAAAAGCCAAAATTAATATTTACATCAAACTGTACAATATGTTTACATCAAACTGTACAATATATTTACATAATCAATACAGAAACTAAGTCATTAGCACATCTCAATAGATCAATCAGCAGGACCCTTAAGTACGTTGTGGATATACGGCCAACGTTTACGAAGATGTACAAAGTCCTCGACGGGTAATGGGGTTTCGTCGTTAAACATCTACATAAGAAAGAGCAAAAAATTGAATAACATGCATGAATCAACAACTTATATATTAATATATGTTAACATTTTATGACATATATACCTTATCCCATGAATCAACAATGCCTGCAAGGACAATGTTTAACATGTGTTTCATGACATAATACGCACACTCATAAGTCCCGGGTTGTCTCCTTGTCTACAAATATAAGCAAAATTACATGAATATAACCATACATGAATGTAAATGAAAGAAACAGGTAATCAGGCCACTTACTTTAGGAAAGATCCATGAGGGCTTTCTTCTAACATTATTCATCATATTCACTTGCTCCACAACACTGTACATTGAAAATTAATTATACATATTACATGACAAACTAATTACAATGTCAAAGAAAATAAATTAAACATGTACACACTTATGAATTAATAATCTCTTTCATTTTCTTTTCGAGTGGATAATGCAAGGAACACAATACAGTTACGGTATTCGTCCTAAATGATATGATGATCAATTGCCAATGACCACTGAATAAACATGAGCATATATATTATTAGGATTTGCTCAAACAAAACTAAATATAGAATACGTAAACATAAATTACAAAAATACTTAGGAACAGAGAAATGGTGCTAAGTAACATTCTTTTCCTCCCTCATTTAACCTTTTTTTTCAAGTACTCTAGAATGTATCTTGGTTGATTAAACGCCCATTGAATAAAAAGCAGATCCAAGATTCCATAAAGACTTGATTTATTTAACTCTATACAAACACGGTGAATGTACCTAAATGGTTAAAGAAAATGAATAAATTAAGGGAGGAAACACAAAAAATTATAATGTTCTATAATGACATGTACATTCAACTATATACTTACATGCACCAAACTTGCAATATCCCTACGTCCAACCACTTATACCCACCGAGAAAATCCCTTACATCTTCAGGACTGTTATAGAATAACTCCAAACATGGACAATATTGTAGCGGGAAAGGTTGCGTATCCTTTATCACCACAACGTTCAAGTATAGCGTGGTGATTTCATTTGTGTTAGGGTCCATTATGTTATTGCAGTTATTTGGAGGGGCGGGAGGGGCCGAACAATTACTTTCTTTGGTAGAAGCACGACGTACAACACTTTTACTTGGAGTTTGATCATCATCATCATCACCATCAACATAACGATGATCTTCATTTGTACGTTGTTTGAGGTTTTCAGTTAACCTCTACATCATAATATTCAATTAGAACATAAAACAAAAATAAGCATAATATATATCACACATTTCCGATAAAACACTGACATCTCAAGTAAAACACATACCGAATAAAACTCTTGAAACCATTCCATATCTTTCTCCCTTTTTCCTTATCCTCTTCTAACATCCTCCGTTGTTCTTCCAATTGCTTCTCAACATTCTCAATATTTTGTCTTTGTGCAATAAATTCCGGGCTATCGATACTTTTTCTTTGAGACCCAAAGAATGTTCTCGAGCCGACACCTTCTCCAACACCGGACACGCCCACCATGCTCATCTATTCCAATAACTTCTACTAATATGTCATGTCGTGCTTCTAGAACAAATGTGCCTTCACAGACCGCCTCAACCAACTTATCCTACACAACATGAGCAACTTACATATTCGTTACCAACACATTTAAATAATAAATAACATAAGCAAAACAAATCATACTTACAATTTTCTCAACAACTACTCTTGACACCTCAGAGGTGTACTCTCCATTGGGTCTTAATCTAGCCATCTTCCATTTCTCATGTTTTGAAGGTGGAGATGGGATGCAATCATCTCCTGTTTGTGTTTGTTTTTCAAGCATGATTCTTTTCTCAAGTTTTCTCTAACCCCCACAAGACAATCTATGGGGGTACATGTTCGTTGCCTTGTTTTGGATTCCTACGTCGCTTTTAACCTGTTATTAACATAGTGAAAAATATATATGATTAGTATCTATAACTCATTAGCATAACATTAAAGGTTACACAAGACTAGTACTAACCTTGAATTCCTCAGAACAACATATCTTCGCAAACTTGTTCCATTGCTTCTTCGATATAAAACTATATCGAATCCATGGACGAGCAAGACCGCTCTTAGGCTTCCTAATGTAGTCAGCCATGAGTTGTGACTTAAATCCCCTCCAATGATGGAACTCAACAACCATAGTCATAACTCTTTAAGTTTTTTATTTAAAAATAAATAAAAAAGAAAAGACGTGCCTTAACATTAAAGGAATAATATATATGAGGGAGCTGAGGTTCGAACCCATGAAAGCTTGATGGTATCACCACGGTTGGCTCCTCAACCGTTGTTATATACAAATAATTTTTAATCAAAAAACAAAAATAAAATGATAGCGCCTTAGTTTAGAGATGTCACCAAGGTGTAAGGAAGAACCGTGGTGATCATGGCATTGTTGTTTACGCGTTTTGTAGTAGTGAATGAACCTGGAAATTATATAAAAGTTGAATCTTGCATAAATTAAAAACTCCGAAGAGAGACTTTGTTCTGTTACAACAACAACATAAATAAAACAACAATGCAACAAGTAAATTACAACAGCAACAACTCTAAAATTGCAACAAATTTTTTTTTGCATAAAAACCCAATGTGGAATTTTTATGCTCTAAACTAGTGAATCTATGGCTCAAAGTAAGCTTGGATCCTTGTTCCAAGTGTTATAACCCCTATTTATATTCATTCCTGCATGCAAAACCACTGCAAATTGTGCAAAAGAAATGGACGAAAATGGAGGAATGTTGAAATATAACGTTTTTCGTGGCAGAAAAATTCAGAAATGTGTGTTATAACGCTTTGAGAGAGAATCATAATCGTGGGTCCATGACAGGAATCTACAAAGCTGATGGCATGCCCGTCATGGTCTTTAAATACACATTCCTTTTTTTCTTCTGATTGGTTGGCGTTCATCTGTTGAGGGGTGTAAGTATTAGATGTGTAAACTAGGGGACGGGTTAATTAGACTTGTTGGATTTTTCTGGTTTTATGCAAGTTCCTTTTTTTTTTTACTTTTCTGGAAACAAGTTAAGTGTTGAAACTTGATTATAATAAAGTTATGCAGAAAATAAAAGTGCTGAAAAGTAAATGACACAAAACTGTATACTAGTTTCTCTTTCCAACCAATGGTACATCTAATCCCCTCACATCCTGTGAGATATTTCCACTATTGTTAGATATTTCTACAAGCCTTACACCAAGACTTCTCCTACAATCTTTTAACAACAAAAAAGAAAGACACCACTTCCTTGATTTCTATCAACACCAACATGACCTTCTTATAACAATCACCAACAACATGATGATCACAATAATACAAATTAAACACTTGCGTTTGTATCTCTTTTAACTTGCTTGTATTACAAGACATATGAAAGTTTTGGCTCTTCTCTTTCTCTTTGATCATAATACAAACATATACACTTAAGTGCTCATAAATGATAAGAATGAAGTTCTTTTAAATGATGTGAAAGTTTATGCACAAAGTTTCATTTGAAAATATATGACTACTTAACAACTTTGTTTGAATTTATTTGAAAACTACATTTTAAAAGAGTTGCACCCTGTAACGTTTAAAAACTCTAACCGGTTACACCTTGTAATGTTTAAAAAACAAAGTGTCCATACCTGTAACCAATTACAGGTTTTATGTAACCGGATACACATGTTGAAAGTGCTAAAAACTTGTTTTTCATGGCATGGATCAAAAGGCTTAATGAAATGTGATGTAAGAAACTTTGAGATGAATATGCATGATAATTTCTTAGACATTAAGATATATAATATTAATTGTAATTATACTTTAACCATCTTGATTCTTTCCTTTGATTGTGCTAGCCTTCAATCTTTTTCTTCTTAGACAAGCTTTTGTCTTCTTTTTGTTGATGTGGTTGTCTTCATCAAAACTTTGACCAAGGTCAAAAATAACTTTTTTTCACAAGAGGTGCATGACGTACGTCAATACCTGAGCCTACCCGTCATGACAGTCAAAAACTTGTATTTTTGTCTCATTTTTGTCGTTTCTTTTCACAATCGTCACCGATTGATCAGTACCTAAAATGCAGAGTACAAAACCAACATAACACAGTAAAATTACATGAAATAACACTAAAACAATCTCAAATCGAGCTAAATGAATAGTAAAAAATGCATGTTATCAAACTCGTCCACACTTAGAATATTGCTTGTCTTCAAGCAACTTTGCTTGCACAATGAAAATGAAAATGCATCAACAATGTATATGAGAAAGACTTATGCAAATAACAATGTTATTACTCATACATAAACTCAAACTTAGGTCGACTAAATTTCAATTCTTTCAGTACTCAAAATAACACTACAAACATTGTAAGAACATGAATCGTCCACTATGGACTAAAGACTCCATACTAGGATACTAATTCAAATCATAGCGATGTACCTTAATCCCTCCATTTAAATTGCTACGAAATGGCACAACAAGTATTTAAGTGATATCCAAGTTTGGGAGGCGTTAGGTGTTCGAACAATAAGAGTTTTGTTAAAAAAAATTGACTTCCTTAACCTTAGACTTTTCGCGTTTGGGTTTAATATACTTTCCTAACGCGCTATCACATAATATTTTCTTGAAATTTTTTTAATTTCACAGTAGTAAGAGGGGCACATGCATAAATCACACACATAGAGACTCGACATCACATCCAAAAGACTAGACAACTATAATAATAAAAAGCGAATAAATCCTAACTAGAAAGCGGATAAATCCTAAACTAGAAAGCAAATAAATCTAAACTAAGAAAAGCAGAAAATCCCCACCCCTCGCCCACACTTAAATCTTACATTATCTGTAATGTAAAGAGATGAAAGCATGAGAAAGAGGAAATGTATAAGCTAGATACTCATGCATGAATGCATGCAGCTAATAGGTGTCAAGCCATCGATCTCTTTATATTCTACAAATTCAAGCAAGCAAAAACATTAAATTGCATACCCAAGGGTTACCTCCCACGCAACACTTTGTTTAAAGCCGGTTAGATCGACTTTGCTTGACCCTCTAAATCAAGAGGCTGCTTCTTTCATCTCTGATTCATTAACATTATTCCCATCAGCCTAAGGGGTCCATTTGAACATCACCAACAATTTCCCATGAATTTTACCCTTGTATCTCTGCTTTTTGTGGGGAAGTTCATACTTGAGATCTGGCGGTAGAGGTTTCTTTGTCACCTTTTAGACCGTCCCGTGTGATAAAGTTAAGCATTCTTTCTTAAAGTTATGTTCTTGAGTAGCATGACTTCCATCTAGCACATTCTTGTATGTCTTAGCTTATTTATCTTTTCTATCCATCATAATATCACTCACTAGGTATGCTTTTGCTATATCAAGGGGAACTTGTTCAGAGGGGAACTCATCGACATGTCATTCAACTATGTTAAATATGTAGCAAGAGTTCTTAAAAATAGGGCTCTTTATAAGTTTGGACAATAGGAACTCGATATTTACATCACATACTTCTAATGTGAGCTTTCCACGCTTAACATCTATAATTGCTCCAGCTGTGGCAAGGAAGGGTTTTACTAATAGGATTTTGATTTCAGTGTCTTCCCGTATATTCATCATAACAAAGTCTATAGGGATGATCTATGTTCCCCTACCCTAATTTGCACATCTTTTATAATTCCTACAGGATACTTGACCGATCTATCTGTCACTTGCAGAGATAATCTAGTGGGATTCATACCACCTAGGCCTAGTTTCTCATAGATAGTCAAAGACATCAGACTCACACTCGTCCCTAGATCACAAAAAATATTTTTTGAAACTCATCGTGCCTATAACACAGGGAACTTAAAAGCTCTGATGATCTTTTAATTTTTGAGGAAACTCATTTTGGATAACAACATTGCACTTTTTTGTCAGCATTATAGTATCGGTATCTTCCAGTTTCTGCTGTTTTTATACAATTTCCTTAAGGAATTTGGCATAAGATGGCATTTGTGACAATGCCTCAGTGAAAGTGATGTTGATGTACAACTTTTTCAACAACTCAAAAAACTTCCTAACATGGTCTTCTATCTTGGCTTTCACTAATCTTTGCAAAAATGGGATAAGAGACTTATATGGCAGGGGAGGTACATAATATTCTTCCTTTTCTTCCTCAACTACCTCCTTTGTAGATGGTGTTGACTCTCCCTCCTTTTTAGATGGTACAAATTTACTCCCAGAATCCTTTCAGGCACTCCTCTTATTAATAAAGACCTCTAGCTCTTTGCCACTTTTCTGCGTTATAGAGTTCTCATGTCCTTTTTTGTTGCGTTCAGGCTGCCCTGGAAAAATTCTAGCCGGGTATCTTATAGACACTTGTTGCTAGGCTACATGTGAAACTTGGGTTTCAAGCATCTTGATGTGAGTAGCCACAACATCAAATTTATAAGTGAGTTTCCTTATTAATCCATGATAAACTTGTCCATCATTAGCTCAAGATTTAACTTTTTGGGAGCAGTAAGGGCATCCATTTGTCTTTGAAGTCCGAATGAAGTAGCAGGTGGTACGAGACTGGCAACAAACATATGATTGTTGTTTTTAAAGAAGAAATTATGATGATTTCTCTATCTAGGATTGTAGGTGTGGGAGTATGGGTTACCTTGTTGGGCATATTTTAACTGGCAGAGAACTGATTTAGCTAACAATTGGCATTCAGTGTTTGATGCGGCCAGACACTCCACAGATATCACAACTTGGAGTTATAGCGGTTGCACTAGCATCATGGGTGATTATTAGGTTATCGATCTTTTGGGTAAAGACGTCCACTTTTGCATTCATGTAATCAAAGTTACTAACTTTATACATACCACCCCTTGGGCTATTTTTTTACGGGATCACATCCACACCCCCACCGGTAATGCTTATGAACCATATCTTCTACGAGCACATAGGTGTCATTGAATGACTTGTTTGTAAAATCCCATCTTGCAGAGGCATATATGGTTATTCTCGTGTTATAGAGTAGACCATTATAGAAAGTGTGAATAATCAGACACATTTCTAATTCGTGGTGTGGATATGCTCTCATTAACTCCTTAAATCACTCACATGCATCAAAGAGATATTCAGTGCCCATATTCCTGAAGAAGATAATCTAGTTCCTAAGTTATGTTGTTTTGCTAGGCAAAAAATATCTAGTGAGGAACGCTTTCTTAAGCTCATTCCATGTCGTAATGGAATTAGACGGTAGGGATTATAGCCATGATCTAGCTCTATCCTTGAGGGAGAAGGGAAATAAACGCATTCGAATGGTTTCGGGATCGACACCATTGCTCTTGAGCGTATAAGCAATTTGTACAAAGACTAAAAGGTGTGTTTGGATCTTCCATCAGATTTCTGAAGAATTTGTTATGTTGCACTATATGTAGCAGAAAGAGTTAAATTTCAAAATGATTTGCCACAATCGCATGGTGAACAATGTTTGAATCAGGCTCCTCGTCAGAGGGTACCGCGAAATCCTTAAGCGAGCATTTCTCGTTCTTCGCAACGTCTTGTTAGATTTGTTGTAATCAACGTCTAACATGTTGATAGCGCTCAGTTTCGTCGATCGGTTGGGCAAGGTTTCATGTACTTCAGGTTCTTTGCATACAACCGAAAGTAGGAATAATTAATTAAAAACAGAAAAATGCCTTTGTTTATACGACGTAACAACGAAATCGTAATGTTGAAAAAATTGGTCCTGACAACGGTGCCAAAAACTTGATAGGACGCATGTATACAAATATATCAGTGTAGTATAAAAGATTGTCGAATCCATCTAGACTAATTACAGTTATCGATATCTATAGTTCCTATGTTTAGCTAAGGTCACTTAAATGGTTGGAGTTGGTGCGCGAAAAATAATTAAAAGTAGTAAACCAAATTAAATTTATCAAATAACTAATACGGGACTGAAATGACTATTTTTGTTCAACAACTCTACTCATACAAAACACAACAATTTATCATAGACAATAATTTTTTTGTAGAAATTACTACGCTAGTGGTAACACCCACTTTTGTGGATTTTTTTTTAAACTAACATACATTTTCAAAAAAAATTCCAAAAAAACCCATTTTTCAGATTAATTAGAGAAATGGCTGGGTTTTAAACCCCAATATAAGGGTGGCGCCATATGAAATGGCGCCTCAGTTAGAGGCCACAAGCCATTTCATATGGCGCCTCAGGCCATTTGCTATGCCCTAAAAGAATGCCTGAGGTCAAGCCATATGAAATGGCGCCTCAGGCCATTTCCTTTTTTTTTTTTAATTTTTTTTATGTTTAATTTATATTATTTTATATGTTATGTTGTGCCTATAAATAAGGGCTCTCCCTCAGTTGTTTTTGCACATCAATTGTCATCCAAACCCTAATTGCCTCCCTTCCCTCACCAATATCCCAAACTCTCCCAAACTCTCCCTTACTCAACACGATGTCTTCTCTAACCGGGCTTTCAAATGATTGAAATTTTTTCTTCTATCAATTAAAAACCTAGTCACTTCTGTATCCCTAAAATTGAAACCACTCATTGGACAATCAAATATCTCACCAAGGATATATGTAGTTATCAAGTATTGTGGTCTTTGAGCCATATATGAAAATTTGGAAGAAAAATAGTTTGCAGATTGTAACTGGTTTGAACGTAAGTGATTATAGGATGTATAATTCATGTGTATTAATAGGCAGAAAAATATTTGATTGTCAATTGCTTCAGAAAAGCATTGCCAAAGAGCCATGTGCTGCTCTGCATGCCTACACACTATACTTGACATGACCACACAAGACTGCATGCCTACACTAAGCTTGACAAGACCACACAACTCTGCATGGCTATACTATTGACAAGATCACACTCTGCATGACTCAACAATGCATGCCTACACTCCTTTTCTACTGTTCCTACCCATACCTCTGCACAAAATTAAAAACAAACATTAAAAAAAAAAAAAAAAGCAAATGGCATGAGGCGCCATTTCATATGGCTTGACCTCAGGCATTTTTTTATGAAATTTATATGGCCTGAGGCGCCATATGAAATGGCTTGTAGCCTTCAACTGAGACGCCATTTCATATAGTGCCACCCTTGTACTGGGTTTACAAACCCCTCCATTTCTGTAATTAATCTGAAAAATTAGTTTTTTTTGGAAATTTTTTTGAAAAAATGTGTTTTTTTAAAAAAAAATTCTACTTTTGTCAACTCATCACCAGATCTTAAACCCCCAAAATATCGGATTTTGCATTGTAAAAATTGAGTATAAAAATTATTTCATAAGTTAAAAATAGTCTCTTGTTAGTTTAGAAATGCTTTCGCTATTTCTGGAAAAATTGTCTCATTGTTTCAGAGCCTAAAATATTATACTCAAGCATGGAGAAATAAGTAATTAAATAGCATGCATTTAAAGAAGACATAATAAAAAATAACAAAGTAAATGAACCTGGAAATTATATAAAAGTTGAATCTTGGATAAATTAAACGCTCTAATATGAGACTTTGTTTAGGTACAACAACAACGAGAATTAAATAGCAATGCAGAAAGTAAATTACAGCAACAACAACTCTAAAATTGCAAAATAAAAAATAAACTTGCATAAAAATCCAATTTGAAATTTTTATGCTCTAAAGTAGTGAATTTAATGCTCAAAGTAAGCTTAGATTCTTGTTTCAAGTGTTACATCCCTTATTTATACTAATTCCCGCACTCAAAACCACTATAAATCGTGCAAAAGAATTGGGAGAGAGTGGAGGAGGTGTTGAAACAGAATGATGTTAGTGACAGAAAAATTTGGAACTGGGCGTCCTGATGCATGATGGTCAGCCCCCTCAGGACACTTTAAGAGAGAGTCTTGATCAGGGGTCTATGACATGCGTCTGAAAAGCTGGCGGTCTACCCGTCATGGTCTTTAAACACACACTCCTTTTTTTTCTTTTGATTGGGTGGTGGTCGGCTGTTAGAGTATGACGGAAGTCACTATCTAAGCCTATGATGACAGTTAGAAACTTGTATTTTTAGGCCATTTTCGCCTTTTTTTTGTTTCTCTTTGCACTCATCTTTGATTGATCTGTTCCTAAAATATAAAGTACAAAAGCAGCATAACATAGTAAAAGTACAAAATGACACTAAAACAAACTGAAATCAAACTAAATACATAATAAAAAATGCATGTTATTAGTTATATTGACTAGCTTTTTTTTTACCAGGGATAACTTCATGAGATTGAAAATTATGTTGAAATTGATGGAAATGCTTGGAATAACGAAATAATATATCAGAGGATATAAATATATATTTATGTAATTTTTAGTTCACATATGACAATTATCTTTGTTATGGAGCCTAACTTTACTCTCTCTTTAAAGAAGAAGCATGCTATGGAGCCTAATTATCTATGTTTTGGACAATTATCTTTGAAAAATCAAGCTTTTGGAGGAATGCACTTGTAAATATATATGAATATAAGGAAACTTAGATAAAAGATTTTGTTAAGATTTTAAGAATGAGAATATAAGTCAAAGAGTGTTGTTAGAGAGATGGTTTATTGTTGTATATCTAGCTTTAAATAGAATTCAGCTTTATATAATATATTGTTTGTAATGGCATACATTGAAATAAATAAAATGTTAATAATTTTGATATTGTCAAGACTTAAATAAATATTGGTATTTTCATATATAAAAATTGCAATGTAAACCGACCTAAGCATTTTTGGCTTGAAGATTAGACAATGGTTTTAAAAGTGTTATCTAAAAAAACGTGGACTAAAACGGTTGTCTAATACATAAACAACAGTTACACAAAATCGTAGTGTAAAACTAGTTCAAAAACTATAGCCTATTCAGATATTTAGGTAACACATTTTCTTATTCGTGGTTGAAAAGCAAACAGCTGTAACCTCTAAAAAAAAGGCGTTAATATTTGAAAAATATCCGTCCCAACCATCGTTAATATTAGTAATTGATCGTACCTGGATCAGACAGTTACAGGTGGCCAACGACGTCCGTTGAGCTCCGGCTCCGGTGAGGTTGAAGGACGGCGGGGGGAGTGTACCTGCAAGGTACTCCGACGCTCAAGTTAGGGAGTGCACAGAGTAACAGCAAATACAAAGAGTGAGAAAAGTGACTTAACCTGACCCTCTCAAGTGGAGGGTATTTATAGAGAGCCCCCAGCGCGGGGCCAACGGTTACTTGCATTGGACTGGATTGTCAGGCCCAATCCAAGTAACTGTCAGGGCTTACGTGGCGTAGTGAAGACCAGCACGTGGTCTTCGCCCTGGGGTAACCGCTCCTAGATCTCCGGAATTAGGGCAGACCGATTCCGTCGGGAGTGGGCGGTTACATGAGAAAGTATCCACGTAGTACGGACCGTTAGACACTCCTCGCGGGGGAGGAGCCTTCTGTGTCGAGGACCCATCAAGTCGTACGACGGACATGGCCTCGCGGGGAGGAGCCATGTCTGTCGAGGAGTGATATGTGGCATTCTCGCGGGGAGAAGGCGCGTCCTCAAAAAGGGGAAGGACTTGCTGCTCGGAGGGGGGATGGCTCCTCGCAGGGGGCCATCTCCCCCTAGTGTCGAGGAGAGGGGAAGTCCGGGGGAGGACTCAATGCTTCAGCCCGAAGCTATACGCCTATTTTCCCGACAGGGTGGTGGGACACTTGCCCGACACAGGTTTGACCAAGTCCCTCGTATGGGCCACCAAATGTGGGATGGGCATGTTCGGCTGTGGGGCAAGTCCCCGGCCCAGTCCAGAACAGGAGCCCCCCAAGTCGTTGCTCTGAGGCGTCAGAGTGATGACTTAAGGGTCGAGGCTACGTCGAAGGGGAGCAACTGACGGAGTGGGCAGACGTAGCGGGCATGCTCGAGCGAGACTGGCCGTGGAGGGGGAAGTCGCGGGGATACGAGGAGTCACAGCCGAGGTGAATGAAGAGACGTGTGTGAGGGAATGAACAGACGTGCCTGGGGAAGCGTGCGCCACGTGTCGCACCTCATTATTGCATAGGGCGGCTACCCTAGGGCGGCGTACTCGATTGCCTAGGGACGCCTCGAAGTTCGTGAGGGGCTTATAAAGGGGGCGAGTTTGTTCCATTTGCACGTTCCCACCTTTTTCGCTCTGCATCTCTTCTAGTCACCGTTGCTGCTCCGCCGTCGTCCGCCGCCGTGCACTGCCATCTCCGCCGTTCCACTCCGCTCTCCACTGTTCAAATAAGTTCTTCACCTTTTGTGGTCCATTTTGCTTCATTATTTAGTAGTTTTCCGGCGAGTAGAGGGTATTCCTGGCGCTCCGTTAGGGTTCCGCCGGGACCGGCGGGACGTTCCTAGGGTTCCGGCAGTCTTAAACGGCGGTTTGGGATGAACGTACCGAGGGCGAGATGAATGTCCCGAGGACCCCTATGAATGCGCCGGGGACGTGCGATGAATGTCGCGCGGGAGTGAGACGGGGAGATATGGGAGCGAAGAGAGAGGACGGGTTGACGGCCTCGGGCAGCTTGTCGTGTCCCCGAATATTTTCTTGCTCGCTGCCCTTTCACTTGATCTGCGGTGGAAGGGTGGACTTGGTCGCGACCGACAAATTCACCTGTTTCCTCTGCTTTTCAGGTAAAAATGGCCGCGAGGATTCTGGGAATTCTCTACGTAGACACTGATCCCGACGTAGATAGACCTGCCCAGATCCCCGGGGAGGCGCCTTTACGTCCGGCGATCGAATGGGCCAGGGAAGAGCCCCTGCGTCTCGGGTCGTGTTTCTCGGTTGACGACACAGATGCGTTCGCCTTCGTCGAGGACGTACCTGAAGGAGGGGAGGCCACGTGGACGGTTTTCCAGCCCCGGGTTCATCATCGCATCTGCTCGAACTATCGCGGGCTGCGGTTCCCCATGTATGAGTTCGCCTTCAAAGAGGCTGGTATCCGCCTCCCCTTCAATAGTTTCCAAATAGGGGTTTTCAACCGTCTGCACCTGGCGCCATCGCAGCTACACCCCAACGCTCTAGCCTTCATGCGGGCGTTTGAGATCGTCTGCGACTATCTCCAGATCGGGAACACCCTCGAGCTCTTCTTCCGCGTCTTCCACTTGCAGCGCTCGACAGATAAGGGGCGACATAGTTGGGTTTCTCTTAAGCAGCCCAGGAAGTTGTTCAAGGCGTACGCGGATTCGATAAGGGGCTTCAAGAGGAGGTTCTACTATGTTATGCCCGCGACGCACTCAGCCGTGGGCACGCTTTTTGACATTGTGCCTGACAGATCCGGGGGAGAGAGGTTCTTGTCGAAGTGTCCCCTAGAGTGGGAGGATGCCCACTTCGCGCTTGGCACGGAGGATTACGTCGTGAAGCATAGTGCGCTGTCGGAGGACGACAGGAGGGCGTACGCTACGTTGGTCGCCTTCGTCCACGGCTTCAACCGGGCCGAGTGCGTTAGTAGGGATGGAAGCTTGCTCCTCGACTCCCAGGGGAGGGTCGTGCGAGAGGCTCGCTACATAAATACCCGGGGACTCCTCGAATGTAAATCTCCCGACGAGGCCAAGAGGTTCTTAGGTGGGATTTCCTCGCCCTGTCTGGGCCTTTCTTTAGATTTGTCCGTTTGTGCTAACTTTTTCCATGTTTTCTGTTGCAGCTCAAATGTCTAACGCCACCGAGCGTATCATGAAGCTGGCCGCTGAGCGGGCACCCAAACGTTCCAAAAGCCGGGTCCGAGAGATTATCCAGACTGCGGTGCCCGTTGGTGCGACGAGCGGCTCTTCCTCACCACAGTGCAGTCAGTCCCCCCCGGAGAGCACCCCTGCCAAGAAAGCAAGGACCGAGGGGCCTGTCCTTGTTGACCTCGTGGGATCTGCCTCACCAGGGAAGTTTCAGATGCCCGCTTGTCATCTCCAGCGGAACTACTTCGGAGGAAACCCCTCTGTTATCGCTGATGCCGAAGTGAGGGAGGTTCTAGGCATGGACGGGGAGGCGAGGAGAGAAGCGCTCGTCGGGGACCTTGCGGTAATGATGCGGGTCTTTGAGACTGCCTTGTTACTGAACGATGCGGTCCCCTCTTCCTCCGAGTTACGGAAGCTGAAAGACGACTACACTGCCCTTGAGAAGGAGAAGGACAAGGTTGCGGCTGATCTGCTGAAGGCCCAGGCTGAGTGCGAGGGCCACGCCAATACCCTCCGCGAGCTGAACGAGGTCAAATCTGCCTTGAAGGCGACCCAAGAGGAGCTTGCTCGCTCTAGGAAGAAGGTCGAGGATTTGGAGGCCGCTGCCCGTCCCGCGGAGAATGAGTCCCTCGTGGAAAAGAACCTTGCTGACCGCGCCGCTTTGATTGGCAAAATTCGGGAGCTTCAAGCAGATAGTCTGGAAGCTCTGGAGATAGGTTTCAAGAACGCCGTGGAGCAGATCGGCGCCGAGAATCCAGGGGTTCCGCTGGTGCTCGACAGGATTAACCCGTTCCTTAGCGTGGTTGACGGAAAACTCAATCTTCCCGAGGAGGAGCAGGAAGAGGATGGAGGGCGGGTCGAAGACGATATTGTTGTGTAGTTCTTCTGGTTGTCTGGCCTGCGCGCCATTTCCTTTGTAATGATTTGTGCCCGGCGTATGTGCCAGGGGTTTTTTGACGTTTTTGTACTACTTGTTTAGTAATATTCGTACACTGGGCTTCTGCCCGTTTTAATGTGCTCTTGTTTAATTGTGTGTTATTTGTTATACTTTATTTTTGCCTAAGTAGTAAGGCTATGGGATTTGCTCGACCTTGATAGTCCCTGACCGCGTGGAGAGCTGGTCGGGCGGCCGGAAGCGTATTCCGACCCTCAACGAGGCTGAGAGTTCGCTTGAGGTCCTAGCTTCGTGGCATGAACTTCCCATCGCGAGCTGGGTGTTATGCCTGGTTGGTACGACGACGGTGGGCCTCGGTCGAGGTATCCCCGCCGGATCAAAGGTCCTCGCGCACACACAATGCGGTCTCTGATCGTCGTGTTCTTATAGGGGTGTCGCGTTTGTACCCTGGCGCGTCCCCGTAATCGCGGTGCTAGTTAGCCGCGGGCAGTGTTTAACTGTAATATTGTTTTAGCTTTTTAGCGTTCCACGGTCGAGCAAGTTCTTCCCCGTGCAGGTTTTCGAGGAAGTAGGCTCCTGTCCCCATTTTTCCGCGGACGCGGTACGGGCCCTCCCAGTTCGCGGCGAGTTTGCCTTCTCGCGAGTCCTTCTGGTTCCTGCGCAGGACGAGGGTGCCTACTTGAAACTCACATTTGATAACTTTGTCGTTATAACGTAGTGTTATTTTTTGTTTAAGTGACGCCTCTCGGAGGGATGCGCCCGAGCGTGTTTCCTCGACGAAGTCGAGTTCTTCCCTCAAGGCTTCCTCGTTCGCGTCCCCGTCGAGGGGGGTTTCTGTCCTCCTCGAGGGATTACCGCCTCCTGATCTCCACGGGGATTACCGCCTCCGTTCCATAGGTCAAACGGAAAGGGGTCTCCCCGGTCGTAGAGTGTAGGGTTGTCCGGTAGGCCCAGAGGACGCTGTGTAGCTCCTCGACCCACCGTTGTTTGGCGTTGCCCAGTCGTCGTCTTAATCCGCGAAGGACCACTCTATTCGCCGCCTCGGCCTGCCCATTCGTTTGAGGGTGTTCGACCGACGTGAAGTGCTGCTTCGTGCCTAGTTTTGCGACGAAGTCTTGGAAGTTCCTGTCGGTGAACTGGGTTCTGTTGTCGGTGACAATGGCTTGGGGCACTCCGAACCGGGCGTGGACGTTTCGTTTGTAGAAACGTAGTATGTTGAAGGCAGTGATTTTGGCCAATGCTTCTGCTTCAATCCACTTCGTGAAATAATCCACCCCGACGATGAGGTATTTGTTTTGGTATGATCCTTGGACGAAAGGTCCGAGGATGTCCATCCCCCACCATGCGAACGACCATGGGGAGGATAGCGAGGTGAGCTCGCTGGGAGGAGCGAGGGGCATGTCCCCGTGTCGTTGGCATCTATCACACTTCTTGACGTGCTCCTTGGCGTCCTGTTGCATGGTGGGCCAGTAATATCCCGCCCGGAGTGCTTTACGGGCTAGCGATCGCCCGCCGGGGTGCTGTGCGTTGATTCCCTCATGGATTTCCTGGAGTATGCCGGGGACCTTGGTCTCCTCGACGCATCTGAGGAGGGGAATAGAGAACCCTCGGCGGTACAGTTTGTCCTCGACTATGGTGTACGAGCATGCCCGCCTCTTGACCATTCCTGCCTCTTTGGGATCGTCGGGTAGTTTTCCTGTCGTGAGGTATTCGTATACCGGGGTCATCCAGCAGTTGCTGTCCCCTATGGCGTTGATGTCCGACACCATGCCTGGTTTATAAATGCTCGGGCGGGAAAGCACCTCTTGTATGACGGACTTGTTCCCGCCTTTCTTTTTAGTGCTCGCCAATTTTGACAGGACATCCGCTCGGGCATTATGCTCCCGGGGAATGTGAGTCACTTCTGCCGAGGTGAACTTTTTCATCTTTTCTTTTACTAAGGCCAAGTATTCGATGAGGCTGTCGTTTTTAGCTTGGTACTCTCCTCGGACTTGTGAGGCCACGAGCTAAGAATCGGTGAAGAGTTTGACCTCTTTGGCGCCAAGGTCCTCGGCAAGCCGGAGTCCTGCGAGGAAGGCCTCGTATTCGGCTTGGTTGTTCGAAGTCGGGAAGGACAGTTCGAGGGACACCTCGATAAGGATGCCTTCCTCGTTCTCGAGGATGATTCCCGCCCCGCTCCCCTTCGGGCTGGATGCTCCGTCGACATAGATCGTCCATTTCTGTGACCCGTTGGTCGAGGGTTCGGGGACGGTCATTTCTGCTATAAAGGCGGCCAGTACCTGTGCTTTCAGAGCTTTCCTCCCTTCATATCGGATGTCGAATTCGGCTAGCTCGAGCGACCACCTGAGCAGTCTCCCCGCCATGTCCGGTCGTCCGAGGAGCTGCCTGATGGGCTGTTCTGTCCTTACGATGACGGTATGGGCGAGGAAGTAGTGGCGTAGTCGCCTGGCCGCGGTGACGAGACCCAGTGCGACTTTCTCGATCTGCTGGTATCTGAGCTCGGGGCCTTGGAGAGCTTTGCTTGTGAAGTAAACTGGCTTCTGTCCGTCCGAGGTTTCTCGAATGAGGACGGCGCTGACCGCTTCGCTCGTGATCGCAAGATATATGAAGAGTGTTTCCCCGTTCTCGGGTCACGAGAGGACCGGGGGTTGCGATAGGACTTGTTTCAAGTGTGCGAGTGCTTGCTCGCATTCCTCGCTCCACTCAAACTCCGCTTTTTGCCGGAGAAGTTTGAAAAAGGGGAGTGCGTACTGTGCGGATTTGGCGACGAACCGGGAAAGGGCGGTGAGCATCCCGTTCAACGATTGTATCGACTTCTTCGAGTCTGGAGTGGGGAGCTCAGAGAAGGCCCTACACTTGTCGGGGTTTGCCTCGATTCCTCGTTCCGTGAGGTAAAATCCAAGGAACTTCCCTGCCCGAACGCCAAAGGTGCATTTGTCGGGGTTAAACCTCATGCGGCACCTCCTCGCTGTGTCGAACACCTTCTTGAGGTGCGCGGCGTGGTTGACTTCTTCTGCAGACTTGACGATCATGTCGTCCATGTAAACTTCGAGCATGTCGCCGATTTCAGTTCGGAAGACCCTGTTCATCATCCGTTGGTAGGTCGCACCGGCATTCTTCAGACCGAAGGGCATTACGTTATAATAGTAGTTGCCCAACGCGGTCATGAAGGCCGTGTGTTGCTTGTCGACCTTGTCCATGGGAATTTGGTTGTACCCTGAATAGGCGTCCATGAAGGATAATAGTTTATAACCTGCAGAATTGTCGACCAGCTGGTCGATGTTAGGCAAGGGATAACAATCTTTCGGGCAAGCCCGGTTGAGATCAGTATAGTCAACGCACATTCTCCATTTTCCATTATTTTTCTTAACGAGTACAACGTTGGACAACCATGTCGTGTATTTGGCTTCCGAAATAAAATTTGCCTCTAGGAGGTCTTTTACAGCTTTCTCAGCAGCCTCCGCTTTCTCGGGAGACTGCTTACGCCTACGTTGTGCTATGGCCCTAGCGGCCGGATCTACTGCGAGCTGATGGCAAGCCACCTCAGGGTCGAGGCCAGGCATCTCGGACGCGCTCCACGCGAAGAGGTCAGCGTTCTCCCTTAGACATGCTTTCAGCTGCTCTTTGGCTAGGTCGGGGATCTCGGTGCCGATCTTCACGTTGCGATCTGGGTCGTCTCCGAGGGCCACGAGCTCAAAATCCCCGCCTGGGATGGGGCGCGCTGGGTGGAGAGGCTGCCCGTTGATTTCCACCTGGTGGTCGTGGTCTTCAACTCTGTCTTCATCGGGCTCGCCGGAGAACCTGCTGTCGAGGTCGACCGCGTTGACGCGCGGGAGAGGTACATGTCCGACGTCCTGGGGTGGTTTGGCCACGACCTTAGGTTTGGGACCAATGGAGCTTAGGCCCTTGACGGCGGCGTCGAAGCATCTCCTAGCCGCGTCGATGTCCCCGTGCATCGTCACTACCCGTCCCCTCCTCGTGTAGTACTTCATTTTGAGGTGGACCGTTGACGGGACCGCCGTGAGTTCAGCAAGGGTGGTCCTTCCGAGGATGCAGTTGTAAAGGGATGGGCATTCAACCACTAGGAAACGGATCTTCACCTGTCGGGCCGTGTCTTCGGCCCAGAACGTAACCATTAGCTCCACGTAACCCCATGGTCTGGTGGTGGTTCCATTGAACCCCTGTAGGTCTGACCCGACGTACGGGGTCAGATGCCTCTCGTCCAGCTGAAAGGTCCCGAACAGATGGGAATACATGATGTCGACCGAGCTCCCCTGGTCGACTAGAATTCTTCGGACGTCAAAGTTCGCCATTTGGGCCCTGACCAGGAGGGGAATAGTGGCATTTGGTGCTCCCCCGGGGAGTTCCTCGAGGTAGAAGGTGATGGGGTTGGAGTTTCCTCGCACTTTCTCGAGGGTGGTCGCCTTGGACGATGTCGCGGATTCTAGCTCTTCAAACTTCCGTTTGATCGACCCAACCGATATTTTCCCAGGGTCGCCTCCGGAGATAACCATTGCTTTGGGGAAGCCTTCCCAGGTACTTCGGGCCGTGACGGGGCCTTCGTCGGGGAAAGTCGCCCACATGTTGCGGATTGCCTCTTCGCCCTCGATGATTGGGGGGATGAAGAAGTCCTCGGGTCGAGTGACCCTGAGGGCGACCTGAAGCTGGCTGTCACCGGGAGGGGGTGTCGCCTCCTCGACGTTCTGTGATTCCTTTGAGCTGGGACGAGGAGGGTCATTCTGTTGGGCATACTTCTTCAAGTGCCCTTCTTTGATGAGAATCTCAATGGCATCCTTGAGGTGGATGCAATCCTCGGTGACGTGCCCGTGGCTTCTTTGGAACCTGCAGTACTTAGATTTGTCAACGTTTGGTTTGGGATCCGCGGGCTTCGGGAAGCGAACTCCCCCTTTCACAAACTCGGAATTTTGGCAGTCTGAGAGGATCCGAGACCGGGAAGTGTTGAGCGGCGTGTACTCCGTGAATCGGCCAGCTGGCCTGCGCTGTTCCCGGAGATCTCGATTGCGGTTTTCCTTCTTCTTTTCTCCTCCCCGTCGGGGAGAAGCGTCATCGTCTTTGTGGCCGCGGGGGCCTTCTCTGCGTCTTATCTCAAGAGCGATCTGGGCTGTTTCCGTCTCTTCGAGCTCGATGTACTTCTGGGCTCGAGCGAGAAGGTCCTCGAGACGCCGGGGTCTTCGGAGGCCAATGGATTTGGCAATGTCCGACCCCGCGCGTAGCCCGTGAATAATTAAGTATTTCTTCATGTCGTCGGTCGTGTGGACCTCGACGGCTTCCTTGTTAAACCTCTCAATGTAATTTCGGAGGGATTCGTTCCTCCCTTGGAAGATTTTTTCTAGGGCAGCCTCTGTCTTTGGGTGTCGACGAGATGCGGTGAAGTGTTTGGTGAAGCGTTGTTTCAGCTGCTTCCACGACGTGATCGAACCAGGTTCCAGACCCTTGTACCACGTCATGGCTCCCTTCCGCAAGGTAGTGGGGAACAGCCTGCACCTGATGGCTCCCCTGACGTTTCGAAAGTCGAGCATCGCTTAGAAATTCTCCACGTGATCGTCGGGGTCGGTCAGCCCGTCATAGGTCCCCAAGTGTGGAGGTTTCTCCATGCCTGGAGGGATTGGGGCGTCCATGATTTCCCACGACAAGGGGGTCCTTTGGTCCTCGTCGTCGCTATCAGCCGGGGACCTCGAAGGTGATCTATGGTGCCGTGGAGGAGAGTTCCTCGAACGGTTCTTTGGTCTCTCTTCGGTCTGCTTGGACTTCTTGGAGGTGGTGGAGGCCCTGGGTTCCTTCCGAGGCGGGGAACGAGGGCGTTTCTGGGTGATTGCCGGCAGGGGGCGCTCGAGACGCGGTCGACGACCATGGCGTACGGGCGACGGTGTCCGAGAGTCTTCGGAAGGGGTCCTTCGCGGGGAAGGAGAGCGGCGAGGTGACTAGGGGCGACGATGTCTTCGCGGGGAAGATCGACGTGCCCGTCCCTGCTCCAAGGCTTCAATTCTGGTGTTCTGCTGCGCGATCAGCTGATTGGTCTGGTTGATCAACGCAAATAGGGCCACGGTGCTTGGGTCCGCGTTGGGCAGCGGATCAACGGGCTGGAGAGTGGTTTGCTGGTCGCCCGTGCGGACGACATGGATAGTCGCATCTTGGGAGTCTGGGGAGGCGGTCTGTCCGTCTCTTATGTCGCCTTCGTCGCCGTGGAGGATGGTGGCGTCCTCACGGTGGTTCCCGTTCTCCAGTTGCGTGAGCACAGTGTCCAGAGCCTGGTTGACGGTCGGATTGGCCATGTCGGTGATGAATAGAGGAAGCTTTGGTTTATCGAGGAGAAAACGGGGAAGCTTATAGAAGTTCCCACAGACGGCGCCACTGATCGTACCTGGATCAGACAGTTACAGGTGGCCAACGACGTCCGTTGAACTCCGGCTCCGGTGAGGTTGAAGGACGGCGGGGGGGGGGGGGGGGGGGGGTGGTACCTGCAAGGTACTCCGACGCTCAAGTTAGGGAGTGCACAGAGTAACATCAAATACAAAGAGTGAGAAAAGTGACTTAACCTGACCCTCTCAAGTGGAGAGTATTTATAGAGAGCCCCCAGCGCGGGGCTAACGGTTACTTGCATTGGACTGGATTGTCAGGCCCAATCCAAGTAACTGCCAGGGCTTACGTGGCGTAGTGAAGACCAGCACGTGGTCTTCGCCCTGGGGTAACCGCTCCTAGATCTCCGGAATTAGGGCAGACCGATTCCGTCGGGAGTGGGCGGTTACATGAGAAAGTATCCACGTAGTACGGACCGTTAGACACTCCTCGCGGGGGAGGAGCCTTCTGTGTCGAGGACCCATCAAGTCGTACGACGGACATGGCCTCGCGGGGAGGAGCCATGTCTGTCGAGGAGTGATATGTGGCATTCTCGCGGGGAGAAGGCGCGTCCTCAAAAAGGGGAAGGACTTGCTGCTCGGAGGGGGGATGGCTCATCGCAGGGGGCCATCTCTCCCTAGTGTCGAGGAGAGGGGAAGTCCGGGGGAGGACTCAATGCTTCAGCCCGAAGCTATACGCCTATTTGCCCGACAGGGTGGTGGGACACTTGCCCGACACAGGTTTGACCAAGTCCCTCGTATGGGCCACCAAATGTGGGATGGGCCTGTTCGGCTGTGGGGCAAGTCCCCGGCCCAGTCCAGAACAGTAATAATTATTGAATTGTCTTAAAAAGTTATTTACGATAGTTTAATCGTCGTCAATTTTTTTTGGTGTTATGTCTTTGAATGCTTATTACAACTTATATATCTGTCACTAATGGGAAATTATGACGGTTCCAACAATCACAATATGTTTTTAGAAATCCTTAGCATAATAAATATAGTGATTCTAAATATTTATTTTTATATTTTTAGTAACAGTTTGAACTATTATTTATTAATAACATTTACCTTTAAAAATTGATTATTATTATTATTATTCTAATTATTTACTATTTATTTTTGGTAATATATTTTTATCTTGTTTTCTTTAACTTTTAATTTTTATTTTTAAACAGTGATAAATTAACATAAATAATTGAATAAAGTTAATCATTAAGGCATTATCTTTTAAAAAAATAAAATACTTTTAGCATTAAAAAATTATAAATATGTTGTGTATCAAACCACATAAAACAATTACATCAAAATAAGACCAACTAAATTTCAAAAGAATATAGCAATAAACTATAAAATTTTAAGAGAATATCCCTCAATCCCTCTAACCCAAAACATCATGATTTTTTATACCATAGCATATAATAAACTCAACTTCATATAACAGTATACAACAACACAAGATATTATGTAATGTTTTAAGAATTTAAAGAACAAAACATTGTTAAGTCACAAGAAGCTTCTTTCTTGTGACTTAACAATGTTTTGTTCTTGTTCTTAAAACATTAATCAACACCAACAACATACAACAACATTTATCAATACATAACAACATACAACAAAATAAGGTTCAAGAACAATAATTGCAACATACAACAACAACAACATACAACAACATAAGATATTATGTAATATTTTAAGAACGCACCCTATTTTAAACTAATCGTGGATATGGAACAAATTATGATTTTCATCTAGTTTATGAAGCTATGAAGAAGAAGTACAAGGTAAATTAAGTTAACACAATAGCTTCACACTTCTTATATTTTTCTTCATAGCTACACAAGTCATATGTATCATAGCCAAAGTATACGCTTTGTTAAGGTGGTGAAGACGAATCTTAAAAAAATGAGAACATTCATAAAAAATTGTAAACGAAATCGAAGCATAAGTTTAACGAACGAACATGAAATATAATTAAAGAGTATCATATCGATTGGTGAAGACGAATCTGAAGGTTTAAGAAAGTTTGAAGAATGACTTGGATTTTAGGGTTATGTAATGAGAGAGAAGAGTGAAATATGTTAGGGTTTTCATTTGAGAGAAATAATTGTTATGTACTTAATGATAGATATTTTCACTTATATAGTAAAAAATATTACATTATATCACAGTTAGAAAGAAAAACTGTGATATAATACATCACTTTTACAACGGTTCTTTAGTAAAACCATGGTTATATCTCTCATAATTTTTTATTTATTTAATAACCCAATTGTTAGAGAGGTATTAATTATTGCTATTGTTATTTTTTTATTACTGCTGCGATTTTATTTTTTATTTTTGTTGGCTTGTACTATTTTTTTTTGTAAAACAATAATAGTGTCTAAATGAAAGAGTATATATAACAATAATAAATATTTTCATTAAGAGGGCCAAGAGGGCGGAGTACATAAATTATATTACAATATTTTGTCAATGTCGAACAATAACCCATAGCAGGAAAGAAATCTTCATAATCTATGACTCTTTCCTCACTACCCTCGTTAGAATCATAGTAACAAATCTTTCTGGGCACCGTTTTCTTCTTCTTCTTCTTGACCTTCCTAACCCTACGTGTATCCCTGAGAGAAGTTAATCTAGATGGCTTGACCTCTTCAGTTGACTGCTGATCATGGTGTTGTACTGTGGTGACTTAAATTTAGAAAGTTCTGTTAACATTTTCAAATGGAGAACTCATGTTGATATATGTAGTTAAGAATAATAGTTTTGAAGAAGTGGAAATTCATTATATGAAACTGTGCCTTTATAAAAGAGGTTGAAGATGAAAGATCTGATGATTTAATACTTGCAATGATTACTTCCAATGGTTGATATTCTTTAATGACATTGTGACTGTCTTGAAAACTGAAGAAATTTTCAATCACCATTATAGTTGGGAATAGCGTTTCTCTCTTTAGGGAAGAGAAAAGTTTGTACATATAATATTACAATGGTTTCATTTTAAATTCGTGATTAAATAATCTTCAATTTTTTATTTATTTATGAATTTAAGTGACACACACTTTTTGTGATGGTAAAAAATGGAAAAATTATAGATACCAGGATTTAAAGACCTATAGCAGCGCTTTGTCGAAAAAGCACTGTCTTTGGGGCGATGTGAAAAGCCAATTTTGGCGTAGTGTTTGTGCAATGTAAAGAAAATAGTAAATGTGTGTGTGTGGGGGGGGGGGGGGGGGGGGGGGGGGGGGGGGAGAGGTTTCAATTTGCAGTTTGAAAAACGAAATAAGAGTTTTAAAATAGAATTACGAAGATGGTTAGGTTGTGTATTGGATCCCGTAATTCTCTATTTTTGATGTTTGATGCCTTGTATGAATGATCTTATTGTTATAATCCAACGTCGAATTAACAAAGCCGCTATAACCAATCCCTCGCAAAATTACTCACTAATCACTACTCAGAGTTTCCTATCCCTAGTCCATCAATGTAAGAAGCATTATGCGATGTATAAAACGTTAATTTCCTACGCCTCTACTCGGGGTCTCCTATTCCTATTGAACTAGCGTAAATAGAACAATTTCCCAAGGTCCAACACATATCTTAAGGGTTAGTAATCCTTATAATATTATCTTTTTAAGATAAAATATTTTTAACATTGAAAAATTATAAATAAGTTGTTTATCAAATCACATAAAACAATTACATCAAAATAAGACCAATTAAATTTCAAAAGAATATAGCAATAAACTATAAAATTTCAAGAGAATATCCCTCAACCCCTCTAACCCAAAACAACATGATTTTTTATACCATGACAACCACAAAATGATCATAATTAAAGTCGTATAAACTACATTTCTCAAACCCTCATGTAGTAAATCTAACACACTTCAAACACAACACAAAATAAGCAAAGAGTTTATAACAAGGTATCATTATTTTATATTCACGTCGACCATAATACCATATGCATATCTCACAATGCAACATAAAAATCAAAACATTTCAATTATGAAACCTCTAAAGATTGTGATCTGTGTGTTTTCCAAGTCAACGTTTTCCTCTTCACGTCATAGCCCTAGCTATGTGTTTTATGTTTTCCCATTGCGGAGAGAGAGCCCTAGCTATGTGTTTTATGTTTTCCCATGAGAGAGAGATCTTACTTTTATCTTTTGAGACTTAGATTAACTAGGATGGTAGTTTCATCAACCGTCACACAATCCTAAGTGTTTTCCTCTTCCAATGAGCGTGAGTTGGGAATATTTGGTGGACTGTGGTTGTGCAACCGTCACAAAACTAGGAATCTTCCCTCTCCAATGTATGTGTTGCATTTATTTGAGAGACGACAGGTTAGCAACCGTTACAGTTTAAGGAAGAGAGGTTGGGCGCATCACCGTTGTGAATGTTTGTATTATTTTAAAAAATCAAAGCGGGATTTTCCAAAACCGTCTTGGCAATTGTCGCATCCTAAGGAAGTGTATGGTACTCATGGAACCGTCACAATCTATGTGTCACAAAATATTTTTCTTCTTATTGTAGTTTATATATAAATAAGCAACAATTGCAAGTTTCGCACCTAAGTAACTTTGGAGTAAAGGCTTACACTACAATTTTTAAATATCTAGCCAGTTTTGTATTGTTGTCTAAACTCATTTATATTATAGTAATATAAATACTATATCAAGATAGTGAAACAAGTACATGGGTAAGTAAAATATCATCACAAATATTTTACTATCTTAAAATAGAAGAACACACAAAATCAACTGAAAAAAAACGTAAAGAAAGGAAAAAAACTATCAAAAGGATCAATACAAACCCCATCAATAGAAGGGGAAAAAAACAAATCCGATAACATAATATCCTAGGAGGGAACACCCAAAACCTCCATAAAAGAAAATACAACCACCAAAATCCGAGACCTCAATCCCTCAAAAAAAAAACAACTATTGACACATACACAAAACGAGATTCGCCCTAACAAGTTAAGAAGGTGCAAAAGACATGAAATCTTAGTTAAAAAACCACATCCAACCCTTAATCTTGAAGGCGTCATCTACATATATTTACCACTTTATATACTATATAAGTAAATAGAAGCTAAAATATCCATAAAGCTGAACCAAAAGTGATTGAAGTATACATGATAATGTAAAGAAACATAAGGAAGTACACTCAACATGGAAGAACATCTTTTGTTAAACTTTGTCAAATCCATCCGACTGTATAACGCACTCCAATCTAGTCTCTTCTTTTTCTTGTACTACTTGTTTCACACACTCTTTATTCTTCCCCCATAACACGCTATAGAGTCCAATCACTAGCAAAACAGTGCCACCAATACTGCCATAATCAAAAAATAATGATTATAAACTCATGATTATAAATAAAGTAATTTTGATAATAAATATTTTTTTATAGTATTACTTTAATATAAAATAATCAATTATATATAATTGCATTATTGTTTTTATAAGGATAGAATTATATGAACCTTCCCCAGAAGAGTGTTTCTTTCCACCAAATTGCTGAGAAAATAGCTGTTAGTACAAGAGCTAGAGGGGTAAACATTGCAGTGAAAACTGGACCTTTTGTCTCTATAGTGCATACTTGCAACCAATAACAAATGCCAGTTACAATTACACCCTGCCAATAAGTAACTAATAAGAATAAATTTTTATTCAAATGACTAATGAATTGTAATAATGCAACAAATTATAAATTTTTTATCTTATTATTTGATATAAATTTTCAATGTAAATATTTTTGATATTATCAATAATTATAATTATTATATCATTAAAAATATTTCAACTTTATTTAATAAGAATAATTCGTTATTCGAACAATTAATGAACTGTAGTAATGCAATAAATAATGATTTTTCTGTCTAATTATTTGATATACATTTTTCTGTGTAAATATTTTTATATCATCAATAATTTATAATTATTATATCATTATAAATATTTTCTTAATTAAAACTATTTTAAAAAACACAATTACAATTCATGGTGATTGTATGATAATTGAAATTTTCTTATACCAATGGTAAATAAAAAGTTAAACTACTTAAAAAAAAGACTAATTAATAAGATGAAATATATATATATATATATATATATATATATATATATATATATATATATATATATATATATATATATATATATATATATATATGTGTGTGTGTGTGTGTGTGTGTGTGTGTGTATATCTTGGTCAATAAATATAAGTTGAAAATATATAAAAATAAATATATAATAAATTAAATTGCAAGAGAAACCCATAGAAGGAAAACATGAAGTCGCTCTCTATTTTTATCAGTAAATTTTATGAGGAGAAATTAAAGAGAAAATACTATTTTACTATCAAAAAATTATCATTGCTAATTATATTGTTTTTAATTTATTTAAATATAAAGAAAATATATATTAAAAATAGCTAAAGTAATAATAACCTAATCATTTCGTTTTTGTCAAGACACATTATAATCTTATAGAATTGGTTGTAATTTTTCTAAGATTGATTGTAACATTTGTGCTATAACAGAAATTAGAATTGTGGTCCATTAAGATCTTATATGTCAATGGTGTTCTCATATATATGATATGATGTGAAAGACTACCATACTATAAAATATCCACTAACTATAAGGTCCATTTCAAGAAGACATGTCACTAGGAAATTTGAGAGAAGAATGATATCAAGACTAGAATACTTCAATTTTTTATGGCCTATTTGACATACCATTAAAAATATCAATGTGACTTAACAAACAAACAAACTTCAATAAAGAAGCTTAGGTTTAATATTCTTTAGACAAGAAAATATTATTTTGACTCTTTTCTTGTTGTCCATAAATTTAAAATTATTAACCTTTTAATAAATGTGATTTCGAATCAATGTCACCTCATGGATGTTAATTGAATTTTATTTTTTATTTTTATTATATAAATTAGATATTTTCTACATGTAATTGTAAATATTGATCTTTTAAAATTTAGAAATTGATATTTAACTATAAATATCTCTTTCAAGAATTTTAATGATATTGAAAAATCTATGATCTTATCTTATTTTATGTGGTTTAACAAATCGTCTCAAATTTTTGGATATTTGATTAAGTTCACCAATTTAATCATGACTAAATAAATAGAGTTATATTTATCTACGATTTAATCATGACAATATTTTATGAAGTTTTATTTAACTGTGACAAATTTATATTATGTGCGGTAGTTATTTCATACACCCTTTTAAAGTCGATCCTATGATTTAGATTACTTATTTTTATTTTTATGTTTATTATAACTTGTTATATGAACCTAACCCAACAATTTAGGTTACTATTTTTCTAATAAATTCCAACCAAACTCAAAAAAAGGATTAAATTGAGTTAGACATCTCTTTATACTATTTTTATAAATTGTACTTTTTCTGTTAAAAAGTATCATTAATTTTTCTTCAAACTTTCTTTGCCTTTTGAATCTCTTGGAACATGGAAACATGGAAAAACCACATGTTCAATGGCCAGACAGGAGAAGATCCCTCAATTTTCTTTTGTATTTGCAAGAAATATAATCTCTCTCTATTTATGTGTTTTTAAAATTTTCAACAATCTTGCTTTTCTTATGCATTATTGTATTATGGCAAAATCGATCCTACTTTTACATAAAGCTAGGTATGCGAGCTGTCCCTGCCGCTACATATTAACCATTTTGTAAATGATGATTCGCTCTTGCCGACTAGAATAATATTTACTTAAAAAATATAATATGTAATTTTACAAATAATTAATCATAATGTTTTATTAATTAAAAATATAAATAAATTTATCTCTCCTTCAATATCACCCTCACTCCATAATTACAATTAAAAATAAATACATTTTAAAATACCCCCACCACCTAAACTGCGAGTTAAATACGTATTCAAACGAGAAAAATAACACACTTTTTATTGAATTGAGAAGAAATTTCTCTAAAGAAATCCTTTTAAGACATGATTAATTTTTAATGATCATAGAGAAAATGAAGGTGATTTTCTTGTATTCTACTAACTATTTTATCATCATATATCATTTAAGTTTTGTTCGGTATAAAATTTATATAAGATGATAAACTTACACAATAAGCCACAGAAAGAAGATGAATATCCCATCCTATCTTCCATGCAGAAGGATTCCTCTCCATTACAATAGCTACTATTCCTGATTGTATGAAGCTAGAAAGACATTGTATCATTGTGAGCCTAAATTTTGCTGGGTATTGCTTTACAATAAATCCCTGAAATCAAACAAAGTACAAAAAAATTAGATGAATCAAAATGATTATTATAAGAAATAGAATATAACGATCACGACCGCGTAAAGACGGTTGATACAAATGGTGTAATATTGATTGCAGTCGTCACGATTTTCTTTTTCATTATAAAAACGATGAATAATAACATCATTATCGACACCTTTAGATAAGGGTGGGAAATAGGCATTCCCGTTCCATTTAGGCCCGCTCAACAAAAATTTATACAAAAATTAGGCGCGGCGAGACTGACATAATTGAGGTTGCAAACATAAAATCTTGCACTATTCCACGAAAAAATAAAGGCGGGCGGGCCTTACACCTCTAAAAACTAAATGCTGCAAAATTTCTTGTCAATAGCCCAAAAAAAACTTTGCGGGCAGGCAAAATAAGCATGACGTACATGTTGGTTCTGTTTGTAGAACCGTTTTTTAAATCAAATTATCTAGTGTATTATTAATAAGAAAGATTTGACAATATGATTTGATATACCTGTAAAATAAGCCATAAGGACCAACAAGTGTTTGCTGAGAGCATCATAAGAGATCCTTTAATGTTATCCCCTTTGGAGTGAATCTTTGAAAATTCATGAGAATTATGATTCTGATTTTCTAAATTATGCCACTTTATGAAATCCAATGGAGGTCCTTTGACTAAAGCAAATACTATTGCACCAGAAAGGCTTAGAACAGAGCCCAAAATCTTTGCAACTCCATGCTTGTATTTTATTGAAATGGTTTCTACCCTGAAATTCCATGACATATTTTATATATATTAAATTTTGGATTAATATCATTATTGTATTTTATTTTTTATTTAAAATTATACCCAATTAAAATTGCCATGATAAAAGTAATTGAAGGGATTGTGTTTGTGCAAGCAGCAGCAAATGTGGCAGAGGTATAGTTGATTGCAACATAGTAAAGATTTGAACTTGCTGTTAATCTGTTTTACATAAACACACAAAAATTAGTTAGAATATTGTAGCACTATCATAAATTTTTTTTTGCTAAGAATAGACTATCTAACTATATCTAACTATGAATCACGTATCCAGACACCAACACTAACACGGATATGTTAACACTAGTAAAAATTTATAAAATTAAATAAATTCAATATAGTAACATGTGTTTGATATAAATATATGTCGACACAGAAACATTTTTGATTAAAGGTGTCAGGTGTTACGTACTCTCTAAGACACATTTTTAATGCACTCTATTTTTTTTTTAAATCACGAGTCCCGTCAAATTTATATGAAATTTACATAATTTAATGAGGGCCACGAATAAAAAAAGTATGTTAGAAATATAATAAAAATTAATTATACTACTATTTAAAATTGAGCAACTTTCTTTTTTAAAAAATAAAAAATAAAAAAAAATATATTTTGTTTTTTGTATACATAGTTGAATCAACTTTTTCTAATAGTAAATGTAGACATTTCAAATTAAACAAATAAGAGAGTCAAGAAAGAGACATCCATACCCAACAAGAGAAACTAGAAACAATTTGCACAACAAGTTGCATGATAAAGGAGCACCACCATGCTTACTGCATGAATTCAAAATCAAAATGCAAATAAAGTTATAGTAATAATTTATGAGTAAATAATCATTTCAGCCGCGGAATATGTGAGACGACGTCTTTATAGTCCATAATGTATCGAAATTACAAACACATTCATACTGGTTTATTAATAATTAGGTAGTTAAATCTCTTGAAGAAGAGTTTTGTCGTCAATTGTAATTCTTTTCAACTCGAATGATTAATCTCTGTAGTTGTTTGCAGAAAATATCTCATTTATCTTAAAAAAATAATAATAGGCTTTACTTTAATAGCAAAAGCAGAGATCAAAATAATTGTTATCCAATAATTTAGTGGAAGGGAAAGGTATAAATGTAAAAGAAGAATAGTGCACCTGTCAAAATAAGCAAATGGCGATAAGGCAAGTGATGCAAAGATTTGTCGATAAACAACAAACACATAAGGACTCATTCCATTGGAAATTGCTGCCTTTGAAAGAAGAGCCATTCCAGCATATATAAATTGAATAAAGATCATTGAAACATAAGGTTTATGTTTTTTCTCCAAGATTGCCGTAAACCCTAGCAAACTACTCTTCATGATTTTGTGTGCTACTTCTTTACCAACATGAAATATATGCCCTTAAAATAATGGAAACTTGGGTTCAATATAGAGAATTTGAACTCAATATATTTAGTATAAGCTTTATGCTTTATGCTACTAGCTTTGTGCTTTATATATAGCTTGACATGAAAGTGGCATTGATTTGGCCTATATATCAAGTGGAAAAGTTGAATGACTAGGCACTTGTTAAATTTTCAGTTGAAAGGGTATAGTGGGGAGTAATATAATGCATGATAGATGGTACTTTTGTATAACAAAGGCAGCAACATTGTTTTTGCAAGCACTAAAACTCATAGTTCAAAGAAGCAATCATTTAGTTAAGATATGAATGGAAATATCAATAACATCAAACAAAAATAATGCATAACTTAGATCATTTCACTATTTTGGGTTAAATATACAAAAACCCCCTGCAATGTAAGCGAATTTTGCTTTTCTCCCCTCCTTGCCTTTTGGCAACAGTTTTTTCAAAAAAAACCGTTGCCAAAACTTGCCTTTAGCAACAGTGGGGAGTAAAGCAAAATTCGCTAACCTTGCAGAAGGTTTTGTATATTTAACCCCACTATTTAAAAAAAAAAATGTCCTTAGTCACCTATGTTTTAGTCACTAAAGTCTTAAAAATGGTCACTATTTACTTTAACGATTGAATTAGACACTTACATATTATATTTTGATTGCTAAATTAGTAAAATCATAACGAAACATCTTTTGTTGTTAGATATCTTCTTTCTTAGCAATCTTCCCTTAGTAAATGTTTGAATTCACGTTAGAAAATCAAATCTCGGTGAAAATTATTAGAGTGAGATTCAAATTCAGTTAGCATTTCTTTTAAGTGTCATTTAAGAGTTAATTTTAAATATATTTAATTTGACAACTCCGTGTTTGAGTGTGGTATAAATACTAAATTTCTGTTCAATTAGAGCATTGATTCATTGTAACAGAATTTTAGTTTTAGTTGAGAAGTTAGTTATGTCTCTCTCTCTCTCTCTCTCTCTCTCTCTCTCTCTCTCCCATCTTCATCTTCTTCTTTCCTGTGCATCAATAATTGGTATCAAGAGCTCCATTTCGAATCCATGAGAAACACCAAGGGAATCACGAGTGAATGTGAGGTGTGTGTGATTGATTTTGGTTCTGAAATTCAAAGTGAATTAAAGTTTAAAACCGTAACAGAATCGTATTTCACTACTACAAAATATACCTTTCGTAACACCAATTTCGTAATGGCCATAGAGTTAATCGTGGTAATACTTTATTTCTAGACGCATTTTTTTGTATTTACTATAGGACATATCACAACGGTCAAATGAAGCAACCGTGGTGAAAAGGTACATGGGGTGAAATGGTTCGAATCCCAGCACCTATAATTAACCATTTATCGTGATAAAAATGTTATTTACCTTGTATATCACCACAATTTTTTTTAACAACTGTGATGAAAGGTGATGCTTTATTTATATATAAGTGGGGTTATCTATCACTTCAGTACATTACAACCGTCTCTCTCAAAACAAAACCCTAACAACTCTTTCACTCGTCTCTCTCAAAACAAAACCCTAACAACTCTCTCACTCTTCTCTCTCATATGGAAACCCAATAACGAAACCATAACAACAAATCTTAGCCAATGGATATTTACAGGTTCGTTTTCTCTATAGTTTTTTTTTTCAAAATCTGTTTCAATAGCTTGTTTCATGATGTTTAAACTTCTTTCTTGTTTTGACTTGAAGGTATGGATGCTTCTTTCAATAAAGATGACGTAGATAAATTTAGCCTAACAAACTTGTATCAAAGATCCAGAATGACATCCATTCAAATTCTACACAAGTTTGCTGGTCTAAATTTATCTCCATCCGTATTTCATTGACAACACGCCTTTATGGGACATGTGGGGTATGTTTATGAAGCATTTTATGACTTGATATGTTTGTTGTATCGTTTTTGTTGTTTATGGTTTATTATTGATCATGTTTTTGATGAATTTTATTGTTAATGTGTGTTTAAAAAATGAGTTTATTATATATTATGTGGTTTGATTGTTTTTCAATCCCTTACCGAAAATATAACTTTCTAAACTGTATTAGAAAATTATGATATGATAGAGTAAATTGTATTAGAAAATAAATACACGTTCAATTCTTGACAAGTATTCTTCACACTGTTAACTACATGTTGTTTCTTGACCGGTAGAACTTTGTTTAATGATCCTAGATATTCCACCACCCGTCTCTCCGCCTTTAATTTTGTATGCAAAGTAAATAATATTTTACAAAAACAATTAGAGGTGAAGTCAGAGGCAGTTGAAGAACTAGGATCATTAAACGAAGTTCTTACTGTCAAAGAACAAAATACAAATAAGGTGTTGAAGATCGCTTGTCAAGCATTGAACGTGAACTTATTCTTCTAATATAACTTAATTTGTCATATTATAATGCTCTAGTTCATATTGGAAGGTTATATGTTTAGTGAGCATTGGCGAAATAAGCATTCTACATAATTTTTAATAAACTCGGGTCTATATTTAATCACGGTTGTTTAGAACAATTGTGATTAAATATGTTGCATTAAATAATATCACAAAGGTTGGTTAAAGTAACCGTTGTGGTAGGTAACGCGCTACATGAATACAATCACAGTTGCACGGTCGTGGTGGAAATCATCATACATACAATCACACCTTACAACACAACGGTTAGACCCGCGTGGTGGTATCCCTTTTCCAACCGTTGTGATATGTGTTTTCCGTAGTAGTGTTTCTTGATTCTATGGGATTGGGAAACACGAGTGTTTGGTGATATCTGAGTGAATTTCTGTAAAAGATCGAAGATGAACTGTGGAAAAGATAGCTTGAACACGAAGCTTCTAGTAATTGATGGAAAGAATTAGAATCGATGGATTATTCAGATACGTGTGTTGTTTGGTCGTCAAGATGTTCTTGATCTCGTCAATGAAGATTATGCAGCAGTTGTAGCAAATGCAACTGAAGCACAAAGAAACACGTATAGAGAGATGGGGATGAAAGATAAAAAAAATTTGTTCTACATTCATCAGGGCGTTAATGTGAATGTGTTTGAGAAGATCACTGATTCAACAACGGCGAAAGCTGTATGAGACACACCAGTACGATGCTACAGCGGTGATGCATCAGTGAAGAAGTCGAAGCTTCAGTCTCTACATAAGCAGTATGAGAATTTCAACATGAAGAACAATGAGAAGGTACTTGATTACATCTCTAGAGTGATTCTGATCACAAATGAGATGAAATCTTATGGAAAGACTCTCTCTAAACAAGTAATCATTGAAAAGGTACTACGATGATTTACTCCTCAGGTTAATTACACTATTGTAGCAATTGAACATTTTAAGGATATGAGCACCATGAGAATTGAAGAGCTACAGAGCAGTCTAGAGGCACAAGAGTTGTGTCTGATTGAGTGAATCTCTGAAAGAGAGGTAGAGCAGACTCTGAAGATGTCTTATGGTAAGAAGAATTAAAATCAGTCCTGGTCAGAGACCAAAAAGAGACATGGTGGTGGCTCTCAGAAGTTAGAAGCCTCAAACTCTGATAAGAAGAAACATCATAAAGGAAAGGAGAAGTATGACAAGAAGAAGGTTTAATATTACTGTTGTAAGAAGTTTGGTCACTTTGCTGCTGATAGTTGGTCAAACAAACAACAGAAATTAGAAGAAGCAAACATAGACATAGGTGAGTTTGATGATGAACTTGTGATATTGATGGCTTCTAAATCTGATGGTGTATATTTGGTAGACTGGTGGTATATGATCATTGGCTGCTCAAATCACCTAACTAGAAACAAACAATGGCTGATTAATTTTGACTCTAGAAAGAAGAAAAAAATCAGACATGTTGATGATAAGTATCTGAATGCTCAAGGAATGGGAAATGTCAAGGTCAGAGTGAAGAATGGAAAAATCATTCTGATCAAGGATGTTTCGTATGCCCCTAGGATGAAGAGCAGTATGATGAGTGTAGGTCAGCTAATTAATAAAAGGTTTCTCAGTTACTATGAAGGACAAACTCTGGAAGTTGTATGATTCTAATCAGAAGCTGATTATGTAGTCTGAACAGGGAAGCAACAAAACATTCAAAGTGAATATGGAGATAGTTGACACTAAATGCCTTAGTGAAAAAGGTGTTGAAGGTGATAGTGAGTTGTGGCACAAGTGATTAGGGCATCTGAACTTCAAAAGCCTAGGGCATCCGAGTTCTAAAAAGCTGGTACATGCCATTCCTAAGATTGTGAAGCTTAAGAAGTTATGTGGGGTTTGCATGAAAGGCATGCAACCAAGATTGCCATTTGCATTAGAAGTATGCCCAAAAGCAAAACATGCTTTGGGAGTAGTGCATTTTGATGTATGTGGACCATTTGAAGTACCTTCACTTTGAGGAAACAAGTATTTTGTGTCTTTTATGGATGAGTTCACAAGAATGACACGAGTAACACTCATAAAGTTTAAGCATGAAGTGTTTGTTGAGGTTCAGAAGTTCAAGGTGAAGGCTAAAAAACAGGTTGATCAAATGTTGAAAATTCTCAGAACTGATGGTGGAGGTGGTTATAACTCTACAGAGTTCAAGAATTTCTGTGAGGAGAATGGAATTAAGCATGAGGTTACTGTTCCATTCACTCGTCAAAACAATGGGCTTGTTGAAAGAAGAAAAAAACTTTGCTTGATATGACGAAGAGCATGCTGAAGGAGAAGAATCTCCCTCAAACCTTGTAACCAAGAAGCTGAAGGAAATTATTCCTCTTGAGAAGTGGACTGGAGATAAGCAAAGTGTGGGTAGACAACAAACTTTGGTAGAAATGTAGTTACCATTGAAATGTTGTTAGAAATGTAGACAACAAACTTGTCAGGAACATAAGTGTAGGTTTTTAATGTTATTGTTTTAATGTTCTAGTTAAACACAAAAGATAAATGTGAAATATTTAGTTTGGTTGTTGTTTCAAAATATGAACTATTTGCACAGCACAAAAGAAAAACTGGTTCACAACGAATTATTTTCAAGATATTTTGAATACCTTAATGTGAATTGCACAAACACACTAAACTTACCTTAATGTGAATCACAAAGAATAAATTGGTTCAAGTTCAGTTGTCAACATTTGTGCTTGCAGTTGATATATATATGTTGCTATTTTTTTTTTAAATTTTCACAGACATGGGTGATTCTACAAGTACATCTCATACAACTTCTGATGTAACCTCACTTAATACAAAAATTAAAAGAAAATATGGAGGTGCCACGATGTGTACCAAGATTAAAAAATCCTACAAAATGGTGTTTGCTCCCGATTAATATTGATTTGAGAACCGGAAAGGCATATAGTGAAAATTTTATTAATTTTAAGGGTTAAGTGGCATTGTAAGGTAGAAGAAAAGTGTGTATTCTGATAGATAACTGGCACAAGGTTGAAGGTAATTTGAAATATAGCATATGGACCGATATTACTGTATTTATTATGAATTTATTGATTTGTTTCATAAGTATATATGACCATTTACTTTTTTGGTTTAATACTAATATCAACTATATTAATCATGTAAATGTAGGAAGTTTTTATTATTCCAGAGGATAGTATATTGAAAAATAAATTGCTTGCATATACCGGTGAGCGTTGGGGGGCTTTAAGACATAACTCACAGATAAACATATTAAAAATCCAAAAGATAACATAGCGCCTCCATATGTGAAGTATTCATTTATTGATAAGAAAGTTTGGGAGGATTTTGAAAACTCTCGCACCCCTCAAGAATTCTTGACTAAGAGCAAAAAAGGAAAGGAGAATATAGCTAGAAATATATATCTACATAGATTGTTTCATGGAGGATATGATAGACTTGAACAGAGAATTATTGATGAAAAAGGAAAACAAAGGGAACTAGAGTTGGGAGATCCTTCTAGAATCCTTGATCACACTCCATTTCTACCATCACCACGTGAGAAATGGAAGAGGGCATGTCAAATACCAGATGACTCATTCATATAAGAGGCTACACACGAAGGGGTTGAAAATATTGTAAGGAGATAATTTTTTCAACATTACTTTTTTAGTTAATTTAATGTGTTGTAGGATGTACTGGTTGAACAAGCCAAAGTTGGTATCTTTGTTCCACAAGCCTGTCGTGACATCTTGGTAGAAGCGATCAGAACTGAGGAGTGTGTTAGGCATCTCCATGGTCTTGGAAGACGCGTCGGCTTGAAATTACATTTTGGATCATCACAACCAATTAGTGAACTAAATTGTAGGAGAGAAATTAAATAAATAGTTGCTTAAAAGATAGGGGGATATTAGAATAGAAACAGGAGAAGTGGAATCAGGACGAGAGGGAGGGAGAGATGAGATGTTGCAGGAGGAGGGGGAGAAGATGTTACAGGATGTGCGAAAGGAGCGAGAGAGGTTGGTCGAGAGAAGTGTACCCGCGATGTGATTGAGGTACAAGTATAATTTAAAATATATATGCTATATGTTGTTGTTATTGTTTGTGTATTTTAATTTTTGTATTGTATTTGGTTGTTTTTATGATGTAGAAATTAAAATCAATGGGTGTACTCAACCACCCAAATCCATATCAATTGGACATGCCTGAGAAATTAGTTGAAAAAGTTGTTATGGATGGTACACACACGAAATCTAGTTGTTCTTCCTCGGTTTACAATATTTAGACCACACTACCTCAACTAGATAACACTCAGAGACTATCTAGTATGATAGATGTGTAGCGGCAGGAGGTAGTTTGAGATTAAGATATTCATTAACTTAACTCACAAAAGTAAGAGTTGCCACCGTTCTTTATTGTTTCCAAAGGAATGGGAAAAGAACGAATAAAACTCACAGAAGTTTTAAAACAAAACTAATAAAAACAAAGAGATAAGGGTACGGGTGTTGGTTATGCAAAGGGAATGTGTTATCACCCCTCACATCTATAGTACTCTATAGGAACCTCTTGAAAATCTGTGTTTGGCTTAAAACCAGGTTGTTTGCAAAAAGATTGTAGAGATGAGATAAAGAAATGTGTTTTTTTAAAGATTTTTTCTTGATAAGACTTCCTGAGCCTCGTGCCTACGTACCAACAAAGTGCAACGGAGGATCAAAACCTCGTAGGCCATGGTAAAAAAAAGGTTTGTTTTGATTAATTTTAAATGAATAGACATTTCGCCATATTCTAGTGGAAACTCAACTTACTACCCACAATTAATGAGGAAGGAGAGTTTGCATCATCTTGAGATCAAGTATCAGATGAATGAACAAGGTCTCAGAACAATCCAATAGCATAGGGAAAAGTAAAAAAAGTCCATAAGTCCAAAAGTCCAACTCCAAGTCAAGCTAAGGATAGTAACCATTAGTCCAAAGATTAGAGAACCAAGTTTTTTTTAGGGTTTTTCCTTTATTATTGTCTTTAAAAGAAAAAGAAAATGTCCAAGTGGATAAAGGAAAAAGAAGCATAAACATAAACAATATGAAATGTAATGCTAGAAATAAAGGCATAAAAGTAAAGAGGAAGAAATTAAATGACAAGAAAATTAAATGACATAAAGTATAGTTAGCACAATAATAATGTTAGTATTAATGTTAGAGTTAATGAATCGATTCGGGACAAATTTAGCGCTATGTTAAGCAATCGTAGCACAATCTATTAGGAAGATCATACTATGGGAGGCCGTTCAATAACAATTTATGTACCATACATGTTAGAGATATGGTAGAAGCCATACTCTTAAAACATGTAACACAGGTAAAAAACAAGGAAGGATCAAGCACTAAAGCAAGGAGATTGGTCCATTACTTCAATCATTCTTCATGATTACTTAGGAAAAACTTATGCATCAATCCAACGTACCTCAAATGATTCGTGAACAATTGGAAGGTAAATATTAAATGATGAAATTTCATCAAGCATCAATCCAAACTTCATGAACAAGATGGACTCTAAATCATCCAATTGATCAATAGAAAAAAAGAAGGAGAAGGAGATGAAGAGAGAAACCAAATTGAACCATGACTTAAGATTCATCTATCATCAATTTCAATCACCTCTCTTGGTGGATTAAGGTACTAAACCTATCATCAACCCAAAGCACCAAAAATGATTCAACTAATCATTTAATGGTAGATTTGAATTGATGAAGATTCATCCAACCTCATCAACACCCAAAGTCCATTGAGATTGAGGGAGATTTTGATCAATCAAGCCTTAATCCAAGTCAACATAAGTAAAACAATATTTAAAAATGCATAAATGGAATAAAATAAAGCATTAAATGATTTATTTAAATGATTTTAAATGGAAAATAAAAGGAAAATACAAATGAAGCATCTAAACATCACACAAAAGCTCAATAAAATATGGAAGATCTAGAAAACTCTAAGGATCAAGATCTCAAAAGATTGGATAAAAAATATTTGAAAATAATGGAGAAATAATTTGTTAAAATCATTTAAAAAAGAAAAAAAATAAAATAACAAAAAAATACTAAAAAATATTTTTAAAATCTGGAAAAATCACAAGATGTAGAAAATGTTTTTATGAAATTATGGAAAAATGTTTGAATGAAAAATCATTTAGGAGCTATTTTTATGAATTTTAAAAGAAAGTAAAATAAAAACTGAAATAAAATAAGAAAAAGAAATTTAAATGCAACGGATAGGAGTAGGCGGCCTTACCTGATTTGCCAGGGAATTTGAATTTCCCACCCTTGCACGCGCACTTACTCATCTTCAACCTCCGTTCAGTCACTTTTGTAGGTCATGGATTCTAAGATTTTAAGCTATCAAACCACATGGTTTAGCTTTGTCTCATGTCATCATCCATGTCTTTCTTCATCAGAGCAATTTATTTGCTATGTGAAGAGAGAATTTGCATAAATACGATAAACCCTAGCTTTGTTAAAAGTAAAGTTAAAATCCAAATACGAAGAATAAATTCTATTTAAGTTAGGGGAAATGATCAGTAGAACAAGGCGAAGGGAGTGGTAACTTGTTTGAGTGAAAAAGAAACTTGTATCTACCTTTTTATTTGAAGCTCGAAGGTTCAACATTGGTGAAATTGGAAACCAGGTTTCAGTGAGCTTCAAGGTGAAGTAATGGTTCAAACAGCTTCAGATGATGCCGATGAATGATTCTGGGCAAAGAAATGAAGCAAAACGAAGCTGAAATTGGAAAATGAGTTTTTGGTTTTTGAGAGATCCCGGGTTTCAAAGGAGCATAATTTTCTTGGCTATTCAAGCTTGGTTTTGAGTGTAGAGGCTTACTCTATTTATATGAAATGAAGTGATGAGCTCACACGTGTGAAATCAGATCCAAAATGTGTCAACCAAATTGAGAATATTCTAGATTCAAGTGTGTGAAAATTGGCCATGGAATGCGTGACTTGTTGACCATTTCAGGTCGTTTTGCTTTGCATCAAATGCGTTTCATCATCACAAAAAAGTTTGCACATGTGACAAGTGGTCCCATTTGAGTTTTAGGTCATTTTCAATTATAGATCCTTCATGCAGAAAACATAATTAGGGCATCATGTTCACCCTTAGGCCAAATGAAAATCCTTCGTGTGTTTTATGATTTTTCTTGAGCCAAATGTTCCTTTCATGGAGTAGAACACAAAGCAAAAAGAACCACTTCAATTGGATGCTTGATGAGAAAATGGCAAGCTTGGAAAGTTGAGGAAAAACCTGAAATTTAGGTCTGGCATTAGGTTAAATAGGTCATGACCTAGTTTTGTGCACAAATGGCGTTTAAGAATTGAGGTACTTAGAGCATGAATTAATGTATGACCTATAAATGAAAGTTGTAGAGGACATCAAAAGTGATATTTGACAAAAAGAACAACCCATAAAAGTTAATTGATAGAGTTATAATCCTTGGAACATAGGGCTGCCATACTTGAGCTTTAGGTCAGATTTCACTAAGTCCACAAAGTGACCTCTAATGTTTCCAAACTTTTTATGATCTTCCAAACATAATTGGCTCTTGACTTGTAAAGAGAACTTGGAGGGGGTGTCAAGAAGAGTCATATGCCCAAAGGAGCACTCAAAAACTTCGAAGTATGAAGAAGTTATGATATTTGGAAGTTGGACTTAGAATATTGACTTTTTAGGTCAAACCTCTTTGAACAAACTTGCAACCTTGGAATTTTCTTATATCTCAAGGTAAATTGATAATCATATGAACTCAAAATAATGTACTTTTGATTTTCCTTTTATGAAACTTGCAATGGCTTGAGGAAACTTGATGATGAAGGCATGGAAATAAACACATGAGCCTTTGAAGTTTCTTGAGAAACAAGTTATCAAACTTTGAAATATCTTTGATCAAATGAAGTTAAATGATGCTTGAGACCCTATTCTTTGAGATTAGAGGTCATGATTTTATGAATAGCCTTTGAAAATCAATGTTTGACCACACCTTGACTTGAGGAGCTCAAGCCCTAGCTGAGGAGACAATCATTTGATGCTCTTGATTCCAAACCCTACCTTGCAAAAGAAACAAAAGAGACAAGGCATATTTTTGTATTTTGATTCATGGTTATTGAATTGTAAAGCAAATAAATATAAAATTATAAAAGATACAAAGAGGTTCTTGATAATCTCTACAAGGCAACCCCAAAAATGAGGGGGTTAGGAGACAACCAAGTTTGTGATCTTGATGCATTGCAATGATGTAAATGAGATGGGATCTTAGGGGTAAAAATTAGGGTATGACAAGATGATATTCCAAATGTTTGTGAGTTTAAATTAAAACATGAACCAACACAAGAATATATATGCTTCATAAGAGTTTTCTAGTGGAATTTTTGAAGGAGATGATTGGCTAGACATACCCGTAATACAACCGTGGTGCTTGTAAGTATAATTCTTTCGGTGATTTCAATTTATATTCATTTTTCTCATACTTTAACATAAAGTTTTGACATTTGCATTAACTTTTAATTAGGGTCCTATATGAGATGTGTGTTGAAAGGAGATTGAAAAAAGTATTGTTTCATAGACCATTTGAACATTCAATTTCAAGGTAATTTAGCAAACACTATCATAATACACAAACAAAAAAAGTTGGTTACGGAGAATAAAGATTGTTACATGACACTGTTTATTCATAAATAAGTATATGCGTTAATTTATGTTTTCATTTATAAATCAATTTCATACACATTATTAATTATTCTGAGTGTTTATGTAGGGAACATTGATGACTAATTATTTTATGTCTGAAGCAAAATATTGTAGTTATGTTATGCTCGTTACACTGTTATCTTGATGAAGATATGCAAAACGTTTTGAGCGGATAAGTGGTATTATTTTTATTACTCAAATATTACTTTTAGTTTTGAATAGTTTTTATTCGTGTTTAATTTTTATCTACATGTAGAGCTATTGAGAGATACAATTTTGTGAAACGTAATTTACAATGTAGAAAGTCAAAGTTCATAGAACCACATGTAAGTATTACATGTGTTTTTTGACATTCTTGTATTTTCGCTAATGTATTACTTGTGCTTTATGTGTATTAATTATTAACTATATAAAAATTAGTTGTAGTCGCATAAATAACTCAATGGCTATGAATGTGGATACTATGTGATGAGACATATGTTTGATATTGTCTCCACATGAGTTATCAATTCATTGACTAAGGTATTAACTATTCATATACATGTAATTTATCTATAGTTGTTAAGTTAATATTATTATTGTTAGCTTATCATATTTTAAAATTTGTTCAAATTATAGGGGTTCAGCGATGAAGCACCATTCTAACGAGAAGATATAGACATTTGATCACGTTGGGCCGATGCCTTCCTATCTTACCATGATTCTCGTAAACACTAGTTTTCGTGATTCACATCTATACACTAGCATTGTATATAGAGGTTTTGTCATTATAGGTGCAAATATGTATAGGTTCTCTTGTTAGAGGTTTTGGGTATCCCAAATGTCATTATAAGTATTGTAAGCATCGTACATTTGGTTTTTTGTAAACAATGTAAATTTTGTATTTTGTGTCATGTTCTCTATAAAATACAAATGACATGATTCTGTCACATTATTATGTAGGTTTTGTGTAAACAACTGATTTAGTTCAGTCAAAATGAGATTTAAAACAAACAAAAAAATTGATTTTACCCCTCGGCTACTAACAAAATTTGACATAAATAGGGGATATTTTCCTCGATTATAAACAAAAGTCGCTAGGTATATGGTGCTCGCTGCATTGTCTTAAAAATAAAAAAATATTGTTGATAGGGGTCGAACTAATGACGATTTCACATATTCCCTTCGTTATTCAGAACTGATGCGTAAGGTGACAGTTTTCTTGATGCCCTTCATTACCTCGCCGCTGTAACCAAGGTAAACTTCCCCTCGCGTCTGAGGTAAAATAGACATATTTGTAGTAGTGAATATATGATTTTGTAGAGTGAATATAGTGTAATCTGAATAAATTCCCAAAAATGAAAACTATATTTTATAAGTGTGTGTGTGTGTGCACCTATATATATATATATATATATATATATATATATATATATATATATATATATATATATATATATATATATATATATATATATATATATATATATATATATATATATATATATGTGTGTGTGTGTGTGTGTGTGTGTGGATCAAGTATGTTTTTTTTAACTTACTCCAAATCATTGCCTTTGAATTGAATCCAATCTAATGGTTAAATTAACTTTTTTACTTTATTAACTATTAGATTATATTCAATTCAAAGACTATGATTTGGAGTAAGTTAAAAAAAATACTCTTGGAATAAGTTGATCCTCACTATATATATATATTAAAAAAACTGAGTTTTTAAGATTTGTGGAGATAAAGAAATTGAGTGACTCATCAAACACTTTAATGAAGTTAGGAGTTAGAGTGAATTTTAGATAAATGGAGAAGAAACGCTTTAGTTCCAATCTATAAGAACAAGGGGATATACAAAAATATGCAAATCATAGGGGAATTAAACTTGTTAGTCGTACCATGAAATTATGGGAAAGAATGATTGAGCAGAGTCTATGAAAACAAGCTCAAGTCACTGGAATCAATTTAGTTTTATGTTTTGGAGGCCGGCTGGAAACAATCTATCTATTACGACGTGTGATAGAGTTGTATCTGATGGACCAATAAGACTTGCACTTAAATTTCATTGACTTGGATAATGTGTATGATTGAGCACCTAGAGATATTTTGTGGAAAGTACCAGAGAAGAAATGGGTCAGGATTACATATCTTTGAGATATCCTAGATATGTATGAAGGGGTATCGGCTACTATATGGACACAGCGTGGAGAGACAAACGATTACCCCATTACAATAGGTTTTTATCAAAGGGAATTAAACTTGTTAGTCGTATCATGAAATTATGGGAAAGAATGATTGAGCATTGACTATGAAAAGAGGCTCAAGTCACTGGAATCAATTTAGTTTTATGTTTTAGAGGTCACCTGGAAACAATCTATCTATTATGACGTGTGATATCCTAGATATGTATGAAGGGGTATCGACTACTATATGGACACGGGATGAGGAGACATACGATTTCCCCATTACAATAGGTTTTCATCAAGGTTTAAGTAAAAGCCCTTACCTTATTACTTTAATTTTGGATGTATTACGAGAACAAGTCCAAGAGCTAGCACCGAGAGACATGATTTTTGTAAATTATATAGTCCAACTTGAAGATTCAAAGAAGGATTTGAATAAGAGGTATGAGTCTTATATACGAGTTTTAGAAGCGTATGAATTTCGCCTTAGCAGAAGTAAGACAGAGTATACGGAATGTAAGTCAGTAAAAGGAGATGCACTTCTACCCTAGAGGTGTAAGATGGAGACTATATCATCTCACAAGTCACACAATTTAAATATCTTGGGTCCGTGATACAAAATGATGGAGAAATAAAAGGGGATGTAAACAATCTAATTCATGATAGATGAATGACGACTTTAGGGGTTTTATGAGACACAATGGTATCATTTAAGTTGGAGGTAAAATTTTATCGAACCACAAACCTACGAAGTTGTACGGGACGAAGATTTGGCAGTTAAGATTCAACAATAGAATAAAGTAAGTCTAGAGCCATGTTTTGAATGATGTCAACACTAGGAGAGTGTTTTAGCGTTTTTGTATATTGGGCGGTATCAACCAAAGTTTAGATGTGCATTAATCATTTTAGCCTTAGGATGCATACAAATGATTTTGAAAATGTCTAGGCATGCTTCGTACATCAAAAACTAAGTTTTATGTGTGAACATTGTTGCATAGGCCGACATGTACGAGTTCAGGCCGACCTATAGAATCTTTTGCTTCAGTATAGGTTGACACATAAAATTTCAGGTCGGCTCCCATGGATCAATATTAAAGCCTGTAGCCACTGTCCATAGGTTGCCTCTCTTAGGTCGACACATGGGCGACACAAAACTTTCATAGGCCGACCTGAGTACCTTTAAAGGCCGACCTATTGCTTTCATAGGCTGAACTGCAGCTTTCAAAAACTTAAAATTTGTTTTGCATCTTATTTTTTCTTGCATCCTTTTGGCTATTGTCACACACACACTTATATACTCATGCATGCACCTTTATTTTAGCAAGGTACTAGTGTAAAACCTAAACGAAACCAGAATTACAAAGCATTCCCTTCATCTTCAACCTTTCTTCTATGCATACACACAATCAAACTACACATAATCATTTTTTGATTGGGTGACCATCTAGATTAGGGTTGATAACGTCCAATTAGGTTGGCATAACCGGGAATATTAGATTGGGATCTTTGTGTGTTTCAAAAAAGAAAACCAAGGTGGGGTTTTCCTTCAAGATCATTGGGATTTGAAGGTTTTGGACAAGATCTCGTTAACACGGTTTCGACCGAGTGAAGGCCTTGGGTCAAGGTGGTTTCCTTGCATGGGAGTAGCACAAGACAGTGAATCGTGTTCGGGAATCTTTGGTTCAACAAGTGCGTGCAAGGGATTATCTGACCGAGCAAAAACCTTAAAGACATGGAGGTCTTGTAAGAAAGTAGTCAAGAACAGGTGGATTGTAGCAGCATTATTGGTGACTTGATCAAGCTTTGATCAAGGGTTTGGAGGTGATTGAATCAACAACAAACCATAGCGTTTGCGGGGTTAGAGTTCTTCACCTCTTGTATAATTTTTTTTGCAAAGATAAGGTTAATTGCAAGTATCTCAATTCGATTTTGGATTGAGGGCAGATGTACCCATAGCTAGGCCGATTGGGGAATTGCCTAAACATATCTTTGTGTCTCTCTCTCTTTATCTCTTTATCTCTTAAATTGTTGTTCTTGCAAATTATTGATTTTTTTTGTTGTTTCGATTAATTCAATTGGAAATTGTCTTTTAACTATCTTTCAAAGTGTTGTTGTTGATATATTCATGATCACTTTGATTGTGATTGGCTTTTAACATCAACAAAACAAATTGAAAATCCAAATGTTATCGATCTCACATAAAGTGTTCGATAAATTTCCTTTAAGTATATTTATTAATTTGTGTTCATTGGAAATAAGCTTTATGAATAGCTCTTTCATTTGATTGATCCATGAATTCATACATGTTGAACTATTTGTGTTCATTATCATTCCATAGGTTTACATTACGTATATCCTAGCTTTTCGATAGTAGGTTCGGTTAGACGATTCAATTCGGGTAGTTTCTACTGCCCATAAAACTTTTGAAAATCTATTTTTGCCAAAAGTTTTGTTTTTAAATTTTTAATCTATTCAACCCCCTCTAGATCGAAGCTTATCGTCTAACAAGTGATATCAAGAGCTTCGGTTAATTTTGTGCTTCAGATTTACTTCTTAGAAGAATGACTACCGATCCTAAGGGAGCGTACAATAGAGAACCAATTTTCACCGGTGAAAATTATGACTATTGGAAAGCTCTTATGCGTACTCACGTTAACTCTGTTGACAAAGTTATACGAGACTTTAGTCAAAATGATTTGAATGAAATAACCATGATCAATGAAGGTGTTACCGTACCTAAACCGAAAGAACAATGGGATGCTAATGATTGGAAAGCGAAAAATATTCTCACATATGCTTTAGGTGTGGATGAGTTTTATCGCGTTTCTCATTGTGAGACAGCCAAGGCTATGTGGGACGCATTAGAGATTGTCCATGAGGGTACTAATGATGTCAAATAAGATAGGATCAACACATTAAATTAAGAGTTTGATCATTTTCGTATTGAGCATGGTGAAACCATTGCGGATATGCAAAAATGGTTCACACATCTTATCAATCGATTAAATGTGCTAGGTAATCATGTTTCCAATGAACTTGCTACTAACAAAGTTTTGATATGTTTAAGTAGGAAATGGAAGTTCAAGGTCACCTCCATCAAGGAGGCAAATGATCTTAAGTCTCATGATCTCACGGCTTTGTTTGGTAAGTTAGAAGAGCATGAACAAGAGCTCACTTGCTTAGCAAAATATGAATAAGATTGTGAAAAGAAAATGAAGAAGAAGAAAGGGAGAGACACACTCTTACAACTGTGGTAAACTCGGTCACTTTATACCGAAGTGTCTTAAAATCAAGAAAGAAAAGGAAAGAGGCTGTCACAAATCGTCTAGAAAATCTAGAAGAGATTATGCTACTTGGGAGAGAAAAATTGATTCATCAAGTGATGATAGCTCTACGTCAAGTGTTGAATCAACCAAGTTTTGCTATATGGCAAACAAAGGAAAGAAAAAGGTTGTAAGTCACTCTAAACTTCAAGCTTCTCATGATTTATCTTTTTCTCAACTTCAAGAATCTTTTGAAAATCTACAAAGACAGGTCATAGATGCCATAAATTCTCATTTAGAAGATAAGATTTTAGAACATGAAAAGAATATGGAAGCACTAATGAAATATATGCTAGATATTCTAAAGGATCAAGATGAGGATCATAAATCTTTGTGGTTTGGTTGTGAAACTTGTCACATTTGGAAAAAGTAGTCAATGACTCTTAAAGCTAAATTAGATAAGGCTTTATAACCTAAGGTTACTTTTGCTATAGATACTTCCAAATATAACTTACCATCGTATAATCCTTATAGAAGGTATAGTTACATTAAAAAGGAACAAAATAGCAAAATATTATCTTCTCTTAACTTGTATTGTCACTATTGTTGCAAAAAGGATCGCATCATTGCAAAGTACAAATTTAGGAAACTTTTTGTTCCTAAAGGTGTCTTTCAATGGATTCGCAGATGCAACCAAAGCTTTACTAATCCCCAAGGACCAAATGGAGATTGGGTACCTAGCACTATTTGTTAATCATGCAGGAAAAATGTCTTGACTCTATGAAAAGAGTATGGAATCTCGGTCTTGGAGCATCAAGGCACAACACAGTGACATGACCTTATTATTTTAATCTTTGTGACTAACAAGGCAGATTGTGTTACCAATCAGGTTAACTCTTAGTGTTTTCTTTTAGTGGTAAAAGTGTGTGAATGATTTCTAATGTTCTATCCAAGAAGTGTTGGGAAAGTATTATGTTCAATAATGTAGGTTTATCTTCCATAAGACATACTCAAGTACATCAAATTAGGAGTGATCTAGGGGTGTGCAAAAAAATTGGTTCACAAGAACCACATTTAAAAATATGGTGCACCAATTTCAAAAGTCCATATTATTTGGTTTAAAAATTAGTCCAAATTCATTTTACAAAAACCATTAAAAATCAGTGTCCACTTTTGAAAACCAATACATAAATGGTTAGTCCACTTTTCAAACATAGTGTGCTCTTTGTCTTGTATCTGTTTCATGTTCATAAGTGACAATTAAGATAATTTATATTTAATAAATAAAAGTTATATATATATATATATATATATATATATATATATATATATATATATTGATTTTTATGATAAGATAAATAAATAAATATTAATTACTTTTTTTAAGAGAACTTTGTGTTCTCATAGTCTCATAATGATGCATTTAGTCTTTCATCTCACATTCAACATTAAATTTTAAATGCTTATTATTAGATTGGAATTATATGATTACTGAGTTGTTTTTTATGCTTCTTACCTTAAATTAATTCAACTATTAAACTAATATGTTTCTTCTTGGAAATCTTTTCCACTAAAGTGATGATGGGTGGAGTCAGAAAAATGATAAGTGTAAAATAGTATAGAGAGCATTTTCTTGAAAAGGTGAAAAAAAAGAGATTTTTGTATAAATGAAAGAAAATTATATGTATGTGATAGAGATTGAGTATTTTGTAAATTAATTTTTTTTACAGTTCCTTAGCATTTTTTTCATAATTATTACTAATTAATTCAATTCAATTTTGTTGAACTATCTAATTTACTGCTAGTGAATGGTTATAAATTTCAAAAATGGTTGGATGGAGTTAAGAATAAGTTGTTGGACTGAGAATAAAGTTTTAGTTGAAACAAATTTGAGGGAAATTTGGTTTTAAAACTGGTCCAAACAAAAACTGGTTTTTTGGTGCGAACCGGTTATTAACCAAACCGATCCAAATATAAACCGGTTTTAAAAAAATAAACCAATTTTGTCAAAGTGGTTTTAAAAACCAAACCGATCCATATATTTGGTTCAATTTGGTTTGGTTTTAGAACCATGCCCACCCCTAGAGTGATCAACCTAAGATGATGAAACATGAGGAGGAGTAAGATAATCCTTATGATTTAACAAGATTGAGAGTCCAACATCAAGGGTAATCATCAAGTCAATCACCTTTTGGATACATTATTAGTCACACTTTCAAATAGTTGTACAAGAAGAAAAGTGGTAAGAGCGTTTTGGTCTCGATTGTGTTTTTGTGGCACGTGTTGCATTTATTTCAACTTTCGTTCGAAAGTTCTTCATGGAATCGAAGTGCATCCTCCTTCATGTGTACGGTGAGGTAATATCGTTTCATGGAATCGAAGTGCATCCTCCTTCATGGTCAAATCTGAATACTTATACGAGTCTGACCGAGAAAATAACAAAAAAAAGGGTATGCTTGTTCTTTTCTGGCTTATCTCTTGATTCAATGAGTTATTTGTGTAGGTGTAAATACAAAGTTTCTGTTTGATTTCTAGAGAAGCTCTTGTGAAAAAGGATCTTCAAAAATCTTTAAGAAGAAACTTTGTTGCATTTATCTATACTGAATATTTCATTAAGCTAGATGATGATCATATTTATGGAAGCAGTTTCCTCACTTTTTGTGATGTTACTGCTGTTAGTTAGCTGTCAAAGGAAACAATTAAATATTCATCTATCACTCATGACTCTTGTTTCAAGATGAAGTGTTGGTTCTGAATAGAATCTTGGAGACTAATGACTGACATAAGATATCTCTCTCTTAGTCTAGTTCTACTAGACTCTGAAGGATGATAGCTTCTAAAAGTTGTCAGATTATGGGATTCAAAAGAGGATTCTTTACTTTTGATAAAGCAATTTAAGTAAAAGTTTTTTACAAAAACTTTTATAATACTTAAATTTTCATAAAGGTGAAATTCATCTAGTGTATTCAAGAAATCTGTTGGATAAGAACCTTTAGGTAATGATGTTTTCTTTTTGGATACTTATTGTCACTATCCCCTGTCTGGTGAAACATCATTTTGTCCTTCTGACAAGATTCTTATTCCTTTAAGAATCTTGTTCAATTCAGTTCTTTTCTTTTTATTTTCTTTTTGGTTGTGTGTTGATCAAGCCAAACTTGAGATGAGTTGCCTAGTCAATTCTTCTTTGAATCAACTGGTTGTCATGAATGAAAAGTTTGTGGATTTTGATGAGTTGCTTAAGTTAGGCTTTAACTTCTAAAAGACTATGTCTGATCAAGGATGGAATAGATACTTTTAGATGCTTTGTGGTTTCACCTATCTAGATCTTGTCAAAAAGTTTTGGATTAATGTTCCCATTGTTGTGCTAAATTCTGAGTGTTCTATTCTTTCTAAAGTAACTGGTGTTTCTATAACAGTAACTTCTAAAGCAATTGCTAATGTGATTGATTGTGAGGAGATTGGAGAAATCCAAAGAAATCTTGTTTGGGAACACTATCCTCCTACTTGGCATCTCTTTGTAGATCCATCTAATACATTAGTGGTGTCAAATCTTTGTTCTGATGCAGTTATTTGGAACCAGATTCTGAATTCAAACTTACTTCCTAAGCATAAGGATTTAGACCTCATGGACCCTATTGAAAAATATTTTCTTCTACTTCTTAATTCAAACTTGCAGATTGATCTTCCTCGAGTTATGTTTGACTATTTGAAGAATTATTTTTCTTCTCTTCACAAGGGAAAAATTTTCTTCATTCCTTTTGGACGAGTTCTTTTAGAATTACTTGTTTAGCCGGGAGTTATCATAAGTTCAGAGGTTGATTTGTCTAAAATCTAGAGAGACAAGTTTGAAGCTATCTATGAAAGATTCTGATGTTAGAATTCTGCATAGTTATACCTTGTAATTATTAGAACCTTTGTATTAAGCAATTTTATTATTAATTCAAATTTTGTTCAAGTTGTTGTGCAATTTAATTGTTGAATATATTTATTTATGGTTGTTCAAAAGAATTAAAAGTAATTGGAGTAAGAACTCAACGTGTGCAACTTTTATCATTAATAAAATGGAAGGTATTACAAATTATTTTGACATTATAGTTTGTTGGATTAGCCCTAAGCTATTCCCTAGGATCATCTAACATGTCCAGATTATCTAAGTAATCCTGCCATTCTTCCTTGGCAAATACCAAAGTCTCCTTTCTCAGTTGATTTCTGCGTCTGGACCCAGAATATCTTCTTCTTCTGTGTGTCTTCACAAAGGATGCTGAAGAGGTGAGAGCTTCTAAAGTCATCTACTTGCTAGTAGATCCTTCAGCTACTGCTTTGCTTTCTGTTGCTTGAGTTACTACATTAAGTATGGATGTCTTTCTGAAATTTTCTTTGGAACCCAGATTTGTTTTTGTTTATACATCTTGGTGTTTCGAGGATTAAGTGATTATGAAAGAAAGTCTGCTATGAGTTCTTATATAGACGTTTTACTTACATTGTTCCAAGTATCTCTTGTTTTAATATTGATTAAGTCTAATCAATATCTTAATTGATAAATCTTGGAAATGTTATTTAACAGTATGACCTATTAAAGATTCTTTAACATTTATGAATATTATAGTTAACGCATTTAACTGTTGCTTCTAGTGTCAGTTTTACATCATTAATGTTTATCAGAAAATCAAAGGGAAGTTATTGAAAGTATTTGCATGCAATAAATAAAATTTCGTCAAAAAGTACTTTTTCATTAATTGAAGCAGAAGGATTACAAATTATTGTTCATAAGGAACTTTACGATCTTAGAATAGATCCCTATCTAAGTCATCCCAAGCCTTATGATGATAACAATTGTCATAATCTATGTCTAGTTCATCCTCATGAGCTTCTTCCTCTTCTACATCTGGGATTGGACGGTAGAACATCTTGTTGGACCTCCTTCTTCTCTTGGACCTCTTCATGATCTTCCTTCTGGGCTTCATCACAGCTTCTGATGAACCTACCTCTGTAGGTTGTGTTGAAGTTGCTGATGTTGCCTCTTCATAAGTGGTCTTTGCATAGGGCATAAGCCCAGTTGTGGATCACTCAGAAACAGCTTGTTTCTGTACGTTCTAGACATTCTGTCTTGTAGAGCTCTCAGAGATTTTTGTCACTAGAGAAGTCTTATCACTCTCAGCTAAGGACTCTATGACTTAGGTGGATGTTGATGAAAATGAACTAGGTTTGGATTGCTTATGAGTAACCCAAACGACTGATTTAAATCCTTGCTTGATTCTTGGAACAGTAACGACCATTAAAAATTTAAAGCATGCACTATACAATCCTTAATGAATCTGTTACTTGATTGTTTTTCTTTTCTTGGAAACTGATCCTGTAATGATGTCCTGTGATGCATTTATGACTGTAATTCTTTTCTTCTTCTCTTTTTATTTCTTATTGTTGTGACAAAAGGGGGAGAAATAATGGTAATTATTTAATTAAAAACTGAACCCATTGAGTACCTATTCAGTTGTCCATATTGGTCACTTATAATTTTGTTATTTATAATTCTGTTATTATGGTTATCTTTAGCGGGAGATACATTTTAACTTTCTTGTACATAGAACTAAGGAGGAGCTTACAAACCTCAGCCTTAGCCTATCAGACTCAGAAGGAGCTTACAAACCTTGTATTTTGATGTTGCCAAAGGAAGTTAAAATATTATTTTTGGTTTTCTTAAATATGGAACTAAGGGGGAGCTTACAAACCTCAACCTTGTAACTGTTTGACTCAGGGAGAGCTTACAAACCTCAAACTCTGATGTTACTAAGAAAACTGAAATACTTTTTCTTGAAAGTAGTACCTAGTATGAAGTCTACAGAACTCAGCTTTGGACTATTAGACTCGGGGGGAGCTTACGAACCTCATACCCTGATGTTGTAGAGAAAATTACAACTGTCCAACATTGTCCTTTAAATACTTGTGTTTGTCATCATCAAAAAGGGGGGAGAATGTTAAAACAAGATTTGTTTATGACTTTTTCCTTGGGTCTTGATGATAACAAAGTATTGAAAGAACAATGGTTTATTTGATGAGTGTTACATGTGCGCAGGTTCTAATACTTGTAAATATTATAGTCAGAATCTGTTTTGAATTAGCACACTTTGAAAGTTGCTGAATTGCTAGCTTCTGGTGGCAGAATCTGAAGAACACTTTCTAAGTGATGTCTGGTGTAGACTCTAAAGCTGAAGGTCTTAGAATAAGAAGAAGCAACATACTTGTCTCTACACTTAGTGAATTCAAATTGGCTTATGGTACCATTCAGAGTTGGTGATAAAGCTGAAGTTGTCTATACTCTAGAAAGCAAGTTGTATTGTCAAATCAGTTTGTCAGCTAGAGTCTACAGATTGTAAGGCTCAAGAAAGGCTGACATGCTTTATGGATATCTACTCTCAATGGCTCTAATAGTACAAAATCTCTTGAAGACTCAAAGGTTAAACATGTTACACATTGGATCAAGATCTTCTGGTGTATCTATCTTCAACGTCTATTCTACTATGGAGTAATAACAAAGACTATTGATGAAGTTACCTCTTCAACGACTAGTTTCTGAAAAGGCTATAAATATGGCTGAAGGTTCAAACTGAATCTTTAATAAGGATCAACCAGAAGAAGGAATAACAAGATCACTAATTATCAACACCATTGTATATGCAGATTTTTCTATTGTAGGTTGTAAATGTAAAAGCCTTAAGATTTCTTATACATTGAATATCTAAGAAATCTTAAGTACTTTAGGTCTTTGTTATGGTGATTTCTCGTACCTCTGACACTTGTATCATGTATGTAACGCCCCGATTTGTTTAAATGCATTTATTTATATCATTTATTTGAATTTTGTGAAATGTGTGAATTTATTGTATTTTACCTGCTAATTGAGTTAATTGGTTAATTTCTCTGATAGGTAAAATATTTTCAATAAATTATAATTTCTTTTCAACTTTTATTTCCCGAAAATATATTTCATCGTTGTTTATGTTTTATCGCATTTTGAGAGCGTTTGGGAGATATTTGAGAGTAAGGGAAAAATTGTCATTTTGAGTAGTTAGATATTTTGTTATAAATAGAAATAGAAAGAGAGAAATAGAAAGAAAAGAGAAAGAAGAGAAAGAAAAGGAAAAGAAGAGAAAAGAGAGGAAAGAAAGGGAGAAGATGAAAAGAGGGGAAAATCGAAGATTCTCCGTTTCACTCGCGATTAATCGGGTAAGGGTGAGAAGTTTTGATTATATCTAGCTTGTATATGTATATGTGTATGTTTTCATGGATTGTTTTGGTTATTTTCTTCTAGTTTTCATTTTAGGTCGAAATGGTAGAAATGAATAGAAATCGATGTTTTCACGGACGAAAGTCGGAGTAACTCGCATAGTAGAGTCGATTGATGTTGGGTCGGGATTTAGTATGATCGTTTGATTGAATTGTGTTGAATTTGTAACTTTGGCGTTTTTGATATATATCGATGTTTTTGTGCAAATTGAGGTTGTGATCGAGTAAAAGTGTTTAGATATGTCTGGTAACATTGGTATAGGTTGATATTTAATCAGGAATGGTTGTTTGTGTGTTTTCGAGTGATTTTGATCGAGTTTGGAATTGGGTTAAATTGATAAAATTATGTTTCAAAATATTTCAACCGTGGAAAATGTGTTGGATGGCCTCTTAATGGTGGAAATATTGTAGTACGTTGAATTCTGAGATCGCAGCTTTTTACGGAATCGAAAACGGATGTCCGGAAGTCTTCCGGTGGTGTTTTTAAGGCCAAATGCGGCTGAGTGCCCGCAGGTAGCGCGCTCAGCGCGATCTGGGCAAAAATGAAAAATTCCAAAACTTCAAAAATTCATAACTTTTGATCCGTAAGTCCGTTTTGGTCCCCGTTCAAAGCGTTGGAAAGCTAATGAAATATTCTTTCTGTTAAAAATGGTTTGGAGGGTGAAAGATGATTTAATTAATTCGTTTTTTTGAAAAATAGTCGGGTTGTCGGGTTTTTATCGCTTTAAATGCACGCGGTTGGTGTTTTACTGTGTGTTGTGCTATTGTTGTGTAACGTGGAGCTTTTATATGGTTTATATGATGTTGATGGATGTGATAATTATGTTGTGGGGTGGTAAAATACATTGTTTGATTAAATATAATGTATGTTGTTATGATGTTTTGTGGGGTTGTTATGGTTTGTATGATGTTGAAGCATGTGATAAGTTGTTGTGATTGTTGTGGTTGATGGTGAGTAATTCTTGATGTGAATTGATATGAATGTATATGCTAAAATGATAATTGTGGTGGTTGTGGATTATGATGAAATACATTTTTTTATGTGAAATTCAATGTGTGTTATTTGGTGGCCTTATGGCAAGTAAGTGCATTGTTTGAATTGATTTCCAATGCATGAATATTGATGATGAGATAATTCATATTGTTGAATTGTGGTGATGCATTTGATTGTCATGATTCATTGTATGCCAAGCATCATGATATGCATGTTGGTGATGTCGTGTGCCCTTATGGGGTGTGAGCGACGAATCGATTCCAGAGGGAATCCGCTATAATATCGTGCGCCTTATACAAAGAGGACAGAAAGCGATAATTATAGACGATCGTGTGCCTTATACAAAGAGGACCGAAAGCGATCGGATCGTGCGCCTTATACAAAGAGGACTGAAAGCGATCCATAAACGTCGTGCGCCTTATACCATGAGGACCGAAAGCGACGGGGAACATCGTGTTCCCGACGGGGAGTTACATTAAGTAACAAGCGATGGTTCCAATAGTTCCTGAGTGAACTGGTGATGAGATTGATGGATGGATTGGTACCGCATGGCATTTGCATAGAGTCGTTGTGTCGGTCTCTTTGCATTTGCAGGAATCATGAATGGATTGATTATGTGTGGAAAATCATGAATGGATTGATTATGTGATTATGTGTGGAATTGTGAATTGATTGAGTATGTGTTGAGATTTATGATTGGATTGGTGAATTGATGTGCATATGTGATAAATGCATTGGTTGTGGATAATATGTTTTATGTATAGGCGTATGTTATGTGATGTGGTGATGTGTTTCCATATGTCATAACTTTGGTGTGCATTATGTATGAATGTGTTATTATGTTGGTATAATTGATATATGCTATATGTATTGTATGTGATGCTTGTGGTGAGAATAACTGTGCATGTGAATTTCTATGTGTGTTGCATATTATTATGCAATCTTGATTTAGTTGTTATTTCTCATCCTTCTGTTGTGGTTTGTTTCTCTATGAGGCAATTACAGATTAGTAGTCTTGGAGGCTTTTATGAAGATTAGTTCTCCATCCTTTTGTCGGTGTCTACTCTGATACGTAGCACGGGAGTCGGGGAACGTTTTTATGATATATGTATACATTTGTTGAATATATTTTGAATTACTTTTGTATGTATATGTTGATGTTATAAAACAATTCATTTTGTAAAACAATTCAGTTATGGATCTTTCCGCTTTATTCCATAATTGACCTTTCCTTTTATATGGAAAAAAGTTTCCCTTTGAGGTTTATTCGATTTTGTGTTATGTATCAAACTTATGAGCAGGGATTGTATTTTCTTTCTTCAAATGTGGAATCCTTGTTTCTGTCGGAAAAATAATTCTTATTTACTCTTATTTAATTATGTATTATTTATTAGCGATGGGAATTGGGGTGTTACAATAGTGGTATCAGAGCAGGTCGGTCCGTCCGGCCAAGTTGTTGAGTCAGTTGGTGTGACAGTGGAATACTGTCGTTGTTGTTTGTCCCTTAGTACGTGATATGTGTGTGAAACACTATCAGTGCTTTCTGGTTTTTTAATCTTTTGTCTTCAGGATTGAGAATAAGATAAGTGGGGGAGAAGCTTGTACTTCTCCAAGTTACTTCGGTTGTGTGGCGTTGGTTGCAAGAGTGTAAGTGTTGTTTGGACAGTATTGTTCCCAGTTCCGGAGGGAATGCAGAGGTAAGGTTTATGTCAGCTAAGGATTTGTGCCTTAGGTAGTTTTGGGCACAAGATGCAGGGAATGCTATTATAGTTTGGTAAAGACGGTTTATGCCCCATCATGATTGTCGGCTGTCTATTGACAAATTGAGGAACTGATCACCCTTAATCTCTTGTTGATAGTAGACGGAATTATGTTGGATGGAATAGACATATCTTTTCGGCTTTGATAGTGTGTGCAATGAATTGTTTGGAATTAAGGAAATGATTACTGATTGTTTTATTGAGTCGATGAAGATTCTTATATCTGAAGGTGAGGCGGATTAGTGGTTTTGGTATGTTGGTCCAGTTGGGAAGTCATTGAGAGAGAACGATTGGGTATCGTTAATGGTTGTTCTCAGAGAGTAAAGTGTGAACTTAAATTTGACGAAGGTGAGGATTTGAGGTTTGGATCTGCTAAGTAAGTGGGAGAACTTGTAGGAAGTGAAACTCAGATGTTGTTATGTTTGTGATGATAGTTTTCTAGAAATTGGCAGAAAGGACACAGTGATGGGCTGCCAGTTGTGCGTGATTTTCAGATGTATTCCCGGATGGAATATTGGATGTTAGCATTAGAAGTACCCGGACTGATAGAGCAGTTGGAAGATTTACTGGAAAGGAGAATTGTGAGGCCAAGTGTGTCGTCTTGGAGAGCTCCAGTATTGTGGGTAACAAAAAGGAAGGATGATTGAACGGAATAACAAGCATGATGTGTATAATGGTATTGAGACTTTGGAAAGCAAAACTTAGAGTTCTGGTGCGGTTTGGAGTCTTTGGAGTTTTAGAGCATTAATGGAAATCTTGAGAAAACCCTTATGTGTGGATGTAATATTGATATTAAGAGTTCCTTTTGGTGAGTTTTGGGAAGGACTGTCGAAGGGTTATTTTTTTGAAAATCGCAGTGCCCGCTCAGTGCGCAGATGCCCGCTCAGCACGGTCTACAGAATTTTGAACCTCTCCAACCCGAGAGCAGCGCGTTCAGCGCGGGACGGAGCCCGCTTAGCGCGACTTGGAGCAAAAATAAAACTTGAGTTTTTCTAAAATCCATTATTTTTTATTCGTAACCCGGATTGAGATGTTCTTTCTTGTAAAAATGGTGTTGCGATTTAGTGGCCGATTTGATTGTGTCGTGAATTTGGATAAGGTCGTAGTGGTTTTAATTGAGAATATTCAGATCTGTTATAAACTCAGAGGAAGAACAAGTAGAGTGTTTGAGAATTGACTTACAAGTGTTGAAAGGAGACAAAGTGTTATGCTAAATTATTCAAGTGAAAATTTTGGTTAAAAAGGTTAGTTTTCTTGGATATGTTATTTCAGATGAGAGTATGGTTATGTATCCATCGGAAGTAGATCTAGTTCTACAATGAGAGGCTCCGAAGTTGGTTACGGAGAATAAAATCTTTTTAGACTTCAGTTGATTATTACCGGAGGTTATGGAAGGTTTTTCCAAGTTAGTATTTTTGTTACTTCGGTTGACTTGCAAAGGGTGAGTCGTTTTCTTTGGATGTTCATTGTGGGGGAAGTTTGAGAGAGCTGAAGTAGAAGTTGTCTACGGCTCCAGCTTTGATTCTATGTGATCCTGATTAATAGTTTGTGAGGTATGGGGATGTGTCTTTGATGAGTTTAGTCGGTGTGTTAATGCAAGAGGGTAAAGTCGTTGCTTATGCTTTACGACAATTGAGGATTCAAAAGAGGATCTATACTATTCAGGATTTGGAATTGGTTGCGGTTGAATTATGTTGGGAAATTTGGAGGTATTATCTTTATGGTTCTGGGTTCGAAGTGTTTAGTAATCACAAGAATATTGAGTACCTGTTTGGTCGGAAGGAATATAGTATGAGAGAGCTAGGATGGTTGGAATTTGGGGTGAGTTATGACTTTAGCTGGAATTATCGTATTGGTAAAGTTAATGTCGTGCGTGATGAGTAAAGTCGAAAGTTTTATACATGTCTGTTTTGATGGTCAGGGAGTTAGAATTATTTGAGCAGTTCAGAGACTTGTGTCTGGTGTGTAAGCTAACACAGTAGAGTGTGAGGTTGGGTATACTAAAAGTGAACAATGATTTTTGGTGAATATGAGAAAGAGTTAGACTTTGGTGTGAGATTTGTGGTTTTGATGGTTACGAGTAACAGAGTGCGCAGCGGAAGCGCGATATGGCACAATTCATATATGCGTGTTTGACTTGTAAGAGTTCATAGGTTGGACATTAAAAACATGTAGGAATGATGAGATCTTTGGATGTTTCAGAATGGAAGTGTTAGGTGAAAGGTTTAAATGTTATCCATGGGATACTATGTAGATGGATGTTTTGGTTATATGTTCGATTGGGGAATCGTAGCATTGTTGTAATATGGTCGTGTGACAAGGATGTTTGGTATCCTGGTTTGGTCGAGGTTGTTGAGACGTTGTGGTGTCGTGGAACTTTGTGTTCTTGTTCGTGTTGTTGCCTCGTTTCCATTGTGTTGGTTCGAGTGTGAGTAGATAATTCCGGTGTATGTTCGTAGCTGGGGTATTCTTTGAGTCGTGAGTTAGTCATCAAGTTCATTGTATGGGCTTTGCATCTTGTCGCTGTAGTGGTCGTCATTGTCGTGTCGTTGTTGTAGTTGTTGTTAGCTAGGTGGTTTGTCAGTTTGTGTTATTCATGGTGTGCCTAGTGTTGGCATGTTAGTTGGTTAGTCGGATGCGAGAGTCGTATCCGGAGTTGTTCGTATCAGTTATATTTTCGAGGACGAAAATGTCTAAGTGGGGGAGAGTTGCAACGCCCCGATTTGTTTAATTGCATTTATTTATTTCATTTATTTGAATTTTGTGAAATGTGTGAATTTATTGTATTTTACCTGCTAATTGAGTTAATTGGTAAATTTCTCTGATAGGTAAAATATTTTCAATAAATTATAATTTCTTTTCTACTTTTATTTCCCGAAAATATATTTCATCGCTGTTTATGTTTTATCGCATTTTGAGAGCGTTTGGGAGATATTTGAGAGTAAAGGCAAAATGGTCATTTTGGGTAGTTAGATATTTTGTTATAAATATAAATAGAAAGAGAGAAATAGAAAGAAAAGAGAAAGAAGAGAAAGAAAAGGAAAAGAAAAGAAAAGAGAGGAAAGAAAGGGAGAAGAAGAAAAGAGGGGAAAATCGAAGATTCTCCGTTTCACTCGCGATTAATCGGGTAAGGGTGAGAAGTTTCGATTATATCTTGCTTGTATATGTATATGTGTATGTTTTCTTGGATTGTTTTGGTTATTTTCTTCTAGTTTTCATTTTAGGTTGAAATGGTAGAAATGAATAGAAATCGATGTTTTCATAGACGAAAGTCGGAATAACTTGCGTAGTAGAGTCGAGTGATGTTGGGTCGGGATTTAGTATGATCGTTTGATTGAATTGTGTTGAATTTGTAACTTTCGCGTTTTTGATATATATCGATGTTTTTGTGCAAATTGAGGTTGTGATCGAGTAAAAGTGTTTGGATATGTTTGGTAACATTGGTATAGGTTGATATTTAACCGGGAATGGTTGTTTGTGTATTTTCGAGTGATTTTGATCGAGTTTGGAATTGGGTTAAATTGATAAAATTATGTTTCAAAATATTTCAACCTTGGAAAATGTGTTGGATGGCCTCTTAATGGTGGAAATATTGTAGTACGTTGAATTCTGAGATCGCAGCTTTTTACGGAATCGAAAACTGATGTCCGGAAGTCTTCCGGCGGTGTTTTTAAGGCCAACGCGGCTGAGTGTCCGCAGGTAGCGCGCTCAGCGCGGTCTGAGCAAAAAGAAAAATTCCAAAACTTCAAAAATTCATAACTTTTGATCCGTAAGTCCGTGTTGGACCCCGTTCGAAGCGTTGGAAAGCTAATGAAATATTCTTTCTGTTAAAAATGGTTTGGAGGGTAAAAGATGATTTAATTAATTCGTTTTTTTGAAAAATAGTCGGGTTGTCGGGTTTTTATCGCTTTAAATGCACGCGGTTGGTGTTTTACTGTGTGTTGTGCTATTGTTGTGTAACGTGGTGCTTTTATATGGTTTATATGATGTTGATGGATGTGATAATTATGTTGTGGGGTGGTAAAATACATTGTTTGATTAAATATAATGTATGTTGTTATGATGTTTTGTGGGGTTGTTATGGTTTGTATGATGTTGAAGCATGTGATAAGTTGTTGTGATTGTTGTGGTTGATGGTGAGTAATTCTGGATGTGAATTGATATGAATGTATATGCTAAAATGATAATTGTGGTGGTTGTGGATTATGATGAAATACATTTTTTTATGTGAAATTCAATGTGTGTTATTTGGTGGCCTTATGGCAAGTAAGTGCATTGTTTGAATTGATTTCCAATGCATGAATATTGATGATGAGATAATTCATATTGTTGAATTGTGGTGATGCATTTGATTGTCATGATTCATTGTATGCCAAGCATCATGATATGCATGTTGGTGATGTCGTGTGCCCTTATGGGGTGTGAGCGACGAATCGATTCCAGAGGGAATCCGCTATAATATCGTGCGCCTTATACAAAGAGGACAGAAAGCGATGATTATAGACGATCGTGCGCCTTATACAAAGAGGACCGAAAGCGATCGGATCGTGCGCCTTATACAAAGAGGACTGAAAGCGATCCATAAACGTCGTGCGCCTTATACCATGAGGACCGAAAGCGACGGGGAACATCGTGTTCCCGACGGGGAGTTACATTAAGTAACAAGCGATGGTTCCAATAGTTCCTGAGTGAACTGGTGATGAGATTGATGGATGGATTGGTACCGCATGGCATTTGCATAGAGTCGTTGTGTCGGTCTCTTTGCATTTGCAGGAATCATGAATGGATTGATTATGTGTGGAAAATCATGAATGGATTGATTATGTGATTATGTGTGGAATTGTGAATTGATTGAGTATGTGTTGAGATTTATGATTGGATTGGTGAATTGATGTGCATATGTGATAAATGCATTGGTTGTGGATAATATGTTTTATGTATAGGCGTATGTTATGTGATGTGGTGATGTGTTTCCATATGTCATAACTTTGGTGTGCATTATGTATGAATGTGTTATTATGTTGGTATAATTGATATATGCTATATGTATTGTATGTGATGCTTGTGGTGAGAATAACTGTGCATGTGAATTTCTATGTGCGTTGCATATTATTATGCAATCTTGATTTAGTTGTTATTTCTCATCCTTCTGTTGTGGTTTGTTTCTCTATGAGGCAATTATAGATTAGTAGTCTTGGAGGCTTTTATGAAGATTAGTGCTCCATCCTTTTGTCGGTGTCTGCTCTGATACGTAGCACGGGAGTCGGGGAACGTTTTTATGATATATGTATACATTTGTTGAATATATTTTGAATTACTTTTGTATGTATATGTTGATGTTATAAAATAATTCATTTTGTAAAACAATTCAGTTATGGATCTTTCCGCTTTATTCCATAATTGACCTTTCCTTTTATATGGAAAAAAGTTTCCCTTTGAGGTTTATTCGATTTTGTGTTATGTATCAAACTTATGAGCAGGGATTGTATTTTCTTTCTTCAAATGTGGCATCCTTGTTTCTGTCGGAAAAATAAATTCTTATTTACTCTTATTTAATTATGTATTATTTATTCGCGATGGGAATTGGGGTGTTACAATAGTGGTATCAGAGCAGGTCGGTCCGTCCGGCCAAGTTGTTGAGTCAGTTGGTGTGACAGTGGAATACTGTCATTGTTGTTTGTCCCTTAGTACGTGATATGTGTGTGAAACACTATCAGTGCTTTCTGGTTTTCTAATCTTTTGTCTTCAGGATTGAGAATAAGATAAGTGGGGGAGAAGCTTGTACTTCTCCAAGTTACTTCGGTTGTGTGGCGTTGGTTGCAAGAGTGTAAGTGTTGTTTGGACAGTATTGTTCCCAGTTCCGGAGGGAATGCAGAGGTAAGGTTTATGTAAACTAAGGATTTGTGCCTTAGGTAGTTTTGTGCACAAGATGCAGGGAATGCTATTATAGTTTGGTAAAGACGGTTTATGCCCCATCATGATTGTCGGCTGTCTATTGACAAATTGAGGAACTGATCACCCTTAATCTCTTGTTGATAGTAGACGGAATTATGTTGGATGGAATAAACATATCTTTTCGGCTTTGATAGTGTGTGCAATGAATTGTTTGGAATTAAGGAAATGATTACGGATTGTTTTGTTGAGTCGATGAAGATTCTTATATCTGAAGGTGAGGCGGATTAGTGGTTTTGGTATGTTGGTCCAGTTGGGAAGTCATTGAGAGAGAACGATTGGGTATCGTTAATGGTTGTTCTCAGAGAGTAAAGTGTGAACTTAAATTTGACGAAGGTGAGGATTTGAGGTTTGGATCTGCTAAGTAAGTGGGAGAACTTGTAGGAAGTGAAACTCAGATGTTGTTATGTTTGTGATGATAGTTTTCTAGAAATTGGCAGAAAGGACACAGTGATGGGCTGCCAGTTGTGCGTGATTTTCAGACGATTCCCGGATGGAATATTGGATGTTAGCATTAGAAGTACCCGGGCTGATAGAGCAGTTGGAAGATTTACTGGAAAGGAGAATTGTGAGGCCAAGTGTGTCGTCTTGGAGAGCTCCAGTATTGTGGGTAACAAAAAGGAAGGATGATTGAATGGAATAACAAGCATGATGTGTATAATGGTATTGAGACTTTGGAAAGCGAAACTTAGAGTTCTGGTGCGGTTTGGAGTCTTTGGAGTTTTAGAGCATTAATGGAAATCTTGAGAAAACCCTTATGTGTGGATGTAATATTGATATTAAGAGTTCCTTTTGGTGAGTTTTGGGAAGGACTGTCGAAGGGTTATTTTTTTGAAAATCGCAGTGCCCGCTCAGTGCGCAGATGCCCGCTCAGCACGGTCTGCAGAATTTTGAACCTCTCCAACCCGAGAGCAGCGCGTTCAGCGCGGGACGGAGCCCGCTTAGCGCGACTTGGAGCAAAAATAAAACTTGAGTTTTTCTAAAATCCATTATTTTTGATTCGTAACCCGGATTGAGATGTTCTTTCTTGTAAAAATGGTGTTGCGATTTAGTGGCCGATTTGATTGTGTCGTGAATTTGGATAAGGTCGTAGTGGTTTTAATTGAGAATATTCAGATCTGTTATAAACTCAGAGGAAGAACAAGTAGAGTGTTTGAGAATTGACTTACAAGTGTTGAAAGGAGACAAAGTGTTATGCTAAATTATTCAAGTGAAAATTTTGGTTAAAAAGGTTAGTTTTCTTGGATATGTTATTTCAGATGAGAGTATGGTTATGTATCCATCGGAAGTAGATCTAGTACTACAATGAGAGGCTCCGAAGTTGGTTACGGAGAATAGAATCTTTTTAGACTTCAGTTGATTATTACCGGAGGTTATGGAAGGTTTTTCCAAGTTAGCATTTTTGTTACTTCGGTTGACTTGCAAAGGGTGAGTCGTTTTCTTTGGATGTTCATTGTGGGGGAAGTTTGAGAGAGCTGAAGTAGAAGTTGTCTACGGCTCCAGCTTTGATTCTATGTGATCCTGATTAATAGTTTGTGAGGTATGGGGATGTGTCTTTGATGAGTTTAGTCGGTGTGTTAATGCAAGAGGGTAAAGTCGTTGCTTATGCTTTACGACAATTGAGGATTCAAAAGAGGATCTATACTATTCAGGATTTGGAATTGGTTGCGGTTGAATTGTGTTGGGAAATTTGGAGGTATTATCTTTATGGTTCTGGGTTCGAAGTGTTTAGTAATCACAAGAATATTGAGTACCTGTTTGGTCGGAAGGAATATAGTATGAGACAGCTAGGATGGTTGGAATTTGTGGTGAGTTATGACTTTAGCTGGAATTATCGTATTGGTAAAGTTAATGTCGTGCGTGATAGTAAAGTCGAAAGTTTTATACATGTCTGTTTTGATGGTCAGGGAGTTAGAATTATTTGAGCAGTTCAGAGACTTGTGTCTGGTGTGTAAGCTAACACAGTAGAGTGTGAGGTTAGGTATACTAAAAGTGAACAATGATTTTTGGTGAATATGAGAAAGAGTTAGACTTTGGCGTGAGATTTGTGGTTTTGATGGTTACGAGTAACAGAGTGCGCAGCGGAAGCGCGATATGGCACAATTCATATATGTGTGTTTGACTTGTAAGAGTTCATAGGTTGGACATTAAAAACATGTAGGAATGATGAGATCTTTGGATGTTTCAGAATGGAAGTGTTAGGTGAAAGGTTTAAATGTTATCCATGGGATACTATGTAGATGGATGTTTTGGTTATATGTTCGATTGGGGAATCGTAGCATTGTTGTAATATGGTCGTGTGACAAGGATGTTTGGTATCCTGGTTTGGTCGAGGTTGTTGAGACGTTGTGGTGTCGTGGAACTTTGTGTTCTTGTTCGTGTTGTTGCTTCGTTTTCATTGTGTTGGTTCGAGTGCGAGTAGCTAATTCCGGTGTGTGTTCGTAGCTGGGGTATTCTTTGAGTCGTGAGTTAGTCATCAAGTTCATTGTATGGGCTTTGCATCTTGTCGCTGTAGTGGTCGTCATTGTCGTGTCGTTGTTGTAGTTGTTGTTAGCTAGGTGGTTTGTCAGTTTGTGTTATTCATGGTGTGCCTAGTGTTGGCATGTTAGTTGGTTAGTCGGATGCGAGAGTCGTATCCGGAGTTGTTCGTATCAGTTATATTTTCGAGGACAAAAATGTCTAAGTGGGGGAGAGTTGCAACGCCCCGATTTGTTTAATTGCATTTATTTATTTCATTTATTTGAATTTTGTGAAATGTGTGAATTTATTGTATTTTACCTGCTAATTGAGTTAATTGGTAAATTTCTCTGATATGTAAAATATTTTCAATAAATTATAATTTCTTTTCTACTTTTATTTCCCGAAAATATATTTCATCGCTGTTTATGTTTTATCGCATTTTGAGAGCGTTTGGGAGATATTTGAGAGTAAAGGCAAAATGGTCATTTTGCGTAGTTAGATATTTTGTTATAAATATAAATAGAAAGAGAGAAATAGAAAGAAAAGAGAAAGAAAAGGAAAAGAAGAGAAAAGAGAGGAAAGAAAGGGAGAAGAAGAAAAGAGGGGAAAATCGAAGATTCTCCGTTTCACTCGCGATTAATCGGGTAAGGGTGAGAAGTTTCGATTATATCTTGCTTGTATATGTATATGTGTATGTTTTCTTGGATTGTTTTGGTTATTTTCTTCTAGTTTTCATTTTAGGTTGAAATGGTAGAAATGAATAGAAATCGATGTTTTCACATACGAAAGTCGGAATAACTTGCGTAGTAGAGTCGAGTGATGTTGGGTCGGGATTTAGTATGATCGTTTGATTGAATTGTGTTGAATTTGTAACTTTCGCGTTTTTGATATATATCGATGTTTTTGTGCAAATTGAGGTTGTGATCGAGTAAAAGTGTTTGGATATGTTTGGTAACATTGGTATAGGTTGATATTTAACCGGGAATGGTTGTTTGTGTATTTTCGAGTGATTTTGATCGAGTTTGGAATTGGGTTAAATTGATAAAATTATGTTTCAAAATATTTCAACCGTGGAAAATGTGTTGGATGGCCTCTTAATGGTGGAAATATTGTAGTACGTTGAATTCTGAGATCGCAGGTTTTTACGGAATCGAAAACGGATGTCCGGAAGTCTTCCGGAGGTGTTTTTAAGGCCATCGCGGCTGAGTGTCCGCAGGTAGCGCGCTCAGCGCGGTCTGAGCAAAAATGAAAAATTCCAAAACTTCAAAAATTCATAACTTTTGATCCGTAAGTCCGTTTTGGTCCCCGTTCGAAGCGTTGGAAAACTAATGAAATATTCTTTCTGTTAAAAATGGTTTGGAGGGTAAAAGATGATTTAATTAATTCGTGTTTTTGAAAAATAGTCGGGTTGTCGGGTTTTTATCGCTTTAAATGCGCCCGGTTGGTGTTTTACTGTGTGTTGTGCTATTGTTGTGTAACGTGGAGATTTTGTATGGTTTATATGATGTTGATGGATGTGATAATTATGTTGTGGGGTGGTAAAATACATTTTTTGATTAAATATCAATGTATGTTGTTATGATGTTTTGTGGGGTTGTTGTGGTTTGTATGATGTTGAAGGATGTGATAAGTTGTTGTGATTGTTGTGGTTGATGGTGAGTAATTCTTGATGTGAATTGATATGAATGTATATGCTAAAATGCTAATTGTGGTGGTTGTGGATTATGATGAAATGCATTTTTTTATGTGAAATTCAATGTGTGTTATTTGGTGGCCTTATGGCAAGTAAGTGCATTGTTTGAATTGATTTCCAATGTATGAATATTGATGATGAGATAATTCATATTGTTGAATTGTGGTGATGCATTTGATTGTCATGAGTCATTGTATGCCAAGCATCATGATATGCATGTTGGTGATGTCGTGTGCCCTTGTGGGGTGTGAGCGATAAATCGATTCCAGAGGGAATCCGCTATAACATCGTGCGCCTTTTACAAAGAGGACTGAAAGCGATGATTATAGACGATCGTGCACCTTATACAAAGAGGACCGAAAGCGATCAGATCGTGCGCCTTATACAAGAGGACTGAAAGTGATACATAAACGTCATGCGCCTTATACCAAGAGGACCGAAAGCGACGGGGAACATCGTGTGCCCGACAGGGAGTTACATTAAGTAACAAGCGATGGTTCAAATAGTTCCTGAGTGAAATGGTGATGAGATTGATGGATGGATTGTACCGCATGACATTTTCATAGAGTTGTTGTGTCGGTCTCTTTTCATTTGCATGAATCATGAATGGATTGATTATGTGTGGAAAATCATGAATGGATTGATTATGTAATTATGTGTGGAATTGTGAATTGATTGAGTATGTGTTGAGATTTATGATTGGATTGGTGAATTTATGTGCATATGTGATAAATGAATTGGTTGTGGATAATATGTTTTATGTATAGGCATATGTTATGTGATGTGGTGATGTGTTTCCATATGTCATAACTTTGGTGTGCATTATGTATGAATGTGTTATTATGTTGGTATAATTGATATATGTTATATGTATTGTATGTGATGCTTGTGGTGAGAATAACTGTGCATGTGAATTTCTATGTGTGTTGCATATTATTATGGAATCTTGTTTTAGTTATTATTTCTCACCCTTCTGTTGTGGTTTGTTGCTCTATGAGGCAATTGCAGATTAGTTCTCCATCCTTTTGTCGGTGTCTGGTCTGATACGTAGCACGGGAGTCGGGGAATGTTTTTATGATATATGTATACATTTGTTAAATATATTTTGAATTACTTTTGTATGTATATGTTGATGTTATAAAAAAAATCATTTTGTATAACAATTCAGTTATGGATCTTTTCGCTTTATTCCATAATTGACCTTTCCTTTTATATGGAAAAAAGTTTCCCTTTGAGGTTTATTCGACTTTGTGTTATGTATCAAACTTATGAGCAGGGATTGTATTTTCTTTCTTCAAATGTGGCATGCTTGTTTCTGTCAGAAAAATAAATTCTTATTTACTCTGATTTAATTATATATTATTTATTCGCGATGGGAATTGGGGTGTTACAATGTACGCCTTATTCTCTATTCTGCTGAACTAGTTTAGCAGTTTAGATAAAAGTCTTGTGTCATTGGGATACAAGCAAGGAAGTATCGAGCCAAGATGCTTGAGCCACATAAGTCTCTAGATATGTGCTTGAGCTATGAAAGTCTTAATCAAGTGGATTGATTGAGCAGAAGTATTGTGTCATTGGGATACAACAAGAAAGTCTCGAGCCAAGATGCTTGAGCCACATAAGTCTTTTGCTATGTGGTTGAGTTGTGAAATACTTAATCAAGTGGATTGATTGAGCAGGAAGTCTTGAGCTAGTGTGGCTTAAGCAGGTGAGCTCGGTACATGAAACTGGAGCAGTAAGTCTTGAACCAGAGAGGTTCAAGCATGGAGGCTCGTTTCATGGGACGTGGAGCAGAAGTCTTGGGCTAAAGGCCTGAGCAAGGAAGACTTGGAATCGTGGAACCTGAGCAAGAAGTCTCGAGTGAGGAGCTTGAGAAGAAGTATTGGACCTTGTGAAGCAAGGGAACTGGAATACTCTCAATTTGGGATGAATAATATATATTTTGAACACTGGTCAGATGCAAATTAAGAAAAATGGAAAACACAATTCAACCCCCCTTCTTGTGTACTTTTCTCACTTTCAGCTTTTGCTTTGGTATAGGTCGACATATAGAATTTCAGGCCAGCTCCCATGGATCAATATTAAAGCCTGCAGCCAATGTCCATAGGTCGCCTCTCTTAAGTCAACACATGGGCGACACGAAACCTTCATAGGCCGACCCGAGTACCCTGACAGGTCGGCCTATTGCTTTTCATAGGCCGACCTGCAGCTTTCAAAAACTTAAAATTTTGTTTTGCATTTTATGTTTTCTTGCATCCTTTTGCTAATTTCCACACACACACATATATACTCATACATGCACCTTTTTCTAGCAAGGTACTAGTGTAAAACCTAAATGAAACCAGAATTGCAAAGCATTCCCATCATCTTCAACCTTTCTTCTATGCATACACATAATCAAACTACACATAATCATTTTTTGATTGGGTGACCATCTATATTAGGTTTGATAATGTTCAATTAGGTTGGTGTAACAGAGAATATTAGGTTGGGATCTTTGTGTGTTTCAAAAAAGAAAACCAAGGCGGGGTTTTCCTTCAAGATCATTCGTATTTGAAGGTTTTAGACAAGATCTCGTTAACATGGATTCGACCGAGTGAAGGCCTTGGGACAAGGTGTCTTCCTTGCAAGGGAGAAGTGTGAGAGGTGAATCGTGTTCGGGAATCTTGGGATCAACAAGTGTGTGCTAGGGATAATCCGACCCAGCAAAAACCTTGAAGATGAGGAGGTCTTCCAAAAAATTAGTTAAGAATAGGTGGATTGTAACAACATTGTTGGTGACTTGATCAAGCTTTGATCAAGGGTTTGGAGGTGATTGAATCAACAACAAACCATAGGGTTCACTACTACTGAAAACATATACAACAACGGTTTGAAAAAATGCATTATCACACCGAATCGGTCGTTGTTATGTAGTGTGTGGTTGTATATGCGTTACCTACAATCACAGTCGTATGACCATTGTTAAAAAACTGAAAGCGCGTGACATATTACCACAATTGCTTTAAGTAAGCGTTGTTGTATATTAAAGGTCTCAAGTTCAATTCTCAGCAGCACCTTTTATATATATATATTCTAGACAGTGTTCACTCTACAACCACGGTCGTATTTAACAACCGTTGTTAAATTATCTGTTTTTTTTTAAATATATTTATGTTTTTTGAAATTTTTCCATTTTTTAACCTATATTTTTGTGAACTGTATTAGAACAGAAACTATAATTGTATCATAACAATAATTGTATTGTATTACATCAAATCCATACATTAGATTAAGAACCAAACATTGTATATATATTACATCAAAATAAAATGGCGCAAAATAACCTACAAACATTATATAACATCACATAATTGTATCTTAGTGTTTTGGTTTCTTTGTCTTTTGGTGTCTTGACTTTAAACACCTACAATTTCAAATAATCATACATGTTAGTAAATATACTTAGAAATAATAACTTACATTAAATTATGAATAAAGAATAAAATACTTACTTGTTAATTTCCCCCTATGCTTTCAATATGATCAATACAAATAGCATGCACATCATCTATATCAACTTGATCATATGTGGTAGGCCCTTTTATTGTGTATGAAGGAGTAGAAGGAATGTCAAAACTTTCATCACTACTAGGAATGTCTTTTCCTCGGAGAATGATTGATCATTTCCTCGGTGTGTCCGAAGGGTTGGTCATATAGAAAACTTGATTTGCTTGTGAAGCCATGATGAATGGTTCGGTCGTATAATTGGCCTTGCCAAGGTCAACTTGGGTGAATCCTAAGTCATCTATTTTTACACCATTAATATTATCGGTAACCCACTTGCATTTAAATAAAGGCACTTTGAAGATAATATAGTCAATCTCCAAAATCTCCTCAATGACACCATATAACGCACTAGATGCCAATATTGTATTCTTATCTTTCGAACTAGAGAAATACATGGATTCGTCCTCAACCATAACCCCACTATTTTGCATTGTACTACGATCATCTTTTGATTTTGTATAAATGGTATAATGACCAATGTCATATGCAGTCCAAGTTATCACATTAAATTTTGGCATGTAAGACAACCATCCAATTTTCTCAGATGCACTATAATCATTTGGTATCTTTTTATTATACCATCTAGGAATTTCTTGTTATGCTCGATCAACAACAACTTATCACTCATTTATGGATATCTTTTCTTCAAAAGTCTTTTGTGAGTAGCCACGTAAGGTTGAGCTTCTTCAAGATTATTCAATATATAGAAATGTGCCTGAATAACTACATCCCGAGCCATTGACTTTACATTTAAACCTTGAATACCTCTACCTTCAGTGTCAGAATGACGAGACTTTAGAAGTCCTATTGACTCTGCTTCCGACAAATAGTTTGTACAAAACTCAACAGCTTCTTTTGTGATGTACCTTTCAATAGTCGAAGCTTCCGGTCGGTGATGATTCTTCGTATATCCTTTAAAGATCTTCATGTATTGCTCTATTGGATACATCCACCTTAAATAAACTGGACCACAAATTCTGATTTCTCTAACTAGATGAACAAGTAAGTGAACATAATGTCAAAAAATGATGGAGGAAAATACATCTCCAATTGACACAAGATTATGGCAGCTTCATCTTCTAATTCATCTAATTTTTTGAAATAAAAAACTTTATTACATATGGCATTGAAGAACAAACACAATCTGGTTAAAATACTCTCAAATTTTTTGGTGGGATGCCACGGATAGCCACTGGTAGAAGTTTTTGCATCAAGACATGACAATTATGAGATTTTAAACCAATAAACTTGAGATCTTTCATTGATACAAGTTTCTTGATGTTTGATGAGTAACCTTGGGAAACTTTGATACCATTCAAACACTCGCAAAAACTTTTCTTTTCTTTTTTCCATAGAGTGTAACAAGCCGGAGGCAGATAAGTTCTTTTCCCTTTTTCTATTAGAGCCAATTATTTTTGGATAACCTTCGCCTCCATATCGAGACGAGATTTCTTACTATCTTTTGCCTTGCCTGAAATGTTTAGAAGTGTTCCAATCAAACTATCACACACATTTTTCTCCACATGCATCACATCAAGACAATGTCTTACATCGAGACTTAACCAATATGGAATACCAAAGAACAAAGACCTCCTTTTCCATATATTTTTCTCAACTGGCCCTTTTCTTTTCATCTCTTTCTAAAGACAACATTAATGTGTTTTTGTCGTTGATAAACTTCATCCTCGGTTAAACGTTTCAGAGCAATATCAAACTCCTGCTCTCCATTAAAAGCCTTCCGCAATCTACGATAAGAATGACCGGGTTTTAGAAATTTCTGATGCTCAAGGTAAACGGTATTTTTTCCAATCTCAAGTTGGTGATAATAGGTATCAGATTCATAAATAAGACACGCTTTGTGTCCTTTGATGAAGGCGAGAAAATACACAAGAAGGGGGGGGGGTTGAATTGTGTTTGCAAAATTCGTTTTACTATTGAACCAGACTTCAGATTCCAAAACTGAGTTCAGAATCGGATAATAAATGCAGCGGAAAATGTAACAGAAGTAAAGTAAAATAGCAAAGAACACACAATAGTTATCCTGGTTCTTCTCCCGACTGAGAGTACTCCAGTCCCCTTGCCTTGTAAGATATTTTCCACTATAATCAACCCGATTACACTTGCTTATACACACATGTATAAGACGTTCCTTGCTCAGACATCCATTCTAAGACTACCCTACTCAATCAGCACCTGATCGAGACTTCATGCTTAGATCCTCAGATCCTAAGACTTCCCTTGCTTAAACCACCTTGTTCAAGAATTTTCTACTCAGGCACACTGCCTAATACTTCCCTTGCTCAGATCCTCGATCCAAGACTTCCCATGCTCAGACTCACTGTCTAAGACTTCTCTACTCAAGCCTACAGTAAGAGACTTTTATCTAAACTGACTATTTAGAGAAGGAAAAACTTACAACAACACTTGATTAACAATTAGAGGTGTTCAAATATAATACAACACACTTTTACAAAGGATTCTTAAGCTATACAAGAATATGAACTCTTAACAAATTTTTCTTCTGATATGCAGTGCGTGTATTTCTTAGTTGTAGTTGCAGCATTATTTCTTGAGTTGATCTTCAAATCTTCTACTCTTTTATAGCTGAAGAAATATAGTCGTTGGAGCATCTACAACAGCTATAATCAGATCAAATATTCTAGTACATCTCCTTTTCCAATAAAGCAGGTGTTGGAACTTTCAGTCAAGGAATTATGCACAAAATAAGGCTTTTGTCCAGAGGACTTGTCTATAATTCAAGTACAACACAATCCGTTGAAGATAATGTCAATATATCTCAAGTCCCGTGTTAGCAGTATTGAGTTGACATTACTCAGTGTCAGAGGCATCCATAACACGCTTCTGATTCTGGAGTGTACTAGCAGTTGCTTTCTGATCAGACACTCTCACGAGTGTATGATCAGAACCAAACCAAAGTTACTTCTGTGTCAAAACCAGTTTCATCAACTAAATATAGTTTTGTACACACAAACCAACTAGTTAGAAATCATAATTTTTTTTCAAATACTTTGTCATCATCAAAACCTTAGAGGATACATGGTATGAACCAAACTTGTCTCAACAATCTCCCCTTTTTTTATGATGAAAACTTTAAGTATTTAAAAACAATCAGTATTAGATGAATTACTCAACAACTTTCAGGGTCTGAGGTTTGTAAGCTCCTCTTATGTCAAACAATCATAGAGGTGAGGTTTGTAAGCTCCCCCTGCGTCCCATCGGTGAAGTCTAAGAGGTGAGGTTTGTAAGCTCCCCCTATATAAAATAATGAATCAACTCCAAGGGTGAGGTTTGTAATCTCCCCCTAAATAGGATCACCAACCTCATTCGGATCCAAAATTAATCTAGAAGAATACTTAATCCATTTCCCCCTTAGTCATCAATAAAAAAGGCAGAAGAAGAAAGAAACTTGTCATACCCCAAATTTTGACCACTAAGATTTCCCATCATTGTGCAAACCATCATCATAATATGGATGAATCATTATGCTTCATTAGTCTCCCCAAAGATGGGCGAGCATTCACCACTATCAAACTTAGGGTTTCAAGCCCTCTCAGAGCTCTTAGACAAAGGATCAATCAAGGAATGGCATGATCTTCAACTTGTCTAAACCTCTCAAACATCCATAATGAATCAAGAGGACTCCCACATCATGGATTAAGCACAAGGTTGCTCCCTTCTAGGTGGATCAAGCCTCAAGATCGCCAGTGTCACCAAATTAGGGTTTTGGTCGACCAGGGCCTCCAGATGGAAATTTTTCTCTGGGCATGGGCAATTACTTCAAATCATATCCTAATATGCTCCATGGAACCTCATGGACCCAATTATCAAGTCAATTTTGCCTCAGGGGATGCATTAATCAAAAATCAGGAATTAGGGTTTCTTGACCTAATTCACCCCTAAGTTGACTTTTGGGACAAATCATGAGCCAAGACCTCAAGAGAGGATTTGAGGGTCTCCAACATACCACATTGATCCATTTGCAACAATGGATTGATCCAGGAAGCTTGAGCAACAAGTCTCAATTTCATTTGAACCATAATTAGGGTTTCGCGAGAAAAGTCAACTGTAGCTTTGACTTTTGACCAGGACATGCTCCCAAGCCCTAAGACATGATTCAATACACCCTATAACACCCATGGAACATGTCCATCAAGTTTGATTTAGGTCAAGGACATGATTTCCTAAAGGATTGCATAGTTTAGAATTCATCGGATAAAAAGTCAACCGTGCACAAAAGTCAACTTTGACTTTTTGAGATTTTTCACAAAAATGGATTTTTAACCCTAAAATGATGTTAATGTATGATTTGAATAATCATTCATCAAGAAAAATCAAAGAAAGTGGGATAACTTGTAAAAGGGGTAACCATAAAAACTTAGAAAATTTTCTAAGTTATGAACAAAGTGGCAAGGGTACCAACTTTGGAGGATCATAACTCCTAAACCACAAAGCCATTTTTCCCCATCCAAAGCTTGATTTTTAGATCTCATGGCCCTCTATAAAAACTTCAACTAGACCTCATTCCAATTCTTCATGGATTTTGAGTTATGGATTGATCAAAATCACAAAAAGTGAAAATGTCACTTTTTTCCAACACAGTGAAATTTTCACTAAGTCAGAATCTGCCTTCACTTTTTTCCAAATGTAAGGGGATTTTTCACTTGGATCCAAAAGGTATCGAAACCAAATATGATCAAACAGTTGTTGTATCGTATGAGGGCTTTCCAAAATGGCCAAGAACATCACCAAATTCAATTTGAGCTAAGAGTTATGGTAGTTGCAAAATGCCTTGCTGAAAACTGCCAAGGCAAGGTAGAATTTTGTATTTTTGGTCGATTTGCCAAAATCAACCAATTCCAAGCCTTGTCATCATCTTGGACACATCTGAGGATCAAATCTAAAGGGGACAATCACTGAGCCAAGCCTCCAAAGTCCTTGGAACAAGAAGTAGCATGCCAAACCTAGAATTGCCTAAAAGAAGGACAAGACTCCAATTTTGGATTAAAGCATTTAATAGATGCTTAGAGGTGGCATGGACTGACACATTTGCAACTGAATTCAGTCAAGATTCCTCCAACAAGTAGGGAACCAAAGCTCTGTGCTCTAACCTCTAGTCAATGGCTAGTGGAGACTTGGATTTTCATTTGCCAACATTGGCCAAACCTTTGCTGCAGTTGCCATTCACTATTCCTTGCAAAACAAACTTGCTCTACTATAAATAGAGCTCATTTGTGATTAGTTTGAGTACACCAAAGCCATCAAACATATGCTTTCCTCAAAATCTCTTCTTTCACTCCAATTTTGCCTTCTAAGGCAAGTCACTATCGGGTTTTGAGTTTGAGAGCTTTTCCAATCAAACCAATCACACACACACACCTCATAAACATCATATAGAAGTGATCCAAACACTTAAACAACAGCTGGAACACTGATTTCTCAGAATCACCAGCCAGTTGCTCAAGGTTTTAACCAAGTTGCAGCTGAGATGCCATGAAGTGATCCAGCCATTTCCAATCAAGTCCAAGCATTCAAACACACTCCATAGGGTGTAGGGAAGCTGTTCAGATCATCACAACTCATCTATAACACCTCCAACTCAAAAATCACATTGCTCTTGCTGTCACGACCTTCAAGTAAGCCTAAATTTGGTCATCTCTTAATCTATGCATATTTCCTCGCACAATACTTTTGCCAAATGTTCATAATCATGCATAGAATGTTTCCCCTCAATTAATTGCTTTGTTTGAATCATGTATCAAAATTCTCAGCCTTCATGCAAATTTTAGGGTTTTTGAGGTTTTGTCTTGATTTCTTATTTCATGTTAAAAATAAATGAAATTAAAGACCATAGACATGATCGTGAGATTGAAACGAGCAGATTGATATGTGGATTACATAATATAATCAAGTATTCAGTGAGATTGGGGAGAAAATGCAAATCTGGGCAAAACTCAGAACACGCGTGTGTTCTTGGCGCCTTTTTTTGAAAATTCAAATATTTGAATTTTGTGATTTTATTTAATTGATTCAAAAATTAATTTCTCTCTGATTTTTAATGATTTTGAGTTGATTCTTTTTTTAATAATTCACAAAAATGTTAAAATATTTTATTTTACCAAAAAATCCCAAAAATATTATTTATTTCATATAATTGATATTTTTGCAAAGAATTAATATTTTAATTGTTTTTGACATTTAAAATATTTTTTCCTTCTTGATTTTACAAATTTTAATGACTTCTAATCATTTTGTAGGTCAAAATATGATTTTTGAAACATTAATCCAAGATCACAATTTGTTTTCCACGTATTAAATAATTTTGATCATTTTAATTGAATTTTTATTCAATTAAAATACATCTTGGAAACAAATTAGGGTTTTGATTAATTCAACCCTCATCAAACCTTTTAAAAAAAATACTTTGAGCCTCTAATAGAGTGTAAGACCCAATCCCTTTTTAACATAAACTTTTTGGGCCTCAGATATTGTATAAGTCCCTCTGCGTTAAAAGAAAATCTCGGCGCGATCGCCAGTTCAAAATCAAATCTTTTGGGCCTCTCTTCGAGCTATAAGACCCATTCAAATCATTGGGCCTCTAATAGAGTGTAAGACCCAATCCTTTGTAAATACAAACCTATTTTGGGCCTCACTTATTGTATAAGTCCCGTTGTATTTCAAAAAGTTCGACGCGATCATCGTCCTTTGAAAAACAAACCCCTTTGTACAGAAAACCTTTTTGGCCTCAGTCACTTGTATAAGTCCCTCTGTACAAAACGATAGTGCGATCACTGATAAAAACCTTGGGCCTCTCTTTGAGCTGTAAGCCCCAATCTTTCATTTCAAAGCACTTTCTCCTTTGATTTTGAATATACTGTTGTTTTCAATCTTTCTTTGTTGAACAACTAACCAAACAACATGGAAGCTCTACAACCGAGTAAGTGGTTATATGCTTTATTTATCCACTTTCATATACATATAACTGTATTATGGGGCTGTTTCACTGTAAGTCTTCTTTCATAAACTCATATCGACTGTGTAATAATAGTATAGCTATTTAGAGTTTCCCCGGCAACTACGTATAGAACTAAGCCCTGTTGATCACTCTTAAATAGATAAAACTAGCTCCCCATAGGATTACCAGACACAGTCTTCCCTCCTCTTGGGGTTAAACAATATGGAGACGTGAAAGGCAGCATTCTCGGTGAACCTTTTCACAGACTGACACCTTTAGAAATCGTCAAGGAAACTCTATTCCCTAGAGATGATCTTTTCTCCGTGAATGACATCTCTTGAGTTTCTTCCAAATTCTCAAACTTTCCTGGCTTGATCTATTCTCTGTGAATAGCGTGTCTTCAATTTCTCGAGGTTTGGGGACCCACAGGCTTCTTAAAAGCATCCTCACCTCCTCTTGGGCGTTGTACAAGGACCCGTCGGCTTCTTAGAAGTATTCACAGCCTCCTCTTAGGCTTCGTATAAATGATTTCTTCCTCCGGGAATGATATCCTCCTCTTGGGCTTCGTACAAATTGTCCCTCGGCTTCTTTAAAGTTTCTAGCCTCTTCTTGGGCTTCGTACAAACAGCACTCATATAAGAATTAATTTTCTCTTTAAATCAGCATACTAGACCTGTCACTCAACTGGAATAGTAACCCTAGCCTCCTCATAGGCTTTGTACAATGATTCTCCCCAGCGGAGTTAACCTTTTCAGACTCTCTTGTTGAGTCAAACCTTTCAGCCTCCATCTTGGGCTTTGTATGAGATACAAAACACTCTCTTGTTGAGTATAAAAGACTCTCTTGTTGAGTCAAACCTTTCAGCCTCCATCTTGGGCTTTGTACGAGATACAAAACACTCTCTTGTTGAGTATAAAAAACTTTCTTGTTGAGTCCAACCTTTAGCCTCTGTCTTGGGATTTGTACAAGACACATATAAAAGATTCTCCTGTAGAGTCAACCCTTTTAGCCTCTCTCTCGGGCTTCGTACGAGACACACAAAAACCACCCTCTCGTGGGGTCAATAGCTTCCTCTTAGGCTTTGTATAAGGAAACCCCGGTTGAACCAATCAACCTTTTAGAATCAAAACTGTGCCTCGTTCACAGTATACAAGCATCAACAACTCCTCTCCCTTCATCTAATTGCTGTAAGCGGCAAGCCTCTAGATTATTTACATCCATTCCACTGTCCCTCTTTTAGCATGAGAAATTCCTAAGGAAAGATGGCATTGCTCTACACTGAGTTAAAGTCTTATCCTTCAGGTTAAAAATCCCCTATAAAGGAAATTATGGCATTGCTAGGATTCACATATCCCGGTTAAAGTAATCCTCCTTTATAGTCAGTCACCTGACAGTTGTGACAAACAGACCCCTTTAGAGATGACAAATTCTCTCTAAAGACAACATCTTTTTAGCTTCACATCTTGGGCTTCGAACAAGATACAAATAGACCCTTCAGCTTCACATCTTAGGCTTTGAACAAGATACAAATAACCTTTAGCTTCATGTCTTGGACTTTGAACAAGACACCAAAACACCATTTCCTCCCATAGAATAGGAGGAACTACGATCGCTCTGATTTCCCTGTTTCGGTAAACGGGAATACATATGCATAAGATTGAAAGAAAAATCTTAGCGAGTACACTAATCCAAAACCCAAATCCCGTACCCTCACATGTCAAAAGCATCAGTCCTAATCTCCCACCAATCGCTAAGAGAGACCCACAATCTTTGTAGCATATGTAAACCAACAGTTATCTGTTCAAACTCAATTTGCGAGCAGGGTTAATTAGAGACATCTATTTCCCTTCCTTCATCAGCTTCAATAGTATAAAAAATGAATCGAACTGTAGTACCAAAGCGATAGTGCTTCGCAACCATGTCCAAAATCGCTGCTACAGAAAAAATGGCGACTTCACTGGGGACATTCGAGATCTTGTTCTCTTCCCATCTCTTAGGTAGAAACCATAAAAGAGTTCCACAGAAAAGTGCCGCCCACCGTGGGGCCTGTTTTCTTTCCTTGGAATTTCACTGGGATAGGACTTTTTGTTGACTTCACTAGGATCTTAGGTCAAAACCTTTAAAGGTGGAAGGAACCAAAGAGTGGCGCCTCCGCCGGGGAGCCATTTTCTGTCAGGAACATAGGATTCATAGCTCTTAAAAGTCTAGGACATTAGGACAAATATATATACTGCTTTTCCTAATTGATATATGTGTTTATTTTTCTGCTAATGGGAACGCGTGTGATGCCGCATGTGGAAAAATTGAGTATACACCTAGGAAAAACCCTTTTAGTGGTGCGGAAGCTATCGGAAATAGTTGTCACGCGATACCACCCTCTTCTGAGGACTCTTCGAAAAAACATCACCTAGCATGGTTCCCGGCCCGTTGGTGTTTTTCTCGACAAGAGTTGATGATGTTGAGAGACAGGTACAAAAATCACTAGTATAAACCTTTGGGACGGATAGAGCCTTGACTCCATGACACCGACCCTTTAACCCCATGTTTTTTCTATGTTTTTGTGTGCTGCATTCTTGCATTAATTTAAAAAACATTACATCAAAGAAAATCTTCTCTTCTAGTCTCTCCTTTTTAAATTAAATTAAGATAATGATTGCAAATGTCGGAGAAAAAGATTGCGCTAATGGATTTCGGTAGGAGGAGAACTCATCAGTACACTTTCAAGGTTCCAAAGTTAGAGGATTTAAGAGGTTTGGCGAGAATGGTCACTAACCCTGAAGCTTTCAGAGCCAAGTACGGAGGATTGCTACCTCTGTTAAGGGTTCAAGTAATTAAAAGAATCATGGATGCACTCGTTCAGTTTTATGATCTGGTTTATCACTGTTTCACATTCTCGGATTATCAACTAGCACCAACGCTGGAGGAATATTCTCATCTGATTAATTTACACATCACTGATCGGGCTCATTTTTCTGGACTGGAAGAAATTCCAAATGATCAGACCATTGCAAGAGCAACTTATTTGGACGAGTCAGAGGTCAGGACTCACATGACCACTAAGGATGGCATACAAGGTTTGTCAGCCTAGCTCTTGACAAAGAAGGCTCTATACTTCGCTAGTATAGGGAACATGACTGCTTTCAAAAGCATCTTTGTCTTACTCACTTACGGGCTATTTCTATTTCCCAACATCAATAACTTTGTCGACATAAACTCCATTAAGGTTTTTCTCATTGGAAACCCTGTGCCGACTTTACTCGCAAACGCATATCATTCTATACACTTAGGGAATTTGTACAGCGGAGGGGAGATCACATGTTGTGTACCTCTGCTATACAAATGGTTTATCTCCCATTTGCCTAAGTCTGCTGCTTTTTGGGATCAAAAGAATACTTTACGTTGGTCGCAGAGAATCATGTCTCTTACCAACTCTGACATAGATTGGTGCAATAGGATTTATGAGGGAATCAGGGTCATCGACCGTTGTGGAAACTTCCCCAACGTACCCCTCATAGGAACTAAGGGAGGAATCAATTACCATCCAGTATTGGTTCGTCGTCAATTTGGATACCCAATGAGGCATGTCCCGCGGAATGCTCATCTGGAAGGTCTTTTCTTCAAAGAAGGGGAAAATGACAGAACACTAAAGATGGAAATAGTGCACGCTTGGAAACATGTTCATAAGAAAGGACGAGAGTCTCTAGGAAAACCAGATTGTGTCTCGGTGGAGCCTTACCTCCACTGGGTACAAACTAGAGCTCTCAAGCTAAAAATGCCTTATCCTCGTCACGGAGTTCTTCCGCCAAGGGAGTCTGTCATGTACTTCATGACTAAACCAGAAAAAACTCAAGGTTACTCTCAACAAAGTTCAGCGGGAGAGAAGGTCTTGGAAGAACAAGTACCGCATTCTCAATGTGGAGTGTATCAAAATACAGCAACTACTGAAGGATAAAGATGCTCTGATTGAAATTTTGGAGCAGCATGCTGTAGATAATCAGGATGACCAAAGGAATTTGCTCACTCCTTTCACCTGGAAAAGGAATGACAACCCGACAACGGCCCAAGAGCCCTGGTCCAAGAAACAGAAAGTACCAGAATCAGCACCCGATTTCTCCTCAGAGAGGACCCGGGACCCCTTAGCTTAGGTTTCTGTTTCAGCACCTTGTAATCTACTGTATTTTCATTTCCGCAATCCTTTGAATTCAATAAAATGGGGTATCCCCACTGTTTGATATTTACAATCTAATTGTCGAAGTTTATTTTGATTAAACCAAAAAATATTAACTTAATCATTGCATTCATCATTCTCACATCACGTACTCTCCTTACCTACAAGTCTCATGTTTGTGTCTCGATTCTAGAGTCAAACTGTCTCATTCGTACAATACTCGGGCCAATCGTCAGAAAAAGATGGATGATCTTGAGGAAGAGAACAGAGAATTGAAAGAAGAGATCGACGCTCTGGGAGAGGATATGAGAAAGATTCGTAACGACAGCTACAAAGAACTCTGATCTCAGAGATCACCTCAACGCCCATAGTGGAAAAGTCCGATTGTAACGCCCCAGTTTTGTCAGTTTTTATTAAATCGAGTCGTTTTGATTATTTTATTATTATTTTATTTTAGTTTCGACTTTTATTTGGAAATATGTTATTTTTCAATGTTGTGATATTTTTTCGCGTTTTGGGAATGTTTGCGAGATATTTGAGTGCAGGGGTATTTTGGGCATTTCACTTTATTTTTCTTAAGTTAAGAAAATAGAAATAGAAAGAGAGAAAGAAAAAGAGAAGAAGGAAAAGGGAAAGAAAAGAGAAGAAGAGAAGAAAAAAGAGAGGAACCTTGGAAATCAAGAAAACAATCTCCCGACTTTTCTAAACACGATTAAATCGGGTAAGGGTGCGAAACTTGATTATTATATACTTGTGTATGATTATGCATGTATGTTTTGGTTGTTATTGGATTGAATTGGAAATATGTAGTAAAAACCATATTATGTAGAAATTGATTAGAAATCGATTAAATTGTGTCGGAAACCATGTTTTCAGGTCCATTATTGTTGATACATGTTAGATACATGTTGTTAGGCATTGTATTGGTAATTTTTCTGGTGTATAGGTGAAAATTGGATGATTTTGGGTTGGAAAACGCAGAAGAAATTCTTCAAAAAATTCTGGTTTTTCCACTGCCCATACGCGTATCACTCAAGGCAATACGCGTATTGGTCAAGGCAATACGCGTATGGCATTGAAGGAATGTGGGCAATACGCGTATGGAGCTTCATTTTCTCGGCCATCTACCCATTTGCGTAATGGTACGCGTAAGACTTTAGGGCAATACGCGTATGATGTAGGGCACTCCGCGTATTGAAATTTTAATGGGAATTTTGGGGAAAAATGGTCTCTGACCATACGCGTACGACCTTCGGCAATACGCGTATGGAATGGGCGAGGGAGCAAGGCAATACGCGTATGGCTCAGGGCAATACGCGTATGGCCAGGAGAATTGCAAAATGGGGTTTTTCGCGATGTCTTTTCTTGTTTAGTCCGTAACTTGTGTTCCGACTATCCGTTTTTAACATTCTTGGTATCGTTGAGTAGCTATTGAACTGTACTTTCTTATGATAATAATTTTGAGATTGTTAGCCGATTTAATTATGTCGAGAATTTGGAATAGTGTCGTTTTGTCGACTTTTGCCGATTGAATTGCGTGAACTTGATATGTATTATACAATGTGTGGTTGATGTGGATATTGTATGACTTGTGTGCTATTGTGTGATGAAAATGCATGAAATACATGTGGTGATAATGATTGGTGGCCTTAGGGCAAGAAAATGCAATGTGTGGTAATTGACGATATATGCATGATTATGGATGTGTATATGTGTGCATTTTAAATGTCATGAGTCATTGTATGCCAAGCATCATGATATGCATTCTTGTGACGTCCTGAGTGACAGATTGATTCCAGAGGGAATCTGCTATAACATCGTGCGCCTTAAAAATAAGAGGTATGAATCGCCTTAAAAATAAGAGGATCGAAAGCAATGGTTATAGAAGATCGTGTGCCTATGTGGGGTGTGAGCGACCGGGTCGTGTGCCCGTGTGGGGTGTGAGCGATCCATAAACGTCGTGTGCCCGTGTGGGGTGTGAGCGACGGGGAACATCATATGCCCGACGGGGAGTTACAGTGATGTAACGAGCGATGGGTCCAGCGAGTTCCTGAGTGAACTAGTGATGAGAAACATTGGAAGTCGGTACCGCATGTGCATTGCATAGAGTCGTTGTGTCGGTCTCTGTGCATTTTTATAAATCATGGATTAATTGTGTATGGAATTGTGAATGTGATTGATGAGATGGAATATGTATAATTGTATTGATGATGAGTGTATGGTGTATGACTGATGTGTGTTGGTATTGGATATCTGAGGCTTGTGTTGTGTGGTATTTGATTGTGGTGCAATTATGGTGGGAATATTTTACTTGTGCATTTCTGTGTTAATATATACTTATATGCAACTGTATTATGATTGTGTTTCTCACCCTTCTGCTGTTTTATAATGCTCTATGAGGCATTGCAGATTAGAGTTGCTGGAGGTCTTTTTGTGAAGCTTAGGTCTTCATTCTTTTGTCGGTCGGCTCTGATATGTGACACCGGGTAGTTAGGGAGGCCGTTTGTGATTATTTGTATTATGTATATGTATCTTTTGGTTTGTACATGTATGATGTTGTATATGATAAACAAACTTTTCATGATATATATATATATATATATATATATGAGATTTTAGTACAGATTTTCCGCTTTTATTCTGTATTGAATTGTGGGTGTATTACTACCTGAATTGTTGCATATCTTTATGAGCAGGTGTTGCATGTTTGTTTCAAATTGATGTGACCCCCCGGTCTATGCCGTGAATGTTTTAAATATACTCTGATGAAATTTTGAATTTTATTTATCGTTTCGTTTATTTGGTGGTATGGATTGGGGGTGTTACATTAAGTGGTATCAGAGCCAGTCCGTGTTAGTTTGTGTCAGTCCTTGTCGGTCTTGGTGTTGGGATGAGCTGTTTGTTTAACCATAGTTGCTGTTATTGGAAATGAATAGAATATGGCCGGTAGGAATGACGCTGCTTTGGCTGCTGCTATGTAAGTTATGGCTCGGGCTGTGCAGGGTGCACCTAATGCTGCTGGCAATGATGAGTCCAGGAAGAACAAACCGCCTGTCTTTAAAGTTAGACATGATCTTGATGGTGCACAGATTTGGTTGAAAGATATTGAAAGGATTTTCCAAGTTATGGATTATACTGAGGACAGTAAGGTGAGACTGGGAACCCACATGTTACAGGAAGAAGCAGACGACTGGTGGGTTATTACTCGTCAGGTGTTGGAAGCTGGGGATGAAGAAGTTACTTGGGCTGTGTTTAGCATGGAGTTTCTGAGGAAGTATTTTCCCGAAGATGTAAGAGGAAAGAAGGAGATTGAGTTCTTGGAACTGAAACAAGGTAATATGTTTGTTGTTGATTATACTGCTAAGTTTGTGGAGCTTGTGCAGTTTTATCCTCATTATGCTGAAGCGACTGCAGAGTTTTCTAAGTGTGTGAAGTATGAGAGTGGATTGCGTCCTGAGATTAAGCAGGCAATCCGTTATCAAAGGATAAGAAGGTTTTCTGATTTGGTGGAATGTTGTAGGATTTATGAAGAGGATAGTAAGGCTTGTTCTACTCACTATAAGAGTGTGAGTGACAGAAAAGGGAAGCAACAGTTCCGTGGTGGTCCGTATGTAACACCAGCTGATAAGGGTAAACAAAGGGGTACTTTTGATCGAAGGCCCAGTGGTGGAGGTATGTCTGGTCCCCTGAGGTGTTACAAATATGGTGAGATGGGGCATCGTCAGTTTGAGTGCAGGAAAGATATGAGGAAGTGTACTAAATGTGGGGGTGTCGGACATGTCGTAGCTGATTGTAAAAGGAAGAATGTGGTGAAGTGTTTCAACTGTGGTGAACCTGGTCATATTAGCACAAAGTGTCCGAAACCGAAGCAGACTCAATCTAGTGGGAAAGTTTTTGCATTGACGGGGACTCAGACTACTAATGCAGATCGTCTGATCAGAGGTACTTGTTTTATTAATAGTACGCCTTTAGTTGCTATTATTGATACTGGAGCGACTCATTCGTTTATTTTGTCTGAGTGTGCTAAGCGTTTGAATATTGTGTTGTCGTTGATGGATGGTGAGATGGTTATTGATACTCCAGCAATGGGGTCAGTAACTACTTCTTTGGTTTGTTTAAGTTGTCCTTTGACCATTTATGGTAAAGATTTTGAGATGGATTTGGTGTGTTTACCGTTGGAGGGTTTAGATGTGGTCTGGGAATGAATTGGTTGCAGTTCAATAGGGTTCATATTGATTGTTATCATAAGCTAGTAAGGTTTCCTTCTCTTGAGGAACACGAAGACTCGAGTTTCTTATCTACCAAAGAGTTGAAGAAACTTTTGGCGGATGAAGCTCAGTTGTTTGGGTTGTTTGCATCGTTGACTGTGGATAGTCAGGTTTCACTGGATGTGTTTCCTGTTGTGTGTGAATTTTCGGAAGTGTTTCCCGAGGATATTTCAGACTTGCCGCTAGAGAGAGAGGTGGAGTTTTCTATAGATCTAGTTCCTGGTACTAGACCTGTTTCTATGGCACCTTATCGTATATCGGCATCTGAGTTGGTTGAGTTAAAGAAAAAGTTGAATGAATTGTTGGAAAAGAGGTTTGTGAGGCCAAGCGTTTCTCCTTGGGGTGCTCCAGTTTTATTGGTGAAAAAGAAAGATGGAAGTATGCGGTTGTGTATTGATTATCGCCAGTTGAATAAGGTGACGATTAAGAATAAGTATCCTCTTCCAAGGATTGATGATTTGATGGATCAGTTGGTTGGTGCTTGTGTGTTTAGTAAGATTGATTTGAGATCAGGGTATCATCAGATAAGGGTGAAGGAGGAAGATATTTAGAAGGCGGCCTTTAGGACACGTTACGGTCATTATGAATATTTTGTGATGCCGTTCGGGGTTTCTAATGCGCCAGGTGTGTTTATGGAGTACATGAATCGTATTTTCCACGAGCATTTGGATCGATTTGTGGTTGTGTTTATTGATGACATTTTGATTTATTCTAAGTCTCGGGAGTAGCACGTGGAGCATTTGCGTATTGTTTTGCAGGTTTTGAAGGAAAAGAAACTTTTTGCCAAATTGTCCAAGTGTGAATTCTGGTTGTCGGAAGTGAGTTTTCTTGGACACGTGATTTCAGGTAATGGTATTGCTGTGGATCCATCTAAAGTAGAAGCAGTTCTACAATGGGAGGCTCCAAGATCTGTTACTGAAATTCGAAGCTTTTTGGGTTTGGCCGGTTATTATCAAAGGTTCATTGAAGGTTTTTCTAAGCTAGCACTTCCTTTGACCCAGTTGACTTGTAAAGGGCAAGCATTCATTTGGGATATTCGGTGCGAGGAAAGTTTTAATGAATTAAAGAGAAGATTGACGACAGCTCCGATTTTGATTTTGTCGAATCCTACTGAACCGTTTTTGGTTTATTGTGATGCGTCTTTGATTGGTCTAGGTGGGGTGCTAATGCAAGAAGGTAAGGTCGTGGCTTATGCTTCAAGGCAGTTGAGAGTGCATGAGAAAAATTATCCTACTCATGATCTTGAATTAGCGGCTGTGGTTTTTGTATTGAAAATTTGGAGGCATTATCTTTTTGGTGCGAGGTTTGAAGTCTTTAGTGATCACAAAAGTTTGAAATATCTGTTTGATCATAAGGAATTGAATATGAGGAAACGAAGATGGTTGGAATTCTTGAAGGACTACGACTTTGGCTTGGATTACCATCCTGGTAAAGCTAATATGGTAGCCGATGCGTTGAGTCGGAAATTGTTGCATATGTCCGCTTTAATGGTTAAGGAGTGGGAGCTTTTGGAATCGTTTAGAGATTTGAGTTTGGTATGTGAAGTGACGTCAGATAGCGTGAGGCTTGGAATGTTGAAGGTTACTAATGATTTTCTGTTGTCTGTTAGTGAGAAATAGAAGCTGGATGTGAAACTTGTGGATTTAATGAAGGTTGGTAATGAAAGTGAAAATGAGGATTTTAAAGTGGATATTAATGGTGTTTTGAGGTTCCGAGGTAGAATTTGTATTCCGGATGATGCAGAATTGAAAAGGATGATTTTGGAGGAAGGACACCGGAGTAATTTGAGTATACATCCGGGAGCGAATAAGATGTACCAAGATTTGAAAAAGATTTTCTGGTGGTCTGGATTGAAAAGAGATGTGCCTCAGTTTGTGTATGCTTGTTTGACGTGCAAGAAGTTGAAAGTGGAACATCAGAGACCTAGTGGTTTGTTGCAACCGTTGGATATTCCTGAGTGGAAATGGGATAGCATTTCTATGGATTTTGTAACGGGGTTACCGAATAAACAGCGAGGGCATAATGCTATTTGGGTGGTTGTGGATAGACTGACTAAATCTGCTCATTTCATTCCGATTGACATCAGTTTTACTTTGGAGAGGTTAGCGGAGATTTACATAAGTGTGATTGTGAAGTTGCATGGAGTTCCATTGAGTATCGTTTCAGATCGAGATCCGAGGTTTACCTCGAGGTTTTGGGAAAGTTTACAGAAGGCTTTAGGATCTAAATTGAGATTGAGTTCGGCTTATCATCCGCAGATGGATGGTCAGACGGAGAGAATAATTCAGTCGTTGGAAGATTTGTTGCGAGCTTGTGTTCTTGAACAAGGTGGTGCGTGGGATAGTCATCTTGCATTGATTGAATTCACTTATAATAATAGTTTCCATTCGAGTATTGGAATGGCACCGTTTGAAGCATTGTATGGACGAATATGTCGAACACCGTTGTGTTGGCACGAATCTGGTGAGAGTTCGGTGGTTGGACTAGAGTTGGTGCGACAGACTACGGAAAAAGTGAAGCTTATTCGGGAGAAAATGAAGGCTTCTCAGAGTAGGCAAAAGAGTTATCATGATCGGAGAAGGAAGGATCTTGAGTTTCAAGAGGGCGATCATGTATTTTTTAGGGTTACGCCGGTAACGGGTGTGGGTCGTGCATTGAAATCGAAGAAACTTACTTCTCGATTTATTGGTCCTTACCAGATATCCGCGAGAGTGGGTGCTGTGGCTTATAGGGTGGCGTTGCCACTGAGTCTGTCGAATTTGCACGATGCGTTCCATGTTTCACAGCTTCGGAAGTATGTTCCGGATCCGTCGCATGTGATTCCGATGGATGAGGTAGAGGTAAGGGGAAACCTTACGGTCGAGGCATTACCCGTTAGGATTTTGGATCGCGAGGTGAAGCGGTTAAGGGGCAAGGATATTGCACTTGTGAAGGTAGCGTGGGGAGGCGCTGCTGCGGGAAATTTGACTTGGGAGTTGGAGAGTCGGATGCGGGAGTCGTATCCAGAGTTGTTCATCTCAGGTATATTTTCGAGGACGAAAATTTCTAAGTGGGGGAGAGTTGTAACGCCCCAGTTTTGTCAGTTTTTATTTAATCGAGTCGTTTTGATTATTTTAGTATTATTTTATTTTATTTTCGACTTTTATTTGGAAATATGTTATTTTTCAATGTTGTGATATTTTATCGCATTTTGGGAACGTTTGCGAGATATTTGAGTGTAGGGGTATTTTGGGCATTTCACTTTATTTTTCTTAAGTTAAGAAAATAGAAATAGAAAGAGAGAAAAATAGAGAGAAAGAAAAAGAGAAGAAGGAAAAGGGAAAGAAAAGAGAAGAAGAGAAGAAAAAAGAGAGGAACCTTGGAAATCAAGAAAACAATCTCCCGACTGTTCTAAACACGATTAAATAGGGTAAGGGTGCGAAACTTGATTATTATATACTTGTGTATGATTATGCATGTATGTTTTGGTTGTTATTGGATTGAATTGGAAATATATAGTAAAAACCATATTATGTAGAAATTGATTAGAAATCGATTAAATTGTGTCGGAAACCATGTTTTCAGGTCCATTATTGTTGATACATGTTAGATACATGTTGTTAGGCATTGTATTGGTAATTTTTCTGGTGTATAGGTGAAAATTGGATGGTTTTGGGTTGGAAAACGCAGAAGAAATTCTGCAGAAAATTCTGATTTTTCCACTGCCCATACGCGTATCACTCAAGGCAATTCGCGTATTGGTCAAGGCTATACGCGTATGGCATTGAAGGAATGTGGGAAATACGCGTATGGAGCTTCATTTTCTCGGCCATCTGCCCATTTGCGTAATGGTACGCGTAAGACTTTAGGGCAATACGCGTATGATGTAGGGCACTCCGCGTATTGAAATTTGAATGGGAATTTTGGGGAAAACTGGTCTCTGCCCATACGCGTACGACCTTGGACAATACGCGTATGGAATGGGCGAGGGAGCAAGGCAATACGCGTATGGTTCAGGGCAATACGCGTATGGCAAGGAGAATTGCAAAATGGGGTTTTTCGCGATGTCTTTTCTTGTTTAGTTCGTAACTTGTGTTCCGAGTATCCATTTTAAACATTCTTGGTATCGTTGAGTAGCTATTGAACTGTACTTTCTTATGATAATAATTTTGAGATTGTTAGCCGATTTAATTATGTCGGGAATTTGGAAAGTGTCGTTTTGTCGACTTTTGCCGATTGAATTGTGTGAACTTGATATGTATTATACAATGTGTGGTTGATGTGGATATTGTTTGACTTGTGTGCTATTGTGTGATGAAAATGCATGAAATACATGTGGTGATGATGATTGGTGGCCTTAGGGCAAGAAAATGCAATGTGTGGTAATTGACGATATATGCATGATTATGGATGTGTATATGTGTGTATTTTAAATTTTATGAGTCATTGTATGCCAAGCATCATGATATGCATTCTTGTGACGTCTTGAGTGACGGATTGATTCGAGAGGGAATCTGCTATAACATTGTGCGCCTTATAAATAAGAGGTATGAATCGCCTTATAAATAAGAGGACCGAAAGCGATGGTTATAGAGGATCGTGTGCCCATGTGGGGTGTGAGCGATCGAGTCGTGTGCCCATGTGGGGTGTGAACCATCCACAAATGTCGTGTGCCTGTGTGGGGTGTGAGCAACGGGGAACATCGTATGCCCGACGGGGAGTTACAGTGATGTAACGAGCGATGGGTCCAGCAGTGTTCCTGAGTGAACTAGTGATGAGAAACATTGGAAGTCGGTACCGCATGTGCATTGCATAGAGTCGTTGTGTCGGTCTCTGTGCATTTGCATAAATCATGGATTAATTCTGTATGGAATTGTGAATGTGATTGATGAGATGGAATATGTATAATTGTATTGATGATGAGTGTATGGTGTATGACTGATGTGTGTTGGTATTGGATATCTGAGGCTTGTGTTGTGTGGTATTTGATTGTGGTGCAATTGTGGTGGGAATATTTTACTTGTGCATTTTTGTGTTAATATATACTTATATGCAACTGTATTATGATTATGTTTCTCACCCTTCTGTTGTTTTATAATGCTCTATGAGGCATTGTAGATTAGAGTTGCTGGAGGTCTTTTTAGGAAGCTTAGGTCTTCATTCTTTTGTCGGTCGGCTCTGATATGTGACACCGGGTAGTTAGGGAGGCCATTTGTGATTATTTGTATTATGTATATGTATCTTTTGATTTGTACATGTATGATGTTGTATATGACAAACAAACTTTTCATGATATATATATATATATGAGATTTCAGTACAGATTTTCCGCTTTTATTCTGTATTGAATTATGGGTGTATTACTACCTGAATTGTTGCATATCTTTATGAGCAGGTGTTGCATGTTTGTTTCAAATTGATGTGACCCCCCGGTCTATGCCGTGAATGTTTTAAATATACTCTGATGAAATTTTGAATATTATTTATCGTTTCGTTTATATGGGGGTATGGATTAGGGGTGTTACACCGATCCTAGGTACAAAATGCCGAAAGATCGTCCCTGGGGCATGCCTGTTAACTATATCCCAGAAGGATATGTTCTGCCGATCACTGGAGATCCGAAAACTTCAGTAGAAGCCGCTGGGCCTGAAGGTTACAAACTTCGGGAAAGCGAGGATGTCAGAGGCATACTGAGGACTCTTGAAGGTTACAAACTTCGGGAAATGCCAAGATTCACTGCCGTAGTAATAGTACCACCCCCTGTGGTGCACACTGTCCCGGAAGGATAGATTCCACAGATACCTTCTGGAAGAAAGGAAACTATGTTCGACAGGATGGACGAGTTTCAGGAGCAGTTCCTGGAAATGCAGAAGGAGCTGCATGCCATACGTGGTTAAGATTTATTTGGAAAGGACGCCGCAGACCTTTGTCTGGTCCCCAATGTGAAAGTTCCGCACAAGTTCCAAGTGCCCGACTTTGAAAAATACAAGGGTAACTCTTGTCCTCAAAGTCACTTGGTGATGTACGCTCGGCGAATGTCAGCTCAGACAGAAAATTAGGACCTACTGATTCACTACTTTCAGGATAGTTTAACTGGCGCCGCCTTAAAATGGTACATGGGTTTAAACCATACTACGATCAGTACTTTCAGAGATCTTGGCACTGCCTTTGTCCAACAATACAAATACAATCTGGACATGGCACCGGACAGAGATCAACTCAGACAAAACGTCACAAAAAGACAAGGAAACCTTTAAGGAGTACGCTCAGAGATAGCGTGAAATTGCCGCTCAAATTTGTCCACCTCTTGAGGAGAAAGAGATGACAAAAATCTTCTTAAAGACCTTAAGCTCATTTTACTACGACAGAATGGTTGCCAGTGCGCCCAGTGATTTCACCGAAATGGTCGGTATGGGGGTACGTCTCGAGGAAGCTGTTCGAGAAGGACATCTAATAAAAGACGTTGGACCATCAAGTAGTACAAAACGATACGGTAGTGCTCTCCCTAAGAAAAAAAGCAAGATATTAGGAATGTCTTTCTCGAAAAGCAAAGGCGACGTTATCAGCCAGTAGCAGCTGTGACTCCTGCTATCAATCCTGCGCCTATTTCTACGTATCAACCTCAGGTTGCGTAGAGCCAACCTAATCAGCAAAGGACTCAACAGCCTCTTCAGCAGGCTCGTCCTCCATACAATAACAACTGTACAACACTGCCACCAAGATTTGATCCTATACCTGTATCGTACGCAAAACTTTTTCCGTTACTACTGGCCAAGGGGTACATTCAGACTAAATCCCCTCTTGCAGTACCGGAAAATCTGCCTTTTTGGTTTAAGGTGGACCAGACTTGCCCTTATCATCAAGGAGGATCAGGGCATAACATAGAGAACTGTCTCAACTTCAAATCCGACGTGCAAAAGCTTGTTAGAAGCGGGGTCTTATCTTTCAAGGATATAAATCCTAACGTTCTGACAAACCCGCTGCCTTAACATGAGAAAACTACGGTCAATTTGGTAGAGGGAGAGACTAACGACGTCTATCAGATTCATGATGTACTCTTGTTAAGGACCAATCTGGTCAAGATGCATTGTATACAGAGTGGATATGGCCATGTACCACCTCATAACTATCACCAGTGTGATATCTGCTCTAAAAGCAATCGAGGATGTTCTGTGGTGCAATCAACTCTACAGGAACAGATGGATCTCAGATGGATCCAAGAGCACCGAGTTCGTGGAGTTAACATGGTTTACACGAATTCCAACGTCATTCAAAACCACGACATCTGTGCGATGAATGCCAACCTGGTGGCAATGCACTCAAGGCAAAGCCAGTATCATAATCTGCCACGACACGATTACAGTTCTTGTCTGACTTGCTCAGTAAACAAACAGGGATGCTCTTTTGTACAAGAAGCCCTCCAGCGTCAGATGGATCTTGGATGGATCCAGGACTACCATGATATGAATCCCTATCAGATCAACTTGGTTCAAATCTTCGATATTCATTTAATGGATACCAACCTGGTAGAATTACATGCTGAGCAGGTCCGCCTCGGACTCCTGGTATCACATGATTACCAGAGCTGTAAAGTGGATTGCGAAAATGATCAAGGTTGTGTCCTTGTCTAGGAGGCACTTCAACACTTGTTAAATCACTGGTGGATGCCAATTTATATGGATGAAGATACTCAGCAAATTAGTATCAATAACAGGAACCCTACTCGGCGTCAAAGTCAAGATGTCCGATCTGTGGAAGCTAACCTAGTAAGGTTACATTGCATTCAAAGCGGGCGTGGCCAGGTGCCACCATATAACTATGAACGTTGTAGAGTCTGTTCGGAAAGTAACCAAGGGTGCTACCTGGTGCGAGAAACTCTTCAGGGTCAGGTGGATCGTAGAGAGATTTGCCCATATCCGGGTTCCGGTCCAATCAACTGGGCGCCAGACTACCTCGCTGATCAAATTGAGGACGTTGTCATGATCTTCGATCATTAGAGGAACAGGGATGTTTGTGCCATCATTCCACTACTTGACGAATCGAGAGTTCCTAACCAGGAACAGATCGAGATTACTTACGATGGTCAGAAAAATCAGAAGACTCCCATAGTCATCTATTTACCAGGACCATTACCGTATGATTTAACTAAGGTTATCCCCTACAAATACGGTGCAACAACAGTCGAGAATGGAAAGGAAATTCCATTACCCTCTGTCGTGAATATTGCAGACATCAGTCGGGTAACACGGAGCGGTCGAATCTTCAACCGAGGAGTTGGAGAACTTAACAAAGAAAAGAAACCTTAGACAGAAGTTCCTAATCCACCCATCGGTCAGTCCAGTAATCCCGACCTTTCAAAAAACGACGATGAGATGCTAAAGCTCATCCAAAGGAGTAAATACAACATTGTTGATAAGCTATTACAAACTCCTTCAAAGATCTCGGTATTATCACTGTACTCAGTTCAGAAGCGCACAGGGAGGCTCTACAGAAAGTCTTGGAGCAAGCCTTTGTGGTACAGGATGTAACAATCAGACAGTTCGATAGTATTGTCTCTAACATCACTTCCTGCAATAACTTGGGATTTAACGATGAGGAATTACCTGAAGAAGGTCGCCGTCATAACATGGCGCTCAATATCACGGTCAGCTGCCATGGCGATGCTTTAGCCAGCGTACTGGTAGACACAGGGTAAGCCCTGAATGTTATGCCGAAGTCCACTTTGATGCAATTATCCTTCAAAGGACCCCCGATGAGAACCAGCGAGGTCGTCGTCAAAGCGTTTGACGGATCCAAAAAAACGGTTATCGGCGAAGTCGATCTTCCCATAACTATCGGTCCTCACACTTTCAAAGTCACTTTCCAGGTCATGGACATTCGGGCAACGTACAGTTGTTTATTACGAAGACCTTGGATACATCAGGCTGGGGCGGTCACCTCGACCCTCCACCAAAAGTTAAAGTTCATTCAGAACAACCAGCTCGTCACGGTCTGTGGAGAACAAGCCTTGCCCGTGAGTAACTTATCATCATCTACTTATGTAGAACCCGAGGAGGTTATTGGAACTCAGTTCCAAGCGCTCTCGGTGAGAAAGGACAATCAATCCGAAGAGGGAACTTCTATTTCCTCATATAAAGACGCTATCAAAACGATCGAGAGTACCAATACAACAGGATGGGGACAGCTCGTCATTCATATTGACAATAAAACAAAGAAGGGTCTTGGTTTTTCTGTAACCTGCACCCAGACAGCTACTACCAACGATGAAAGTCTTCATCCCATTCTGAACTTCTTTCACAGTGGAGGTTTCCTTCAAACGGTGACCCAAGAAGTGAATACCATCAATAAAGATGATCCCACTGATATTGAGGAAGAATGGGAGTCCTATATTAACGAGGACGGTTATATGTCTCAAGACGAAACGCAGACTCCATTCTGCTTTCCCGCACAGAGTTTGAGATTTATACCAAGGTCAGATGTCAGGATGATATATGGAGATTGCGATCCGGAAGGATGTCATGCTCCACCAAACTCATTAGAGGAGGACACTCTGATGAAATACAACTTCGACCACAACTATTATGGCCCGATGGATGGCCTGCCAATGTGGCAGCCGTATCCAGGAGACTTTCGGCAAGGGAATCAGCCGAACAATGAAAATCAGCTGAGCGTCATTGAAAAGAATACTTGTGTCCCCACCATGTCATGGGATCAACACCCAGGGTATCCTGAAAATACCCCACACAATGATGAATTCACAACATTCGCAGGATTAGAGTTCATCAACTATGCTTTTCCCGAGGTCAACGTCATCGAGAGAGGTGACTCCTCCAGTTCCAAGGAAGTATGGGACACCTTGGGACAACTGAGTGGTAAGTTGGACTACTTCGTCAAGTACACCGCTCCCGAAAGTTCTCGTATCAGGCTCGAAGACATCCAACCAACTGGATGGGGAGATCTACTAGAGAGCACAAATGTTATGCAAAAGGCAACAGAGGAATTCTCCTACGACAATTTTTCCTGGGAGACAGATTCCAACGATCCTGCTCTACCAGAAATTAGCATCATTTCTGAAGACAAATCAAGAAAAGTACCGGACTTTGTGATACACCGAGGAGTTCACCGCCAATGGGTTGCTGTCGATGTTCCGAAGATTGTTCACAAGTTAAAGTAATTGCCATCTTTAACCTTTCCCCCTGCCCAGGTGAAAGGATGTTTTGATAGGGCTCACTTTCTGTAAATTTTCCCTCTTTGCTTTGCCCAAAGCGACAGATTTTTGTTTTATAGGGCTGTAGTTTCAAGAATCGACTTGTTCATTAATAAAATAACGTCGTTCTGTAATTTCCGCAGTTATTGCTGTTTTCTCTTTTTGCTTTTCTCAGAAAATGGTAATCCAAAAAAACATCTCAAATAATAAAAACAAGCAGTAAAAGAAATACACTGCACACACTTGCATTTTCTCTATCTCTTCTTAACACAAATCATACCGTCATGCAGATTGCTTGTTTTAAACCCCGTTGAAACATACGATCCGATGCCTTCTCCCGATTTTGAGTTCCCGGTATTTCTGGCTGAAGAAGAAGTTGACGAAGAAATTCCAGAAGAGATCTCCCGACTACTCAGACAAGAGGAAAGGTCTACTGAACCTTATAAAGAGCCGCTAGAAACGGTCAACTTGGGTTCAGAAAAAGAGAGAAAAGAAATCAGGATTGGGGCACTGCTCAGTCCGACTGCCAAAGAGAGTTTGATAAAGCTTCTCAAAGAGTTTCCTGATGTATTCGCTTGGTCCTATCAGGATATACCAGGGTTGATACTAGCATCGTGGAACATCATTTACCGTTGAGATTGGAATGTCCACCAGTAAAACAGAAGTTGAGACGGACTCACACAGACATGGCTGTCAAAATCAAAGAGGAGGTACAGAAACATATTGACGCAGGTTTCCTCGCCACATCAGAATATCCTCAATGGTTAGCCAACATCGTACCCGTTCTAAAAAAGGACGGAAAAGTCAGAATGTGTGTCGACTACAGAGATTTAAATAAGGCTAGTCCAAAGGACGACTTTCCTTTACCGCACATTGACATGCTGGTAGACAATACAACAAAGTTCAAAGTTTTCTCCTTCATGGATGGATTCTTGGGCTATAATCAGATCAAAGTGGCACCGAAAGACATGGAGAAAACTTCGTTCATTACCCCATGGGGTACCTTTTGTTACAAATTAATGCCGTTCGGTTTGAAGAACGCTGGGGCAACCTATCAAAGGGCCATAACTACTCTGTTTCATGACATGATACATAAGGAAATCGAGGTATATGTCGATGATATGATTGCAAAATCTAAGACAGAAGAGGAGCATGTGACCCACCTGTCAAAACTATTCGAGCGGTTCAGAAAGTACAGACTCCGCTTGAATCCCAACAAGTGCACCTTCGGTGTCCGTTCAGGGAAACTCTTAGGGTTCATCGTCATCCAGAAAGGAATTGAGGTTGATCCTGACAAGGTCAAGGCCATTCAAGAAATGCCTTCTCCGAACACTGAAAAACAAGTCAGAGGATTCCTGGGACGTTTGAACTACATCTCCAGATTCATATTCCTAATGACCGTAACATGTGCGCCGATTTTCAAATTACTGAAAAAGAACCAGGACTGCGTTTGGACATAAGACTGCCAAACCGCCTTCAACAGTATTAAGGAATACCTATTGAACCCTCCGATTCTATCACCTCCAATGGAAGGAAGACCACTGATTATCTACCTCACAGTCCTAGAGGACTCAATGAGATATGTACTTGGCCAACAAGACGAAACCAAAAGGAAAGAGTCTGCCATCTACTATCTGAGCAAGAAATTCACCGACTATGAGACTCGGTATACTATGCTTGAGAAAAATTGCTGCACTTTGACTTGGGAAGCCAAACGTTTGCGCTAGTACATGATTCGTCACACTACTTGGTTGGTCTCCGAGATGGACCCAATCAAGTATGTCTTTGAAAAGCCTGCTCTCACGGGAAGGATTGCCCATTGGCAGATGTTGCTATCAGAATATGACATAGAGTACCACGCTCAGAAAACCGTTAAGAGGAGTGTTTTAGCCGATCATTTGGCTCATCAACCGATTGACGATCAAGAATCAATCGGGTTTGACTTCCCAGACGAAGATGTCATGTATCTAAAAATGAAAGATTGTGATGAACCGCTACCCAGTGAAAGGCCAGAACCAGGTTCCTAATGGGGACTTATCTTTGACGGAGCAGTTAATCATCACGGAAACGAAATTGGGGTAATCATTGTTACACCTCAGGGTACCCACATTCCTTTCACTGCCAGACTGACATTCAAGTGCACAAACAATGAGGCCTAATACGAAGCTTGTATTGTGGGTCTCGAGGAAGCGATTGATTTAAGGATAAAAAACTTGGACGTATACGGCGACTCAGCCCTTGTTATCAATCAGATTAAAGGAGGTTGGAACACATACCAATCAGGACTGATTCCTTACAAAGATTACGCCAGAAGGTTGTTACCTTTCTTCAACAAAGTCGAGTTTCATCACATCCCTCTTAAGGAGAATCACATGGCTGATGCTTTAGCCACTCTCTCTTCCATGATTAGTGTAGGTCAATGGAACGACCTACCTAAAATCGACATATTGCGCCTTGAACGGCCCGCTTTCATCTTCACGATTGAAGCAGTCATAGACGACAAACCTTGGTATCACGATATCAAACGCTTTCTTCAGAAACAAGAGTACCCACCTAGGGCACTAAGGAAGGACAGGAAAATCCTCAGAAGGCTGGCAGGCAGTTTCTTTCTAAGCGGTGATACACTTTATAAGAGAAACTTTGACATGGTCTTGCTACGATGTGTAGACAGACCAGAAGCAGACATGTTAATAAAACAAATTCACGAAGGGTCCTTTGGCACTCACGCCAACGGACACGCAATGGCGAGAAAAATTCTAAGAGCAGGGTACTATTGGTTGACCATGGAATCCGATTGCTACAAGTACATGAGGAGATGTCACAAGTGTCAGATATACTCAGACAAAATCCATGTACCGCCAACGCATCTCAAAGTTCTCTCTTCCCCATGGCCTTTTTCCATATTCAGAATCAACATGATCAGCATGATCGAACCCAAGGCTTCGAATGGACATCGGTTCATCGTGGTAGCCATTGAATACGTCACCAAGTGGGTTGAAGCAGTCTCATACACCAATGTAACCCGACAAGTGGTGGTCCAATTTATCAAAAACAATATCATCTGCCGTTATGGTGTTTTGAACCAGATCATTACTGATAATGGATCTAACTTGAACAATAAGATGATAAAAGAGTTGTATGCAGAGTTCGAGATCGAACACCATAACTCATCTCCCTACCGACCCAAGATGAACGGAGCGGTAGAAGCAGCTAACAAGAACATCAAGAAGATTGTTCAAAAGATGGTTGTAACCTACAAAGACTGGCACGAGATGTTACCCTTTACGCTTCACGGTTATCGCACATCTGTCCGCACTTCAACAGGGGCAACCCTTTTCTCTCTAGTATATGGCATGGAAGCAGTCCTCCCCATAGAAATAGAGATCCCATCAATCCGGGTATTGATTGAAGCTAAGCTTACAGAAGCTGAATGGTGTCAAAGTCGACATGATGAACTGAATCTGATTGAAGAAAAGAGAATAACGGCATTATGCCATGGTCAATTGTATCAACAGAGAATGAAGAAGGCCTTTGACAAAAAGGTCCGACCTCGCGTCTTCAGGAAAGGAGACCTTGTGCTCAAGAAGATACAATCATTTCTCACTTATTCTCGGGGCAAGTGGACTCCAAATTATGATGGCCCCTATGTGGTCAAGAAAGCTTTCTCAGGCGGCGCCTTGAGACTTGGAACCATGGAAGGAGAGGAATTTTCCTACCCCACGAATGTTGATGTAGTCAAGAAATACTTCGCCTAAAAAACAAAACGTCTCGGTGGATTGAAAACCCGGGAGGGCGGTCCAGGAAAAAATTAGAGACATAATAAAAAATCATCCCGATGGATTGGAAATCCCAAAGTACAATCCAGGCAAAAATTAGGGATAATGGCAAGTAACTACGTTCAACAAGGGGGCAAATCCCTCAGCAGCAGTTACGCCATCCATCAGAGAAACTCCAGTCACGGTCATCTTCGACGAAAGCTCAGGATGCCCAGAATTCAAAGATGGTAGAAGGATAATGATCATTATGTTTCAATGTAGCCCTTTTCCCTGTAAATTACCATTTTCTAACTTTGTAAATACTCTGTGGAATCACGCTTTTGGCTGATTTCCATCCTATCAATAAAATTTGAGCCCTCGTGCTTTTGTTTGCAATTCTTATTTGCTTTAGCTTTACAGAACGACGTTTTTTAACATGATCAACGATTCTTGAAATAAAACAAAAATGAATTTACTTGTTAAACTTTTTCTGCTTTTAAAATAAAGATGGCAATTTCTTTTGACTGTTAAACATCGAAATAACATCGATCGCTTTGCCAGGGATAATCGAACTTCAAAGTGCAGAATCAAAGTACTCATTCTAAGCCAGTGCACCCGAATGAAGGATCAACTATATCAGATGCGGCTTTCCCATCTGACACCCTCGACCGAGTTCCCATCTCCTAAGCCTGACCAGCGTCGCTCCCAACAGGGGCCGTTTCTCCTAAGCAAGGCGGAATTTCTATCTTGAACTAACGATACGACTTCGCCCTGCGATGGCCGAGTATCCCGTCATGTTCATCTTTTAGTCTGTATGTTGCGTCGGTTTTGTCAGCATATACATACATACATCATGCATTATTTATTTGCATTCACATTCATATTGTATCACTATCACTTTAGTCGGCCTTGTCCCCTAGTGATAAAAGTCTTCATAATCGAGTTGTCAGTTCTTTCCTCGTCAGGAAATGCTGCGTCTGAACAATCTCTCTCCTCCAGTTTATTTCTGGATCAGAATTGGCAGTTGACCACTTTGATAACTTGAACCTCTGAAAGACCAGAGAACCTTCAACTGATGTCACTCTTCGCCATTGAAGATGATATTTTCGCTTTCCTGGATTAAGGAAAATCCCAAGAGAAAGCCTCTTAACCAGAGATTCGGTAATACAACAGTTTTGCTCCGAAAAACCACTCATGAAAAGGCCATCGACACCTTAAAATTGGATCCCATCATATGCCATTTCTCCGGGAAGACCCCGAGAAAAGTATGATGTAAAACCCCAAACGGAAGCAGTCTCTCAATAAACTCGCTTTCCCCAGATAGATTCAACAAATGGCATCTCCAACAGAGAAGTTTGTACACCTCTACAGCTCAGACGACTGGGTTCCCCAACAAGTCTGACATTATTCTTTTTCCCATCAAATGGCATCTCCCCAGGAAAATTCGGCGAGAAGTTTGAGGAAAACTGCTACGAATAGTATCCCTTGTCAATAAAGTTTATTGACAAAAGAAACTGAGACCAGTTCCTTGGTAGGAAACCAAGAACGAGGGGAAGTTTATTTCAAAAACTAAGACCAGTTCCTTGGTAGGAAACCAAGATCGAGGGGAAGTTTACATCAGAAACTAAGACCAGTTCCTTGGTAGGAAACCAGGATCGAGGGGAAGTTTACATCAGAAACAGAGACCAGTTCCTTGGTAGGAAACCAGGAACGAGGGGAAGTTTATTTCAGAAACTAAGACCAGTTCCTTGGTAGGAAACCAAGAACGAGGGGAAGTTTATTTCAGAAACTAAGGCCAGTTCCTTGGTAGGAAACCAGGATTGAGGGGAAGTTTACCATTTCTAAGCGTCATTGCTTAGCAAAAGAAGAAGAATGCGTAAGCTACCATTCATAACCACCATCAAAATTTTGGGTATTCCGATATTTAATCCTCTTGCACCCCGAATGCCCGAACACCTTTGTAACACCCCATTTTCTACCCGGCAAATATATTGAAAATCAGAGTAGTAAAATTCAGTCAAACATAAAACAAATGAGATGTCACATTTTCAACTTGAACAACAAAACCAATAACATAAACCTGTATTTCTTTTTAAAATAGATACATAGCATTCGGCCTTCACAACTTATAAATCATATTCACTTTATTCAACTAGATCAAAACTTCAATTTATAATTATTCAAGAATTATTGTAATAACAACAATTAGGAACAACAACATAAACAAAACATTTCCCCCGAGTGCTACGTATCAGAGCATGACACCAACTTGAACTAACAGCCACTAAAGACTTCATAATAATCACTTCAACTTCCACAGCTATCCTTGAGTACCTGCCCATTTCCCATGGTAGGGGAAATATCAGCAGAAGGGGTGAGATATCGAATAATATAAACAAAAGTATGATAATTAATATACTAGATTAGAATCATATAAATTTCACCGCTTCGTACAACTATCATACGACAACTACTAATAAACAACTTAATAGCAACCCTAACTTATAACCAACAGAAACTTAAATCAGCCAACCTGTTAACAGCAACACATATTAAACCAACTAACAACATAATAACCAACACCAACTTAATCACAAAAGCAACTTATAACAACATCACTTATAACAATAACAACTTATAGCACCACAGCAACAACTTATAACTTCAGCAACCACAATAACAACGACAACAACGTCTTAAACATACAAACCGAATGCGACTCAAACTATGCAAATGCATGTGGTACCATTTGGAGTAAACTCCCAACTTAAACATATGCCAGGTTATCGAGGCATTTTCAACTTAATCGGATGCCATCAAGGCCAACTTAAACAGGTGCCATCAAGGCCAACTTAATCAATGCAAATGTATGCATGCAACAACAACTACGACGTCACCACAACAACAACAACGCAATAACAACAACGAGAACAACAACTTAAACATGCACCACTTGCATCAACTTAATCCAACATTGGTCGTTCGACCTACAACTTAATCAACAACATATTCAACATCACATCACCAACATCACCACATCAACAACGTATTCAACATCAACATAAAACATTGGTCATAAGACCTACAACTTAACAGTGCCCATAAACCGGGACAATTCAACCTATTCAACTGTACCTGCAAATCAACTTAATCGACATAATTACCACAAAACAAACCAACCAAGAATACCTACTAATTTATATTAGTTATCCCGCCAATTTTCATTAAATTCCAGACAACTAACCTTACCGCTTAATTACACTTATTCGACTAATTCCATACATCAACCGGCCAAAAATAACTACAACCACTTACGAATTATTTCTGCAAAATTTCAACTTGTTTCGGTTAAACAATTATACCGGTTAAAACTACTAATATTATTATTCGGTACTATTTTCATACTCTGCTGACTCCTTTGGTCTGTCATTCGCTAATTTATTCCTGTACTAAAATAAAACCTGCTACTAACATTTCTAATTCCCCACATTATTGCTATTCCTCTGAATTATTAATCGTTAACATTGTTGAGGCATATTGCACGATAACACCTCAATCGCACACATTCACGACGGTAAAAATCAACACAATGATACCGTTTCAATTTTCTGCTATAATTGAACCAGATACAGACCTCCCAACCATTTTTCCTAGAAAGAACGTCTCGTTAGCTTTCCAACGCTTCAAACAGGGGTCAAAACCGACTTACGGATCAAAAGATATGAATTTTCCAAACTTTCCGAAACCAGAATTTTTCTGCATAACAGCCCTACGGGATTTTGCATTTTCGTCCAAAAATTTGACCGATTCAATTATTTTCTTTGAAACAAACACATACTCATTCATACCAAACATATAGTAGTGATTTGGAACCACCCAACGTGAATTCTACGACTTTCGATTTCAATCTGAATCTTAAACCCTCAAATCTCCAACAATGCAAAAACTTACAAAATCAACCAAATTCAATAAAACAAGCATACTCGATCACGGCCTAACATTACTCGACACAACTACGCAATCTATTTCGACTTTTGTCCGTGAAAACATCGATTCCTATTCATTCCTACCATTTCAACCTAAAATGAAAACTAGGAGAAAATCATCAAAATTCATCCATATAGTTCAACACGTAAAACCAACACAATTCGTCATAAAATCAACACAGTAGAAAATTATACAATCCCAATCCCAAGTATTAATCATCTTATTCCCGGTTATAAAATTCGAACCCCACCCTTACCTTAATTGATGGCCGCTCGAATCTCCGACCGACTTTTTCGACTTGGCTTTCCGACGGCAACTTCTCGTATCCCTCTTTCTCCAACTTTTCCTCGTTCTCAACTTCTCACGTTTTCCTCTTTCTCTTTACTGATACCCCCAACTTCCTCTCCTTATTTTTCTCTAACTCCCTTTACTACCTCCTCCACTTTTCTTTTTATTTTCCAAAATAATCCAATAATAATAATAATAATAATAATAATAATGGTATTATTTAATCTATTTGGGCTTCCCTTCATACACCTCCAAATTGCTATATATCACCCAACAACCAAATCCAATTTAATTAAATAATAGTCCATTATAATAATATTATTTCTAATATTATTTCTCTCGACTAAATCGACTAATTATCGACTATCAAATAAATCGTCCAAACCCCCAAATCAACACATTTAACCATAGGCAAAAAAATATTCAATATTATTTCCACAACTTAAATCAATTCAACTCGAACCAACTTAGAAACATCAACATAATATTCCGATATTCCGGAATCAACTTAAATCAACACAAATATCACAAACCAACGCAAATCGACACAAATACTCAAATCAACGCGAATCAACACAACATACTACAATTATATTTAATTAAATACTTAATTAAATAAACGGGCGTTACAACTCTCCCCCACTTAGAACATTTTCGTCCTCGAAAATTCATCCGATACAACTACTCCAACTATGTGATTCCATCCGACTAATCAACTCTCATCTCCGAAGGCAGCCCACGTATAATACAAACAATTCATAACATCAACGGCAAAAACAACCCGAATACTACTCACGCAATACACTTTACAACTTAACATCATAACATAAGGAGTAACCAACTTAAGAATTCGCCGATTTAAGAACTAGAACGCAACAACATACGGACACACAACTTAAACACGACATCAATACAACCAACTACCAACATCGTTGTTGCTCAGGCATGAACAACTGTACAACACCACGCGTTCGCTGCGCACTCTGATTACTTGCAAAGTATCAAGTCTACCCATTTTATTCCCAACGGTATGCTACACTCTCGTAGTTACCGAATACTTCAACTTAGATCCGTAGGATAACTCCTCTGACATTCAACACCATTACAACGACGTCTACTTCCAAATCTTGGATAATATATACATGTACTTCCACGAATTCTCCCGATTATCATCAAACATAAACTACAACTTTACCATCTTTTAAAAACACATTCTCCAAAATTTTCTTAAACACGTAACAACATTACAACCACATATGGTACATGGGTCCAACTAATTCCGACAAGATAACTCATCCTTTTCACTTCCAACTAATCCAACATACCAAATTATCGGCTTTTACTCATACTGACACAATTCTTCATAAATTCTTATCCGACTTAACACAACCAAGTAACTCATCTATACCAACCAAAAGTTCCACTTTTACAATTCAACTTATAACTTCACTTCTTTTTCTACTTGCAACTCAATTCTCAAATTACCTAGAACTCAACTGCGAATTTCCATACTACTCATCAATTAAATCGCAACCCCACGCCATCATCCTTAAATTCAACTAATATGCTCATATATGAATCTACATCGGCAAAATAAACAATCCACAAGCACTTGGCTTGACCTCAACCAATTCAACGTACGTACTATACTAGTTGGCACGACACATCTATCCATCAATTATGATTCTGTCTACTATCAACAAGAGATTAAGGGTGATCAGTTCCTCAATTTGTCAATAGACATCCGGCAACCATAACAGTGGCATAAATCATCATTACCCAACACAATAGCGTACTGCAACTTGTGCCCAAAGTCCGTAAGCACAATGCTCCGCCAACTCTCTGAGGCTTATCAACGTCTTCTTAGTTTCCTTAATTTCAACTTTGTCAATTATACCAAACATCCAAAATCCAATACATAATCTCTTATACATGCTCGTAGCACAACACAATCATTAAATATCTTTCCAACACCGGAACCGCTACTACTTCAAGTACTATCCAACTCGGCTTGCTCCAATTACAACTCTTATCCAAGTTAAAATTTTTAACGTTGCATATCAATCATCCACCTTCTTCTCAACATTACTATCACATGACATCATCACTTATTTATCCTTATTCAACATAAATTGCATCTCGATTCTTTCTCAGATACCGTCACATCCTTATAATTACCAACATATTATTCTCATCAAAATTTCACACTCGGTTTCATCTTTCCAAACTTTTCAGCAGTAGTCGCTCAACTTCAACCACAGATATCTCTTTCGATACAAACCTCTCAATCACAAAATCATATTCTAAAATGAAGAGAATTTCGTAAAGATTCCAGAACTTCAAGAATCGCTTGAATCCGAGTTACGAGTAAAAAGTTATCATCCTTACAACGGGACTGGTTCAGAATTTCCATATGCAGAATTTTCCAAAAATCAGCATCAGACCCAAATATTAAAACACACTTTTCTCCCTCTTCACAAACTTCCTGAAGACAAATCGTATATGCAAACTATAGGGAATTTCGTAAGCTTTCCAAAAAGTTCAGAACCGCTTCAATCGGAATCACGAGTAAAAAGTTATGCCTCTTTTACCGACAGCTGCTCCAAAATTGCAAAAATCAGAATTTGAGATTGATGAACATAAGTTCCATCTCTCTCCCGCTTGCTCCAAAATCTACCAACAATCCTTTCTTTTTATCCAACTCTAAAATTACTTGACTTTAATCCGACTATACTCAAGGCATATTAATCTACCGACTTGATCCATCAACTTATCATTTCCATTGGAATACTTCCTTATTCTCAATCAATTCCTCATCCATATTCCACACACTTCTCAAACTCGACCGATACGAATTCATGAGTCTAAACTCTCGCCGGTCCGCAACAACATCGCTTCAACAACATTTGCACTCTTGCAATCAACATCGCCTTAAACCAACTTCTACATACCAACAACACGTCCGGGAGACAAGCTTCTCCCCCACTTAATCCAAACCAAAACCAGTAGACAACGACCAGAAACTAACAAACAAGCATCGACAGTGTTTCCCACACATGTCGAGTACTAAGGAATAAAAGACATTAGACAACATTGGTCGGACGGACCGACCTGCTCTGATACCACTATGTAACACCCCATTTTCTACCCGGCAAATATATTGAAAATCAGAGTAGTAAAATTCAATCAAACATAAAACAAATGAGATGTCACATTTTCAACTTGAACAACAAAACCAATAACATAAACCTGTATTTCTTTTTAAAATAGATACATAGCATTCGGCCTTCACAACTTATAAATCATATTCACTTTATTCAACTAGATCAAAACTTCAATTTATAATTATTCAAGAATTATTGTAATAACAACAATTAGGAACAACAACATAAACAAAACATTTCCCCCCGAGTGCTACGTATCAGAGCATGACACCAACTTGAACTAACAGCCACTAAAGACTTCATAATAATCACTTCAACTTCCACAGCTATCCTTGAGTACCTGCCCATTTCCCATGGTAGGGGAAATATCAGCAGAAGGGTTGAGATATCGAATAATATAAACAAAAGTATGATAATTAATATACTAGATTAGAATCATATAAATTTCACCGCTTCGTACAACTATCATACGACAACTACTAATAAACAACTTAATAGCAACCATAACTTATAACCAACAGCAACTCAAATCAGCACAACCTGTTAACAGCAACACATATTAAACCAACTAACAACATAATAACCAACACCAACTTAATCACAAAAGCAACTTATAACAACATCACTTATAACAATAACAACTTATAGCACCACAACAACAACTTATAACTTCAGCAACCACAATAACAACGACAACAACGTCTTAAACATACAAACCGAATGTGACTCAAACTGTGCAAATGCATGTGGTACCATTTGGAGTAAACTCCCAACTTAAACATATGTCAGGTTATCGAGGCATTTTCAACTTAATCGGATGCCATCAAGGCCAACTTAAACAGGTGCCATCAAGGTTAACTTAATCAATGCAAATGTATGCATGCAACAACAACTACGACGTCACCACAACAACAACAACGCAATAACAACAACGAGAACAACAACTTAAACATGCACCACTTGCATCAACTTAATCCAACATTGGCCGTTCGACCTACAACTTAATCAACAACATATTCAACATCACATCACCAACATCACCACATCAACAACGTATTCAACATCAACATAAAACATTGGTCATAAGACCTACAACTTAACAGTGCCCATAAACCGGGACAATTCAACCTATTCAACTGTACCTGCAAATCAACTTAATCAACATAATTACCACAAAACAAACCAACCAAGAATACCTACTAATTTATATTAGTTATCCCGCCAATTTTCATTAAATTCCGGACAACTAACCTTACCGCTTAATTACACTTATTCGACTAATTCCATACATCAACCGGCCAAAAATAACTACAACCACTTACGAATTATTTCTGCAAAATTTCAACTTGTTTCGGTTAAACAATTATACCGGTTAAAACTACTAATATTATTAATTGGTACTATTTTCATACTCTGCTGACTCCTTTGGTCTGTCATTCGCTAATTGATTCCTGTACTAAAATAAAACCTGCTACTAACATTTCTAATTCCCTACATTATTGCTATTCCTCTGCATTATTAATCGTTAACATTGTTGAGGCATATTGCACGATAACACCTCAATCGCACACATTCACGATGGTAAAAATCAACACAACGATACCGTTTCAATTTTCTGCTATAATTGAACCAGATACAGACCTCCAAACCATTTTTGCTAGAAAGAACATCTCGTTAGCTTTCCAACGCTTCGAACAGGGGTCAAAACCGACTTACGGATCAAAAGATATGAATTTTCCAAACTTTCCGAAACCAGAATTTTTCTGCATAACAGCCCTACGGGATTTTGCATTTTCGTCCAAAAATCCGACCGATTCAATTATTTTCTTCGAAACAAACACATACTCATTCATACCAAACATATAGTAGTGATTTGGAACCATCCAACGTGAATTCTACGACTTTCGATTTCAATCCGAATCTTAAACCCTCAAATCTCCAACAATGCAAAAACTTACAAAATCAACCAAATTCGATAAAACAAGCATACTCGATCACGGCCTAACATTACTCGACACAACTACGCAATCTATTTCGACTTTTGTCCGTGAAAACATCGATTCCTATTCATTCCTACCATTTCAACCTAAAATGAAAACTAGGAGAAAATCATCAAAATTCATCCATATAGTTCAACACGTAAAACCAACACAATTCGTCATAAAATCAACACAGTAGAAAATTATACAATCCCTATCCCAAGTATTAATCATCTTATTCCCGGTTATAAAATTCGAACCCCACCCTTACCTTAATTGATGGCCGCTCGAATCTCCGACCGACTTTTCCGACTTGGCTTTTCGACGGCAACTTCTCGTATCCCTCTTTCTCCAACTTTTCCTCGTTCTCAACTTCTCACGTTTTCCTCTTTCTCTTTACTGATACCCCCAACTTCCTCTCCTTATTTTTCTCTAACTCCCTTTACTACCTCCTCCACTTTTCTTTTTATTTTCCAAAATAATCCAATAATAATAATAATAATAATAATAATAATAATAATAATAATAATAATAATAATAATAATAATAATGGTATTATTTAATCTATTTGTGCTTCCCTTCATACACCTCCAAATTGCTATATATCACCCAACAACCAAATCCAATTTAATTAAATAATAGTGCATTATAATAATATTATTTCTCTCGACTAAATCGACTAATTATCGACTATCAAATAAATCGTCCAAACTACCAAATCAACACATTTAACCATAGGCAAAAAAATATTCAATATTATTTCCACAACTTAAATCAACTTATTAAATCAATTCAACTCGAACCAACTTAGAAACATCAACATAATATTCCGATATTCCGGAATCAACTTAAATCAACACAAATATCACAAACCAACGCAAATCGTCACAAATACTCAAATCAACGCGAATCAACACAACATACTACAATTATATTTAATTAAATACTTAATTAAATAAACGGGCGTTACAACCTTCGCCATTCACACCTTCGGGTCCAAGAAGATTAAATAGGGGCATCTGTCATACCCCATATTTTGACCACTAAGATTTCCCATAACTGTCCAAACCATCATAAAAATATGGATGAATCATTATGCTTCATTAGTCTCCCCAAAGATGGGTGAGCATTCACCACTATCAAACTTAGGGTTTCAAGCCCTCTCAGAGCTCTTAGACAAAGGATTAATCAAGGAATGACATGATCTTCAACTTGTCTAAACCTCTCAAACATCCATAATGGATCAAGAGGACTCCCACATCAAGGATTAAGCACAAGGTTGCTCCCTTCTAGGTGGATCAAGCCTCAAGATCGCCAGTGTCACCAAATTTGGGTTTTGGTCGACCAGGGCCTCCAGATGGAAATTTTCCTATGGGCATGAGCCAATACTTCAAAGCATATCTAATTATGCTCCATGGAACCTCATGGACCTAATTATCAAGTCAATTTTGCCTCAGGGGATGCGTTCATCAAAAATCAAGAATTAGGGTTTCTTGACCTAATTCATCCCTAAGTTGACTTTTGGGACAAATCATGAGCCAAGACCTCAAGAGAGGATTTGAGGGTCTCCAACATACCACATTGATCCATTTGCAACAATGGATTGATCCAGGAAGCTTAAGCAACAAGTCTCAATTTCATTTGAACCACAATTAGGGTTTCGCGAGAAAAGTCAACTGTAGCTTTGACTTTTGACCAGGAAATGCTCCCAAGCCCTAAGACATGATTCAATACACCCTATAACACCCATTGAACATGTCCATCAAGTTTGATTTAGGTCAAGGACATGATTTCTTAAAGGATTGCACAGTTTGGAATTCATCGGATAAAAAGTCAACTGTGCACAAAAGTCAACTTTGACTTTTTGAGATTTTTCACAAAAATGGATTTTTAACCCTAAAATGATGTTAATGTATGATTTGAATCATCATTCATCAAGAAAAATCAAAGAAAGTGGCAAGGGTACCAACTTTGGAGGATCATAACTCCTAAACCACAAAGCCATTTTCCCCATCCAAAGCTTGATTTGTAGATCTCATGGCCCTCTACAAAAACTTCAACTAGACCTCATTCTAATTCTTCATGGATTTTGAGTTATGGGTTGATCAAAATCACAAAAAATGAAAATGTCGCTTTTTTCCAAAACTTAGTGAAATTTTCACTAAGTCAGAATCTGCCTTCACTTTTTTCCAAATGTAGGGGGATTTTTCACTTGGTTCCAAAAGGTATCAAAACCAAATATGATCAAACAGTTGTTGTATCATATAGGGCTTTCCAAAATGGCCAAGAACATCACCAAATTCAATTTGAGCTAAGAGTTATGTAGTGGCAAAATGCCTTGCTGAAAACTGCCAAGGCAAGGCAGAATTTTGTATTTTTGGTCGATTTGCCAAAATCAGCCAATTCCAAGCCTTGTCATCATCTTGGACACATCTGAGGATCAAATCTAAAGGGGACAATCACTGAGCCAAGCCTCCAAAGTCATTGGAACAAGAAGTAGCATGCCAAACCTATAATTGCCTAAAAGAGGGACAAGACTCCAATTTTGGATTGAAGCATTTAATAGATGCTTAGAGGTGGCATGGACTGACACATTTGCAACTGAATTCAGTCAATACTCCTTCGACAAGTAGGGAACCAAAGCTCTGTGCTCTAACCTCTAGCCATTGGCTAGAGGAGACTTGGATTTTCATTTGCCAACATTGGCCAAACCTCTGCTGCAGTTGCCATTCACTATTCCTTGCAAAACAAACTTGCTCTACTATATTTCCTCGACTGTAACACCTCCAACTCAAAAATCACATTGCTTTTGCTGTCACGACCTTCAAGTAAGCCTAAACTTGGTCATCTCTTAATCTATGCATATTTCCTCACACAATACTTTTGCCAAATGTTCATAATCATGCATAGAATGTTTCCCCTCAATTAATTGCTTTGTTTGAATCGTGTATCAAAATTCTCAGCCTTCATGCAAATTTTAGGGTTCTTGAAGTTTTGTCTTGATTTCTTATTCCATGTTAAAAATAAATGAAATTAAAGACTATAGACATGATCGTGAGGTTGAAACGAGCAGATTGATATGTGGATTGCATGATATAATCAAGTATTCAGTGAGATTGGGGAGAAAATGCAAATCTGGGCAAAACTCAGAACACACGCGTGTTCTTGGGTGTTCTTGGCGCCTTTTTTTGAAAATTCAAATATTTGAATTTTGTGATTTTATTTAATTGATTCAAAAATTAATTTCTCTCTGAGTTTTAATGATTTTGAGTTGATTCTTTTTTTAATAATTCACAAAAATGTTAAAATATTTTATTTTACCAAAAATCCAAAAATTTTTATTTATTTCATATAATTGATATTTTTGCAAAGAATTAATATTTTAATTGTTTTTGACATTTAAAATATATTTTCCTTCTTGATTTTACAAATTTTAATGACTTTTAATCATTTTGTAGGTCAAAATATGATTTTTGAAACATTAATCCAAGATCACAATTTGTTTTCCACATGTTAAATAATTTTGATCATTTTAATTGAATTTTTATTCAATTAAAATACATTTTGGAAACAAATTAGGGTTTTGATTAATTCAACCCTCATCAAACCTTTAAAAAAACACTTTGGGCCTCTAATAGAGTGTAAGACCCAATCCCCTTTTAACCAAAACTTTTTGGGCCTCAGATATTGTATAAGTCCCTCTGCGTTAAAAGAAAATCTCGGCGAGATCGCCAGTTCAAAATCAAATCTTTTGGGCCTCTCCTCGAGCTATAAGACCCATTCAAATCATTGGGCCTCTAATAGAGTGTAACACTCAATCCTTTGTAAATACAAACCTATTTTGGGCCTCACTTATTGTATAAGTCCCGTTGTATTTCAAAAAGTTCGACGAGATCATCGTCCGTTGAAAAGCAAACCCATTTGTACAGAAGTCCCTCTGTACAAAACGATAGTGCGATCACTGATAAAAACCTTGGGCCTCTCCTTGAGTTGTAAGCCCCAATCTTTCATTTCAAAGCACTTTCTCCTTTGATTTTGAATATACTGTTGTTTTCAATCTTTCTTTGTTGAACAACTAACCAAACAGCATGGAAGCTCTACAACCGAGTAAGTGGTTATATGCTTTATTTATCCCTTTCATATACATATAACTGTATTATGGGGCTGTTTCACTGTAAGTCTTCTTTCATAAACTCATATCGACTGTGTAATAATAGTATAGCTATTTAGAGTTTCCCCGGCAACTACGTCTAGCACCAAGCCCTGTTAATCACTCTTAAATAGATAAAACTAGCTTCCCATAGGATTACCAGACACAGTCTTCCCTCCTCTTGGGGTTAAAAAATATGGAGACGTGAAAGGCAGCATTCTCGGTGAACCCTTTCACAGGCTGTCACCTTCAGAAATCGTCAAGGAAACTCTACTCCCAAAAGATGATCTTTTCTCCGTGAATGGCATCTCTTCAGTTTCTTCCAAATTCTCGAACTTTCCTGGCTTGATCTATTCTCTGTGAATAGTCTGTCTTGAATTTATCGAGGTTTGGGGACCCACAGGCTTCTTAAAAGCATCCTCGCCTCCTCTTGGGCGTTGTACAAGGACCCGCCAGCTTCTTAGAAGTATTCACAGCCTCCTCTTAGGCTTCGTATAAATGATTTCTTCCTCCGGGAATGATAGCCTCCTCTTGGGCTTCGTACAAATTGTCCCTCAGCTTCTTAAAAGTTTCCAGCCTCCTCTTGGGCTTCGTACAAATTGTCCCGGCGACCTCCTAGAGGTATAGGAACAGAAATTAGTCATCTTAATAGAACAGTCTTTCAAAAAGTCTAGATCTTGGTACTGCTGTTTCTTAAACATAGTACAAAAGATGAAACTCTAGACTTGGACAGTCTAATTTCCTTGAGTCTCAAAAACATTCTCAAATCCCTCTCACAACTAGGAGATGAAACCCGTAGACTCGGACAGTCTTAATACCCTTTGGATTTCCCATTTCCTTAAAGAACAGGGAATAACCCTGATCCTCGAATCAAATCCCTGAGTGTAAACAGTACTCATATAAGAACTGATTTTCTCTTTAAATCAGCATACTAAACGTGTCACTCAACTGGAACAGTAACCCTAGCCTCCTCTTAGGCTTTGTACAATGATTCTCCCCAGCGGAGTTAACCTTTTTAGACTCTCTTGTTGAGTCAAACCTTTCAGCCTCCATCTTGGGCTTTGTACGAGATACAAAACACTCTCTTGTTGAGTATAAAAGACTCTTTTGTTGAGTCAAACCTTTCAGCCTCCATCTTGGGCTTTGTATGAGATACAAAACACTCTCTTGTTGAGTATAAAAGACTCTCTTGTTGAGTCCAACCTTTAGCCTCCGTCTTGGGCTTTGTACAAGACACATATAAAAGATTCTCCTGTAGAGTCAACCCTTTTAGCCTCTCTCTCGGGCATTGTACGAGACATACAAAAACCACCCTCTCGTGGGGTCAATAGCTTCCTCTTAGGCTTTGTATAAGGAAACCCCGGTTGAACCAATCAACCTTTTAGCATCAAAATTGTGCCTCGTTCACAGTATACAAGCATCAACAACTCCTCTCCCTTCATCTAATTGCTGTAAGCGGCAAGCCTCTGGATTATTTACATCCATGCCACTGTCCCTCTTTTAGCATGAGAAATTCCTAAGGAAAGATGGCATTGCTTTACACTGAGTTAAAGTCTTATCCTTCAGGTTAAAAATCCCCTATAAAGGAAATTATGGCATTGCTAGGATTCACATATCCCGGTTAAAGTAATCCTCCTTTATAGTCAGTCACCCGATAATTATGACAAACATACCCCTTTAGAGATGACAAATTCTCTCTAAAGACAACATCTTTTTAGCTTCACATCTTGGGCTTCGAACAAGATACAAATAGAACCTTCAGCTTCACATCTTGGGCTTTGAACAAGATATAAATCACCTTTAGCTTCATGTCTTGGACTTTGAACAAGAGACCAAAACACCATTTCCTCCCATAGAATAGGAGGAACTACGATTGCTCTGATTTCCCTATTTCGGTAAACGGGAATACGTAGACATAAGATTGAAAGAAAAATCTTAGCGAGTACACTAATCCAAAACCCAATTCCCGTACCCTCACATGTCAAAAGCATCAGTCCTAATCTCCCACCAATCACCCTAGCACTATTTTAACATAATAACCTAAGAGAGACCCACAATCTTTGTAGCATCTGTAAACTAACAGTTATCTGTTCAAACAAAGTTTGCAAGCAGGGTTAATTGGAGACATCTATTTCCCTTCCTTCATCAGCTTCAATAGGATAAATAATGAATCGAACTGTAGTACCAAAGCGATAGTGCTTTGCAACCACGTCCAAAATCGCTCGCTACAAAGCTTCAGCGATTAAAATTGGTTTATGAATACTTCATTGCTGAACACCAGTCAAGAACAAGTTTATCAGTCAACCCAACTTTTTGTACATGAGTAACAACACCCTGTTGAACAAGAATTATAGAAAGAACCCTACCAAAAGGAATGAGAAAACATAGTTCCTCACGAGATGTAAGTATCTTTTCTTTCAGATAATTGAACATATACAGAGGCAAATTAATCTTTGCCTTGGAGACTAGAAACAAAAGTAAGTGTTTGTTATCTGAAGAAAGCCATCTTGTCCCCTTTTTTCTAGGCCTTAGATTGGTCCCCATAACTTGGTACCAGACTTTTCCATGGGAGTAAGAGCATAAGGACTTTCAGTAGGGGCTTTACTACCATAGATGATGTGCATATGATTCGCAAATCTGTTGTTATGTCTATAAATATCAACATTAACTCCATCTTCGTCACAGTTTATTGCTTGAGAGATGATTTTAGAGTTGATTACAACAGGGAAACCATAGACAATAGACAGAATCTGACAATCACCTAGCTCATTCTGATGAACATGGGCGTTTTCCCAAAAATCTTTCACAACATCTGGATAGATGGGTCCATAAAGCATTACAAAATATTCATCCCATTTTTGAAAATGAATATCTGAAACTATATGTGAAAGATTACTCGTTGTTAATTCATTGAAGTTAGATGTATATTCCTTTAGAATATCTAGATCATGGATCTCTCCTTTAATGGTTTTTGAAGACATTTTTAAGAAGAAATGCTAGTTTGAAGAACAATGATCTCACAATACTATCTTAAATAGAAGATAACTTATGAAATCAGGAGAATACACATGCAAATACATAATACATAGAATGCTAATGTATAAGCAAGTATGTTTTAAATGTTTGGACAGTTATGAATCTGAATAAAAACGGGTTAGAATTTTTGTCAGTACACTCCTTTTAATGAACCAAATTTCAGAGCAGATTTTGAAATAAGAGTGATAGCCATGTCCCTTCAGTCTTGAGATTTTTAGAGACTACTGTCTATCAAATATGTATTTTAAAAAGCTTTTAAGTATTAGAGTGTAAGACAAGGATCCTTATTTTATCAGAACTCAAAAGTAGTCCAATAGTTAATTCAAAGCGCATAGCAAGGAATTAAACTAATTACTTTCTTCTTTAAGCAAAGCAATCAAGGAAGAGAGAGATCATATACTCCCTATCCAAGCTTTTAGGCAATACTTAGAGATATATCAAAAAGAAAAATTCAAACTAAAAACCATCAGAATCCAAAGCTTCCTCCAATACTCCATTCAGAGGATAAGCATTTATTCAACGACAAAAACCATGTTCAGATTTTTCTTAATATAATTAAATTGAGCAATATCTAAGAGTTTTCTAAATATATCAGCCCATTGATGTTCAGAATCAATAAACTGGATATCTATAACTCCCTTCTGAACATAATCTCTTATAAAATAATATTTACTTTTAATATGCTTAGTTCTAGAATGTTGAATTGGATTCTTTGTTAGACAGATAGCAGCAGTGTTATCACAAAGCATAGGAATATTGTTTCCAAAAATCTGATAGTCTTCAAGTTGATATTTCATCCATAGTAGTTGAGTACATCAATTAGCAGCTAAAATGTATTCTTCTTCTGATGTAGACAGAGTAACAGTTGCTTATCTTTTACTACTCCCAAGAGATAAGGTTTTCACCTATGAATTAACAGGTTCCACTAGTGGATTTCCTTTCAATTCTATCTCCGGCATAGTCAGCATCATAGAATCCAACCAGCTTATAATATGAAGATTTCTTATAAAGAAGTCCAAGATTTATTGTTCTTTTCAGATACTTGAAGATCCTCTTAATAATTGTTAAGTGAGGCTCTTTAGTATCTGATTGGAATCTTGCACACAAACTTACACTGAATAGAATATTAGGTCTTAAAGCAATAAGATAGAGTAAGGAACCTATCATGCCTCGATATTTAGTTGGATCCACCTTAGCACTGCACTCTTCATCATTTAGATTGCAAGTTGGATGAATTGGAGTTGACATGACTTTGCATTCTTCAAGATTGAACTTTTTTAAGAGCTCTCTTGTGTACTTAGACTGATGAATGTAAATACCTTCAGACTTCTAGTTAATTTAAATTCCAAGAAAGTATTTTAATTCACCCATCATGCTCATCTCAAATTCAGCCAACATAATTTTAGAAATTTCTGGACAAAGAGATGCATTATTGGAACCAAAAATTATGTCATCAACATAAATTTGAACAATCAAGATTTCTTCTTCTAGAGTTTTCTTAAATAGTGTAGTGTCAACCTTGCCTTTAACAAAACCATTTCAAGCAAGAAATTACTCAATCTCTCATACCAAGCTCTTGGAGCCTGTTTGAGACCATATAGTGATTTCTTGAGCTTGTAGACAGAGTCTGGATGGTTTAGATCTATAAATCCTGGAGGTTGCTTGACATACACTTCTTTAGTAATAAATCCATTCAGAAAAGCACTCTTTACGTCCATTTGATAGAGTATAATGTCAAGGTTGATGGTATAAGAGAGAAGAAGTCTTATGGCTTCTAACCTTGCCACAAGAGCAAAGGTTTCAAAGAAGTTAATTCCCTCTTGCTGACCGTAGCCTTGAGCTACAAGTCTAGCTTTGTTCCTAACGACTTCTCCAAGTTCTTTAAGCTTGTTTCAGAAGACCCATTTGGTCCTAAATATGTTTTTCTTCCGTGGTCTTGGAACAAGATCCCACACATCATTTCTTTGAAACTGATTTAGTTTATCTTGCATAGCCATGATCCAACCATTATCTGTCTAGGCATCATCAATAAATGTACGATCTATCAATGAAATAAGTCCAAGCATTGAATGATCATTTCTGAATGCAGATCTGGCCCTCAAAGGCTCGTCTTTATTACCAATGATTTGCCCTTTTGGATGAAATGCTTTATATTTAAACGGCCTCTTGGTTGAATCGAGGCTTCAATACCATTTTGAGCAATCACTGAATCAATAACAGTAAGACCAGTTGGAGTACCTTCAGTTTCTGCAGCTTTTGGTATTTCTTCTGATATAGTAATAGATTCTGAAACATCATCCTCTATACTCTTTTCTTTAGGAACACATACCACAAGTTGTTCTTTAGAATTCTGGATGCCTGCAGAGATAACATTCTAAGCCAAAGACTTTGACTTGTAAAGGTCAGGTATTTCGTCATCAAATTTAACGTGCATAGACTCTTCAACCACTTTGTTTCTGAGTTATACACTCTGTATGCTTTTGAGTGTTCAAAGTATCCTAAGAAGATACCGTTTTGAGCTTTAGCATCAAATTTCTTTAGGTAGACCTTATTATTCAAAATTTAACAAGTAAATCCAAATTGATGAAAATAAGATATGCTTGATTTTCTACCTTTAAATAATCAATACAATGTTTTATCCACAATTGGTCTAGATTCTGTTCTGAATATAACAAGCAGTATTAACAGCTTCTGTCCACAAGTACTTAGGGAGTTTCTTTTCATGAATCATTGTTCTTGCCATCTCTTTCAAATATCTGTTCTTTCTCACAACAACCCCATTTTTTCGTGGAGTACTGGGAGAAGAGAACTCATGGATAATTCCATATCTTACACAAAAGGACTCTAATGATTCAGTTTCAAATTCTCCCCCGCGGTCACTTCTGACCTTCAGAATATTTATTTCCATCTCAGTTTGTACTTGAATGCAGAAGGTGCTAAATACTCCCTATGTTTCATCTTTAGATCGAAGGAACTTCAAACAAGTTCATCTACTGAAATCATCAATGATGACCAAACCATATTTCTTCCCACTGATTGAAGCATACCCAATAGGACCAACTAAATCAATGTAAATCAATTATAAGGGTCTAGAAGTAGAGACAGTGTTCATAGTTTTAAAAGAGGTTTTCATAATCTTTCCAACCTAGCATGCTCCACAAAGAGCATATGAGTGACAATCAATATCTTGAATCCCTTTAACAAGTTTTTGTTTGTTAGGTTTAGAGATTAATCTCCAGTTAGCATGACCTAACCTTTTGTGCCAAATCCATTTCTAATCACTCACCGTCATCAGAAAAATGACCTTCTGATCAGCCAATTCAGAAGGATTTATTTTATAAACATTTCCTTTTCTTTTCCCTTTGAATTCAACAGTTTTGTCAACATTAACAACAAAGCATAAATTCTTATTAAACAATATTTCACATCCACTGTCACACAGCTGGCTTATACTTAGTAGATTTTGTTTCAAGTCATCTACCAGCCAGACCTTATTAATAAGAGTTTGAGAATTACCAATGGTACCAGTACCAATGATTCTTCCCTTCCAGCCTCCTCTAAAACCCACATTTCCCTCCTCTTTCAGATTCAGGGTTTGGAATATATGCCTTTCTCTGATCATATGTCGTGAACAGCCACTGTCCAGGTACCAGGATTGGTTTTCCATCCTTTCCTTTGGGCATATCTGCAGCAAAGATAATTTGAGATTTAGGTACCCATACGCATATGGGTCCTTCCATTTTAGTTTTAACAAGTTCTTTTCTATTTTGTCCTTTTTCCAAGTAAGAAAATTTAGCTTCACTCCAAGCTTTTTGTTTTCAAAGTTTTTGTTTGGAGTTATTTTCAACCTTAGTTACAAAATTAGCCTTAGCCCTTGATCCATAAGTATTAGATACTAAGGATATTAGAACTTCTGAATTATCGGGTTCTGATATTAAAAAACCTTTTAACTTCTGATCAATAGGTTCAGTCAAATTCATAACTTTCATAGTACTGGCAGCAGGAACAAAATAGTTACTCAACACTGTTTTGAGTAATGCTGGATGAGCAAGAATTTGGAAGAACTTTTAATGAAACATCAGAACTATAACATCCTTCATCATACCCTAAACGTTCTCTATTATATTTGCCAACTCCATAAATCATAGATACAAGTTTAGTTCGATCAATGCCAGATGTAATGAATTTACGAAAAGCTTGATCATGCTTACCTAGAGATGAACATTCATTTTGGGATGTACTAATTTCTTTTAATTCCTTTTTCAAAATGAAATTATCTCTTTTTAAAATTTTAACGTAACTGGCTTGATCCTTGCAATAATTTATAAGATTATTTGCATATGAAATAAAGTTGGAGTAAGAGTCTACCTCATCTTTGTCTTCAGATTCAGATAATAGTCCTTCATCAGATGAGTGTGCCATTAGTGCAAGATTGGCATTATCTTCCTTTTCTGAATCTTCATCATCCAGCTCTTCCCATGTTTCCATAAAGTTCTTCTTGAACCTGTTTCTGAAGTTATCCTTCTGATAACTTCCTTTCTTTTGACTGTCTTTCTGAAGATCTGGATAATCATTTCTGAAGTGACAAGGCTTGTTACAGTTGTAGCATATCATGTCTTCTTCTTTCTCTTTGAAGTTGGATCTCCTATTAATTTTAGGAAATCTCCTGTTTCTTCTGGTCATTTGCTGAAATCCTTTGATAAAGCAAGCCATATCATCACCATCAGATCTTTCATCAGACTCTTCTTCAGAAGTTTCATCATGTTTACTGCTCTTAGAAGATCTTTTAGACTTTTCACCAGGATTTTTAGAAGCGTATCTCAAAGCCAGAGATTTAAGTTTCTTTGAAGACTCATATCCATTTAGTTCAATCTCATGACTTTGAAGATTGTTGCTTAGACTTTCTAGAGACATCATATTCAAGTCCTTGGCTTCTGGAATAGCTATTACTTTAGGTCTAAACTTGTGTGGAAGACTTCTCAGAATCTTCTTCACATGATCTGTTGTAGAGTAGCTCTTGTTCAGCACTTAAAGGCCTAATACAAGAGTCAAAAACCTAGAGAACATGGTTTCAATATCCTCATTATCCTTCATCTTGAACAACTCGTACTTTTGTATCAACAAGTTAGCTTTTGCTTCTCTAACTTGTTGATTCCCTTCAGAGGTAGAGCATAGAGATTCAAAGATAGTCTTTGCAGAAGACTTATCAATAATTTTCAATTACTCAGCATGTGGTAGAGCATCCACCAGAATACTCCTGACTCTATGATGCTTTTTGTAAATTTTCTTTTGAGCAGGATCTCAATGCTATCAACAACGATTTCAATACCATCTTCAAGTATATCCCATAGTTCATCATCTAGTCAAATGATATATGTATACATCTTGATTTTCCACCATTCAAACTCAGTGGAGTCACCACTGAATACAGGAGGTTTAGCAGAGTAATGATTTCTCTCAGAGCTACTATAATCATAGGTAAATCCCCTTACTGAGGTACTAGCATTAGTATCCTCAGTGGCCATATTTTTCTCATTGGAACTTTGACTGTACCACTGTTAAGTGTTATGTATAAACCTTGCTCTGATGCCAACTAAAGGCGAGAAATATACACAAGAAGGGGGGTTGAATTGTGTTTGCAAAATTCATTTTACTTATGAACCAGAGTTCAGATTCCAAAACTGTGTTGAGAATCTGATAATAGATGCAGGGAAAAATGTAATAGAAGTAAAGTAAAAACAGGAAAGAACACACAACAGTTATCCTGGTTCCTCTCTCAACTGAGAGTACTCCAGTCCCCTTGCCTTGAAAGAGATTTTCCACTATAATCAACCCGATTACACATGCTTATACACACCTGTATAAGACTTTCCTTGCTCAAACTTCAGTCTAAGACTTCCCTGCTCAATCACCACCTGATCTAGACTTCCTGCTTAGATCCTCAGATCCAAAGACTTCCCTTTCTTAAACCACCTGGTTCAAGACTTTTGTACTCAGGAACACTGCCTAAGACTTCCCTTTCTTAGATCCTTGATCCAAGACTTCCCTGCTCAGACTCACTCTCTAAGACTTCTCTGCTCAAGCCTACAACAAGAGACTTATATCTAAACTAATGGTTTAGAGAAGGAATAACTTACAACAACACTTGATTAACAATCAGAGGTGTTCAAATATAATACAACACACTTTTACAAGGGATTCTTAAGTTATACATGAATAAGAACTCCTAACAGATTTGGCTTCTAATATGCAGTGCGTTTATTTCTTAGTTGTAGTTGCAGCGTTATTTCTTGAGTTGATCTTTAGATCTTCTTATCCTTTTATAGATGAAGAAATATAGTCGTTGGAGCATCCACAATGGCTATAATCAGATCAAATCTTCTAGTACATCTTGTTTTCCAATAAAGCAGGTGTTGGAACTTTCAGTCAAGGAATTATCTACAGAACAAGGCCTTTGTCTAGAGGACTTATCTATGATTCAAGTACAACATAATTTGTTGAAGATAATGTCAATATATCTCGAGTCTTGTGTTAGCAGAACTAAGTTGACACTACTCATTCTCTGAGGCAGCTATAACACGCTTCTGATTCTGAAGTGTACTAGCAACTCCTTTCTGAGCAGACTCTTTCACGAATGTATGATCAAAACTGAACCAAAGCTACTTCTGTATCAGAACCAGTTACATCAACTAAATATAGTTCTACACACACGAACCAGCTAGTTATAAATCCTAATTGTTTTTCAAATACTTTGTCATCATCAAAACCTTAGAGGATACATGGTATTAACCAAACTTTTCTCAACATTTGACACTATATCCAGCCAAATTACCATATGCAAGAAAGTCGTTGATTGTGCAAAATAACATTGCACACATCTTAAACTTTTCACCAGAATATGCATCATCAACATCAACGCCTTCCTCCCACAAAAGTCTTAAATCTTCAATTAATGTACTTAGATAAACATCTATGTCGTTTCCAAGTTGTTGTGGTCCAGAAATCATCATACTTAACAACATATACTTATGTTTCATGCACAACCAAGGAGATAGGTTATAAATTGTTAGAAGAATAGGCCAGGAAGAATGGTTAGTACTTAGATTACGAAAGGGGTTCATTCCATCGGTGGCAAGCCCAAGCCTAAGGTTTCTTGGCTCAGTGCCAAAATCCGGAAACAATGAATCAATTTTCTTCCATTGCAAAGAATCAGCTACATGGCATATGTTTCCATCACATTTTCTTTCATCTGCATGCCATCTAATATTCTTTGCATCATTCGCATTAGAAAAAAGTCTCTTGAATCTTGAAATTATTGTCAAGTTCCATAACACTTTAGTAGGAGGCCTCTTCCTACTAACATTGCCATTGTCATTGTCATCACCATTAATGTCCTTCAGCTTATAACGTGACACCCCACATTCCGGACATTGATCCTAAATTTCATACTCTTTTCTGTATAATATGCAGTCATTAGGGCATGCATGTATTATTATATACTCCAAACTCATTAGACACAATATGTTCCCGACGTTATAACAACGATCAGGCAAATTGTTATCTTCTGGTAGCACTTGTTTTAGCAAATAAAGCAATTTTGTGCAACTTTTATTAGACCACCCATTTTTCGCTTTCAGATTAAACAATTTTAACACCGCAGACAATCGTGTAAAACTTTTGCACCCCTTATACAAAGGGGTGTCCTTATCACTACATAAAGTATCATAAATATCGGCTTTCTTAAAAGAAGATTATCCAATATCACGAAACATATCTTTTAGTCGGTCATCCATACATTCATCTTCATCAGCTTCGTGACTTTGTGACACCATGTTACTCTTTTTTTCACCTCACCATGCCACGTCCATAATGTATAATTTTGACATATTCCATCAAAACTTAAGTGATGGAATATCTCATCCTTTGTACCTTTATTTATATTCTCGCAATTAACAAAAGGACAAAAAAGATACCATTATTGTCGGGAAGATTTTGATCAGCATATTCAAGGAATTCAAGAATTCCTTTCTCATATACCTGATATAATCTATCAGCTTTCATCCAACTACGATCCATAATAAATTCTGAAATTTATATCAAAACAATATTGTGAACGGCACAATAAAATCTAAACCTAAATCATATCAAAAAAATTGAAGCATATTCATAACAATAATACAACTCTAAATCTTAAACGTAGGGATATTTATTGTAGCAAATTTATAATATTTTTGTTCACTGCTAAGTCCAACAACAAACATAAAGCATATGTACTTTGCATAAGACAAATCACAAAATCAAATAAGAATGAAGATATTGATGATTATGAAGAATTAGGAAGATGAGGAAGAGAGTGAAGTTTGCATGAAACATATTGTACTTCGAAGAGGAAGAGACCAAGAATGAAGTTAGTGAAGATTAACAAGAATGAAGATTCAAATCAACGAAGATTATGAAGGTGAAGATTTCACTATTGCTATCGTTGTTGTCTCTGGTTCACTGGTTCGCTGGTTCGCTTATGGCATGTTATGAAGGAAATAATGAATCTTTTTTTTAACTATCAGGAAAACCTTTGACCACGGTTGTTAATTTCAACTGCAATGAAATGTAGATCTTATTACAATGGTTGTATATTAAAACCTTGAATAAATAGTTTTCAATTTTTTATTTATTTATGAACTTAAGTGACACGCGCTTTTTGTAATAGAAAAAATGGAAAAAATGTAGTTGCTAGGATTCGAATCTTGTAACACTCACTTTATCACCACGATTATTTACTTCAACTGTGATTAAATAACTTTCAAAAAAAATATATCCGACGCATCCAATTTTCGATATTATTATGGTGGACAGCATAACCATAGTAGTATTAGTATTACCGAAAGTGTACTTTATAGTAGTGGTTTGTGAGGTTAGAGTTCTTCATCTCTTGTAAAAACATTTTTGCAAAAATAAGGTTATTTTCAAGTATCCCAATTCGATTTCGGATTGTAGGCAGACGTACCCATAACGTGGCCGATTGAGGAATTCCTAAACAAATCTTTCTCTCTCTCTATATATCTCTCTCTATCTATCTATCTATCTATCTATCTATCTATCTATCTATCTATCTATCTATCTATCTATCTATCTATCTATCTATCTATCTATCTACCTCTTTATCTCTTTATCTTTTTAATTATTGTTCTTCCAAATTATCGATTTCGTTGTTGTTTCGATTGATTGTGATAGGCTTTTAACATCAGCAAAACAAATTAAATTTCCAAATGTTATCGGTCGCACACAAAGTGTTCAATAAATTGTCATTGAGTATTTTTATTAATTGTGTTCCTTGGAAATACGTTTTACGGATAGCTTTGAATTTGATTGATCTGTGAATTAATCGTTGTTGAACAATTTATGTTCATTATCATTCCATTGGTTTACATTACGCATATCCCAGATTTTCGATAGTAGGTTCGGTTAGACGATTCGATTCGGGTAGTTTCCGTTGTGCCATAAAACTTTTGAAAATATATTTTTGCCAAATGTTTTGTATTTAAATTTATGATCTATTCACGCCCTTTAGATCAAAGCATATTGTCTAACAAGTGATATAAGAGCTCTAGTTAATTTTGTGCTTCATATTTACTTCTTAGAAGAATGGCTACCGAACCTAAGGTAGTGTACAATAGAGCACAAATTTTCACCATAAAAAATTATGGCTATTGGAAAGCTTTTATAGGTATTCACGTCCACTCTCTTGATAAAGGTATATGAGACTCTTATAAGAATGGTACGAATGAAATAACCATGACCAATTCAGGTGTTACCATACATAAACCAGTTGTACAATGGGATGCTAATGATTGGAAATTGTGGTCACATGATTGGAAAGCAAAAAATATTCTCACATCCTCTTTGGGTGTTGATGAGTTTTATCGCGTTTCACATTGTGAGACCACCAAGGCTATGTGGGACACATTAGAGATTACCCATGAGGCTACTAATCATGTCAAACAAGCGAGGATAAGCAAATTAAATCAATAGTTTAAGTTGTTTCATATTGATCATGGTGAAACCATTGCGGATATGCGAAAATGGTTCACACATCTTATCAATCGATTAAATGCGCTAGGTAATCCTGTTTCCAATGAACTTGCTACTATTAAAGTTTTGAGATATTTAAGTAGGGAACTGCAGTCCAAGGTCACCGCCATCAAGGAGGTAAATGATCTTAAGTCGCTTGATCTCACTGCTTTATTTGATAAGTTGAAAGAGCATGTGCAAGAGGTCACTTACTTAGCAAACTACGAAAAAGAATGTGAAAATAAATAAAGACGGAGAAAGGGAAAGACAAAGTAGAAGGGAAGAAGTCCATAGCTCTAAAGACTTCTAGCTCTAGGTCTTTAAATGATAAGCTTGGGGATTGTAAATCTAAATATAAAAATGAATTTTACGAAGAAGATATGGGACTGTTTATAAAGAGAGTCTATAAATATATGTCAAAACATGGTAACAAATATGCCGATAAATACCATGATAATACAAGAAGATTATCAAGTTGTTCAAAATAATATGAAGACAAAAAGGGGAAGTCTTGAAGTACTTGTTACAACTATGGTAAACCTGGTCACTTTAAGTCGGAGTGACCTAAAATCAAGAAAGAAAAGGAAAAAGGTCATCACAAATTGTCTAGAAAATCTAGAAAAGCTTATGCTGCTTGGGAGAGCAAAAGTGATGCATCAAGTGATGATAGCTCTACGTCAAGTGTTGAATCAAAAAAGTTTTTCTACATGGAAAACAAAGGAAATAAAAAGGTTATAAGTCATTCTAAACTTCAAGCTTCTCATGATTTAGCTTTTTCTCAACTTTAAGAATATTTTGAAAATCTACAAAGACAAGCCATATATGCTTTCAAAAGATTAGCTTCAAATAAAAGAATTATTTCTCACTTAGAAGCTAAGATTTCAGAACCTGAAAAGAATAATGAAGCACTAAGGAAAACTATGTTAACTATTCTAAAGGATCAAGATAAGGATTGTAACACCCCATTATACCCATCAAATATTTAATAAAATCAAAGTAATAAAATTTCAACATAAACAGGATGTCACATTTTCAACTTAAAAACAACGACATTTACCGCATGAACATGGATACATAACACTTAATATTCAGATGAACATAATTTAGTCTTTGTCACAGAACAACTTTATTAATACGCAGCGGATTCATAAATTCAACTGAAATACCATGACAGCTTGTTTGATCCAAAACAACTCTAAGACATCAAGTCTTTAATGAAAACAACTCTAAGACATCAAGTCTTTAATGAAAACAACTTAAAACTCAGCAACATAATAAAATCGACACTAAAGAAAACATGGGTTCATCCCCCCGAGTGCTACGTATCAGAGCGACGACACCGACTCGAACTAATAAAGGTAGACAACCTTCACTCTGGATTACCTGCAGGATGGCGTATAAAGCATCACCAACCACAGAAGAGGTGAGATATCAAACCATATAATAGGATATATGATAAATAATATATTAGATCAGATTATAAAATCACCACTTCACAACTTTTTAGGCAACATAAATCAACAACACACTGACAACATCTCAATCAACATAAATCAGCAACACAACAACCTTGAAATCAATATTAATCCACAACGCAATAACAACTTAAAAATCACATTCAATTAACAACACAACAACAACGATGCAACATGAAATGCGACTCAAAATGCACATGCATGTGGTACCATTGGAGCAGAACTCCCAGCTTAAAAAAAATTTGCCAATTAATATTGACGTCAACAAGGCATAAGCCTTCCGCTTAATATTTTTTCCAATTCAGGCCAGCTTAATATTTTTCCAATCCAGGCCAGATTAATATGTTATGCCATGTGACCCAACATGAACATCATAATAACAACACTGATAATTATATCTGTCAGCACAACAACAAATCAGCATTGGCCATAGGCCTACAACTTAAATTCTTGCCAATAATTTAGAGGCAAGTCAACAAGATACAACATCCCCAACAACTCAAAAATTCACAACCAAATTACAACACAACAAGACTAATGTTTACTTACTGGTTTTCCTACTATTTTATCACCACTACGGTCACATTAAGCTCCTAATAGTGTTACTGATACAATCACAGTGATCCTCACTCAAACTATTTACTACTGATACTTATACTAAGTTCACTTATGCAAAATTGTCTACTGTTAATTATAGTGACTCTCAAGTTAATTAAGTTTTTGCAAAACATTTACTTAAGTTTAATTATACCAGACATATGGACATACAACATCACAGAGAAAGACCCCAATGTAACACCCCAATTCCCATCGGGAATAAATAATACATAATTAAATCAGAGTAAATAAAAATTTATTTTTCCGACAGAAACAAGGATGCCACAATTAATGAATGAAAACACATCCCTGCTCATGAATTTGATACTTAACACAAAATGGAATAAATATAATAGGGAAACTTTTTCCATATAAAAGGAAAGGTTCAATTATGGAATAAATCGGAAAGATCCATAACTGCCTTGTTTTACAAAATAAATCATTTTGTAGCATTAAATATTCATACAAAAGTAATACAAAATAGATACAACAAATGTATACATATATAACAACAGCGTTTCCCGACTCCCGTGCTACGTATCAGAGTAGACACCAAGACCGACAAAAGAATGGAGAACTAATATTCACAAAAGCCTCCAAGACACAAATATGCAATTTCCTCATAGAGCAACAAACCACAACAGAAGGGTGAGAAATAACAACTAAATCAAGATTGCATAGTAATATGCAAACACATAATAGTTCACATGCACAGTTATTCTCACCAGAAGCATCACATACTAATACATATATCATGCCACATATACATAACATATATCAATTATCCAACATAATCACATATTTGCACATAAGGCACACCAAAGTCACAACATATGGAAACACACCATCACATCAGATAACACATACCTACACATAAGACATATTATCCACAACCAATGCATTTATCACATATGCACATCAATTCACCAATTCAAACATAAATCTCAACATATAATAAATTAATTCACAATTTCCACACATAATCAATCCATTCATGATTTTCCACACATAATGCATCCATTCACAATTCTCACACATAATCAATCCATTCATGATTTTCCACACATAATGCATCCATTCACAATTCTCACACATAATTAATCCATTCATGATTTATGTAAATGCACAGAGACCGACACAACTAATCTATACAATGCATATGTGGTACCATTCATCCATCATTTCTCAACATTAGTTCACTCAGGAACTATTGGAATCATCGCTTGTTACTCAATGTAATTCCCTGTCGGAAAAACGATGTTCCCCGTCGCTTTAAGTACTCTTGGTATAATGCGCACGACATTTATGGATCGCTTTAAATCCTCTTTGTATAAGGCGCACGATCCGATCGCTTTAAGTCCTCTTTGTATAAGGCGCACGATCATCTATAATCATCGCTTTAAGTCCTCTCTGTATAAGGCGCACGATGTTATAGCGGAATCCCTATGGAATCGTTTCGTCACTCACACCCACTAGGGCACACAACATCACAAGATGCATATCATGATGCTTGACACACAAGAACTCATGACAATCAAATGCATCTTCACAATTCAACCATATGAATTATCTCATCATCATTATTCATGCATTGAAAACACTTCAAACAATGCATTTCATCACAAACCACAAACCACAACAATCACGCAATCACAATTACTTCCACAAGGGATTCACACCACAAAGGCTACCCACAACACATCATAACAACATCATTGATATTCAATCAAACAATGTATTTTACCATACAACAACATCATTAATCATGTATCGAAGTTTAACCTAAAACAATGCACTTACTTACCATAAGGCCACAAACCATCATCACATCATTTAATCAACTGCATTCATATCACATATCCGCACACAAGTCATATGATGTATATCAAAAGTATATTGCATGATAACACATCAATTACATACAGTTACGACGGTAAAAGTCGACCAAACGACACATTGCCAGACCCCCGACATAATTTAATCGGCCAACAATCTCAAAACCATTTTAATAAGAAAGAACATGTCAAAATCTTTCCAATGCATCAAACCGCGCCTCAAACCGACTTACGGATCACAAATTATAAAGAAAACAAGTTGGAAAAAGCTGTTATGTTCGCAATGCGAAGCTCCTAGCAAGTCCTTCGCTTCCTCTTTCGCAGTGCGAATACCCCAGCGAACCATGGTAGAAAGGAAAATAGCCTACAGTTCGCAGTGCGAACTCCCAGTGAACCTTCGCTGTCCCCTTCGCAGTGCAAATTCCCCAGCGAACCGTGGCAGAAAGAAAAACAACACAACGTTCGCAGTGTGAACCTCACGCGAACGTTCGCTTCCCACTTCGCTGCCATTCGCAATGCGAACCTGCAAATTCTGGGATTTGCAACAGCGCTGTTATAGGTCATAATGGGTCCAAATTCATCATTCTCCCACCCCAAACACTCCCAATTCATACTATAACAACCAAAACATGATCCAAACCTAATAACAAGTATTCTACGTAGTTTATATCGAATTTCATCCGTGAAAACATCGATTTCTATCAATTGCTCCTAATTCCAATCAGTAAGAAAAGTGGTGAAACAACCAAAACAATTACAACAAATAACACATATACATACACAAGCAAGATACAATTGAAACTTCTCACCCTTACCCGATTAATCGCGCTCGAAACGGAGTTATGTCGATTTTCCTCTTTCTCCCCTTTTCTCTCCTCTTCCTTTCCTTCCCTTCTCTTTCTTTCCTTTTTCTTTCCTTTCTCTCTATTTTCCTCTAATCTCTATTTATATAATATATCTAAACTCCTAAAAACCTATTTTACCCCTTAGCTTAAATATCTCGCAAACGCTCTCAAAATGCGATAAAACATAAACAACGATGAAAATAATATATTGTCAAATAAAAGTCAAGAATAAAATAATATAAAACCAAAATAATTAAATCGACTCGATTAAATAAATAAGACAAAACCGGGGGGTTACAATTCTCCCCCACTTAGAAATTTTTGTCCTCGAAAATATAACCGATACCAACAACTCCGGATACGACTCTCGCATCCGACCAACAAACTAACATGCCCACAAAAGCACACCACGAATAACACAAACTAACAAACCACCTCGCTAACAGCAACTACTACAACGACACGACAACGACGACAACTACAACGACAAGATGCAAAGCCCATACAATGCACTTGACGACCAACTCACGACTCAAGGAAAACCCAAGTTAAGAACACACAGGTTCACTCTTGAACCAGAACACAACAAGATCGTTACCATCACCGTAGGTAACACTCCTCTAATTCCCCACAAAGGAATTATCCACTCACACTCGAACCATCACCATGGAAATGAGGAAACCACACAAACAAGAACATAAAGTTCCACAACCCAACATCGTTTCAACAACCTCGAACAAACCAGAATACCAAACATCCTTGTCACACAATAATATTACAACAATGTTACGATTTGCCAATTGAACATACGACCAAAACACCCAAGTACATATTAGTACCTGATTAATATTGAAACCTTCCGCTTATCACTTCCATTATAGAACATCCCACGGTCTCATCATTCTTACCGTTTCCCACTGTTCGACCTTTGAACTCTATCAAGTCACACACGCATATACGAAATGTGCCACATCACGCTTCCGCTGCGCACTCTGATTACTCGTAACCATTAAAACTACCAACCTCACGTCCAAAGTCTAACTCTTTCTCATATTCTCCAAAAATCACTGTTCACTTTAATATACCCAACCTCACACTCTACTGTGTTATCTCACACACCATACATAAGTCTCTGAACTGCTCAAATAATTCTAATTCTCTGACCATCAAAATAACTTACATAAAAACTTTCGGCTTAACTCATCAGGCACAACCTTAGCTTTTTCCGAAGGATAGTCCAAGCCAAATTCATAACTCGTCACAAATTTTAACCATCCTCGTTGTCTCATACTCTATTCCTTCAGACCAAACAAGTACTCAATATTCTTTGGGATTACTAACCACTTCGAACCTCGAACCATAAAGATAATACCTCCAAAAATTCAAACATAATACAACCGCAACTAATTCCGAATCCTGAATAGTATAGATCCTTTTATGAATCCTCAATGGTCGTAAAGCATAAGCCACGACTTTACTCTCTTGCATTAACACACTGCCTAAACTCATCAATGACGCATCCCACTACTTCACAAATGGTTCATCAGGATCACGCAAACTCAAAACTGAAGCCGTACACAACTTCTACTTTAGCTCTCTGAAACTTTCCTTACAACGAACATCCAAAACAAACAATTCACCCTTTGCAAGTCAACTGAAATAACAGAAGTACGAACTTAGCAAAGTCTCCCATAGCTTGCAGTAACAACCAACTGAGCCCAAAAGTTTGTAATCTCCTTAACTGACTTCGGAGCCTCTCACTGTAGAACTGCATCTACTTCCGATGAATCCTTAACCATACTCTCATCTGAAATAAAATATCCAAGAAAACTAACCTTTTTTAACCCAAATTCTACCTTGAATAAGTTAGAATCAAACTTCGTCTTTGTTCAACACTTGTAATTCAATTCTCAAACACTCTACCTGTTCTTCCTCTAAGTTTATAACAGATCCGAATATCCTCAATCAAAACCACTACGACCTTATCCAATTAAATATGGAAGATATAATTCATCCACTCCATAAACATTCCAGACACCTTACTAACATCGAACAACATCACTGTGCATTGTAATGCCCAACCAAATTCCAAAAGATATAAATTCTTAAAGCTTTTGCAAAATCTTCCACTAGGTAACTGGTTTCTCACGAAGAAGTTTAACCGAGTAAATAACAGCCTATCCCGATGATAACAAACATAACCAGTCACATCAATTCGATCAAAGCCTCAACTCACACAATTCACCACTCTTATCGAACGATCCAAACACTTGCAACTCCACTCAAACTCAACCAAACCATTCCAGTCATCTATTCATGAAAGTGGACCCTTGTTCTCAATTGTTACCTTATTCAACTGCCAGTAATCCATACCCAATTTCTTCTCTTAACAGTCCAAATTCCATAACTCCCAACGTGTAGCAACAAACAACCCAAAAGAACTCTCAAATATTACATCCACACCTAAGGTTTTCTCAAAATTTCCATTAATGCTCTAAAATTCCAAAGACTCCAAACCTCACCAGAACTCTAAGTTTTGCTTTCCATAGTCTCAATACCGTAATACACATCATGCTTGTTATTCCATTCAATCATCAATCCCTTTTATTACTATCAATATTGGAGCTCTCTAAGACGACACACTTGGTCTCACAAATCCATTTTTCCAGTAAATCTTCCCACCGCTCTTTCCATCTGAGTTTCACTTCCTAAAAGATCTTCTACGTACTTAGCAGATCCAAACCTCCAATCTTCACCTTTGCCAAATTTGAGTTCACACTCTACTCTCCGAGAACAACCATTAACGATACCCAATCATTCTCTCTCAATAACTTCCCAACTGGACCAACATACCAAAACCTCTAATCCATTTCATCTTCCACTATTAGAATCTTCATCGACTCAACAAAATAATTCGTAAGCACTTTACTTAATTCCAAACAATTCATTGCACACACTATTAAAGCCGGAAAGACACGTCTATTCCATCCAACACAATTCCCTTCCGCAATCAACAAGATATTAAGGGTGATCAGTTCCTCAATTTGTTAATAGACAGCCGACAATCATGATGGGGCATAAACCATCTTTACCAAACTATAATAGCATTACTTGCATCTTGTGCACAAAACTACCTAAGGCACAAATCCTTAGTTGACATAAACCTTACCTCCGCATTCCCTCCGGAATCGGGAACAACACTGTCCAAACAACACTTACAATCTTGCAACCAACGGCACACTGAGCCAATGCCCCACACCTGAAGCAACTTGGGGAAGTACCAGCTTCACCCCCACTTATCTCATTTTAAATCCTGCAGTATTCAACTGTCACACCAACTAACTCAACAACTTGGCCGGACGGACCGACCTGATCTGATACCACTTTTGTAACACCCTAATTCCCATCGCGAATAAATAATACATAATTAAATCAGAGTAAATAAAAATTTATTTTTCCGACAGAAACAAGGATGCCACAATTAATGAAAGAAAACACATCCCTGCTCATGAATTTGATACATAACACAAAATGGAATAAATATACTAGGGAAAATTTTTCCATATAAAAGGAAAGGTTCAATTATGGAATAAATCGGAAAGATCCATAACTGCCTTGTTTTACAAAATAAATCATTTTGTAGCATTAAATATTCATACAAAAGTAATACAAAATAGATACAACAAATGTATACATATATAACAACAGCGTTTCCCGACTCCCGTGCTACGTATCAGAGTAGACACCAAGACCGACAAAAGAATGGAGAACTAATATTCACAAAAGCCTCCAAGACACAAATATGCAATTTCCTCATAGAGCAACAAACCACAGCAGAAGGGTGAGAAATAACAACTAAATCAAGATTGAATAATAATATGCAAACACATAATAGTTCACATGCACAATTATTCTCACCACAAGCATCACATACTAATACATATATCATGCCACATATACATAACATATATCAATTATCCAACATAATCACATATTTGCACATAAGGCACACCAAAGTCACAACATATGGAAACACACCACCACATCACATAACACATGCCTACACATAAGACATATTATCCACAACTAATGCATTTATCACATATGCACATCAATTCACCAATTCAAACATAAATCTCAACATATAATCAATTAATTCACAATTTCCACACATAATCAATCCATTCATGATTTTCCACACATAATGCATCCATTCACAATTCTCACACATAATCAATTCATTCATGATTTTCCACACATAATGCATCCATTCACAATTCTCACACATAATCAATCCATTCATGATTTATGCAAATGCACAGAGACCGACACAACGACTCTATGCAATGCATTGCAGTACCATCCATCCATCATTTCTCAACATTAGTTCACTCAGGAACTATTGGAATCATCGCTTGTTACTCAACGTAACTCCCCGTCGGTAAAACGATGTTCCCCGTCGCTTTAAGTCCTCTTGGTATAAGGCGCACGATGTTTATGGATTGCTTTAAGTCCTATTTGTATAAGGCGCACGATTCGGTCGCTTTAAGTCCTCTTTGTATAAGGCACACGGTCATCTATAATCATCGCTTTAAGTCCTCTTTGTATAAGGCGCACGATGTTATAGCAGATTCCCTCTGGAATCGTTTCGTCGCTCACACCCACTAGGGGACACGACATCACAAGATGCATATCATGATGCTTGACACACAAGAACTCATGACAATCAAATGCATCTTCACAATTCAACCATATGAATTATCTCATCATCATTATTCATGCATTAAAAACACTTCAAACAATGCATTTCATCACAAACCACAAACCACAACAATCATGCAATCACAATTACTTCCACAAGGGATTCACACCACAAAGGCTCACAACACATCATAACAACATCATTGATATTCAATCAAACAATGTATTTTACCACACAACAACATCATTAATCATGCATCGAAGTTTGACCCAAAACAATGCACTTACTTGCCATAAGGCCACAAACCATCATCATATCATTTAATCAAATGCATTCATATCACATATCCGCACACAAGTCATACGATGTATATCAAAAGTATATTGCATGATAACACATCAATTACATACAGTTACGACGCTAAAAGTCGACCAAAAGGCACATTGCCAGACCCCCGACATAATTAATCGGCCAACAATCTCAAAACCATTTTAATAAGAAAGAACATGTCAAAAGCTTTCCAACGCATCAAACCGCGCCTCAAACCGACTTACGGATCACAAGTTATAAAGAAAACAAGTTGGAAAAAGCTGTTATGTTCGCAATGCGAAGCTCCTAGCGAGTTCTTCGCTTCCTCATTTGCAGTGCGAATACCCCAGCGAACCATGGCAGAAAGGAAAATAGCCTACAGTTCGCAGTGCAAACTCCCAACAAACCTTCATTGTTCCCTTCGCAGTGCGAATTCCCCAGCGAACCGTGGCAGAAAGAAAAACAACACAACGTTCACAGTGCGAACCTCACGCGAACGTTCGCTTCCCACTTCGCTGCCGTTCGCAATGCGAACCTGCGAATTCTGAGATTCGCAGCAGCGCTGTTATAGGTCATAATGGGTCCAAATTCATCATTCTCCTACCCCAAACACTCCCAATTCATACTATAACAACCAAAACATGATCCAAACCTAATAACAATTATTCTACGCAGTTTATACCGAATTTCATCCGTGAAAACATCGATTTCTATCAATTGCTCCTAATTCCAATCGGTAAGAAAAGTGGTGAAACAACCAAAACAATTACAACAAATAACACATATACATACACAAGCAAGATACAATTGAAACTTCTCACCCTTACCCGATTAATCGCGCTCGAAACGGAGTTATGTCGATTTTCCTCTTTCTCCCCTTTTCTCTCCTCTTCCTTTCCTTCCCTTCTCTTTCTTTCCTTTTTCTTTCCTTTCTCTCTATTTCCCTCTAATCTCTATTTATATAAAATATCTAAACTCCTAAAAGACTATGTTACCCCTCAGCTCAAATATCTCGCAAACGCTCTCAAAATGCGATAAAACATAAACAACGATGAAAATAATATATTGTCAAATAAAAGTCTAGAATAAAATAATATAAAACAAAAATAATTAAATCGACTCGATTAAATAAATAAGACAAAACCGGGGCGTTACAACCAACACACAGAAAGACCCCAACGCAGAAACGAGACACAGAACCCGTGTGACGGTCGTCACACTTCCATGACGGTCATAACACTTCCATGACGGTCGTAATACTTCCATGATGGTCGTCATGGCCCCCAGACGGCAAAACCTGCATTCCCTCTATTTCTCTCAATTTCTTCTCCTCTGTTCTCTGTACTTTCTAATATTCACTTCAAGCTAATTCTTCCAGTACACCATACAACAGCAACACAACAAAACTTATACACCAATCCATATCGATAAAGCATTTCACGTCCAATTCAACAACGTGGATCAAATTATTCATTCAATACAACAGTTAAATGCACAGACAGTAGCAATTATATAAGACCCAATCCTACATATCAATTATCATATTCCCGATTATAAAATTCGAACCCACCCTTACCTTGGATTGAAGGTAGCTCGAATTTCCCGACCGAATCTGAAACTTGAATTTGACAGCAACTCTCGTAATCTCTCAACTCCAACCCTTGTGCTTCCACACTCTTGTTCTTTAACTGCTTGATAAAACTACGTGACCTAATCCCTTTGGTTTTGTTTGCTGACTATAACCTCTATCTCATTCTAATCTCCTAATAAAATAATGGGTCTACTAATTATCTTAATGGGCCTACTACACGATACCCCCAACTTTGCTATTTCTGACACATAACTTAATCCAACCAAATTAAATTAATATTCAACGAAAATAAATATTATTTCTAATATTAATTTCTCCTGACTAAATCGACTAATTACCCGATTAACACTTATTAGCTCAAACAACATATTCAACATATTCAACAAATATTCGGAAAAAATTACTCGATACTATTTAATTAAAATAATTAATTAAATACGGGCGTTACAACTCTCCCCCACTTAGAATATTTTCATCCTCGAAAATCTCACCTTGCTCAAACAACTCAGGATAAGATGCCCGCATCCTGCTTTCCAGCTCCCACGTCACACTTTCTCCAGCAGCTCCTAACCAGACTACCTTCACCAATGCAATCTCTTTGCCTCTTAGAATTTTCATCTCACGTTCCGCAATTCGTACAGGCATTGTTTCCACAGTAAGATTATCCCGTACTTGCACATCATCCATATGAATTACATGAGACGGATCTGGAACATACTTCCGGAGTTGTGACACATAGAACACATCGTGCAAATTCAAAAGATTAGGCGGTAAGGCCACTCTATAAGCAACATTTCCAACTCTGTCCGAAATCTGATACAGACCAATAAAACGAGGAGTGAGCTTCTTAGACTTCAATGCACGCCCAACACCTGTCACAGGTGTAACTCTTAAAAACACATGATCACCTGCTTGAAATTCTAAGTCTTTCCTCCGCTTGTCATGGTAACTCTTCTGTCTACTTTGGGAAGTTTTCATCTTTTCTCGAATTAACTTCACCTTCTCAGTAGTCTCTCGAACAATTTCAGGTCCAAGCACGACACTTTCCCTAGATTCATGCCAACATAAAGGAGTTCTACATCTCCGACCATACAACGCTTCAAAAGGTTCCATTCCAATACTCGAATGGTAACTGTTATTATAAGTGAATTCTATCAATGGAAGATAAGTATCCCACGAACCTCCCTGCTTAATAACATACGCTCTCAACAAATCCTCTAATGACTGAATAGTCCTCTCCGTCTGACCATCAGTCTGAGGTTGATACGCCGAACTCAACCTCAACTTAGAGTCCAACGCCTCTTGCAAACTCTTCCAAAAATCAGAAGTAAACCTCGGATCTCTATCTGACACGATACACAAAGGAACACCATGCAGTTTCACAATTACGTTAGCATAAACCTCCGCCAACTTCGATACTGGAAAACTGATGTTAATAGGAATGAAATGAGCCGACTTCGTAAGCCTATCAACAATCACCCAAATCGAATCATATCCTCTTGAAGTGTTTGGTAATCCCGTTACAAAGTCCATTGAAATGTTATCCCATTCCCATTTTGGGACTTCTAACGGTTGCATCAACCCCGCAGACTTCTGATGTTCAACTTTCGACTTTTGACAAGTTAAACATGCATACACAAACTGCGCTACATCACGCTTCATCCCAGGCCACCAAAACAAATTCTTCAAATCTTGATACATCTTTGTAGCCCCCGGATAAATACTCAATTTACTTTTATGACCTTCTTCAAGAATCACTTTCTTTATTTCCGCATCATCAGGAATACAAATTCGATCACGGAATCTTAACACACCATGCGCGTCCATCTTAAAATCGCTATTCTCAGACTGATCGATTCAAACCATCGAATCTACCAGTTTCACGTCTAACTTCTGAGCTTCTCTGATACTATCCATAAAATCGTTGTTAATCTTCAACATTCCTAACATAACACTCTGCGGTGTTACTTCGCAAACTAAACTCATATCTCTGAACTGTTCAATTAATTCCAACTCTTTAACCATCATCGCCGACATATGCAAAGTCTTTCGGCTTAAAGCATCAGCCACAACATTAGCTTTACCTGGATGATAATTCAAACCGAAATCATAATATTTTAATAACTCCGACCACCTTCGTTGTCTCATATTCAACTCCTTCTGGTCAAATAAATACTTTAAACTTTTATGGTCACTAAATACTTCAAATCTAGAACCATAAAGATAATGCCTCCAAATCTTCAGAACAAAAACAACTGCGGCAAGTTCTAAATCATGCGTAGGATAGTTCTTTTCATGAGTTCTCAACTGCCTTGACGAATAAGCAACTGCCTTATCATTCTGCATAAGCACACCTCCTAAACCCATCTTAGAAGCATCACAATATACCACAAAAGGTTCTCCTGGGTTAGGTAATGTCAAAATCGGAGCCGACGTCAATCTCTTCTTCAATTTCGTAAAACTTTCTTCACATTGAACGTCCCATACAAACGCTTTACCTTTACACGTCAACTTAGTCAACGTAAGTTCCAACTTAGAAAAACCTTCGATAAACCTTCTATAGTAACCAGCTAGTCCCAAAAAGCTTCTAATCTCGATAGCCGACTTTGGAATTTCCCATTGCAACACAACGTCTACTTTAGATGGATCCACAGCAATGCCACTGCTTGAAATGACATGACCAAGAAAACTAACTTCCTTTAACCAAAATTCACATTTTGACAACTTTACATATAGCTTATTCTCTCTCAAAACTTGCAATACTAGTCTTAAGTGTTCTGCATGCTCTACTTCCAATTTAGAGTAAATCAGTATATCATCAATGAACACCACCACAAACCGATCAAAGTAAGTATGAAAGATACGGTTCATGTACTCCATGAATACTCTCGGCGCATTAGTAACACCGAACAACATCACCAAATACTCATAATGTCCATAACGCATTCTAAAAGCCATCTTCTGAATATCATCATCTTTCACTTTAATCTGGTGATAGCCTGACCTCAAGCCAATCTTGATAAACACACAAGCACCTACCAACAGATCTATCAAGTCATCTATTCTCGGAAGCGGATACTTGTTCTTAATCGTCACTTTGTTCAACTGTCTATAATCAACACAGAGGCTCATACTCCCATCTTTCTTCTTCACCAACAACACTGGAGCTCCCCACGGCGATACACTTGGCCTTACAAACTTCTTTTCAATCAAATCTTCCAATTGTTTCTTTAATTCTAACAATTTAGATGCAGATATCCTGTATGGTGCCATAGAAACAGGTCTGGTACCAGGTACAAGGTCAATTGCAAATTCAACTTCTCTTTCTGGCGGTATTTCAGGAATTTCATCAGGAAAAACTTCAGGAAATTCACGCACCACCTGTAACTCATCAATTATAGCTTGGTTCTTAATAGATAACGTTGCCATCAATGAGAACACCTGAGCTTCTTCTTGCATCAACTTTCGTAACTGCCTAAAAGACAATAATCCAACTCCTTCCTCTTCTTCAGGAGTAGAAAAACTCACCGACTTTCTATAGCAATTGATATGAACATAGTTATATTCTAACCAATTCATACCTAAGATCACATCCATCCCAGTTAACGACAAACACACCAAATCAATATTAAAGTCTCTGTCGAAGATCGACAAAGGACACTTTAAACACACAAGAGAAGTAGTCACCGATCCCTTAGCCGGAATCTCGACGACCATCTCTCCATTCATAGAAGACAACATAAGACCCAATCTCTTAACACAATCAGCAGCAATAAAGCAATGAGTAGCACCAGTATCAATCATAGCAATTAAAGGAGTACCATTAATGAAACATGTACCTCTGATGAGTCTGTCCTCGCTAGTTGTCTGAGTCCCAGCCAACGCGAACACTTTCCCACCGGTTTGCACCTTCTTTGGTTTCTGACACTGACTACCAATGTGTCCTTCTTCACCACAGTTGAAGCAAATACTCTCTTTATGCTTGCACTCAGATATGGCATGCCCAGTCTTACCACAACAAAAACACCTCTTCACCTCAGCAGTACACACATTACTCTTATGACCAGGTTTCCCACATTTGAAACAAGTTATGCCAGCAGGAGCATCTCCTCCACTAGTTCTCTTGCCATCATCCACTTTTTGTTTACCTTTTCCTGCCGAAACATCATAAGGCTTGCCACGATTCTATTGGTGCTTGCCCCTCCTCTCATTAATGATCTTATAATGAGCATTGTTATCCTCTTCAAAAATCCCGCAACTATTAATCAAATCTGGAAAAACACAAATCTTCTGATATCCAACTGCCTTCTTAATCTATGGGCACAACCCACTCTCAAATTTAATGCATTTTGAAATCTCAGCATCATCCCCGTTGTAGTGCGGATAAAACTTAGCCAACTCAACAAACTTCACAGCATAATCAGTAACCGACATGTTTCCTTGCTTCAGCTCAAGAAACTCGATTTGGTTCTTACCACGAACATCCTCTGGGTAATATTTCCTCAGGAACTCTCTTCGGAACACAACCCAAGTGATACCTTCACCTGCAGCTTTCAACCTCTGACGAGTCTCTAGCCACCAGTCATCAGCCTCGAATGCTAGCATATGAGTCCCATATCGAACCTTCTGCGCTGGATTGCAGTCCTTCACACGAAAGATTCTCTCCATCTCTTTCAACCAATCCAATGCTCCATCAGAATCATACTTGCCCTTGAAGGTAGGCGGATTCTCCCTCTAAAAAGTTGCCAAACTACGAGATCCAGCATTCTCGTCAGCGTTCGGCTGATTCTGCAAAGCTTGAGCCATTGCTTGCATCGCAGCAGCAATTGCAGCATCATTCCTTCCTGCCATCTCAACTTATCACTGTAACATAAACAAGAGTAGAACTAATTAACAATACTCGATTGTTAAACAGAACTACGACTTGATAACTCGGCCGGACGGACCGACCTGCTCTGATACCACTAATGTAACACCCCATTTTACCCATCGAATATTTAATAAAATCAGAGTAATAAAATTTTAACATAAAAAGGATGTCACATTTTCAACTTAAAAACAATGGCATTTACCGCATGAACATGGATACATAACACTTAATATTCAGATGAACATAATTCAGTCTTTGTCACAGAACAACTTTATTAATACGCAACGGATTCTTAAATTCAACTGAAATACCATGACAGCTTGTTTCATCCAAAACAACTATAAGACATCAAGTCTTTAATGAAAACAACTCTAAGACATCAAGTCTTTAATGAAAACAACTTAAAATTCAGCAACATAATAAAATCGACACTAAAGAAAACATGCGTTCATCCCCCCGAGTGCTACGTATCAGAGCGACGACACCGAATTGATCTAATGAAGGTAGACAGCCTTCACTCTGGATTACCTACAGGATGGCGTATAAACCATCACCAACCACAGAAGGGGTGAGATATCAAACCATATAATCGGATATATGATAAATAATATATTAGATCAGATTATAAAATCACCACGTCACAACTTTTTAGGCAACATAAATCAACAACACAACGACAATGTCTCAATCAACATAAATCAGCAACACAACAACCTTGAAATCAATATTAATCCACAACGCAATAACAACTTAAAAATCACATTCAATTAACAACACAACAACAACGATGCAACATGAAATGCGACTCAAAATGCACATGCATGTGGTACCGCTGGAGCAGAACTCCCAGCTTAAAAAAAATTTGCCAATTAATATTGACGTCAACAAGGCATAAACCTTCTGCTTAATATTTTTGCCAATCCAGGCCAGCTTAATATTTTGCCAATCCAGGCCAGCTTAATATGTTATGCCATGTGACCCAACATGAACATCATAATAACAACACTGATAATTATATCTGTCAGCACAACAACAAATCAGCATTGGCCATAGGCCTATAACTTAAATTCTTGCCAATAATTTAGAGTCAATTCAACAAGATACAACATCCCCTACAACTCAAAAATTCACAACAAAATTACAACACAACAAGACTAATGTTTACTTACTGGTTTTCCTACTATTTTATCACCACTACGGTCACATTAAGCTCCTAATAGTGTTACTGATACAATCACAGTGATCCTCACTCAAACTATTTACTACTGATACTTATACTAAGTTCACTTATACAAAATTGTCTACTGTTAATTATAGTGAATCTCAAGTTAATTAAGTTTCTGCAAAACATTTACTTAAGTTTAATTATACTAGACATATGGACATACAACATCACACAGAAAGACCCCAACACACAGAAAGACCCCAACGAAAAAACAAGACACAGAACCCATGTGACGTTCGTCACACTTCCATGACGGTCGTAATACTTCCATGACGGTCGTCATGGCCCCCAGACGGCAAAACCTGCATTCCCTCTGTTTCTCTCAATTTCTTCTCCTCTGTTCTCTGTACTTTCTAATATTCACTTCAAGCTAATTCTTCAAGTACACCATACAACAGCAACACAACAAAACTTATACACCAATCCATACCGATAAAGCATTTTACGTCCAATTCAACTACGTGGATCAAATTAATCATTCAATACAACAGTTAAATGTACAGACAGTAGCAATTATATAAGACCCAATCCTACATATCAATTATCATATTCTCGGTTATAAAATTCGAACCCCACCCTTACCTTGGATTGAAGGTAGCTCGAATTTCCCGACCGAATCTGAAACTTGAATTTGACAGCAACTCTCGTAATCTCTCTACTCCAACCCTTGTGCTTCCACACTCTTGTTCTTTAACTGCTTGATAAAACTACGTGACCTAATCCCTTTGGTTTTGTTTGCTGACTATAACCTCTATCTCATTCTAATCTCCTAATAAAATAATGGGTCTACTAATTATCTTAATGGGTCTACTACACGATACCCCCAACTTTGCTCTTTCTCACACATAACTTAATCCAACCAAATTAAATTAATATTCTACGAAAATAAATATTATTTCTAATATTAATTTCTCCCGACTAAATTGACTAATTACCCGATTAACACTTATTAGCTCAAACAACATATTCAACATATTCAACAAATATTCGAAAAAAAATACTCGATACTATTTAATTAAAATAATTAATTAAATACAGACGTTACAAGGATCCTAAATCTTTGTGGTTTGGTTGTGAAACTTGTCACATTTGGCAAAAGGAGTCAAGGACTCATAAAGCTAAATTAGATAAGGCTTTAAAACCTAAGGTTACTTTTACTATAGATACTTCCAAATATGACTTACCATCATATAATCCTTTTAGAAGGTATAGTTACATTAAAAAGGAACAAAATAGCAAAAGATTATCTTCTCGTAACTTGTATTGTCACTAATGTTTCAAAAAGGGTCACACCATTGCAAAGTGCAAATTTAGGAAACTTTTTGTTCCTAAAGGTGTCTTTCAATGGATGCCTATATGCAACTAAAGCTTTACTAATCCCCAAGGACCCGATGAAGATTGGGTACCTTATTATTTTGATCTTTGAGACTAACAAGGAGGATTCTGTTACTAATTAGGTTAACTCTTAGTGTTTTCTTTTAGTAGTAAAAATGTGTGAATGATTGCTAATGTTCTATCCAAGAAGTGTCGGAAAAGTATTATGTTCAATAATGTAGGTTTATCTTCAAGAAGACATACTAAAATACATCAAATTAGGAGTTATCAACCTAAGATGATGAAACGTGAGGAGGAGTAAGATAATCATCATGATTTAACGAGATTGAGAGTCCAAAATCAAGGGTAATCATCAAGTCAATCACCTTTTGGATGCATTATTAGTCACACTTTCAAATACTTGTACAAGAAGAAAAGTGGTAAGAGTGTTTTGGTCTCGATTGTGTTTTTGTGGCACGTGTTGCATTTATTTCAACTTTTGTTCAAAAGTTATTCATTGAATGCAAGTGCATCCTCCATCATGTGTAAGGTAAGGTAATATCGTTTCAATACTTTTTTTCTTATTTTGTCAGTAAGTATTTCTTTTACCTGCTTATTTCTTAAAGGTATGTGATGAACTATGTGTGTGATATTTGTGATGTGTGTTTACTTCCAAAAATTTCAATGTGACTGTCATGTGTTGGATATTACATGTTTATAGTAATTACACATAAGTGTCTTTGCATTTCATCTTTATCTTGAATCAATTCATGCTTGAATTTCACATGATCGCATGATTCTAGCAAACAAATCATAAAAATTTATCATATGCACGTGTCTCTCATCAAGTTAGTATGCATGGGTCAACTCGAGTCTTTATTGGTCTCTACATGTTCAATGTGATCCAATCCTAATATTTTATGTTACTTAGGTCGACACGAAGCCGTATAGGTTGACCTATGTTAACTGTGACTAGCTTCTGTTCAGGCTGGTACAGTAGAGGTCGACCAAGTCTAGTATAGGTCGGCTTATTCAAATTAATTTTTGCATTTTTTCATAAAAGATACAGTATAGGTCGACACGCACTTGTACTGATCGACACATACTAATTTTTTTTGAATTCTAATACAATATGCGTCGATGTGTAGAATTTTTGGTCGGCCTATGACAGTAAATGAACGAATTATTGCATATTTAGCCAAAATGCTCCATCTTTGTGTATTCATGGTTGAGTCATGAATCTGTTTTAATCTCCATTCAACTTCCAGTCAACCATTGTACCTCCTTCTATGGTCTTTAACTCTCCACTATTGCTATTCAAAGTATCTCATAAATTCATTCAACATTCCAGTTTCCTAAAACCTTAATTTTCTGCATTCCTCATTCTATATAAATTGTCATCATTTCTGTTCATTCTCCAAACATCATATCACTCTCAAATTACTCTTAGCAAATTTCAATAGATCCCAAAATTGTGAAAAACAAAGGTGATAAGGGAAAGGTTGTAGCATTTTCAACCGTTCCAAAAAATGTGTTCTCTTTAGTCTCAGACAATTGCAATTAAGAATTTGCATAAAAGTATCAGTACCGTCTTGTCATGAAGCAACACATGTGGAAGCTAGTAGTGGTTGGATGGTTGGAGATTCCAGAGGTGGTTCGGCTTGTTGAGCACCAGTAGATAAACTACTTTTTGCAGCTGTCGCAAGACTATAACGAAGATCTTGTCTGTGTGTTCTACACCGGATTGCGTGCGCGGAACGGATTTTCCTTCAAATTCAAAATTGGAAGTAGTGTCTATGAGGTTACTGATTATATATGGAAGTTGTTGTTTAATATTTCTATTTCTGATCTTGATGTAAAGGATGAGCCTAATCCATTGGTAACAAATGTCTACATTCATAAGGATTTTGAATGTAACACTCATTTGAATGAGATGCTCAAAGCTCATAGGTCGGAGGACTATCATGAGGCTATAGCTATCAATCAACTCAAGATGGTTCCAAGGAATCTCTTATGGTTGGTTTCACACATTTTGCGCCCAAAGAAAGAAGGGTACTCAAAAGTAGACAGTGCAAAAATCCATCTTGTATATATCCGTATGCACAAGATTTGTATTAACAGACCACATTACTTTGTCTACCAAATGTTCACCATTAAGGAGTGTAATAAAGGTACATCTTTCTGCTACACATCTATGATCTCCAAAATTGTCAACTTCTTCAATATTGGTGTTCCAAACTTGCTGCTCATTTCACTCGGCCCAATTCAAGAATTTTCCCAATGTACCTTAATAAATATAGGGTACTTTTGGGATGAGGAACGTCAAGCGTATTAACTCAGGATGGGAAAACTTGGACAGAAGGTGTACAACTTTGATGATCCTACAGAATTTTTTGACCCCACTATTGAACCACATGTTGGGGATGATGGACCTATGCAGGATGTGGATCATGAAGCTAGGCAAAGGAATGATGATGTTAATGAAGATCAATCCTCTATCACTTCACTTCTTCAAAATATGTTAATCAAACAAGATGCTCAAATGGCATAGCTCCACACTATGCAAGAACACATGAAGATCCAAGATGCAAACTTTGAGGATTTTGCATCTTTGGTAACAGAGAAGTTAGTCTATTTGAAGAATGAAATGGATGTGAATACAACCACTACCATTGCAAGGGTCAATCACATGATTGCTGCCCAAAATGAAGACCATTATCATTACACACAATTTTATCAGGAAATGTGTGACTTCTGGGACTGTCAGTTTGGAAGCAATGGTCAAGGATGGTTTCGTGGAGTGAGACCTAGAGGTCGCGGAAGAAAATGTTGTGCAAAGTTTGGGCCGTTCTGTTACGTGTCTTAGGATTTATTTCTTGTTGGTCACGCATTCAGTTTTCTTTTATGTCTCCATGCATTTTTCATTTTGGTTTGGTTTGTTGTTCTGTTGTTTGGTTTATGTATTGATTTAGTGCTTGTACTACGATTAATTAAAATCAATAAATATGAGTATTGTTGGTGGGTTTTATTATGCTTGTGTTATTTACATATGTTTTGTATATGAGTGCACCACTTATTCTTTGCAATTGCCTCTATATAGTATAAGATATTTGTGATATGTGCATCTATGTGATGCTTCTAACGGATTACTTGTCTATTTTTAATGTTGTCAAAGAAGTAGAAGATTATGAAGTGGATAATGCACAAATTCAAGGGGAGCATTTATGTGATGCTTCTAACGGAGATACGCAAATCTATGTGATGCATAAATTCAGGGGGAGTTATTCACTATACCGAAGAAAAACGCAATGTCTACATGATTCAAGTTTTACCATTATAAAAAATGTCGAGTATGTGAGTGCATTCTTCCATCTAGCCATGTTTTGAAAGATGTTAAAACTAGGAGAGTGTTTTAGCATTTTTGCATATTGGGTGGTATCAACCAAAGTTTAGATGTGCATTGATCATTTTAGCCTTAGGATGCATACAAATGATTTTGAAAATGATTGGAAATGTATAGGCATGCTTCATGCATTAAAAACTAAGTTTTATGTGTGAACTTTGTTGCATAGGCCGACACATACGAGTTCAGGCCGACCTATAGAAGCTTTTGCTTCAGTATAGGTCAACACATAGAATTTCAGGGCAGATTTCATGGATCAATATTAAATCCTGTAGCCTATGTTCATAGGTCGCCTCTCTTAGGTCAACACATGGGCGACATGAAACCTTCATAGGCCGACCTGAGTACCTTAACAGGCAGTCCTATTGGTTTCATAGGCCGACCTACAACTTTCAAAAACTTGAAAAAAAATTTGCATCTTATTTTTTCTTGCATCCTTTTGTGTATTTCCACACACACATATATATACTCATACATGCACCTTTTTCTAGAAAGGTACTAGTGTCAAACCTAAACGAAACCAGAATTACAAAGCATTCCCATCATCTTCAACCTTTCTTCTATGCATACACGCAATCAAACTACAAATGATCATTTTTTTTATTTGGTGACCATCTAGATTAGGGGTGATAACCTCCAATTAGGTACGTGTAACCGGGAATATTGGGTTGGGATCTTTCTATGTTTCAAATAAGAAAACCAAGGTGGGGTTTTCCTTCAAGATCATTGGAATTTAAAGGTTTTATACAAGATCATGTTAACACAGACTAGGCCGAGTGAAGGCCTTGAGACAAGGTGGTTTCCTTACAAGGGAGTAACGCGAGATGGTGAATCGTGTTTGGGAATTTTGGGTTCAAAAAGTGCGTGCTAGGGATAATCCAACCGAGCGAAAACCTTGAAGAGGAGGAGGTATTTCTACAAAGTAGTCATGAACAATTGGATTGTAGCAGCATAATTGGTGACTTGATCAAGCTTTGATCAAGGGTTTGGAGGTGATTGAATCAACAACAAACCATGGGGTTTGTGGGGTTAAAGTTCTTCACCTCTTGTATAAACATTTTTGCAACGATAAGGTTAATTGCAAGTATCTTAATTTGATTTTGGATTGAGGGCTGACGAACCCATAGCGAGGCTGGTTGGGGAACTGCCTAATAAAATCTTTGTGTCTCTCTCTCACTTTATCTGTTTATCTCTTAAATTGTTGTTGCTGTTGTTCTTAATTATTGACTTCATTGTTGTTTCGATTAATTCGATAGGAAATTATCTTTAAATTATCTTTCAAAGTGTTTTTGTTGATATAATAATTACTTTTATTATGATTGGCTTTTAACATCAACAAAACAAATTGAATTTCCAAACGTTATCGACCGCACACAAAGTGTTTGATAAATTTCCTTTGAGTATTTTTATTGCTTTGTGTTCATTGGAAATAAGCTTTTACAATAGCTTTGTATTTGATTGATCCGTGAATTAATCGTTCTTAAACAGTTTATGTTCATTATCTTTCTAGAGGTTTACATTACGCATATCCGAGCTTTTCAATAGTAGGTTCGGTAAGACGATTCAATTTGGGTTATTTTCGCTATTCCATAAAACTTTTGAAAATCTATTTTTGCCAAAAGTTATGTTTTTCAATTTATGATTTATTCATTCCCCTCTAGATCAAAGCATATCATCTAACATGTGGTATCAAGATCTCCAGTTAATTCTGTGCTTTAGATTTACTTCTTAGAAGAATGGCTACCGAACCTAAGGGAGTGTACAATAGAGCACAAATTTTCACCGTCGAAAATTATGGCTATTGGAAAGCTCTTATAAGTATTCACGTCAACTCTATTGATAAAGGTATATGGGACGCTATTCAAAATGGTCCGGATTAAATAACCATGACCAATGAAGGTGTTACTGTACCTAAACCGGAAGCATAATAGGATTCTAATGATTGAAAATTGTGGTCACATGCTTGGAAAGCAAAAAATATTTTCACATTCGTTTTGGGTGTTGATGAGTTTTATCGCATTTCTCATTGTGAGAGCGCCAAGGCTATGTGGGACGCATTAGTGATTACCCATGAGGGTACTAATGATGTCAAAAAAGATAGGATCAACACATTGAATCAAGAGTTTGAGCTGTTTTATATTGAGCATGGTGAAACCATAACGGATATGCGAAAACGGTTCACACATCTTATCAATCGATTAAATGCGCTAGGTAATCCTGTTTCCAATGACTTACTACTAACAAAGTTTTGAGATGCTTAAGTAGGGAATGGCAACCCAAGGTCACCTCCATCAAGGAGGCAAATGATCTTAAGTCTCTTGATCTCACGACTTTGTTTGGTAAGTTGGAAGAGCGTGAGAAAGAGCTCACTTGCTTATCACAATAGGAACAAGAATGTGAAAAGAAAATGAAGAAGGAGAAAGAGAAATCAAAGAAGAAGGGAAGAATTCCATAGCTCTAAAGACTTCTAGCTCAATGTCCTCAAATGATAAGCTTAGGGATTGTAAATCTATAGATGACAATAAATCCGATAATGAAGATATGTGAATATTTATAAAGAGAATCAATAAATAAATGATGAAATATTGTAACAAATATCCTGACAAATACCATAAAAAATCAAGAATATTATCAAGTTCCTCAAATTAAGATGAAGACAAAAAGAGGAAGTCTCGAAGTACTTGTTACAATTGTGGTAAACCCGGTCACTTTAAGCTAGAGTGTCCTAAAATCAAGAAAGAAAAGGAAAGAGGCTGTCACAAATCGTCTAGAAAATATAGAAGACCTTATGCCGCTTGGGAGAGCAAAAGTGATTCATCTCTACCATAAGTGTTGAATCGGCCAAGTTTTACTATATGGTAAACAAAGGAAAGAAAAAGGTTGTAAGTCTCACCAAACTTCAAGTTTTTCATGATTTAGCTTTTTCTCAACTTCAAGAATCTTCTGAAAATCTACAAAGACAAGCCATAGATGCTTTCAAAATATTAGCTTCAAATAAAAGAATTATTTCTCACTTAGAAGCTAAGATTTCAGAACATGAAAAGAATATGGAAGCACTAAGGAAAACTATGTTAGCTATTCTAAATGATCAAGATGAGGATCCTAAATCTTTGTGGTTTGGTTGTGAAACTTGTCACATTTAGCAAAAGGAGTCAAGGACACTTAAAGCTTAATTAGATAAGGCTTTACAACCTAAGGTTCATTTACTATAAATACTTCCAAACATTATCGATCGCACACAAAATGTTCGATAAATTGCCTTTGAGTATTTTTATTGCTTTGTGTTCATTGGAAATAAGCTTTACAAATAGCTTTGCATTTGATTGATCCGTGATTTAATCGTTGTTGAGAAATTTATGTTTATTATCATTCCATAGGTTTACATTACGCATATCTGAGCTTTTCGATAGTAGGTTCGGTTAGACGATTCAATTAAGGTTGTCTCCGTTGTGCCATAAAACTTTTGAAAATCTATTTATGCCAAAAGTTCTGTTTTTAAATTTGTGATCTATTCACCCCCTAGATCGAAACCTATCTTCTAACAGGGATGAAAATGTTACGTTGGATGTGTTGTAACTTACTTGTAAGGCTAAACAGTAAGACTAGATCACACAACTTGTAACTTAATTTGTGTTCTAATAACTTGTAAGACTAAACAGTATAAAAGATTAGAAATGACAATATTAGAGCAGCCCGGTATAGCCATAAGTACTAGATAACTAGAACCCTAGATCACACAACAGAAACTTGCAGTAGCATCAACAACAAGTTGAGGTGAAAAACCTCGAACATTTCTCACTCAAAAACCATATCAGTTTCATCAACAGGTTGACAAATGTTGGACACAATGTTGGGACAACTGGTCCAACTTGTTAAACTAGTGCAATTACAATATAACAACAACAATGACATAATGGATAAAGCAATAAAATAACACATGAGAATTGATATCCCAGTTCGGTGAAACCACCTACATCTGGGGGCACTCTATCCAAGAAAAGAAATCCAGTACTTTGAATTAATACACTTAGTCTTACAAGAACCACTAAACCGTCAAAGCCTTTTCCTAATCCTAGTGTCTTTCTATTTAAGGATTGCCCCTAAATATGAGAACCTACTCACTTTCTTCTCAATCACATAACCTATGATTGGTGTTTACAAATCAAATAACCAATGTTGAATATTACAACTCAACTAAGACAGATCTTTTATGCCAAGTTACTAAAACATAGAGGTGTGCAATAGTAGAACCCACATTAATCAAGCTATGGAATTATATCGGATACAAGAAACAAAAGACTCAAACCTTAGCACAAAGAACCTAGTTTTTGCGCACCAAAAATCTTGCCAAACAATGAGAATTGAGTCTCCTTATATAGAAATATCTTCTGGGATTTTTCTCCTTGTGGATCTACATTTAATTCATCCAAAACATAGTTGAATAAGTTGGATATCATTTACTTCTCAAATCTCTTCAATCAAAATATATAATTTGTTCTATTTCAAATTCAAATTTAAAACACTTTTAAATCTAATTTGAACATATCGAGCTGTCAAACAAATCAATAAAACATTGCTAAAATAACTGCATCAAATCTGATTGAAAGCCAATATGAAAACCTAACAAACAATATCCAACTTGGCCTACTATCAAGGCAAGATGTTGTATAAAACATGTTGGAACATCGAGTTTATCATCTTGTAACAGTACATCTAAAATCAGCTCTTTTCTTTGACTTACATATCTTCTATTGAGAAGAGAATCTTGGATAGAAGAAATCAGAACCAACTGCAATTTCCATATGTATGTTACTAGGAAATCTGATGTTGCAACCCATATGTTAAAACATCTTGTTCAACATGTGTCTCTTCTGCATCATAACCAACTTGAGGAAACTCCGTGTTGTTTTGTATATTGCAGCAATCCCGAAAGGACCAACAGTCCCCCCTTTGGAAAATTTCGGAGAAACAACTCTTCAAGCACCAAACAACTAAGTATCAAAGATATAATTAGACTACCAACAGTAGTAGAAGAAGAATATCCAACATAGCCTACAATAGTAGCAGCAGAAACCAGAGCATAATTAATAAATTATGAGGTAGTTGCACACACACACACACACACACACACACTCACACACAATATCATGAGTTCTCTACACACAATGCTCCATAAAACATGCAATAATTCAAGATGATTTAGTCATGCATGTACCCAAGGTTATTACTCGGTATACAAGATTTAAAAGCTATTACTAACACAGAAAAAATCAGCACGCATAGTCAGGGCCTAATGTCAGGCCAAATACTTCAGCAAATGTGCACACAAAATTATACCAGAACAGATAATCCTAATCACACTAGTTAATACAAATCATACCAATAAGTACTAAGCACAATAGGATATGTTAGTTAAATCTAATGCACCACAAAGTCAGTAGACATTAGTTTGAACACATTACCCCCACACACCATTTCTCCCCCTTTTTTCCACAATTTGGCAAAGCTCTATTAGCAAAACATCAAAACATAATCTAGAGTATCTCATGATGAAACAAAATTAACCTAGTTTTCATCAACATCTAAGTAGGTTTATCTTCAATGCAAATCCAATCTTCCAAATCTTCTTTCAAAGTAACTATAGCAGAAAGGAATTGAACAAACTTGAACCAAATCTAAATAGCATGAGAATCCAACCAGTAGCACGCACAACAACATGACATATTGATATCCATTTTTCCTATAAGAAAATCAAAGAAACAACATTACCCTTTGTCTTTTTTTAGGAAAAACACATATTAAACACTTCTTAAAGATTACACCACACTAATGCACAATGTAGTTTCATGTCTCTACTATCAGGTTATTTTGTTGCCTGTTTTATCGCTTTCATTTGTGTTTTTATTATGATTCATTTATTCTCCTTCATAATTGGATTTCTCATGTTTAGCATGCATAAAACATTGGTTTGATTTGATCTTGATCTAAATGCTCTTTGATATATAGCATATGAGAGTGAAATGAAATCACCTTGTTTTTTTGGACACAATTTGATTCGAGGTAAAATCTCAAAAAGCTTTTTAAATTTTGAAAATTTGATATTTTACAAGATTGATTCGAATTAGACAGTTTTACACTTAATTTTTTACCCTGATCAAATTGGACAGTAGCTCAACTTAGGAATTTAATCCTTATCAGATTTTTCACTTGATCCTGATCATTTTCCAGGGAATAGATTTTGTCTGATTTGATACGAATTAAAATTTTTACATGATTCAAATCAATTTCAATTTTCATAAATCATGTTTAATTCTCTTTGATTTGATTTGAATAAAACTTTCAACATGTTCCGAATCAAATTGTTTTACATGAAAAATCATGTCAACTCTAGTCTATTTGATTCGAATCACATTTTGTTCTTGATTCAAATCAGAAAGCTTGCGATTTGAATCACAATTTCGCTTATCTGAATCAACTAGCATTTTTTTTTCTTTCAAAAAATTAAGTATTTCTTTCATTTTTGCTCATTGGATTCAAATCATATTTTTCTTGATTAGAATCTAATCACATTTTTTCAACCATTGTGTGTACTTCATTTCAAGAACATATAAATCATTTGATGTTATCACTCAAACATAAAATCTATCATTCTATTAAGATTTTTTAGTTTGATTTTGTGTGAAAATCAATTTCCTCTGTTTGACTGTTCAAAGTCTTGCTATGAATTTCTCACATCTTTAACTTCAATTGAGATCAGATCTTGATAACGAGATTTCTAAGATTCATTGAATGAGGCACATACTTGAAACTAACTATTCTTGGAGATCTTGTTGAGTTTTTAGGTAATTAGCAAGAAAGGGGGATTGTTGATTGTGGTGACAAATTCCAATGAAAAGAAGTAGGTTCTTCTCTCCAGCATTGCCTTAGTAGTAATTGGGTGCAAGGCTACAGATAAGGCAGAATTCTTCTCGGATCCTCAAGTAATATCGCCGCTCAAGGAATCTATATGATCAAGGTGTTGATAGCTACACACGAAGGCTTGGAGCAGAATTGATGTTATTGGAAAGTTTAAGAAACATATTAGACTAAAGATTACGTAAAAGAGTTTGGAATGTTTGATATATACAAGTCAAGATCCAAATTAGGAGATTTGTTTTATCAGTTGTAAATTGTGGATTGGTGATATTTTGAACTCTTGGAAATATTTTTCAAATAACAAGGAACTATGCAGGTTGTAATAGGAAATCATTGAAGAGTAAACGTAGGTCAAGCAAGGGCGAATTTTGTAACACCCTTCTAAACCCTGCGGAATATATACAAATAATCAGAGTAATTTATCATGCATCTCAGATAAGGGTGTCATATATCATTTCAAATCATCACACAGACACCTGTCATGCTCAATAACACTTAAAATAAATTCATGTTTTTCCTATACTTTCACATTAGCATGTAGCAGCGGATTTACTTCAGTCATAAATAGACATAATGAAAGTCTCATGCTCATCTCATTCATAATCATCACTTAGGCATAAAGGTCAATACTCCACATAATTCAAACAACAATAGAAAAATAAAGTAGAGTACATAAAGTAACTCTCAAGACATGAATCAAAATGTTCCTCAGTGTTACATAATCAGAGCACGACTCGACCCAAAATAAATAAGGACACTAAAGCAAGCTACTCCAATGGCTACCTTGCTAGAAGTAACTCTAATCTTCAGTACCTGAGTGATGTCGTACAAAAATCATTCTAACATAATGGTGAGAATTCACATAATTATCGAAATCATAAGATAATATATAATTTAAGGCATACAAGCATAATTACAATTATTCTCACACTTCAAAAGTTTCATCAGCATACTATCACGCAAGTAACCATACCATTCACAAGTGCATACTCATAATTCCACAATTTCACCAATTCAACAATTCACATAATACACATAATCTCATATTGCAACCAAAGACACCATGTGACTCGATGCAAGACTCAAATGCAACTCATGCATGTGGTACCAAACACTTGTTATTATTTTTCGGTTTTTACATTAAACCGGGTCCATCCCTAGACTAATAACACATAAAAAGCTCGTTCCCCAACCTTTCAAACCCCGCTCTAGGTTTGGGATAAGTCACTAGCTTCTACGGAACTAACAAGCATTGCCTCTTGACACAAATGATACGTTTGCAAATTCAACAATCATATGAAATTAATACCATTCCCTAATATGAACATTCATGCATATCTTCAACAATTCATCACACTTGAATTACCACACAATTACACATACTTGCACATTTTTATGAATCATACACACACGATTCACTTTTAATGGTATACAACACATTTTACAATACAATCACAATTGTATTATCATTACAACAAGAAATAACTATCATGCATTTCATGTTGTCACACCCAAAATATACTTATACAAGCACACACACAAGTATTCGATAAATTATCCATAAATAATTTCACAACCGGCAGCAAACAACACAACAATCCATTAATAGAACATATACACTATTGGCTCCCCAAACATATTAGATATAAAATATTGGGCAAACAAATCTCTGATATATACTAGGTTATAGCTCTATTTATTAAGTTTCTGACGCTTCAAACACAGATCAAAACAGACTTACGGATAAAAAATTATGATTGAGACAATCTCAGGTATAAAATCCGACGAACTGACACGGCCGCCCGTGTCAGGGGATACGACCCGTATCACTCCAAATTCTGAAAATCAGGTTTTTCACTCCAAAATAGGGGGGCTGACACGGCCACCCATGTTAGAGCCCAGAAAAACTTATTTTCACTGTCGGAGGCCTTCTGAACCACAACACATATTTAAGGATCCTACCATCATACATCATGAAATCATCAATTTCAAAACCATGGAAATTAGGGATTTTTATCCTAAATATATACTACCCATCATACACTATCATACAATCATAATAATCATATAAAAACCCACCCTTACCTTGATTTTTCTTGAATTTCTAGCTCTTCTTCTCTTCTCCTCTCTTCTCTTCTAGCATATTTTCCAACTTCTAACCTTATTCTATCTCTTTCTCTTATTTTATCATTCTCACAACTTTTTCATAATTTTTATTGGGCTTACTAACCCACTCTCTCAAATTCTATTCACACTCTCAATTAGGCCTAATTACTAATTTCTACCAATTCACTTTTTTATTCCACCAAATAAAACAATAAAAACAAATCAATTAAATCAATTAATTCAATTAACTCAAATAAATCAAATAAATCAATTATTTCAAATAATTCCAATAAATCAATTAATCCAAATAACTCAAATAAATCAATTAATTTATATAAATCTAATAAATCAATTAATTCATATAAATTAAATAATTCATACAAATTCAATAAATCAAATAATTTAAATAAATCAAATAAATCACTTAATTCAAATAGTTCATAAAATCATTCAATTAATTAATATAAATAAATAATTACTAAAATTGGGGTGTTACAACCCTCCCCCGCTTAAAAGATTTCCGCTTTCGAAAATTTCCTCAAACGAACAACTCAGGATAAGACTCCCTCATCTGACTCTCAAGCTCCCAAGTCACATTTCCACCAGCTGGTCCTCCCCAAGCTACCTTCACCAAGGCAATATCGTTACCTCGAAGTTGCTTCAACTTCCGATCCTCTATCCGCATAGGTGATGTCTCCACAGTCAGGTTATCTCTCACCTGCACATCATCTACTTGGACTACATGAGACGGATCCGCAATGTATTTCCTCAACTGAGATACATGGAACACATCATGGAGATTAGCAAGCGATGGCGGTAAGGCAAACCGATAGGCTACCTCTCCTATCCTCTGCAAAATCCGATAAGTACCAGTAAAACGCGGCGTCAACTTACGCGACTTCAACGCTCTACCAACACCAGTTACAGGAGTAACTCGAAGAAACACATGATCTCCCTCTTGAAATTCAAGTGCTTTCCTCCTCTTGTCATGATAACTCTTCTGACAACTCTAAGAAATCTTCATCTTCTCCTAAATTATCTTAATCTTATCAGTAGTCTGTTGGACTATCTCAGGTCCAACCACAACACTCTCTCCCGACTCATACCAACACAATGGCGTCCTACACCTCCTACCATACAATGCCTCAAATGGTGTCATTCCAATACTCGAATGAAAATTGTTGTTGTAAGTAAACTTAATCAAAGGCAAGTAGCTATCCCAAACTCCTCCTTTTTTCAACACACAAGCTCTCAAAAGATCCTCATGAGATTGAATCCTCCTCTCAATCTGACCATCTGTCTGCAAATGATAAGCAGAACTCAAACGCAACTTTGTACCCAAAGAACTTTGCAAACTCTCCCAAAATCTCAAAGTAAACCTCAGATCTCTATCTGACACAATGTTAGATAGAATACCATGCAAATTAACAATCCTCTCAATGTACAACTTCACTAACTTCTCCAATGGGTAATCCATTCTCATTGGAATAAAGTGAGCAGATTTCAGTACTCTATCCACAATAACCCAAATAACTTCACAATTACTCGGTGTTCTAGGTAAACCAGACACAAAATCCATTGATATGATATCCCATTTCCACTCTGGAATAGATAACGGTTGCATCAAACTCGACAGTTGTTGATGTTCGATCTTCGACTTCTGACAAATCAAAAAGGAATACACAAACTCTGCAATATCTTTCTTCATACAAGGCCACCAAAATACTTTCCTCAAATCTTGATACATCTTAGTATCACCTGGATGAATACTCAATCCGCTATGATGCCCTTCCTCAAGAATACATTTTTTCATCTCAACAATATCCTGAACACAAACTCTATCAAGACATCTCATGATACCATTTTCATCAATCCAAAAATTACCACCTCGACCTTGATTGATCAAAGTCAACCGATCTTCCAAACTCAAATCAGATTTCTGACCTGCTCGAATCTCATGAAGAATACTACTAGTAAGCTTCAACATACCAAGCTTAACTCTATAAGAAGTCTATTCATAAACCAAACTCATATCTCAAAATTGCTCAATCATTTCCAACTCTCTTACCATCATCATCGACATATGCAAAGACTTCTTACTCATTGCATCAGCTACCACATTTGCTTTACCCGGATGGTAATTCAAACCAAAATCGTAATCTTTCAAAAGTTCCAACCATCTCCTCTGCCTCGTATTTAATTCCTTCTGATCAAAGAGATACTTCAAACTCTTATGATCACTAAACACTTCAAATCTCAAACCTAACAAATAATGCCTCCAAAGCTTTAACACAAACACAACGGCGGCCAACTCTAAGTCATGCGTCGGATAATTTCTCTCATGCACTTTAAGTTTCCTTGAAGCATAAGCTATAACTTGCTGATGTTGCATCAACACACCTCCCAAAACCATCAACGAAGCATCAAAATACACAACAAATGGTTCTGCCGGATTCGAAAAAATCAAAACAGGAGCTGTCGTCAACCTTCTCTTAAGCTCTTGAAAACTTTCTTCACACTTTGCATCCCAAACAAAAGCTTGATCCTTCCTAGTCAACTGCGTCAACGGCAAAGATAACTTGGAAAATCCTTCAATGAATTTCCGATAATAACCTGCCAAACCACGAAAACTTCTAATCTCAAAAACTGATTTTGAAGCTTCCCATTGTGATACAACTTCAACCTTAGACGGATCAATTGTAATGCCTCTGCTCAAAATCACATGGCCAAGGAAACTCACATCTTTCAACCAAATCTCTCACTTAGAAAGTTTAGAGTACAACTGTTTCTCTTTCAACACAGATAACACAATCCTCAGATGCTCAGCATGATCCTCTTCACTCTTCGAATAGATCAAAATTTCATCAATGAACACAGCCATAAACTTGTCCAAATAAGGATGGAAAATCATGTTCATGTACTCTATAAGTACACCTGGTACATTAGTCACACCAAATGGCATCACGGAACACTCATAATGTCCATACCTTGTTCTAAAAGCAGTCTTATGAATATCTCCAGCCTTCACATGAATCTGATGATACCCAGATCTCAAATCTATCTTACTGAACATACTTACACCAACTAACTGATCCATCAAATCATCAATCCTTGGAAGTGGATACTTATTCTTGATAGTCACCTTATTCAATTGTCTGTAATCCACACAAAGCCTCATAGAACCCTCTTTCTTCTTAACCAACAAAACTGGTGCACTCCATAGTGACACACTCAGACGAATAAACCTCTTCTCAAGTAGATCTTCAAGTTGACTCTTCAACTCTTTCAATTCTGATGCAGACATACGATATGGAGCCATCGATACCGGACTAGTTCCAAGAACTAAGTCGATTGTAAACTCCACCTCACGTTCCGATGCTAAATCACTTATCTCATCAGGAAAAACTTCCAAAAAATCACAAACAATTGGCAAAGCACCAACTGCTCCACTTTCACTAATACTCAAAGTTGTTATCAACATAAACATCTTGGAACCATCATGCACCGACTCATTCACTTGCTTAGCAGAAATAAACAAGTCTCCTTCATTCTCAGGTTCAAGAAAAATAACCGTCTTATCACAACAATCTGTAAGCGCTTGGCTTTACTCCAAATAATTCATTGCACACACACCATATAAGCTCGCAAGACACGTCTATGCCATCCAACACGATCTCGTCTACTATTAACAAGAGATTAAGGGTGATCAGTTGCTCAATTTGTCAATAGACAGTCGACAATCACGATGGGGCATAAACCATCTTTACCAAACTTTAATAGCGTTCAATGACACACTGAGCCACCACTCCACACTTGAAGCATCTTGGAAAAGCACAAGTTTCTACTCCACTTGTTTCAATCCCACTCCTACAGACAAAGGTTAGAAAGACAAATGAGTACCGACAGTGTTTTCACACACATGTCACATACTAGGGGACAGAGAACATTAGACAACCTGGCCGGATGGATTGACCTGCTGGGATACCACTAATGTAACATCCTTCTAAACCCTGCGGGATATATACAAATAATCAGAGTAATTTATCATTCACCTCAAATAAGGGTGTCACATATCATTTCAAAACATCACACATACACCTATCATGCTCAATAACTCTTAAAATAAATTCATGCTTTTCCTATACTTTCACATTAGCATGTAGCAGCGAATTTACTTCAGTCATAAATAGATATAATGAAAGTCTCATGCTCATCTCATTCATAATCATCACTTAGGCATAAAGGCCAATACTCCACATAATTCAAATAACAATAGCAAAATAATGTAGAGTACATAAAGTATCTCTCAAGACATGAATCAGAATGATCCCCAGTGTTACATAATCAGAGCACGACTCAACCCAAAAAAAATAAGGACACTAAAGCAAGCTACTCCAATGGCTACCTCGCTAGAAGCAACTCTAATCTTCTGTACCTGAGCGATGTCGTACAAAACATCATTCCAACAGAAGGGTGAGAATTCACATAATTATCGAAACCATAAGATAATATATAATTTAAGGCATACAAGCATAATCACAATTATTCTCACACTTCAAAAGTTTCATCAACATAGTATCACTTAAGTAACCATACCCTTCACAAGTGCATACTCATAATTCCACAATTTCACCAATTCAACAATTCAGATAATACACATAATCTCATAATGCAACCAAAGACACCACGTGACTCGATGCAAGACTCAAATGCAACTCATGCATGTGGTACCAAACACTTGTTATTATTTTTTGGTTTTTACATTAGACCGAGTCCATTCCCTAGACCAATATCACACAAAAATCATGTTCCCTAAGCTTTCAAACCCCGCTCTATGTTTGGGACAAGTCACTAGCTCCCACAGAACTAACAATCATTGCCTCTTGACAGAAATGATGCGTGTGCAAATTCAACAATCATATGCAATTAAGACCACTCCCTAGTCTTAACATTCATGGATATCTTCAATAATTTATCACACTTAAATTACCACACAATAACACACACTTGCACATTTTTATGAATCATACACACACGATTCACTTTCAATGGTATACAACACACTTTACAATACAATCACAACTGTATTATCATTACAAAAAGTAATAAATATAATGTATTTCATGTTGTCACACCCAAAATATACTTATACAAGCACACACAAAAGTATTCGATAAATTATCCAAAAATAATTTCACAACCAGCAACAAACAGCACAACAATCCATTAATAGAACATATACACAATTGGCTCCCCAAACATATTACATATAAAAATATTTGGTAGACAATTCTCTTATCTATACTAGGTTATAGCTCTATTCATTAGCTTTCTGACGCTTTTAACAGGGACCAAAATGGACTTACGGAACAAAAGTTATGATCGAGACAATTCCGGGTGTAAAATCCAGCGAGCTGACACGGCCGCCCGTGTCACTCAAAAGTAAGAAAATCACGTTTTTGGACTCCAAAACAGGGGGGATGACACGGTCACCCGTGTCAGAGCCCAGAAAAACTCATTTTCACTGTCGGAGACCTTCTGGGCCTCCGATTTCGATTCCATAAAAAGTTCCAGTTCCAGAATTCGAAATACTACCATTATATGACAATTATAATAGCCCACAACACATATTTAAGGAACCTACCATCATACATCATATAATCATCAAATTCAAAACCATGAAAATTAGGTCCTAAATATGATACTATCCATCATACACTATCATACAATCCCGATAATCATATAAAAACCCACCCTTACCTTGATTTTTCTTGGATTTCTAGCTCTTGTTTTTGGCTCCTCTTCTCTTCTCCTCTCTTCTCTTCTAGCCTTTTTCCAAATTTTAACCATATTCTATCTCTTTCTCTTATTTTATCATTCTGACAACTTTCTCATAATTTCTATTGGACATACTAACTCACTCTCTCAATTTCTATTCATACTCTCAATTAGGCCCAATTACTAATTTCTACCAATTCACTATTTTATTCCACCAAATAAAATAATTAAAACAAATCAATTAAATCAATTAATTCAATTAACTCAAATAATTCAATTATTTCAAATAATTCCAATAAATCAATTAATCCAAATAACTCAAATAAATCAATTAATATATATAAATCCAATAAATCAATTAATTTATATAAATCAAATAATTCATATAAATTCAATAAATCAAATAATTTAAATAAATCAAATAAATCACTTAATTCAAATAGTTCATAAAATCACTCAATTAATTAATAAAATAAATAATTACTAAAATTGGGGTGTTACAAATCCCAATGCATTATAAATCTTGGTGTAATCTCTCTAACTATACACTTTCATTTATATTCGTAGTGATTGCATGCTAGGTTTTTCAATTATTTCGTATTATATCATTTTGTTCTTGATAGCGATTAATTACGTAAAGCTTAGGTTTTGTTGGAATTGGACAAATAGTCAAGCTAGCATTGTGATTGATAAATCTGAAAAAACTGATTGAATTTAAGATTCCACATCATGAATTAATTGTGTACACTTCTTGTAACTACACAAAGAGAATCAATTCATACCAAGCGTTTCATCTTTATAATTTTGGATATTTGTGAAACGAACTTTGTCATTTCTTAATCATAATGGATTGTATAATTTTCATTTTAGCTTCAAACCTTCCGCTCGTAACACATTATTGAAAAACACTTTGATTTTGGAAAACGGCGGTTGCATTTTTTAAATTTTGGTCTATTCACCCCCTCCCCTCTAGACCATTTTTCTACTTCCATATTCACACTCAACACAAAATAAACAAGTATTATCATAAAACATTATCAAAGAAGTGTGACCTTTTCCTTTTTCTCCCCTTATTTGTCTAAAAAGAGACAAATGACATAGGACCAATACTACACACGTTCTCTCAGACATTCTTCAGATAAAAGCAACACATAACTACTTATGAGCAAGATCCTTTCTTGAGTATCATCATATCATCATATCCCCCTAATTTTCACCATGTCATACAGGTTGACTGGCACGTCTTGGCTAAAATCTACATTCAAGTACCTATTGAGAGAGACATTTTTCACATCCATCTGATAAAGAGTGAACATGTTGCTGCAATACAGACCTGGCAACAAATGGCTTCAAGATGAATAATAGGAGTATAGTCTTCAGTATAACCTTGTGTTACAAGTTGAGCCTTCATTCTAGTAACAATATCATGACTTTTCTTGTTATTGTAATTAACAACCTCAACATTAGATACAACAAAATCAACCTCAACATCTTCATAGACATGATCATCATCAATCACATAATTATTCTCAAGCGTCACATCATCAAAATGTGGAATATATTGGGGAATAATGTCTAAGACATGTTTCTCGACATAGAACTTATACCTTACATTCAACACACAAAGAGAAACACCCATTTCAGCTTCACCAAACACAATACCTTGATTTTGAATAGTGAAAATTCCAGAATAATGAGAAGGAACCCCAATAATATGAATTATGCTATAATCACTAATCTTCTTTAGCTTCTTCTTCTAAATCACTGTTGGTTGTTCAATGTTGGGAGGACCTCCATCCTGATAATCAGTCTGCCCTCAAATGAAAACTCTTTGCATGAATCTCATACATTCCATACCTAGAAATTTAGAAATATGAGTAGGATGTTAAAGCATCTTGTATAAAATCTTGGTTTGCTTCCCAATTTGGTACTCTCAACAGATTTTGCTTTCTTCAATCATGAGATTTGACAATCCCTTGATAGCATCTTCAGATATGATATCCTTCATGCTCTTAAACTTGGACGAGGGCTGAGAGATCCACATATAACGGTTATCTTTGGATCTTGAACCCTTCGTTATCACCTATTGATCTTTGCTAGATACAAAACATTTAAACTTGCTTTAGCTAACATTCAGATCTTGATCACATAGTTGACTTATGTTGATCAAGTTAGTTGTTAATCCTTAAACCAACAACGCATCATCAAGACAAGGAAAAAAGGACTAACAAGTTTGCCTATGCCTTTTATTCTTCCTCTAGCTCCATTAACATAACAACAAAATTAGACCTTCAACTCTTCAAAATAGCTCTTTTCACCTGTCATGTGCTTTGAGCATCCACTATCAAAATACCAGTCTTCTTTTGATGAAACTCTAAGAGATGTATGAGCTATAAGACAAGTGACAATTTCCTTGGGTTTCAACACTTTCTTAGCAAGAGTTTTCTTACCTTTCTCCCTTATTGACCTTGGTTGACTATAAGACTGAGGATATCCATATAGTCTATAGTAAAAAGGTCTTATATGACAATATCTTCCACAGTGGTGACACCTCACATAATATTTCTTGCTGCCTTTGATGTGACGGAACACATGTTGAGCTAGATGGCTGGGACATGTGGCCCTTCATTAGAAACTCATATTTCTTTTCAGAAGTTACAAACCTCTTAGGGGAAAGTTTGACCTATTTGATCAAGGAACTGTAGTCAAACCCTATAGTATATCATAACCATTATTCGACATACAAACATATTTTGTCATATTATCAAGTTTGGACTTTAAAAATGTGACTTCCTCTTCCACTCTTACAATGGTTGAACAAAACATCTCTTTTTCAAGAAGTAGAGAACTTATGGTCTTCTTTTGTTTATCTTCTCTCAAGCAAGTTTCCTTCCATTCAGTGAGTATCTCTCTATATTTTTCCAGCGAGATCTTCTATTGACATCTCTTCATCACTAAACTCACCAGAAGAGTCATATTTCCTTGTAAAAGCCATCACTTTATCAGCTACTTCTCCTTCATTTTCGTCATCAAAATAACACCAAGTGATTGATAGTCCCTTTTTATGTTTCTTTAGAAAAGTATCACATTCAGTTTTAATGTGTACAAAGGCTTCACATTTAAAGCATTTAACTCCCTTGCCTTTGCCTTTGCCTTCTTCTAAGCTATTTCTCTAGGAACCAATGTCGGACTTGATGTCTTTCACATTCCTCCCCAAATATTTATCTAGTCTTCTTAAGGAATTGTTGACCTACCTTCCAACATAAGCTATAGCATGTGACAAGTCTTCTTCAGTATCATTATTACTTTGATCTTTATTCTCCTTAGTGTTGGATACAAATGCAACATATTTTTTCTTCTTTTCAAATCTTCCATTTAGAGAGAATTCAAATTTTTGCAGAGAACCAATGAGTTCATCTACCTTCAAGGTGCTTAAGTGTTGAGCTTTTTCGATTGTTGTAACCATCCTGTCAAATTTCTAAGGCAATGGTCTGAGGATTTTTTTGACCTACTTCTCTTCTGACATCTTCTCTCCCAAGGAAAATGAATTGTTGGCAATGTCTCTAAGTCTGATGTTGAAATCAGAGATACATTCATCTTCATCCATTCTTAAATTCTCAAACTTTGTAGCGAGAAGCTGCAACCTTGACATTTTAACCTTCGATGTGCCTTCATGGGCAGTTTTGAGAATCTCCGAAGCACTTTTTGCTTCAGTACATATGTTGATAAATCTAAACATGTTCTTGTCAACACCCTTGAAAATAGAATTCAAGACCTTAGAGTTTTCAAGAGTTCCATTATCTTCTGCATCATTCCATTCAGCTTAGGGCTTCAAACTTGTTGAACCATCTTGAGAAGTAATCACAGGAAGTTTCCACCCTTTAATTATGACATTCCAAGTTTTGTTGTCTATGGATTTGAGAAAGGATGCTACCTTAGTTTTCCAATAGTCATAATTTTTGCCATCCAAAATAGGTGGTCTATTGATAGACCTTCCATCTTTTGTGTTATCCATAAGAACATAAAATATCTTCCCTAGAGCTCACTCAAACAGAACAGGGTTCCTTCTCTGATGCCAATTGAAATTTAGTTCCTGAGGGGACAAATGTTGGGCACGATGTTGGGACATCTAGTCCAGCTTGTTAAACCAGTATGACAACAATATAACAACAACAATGACATAATGCATAAAGCAATAAAATAACATAAGAGAATTGGTAACCCAGTTTGGTGAAGCAACGCCTACGTCCAGGGGGACTCAACCTAAGGAAGAAAATCCACTACTTTGAATTAGTTCACTTAGTCTTACAAGAGCCACCAAACTCTATAATGTCCAAAGCCTCTTCCTAATCTTAGTGTCTTTCTAAAGAAATACTCCCACTAAATATGAGAACCTACTGACTTTCTTCTCAATCACATAATCCGTGATTGGAGTTTACAAATCAAATAACTAATGTTGAATATTACAACTCAACTAAGAAAAAAATTTAATGCCAAGTTACTAAAACATATATAGCTTACAACAATAGATTCTACACTAATCCATTTATGGCATTAGCTTGGAATAGAAGGAAAAAAAGACTCAAAGCCTACCATAAAGAACCTAGTTCTTGTGCACCAAAACTCTTATTAAACAATGAGAATTAAGTCTCCTTATATAGAAATTTCTTATAGGCTCGTTCTCCTTGTGAACTTGCATTAAATTTGTCCAGAAAATATCTAAATAAGTTGAATATGATTTAATCCTCAAATAACTCCAATTAAAAGTTATGATTTGTTCTATTTCAAATTCAAATTTAAATCATATTTAAATCTATTTTGAACATCTCCATTTGTCAAACAAATTAATAAAACATTGCTAAAATAACTGCATCAAATCTAATTTAAAGCCAATCATAATATGCAATAAAAAACATCCAACTTGGCCTGCTACCAAGGCCTGATGTTGTACATCACTTGTGTGAACACCGGGGTTCAGCATGTTGCATCAATACATGCAAAATAAACTATTCTCCCTGAGTTGTAGATCTTCTATTGAAGAAGGAATCTTGGATAGACAAAATAAAAAACAATTACAATTTCCATCGATCTATCTGTTTCCAAAAGATTAGATGTTGCAGCCCACATGTCAGAACATATTTTTCAACATGTGTCCCTTCTCCACTAGGACCAGCTTCAACAACCTCCATGTTGTTTTGCATAATGCAGTCAATCCTAAAAGGACCAGCAAAGTGTTAGGGTAGCACCTGTTATAAAAACACATGGTGGAAAATAGATTTTGGTGGTTTGAGCATGTAGAAAGAAGACCACTAGATTTTGTAGTAAGGAGAATATATCATATGAAGAGGAGTCACAAAACTATAGGTAGAGGAAGACCTAGAAAAACTATAACAAGAGCAACATCCACGGTTTATCCCACTAGGCGGGTGGCCGACTACCCTGAGTTAGTGGTAACCCTTTCAGAATCTTTTTAACACGTGGGAATACTCTCCATGACTCTAACAAATATTTCAACTGCAAGTACATCTAACGGTTCTCTGCAATTCACTCCTAACTAAAAGTGAGCTTTTTATTTCCTCTCTACTATAAATAAAGAAGGCTTCGAATTTAGGTAACAAGTTTCAAATTCAATTTTACTTCCCTCATCTCCCTCACATACTAACTTTAGATTTGGAGTGCTAACCTTATAGGTACCACCACTCCACTGATTCAGAAGCTTTAATCCACATTTCACCACCTCTTCTCATTTCATTTATGGTTCCCAAATGGATTAGTGGTGCCTTATATTGGAATCGACTTTTGATTCCTACAATTTCCATGATTTCATGTTTGCTCTCCTATTCATCTGCTTGTAACCTCCTTTTATCACCAAAACATGGGTATTATGAAAGAAATCAAAGATCCATGGCATTTCGATTCAATTAAGCATATTCTAAATTCTAATTCAAGTAGATTTTGATCTAACCATCCATGAAAGTTTCTACAACTTCGAGGGATGGTTGAATCTAAACCTACTAGATTTCCCATTACACGCGAGGCCATTGTTGCGTGCAAAACTGTCACTGCTACTCTAGCAGCAATCAAGGCATCATAAATCCTGGAGCGATAATTCCATTTCATTCAGATATGGTTCATTCTCTATAAATATCTAGATCTATTTAAGTTACTCAAATTAATCCTCCTGTTCCACCTCCAGTCTTGACACCTGAAGCATTTCTTGGACTCAAGGTATTACAAGAAAACTTTAGTTTTCAAGATGAGAAAGAACGGTTGAATAATATGTACAACCTCGTTTGACAACAAAATTCACACGCATTCGAAGAAAGGGTCTAACACCTCGAGGAGAGCCTCCATAAATCTCCATCTCAGGGAGACACTATTTAAGAGAATGTGTTAAGAGGACTATTCTACTGACCCATAGCTGATCGGGGAGAAGAAGGATGAAGCACTTAAGTCAAAAGGTCATAAAAGGATCAGGAAGCAACAGACTCCTCTCCGAATCATGGAGGGAGATCAGGGACGCCACGTTCCTTCCTCGATTTGAGCATTCTCTGTTTGTCTGGATTTTGGAGAGAAAGATACCAAATTCCATGGAAAAGTCTCCCAAGCTAGGTGAATATAATGGAAAGGTAGACGCGACTAACATGTTTAACTCGTCAATGAGCGACTGTACTACTTCAGCGTTGATGAAGTATTTAAATGTAAGTTGTTTTCCTTGACCTTGTTTGGCCCAACTTGCCTATGGTTCAACGGTTTACTAGATAGAAGCATTAAGTCCTGGAATGATATTTGTAAACGTTTCTCCATGCCCTTTACTATCGGGAATTGAGATCCAATAAGTAAATCCGCTATGAGCGGAATCATCCAAGGTAAGAATGAAAGCTTACGATCTTACATCAACAAGTTCACATAAGTCGTCGTTGAAATAGAAGGGGTCGGGGAGGGCCTTCAATGTTAGATATTTGAGAACGGCCTCATGAGGGACCATTCCTTATGGTTGAACATAAGGAGAAGAAAGTGAAGACCATCAAAGAGATGCTAACCATGGTCGAGACTTATATGCTCCTAGAGGAAAAGATGAATGTGCGCTTCAACAATCCCGATTTGGTTGAGGCCCACTCTAGTCACCTCACCAGAAAGTATTCTCACTGATGCGAAGATGATTATGACCAGGGTATGTAAGGGCGGTATGAAAAGTACACCCCTCTGGTAGTTTCTAGGGAGAATATTTACCGCGACTGCACCAACACCCAATTTCAGAAATGAGGAGTCTAACATCTTGGCCCCCGCCAAATAAGCATATTTCGTCGATAAATTGAAGTACTGATACTTATATAAAGGTCACAACTACAACAACGATGATTATATCTAGTTTAAGGATGCCATTGAAGGACTGGTTAAAAGGGGTCGGCTAACTGAATACGTCAAAGGGGGCAAGATAGATCAGGTGGAATCACCTAAAAGTAAATCTCACTCGAAGACAACAATTGCTGGGACCAGTGGAAAAATTAAGGAAGTTATCAAGCGAAAATGTCCTTTATATCGCCACCATCACTGGATGAGAACCTCAGGAAAATCTCCCCTCCAAGGGAACTATGAAGAGGAAGATCGTCAAAATATTGGTCGTTCGCAAAAAGGATGTAAGTACGTCAATGAAGATTTCTGTCCAACCCATTTTAGGATTATGGGACTTAGGGATGGTCATCGTGTCCCCCAATGAAATTTCCCCTAGTAATCATAGCTATAGTAGGGAAGGTTGATGTTTCCCGAATCCTCGTTGATGGCGGGTAATTCCTGTGATATTAAGTACTTGAAATTATTCGAGAAAATGGGCCTTAAAAGAGGCCGCTTATGGTCGTATAAAAGTTATAACCTCCACGTATTCAAAGGAACAACCTTCCTTCCTTGGGGCTATTTGGAGCTGATGGTTTTCGTAGGCAATGGAAAAGACATCCAGATAATTGATTCATTATTCCTCATTGTTCCTTTTAGGAGTGTCTATAATTGTATCATAGGAAGGGCCTTTGTTGCCACGTTGGACGTTGTAGCCTTGCAGGTGAACCTCAAGTTCAAATATCACAGTCTTCAGAGGGAAAAGCTCACCATCAATGTTGGCCTCGAGGATGCTAAAAGCTTCTATCAAGCTCTATAGAAAGATCTAGAAGAAGGAATGGCCATGGAGATCAATGTATCTTCCCTCACTAGACAACTCAGCAGGATGGGATTTGTCCTCCAAGAAGTGGCTAGGTGGCTAAAGAGAGAAATAAGACTAAGCAGCAGCTAGCCCCTGATTATGTTCTCTTATCCTATTCATATTTAATGTTGTGATTGTATAACCATCACCTTTATGTACATGGATATTTTTCAAATATGAATGAAACATGCTAATTTCTAAAATATCCATTTGTTTGTGATTGTGAAAAGTAACTGCGAAGCCGGGTATGATCGATGTGATCGAGGATCAATACAAAGAAAATAAGGGGTGCTGCTGGAGACGCTTTGCATGTTCGGCCATAACAATCAAATTTTCACTGAAGTTATGGGTGTTGTAGGAGATGCTTTATACGTCTAGCCACAACATTCAATTCCCCACTGATGTCAGGGATTCTGCCGAAGACGTTCTCCACGTCCAAACACATCAATAAATCCCCCACCAAAAGTCAAGGGTGGTTCTTAAGACACTTTGCATATCCAGCTACAACAATTAATTTCCCACTAAAAGTCGGGAGCGTTATCAGAGACGCTACAAAAATCAATTCCCCACAGGAAATAAAGGTTCACCCCTTGCGCTAGCCACTCCAAAGGCCACAGTGGGTTGGCCACATGTCTACCCCTGACCATTTTCCTGGGAACACCCTAGTGGCGCCCAATTAACTTTGAGGGAATACCTCATAAGTTCGGCCAAGAAATGGAGCTTTGCACTCAGGATCCTACAAATACGCCTTATACAGATAAAAAAGTATTTCATTCCAAAAGAGATAATATATACATATATATGCCCCCGTTATAGGGTATTCCACTTGAAGTACATAAACAAATAAAACATGGAAGCAGCCGACAGGGTTACACCCATAGATTAACAATCTCTCCATCATTGAGTATTTGATATGCTTGTATTTGATCCCTCGAGATAACTATTGGGTGATGAAAATGCTCCACTTGCTGCTAAACATTTTCAAACGACTTTAAAACTTCCTCATGGATAGAACTCGTACAGTCGGCCAACTACTGAGTCAGATAAGGATTCTAAAGACACAGGTACTCTAGTTCCTCATGATAAAAGGATATATTGTCTCGAATAGAAGTTAGACCTTTGTTCTTTACCACGGTCTTAACCAGATGGGTTACATATTCGAAGAGAGGACCAACAAGATTTAGGTGAAGCACAACGTTGCTTACCCCCGGTGAAAGAGGTAGAATCTATCTTTACTTCCTCTAGGTACTTATCATGTTAAAGCTTTAGATCACGAACACTCTCCTCTAAATGTTTCTCCTCGAAATGCTGCTAGTCAGACCAAAGAGCTTCACAACAGCCATTTCAACTAAGACCAAAGTAGTAGAGGAAAACTGGGTTTATCGAGCCAAAGTTGCTAGTTGTTCCTCCAAGAAAAGCCCAAACAAGTTGGCCATATATTCAGAGTCCTCTTCTGAGGGAGGGTGCGATGATCTCTAAAGAAGCTTGAACTCGACCCTGTCAGCAACAGACGAGTATGAAGGAATGATACATTTGGAAAATGTAGAAGAGAACCTAAAGCAACGTCACTCTCGGCTGACCATATACCTCGCTTCAAATGGAAGAGATTTACTTCACTTTCATATCATTTGCACACCATCATAATCAATGTTAGAATAAATAGGTCATGAGTAAGCGTGTTAAAAAAAAATCCAATATTTTCCTGAACTTACCAAAGATGACTCTTCTTCCCAATAACGAGCTTTTATTAGCAATTGAACATCTATGAGGCTCTTAAAGCATTTTCGATCAGCCTCTTCCACGGGGAAACCTTTGTCAAAGTAACCAAGATTGGTGATGAAGTTCATCAGCCATTTCATTTGGTACTAAGACTCATCAGAAAGATCATCCACTTTATATACGTACACATTGTTCCCATTAAGGAAATGACTTTCAGTCCGGTACTATGGAAATAGCTCGTTGCACAGTCCCTCCACTCCATCCTGATTGGTGCAAACCGTGACATAAACCTCAAGGCCGATCGGGGCAAACAGAAATAATCGACCATGTATGACACCCTCTAAATCACATAACTGTGTCGACATATAAAGAGATGAAAGAAGAGGGTCACATAAGGCTTTCATTTGAAGTCCTCAAACCGATGCTTATAAACCTTCACGTATACCCAACTTGCAAGATGAAGTGCGAATGAGATAATGTATGATTCTTAAGGATTTCTATCTCAAAAGAAATGAAAGGTAGATGAATACCCAGAGTGGAGAAACATCCATAAAAGGGAATGACATAATAGCCATAGTTGTTGCATATCCTTTCATCTTCGGTGAGAGTCATGATTCCTAATATGAAGATGGAAGACTTTAGTAAATGTGTCATCAATACCACCTACTTTAAAAAAGAAGAAATGGTATAACAATATACAGAGTCCACCCAAGAAGATGTAACAATCTTCTAAGATTTGTGTGCATTATTTTGCGATTTTTACCCATATTTCGCTAACGTTTTAGTTGTGGGTAACTGAAATGCTAAAGAAGTAGATTACTACTAAAATGGAAAAAAGTCTCAAAGAAAGAAACACTAATTCTTTAAATACTATATTATATCTTATAAAAGGAAATGTGTCCTACCAAACACGTCAAAACTGCAGACACACAACACTTAAGTGTTTCGTTTCCCATGAGTCATAATGATGACAATACCAAATAGACGTTTAAAATATGGATCATTAAATAAACAAATCCCTAGAACTGAAAATTTTTCTTTCGCCCTACCAAACACAAAAGCGAGAGTCGACAGCAACCAAAGATGATGTAAAAAAAGCATGCCTCGTCAAGCAAAGACACAGACTTAGGAGGCAACTCTTATGGGCCTGTCATATTGACCCCGACCGACCGTCTTGAGGGACTGGTAGTCCTTCCTGAATCTTCTCAGCATGCAAAATTCTCCTCATGACACTAACGAAGATTTAAACTGCAAGTACATCCAACGACTCTCCACAATTCACTCCTAACTAATAACGATTTTGATATTTTCTCTATACTATATAAAGAGAAGGTGCCAACTTTAGATAACAAGTTTCAAATTCAATTTCACTTCTCTCTTTTGTCTCACATAGTGACTTGAGAGTTGGAGTGCTAACCTTACAGGTCTCCCACTTCACTACTTATGAATCTTTGATTCAGGGTTCATTACCACTTCTCATCTTAGTTTTTAGTTCCTAAGCGGAATATATATATATATATATATATATATATATATATATTGCACATGCTAAATATATTTGATGCCAAGTTGAGTAGTCGGATAAAGTTGAGCACGGACCAGACTACAATAGCAGGAAAGATCGCACAATGAAGAGAGCTAAACAAGCCTCATACACAACCCGGGCCGATCAGGGAGCCCGACTCCCACCATGCCGAGTTCTTATAAGGCTGGGTACCACACCCCACCAACCCGACACTGATGCCGGACAAAAGCTCGTCAAATGCCACTCCAACTTCTGTAACGGCGGTGGCGCATCAATACAGATGTTACCAAGAGCTTCAAAGCCTGTATTCATGGAAGGAGGTTACGACAATGATGGCCACATAACGCCAGAAGGCCAAAAGACTTCTCTTAATGGCTTGTATTAATAGAAGACTATATAATGGGGCTCCCGCGTGAGGGTTAAGCAAGACATTCATCTTGAAGCAATATACAACACCTGTATAGCCCTTAAATCCCCAAATATTCATCTCAACATACTCAACAGTATAGACAGCATAGCTCTCTTTCTCCAACGAGAAGGAGAGTTAGCACTTTTGGTGGTCTAACCATTTTTGGCTAGAACATTTGGAGCCCACTTTAGGGCCTAGGTAAAATTTTTCCAGGCCACACCCCTCACTAACGACATAACTTCTAAAGGAGATCCTCCAGACATGGCTCAACTACTAGCTATGATGGAAACCATGAGACAATAGAATGAACGCTGCAAGATAGTTTACAAGAGCTGCAGCAGCAAAGTCAAGCTGACGTTGATAGTGAGGAGGAGGTTCTCAAACCTCAACCTCTCTCTTAAGAGATCTGGGACGACCATGTACCCGAAAACTTCAAAGCACCATCATTAGCTTCTTATGATGGGAAGACAGATCCTCAAGAGCATGTCACTGCCATCAATAATTAGATGGCCATAGTTGCCCCTTCAGACTCACTGAAATGCAAACTCATGACCGGAACTTTGAAGGATGTAGCCCTAAGATGGTACATGAGCCTTCCTCGGCTCTCCATCATAAGCTACCAGGACCTAACTAAGAAGTTAGTACAACATTTCTCGGAAAGCAAACACCAGAAGGTATCCACGACTGCATTGTTCAGTGTTCGACCGAAGCAGGCGGAACCACTACGTGAATTGGCTCGGTTCAATGAGGAAACCCTCAAAGTATCTCATCTGAATCAGGAGATGTTTGTGGGGGCTTTTCAACATGGATTGCGAGCCAGGCAATTCAACGAGTCATTGGCTCAGAAGCTGGCTATCATCATGGACGAGACACTACCCGAGCCGAATGTTACATCAAAGAAGAAGAGAGTAACCAAGAGAAAAGATCCCGAGACGACAATGAAAAGACAAAAAGCAAAAAAGATGTGTCAAACAGGAGGAAAGAGCATCCTCGGGGAGCTGCGCGTGAACGACATGCTCCCATACCATACAGATAGCCATACGAGCCAAACAGAGACCTCACCCCGCTAAATACAAGCAGGGGAGACATCCATAAAGAAGTCGGCCACATGAATCTATTACCTGAGCCTCAACGTACCAAAAGAGGCAACGCAATCATGGGAAGGCAACCTAAGGCTTGGTGTAATTACCACCGTATACGGGGACATCACACTGAAGATTGTCAGCAGCTGAAAAAGGAAATTGAAGCCTTAATCCAACCTCTTGGCGTACGTGAAGGATTCCCGACAACAAAATAACAAAAGAGGTCTTATCCAAGACGATCAAGGACCAGAAAAAGTATCCCGGAAGAAAGGTTTGGATGCTGAAGAGGGTCACGAGACAAAGACAGCCCGGCACACCCTATACACCATTTTTGAGGGGTTTGCTGGGGGTGGAGAGACAAGTTCAGCCAGAAAGAGATATGCTAGAGCAGTTATGTATATTGACCAGAAATCCCAGAGAAAACGGAGGGCAACTTAGATGCTGTAACATTCTCTAAACAAGACGCCATAGGAGTCTTGGCGCATGAGAATGATCCTATGGTTATCAAAGTACATATAAGAGATTGGAGTGTGAAGATAGTACTGATAGACCCTGGAAGCTCAGCCGACGTATTATATTGGGATGCATTCAAAGGAATGGGGCTTGATGCGACCGAGTTGTTACCATTCAAAAGCACTCTAGTCGGATTCTCGGGAGAACAGGTTCAAGTGCTCAGACATCTAGCATTACCGACTACCTTTGGTAACATGACAAATGCAAAGACCGTCCGAGTAAGGTACTTAATAGTCAATGCCACTTCACCCTATAACATTATTATAGGCCGACCGTTATTCAACGCCCTGGAAGCTTCGCTTTCAACCTTATATCTGACAATGAAATTCCCAGTTGGAGATGGTCGGGTTGGAATTGTCAAAGGCGACCAGGGGTTGGCCAGAAAATGTTACAAGGACAACTTGAAGTTGAAAAGAAAGGAGCCCAGAGGAGAAGCAGATCCCAAGAGTTCCCTCAAAGTCAACCTGGTCGACATTGATCCACGTGATGATGCAGTTAAAGAGAATATAGTCCCCAACGAAGAAACAAAGCAAGTTCAAATTGGGCATCTGTCATCCTATGTTACACACGTCGGAGTCAACTTGTCCCCGGAAGAAGAGAAAGAGATCGTCCAAGTACTAAAAGACAATGTGGACTTTTTCGCATGGAAGCCCTCAGACACGCCTGGGATAGATCCCAATTTCATGCGTCATCATTTGGAAATCGACCCAGACGTCAAGTCGGTCTCTCGAAGGAAAAGAAAGGGTGGCGATGAAAAGAGGAAGGCAATAACATAGGAAGTCGAGAAGTTGTTACAAGTTGGGTTCATCAAGGAGGTCAAATATCCAACTTGGTTATCCAACATAGTGATGGTAAAAAAGAAATCCAGAAAATGGGGAATGTGTTTGGACTTTAAGGACCTCAACAAAGCATGTCCTAAAGATCCGTACCCACTGCCAAATATTGATCGACTAATAGATGCTACATCAGGTTTCCGTCTACTTAGTTTCATGGATGCATATTCCGGATACAACCAAATCTGCATGAACCCCATTGACGAACCAAAAACTGCTTTCATGACCCATCAAAGCAATTACTACTATGAGGTCATGCCTTTCGGACTCAAAAATGTTAGGGCTACTTACCAGAGGTTAATGGATAAGGTATTCGCTACTCAGATAGGGAGGAATCTGGAGGTCTATGTAGATGACATGGTGATCAAGACGAATCAAAACCGGTCACATGTGAAGGATCTAACTGAAACCTTCGCGTCCATCAGAAGCTACAACATGAGACTGAACCCAGACAAATGTACCTTTGGAGTACAAGCTGGGAAATTCCTTGGATTCATGCTCACCAACCGAGGAATAGAAGTAAAGTCGGACAAAAGCCAAGCGATAATAGATATGAGAAGTCCAACCACTAAAAATGTGCTCCAAAAGTTGATAGGGAGGTTGGCGGCGTTGTCACAATTTCTATCATGCGTAGGGGATAAGTCAATTCATTTCTTTTCAGCCATAAGGAAATCTAAGGAGTTCGAATGGACAGAGGTATGTAAAGAAGCTTTTCAAGAAGTAAAGTGTTTCCTATCCTAACCTCCTGTCTTAATAAGGCCTAAAGAAAACACACCACTTGTCCTATATTTGTCGGTCACTGATAAAGCCCTGAGCTCGGTTTTGGTACCAGATGGAGAAGATGGAGAGCGACTTGTATACTTTATCAGCAAAGTCCTAAAAGGAGCAGAGCTAAGGTACCAAAAGATTGAAAGTTTAGCACTGGCAGTAGTCATTACAACACAGAAGCTGAGACATTATTTTCAAGGTCATCCCATCACAATAAAGGCGAATTACCCAATTAAACAGATACTAAGAAAGCCCGACTTGGCAGGACGGATGGTCAAGTAGGCAATAGAGCTTTCCGAATACGACATCAACTTTATACCCAGGACCAGTATTAAGTCACAGACACTGGCCGATTTTGTGGTTGAGTTAAGTGCACCGGCTGGAGAAGAAATCTCAAATAGATGGATCCTTTATGTAGATGGATCTTCAAATCTTAAGGGAAGTGGAGCCGGGGTCATTTTGGAAGGACCCAGAGAGCTAACATTAGAATACTCTTTATGTTTCAATTTTCAGGTTAGTAACAACCAGGCGGAGTACGAAGTCTTGATTACTAGAATGAATTTGGCAAAGGAAGTCGGAGTATCAAAATTGTTGGTCAAAACTGATTCCCAACTAGTGGTCGGACAAATGAAGAATGAGTACCAGGCAAAGGATTCCATCCTAATAAAATACCTTCAAAAAGCTTCAAGAATATCCAAAGCGTTCTCGGAATTTGAAGTCGTCCACATCCCAAGAGAAGATAATGCCCGGGCCGACCTCTTAGCCCGTCTAGCCAGCTCAAAAAATTCAGGAATAAATAAGACCGTGATTCAAGAAGTTCTCGAAGCACCCAACATTCAATTAGAAGAAGTATTAACCATAGAGAATGTCCAAGGGTAGATGAGACAGTTACTTGACACAAGAAGTTTTACCCAAAGACGTCAACGAAGCTCGGAAGATTAGAAGGATAGCTTCCCGGTATATCATAACCTTGGACACGCTGTATAAGATGGGAAGGTTAACACTTATGCTCAGATGTGTGTCCGAGTCTGAGATAGAACAGGTAATTAAAGAGGTCCATGAAGGAGCCTGTGGTAGCCACATCGGCGGGAGAACACTATCAGGAAAAATCCTAAGAGCCGGGTACTACTGGCCACATATGATGCGAGATTGCATCAAATATGTTAGCAAGTGTGAAAAATGCCAAGTATTTGCTCCATTCAAACAGTTACTAGTTGAGTCGCTTCATCTGTTAGATGTGTCAAACAAAGATATTGATATTGTTCAGACTCTTGAAGTTGAATACTCAAAAGATATATAAGATAATGTTTCAACAAACAAAGGACCATCTTTTAAAATATAGAAGTATTATCCTATAGAAAATATGATTGGAGATTTCAATGAAGAAATCATCACTAGATCCAAAGAAGCTATTGTCAACATGTGTTTTATCTCTAAAATTGAACCTAAAAATGTTAAATAAGCCTTATATGATGAATATTGGATCAATTTCATCATGAAGAACTTGTTCAACTTAAAAGAAACAAAGTATGGGAATTGGTTCCTAGACCTGATTCAGTCAACATCATAGGAACGAAGTGGGTCTACCAAAATAAGTCTGATGAGAATGGTAATGTGAAAAGGAATAAAGCTCGATTAGTGGCTAAAGGATACACGCAAATAAATGTATAGACTTTGATGATACTTTTGCTCCAATTACTCGCCTTGAATCTGTCAGACTACTGTTGGGAATATCATGTCTCTTGAAATTCAAGCTATACCAAATGGATGTTAAAAGTGCATTTCTAAATGGATTTTTGAATGAGGAATATGTTGAACAACCAAAAGGATTCATTGACCCTGGTGCTCTAAATCATGTTTATAATCTAAAGAAGGCTCTCTATGGGTTAAAACAAGATCTAAGGGCTTGGTATGAACAACTTACATAATTTCTCACTCCAAATAGTTACCGTAGAGGTGGCATTGATAAAACTTTTTTGTCAAGACAGAAGAAGGAAAACACATGATTTCTTATATTTATGAGGATGATATAGTGTTTGGAGGAATGTCAGATAAGATGGTAGAACATTTTGTTCAACAAATGTAGTAAAAATTTGAAATGAGTTTTGTTGGCGAACTTACCTTTTTGGGTATCAAGTTAAAGAAATGAAAGAACGTATACTTGTGTCCCAAAGTAAATATGCCAAAACATTGTGAAGAAGTTTGGACTTGAGAGTGTAAGACACAAGCGTGCACCTGTTGCAACTCATATCAAGCTAACTAAAGATGATTTTGGAGTTGATGTGGATCAAACTCTTTATAGAAGTATGATTGGTAGTTTGTTATACCTCACATCTAGTTGCCCTAATATTACTTTTTCAATAGGGGTATATGCTTGTTACGAAGAAAAACCAAAAGTTAGTCATCTCACACAAGTTAAAAGAATCACAAAATATATAAATGGAATGAGTGACTATGGTATCATGTACTCTCATGACACCAATTCCATTCTAGTTGGGGATTGAGATACAGACTGGGAAGGCAATGCTAAATATAGAAAGAGAACTTATGGTGGATGTTTCTTCTTGGTAAATATCTCATTTTGTGGTTTTGTAAGAAGCAAAATTGTGTGTCATTATCCACTACTGACACTGAGTACATTGCAACTGGAAGTTGTTGCACACAACTTTTATGGATGAAACAAACTTTGAAAGAATACAATGTCGATTAAGATGTTATGACATTATACTTTGACAACTTGAGTGCTATTAATATTTTGAGAAATCAAATTTAACATAGTCAGAAGAAACACATTGACATTCATTACCATTTCATTAGAAAGCTAGTTGAAGAAAAATTAATTACTGTGGATTATGTATCAACAGAGAATCAAATTATTGGCATAATCCCAAATACATTAGACGCTACTCAGTTTGGAAAACTATAGAATTCCTTAGGCCTGTGTATTATTGAGAATCTCTAGAAATTAATTTTGAGATGACACGGGAGTTATTGTGTCGTTCTTTTGTCTCTCGTAACTATCATGTCCAAGGCATGTGTGTTACTTTTTGTCTTGACCATTAGCATTCCTAATAAAAAAATTATTCAAATTAACTTCTATTGGTTGGAACAAGGCAAGAAACCAATACCTCAAACAAAGAAAAGACAACAACAAAAAAAGCCAAGAAAGTTAGTATGGAAGACAAGCCAGTGGTCAACATGAACATTGTCAAAATCAAAGGAGTTATCTTAGGAGAGAAGCTCGATGGAAACGCCGGGGGTCCTCCGTAACACCCTAAACCCGGAAACGTAAATAATAAGAATTACTCGACAATTTAAGGTGTAACCAACAACACTCAATAACAAATTTTAGCAATTATCAACATGCAGTAAAAATCATATTATATCCACTTCAATTTAAGCTCCATAAGTAAAGTATTAAACTTCAAAACACCAAATTAAAAATTAACTCAAAACACGAAAAAAAACTCCTTGTTCTCGATGTTACAAGATCAGAGCACTAAAACTACTAAATCGTGATAAAACAAAAACTAAAACCAAAGTATAGCTACAACAAGCCACCTTCCACACACAACAACAACTTTAATCATGAGTATCTTCAAGATGTCTATGGTGGACAACATTCAACAAATGAGTGAGAAACAACTTCAATATGAACGGTGTAAAGAATGCAAAGGTAGAGAAATACGCAACATATCATACATCCAATACACAGTTAACATTACCATTATCTCACACCCATTTCACAATAATATGCAGTGATATATGTAATATGACTCATGATACAACGAGACACTTATTCATGTGGTACTAACTCAAGATTTGGTTCTCTCTGGAACTGGGTCCCCCTTTCTGAACCCATGAGTGACCCCTTCTGAGCTCCAAGCCCCTTCTAATCTTGGGACAAGCCACTAGCCCCCCCCCCCCCCCCCATTTCTGAACTAGTGAACATGCTTCTTTCAACGAAACGGAAAAATGATGCATGTCCATACAAATCAATGCAACAACTGTAATAATGTTTAGGGCCCCTTTCTGACCATAATAACATGCATTGACACACAATATAATCCCCCTTATGAATTATTATCCACCAATAATAACAATAATGCACACCAACAAATACATAATTAATCACCATATAATCATGTATTTCACAACAATGATAATCATATTCGCATCAGTTAACAACACAAAATAGTACTGTATGTATCTCATTCCATTGATACGTAGAAACAACGATGGGTACGAAAACCAATTACTAATCAACAACAGTAATTCTACCATAGTTAATTAAATTCATGTTAATTAATTAATTAACAACATCAACATAACCAAACAGTAGCTATACATCACCCATTAGCAGAAAACACCTCAAAAATCTAAACCAATAGTTCAGACAATGCAACAGGGACGAAAACGCCCCTTCTGACAGCATGACGCGTAACCTGTCACTTGCCCAAAACCTCCAGACCATCATAATATTGACGATCAGCTTGGAAAATAAGCCTGGAGACCACGAAGGTTTCCCAATCAGAGCGCTGACGCCTGTCAGCATCTAAAGGTGCATGACGCGTAACCTGTCATCTAGTTGACGCCCTTCACCCTACACCAGAATGTAAAAATACAATTTTTTGCCGAGAGAGTCCCCTTGACTCCAAAATCTGATCCCTAATCACCCTAATACGTCCAGAAAATTATAGCATAGGTTATAACATCATAACAACGTGATAAATCACAAAATTTAACAATTGTTTTACTAATTTCATCAAAATCATGTTTATGTTAAAACCTTCAACAAATCCAACAATGGAATAAACATCATATATAAAAAAAGAATATTACACATACAATTCAGTCGCGAAAATTGAATAACCCCACCCTAATTCATAAATTTTTAGAACAACACACAACAATCACAATTCATAAGAGTCTCACATAATTCCTAATGAGAGTAAGGGTCTCTCTTCTCTACCCATCGTGTTATACACCCATATTAAACCCCTTTCTCCCCCTTTACCATATGTTCCTTGCAAAATTCTGAATTGATCAAGAATGTTCTCCCCTCTTTAAGTCATAGCCTTGTTCTTTCTCCCTCTCTCAAAATTCTAATTTCACGTACTGACACTTCTAGGTCTCTAACCCCTTTTTAATTCATAAACCTAATTTAATCTTTAGGTAATTACACTAAGGCCCAACTTATGTCATAACTTTCACCATTTCCCTCATATTCTCTAATTTCCTACATTCCACCTAAAAACCTCTTTTTCTAATTTTTTTTATTAATTAATCAAAACAATTATCTATTCTAATTATTTTAATTATTCTAATCTTTCTAATCCTTCTACCACCCTACAAACGCTCTCACTACACTCCACCAATGCCCCACATACACATACAACTCAATATACATATTTTATTAAAAGCACACCAAATACTAATTAATTAAATAAAAAAATATATTTGATTAAATAAATTTATCAAATTTCGTGGTGTTACATCCTCCCACCGTGAAACCATCAAAAGAAATCAGAAAGAAGAAACTGAAGAAAAATGGTGACCACTCTACAACAGTACCATTAAAGAAGACGAAAATAAAGCCTATAATATCAGTGATGTTCCTAGTAATCAAGTTAACACGGCAGATCAACCTTCGAAATAGGTCCTTGAAATCGCGTCACTTCAAATGGTATAACAAGACATCAATCAAGGTAATGTCTCTAAAACCAAAACCTCTAATAATGTTGTTGAAAATATGTTGGAAAATGATGCTAAGGTTTCCAAACCTAGTACTGAGACTCAAGATATTGATTCGGAAAACCTAACTCAAACCCTAGATTCCCTTCATGACTGTGACAAGCCTCTTAGGGAAGACGATATTGAAGAAATACTAGGAGAAAATTTTGTAGAGGAACTATTTCTGGATGTACCAGTAATATATACTTTCCATAAGGACATTCTAAATGGGAAATATGTTGATAGTAAAGACTCAAGTGATGAAGAGCCTAGAGTTAAGCAAGATAATGTTGTGAACAATGTTGTCAACATGGGTAACGACAACCCTTAGAATGTTACAGAAAAATGTGTAGAAATAACCTTTGATGATGGAAATGGTAGTGAAGAATCAATATTGAGAAAGATTCTCTTTAGGAATAAGCTGAAAAAGCAATGGAAGACCTTTACGACAAAGAAGTTTAAGAGAATGATGCTGATGAAACCTAGGAACTTGATATGGGAAATCAAGATTAGACAATTAATCTGATATGTTGATTAAGATGTTGATAACAATGTGAGTAATAACATTAAAGTAAATACTGGTAAACCTGTGAATGATAATGAAGACCTTGTTTATGAGAATGTTGACATGGATGAAGTCTGTGTTGATATTAATAACAATAAATATGTGAGTAAAAAGTCTGCAAAAAAAACTAAAAAGAAGGCAGATAAGAAGAAAGATAACTCTTAAGCATAGGAAGACTCCTTCCAAGAAAGAGTCTACTCATGCCAAGGAAAACAAGACAACCAAAAGGAAAGAAATTTCTGGAAAGAAGAAGAAAGTTGTAGAAATTAGTGAGAAGATTGAAAGAAAGAAGAAAACAACTCCTCCAAAGAAAATTGCTCATGTGGTGGAAGATGTTGAAGAACACGTGGACGAAAATATGGAAAACATTATGGTTCCCCTCTCAAGAAGAATAAGAAAATTGTTGGTGGAAAGAATACTCCCACAAATAGCCATGTTGCTCTATTGGACAATGTCTCATTCTATTAATAAGAAAGTGTTATGAAATGGAAATATTTATATCACAGAAGGATAACCCGTGAGAGGGATCTGTCAAAGGAAGCTTTGAAGTGTGAGAAGGTTTTTAAGTTGTTGGAAGATGATCAAATCATGAAGACTGTGATATGGCTTAGTCTCTATTATCCTAAGCTTGTCAAATAATTTATCGTTAGTATTCCTAAAGACTTCAACAATGCTGGAAGCAAGCAATAAAGAAAGGTCCATGTTCAAGGATGTCGTATTAGATTTCCTCCTGCCATAATCAATGAGTACCTAGGAAGAAGCAAGATGATCATAACTAACAAGTTTCTTCCCCTAAAGATAATTGCTCAAGAAATTACTAGAAGTTATTTTGAAGATTGGCCCATAAAGGTTTTCTTCATACTGCAAGCCAGAGTCTAAAGTTCACCTTTATGAATAGGATTGGAGTCTTAAACTGGGCTCCCACTAACCAGGAGTTTAGGTATTACTCCTTCTCTGGCTAGGTTGGTTTATTAAATAGGCACTAGGGAAGCCTTTCATTTTTGGTGAATATGTGTTTGTACATATCTTGAAGCAAGTTAAGTCCTTTGCTGTGAAATTACCCATTGCCTTTCATTCGATCTCTCATATCAAAATTTTGATTTGACTAATAAAAAAATGCACCTAAGTTTCTCTCATTGTTTGGTAAAGCCAAAACCCATGTATTGATGAAGTTAATGTAGGTTTCCAAGTCTTTACATGCATTTATTCTTACCCCTATAGCCAGAAAGACCAACGTGAATGACTTGATCAAAATGATGAGTCGTAAAGGAGCTTAAGCATCCACATCTCAAGCGGTTGGCCTGTATGTAGAGAATGATGTCATAAATGATGAGGAGAATGATGTTATTCACATTAAGGCTAGTGAATGTGGAAGTGAATATAATTATTAATTAGTTTATTTTGATAAATATGAAGACTGAAGTTATTGATTATGTTTTTTTATCTGGTGTTCCTTACCCCTATTTGAGTTTTCTGATATATGTTTAGTTATCGTATGAGCAGGTTAATGGGTCACTTTCTGCTCTGGGGTAGGTTTCACTTTGGTTTTCTGGTATAGTTTTTTGCCCTGCTTAGATTGTTTTCTCTTTGGATGTCTACTTAGTTACCCCTTTACTATTTTAAGGATATAAGGGGGAGAAAGAATCTAATGAAAAATTATGGTTATGCAAGACATATTGTTTGGAGACAAATATATGTAAGTTCTTTAGAGCCTCATATTTTTTTTGCATCTACATATGATATCTTTTTTTCTACTCTCTCATATCCTCTAAATCATGTAATAAAGTTTGCCCTTATCATTTCGTTGCACATCTTGCATGTTGTATTTTTCTAAAAAAATGGTCAAAGGGGGAAATTGTTGTTATATTTGATTAACATTATTTTATAGGCACCATGTAAAGCAAGATGCCATGACATTATGTTGAGATACCATCTCTGTATGAGCTCAAAACAAGAGGAAAGATGTGGAGCAAGATGTTCCACACATTGTGAGACATTCTGCTTCGTTATAAGCTAGACTACGCTGAGTAAGTCTCATGCCTGATGAAGATTTATTTCCTTCATTGTTTTTGTATTTTATGTGCTTTATGAAATATTGTAAGTTTTCCCAAAAGAACAATTTTCAAGATCTTAAAGAATAAATCAGATTGATGGAGATTTACCACATCAAAGAATGCAAATCATTTTAATGAAGATTAATGTATTGCACTTTTGGATTTTCTTCAACCACACAAAATATTTCAAACCCTAACAGGCCATGTAGATGGATTCTATTCTATTTAACGAAGAGATTTCCATGCAAAAGGCTCACACCTTGAGACAACAAGCATGGCGTGTTTATTTTTATTGATTCTTTTGTTTTCATTGTTAGTTTGTGTTGTGAAACTCTATTCACTAGTGTTATTCCTATATAGAGGAGTATAATATGTTTTGAGTTGTAACTAGTTTTATCTTTCATTTTATTTTTAACCGTCCAAACAATTGGGGGAGTTCTTGAGAGAAAGTGAGATGGGTTTCATATTCAGGGGGTCCTAAAAAGAAATTCACGGGTAATATGAAGAAAAAAGGCTTTGAATTAGAAGGTTTCAACTAAGACCAATTGAAACTTTTACTATTACTAGTGTAATTCCTTTCTTGGGTTAACTCCCTCCGGACATAGGTGACTTTGCACTGAACCAGATTATGAATTCCTTGTGTCCTCTTACTTTATTCGCATTTTATTTGTTACTACATTAATCTTGTCATGCACATTGTTCTACACATTGTATCTAACGTCTTTCTAATAGAAGAGCATAATTTTATTTGTTATTGCATTAATCTTGTCATGCACATTGTTTTACTCAAACGAAATTATACTTAACATTTGATTTGTAAAATCCTGTTGAAATATTTTACAGTGAATCGTGACCCATATCTTATATTTTTAAAACTTCTAAGTTAATACCTAAAACTCAATTATTAATATACCAATTTCTTCCAATTATAGTCATATAAATTGTTATGTGAACTACTCTTTATTTTAATCTATTATATAAATTATTCTAAACTCTTACTTAAGTTTCATCCAAAATAGTCATTTAATATTACTTTTATCCCATCACATTTAACTATTATAAAAAATGCACATTGCGTTGGAAGAACCCACTTTTAAAAATAACTCATTGTTCCATTCAGAAACCAAAGATCTGGATGTAGTTGGTAAACTATGTATCATGAACCGGAGGGTGGTGATCTCTGGTGTGGAGGCATGCAAGGGACCTGCATGGTTAGCACTCGAACGTCCAAGTTAGTTGAAGGTTCAAGATGGTTGTAGTAAAAAATGGAGATCAGAGAATGTATCTTGCGTTTCTGCGTGAACTTATTTTATTTATTGGGTCAAGTGGAGTGGATTTGATATGAATTAGGCTTTGGCTATTTGGGCCTTTGGCCAACCTAGAACACTTTTTTTGTACCTCAAAAAATGAGGACGACCTCGCGAAGCGCAATCGCAATCGCACGCCCGTGGAATGGACTTAACAGAGTCGCCACCAATCTTTATTTATTCCCATAGAGGGAAAGGGAAAATATCGAGAAAAAAAAACCATAAAAGAAAGGAAAGGATATGGTCATCACAACCAATATCTGAGTTCGGGAATCGATTGCGCAAGGGGATGGTATTAGCTCCCCCTCACGTTTGTTGTACTCAACGGGAACCATTTAGTTAGGGTCGAAAGAAAGTTAGCTTAAGTTAGTTTCTAATCTTCTACATATTTAGGATAGGAAAGAGAGAAAAGAGAAATGTTTTTGGATTTTTATTAAAGAGAAAGGGGACCTAAGGGTTTTTATTACTAGGGGACTTGTCAAGACTTTTCATTCTCATGCCTACGTATCCTCATAGTGCAATGTGGAACTCAGAGCCTTCGTAGTTCGGGGACTACGACGAAAAAGGTGAAAGGTGGCTCGCCAAGGATAAGGGCCCTTGTGCATACATATTCTTATTGATAAATGAGAAATGTAACACCTCAAATTTGTAAGAATATTTATTTAATTATTTAAATATAATATTCATGATTTTGGTGAATTTTGTTGGTTTGTGTTGACGTCGGTATCTTGTGGAGTTTTGGTTATTTATTTAAATAGTATTATATAATATAGAATATATTGTATTATTATCTATTTAAATAATATTAGAAGGATTAAGGGTAAATTGGACTTTTAAGGAGGAGTTAGTGAGGGTAATATTAGGAAAGCCCATTTTAGAAGCCCAAGGGTTGGGTTTAACTAAAAGGAGAATTTGAGAGAAGTAGGATTCATTTTGTTAGACCGTGAAAAGAAGGGAAAAGGCCATAGCTCTGATGAAAGATGAAAAATGCCTAGGATTCAAGAAGGTTCCCAAGAACTAAAGAAAGAAAGCTTGGAATCGACAATCTAAGGTATGGGAAGTATTACCTTTCAATGTTTTCAATATAGGAATTCGATGTATTTAAAGTGGATTTTGAGGTTTATGTGATTTTTGTGGGTTTATGAGTAAACTGAGGAAATTATGATGTATTAGTGGGTTGATGACGAATGTGAAGAGGTTGTGAGGGTTATGGGAATATGGGGTATTTTGAGGGTCTATGTGATTTTTAGGTTTAGGATAGTGTAATAAATCGGCCTAATAGTCGTAGGTTTTGTGCCTTTGTTGCCATAATGCCTTAGGGATATTTTGGGGGTAAATGAGGCTGGACCCTAAGGTTTTTAGGGTCTGATGTGCTAGTAATGCGTAGCAGCGATTGCAGAAAATTGAAACCTCGCTAAGCGAATGAATTCTTCGCAAAGCGAATATTCGCCCCAGACTCGCTGGGCGAATAGCGCAGCGAATGCGCAATGACGCTATTTTGAGATACTGGGGTGGAATTTTAAAAATGATTTTTTAGTTCGTACAACGAACTTCCCAGCGAATAAAAATGGGGTTTTAGGGTTCGCTGGAAGCTCGCTAGGCGAACACCAAAGCGAACGTTCCAGCGAATGGCTGTTGTTCGCGAAATTATTCTGTGATTCTTGTGTCGTCTTGATGTTTTGAGCTGTGATTATTTTGATGAATTACCATGCGTATATTGATGATTATGGGATGATGATTTATGATGTTTTGATGAATACATGATGATATGATTAACAAGAGATTTTGATGAATGATGATGCACATAATGACTTTTATTGATGATGATGATAATGACGTTATGTATCATGCATTCATAGCATTCAGACTTTGGTCTATTGTGGCTTCAATCCCATTGTGCGGATTTGAGGTAATTTTGACGTGCTCCGGTTCTTGTGTAGAATCGATCCTATTGACGGGGATCTTTGGAGGGTGATGGCCCAGTGTCCATTGACTTTGACGAATTGGTACCACATGCATGAGTCTTGTTGTGCATTGCATTTATATGGCATCTTGATGTGATTTATGATGTTGTGACTCTCGATGTTTTTTTGATGACCCTGATGATGTTGTATATGATAATGACGCCATTTTATGCATATCCTATTTTTATATTGATTATAATGAATTGTGATTACTCACCTTGCCTGTTTGAATGTTGCCTCCACGTGTGTAACGTGCAGGTGATCAGGATTAGCTGTGGACGCCTTTGAGGACTTTTTGGAGTTTTAGTGCTTTTGGTCGACGTAAAGGGTCTTGCTCTGATAGTGTAACATCGGGTTGGGTCGTTGATTCAAACCATGTCATGTTGGTATTTTGTTGTTATTTGATTACTATGGTTTTATTTTAAAACCTTTTACTCTTTGGATTTTTGTGGTTATGGTGGTTACGCTGCTAATTTTGATGGCTTTTGAATATTTTGAGGAAAACCCGTGTTTACGAAGCAAATGTTTTATTTTGAGTTTATTGAGAAAATGTGCCCCCTTCTGAGGTGATTTTTACTCTGAGAATTTGTGTATTTTTCCGTGTATATTTGTGGGGTAGAAAAGGGTGTTACAAGAAATCAGAGCGTCCGTAGTTCTGGGTAAAAAGAATTTGTTTGTTGGTCGATTTTAGCAAAAGATATTTAGTTGCATTCAATAGAAAATATTGCTTTACCCAAAACAGGTGAGGAGTGGACATTTGCATCACAACATAATGGATTTACAAATCAACAATCGTGGGAAACGCCTCTTATCTCAACTCAAAATAGTTTGTGGACGAAGCAATGTTTTGCGTCGTCTCAAGACACAATATCTCTCATTTATGAAAAACAGTTTTTAGGGTTAGTCGCACAACGGCGAGAAAAATAGTTTAATTGGTTGGATGTATTTTAAGTGACTGGCGAACATTTGATCAAATGTTCAAAGAGTTACACCAGAATGCTAGATCCTAACAGCCGTTATTCATCAAGTTGTTATGAAAATTATTTGATGGACAACGAAAACTCGATGATAATCAATTGCTCAAAGAGTTACACCAAGATACTAGATCTTAACGGCCCTTATTTGTCCAAGTTGATATTAAAAGCTTTAAGAACGAAAGAAAAAAACAAATGAATATCCCAAAGTGCGAGACATGAGACCGATCATTTGAGGGTTCTGCTAGAATGCTAGATTCCAATAGTCCTTTTCTTTCGTATATGTTAAGAAAAGAGTTTTAACGTTGCAATGACATAGGTCAAAATTTTTATTAAGAAAATGTGCTCGATGTTGATCGAGGTTTATTCATAATTAGGGTTTAAAGATCGGAAAGGTTGATGGCGATGCGTGAAGCAATCAACTTACAAGTTGGGTGTTTTAAAAAAAGGGCTTGATATTGAATGAAGAATAAGTTTGAAAAAGGGTTGATAATGGAGTGAAAAAAGGGTTGGTAATGGAGTGAAGTTGAATGGTGATCAATTGGCGTTGGACCAATGTTTTTGAAAATGGATCTTGGTGTTGACCAAGTCCTTTTTGATCTTGAAAGATTGATTTTAATATTTTGTTGATTTAGAATTAGTGTATTAATTCCTATCCTAATATGAATAATATGAACAAAATTACACATAAGGGTGGGGGATACATCAAGGTATACAAGGGGCATACCTAAGACTACAAATTAACCATAGCCCTTTTCTTAGAACTTAAACACAAATAACCTAAAGGTAGCAATCAATGGTCACAAGTATGTATCATACATTATAAAAATAATCACTTAAGCACAAGGTAAGCATTAAGACATGGTATCAACATATGACAAAGGCATTATTCAAACAAGCAAATAACTCAAGTAAACTAGGGTTTCAAATCATGAGAATGTCTATTTCTAAACAAACCCTAAATCACCCAAAGAATGGTAAGAACTTCAACATCTAGACAGACATATCAAGCATCAAGCAAAAAGATCATATTTATCAAAGAAAAACCATAAAACTTAAACAAAGTTCAATATTCATCAATGCATAAGTCATACCAATATAAATGCCAAGAAATATTTCACAAAATTTATCAGGACAATGACATTAGGCTAAACACAATATCAACATGATTTTTAAACATTATAGCATGGCAAAGGGAAACAAAATATGAACTCAATCAAGACATAAAGCAAGGAAAAATTAATTAACATGGTAAAACAAAATAAACATCATAGAAATAAAGAAAATAGATATTTTTTAAGTCTTTTTAATATGAAAAATAAAATGATAAAACTAAAATAAACACAATGGAAATAAAATATTTTTTTGGTTTTTAAATATTTAAACTAAAATAAAATAGGAACATAAAATATTGTAAAGAAAAAGAAAAAAGGAAAAAAAAGGAACATGAAAAAAAAAGGAAAAGAAGAAAAGGAAAGAAGAAACAAGTAATGAAAAATAAAGGGGGGTCGATGGATGTTGAACCCGCGCCCCCCAGATTACCAACAAAAACACAAACAACTGCGACCTTTAGGCCTTGTAATATTTTCTCTCAAAAAAAATTAAATTTAAAATTAAAAAGGAGACTTCATCTTCTTTCTCCTGATGTTATTGTAACTTTTTTAATTTTCAAAAAAATGCAACTTCCTCATTTTTGTGCCAAATGGGACAAGTAGATACACTATTCTGCTTAGAATTTCACAAGGAATCCAAATATGCCCTTAGTTTTTATTTATTTTATCTCATACTCACGAATTTTAGACAAAACCAGATGAACCCTAAAATTTCAAATAAAACTTAAATGACATACATCAACAATCAATGGACAATAGCTTAGTGGTTTCATTCCTCGTGTCAAAGTTAACATAATGGTAACAAGAATGACTGAAAATGATGCTTAAAGTGTAGAGTTCAAAATATGAAAAATTTACCAAACGGAGTGTGTCCGTTGCACCTTCAAATGCACTTCCAAATGAGAAATGAAGATCTCTCTAGCTTTCTTGTGTTCCCAGGAGTGTGAGGATGTGCTTATAATGTCTTGAAACATTCTAAATTATGCTGACTCAATCCACTTGCAAAAGGAAGAAATGAAGTTTGGTTATGGAGTTTGAGGTGTTACAACATGATTCTATTGCATACAGAAGGTTTGATAAGTTGTTTGGAGTGTGTTTGTGGTGAGAAAATGGAAAGGAAGTGGAAGAGTGAAGAAATTCTAAATTTGCTTCAATGGAAATTTTTTGAGTTTTTGATGAAATGCTCTCTCTTTACTCTTGCTTGTGGACTGAGGTAATGAGGTTAGCAATTAATTTGTAGAGGCTTTTGAAGTAGGTTTGGATGGAGGTTAGATCTGATCAAGGTTTGGAGTTTGTCTTGTAATGCTCATGTTTCACAAAAATGGCAACTATGGTTCTATGCACCACGACCTTAGTTCTTGGCCTCATGATCATTTTTAGCACTCAATGTTAGGCTTGGAAAGATACTTTGGCCTTATAAAATCAGTTGCATCAGAGTTCAACCTTGTCCAACAAGTTTTGACCAATTTTGAAATTTCAATGCCAAAATCCCCAAGTGCTCAGTTTGGCAGCAAGTTTGTTCTTATTGTAAGGGCCTATTTTGCACAAATTTGGCATCAATGTGAAGCTAACATGGAAATGAACAATGTTCATGTTGATTGCAAGTTGAGGAAATGCTTGGAAGATGCTCTAAATTCATGTGGAGGAAACTGAAATTGGCACTTAGAAAAAATTCTGGTTCTTCATGCATTTCATTTCATTGTGAAACCCTAACTTTGATCCTTCATATCTCACAATTGGCAAAAGCTTTTTGGACCAAATTTTCCACCATAATGAAGTATGAAGTATGATCTTCAAATGCAGCCCTCAAGTATTTCAATTGAAGTCTTAGATTGATCACAAATTGGCCATAACCTCAAGCATTTGACAAGGTCAAAAACATAGAAAAAATTCTAAGTGTTTTGAATTTTGCAACAACTTGAAACCTCAACTTTGGCCATCAATTTCTTCCCCTTCAAGAAAGCTTCAAATTTCATCAACTTATAGTATCAAATGCCATATTTAAATGCACCCCTCAAGTGTTTCAAGTGGATGCTTGAGGAAGAAGTTACAACCTTGAAAAGTTGGTTATTTGATCATGGATTTTTGTACTTAGTGAAATTTCAAGAAACCCTAATTTGGTCAATTCTTGATCAAACTCAATTGTTTTCCATATTTTCATGGTTCTTGACTTGAGAATTCCATGGTTGATCTAAAATGTCAAAAGTCAAACTTTAACTTTGAACATCTGTTGACTTTTCATCAGCTGAATCTAAATTCTTCAATTATCCATAGATCCAACTTCTTGAGCCAATTTAATCATATGAATAGACCATAATGATTCATTTGAATCCTTTTAATCACATTCAAATCCATGAGATCATGCTTTGATAAAAAAGTCAACATCAAGCTGACTTTGACTAAAACCCTAATTTGTAGCACATGATGGATTGGAACTTGATGAACTTGAATTGATGCCAACTTAAACTTGATCATTGATGAAGGGAAAATCTTGATCACTAAAAATGAGTTGAGGAGCTTGAGATGTTGAGGATCACACCAATCTTCTGCTTGATCAAACACTTGAATTCTCTGATGCAAAACCCTAACTTGTGGACAAGGCAAAAAAGACACACAATAGAAGTGATTGATGCAATGTAAATGCTGTAAATTAAAGAACTAAGGTGGGGCAAAATTTTGGGTATGACAAATTTCCCAAAGGATTTTCCGGGCATAGATAGATTTGTAGAAGCCTTTGATGATTTTTCCCGACCTCCAAGGATGTGGTCCGATGGGAGATAGAACTCAAATGCTTAGAGTCAATTAAAAACGTAAGGGGAACAAGTGCATTAAATGCAATTCCATCATTGAAACATTTCATTTCCTTCTTCCAACATGTGTGCTGATGCAAGAAGCTAGGGCATGATGCAGCATATATTGTACTCAAGTGCACTCGAGTAAGGGTGTATTCAAAAGGGGAAATCCAATCGTTGATCTCATAACTCCTCTCCTTCAATAATTTGTGACGTTCAACTATCTTTTCCTATAAATAGGAGGAGTTTAGAATTGAATTTCTTTCATAATACTTAGCATCCAAGTTCATTCAGATTCACTTAGTTATTAAAAATATTCGTCTCTTCATCCCCTAGAGTTTTTATCAAAGCACCAGTAGTTCTTTGATAGGAATTTATGTCTTTCTTCATTTTATATGTTTCATCAATCTAACATACATAAGTACCCTCCTCGACTATAGCTTTTACCTTCATCATTTCTTGTTTTCTAGTTAAGGCCCACTTGGATCTTTGGTAGGTACCCATACCGTGCTAAATGTTGAACCACCAATAGAAGTTGCTCATAAGATGGTTGGTTATCCTCAAGACTAGTTAGTTCTTCTAGTAGGCCCAGAGAAGAGGATATGAAACTCCTTTGATGACTTCACGGTCCCGCTTTATGAGTGCCTATTTACTAGGATAGGATTGTAGTCACCTTTCTCTAATTTCGAAGTGGAAATATTGAAGCATTTGAAGTTTTTCCCCTTCCTAGCATTACCCAAGGTCCTAAACTTACATGAGGGTATTCCAGCTGTGTGTCGAGCATAAATCTTGGAAGCCTTCACTCAGGTTATTTTTCAACTTATTTTACCTAGTTCTCACTTCTCGGGATGACTACCGTGATCAAAGGCTTATTAGCTTCACACTGACAACCCTTGGTTTGACCACTTCACCCAGGACTTAGGATATTTTCTAGGGTACTTCTTGCTGGTGAATCCCCTTACACTAGAGGCTCATCTTACTTTTTGCTACTCCCCTATTGAATCTTCCCGCTTCTGCAAGGGAACATTTTTTAAGTACTAATCTTCATCTCATTTTCGTCGTGATGCACTTTTCTACCATATCAAAGAAAGTTTCCTTTCTCTTGATGAGGTGGTGGTGAAGGAAGAACTACATTCCTAGTTTCAAGGGCTTAGTTATGAAGAATGATGCATACCTGACGAGGGGCCTTCTTTTAAGATGAGGAATAAATTAATTGATACTTACGTCCTATTGAGTGTAGTTAGCTAGGAGGAAAGGAAATAGATTATTTAGTGAGGATGGGGTCTTATGGTTTTTTTCTGACCAATGTGATTATGTTTTGTAGATAACATGGATAAAATGCAGGTGTTCTTTGACCTCTTAAGTACTCAAGGTGTTAAGTTCGGTCATACTGGTCAGGTCGTGGTGCTCTCTCCTAAGACCACCACGCATACTCCTAGCAATGTTACAACTTCAACCATCAAGACTGCTACCACTATCCCTGGGGTATAACAACTTGTCAATGTTACAGATTTGTTGACTTTGGAGGAAACATCCATGTCCCCAATTTTCATAAGGAAGGGTCGGAACAAATACCAATTCTACCCCCCAGGAGCGTCTTTCTAGGGATGCACTTCAAGGGAGATGGCCCCCTTCCTGCAAATGACCCCCTTCCTGAGGAGTCTTCTACTGTGGTGTCGAAGGAGGACTTGTCCTTCGTCCAAAACCTATATGAGGTGGAGAAAATGGAGCTCGTCTCTGAGATCACCCAAAATATGTACCAGACCTATTATAGATTCTCCTTGGTCGGTGTTGGCCGAGGAGATGCCTTGGTTGTTGATAATCCCTCCTAAAAAAGGCCTATTTTCTTTGGTACATGAAGACCTATTTTATTTTTCGTCTTGGGTTTAACTCTTGACAACCACAATACTATTATTTTTAAATATATTTTTGAATGCTTCAATTTAAAATTTTCTTTAGGCCTATAAACAGGTTGGGCTGACCCTCTATATTAAAAATATTTCAAAACCATTTTTAGGGTTCACATGTAGAATTTTACTTGGCACCCCCAAGCTTGTACCTGACACCCCCACATAACCCTTAATTTGACCATAATAATGCCATATCTAAAATAATATAATTTTTACATTGACAATATCAATTTTTGGATTTTTACAAAAACAACTTAGATTTTACCAAATATTTTTCCGTTTATACCGAAGATTATGCATTTATCCCAAATATTTAATGAAAAACATGAGTTTTTTTATTGATTTTTTGAAATTGTCGTTACCAAATTTTTAGATTTTATACTGGAAATTTAGAAATATCTGGTATAATTCCAAATTTTGCATGCATTCTTACTGAGAATTTTAGAAATATTATGTATGGATAGTATGTGTTTTTATTGACAATTTTGAAGCTACCGGTAAAATTCCATATATGCATTACAAATATTTCTAAAATGTTGGTAAAAACACATATAGATATATTGAATTTTTAGATTGCCCATATACTTTAGGGGTGTGGCCGGATATTTTAAAGAATCCAGTAGGTCAATTTTTTTTGTCTTTTTTATCTGTATTAAAGAGAAATTGCATAGAGCTTTAGTGGAGGCGTCGAATAGGACCAAGAGAAATTGCAGACTAGGGCGAGTAGAACAATGCCTACCGATTCTCACCAGATGAGGATTAACCAGACTCACAGACTGCGTACTCTCTAACATAGAGGAGGCAAAGTTAGACCGACCTGAGATCGTAATGTCGAGCCAGATGTTGTTGTTGAAAATGATGTTGAGGCAAAAACTCATGATGATACAGAGGTTCATGCTCTAGCTAATACATAGGTGCCGACTCAGACTGATACAAAGGCTTTTATTGAGGCTTACACATATGGAGGTTTTCCTAGAGGGCCTAATGATCCTCAATTTCTCAATGTGTGTATTAATCATGTGGAATTTAGATTATAGAAGTGAGAGTTATAAATAATTTGTCTTTAAGTTGTTTTAATTTATTACTGGTTAATTGAATACAATTGAAATTTATGTTTTATTTGTTACATGACCACATTCCTATGAAGGTTCCCATCCATGGGTAGAAGTTGAAGAAATTCTCAGAAGTGCACGTGCTAGATGAGGTCAAGACGATTGTCACTGATGTTGGTTTACTACCAATAATGGACTATTTATTCACCATGCATGATGCTCCCTTGAGTATGATTTTTTTAAACGACATCATAATGAGACATCTTCTTTTCATCTTTTAATTAGTGAGATGACAATTACAAGGGATGATGTCTCCAACTCTTCCATCTCCCCTTTACAGGTAACTTTTTCACCCCTCTCCTGATAAACCAAGAGATTGCTTGTATGAGTACTGAGACATACATGGGAATTACTCAGGGGTTAATATTGGATGGGTTAACAGGGGTGCTCATGTTCTGGAATATGTATTAGTCACTTGAACAACACTTTATGTATGAGGCGGCCTCTATGGTATACATGTTTCACTTTATAGGATGTATCATCTTAGAGGACAAATATCACGTATACATCGATTCCAGATACATATCCCAGTTTCTCGACTTTGAACATTCCGACTATGCATGTGGTTATGCTTCTTTGACGATTATATATACTTCCCTTTGATAGGAAAATCTTTTTGAGACAAAACAACTTTCCAGTTATATGATTCTATTTCAGGTGTGAACATTTATTATGTTTAATTTTTTTATTCATATTTATCAAAGACGTTTTGTATATGTAATTTGTGTTTATTATGAAGTGTTGCATATACAAGCATTTCTTGCCCATTTCTGACAAGTGTGATCATGGCCCTATCACTAATGGCTTCCTACATACCACCGGATGGAGGTCTAGGAATTCTCATTCAGGACATCTCTAGAGGAGATAAGGAGGACCAGTGCTCTGATCGTCGACAATGTCATATCGACTCCGTATGCAGACCATAATGTGCATTGGGAGTTCGATGACACTACCTTTTTTCTGGTTTATCTATGCTGAGAGAGTTTTGTGTCTAGATATTTACCTACGAGGTGTTTTCGCCAATTTAGGTATGTTCGGGGCATTCCTAAACTAGTTCATATTGTGCCATTTAGGGGCATTAATAGATAATTTTGGCCTAACATTATCAGCAGTGCTATTGCTATTAGATAAAATACAATGGAGGTGTCTTCTCTTGGGCAGTTTTTGGATGATTATTTAGAGTGGTACTTAAATTATCAAACTCTTGCATCATCCGACATGTTCAGCTTGTAGGTGATATTGTATCTTGGCATGATGGAGGACCTTCAGATGACGTGCCACTGCCTTCACCTGACATGCTTGACCAGCTGCGAATGCAAATGATAGTACTTATCTATAGATAACCTCATGGGGTTGGTAAACACACATGGTGAGGTCTATTTTTGGTTATCACAGATAGCAAACATTTCCCTTGGTAGACAAGTGTAGATTTTATTTTTTTATTTATTGTCACTAGCATTATTTTGGGTTTGTACTAAATTATTTGTATATTATTGACTCTTTTGCATTACATTAACAATGCGTTAGATGAAAATAAGCATTACATTAATGTGGGATGAACATAATTTAACATGAATATTTCTTAACATAACTTAACATGAAAATAACATGAACATAACTTAAACATTACTAGATGATTCAAGATGTTTCAACATCTTGATAATATTATCGACATATATTGCAACTGCCACATCCACCTCGATTGGACCTTTTCTTTTTTATCATTGAAATGTGATCCATATGACTCTTGAGGATCTCCAACTCAAAGTTATTGAACTTTACTTTCTTTCGTTATCAATCGATGGTGAACAGTGCTCAATTTTAATGAACCTTATGTTGTCTGGTTAGTGCAAGAAGTAAGTGATAACACTATTTTAGTGTGTTACATTGACCCATTTTATGTGGCATTATAGTTTAGGATGTGGTGATTTAACGTGAATTTAGCTTATTTCAGTATGTTTTAGCTTTGAGCACACGAGGTGTTTCTTTTATGGTTATCAATGGGTTTTTTTGTGTAAAAAGGAAGTCAGATGATGGCAAGTCAAGGCGTGACCCCTGAGAGACGGATTCTGGAGCAGAATGGGAAGCTGAAGAAAAGGAAGTGGTTGATAAATTAATCAATTATTTCATCAAGAGGATTGGAGAAGAAAGTTACTAGGGCTCACGTGGCATTATTTTGAAGAGCGATAGTGCAAGAGAAATTGGATAAGATCAAGGAGCGGGAGATTTTACACACAACAAACATTTTTTATTTCAGTTTTAGTTTATTTTCATTTAAGGGTTTTGGTAATTATAGAGGGTCTTCTCCTCTCATCCAGTCTTGTGCATTCCGCTGAAAGCTGTCGTGGCTGAAGAGAGCTGTTGTTGTTTACCCAATGCAAGAGATCTCCAAGTTACTATTAGGTTGCATTTCTTTACTCTTTTTTGTAAGAACATGTCTCCTCTTAGTTTCACTTCAGTAGTTTGTACTCAGTTCACTATGAGCTAAACCCTAGTTTGATGAGCTTAATGAAGTTAGTATAAAAGTTATTTTTATGTTGAAATGATGTGATGTTTAGTGTCTTATTTTGTTATGTGTTTTTATGCTATACACTTGATTCTTAGAGTGATCAACTAAGGAAAAGTTAAAAGCTTGTTGTTGAGAGAGATCTAACAAACAAGTGGATTTCATAACAAAAGTGGTTAATAAAGTAGGATATAGATATTCACTTAATTCAACTTGCTTAGATAAAGAAGACTTGCGCATTGAAGAAAGGAGCGGGAGATTTTACACACAACAAACATTTTTTATTTCAGTTTTAGTTTATTTTCATTTAAGGGTTTTGGAAATTATAGAGGGTCTTCTCCTCTCATCCAGTCTTGTGCATTCCGCTGAAAGTTGTCGTGACTGAAGAGAGCTGTTGTTGTTTACCCAATGCAAGAGATCTCCAAGTTACTATTAGGTTGCATTTCTTTACTCTTTTTTGTAAGAACATGTCTCCTCTTAGTTTCACTTCAGTAGTTTGTACTCAGTTCACTATGAGCTAAACCCTAGTTTGATGAGCTTAATGAAGTTAGTATAAAAGTTATTTTTATGTTGAAATGATGTGATGTTTAGTGTCTTATTTTGTTATGTGTTTTTATGTTATACACTTGATTCTTAGAGTGATCAACTAAGGAAAAGGTAAAAGCTTGTTGTTGAGAGAGATCTAACAAACAAGTGGATTTCATAACAAAAGTGGTTAATAAAGTAGGATATAGATATTCACTTAATTCAACTTTCTTAGATATAAGAAGTTGAGACCATAAAGAATTTCAAAATTAAAACCAGACGTAGTTTAGGGTTACAAGTGAGGCTTAGAGATTTGTTCCCTTGCCCTAGTTATGCATGTTTTTGATGTTGTAGAGATGCACCACTAGATCACGTTTTGGCCTTTTGAGGCACGACACTTCACATCATGAAAGAATTTTAGTAACAACTATACTAATGGATTTTAGCTCATAAACTGCTCTCTTTGATATTTTAAATCTTTTTTATTTATCATCTTTATCTTAGTTAATTGTGTGTTGCTCCTGCCATTTATTATTATTATTTTGTTACCTTGCTCATACTTTCTCTTAAACAAAGAAATTAATACTTATAGTTCAAAACTTTCATCACTTCCTGTGGGTTTGACCTTTACTTTATCACTTGCTTCATTATCAAGCGTGTATACTTGCATGTGACACCTTTGCTTTAAAACCATATAAAAAAAGAAAGCACTAGACAAAAAAGCAATAAGTTTTTGGAGCCGTTGTCGAGGAAGTGTATAAACGTTTGAATTACTGTATTTATTTTTTGTTTAAGAAAGATTGTATTTGAGCCTTTAACATTTAGTGTGATTTGGTGTCATGACAGGCTTAAGCTGTTGCATGTGTAGGTCTTTACAACCAGTTTACAGTGGTTATCCTGAACCTGATAGAATTTTCAACGCACGAAGGAGATTTTTACGTTCTCAGCAAATATCTGGAGATTCCTCAACCTCAGTCGTGGCTGATCCTAAAGGAGTAGTGCACGACTTGGACACAGACAAAGAAAGTTCATCGGCATCATCAGATGAGTCACTGCAAGAGGCAGACATGGCGGAGCCAGACATCATTGGTATTGCCAATGACCGAGCGTGCAATATTAGGGACTACGCTGTCTTTGATCCTAATGTTATGAATATTGGCATTGCTAGACAAACCATTACAACACCACAGTTCGAGTTCAAGCCTATGATGTTCCAAATGTTGCAAGTTGCTGGTCAATATTCAGGCTCTCCCCATGAATATCCACACCTGTATTTACAACAATTTTTGGATGTTGCTGACAACTTTAAGATCCTTGACGTGCCTGTCGATACCTTTAGGTTAAGGCTGTTTCCATACTCTCTAAGGGATAGAGCCAAGAGTTGGCTTAATTCTTTGGAACCAAATTCCATTACTACATGGAATGCTTTGGCAGAAAAGTTTTCTGGCCAAGTATTTTCCTCCTTCCAAGAATGTAAAGATGAGAAATGAGATCACTTCATTTAGGCAAGGAGATGATGAATCATTGTTTGATGCATGGGAAAGATTTAAGGAGCTGTTAAGAAAATGTCCTCATTATGGGATTCCCATTTGCATACAACTTGAGACTTTCTACAATGGAATAATTCCATCCTTAAGGAATATGTTAGATGCATCCAGTTGTGGAGCTCTTTTGTCTAAATATTATGATGATGGTTACAAGTTGATTGAGAGCATTATTGCCAACACTTATCAATGGCCAGTCACAAGGGCCACTGCAAGTTCAACTCAAAAGAAACCAGCTGGAGTGCATGAAGTCACTGAGACCACAGCTCTTGCTGCTCAAGTGGCTCAGATCCACCAGATGATGAAGAATCTGATGAGTCCTGAAGTGACAAAGCCAGAACCAGTTAAGGTGGTTACTGACGCTACTGAGGTTGCCTGTGTCTACTATGGAGGACCGCATTTGTTTGAAGAATGTTCTGCAAATCCTGTTTCTGTTAACTATGTTGGCAATCCCAACAACAATAACAGATACAATAATCCATACAGCAACACTTATAACCCAGTGTCGCTCTCGAAAGATTCGCATCCAACGGTACAAACGCGAGAGTGGCGCAAAAGAACACAGAGTCGCCAGCAAAGTGTATTTATCCCAAGAGAGGGAAAGGAAACACTGCATAAACCTGAAGAAGGGAAGGAAAGAGAATGGTTTCACGACCAAGAGAACGGGTACGGGAGTCGGTTACGCGAAGGGAAGGTGTTAGCACCCAACACGTCCATCGTACTCTACGGGATCCACGCTTGTTGTCTGCATCAAAGGGTGTCGTCGTCTGGAGCTCCACTACTACTGGACCGGAGAAGAAACGAGAATGGAAAGAACGCAGAAACGAAGAAGAAAAAAAGAAATAAGTGACTCGATAGGACGGTATCGTTGTCCTAGGCCTACGTACTCCCTCAGTGCAATGGGAAAGTCAGAGTCAACGTAGTTCGGACGGGAACTAAGGGGAAGGTTGCTCGCCAAGACATCACCGTCTTGTGCCTACGTATCCTCAATCGGACGAGAAAGAGGAAATCAGAGCAGTCGTAGTTCGACCAAACGAGGTCCGAAAGAGACAAAGAGGTGAAAAAGAAAGGTTGTGAAAGAAATGAACAGGTACAGGTTTGCAGCTCACGTTGTGTGGAACTTGTGTGCGAATTACAGGATTCCGTTTTGTGTATTCAGTCACACGTTATTTGCCAATTTGATAGAAAACTTATTCTCACTTTTTGTCATCTTGCAACTGTTATGGCCTACTGTGTATCAATTGGAAAGTTAGTGGGTCCTGAATTTGCTTTTGATAGAAGAATGGTTTTAGGAATTAATCTCCACTATTATTATTTTTCTTTTTCCATTCCTTGAAATCAAATACATTCATCCCATATGCCCAACCACAAGCGTTTGGATCACAGCTTCCTGCAGTATGTGGATTAGAAGAGTTAAGGTATTTGTCAAATCGGTGAGACTTGGATTCAACCCTTTGCCAAACTTGAATGAAAGTATCTCAAGGCAGATAGGAAACCCTGACCCAGAGAAGCACCTGATCCCATGTCCTGAGAAAACCAATGCAAATGAAATGATACAAAAATATGACCTAATGATAATGCAAATGAAAAAGAAACATAAGCCAATTAGCTAAAAGTAAGAGGGAAAACTTTGAGGTGCTACAGCTGCCCCTATTCAAACTTCTTGGATCCGAGGGTATGGAAGCAACAACTTTCGGACAATCGGGATACATGGAGATGGAATACCAAAAGAACCTGGAAATTTGCAACCTGTGGGGATGATGAAAAAAAGTTGTTTACGAGGACGGCCACAGACGAACTCGAAAAGGGTAGACCAACCGAAGGCGGACTACGCTGGGGGATATAAAGGTAATACGAGGCCATGCCGAAGGTGGGCTCGAAAAAAGAAAGGCCGGGCCGAGGGTGGACTTTCAAACAAGGGATACGAGACCATGCCGAAGGTGGGCTCAAAAAGAAAGACCAAGCCGAAGGTGGGCTTTCAAAGAAAGGCTATGCCGAAGGTAGACTTTCAAACAAAGGATATGAGACCATGCCGAAGGTGGGCTCAAAAAAGAAAGACCAAGCCGAAGGTGGGCTTTCAAAGAAAGACTATGCCGAAGGTATACTTTCAAACAAGGGATACGAGACCATGCCGAAGGTGGGCTCAAAAAGAAAGACCAAACCGAAGGCGGGCTTTCAAAGAAAGGCTATGCCGAAGGTAGACTTTCAAACAAAGGATATGAGACCATGCCGAAGGTGGGCTCAAAAAGAAAGACCAAGCCGAAGGTGGGCTTTCAAAGAAAGGCTATGCCGAAGGTAGACTTTCAAACAAAGGATATGAGACCATGCCGAAGGTGGGCTCAATAAGAAAGACCAAGACGAAGGTGGGCTTTCAAAGAAAGACTATGCCGAAGGTAGACTTTCAAACAAGGGATATGAGACCATGCCGAAGGTGGGCTCAAAAAGAAAGACCAAGCCGAAGGTGGGCTTTCAAATGAAGGATAATACGAGGCCAAGCCGAAGGTGGACTCGAAAAAGAAAGACCAAGCCGAAGGTGGGCTTTCAAAGAAAGACTATGCCGATGGTAGACTTTCAAATGAAGGATAATACGAGGCCAAGCCGAAGGTGGACTCGAAAAAGAAAGACCAAGCCGAAGGTGGGCTTTCAAAGAAAAACTATGCCGAAGGTAGACTTTCAAATGAAGGATAAGACTATGTCGAAGGTAGACTTTCCTGGGGATATCAAGATAACAGCGAGTGCGAGGACGGCCGAAGGCGAACTCGAAAAAGTAGAAAAACCCAGTCGAAGATGGACTTTCAAAGAAAGACTAAGCCAAAGGTAGACTCTCAAACAACGAAATGTAGAATCGACAGATCTACAAAGATGACTCCGCCGGGGACAAGAGAAATCTAAACAGACAACTCTGCGGGGGGAGAAAGGTCAACAAGAAGGACGAATCCACTGGTTGCAGTGTAATGTTAAACATTATCTCCTGAATCACGCTACTTTCTGCTAGGGAAAGAAACCGGCAAAGGCTATCAAACCTGGCTTATGCTTCGAATGCATATGTTTGAATTTTGCCGTAATGCTCCACACGAAGTGAAAATGCTACGCATTTGGGAGGATGCCATGCAAAGAAAATGCTTATGCAATGCAAAAGGGGCCTCCCAGCAAAATAAATGCTGAAGACCAGAAGCAACTCCACTGGGGATAACAAACTAAATTGCCACTGAAACCAAGGAAATCCTGTTGTAGAAAACTTCACCCTGCTGGGGGAGATCACAATCACCAATTCTGCTGGAGATAGACGAAACTCCGAGAGAAAACCCTCTCTGTTGGGGATGGATACTGAGAGTAGAGATTCCTCCGCTGGGGATCACTAAATACTTCAGAAACCTGGATTCAAAAACTGCTGGGTATACCAATAGCCAGCAAACTCTGCTTGGGGATAACCTGCTGAGGAAAGATGTGCCAAACCACCACTCTGGCTGGGGGCAAACCTCTTATATCCTACTGAGGGGGACGATCCTCAATGACTCCGTTTGGGGCATTACTTCTTCATACTCTGCTGAGGAAAATGATCCTCGATACTGAGGAAACGAGTCAATAATACTGAACTTGCTTGGCGATGTTACTAAACTCAACCTGCTACTGAGAGACATCTGCAGCTTCACCCTGCTGGGGAATATCATCCACTAGTAGCGAGCCTGCTTGATGATTGACGACATCAACTCTGCTAGGGGATACCATCAAGTTTACTCATCTACTGGGAATCAGATCACATCGTTGCTGATGAGGGAAAGACATTTTCTGACTAGCCGAGGAAAACGGGTGTTCAGACTCTGTGGGGAAATAACATCTTTGCCCAAAGAAGGTATTCCGCCAGTCTCTTGCTGGGGATGCCAAAAGCATCAAGTCCTGGCCGTCTGCTAAAAGAGTAATCAAATAGAACTTTAGCTGGGGAAATTACCCTCTGCACTCTGATAGGGAAGAGTAATAAACCGCTGAGGACGATCAGACTTCAAAGTTGGAGAGAGTTCTACTCTACTAGGGAAAGCGGAAAACTGCTGAGGACGATCAGACTTCAAAGTTGGGGAGAGAAACTCTATTGGGAGGTACCAATGAAGATTGGACTCTGAATTACTTGAGATGACTAGATCTGACCGTTGAGGAAGAGAACATTCTGACTCATCATCGTATTCTTGACGATATTCTATCGTCTTACCTTGCTTAGAGTGAGGATTCCATCTGTAATGCTGGAGATAAGAAACCTTCATGACAGCCCTTTTCGAACATAGGACAATTCTCTGCTTGAGGAAGAATAACAATTCCCACACTTTGCTGGGAAAAAGATACCCTCTGGCTCTTTGCTGTAAGGGAAAGACTCCAAAAGTCCCACACTGGGAACAACTCAGTGCTGATTGTCAAGAGCGAAACACAGTTCCTTTAACTCTCCACCTTGCCCCAGACCACAGGGTCTACTTGAAGCAAACATCTTAAGAGGATTTTACAGAAGACCTGGCTTTCAACAATGCCCCAGGGTCTCCAAACTCTTAGAGATGTATCCGGTCTGGACATAACTGTCCCATACTTCATGATTCGTGAAATAAACCACTTTGAGAGGCTTCGTAATGACTTGGAATGTTCTGCCACAGTATTCTGAACCTTGCGGAAGTGCTATTGGTTGACTGTGTTCTGAAGGGAAAAAACTTCTCGCAAACCTTGAAGTGACTTGCCCCAGTACAAGCCTTGCAGTACATTTGTCTCTGATCGACTAGTCTTTGAGAGATTTACCGAATCTCGACATGATTGCCCCAGTTTACACGCTTGTGGAAAGATTTATCGGATCTCGACATAATTGCCCCAGTTCGAAGAAATATTCTCAACATGAGTGCCCCCTGGTTGATTGTACTCTGAAAAGACCTTCTCAACTTGAATGCCCCAGCTTGGCTACATTTTTGAAGAGATTTCCCGGTGATTGTCCCAGATTGGTTACATCTGAACACAAATGGCTGGGAACGCCTTTTTCCCACATAATCTTTCAGCAACATGACTTCTGGGGTCTCAGGCACCTCCACTTGGTCAGTTTAAGCTTCTCGACTGATGTTCATCGTGTAAGCTTCTTTGATGTCAAACACATGCAAGCAGAAGATGTTTATTATGAGAATGACAATCCTAATGCAACACTCGTGTTGATCTCGAAGTTTTATTGAAAAGCGTCGCCAAGCCCTGTGAACAAATCACTAGCTGGGATGCGACATGGATTTTTGAAGGGAAACAATACGCACATGCAATACCAACAAAAATATTACTAGCATAACTCATAGGAGTTAGGAACGCTATCTCGCTGAAGTACGCCTTCAGGCTAACCCTGCTTCAATTAGGACTTTTTAAGGGTTATAACGTAGCCTGGTTCATGGTTTTGAGAAGAAAGGATTTATGGCTCAAAGTTTATCAGTGCCCACCCACTCTTCGTGATATTCTCCAGTCATATGTTCAGCTAATTTGACACAAGCACTCGCCTCTCAAAAGGTTTTATGATCCTTAAAGAACCCATGCAATTGATCGTTCGAGACCTGATGAGGTTTTAGAGCAACAGTCACCCATTTCGTCTTTTGTGCCTATAGCCACACGACTTTGTTCTGCTCAAGGATTTTTCTTTTTGTCGTCCTTTTCGCTTTTATTCTTTTTCATTCTTTTGTTTTCCCTGATTTTGCCTGGACTGATTCTTTTTTTTTTTTTCGATTCTGAAGTCCAGCGGGATGCCCTAATTTTTGCCTAAGTCACTTGTTTTCAAGTTTCGACTTAGCGGGCTCTCTTTCTTTTATTCTCTTTTTTCTTTTTTTTGAACAAGTCGTGAGACACTGGTTGTCTTACTTGCTTGAAAGGGCTGTGACTGCCTCACTCTTTGATTGTCGGTGGATAACCATTGTGGTTCTACACCTCTTAACCTCTTGGTAGTGGAATGGAAGGTAATGGATCCTCGGATGTACACTCCTTCCGGAAGTTGAACACTTGGTCAAACTAACCGACGCCTACCCTGCCCCTGGGTTAAAATTGAGGGTTTTTCGTTTTCAGAAAGAACTCCTACTACTAGGCTCAAAGGGGTTGACAAAGGTCTATCTCCTTATTGCTCCAGTGTTTGTGAATTGGAAACAATGCCTGTACATCCTTAACAGGGTTTTATCCAAAAGCGTACCATTAGAAACCTGTGTTCTTATTTCGTCATCCTCCCTCAAGAGTTCTAGACAAGAAAGGTTGGTATCGCAGTGCATATAAACATGATATGTTTGCATAAAAGTAAAAAACTTCAAGAATAACACATCATTGCATTAAAATTAACATTCAGCACACAAACAAATTTTTTCCATGCAGACAATGTTTAAACAAACAAATGGAAGCTACATATGAAAATGCAATAAAGGGAGCTGATGATTGCCATTGAGGAGACTTGACTCCGTCTGGACTGGTTTCTTCTGATGATGTCCTTTGAAGCCTTCAAGCAGATGAGATGTCGACATGCACAACCAAGTCTCCTTCCAGAAATGATATGTACCTTTCATCAATCAATTGTTGCACTTTGGCTTGGAAGACTTTGCAATCTTCGGTTGAGTGTCCCATAGATCCTCCATGATATCCACGTTGCACATGGGGATTGTACCCCGGAGGGTATGGTTCTGGAACAGGCTTCAAAGTCTTGGGCTCCACCAATGAATTTTGAACCAGGTGTGGCAAGAGTTGACTGTACAACATGGTAACTGGATGAAGATGAGCATTCCTTCTTTCCAAGTTATTGCGAGGCCTATGCTGATTCTGACGCCGATAGTTCTGTTGTTGATTCTGATTTGCGTATTCATCTGGCTCAGGCGCTTTCCCCCCCCCCCCCCAAACTTAATCGAGGAGTAGGCATCAGTTACGGACGTGGGGATTCTAAGACCAAAGACTGCAAGAAATGCCCCTGACTTGATGTAGCTTTGGGAGAGGCAACAGGGATATCCACCTCTTTTTCAACAACTAGAGTAGGACCACCATGTATGCTTACGCCGCTCGGCGTGAATTCAATTTCCCTCGAATCGACCAGATCCTGAACGGCATGCTGAAAGGCCTTACAATTTTCCACATTATGCCCTGGCGCACCAGAGTGGAAGTCACAATGGGCTCTTGCATCATAACCCGGTGGAGGAATACCAGTAAGAGGAGCCAGAGTCCTTTTTTGTACCATTTGCAACTGAAGAAGATGCTGTAATAGTTGAGAACATGGCACTGGTGGAGTCTCAAGATTCCTATTCTGCTTAGGCCTTGGCTGATTCTGGCGAGGGGCCTGATTTGGCCGTTGAGATACAGCCGGTACGGCTACAGTGGCAACCTGCTCACTCTTTGGGAGGGATTCCTTAAACAACGAAGGAGAGACAATTTCGGCCGCAGCTTCAGGCATGAGAGTATTATCTTTGCTTATCACACCTCTCACGACCTCCATAACCAGACTCATCTGAGTCTTTAGTTGGTTGACCTCTTCCTTCAGCACTTTCTGGTCTTGAACCAAAGTTTGCATCTTCCCCATAAACTGCCCCATCTGGCCTCGCATTTCCCTCAACTCAGCTTGAATTTGCTCCATGATCAACTCTTGAATGGCCTGAGGAGTTAAGTCTACAATCCTGAAGAAAACCAGATCAGATCAAGAATAACCAGCCTCGAACACCTGCTATGCACATGATTATGCAAATGCAAATGCCATGTTCAGATACTTCCAAGGAATCATTCTGTTTTAATTCAAGACTTTTCAGAATAACCACGAGGAATAAATGGAAACGATCAACAGTGATCCTCAACAATGATATCCTTGGAAATACAAGAACATGTGTGCAAGAATGATGATGCATATGTAACGGACATGGGATCAAGGCATCCACACAAACTGGCTGCACTGTGCTGACTGAATAGGCTCAAAGGCCTGCTCTGAAGAGAATACCAGAATACCAGATTACCGGATGATCAGAATACCAGAATACCAGGCTGATAAGTCCACACTGACAGGAAATCTAGAATACCGGGTATGTCGAAGGTCAAGGTTACCTGCAAACCTGTAAACAACCCGCCCCTCTCACATGTGGGTGCTAAGATCCTCAATATCCCGGGCTCTCAGGTCGAGAAATGATGATACGTTCACCATTTCTGGTTTGGCATCATCACCAATCGAGGAGGCCTCAACTGATTCTCCAAAAATGAAAGATCCTCAGCTTCAGAGGTTTGAGAAGCAATAGCACATTCAGCCCGAAGGATACAATGCTACTGCCAATCAAAGAGGTCGTCCATTGATTCTCTTTCAAAAAGAAGGATCCTATGGCAAGTTCCCAGCATTGGGTCCTCGGATCGAGAATGTGCAATGGGTTAGCCACAGAAAGTGGGCTGCCACTGTCACATCCCGGGAGGAGTGCCGCAACTGAGTCCTCGGGAATGGTCATCAAAGTCGACAATTCCTCCAGAGAATAACTACTGGCCTGTATCAACATACAGTAGCAGAAAGCTCCTGATAGAACCTCGTCTGATTATAGGAATCGTGATCACCCGCACGTGGCCAACACCACGGGAGCGTCACGCCTACCCACGCTAAAACCTAGGTGTATGCTCGAGCCTGGGTATTGGACTCATCTCTCAGAACATCCCAACCCGCCAAACAGAAAAACACAGCCAGCACAGCACAGTAATCCAGTATGACAATATAAAATGCAATGCGATAAAAGCTGTAAAAACAGTAAAGCAGTAAAGCAAAAATACAGTAAACAACAATACAGTAATATACAACAAAGCAAAGCACCATAGAAACACCCAACTAAAACAAACAGACAAGCGCTAGGATTGACTCGCTAAAGGGGAAGGACCAGCAGTAGGTCAACCAGAGTCCCCAGCAGAGTCGCCAGCTGTCGCTCCCGAAAGATTCGCATCCAACGGTACAAACGCGAGAGTGGCGCAAAAGAACATAGAGTCGCCAGCAAAGTGTATTTATCCCAAGAGAGGGAAAGGAAACACTGCATAAACCTGAAGAAGGGAAGGAAAGAGAATGGTTTCACGACCAAGAGAATGGGTACGGGAGTCGGTTACGCGAAGGGAAGGTGTTAGCACCCAACACGTCCATCGTACTCTACGGGATCCACGCTTGTTGTCTGCGTCAAAGGGTGTCGTCGTCTGGAGCTCCACTACTACTGGACCGGAGAAGAAACGAGAATGGAAAGAACACAGAAATGAAGAAGAAAAAAAGAAAGAAGTGACTCGATAGGACGGTATCGTTGTCCTAGGCCTACGTACTCCCTCAGTGCAATGGGAAAGTCAGAGTCAACGTAGTTCGGACGGGAACTAAGGGGAAGGTTGCTCGCCAAGACATCGCCGTCTTGTGCCTACGTATCCTCAATCGGACGAGAAAGAGGAAATCAGAGCAGTCGTAGTTCGACCAAACGAGGTCCGAAAGAGACAAAGAGGTGAAAAAGAAAGGTTGTGAAAGAAATGTGCAGGTACAGGTTTGCAGCTCACGTTGTGTGGAACTTGTGTGCGAATTGCAGGATTCCGTTTTGTGTATTCAGTCACACGTTATTTTCCAATTTGATAGAAAACTTATTCTCACTTTTTGTCATCTTGCAACTGTTATGGCCTACTGTGTATCAATTGGAAAGTTAGTGGGTCCTGAATTTGCTTTTGATAGAAGAATGGTGTTAGGAATTAATCTCCACTGTTATTATTTTTCTTTTTCCATTCCTTGAAATCAAATACATTCATCCCATATGCCCAACCACAAGCGTTTGTATCACAGCTTCTTGCAGTATGTGGATTAGAAGAGTTAAGGTATTTGTCAAATCGGTGAGACTCTCATCAACATTTTGAACATGTATTGTAGCTTTTCCAAGGGGTTTCAACAGATATGGGCCTTTGTAAAACAGGACATTTGGAATTGAATTAAAATGGCATTAGGTTTAAAATGGATTTAATTGGAAAATGAAATTGGAATTGGATATTTGAAAATGGTCATAAAAAAATGGACATAGGTTAAAGAAAAATGAATTTTGAATAAAAATGGATATGGATTTGTACATGGACAAAGAAAAATGGTCCTAAAAATGGATAACCACATTACACCAATTCTCGACTTTCCATAACATCCGATTAAAGGCACACAGCTACCACTGAACAACTTGCAACAGAAACAACCACCACTGAGTCAATTTGAAACCTTGCGTTGATTATTGAATCCACACTGAGAAAGATAAATCCACAGATGAACCACCACTGAACTAGTGAGCCATGATGAAACTGATGATTGAACCAAACTCTCCATGAATTAAAATTCGGTGACTTGATGCCTTCCACCCCACATACCTTGACCTTGGGTACACACTGGTTGAGAAATAGTCACTGATGTGGGTACCTTGAGATTGAAGCAAGCTCTTGATGGTTTGACCAATATGAGGTCAAACTTCCATCTGATCATAACTGAATAAACACTCCTTACTTGAAGTTGTACCATCATCCCTGATAACTCTGATCTCTATTAAAACCATGATGAAACCCTGATCACTTGATGCCTCTTGAGAAATCTTGAAGCAGATGAACATGATGCTTAATGAACTCTGATGTGAAATTACAACGATAAGAATTCAACCCTTTGCCAAACTTGAATGAAAGTATCTCAAGGCAGATAGGAAACCCTGACCCAGAGAAGCACCTGATCCCATGTCCTGAGAAAACCAATGCAAATGAAATGAAACAAAAATATGACCTAATGATAATGCAAATGAAAAGGAAACATAAGCCAATTAGCTAAAAGTAAGAGGGCAAATTTTGAGGTGCTACACCCAGGATGGCGCAACCATCCCAATATTTCATGGAGTAACAATCAAAGTCAACCGAAGCCACAAGCAACAATGCCACAAGTCCCACCTGGTTTTTCTAACCCTAACTATGCTGGGGTTGATCAAGGAAACAACCATCTAGAGAATGTTCTTAAGTCCTTTATTCAAGAAGCAAAGAATCAATTTCAATCACAAGGGGTGAGTATCAAGAACTTGGAAAATCAAGTAGGGAAAATTGCCACTGCTTTGAGCTCAAGAAACTTGGGAACTCTCCCTAGCTCTACTGAGACTCCAAACACACAAGCTGGAGTGAAGAATGTTGAAACATGCCAAGTCCTTAAACTCATAAATGGTAAAGAAATTGAAGAGGCCGCTACAAAGAGCAAAGAGTCAAGCACTGATCTGTCTACGCCAGACAGTTCTGGAGCAAGAAACCAAGTTGATGAAGAACCGTCTTCATCTGGGCAACAGAAGCATAAAGATGATGTACCAACTACAGACTGCATTCCTCAAGAGAATCAAGAAGTCATTACTGAATTCAACAGAAATCAAAAGTTTGTTCAAGAAAGGCCACCACCTCCTTTTCCACAAAGGATCAAAAAGGTCAAGGAAGAGCAACAATTTGCCAACATACCACTGATTGAGGCTATTCAAAAGATGCCAAACTACTCAATGTTCATGAAGGATGTGCTCACCAAGAGAAAAGGGTAGGAGAATTTTCTACGATTGCACTCACACAAGAGTGTAGTCAATTGGTTCAAGGAAAACTCCCTCCCAAACTGAAGGATCCTGGAAGTTTTACTATTCCATGCACCATTGGAGATACCTTTTATGGAAAGGCACTTTGTGATTTAGGGGCTAGCATAAATCTCATGCCCCTATCCATTTTGAAGAAGCTAGGGATAGGCGCTGCCAGGCCTACAACTACCACCTTGCAGTCGGTAGATAGAAGTATTTGCTACCCACAAGGAAAGATAGAAGATGTGCTGGTAAGGGTTGAAAAATTTGTCTTCCCTGCTGATTTCATTATTATGGACTTTGAGGCAGATGAGGAAACACCCATCTTGTTGGGAAGGTCATTCCTACCAACGGGTAGAACCTTAACTGATGTAGAAAGAGAAGAACTCACTATGAGAGTGAACGGGCAGTACGTAGTGTTCAACATACTCAATGCCTTGCAATACCCAGAAGAAGAGGTAGCTGACTGTTCCATGATATCTAGTTGGGAAGGTTTAATTCATAAAAACCTCCTAACAGCTAGTGATGTGTTGAAATTTGAGCTAGGCAAATTGGAAGATGGAGGACTAGAAGATGGGATCATTTAAGGTCCAATGAAGAAGCAAGAGGAAGAATCTGTGGAAGTGATAGAATCTACCATTGTTGCTCACAAGCAACAACTGCCTTCCATAGAGGAACCTCCTGAATTGTATGCATATCTGGAGGCAGGACAGAAGTTGCCAGTTATCATTGCTACAGATCTGCAAGAAGAGCAGAAGGAGCAACTAATTTCACTACTGAAGAGACACAAGAAGGCAATTGCATGGCAGATTTCTGACATTAAAGGAATCAGCCCAACAATTTGCATGCACAGAATCTTGTTGGAAGAAAATACTAAGAATAACATTGAAAGTCAAAGAAGGTTGAACCCAATCATGAAGGAGGTTGTAAAGAAAGAAATTATCAAGTGGCTGATGCATGAATTATTTACCCTATCTCTGATAGTGTGTGGGTGAGTCTCATCCAGTGTGTACCGAAGAATGGGGGCATGACAGTGATAATCAATGAGAAGAATGAGCTTATCCCCACTAGAATTATTTCTGGTTGGAGGATTTGCATGGATTATAGGAAGTTGAACAAGGCAACTAGGAAGGATCACTTCCCTTTTCCTTTCATTGATAAAATGTTGGATAAGCTAGCTAGAAAGGAGTACTATTGTTTCTTAGATGGATACTCGAGCTACAACCAAATTGCAATAGCCCCGGAAGATCAAGAGAAAACAATAGTCACTTACCCTTATGGCACCTTTTCCTTTAGAAGGATGTCGTTTGGACTGTGCAATGCACCAGCCACCTTCCAACGTTACATGATGGCTATCTTTTCAGACATTATAAAGAATTCCATGGAAGTCTTCATGGATGACTTTTCAGTTTTTGGAGAGTCATTCAAGGATTGTCTAAAGAATCTAAAGTTGGTGCTGGCAAGATGTGAAGAGAACAACCTAGTTCTTAATTGGGAAATATTCCATTTCATGGTAAAAGAAGGGATATTTCTTGGTCATAGAATTTCAAAAGAAGGATTAGAGGTGGATCAAGCAAAGGTAGAGGTAATTGAAAAGTTACCCCCACCAGTCAACATCAAGGGCATTAGGAGTTTCTTGGGGCATGCTGGATTTTATAGGAGGTTCATAAAAGATTTCTCAAAACTAACCAAACCCCTATGTCAGCTGCTGCAGCATGACACACCTTTTGTCTTCAGTAAGGAGTGCCTTGAATCTTTCAATATTTTGAAGGAGGCTCTCATTTCTGCACCTGTAGTCAAAACCCCTGATTGGTCCAAGCCATTTGAATTAATGTGCAACGCCAGTGACTTTGCCATTGGTGATGTGTTAGGCCAAAGGCATAATAAACATCTACTATGCAAGCATGACTTTGATAGCAGCACAAATCAACTACACAACCACAGAGAAGGAGCTGCTGGCAGTAGTGTTTGCCTTTGATAAGTTCAGACCTTATTTGGTAGGAACTAAAGTCATAGTGTACACTGTTCATGCAGTAATCAAGTATTTGATTACCAAAAAAGATGCAAAGCCACGACTCATAAGATGGGTTCTCTTATTACAGGAGTTTCACCTAGAAATAAGGGACGAGAAAGGAGTTGAAAACTCAGTTGCTGATCATCTCTCAAGACTACCTGAAGAAGTTCAACCCCAAAATAGTGGGGACATTAAAGAAAGTTTTCCGGGTGAGAAGCTATTGTTGACTACTGATGGCACGACTCCTTGGTACGCTGGCATTGTTAACTACTTGGTCAGCAAAGTCATACCACCAGAATTCAACTTCCAACAAAGAAAAAGGTTCTTTCACACTATCAAGAGCTATTTTTGGGATGAGCCCTACCTGTACAAGAACTGTGCTAATCAGTTATTGAGGAGATGCATTGACTATGAGGACGCACGAAAGATCTTGTCGGCCTGCCACAAAGCCCCCTACGATGGACACTTTAGAGGAGTTAGAACTGCAGTAAAAGTGCTGCAATCAGGTTATTTCTGGCCTTCTATTTTTAAGGATTCTCATGACTTAATCAAAAGGTGTGATAGATGCTAGAGGGTTAGGAATGTATCCATGAGACAAGAAATTCCACTCACAAGCATTCTTGAAATAGAAATCTCATGTGTGTGGGGCATTGATTTCTTGGGACCTTTCCCTCTATCCTTCGGCAATCTTTACATCCTTGTAGCTGTGGATTATGTATCCAAGTGGATTGAAGCAGTAGGAACACCATCTAATGATGATAAGGTTGTGACCAAGTTCTTGCTCAAGAACATCTTGACAAGACATGGCACACCTAGAGCCATCATCAGTGACGGTGGATCCCATTTTTGCAACAAACTTTTTGAAAACTTAATGGAAAAATATGGGATAAAGCACAAGGTTTCTACAGCCTATCATCCACAGACTAGTGGGCAAGTGGAGCTATCCAATAGAGAAATCAAGAGAATTTTGGAAAAGGTGGTTAACCCCATAAGGAAGGATTAGTCCAAGCACTTGGACGAAGCACTATGGGCGTATAGGACTGCCTATAAGACTCCCTTAGACATGTATCCTTATAGACTTGTCTATGGAAAGGCGTGTCACCTACCCATTGAATTGGAGCATAAGGCTTTTTGGGCTGTGAAGTGTAGCGAGCGAAACTGGACGTGTTTCTTAAGCATTGTCGCTTCTTGGGGGTTACTACAGTTCGATTTATTTTTTATCCTATTGAAGCTGATGAAGGAAGGGAAATAGATGTCTCCAATTAACCCTGCTTGCATACTAAGTTTAAACAACGGTCTGTTAGGTTACGGATGCTATATGGTAATGGGACCTTTTTCTTCTTATTTTTTTTAAGAGTGAAAACATTGGACGGTTCATGGGTAGGATGTTTAGGACTGAGGGTATGGGATTTTGAGTTTTTGTTTAGTGTGCTCGCTAAGATTTTTCTTTCAATCTTATGCCTACGTATTCCCGTTTTCCGAAACAGGGAAATCAGAGCGATCGTAGTTCCTCCTATTGTCGCTCCCGGGATTTTCATCCTAGTACAAACGCGAAAGTGGCACCGAAACAGAGTCGCCAGCAATGTGTATTTATCCCAAGAGAGGGAAAGGAAACACCGCATAAACCTGAAGGAAGGAAAGAATAAGGTCTTGCGACCAAGAGAACTGGGTTCGGGAGTCGGTTACACGAGAGGAAGGTATTAGCACCCCCTCGCGTCCATCGTACCCGATGGGATCCACGCTTAATGCTTCAATCAAAGGGTGTAAGAAAAGAATACTGTATAAGGAACCGAAAAGAGAATGGAAAAGGAAAGAGAGAGAAAGAGAAACAAATGTAGGGAAAATAAAAGAAGTGCTCGCATGGGCCCTACCCCACTGCCTACGTATCTCATCGGGAACATGAGAATCAGAGCGACGTAGTTCCCCTCACTAGGGATGGATTGTTTGTGTTTTTTAAGGAACGACTAACGTTCTAGCTCAGGTGTTGCAGGCTCGCTGGTCCGAGTGCGTTACCATCTTGCAAGAGAACGAGTAGGAGCACGTTCATACGTTGAGAGTGAATGAGGTGAGAAAAGAATTCCCGAAGGAAAGACGTTATTGTTTGTTTTTTGTCTTTTAAGAAAAAAATGTTTTGTTATTTGTTTGCATACGATAGTGTATCTAAATCTTAATCATTGGAATGTATTCATCCTCACATTCCAAGATGGAATGAGTAAGAAAATACACTAAGTGTGAAGAAGACCCTCACACTTAGTTCCAATTATTAAGGTTCAAACACACTAGCATACTTGTATTTATTAAGTGTTTTTGTTGATTATGAAATGAAGAAGTGTTTTTTATTTGTACCTTCAACAAGTATTGCATTTAAGTCCCTCATACAAGATCAAATGTTTAACACATTGACCCAAGATGGGCTATATGCTATACATTCTAAGATTATAAGAGAAGACCCCTTATAACCTTTTCTTTATATGAAAGGCCTAAATGCAATAAATGCCTACCTTTATTAGATGTTTTGAGTTTCCTTTAAGAGATGAGAAGAGAGACTCAAGAGAGGAGAAAAGGTAAAATCTATGTGGACTAAGACTCAATCCTAATTGAAGATTAAAGGGAGTGATCCTAAAGGTTTGTGAGGTTTCAACCTAAAGTCTAAAGAAAGAAAGAATTAAACAATTCACTTCTAAAGTAGAAGATGAATTGTAATTCAAAAAGGGAAAGTGATGAGTTATTAAAAGAAAGCACATAAGTGCTTAACAAAACATAAAATAGAATTGTAAAAGAGAGAGGATAGAAGTTGAATGTGGATTCCTTATCCACACTCAATTGAAACTTACCAAAGCCCCTACATGGTTAGTAAACATGTATAAGAAGTATAAGAAGTAAAACATGTAATGCATCATAAAACTCAAAAGAATTAAATGAGAAACCAAATCCTAGAGCCACAACCAGAATGTACATCATATGGAAACAAATGGTTATTATCAATCAAACTCAAGTGGATAGGCAACAAACATCCTCCATGACATTAGAACATGATATCATAAGAAAAGGGAGAATGAAAGATGAAAGAGAAAAGAAGAAATGTGCATAAATGGAACATGTAATCCATGGATCAGAATTGAAATGAAATGAAAAATGATTCACAAACATCTCACAAGTATTCATGCATGACACATCAAAGCATTTAAGAAGTGATAGAAGAAGTAGGATTGAAATGGAAGTTCCAAACAAAGGAAAGTGCAAACACAACATGTTAAAAGTGCACAAGGTTCAAATGATAATCAACAAGCAAAGGTGACATATGATATGTATCAATGTCCTATAATGTCAAGAGTGTAGCTCACCAAATAGGCAAATGATCATGCAAGTATACACAAAAGAAAACATGTAAACATGCACAAAAGATTACAATGATATGACATGTTATAATGCTTTAAATGAAATGCATCAAACAAAAATCAAATGGCCTCATGAAAATTATGAAAACATGGTATTGAAGTTCACCAATCATATATGAATCACATATCAAAGTAGCATGCAAGGAACCAAGGCAAAATGGGGTCAAACAATGCACTTAGGTCAAATAGACATATCATACAAAGTAGCACAAAAGTGAACACCAAAAATGCCATAAAATGACCTAAAAAATCAAATAAAAATCACTTAACATACCTCAAGATGCTAATGACTCAATACAAAAAGAAGAGCATCAAAACAATTTTTAATGATCAAGAACAAAATTAAACAAGATCATGTACCATATTAAGAATGCACATCAAAGAAATTCAAAGAAAAATATGGAGCAGGGGTAAAAAGGTCATAAAATCAGAAAATAAAATCACCAAAAATTTTCTAAATGTTTTAATGATGCTCATGAATTTTTTTGGAATTTTATGATGCTATTTAGTATTTTTAAAAATTAAAAAAACAAACGTGTAGAAAAATAGAAAAATAAAATGCAATGCAAAAATGAATGGGGGTGCATGCCTAGTAAAAATGAGTTCAAAAATCATTGGGCTTTTAGAAATGGAGGTGTGGATAGCAAAATAGTCTAGGTCCAATAACACGCATAACACAATAACAAGCATACACTCTCAGTCAACAAAATTGACTCACTCATGGCCATTGGATCAAGTCAAGGTCAAACGAAAGTCAAAGTAACCAGATCTAACACACGCGCGTGAGTGACCACACAACATACAGTGTGCCACACCACATAATGTTCACTCTGATTAAAATAAAACATGTGCCACGCATGTGACATTTTTATGCGATGTCATCACACAAGCCACACGATGATGAATATCCAACGGTCCACGTTCAAACTGCAAATAAAACCCTAAACAAGTTCACCGGCCGGAGAGGGACCTCCGGTCACCTTCTCCGGCGAGAACCACCACCTGCAACACTCACATGTTCACCAAAACACACGAATCGCCTACCAAATTGAAGCTAAGCTCATGTAGATCAAGAATATGCTCATAAAAACAACAAAACATGCACACACAGCAAGAACATAGGAGATGAACTTGTGCCCTAACTTTTGGATCTAAGCCTTTAAGAAGCTCTATCAACTAGCCAGAGTTCAAATGCTCCTAGTGAGCTCAAATCACCATGAAAACAACAAAATAAACAAGTAAACGTGAGAGGAGAGTTTGTAAGCTTCGGAACCTGATCTTGCAGTCCTTGTAGAGTCTGAGAAAACCAGAGGAAATGCTTGCTTCTTCCTTAAGCTTCACTTGGCCAAATAAAGGCTTTGATGAAGATGATGATTCAGGGGAGAAGAAATGAGATCCAAGCTCAAATATCAGTTGCTCTTTGGTGAAGTTGAGAGAGAATCATAGAAGATTTAGGAGGAGGCTGAACAATATGAACTCGAAGCTTCCTTGCAATGGTGATGTTGAGAGTAGAGCAGAGAGAGTTTTTTGGAGAGAATGTGGAAGAATCAGAGAGAAAATTAGAGAGTGTTTGGGAGTGAAATGAGAAGAATGGAGTTGAAAATGAAATTAGAGTGTGAGTTTTCTATTTATAGTGTGAGTTTAACTATGGTTTAGTGAGTGGAGTTAAATGAGTTAGCATGGTTAAACTGAGTGCACCCTAACTAACTGAGCCAAGTTAGTTAGGGCGAGTTATCCATGGCTGTAATTGTGTGATGATGGTTCATGGTGAGTTATGGTGGGAATGAAGAGAAACTGGTGTGGCACGGCTGGTACAGCATGAAGCTTGTTCAACAAGTTGTCTTTTTTTTCCATTCTGATGTATTATGAAGCACGTGGCATTATGAATGTGATGAGTGTTTGGTTTAATGAGGAAAGAAATGAGAAAGTGTTTGTGGTGTGTGTGAACCAAATCATGCAGCATGCCATCAATATATCAATGTCAACATAGGGTGGTTTATGGAGGTTTTTTCTCTACTCAATGACTGCATTAGGGAGTGTATGGGTTCATTGGAAAGAGGACACATAGGAGAGCAATGTTGATGTGCAACTTGAGTGGAAATGATGCCTCAAACATGTCTAAAAATGACCATAAACAGATGGGCCAAGAACTGGTACATGGGTGCGCAGACTTGTGGCATGACCTAGTTGTGACCTGGTCAAATTTCAGTTGCAATGACCATTCTTTGAGCCATCATAACTCCTTAACCTTTGATCAGATGAAAAATTGATAAACACCAACTTTGAAGATCTCACATAGAGGAACAACTTTGATGTTGAAAGATTTTCCATTTTAAGCCTCTAATCATGAGTAATTGATCAATACATTTGGCCCACCAAGTGTTTGAGAAAATGATTGCGTGCGTGCCCTGAAAATCTTGGTCATGACCTAGTTTTGGACCTACTTTGCTCAAACTTTGATCAATCATATCTCACTCAATTTTTATCCAATGGAGATGTTCCACATATGGATGTGAAGCTTAAAACAAGATCTTTTGTTGTGGCCGAGTGGAATTTTCATTTGGTGCTTCAATTTTAAATGGCCTTGGTTCAAACTCTGATGCAAAATGGCCAAAACTTGCTATTTTTAGTAACCCTTCCTCTTCCAAAAATGGCAACTTTCCACCTCTTGATTTTTTCATGATTCCTTTGGAGTTTCTTGACCAAATTTTGTACATTGGACATATGTAACATGAATTTCATGATTTTGGGCTCAAAAAGTCAAGAGTTGACTTTTTCCTCTGATTATTTGACTTGGCCCCAATTTTCCTGATTTCTGATCTTGCTTCCAATTGAAACACTTCCAAAACCAATTGAGAGGCAATTTTCCATACACATACACTTAAGAACATGTAGAATACCATGACATCAAGTTTTGTCCAAAAAAACAAAGATTCCCTGATTTAATGGGAAACCCTAGTTTTGGTGCCTACCTCCTAGGAGAAAAATGTGCAGTCTTCAATTTCCAATTCCTCAGAGTATGTTATGTATCCTCTTAAAGGATGATGATATATGCCATTTGAGGATGATTTTGGATCAATGAACTATCTCTTTTGAGGGTTTTCCTTCAGTTTTTGAACCTCTTGCATAGTGAAAGATGTAGTGCTTCAATCTCCCATTGAATCTCACTTCCTTGAGGTTTTGGATGATCAATTGAGATAGTATGATACATGAAAGACTTCTTGGCTTGCCTTGAGGCAACTTGACTGACCTTTTTGTGCTTTGAATGATCCCTTGATTGTCCACCTTCCACCTGATCACATGCCCTGATGGTAAGAAGGATGCCATGCTTCATTTTTCTATGTTAAATGCAATGCAATGCTAATGAGATGGATATGATATGATAAATGATAATGCCATGCTATGATGACAAAGAGGGAGAGCAAATTTTGGGGTATTACAGCTGCCCCTATTCAAGCGCTGTAGACCTGAATGCCTGAAAGCAATTGCTTTCGGACTTTCAAGGTATATAGTGATTGAATACCAAATATAACCAAAAATTTGCTCTGGATGATGAGGAAGAAACTCCCACGACATTGCTAGCTTGAATCTTCAATGAAACATTGTCAGAGAAAACTGTCTTTTGAACGACACCAGACGACTACTGGCTTGCCACACTGCTGATGGACTTTAATAATGTCTTTTATGCAATTCCAGACGACTACTGGCCTGCCACGCTACTGGTGGACTTTAGAAATGTCTTTTTGAACGACGCCAGACGACTACTGGCTTGCCACACTGCTGGTGGACTTTAGAAATGTCTTTTTGAACGACGCCAGACGACTACTGGCTTGCCACACTGCTGGTGGACTTTAATAATGTCTTTTATGCAATTCCAGACGACTACTGGCCTACCACGCTACTGGTGGACTTTGCAGCTTCGTGCCACCCGAAGATGGACTTTTGCCAATCCACTGTTGGACTTTTGCCACCCAAAGACGGACTTTTGCCAATCCACTGTTGGACTTTTAGAATATGCCACGCTTAGATGGACCTTTGCCAATCCATTGTTGGACTTTTAGAATATGCCACCCTTAGATGGACCTTTGCCAATCCACTGTTGGACTTTTAGAATATGCCACCCTTAGATGGACCTTTCGCCAATCCACTGTTGGACTTTTGCCACCCGAAGACGGACTTTTGCCAATCCACTGTTAGACTTTTAGCTGCTTTGCCACCCGAAGATGGACTTTTGCCAATCCACTGTTGGACTTTTAGAATATGCCACCCTTAGATGGACCTTTCGCCAATCCACTGTTGGACTTTTGCCACCCGAAGACGGACTTTTGCCAATCCACTGTTGGACTTTTGCCACCCGAAGACGGACTTTTGCCAATCCACTGTTGGACTTTTAGAATATGCCACGCTTAGATGGACCTTTGCCAATCCACTGTTGGACTTTTAGCTGCTTTGCCACCCGAAGATGGACTTTTGCCAATCCACTGTTGGACTTTTGCCACCCGAAGACGGACTTTTGCCAATCCACTGTTGGACTTTTGCCACCCAAAGACGGACTTTTGCCAATCCACTGTTGGACTTTTAGAATATGCCACGCTTAGATGGACCTTTGCCAATCCACTGTTGGACTTTTAGCTGCTTTGCCACCCGAAGATGGACTTTTGCCAATCCACTGTTGGACTTTTAGAATATGCCACCCTTAGATGGACCTTTCGCCAATCCACTGTTGGACTTTTGCCACCCGAAGATGGACTTTTGCCAATCCACTGTTGGACTTTTGCCACCCGAAGACGGACTTTTGCCAATCCACTGTTGGACTTTTGCCACCCGAAGACGGACTTTTGCCAATCCACTGTTGGACTTTTGCCACCCGAAGACGGACTTTTGCCAATCCACTGTTGGACTTTTGCAATATTCCAATACCGGATTGCCCTCTGCATCCGTGTCAGACATCTCTGCCGACTTTGCTGAGGAACAATGATCAACGACTCGACTTTAGAGGTTCCTGAGAGGATAATATCTCTGCTGGAGAATAAATGAACAATCCGTCTGGTTCAAATTGTCAAGTTTGCCAAAAATAAATTGAACCTGAAGAATAATAAATCTGCCAGTAAACACTTCATCTGCTGGGGGAATGAATTCTGGTCACAGCGACTCCGCTGGGGATAAGAACTTCTTTGCATGGCGTCCTGCTAAGGAAGAAAAGTCGTAAAAAACTCTGCTTGAGGATCTATCCAATCCAAGACCCTTTGTAGGGGTTATCAACCTTCTGACCCGGCTGGGGAAAGACTGTACCATCCTTGTTGAGGAATAGATTCTGCCGATCCTATAAACCTCTGCGAGGAGAACAACAACTCAGCTGGGGAGTATTGCTGACAAGATTCGATGCTGACCTCTGTGGGGGATCATTACCAGAGACACAATCTTGCTGGGGATCATGGCTACTCTGCCAGGGATATGCAAATCCTGGTTAGAACATTCCACTGCAACTTGCTAGAAAGAGTCCTTAGAGATCTGTTGGGGAAACCCAAAGCAAATCCACAGTAGTCTGCTGAAGAATATGACTGTCGAGCTTAGGATAAGTACCACAATGCCCCATGTTAGGCGAGCTTCCCTTTAGACAATTCCGTTAGGGATGACGAGTTTATAACAAACTCTGCTGGAGGACACTGCTTTAAAATGTCTCGTGTTGGGGAATGACTTTTTGAGAGGATTTTACAGAAGACTAACTGTCCTCAAACTCTACTGGGGATGATCAACACTTCATGCTGGGGAAACAAACATGCCCCATGCTTGGACAAACCAACAATTCGTCCCCGATGTCATAAGAGGATTTTACAGAAGATTTAGCCTCTTCAAACTCTTGTGACTTCGCTGGGGATAATGACCATCAGTTTCGGTGTCGACGAGACCACTCTTTTGGGGAACCTGTGACTGTTATCGACATAGAAAAGCTTGTAGCTGTTGGAAGTACTGTATGAGAGAATCGACTTAAGAAGACACAACGGTACCCAGTTGAACGACCGTCAACCGACCGATGAACGCCGACCTCCTTACCCGTAATTGCCCCAGTCTTTTGCGTGGGGTGATTTATTACTGGTCTTGTGCTTAACATCATCTGCACCTACTACCTGCAACAAAAGAATATGCACACATGCCCCGAATATTGCGTGGCTAGAATCCACCATCCGGGGGTATTCAACATTCAAAGTAATTTCAAATGTTTTTTTTTTCGCGCATGTTATTGCAAGGCCGCCATGTTTTCAAATGCAATGTTTTATCAAAATTAGGACGTTTTTGCAAACAAAGCAATAAAACAAAAATAGGAGGCTTTTTATTGAAATTCAATTTATTGACTGAGAGCCCAGAATAGGCAATTACATCCGGAAGCAATCCCTGGAAAGAGGTGATCGCTGAAAATTGAGAAAAGAAACTATCCTAATGGCAATGTGAAAACGGAATTCCACTGAGTTTCCATTCTGTTATGACCAGTATGTCTTCAAAACTCCCCGACCTTGCCTTCTGAGGAACGATCAGACCGATCCCTATCTTTCAGAACGTCAGTTGTTCAACGGTAATGGGGTACAGATAACTCAGACCGTAGTCATTCGCTTAAATCCCTCTTTTGCGTGGACCGCCCTTTCAGGTTTTCAATCCACCAGGATACCCTTTTTTGCCTAAGTTGCCCTTTCGGGTTTTCAACTTACCGGGTGTACAATTTTTCAATTATATCCCTAATTTTTGCCCGAACCTTATTCTGTTTTTGGTTCGCCGGGATGCCCTTTTTTGCCTGGATTTTTTCATTTTATTATCCAGCGGGTCTATTCATACGAAGTATTTTTTGACTACGTCCGAGTTGACAGGGGATGAAAAGTCTTCGCCATCCATGGTTGTAAGCAATAAGGCTCCGCCCGAAAAGACCTTTTTAACCACGAATGGACCTTCATAATTAGGAGTCCATTTGCCCATGTGATCTGTATTGGGAGGAAGGATCCTTTTGAGTACCACATCTCCGACTTTGTAAACCCGAGGACGTACCTTTTGGTCAAATGCATGCTTCATTCTGCGCTGGTATAATTGCCCATGACATACAGCCGCCAATCGCTTTTCCTCAATAAGGCTCAGCTGATCAAATATGGCTCGTACCCATTCAGCCTCATCTAGCTTAACATCAATCATGACTCTGAGAGACGGAATCTCCACTTCAACCGGTAGTACTGCCTCCATACCATATACGAGTGAGAATGGGGTTGCCCCAGTGGACGTGCGTACCGACGTTCGATACCCATGCAAAGAAAATGGTAACATCTCATGCCAATCTTTGTACGTGACAACCATCTTCTGTACAATCTTCTTGATATTTTTGTTGGCCGCTTCGACCGCGCCATTCATCTTTGGGCGGTACGGAGAAGAATTGTGATGTTCGATTTTGAAGTCACGGCATAACTCAGCCATCATCTTATTATTCAAATTAGAACCATTATCGGTAATGATTCTTTCGGGAACTCCATATCGGCAAATGATATCCCGTTTTAAGAAACGAGCGACCACTTGTTTTGTAACATTGGCATAGGATGCGGCTTCAACCCATTTGGTGAAGTAATCAATTGCCACCAAGATGAAACGATGACCATTGGAAGCTGTAGGCTCAATCTTTACGATCATATCAATGCCCCACATGGCAAACGGCCAAGGCGACGACATGATACTCAACGGATTTGGAGGCACATGCACCTTTTTGCATAGATCTGGCATTTATGGCATTTGCGGGCATATTTGCAACAATCTGACTCCATAGTCAACCAATAATATCCCGATCTTAACAACTTTTTAGCCATTGCATGTCCTCCGGCATCGGTACCGAAAGAGCCTTCGTGCACTTCAATCATCAACAAGTCTGCTTCATGTCTATCCACACATCTAAGCAGGACCGTGTCAAAATTTCTTTTATACAGCACGCCATCTTTGTTCAAGAAGAAACTACCAGCTAACCTTCTCAACGTCTTCCTGTCTTTGGACGATGCCCCGGGCGGGTACTCTTGACTTTTCAAGAAACACTTAATGTCATGAAACCATGGCTTGTCATCAGACGCTGCATCGACCGCAAACACAAATGCTGGTTTGTCAAGGCGAGATACCTCAATCTTAGGTACATGGTTCCATCCTTGCACTTTGATCATGGAAGACAAAGTGGCCCAGGCATCAGCGAACCTATTCTCATCTCGAGGAATATGGTACAGTTTTACTGTTGTGAAAAATGTCAGCAATCTCCTTGTATAATCTCTATACGGCATTAGATTTGCTTGGTGCATGTACCAACTCCCTTTCACTTGATTGATTACCAAAGTTGAATCACCGAATATATCAAGGGTTTTAATCCGTAGATTAACCGCCTCCTCGATCCCCATTATACAAGCTTCGTACTCAGCTTCATTATTGGTGCATCCGAAAGTTATTCGTGCAGTGAAAGGCATATGAACACCTTCCGGCGTGATAAGAACTGCTCCAACTCCGCACCCATTCATATTGACAGCCCCATCAAACATCAGACTCCATTTGGATTCAGGGTCTGGCCCCTCCTCCGGAAGTGGTTCCTCGCAGTCTTTAGCTTTGAGAAACATGATGTCCTCATCAGGGAAGTCAAATTTCATGGGTTGGTAATCATCAATCGGTTGTTGCGCAAGATAGTCGGACAAGATACTTCCTTTGATGGCCTTTTGTGAAGTGTACTGAATGTCATACTCGGTCAAGACCATTTGCCACCGTGCAACTCTGCCTGTCAATGCTGGTTTCTCGAAAATGTACTTGATAGGATCCATTTTTGAAATCAACAAGGTTGTGTGCCTAACCATATATTGCCTCAATATCTTAGCGGCCCATGCAAGCGCACAGCATGTCTTTTCAAGCATGGAGTACCGGGACTCACAATCATTGAACTTTTTGCTCAGGTAGTAGATAGCATACTCCTTCCTACCTGTCTCGTCATGTTGCCCGAGAACACAACCCATGGAACCTTCAAGCACTGTCAGATACATTATCAGCGGTCTCCCTTCAACTGGAGGCATTAGAATCGGAGGTTCCTGCAAATATTCCTTTATCTTATCGAATGCCAATTGGCAATCGTCATTCCACCTGACCGTTTGATCCTTTCTTAGCAGTTTAAATATTGGTTCACACGTGGCTGTTAGGTGAGATATGAACCTTGCAATGTAGTTCAATCTACCCAAGAAACCACGAACCTCTTTTTCTGTTCTCGGCTCAGGCATTTCTTGTATTGCTTTCACCTTGGCAGGATCAACCTCGATTCCTCTTTCGCTCACAATGAAACCCAGTAACTTTCCAGAACGCACCCCAAACGTGCACTTGTTTGGATTTAATCTCAGACGGAACTTTCTCAACCTTTCAAACAGCTTTTTCAGGTTAACCAGATGTTCCTCTTCTGTTCTCGACTTGGCAATCATATCATCTACATAACATTCGATCTCCTTATGAATCAAGTCATGAAACAATGTCACCATCGCCCGCTGGTACGTTGCCCCTGCGTTTTTCAACCCAAAAGGCATTACTTTATAACAATATGTACCCCACGGAGTAATGAACGTGGTCTTCTCCATATCTTCAGGTGCCATCTTGATCTGGTTGTACCCGGAGAACCCGTCCATAAAGGAGAACACTGAAAATTGAGCTGTATTATCGACCAGCACATCAATATGAGGTAGTGGAAAATCATCTTTCGGGCTAGCTTTATTAAGATCTCGATAATCCACACACATTCTCACTTTTCCATCTTTCTTCGGTACTGGCACGATGTTGGCTACCCACGGAGGATACTTTGTCACAGCAAGAAACCCAGCATCCCACTGCTTCTGGACTTCCTCCTTAATCTTTAAAGCCATGCCGGGGTGAGTCCGATGAAGTTTCTGCTTGACTGGCGGACATTCTTCTCTTAATGGCAGCCTGTGCACGACAATATCCGTATCCAACCCCGGCATATCTTGATACGACCAGGCGAAGATGTCAACATACTCGCGCAACATTTCAGTCAAAGTTTTCTTCACATCTGCTTGCAAGCTGGCACCAATCCTGATCTCTTTCTTGGCATCCTTGGAACCAATATTGATGATTTCTACAGTCTCCTGGTGAGGCTGGATGACCCTTTCCTCTTGTTTCAACAATCTGGCCAGTTCTTCAGGGAGTTCACAATCTTTCTCATCCCCTTCTTCAGCTTGGTAAATCGGATTGTCAAAGTCATACATAGTCATATCAAAATCGTTATCCGTGGTATCCGGAGGATCAAGTCTGCATGAGCGGGTTCATGCCTTATTTTAGAATTTATTTTTAAGCAAAACAAAGGAAAATGAAACATTGCCATTTTATTTTTGTGAAAAAATAAAAACTGAAAGACAGAGAACAAAATTTGATTGCAAAACGTCCTTTATTAATGATTAAACATTGCAAATGCAACCATGGTGGCCCTACAAATGAATCTATACGCCTTGGGCAAAGCGCAAGATTTTGACATGCATTATGGTTAGAAAAAAACAAAGAAAAATTACTCTGTCTGAAGAGTAACCCGGATGACTTCTTCAACGGACCAGTTTTGCACTTGTTGTCCCGGAGCATGAGGGCGTACCCAGTTGTCCAGGTCACAATTACTGTCAACACTATCCTCTGTGGCTGCACAAGACTGGTCCGTGTAGATAATTCCCCCACTATTGAAAGTAATGGGTCCTCTGCCCCCCGCATCTGAAGTCGTAGAGGGATGATAACCAATACCAAATTTGTCTTCCTTCATTGGGGTCTCTATCAACCTGCCCCAACCTTGGGCGTTGCCTGCCCTGACGACTTCGACAGCTTGTTTGTAAGATGAAATGGAGGTACCGGCCCCAACTGGTACAGAAGAAGACTCAGGTGCATCGTCAATATTGACTGCTTCAAATGATTGGCACAGAATCTCATGAATTTCCCCATCCATTTCAATGTACTTGAACGTGGACAAGTGACTCACAAAGATGTCTTCTTCCCCACACACCGTCACAACCTGCCCTTCAAACTCATACTTTAGCTTTTGATGTAGAGTAGAAGTAACAGCCCCGGCTCCGTGAATCCAAGGGCGCCCCAATAGGCAGCTATATGCAGGTTGTATGTCCATTACATGGAACGTGGATTTGAATACCTGTGGTCCAATTTGTACGGGCAATTCCACCTCACCAAACACAGATCGTCTAGTTCCATCGAATGCTCTGACCACCAATTCACTAGGCCTTAAGATCAAACCATCAACTTCCAGCTTCATTAATGCCTTCTTGGGCAAGACATTGAGTGATGAACCAGTGTCTACCAGTACATGAGATAACACTGCGCCCTTACACTCCATCGTGACATGCAAAGCCTTATTATGGTTTCTTCCTTCAACAGTCAAATCTTTACTTGTAAAGCCCAAGCCATGGCTAACATTAACATTGGAGATTACGCCCTCGAGCTGATTAACAGTAATTTCTTGTGGCACGTATGCACTCTTCAACACTTTCAACAACGCCTGCCGATGCGCATCAGAGCACATCAATAGTGACAAGATTGAAATCTTTGAAGGGGTCTGATTCAGTTGGTCCACAATCTTATAATCGCTTTTCTTGATTATCTTCATAAATTCTTCCATTTCCTTATCAAAAGTAATCTTTGTCTCTGCTTCAGGTGTAGGCGCATTTTCAACCACCTGTTTACCTTTAGCCTTTGCTGCGGCTTCTGCCTCTTTATCACTTCTCAAGGTTTGGGGAGCGAACAACCTTCCACTCCTTGTAAAGCCCCCTACACCCCCTACGTTATCAATATTTGGGCTGACTGACGACTCAACTTCCTGCTTTTTACCTTCGTAATATACATCTGCCCCATAGTGCCATGGGATAGCCTTCGTAGACGTGAACGGAATTGGTCCTGGCACCGTGATAGTGACAGGACTGGGCCCTTCTAGCGCAACACTCGCCACGGGAACTGCATTGACCGGCATTTGAATCTCAGCGGGAGTGTAATAGATGGTCACGGTTGATATCTCATCAGTGTCTTTCACGACTCTGTCGAACTGTAGACATCCTTCATCGATCAGATTCTATAAACCCATCTTCAACTTATCACAGCCGTTCTCCTGATTCATACACTCAGAGCAATCTTGATTACAGCCCGGGAACACCTGACCCTTCAATAAACGATCTTTTACAACCAACAAAGAAGTTTTCACTTGATGGATATCTGTCACCAGATTCAATCTCCTCCCATCTTCAATAGCGTACACATTTGCTGCACTATGATCAGGCATGGGATGCTGAGTAATATTAGGAGCGGGAGAGAAATTGATGGCTTTAGCATCGATCAAATCTTGTACTTTATGATGGAAAGCCCAGCATTTTTCAATGGAGTGCCCCTGAGCACCTGAGTGGAACTCACAACGAGCATTAGCATCGAAGTTAGGTGGCAGGTTTCCAACAACCGGAGCTTTCATAGTACGGAGTTCTACCAACTTTAACTCGAGTAGTCGGGGAAACAGCGCGGCATAAGTCATAGGGAGAGGATCTATCTTACGATCCCTCTGCCTAGACCTTTGCTGGAAAAAAGGTTGTTGCTGTTGAACTTGTTGTTGAGGTTGTTGTTTCTGAACAGACGGTGTGGGGATTGTTACAGCATCTACCTGATAATAAGCTTGAGAATGCCCTCTGCCTCGTCCTCTAAACACAGCATTCGTATCACCTTCTCTTCTTTTCTGGTTACTAGCAAATGGTTTCTTCGTCCCCGAAGAGCCAGCCCCACTCACATCCTGGATCTTTCCAAGCTTTAACAGACTTTCTATTCTTTCTCCCGCAATCACAATATCAGCAAATCTAGTTGACGGACAAGCAGCTAATCTATCAAGATAGGCCCCTTGCAAGGTGTCCATAAACATATCTGCCATTTCTCTGTCTGACAAGGGAGGTTGAACCTGGGCAGCCATTTCCCTCCACCTCTGTGCATATTCTTTGAAACTCTCCTTGGCATTTTGTGACAACCCCTGCAATTGAGTGCGGTTGGGCGCCATGTCAATATTGTACTGGTATTGCTTCAAGAACGCTTCTGCCAGATCTTTCCAACTCTTCACAGCAGCTCTATTCAACTTCATATACCAGGTCAAGGACGCCCCAGCCAGACTGTCCTAAAAATAGTGCATCCATAGCTTCTCGTCATCCGTATGGGCTGAAATCTTCCCAAAGTAAGCTTGAAGATGCGTTTGGGGACACGCATTGCCGTGATACTTATCAAAAGTAGGAGGCTTGAATTTAGGAGGAATTCTGACTCCTGGGACCAGCCCCAAGCTGGTAACATCAATACCCATAGAGTTCTTGCATTCTATAGCCCTGATCTTTTCTGCTAACTCATCATACCTTCGATCACCTTGATTACCCACATCAGCATCCAGCAGAGTAAATTGGTCTTCCAGAGTATCTTCAAGAGTAACACCAGCATGCCTACCATTTCCATTACCCCGATTGTTACCACCAGGAGGAGGGTTGCCACCGGGAGGAGGGATGCCCTGTCCCTGTGAATTGTCATGCTGATCACCTTCGGGCCCATTGTCTGGACGCTCGACCAGAAGCCTCAATCTCTCCTGATTTTGCGCCATGCCAGTCATGAGGGTCATGAACTGGTCCATACGCGCCCTCATTTCGGCCAAATCACTTTGCACTTGATCCATGATTCTTACTTGATTTCTTCGCGTCGAATATCGGTGAATATGATTCTCAGCTATACTGCCTGAAACCAAATAAAGGTTAGAGACCCTGCAACGAGTACCTGAAAAGCAAGTAACATAAATGCAGAATGATATGCAATGCCATGCAATGTTATGTTTATCATTTCCAAAGTGCTTTACACCCTGATTCCAATCCAAACCACGGAAATCTGAAGACCAGAAATCGTGATATAAAGAGACGTGTAGTGGTCATGTGCTTGTATACAGATATCTGATAAAGAGTAATTCTGAATAAACTGCTCATACTCATTCAACAAAGTATTCAAGTATTTAAGAAAGGCTCATCCGCCAATGCAATACAAGGAAAAAATGGATCCATCAACAAGCCTGATGGTAACCATTAACAACAACATACAGGGAAAAGAACATCAATCTGACAATTCCACATCCTTCAGCTTGTCACTTGAGTATTTGATCTCCTCAAAAAGTATACGGGTACGCTGGTGATTCGGCTTTTCAATCATTTCTTTGATCAAGACATCCCTTTTCTCAAGAGCTTCAGTTAAAGAACCCATATGCAGCATAAGAGCTTCGTCATCATGCACTCCTTTGTGTCTCTTTACGCCAGCTTGTGTCTTGAGTATCTCTCTTTCTATCATGGCTTCTTCAAGCTCTTTCTTGGTATTCCTCAGCTGGCTTCTAGCTTCTTCTAACTGTTCTTGACTTTTACCGAGACTTTCCCGATACTTTCTCCTCTGCTCATGTGCCTTTTTAAGCTCCTCGTCTTTAGTCTTCGACTGATCCTTTAACTCGGCATTTTCAATTCTGACTTCATCCCAAGCTTGACGAAGTTGAGCTAATGAATCCTTGCTTCGGGCTAAAGCCTGTTTTGTAATCTTGTGAGCCTGACTAGTGTCATCTGCTCCCAAAGTAAGTTTCCGAAAGTACCGAGCTCTGTCATCAAAATCTTCCTCTTTGTCAGCCAAGGTTTTTTCCACTTTCAAGGCTCTCTTTTCCAACTCTTTGTTGTCAGCTAGAGCTTTCTGAAGACATCTGCTCATTCCAGAATTCTCTATCTGCAACTCTCTGACCATTTTCTTCCACTTCTCACATTCTTCAATAGCCACCATAGTGGGTTGTTCTGGCTGTACTGAACATAAAAGAGGTCCCCTTGAAAAGGGTAAAAGCAATTCCTTTACTTTCGTCTCAATCCACCTGTCATATTTAGGATAAGATCTACAATCTCCTTTTCCAAAAACTGCTTTTCCAATTTTGTGCTTATCTTTCCAAGCATTCACTACTTCTACCACCTTCGCATCTTTAGTTCCTGTAAAGAATAAAGATTCTTCCACATCTTGCTCTGTAGGAGGATCCCTGGAAGCATACCCAAACTGTCGGATGGCCAAAACTGGATTATAATTGATTCCTCCTTTTCTGCCAATCAAAGGCACATTTGGAAAATTTCCGCATCTTGTGACAAGCTCTATTCTCAATAACCGGTGGTCAAACCATACAATATTATCAGTAGTTAAACCCATCAATCGTTTAGACCATTTCGCCACATCTTTGGTTTCCACAAAGGCACCTGTCTGAGGCAAATGTTTGAAAAACCAATGACTCAGCAGTGGAGTACAACAACTAACAGATCCTCCCCTCCTTTTCTCATTCTTGTAATGCACGGAATGATAAAAATCTCCTAACAAAGTAGGGACTGGATTTTTAAGGAAGAAAACTCTCGTTGCTTGCATATCCACAAAGTCTTGCTGATTGGGAAAGAAAACTAGGCCATATATGCAGAGAGCCAGAATGGAATTGTAAACCGTCCAATTTTTAGCACTTGCAGCCTCTTGGGCTTGTCCAGACAGAAATTCTAAATGAAATCCGCTAACTCCATTTTTACTGCTCACACCACTCTTTACCACTGCCTGATCCATTTGTAACGCAGCAGCAATTTCTTTTACGCTGGGAGAACTACCAGAGAAGAATGGTATTGCCGGCGTGATCGGAATTCCCAAAATAAATGAGAATTCTTCCAGTGTTGGCATCAAAATGTAATCTGAAAAAAGAAAGCATCTCAACGAAGGCTCGTAGAACTGCAGCAGAGTGTGCAAAGCATCATGTTCATACTTGGTGATTGTACGGACCATCCCAACCAAATTCCCGTAGCTCTTCTGAAACCTATCAAGAATACCCGGACCAGCCATATCTATAACTTTGAGCAATGAATCCAAAACAGGATCTGGAAACTTGTAAGACACATTGTTCTTTCTCTCGGCAACGATCTCTGTTGAACCCATGGATTGGAATCAGAAATGTATTATGCACCTGAAAATGACAAACATAACTGTTATGATATGATAATGCAATGCAAAAGGGCATGTGATCAGGTAATCAAGTGTCTGTGTCTGTATTGAACTGTGTGCACTGTGTCTCTGTACTGAATCTGGCAATATCTGAGATGAACACTTAAATCACTGTCATAGGATACAATGTCTGAAATCCTCATAGAATCACAAGTAAGGTAGGTAGGAGGCTGGGTTTCCTGCAAACCTGTAAACATCCCGCCCATACTCACATATGGTTCTTAGAAAATAAGGCTTGTCAGCTTCGGAGGTTTGAGAAGCAATAGCACATTCAGCCCGTAGGATACAATGCTATGCCAATCAAAGAGGTCGTCCACTGACTCCCCTTAGAAAATAAAAGTCATCCTATGCAAGTTCCCAAGTGGGCCCTCGGGTGCGAATGGGTTTGCCACAGAATGTGGTCTGCCACTGTCACCACTAAAGAGGGATGTTTCCACTAAGGTCCTCATGATCGGTCACTAGAGTCGACAGCTCTCTAGATCTACATCCTGGAATACGCAAGATGCGCATGCCACGACGTGTCCCAAGATAGCCTCGTCTAGCTGTGAATTTCGTGAACACCCAACGCACTCCAAACGGCACGTAGGTCCCACTACTCTCCACTCTAATTCTAAGTGTATCCTCAAGCCTGTGTAATGGGCTTATCTCTCAGAAATCCCATCCCGCCAAACAAAAAACAGCACAGTCCAGCATAGCATAATATACCATATGGAATAAAAATGCTAAAATGCAGTAAATGCAGTAATATACAGTAATAAACAGTAAATAACTATACAGTAAAACGGTAAATACAGCACAACAATAAACACCCAATGAAAGAAAAATAGACAAGCGTTAGGATTGACTCGCTTAGGATGGACCAGCAATAGGTCAACAGTCCCCAGCAGAGTCGCCAGCTGTCGCTCCCGGGATTTTCATCCTAGTACAAACGCGAAAGTGGCACCGAAACAGAGTCGCCAGCAATGTGTATTTATCCCAAGAGAGGGAAAGGAAACACCGCATAAACCTGAAGGAAGGAAAGAATAAGGTCTTGCGACCAAGAGAACTGGGTTCGGGAGTCGGTTACACGAGAGGAAGGTATTAGCACCCCCTCGCGTCCATCGTACCCGATGGGATCCACGCTTAATGCTTCAATCAAAGGGTGTAAGAAAAGAATACTGTATAAGGAACCGAAAAGAGAATGGAAAAGGAAAGAGAGAGAAAGAGAAACAAATGTAGGGAAAATAAAAGAAGTGCTCGCATGGGCCCTACCCCACTGCCTACGTATCTCATCGGGAACATGAGAATCAGAGCGACGTAGTTCCCCTCACTAGGGATGGATTGTTTGTGTTTTTTAAGGAACGGCTAACGTTATAGCTCAGGTGTTGCAGGCTCGCTGGTCCGAGTGCGTTACCATCTTACAAGAGAACGAGTAGGAGCACGTTCATACGTTGAGAGTGAATGAGGTGAGAAAAGAATTCCCAAAGGAAAGACGTTATTGTTTGTTTTTTGTCTTTTAAGAAAAAAATGTTTTGTTATTTGTTTGCATACGATAGTGTATCTAAATCTTAATCATTGGAATGTATTCATCCTCACATTCCAAGATGGAATGAGTAAGAAAATACACTAAGTGTGAAGAAGACCCTCACACTTAGTTCCAATTATTAAGGTTCAAACACACTAGCATACTTGTATTTATTAAGTGTTTTTGTTGATTATGAAATGAAGAAGTGTTTTTTATTTGTACCTTCAACAAGTATTGCATTTAAGTCCCTCATACAAGATCAAATGTTTAACACATTGACCCAAGATGGGCTATATGCTATACATTCTAAGATTATAAGAGAAGACCCCTTATAACCTTTTCTTTATATGAAAGGCCTAAATGCAATAAATGCCTACCTTTATTAGATGTTTTGAGTTTCCTTTAAGAGATGAGAAGAGAGACTCAAGAGAGGAGAAAAGGTAAAATCTATGTGGACTAAGACTCAATCCTAATTGAAGATTAAAGGGAGTGATCCTAAAGGTTTGTGAGGTTTCAACCTAAAGTCTAAAGAAAGAAAGAATTAAACAATTCACTTCTAAAGTAGAAGATGAATTGTAATTCAAAAAGGGAAAGTGATGAGTTATTAAAAGAAAGCACATAAGTGCTTAACAAAACATAAAATGGAATTGTAAAAGAGAAAGGATAGAAGTTGAATGTGGATTCCTTATCCACACTCAATTGAAACTTACCAAAGCCCCTACATGGTTAGTAAACATGTATAAGAAGTATAAGAAGTAAAAGAACATGTAATGCATCATAAAACTCAAAAGAATTAAATGAGAAACCAAATCCTAGAGCCACAACCAGAATGTACATCATATGGAAACAAATGGTTATTATCAATCAAACTCAAGTGGATAGGCAACAAACATCCTCCATGACATTAGAACATGATATCATAAGAAAAGGGAGAATGAAAGATGAAAGAGAAAAGAAGAAATGTGCATAAATGGAACATGTAATCCATGGATCAGAATTGAAATGAAATGAAAAATGATTCACAAACATCTCACAAGTATTCATGCATGACACATCAAAGCATTTAAGAAGTGATAGAAGAAGTAGGATTGAAATGGAAGTTCCAAACAAAGGAAAGTGCAAACACAACATGTTAAAAGTGCACAAGGTTCAAATGATAATCAACAAGCAAAGGTGACATATGATATGTATCAATGTCCTATAATGTCAAGAGTGTAGCTCACCAAATAGGCAAATGATCATGCAAGTATACACAAAAGAAAACATGTAAACATGCACAAAAGATTACAATGATATGACATGTTATAATGCTTTAAATGAAATGCATCAAACAAAAATCAAATGGCCTCATGAAAATTATGAAAACATGGTATTGAAGTTCACCAATCAGAGATGAATCACATATCAAAGTAGCATGCAAGGAACCAAGGCAAAATGGGGTCAAACAATGCACTTAGGTCAAATAGACATATCATACAAAGTAGCACAAAAGTGAACACCAAACATGCCATAAAATGACCTAAAAAATCAAATAAAAATCACTTAACATACCTCAAGATGCTAATGACTCAATGCAAAAAGAAGAGCATCAAAACAATTTTTAATGATCAAGAACAAAATTAAACAAGATCATGTACCATATTAAGAATGCACATCAAAGAAATTCAAATAAAAATATGGAACAGGGGTAAAAAGGTCATAAAATCAGAAAATAAAATCACCAAAAATTTTCTAAATGTTTTAATGATACTCATGAATTTTTGTGGAATTTTATGATGCTATTTAGTATTTTTAAAAATTAAAAAAACAAACGTGTAGAAAAATAGAAAAATAAAATGCAATGCAAAAATGAATGGGGGTGCATGCCTAGTAAAAATGAGTTCAAAAATCATTGGGCTTTTAGAAATGGAGGTGTGGATAGCAAAATAGTCTAGGTCCAATAACACGCATAACACAATAACAAGCATACACTCTCAGTCAACAAAATTGACTCACTCATGGCCATTGGATCAAGTCAAGGTCAAACGAAAGTCAAAGTAACCAGATCTAACACACGCGCATGAGTGACCACACAACATACAGTGTGCCACACCACATAATGTTCACTCTGATTAAAATAAAACATGTGCCACGCATGTGACATTTTTATGCGCTGTCATCACACAAGCCACACGATGATGAATATCCAACGGTCCACGTTCAAACTGCAAATAAAACCCTAAACAAGTTCACCGGCCGGAGAGGGACCTCCGGTCACCTTCTCCGGCGAGAACCACCACCTGCAACACTCACATGTTCACCAAAACACACGAATCGCCTACCAAATTGAAGCTAAGCTCATGTAGATCAAGAATATGCTCATAAAAACAACAAAACATGCACACACAGCAAGAACAGAGGAGATGAACTTGTGCCCTAACTTTTGGATCTAAGCCTTTAAGAAGCTCTATCAACTAGCCAGAGTTCAAATGCTCCTAGTGAGCTCAAATCACCATGAAAACAACAAAATAAACAAGTAAACGTGGGAGGAGAGTTTGTAAGCTTCGGAACCTGATCTTGCAGTCCTTGTAGAGTCTGAGAAAACCAGAGGAAATGCTTGCTTCTTCCTTAAGCTTCACTTGGCCAAATAAAGGCTTTGATGAAGATGATGATTCAGGGGAGAAGAAATGAGATCCAAGCTCAAATATCAGTTGCTCTTTGGTGAAGTTGAGAGAGAATCATAGAAGATTTAGGAGGAGGCTGAACAATATGAACTCGAAGCTTCCTTGCAATGGTGATGTTGAGAGTAGAGCAGAGAGAGTTTTTTGGAGAGAATGTGGAAGAATCAGAGAGAAAATTAGAGAGTGTTTGGGAGTGAAATGAGAAGAATGGAGTTGAAAATGAAATTAGAGTGTGAGTTTTCTATTTATAGTGTGAGTTTAACTATGGTTTAGTGAGTGGAGTTAAATGAGTTAGCATGGTTAAACTGAGTGCACCCTAACTAACTGAGCCAAGTTAGTTAGGGCGAGTTATCCATGGCTGTAATTGTGTGATGATGGTTCATGGTGAGTTATGGTGGGAATGAAGAGAAACTGGTGTGGCACGGCTGGTACAGCATGAAGCTTGTTCAACAAGTTGTCTTTTTTTTCCATTCTGATGTATTATGATGCACGTGGCATTGTGAATGTGATGAGTGTTTGGTTTAATGAGGAAAGAAATGAGAAAGTGTTTGTGGTGTGTGTGAACCAAATCATGCAGCATGCCATCAATATATCAATGTCAACATAGGGTGGTTTATGGAGGTTTTTTCTCTACTCAATGACTGCATTAGGGAGTGTATGGGTTCATTGGAAAGAGGACACATAGGAGAGCAATGTTGATGTGCAACTTGAGTGGAAATGATGCCTCAAACATGTCTAAAAATGACAATAAACAGATGGGCCAAGAACTGGTACATGGGTGCGCAGACTTGTGGCATGACCTGGTTGTGACCTGGTCAAATTTCAGTTGCAATGACCATTCTTTGAGCCATCATAACTCCTTAACCTTTGATCAGATGAAAATTTGATAAACACCAACTTTGAAGATCTCACATAGAGGAACAACTTTGATGTTGAAAGATTTTCCATTTGAAGCCTCTAATCATGAGTAATTGATCAATACATTTGGCCCACCAAGTGTTTGAGAAAATGACTGCGCGCGTGCCCTGAAAATCTTGGTCATGACCTAGTTTTGGACCTACTTTGCTCAAACTTTGATCAATCATATCTCACTCAATTTTTATCCAATGGAGATGTTCCACATATGGATGTGAAGCTTAAAACAAGATCTTTTGTTGTGGCCAAGTGGAATTTTCATTTGGTGCTTCAATTTTAAATGGCCTTGGTTCAAACTCTGATGCAAAATGGCCAAAACTTGCTATTTTTAGTAACCCTTCCTCTTCCAAAAATGGCAACTTTCCACCTCTTGATTTTTTTCATGATTCCTTTAGAGTTTCTTGACCAAATTTTGTACATTGGACATATGTAACATGAATTTCATGATTTTGGGCTCAAAAAGTCAAGAGTTGACTTTTTCCTCTGATTATTTGACTTGGCCCCAATTTTCCTGATTTCTGATCTTGCTTCCAATTGAAACACTTCCAAAACCAATTGAGAGGCAATTTTCCATACACATACACTTAAGAACATGTAGAATACCATGACATCAAGTTTTGTCCAAAAAAACAAAGATTCCCTGATTTAATGGGAAACCCTAGTTTTGGTGCCTACCTCCTAGGAGAAAAATGTGCAGTCTTCAATTTCCAATTCCTCAGAGTATGTTATGTATCCTCTTAAAGGATGATGATATATGCCATTTGAGGATGATTTTGGATCAATGAACTATCTCTTTTGAGGGTTTTCCTTCAGTTTTTGAACCTCTTGCATAGTGAAAGATGTAGTGCTTCAATCTCCCATTGAATCTCACTTCCTTGAGGTTTTGGATGATCAATTGAGATAGTATGATACATGAAAGACTTCTTGGCTTGCCTTGAGGCAACTTGACTGACCTTTTTGTGCTTTGAATGATCCCTTGATTGTCCACCTTCCACCTGATCACATGCCCTGATGGTAAGAAGGATCCCATGCTTCATTTTTCTATGTTAAATGCAATGCAATGCTAATGAGATGGATATGATATGATAAATGATAATGCCATGCTATGATGACAAAGAGGGAGAGCAAATTTTGGGGTATTACACCTATTCTATGGGAGGAAATGGTGTTTTGGTGTCTTGTTCAAATCCTAAGACGTGAAGCTAAAAGTGATTTGTATCTTGTTCAAAGCCCAAGATGTGAAGCTGAAGGGTCTATTTGTATCTTGTTCGAAGCCCAAGATGTGAAGCTAAAAGGGTGTTGACTTTAGAGAGAATTTGTCATCTCTAAAGGGGGTCTGCTTGTCATGACTGTTGGGTGACTGGTTATAAAGGAGGATTACTTTAAATGGGATATGCGAATCCTAGCAATGCCATAATTTCCTTTATAGGGGGTTTTAACCTGAAGGAGAAGACTTTAACTCAGTGTAGAGCAATGCTATCTTTCCTTAGGAATTTCTCATGCTAAAAGAAGGACAGTGGCGTGGATGTAAATAATCCAGAGGCTTGCCGCTTACAACAGTTAGATGAAAGGAGTTGTTGATGTTTGTATCCTGTGAACGAGGCACAGTTTTGATGCTAAAAGGTCGATTGACTCAACCGGGGTTTCCTTATACGAAGCCTAAGATGAGGCTATTGACCCAACAAGAGGGTGATTTTGTGTGTCTCGTACGAAGCCCGAGAGAGAGGCTAAAAGGGTTGACTCAACAAGAGAGTGCTTTGAATCTCGTACGACGCCCGAGATGGAGGCAAAAGGGGTTTGACTCAACAAGAGAGTCTTTTATACTCAACAAGTGAGTGTTTTGTATCTTGTACAAAGCCCGAGATAAAGGCTATGGTTATTGTTTCAGTTGAGTGACAAGTCCAATATGCTGATTTAAAGAGAAAATCAGTTCATATATGAGTAATGTTTGCACTCAGGGACTTTGATTTGAGGATCAGGGATATTTCCAGTTCTTTAAGGAAATGGGAAATCCAAAGGGGATTGGGACTGTCCGAGTCTACGGGTTTCATCTCCTAGTTTTGAAATGAATTTGAGAATGTCTTTGAGACTCAAGGAAATTAGACTGTCCAAGTCTAGAGTTTCATCTTTTGTACTATGTTTAAGAAGCAGCAGTAGCAGGATCTAGACTCTTTGAAAGACTATGCGATTAAGACGACTAATTTCTGTTCCTATACCTCTAGGAGGTCGTCGGGACAATTTGTACGAAGCCCAAGAGGAGGCTGGAATCTTTTAAGAAGCCGAGGGATAATTTGTACGAAGCCTAAGAGGAGGCTATCATTCCTGGAGGAAGAAATCATTTATATGAAGCCTAAGAGGAGGCTGTGAATACTTCTAAGAAGCCGAAGGGTCCTTGTACAACGCCCAAGATGAGGCGGGGGTGCTTTTAAGAAGCCTGTGGGTCCCCAAACCCTGAGAAATTCAAGACAGGATATTCACAGAGAATAGATCAAGCCAGGAAAGTTCGAGAATTTGGAAGAAACTCAAGAGATGCCATGCACGGAGAAAAGATCATCTCTGGGGAGTTAGAGTTTCTTTGACAATGTCTAAGGGTGACAGTCTGTGAAAGGGTTCACCGAGAATGCTGCCTTTCACATCTCCATATTGTTTAACCCCAAGAGGAGGGAAGACTGTGTCTGGTAATCCTATATGGATCTAGTTTAGTCTATTTAAGAGTGATCAACAGAGCTTAGTGCTAGATGTAGTTGCAGGGGAAACTCTAAATAGCTATACTATTATTACACAGTTGATATGAGTTTATGAAAGGAGACTTACAATGAAACAGCCCCACAGTACAGTTATATACATATGAAAGCGGTAAATGAAAGCGTATAAACACTTACTCGGTTGTAGAGCTTCCATGCTGTTTTGTTAGTTGTTCAACAAAGAAAGATTGAAAACAACTGTATATTCAAAATCAAAGGAGAAAGTATTTTGAAAAGATGTTGGGGCTTACAGCTTAAGGAGAGGCCCAAGGTTTATCAGTGATCGCACTATCGTTTTGTACAGAGGGGCTTATACAAGTGACTGAGGCCAAAAAAGGTTTTTTGTACAAAGGGGTGGGTCTTACACTCTCTCGAGAGGCCCAAAAGGTTTTAAAGAAAAAGAGTGGGGCTTATAACACGAGGGTAGGCCGAGATGATTTTTAGTTTGAAATGGCGATCACGCCGAGATTTTGAAAACGCAGTGGGTCTTATACAATGACTGAGGCCCAAGATAATTTGGTTTTCAAAAGGGGTTGGGTCTTACACTCTAATAGAGGCCCAAAAGTTTTGAATGGGTCTTATAGCTCGAGGATAGGCCCAGATGGTTTATTTTTAAACGGGCGACGATCGCGCCGAACTTTTCTTTTAACGCAGAGGGACTTATACAATATCTGAGGCCAAAAAATTGTTTTGGTTAAAAGGGGATTGGGCCTTACACTCTATCAGAGGCCCAAAGATTTTGAATGGGTCTTATAGCTCGAGGAGAGGCCCAAGGTTTGTTTTTCAACGGACGATGATCGCATCGAACTTTTTGAAATACAACGGGACTTATACAATAAGTGAGGCCTAAAATAGGTTTATATTTACAAAGGATTGGGTCTTACACTCTATTAGAGGCCCATGAGTGTTTGAAAATGATTGATGAGGGTGAAAATCAAAGAAACCCTAATTTGTTATTCTTTTAAAAGTAAATATTAAAAGAAAATCAAGGAAAAATACCAAATGAATTTGAATAAACCACTTGTGACTTTTGTTTAAGGTTTGATAAATGAAGTTTTAATCACAAGAGATATTAAAACTCATTTGGTCTTGATTTTTCAAGATGAATGTTCATTTTAAAATGTTTAAAACAAATAAAAATGAAGTTATTCACAAAAATACTAATCATATTAAATAAATAATTAAAACTTAATTTTTTTTATGGAATAAAATATTTCAACATTTTTGTGATTTTTTGCAAAAAGAACCAATAAAAAATAATTAAAATTGAAAGAGTTATTAATTTTCCAATTAATTAATAAAACATAAAATATCGGAAAAAATGGCAAAATATGAAAAAACGCAAAATGGCATGGGTGGGGTTTGAACCCACGACCTCAAGGTCACAGGGCGCGTGCCTTACCACTGGGGTGATGATACATCCATTGTTTGAAGTGAAATCACAAATATACAAGTCATGCCTTGGTTTTAGGTTTGGCCCAAGGCAAGGCAAGGCAAGTTTTGGCTCAGAAACGTGAAGGTCATAACTTTCTCAATTCTTAATGGTTTGAGACAAAATTTATATGCATCTGGACCAAAATTTCACAAGGAATCCAATGATGGTGGTAGTTTTTTCAAATCACACTCCCTCCTCAAAACCCGATAGTGGTTTTGGAAAAGGCCTATAATTGCATTTTTTATGCTACACTTTGATACAGGCATGAATTACATGATCAATTGGTTCAAACACAACATATTTAACATGTATGAGGTGTGCATGATCAGTGGACTTCAAAGCATTGCATATTATGGAAAGTTCAAGTCCTGAGGCTTACCTCTTTTTGAGCTTTTTGGAGTTTTTATGCAATCTGTCAAGCCTCTTGTTCCAAAAATGATTTGATACTTTAGACACACTCAAATGATCCCTTAGAAGCTTTTAGAATGATTGGAATCAGCTGGTACATGCAAAAACACAAACTGGCCCTTTCTTGCAAAAGGGGTTAAAAGTGACCAAAATAGAAACTCTCGCAAATGGTGTTCCAGTTGGGGGGAACCGTTTGGGACAGTTCAAGGATGATATTTGGAGTATGTTTGAGGTTTTATCTGGTTTGGAAAGTGACTGAATCAAGACATGGCTTGAAAAATGCACAAAAAGCCTATTTTGAGGTTTTGAGAGGTGACTTTGTGATTTTGTGATTACAGGTCACTTGTGAGAGTTTGGATCACCTACATATGATGTTTATGATGTGTGTGTGTGATTGGTTTGATTGAAAAAGCTCTCAAACTCAAAAACTCAGAGTTACCTTGCTAAAGAAGGCATTTTTGCCAAGAGAAAGGGATTTTGGTGAAAGCATCTGTTTGATGGCTTTGGTGTACTCAAACTGAGCACAAATAAGCTCTATTTATAGTAGAGAAAGTTTGTTTTGGGATCAATAGTGAATGGCAACTGCAGCAGAGGTTTGGCCAATGTTGGCAAATGAAAATCCAAGTCTCCTCTAGCCATTGACTAAAGGTTAGAGCACAGAGCGTTGGTTCCCTACTTGTTGGAGGAATCTTAACTGAATTTAGTTGCAAATGTGTCAGTCCATGTCACCTCTAAGCATCTATTAAATGCTCCAATCCAAAATTGGAGTCTTGTCCCTCTTTTAGGCAATTCTAGGTTTAGCATCCTACTTCTTGTTCCAAGGACTTGGGAGGCTTGGCTCAGTGATTGTACCCTTTAAATTTGATCCTCAGATGTGTCCAAGATGATGACAAGGCTTGAAATTGGATGATTTTAGCAAATCGACCAAAAATACAAACTTCTGCCTTGCCTTGGCAGTTTTCAGCAAGGCATTTTGCCACTACCATAACTCTTAGCTCAAATTGAATTTGGTGATGTTCTTGGCCATTTTGGAAAGCCCTTATATGATACAACAACTGTTTGATCATATTTTGTTCTGATACTTTTTGGATCCAAGTGAAAAATGTCCCTACATTTGGAAAAAAGTGAAGGCAGATTCTGACTTAGTGAAAATTTCACTGAGTGTTGGAAAAAAGTGACATTTTCACTTTTTGTGATTTTGATCAATCCATAACTCAAAATCCATGAAGAATTGGAATGAGGTCTAGTTTAAGTTTTTGTAGAGGGCCATGAGATCTACAAATCAAGCTTTGGATGGGGAAAATGGCTTTGTGGTTTAGGAGTTATGATCCTCCAAAGTTGGTACCCTTGCCACTTTGTTCATAACTTAGAAAATTTTCTAAGTTTTTATGGTTACCCCTTTTACAAGTTATCCCACTTTCTTTGATTTTTATTGATTAATGATGATTCAAATCATACATTAACATCATTTTAGGGTTAAAAATCCATAATTGTGAAAAATCTCAAAGAGTCAAAGTTGACTTTTGTGCACAGTTGACTTTTTGTCAAATGAATTCCAAACTGTGCAATCCTTTAGGAAATCATGTCCTTGACCTAAATCAAACTTGATGAACATGTTCCATGGGTGTTATAGAGTATATTGAACCATGTCTTAGGGCTTGGGAGCATGTCCTGGTTAAAAGTCAAAGTTACAAATGACTTTTCCCGCGAAACCCTAACTGTGGTACTGATGAAATTGAGACTTGTTGCTCAATCTTCCTGGATTAATCCATTGTTACAAATGGATCAATGTGGTGTACTAGAGAACCTCAAATCCTCTCTTGAGGTCTTGGCTCATGATTTGTCCCAAAAGTCAACTTATGGGTAAATTAGGTCAAGAAACCCTAATTCCTAATTTTTTTATGACTGCATCCCCTGAGGCAAAATTGACTTGATGATTGGGGTCATGAGGTTCCATGGAGGATATTAGGTTATGTTTTGAAGTATTGGCTCATGCCCAGAGGAAAATTTCCATCTGGAGGCCCTGGTCGACCAAAACCCTAATTTGGTGACACTGGCGATCTTGAGGCTTGATCCACCTAGAAGGGAGCAACCTTATGCTTAATCCTTAAAGTGGGAGTCCTTTTGATCCATTGCGGATGTTTGAGAGGTTTAGACAAGTTGAATATCATGGCATTCCTTGATTGATCCTTTGTCTAAGAACTCAGATTTTGACTGTAGTAAGTGTTCACCCATCTTTGGGGAGACTAATGAGGCATAATGATACACCCATATTGTGATGATGATTTACACAATGATGGGAATCTTAGTGGTCAAAATTTGGGGTATGACAGATGCCCCTATTTAATCTTCTTGGACCCGAAGGTGCGAATGACGAAGGTGTTTGGGCATTCGGGGTGCAAGAGGATTAAATATCGGAATACCCAAAATTTTGATGGTGGTTAAGAATGGTAGCTTACGCATCCTTTTTCTTTTGTTAAGCAATGATGCTTAGAAAAGGTAAAAACTTCCCCTCGATCTTGGTTTCCTACCAAGGAACTGGTCTTAGTTTCTGATATAAACTTCCCCTCGATCCTGGTTTCCAACCAAGGAACTGGTCTCAATTTCTGAAATAAACTTCCCCTCGTTCCTGGTTTCCTACCAAGGAACTGGTCTCAGTTTCTGATGTAAATAAACTTTCTTGACAAGGGACGCTATACGTAGCGGTTTTCCTCAAACTTCTCGCCGAATTTTCCTGGGGAGATGCCATTTGATAGAAAAATTTTGAGGTCAGACTCGCTGGGGAACCCAATCGTCTGAGTTGTAGAGGTACACATACTTCTCTATTGGAGACGCCATTTGTTTCTACTGGGGAAAACGAGTTTCTTGAGAGACTACTTTCGCTTGGAGTCTTACATCATACTTTTCTCGGGATCTTCTCGGAGAAACGCCATATGATGGGATCCAATTTTGAGGTGCCGATGACCTTTTCATCAGTGGTTTTTCGGAGAAACACTGCCGTACCGCCGAATCTCTTGATTAAGAGGCTTTCTCTGGGGATTTTCCTTAATACGGGAAAGCAAGGATGCAGTCTTCAATGGCGAAGAATGACATTTGTCGAAGGTTATCTGGTCTTTGAGAGGTTCAAGTTATCAAAGTGGCCAAGGGCCAATTCTGATCCAAAAATAAATTGGAGGAGAGAGATTGTTCAAACGCAACCTTTCCTGACGAGGAAAGAACTTGACAACTCGATTGAGAAGACTGTCACAACTACGGGAAAGACCGACTGGAGTGATAGTGATGCAATATGAATTTGAATGCAAATCAATAATGCATGATGTATGTATTTATATGCTGACAAAACCGATGCAACATACAGACTAAAAGATGAACATGATGGGATACTCGGCCATCGCGGGGCGAAGTCGTACCGTTGATCCAAAAGTAGCAATTATGCCTTGCCTAGGAAAGACAGTCCCTGCGGGGAATACCGTTGGTCGGGCTTAGGAGATGGGAACTCGGTCGAGGGTATCAGACGGAAAAACCGCATTCGATACAGCTGATCCTTCATTCAGGCGCACTGGCTTAGAATGAGTACTTTGATTCTGCACTTTGACGTTCGTGTACTTTTGGAGAAGCGATTGATGTTTTTTCAATGTTCAACAGTCAAAAGAAATTGTCGTCTTTATTTTAAAAGCAGAAAAATTTTACAAGTAAATTCATTTTTGTTTTATTTCAAGAATCGTTAATCATGTTAAAATGTCGTTCTGTAAAGCTAAAACAAATAAGAATTGTAAACAAAAGCACAAGGGCTCAAATTTTATTTATAGGATGGAAATCAGCCAAGCGTGTGATTCCATAAAGTATTTACAAAGTTTAAAAAATGGTAATTTAAGGGAAAAGGGCTACATCGAAACATAACGACCACTATCCTTCTACCAACATTGAATTCGGGGCATCCTGAGCTTCTGTCGAAGATGACCGTGACTGGAGTTTTTCTGATGGACGACGTAACTGCTGCCGAGGGACTTGCCCCTTTGTAGAAAGTAGTTACTTGCCATTATCCCTAATTTTTGCCTGGATTGTACTTTGAGGTTTCCAATCCAACGGGATTTGATTTTTTTTTATGTCTCTAATTTTTTCCTAGACTGCCCTTTCGGGTTTTCAATCCACCGAGACGTTTTTTTTTAGACGAAGTATTTCTTGACTACATCAACATTCGTGGGGTAGGCAAATTCCTCTTCGTCCATGGTTGCAAGTCTCAAGGCACCGCCTGAGAAAGCTTTCTCGAACACATAGGGGCCGTCATAATTCGGAGTCCACTTGCCTCGAGAATCAGTGAGAAATGATTGTATCTTCTTGAGCACGAGGTCTCCTTTCCTGAAGACGCGAGGTCAAACCTTTTTGTCAAACGCCTTCTTCATTCTCTGTTGATACAACTGACCGTGGCATAGTGCCGTTATTCGTTTTTCTTCGATCAGGTTTAATTCGTCGTGTCGACTCTGACACCATTCAGCTTCTATAAGCTTAGCTTCCATCAATACCCGGATTGATGGGATCTCTACTTCTATGGGGAGCACTGCTTCCATGCCATACACTAGAGAGAAAGGGGTTGCCCCTGTTAAAGTGCAGACAGATGTGCGATAACCAAGAAGCGCAAAGGGTAGCATCTCGTGCCAGTCTTTGTAGGTTACAACCATCTTTTGAACAATCTTCTTGATGTTCTTATTAGCCGCTTCTATCGCTCCGTTCATCTTGGGTCGGTAGGGAGATGAGTTATGGTGTTCGATCTTGAACTCTGTGCACAACTCTTTCATCATCTTATTGTTCAAGTTAGATCCATTATCAGTAATGATCTGGCTCGGAACACCATAACGGCAGATGATATTGTTTTTGATAAATCGGACCACCACTTGTCGGGTTACATTGGCGAATGCGCTGCTTCGACCCACTTGGTGAAGTAATCAATGGCTACCAGGATGAACCGATGTCCGTTTGAAGCTTTAGGTTCAATCATACCAATCATGTCGAGTCCCCATATGGAAAAAGGCCATGGGGAAGAGAGAACTTTGAGATGCGTTGGCTATACATGGATATTGTCGGAGTATATCTGACACTTGTGACACTTCCTCATGTACTTGTAGTAGTTGGACTCCATTGTCAACCAATAGTACCCTACTCTTAGAATTTTTCTCGCCATTGTATGTTCGTTGGCATGAGTGCCAAAGGATCCTTCGTGAATTTCTTTTATCAGTATGTCTGCTTCTGGTCTATCTACACATCGGAGCAAGACCATGTCAAAGTTCTGCTTATAGAGTGTATCACCGCTCAGAAAGAAGTTTCCAGTCAGTCTTCTGAAGGTTTTTTTGTCCTTTCTAGACACCCCATGTGGGTACTCCTGTTTCTGAAGGAAGCATTTGATATCGTAATACCAAGGTTTGTCGTCTATGACTGCTTCGATCGTGTAGATGTAAGCGGGCCTTTGAAGGCGCATTACGTCGATCTTAGGTAGGTCGTTCCATTGGCCTACACTAATCATGGAAGAGAGAGTGGCTAAAGCGTCAGCCATGTGATTCTCATTACGAGGGATGTGATGAAACTCGATTCTTGATCGTCAATCGGTTGATGAGCCAAATGATCGGCTAAAATACTCCTTTTAACGGCTTTTTGAGCATGATACTCTATGTCATATTCTGATAACAACATCTGCCAATGGGCAATCCTTCCCGTGAGAGCAGGTTTTTCAAATACATACTTGATTGGATCCATTTCGGAGATTAACCAAGTAGTGTGCCAAATCATGTATTGTCGAAGACGTTTGGCTGCCCAAGCCAAAGCGCATCAAGTTTTCTCAAGCATCGTGTACCGAGTTTCACATTCGGTAAATTTCTTGCTTAGATAGTAGATGGAAGACTCTTTCCGTTTGGTTTCATCTTGTTGGCTAAGTACACACCCCATTGAGTCTTCCAAGACTGTTAAATATATGATCAGTGGTCTTTCTTCCACTGGAGGTGATAGAATTGGCAGATTCAACAAGTATTTCTTGATACTGTCGAAAGCAGTTTGGCAGTCTTTTGTCTAAACATATTCCTGATTCTTTTTTAGTAGTCTGAAAATTGGCGCACATGTCGCGGTCATGAGGAATATGAATCTGGAGATGTAGTTCAAACGTCCCAGGAATCCTCTGACTTGTTTTTCAGTTTTCGGAGAAGGCATTTCTTGAATGGCCTTGACCTTGTCAGAATCAACCTCAATTCCTTTCTGGCTGATGATGAACCCTGAGAGTTTCCCTGAACGGACACCGAAGGTGCACTTGTTGGGATTTAAGTGGAGTCTGTATTTTCTTAACCGCTCAAATAGTTTTGACAGGTGGGTCACATGCTCCTCTTCTGTCTTAGATTTTGCAATCATATCGTCGACATATACCTCGATTTCTTTGTGTATCATGTCATGAAAAAGAGTAGTCATGGCCCTTTGATAGGTTGCCCCGGCGTTCTTCAAACCGAACGACATTATCTTGTAACAAAAAGTACCCCATGGGGTAATGAACGAAGTTTTCTCCATGTCTTTCGGCGCCATTTTGATCTGGTTATAGCCCGAGAACCCATCCATGAAAGAGAAAACTTTAAACCTTGTTGTACTGTCAACCAGCATGTCGATGTGTGGTAAAGGAAAGTCGTCCTTTGGACTAGCCTTATTTAAATCTCTGTAATCGACACACATTCTGACTTTTCTGTCCTTTTTTGGAACGGGTACGATGTTGACTAACCATTGAGGATATTTTGATGTGGTGAGGAAACCTCCGTCAATCTGTTTCTGTACCTCCTCCTTGATTTTGATGGTCATTTCTGGATGAGTCCGTCTCAACTTCTGTTTTACTGGCGGACATTCCGATCTCAATGGTAAATGATGTTCCACGATGCTGGTATCCAACCCTGGCATATCCTGGTAGGACCAAGCAAATACATTGGGGAATTCTTTGAGAAGCTTTATCAAATTCTCTTTGGCAATTAGACTGAGTAGCGCCCCAATCTTGACTTCTTTTCTCTCTTCTTTTGAGCCCAAGTTGACTGTTTCCAGCAACTCTTTGTGAGGCTCAATGGACCTTTCCTCTTGTCTGAGTAGTCAGGATATCTCTTCTGGAATTTCGTTGTCAACTTCTTCTTCAGCCCCAAATACTGGGAACTCAAAGTCGGGAGAAGGCATCGGTTCGTATGTTTCAACGGGGTTTAAAACAAGCAATCTGCATGACGTGATGATTCGTGTTTTAGAAGAGATAGAGAGAATGCAAAAGTGTGTGCAATGTTTTTCCTTTTACTGCTTATTTTTTATTGTTGTTTTTTAGGATTACCATTTTCTAAGAAAAGCAAAAGAGAAAATAGCAATTAATGCGGAAATTACAGAACGACGTTATTTTATTTATGAACAAGTCGATTCTTGAAACTACAGCCCTATAAAACGAAACTTTGTCGCTTTGGGCAAAGCGAAGAGGGAAATTTACAGAAAGTAAGCCCTATCAAAACATTTGTTTCACTTGGGCAGGGTGAAAGGTTAAAAACGGCAATTACTTTGACTTTTGAACAACTTTCGGAATATCGACAACAACCATTGGCGGCGAACTCCTCGGTGAATCACAAAGTCTAGTACCTTCCTTGATTTGTCTTCAGAAATAACGCTGATTTCTGGTGGAACAGGATTATTGGAATCTGTCTCCCAGGAAGAATTGTCGTAGGAGGATTCCTCTGTTGCATTTTGCATAGTATTTGTGTTCTCAGGCAGATATCCCAATCCAGTTGGCTGGATGTCTTCGAGCCTAATACGAGAGATTTCAGGAGCGGTGTACTTGACCATGAAGTCGTATTTTCCACTCGGTTGTCCCAAGGTGTCCCACACATCTTTGGAACTGGAGGAGTCATCCCTTTCGATGACGTTGACCTCGGGAAAAGCATAGTTGATGAACTCTAATCCTGCGAACATTGCGAATTCATCATCGTGTGGGGTATCTTCAGGATACCCTGGGTGAGGATCCCATGACATGGTGGGGACACAAGTATTCTTTTCAATGATGCTCAGCTGATTTTCATTGTTCGGCTGATTCTCTTGCCCCAAGTCTCCCGGATACGGCTGCCACATTGGCAGGCCATCCATTGGGCCATAATAGTCGTGGTCAAAGTTGTCTTTCATCGGAGTGTCTTCCTCTAATGAGTTTGGTGGAGCACAGCATCTTTTCGGATCACAATCTCCATATATCATTTTAACGTCTGACCTTGGTATAAATCTCGGATTCTGTGCGGGAAAGCAAAATGGAGTCTGCGTTTCGTCCTGAGACATATAACCATCCTCGTTAAGATAGGACTTCCATTCTTCCTCCATATCAGAGGAATCATCTTTATTTGGTATAACATGTCCTAGAACATGTCACAACATCATGTAGAACATGATGTCTGACTGTCATGGAAGAACATCTGGTTTAACATCTTGTTATCAGTATGTTGCTTTACCAAAATGCAGCCAACCCAAAAGGCACAGAAATTACAATCTCCCCTTTTGGAAACATTTGGCCAAAACAATCTTTGCGCAACAATTCTGGAGAAGAGGAATAGTACCACAAAACCTGAAATCAGAAAGATATCAGATATAAAGTGCAGTTAAAGAACATTAGAGGTTACATCTCTTTCAAAGTCCAAATATGTCAAAAGATGTGGTCTGACATCACAGCTCAGTAACCTCAGATAGGTCCATTTCTCCCCCTGAAGGGGAAAAACCAAAGCAAAAGATATCCAACTCTCAACTGCCTCAGATTACACAACCCTCACAAGGGGAAAACCCAAAGCACAGGGCAGATAAGCATGAAGTATCCAAATTCATGCATTAGAAATGCATACAGCAGAAGCCACGCATATTACTCAGAGTACCAGAGTAATATATTACCTTAGATCATCCAAGGATATCCACAACCTCAATATGTCCTAACATGTGATTGCACATTATCACACATACATAACTCACCTCAGTGGCAGCAGCACAAGCATGACAAATTATCATGCTCCCCCTAAAAGGTTGCATACAGTCCAGCAACAACACAGAAGAACTACTCTCCCTAAGCAGTAGTAAAACACATGACATAAAGTCATGACATCTGATTCAACATCAAAACCAGCAAACAAAACAACACTTTACTCCTACTTTTTAGCCAAAAATTGACAAAAAAATACAATAGAGTAAATGTAAACAAGAAGAACTGGAATCACACAGTAGCAAAGGCTACAAATAATACAAATGGAAGCAAACATAAAACACCAGATGGAAACACAAACAAATTGCCAGGGACTTATTACAACTCAGACAACAAAAACAAATCAACAAAAAAACAAACCAAAAAGGAGAATACAACTATGGATCCGTCAATGCACTCCAACCTCCTGAGTTAATGAAATTAACCCAATCTTCATCACCATCCTCGTCAGAATCATGTTGTTTCTTGCAGGGCATCGTCGTTGTCACAAATGCCTTCCTTGTCCTAGATGCTCCAGTAGATGAGCCAACAGATGTCCCAACTTTGGACTCAACCTTCTTCGAATCACCACTCTTATAATTCTTGGCATCCAACACACCAGCCTTTGAAGCATTAGTGGTTTTGGAATTCTGGCTCATGTTGAAAACACGACTAGGTAAATGGCTGAAACTGTAAATTGTTTAAAAAAACAATCTTGCTTATAATGCCTGGACAGTCAAGGATAACATTATAAAATGGAGTGAAAGTATCATAGGTAACAGAGGCATTCTCCTTTTTCGCTTTCCAAGATTTGACTGCAGTCTTTGAAATGACATTTTTAATGTCATTGAAAACCTGTTTTTCTTGAGAAATGCATGCACCAAAAGAAAAACATGTTTCATGCCTCCTAAACTATAGATGCTATAAATTTTCATTAATACAACCTCCCAAAACACCCCTGACAAGATGTTGACCAGTCATAGCAATGTTGTCCAGCTATACAGAAAGAGAGTCTTTTAAGCTACTGATTGTAATCAGCTTGTCACGGTACAATGTCATGACATCGCATTTGACATTTGAATCTTCTAGCATCCAATTCAGTTTGTAGCAACAGCTTCCTCAACAATATGCTTAGACCAAAAAGGAAAAATATTCTTACTGATCCATAAGGACAGGATTGTTCCTTAAGAAGAAACATCCTTAACAACCAGAGGCACATATGCTAGAAAAAGAACAGGATCCACATGATAACACCACACAGTGAGGACAGAAATAGCTCCCTCTGGATTACATAGCTGAAGAAATAAGCAAAGTGAAGCTGACATCACCAATTAATACAAGCTACATGAGAACATGTAATCTTTGTACAAATTGAAACCTTGCAGCTACAAAACAGACAGGTAAACAACTCCCTCTGAAGACCACAACCAACTGCAGAGAAATATAAATTCTCCCAGACCACAAACAGTATTGTTCATAAAGACATATCCATGAAATCATGAATTGTCCCAGTTCACATATCAGAGACATAAGCATAACAGAAAAACATCTCAAACACCATTAAGAGAGACCATAAATACTCTAAAACACTCCAGTCAGGCAAGACGTCATGCACATTAGGTTTGAAATCATGCACACAAGCTACATCAGAAGAAATACATCTGCTCTTAAGCATCAACAGCCAGAATAATGTCAGAACATGACATTCCTTCATCACCAGGGAACACATAGACATGCAGAAGTCATTTCCATGCTTCACATCACAACATCACAATAGAACACCCAGAGAAACCATGGTTCTCCACAACATCAGGTATGACATCCTGCACTATATTACAGATCCTTCTTATCAGATTTGTCAAGGCCATCATCACCACCAGACTTGGCCAAAACTCCACTCCAAACTCCATCAGAACTAGATAATTCAGTTCTAAATCTGTTGGTGAACACAAACTCCATAAGATGAGCTCCTATGAATAATCTGTTGCAATAATGTTCCAACATTTTCTTGGACATTAGTTCTTTAAACCCTTAACCTTAGATCTGGATAATATTCAGGATCTTTTATCATCATAGCAGCTCAGGCACATCCACTTGCATGAACTACTTGAGGACTAGCATTTAAACACAGCAGTAACGAAACAGACTTCAAAAGCAGATCAGAGATATTTAAGAAAAACTTCACAGAGAGAAATAAACTCTCACACACAACAAGAACCAAACTATCTTCTTCACAGAAGCACGATGTCAAGACAACCTGTTTGACAACACAGTATCAACATAAACACTTATGCAAACAAGAAAAGGTTCTCTCCAACAACCACCATTATCAGTCTTTGATCCTCTATCAGCTGACCTTCACTTGGCCTCATAGGAACCACATGAGGGGTTACAACATTTTAAGGCTACATCTTCCTTGGACATTAAGCTTGAGCAATAGTTCCTTGGAAAGAGCATAAATAGCAACTGCCTCTGGACTCAACTTCCTCATCATCACTTCATGCTACTCATTAAGGATAAACTATTGTCCCAAGAGACCTTGAATATATATCTAAGTTGTGTTGATCTCACTACTCTATAGCCTAATACCATGGGAAACTACATCAGAACAAGAAAATCCTGCTCACAAACCTTTTTTATATTACCCCTTTTGGAACATAAGGTTGGAAGAAGATACTTAAAGTCTACCAAAACCACCTTTACTCCAGTCATGAGTTTGGACCACTCACATCCAGAAAGCAACTCACCAAGATATGAGAAATAAGGCAATTTGCAACTTCCTAGAGCTCTAATCACTGCTTGGTTAGCTATAGGCTGAGTTGAACCTATGAGACAAACCTTCAAGTTGAAACAGAAGTGCCCGACATGACCAGCTTAATCCTAGAACAGAGACACCTTCAGAGCAAGTTCCTGCCTCCAACATGAGTATTCTGATGTTCACCATGATGTCAAGACATTACGAGAACAACATTGACTCAGTTTCCCTCCTGATGGAAACCAGAACAACAAGTTGACATTTGAGATCTATAGAACCTTAAGAACACCTATCCTTTTTAGGCTCCTAGACAACTCCTCAAACAGAATAATATCAAAACAGTTATTTACAACCTCATAGAATTGATCAAGATTGGAGGTCAAAACAATCACCTCTTTAAGTTCCTTCTATACTCTTGATGCACAAACCTTGAAAGGGCAATCAACTCAACATAAATTGATTCTCCAATATAGAGGACTGCATCAGAGACCTACCTTCTAAGTGAACCAGTAACAAGGTAAAACAATTCACCTTCAAGTTCATGACACAAAATACTTCTACTAAGTCCAGCTTATCCTTGAGAAATAGATTCTAAAAGACGTCAGGATGAATGTTCTTGACATTTGACAATGTCCATTTATCCGCTTTCCTCATAACCAGGTTGAAAACTATCCTCATCAAATTCTGGGTCACAAACTTTTACAAGGTAGGAAATAACATCTATGCTCTTGTATTTTAAACCAAACACAATCATTCCCAAGAACATATCAATAATACAGTGACTTGAGAGGTCCACCTATGCTACAAGAGTCTTGATCTTTATCAACAACAGCGGTCAAATTAATGACACATCTCTTGGGAAGAGACCTCTGAACCCTGCTGACCAAATGTGCCTTCATGAAGGATTTTGAGAGGATCCCAAGCATCTTTGGTTGCCACACATGTGATTATCAAAGATAGCACATCCTACTCAACTCCATTGGATATGGAATTAAAATCTGCTAGAGCAACTAGAATTAAAAGGAACAGACCAAGCACATTCCTTGGTGATAAATATCCAATAGATACTGTCCAAAACAAACAATACCAAAAAAAACTCCCTGAAGCTCACCCAAAAACTGACTAGGGTGCCAGCTTTGATGCCAATTAAAATTTTAGCACTGTACCACATGTTACTGATGTCCTCACATTAGAACATAATGTCAAGACAGATGTTGTAACATCTGTTGTCTGACAGATAAGTAAAATAAACCAGACTAAAAATAAAATGCAGAAACATAAATATCACAAACAATTGGTTACTCAGTTCAATGCAACATCACCTGTATCCGGGGGCATCCAAGCCATGAAAGAAATTCACCATGATAGCATTAATAAAAGCTAAACTCGCCCGTTTACAACTTCTCGCCTAATCACTACCTTTTTCAACTTCTACCTAGAAACCCTCTAGATATGAGATCCCCCTCTCACTTTCTAATCAGTCCCAGTCCCAGTGACAATACCTCGAGAAACCAAAAAGAAGAAGAACACTCTTCCAACTACAATACTTGGTTTTGCTTAAAATCATCAACCAAGAACAATACACTCTTTCTTACAAGCTTTAGAGTGGACAATTAACAATACAAAATCAGTCTACCATAATGCATCAAAAGATACAAGGGTGACATACAATTAACACACAAGAGACTCTAAAACCCTAACACTACAAAACCTCCCCTTATTTTATAAAAGTGAAAGTCGTGGGATAAATTAGGTTTAAGGTCTTCTTTAAATATCCTTCTGGCCTTGTGGGCTTTGGCTCTTGAGGCGCAATTTATCAAGAATCAGCTTGAAACCATAAGCATAATCTCCTGCACAAAAATAGGAACAAAATACAAAGTTTTCTAAAAATGCTCAACGATCCTTTTTTTAGAAAACCATCACAATCTGTCAAAACAGAAGTTCCCAACATATCCTTCCTTGGATAACGAATATGTGTGAATCAGAATACACTAAAAAATTACACTTGAAATACCAAAATATTCATGCCCTAACTTTCTGGTATAACATGTCCTAGAACATGTCACAACATCATGTAGAACATGATGTCTGGCCTCGTACATACCGTAACATACATCAAAGAACCTACTATACTAGCATATAGAATGCTATTCATATAGGCTCTTTCGACTTCGGTACTAAGACTTTGAGTCGTACTCAGCTTGTACTGAAAATTATTCGCTGTTAGAACAAGCTTTAAATTCGACATACCAAACTTGCTAAGAATCTTCTTCAGGTATGTCTCTTGAGATAAGCATAATCTCGATTGCTTTTTATCTCTTTAGATATCAATCCCAAGAATTCTGGAGGCAACTCCCAAATCCTTCATGTTGAATTCCTTATCGTGTTCAGCCTTTACCTTTATAACATCTTCGACATTGTTGCTTGCTATAAGGATATCATCCACATAAAGCAACAAAATAACAAGTGAATTTCTAGGTTAAAATCTGAAGTAAACACAGTGGTCGAACTGGCTTCTAGTGAAATCAATGTGTGCCATGAACTTTTTGAATCTCCTATTACATTGTCGAGGATAATGTTTCAGGCCATAAAAAGATATATTCAGCTTGCACACATAATCTTCCTTTCCATTTTCCACATACCCTCCAGGTTGCCTTATCAGGATCGTTTCATTTAGATCACCATACTAGAAGGTTATCTTCACATCCATTTGTTCAAGTTCTATGTCGAACTTCGCCACCATGGCTAACAACATTCTAATGGATCTATACTTTACAATAGGTGAGAACACATCATTGAAGTCGACACCTTCTTTCTGAGTGAACCCCTAGCATCCAAACTTGCCTTAAAGCGGTTCGACATCACTCCTTCGATTCCTTTCTTAACCTTAAAAATACACTTACAACTGACTAACCTAGCTTCTGCAGGTTTCTCAATCAGATCCCAAGTGTTATTATCATGAAGAGATTTCATCTCGTCATCCATGGCTTTCATCCATTCATTCTTGTCTCGACTCCTCGTAACTTCCTTATAATCTCTAGGTTCTTCAACAAGGACCTCACTTGCAGAAATTAAGGCAAAAGTTATGAGATCTGCATAACCAAGTCTTTGAGGTGGCTTGATGAGTCTTCTCGGCATGTATCTTGCCAACAAGTAGTCATTATCAGTCTCCTCATCTTCGATAGCAGCTTTCGCTTCTTCTCCGAATTCATCTGGTTCATACAATTCAGCATCACTATGCTCTACCTCAACAGGAATCTCTCCTTGTTCCAGCTCTTCTTCAGAAATCTTTGAACTTTGACCAATGTCATCAGTTATCTTAAAAGCCATATCAGCTTTATTAAAATTTACATCTCGACTTGTGATATACCTCCTATGAACTGGCTTTAAGCACCATAGCCTATAAGCTTTGACTCCTTCAGGGTATCCAAGGAACATACATTTCAGAGCTCTGGGTTCGACCTTGTCTTGCCTAATTTGAGCATAGGCTAAGCATCCAAATACTCTAAGTCTTTCGAGACAAGGTGGATGTCCCGACAAGACTTCTTCAGGTGACTTCCTTCCCAAGGCAGTTGAGGGACACCTATTTATCAGGTAAGCTGCAATCGCATCAACTTCTGCCCAAAACACCTTCTTCAATCCTACACTTGCCAACATGCACCTCTCCCTTTCTAAAATGGTTCAATTAAACCTTTCTTCCAAACCATTTTATTGGGGAGTCCCTGCAGTAGTTTTGTGCCTTGCAATACCAGACACAATACAATAGTTATCGAACGCCTCATTGTAAAACTAAAGACCATTGTCGGTCCTCAACCTCTTGACCTTCCTCCCAGTTTAGTTTTCGATCAGAGTCTTCCAACTTTTGAAATTTTTAAAAGTTTCATCCTTAGTCTTCTGGATGAATACCCATAACTTTCTAGAGTAATAATCAACTATGGATAGAAAATACTTTGCACCTGAGTGTGAAGTATTCCTTGCAGCCCCTAAAAGATCAGCATGAATGTAATCGAGGGATCCATGTGTTCTTTGTTTACCTTTATTAAACTTCATTCTACACGATTTACCAAATACACAAGGTTCACAAAACTCAAGTTTTTCGACCTTGTCACCACCCAACAGATTTTGTTTTGACAATTCGACCAAGCCTATTTCACTGACAAGGCCAAGTCTCTTGTGTCATAGCTCAGTCTTCGACACAAGTTTCGTGGATACCACATCTATTGAACCACTTACAACCTCGGCCTCAAGGGTATACAAGCCTTGTTTCTTCATGCCCTCTTAAGACTTCCTTCGACCCCTTCATTACCCTTAGGATGTTTTGCTCTCCTTTGAAAACATATCCTTTATTGTCGAATTCACTAAGAGAAATCAAATTCCTCGTAAGATTAGGTCATACCTAACATGAGTCAATAGCCTTATTGACTCATCATAGAGCTTGAATCTCACAAATTCAATACCTATAATTTTGCAAGCTTTGTTGTTTCCCAACAACACTGATCCACCATTTTGATCACACAATTCCTCAAACACGTCTTTGTTTGGGGTCATGTGCCAAGTACACTCTGAATCCATAATCCACTCCTTGCAAGAGTTGCTGCTTGAAACCACCAAGACATCAGATGATTCATAACCATCTTGCACAATGGCAACATTACTATCCTTTCCACCATGATTGTTTAGTCGATCAGGACATACTTTTCTTGTATGACCCTCCTTCTTACAATGATAACACTTAATAGTAGGAGCATTACAACCATAAGGGTTCTGTAGAACTTTACCCTTCTTCTTCTCAAACCTACCATCTTTCTTCAAGAATTTCCCCTTAACGGACAAACCTTCACCAATAGAAGATGGCTTGTGCTCCTTTTGTTTGTTCAAATCCTTAGAGTACAATGCAGATTGAACATCTTCAAAGGCCAATGACTCTCTTCCATACAAGAGACTTTCTTTGAAGTGAGCATGAGACTTAGGTAAATAGCACAACAGTAGCAACGCTTGATCTTCATCATCAATCTTGACCTCGATATTTTCAAGATCAAGAATTAACTCGTTGAACATATCCAGCTGCTCAGCCAAGGCTTTGTCTTCACCCATCATGAATGAATACAAAGCTTGCTTCATGTAGAGACGATTAACCAACGATTTCCTCATGTACACACCTTCAAGTTTCGTCCATACACCCGCTGCAGTTTTCTCCTTTGAAACCTGTCAGATAACCTTATCACCAATGCTCAATACAATGACATTGTGGGCTTTTATGACCATCGTTGTCTTCTCCTTCTCCATTAGGGCAACATCTATCTTCTCTGATCCTTTCAATGCTTCTAACAAATCCTGTTGAATAAGAAGGGATTGCATCTTCAAGCGCCACAAACCGAAATCAGTCACACCGGTGAATTTCTCAATCTCATACTTTGTTGACGACATCTTCTCCTCCACGTTCACCGCACCAGTTTGTTGTGAAACGATGTCATTAATAACATAACAAAGTTATGAGATAAAGATCGAGTTTCTTGAACAAACACAAGAAACCCTATTAGGTTTCACAAAGGAAAAGAGAAGAAGGAAGAAGAATGGAGAATTGGTTAAATCTGTTTTAGTATTCACTTTCTCAATAAGGGTTCAAAGAATACAAGTGAATACCAACAATTCACCTCTCCCAACAACCTGAGAGGATTAGTCTATTTATAGACTACTAAGCTAACTTAGATTACAAGTTAACTTAACAATTAAGCTTACAAGTAAGACCCAATTCGACATGCTAACAATCCTAGCATTTCCACTACTGCATGCTTGAGGATACTTCGACTACAGTATACAAGATCAGTATGTGAACAGACTTTGACTTCACACTAAACCTTCTGCCGAACCATGAAGCTACCATTGTCGACACTAGAGTTCGATCCAAAATACCACATGTTAAGATTTATTTCCGCAGTTGAAATTGATTTTGAAAAAGATATTATGCTAAGAAAATGTGACATCCTTTTTGAACAAATTATTCTTCATGTTTTATAAATTAAGTGTTCGGAGTTTAGTGTGTTACACAAGAGATTATCCAGTTTAGATTTTAAAACATCAAGAAATGTGTCCTCTCTGAGCTTAAAATCAGTATGAAAATGATGTCGTTGAGTACACAATTGTGAGATACCAAAATTGAGACATTACGAGATATTTTTGTTAACAACATATTACTATAAATTTTAAATTATTATTGTGTATACAAAAATGTCAGTGCAATCACAATCCTATACAAAGTCTCAGTACAATCACAACTGCACAAAAATAACATTACTAGATTTTTAATAGGTGGAGGAAATATCCCGACTACTAAAGTATTTGAAACATTTGATAAATCTTTTTATACATACTAATTTTTTCAAATAATTAGGTAAAAATCTATACCAAATTTTTTTGTATGAACTATCGAATTTTTTGTGATCGGGAGAAAAATGTATAAATATTGATTAATAAAAAAAATATATAAAATATGTTTTTAGTGTTATAAAAATATGTGGTATCGGATATAAGTGAGGGGTGCTTGAAAAATCATTTTTACTTCACATGTTATGATTGATGCCCATGATTGAAAAGTAGGGTCCTCCACCAACACCAAACCTTACCATCGTAAGACAATACCCGCACCAAAGGGAGATAGTCCCTAAAAAGAGCTTGTCGGGCAAATTGAAACGTTTTCAATTTTTTTTTTATAGATAGCTTATTTTTTACTTTCTTAATTTCAAAATACCACTTTCTTCTAAATATAATCATGTTAACAGGAAAATACTTATCAATTTTTGAAATACACAATTCTCTAAGGAAATATATATATATATATATATATATATATATATATATATATATATATAGATATATATTCTACACATTGAAACTAATTTATCAAATTAGAGAAGATTATAATGAAATACATCCTATGCATTGCCAAATCTCAGTGTTAGCAAAAGAACCATCACACAAGTTGTTGTTTGTGCTCTTCATGATGTTTTATTTTGGTACAATCTTGTTGCTGTTTGATGGAAACAAAAAGTTCTTTAATTAATGTCCATTGGTTCTATCATGTTTTAAACATGTGTGCTCTATAATAATGCTTGGATAATATCCATTGATTTGCCACATTCCTATTCATGCTATGTGAGGGTGTCTTTTTATGTAAGGTTAATGCAATAGTCATCTTAGAATCAATAACCTTAATTGTGTTTTGTAACTATAAATTAATATATTGGGTCGAGCTACACTTTGTAAGATTTATTCTAATATGTAGTCTTTTTTTCTTTTCCAACAAATTTATCCAAATTTCAGTATAGAAACTGCCTACCTTCTATGAAGGGTTATAGAACTATTATTCAATCATGTGTCCGAAAAATTGAGTAGATCTGTCTATCTTACACCACTATAAATAATACATTTTATAAAAAAAGTTTTCATCTTAATTAATAAATAATCGATTTTATTTTTTTTATTTTTTAAATATCATATATTTCTTTGATTGTGGGAACCATCTGATAAAAAAATTGGTTCATGGATGACGCTTTGTATCCCAGTTCAATATTGTTTTTACTTTCTTTTTTTTTCAATCCTCTTTTTCATTTTTTTTTTCAATTTGCATCTTTCTTAATTTTTTATTTAATTATAATTTATCTATTCCTTGAAATTGAGAGTCTCAACTGAGAGGAAATTTTAACTTTTTATTTTATATGGTACTTTTCTCTTTTTTATTTATTTTAAATTTATTTATTTTTTTGTTGGATAATCCAAATGAGAGGAAATTTCTTTTGTATATATTTTTTAAAATATGACACTTTTTTTCTTCCTTTTATTATATTTAAATATAAATTTATCTATTCCCCCAGTTGGATAATCCAGCCGAGAGAAAATCTCTTTTGAGTGTATTTCTTAGAACTCGACTCTAACTTTTTATTTATTTTTCAACACTTATTTCATCTTCATTCTACTGCAAAACTAAAAGGTCTATTAAAAAAATATACCCTAGGTGATTTTCATCTTCATCTTCTTCATCGGAACACCCTAAAATATTTTAAACTTAAATTGCATCATCATTTTTTAAACATCATCTCTTCCAACTCACATACGTGTTCGAATATAAACTTCTCCAAGACACGTACCATTCCTCCCTTCGAACGCAATTAACATCATTAAAGCACCAACAAAATTAGAAATGAAGTTACTTTTTTGTTACTATTTATGTAATTCTAATTATGTTGACAAAAATGGAAATAGGTTTTTCCTTTTTAGTGTTGATGTTGACAAAAGTTCATATGTACTATGAGTAAGTTAAAGTTCATATGTACCATGAGTTAAGAAAAATTGTTATTTTTCCTTTTTAGTGTTGATTTTGTTGATGTTGAGTTAAGTAAAATGTTTATGAGGTTAATTTAATGAATTTCTCTTAGGAATTGTTGATATTATGTTAAGTAAAATGTAGCATATGTACCATGAATCTCATATTAGGTACCTTTGTTAAGCTATTCTTAAGAAGGGCTCTTAGATTTCTTTATTGATGTTGTGTTAAGTAGAATTATTATGAGATTATATTTATGAAGTACTCTTAGGAAGTGTTTATGTTGTGTTAAATAAAATGTACCATATGTACATGAATCGAACATTAGGAGCCTTTGTTGATTTGTGTTATGTAAAGTGTTGATGTTGTGTTAAGTAAAATGTTTATTGTCGTTGTTGTTGTTGTTTAAATAAAGATGGGTGTTTCAACCACCAATTCTCCTTCAACCATCTTTCCTACAAATGAGGGTTCTACTACAGAGACTAATAGTACAAATAATTATATATGTTCCACGATGATGGCCAAGTTGATAAAAGTCCACAACACCGGTGTTAGGATGCTGTTCGATTTTTGTCTAAAAAATGGTCAATGTTATGGTTAAAATGCTACGACTTTTAAATTTTATGTGGCATTACTTGGTAGAAGTAAACAAGTATTTTATTAGACGATTGGAGCCAGGTTGATCATGAGGTGAAAACAAGTATATGGACTAACATTACAATGTTTATTTTAACTTTCATGATTTGTTTTACAAGTATGTATGCCCATTTTTTTGTTTAGTACTAATATCAACTTTATTATATAAATGTAGAATAGTTTTGTTATTCAAAAATATGATAGTAAATTGGCAAAGAAATGAATTTTATATGCTAGTGAGCATTGTGTCCCAGCGCAAAAAATATGACCACGAGCACATCACACGCTCGCAGATGATAAATATAGTCGCCACCAAACTTTATTTATTCCAAAGTAGGAAAGGGGAAAATATTAATAAAATCCTTAAAAAAATTACAAAGATATGCTCCTCGCAACCAAATCGGATTCAGGAGTCGATTATGCATGGGAAAAGTACTATCACCCCTCACATCTATTGTACTCAACGAGAACCATTTAGTTACTTTTGCAAATAAGTGTTAGCTTAAAAATGTTTGTGTTCCTCAAATTATTAAAATTTTGAGAGAAAAAAAAAGGACTAAAAGGTAAGTTATTTATTAAGGTGCCTGACGATACTTTGAATCTTTCTCCTACGTATCTCTAGGTGCGATGGGGAACTTAAGGCTACGTAGTTCTGGTTAGAAAATGTTTGTTTGCTGGCCTATTTTAGCGAAATATATTTTTTCACAATCAAATCAAAAACATTGCTTTCTACCCAAAACATTGAGAAGTGAACATTGACATCACGTCAAAAATGACAACATAACTTGGAATCTCACAGAATTATGTTCTTGTCGCATTCGAGTGGAAAGCGTTCTAACTTCTTGCGCATGAAGGAACGAAGCGCGTTTGCATCGTCTCGGAATGGACAAAAAAATTTTCGTTTATGAGAAGTTTGAGTTTAGAAGTCAAAAGGCAAAAGGTTTGAATGTGTTGGATTGTTTTTCTTTTATAGAGGATGACGAACGCTTGGATGGTCGAGATATACACCTCATATCCAAACACTTGGGGAAAAGCGTGATATGCACCACGTTCCATTTTCATCTTTTTTATGAAAGGGTTAGATATAATTAGGTATTTTTAGTTGGAATACAAACATCAGATGTTCGAGATATATACCTTGTATCCAAGTATTCGGAGAAAAAGTGATATACACCAAATAGTTCCTTTTAAAAATGAGATTGATATCAATCGCGTTAAATTTTTTTTTTAAAAGGATGACGAGCGCTCGGATTATCGAGATATACATCTTGTATCCAAACTCTCAGATAAAAGCATGATATACACCACCTTTCTTTTTCATCTTATTTGTGAAAAGATATTTGATAATGATTATGTATTTTATTTTTGATATAGGAAAATGCACTCGATGTTGATTAATGTTTGATTTGCATTATGAAACGAAATACGAAATAATTTTATTTTTTAGATTTGGGAAAATGATGGTGAAATTGACTATTGAAATTGTGTTGAACTTTTTTTTTGTTCTTAAAGGTGAAAGAGAAATTGAAATGAAATTAATTAGAAAAAACTGATGATTTATTTTTATATGTTTTAATTAAGAAATAAATACAAGTGTATGTAAATAGTATTGTTTGATAAAATTAGGGTTTAAGAGTTTTTTTTTATTTTTGGTTTTTATTAATAATTAATTTAACTAATCTAAAAGGAAATGAATATCATACATTTAGATATATAAAATAAATATAAATTTTTTAATTTAAACATATCAATATAAATAAAAATGTCCATATATGTACAAAAATATAAATAAAAGAAAAACAATATAAGTAAATAAAATGGTAAAATTACCATATTTTAAAAAATACATATTATTTACAAATAAGTATTAGGGTGAAAATAAAATAATAAGCTAAAATAATAAAATTAAAATAAAAGAACAAAATAAAAGAAAATAAAAAATAAAAGAAGGAAGGGGCAATGGGCTGAAAAGTCCAAACATAAGGGGGTTCTTTAGAAAAAACGCAGGGTGCAGGGCCCAAAAGTAGGTTGGGTCAAAGCTTAAACGCCTAAGGAGAAGGCTGACTCTAGTCAACAAATTGATTCAACAAAGGCCATTGGATTTGATGATCACATCAAAAGCATCAAATGTGTATACCGAGAGGGAGTTCAAGGATGAACTTAGGGTCAAGATTAATGGTACATATTAGAATGCACACATGGGATTAAAAGGTTGACTGGCTGAGTCAACTAATCAAGATATCCTGACTCAATTACGTGTTGGCATAAGGATTGAGCAAGAAAGGCTATTAAAAAACAAAACTGAGAGAGATAAATCATTTTCTCTTTGGTTTTCTCTCTCTTCCTCTTGTAAACTCTCTTACTCTCTCTAGAACAAACACATAACACAATCAGAATTTGGCCAAGACAAATTATTGTTGGTGGTTCATATGAATCTACGCGGCGGTGCACATGAATGTGCACGGAAGCGCAAATGAATACCATGACAGTGTTCAACCTACAACCGCCGGTGGTAAAAAAACTCCCTCCCTAGGTTTTCCAACACCCTGATTCCGAATCTAAGCCAAGATTCCTCAAAAACAAACCTAATACCTTCAATAAAACTAACAGAACCTAAACCCTTACTTTTAAAATTCCCAAATTAAACCTTAATCCACATCAACACAACAAGACAAACAAAGGAAATAGAGTGTGAATGCAACAATAATCCAACAAGAAAAAACAAAAGGAACAATAAATCTTACAAATCCGGATGTTACCGAAGGGAATATTCTCCAATCTAATCCCTCATTTTCTTTGTCTCTTTTACTTTTGGTCCAACTCCCTATACTTCTTCTCTTTCTTTATAGATTGTGCTTGCTTAAGTGTTGTTGTTGTGTGATGTATAGGGTCTTCGCTTAGTTGCTATTAGAGCTTCTGAAGTGAAGCTCTAAACAACTATAGGTTATGAGCTTTGGTGAAATTGTTCAGCTTTAGGGTTTTTGGATTGCCTTTATGAGCGATTTGCTTAGGTTTCTGATTGTTTTGTATAGATGCTTCTCAGTAGGAGTTTTTTGTGTCCTTATTCGTGTGAAATGAATGGGATTTTATAGCAAACTGGGGGATGAATTTTGACGTGTGAGGAAGAGAATTGTGGAAGATATTTTCTTCCTGAAAGTGTGTAAATAGTTTAGATAGGAATTACAGTTGTTGTAGGATTGAAACAGTCCCTCAATTTGTGGGATTTGAGAGTGAGTGGGAGTGAGCATCGTGAGTGACTATGTGTTAATTATGAATGAGTTTTGAATCGGTTTTATGTTGTGTTTTTAGTGCTATAGTAGTTATTTCTTAAATACATTGCCCTTTATATTTTCACTGAAGTGAAATTGTTGTGTGAATTGGGAAAAACTGAAATTGCTTGATTCCTTTTCTTTTTATTGCAGTGAAAAGATTTAGTAATTTGGAATCAAATTTTGACATTGACTTCTTTCTGATTTTGCTGACTTTATTTCAAAACCATGTTTTGGCTTGAAAACTTGTATGATCCAATGTTTCACTAGAAAATTTCTACCATGCCATGATTATTGTACTTGATTGCGTGGTGCCATGTAAATGTATGCTACATCAATTTGGGATTGGTTGTGATTGTTGTATAACATTTCATTTTGACATTGTATTTCTGATCTTACCGAGTTTGAAAGAGATCTGCATCCAGCAACACGTCGTGAGCTCCTAGTTCTCCGGTCGTGGAGAAAAGAAGGGGGTGTACCTGCAAGACACTCCGATGTTAAAGTAAGTTTTAACGCGCGCGCGCGAGAGAGAGAGAGAGAGAGAGAGAGAAAGCAGTTACAAAAAGTGTAGAAAGTTAGAATACCTGACCCTCTTGTGGAAGAGGGTATTTATAATGTGCCTCCAACGTTGGGACAACAGTTATCTGCATTGGGTTGGATCATTTGGCCCAATACAAATAACTTTCAAGATCTACGTGGCATAAGGAAAACCAGAACGTGGTGTTCGTCTTGGGTTAACTGCCTCGTGAACTTCGGAAGGTAGATGACATGTTCTTTCGGACGCAGGTAGTTGGCTGAGGACGTGTCCCTGCGTGGGGAGCACGTGGAGACCGTGGGGAAGCTGCGTGAGTGTTCCTCGTGCGAGTTAATGGATTGGGCCTTCAATTGGCCCTCCCCGACGAGGAGCTGGGTTGGGTCGTGCCCGATGGTGGGCCAGCCTCTGGCCCAGTCCAGAACAGGAGCCCCACAAGTCGTTGCTCCGAAGCAAAGGAGTAATGACTTAAGAGTCAATTCTTGTGTCAAGGAGGGGCACATGGACTTACCCAGAGAAGCACTGCTCGTGCTCGAGGCGTTGTGCTTGCGGGGCTATGTGCGTGACTAGGCGTCGAAGCCATTAGTTGCGCTCAATAGCGGGTTTACCTATGGTCGACGATAGGTTCGATCAGGCGTTCACCCCGAGGACAGGTGCCCCCGGGGAGGCATGCCCATCATACGTAGTCATGGCTCTTTTCTAATTTCTCCCGAGGAACTGTTCCTGGCAGTGCAAGGTTCGGGAATTGTGCTCGACGTATCGAACGATGTGACATAAGCGAAAAGAGTGTACACGTCATTTCCATGAGCCGTGCGAGGGGGTTGAAGAGACACGCGTGGTGTCTTCTTGGTCCATGTGTCGGGAGTAATAAATGCTTGTGACGACTATGAGTAGGGGTACTTGAGTGCCTATGTGATGCTTCACTTCCTGTGCCAGAGGATATAAATAGGGGGAAGACTGATTCATTTGCACGCTCACCTCATTCAAGCTCAAGAATTCCTCAAAGTCTCTCAAGGTTCTCTCTGCTCTCCTAACGTCTATTCGCCGCCGTTGTCACCATTAGCTCCTTGCTTCGCCGTCCTAATCTCCAAATTCTTCTTTGTATAAGTAAGTCTTCTGTCTTTCTACAGAGTTTATGAATTTTCTTGCGTTTTATGAATTTCTGGGGAATTTCTTGAGTCTCCGATGAAGTTTCTAGGAAGTTCACGAAGTTTCCGGCGGATTCATGAAGTTTTCGGTGAACACTCTGGGGAGTCTATGAAGTTTCCCGGGGAATCAGGAAGTTTCTGGTGAACGCGTCGGGAAACTCATGAAGTTTCCGATGAAGGTCTCGAGGACCCCATGAGGCTTTTGCATCCTCGCTGGGTTTGACGTTGTGGAAACCTTCTCCTCGCGGATGCGTGAGTACCAAGAAGAAGTCTCTCACCGAGGAGACTTCCTACACTTGATAGGGGATTTCGTGTTTTGCGTCGAGGAGAATTTCCTCACGACCATGTTCTTGTCAGAAAGGGCTTCAGTCGAGGACGTGTGTCGAGCATTTCCTCGCGCTTTCACTTGATTTGCGGTGGAAGGGTGGATTTGATCTTATCGTCGAATTCATTATTTCCTTCTGCTTTTCAGGTTAAATAGATCTCAAGCCTGAGGATGCCGTCATGATCGATGCAGACGTCGTCGAAGTAGAAGACGTTGGTGGGGATGTCGAAGACAACTTGGCCGACGTGAATGTTGAATCCCCATTAGCGTGGGCTAGGATGGAACCCCTGGCCACTGCTTCACGTTTCATCCTCGATGACTCGGATGCTTTTTCCACTTTCGAGAAATGGGAGGAAGGAACACCTGCGAACTGGCGGGTTTACAAGCCCAGGAAAACGGACCGTATTTTCTCGTCGTACCCGTGGAAGCGCTTCCCGATGTATGAGTTTGCTTTTTGGGAGGTGGAGCTTCGCCTGCCTTTAGAGATTTTTAAATAGGGGTATTCCAATGATTGGAATTGGCACCCTCACAGCTTCATCCTAATGCAATCGCGTTTATGCGGGCATTCGAGCTCGTATGCCAACATCTTCAAGTCGAAGCTACGCTCCCGCTGTTCTTCCGCCTCTTCCACCTGCAGCGGCAGACTCATCATGGATGACACAACTAGGTATCCTTGAAATAGTCAAGGAAGTTGTTCAAAGCGTATATGGAGTCTGTCTGGTTCTTCAAGGATATATATTTCATCGTGAAGCATGTGACTCATGCCGCCATCGATTCCCTGTTCGAGCGTGTGGAGAAGCTCGTCGACGGGCGGAGGGAGGAGACACTAGAAGCAAAGTTCCCCCTCGAGTGGCAGAATGTACACTTAAAAGATGGACAGAGAGCTATATAACGAAGCCCCACGAGCTGGACGAGGATTACAGGCTTGCCTACGACAATATAGTGGGCTTCATCGACAGCTTCACTCTCGGCAAGTGCGTGACCAAGGACGGGAATTTTGTCCGGGACGAAAATGGGGAAATTTCCCTCGAGGCCCATTTAATCAACTCCAAGGCGCTCCTCGAGTGTGGTTCCGATGAGGAGGCCTTGAGACTCTTAGGTAGTGAGCATTTTTATTTGTTTGTCTGCTTATTTCTCCTTGTAATATTGACTTGTTCTTTTCTTTGTTGTAGGTCAGATGTTGAACCTCCAAGAACGAATGCTTAAGCTCGCGGTGACCAAAGGTGGGACGAAGGCTCCTAACGGTCGTGTCGCTCAAGTCCAGCAGATGGTGAGGGCCGACCAGCATCCCGGGGGTTCCTCCTCCTCTCCCCAAGGGAGTCACTCTCCCGTAAGAACATCCGAGAAAGAGGCCGCATTTAGAGGAGTCTGGGCTTGTCGATCTCAGTGAGGGCGTTCTCGGGGAGAGGTTTCCTTGCCATCACAACCAGGAACTCTTCGCCGTGGAAAACTCTCTGATCGTGCCCGACGCATAGGCCAAAGCGATTCTGGGGGTTGACCAAGTGACCAGGAGAAAGGCGTTGTTCGAGGACGCGACTACTGTGATGAGGGTCCTTGAGACGGCCTTGGCCCTCAAATGATGGGACCCGTCCCCTCGCTGAGGTGAAGGAGTTGAAGGCGGATATCGCGACCCACGAGGCAGAGAAGCTCAAGGTGTAGAATGACTTTGTCGACTACCGGGAGAGGTATAAGATCCAAATAAACCTTTACCGCGAGATGGAGGAGATGGAGAAGAAGATGGCTAAGGTCGATGAGAAGAATAAACGGCTCCAGGCGAGGATCGCTGAGCTGGAGCCCACCGCAAGGCCCGTCGAGGATGAAACCGCCGAGGAGAAGCTCTTGGTAACCCGGGGTGATTTGGTTTCCCGGATCTGAGATCTCAAACAGGAATGTCTGGGTACCCTCGAACTAGGTTTTAATAACGCGGTGGAGTAGCTCCAAGTGGTTAATCTTGAGCTTCAACGTGTCACTGATAGGATAGGGACTTTCCACTAGGTGGTCGACGACTAGGTGGTCACTCCAGCCGGGTTTGGTGGAGGAGCCGATCAAACCAAAGAGCAGATCCAGCCTGAGGAGGAAACTGATGTTTAGTTTGATTAGTTTCGCCTGCGTGCCGTATTTTGTAATTTGATTTTGCTTGGCTTGCGCGCCGTGCTGTTTATTGGATATTTATTTTCCCTATTGGCGTGTATGCAATATCCTTTTTGCTTATTTTTATTAAGTAGTTAGGGCCTTTTCTCGACTTAATTGATCCTCAATGGTGCAGAGAACTAGTCGAGTGATCGGAGTTGGGTTCCGACCGTCGACGAAGCTAAGATCTCGGTTGAGGTCTTTGCTCTGTGGCGTGAACTTCCCATCGCGAGCTGGGCGTTCTACATAACTGGTACGACAAATGCGGAGCTCGGTTGAGGTGTCCCCGTCAGATCAAGAGTCTGCTCACACACACAATAGCGGACTCTTGTCTTTTTGTTTCAAGATTGGCAGTCGCCCTTGTACCCTAGCACGCTCATGTGGTCGGGATGTACTTCGTTGCGGTCAAACCAAATACACTGAGGGCAGTGTTTAACTGTAATATTATTTGAGCTTTTCAGCATTCCATGGTCAATTAAGTTCCTCCCCGTGTAGGTGTTCAAGGTAGTAGGCCCGTTTTCGGTTTTCGTGCGGACACGATAAGGGCCTTCCCAATTTGCACTTAGTTTTCCCTCGCGCGAGTCTTTCTGGTTTTTCTGTAGGACTAGGCTGCCTATTTGGAATTCGTGTTTAATGACTTTGGTTTCATGTCGCAAAGTTATCTTGTGTTTGAGCGAGACTTCGGGAGGGCTTCCCCCGACCGAATTTCTTCGACCAGGTTGAGCTCCTCCCCCAGTGCCTCGTCTTTCATCTCCTCGTCGAGATGAGATTCGGTCCGCCTAGATGGTTCTCTTATTTCTACCAGAATAAATTCCTTGGTTTCATAAATTAGTCAGAATAGGGTCTCCCCAGTGGTTGAGTATGGGGTCGTCTTGTAGGCCCAAAGCAGGCTGTGTAGCTCCTCGACCCACCTCTTTTTGGCTTCTCTTAGTCTTCCTTTTAGGCCTTACATGATCACTCTATTCGTAGCTTCAGCCTGCCCATTTGTCTGTGGGTACTCGATAGACGTGAAATGTTACTTTGTGCCCAGCTTGGTAACGAAGTCCTGAAATTTTTTTGTCGGTGAACTGTGTCCCTTTGTCAGTGACGATTGTTTGGGGTACGCCGAACCGAACAAGTATGTTCCTCTTGTAGAAACAGAGTATGTTGTGTGTCGTGATTTTGGCAAGGGCTTCAGCCCTATCCACTTCATGAAGTAGTTGATGCCGATTATCAAATATTTGTTCTAGTATGACTCTATGGTGAAGGGGTCGAGGATGTCCATCCCCCACCAGGAGAAAGGCCACGGGGACGAGAGCGTTTTGAGATCGTCGGGAGGTGCCAGGTGCATGTCCCCATGGCGTTGGCACTTGTCGCACTTCTTGATGTGCTCCTTCACGTCTTGCTGTATGGTGGGCCAATAGTATCCTGCTCATAGAGCCTTACAGGTGAGGGATTGTCCGCCGAGGTGTTGTGCGTTGATCCGTCCGTGGATCTCCTAAAGTATGTGGGGGACCTTGGACTCTTCAACGCACTTGAGGAGAGGGATGGAGAATCCCCACCTGTATAACTTGTCCTCGATCAAGACATAAAAGCAAGCTCGGTGTTTGACGACACTAGCCTCCTTGGTGTCGTTGGGCCAGTTCCCCTGTGCTGAGGTACGTGTATACCTGGGTCATCTAGCAGTTGTTGTCGCCGATGGTATTTACGTCGATGGTCGAGGTGGGTTTCTCGATGCTTGTCTGAGAAAGTACCTCTTGGATGACGAACTTGTTTCCGCACTTCTTCTCTGTGATCGCGAGTTTTGACAGGATGTCTGCCCTGGTATTGTGCTCGTGGGGGAAATGATTCACCTCCACGGAGTCGAACTTTTTCATCCTCTCTTTCACCAAGGCTAAGTACTCGATGAAGTTGTCATTTTTGGCTTGGTACTCTCCTCGTACCTGAGAGGCGACGAGCTGGGAGTCAATAAATATATTCACCTCCTTCGCGCCAAGGTCCTTGGCTAGGCGCAGCCCGGCGAGGAAGGTCTTGTACTCGGCTTGGTTGTTTGATGTCGGGAAGGATAGAGCAAGGGAGACCTCAATCAAGATGCCTTTTTCATTCTCAAGAAAGTTTCCCGCTCCACTTTCTGTTGAGTTGGATGCTCCATCGACATAGATGATCCACTTGCAAGCTCCTTTGGTTGGGGAGATCGGACTGGATGTCGAACTCAGAGAGATCGAGCGACCATTTAGGCATCCTACCTTCCATGTCGGGGCGGCCGAGCAGCTGCTTTACGGGCTGGTTCGTCCAAACCACGATCGTGTGGGCCAGGAAGTCATGCTGCAATCTTCTGGCCACATTGATGAGGGCCAGAGCGAACTTCTCGATTTCTGGTACCTGAGCTCGGGGCCCTGTAGGGTTTTACTGGTGATGAAAATTGGTTTTTTCCCCTTAGGGTTTTGCAAATGAGAGCCGTGTTGACGACCTCAGTCGCGACGGTGAGGTACAAATATAAAGTCTCCCCGCTTTCTGGTCGCGATAGGGGTGAGGGTTACGAGAGGACTTGTTTGAGGTGGAGGAGAGTTTGCTCGGACTCCTCGGTCCAATCGAACGTGGCTTCCTTGCGCAAAAGTTTGAAAAATAGGAGTGCATTTTGGACAGACTTTGCCACGAAGCGGGACAGCGAGGTGAGCATCCTATTTAGGGATTGGGTTGATTCCTTCGAGCTCGACACTGGGAACTCAGATAAATCCCTGCACTTGTCGGGGATCGCCTCGATTCCTCGCTCCGTCAAATAGAAGCCGAGGAATTTGCTTGCTCGGACGTTGAAGGTGCACTTCTCCGAATTGAATCTCATCTTGCATCTCCTCGCCGTGTCAAAGACCCTTATGAGATGGGCAATGTGGTCGGTTTCTTCTCGTGATTTCAAAATCATGTCTTCCATGTAGACCTCGAGCATGTCCTCGATCTCGACTCGGAAGACTTTGTTCATCATCTGTTGGTAAGTAGCATCGACGTTTTTCAGGCCGAAGGGCATTACGTTGTAGTGATAATTGCCCGACTTGGTCATGAAATCCATGTATTCCTTGTCAGCCTTCGCCATGGGGATCAGGTTGTATCCCGAGTATGCGTCCATGAATGACAGTAGTTTAAAACTTGCAGAATTGTTGACCAATTTTTCGATGTTAGGCAATGGATAAGCATATTTGGAGAAGCCCTATTGAGATCGGTATAATCAGCACACAAACGCCATTTTCCATTAGATTTTTTGACAGGTACAACATTTGAGAGCCAGGTTGTGTACTGGGCTTCACTAATAAAATTTGCCTCTAGGAGATCTTTTACAGCTAACTCAGTAACATGCGCTTTTTCGGGAGACTGCCTACGCCTACGGTACTATGGCCCTAGCGGTCGGATCTATGGTGAGCTGGTGGCAGGCCACGTCGGGGTCAAGCCCAGGCATCTCTGCAGCGCTCAATACGAATAGGTCAGCATTCTCTCTGAGGCATGCTTTCAACTGCTTCCTCGTCAAGTCAGGGAGCCCTGTACCAATCTTCAACTCTTGTCGGGGTCGTTGTTGAGGGTGATGAGCTAGAAGTCGCCATCTGGAATGGGGCGCACGGGATGGAGAAGCTGCTTGTTGCCACCATTTGCTGGAGGTGCATCGGTTGCTTCTTCGTTCTGCTCCTGCTTGCTGGGGAAGCGGCTGTCGAGGTCGACCAAGTTGACGCGCGTCAATGGTTTCTGCTCCTCGGCGTGGGCTGGCTTGCTGGCACTCTTGGGCGTGATATTGATTGAGTTCAGCCCCTTAGTGGCTGCCTTAAAACACCTTCTGGAAGCTAAAATGTCCCCGTCGAGGGTGACAACGCGACCCCTAGTACTTCATCTTCAGGTGGACTGTGCATGGTACTGCAGTCAACTCGACCAGGGTTGGCCTTCCCAGAATGTATTGGTATAGAGAGGGGAACTCTACCACCAGGAAGCGAACTTTGACCTGCCTGGCATTCTCCTCGGACCCGAAAGTGACAAGCAGCTCAACATAGCTCCATGGCCTCGTGGTGGTGCCATTGAAGCCCTGCAATTCGGATCTGACGTATGGAGTCAGATGGCTCTCGTCGAGCTGGAGAGTGGTTAACAAGTGAGCATACATTATGTCGACCGAGCTCCCCTGGTCAACGAGGATGTGGAGGACGTCGAAGTTCTCCATCTGGGGTCTGATCACCAGAGGGATTATGGAATTGGGGTGCCACCCGGTAGCTCCTCGAGGTAGAAGGTGATCGCGTTAGGGTTTCCCTTGAACTTGTCGAGGGTGGTGTTCTGCTTCGAGCTTGTGTCGATTAGCTCGTCAAACTTCCTCTTTATCGACCCCACAGAGAGCTTGTTGAACCCTCCGTCGGATATTACCATGGCGGAGGGGAAGCTCTCCCATGGCCTACGAGCGGAGAAAGGTGTGTCTGTCTCGTACGGGAGGTAGAAGTCCTCCGGCCGGGAGACGCACAGAGAGACCTGTAGTCCAGTGTCGTCGGAGGGTGACGTCACCTCCTCGACCCTCTTCGCCTCATGGGCTTCCTGTCATGGTGCTTCGTTCCTCCTAGTATACTACTTCAGATGCCCTTCCTTGATCAGGATTTCGATTACATCCTTAAGATGGATGCAGTCTTCTGTGACGTGTCCGTGGCTCCTGTGGAACCGGCAGTACTTGGACTTATCGACGTTGTGCTTGGGGGGGGTCGGCTTTGGAAAGCAGACCTTGTCCCTTTAGAATTCCAAGTTGATGCACTCGACCAGTATGCGCTCGCTGGGAGCGGCGAGTAGCGTGTACTCGGTGAAACGGCTTGCTGGCCCCCTGTGTTCTCGGGAGTCATGGGGCCTATCTTCTCTCATTTTCTCCCTGGCTCATCGGGGACCTATAGAGTCTTCGTGCCTACAGACTTTGGCACTCTCTTGGTTCCGTGAGTCGCAGGTGCTGTTGGTGGCCTCCTTCTCCTCGTATTGGATGTAGGCCTGGGCCTTGTGGAGGAGTTTGTCCAACGTACTGGGCCTCTCGATACCAACCACCTTGGAGAAATCGCTGCGGGGTCACAGCCCTCGCTCGATTAGGTATCTCTTTATTCTGTCCGTAGTGGATACCTGGATACCCTTTCAATTGAATCTCTTTATATAGTCCCGAAGAGATTCGTCATTCCCCTAAATAATAGCCTCCTGGGACGCCTCCGTCTTCGAATGTCATCGTGAGGCGGGGAAGTGCCTAGAGAACTGTGTCTTTATCTCTTTCCATGAGGTAATGATTCAGGGTCGAGGCTCTTGTACTACGCCATCGTGCCCTTCCTCAGGGTCGTGTGGAAGAGTCTGCATTTTATGGCTCCCCGAACATTGCGGTAGATGAGCATCACGTCGATGCTCTCAATGTTTTCGTTAGTGTTGGTCGTGCCATCATAGGTTGCCAGACTCGGGGGTTTCTCCATCCCGATGGGAATGGGAGTCTCCATGATGGCTCTGGATAGTGGATCGCGGGTGTTGTCCTTATCGCTTCTGATTGGTGATTGCGACGGGGAAGGGTCATACCGAGGGCTCCTGGTGCAGCGAGGAGAGCTCCTCAGTTGACACTTTGGTTTCTTCGTCTGTCCGTCAGCTTTGTTTCCCTTGGGAGCCAGGGAGCGTCGTTCTTTCTAGGGAAGAGTGCGGTCACGCTTCTGGGTGGCCACTGGCTGAGGCCTAAGAATTGTCCCGTTGAAGTCTTCGTGGGGGAGGGAGGACGGGTCTCTCATTGTCTCAGGGATGGGCTGTGAGAAACTGGGTGCCGATGTCTCCACAGGGGAGAGCGCGATTGTCGTTCTTTCTCCAGCATCCCAATTCGTTCGTTCTGCTGGAAAATCATCAGGTTATTCTAGTTGATCTCTGCGAATAAGGCCACCATGGTAGGGTTGGCATTGGACGGCATAGGAATTGGCTGGAAAATAGCTGGACTGTCAAAGCGTTGGGCGGCGTTGAAGCCCACATCATCGGGGGAGGGAGAGCCGGTGCGCCCGTCCCTGGGGTCACCCTCCTCGACGGGGAAAGCTACGTTGGGATCGTGGTCGTCGCTGTTGGTGAAGATGGTGAAAGCAGTTTCATGGACGTTATCGTCAACGCGTGAGCGTTCCCCTTGCGAGTTGATGGGTTGGAGCTTCATTGGGCCTGCCCCGACGAGGAGCTGGGTTGGACCGTGCCCGACGGTGCGCCAGCCTCTGGTCCGGTCCAGAACAATCCTTGTTAAATAGTTTGTTGCATTTAGATGATATGACTTATGTTTGACTAAAATTCCCCTTTTGTGCATTAGGTTTTTTTTTTATGGTGTATCATGGTTGATAAAGGTGATCCAAGTGCATAAATGCAAATGGGAAATGGCAAGAGAGTTGGTTTGAGGTGAAGAAGAGATGGAACAAACAACTTGGAGATAGCTTGATGATGAAAAAATTGATGGACCAAATGTGGAGTTTCGAAGACTTAGCAAAGGTCTTAGTTTTGTAGGTATTTGGTTTCTGATCAATGTAGAAACAAAATTTAAAATGTACAAAGTCCAATGTAATGCAAATGTTAATTGTTGTAACTTTTGTGAATTTTTTTAATGATGCAATGCAATATTAATAACATTTGAACGCATTTGAAATAAAAAATGAATGTTTATGTTTTGTTATTCAAATTTTGGACTTTGAACTTTAACATGACACATGAATGAAATCAAATTGACATAATTTAACAAAATGCACAAAATGTATGTACAAAGAAAACTCAATAATGAATTATGAATAAATATATGAATTAATGGATGAGATAATGAATGGAATCCAAACTTCTAATGTCAAACCAAAACCCTAATTGAAATAAAAAAATGTGAAAATATAATGTTATGAATTAAGTAATAAAATGCATGATCCATAAGACAGATGTTTAGATGAAAATTTTAAGTTGTTGGCTTTTTCTCTATTGAATTTTCCTCTGATGCATGCTAATGATAATCAATGACCAAATGAAATGGTGAATATGGAGGGGTTTTAAGCCATAACTCAAAACGATTTATATTACAAAGCCAAAGTGTAACTTAAAACCTCCACATAGTTTTATTGATCAGGAGACTTGAGATAAGTTTTCTGCGTCTCAGAACACTAATGAATTCCAAGCTAAGAGTCAAATATAAAAGGAAAATATATAAAAAATATTTATGCACATAGATTGTCGCGTGGAGGATATTATAAACTAGAAGTGACAATGATTAAAGAAAAATAAAATAAAGAGAAAAGAGCTAGAAGATCCTTCACTATGCCTTGATCACATCCCATCTTCATCATCGTGCCATGAGAAATGGAAGAAAACACATCAAAAACCAGGAGGCGAGTTCACATCAGAGGCTACACATGAGTTATTGAGAAGGTTATAGGTAAATTCTTCTTTCAGCATTATTAATTGTAGTTAATTCACTTTGGTAATAAACTTTTATTTGTGTTGTATAATTCACTGGTTGAAAAATACAATATTGGTGCCTTTTTTCCACAGCAACACCATGACATACTGATAGAAGCGATTGGAACAAAGAAGCATGGTGGGCTTATCTGTGGTATTGGACGAGACATCGAACTAAGGTTATTTTTAGATCATCTTTAAAGAGTGAAGAAATGTGCCAAAAATATATTGAAGAGCTAGTTGATTAGAGGCTAGAGGAGAAGCTAGATGAGAGGTTAGAGGGGGGGGGGGGGGGGGGGTGCATGGAAGGATAGGGGAAAGATTAGAAAAGGAGCGGGTGATTATGCAGAAGAGTTTGACCTGATATGTGCGGGAGAATTTGATCGGGGATGTGCAGGAGAGTTGTACCCAGGATGTGATTCCGGTAAGTATAAGTTTGGTTTTGAAACTTCCTTTTTTATCGTTAAAAACATGTATTTTATGTTGCTATCGTTTTTGTTCTTAAAAATATGTATTGTGTCGATGTTGCTTTTATGATTCAACAATTGAAATAGATGGGTATACTCGCCCACCCAAACTTAATTCTATTAGACTTATATGTGAAAGTTGTTTTTAGTGGTGCAAATATGAAAGGTAGTTATTCAGCCACCCAACACTAGATTGAGGCCCCAGTACCTGGACCATATTCTTTGTAAAGATTGACAAGCATGGTCAAAGATCTGGAAGACTCCTTTAAGATACAAATTCAACATGATTCAGACCAACTTTATATAACTCAAAAGAGTTGTATTATGGATCTTGTGCAGGGTACTGATTGGATTGATATAACTATACTACAATTATGGTGCACGTAATTTGATCTTTTAAGGTCATTTCAATTTAAATTCATTATTCTCAAATACTTTTAATGTCAAGACTCGCATCAAAATATGTGTTTTGTGTTAACATTTTGGTGCATGCATCTGATTTGTGGAGAAAGAAAATTAGAAAATTATGTTTTCTTGAGCCCACTTCAATATTAAATATGTCTAAACAATATCTAAACATACATACAGATTAAGTTAATTCAAGAGAAAAAATGTTGTTAATTAGAAACGTTTATTAGTTGGTAAGTATATATGATTTTGTTCTTCTCTTATTTAGTATTCAATTTTCGACCTATTATTAATTATTATGGATGTTCATGTTGTGGTCACTAGCAACTAATAATTATTTGTCTAAAGCAAAATATTGTAATTATGTTATGTTTGTTATGAAATTATCTTGATGTCATACACCAAATTTTGACCGCTAAGGTTCCCATCATTGTGCAAACCATCATCACAATATGACTGAACTTTCATACTCATTAGTCTCCCCAAAGATGGGTGAGCATTTACTACAATCAAAGAATTAGGGTTTCAAGCCCTCTTAGAGCCCTTAGACAAATGATCAATCAAGAAAGGACATGATCTTCAACTTGTCTAAAACTCTCAAACACCCACAATGGATCAAGAGGACTCCCACATCAAGAATCAAGCACAAGGCTGCAACATTCCAGGTGGATTAAGCCTCAAGATCGCCGGTGTCACCAAATTAGGGTTTTGGTCGACTAAGGCCTCCAGATGGAATTTTCATCAGGGAATGAGCCAATGCTTCAAAGCATACCCTAAAATACTTCATGGGACCTCATGAACCCAATCACCAAGTCAATTTAGCCTCAGGGGATGCATACATAAAAAATCAGGAATTAGGGTCTCTTGACCTAATTCACCCCTAAGTTGACATTTGGGACAAAACATGAGCCAAAACCTCAAGACATGATTTGAGGGTCTCTAACACACCACATTGATCCATTTGCAACAATGGATTGATTCAAGAAGCTTGATCAACAAGTTTCAATTTCATCCGGACCACAGTTAGGGTTTTGAGGAAAAAGTCAACTGTACCTTTGACTTTTGACCAAGACATGCTCCCAAACCTTGGGACATGATTCAATGTACCCTATAATACCTATGAAATCAATCCATCAAGTTTTACTTAGGTCAAGGACTAGATTTCATAGAGGACCGCACAGTTTAGAATTCATCTGATGAAAAGTCAACTGTACAAGAAAGTCAAACTTTGACTTTTTGATTTTTTGGTCAACCAAGGTTCCTTAACCTTAAAATGATGTTAATGTGTGATTTTAATCATCATTCATCAAGAAAAATCAAAGAAAGTGGGATAACTTGTAAAAGGGGTAACCATAAAAAACTTAGAAATTTTCTAAGTTATGGAACAAAGTGGCTAGGGTACCAACTTCCAAGGATCATAACTTGAGATCCAAGCAACCATTATGGATGATCCAAAGATGGATTTGTAGATCCCATGGAATACTTTAAAAGTGTCAACTACACCTCATTCCAATTCATCATGGATTTTGAGTTATGGTTGGATCAAAATGGCTGAGAACATGAAACGTCACTTTTTCCAACACTTAGTGAAATTTTCACAAAGTCAGAATCTGTTTCACTTTTTCCAAAATGTAAGGGCATTTTTCACTTGGATCCAAAAAGTGTCAAAACAAAATATGATCACACATGTGTTGTATCATATGAGAGCTTTCCAAAATGGCCCAGAACTCCATTAAACTCAATTTGAGCATGAAGTTATGACAGTGGCAATATGCCTTGCTGCAACTATCATAACAAGGCAGATTTGACCATTTTGCTCGATTTGATCAAATTTTGCAAATGACAAACAAGTTTATCCATCTGAACACCTCAGGGGGAGACCAAGGAGGTACAAACACTGATCCATAAGCCTCCCAAGTCTTTGGAACTAAAAGTAGCATGCCAAACCTAAAAAATCCTAAAAGGGGGACAAGACTCCAATTTTGTTTTGGAGCATTCAATGGATGCACCAAGGAGGCATGAACCGAGCCTTTTCCAACTGAATGAGTCAAGGATGTAATAGGGACAATAGGCATGTGCTGTAACCTCTAGTCAATGGCTAGAAGAGACTTAAGATTCTAAAGTGATGCAATTGGACAATGGCCTGCTGCAACCACTATTCACTATTGCTTGCAAAATAAACTTTCTCTACTATAAATAGAGCTCATTTGTGCTCAGTTTGAGTACACCAAAGCACTACAACACTTGTTTTCCTCAAAATCTCTTTCTCTAGGCAAAAATGCCTTCTTTTGTAAGGTAACTCTAAGTTTTTGAGTTAGAGAGCATTTCCATCACAGCTCATGATCCAAACACATCCAATATGTCATATCTAAGTTATCAAAACTCTCATAAATGACATGTAACACCAAAATCCCAAAGTCCCCTCTCAAAACCTCAAAATTGGACTTCGTTTGCATTTTTCAAGCCATGTCTTGATTCAGTCACTTTCAAAACCAGATAAAACCTCAAGCAGATTCCAAATATCATCCTTCAACTATCCCAAATGGTTCCCCACATCTGGAACACCATTTGAGAGAGTTGTTATTTTGGTCACTTTTGTCCCTTTTGCAAGAAATGGCCAGTTTCCATGCCTGAGGTTTTTAGCTGATTCCAACCATCCTAAAAGCTTCTAAGCGACCATTTGAGAGTGTCCAAAGCATCAAAACATTTTTGGAACAAAACCCTTGACAGATTGCCCAAAAAGCTCCTAAAGAGGTAAGCATATCAACTTGAACTCTTTAAAATATGCATTGCTTTGAATTCCACTGATCATACACATCTCATACATGTTATATATGTTGTGTTTGAACCAATTCATCATGTAATTCATGCCTGTAACAAGAGGTAGCACAGAAAATCTAAATCATGGCCTATTTCAAAACCACTATCGGATTTTGAGGAAGATTTATTTTCTGAAAAATCCACCACTACCATTGGATTCCTTGTGAAATTCTGGGCTAGATACATATAAATTTTGTCTCAATCCATGGAGAAATAAGAAAGTTACAAGCTTCACGTTTTTGGCCAAAACCTTGCCTTGCCTTGCCTTGCCTTGGCCAGGCCAAAAACAAGGCAAGCCTTGTATATTTGTGAGTGAGTTTTGATACACGGATGTATCACCACCCAAGTGGTAGGAGGCGCGCACTGCACATAAGAGGTTTGGGGTTCGAATCCCCCTCGCCCCAGATCCTCTTTTTTTACCACTTTTTCATATTTTCTCATTTTTCATATTATTTTTTAATAATTTGGAAAATTAATAACTCCCTCAATTTTAATTATTTTTTATTGGTTCTTTTTGTAAAAAATCACAAAAATGTTGAAATATTTTATTCCAAAAAAAATAAATTTATATTATTTATTTAATATAGTTGGTATTTTTGTGAATAAATTCATCTTTAATTGTTTTTAAACATTTTAAAAGTGAATATTCATCTTGAAAATCAAAACCAAATGAGTTTTAATTCATATTGTGATTAAAACCTCATTTTTCAAACCTTAACCAAAAATCACAAGTTGTTTATTCATGCTTATTTGGTGTTTTATCATTTTTTCTTGATTTTCTTTAAGAATTTACTTTTAAAAATGATGAAATTAGAGTTTTGATTGATTCCACCCTCATCAATCTTTTTTTAAAACACTTTTGGGCCTCTAATAGAGTGTAAAACCCAATCCTTTTTTAACCAAAACCTTTTTTGGGCCTCAGACATTGTATAAGTCTCACTGTGTTAAAAAAAAATCTCGGCGCGATCGCCATTTCAAAACGAAAACCATTGGGCCTACCCCCGTGTTGTAAGTCCCGTATCTTTTCTTTAAATAATCCTTGGGCCTCTTGGTAGAGTGTAAGTCCCATTCTTTTGTAAATAAAAATCATTTTGGGCCTCAATGTATTGTATAAGTCTCGATACCGTCAAAAAGTTCGGCGCGATCGTCGCCTTTTTAACAAAAAACCCTGGGTTTCTCCTTGAGCTATAAGACCCATCCTTATTCTCAAACTCTTTGGGCCTCTTGAGAGAGTGTAAGACCCATCCCTTTGTATAGATAAACTTTTTTTTTGGGCCTCAGTCATTTGTATAAATCCCTGTACAAATTCAAAATAACGGTGCAATCACTGTTAAAATTTGGGCCTCTCTTTGAGTTGTAAGCCCCAACCAGCTTTTCAACATATTTTCTCCTTTGATTATAAATCCAAATATATAGTTGTTATCATTTTCTCTGTAAAACAACTAACAAAACAACATGGAAGCTCTACAACGGGTAAGTGTTTATCCTCTTTCTTTTATCTGCTTTCATATATATAACTGTATTATGGGGCTGCTTCACTGTAAGTATTCTTTCGTACCTCCTACATACTTGTCATATATCAACAGCGTATATACTAGTATAGTTATTTGGAGTTTTCCCCGGCAACTACGTCTAGAACTAGATAAAGCCCGTTGGTCACTCTTGAAAACAAACAAAACTAGATCCCCAGAGGATTTCAGATACAGTCTTCCCTCCTCTTGGGGTTAAACAATATGGAACAAAGAGAAAGGTAGTATTCTCGGTGAACCTTTTCTCAGACTGTCACCCTTAGAAATTGTCAAAGAAATTCTACTCCCCAGAGATGATCTTTTCTCCGTGAATGGCATCTCTTGAGTTTCTTCCAAATCCTCGAACTTTCCTGGAATTATATCTTCTCGATGAATTTCATTTCTTGAACTTCTCTTGGTTTGGGGACCCACAGGCTTCCTAAAAGCATCCCCGCCTCCTCTTGGGCGTTGTACAAGGACCCTTCGGCTTCTTAGAAGTTCTCATGCCTTCTCTTGGGCTTCATACAAGGACCCTCACGACCTCTTAAAGGTATAAGACAGAACTTAGTCATCCTTTGCTAGAGCAGTCTTTCCAGTGTCAAAACTCCGACCATTTGAGGGTTGATTCTCATCCCTTAAATGCCCGTGCCTCCTCTTGGGCATCGTACAAAAGATAAAACTCGCTTATACTAATAGACTCGGACAACCTTGAGTCTCAAAGACATTCTCAAGTGCCTTCTAAACATAGGTAGAAACCCCGATCATGTTGGATTAATCTCCAGCAGAAACCCAGTCTCTCTCATGAGAGTTCTCTACTTGGAGCTGCTTAGGGATCTCAATAACCCTCAGCAGTAAGATAGCCTTCTCTTGGGCTTTGTACAATGATTCTCCCCAACGGAGCTAACCTTTTCAGACTCTCTTGTTGAGTCAATCTTCCTTTTAGCCTCAATCTCGGGCTTCGTACAAGACAATAAATCATTCTCTTATTGAGTATAAAAGACTCACTCGTTGAGTCAACCACTCTTTTAGCCTCCGTCTTGGGCTTTGTACAAGTCATATCAAAACACTCTCTTGTTGAGTATAAAAGACTCTCTTGTTGAGTCAATCCACTTTTTTTAGCCTCCATATTGGGCTTCGTACAAGACAAAAAAAATACTCTCTCGTTGAGTCGGTCTTTATCCAAAGCTTGGTATAAAGATTACCCCTAGTAGGAGCTAGTCTCCTCTCAAGTTCTCCAGCTTGTTCAGCCATAATCCTGGGCTTTGTACAGGACAAATAAAAGTATTCTCTGGTTGAGTCAAACCTTTTTAGCCTCCGTCTTGGTCTTTGTTTAAGACATATAAAGAACACTCTCTTGTTGAGTTAACCCTTTTTAGCCTAAATCTTGGGCTTCGTACAAGACAGAAAGAACATTTTCCCCAGAAAAGTCAACCTTTTAGCCTCCTCTTAGGCTTTGTACAAGGAAACAACTGGTTGAGTCAATCAACCTTTTAGCATCAAGTTTGTGTTTTGCTCACAACATACAAACATCAACAATTCCTCTTTAGAGATGACAAATTCTCTCTCAGTCAGGACCCTTCAGCCTCATATCTTGGGCTTTGAACAAAATACAAATCCCCTTTAGCTTCATATCTTGGGCTTTGAACCAGATACAAATCACTTTCAGCTTCAATCTTGGGCTTTGAACAAGACACCAAAACATCTCTTTCCTCCCATAGAATATGAGGGAACTACGATCACTATGATTTCCCTATTTAGTTAAACGGGAATACGTAGGCATAAGATTGTGAAATCTTAACGAGCATACTAACCAAAAAACTCTAAGTCCAGTACCTTCACACATCAATCAAAAAGCATCAAATCTAATACCTTACCAAAAGCCTCACAAATAGTCCAGACACTGTATTCTTAAGCAAAATTACCTAAAGACATACCCCCTGTTTTGATAGCATCTGTAAACCAACAGTTTTGACTGTTTAACCTCAGTATGCAAGCAGGGTTAATTGGAGACATCTATTTCCCTTCCTTAATCAGCTTCACAGGATAAAAAATGAATCGAACTGTAGTACCAATGCGATAGTGATTCGAAACCACAAAAATCGCGCTACAGAAAAAATGGCGACCACAGTGGGAGGCATTCTTTCTTGCACCTCTTAGGGTGAGACCCTTGAGTTCACAAAGTGTCACAAAAATGGCAACTCTGCTGGGGAGTCATTGTCTGTATAGGATCATAGGACTAGAGGTCTAGGATGTTAGGACAAATATATACTTTTCTGCTAATGGGAATGCGTGTGATGCCGCATGTGGAAAGATTGAGTATACACCTAAGATAAGTGATGGAACTAGACGAGTAATCTTACAGGGAGTGACTCCCAAATAAGAGACCTCGGTCGACCATCAAATCAGTGGAGATGCCCTTTGCGGATTCAATGCCTATACGACTTCGGTTGTTGAAAGAAGATTGTTCTATTGGGTTATCTGAGAAACTGAGGATTTTAGTAGACTAAAACCATTTTGTAGTGCGGAAGCTATCGGAAATAGTTGTCACGCGATACTACCCTCATTTGAGACTACTCTAAGGTACTACAGCTCGCTGGCGATCCGATTGTTGTCGTTATCCCAAGAGGGATCAGTGATTTTGAGGACAGGTACAAAAAATCACAAGTATAAACCTTTGGGGATGGGTAGAGCTTTGACTTCATGACACCGAACCTTTGACCCCATGTTTTTTCTATGTTTTTGTGTGCTGCATTCATCTAAAAAATATTAAAACAAAGAAAATCTTCTCTTCTAGTCTCTCTTTTTCAAATTAAACTAAGACAATAATTGCAAATGTCAGAGAAAAAGATTGCGTTAATGGACTTCGGTAGAAGGAAAACTCACAAGTATACATTCAAGGTTCTAAAATTAGAGGATTTGAGAGGGTTGGCAAGAATGATCACCAACCCTGAGGCTTTCAAAGCTAAGTACGGAGAGTTGTTGTCTCTGTTAAGGGTCCATGTAATCGATGGAATCCTGGCTACGCTCATTCAGTTCTATGATCCGGTCTATCACTGTTTTACATTCCCAGATTATCAACTAGCACCAACGTTAGAAGAGTACTCTCACCTGACTGATTTACCCATTAATGATCAAGCTCCCTTTTCTGGACTGAAAGAAATTCCAAAGGATCAAACTATTACAAGAGCAATTTATTTGGACGAGTCAGAAGTTAGGACTCACATGACCACTAAGGGTGGAATCCAAGGTTTACCGACCAAGTTCCTGGTAAAGAAAGCCCTATACTTTGCTAGTATAGGAAACGTGACTACTTTCGAGAGCATCTTTGTTTTGCTCACCTACGGGTTATTTCTGTTTCCCAACATTGATAACTTCGTTGATATCAACTCCATTAAGGTTTTTCTGATTGGAAACCCTGTGCCAAACTTGCTCGCAGATGCGTATCATTCTGTACACTTAAGGAATTTGTACAGCGGAGGAATGATCACATGCTGTGTACCCCTGCTATACAAATGGTTCACTTCCCATTTACCAAAGTCTGCCACTTTTTGGGATCATAAGAGTGCTTTGTGTTGGTCACAGAGAATTATGGCTCTTACCAACTCCGACATCGATTGGTACAATCGGATTTATGACGGGATCAAAATCATTGACCGTTGTGGAAACTTCCCTAATGTACCCCTAGGAACTAAAGGAGGAATCAATTATCATCCAGTTTTAGTTCTTCATCAATTTGGATACCCGATGAGACATGTCCCGCGTAATGCTCATCTGGAAGGTCTTTACTTCAAGGAAGGAGAAAATGACAGGGCACTAAAGACAGAAATAGTACACGTCTGGAAACATGTTCATAAGAAAGGACGAGAGTCTCTAGGAAAACCGGATTGTGTCTCGGTGGAACCTTATCTCCACTGGGTACAAACTAGATCTCTCAAGCTGAGGATGCCTTACCCTCATCAAGAAGTTCTTCCATTAAGGGACTCTGTCCTTTATTTCATGTCTGACACGGAAATACTTCAGGTTACTCTCAACAAAGTTCAGCAAGAGAAGAGGTCTTGGAAGAATAAGTACCGTATTCTCAGTGTGGAATGTAACAAAATACAGCAACTGTTAAAGAAAAAGGATGCTCTGATCGAGATTTTAGAGCAACATGCTGTAGAGAATCAAGAAGACCAAAGGAACTTGCTCGCTCCTTTCACTTGGCAAAGAAATGACAACCCGACAACGGCTCAAGAGCCCCGGTCAAAGAAAAAGAAAGTACCAGAACCAGCACCTGAGCTCTCCTCAAAGAGGACTCAGGATCCATAAGCTTAGACATTTCCCTTTGCAGCACTTTGTAAACTATTGTATTTCCATTTCCGCAATCTTTGAATTCAATAAAATGGGGTTTTCCCACTGTTTGATATTTGCAATCCAATTGTCGAAGTTTATTTTGATTAAAAAAAAATTAATTAATATAATCATTGCATATCATTCATCATTCTCACGTAATGCATTCTTCTTACCTACGAATCTCACGTTTGTGTCTCGATTCTAGAGTCAAATTGTCTCATTTGTACAATACTCGGGCTAGTTGTCAGAAAAAGATAGATAATCTCAAGGAAGAGAACAGAGAGTTGAGAGAAGAAATCGACGCTCTGAAAGAAGACTTGAGAAAGCTTCACAATGACATACAAGCTCTGACAGCAGCTCAGATACAAAGTACTGTGATCTCAGAGATCACATCAACGCTTATAGTGGAAAAGTATGATCCTAGGTATAACATGCCAAAAGATCGTCCCTGGGGCATGCCTATCAACTATATCCTGGAAGGATATATTCCGCCGATCACGGAAGATCTGGAAACTGCAGCAGGAGCCGCTGGGCCTGAAGGTTACAAACTTCGGGAAAGCAAAGATGCCAGGGGCATGACAACAACTCTTAAAGGTTACAAACTTCGGGAGGCACCAAGAGTCACAACCATAATGACTGTACCACCACCCGTGGTACACACTGTCCCGGAAGGACATATTCCCCAGATACCTTCTGGTGGAAACGAAAGTATGGACAACAGAATGAAGGAATTCCAAGAACAGTTCCTGGAGATGCAGAAGGAACTGCAAGCCATTCGCGGTCAGGATTTATTTGGAAAGGACGCCGTAGACCTTTGTTTGGTCCACAATGTGAAAGTTCCGCCCAAATTCAACGTGCTCGAATTTGAGAAATACAAGGGTAACTCTTGCCCTCAAAGCCATTTGGTGATGTACGCTCGGAGGATGTCAACTCAGATAGAGAACCACCAGCTACTGATTCACTACTTCTAAGATAGTTTAACCAGTGCGACACTAAAATGGTACATGGGATTAAACCGCACTAAGATCGTCACTTTCAGAGATCTTGGCGCTGCCTTCGTTCAACAGTACAAGTATAACCTGGACATGGCACCAGACAGAGATCAACTCGGAGCCATGTCACAAAAGGACAAGGAAACCTTTAAGGAATATGCTCAGAGATGGCGTGAAATTGCCGCCCAGATTTGTCCACCTCTTGAGGAAAAAGAGATGACAAAGATCTTCTTGAAAACCTTGAGCTCATTTTACTATGACAAAATGGTTTCCAGTGTGCCCAGCGACTTTACTAAGATGGTCGGCATGGGAGTTCGTCTTGAGGAAGCAGTCCGAGAAGGACGTTTAGTTAAAGATGCTAGATCATCAAGTAGTACAAAACGATACGGTAATGCTCTCCCTAAGAAAAAAGAGCAGGATATTGGGAATATCTCTCTCAGAAAGTAAAGGCGACGGTATCAACCAGTAGCAGCGGTAACTCCTGCTATCAACACTGCGCCTGTACCTACGTATCAACCTCAGGTTGCTCAGAGCCAACCAAATCAACAACAATTTCAGCAAATGACACAACAGCCTCTTCAACAGGCTTGTCCTCAATACAATAACAACTATGTAACACGACCACCAGGGTTCGACCTTATACCTATGTTGTACGCAGAACTTTTTCCATTACTACTGGTTAAGGGGCATGTCCAAACCAGGGCTCCTCTTGCAATACCGGAAAATCTGCCTTTTTGGTTCAAAGCGGATCAAACTTGCCCTTACCACCAAGGAAGGTCAGGGCATAACATAGAGAACTGTCTCAGTTTCAAATCCGATGTGCAAAAGCTTGTCAGGAGCGGGGTCTTATCCTTCAAGGATACAAATCCAAATGTTCTCATGAACCCGCTGCCTCAACACGAGAAAGCTACAATTAATTTGATAGAGGGAGAGTCTAACAACAACTATAAAATTCATGATGTACTCTTATTAAGGGCCAACCTGGTCAAGATGCATCACAGACAGAGCAGATACGGTCATGTACCGCCTCATAATTATCACCAGTGTGATATCTTCTCGAAAATAATCAAGGATGTTCTGTGGTGCAATCAGCTCTACAGGAACAGTTGGATCTTGGATGGATCCAAGAATACCGAATTCGTGATGTCAACATGACTTACTCGAATTCCAACATCATTCAGAATCACAACATTCTAGCAATGAATGTCAACTTGGTGGCAATGCACTCAAGGCAAAGCCAACATCATAATCTGCCACGGCACGATTACGATTCCTGTCAGATCTGCTCGGTAAATAAATAGGGATGCTCTTTTGTACAGATAACCCTCCAGCATCAGATGGATCTTGGATGGATTTAGGATTACCACGATAGAGATCAGTATTAGGTGAATATGATTCAAATCTTTGATATTCGCCTGATGAATACCAGCTTGGTGGAGTTACACGCTACACAAGTCCAGCTACTTCGCATAATTATCAGAACTGCACAGTATGCCGTTAGAGTGACCAAGGATGTGCTCTCGTTTAAAGGACGTTTCAACACTTGTTAAACCATTGGTGGCTTCCGATCTATATGGATGAAGACACCCAACAAGTCAACATGACTAACGGGAACCCTGCTAGGTATCAAAGTCAGGATGTTCGATCAATGGAAATTGACCTAGTGAGGTTACACTGCATTCAAAGCGGACGTGGCCAGGTGCCACCACACAATTATGAATGTTGTAGAGTTTGTTCGGAAGATAATCAAGGATGTTACCTTGTGCGAGCAGCCCTTCAAAGTCAGTTGGATCACAAAGAGATTCAGCCTTGTCCAAGTTTTGGATTAATCAACTGGACATCGGACTATTTCGCTAATCAAATCAAGGACGTTGTCGTAATCTCTGATCATAAAAGGAACAAAGATGTTTGTGCCATCATCCCTCTACTTGACGAATCGAAAGTTCCTAACCAGGAACTAATTGAAATTACTTACAATGGTCAGAAAAATCAGAAGGCTCCTGTAGTTATCTATCTGCCGAGACCGCTACCGTATGAATCAACTAAGGCTATCCCTTACAAATATGGATCCACAACAATTGAGAATGGAAAGGAAACTCCATTACCCTCCATCGTGAACATTGCAGACATCAGTCGAGTAACACGGAGCGGTCGGATCTTCAACAGAGAAGTTGGAGAACCCAAAGAAAGGGAACCTCGAAGAGAAGTTCCTAATCAACGAGTCGGCCAGTCCAAGGGTCCCGACCTTTCAAAGAACAACGATGAGATGCTGAAGCTCATCCAGAAGAGTGAGTACAACATTGTTGATCAGCTGTTGCAAACTCCTTCAAAAATCTCAGTGTTATCACTTTTACTCTGTTCCGAAGCTCACCGAGAAGCTCTACAGAAAGTCTTAGAGCAAGCCTTCGTGGAACAGGATGTAATAATACGACAGTTTGATAGTATCGACTCCAACATCACTTCCTACAATAACTTAGGATTCAGTGATGAGGAATTGCCGGAAGAGGGCCACGGTCACAACATGGCACTCAATATTACAGTCAACTGTCAGGACGATGCATTAGCCAACGTACTAGTAGACACCGGATCGGGTCTAAATGTGATGTCGAAGTCTACATTGATACGATTATCATACCAAGGATCCCCGATGAGAGCCAATGAGGTCACTATCAAAGCATTTGACGGATCCCAAAAAACAGTTATCGGCGAAGTCGATCTTCCCATAACTATCGGTCCCCAAACTTTCTAAGTCACTTTCCAAGTCATGGACATCTGAGCAACATACAGCTGTTTGTTGGGAATACCCTGGATACATGAGGCTGGGGTAGTCACCTTGACACTTCACTAGAAGCTGAAGTTTGTCAAAAATAACCAACTCGTCATGGTCTGTGAAAAGAAAGCCTTACTCATAAGTAACTTATCATCATCCACTTGTGTAGAACCAGAGGAGGTTATCGGAACCCAGTTCCAAGCACTTTCGGTGAGCAATTAAAATCAATAAGAGAGAGAGGAACCTCGATTTCCTCGTATCAAGATGCTCTCGAAGTGATCAAGGGAAACAATGCGAAAGGATGGGGACAGGTTGTCGTTCCTACTGACAACAAAATGAAGAAAGGTCTTGGCTTTTCCTCAACCTGTACCCAGACTGCTGCTAACGATGAAAGCTTTCATCCCATTCAGGACTTCTTCCATAGTGGAGGTTTCCTTCACCCAGTGTCTCAAGAAGTACATATCATTAACGAGGGAGATTCCTCTGATACAGAGGAAGAATGGAAGTCCTACCTTAACAAGGACGGTTATATGTCTCAGGACGAAACGCATACTTCATTCTGCTTTCCCGCGCAGAGCCCGAGATTTATACCGAGGTCAGATGTTAAAATGATCTACGGATATTGTGATCTGAAAGGATGTCGTGCTCCACCAAACTCATTAGAGGAAGACACTCTGATGAAAGACAACTTTGACCACGACTATTATGGCCCGATGGATGGCCTGCCTATCTGGCAGCAGTACCCAGGAAACTCGGGGCAAGAGAATTAGCCAAACAATGAATATCAGCTGAGCATCATTGAAAAGAATACCTGCATCCCCACCGGATCATGGGATCATTACTCAGGGCATTCAGAAAATATCCAACACGACGATGAATTTGCAAAGATTGCAGGACTTGAGTTCATCAACTATGTTTTTCCCGAGGTCAACGTCATCGAGAGGGATGACCCCTCCAGTTCCAAAGAGGTATGGGATACCTTAGGACAACCGAGTGGTAAATACGACTTTATGGTCAAGTACACTGCTCCGGAAAGCTCTCGTATCAGGTTTGAAGACATCCAGCCAACCGGATGGGAAGATACACTTGAGAGTACAAATACTATGCAAAATACAGCTTAAGAATCCTCCTACGACAACTCTTCCTGGGAGACAGATTCCAACGATCCTGCTTCACCAAAAATCAGCGTTAGTTCTAAGGACAAATCAAGAAAGAAGGTACCAGACTTTGTGATTCACTGAGGAGTTCGCCGCCAATGGGTTGCTGTCAACATTCCGAAAGTTGTTCATAAGTCAAATTAATTTCCGTCTTTAACGTTTCACCCTGCCCAGGTGAAACGGATGTTTTGATAGGGCTCACTTTCTATAAATGTACCTCTTCGCTTCGCCCAAAGCGACAGAGTTTTATTTTATAGGGCTGTAGTTTCAAGAATCGACAAATCATAAATAAAATAATGTCGTTCTGTAATTTTCGCATTTATTGCTGTTTCCCTTTTTTGCTTTTTCAAAAAATGGTAATCCTAAAAAAACAATTCAAAATAAACAAGCAGTTTTTTAAGAAAATACACTGCACACACTCTTGCATTCTCTCTATCTCTTCTAAACACTATCGTCACGTCATGCAGATTGCTTATTTTAAACCCCATTGAAACATACGATCCGATGCCTTCTCCCAACTTTGAATTTCGGGTATTTGAGGCTGAAGAAGAAAATGATGAAGAAATTCCAGAAGAGATCTCCTGACTCCTCAGACAGGAGGAAAGGTCCATTGAACCTCACAAAGAGCCGTTGGAAACGGTTAACTTAGGTTCAGAAGGAGAGAGAAAAGAAGTCAAGATTGGGGTATTGCTCAGTTCAACTGTCAAACAAGATTTGATAAAGCTTCTCTAAGAGTTTCCCGATGTATTAGCTTGGTCATATCAGGACATGCTAGGGTTGGAAACCAGCATCGTGGAACATCATCTACCATTAAGATCAGAATGTCCTCCAGTGAAACAAAGACTGAGACGGACTCATCCAGACATGGCCATCAAAATCAAAGAGGAAGTATAGAAACAGATTGACGCGGGTTTTCTCGCTACATCAGAATATCCTCAATGGTTAGCCAACATAGTACCCGTTCCAAAAAAGGACGGAAAGGTCAGAATGTGTGTAGACTACAGGGATCTAAACAAAGCCAGTCTGAAGGATGACTTTCCCTTACCGCACATTGACATGCTGGTAGACAGTACAACAAAGTTCAAAGTGTTCTCCTTCATGGATGGATTCTCGGGCTATAATCAGATGAAAATGGCGCCGAAAGATATGGAGAAAACTTCATTTATCACCCCATGGGGCACTTTTTGTTACAAGGTGATGTCGTTCGGTTTGAAGAACGCCGGGGCAACCTATCAAAGGGCCATGACTACTCTGTTTCATGACATGATACATAAAGAAATCAAGGTATATATCGATGATATGATTGCCAAATCTAAAACAGAAGAGGAGCATGTGATCCACCTGTCAAAACTATTTGAGCGTCTGAGAAAGTACAAACTCCGCTTGAATCCCAACAAGTGCACATTCAGTGTCCACTCAGGAAAACTGCTAGGGTTCATCGTCAGCCGGAAAGGAATTAAGGTTGATCCTGACAAGGTCAAGGTCATTCAAGAAATGTCTTCTCCAAAGAATGAAAAATAAGTCAGGGGATTCCTAGGACGTTTGAATTACATTTCCAGATTTATATTCCTCATGACTGCGACATGCGCGCCAATCTTCAAATTACTCAAAAGAATCAGGACTGCGTTTGGACAGAAGACTACCAAACCACCTTTGACAGTATCAAGGAATACCTGTTGAACCCACCGATTTTGTCACCTCTAGTGGAAGGAAGACCACTGATCATCTACCTAACAGTCTTGGAAGACTCAATGGGTTGTGTACTTGGCCAACGAGACGAAACGAAAAGGAAAGAGTTTTCCATTTACTATTTAAGCAACAAATTCACCGACTGTGAGACTCGGTACACTATGCTTGAGAAAACTTGTTGTGCTTTGGCTTGGGCAGCCAAATGTATTCGCCAGTATATGATTCGTCACACTACTTGGTTAATCTCGGAAATGGATCCGATTAAGTACGCCTTTGAAAAGCCTGCTCTCACGGGAAGGATTGTCCGTTGGCAGATGTTGTTATCAGAATATGACATCGAATACCATGCTCTGAAAGCCCTCAAAGGAAGTATTTTAGCCGAGCATTTGGCTCATCAACCGATTGACGATCAGGAATCAGTAAGATTTGACTTCCCAGACGAAGATGTCATATATTTGAAAATGAAAGATTGCGATTAACCGCTACCCAGTGAAGGGCCGGAACCAAGTTCCCAATGGGGACTAATCTTTGATGGAGCCGTCAAAAATTATGGAAACAGAATTGGGGCAATCATCATAACACCTCAGAGTACCCACATTCCTTTCACTACTAGACTGACATTCAAGTGTACAAACAACGATGCCGAATATGAAGTTTGTATCATGGGTCTCGAAGAAGCGATCAACTTGAGAATTAATAACTTGGATGTATATGGTGACTCAGCCCTGGTTATCAATTAGATCAAAGGAGACTGGAGCACATACCAGTCCGGGATGATCCCTTACAAAGACTACGTGAGAAGATTGTTACCATTCTTCAACAGAATCGAGTTTCATCACATCCCTCGTGAAGAGAATCACATGGCTGATGCACGAGCCACTCTCTCCTCCATGATTAGTGTAGGTCAATGGAACGACGTACCTAAGATTGACATAATGCACCTTGAACGGCCCGCTTACATATTCGCGATCGAAGCAGTCATAGGCAATAAACCTTGGTATCATGATATCAAATGCTTCCTTCAGAAACAGGAGTACCCACCTGGGGTATCCAGAAAAGATAGAAAGACCCTCATAAGACTGGTTGGGAACTTCTTCCTGAGTGGTGATACCCTCTATAAGAGAAACTTTGACACGGTCTTGCTCCGATGTGTAGACAGACCAGAAGCAAACCTGTTAATGAAAGAGATTCATGAAGGATCCTTTGGCACACATGTCAACGGACACACAATGGCAAGAAAAATTCTAAGAGCAGGGTACTATTGGTTGACCATGGAATCCAATTTCTACAAGTACATGAGGAGGTGTCACAAGTGTCAGATATACTCAGACAAGATCCATATACCGCCAACTCATCCCAAAGTTCTCTCTTCCCCATGGCCTTTTTCTATATGGGGAATCGACATGATTGGCATGATCGAACCCAAGGCTTCAAACGGACATCGGTTCATCCTAGTAGCCATTGACTATTTCACCAAGTGGGTCGAAGCAGCGTCATACGCCAATGTAACCCGACAAGTGGTGGTCCTCTTTATCAAAAATAACATCATCTGCCGTTATGGTGTTCTGAGCCAGATCATTACTGACAATGGATCTAACTTGAACAATAAGATGATAAAAGAGTTGTGCGCCGAGTTCAAGATCGAACACCATAACTCATCTCCCTACCGACCTAAGATGAACAGAGCGGTAGAAGCGGCTAACAAGAACATCAAGAAGATCGTTCAGAAGATGGTTGTAACCTATAAAGACTGGCACGAGATGCTACCCTATGCTCTTCACGGTTATCGTACATCTGTCCGCACTTCAACAGGGGCAACCCCTTTCTCTCTGGTATAGGGCATGGAGGCAGTGCTCCCCATAGAAGTAGAGATCCCATCAATCTAGGTATTGATGGAAGCTAAGTTAACAGAGGCTGAGTGGTGTCAAAGTCGACATGACGAACTGAATCTGATCGAAGAAAATTGAATAAGGACTCTATGTCACGGTCAGTTGTATCAACAAAGGATGAAGAAGGCGTTTGACAAAAAGGTCCGACCCCGTGTCTTCAGGAAAGGAGACCTTGTGCTCAAGAAGATACAATCATTTCTCACTGATTCCCGGGGCAAATGGACTCCGAATTATGACGGCCCCTATGTGGTCAAAAAATATTTCTCAGGCGGTGCCTTAAGACTCGCAACCATAGACGGAGAGGAATTTGCCTACCCCACAAATGTTGACGTAGTCAAGAAATACTTCGCCTAAATAAAAAAAATAAAAAAACGTCTCGGTGGATTGAAAACCCGAAAGGGCGGTCCAGGCAAAAATTAGAGACAGAATCAAAAATCATCCCGATGGATTGGAAATCTCAAATTACAATCCAGGCAAAAGTTAGGGATTCATGTCAAGTAACAACGTCCAACAAAGGGGAAAATCCCCTAGCGGTAGTCATGCCATCCATTAGGAGAAATCTCGATCAAGGTCATCTTCGACAGAAGCTCAGGATGCCCCAAATTCAATGTTGATAGAAGGATAGCGATCTTCATGTTTCAATGTAGCCCTATTCCCTTAAATTATCATTTTATAACTTTATAAAGATAGCAATTTCTTTTGACTGTTGAACATCGAAATAACATCGATCGCTTCCCCAAAGGCGTTTGAGCTTTAAAGTGCAAAATCAAAGTACTCCTTCTCGAACCAGTATGACTGAATGAAGGATCAGCTGTGTCAGATGCGAATATTCCATCTAACATCCCCGACAGAGTTCTTACTTTCTAAGCCCGACCAACATAGTTCCCCACGAGACTATCTCTCCTAAGCAAGGCAGAATTGCTATTTTGGACCAAATGGTACTTCTTCGTCCCCAGCAATGGCTGAGTATCCAGTCGTGTTCATCCACTAGTCTGTATGTCGCGTCAGTTTTGTCAACATATACATACATACATCATGCATTATTGATTTGCATTCATATTCATATTGGATCACTATCACTCTAGTCGGTCTTATCTCCTAGTGATAAAAGTCCTCTTGTCAATCGAGTTGTCAGTTCTTTCCTCGTCGGGAAGTGTTGCATCTGAATAACCTCTCCTCCAGTTATTTCTAGATTGGAGTTGGCCCTCAACCACTTTGATAACTTGAACCTCTGAAAAACAAGAAGACCTTCAACGAACGTCACTCTTCACCATTGAAGATGATATCCTCGATTTCCCGGATTAAGAGAAATCCCCCAGAGGAAGCCCCTTTATTGGAAATGTGCTATCAAATGAGGTCATCAGCACCTCCAATTTGGATTACACCATATGGCATTTCTCTGAGAAGACCTCGAGAAAAGTATGATGTAATACCCTCAAACAGAAAACAGTCTCTCAAGAGACTCGTTTTCCCTAGTAGAGTCAACAAATGGCATCTCAAACAGAGAAGTTTGAACACCTCTACGGCTCAGAAAAATGGGTTTCCGCAGCAAGTCTGACATCAAAACTTTTTCCCATCAAATGGCATCTCCCCAAGAAAATTTGGCGAGAAGTTTGAGGAAAACCGCTACGAAAAGCGTCTCTGGTCAAGAAAGTTTTATTGACAAAAGAAACTAAGACCAGTTCCTCGGTAGGAAACCAGGATCGAGGGGAAGTTTATATCAGAAATTGAGACCAGCTCCTCGGTAGGAAACCAGGATCGAGGGGAAGTTTATATCAGAAACTGAGACCAGTTCCTTGGTAGGAAACCAGGATCGAGGGGAAGTTTATTTCAGAAACTAAGACAAGTTCCCTGGTAGGAAACCAAGATCGAGGGGAAGTTTTTACCCTTTCTTAGCATCATTGCTTAGCAAAAGAAGATGGATGAGCACACTGCCATTCATAACCACCATCAAAATTTTGGGCATTCCGATATTTAATCCTCTTGTACCTCGAATGCCCGAATACCTTCGCCATTCACACCTTCGGGTCCAAGAAGATTAAATAAGGGCATCTGTCATACCCCAAATTTTGACCACTAAGGTTCCCATCATTGTGCAAACCATCATCACAATATGGCTGAACTTTCATACTCATTAGTCTCCCCAAAGATGGGTGAACATTTACTACAATCAAAGAATTAGGGTTTCAAGCCCTCTCAGAGCCCTTAGACAAAGGATCAATCAAGAAAGGACATGATTTTCAAATCGTCTAAACCTCTCAAACACCCACAATGGATCAAGAGGACTCCCACATCAAGAATCAAGCACAAGGCTACAACATTCCAAGTGGATTAAGCCTCAAGATCGCCGGTGTCACCAAATTAGGGTTTTGGTCGACCAGGGCCTCCAGATGGAATTTTCAACTGGGCATGAGCCAATGCTTCAAAGAATACCCTAAAATACTTCATGGGACCTCACTGACCCAATCACCAAGTCAATTTAGCCTCAGGGGATGCATACATAAAAAATCAGGAATTAGGGTCTCTTGACCTAATTCACCCCTAAGTTGACTTTTGGGACAAAACATGAGCCAAAACCTCAAGACATGATTTGAGGGTCTCTAACACACCACATTGATCCATTTGCAACAATGGATTTATTCAAGAAGCTTGATTAACAAGTTTCAATTTCATCTGGACCACAATTAGGGTTTTGAGGAAAAAGTCAACTGTACCTTTAACTTTTGACCAAGACATGCTCCCAAACCTTGGGACATGATTCAATACACCCTATAATACCTATGAAATCAATCCATCAAGTTTGATTTAGGTCAAGGACTAGATTTCATAGAGGATCGCACAGTTTAGAATTCATCTGATGAAAAGTCAACTGTACCAAAAAGTCAAAGTTTGACTTTTTGATTTTTTGGTCAACCAAGATTCCTTAACCCTAAAATGATGTTAATGTGTGATTTGAATCATCATTCATCAAGAAAACTCAAAGAAAGTGGGATAACTTGTAAAAGGGGTAACCATAAAAAACTTAGAAATTTTCTAAGTTATGGAACAAAGTGGCTAGGGTACCAACTTCCAAGGATCATAACTTGAGATCCAAGCAACCATTATGGATGATCCAAAGATGGATTTGTAGATCTCATGGAATACTTTAAAAGTGTCAACTACACCTCATTCCAATTCATTATGGATTTTGAGTTATGGTTGGATCAAAATGGCTGAAAACATGAAATGTCACTTTTTCCAACACTTAGTGAAATTTTCAATAAGTCAGAATCTGTTTCACTTTTTCCAAAATGTAAGGGTATTTTTCACTTGGATCCAAAAAGTGTCAAAACAATATATGATCACACATGTGTTGTATCATATGAGAGCTTTCCAAAATGGCCCAGAACTCCATCAAACTCAATCTGAGCAAGAAGTTATGACAGTGGCAATATGCCTTGCTGCAACTGTCATAACAAGGCATATTTGACCATTTTGCTCGATTTGATCAAATTTTGCAAATGACAAACAAGTTTATCCATCTGAACACCTCAGGGGGAGACCAAGGAGGAACAAACACTGATCCATAAGCCTCCTAAGTCTTTGGAACTAAAAGTAGCATGCCAAAGTACTACAACACTTGCTTTCCTCAAAATCTCTTTCTCTAGGCAAAAATGCCTTATTTTGCAAGGTAACTCTGAGTTTTTGAGTTAGAGAGCATTTCCATCACAACTCATGATCCAAACACATCCAATATGTCATATCTAAGGTGTCCAAACTCTCATAAGTGACCTGTAACACCAAAATCTCAAAGTCTCTTCTCAAAACCTCAAAATTGGACTTTGTTTGCTTTTTTCAAGCCATGTCTTGATTCAGTCACTTTCAAAACCAGATAAAACCTCAAACACACTCCAAATATCATCCTTGAACTATCCCAAATGGTTCCCCACATCTGGAACACCATTTGAGAGAGTTTCTATTTTGGTCACTTTTGCCCCTTTTGCAAGAAAGAGCCAGTTTCCATGCCTGAGGTTTCCAGCTGATTCCAACCATCCGAAAAGCTTCTAAAGGACCATTTGAGAGTGTCTAAAGCATCAAAACATTTTTGGAACAAAGCCCTTGATAGATTGCCCAAAAAGCTCCTAAAGAGGTAAGCATTTCAACTTGAACTCTTTAAAATATGCATTGCTTGGAAGTCCACTGATCATACACATCTCATACATGTTATATATGTTGTGTTTGAACCAATTCATCATGTAATTCATGCCTGTAACAAGAGGTAGCACAGGAAATGTAAATCATGGCCTATTTCAAAACCATTATCGTATTTTGAGGAGGATTTATTTTCTGAAAAAACCACCACCACCATTGGATTCCTTGTGAAATTCTGGGCCGGATACATATAAATTTTGTCTCAATCCATGGAGAAATAAGAAAGTTACAAGCTTCACATTTTTGGCCAAAACCTTGCCTTGTCTTGCCTTAGCCAGGCCAAAAACAAGGCAAGCCTTGTATATTTGTGAGTGGATTTTGATACACGGATGTATCACCACCCCAGTGGTAGGAGGTGCGCACTGCACACAAGAGGTCTGGGGTTCGAATCCCCCTCGCCCCAGATCCTCTTTTTTACCACTTTTTCATATTTTCTCATTTTTCATATTATTTTTTAATAATTTGGAAAATTAATAACTCCCTCAATTTAATTATTTTTTATTGGTTCTTTTTGTAAAAAATCACAAAAATGTTAAAATATTTTATTCCACAAAAAAATCAAATTCATATTATTTATTTAATATAGTTGGTATTTTTGTGAATAAATTCATCTTTAATTGTTTTTAAACATTTTAAAAGTGAATATCCATCTTGAAAATCAAAACCAAATGAGTTTTAATTCATCTTGTGATTAAAACCTCATTTTTCAAACCTTAACCAAAAATCACAAGTTGTTTATTCAAGCTTATTTGGTGTTTTATCATTTTTTATTGATTTTCTTTAAGAATTTACTTTTAGAAATGATGAAATTAGGGTTTTGATTGATTCCACCCTCATCAATCTTTTTTTAAAACACTTTTGGGCCTCTAATAGAGTGTAAGACCCAATCCCTTTTTAACCAAAACCTTTTTTGCGCCTCAGACATTGTATAAGTTCCATTGTGTTAAAAAAAATCTCGGCGCGATCGCCATTTCAAAACGAAAACCATTGGGCCTACCCCCGTGTTGTAAGTCCCATTTCTTTTCTTTAAATAATCCTTGGGCCTCTTGGTAGAGTGTAAGTCTCATCCTTTTGTAAATAAAAATCATTTTGGGCCTCAATGTATTGTATAAGTCCCGATACCGTCAAAAAGTTCAGCGTGATCGTCACCTTTTTAACAAAAACCCCTGGGCTTCTCCTTGAGCCATAAGACCCATCTTTATTCTCAAACTCTTTAGGCCTCTTGAGAGAGTGTAAGACCCATCGCTTTGTATAGAAAAAAATTTTTTTTGGGCCTCAGTCACTTGTATAAATCCCTGTACAAATTTAAAATAACGGTGTAATCACTGTTAAAATCTGGGCCTCTCTTTGAGCTGTAAGCCCTAGCCAGCTGTTCAACATATTTTCTCCTTTGATTTTAAATCCAAATATATAGTTGTTATCATTTTCTCTGTTGAACAACTAACAAAACAGCATGGAAGCTCTACAACGGGTAAGTGTTTATCCGCTTTCTTTTATCTGCTTTCATATATATAACTGTATTGTGGGGCTGCTTCACTGTAAGTATTCTTTCATACCTCCTACATACTCGTCATATATCAACTGCGTATATACTAGTATAGTTATTTAGAGTTTTCCCTGACAACTATGTCTAGAACTAGGTAAAGCCCGTTGGTCACTCTTGAAAACAAACAAAACTAGATCCCCATAGGATTCCAGACACAGTCTTCCCTCCTCTTGGGGTTAAACAATATGGAACAAAGAGAAAGCCAGTATTATGAGTGAACCTTTTCTCAGACTGTCACCCTTAGAAATTGTCAAAGAAATTCTACTCCCCAGAGATGATGTTTTCTCCGTGAATGGCATCTCTTGAGTTTCTTCCAAATCCTCAAACTTTCCTGGAATGATCTCTTCTCGGTGAATTACATTTCTTGAACTTCTCTTGGTTTGGGGACCCACAGGCTTCCTAAAAGCATCCCTGCCTCCTCTTGGGCGTTGTACAAGGACCCTTCGGCTTCTTAGAAGTTCTTATGCCTTCTCTTGGGCTTCATACAAGGACCCTCACGACCTCTTAAAGGTATAAGACAGAACTTAGTCATCCTTGGCTAGAGCAGTCTTTCCAGTGTCAAAACTCCGACCATTTGAGGGTTGATTCTCATCCCTCAAATGCCCGTGCCTCCTCTTGCGCATCGTACAAAAGATAAAACTCTCTTATACTAATAGACTCGGACAGTCTAAGCTCCTTGAGTCTCAAAGACATTCTCAAGTGCCTTCTAAACATAGGTAGAAACCTCAATCATGTTGGATCAATCTCCTGCAGAAACCCAGTCTCTCTCATGAGAGTTATCTACTTGGAGTTGATTAAGGATCTCAATAACCCTCAGCAGTAAGATAGCCTTCTCTTGGGCTTTGTACAATGATTCTCCCTAGCGGAGCTAACCTTTTCAGACTCTCTTGTTGAGTCAATCTTCCTTTTAGCCTTAATCTCGGACTTCGTACGAGACAACAAATCACTCTCTTGTTGAGTATAAAAGACTCTCTCGTTGAGTCAACCACTCTTTTAGCCTCCGTCTTGGGCTTTGTACAAGACATATCAAAACACTCTCTTATTGAGTATAAAAGACTCTCTTGTTGAGTCAATCCACTTTTTTTAGCCACCATCTTGGGCTTCGTACAAGGCAAAAAAATACTCTCTCGTTGAGTCGGTATTTATCCAAAGCTTGGTATAAAGATTCCCCCCAATTGGAGCTAGTCTCCTCTCAAGTTCTCCAGCTTGTTCAGCCACAATCCTGGGCTTTGTACAGGATAAATAAAAGTATTCTCTTGTTGAGTCAAACCTTTTTAGCCTCCGTCTTGGGCTTTGTGCAAGACATATAAAGAACACTCTCTTGTTGAGTTAACCCTTTTTAGCCTTAATCTTGGGCTTCGTACAAGACAGAAAGAACATTTTCCCTGGAAAAGTCAACCTTTTAGCCTCCTCTTAGGCTTTGTACAAGGAAACAACTAGTTGAGTCGATCAACCTTTTAGCATCAAATTTGTGCTTTGCTCACAGCATACAAACATCAACAATTGCTCTTTAGAGATGACAAATTCTTTCTCAGGCAGGACCCTGTAGCCTTATATCTTGGGCTTTGAACAAGATACAAATCCCCTTTAGCTTCATATCTTGGGCTTTGAACAAGATACAAATCACTTTCAGCTTCAATCTTGGGCTTTGAACAAGACACCAAAACATCTCTTTCCTCCCATAGAATAGGAGGGAACTATGATCGCTCTGAATTCCCTGTTTCGTTAAACGGGAATACGTAGGCATAAGATTATGAAATATTAGCGAGCATACTAACCAAAAAACTCTAATTCCAGTACCTTCATACATCAATAAAAAAGAATCAGATCTAATACCTTACCAAAAGCCTCACAAATAGTCCAGACACTGTATTCTTAAGTAAAATAACCTAAAGACAGACCCCCCTATTTTGATAGCATCTGTAAACCAACAATTTTGACTGTTTAACCTCAGTATGCAAGCAGGGTTAATTGGAGACATCTATTTCCCTTCCTTAATCATCTTCATAGGATAAAAAATGAATCGAACTGTAGTACCAAAGCGATAGTGATTCGAAACCACAAAAATCGCGCTACACTTGATTCAAAGATAAAAGATATTAGTCTTAATATCATTTTTAATTCCGTATGTTAACATCAGGATTCATTTTAATTCGTTAACTTAAAAAATGTCCATATTGGTCTCTTAACTCTTTAAAACACATCATGTTAGTCCTTTTGCCTAATTAACAACGGAAAGTCTCAAAAATTAGTCACTAAACTTGTCGCTAATAGACGAAAAGACTAACATAGTACATTTTGAAGAGTTAAGGGACTAATATGGACCTTCTTTTCAGTTAAGGGACAAAAATGAACTTCGTGGTAAATATATGGGACCAAAAAGGGTATTAAACCAATATATTACTAGTGCGTAAGTGGTACTATATTTAATACTAAAATGTTCACTTTACTTTTGAATAATTTTTTTTTATGTTTAATTTTTCCATGTAAAATTGTGGAGAGATACAATCTTATGTGTCGTGGTTTAAGAAATAAAAAGGCTAAATTCTTTTCCAAAAGTAAGTGGTATTATTTGTGACATTCTCTTACTTTGTTAATGTGATACTTGTGCTTTTTGTGTCTATTAACTAGCGAGATAATCATGCGTCCGCACGGGTAAATATATTTGATACGATATGTATATAGATACATATGTTAATTTTATATAAGTTATTTAATTGTATAATGAACAATGATTCTATAAATTTAATTAATGTTGATTAAAAATAAAATAGGTATTGTGTTGATAGTGACCGGTGAGATGAAGTTGTCTGCACCACTATGAAATATTATCCAATTTGATACGATATAAAATATATTTAGTTATGTTGTGATCACAAACGATACCTTTTAACAAATAAAGATTATGAAACGGAGTTTCTTGGGTGAATAATGAAACGGTTAGAACAAAGAGAGAAAGAAGAAAGAGTAAAGAAGAAAGAAGGAAGAAGGATTCTTTGGCAAACTGTTTACTATTCACTTTTTCATTTAGGGTTTACAAATGATTATAAATGAATAACACAATTGGCCTCACTTAACAACTAGAGTGATGTAGCTTATTTATAAACTAACTAGCTAACTTACATTACAAGCTAACTAAACAATTGGATCCATAACCCAAGGCCCAATTCGACATAACATTTTGACAATACATATTAGAACTGACTTCGGTTACAATATGTAATCCTTCGACATCAGCATGCGAACCATCTTCGACTTCATGCTTGTCTCCTATCGAAACACATGAAAGCTATCCCTCGACAGAGCTAGAGTTCGATCCAAAATCTCACAAATTTCCACCTTGGATCTAACTCTACAAACAATAGGAAATAAACTAGCTTTCATTATGCAGCTTTATCAACTGCATAGAGTGGAAAAACTTGCAACTCGGCAATGTCTTGGTGATCATATCAGCAACATTGTCATTAGTCGAAACCTTCAGCACCTTGACTTTACCACGCTCGATTATCTCTCTGATGAAGTACAACCTCACATCGATGTGCTTGGTTCGCTCATGATAGGCTGAGATCTTCGACAGGTGTATTGCACTTTGACTATCACATTTAACAGTGATACTTAGATCTTGAAGTTTCAGCTCCTTTGCAAAACCTTCAAGCCACAATGCTTCTTTCACAGCTTCAGTGAGAGCAATATATTCTGCTTCAGTGGTTGATAAGGCAACAACCTTCTAAAGTGTTTCTTTCAAAATGATTGTTGTGCCGCACATAGTGAACACATACCTAGAAATAGACTTTCTGGAATCCATACAACCTGCATAATCAGAGTCGACAAATCCTTCGATTTTGACTTTACTATCATCACCACAGGCTCTACCATAAATCAAGACTCGACTCAAAGACCCATTTATGTACCTAAGAATCCACTTTAAAGCTTGCCAATGCGCCTTTCCAGGATTGGGTATAGATCTTCTTACAATGCTCACTCCATACGCTATGTCTGGCCTCGTACAGACCATATCTTACATCAAAGAACCCACTATACTAGCATATGAAATGCCACTCATATAGATTATTTCAGCTTCAGAACTCGAACATTGAGTAGTACTAAGCTTAAACTGAGGATTTGTCAGAGTCACAACAGGCTTTGAATTCGACATACCAAACCTGTCGAGAACCTTTCGTAGGTATGTCTCTTGAGATAAACATAATCTCGACTGTTTTCTATCTCTCTGGATGTTAATCCCAAGAATCCTAGTGGCAACTCCCAGATCCTTCATTTCAAACTCCTTACTGAGTTCATCCTTCACCTCCATAATATCCTCGACATTGTTGCTAGCTATGAGGATATCAGCCACATAAAGCAACAAAATAACAAGTGAATTTCCATGTCAAAATCTGAAGTAAACTGTTATATGCCAATCTTGCTTTAAATTAATCATTTATAATTGGCATTTTTCAACTCTTTTGTGTTGATTTGTTGGATTTGCTACATGAAAGCATGTTATTCTTCAATTGTTTAAAAATACCTTTGGTACCTTTGATTTGTGTGTTATTGTGCAGAAAGTAGGCATTAAATCATCAAAGTGTGAGACACAAGAAATTGGACAAGGTTGCCAAAGGAAGAGAAGAATGCTTGTAAGTTCGCTGGGCAAAAAAGCCAGCGAATGTTTATTATGGCAACGCGTTAGCGAAGAACCAGCGAAGCATCCCAGACTTGAGGCAGTAACTAAAGGACCATAAGTTCGTTGTGCGAACTTGTAGGTGAAGTAGTTTGCAGTGCAAAGAATCGTTCACACGGCGAACTTCATAGTTTTCTAAGCGGCAGTTTAACAGTTCTGAGGCATTTCAGGTGCCTAATTTGATGTTCACTGGGCTCAATTATTCGACGTGGATGCTCATTCATCTCCTCCTGAAACTTGTGAAGCAAGCTACCGTGGTTATGTATAGCAAAATCACCTTTATGTCAATATTAGTGGTAGACAATCCTTACTTTTGTATGTATTTCTCTTGATGTGTTGTATGTGAACAAGTTGATGATGAATATATGGTGAAAAACCTTATTTTTATGGTATATTTGTGTTGGATCATTATTGAGAGATATGTTTCAACTATTGACCTAGCTTTTTCATCTTTCAATAAACAAAGTCTAGAGATAGTTTTGTAAGTTGATATTCACTAATATCAATCTTTTAATGTTATCATATTGATAGTTAGGTTGAGAGATAGTCTAAGGATCAATATGATAAAACTCACAATTTGTTTTAAAGATGAAACATCTTGAGAGGATATGTGATTATAGTTATTGTTAATGAGTTCACATGCTTTATTAAGAAAATATGTATAAAATGGATTATCGAGCCCTAATCTTGACATGTTTTTATCAATCGATTTAAAACAAAAAACTCTTTTACTGTTGCTTATAACTTTTCATGCGATCGTTTTGTTACAAAACCAAAACAAACATTTTTTATGTTCTATGTTTAAAACAATTCCAACTGTAAAATGGCGGTAATATCAACCAAACCCTGCGGATACAATAACAAAAATCCACACTAATATTGTTTCAACAAAATGGCGTTGTTGTCGGGGGTTGTTGTTTGATATTGCAAGCATTGCAATAGTTGATAAGTTTTAAACTTTGTTTATCTCAGTTCCTTTTTCTTGAGCTTCTTAATTTGTTTGGTTAAGTTTTGCAGACTCTGTTTATGTGAGGAAAGTTACCTACAGATCAGCTTCTTTTCGATCCTGAGATTGAGAGAAATGCACGTAAGTTGAATAACAAAACTAGACGGAGGAGGCAACTTGCCAAGGAAAGATGAGAGAGGGGAGAAAGTTCCATTTCTACCCCAACACCACAGTTTACGCCAAACATGGAAGCTCCATCACCACCACCATTTCCTATTTCAATGCCTTGTGTCAACAGTCCAAGATACACCGCACAGTTTGCTCGTAATTTGAATAATGGAATGCAAGCCGAGATGAAGATGGGGATTCTCCAACTCTTATATGGAAATCCTTTAATCGGGATAGATCACGAGGATCCTTTTTCCCATCTTACTAAGTTCTATGAGCTTGCGGGAGCGAATGAAGCAGATAAAGATTAAGAACTATAATTGTTCAAAAGGTTATTTCCTTATTCCTTGATTGGAAAAATGAAAGAGTGGTATCTTGATTAACCTATTGCTGTTATGACTGATTGGAATATTTTGGAAGAGAAGTTCTTGGAAAGATTTTTCCCTCACTATCGATTCATGGATGCAAAAACTTCAATTTTCGTGTTTGTTCATGGTACAAATGAATCTCTCAATAAAGCATGGGAGAGGTTCAAATCTATGATCCAAAAGTGGAAAGGCCATGGATTCGATGATTTAACACAAGTCCACATTTTTCGAAATAGACTCCAAACTACTCACAAAACTCTATTGGATGCTACTTCGGGAGGTTCTTTATTGTCAAAGAGTGCTAAGGAAGCGGTTGATATAATCAATAGAATGGCACTCAATGATCTTCAAGGTCAACACAATCGGGGTACAACTCAAAAGAAACCGGGAATGCTTGAATATGGGACTAACGATGCTATTCTTGCTCAAAATAAATTGCTATCCCAACAAGTGGAATTATTGACTCAACAAATGTCAAAGCTTCCACAACAACTAAAGGAGATGTAAGAATTGTCGATCAAGAATGTACAAATAGCAATTTGTGAATTATGCAAAGGAGATCACCCCACCAGTTATTGTCCTCCAGTAAACGAAGAAGTAAATTTCATGGGAAATCAAGGCTATCAAGGAAGACAACCTTATCAAAACAACTCTCAACAACCATATCAGAACAACCAAGGTTACCAACCAAGAGGGAATAATCCTGGTTATCAACAAGGTTGGAGACAAGAAGCCTGAACATCAAACCGTCAAAATCCTTATAAACCCTCATAACCACAAGGTGGAAGTTCAAAGTTGGAAGATACTCTCAATCAATTCATACAAGTTTCAATGGGCAACCAAAAGAGTAATAAGGCATCAATCAAGAATCTTGAAAATCAAGTTGGGCAACTTGCGAAACAATTAGCCAATCAAAAACCGGGGCCACATTTTTTTGCTAACACTCAAACCAATCCAAAGGAACATTGCAAGGCCATATTTACAAGGAGTGGAAGGTGGAGGAGAAGAAAAAAATGATGATGTGAAAAGTGATGAGATTGTAGAGGAAGAAAAAAATGATGAGGCGGAAGTTAAAAAGAATGATGTAGAGGAGAAGTTGAAAAAAGAGAAAAAAAGAAAGGAGTATGAGAGAGAAGTTCTAAAAAAAAGTTACCATACCCTCTTGCTCCTATGAAAAAAGAAAATGAAAAGAATTATGCGAGATTCTTGGATATATTCAGTAGGTTGCAAGTAACCATTCCTTTCTCCGAGGCTCTCGAACAAATGCCTAAGTATGCCAAATTCATGAAGGGCATACTTACGAAAAAAATAGATACACGGATAAGGAAACCATTGATCTCAATGCTAACTGTAGCGCCGTTGTTCAAAGTATACTTCTACAGAAGGAAGAAGATCCGAGAAGAGTAGCTCTACCTATCACTAAAGGTAATGAGTTTAAATGCAAAACTTTGATCGATATGGGTGTTAGCATCAATTTGATTCCCTTGTTCGTGGTCAAAAGACTTGAGAACGTGGAGATGAAATTAACCACCATGACGTTGCAACTTGCGCACAAGTCAAGGACTCGTCCTCATGGTGTTGTTGAGGATGTGTTATTAAAAGTGGATAAATTTTTATTTCTGTTTGATTTCGTAGTCATGGATATGGAAGAAGACGAGGATACTTCAATCATCATTGGAAGACCCTTCATGAAAACCGCAAAAATGTTGGTTGATGTTGATGAATGCATCATGAAGGTGAAGACTAGTGAGGAAGAAGCGTGTTTCACACTTTTCAAAGGATTGATGTATTCAAGTCTAGTGGAAGATGACTATCATAAGGAAAAATAAAATGCAAGAGTTGCATTAAGGAAAAAGAAGGATGAAGATGCTAAAGCGACAATGATGAAGTCGTGTTGGGACTTTTCTTTCTTAAGGAAAAGGGGATCAAGAACAGGTCATGATAACGGTTGAAGTCTTTGCTGTTGGAGTGTTTTTCGCGGAAGCTAATCCTAAACTTTTAGTTTCGAGGTTTCCAACCTCTGGACCGTCGAGCTCAAATGACGTTAAACAAAGCGCTAGTTGGGAGGCACCCCAACATTGTAAGTATTCCTGAATTATTATTGCTTTTATAGTATAGACTTATTTAGAAAGATTGTGGTGGAATGTGCTGACAAGAGGAAAAAAATTCAAAAACCTGTCATGCTCCCTGGGAAGTTCGCTAGGCGAACCTGGAGCGAGCATTCGCTAGGAAGTTCGCAAAGTGAACTGAGTGAGACAGACACTTCTGAATTTTCTGCCACATCATTTTAGTAAGTTTTTGCGTGGGACAATTGTCGCTCCCGAAAGATTCGCATCCAACGGTACAAATGCGAGATTGGCGCGGAAAACGGAGTTGCCAGCAATGTGTATTTATCCCAAGAGAGGGAAAGGAAACACCGCGTAAACCTGAGGGGAAAAGATAGAGCATGGTCTTGCGACCAAGAGATGTGGGTTCGGGAGTCGGTTACGCATGAGGAAGGTATTAGCACCCCCACGCGTCCATCGTACCCGATGGGATCCATGCTTGCTTGTCTCGATCAAAGGGTGTCGTCAACTGGAACTCCGCTGCTGCTGGAAAGGAAAAGGAACGGGAAAAAGGAAAAAGAAAGGAGAGAGAGAGAGAGAGAGAGAGAGAGAGAGAGAGAGAGAGAGAGAGAAAGAAACAAATGTAGGGAAAATAAAAGAAGTGCTCGCATGGGCCCTACCCCACTGCCTACGTATCTCATCGGGAACATAAGAATCAGAGCGACGTAGTTCCCCTCACTAGGGGTGGATTGTGTTTTTTAGGGAACGGCTTACGTTCTAGCTCAGGTGTTGCGGCTCGCTGAATCGAGACTTAGGCGTTACCGTCTTGCTAGAGAACGAGTAGGAGCACGTTCGTACGTTGAGAGTGAGTGAGATGAGAAAAGAATTCTCGAAGGAGAGACGTTAGTGTTTGTTTTTGTGTTTTTTAGACAGAAGTGTTTTTTAAGTTAGTTTGTAACTTGTATTGAACCAAAGTCTTAAATACAGGAACGAATACTTTCGCGCATCGTCCCCAACAGGACGTACACTAGGTATCCTAGAAGAATGAGAGGAAGCCCCTCGTTCCCCATTTCCCACATATAAGGCTCAAGCGCAATACACGTTAACCTTTATTAAATGTTTTTTTACTTTTCTTTTGAGATGAGAAGAGAAACGACGCAAGGGAAACTCTAAAGGGAAACTAAGAGTCCTAATGTTATCATGCATGGATGTCCTATGGTTAGTGAGGTTTAGGAGAAAAGACTAACTAAAACCTAAGGCTAATCCTACTCCAAGCTTAATCAAAAATTAAGTTGGACTAGGTAGCTCTAAGGGGAAAGGAATCCAAGACTTGAACAAGTCTTGAGATTCATGGGATGAGAAGGAGTGAAATAGAAGAAATGAGAGGGAGAAGAAGAACTCAAATATGTACACGTGTTCAATCATCAACATGTTGACACAATAGAGGTACAAAGCATTTAAGTACTAAACATGATGCGCAAACAGAGCCTACTTCGAGGTAGGGCTTCAGATGTACTCAATATGCTTCTAACATGGATACAATCCTAGAATGAGGCATGAAAAATAAAATTGAGATTCTAGGGGTACCTAACGGAGAAGGTCCGTTGCCTCTTCAAAGCTCACAACAAGCTCAAGCCTCTAAGCTATTAGGCACTTCCATCAAGTAAGCAAGTCCAGTAGCCATGCATAAAAAACAGCATCAACAACAGCACTTCAGCACAGCACAGCAGTGTATTCCAGCAATCACCAAGAACAGCATTTAACAGCTTCTTTTTCCAGGACAGAACATATGTAATATCCAGCATGACAGAATAGTAGCATTTAACAACATGCATGTACAGAACAGCGGTGTATACATCAGCATCATTTCCTACATTCAATCAACTTATGCACAAGGAGAGTTTAGCAACCAATGAGAATTCATATGCAATTTCAAGCATCAACAAGATCAAGCAAGCACAAATATCTCAAGTGTCAAAGCACAAACCTCATCTAAGATCAACCGAGCCAAAATCAAAAGTGCTAACAAGAGAATCAAAAAGTTAGCAACTACTTAATAAAAGAAAGTCAATTAAAATTCTAATCAAAATCAACTAAGAAATTAATCGAAATCATCAACAAAAATTGATTGACAAAAATTCTAAACAAAACTCTAATTATCAAAATCTAATTAACCACAAATTTAAATCAAAGTCTAACAAGGAATTCTAATTAACAATTAATCAATCTACAATTATCCAAACTCAAAATATCAAGAATCTAATTAATCAAAATGAGATCAAATCAAACATTAAAATCTAAATCAAACATTATCATCAAGTTAGAATTATCATTAAGATTAAAATGTGACAAAAATTAGAATTAATATAACATAAAAAAAAAGTACTAAAGCCAAGAATGCAGATTAGAATTAGAGGTGTAATCAGAAAAACACCATGGGCTCTTCTAAGCCCAACCAAATCAACATGGAAGGGGTGGCGCGAGAAATCTGAGTGTGGGAGGACAAGGTACCATGGGCTTATGAGCCCATCAATTCACAGCGCATGCCCGGTCCACTTAGCATTACTCTGGTTTTCATTTCAAAACATAATGGGTACATGAGAGTATTCAGAGTCCATGAATGCCAAACGGTCAACACACAAGCAAGGTACCACATCAAGCATCATCAGCCCTGTTGCTCTTTGAATTTAAAAACGAAAGCAACATCCATCATCTCTTATCAACATCTGTCATAACAAAAGAAAATCAAAATGGAAAGGTGAGGCATCCGAAGAAGAAAACGTAATCACCACTGCGATTCAACATCGTCGTCGCCATCATCTCGCATAAGAACATGAGCGCAACTCAACCCTTCTGTTTTGATCTCTCGTCGCGACTTAAACTGAGTTTGTTTCAAGGTTTGCTTCAATGGAGCTTTCTCGCTTGCGATTTCCGCCGTGAGTTAGATCTCTCTCTCGATCTACTTTGTTTGCTTCATCTCCCTCGTTCAGGTTTGTGTCCTTGATTCAGATTTGCTTTTGCTTATAACTCTCTTCTACTCCGATTCTGTTCTGATCTGATTCGGTTGGGTGATGGTTTACTCTGTTGCGTCTGAAGGTGAGGTGGGTTGAAATGGAGAATAGAAAAATGAAGGTTGGAGTGTTGAAGGAGATGAGAACGAGATGTAGTTGTCTGAAGGTGTACGAGTTGAGGAAAAGTTGGAAGGGTTTTGTTGTAGGTTGTTGATTTGGGGTGAGGTTCTGTTGAAAGGTCTGCTCAGAAATTGTTGGAAAAGAAGGGTTGATGAGAGGTTATTGAAGGTGGATTTGCGGTTCTAAAAATGGAGAGAAATTGGTGAGGTTGTTATGAAGAGCAGAGTTTTTTTTAAGGTTGAAAGCCGTGAGGAGTATTTAGATGCAGCTGAAGGTTTTTTTGAGTGAAAGTTTTTCGGTCGCTTCCTTTAGCGTGAGGCTTGCGGATATGGAATCAAAAAAATGAAGTTGTGGAATCACCTCTTAGTGTATTTTCTGCGTGTATTGATTATGTGGGGCGCGGGACTACGTATTCGTACGCAGGATGTGCGTGAAAAACGGTTTGTGGTTTTGCAGCGTGTTGTTGAAATGGCGTTGTACGATCTGTGCAGGTAGCAGGTTGTTGAGGCATATTGGCCTGGTGGTCTCTGTATGATGGTTTGTTTGGAGTGTGCTGCTGATGGGTTATTGGGACGTGGTGAGAGTATAAGGTTGTGTGGGTCATGCTCATTTTGGCAGAAAGATTATTGTGAAAGGTTTGGGATGTAGAGGTGCGATGTGGGATGGTTTGTGCTTGTTACAATGGTTGAAGGTTTTATGAATCATGCTTTTTGTGGAGGTACGGTTTGCGTAACGGTCTTGGTTGCGTTGTTGTGTAGCGTGAGGTGCTATGGTTTTGGTTTGATGACAGGCTGGAAGAGGAATTTGAGGGTTGTGTAATGGAATTGTGAAATTGGTTGTTAAATGGGAAATGGATTAGAAATATGAATGGATTTAATAAAATGAATTATGAAAATGGGTTTAATGGATTTATGGTAGAACTTTGGTAAAAATGGAAATGGATATTAATTGGTAAATGGATATTGGTAAAAAATGGTTTTGTAATGGATATAAAAATATGGATAAAAAAAGATTAAATGGATATGGATTTTTTATGGATAAATGGGACTAAATGGATATGGGTTAAAAAGTGGTTTAATATGGATTATAAACAATGGATACGGATATTGGATTCAAAATGAATATTGAAACGGGATTTGGATAAAGAGCGGATATCTAAATGATGTAGATAAATTGGCTTAGAAAAATGGATATGGATATAAATGGATAATTGGAGATATTTGGATAATAAAAGAAAGAAATTAAAAATGGGTTAAAGAAAAATGAACGGATATGGATATTTGGAATTTAAATGAAAATGGATATTAACAATTGGATAATGGAAATGAATAATGGGTTTATGGTAGAAATTTGAATTGGTATGGGTTATGGATTTGTACATGGACAAAGAGAAATGGTTCTAAAAAAGGATAACCACATTACACCAACTCCACACTTTTCGCAACATCACGATTAAATGCACACAACCGTTTATGAACGACTTGCAACAACAACCATTTGAGTGAATCTTCTTATGAATTTCTGATCTTCTGGACTAAACCTCACATGAACCACTGCTTGTTGACCTGATGAAGTCTATAACTTAACCTTGAAAACAAACCCTAATTCACCTTGATGTACACTGATAAATCTTGAAGAAGATGGCTTGAACTGAGAAGAAATTAAAACCTGATTCACACCAATGAACCTCTGACCCAAAGCCTTTGATGAATCCTTTGATTAAGGCCAACAAGAAAAACTTTCGATCCCATGTCTCAAGAACCAATGCAAATGATTAATTATGAACTATGACCTAAAGATGCAAAAATGAGAAAGAAACATAAGCCAGAAAAAGGTATGGCAAATTTGGGGGTGCTACAGCTGCCCCTATTCAATCGACTTGGACCTGAAAGGATGATAGCAACGGCTTTCAGACATTCAAGGTAGAAGGTGATTGAATACAAGAAGAACCCAAAAAATTTGCACTGTGTGGATAGAGAAAATGAAGTAAGGGTAAGGAAGGAAAGGTTGTGAGGAAGACCTTGGAACCATTGGACCCCATAGGAAACCTGTCGGGAACTGGTGAACAACCTGTCGGGAACTGGCAAAATACCTGTCGGGAACTGGTGAGCTCGGACCTGTTTTGCCTATCGGGAATGGGCAAGTGTACCTGTCGGGAACTGGCAAGGTTCAAACCAAAGGGAGCTGTCGGGGACGGCTACAGTTTATAACCAAAGCTTACCTATCGGGAATGGGTAACGGGGCCTGTCGGGAACTGGCATGGTTAAAACTCAAAGGGAGCGGTCGGGAACGGCTGCAGTTTATAACCAAAGCTTACCTATCGGGAATGGGTAACGGGGCCTGTCGGGAACTGGCATGGTTAAAACTCAAAGGGAGTGGTCGGGAACGACTGCAGTTTATAAACAAGGCTTACCTATCGGGAATGGGTAACGGGGCCTGTCGGGAACTGGCATGGTTAAAACTCAAAGGAGCAGTCGGGAAGGGCTGCAGGAATCCTATCGAGAATGGTTCCAAGAGACTTGCAAGTTGAGAGATATGACTCTGTGGGGAGAAAAGTGATGAAACCCTTTGTATCGTTTCGCAATGTCTGCCGGGGAATGAACTAGGCATTCTTTCTGGCTTTGTCAATGATGTAAGGAGCAAAGTTCTGGACTCTCGCACGAGTTATCAAAGCTGGCCTATACTTCACATGCATATGTTTGAATTTTGCAGTAATGCTCCATACGAAATGGAATGCTACGCATTTTGGAGGATGCTATGCGTACTATGTGCAACATGCAAAAAGGTCCCCCAGCAAAATAAATGCTGAGGAAAGGAAAGACAACTCCGCTGGGGATAACTAGCTGGATTAACTTCGCGGTCGCAAACCGTACTGGGGAAGACAAATTGACCTGACCTCCTGATCTGGGAACTGCCATGACAAACCTGTTAAGGCTACTGTAGGAAAGGATAACTTTGCTGGGGAGGCATCATCTAAACCAGTCTGCTTGGGGAATAACTATAACCATAGAACTCCGCTGGGGATTAATGAGCTGACGACAAACTCTGCTGGGGAGATGTCCCTTGAGAGGATTTTACAGAAGACCACGCCTCTTCAAACTCTACTGGGGAACCAAGCTTACAACAAACTCTGCTGGGGAGAATCACTTCAAAGTGTCTCATACCAGGGAATGTTTCTTAAGAGAATTTTACAGAAGATCCAACATCTTCCAACTCTTAAACTAATACTGAGACTTGAGTTAGGATGCAGCAGTTGGGAGGCCACTCTATTGGGGATAATAGATCTGGAATACTCCTGCCGGGGGATTTCATGATGCTCCATACTTGAGATGGTCAACCACTTACTTTTGCCCCAAGATACAAGTTTGATCTGGAGAAAATGTATCAAGAGGATTTTACAGAAGATTCGTCATCTCCAAACTCCTGGACACTCACTGAGTCTTGAACATTAACTGTAAAGCGTGTGAAGCAACTCTACTGGGGAGTTTACAACCGTTATCAACACAGAAAAGCTTGTAGCTGTTGGAAGTACTGAATAGGATACAATACTACCCTTTTGACAACGCTGCTGGGGATCATGAAGCTCTGTAAGTACGCTGGGGATGACTACCTCCAAGAATAGCTTTCCTGCTGAGAAGCTGTCTGCTTGGGGAGGAACGATCATTTGCGCTTCGTAAAGGATTTTGGCTTGAAGACGTCCTACATCTTTGCATAGCTATCCAGTGAAATCTCCACACCTACAAACAAAAGAATGCGCATATGTGCCCCCAGGGTATTCAAACTCTCGGAGAGGTTTCTAGATCTTGACATAACTGCCCCAGATTGCACAGTGTACGAAGGAATTTGCCTCGACAAGATTCGTAGAGATTTGCAACACTCTGCCCCAGTATACTGAATCTTGAAGAGGTGATTTTGATTAACCGTCCTTTGGAGTAGGATAGCTTCTCGTGCTCTTGAGGTGGCCTGCCTCAATATAATCCTTGCGGTGATTTTGCCCTTGACTGATTAATCTTTGAGAGATTTGCCTAATCTCGACGTGATTTCCCCAGTTTACACGCTTGTGGAGAGATTTACCGGATCTCGACATAATTGCCCCAGTTCGAAGAAATTTTCTCAACATGAATGCCCCATGGTTGATTGTACTCTGAAAAGACCTTCTCAACTTGAATGCCCCAGCCTGGCTACATTTTGAAGAGATTTCCCGGTGTGATTGTCCCAGATTGGTTACATCTCAACACAAATGGTTGGGAACGCCTTTTTCCCACATAATCTTTCAGCAACATGTCCTCTGGAGTCTCAGGCACCTCAACTTGGCCATTTTAAGCTTCTCGACTGATGTTCATCGTGTAAGCTTCTTTGATGTCAAACACATGCAAGAAGAAAATGTTTATTATGAGAATGATAAATCTAATGCAACACTCATGTTATCCTTGAAGTCCTTATTGAACATATGTCGCACAACCGAGTTACGACACTTATCTTTGAAAAGAAAGCAATATGCACATGCAACACCAGCGAAAATCTTACTAGCACAACTCATGGGAGTCAGGAACACTGTCTCGTTGAAGTACGCCTTCAGACTAAACCCTGTTTCAATTAGGACTTTTAAGGGTTGTAACGTGGCCTGGTTCACGGTTTTGAGAAAAAAGGATTTATGGCTCAAAGTTTATTGGTACCCACCCACTCTTCATGATATTCTCCAGTCCTATGTTCAGCTAATTTAACACAAGCGCTCATCTCTCAAAAGGTTTTATGATCCTTAAAGAACCCATGCAATTGATGGTTCAAGACCTGATGAGGTTTTGGAGCAACAGTCACCCCTTTTTTCTTTTGGTGTCTGTAGTCACACGACTTTGTTCTTATCGAGGATTTTCTTTGTAATCCTTTTGGCATTTTGCTTTCTCATTCTTTTGCTTTTTGATCCCTAATTTTTGCCTGGACTGATTCTTTTGAATCTTTAGATTTTGAAGTCCAGCAGGATGCCCTGACTTTTGCCTAAGTCACTTGTTTTCATGTTTCGACTTAGCGGGCTTTTTCTTATTTTTCTTTTTTTTTTCTTTCTTTTTTTGGACAAGTCGTGTGACACCGCTTTGCCTGACCTGTTTGAAAGGGTTGTGACTGTTTCACTCTTCGGTTGGTGAGGAGCAACCATTGTGGTTCTACTCCTCTTAACCTCTCGATGGTGGAATGGAAGGTAATGGATCCTTAGATGTACACTCCTTCTGAAAGTTGAACACTTGGTCAAACTAACTGACGCCTACCCTGCCCCTGGGTTAAAATTGAGGGTTCTTCGATTTTAGAAAGAACTCCTACTACTAGGCTTAAAGGGGTTGACAAAGGTCTATCTCTTTATCTCTCCAGTGTTTGTGAATTGGAAACAATGCCTGTACATCCTTAACAGGGTTTTATCTGAAAGCGTACCATTAGAAATTTGCGTTCTTATTTCATAATCCTCCCTCTAAGAGTCTAGACAAGAAAGGTTGGTATTGCAGTGCATATAGCATGACATGAGTGCATAAAAGTAAGATACTTCAAGAACAACACATCATTGCATTAAAATCTACATTCAAACACAAACAAATTTTTGCATGCAAAAAATGTTTAAACAAACAAATGAAAGCTATATATGAAAATGCAGTAAAGGAAGCTGATGATTGCCATTGTTGAGGAGACTTGACTCCGTCTGGACTTATTGCTTCTGAGGACGCTCTTGCAATCTGGTGCTTACTCTGACAAAGAAGCTTCAATCCCCAGGGGTACCATCCGGCGTGATGACCTTTGAGTCGATCAAGTCTTGCACCTTGTGCTGGAACGCATTACAGTTATCAATTGTATGCCCAAACGTTCCCGAGTGGAACTCACAGCTAGCGTTCATGTCAAACTCCGGAGGGATAGGGTATGGCACTGGCGCGGCATTCCTCAGATGGATCAGAGAGTTCTTGAGCAGACGAGCAAACAATTGACTATAAGGGATAGGAATAGTGTCAAATATCCTCTTGGGCCTTCTCGGTCTAAGTTGCTTCTGCTGCTGATGCTGATTTGGGCGTCCAACCTGCCCCTGTTTTTTTTCTTTTCCACACTGGACCCAAACAAGGGTTGCTGACGTAGAACTTATGAAGCACCAGGTTGAGGAAGAGATACATGGCGTGAGGTGGATCCTCTGGAGAAGGAAAGAGTCCCCAATTCTTTTGCAACAGTAGGAGTAACATCACTTTGTTTCCCAGTGCTTGTAGCGAGCGATTTTGGACGCGGTTCATAAGCGCTGGTCGCTCTCTGCAGTTGAGCTTAAAACTATAGGTCGATTCATTTTTTATCCTATTGAAGCTGAGGAAGGAAGGGAAATAGATGTCTCCAATTAACCCTACTTTGCATACCGATTTTAAACAGCGGTCTGTTAGGTTACGGATGCTATCAATGTGGGGAGGCCTTTGTACTGGTTATTTGTATTTTCGCCAATACTGGTTTCTTTCTTTTTATCCAGACAGAAGGTTTCTAGCGGGGAACAAGGATTAGGATGTCAGGACGGATGTTTTTGAATTACTGCTTTTGATTGATGGAGACATGGGATTTGGGTTTTTTGTTTAGTATGCTCGCTAAGGTCTTTTCTTTCGATCTTATGCCTACGTATTCCCGTTTACCAAAACAGGGAAATCAGAGCATTCGTAGTTCCTATGGGAGGAAATGATTGTTTTTGGTGTCTTGTTCAAAGCCCAAGACGTGAAGCGAAAGGTGATTTGTATCTTGTTCAAAGCCCAAGATGTGAAGCTAAAAGGTCTCAACTTTAGAGAGAATTTGTCATCTCTAAAGAGGGGGTTGTATGTCACAACTGTTTATAAAGGGGAATTACTTTAACCGAGATATGTGAATTCGGCAATGCCATAATTTCCTGAGAAGGGGTTTTTAACCTGAAGGAGAAGACTTTAACTCAGTGTAGAGCAATGCTATCTTTCCCTAGGAATTTCTCATGCTAAAAGAGGGACAGTGGCATGGATGTAGATGATCCAGAGGCTTGCCGCTTTCAGCGATTAGATGAAGGGAGTTGTTTGATGTTTGTTTACTGTGAACGAGGCACAGTTTTGATGCTAAAAGGTTAATTGGATTAACCAGTGGTTTTCTTATATAAAGCCTAAGAGGAGGCTATTATGTGTCTCGTACAAAGCCCGAGAGAGAGGCTAAAAGGTTTTGACTCAACGATGGAGTCTTTCGGTATCTCGTATAAAGCCCGAGATGGAGGCGATTGGACTCAACAAGAGAGTTTTTTTTGTATCTCGTACGAAGCCCGAGATGGAGGCTGTTGCTTGTTTGGCTCAATAAGAACCTTTTTGTATCTCGTATAAATCCCGAGATGGAGGCGAAAAGGGTGTCTGACTCAACGAGGGAGTCTCTTATGTGTCTCGTACGAAGCTTGAGAGAGAGGCTAAAAGTTGTTTGACTCTGCTGGGGGAGAATCATTGTACAAGGCCCAAGGGGAGGCCAGGGTGACTGTTTCAGTTGAGTGACAGATCCAATATACTGATTTTAAAAGAGAAAATCAGTTCTTATATGAGCAACACTGTACTCAGGGATTTGATTCAAGGATCAGGGATATTTCCTTCTCTTTGAGGATGTGGGAAATCTGAAGGGTATTGAGACTGTCCAAGTCTACGGGTTTCCTTCCTATTTAACGAAGGGTTTACTTGAGAATGTCTTTGAGACTCAAGGAAGTTAGACTGTCTAAGTTTAGAGTTTTATCTTTTGTACTATGCTTTGAGAAACAGTAGTAGACTCTATGAAAGGACGTTTCTATGCAAATGATTAAGTTCTGTTCCTATACCTCTAAGAGGTCGTCGGGACAATTTGTACGAAGCCCAAGAGGAGGCTGGAAACTTTTAAGAAGCCGATCGGTCCTTGTACGAAGCCCAAGAGGAGGCTATCATTCCCGAAGGAAGAGATCATTATACAAAGCCTAAGAGGAAGCTGTAAATACTTCTAAGAAGCCGTAGGGTCCTTGTACTAAGCCCAAGAGGAGGCGAGGTTGCTTTTAGGAAGCCTGTGGGTCCTTGTACGATGCCTAAGAGGAGGCCGATGCTTTTAAGAAGCCCGTGGGTCCCTAAACCCCGAGAAATTCAAGGCAATGCTATTCACCGAGAATAGGTCAAAGTCAGGAAAGTTCGAGAATTTGGAAGAAACTCAAAGATGCCATTCACGGAGAAGACATTCATCTTGGGGAGTAGAGTTTCTTGACAATTCCTAATGAGGACAACCGAAGAGAAGACTGTATCTAGTGATCCTATTGGGGATTTAGTTGTCTATTTCTACAAATAAACGAAACGGCGTCACCTAGTTCTAGACGTAGTTGCCGGGGAAACTCTAAATATCTATACTATTATTACACAGTTGATATGAGTTTATGAAAGAAGACTTACAGTGAAACAGCCCCACAATACAGTTATATGTATATGAAAGCGGTAAATGAAAGCAATAACCACTTACTCGGTTGTAGAGCTTCCATGCTGTTTGGTTAGTTGTTCAACAAAGAAAGATCGAAAACAACAGTATATTCAAAATCAAAGGAGATAGTGCTTTGAAAAAGAAAGTTTCGGGGCCTACAGCTCAAGGAGAGGCCCAGGGTTTTATCAGTGAGCGCACTGTTTGAATTTGTACAGAGGGACTTATACAAGTGACTGAGGCCCAAAATGTTTTCTGTACAAAGGGATGGGTCTTACACTCTCTCAAGAGGCCCAAAAAAGTTTTAAAGAAAAAGAGTGGGGCTTATAACACGAGGGTAGGCCCAGATGACTTTTCCGTTTGAAATGGCGATCACGCCGAGGTTTTCTTTTAACGCAGAGGGACTTATACAATAAGTGAGGCCCAAATGATTTTGGTTAAAAGGGGATTGGGTCTTACACTCTATTAGAGGCCCAAAAGTTTTGAATGGGTCTTATAGCTCAAGGAGAGGCCCAAGGGTTATTTTGAAAAGGCGGCGATCGCGCCGTTTGTTTTTGTCGGTATCGGGACTTATACAATGCACTGAGGCCCAAAAATGTTTTGGTCAAGAAAGGATTGGGTTTTACACTCTATTAGAGGCCCAAAGTGTTTTGAAAATGATTTATGAGGGTTGAATTAATCCAAAAACCCTAATTTGTTTTCAAAAATGTATTTAATTGAATAAAAATTCAATTAAAATGATCAAAATTGTTTAACACATGGAAAACAAATTGTGATCTTGGATTAATGCTTCAAAAATTAAGTATTGACCTACAAAATAATTAGAAAGCATTAAAAGTTGCAAAATCAATGTAGAAAAAATATTTAATATGTCAAAAACAATTAAAATATTAATTCTTTGCAAAAATATCAATTATATGAAATAAATAATATTTTTGGTATTTTTTGATAAAATAAAATATTTTAACATTTTTGTGAATTATTAAAAAAAGAATCAACTCAAAATCATTAAAACTCGGAGAGAAATTAATTTTTGAATCAATTAAACAAAATCACAAAATTCAAATATTTGAATTATTCAAAAATGGCGCCAAGAACAAGCTGAAGAACATGCGCGTGTTCTGGGTTTCTCAGATTTGCATTTTCTATCCAATCTCCCTAAATACTTGATTATATCATGCAATCCACATATCATTATGCTCGTTTCAACCTCACGATCATGTCTATGTCCATTAATTTCATTTAAATTAAACATACAACAAGAAATCATGAAAAATCCTCCAGAACCCTAATTTCTGCATGAAGGCTAGGATTTTTGATACACGATTCAAACAATGCAATTAATTGAGGGAAAACATTCCATGCATGATTATGAACATATGGCCAAATTATTGTGCGAGGAAATATGCATAGATTGAGAGATGACCAAGTATATGCTTACCTCTAGGCCGTGACAGCAAGTGCAATGTGATTTTTGATTTGGAGGTGTTACAAATGAGTGGTGATGATCTGAACAGCTTCCCTACACCCTATGGAGTGTGTTTGAAAGGCTGGACTTGATTGAAATTGGCTGGATCACTTTGTGGTACCTCAGGTGCAACTTGGTTAAAACCTTGAGCAACCAGCTGGTGATTTTGTGAAATTGGTGTTTCAGAAGTGATCTAAGTGTTTGATCAGCTCATATGTGATGTATGTGAGGTGTGTGAGTGATTGGTTTGATTGGAAGAGCTCTCAAACTCAAAACCCGATAGTGACTTGCCTTAGAAGGCAAAATTGGAGTGAAAGAAGAGATTTTGAGGAAAGCATCTGTTTGATGGCTTTGGTGTACTCAAACTGATCATAATTGAGCTCTATTTATAGTAGAGCAAGTTTGTTTTGCAAGGAATAGTGCATGGCAGCTGGTAAGTAGGTTTGGCCAATGTTAGCAAATGAAAATCCAAGTCTCCTCTAGCCATTGACTAGAGGTTAGGGCACAGAGCTTTGGTTCCCTTGGTCTTGGATAAGTCTTGACTGATTTCAGATGAGAATGGCTCAGTCCATGCCACCTTGATGCTTCCATTGAATGCTTCAATCCAAATTTGGAGTCTTGTCCCTATTTTGGCCATTCTAGGTTCAACATGTTATTTCTTGTTCCATGGACTTTGGAGGCTTGGTTCAGTGATTGTCCCCTTTAGATTCAATCCTCAGATGTGTCCAAGTGGATAGGAGCATTTGAATTTGGCTGATTTTGGTAAATCGAGCAAAATTGCAAATTCTGCCTTGCTTTGACAGATTTCAGTAAGGCAACTTGCCAATGTCATATCTCATGGTGTAAGTTGAATTTGGTAATGCTCTTGACCATTTTGGAAAGCCCTTACATGATACAACAATTGTTTGAATAAGTTTGGTTTTGATCTCTTTTGATTCCAAGTGAAAAATCCCTCTACATTTGGCAAAAAGTGAAGCAAAATCTCACTTAGTGAAATTTTCACTAAGTGTTGGAACAAAGTGTGATTTCTTGATTTTGATCACTCCATAACTCAAAATCCTTAATGAATTGGACTTAGGTCTATTTGAAGTTTTTGTAGAGGGTAATGAGGGCTACAATTCCATCTTTGGATGAGAAAAAATGGCCATGTGGTTTAGGAGTTATGATCCTCCAAAGTTAGGGTATTAGTGGTACTTTTTCCATAACTTAGAAAAATTTCTAAGTTTTATGGTTACCCCTTTTACAAGTTATCCAACTTTCTTTGATTTTTCTTGATGAATGATGATTCAAATCATACATTAACATCATTTTAGGGTTAAAAATCCATTTTGGTGAAAAATCTCACAAAGTCAAAGTTGACTTTTGTGCACAGTTGACTTTTTATCAGATGAATTCCAAACTGTGTAATTCTTTATGAAATCATGTCCTTGACCTAAATCAAACTTGATGGAGATGTTCCAAGGGTGTCATAAGGTACATTAAGGCATGTCCTAGGGTTTGGGAGCATGTCCTGGTCAAAAGTCAAAGTTACAGTTGACTTTTCTCGCGAAACCCTAATTATGGTGCAGATGAACTTGAGACTTATTGCTCAAGCTTCTTGGATTAATCCATTGTTACAAATGGATCAATATACTTCATTAGAGACCCTCAAATCATGTCTTGAGGTCTTGGTTCTTGATTTGTCCCAAAAGTCAACTTAGGGGTGAATTAGGTCAAGAAACCCTAATTCCTGATTTTTGATGTATGCATCCCCTGAGGTCAAATTGACTTGATGCTTGGGTCCATGAGGTTCCATGGAGTACATTAGGTTATGTTTTGGATCATTGCCTTGTGCCCAGATGAAGATTTCCATCTGGAGGCCCTGGTCGACCAAAACCCTAATTTGGTGACACTGTCGATCTTGAGACTTAATCCACCTGAAAGGGAGCATCCTTGTGCTTAATCCTTAAAGTGGGAGTCCTTTTTGATCCATTGTGGATGTTTGAGAGGTTATACAAGTTGAAGATCATGTCATTCCTTGATTGATCCTTTGTCTAAGGCTCTGAGAGGGCTTAAAACCCTAATTTTGACTGTAGTGGATGCTCACCCATCTTTGGGGAGACTGATGAAGTATGATGGTTCCTCCATATTGTGATGATGATTTGCACAATGATGGGAAATCTTAGTGGTCAAAATTTGGGGTATGACAGATGCCCCTATTTAATCTTCTTGGACCCGAAGGTGTGAATGATGAAGGTATTCGGGCATTCGGGGTGCAAGAGGATTAAATATCGGAATACCCGAAATTTTGATGGTGGTTATGAATGGTAGCTTGCGCATTCATCTTCTTTTGCTAAGCAATGATGCTTAGAAAAGGTAAACTTCCCCTTGATCCTGGTCTTCAGCCAAGGAACTGGTCTTAGTTGCGGAAACAAACTTCCCCTCGATCCTGGTTTCCTACCAAGGAACTGGTCTCAGTTGTTGAAATAAACTTCCCCTCGATCCCGGTTTCCTACCAAGGAACTGGTCTCAGTTTCTGAAATAAACTTCCCCTCGTTCTTGGTTTCCTACCAAGGAACTGGTCTCAGTTTCTGAAATAAACTTCCCCTCGTTCTTGGTTTCCTACCAAGGAACTGGTCTTAGTTTCTTTTGTCAATAAACTTTATTGACAAGGAATGCTATTTGTAGCAGATTTCCTTCAAACTTCTCGCCGAATTTTCCTGGGGAGATGCCATTTGAGTGGAAAAAGTTTTGATGTCAGACCTGCTGGGGAACCCAGTCGTCTGAGTTGTAGAGGTACACAAACTTCTCTGTTGGAGACGCCATTTGTCGATTCTACTGGGGAAAGCGAGTCTCTTGAGAGACTGTTTCCACTTGGGATCTTACATCATACTTTTCTCGGGATCTTCCCGGAGAAATGCCATATGATGGGGTCCAATTTTGAGGTGCCGATGACCTTTTTCATCAGTGATTTTCGGAGAAACACTGATGTACCGCCGAATCTCCGATTACGGGGCTCTCTCTAGGGATTTTCTTTAATTCAGGAAAGCAAGGATATCATCTTCAATGGCGAAGAGTGACATCTGTTGAAGGTTCTCTGGCTTTTCAGAGGTTCAAGTTATCAAAGTGGTCGAGTGCCGACTCTGATCTAAGGATACACTGTGGTGAGGTTGTTCAGACACAACGTTTCCTGACGAGGAAAGAACTGACAACTCGATTGAGAGGACTTTTATCACTAGGGGACACGACCGACTTGAGTGATAGCGATGCAATATGAAATGTGAATGCAAATCAATAATGCATGATGCATGTATGTTTATGCTGACGAAACTAACGCGACACACAAACTAAAAGATGAACATGACTGGATACTCGGCCATCGCGGGGCGTATAGAGATATCGCTGATTCAAGGTAGCAATTCCACCTTGCTTATGAGAGATAATCCCTGCGGGGAATACCGTTGATCGGGCTTAGGAGATGAGAACTCGGCCGAGGATGTCAGACGACTCATGGTCTCTGACATTATTGATCCTTCATTCAGGCGTATTGGCGTAGAAGGAGTACTTTAATTCTGCACTTTGAAGTTCGCTTACTTCTGGAGAAGCGGTTGATGTTCTTCTGATGTTCCACAATCAAAAGAAATACCATCTTTATTTTTAAAAGCAGAAAAAGTTTAACAAGTAAATTCATTTTGTTTTATTTCAAGAATCGTTGATCATATTAAAATGTCGTTCTATAAAGCTAAAACAAATAAGAATTGCAAACAAAAGCACAAGGGCTCAATTTTATTGATAAGACGGAAATCAGCCAAGCGCGTGATTCCAAAGAGTATTTACAAAGTTTTAAAATGGTAATTTACAGGGAAAAGGGCTACGTTGAAACATAACGACCACTATCCTTCTACCAACTTTGAATTCTGGGCATCCTGAGCTTCTGTCGAAGATGACCTTGACTGGAGTTTTCTTCCGATGATGTAACTGCTGCTGCTGAGGGATTTGCCTCTGTTGAACATAGTTACTTGCCATTATCCCTAATTTTTGCCTGGATTGTACTATGATATTTCCAATCCACTGGGATGATTTTTTTCATGTCTCTAACTTTTGCCTGGACCGCCCTTTCGGGTTTTCAATCCACCGAGACGTTTTTCCTCCTCTTTTTTTTTAGTTTAGGCGAAGTATTTCTTGACTACATCAACATTCGTGGGGTAGGCAAATTCCTCTCCGTCCATGGTTGCAAGTCTCAAGGCGCCGCCTGAGAAAGCTTTCTTGACCACATAGGGGTCATCATAATTCGGGGTCCATTTGCCCCGAGAATCAGTGAGAAAAGATTGAATCTTTTTTAGCACGAGGTCTCCTTTTCTGAAGACACGAGGTCGGACCTTTTTGTCGAACGCCCTCTTCATTCTCTGTTGATACAACTGACCCTGGCATAGTGCCGTTATTCTCTTTTCTTCGATCAGATTCAGTTCGTCATGTCGACTTTGACACCATTCAGCTTCGGTGAGCTTAGCTTCCATCAATACCCTGATTGACGGGATCTCTACTTCTATGGGGAGAACTGCCTCCATGCCATATACTAGAGAGAAAGGGGTTGCCCCTGTTGAAGTACAGACAAATGTGCGATAACCATGAAGAGCAAAGGGTAGCATCTCGTTCCAGTCTTTGTAGGTTACGACCATCTTTTGAATGATCTTCTTGATGTTCTTGTTAGCCGCTTCTACTGCCCCGTTCATCTTGGGTCGGTAGGGAGATGAGTTACGGTATTCGATTTTGAACTCTGTACACAACTCTTTCATCATCTTATTGTTCAAGTTAGATCCATTATCAGTAATGATCTCGCTTGGAACACCATAACGGCAGATGATATTGTTTTTGATAAATCGGACCACCACTTGCCAGGTTACATTAGCGAATGACGCTGCTTCGACCCACTTAGTGAAGTAGTCAATGGCTACAAGGATGAACCGATGTCTGTTCGAAGCCTTAGGTTCAATCATGCCAATCATGTCGATTCCCCATATGGAAAAAGGCCACGGGGAAGAGAGAATTTTGAGATGTGATGGCGGTACATGAATTTTGTCGGAGTATATCTGACACTTGTGACACCTCCTCATGTACTTGTAGCAGTCGGATTCCAGGGTCAACCAGTAATACCCTGCTCTCAGAATTTTTCTCACCATTGTGTGTCCGTTGGCATGAGTGCCAAAGGATCCTTCATGAATTTATTTCATAAGCATGTCTGCTTCTGGTCTATCTACGCATCGGAGCAAGACCATGTCAAAATTTCTCTTATAGAGAGTGTCACCGCTCAGGAAGAAGTTTCCAGCCAATCTTCTGAGGGTTTTCCTGTCTTTTCTGAGTGCCCCAAATGGGTATTCTTGTTTCTGAAGGAAGCATTTGATATCGTGATACCAAGGTTTGTCATCTATGACTGCTTCAATTGTGAAGACGTAAGCGGGCCGTTCAAGGCGCATTATATCGATCTTAGGTATGTCATTCCATTGACCTACACTAATCATGGAAGAGATAGTGGCTAATGCATCAGCCATGTGATTCTCATCACGAGGGATGTGATGAAACTCAACTCTGTTAAAGAAAGGTAGCAACTGTAACGACCCAGTTTTCGTGTGCGTTTTATTTAATCGAGTCGTTTGATTATTATATTATTATTTTATTTATTTTTTAATTTTATCTGAAAATATGTTATTCTTCAATGTTGTGATATTTTATCGGGTTTTGGGATCGTTTGTGAGATATTTGAGTGTGGGGGTATTTTGGTCATTTTAGGATATTTTTGATTAAGTAAGAAAAAATAGAAAATAGTAGAGAGAAAAAGAGAAAGAAAGAAAAGGAAAAGAAAGAAAAAGGAGAGAAAAGAGAAGAAGAAGAGAAATAGTGGAAAACTTGGAAAAATCAAGAGAAATCAACTTCTAGTATCGATTTAATCGGGTAAGGGTGCGAAATTCAATTATTGTATACTAGTATATGATTATGTATGTATATTTGTGATGTTTGTTGGATTAAAATGGAAATATTTTAGTAAAACCATTTTTGGTAAAATTGAGTAGAAATTGATTAAATGTGTAGAAATTTATGTGTTAAGTGTTCATTCTTGTTGATACGTGATAGATACTTGTTATAGGACATTGTATTGGCAATTTCTGGTGTGTAGGTGAGATTTGGAGGGTTTTGGATTGGAACCCGTATGAACAATTATGCAGAAGAATTTTTCTGAGATTTCCAGGTTATACGCGTATGGGGCATGTTCATACGCGTATGAACCTTGGCAATACGCGTATGGTGGGCGAGCCATAGGGCTAATACGCGTATGGGTTGCTTGTTTCCTCGGCCATCTGCCCATTTGCGTATGATACGCGTAGCATTTTAGGTCATTACGCGTACGGGCTTGGGCATTACGCGTACGGACATTTCAACGTGAACTTTGGGAAAAATGAGATCTCTGCTCATACGCGTATGGCTCATGGTGATACGCGTATGGATAGGACTTTTGCAAAATGTGACTTTTCGAAATATCGTTTTTCGTTTTCGTTCATAACTTTTGATCCGTTTGTCCGATTTTTACATTCTTGGTATCGTTGCGTAGCTATTGAGCTATACTTTCTTGTTATGATGATTTCGAATTTGTTAGCCGATTAAATTATGTCGGAAAGTCGGGAATAGTGTCGGTTGCCGACTTTTGTCGTTATACTTGTACTTAATTGAGGTGTATTGTGCAAGGCGCTGTTGTATGATGTAAACGTATGTGTGTAGATGATGTTAAGATGATTTGTGGCCGTATGGAAATTAAATGCATTATTTTGGGCATAAGTGCAAAGTGTGATTTTATCGATGTAAATGAATATGTGTGTGTGTGCATATTAAATGTTGTGGGTCTTTGTATGCCAAGCATCATGATATGCATTGTGGAAACGTCCTGAGTGACGGTTTGGATTCCAGAGGGAATTCACTATAACTTCGTGTGCCCATATGGGGTGTGAGCGATGATTATAGACGATCGTGTGCCCATGTGGGGTGTGAGCGATCGGGTCGTGTGCCCGTGTGGGGTGTGAGCGATCCATAAACACCGTGTGCCCGTGTGGGGTGTGAGCGGTGGGGAACATCGTAGGCCCGACTGGGAGTTACAGTGATGTAACGAGCGATGGTTCCAGCAGAGTTCCTGAGTGAACTAGTGATGAGAAACAATGGAAGTCGGTACCGCATGTGCATATGCATAGAGTCGTTGTGTCGGTCTCTTGCATTTGCATAAATCATTTATGGTTGGTTATGTGTGGATTTGTGGACTAATTGGTATATGGATTTATGTTGGTGATGGAGATGTGCATTGTGTCTTGTAATGCCTTGTGTTTTGAATTATAGCGTGAGTTGTGGTGAGAACCGTATACATGTGTATTTTTGTATTTTATATATAATTGTATGCAATTATATTATGGTTGTTTTTCTCAACCTTCTGCTGTTTTATAATGCTCTATGAGGCATTGCAGATTAGAGTTGCTGAAGGTATTTTTGTGAAGCTTTGCGTCTTCATTCTTTTGTCGGTCGGCTCTGATATGTGACACCGGGTAGTTAGGGAGGCCGTTTGTGATAATTGTATATTATGTATATGTATATCTTTTGGCTTGTGTATGTACAACTTGATGTATGACCAACTTTTCATGATATATATATATATATATATATATATATATATGTATGTTATTTAGTTTTAGATTTTCCGCTTTTATTCTAAATTCTGAAATGTGGGTGTAAGGAACTGAGTTCCTCTGTTGATTGCTACCCCACTGTTGTATATCTTTATGAGCAGGTGTTGTATGTATTGTTTTGAAATTGATGTGACCCTCCTGGTCGATGCCCTGATAATTTAAATATACTCTGACGAAATTTCGAATTTTCTTTTACTGCTTTCTATTAATTGGGGGTATAGATTGGGGGTGTTACATTAAGTGGTATCAGAGCCAGTTTGTGTCAGTCCGTGTCAGTTGTGTCAGTCCCTGTTGGTCGTTGTGGTTGGATGAGCTGTTTGTTTAACCATAGTTTCTGTTATTGGAAATGAACAGAATATGGCTGGTAGGAATGATGTTGCTTTGGCTGCGGCTATGCAAGCTATGGCTCGTGCTGTGCAGGGTGCACCTAATGCTGCGGGTAATGATGAGTTCAGGAAGAACAAACCGCCTGTCTTCAAAGGAAGATACGATCCGGATGGTGCACAGATTTGGCTGAAAGAGATTGAAAGGATTTTTCGAGTGATGGATTGTGATGAAGATCAGAAGGTGTGTTAGTACTCGACGTGTGTTGGAAGCTGTAGAAGAGGAAGAAATTACTTGGGAAGTTTTTAGCCGGGAGTTCTTGAGGAGGTATTTTCCTGAAGATGTGAGAGGGAAGAAGGAAATTGAGTTCTTGGAGCTAAAGCAAGGTAATATGTCTGTAGTTGATTATACTGCTAAGTTTGTAGAACTTGTGCAGTTTTATCCTCATTATGCTGAAGCTACTGCTGAATTCTCTAAGTGTGTGAAGTTTGAGAATGGCTTGCGTCCTGAGATAAAGCAAGCGATTGGATATCAGAGGATTCAGAGGTTTTCTGATTTGGTAGATTGTTGTAGGATTTATGAAGAGGACAGTAAGGCTCGTTTTACTCATTGCAAGAGTGTGAGCGAGAGGAAAGGGAAGCAACGGTTCCGTGGTGGTCCGTACGTGACACCAGCTGATAAAGGTAAACAAAGAGGGACTTTTGAGAAAAGGTCAGGTGGAGGAGGAATGTCTGGTCCTATGAGGTGTTATAAATGTGGTGAGTTGGGGCATCGTCAGTTTGAGTGCAGGAAAGATTTGAGGAAGTGTACTAATTGTGGAGGTGTAGGACATGTTGTTGTTGATTGTGCCAGGAAGAATGTGGTGAAATGCTACAACTGTGGTGAACCTGGTCATATTAGTACCAAGTGTCCGAAACCGAAGCAAGCTCCAGCTGGTGGAAAAGTGTTTGCATTATCGGGGACTCAGACTTCGAGTGCAGATCGTCTGATTCGAGGTACTTGTTTTATTAATAGTACTGATTTGATTGCTATTATTGATACTGGAGCGACTCATTCGTTTATTTCGTCTGAGTGCGCGAAGCGTTTAAATCTTATGTTGTCTGTGATGGGTGGTGGAATGGTTATTGATACTCCAGCAATGGGGTCGGTAACTACTTCTTTGGTTTGTCTAAGATGTCCTTTGACCATTTATGGTAAAGACTTTGAGATGGATTTAGTGTGTTTGCCGTTGGAGGGTTTAGATGTGGTTTTGGGTATGAATTGGTTGCAATTCAATCGGGTTCATATTGATTGTTATCATAAGCTGGTAAGGTTTCCTTCTCATGAGGAAGACGAAGACTCGAGTTTCTTATCTACCAAAGAGTTGAAGAAACTTTTGGCAGAGGAAGCTCAGTTGTTTGGATTGTTTGCATCTTTGACTGTGGATAGTCAAGTTTCACTTGAGGTGTTTCCTGTTGTGTGTGAATTTTCGGAAGTGTTTCCTGAGGGTATTTCAGACTTACCGCCAGAGAGGGAGGTGGAGTTTTCTATAGATCTAGTTCCTGGTACTAGACCTGTTTCTATGGCACCTTATCGTATGTCGGCATCTGAGTTGGTTGAGTTAAAGAAATAGTTGAATGAGTTGTTGGAAAAGAGGTTCGTGAGACCAAGTGTTTCTCCTTGGGGTGCTCCAGTTCTATTGGTGAAAAAAAAGGATGGGAGTATGAGGTTATGTATTGATTATCGTCAGTTGAATAAGGTGACGATCAAGAATAAGTATCCTCTTCCAAGGATTGATGATCTGATGGATCAGTTAATTGGTGCGTGTGTGTTCAGTAAGATTGACTTGAGGTCGGGGTATCATCAGATAAGGGTGAAGGAGGAAGACATTCAGAAAACGTCTTTTAGGACACGATACGGTCATTATGAATATTCTGTGATGCCGTTCGGGGTTTCTAATGCGCCAGGTGTGTTTATGGAATACATGAATCGTATTTTTCACGAGCATCTGGATCGTTTTGTGGTGGTGTTTATTGATGATATCTTAATTTATTCTAAGTCTCGGGAGGAGCATGCAGAACATTTGCGTATTGTTTTGCAGGTTTTGAAGGAGAGGAAGCTTTTTGCTAAATTATCCAAGTGTGAATTCTGGTTGTCGGAAGTGAGTTTTCTTGGACACGTAATTTCAGGTAATGGTATTGATGTGGATCCATCTAAAGTAGAAGCAGTTCTACAATGGGAGGCTCCGAGATCTGTTACTGAAATTCGAAGCTTTTTGGGTTTGGCTGGTTATTATCGGAGGTTTATTGAGGGTTTTTCTAAGCTAGCACTTCCTTTGACCCAGTTAACTTGTAAAGGGCAAGCGTTCATTTGGGATATTCGGTGTGAATAGAGTTTTACTGAGCTGAAGAGAAGATTGACGACAGCTCCGATCTTGATTTTACTGAATCCTAATGAACCATTCGTGGTTTATTGTGATGCTTCTTTGATTGATCTAGGTGGTGTTCTGATGCAAGAAGGTAAGGTGGTGGCTTATGCTTCAAGGCAGTTAAGAGTTCATGAGAAGAATTATCCTACTCATGATCTTGAGTTAGCGGCTGTGGTTTTCGTGTTGAAGATTTGGAGGCATTATCTCTACGGTGCAAGGTTTGAAGTCTTTAGTGATCATAAAAGTTTGAAATATTTGTTTGATCAGAAAGAGCTAAATATGAGGCAACGTAGATGGTTGGAATTCTTGAAGGACTACGACTTTGGCTTGAATTACCATCCTGGTAAAGCTAATGTGGTAGCCGATGCATTGAGCCGGAAATCGTTACATATGTCCACTTTAATGGTTAAGGAGTGGGAACTTTTGGAATCGTTTAGAGATATGAGTTTGGTTTGTGAAGTGATGTCGGATAGCGTTAGGCTTGGTATGCTAACGATTACTAATGATTTTCTGATGACGGTTAGTGAGAAACAAAAGCTGGATGTGAAATTTGTGGATTTGATGTTGGTTGGAGGAAAAGATGCGAATAGTGATTTTCAAGTGGATATTAATGGTGTTTTGAGATTCCGAGGTAGGATTTGTATTCCAGATGATGCGGAGTTGAAAAAGATGATTTTGGAGGAAGGACACCGGAGTAATTTGAGTATACATCCGAGAGCGAATAAGATGTACCAAGATTTGAAAAAGATTTTTTGGTGGTCTGGATTGAAAAGAGATGTGGCTCAGTTTGTTTATGCATGTTTGACTTGTCAGAAATCGAAGGTGGAACATCTGAGGCCTAGTGGTTTGTTGCAACCGTTGGATATTCCTGAATGGAAATGGGATAGTATTTCGATGGATTTTGTAACGGGGTTACCGAATACTCAGGGAGGGCATAATGCTATTTGGGTGGTTGTTGATAGGCTGACTAAATCGGCTCATTTTATTCCGATTGACATCAGTTTCTCTTTGGAGCGGTTAGCAGAGATTTACATCAGTGTGATTGTGAAGTTGCATGAAGTTCCATTGAGTATTGTTTCTGATCGAGATCCTAGATTTACATCGAGATTTTGGTAAAGTTTACAGAAGGCTTTGGGTTCTAAATTGAGATTGAGTTCGGCTTATCATTCGCAGACGGATGGTCAGACGGAGAGGACGATTCAGTCTTTGGAGGATTTGTTGAGAGCGTGTGTTTTGGAACAAGGTGGTGCGTGGGATAGTTATCTTGCATTGATTGAGTTTACGTATAATAACAGTTTCCATTCTAGTATTGGAATGGCACCGTTTAAAGCATTGTATGGACGAAGGTGTCGAACACCTTTGTGTTGGCACGAATCTGGTGAGAGAACGGTGGTTGGACCAGAGTTGGTGCAACAGACGACAGAGAAAGTGAAGTTTATTCGTGAGAAAATGAAAGCTTCTCAGAGTAGACAAAAGAGTTATCATGATCGGAGACGGAAGGATCTTGAGTTTCAAGAGGGCGATCATGTATTTCTGAGGGTTACGCCGGTAACAGGTGTGGGTCGTGCATTGAAATTGAAGAAACTTACTTCTCAGTTTATTGGTCCTTACCAGATATCCGCGAGAGTGGATGATGTGGCTTATAGGGTGGCGTTGCCGTAGAATCTGTCAAATTTGCACGATGTGTTTCATGTTTCACAGCTTCGGAAGTATGTTTCGGATCCGTCGCATGTGATTCAGATGGATCAGGTTGAAGTAAGGGAGAACCTTACAGTTGAGGCATTACCAATTAGGGTTTTGGATCGCGAGGTGAAGAGGTTGAGAGGCAAAGAGATTGCACTTGTGAAAGTGGCGTGGGGTGGCGCTGCTGAGGGCAATTTGACTTGGGAGTTGGAGAGTCGGATGCGGGAGTCGTATCCAGATTTGTTCGTCTCAGGTAATATTTTTGAGGACGAAAATTTCTAAGTGGGGGAGAGTTGTAACGACCCAGTTTTCGTGTGCGTTTTATTTAATCGAGTCGTTTGATTATTATATTATTATTTTATTTATTTTCGACTTTTATCTGAAAATATGTTATTTTTCAATGTTGTGATATTTTATCGGGTTTTGGGATCGTTTGTGAGATATTTGAGTGTGGGGGTATTTTGGTCATTTTAGGATATTTTTGATTAAGTAAGAAAAAATAGAAAATAGTAGAGAGAAAAAGAGAAAGAAAGAAACGGAAAAGAAAGAAAAAGGAGAGAAAAGAGAAGAAGAAGAGAAATAATGGAAAACATGGAAAAATCAAGAGAAATCAACTTCTAGTATCGATTTAATCGGGTAAGGGTGCGAAATTCAATTATTGTATACTTGTATATGATTATGTATGTATATTTGTGATGTTTGTTGGATTAAAATGGAAATATTTTAGTAAACCCATTTTTGGTAAAATTGAGTAGAAATTGATTAAATGTGTAGAAATTTATGTGTTAAGTGTTCATTCTTGTTGATACATGATAGATACTTGTTATTCGACATTGTATTGGCAATTTCTGATGTGTAGGTGAGATTTGGAGGGTTTTGGATTGGAACCCGTATAAACAATTATGCAGAAGAATTTTTCTGAGATTTCCAGGTCATACGCATATGGGGCATGTTCATACGCATATGAACCTTGGCAATACGCGTATGGTGGGCGAGCCATAGGGCCAATACGCGTATGGGTTGCTTGTTTCCTCGGCCATCTGCCCATTTGCGTATGATACGCGTAGCATTTTAGGTCATTACGCGTACGGGCTTGGGCATTACACGTACGGACATTTCAACGTGAACTTCGGGAAAAATGAGATCTCTGCTCATACGCGTATGGCTCATGGTGATACGCATATGGACAGGACTTTTGCAAAATGTGACTTTTCGAAATATCGTTTTTCATTTTCGTTCGTAACTTTTGATCCGTTTGTCCGATTTTTACATTCTTGGTATCGTTGCGTAGCTATTGAGCTGTACTTTCTTGTTATGATGATTTTGAATTTGTTAGCCAATTAAATTATGTCGGAAAGTCAGGAATAGTGTCGGTTGTCGACTTTTGTCGTTATACTTGTACGTAATTGAGGTGTATTGTGCAAGGCGCTGTTGTATGATGTAAACGTATGTGTGTAGATGATGTTGTGATGATTTGTGGTCGTATGGAAATTAATGCATTGTTTTGGGCATAAGTGCAAAGTGTGATTTTATCGATGTAAATGAATATGTGTGTGTGTGTGCATATTAAATGTTGTGGGTCTTTGTATGCCAAGCATCATGATATGCATTGTGGAAACGTCCTGAGTGACGGTTTGGATTCCAGAGGGAATTCGCTATAACTTCGTGTGCCCATGTAGGGTGTGAGCGATGATTATAGACGATCGTGTGCCCATGTGGGGTGTGAGCGATCGGGTCGTGTGCCCGTGTGGGGTGTGAGCGATCCATAAACACCGTGTGCCTGTGTGGGGTGTGAGCGATCCATAAACACCGTGTGCCCGTGTGGGGTGTGAGCGGTGGGGAACATCGTAGGCCCGACGGGGAGTTACAGTGATGTAACAAGCGATGGTTCCAGCAGAGTTCCTGAGTGAACTAGTGATGAGAAACAATGGAAGTCGGTACCGCATGTGCATATGCATAGAGTCGTTGTGTCGGTCTCTTGCATTTGCATAAATCATTTATGGTTGGTTATGTGTGGATTTGTGGACTAATTGATATATGGATTTGTGTTGGTGATGGAGATATGCATTGTGTCTTGTAATGCCTTGTGTTTTGAATTATAGCGTGAGTTGTGGTGAGAACCGTATACATGTGTATTTTTGTGTTTTATATATAATTGTATGCAATTATATTATGGTTGTTTTTCTCACCCTTCTGCTATTTTATAATGCTTTATGAGGAATTGCAGATTAGAGTTGCTGAAGGTATTTTTGTGAAGCTTTGCGTCTTCATTCTTTTGTCGGTCGGCTCTGATATGTGACACCGGGTAGTTAGGGAGGCCGTTTGTGATAATTGTATATTATGTATATGTATATCTTTTGGCTTGTGTATGTACAACTTGATGTATGACCATCTTTTCATGATATATATATGTATGTTATTCAGTTTTAGATTTTCCGCTTTTATTCTAAATTCTGAAATGTGGGTGTAAGGAACTGAGTTCCTCTGTTGATTGCTACCCCACTGTTGCATATCTTTATGAGTAGGTGTTGTATGTATTGTTTTCAAATTGATGTGACCCTCCCGGTCGATGCCCTGATAATTCAAATATACTCTGACGAAATTTCGAATTTTCTTTTACTGCTTTCTATTAATTGGGGGTATAGATTGGGGGTGTTACAGCAACCTTCTTGCATAATCTTTGTAAGGAATCAATCCTGATTGGTATGTGTTCCAATCTCCTTTTATCTGATTGATGACCAAAGCAGAGTCTCCGTATACGTCCAAATTCTTGATCCTTAAATCAATCGCTTCCTCGAGACCCATAGTACAAGCTTCGTATTCGGACTCGTTGTTCGTACATTTGAACGTAAGTCGAGCGGTGAAAGGAATGTGGGTACCCTGAGGGGTAATAATGATTGCCCCAATTCCGTTTCCATAATGATTAACTGCTCCGTCAAAGATAAGTCCCCATTGGGAACCTGGTTCTGGCCCTTCGCTGGGTAGCGGTTCATCGCAGTCTTTCATCTTTAGATACATTACATCTTCGTCTGGGAAGTCAAACCCGACTGATTCCTGATCGTCAATCTGTTGTGAGCCAAATGATCGGCTAAAATACTTCCTTTAACGGCTCTCTGAGCGTGGTACTCTATGGCATATTCTGATAATAGCATTTGCCAACGGGCAATCCTTCCCGTAAGAGCAGGTTTTTAGAAGACATACTTGATTTGATCCATTTCTGAGATCAACCAAGTAGTGTGACGAATCATGTACTGGCGAAGACGTTTAGCTGCCCAAGCCAAAGCACAGCAAGTTTTCTCAAGCATCGTGTACCGAGTCTCGCAGTCGGTGAATTTCTTGCTCAGATAGTAGATGGCAGACTCTTTCCTTTTGGTTTCGTCTTGTTGGCCAAGTACACATCCCATTGAGTCCTCTAGGACTGTGAGGTAAATGATCAGTGGTCTTCCTTCCACTGGAGGTGATAGAATTGGAGGATTCAACAGATATTCCTTAATACTGTCAAAGGCAGTTTGACAATCTTCTGTCCAAATGCAATCCTGGTTCTTTTTGAGTAACTTGAAAATTGGCCCACACGTGGCAGTCATAAGGAATATGAATCTGGAGATGTAGTTCAAACGTCCCAAGAATCCTCTGACTTGTTTTTCAGTTTTCGACGAAGGCATTTCTTGAATGGCCTTGACCTTGTCAGGATCAACCTCGATTCCTTTCTGGCTGACGATGAACCCTAGTAGTTTCCCTGAACGGACACCGAAGGTGCACTTGTTGGGATTCAAGCGGAGCTTGAATTTTCTTAGACGTTCGAACAATTTTGACAGATGTTCAACGTGCTCACTCTCTGTTTTCGATTTTGCAATCATATCATCGACATATACCTCGATTTCCTTATGTATCATGTCATGAAACAGAGTAGTCATGGCCCTTTGATAGGTTGCCCCGACATTCTTCAAACCGAACGACATTACCTTGTAGCAAAAGGTGCCCCATGGGGTAATGAACGAATTTTTCTCCGTGTTTTTTGGCGCCATTTTGATCTGGTTATAGCCCAAGAATCCATCCATGAAGGAGAAAATTCTGAACTTTGTTGTGCTGTCTACCAGCATGTCAATGTGTGGTAAAGGAAAATCGTCCTTTGGACTTGCCTTGTTCAGATCTCTGTAATCAACACACACATTCTGACCTTTCTGTCCTTTTTGGGAACGGGTACGATGTTGGCTAACCATTGAGGATATTCAGATGTAGCGAGGAAACCTGCGTCAACCTATTTCTGCACCTCCTCTTTGATTTTGATGGCCATGTCCGGGTGAGTGCGTCTCAACCTTTGCTTTAATAGCGGACATTCCGATCTTAACGGTAAGTGATGTTCCACGATACTGGTATCCAACCCTGGCATATCCTGATATGACCAAGCGAATACATCGGGAAATTCTTTGAGAAGCTTTATCAAACCTTCTCTGGTAGTTGGACTAAGCAGTGCCCCAATCCTGATTTCTTTTCTCTCTTTTTCGGAACCCAAGTTTACCGTTTCCAACGGTTCTTTGTGAGGTCCAATGGACCTTTCCTCTTGTCTGAGTAGTCGGGAGATCTCTTCTGGAATTTCGTTGTCATTTTCTTCTTCAGCCTCGAATACCGGGAACTCAAAGTTGGGAGAAGGCATCGGATCGTATGTTTCAACGGGGTGTAAAACAAGCAATCTGCATGACGTGACGATTCGTGTTTAGAGGAGATAGAGAAAAATGCAAGTGTGTGCAGTGTTTTATTTTACTGCTTGTTTTTTATAGTTTCGTTTTTTAGGATTACCATTTTCTTTGAAAAAGCAAAAAGAAAAAATAGCAATTAATGCGGAAATTACAGAACGACTTTATTTTATTAATGAACAAGTCGATCCTTGAAACTACAGCCCTATAAAACAAAGCTCTGTCACTTTGGGCAAAGCGAAGAGGGAAATTTACAGAAAGAGAGCCCTATCAAAACATCCGTTTCACCTAGGTAGGGTGAAAGGTTAAAGATGGCAATTACTTTGACTGATGAACGACCTTCGGAACCTCGACAGCAACCCATTGGCGACGAACTCCTCTGTGAATCACAAAGTCTGGTACCTTCCTTGATTTGTCTTTAGAAATGACGATGATTTTTGGTGGAGTAGGATCATTGGAATCTATCTCCCAGGCAGAGTTGTCGTAGGAGAATTCCTCTGTTGCATTTTGCAGAGCATTTGTGCTCTCAGCTGTATCTCCCCATCCAGTTGGCTGGATATCTTCGAGCTTGATACGAGAGCTTTCGGGAGCGGTGTATTTGACCATATAGTCGTATTTTCCACTTGGTTGTCCCAAGGTGTCCCACACTTCTTCGGAACTGGAGGGGTCATCTCTCTCGATGACGTTGACCTCGGGAAAAGCATAGTTGATGAATTCAAGTCCTGTAAATGTTGCGAATTCATCTTCATGTTGAGTAGTTTCCAAATGACCTGAGTGTTGATCCCATGACATGGTGGGGACACAGGTATTCTGTTCGACGACGGTCAACTGATTTTCATTGCTCAGCTGACTTTCTTGCCCCAAGTTTCCTGGATAAGGTTGCCACATTGGCAGACCATCCATTGGGCCATAGTAGGTGTAGTCAAAATTGTCTTTCATCGGAGTGTCTTCCTCTAATGAATTTGGCGGAGCGCGGCATCCTTCCGGATCACAATCCCCGTAGATCATTTCGACATCTGATCTTGGTATAAATCTCGGACTTTCTGTAGGAAAGCAAAAAGGCATAGGCACCTCTTCCTGAGACATATAACCGTCCTCATTAAGATAGGATTTCCATTCTTTATCTGTGTCAGAGGGATCTTCCTCATTGATAGCATGTACTGCTTGAGACACTGGGTGGAGAAAGCCTCCACTGTGGAAGAAGTTTTGAAGGGGATGAAGACTTCCATCGTTGGCAGATGTCCGGGTATAGGTTGCAGAAAAACCAAGACCCTTCTTTGTTTTATTGTTAATGGGAATGACAAGCTGCCCCTATCCCGTCGTATCGGTACTCTCGACCGCTTTAATAGCATCTTTGTATGAGGAAATCGAGGTTCCTCCTTTGAATTGATTGTCCTTGCTCACCGACAATGCTTGGAACTGAGTTCCAATAACCTCCTCGGGTTCTATACCAGCAGATGATGACAAGTTACTCACAAGCAAGGCTTGTTCTCCACAGACTGTGACAAGTTGATCGTTTTGAACGAACTTTAGCTTTTGGTGGAGGGTTGAAGTGACCGCTCCAGCCTGATGTATCCAAGGTCTTCCTAATAAACAACTATACGTTGCCCGGATATCCATGACCTGGAAAGTAACTTGGAAAGTGTGAGGACCAATAGTTATGGGAAGATCAACTTCGCCGATAACTGTTTTTCTGGATCCGTTGAATGCTTTGACGACAATCTCACTGACTCTCATCGGAGGGCCCTTGAATGATAATTGCATCAAAGTGGACTTCGGCATAACATTCAGGGCTGACCCTGTGTCTACCAATACACTGGCTAAAGCATCGTCCTGACAGTTAACTGTGATATTGAGCGCCATGTTATGACGGCGACCCTCTTCGGGTAATTCCTCATCACTAAATCCCAAATTGTTGCAGGAAGTGATGTTAGAGACAATGCTATCGAACTGTCTGATTGTTACATCCTGTTCCACAAAGGCTTGCTCCAAGACTTTCTGTAGAGCCTCCCTGTGGGCTTCTGAACTGAGTAACAGTGATAACACCGAGATCTTTGAAGGAGTTTGTAATAGCTGATCAACAATGTTATATTCACTCCTTTGGATGAGCTTCAGATCTCATCATTATTTTTCGAAAGGTCGGGATTACTGGATTGACCGACTGGTGGATCGGGAGCTTCTGTCTGAAGTTCCTTTTCCTTGTTAACTTCCTTAACCCCTCGGTTGAAGATTCTACCACTCCGTGTTACTCGACTGATGTCTGCAATGTTCACAACGGAGAGTAATGGAATTTCCTTTCCATTTTCAATTATTGTTGCACCGTATTTGTAAGGGATTGTCTTAGTTGATTTATACGGTAGAGGTTCTGGTAGATAGATGACTACTGGAGCCTTTTGATTTTTCTGACCATCATAAGGAATCTTGATTCATTCCCGGTTGGGAACTTTAGATTCGTCAAGTAGAGGGATAATGGCAAAAACATCCCTGGTATGGTGATGACCAGAGATTGTGACAACATCCTCAACTTGCTCGGCAAGGTAGTTCGGCAACCAGTTGGTGGGTCCAGAACCCGGATATGGACAAATTTCTCCACGATCGACCTGACCCTGAAGAGCTGCTCTCACAAGGTAACACCCTTGGTTACTTTCCGAACAGACACCACAACTGTCATAGTTGTGTGGTGGCACCTGGCCACGCCCACTTTGAATACAATGTAACCTTACTAGGTTACCTTCCACTGATCGGACATCCTGACTCTGACGCTGAGTGGGGTTTCTATTACTGATACTAATTTGCTGAGTATCTTCATCCATATAGATTGGCATCCACCAATGATTTAACAAGTACTGAAGTGCCTCCTGGACAAGGGTACAACCTCGATCGTTTTCGCAACCCGCTTTACAGCTTTGATAGTCATGTGATATTAAGAATCCGAGTCGGACCTACTCAGCATGTAACTCTACCAGGTTGGTATTCATTATGCGAATATCGAAGATCTGAACCATGTTGATTTGATAGAAGTTCCTATCATGGTAGTCTTGGATCCATCCAAGATCCATCTGACGCTGGAGGGCCTCTTGTATGAAAGAGAATCCCTGTTTGTTTACCGAGAAAATCAGACAAGAACTGTAATCGTGCCGCGGCAGATTATGATACTGGCTTTGCCTTGAGTGCATCGCCACCAAGTTGACATTCATTGCACGGATGTCGTTGTTCTGAATGACGTTGGATTTCGTATAGACCATGTTAATTCCATGAACTCGGTGCTCTTGGATCCATCCGGGATCCATTTGTTCCTGTAGAGCTGCTTGCACTACCGAACATCCTTGATTGTCTTTAGAGCAGATATTACACTGATGATAGTTATGAGGTGACACATGGCCATATCCACTCTGTCTACAATGCATCTTAACCAGATTGGTTTTCAACAAGAGTACATCGTGAATTTGATAGACATCGTTAGTCTCTCCTTCTATCAAATTGACTGCAGCCTTCTCGTGTTGAGGCAGCGGGTTCGTGAGAACATTAGGATTCGTATCTTTGAAAGATAAGACCCCGCTCCTAACAAGCTTTTGCACGTCAGACTTGAAATTGAGACAAGTCTCTATGTTATGCCCTGGACTTCCTTGATGATAAGGGTAAAGTTTGATCCACCTTAAACCAAAAAGGCGGATTTTCCGGTACTGTAAGAGGAGATTTAGTCTAAATGTGCCCCTTAGCCAGTAGTAATGGAAACAGTTCTGCGTACGTCACGGGTCACGGGTATAGGATCAAATCCTGGTGGCCGTGTTGTACGGTTGTTGTTATATGGAGGACGAGCCTGCTGAAGAGGCTGTTGCGTCCTTTGCTGGTCAGGTTGGCTCTGCGCAACCTGAGGTTGATACGTAGGAATAGACGCAGGGTTGATAGCAGGAGTCACAGCTGCTACCGGTTGATAACGTCGTCTTTGCTTTCCGAGAGAGATATTCCCAATATCCTGCTCTTTTTTCTTAGGGAGAGCACTACCGTATTTTTTAGTACCGCTCGTCGATCCAGTGTCTTTTACCAAACGTCCTTCTCGAACGGCTTCCTCAAGACGTACGCCCATGCCGACCATTTCGGTGAAATCACTGGGCGCACTGGCAACCATTCGGTCATAGTAAAATGAGCTTAAGGTCTTTAAGAAGATCTTTGTCATCTCTTTTTCCTCAAGAGGTGGACAAATTTGAGCGGCAATTTCACGCCACCTTTGAGCATACTCCTTAAAGGTTTCCTTGTCCTTTTGTGACATTGATCTGAGTTGATCTCTGTCGGGTGCCATGTCCAAATTGTATTTGTATTGTTGGACAAAGGCAGTACCAAGATCTCTGAATGTGCTGATCGTAGTACGGTTTAAACCCATGTACCATTTGAGTGCAGCACCGGTTAAACTATCCTGAAAGTAGTGAATCAGCAAGTCCTGATTCTCCGTCTGGGCTGACATCCGCCGTGCTACATCACCAGATGGCTTTGAGGGCAAGTGTTACCCTTATATTTTTCAAAGTCGGGCACTTGGAACTTGTGCGGGACTTTCACATTTGGGACCAAGCAGAGATCTGCGGCGTCCTTTCCAAATAGATCCTGACCGTGAATGGCCTGCAGTTCCTTCTGCATTTCCAAGAACTGTTCCTGGAATTCATCCATTCTATCGAACATAGTTTCCTTCTTACCAGAAGGTGTTTGTGGAATCTGTCCTTCCGAGACAGTGTGCACCACAGGGGGTGGGACCGTGACTACGGCAGTGAGTCTTGGCGTTTTCCGAAGTTTGTAACCTCCAGGAGTCTTCAGTATGCCCCTGGCATCTTCGCTTTCCCGAAGTTTGTAACCTTCAGTCCCAACGGCTTCTGTTGTGATTCCCTGATCTTCAGTGATCGGCGAAACATATCCTTCCGGGAAATAGTTAACAGGCATGCCCCAAGGACGATCTTTCGGTATCTGATACCTAGGATCATACCTCTTCACTATGGGCATTGAGGTGATCTCTGAGATCACAGTTCTTTGTAGCTGAGCTTCTGCCATGGCTTGCATGTCGTTACAAAGCTTTCTCATATCCTCTCTCAGAGCATCGATCTCTTCTTTCAATTCTCTATTTTCTTCCTCAAGATCATCCATCTTTTTCTAACGATTGGCCCGATTATTATACGAATGAGACAGTTTGAGTCTAAAATCGAGACACAAACATGAGATTCGTAGGGAAGAAGAATACGCGATGTGAGAATGATGAATGCAATGATTATATTAATTGTTTAAGGTTTAATCAAAATAAACTTCAACAATTAGATTGCAAATATCAAACAGTGGGGAAACCCCTTTTTATTGAATTTAAAGGATTACAGAAACGGAAATACAGTAGATTACAAGGTGCAGAAATAGAAACCTAAACTAATGGGTCCAGAGTCCTCTCTGATGAGAAATCAGGTGCTGATTCTGGTATCTTCCTTTTCTTTGACCGGGGCTCTTGGGCCGTTGTCGGGTTGTCACTCCTTTGCCAGGTGAAAGGAGCGAGCAAATTCCTTTGGTCATCTTGATTATCTACAGCATGTTGCTCCAAAATTTCAATCAGAGCATCTTTTTCTTTCAGTAATTGCTGTATTTTGATGCACTCTATGTCGACGGTGCGGTACTTGTTCTTCTAAGACCTTCTCTCCCTTTGAATTTTGTTGAGAGTAACCTGAAGCTTTTCAGTTTCCGTCATGAAGTACATGACAGATTCCCTCGGCGGAAGAATTCCGTAACGAGGATAAGGCATCTTTAGCTTGAGAGCTCTAGTTTGTACCCAATGGAGATAAGGCTCCACCGAGACACATTCTGGTTTTCCCAGAGACTCTCGTCCTTTCTTATGAACATGCTTCCAAGCGTGTACTATTTCCATCTTGAGTGCTCTGTCGTTTTCTCCTTCTTTGAAGAAAAGACTTTCCAGATGAACACCCAGTGGGATGTGTCTCATCGGATATCCAAATTGACGGCGAACCAATACCGGATGGTAGTTGATTCCTCCTTTAGTTCCTATAAGGGGTACGTTGGGGAAATTTCCACAACGGTCGATGATTCTGATTCCCTCATAGATCCTATTACACCAATCTATATCAGAGTTGGTAAGAGACATGATCTTTTGCGACCAACTTAAGACACTCTTGCAATCCCAAAAAGCAGCAGACTTGGGCAAGTGAGAGATAAACCATTTGTAAAGCAAAGGTACACAGCATGTGATCTCCCCTCCACTGTACAAATTTCCCAAGTGTACAGAATGATACGCATCTGCGAGCAGAGTCGGCACAGGATTTCCAATGAGAAAAACCTTAATAACGTTAATATCGACGAAGTTATTGATGTTGGGAAACCAAAATAACCCGTAGGTGAGCAAGACGAAGATGCTTTCAAAAGCACTCACGTTTCCTATACTGGCAAAATATAGGGCCTTCTTTGTCAAGAACTGGGCTGGCAAACCTTGGATGCCACCCTTAGTGGTTATGTGAGTCCTAACTTCATACTCGTCCAAATGAATTGCTCTTGCAATAGTCTGATTCTTTGGAATTTCTTCCAGTCCAGAAAATGGAGCTCGATCTGTAATGTGTAGATCGATCAGGTGAGAATACTCCTCCAGTGTTGGTGCAAGCTGGTAATCCGGGAATGTGAAACAGTGATAAACCAGATCATAAAACTGAACGAGCGCATCCATGATTCCCTCAATCACATGGACTCTTAATAGTGGTAGCAAACCTCCCTGCTTGGCTCTGAAAGCCTCTGGGTTAGTGATCATCCTTGCTAACCTTCTCAAATCCTCTAGTTTTGGAACCTTGAAGGTATACTGGTGAGTTCTCCTTCTACCGAAATCCATTAGTGCAATCCTTTTCTCTGATATTTGCAATCACAGTTTTAGTTTAATTTGAAAAACAGAGAGACTAGAGGAGAAGATTTTTTGAATGTTTTAATGTTTTTTAGATGAATGCATGAATGCAGCACACAAAAACATAGAAAAAACATGGGGTCAAAGGGTCGTTGTCATGAAGTCAAGGCTCTACCCATCCCCAAAGGTTTATACTAGGGTGACTTTTGTACCTGTACGCATTATCATTAGCTCCTCCCAGGAAAGCAGAACAACAAGCGGATCGCCAGCGAGTTGTAGTGCAATCTTAGAGTAAGTGCCATTCACTGAGAATAGATCACCAGCCTCAAATGAGGGTAGTATCGCGTAACAACTATTTCCGATAGTTTCCGCACTACGAAAGGGTTTGGCTCCTCAGGTTCTCGGACTTAACAACCGGCCCATTGGCTAAAAGAGTGAATGGGTTGCGTTGGTCAGCCTCCACTGAGGTTGATGGTCGACCCTGTCGCCATCACTTATCTTAAGTGTATACTCATTCTTTCTACATACGGCATCACCCGTATTCCCATTAACAGAAAAATAAACATGTATAGCAATTTGGAAAAGCGGTATATATATTTGTCCTAGACATCCTAGACCTATGAGGCTAAGAATCCTAAGTTCTTGACAGAAAATGGGTTCCCCGGCGGAAGCCCCAATATGTGGTATTCACACAAGAGGTGAAAAAGGAAATCATAAAATTTTCCCACGGTGGGCGCCATTTTTTCTGTAGCGAGTGATTTTGGACGCGGTTCTTAAGCGCTGGTCGCTCTCTGCGGTTGAGCTTAAAACTATAGGTCGATTCATTTTTTATCCTATTGAAGCTGAGGAAGGAAGGGAAATAGATGTCTCCAATTAACCCTGCTTTGCATACCGATTTTAAATAGCGGTCTGTTAGGTTACGGATGCTATCAATGTGGGGGGGCCTTTGTACTGGTTATTTGTATTTTCGCCAATACTGGTTTCTTTCTTTTTATCCAGAAAGAAGGTTTCTGGCGGGGAACAAGGATTAGGATGTCAGGACGGATGTTTTTGAATTACTGCTTTTGATTGACGGAGACATGGGATTTGGGTTTTTTGTTTAGTGTGCTCGCTAAGATATTTTCTTTTGATCTTATGCCTACGTATTCCCGTTTACCGAAACAAGGAAATCAGAGCGTTCGTAGTTCCTCCTATTCTATGGGAGGAAATGATTGTTTTTGGTGTCTTGTTCAAAGCCCAAGACGTGAAGCGAAAGGTGATTTGTATCTTGTTCAAAGCCCAAGATGTGAAGCTAAAAGGTCTCAACTTTAGAGAGAATTTGTCATCTCTAAAGAGGGGGTTGTATGTCACAACTGTTTATAAAGAGGAATTACTTTAACCGGGATATGTGAATCCGGCAATGCCATAATTTCCTGAGAAGGGGTTTTTAACTTGAAGGAGAAGACTTTAACTCAGTGTAGAGCAATGCTATCTTTCCCTAGGAATTTCTCATGCTAAAAGAGGGACAGTGGCATGGATGTAGATGATCCAGAGGCTTGCCTTACAGCGATTAGATGAAGGGAGTTGTTTGATGTTTGTTTACTGTGAACGAGGCACAGTTTTGATGCTAAAAGGTTAATTGGATTAACCAGTGGTTTTCTTATATTAAGCCTAAGAGGAGGCTATTATGTGTCTCGAACAAAGCCCGAGAGAGAGGCTAAAAGGTTTTTACTCAAAGATGGAGTCTTTCGGTATCTCGTATAAAGCCCGAGATGGAGGCGATTGGACTCAACAAGAGAGTTTTTTTTGTATCTCGTACGAAGCCCGAGATGGAGGCTGTTGCTTGATTGGCTCAATAAGAACCTTTTTGTATCTCGTATAAAGCCTGAGATGGAGGCGAAAAGGGTGTCTGACTCAATGAGGGAGTCTCTTATGTGTCTCTTACGAAGCTCGAGAGAGAGGCTAAAAGTTGTTTGACTCCGCTGGGGGAGAATCATTGTACAAGGCCCAAGGGGAGGCCAGGGTGACTGTTTCAGTTGAGTGACAGATCCAATATACTGATTTTAAAAGAGAAAATCAGTTCTTATATGAGCAACACTGTACTCAAGGATTTGATTCAAGGATCAGGGATATTTCCTTCTCTTTGAGGATGTGGGAAATCTGAAGGGTATTGAGACTGTCCAAGTCTATGGGTTTCCTTCTTATTTAACGAAGGGTTTACTTGAGAATGTCTTTGAGACTCAAGAAAGTTAGACTGTCTAAGTCTAGAGTTTTATCTTTTGTACTATGCTTTGAGAAACAGTAGTAGACTCTATGAAAGGACGTTTCTATGCAAATGATTAAGTTCTGTTCCTATACCTCTAAGAGGTCGTCGGGACAATTTGTACGAAGCCCAAGAGGAGGCTGGAAATTTTTAAGAAGCCGATCGGTCCTTGTACGAAGCCCGAGAGGAGGCTATCATTCCCGGAGGAAGAGATCATTATACAAAGCCTAAGAGGAGGTTGTAAATACTTCTAAGAAGTTGTAGGGTCCTTGTACTAAGCCCAAGAGGAGGCGGGGTTTCTTTTAGGAAGCCTGTGGGTCCTTGTACGATGCCCAAGAGGAGGCCGATGCTTTTAAGAAGCCCGTGGGTCCCCAAACCCCGAGAAATTCAAGGCAATGCTATTCACCGAGAATAGATCAAAGTCAGGAAAGTTTGAGAATTTGGAAGAAACTCAAAGATGCCATTCACGGAGAAGACATTCATCTCGGGGAGTAGAGTTTCTTGACAATTCCTAATGAGGACAGCCGAAGAGAAGACTGTATCTGGTGATCCTATTGGGGATCTAGTTGTCTATTTCTACAAATAAACGAAACGGCGTCACCTAGTTCTAGACGTAGTTGCCGGGGAAACTCGAAATATCTATACTATTATTACACAGTTGATATGAGTTTATGAAAGAAAACTTACAGTGAAACAGCCCCACAATACAGTTATATGTATATGAAAGCGGTAAATGAAAGCAATAACCACTTACTCGGTTGTAGAGCTTCCATGCTGTTTGGTTAGTTGTTCAACAAAGAAAGATCGAAAATAACAGTATATTCAAAATCAAAGGAGAAAGTGCTTTGAAAAAGAAAGTTTTGGGGCTTACAGCTCAAGGAGAGGCCCAGGGTTTTATCAGTGAGCGCACTGTTTGAATTTATACAGAGGGACTTATACAAGTGACTGAGGCCCAAAATGTTTTCTGTACAAAGGGATGGGTCTTACACTCTCTCAAGAGGCCCAAAAAAGTTTTAAAGAAAAAGAGTGGGGCTTACAACACGAGGGTAGGCCCAGATGACTTTTCCGTTTGAAATGGCGATCGCGCGGAGGTTTTCTTTTAACGCAGAGCGAGTTATACAATAAGTGAGGCCCAAATGATTTTGGTTAAAAGGGGATTGGGTCATACACTCTATTAGAGGCCCAAAAGTTTTGAATGGGTCTTATAGCTCAAGGAGAGGCCCAAGGGTTATTTTGAAAAGGCGACGATCGCGTCGTTTGTTTTTGACGGTATCGGGACTTATACAATGCACTGAGGCCCAAAAATGTTTTGGTCAAGAAAGGATTGGGTCTTACACTCTATTAGAGGCCCAAAGTGTTTTGAAAATGATTTATGAGGGTTGAATTAATCCAAAAACCCTAATTTGTTTTCAAAAATGTATTTAATTGAATAAAAATTCAATTAAAATGATCAAAATTGTTTAACACATGGAAAACAACTTGTGATCTTGGATTAATGCTTCAAAAATTAAGTATTGACCTACAAAATAATTAGAAAGCATTAAAAGTTGCAAAATCAATGTAGAAAAAATATTTAATATGTCAAAAACAATTAAAATATTAATTCTTTTCAAAAATATCAATTATATGAAATAAATAATATTTTTGGGATTTTTTGATAAAATAAAATATTTTAACATTTTTGTGAATTATTAAAAAAAGAATCAACTCAAAATCATTAAAACTCAGAGACAAATTAATTTTTGAATCAATTAAACAAAATCACAAAATTCAAATATTTGAATTATTCAAAAATGGCGCCAAGAACAAGCTGAAGAACACGCGCGTGTTCTGGGTTTCTCAGATTTGCATTTTCTATCCAATCTCCCTAAATACTTGATTATATCATGCAATCCACATATCATAATGCTTGTTTCAACCTCACGATCATGTCTATGTCCATTAATTTCATTTAAATTAAACATACAATAAGAAATCATGAAAAATCCTCCAGAACCCTAATTTCTGCATGAAGGCTAGGATTTTTGATACACGATTCAAACAATGCAATTAATTGAGGGAAAACATTCCATGCATGATTATGAACATATGGCCAAATTATTGTGCGAGGAAATATGCATAGATTGAGAGATGACCAAGTATATGCTTACCTCTAGGCCGTGACAGCAAGTGCAATGTGGTTTTTGATTTGGAGGTGTTACAAATGAGTGGTGATGATCTGAACAGCTTCCCTACACCCTACGGAGTGTGTTTGAATGGTTGGACTTGATTGAAATTGGCTGGATCACTTTGTGGTACCTCAGCTGCAACTTGGTTAAAACCTTGAGCAACCAGCTGGTGATTTTGTGAAATTGGTGTTTCAGAAGTGATCTAAGTGTTTGATCAGCTCATATGTGATGTATGTGAGGTGTGTGAGTGATTGGTTTGATTGGAAGAGCTCTCAAACTCAAAACCCGATAGTGACTTGCCTTAGAAGGCAAAATTGGAGTGAAAGAAGAGATTTTGAGGAAAGCATCTGTTTGATGGCTTTGGTGTACTCAAACTGATCACAATTGAGCTCTATTTATAGTAGAGCAAGTTTGTTTTGCAAGGAATAGTGCATGGCAGCTGGTAAGTAGGTTTGGCCAATGTTGGCAAATGAAAATCCAAGTCTCCTCTAGCCATTGACTAGAGGTTAGGGCACAGAGCTTTGGTTCCCTTGGTCTTGGATAAGTCTTGACTGATTTCAGATGAGAATGGCTCAGTCCATGCCACCTTGATGCTTCCATTGAATGCTTCAATCCAAATTTGGAGTCTTGTCCCTATTTTGGCCATTCTAGGTTCAACATGTTATTTCTTGTTCCATGGATTTTGGAGGCTTGGCTCAGTGATTGTCCCCTTTAGATTCAATCCTCATATGTGTCCAAGTGGATAGGAACATTTGAATTTGGCTGATTTTGGCAAATCGAGCAAAATTGCAAATTCTGCCTTGCCTTGACAGATTTCAGCAAGGCAACTTGCCAATGTCATATCTCATGGTGTAAGTTGAATTTGGTAATGCTCTTGACCATTTTGGAAAGCCCTTAAATGATACAACAACTGTTTGAACAATTTTGGTTTTGATCTCTTTTGATTCCAAGTGAAAAATCCCTCTACATTTGGCAAAAAGAGAAGCAAAATCTGACTTAGTGAAATTTTCACTAAGTGTTGGAACAAAGTGTGATTTCTTGATTTTGATCACTCCATAACTCAAAATCCTTAATGAATTGGACTTACGTCTACTTGAAGTTTTTGTAGAGGGTAATGAGGGCTACAAATCCATCTTTGGATGAGAAAAAATGGCCATGTGGTTTAGGAGTTATGATCCTCTAAAGTTAGGGTATTAGTGGTACTTTTTCCATAACTTAGAAAAATTTCTAAGTTTTATGGTTACCCCTTTTACAAGTTATCCAACTTTCTTTGATTTTTCTTGATGAATGATGATTCAAATCATACATTAACGTCATTTTAGGGTTAAAAATCCATTTTGGTGAAAAATCTCAAAAAGTCAAAGTTGACTTTTGTGCACAGTTGACTTTTTATCAGATGAATTCCAAACTGTGCAATTCTTCATGAAATCATGTCCTTGACCTAAATCAAACTTGATGGACATGTTCTAAGGGTGTCCTAGGGTTTGGGAGCATGTCCTGGTCAAAAGTCAAAGTTACAGTTGACTTTTCTCGCGAAACCCTAATTGTGGTGCAGATGAACTTGAAACTTGTTGCTCAAGCTTCTTGGATTAATCCATTGTTCCAAATGGATCAATATACTTCATTAGATACCCTCAAATCATGTCTTGAGGTCTTGGTTCTTGATTTGTCCCAAAAGTCAACTTAGGGGTGAATTAGGTCAAGAAGCCCTAATTCCTGATTTTTGATGTATGCATCCCCTGAAGTCAAATTGACTTGATGCTTGGGTCCATGAGGTTCCATGGAGTACATTAGGTTATGTTTTGGATCATTGCCTTGTGCCCAGATGAAGATTTCCATCTGGAGGCCCTGGTCGACCAAAACCCTAATTTGGTGACACTGTCGATCTTGAGACTTAATCCACCTGAAAGGGAGCATCCTTGTGCTTAATCCTTAAAGTGGGAGTCCTTTTTGATCCATTATGGATGTTTGAGAGGTTAGACAAGTTGAAGATCATGTCATTCCTTGATTGATCCTTTGTCTAAGGCTCTGAGAGGGCTTAAAACCCTAATTTTGACTGTAGTGGATGCTCACCCATCTTTGGGGAGACTGATGAAGTATGATGGTTCCTCTATATTGTGATGATGATTTGCACAATGATGGGCAATCTTAGTGGTCAAAATTTGGGGTATGACAGTGCTAACTAACGTAAACTTAATTGCCCCTGTATCAATGATCTCTTAGACTTTATGCTTGAACCTGGTACAATTCTCAACATGGTGACCAGGTGCCCCAGGGTGGAACTCACATCTGACATTTGCATTAGGTCCCAAAGGAATCTTTGTTGAAAGGGGTCCCCCACTAACACGTTCAACTAGTTTGAGCTCAAGCGGATAAGAAAGCAACTGCGCATACGCATTAGAATGGGATCAAACTTCCTCTTAGGCCTCTCTGGCTTAGGATCCTCTTGGAGAGCAGGAAGTGATTGCCAAGGAGAAATCTCTGAAACTTCAGTTGGTGGAGGGGATTCCCGAGGCAATCTGTGATCTAGAGCAAACCCCACAGAGATGGGAGGAGTAAGAGCTTCTGTAGCAGAAAGTACATGATTGTTTTCCATTTTTATCACCGTATTCAAAATTTCCATGTCCAAGCCCATCTGAATTTTCATCTGGTTGACCTCTTCCTTCAGCACTTTCTGTTCTTGAAACAAAGCTTGCATCTTCCCCATAAACTGCCCCATCTGAATCTTCATTTCGGTCATTTCTGAACGGAGTTGTTTCTTGGCTATCCTCTGATTATCACAGGCCGATTAGTGGTGGCAGGTCAAGCTGGCTGTCCTGAAGATCGTACCAAGTCAGAATGAGAAATTCGCTCCGGAACACCTGTTATGCGTATGAGTATGAGAATGCAATGCAAAATGCCATGTTCGAATATTTCCAAGGAATCATTATGCTTTGATTCAAATTTGTTTTACAAACCACAAGAAATGGATGGAAATGCTCAGCAGTAAGTCTCAAAGTTAACGTCCCTTGGAAGTATAAGAACGTGTATGCGAAGATGATGATGCAGATGCAACATACATGGGATCAAGGTGCCACAATGCTCAATACTATTGTGCTACTGAATAGATAAGTTCACAGGCCTACTCTGAAGAGAATACCGGAATATCAAAATATTCAAATAACCAGAATACCAGAAAAACCAGCATATCAGCATAATCAGAATACCAGAATGCCAAGGTGCCAGAATAATCAGAATACCAGAATATCGGCATAATTAGAGTACCGACCTAATCAGAATGTCGGGATGGTCAGAATGTCAGAATACCATAAAACCAGGCTGATGAGTCCACACTGATAGGAAAACCAGAATACCGGGTAGGTTGAAGGTCACAGTCACCTGCAAACCTGTAAACAATCCCGCCCCTCTCACATGTGGGTACTAAGATCCTCAATATCACGGGCTCTCAGGTCGAGAAATGATGATACGTTCACCATTTCTGGTTTGGCATCATCATCAATCGAGGAGGCCTCAACTGATTCTCCAAAACGAAAGATCCTTAGCTTCGTAGGTTTGAGAAGCGATAGCACATTCAGCCCAAAGGATACAATGCTATCGCCAATCAAAGAGGTCGTCTGCTGATTCACTTCAAAAGGGAAGTCCTATAGCAAGTTCCCAGCATTGGGTCCTCGGATCGAGAATGTGCAATGGGTTTGCCACTGAACGTGGTCTGCCACTGTCACATCCCGGGAGGAGTACCGCAACTGAGTCATCGGGAATGGTCTCCAGAGTCGACAATCCCTCAAGAGAATACCTACTGGCCTGTACCAACGCACAATAGCGGGTAGCTCCTGATAGAACCTCGTCTGGTTGTGGGTCTCATGAACAATAATACATGGCCACCCCCATGCAAGCGTCACGACTATCCACTCTAAAACCTGTGTGTATGCTCAAGCCTGGGTAGTGGGCTCATCTCTCAGAACATCCCAACCCGCCAAACAGAAAACTAGCCAGCACCGCACAGTAATATCCAGTATGATAGTAGTAAAATGCAATAAAAACTGTAAATACAGTAAAATAAATAAAACAACAAATACAGTAATATATAACAAAATAAAGCACCAAAAAAACACCCAATGAAAAGGAACAGACAAGCGCTAGGATTGACTCGCTAAAGGGGATGGACCAGCAAGAGGTCAACCAAAGTCCCCAGCAGAGTCGCCAACTATCGCTCCCGAAAGATTCGCATCCAACGGTACAAACGCGAGAGTGGCGCGGAAAACAGAGTCGCCAACAATGTGTATTTATCCCAAGGGAGGGAAAGGAAACACCGCGTAAACTTGAGGGGAAAGGATAGAGCATGGTCTTGCGACCAAGAGATCTGGGTTCAGGAGTCGGTTACGCGTGAGGAAGGTATTAGCACCCCCACGCGTCCATCGTACCCGATGGGATCGACGCTTGCTTGTCTCGATCAAAGGGTGTCGTCAACTGGAACTCCGCTGCTGCTGGAATGGAAAAGGAACGGGAAAAAGGAAAAAGAAAGGAGAGAGAGAGAGAGAGAGAGCAAGAAACAAATGTATGGAAAATAAAAGATGTGCTCACATGGGCCATACCCCACTGCCTATGTATCTCATCGGGAACATGAGAATCAGAGCGACGTAGTTCCCCTCCCTAGGGGTGGATTGTGTTTTTTAGGGAACGACTTACGTTCTAGCTCAGGTGTTGCGGCTCGCTGAATCGAGACTTAGGCGTTACCTTCTTGTGAGAGAACGAGTAGGAGCACGTTCGTACGTTGAGAGTGAGTGAGATGAGAAAAGAATTCCCGAAGGAGAGACGTTAGTGTTTGTTTTTTAGACAGAAGTGTTTTTTAAGTTAGTTTGTAACTTGTATTGAGAGGAAGCCCCTCGTTCCCCATTTCCCACACATAAGGCTCAAGCGCAATACACGTTAATCTTTATTAAATGTTTTTTTACTTTTCTTTTGAGATGAGAAGAGAAACGACGCAAGGGAAACTCTAAAGGGAAACTAAGAGTCCTAATGTTATCATGCATGGATGTCCTATGGTTAGTGAGGTTTAGGAGAAAAGACTAACTAAAACCTAATGCTAATCCTACTCCAAGCTTAATAAAAATTTAAGTTGGACTAGGTAGCTCTAAGGGGAAAGGAATCCAAGACTTGAACAAGTCTTGAGATTCATGGGATGAGAAGGATTGAAATAGAAGAAATGAGAAGGAGAAGAAGAACTCAAATATGTGCACGTGTTCAATCATCAACATGTTGACACAATAGAGGTACAAAGCATTTAAGTACTAAACATGATGCGCAAACAGAGCCTACTTCGAGGTAGGGCTTCAGATGTACTCAATATGCTTCTAACATGGATACAATCCTAAAATGAGGCATGAAAAATAAAATTGAGATTCTAGGGGTACCTAACGGAGAAGTTCTGTTGCCTCTTCAAAGCTCACAACAAGCTCAATCCTCTAAGCTATTAGGCACTTCCATCAAGTAAGCAAGTCCAGTAGCCAAGCATAAAAAACAGCATCAACAACATCGCTTCAGTACAGCACAACAGTGTATTCCAGCAATCACCAAGAACAGCATTTACCAGCTTCTTTTTCTAGGACAGAACAGATGTAATATCCAGCATGACAAAATATCAGCATTTAACAGCATGCATGTACAGAACAGCGGTGTATACATCAGCATCATTTCCTACATTCAATCAACTTATGCACAAGGAGAGTTTAGCAACCAATGAGAATTCATATGCAATTTCAAGCATCAACAAGATCAAGCAAGCACAAATATCTCAAGTGTCAAAGCACAAACCTCATCTAATATCAACCGAGCCAAAATCAAAAGTGCTAACAAGAGAATCAAAAAGTTAGCAACTACTTAATAAAAGAAAGTCAATTAAAATTCTAATCAAAATCAACTAAGAAATTAATCGAAATCATCAACAAAAATTGATTGACAAAAATTCTAAACAAAACTCTAATTATCAAAACCTAATTAACCACAAATTTAAATCAAAGTCTAACAAGGAATTCTAATTAACAATTAATCAATCTACAATTATCCAAACTCAAAATATCAAGAATCTAATTAATCAAAATGAGATCAAATCAAACATTATCATCAAGTTAGAATTATCATTAAGATTAAAATGTGACAAAAATTAGAATTAATATAACATTAAAAAAAAGTACTAAAGCCAAGAATGCAGATTAGAATTAGAGGTGTAATCAGAAAAACACCATGGGCTCTTCTAAGCCCAGCCACATCAACATGGAAGGGGTGGCGCGAGAAATCTGAGTGTGGGAGGACAAGGTACCATGGGCTTATGAGTCCATCAATTCACAGCGCATGCCCGGTCCACTTAGCATTACTCTGGTTTTCATTTCAAAACATAATGGGTACACGAGAATATTCAGAGTCCATGAATGCCAAACGGTCAACACACAAGCAAGGTACCACATCAAGCATCATCAGCCCTGCTGCTCTTTGAATTTGAAAATGAAAGCAACATCCATCATCTCTTATCAACATCTGTCATAACAAAAGAAAATCAAAATGGAAAGGTGAGGCATCCGAAGAAGAAAATGTAATCACCACCGCGATTCAACATCGTCGTCGCCATCGTCTCGCATAAGAACATGAGCGCAACTCAACCCTTTTGTTTTGATCTCTCGTCGGGGCTTAAACTGAGTTTGTTTCAAGGTCTGCTTCAATGGAGCTTTCTCGCTTGCGATTTCCGCCGCGAGTTAGATCTCTCTCTCGATCTACTTTGTTTGCTTCTTCTCCCTCGTTCAGGTTTGTGTTCTTGATTCAGATTTGCTTTTACTTATAACTCTCTTCTGCTCCGATTCTGTTCTGATCTGATTCGGTTGGGTGATGGTTTGCTCTGTTGCGTCTGAAGGTGAGGTGGGTTGAAATGGAGAATAGAAAAATGAAGGTTGGAGTGTTGAAGGAGATGAGAACGAGATGTAGTTGTCTGAAGGTGTACGAGTTGAGGAAAATTTGGAAGGGTTTTGTTGTAGGTTGTTGATTTGGGGTGAGGTTTTGTTGAAAGGTCTGCTCAGAAATTGTTGGAAAAGAAGGGTTGATGAGAGGTTATTGAAGGTGGATTTGCGGTTCTGAAAACGGAGAGAAATTGGTGAGGTTGTTATGAAGAGCTGAGTTTTTTTTTAAGGTTGAAAGCCGATGAGGAGTATTTAGATGCAGCTGAAGGTTTTTTTGAGTGAAAGTTTTTCGGTCGCTTCCTTTAGCGTGAGGCTTGCGGATATGGAATCAAAAAAATGAAGTTGTGGAATCACCTCTTAGTGTATTTGCTGCATGTATTGATTATGTGGGGCGCGGGACTGCGTATTCGTACGCAGGATGTGCGTGAAAAACGGTTTCTGGTTTTGCAGCGTGTTGTTGTAATGGCGTTGTACGATCTTTGCAGGTAGCAGGTTGTTGAGGCATATTGGCCTGGTGGTCTGTGTATGATGGTTTGTTTGGAGTGTGCTGCTGACGGGTTATTGGGACGTGGTGAGAGTATAAGGTTGTGTGGGTCATGCTTATTTTAGCAGAAAGATTATTGTGAAAGGTTTGGGATGTAGAGGTGCGGTGTGGGATGGTTTGTGCTTGTTACAATGGCTGAAGGTTTTATGAATCATGCTTTTTGTGGAGGTACGGTTTACGTAACGGTCTTGGCTGCGTTGTTGTGTAGCGTGAGGTGCTACGGTTTTGGTTTGATGACAGGCTGGAAGAGGAATTTGAGGGTTGTGTAATGGAATTGTGAAATTGGTTGTTAAATGGGAAATGGATTAGAAATATGAATGGATTTAATAAAATGAATTATGAAAATGGGCTTAATGGATTTATGGTAGAAATTTGGTAAAAATGGAAATGGATATTAATTGGTAAACGGATATTGGTAAAAAATGGTTTTTTAATGGATATAAAAATATGGATAAAAAAAGATTAAATGGATATGGATTTTTTATGGATAAATGGGACTAAATGGATATGGGTTAAAAAGTGGTTTAATATGGATTATAAACAATGGATACGGATATTGGATTCAAAATGAATATTGAAACGGGATTTGGATAAAGAGTGGATATCTAAATGGTGTAGATAAATTGGCTTAGAATAATGGATATTGATATAAATGGATAATTGGAGATATTTGGATAATAAAAGAAGGAAATTAAAAATGGGTTCAAGAAAAATGAACGGATATGGATATTTGGAATTTAAATGAAAATGGATATTAACAATTGGATAATGGAAATGAATAATGGGTGTTATGGTAGAAATTTGAATTGGTATGGGTTATGGATTTGTACATGGACAAAGAGAAATGGTTCTAAAAAAGGATAACCACATTACACCAACTCCACACTTTTCGCAACATCACTATTAAATGCACACAACCCTTTATGAACGACTTGCAACAACAACCCGTCTGAGTGAATCTTTTTATGAATTTATGATCTTCTAGACTAAACCTCACATGAACCACTGCTTGTTGACCTGATGAAGTCTACAACTCAACCTTGAAAACAAACCCTAATTCACCTTGATGTACACTGATAAATCTTGAAGAAGATGGCTTGAACTGAGAAGAAATTAAAACCTGATTCACACCAATGAACCTCTGACCCAAAGCCTTTGATGAATCCTCTGAATAAGGCCAACAAGAAAAACTTTCGATCCCATGTCTCAAGAACCAATGCAAATGATTAATTATAAACTATGACCTAAAGATGCAAAAATGAGAAAGAAACATAAGCCAGAAAAAGGTAGGGCAAATTTTGGGGTGCTACACCAATGCTGCGTAGGCCCAACCTAATTTCCCTTCTATTCAGATTTTGTGGGGAACACTTTACCCCTTCCATTTTGTCTCATCACATAAACATTTTGTCTCTCTGACTCTCACAACACGCACAAAATCCTTGCTCCATTGCAACTTAGAAGCATTTAAAAATTTCTTGCTTGTTTCTCCAAATTAATCCTCTCAGCATAACAGGTTTGAATTCTTCATTCTTTCCTCTGTTCTTTTTAGAAAAATGTGGTCAGGGTTTGTTTGAGATATTGTTAAAACTTTTTTCTAGGTTATTTAACACTATGTGTAGCGTGCAATTTTTGTCGGTGACGCGACCACCTTATCGCACATGGGTTTCTCCTCACTGCAATGAGGAGGAGTGGGGTGCTACTTTCTAATTTCTTATTTATCCCGTGAAGCTGGAAGGGAAAAGGAAGCTATCTAAAACTAACCTTGCACGCAAATGTTTAACTGGACAAACACTTAAAGAGATTCGGGGAGTTCGGGGTCAGGTTATACAATGGGGAGTTGTCAATTACCCATCCTATATGTGGTTATCCATAGGTTGTTAGTTTTAGGTTCTGCTTTGTACTTGATGGTGTTTATCTGTTGTGGGTTGGGAAAGTTTCTTCTTTGGGAGTTATGAGAGAGAGTTTTTGATGATTTTGGTGAGGTACTGGACCTCAGTTTTGATCGGTGTGAAGGTACTGGACCTAGGGTTTTTGATTGGTATGAAGGTACTGGACCTAGAATTTTTGATTGGTATGAAGGTACTGGACCTAGATTTTTGGATTGGTATGCTCGCTAAGATTTCGCAATCTTATGCCTACGTATTCCCGTTTAATGAAACAGGGAAATCAGAGCAATCGTAGTTCCTCCTATTCTATGGGAGGAAAAAGATGTTTTGGTGCCTTATTCAAAGCTCAAGATTGAACCTAAAGGTTATTTGTGTCTTGTTCAAAGCCCAAAATTGAAGTTAAAAGTTTGACTGAGAGAGAATTTGTCATCTCTAAAGGGAGACATATCGTCTGTTTATCACAACTGTTGGGTGACTGATTATAATAGAGGGTTACTTTAACTAGGATATGAGAATCCAGCAATGCCATAATTTCCTTTATGGGGATTTATCCTGAAGGAGAAAACTTTAACTCAGTGTTGAGCAATGCCATTTTTCCTTAGGAATCTTTCATGCTAAGAGAGGGACAGTGGCGTGGATGTAAATAATCTAGAGGCTTGCCGCTTACAACAATTAGATAAAAGAGGAAGTTTACCAGGATAAGAGATGGACGACAGCTTGGATTTTGATTCAACAAGTGTGTCACGTATAACAGTTATCTGGGATTAGGGTTTGTTTGATTTGTTTGTTTTGATGTGTGATAACACAAGGAAATGTCTTCCTACAGAGAGATTTTGATTTCCTCTGAGGGGATGTTGATTTTTGTGTGCCTTGATCAAAGCCCAAGGTTGAAGCTAAGAGATTGATTGACTCCACTGGGGAAGTCCTTATACAAAGCCTAAAAGGAGGCTGAAAAAGGATGACTCAACAAGAGAGTGTCTATATATGTCTTGTACAAAGCCCAAGATTGAGGCTAAAATAGACTGACTCTTTTGGGGATATCATTATACAAAGCCTAAGAGGAGGCTAAAAGTTTGACTTTTTCGGGAAAAATATTTTGTCTGTATTGTACAAAACCCAAGATTGAGGCTAAAACGGATTTTGACTCCACTGGGGAGGGTTTGTATGTGTCTTGTACAAAGCCCAAGATTGAGGCTGAAAAGAAGACTGGCTCTGTGGAAAAGAAATCTTTACCTGTTTTGTACAAATCCCGAGATTGAGGCTAAAATGAGACTGACTCAATTGAGGATTTTTAGGTGTCTTGTACAAAGCCCAAGATTGAGGCTGAAAGAGGTTTGACTCTGCTGGAAAGTATTATCTGTCTTGTACAAAGCCCAAGATTGAGGCTAAAAAAGAGGATTGACTTTGCTTAGGGAAATTTATATTGTGTCTTGTACAAAGCCCAAGAATAAGGCTGAAAAGGGTGATTGGCTCAACAAGAAAGTCTGAATAGGTTAGCTCAGCTGGGGAAATTATTGTACAAAGCCCAAGAGGAGGCTAACTTTGCTGAGGAAAGGAAGGATCATTATACAAAGCCTAAGAGGAGGCTAGCTTTTGTTGAAGATTATTGAGATCCAGAGGCAGGTCCAAAATGGGGAATCAACTCTTGCTGAGGGTTACAGAAGAGTTGAGGTATCAGATGCATTGAGGTTCTGATTTGGGATATTGTTATACTGATGATAAGCTGACCCTGGCTAGGGAAAACTTAAGGTGAGAATTTAAAGATTGAGTTTTGAAAACCTATACAGGTTTCAACTCTACTGGAGATTAGTTAAATGACCAGGGTTTTTATCCTATGTTTGTAGGGAACTTGAGAATGTCTTTGAGATCTAAGAGGGGATTTAGACTATCAAAGTCTAGTGGTATGGAAGAGTTTATCTTTGTATGATGCCCAAGAGGAGGCGGGTGTTTTAAGGGATGAGAATCAACCCTAAATTGGTCTGAAGTTTTGACTCTGGAAAGACTGCTCTAGCAAAGGATGACTAAGTTCTGTCTTATACCATTAAGAGGTCTTTAGGGTCCTTGTATTAATCCCAAGAGAAGGCATGAGAACTTATAAGAAGCCGGGGGGTCCTTGTATAAAGCCCAAGAGGAGACGGGGATGCTCTTAGGAAGCCTGTGGGTCCAAACTTAAGAAAAGTTCAAGAAAAGTTTCACCGGGAATAATCTTTTCTTTAGTGAACGGTTTTAAGGTTTGAAGAAATTCAAGAGAGGTTTCACCGAGAATTAATCCTCTCTGGGGAAATGAATTTCTTTGACAATTTCTAATAGTGACAGTCTGAGAAAAGTTTCACCAGGAATAATGCCTTTCTCTTTGTTCCATGTTGTTTAAGCCCAAGAGAAGGTAAGACTGTATCTGGAATTCCTATGGGGAACTAGTTTTGACTGTATTAAAGAGTGACCAACTGGCTTTACCTTGTTCTAGACCTAGTTGCTGGGGAAAACTCTAAGCAGGTATACAAGTATATATACAGTTGATATATGACAAATATTTAAAAGGGTATGAAAGAAGGACTTACAGGTGAGCAAGCTTCCAGCAATACAGTTATAAATATATGAAAGCAAGTAAATGAAAGCTGATAAAACTTACAGGCGAGCAATCTTCCATTGTAACAGTTGTATGGTTAGTTGTTCAAGAAATTAAAGAAAGTTTTGATAACAACAATGAGTTTGAACCTAAATCAAAAGGAAGTTGTTTTTTGAAAAGATTGTTGGGGCTTATACTCAAGGAGAGGGTCAGATGAAAAACAGTAATCGTATCGTTGTTTTGAAAATTGTATCGGGACTTATACAATGACTGAGGCCCAAATTATTTATGTACAAAAGAGGATTGGGTCTTACACTCTATTAGAGGCTCAAAAGTGTTTAAAAATAAAAGAAACGGGGCTTACAACTCAGGGAGAGGCCCATATGGTTTTGTTTTAAAAATGGCGATCGCACCAAGATTTTTAAAATCGTATCGGGACTTATACAATGTGTGAGACCCAAAAATCAAATATTTACAAAGGGATGGGACTTACACTCTACCAAGAGGCCCAAAAGTGTTTGAAAATTTAAAATCGAGAGGAAACCCTAATCTTAAATTAAAATGTCATTTTTTCAAAGCAAATTTAAATAATAAATGATAAAATATCAAATATATTCAAAAACAAGTTGTACACTTTGAAATATATTTTGAAAAATCATGTTTAATCACATGAAAGCTTGAAATTCAATTGGTTTTGAAATATCAAAGTGGGAATTTTATTTAAAAATGTTTAAAAACAATTAAAATGAAATTAATTACAAAAATTCTAACTATATTAAATAAAATAATATAAATTGGATATTTTTGTAAAATAAAATATCTAAACATTTTTGTGAATTTTTAGAAAAAGAACCAATAAAAAATGAGTGAGAAATTAATTTTTGAAATCATTTAAATAAAATATCAAAAATTCAAATATTTCTAATATTTGAAAAATGGCGCCAACGGTTACTTTCTTCTTCCTCGTGACCGCGCCATGGCTGATTTGCATTTTCTCACTTTTCTCTTTGATTACTCAATGGTTTTGCACGATTCAAACACCAATCTTGTTCGCTTTTGAACAAGGATCACAACCATATAGATTAATTGCATTTATATTAAGTATGGGGTGAGAAATCAACAGAAAACCTCAAGAACCCTAATTTCAGCATGAACACAATGAAATTCCATACACGATTGATTCATGACAATTGATTGAGGGTTATTACTCTACATACATGCATAAACAAGATGGTAACTCAAAAATTTATTCATGATGCATGGATCATATAGTTTGAAGGGTTCAGGCTTACCTCTTGCAGCTGGTGATCGATTTTGGTGATGGAGGTGTTACAGCTAGGTTCCAATGATCTGGACAGCTTCCTTAGGTGCCAAGGAGTGTGTTTGAATGCTTGGAGTGGAATGAAATGAGCTGGAACTGGTCGTGGTACCTCAACTGCAACTCTGTCAAGAACTTGAGCAATTGGCTGGTGATTTTGAGAATCTGATGTTCCAGGTGTGATTTTGTGTTATGGATCACTCACATACGATGTACTTTATGAGATGTGTGTGTGATTGGTTTGGTTGGAATTGCTCTCAAACTCAAAACCTGATAGTGACTCAAGTTAGAAGGCAAAAATTTGAGTGAATGAGAGGTTTTGAGTAAAGCATTAGTTTGGGTGCTTTGGTGTACTCAAACTGATCACAAAGGAGCTCTATTTATAGTGTGTCAAGTTTGTTTTGGCAGCAATAGTGCGTGGCAACTACAGCAGGTCTGTGTCCAATGTGGATCAAATGGAATCTCAAGTATCCTCTAGCCATTGACTTGAGGTTAGAGCACATGTCGATGGTATTTTGGTTCAGAGATAAGGCTTGACTCATTCAGTTAAACTTGCCTCAGTTCATGCCACCTTGATGCATCGATTGAATGCATTGAAACAAAATTGGAGTCTTGGCACTTTTTAGCTCTTTTAGGTTTGGCATGGCTATAGGCAGATTCTTGGACTTTGGAGACTTGGGGATCAGATCATTCTCTTTTTGTTTTATCCTCAGATGTGTCCAAATGGATGACAAGACTTGGAGTTGTTCAAATTTGCCAAATCGAGCAAATGTACAAAATCTGCCTTGCTTAGGACAGTTGGAAATGGTGATTTTGAGGGATTCATATCTCCTTGCTCAGGTTGAGTTATGGGAGGCTCTTGTGCTTTTTAGAAAACCCACATATGATACAAAACATGTGTGATCATAGTTTGTTTTGAAACTATTTGGATCCCATTGAAAAATCCTCATGAACATTGATGTTCAAGGCTGGTAACTTAGACATATTTTCACTAAGTGTTGGAAAAAGTGTCATTTTCATGTTTTTGTCATTTTGATCACTCCATAACGCAAAATCCATAAAGAATTGGAGTTGGAGGTAGTTGAAGTTTTTGTTGAGTGTAGCAAGACCTACAAATCCAGCTTTGGATCACCCAAAATGGTTGCTTGGATCTCAAGTTATGGTCCTTGGAAGTTGGTACCAAAACCACTTTTATTCCATAACTTGGAAAAATTTTGGTTTCTCAAGGTTGCCCCTTTTGCAAGAAACCTCACTTTTCTTGATTTTTCTTGATGGATGATGATCAATATCATACATTAACATTGTTTTTGACTTAGGGGAACCATATTTATGAAAATTTCCAAAAAGTCAAACTTGATTTTGTGCACGGTTGACTTTTTATCGGATGAAATCCAAACTGTGCGATCCTTTGTAAAATCAAGTCCTTGACCTAAATCAAACCTAATGGATGGATTCCATAGGTGTTATAGGGTGCATTGAATCATGTCCCAAGGTTTGGGAGCATGTCTTGGTTAAAAGTCAAAGATACAGTAGACTTTTTCCTCAAAACCCTAATTGTTGTCCAGATGAAAATGAAACTTGCGAACCAAGCTTCTTGGATCAATCCATTGTTGTAAATGGATCAATGTGGTGTATTGGAGGCCTTCCAATCATGTCTTGAGGTCTTGGCTCATGCTTTTCCTCAAAAATAAACTTAGGGGTGAATAAGGTCAAGAAACCCTAATTCCTGATTTTTGGTAAATGCATCCCCTGAGGCTAAATTGACTTGATGATTGGGTCCATGGGGTCCCTTTGAGTATCTTGGGTTGTGTTTTGAAGCATTGGCTCATTCCTAGGTGAAAATTTTCATCTGGAGGCCTTGGTCGACCAAAACCCTAATTTGGTGACACTGGCGATCTTGAGGCTTGATCCACTTGGAATGTTGCAAATCTGTACTTGATTCTTGATGTGGGAGTCCTCTTGATCCCTTATGGGTGTTTAAGAGGTTAGACAAGTTGAAGATCATGTCATTTCTTGATTGATCCTTTGTCTAAGTGCTCTGAGAGGGCTAAAAACCCTAATTCTTGATTGTGGTGAATGCTCAACCATCTTTGAGAAGATTGATGAGGTATGGAAGTATATCCATATTGTGGTAATGATCCTCACAATGATGGGAAATCTTGGTGATCAAAATTTGGGGTATGACACTATGCATGTTCTAATTTTGTGATTTATCTTACTGTGCATGTGGGTTTTTAACAAAAAGTTTGAATTTGAGATTGTTTAGGTTTGAGTGAAATGACATTGAATGAAATCTTGTAAAAACATCAACTCTAACTTGAGTAATTATGTGGTAGATGTTTTTAATGGATATTTGTTTTGTATAATGATTTGAAATGGCAGAAATTTGGATATTGGAAAAGTCTCTGTGAATTTGTTGTTATAGGCAGAACCTGCAGAATGGGAATTCCCAGGGTTCGCCATGAGTTCACACAGCGAACCTGGGGAAAGTATTCGCCATGGCTTCGCCTAGACAACTTGTGGGCGAACATGACAAAATTTTTTAAAAAATTTGTGTTGCGGGGACCAGTGCTCTGACTCTTTTTGTTTTGTTTCCTCACTAATATAAATTATGTTTGGATGGCTGATTTTGTTTTGTGATTATGCAGATGGCACCTCCAAAGACAGTTTTGTCAAAGAAAATAAAGGTCGGAAGTTCATCTCGTCCATAGCCAATCCAATTTGATGCTGAAAGGTTTCGAGGAGCGAAGCAAGCTGCTCGTTACATGGCTCTAGAGAAGAGAAGAATTCTGCTTGAAAAGAGATTCAACCTCAACCCTCAAGGATCCTACCGAGCGGTAGTGGGAATCCTTCAAAGCAAAAAGTGGGACAAGTTGATAACGTCGGGTAACAGTTACAACGTAGAGCTCGTAAGGGAAATTTACGCCAATGCACTTCTAGATGAAAATGAGGTGTTTACTTGGACTACTATGGTTTGTGGAAGAGTGGTGAAATTTGATCGTGATACCATTAATACAGTTTTAGGTAATCCTTTATCCTTGAAGGAGAATGAAATAGATGAGTATGATCACACTTTGAGGCTTCATAGAGACATAGATGCCATTTCTAGTGCTTTGTTGATTGAGGGGAAGTCAGTGGAGTTGAAGCCGTCTAGGGTTGCTCAAAGGTATCGCAGGGAGGACATGTGACCTTTGGCTCAGCTTGTACTTCTGTTGGTTTTGACTAACATCAACCCAAAGTCGCACACTTCTAATATGCCAATTCCTATTGCTTATCTTGTCCACAGTATTTTGACTAATGTGCAGATTAATGTAGCTAGAATCATTGCTGATGAGATGCGTGCCGTTGTTGAAAGCTGACTTGGATCAGGGTCGAGGAAGAATTATCCCTTGGTATTTCCTTGTTTGATTATGGTGTTATTTATGCATGTGAGGGTTAAGCTACCCTTCCGTTGTCAGGTGACGATTCCTGCTGCGATCAATGATAGGTATATGGACATGTTTTGCAGACCAAAGGGATTTAGAGGAGGACAGACCTCGAGTGTTGATGTTGGTGCTGGTACTGATGCTGGCGATGCTTCTAGTTTGGGGATTGAAGGCTCCTAGTTCCTTGACCAGTTTCAGAGGGAGATTTGCAGTTACAACTTGGAGTGGATGGCGGCTACTCACTGCACCATGATTGATATACATGATTCTATGCAGGTACTACAACTGTAGTACAGGGAACCCTCTGTGGAGCACTCTATGATGACTAGGGAGACGTTCATAGCACATGTTGCGTGGCCTGAGGCCAGGCCACACTTTAGGGAGGGGACAGATGTAGGTGAACTGAGGACGCCGAGGAGGCTGGAGCTGGAGATGATGATGATGATGATGAGGCTGGTTCTATTTCTGGTTCAGTGGAGGTTTCGGGTTCTGGAGACGAGGAGGTTGAGCTTGAGGAGACCAAGTCAGAGGAGGATTAGTTTGTTTATTGTTGATTGACATGTTGAGCATGAACTTATGCAACTTCCTTTGGTTCTACAAAGTGAAGTTTTTTGTTAGCATTAGATCATTGCTAGTTATATTTATGTTTATTGTATTCTCTTATGTTGTACTTTATCCACTTGTTGGATTATTTTGGATTATATTTTTGTATGTACCACTTTTGGGTACAAATACTTTTGTTGGTGTTTTTACACCATTAGCACATTAATGTTATTATTATTATCAGTTGAATTCTTCAGTTACGAATGTTCAACTTTCGTTTTTTTACTTCCGTTTTTCTTTTATTAGGTTGTTAAGAGTTGAATTCTTCAGTTAAGGAATGTTCAACTCTTAAAGTTTTATTGTTGATATGCTTATTTGTGTCTATTGTTTATATGCTTATTTGTGTTTATTGTTGATATGCTTTTTGTTGGAATTTAATGTTTCCATTTTTTTTGGTGTGGAAATGTAAGAGCTTCTGGGATGGTGATGATAGTATCCAATGAAGATTCTCCCAAGTTTGGATGGTGATGATAGTAATTGATCATGTAAATGTTGGCAAGGTACATGGTTACCTCTTTCTAGGATGTTAGAATGTTTAAGTACTTCTTTTCTTTGTGCAAATGTAATTTTGTTTCTTATCGTAACTTTATTGAATGCTTGTATCACTTAGGTCCAAAAGCCAAAATGGTGAGAAACCTCCATTGTCTACTAAATGCATAGGATGACTGATAAATCTTGTTGAGTACATTTGATTCATGCTTTGTCTTGTGATTAATTTGATTTTGTGGATGCGATAGATATGATCAAGGTATTTGTTTATAATGAGCACAACCATATCCAAAAGTAACTTACCTGCGAGTAGTGAGAATTTGCTAACCCTGTTGAGCTTAATAGTTAGATCCTAGTTTAGTGATGAACTTGGTATTGGTACATATTGATAAAGATAGTTCATCATTGAATTGTGTAGGATTCTAAAAAAAGTTTCTTGAACCTTTGAAATTGGGCTAAATTGTCTTCCTTGCCTCAAAAAGCAAGGAACATTCAGTTAAGGTTTGGTTAAAAACCATGTTGGGGAGAGTGAAAAGAAAATGGTATGTTACTCAAAATATTTGAAAATTTTCAAACAAGCATGAAAAGAAAATGTGAATATGAATGTGAAAAACAAAAGAAAAAGAATGCTTGTTTGAATGAGAAAAACATAGAATAATTGTGCAAATGTGTTGGAAGGCTGAGCAATAGAGAAAAGAAAGTGTTGGATGGAGTTGTAATGTGTACATAGCCTTGAGTAAGTGAATGTTTCTTTTGCATTGGCAAATTTGAATCCATGACCTTATAAAAGCCCCTTTGTTGTGAACCTAACCAAGCTACGACCTTTAAAGACCTTAGTGATCTTCTTGCTTCCATAATTTCTTTATTGATTATTTAGATGATGTATGTATTGGTTTGTATTTGCATCATTTGTCGGATGAGTGAAATTACCCCGCGTTTGTAAGGGCATATTTCCTTCAATTCTTATTCGAAAAGGAGTGTTAGAGTGATTCGAGCATGATAATTTAGTTGTTACTTGAAGCATTGTTTCATATTTGTTTAAGAACTAAATTCTTTTGCATTGTTCGATTCTAGGAAGTTGTAATAATTGCTTGTGTACATTTGTTTTTCATTTGAACCATTAATCCATTCTTGGTTGAATTAAATGCTTGAGCAAATCCTCTTGTGTTCAATGAGAGGCATACTTTGCTTGAGAATCTTGCTTTAAATTAATCATTTATAATTGGAATTTTTCAACTCTTTTGTGTTGATTTATTGGATTTGCTACATGAAAGCATGATATTTTTCAATTGTTTGAAAATACCTTTGGTACCTTTGATTTGTGTGTTATTGTGCAGAAAGTAGGCATTAAATCATCAAAGTGTGAGACACAAGAAATTGGACAAGGTTGCCAAAGGAAGAGAAGAATACCTGTAAGTTCGATGGGCGAACAAGCCAGCGAATGTTCATTGTGGCAACGCGTCAGTGAAGAACCAGCGAAGCATCCTAGACTTGAGGCAGTAGCTAATGGACCATAAGTTCGTTGTGCGAACTTGTAGGTAAAATAGTTCGCAGTTCAAATAATTGTTCGCACGATAAACTTCAGAGTTTTCTCAGGGGAGGTTTAACTGTTTAGAGGCACTTTAGGTGCCTAATTTGATGTTCGCTAGGCGAATAATCTGTTCGCAATGCGAACATGACATATCCTAAATGTATTATATAAGTACTTTTGATCCTTTTTGGGGATCATAAACCACTTTTACACACCAAAACCAGATTTTCTGAGATTTATTCACCAAAGGGTGATATTTTACAACTAGAAGCTGGATTCGCATCCGAGTTCGATTATTCGACGTGGATGCTCATTCATCTCCTCCCGAAACTTGTGAATCAAGCTACCATGGTTAGTATAGCTAAATCACCTTTGTGTCAAGATTAGTTGTAGATAATCCATACTTTTGTATGTATTTCTCTTGATATGTTGTATGTGAACAAGTTGATGATGAATATATGGTGAAAAACCTTGTTTTTATGGTATATTTGTGTTGGATCATTTTTGAGAGATATGTTTCAACTATTGACCTAGCTTTTTCATCTTTGAACAAACAAATTCTAGAGATAGGTTTGTGAGTTGATATTCACTAATATCAATCTTTTAATATTATCATATTGATAGTTAGGTTGAGAGATCATCTAAGGATCAATATGATCAAACTCACAATTTGTTTTAGAGATGAAACATCTTGAGAGGATATGTGATTATATTTATTGTTAATAAGTTCACATGCTTTATTAAGAAAATATGTATGAAATGGATTATCGAGCCCTAATCTTGACATGTTTTTATCAATAGATTTAAAATAAAATACTCTTTTACCGTTGCTTATAACTTTTCATGTAATCGTTACGTTACGAAACCAAAACAAACATCTTTTATGTTCTATGTTTAAAATAATTCCAACGGTAGAACGGCGGTAATATCAACCAATCCCTGCGGATACGATAAAAAAACCACACTAATATTGTTTTAACATAAACACAGTGATCGAACTGGCTCCTAGTGAAACCAATGTGTGCCATGAACTTGTCGAATCTCCTGTTCCACTGTCGAGGGGATTTTTTTAGGCCATACAAAGATCTATTCATCTTGCACACATAATCTTCCTTATCCTTTTCTGCATACCCTTCAGGTTGACGCATCAGGATCGTTTCGTCTAGATCACCATACATAAATGTTGTCTTCACATCCATTTGCTCGAGTTCCAGGTCGAACTTTGCCAACATGGCTAATAGCATTCTAATTGATCTATGCTTTACAACAGGTGATAACACATCATTGAAGTCAACACCTTATTTCTGAGTGAACCCCCTAGAAACCAACCTTGCCTTAAAGCGCTTTGACATCACTCCTTCGATTCCTTCCTTTACCTTGAAAATCCACTTACAACTGACTAACCTTGCTCTTGCAGGTTTCTCAACCAGCTCCCAAGTGTTATTATCATGAAGAGATTTCATCTTGTCATCCATGGATTTTCGCCATTTAGTCTTATTTCGACTCCTCATAGCTTCCTTGTAATCTTTAGGTTCTTCCTTAAGTACCTCACTTGCAGAGATTAAGGCAAAAGCTATAAGATCTGCATAACCAAGTCTTTGAGGTGGCTTGATGACTCTTCTCGACCTATCTCTTGCCAGTAGGTAGTCATCGATAGTTCCCTCAGTCTCTTCAGCATCTTGCTCTTCTTCTTCGACTTCATCTGGGTTATGCACTTCAACATCACTATGCTCCACCTCAATAGGAATCTCTACCTGTTCCATCTCCTCTTCAGAGATTTCTACACTTTGACCAACATCACCAGTTTTCTTGAATGCCATCTCGACTTCATTGAAAACTACATCACGACTTGTGATGCATCTTCTGTGACATGGCTCTAGGCACCATAGCCTATAACCTTTGACTCCCTCGGGATATCCAAGGAACATGCATCTCAGAGCTCTAGGTTCTACCTTGTCTTGCCTAATGTGAGCATAGGCTAAACAGCCAAATACTCTCAGTTTGTCAAGATATGGTGGTTGACCCGACCAAACTTTTTCAGGTGTCTTCATTCCCAAGGCAGTCGAGAGACATTTATTTACCAAATAAGCTGTTGTGAAAGTAGCCTACGCCCAAAACACCTTCTTTAATCCAGCACTAACCAACCTGCATCTAACCTTTTCAAGGAATGTTCGATTGAATCTCTCTCAGCCAAGCCATTTTATTGAGGAGTACCTTCTACAGTCTTATGCCTTGCAATCTAAGACTCTACACAGTAATTGTCGAAAGCTTCATTGCAGAACTCAAGGCCATTGTCGGATCTCAACCTCTTAACCTTTCTGCCAGTTTGAGTTTCGACCAAAATCTTCCAACTTTTGAAATTCTCAAAAGTTTCATCCTTAGTCTTCTGAATGAATACCCATAATTTTCTGGAATAGTCATAAACTATGGATAGAAAATATCTTGCACCTCAATATGAAGGATTCCTTGCAGGCCCCAAAGATCAGCATGAATGTAATCAAGGGATCCATGTGTTTTTTGTTTACCTTTGTTAAACTTCACCCTACAGGATTTTCCAAATACATAAGGTTCACAAAACTCCAACTTCTCGACTTTGTCACCACCTAACAGGTTCTGTTTCCCCAATTCAACCAGGCCTCTTTCGCTGACATGACCCAATCTCATGTGCCATAATTCTGTCTTCGACACTAGTTTCATGGATACAAAATCTACTGAACCACTTACAACCTCAGCCTCAAGGGTATACAAGCCTTGTTTCTTCATGCCTCTCAAGACTTCCTTCGACCCCTTCATGACTTTTAGGATACCTTGCTCTCTTTTGAGGACATATCCTTTCTTGTCGAATTCACCAAGAGAAATCAAATTCCTCTTAAGGTCAGGTATATACCTACCCCTAGTCAATAGCCTTATTGACTCATCATGGAGCTTGAATCTCATAAATATAATACCTGCAATCTTGCAAGCATTATTATTTCCCAACAACACTGATCCACCATGATCACATAATTCTTCAAACATGTCCTTGTTTGGAGTCATATGCCAAGTACATCCTAAATCCATAATCCACTCTTTGCAAGAGTTGCTACTCAACACCACAAGGACATCAGATGATTCATAATCATCTTGCACAATAGCTGCATTGCCATTGTGCTTACCTCCATGATTATTTAGGCACTCAGGGCACATTTTTCTTGTGTGACCCTCCTTCTTACAGTGATAACACTTAATTCCATAAATATCACCACCATAAGATTTCTGCTAAGTTTTACCTTTCTTATTCTCAAACCTACCATATTTCTTCGAGGATTTCCCCTTCACGAACAACCCTTCACCAACTGATGATGGTTTCTGCTCCTTTTTTTCGCTCAAATTCTTCGAATACAAGGCTGCTTGAACTTCTTCAAAGGTCAGGGACTCTTTTCCATACAAGAGGGTTTCTTTGAAGTGAGCATGCAACTTAGGTAAAGAACACAACAATAACAAAGCTTGATCTTCATCATTGATGGTAACATCAATATTTTCAAGATCAATAATCAGTTTGCTGAATGTATCCAGCTGCTCCATCAACGTTTTATCTTTATTTATCTTGAATGAATACAAAGTTTGCTTTAAGTACAAACAATTCACCAAGGACTTTGTCATATACAATCCTTCGAGTTTCAGCCAAACACCAGTTGTCGTCGTCTCCTTTGAAACCTGCCTGAGAACCTTATCACCAAGACTCTGAACAATTCCACTGTGGGCTTTCTCGATCATCATTGTCTTTTCCTTCTCCTTCAATGCAGCATCCATGACATCTTCTCCCTGTCATACCCCAAATTTTGACCACTAAGATTTCCCATCATTGTGCAAATCATCATCACAATATGGGTGAACCATCATGCCTCATCAAACGCCTCAAGGGTTGTTGAGCATTTACTACAATCAGAATTAGGGTTTCAAGCCCTCTCAGAGTTCTTAGACAAATGATCAATCAAGAAATGACATGATCTTCAACTTGTCTAACCTCTCAAACATCCACAAAGGATCAGAAGGACTCCCACTTCAAGGATTAAGCACAAGGATGCTCCCTTCTAGGTGGATCAAGCCTCAAGATCGCCAGTGTCACCAAATTAGGGTTTTGGTCGACCAGGGCCTCCAGATGAAAAATTTCATCTGGGCACAAGCCAAAGATCCAAAACATAACCTAATATATTCCATGGAGCCTCATGGACCCAATCATCAAGTCAATTTTGCCTCAGGGGATGCATTCACTAAAAAATCAGGAATTAGGGTTTCTTGACCTAATTCACCCCTAAGTTGACTTTTGGGACAAATCATGAACCAAGACCTCAAGGCATTATTTGAGGGTCTCTAATATACCATATTGATCCATTTGAAACAATGGATTAATCCAAGAAGCTTGAGCAACAAGTCTCAATTTCATCTGCACCACAATTAGGGTTTCGCGAGGAAAGTCAACTGTAACTTTGACTTTTGACCAGGACATGCTCCCAAACCCTAAGACATGATTCAATATACCCCATGACACCCATGGAACATGCACATCAAGTTTGATTTAGGTCAAGGACATTATTTCCTGAAGAATTGCACAGTTTGGAATTCATCTGATAAAAAGTCAACTGTGCACAAAAGTCAACTTTGACTTTTTGAGATTTTTCACCAAAATGGATTTTTAATCCTAAAATTATGTTAATGTATGATTTGAATCATCATTCATCAATAAAAATCAAAGAAAGTGGGATAACTTGTAAAAGGGGTAACCATAAAAACTTAAAAAAATTTCTAAGTTATGGAAAAAGTGACACTAATGTACCAACTTTGGAGGACCATAACTCTTAAACCACAAGGCCATTGTTCCCCATTCAAAGCTTGATTTGTAGATCACATTGCCCTCTACAAAAGCTTCATACTGGCCTATGTCCAAATTCCTCATGGATTTTGAGTTATTGAGTGATCAAAATCAAGAAAAGTCACTTTGTTCCAACACTTAGTGAAAATTTCACTAAGTCAGAATCTGCCTTTACTTTTTTCCAAATGTAGGGGGATTTTTCACTTGGATTCAAAAGAGATCAAAACCAAACATATTCAAACAGTTGTTGTATCATGTAAGGGCTTTCCAAAATGGCCAAGAACATTACCAAATTCAATTTGAGCCATGAGATATGACATTGGCAAGTTGCCTTGCTGAAATCTGCCAAGGCAAGACAGATTTTGCACTTTTGGTCGATTTGCCAAAATCAGCCAAATCCAAATGCTCCTATCCACTTGGACACCTCTGAGGATTGAATCTAAAGTGGAAAATCACTGAGCCAAGCCTTCAAAGTCTTTGGAACAAGAAATAGCATGTTGAACCTAGAATTGCCAAAATAGGGACAAGACTCCAATTTTGGATTAGAGAATTCAATGGAAGCATCAACGTGGCATGAACTGAGCTCTTAGCAACTGAATTCAGTTAAGACTTATCCAAGACCAAGGGGACCAGCAGCCTGTGCCCTAACCTCTAGTCAATGGCTAACTTGGATTTTCATTTGCCAACATTGGCCAAACCTACTCAACAGTTGCTATTCACTATTCCTTGCAAAAAAAACTTGCTCTACTATAAATAGAGCTCAATTGTGATCAGTTTGAGTACACCAAAGCCATCAAACAGATGCTTTCCTCAAAATCTCTTCTTTCACTCCAATTTTGCCTTCTAAGGCAAGTCACTATCGGGTTTTGAGTTTGAGAGCTTTTCCAATCAAACCAATCACACACACACCTCACATACATCATATAGAAGTGATACAAACACTCACATAACATCTGGAACACAGATTTCACAAAATCACCAGCCAATTGCTCAAGTTCTTGACAGATTTGCAGTTGGGGTACCATCTCAAGTTCCAGATCATTTCAATCCATTCCAAGCATTTATACACACTCCATGGCACCTAGGGACGCTATCCAGATCATTGGAACCTAGCTGTAACACCTCCAACACAAATCACAATCACCAGCTTCAAGTGGTAAGCATGAGCTCTTCTAACTCTATGATCCATGCAATTTTTGCTGCACAATAATTTGGCCATATGTTCATAATCATGCATGGAATGTTTCCCCTCAATTAATTGTATTGTTTGAATCGTGTATCAAAAATCCTAGCCTTCATGCAGAAATTAGGGTTCTTGAGGATTTTTCGTGATTTCTTGTTTTATGCTTAATTTAAATGAAATTAATTGTCATAAACATGATCGTGAGGTTGAAACGAGTTGATTGGTATGTGGATTGCATGATATAATCAAGTATTCAGTGAGATTGGAGAGAAAATGCAAATCTGGGCAAACCCAGAACACGCGCGTGTTCTTGGTGTGTTCTTGGCGCCATTTTTTGAAAATTCAAATATTTGAATTTTGTGATTTTATTTAATTGATTCAAAAATTAATTTCTCTCTGAGTTTTAATGATTTTGAGTTGATTCTTTTTTTAATAATTCAGAAAAATGTTGAAATATTTTATTTTCCCAAAAAATCCCAAAAATATTATTTATTTTATATAATTGATATTTTTGCAAAGAATTAATGTTTTAATTGTTTTTAACATTTAAAATATTTTTTCCACCTTGATTTTGCAACTTTTAATGCCTTCTAATTATTTTGTAGGTCAATACTTAATTTTTGAAGCATTAATCCAAGATCAAAATTTGTTTTCCATGTGTTAAACAATTTAGATCATTTTAATTGAATTTTTATTCAATTAAAACATATTTTGAAAACAAATTAGGGTTTTTGGATTAATTCAACCCTCATAAATCATTTTCAAAACACTTTGGGTCTCTAATAGAGTATAAGACCCAATCCTCTTTTTTTTTACCAAATCATTTTTGGGCCTCAGTGTACTGTATAAGTCCCGATACCGTCAAAAACAAACGGCGCGATCGTCGCCTTTTGAAAAATAACATTTTGGGCCTCCCCTTGAGCTATAAGACCCATTCAAAACTTTTGGGCCTCTAATAGAGTGTAAGACCTAACCCCCTTTTAACCAAAACAATTTTGGGCCTCACTTATTGTATAAGTCCCTCTGCGTTAAAAGAAAACCTAGGCGCGATCGTCATTTTTAACGAAAAATTATCTGGGCCTACCCTCGTGTTATAAGCCCCACTCTTTTTCTTTAAATCTTTTGGGCTTCTTGAGAGAGTGTAGGACCCATCCCTTTGTACAGAAAACCTTTTTTAGCCTCAGTCACTTGTATAAGTCCCTCTGTACAAATTCAACAGTACAATCACTGATAAAACCTTGGGCCTCTCCTTGAGCTGTAAGCCCCAAACCTTTCTTTTTCAAAGCACTTTCTCCTTTGATTTTGAATATACTGTTGTTTTCAATCTTTCTTTGTTGAACAACTAACCAAACAGCATGGAAGCTCTACAACCGAGTAAGTGTTTATACGCTTTCATTTACCGCTTTCATATACATATAACTGTATTGTGGGGCTGTTTCGCTGTAAGTCTTCTTTCATAAACTCATATCAACTGTGTAATAATAGTATAGATATTTCGAGTTTCCCCGGCAACTACGTCTAGAACTAGGTGACGCCGTTTCGTTTATTCGTAGAAATAGACAACTAGATCCCCAATAGGATCACCAGATACAGTCTTCTCTTCGGCTGTCCTCATTAGGAATTGTCAAGAAACTCTACTCCCAGAGATGAATGTATTCTCCGTGAATGGCATCTTTGAGTTTCTTCCAAATTCTCGAACTTTCCTGGCTTGATCTGTTCCTCGTGAATAACCTGTCTTGAATTTCTCGAGGTTTGGGGACCCACGGGCTTCTTAAAAGCATCGGCCTCCTCTTGGGCATCGTACAAGGACCCACAGGTTTCCTAAAAGCAACCCCGCCTCCTCTTGAGCTTAGTTGTAGCGAGGGATTTTGGACGCGGTTCTTAAGCGCTGGTCGCTCTCTGCGGTTTGAGCTTACTACAGGTCGATTCATTTTTTATCCTATTGTGAGCTGATGAACGAAGGGAAATAGATGTCTCCAATTAACCCTGCTTTGCATACTAAGTTTAAACAGCGGTCTGTTAGGTTACGGATGCTATTAATGTAGGGGGCCTTTGTACTGGTTATTTGTATTTTCGCCAATACGGTTTCTCTCTTTTTACCTTGACAGAAGGTTTCTGACAGGGAACAAGGATTAGGATGTTAGGACTGATGCTTTTTGATGTGAGAGTATGGGATTTGGGTTTTTTGTTTAGTGTGCTCGCTAAGATTTTTCTTTCAATCTTATGCCTACGTATTCCCGTTTACCGAAACAGGGAAATCAGAGCGTTCGTAGTTCCTCCTATTCTATGGGAGGAAATGGTATTTGGTGTCTTGTTCAAAGCCCAAGACGTGAAGCGAAAGGTGGTTTGTATCTTGTTCAAAGCCCAAGATGTGAAGCTGAAAAGTCTATTTGTATCTTGGTCAAAGCCCAAGATATGAAGCTAGAAGGGTGTTGACTTAAAAGAGAATTTGTCATCTCTAAAGAGGGGGTTGTATGTCACAACTGTTTATAAAAAAGAATTACTTTAACCCAGATGTGTGAATCCAGCAATGCTATAATTTCCTTTATAGGGGATTTCCAACCTGAAGGAGAAGACTTTAACTCAGTGTAGAGAAATGCTATCTTTCATTAGAAATTTCTCATGCTAAAAGAGGGACAGTGGCGTGGATATAGATGATCCAGAGGCTTGCCGCTTACAGCGATTAGATGAAGGGGAAGGAGTTGTTGATGTTTGTGTACTGTGAATGAGGCACATTTTTGATGCTAAAAGGTTGATTGGATCAACCAGTGGTTTTCTTATATAAAGCCTAAGAGGAGGCTAATATGTGTCTCGTACAAAGCCCGAGAGAGAGGCTAAAAAGGTTTTGACTCAACGAGGGAATCTTTTGGTATCTCATATAAAGCCCGAGATGGAGGCTATTTGACTCAACAAGAGAGTTTTGTGTATCTCGGACGAAGCCCGAGATGGAGGCGAAAGGGGTGATTGACTCAATGAGGGAGTCTCTAATGTGTCTCGTACAAATCCCGAGAGAGAGGCTGAAAGTTGTTTGACTCCACTGGGGAGAATCATTATACAAAGCCCAAGAGGAGGCTATTGGAACTGTTTCAGTTGAGTGACAGGTCCAGTATACTGATTTTGAAAGAGAAAATCAGTTCTTATATGAGCAACACTGTGTCATGGATTTGATTCAAGGATCTGGGTTGTTCCCGTTCTTTAAGGAAGCGGGAAATCCGAAGGGTATTGAGACTGTCCGAGTCTACGGGTTTCCTTCCTATTTAACGAAGGGGTCACTTAAGAATGTCTTTGAGACTCAAGGAGATTAGACTGTCCGTGTCTAGAGTTTCATTTTTTGTACTATGCTTTGAGAAATAGTAGTAGACTCTTTGAAAGGACTGTTCTATGAAGATGACTGGGTTTTGTTCCTATACCTCTAGGAGGTTGTCGGGACAATTTGTACGAAGCCCAAGAGGAGGTTGGAAACTTTTAAGAAGCCGACCGGTCCTTGTACGAAGCCCAAGAGAAGGCTATCATTCCCGGAGGAAGAGATCATTATACGAAGCCTAAGAGGAGGCTGCGAATACTTCTAAGAAGCCGTAGGGTCCTTGTACTAAGCCCAAGAGGAGGCGGGGTTGCTTTCAGGAAGTCTGTGGGCCCTTGTACGATGCCCAAGAGGAGGCCGATTGCTTTTAAGAAGCTGATGGGTCCCCAAACCCCGAGAAATTCAAGGCAAGCTATTCACAAAGAATAAATCAAGTCAGGAAAGTCCGAGAATTTGGAAGAAACTCAAGAGATGCAATTCACGGAGAAGAGATCATCCCTGGGGAGTAGAATTTCTTGACAAGTGCTTTTAAGAAGCCTGTGGGTCCCCAAACCCCGAGAAATTCAAGGCAATCTATTCACAAGGAATAGGTCAAGTCAGGAAAGTTCGAGAATTTGGAAGAAACTCAAGAGATGCAATTCACGGAGAAGAGATCATCCCTGGGGAATATAGTTTCTTTGACAACTTCTATGAGTGACAGTCTATGAAAGGGTTCACAGAGAATGCTGCCTTTCATATCTCCATATTGTTTAACCCCAAGAGGATGGAAGATTGTGTCTGGTAATCCTATGGGGATCTAGTTTAGACTATTTCTAAGAGTGATCAACGGGCTTAATGCTAGACGTAGTTGTCGGGGAAACTCTAAATATTTATACTATTATTACACAGTTGATATGAGTTTATGAAAGAAGACTTACAGTGAAACAGCCCCACAATACAGTTATATGTATATGAAAGCGGCAAATGAAAGCAATAACCACTTACTCGGTTGTAGAGCTTCCATGCTGTTTGGTTAGTTGTTCAACAAAGAAAGATTGTAAACAACAGTATATTCAAAATCAAAGGAGAAAGTGCTTTGAAAAGAAAGATTTGGGGCTTACAGCTCAAGGAGAGGCCCAGGGTTTTATCAGTGAACGCACTGTTTGAATTTGTACAGAGGGACTTATACAAGTGACTGAGGCCCAAAAAGGTTTTCTGTACAAAGGGATGGGTCTTACACTCTCTCAAGAGGCCCAAAAATTTTTAAAGAAAAAGGGTGGGGCTTATAACATGGGGGTAGGCCCAATTGATTTTTCGTTTAAAAATGGCGATCGCGCCGAGGTTTTCTTTTAACGCGAAGGGACTTATACAATAAGTGGGGCCCAAAATGTTTTGGTTAAAAGGGGGTTGGGTCTTACACTCAAATAGAGGCCCAAGTGAGTTTTAAGAAAATAAATGGGTCTTACTACTCGAGGGTAGGCCCAGGGTTATTTTGAAAAGGCGACGATCGCGCCGTTTATTTGAAAATATACAGAGGGACTTATACAACGAATAAGGCCCAAAATGTTTTCTGTACAAGGGAGTTGGGTCTTACACTCTAATAGAGGCCCATGAGTGTTTGACAATGATTCGTTGGAGTGAAAATCAAAGAACCCTAATTTTATTCTTTAAAAGTAAATATTTAAAGAAAATCAAATGAAAAATACCAAATAGGTTTGAATAAACTACTTGTGATTTTTGTTTAAGGTTTGAAAAATGAGGTATAAATCACAAGAGATATTAAAACTCATTTAGTCTTGATTTTTCAAGATGAATATTCATTTCAAAATGTTAAAAACAAATAAAAATGAATTTATTCACAAAAATACTAATTATATTAAATAAATAATATAAACTTAATTTTTTTGTGGAATAAAATATTTCAACATTTTTGTGATTTTTTCCAAAAAGAACCATTCAAAAATAATTAAAATTGAAAGAGTTATTAATTTCCCAAATAATTAACAAAACATGAAAATAGTTGGAAAAATATCAAAAATGTGAAAAATCACAAAATGGCATGGGTGGGGTTTGAACCCATGACCTCAAGCATACAAGGTGCGCGCCTTACCACTGGGGTGGTGATACATCCATTGCTTGAAACAAAACAACAAATATACAAGTCATGCCTTGGTTTTGGCTTGCCCAAGGTAAGTTTTGGCTCAAAAACGTGAAGGTCATAACTAACTCAATTCTTAATGGTTGGAGACAAAATTTATATGTATTTGGGCCAAAATTTCACAAGGAATCCAATGGTGGTGGTGGTTTTTTCAGATCACACTCCCTCCTCAAAACCCGATAGTGGTTTTGAAAATGGCCTATAATTGCATTTTCTATGCTACACTTTGATACAGGCATGAATTACATGATCAATTGGCATAAACACAACACATATGACATGTATAAGAGATGCATACTCAGTGGACTTCAAATGCACACATGTTTTGGTGAGGGCAAGTTGAGAGGCTTACCCTTCTTTGGGATTTTGGAGTTTTCTCTGCAATCTGCCAAACCTCTTGCTCCAGATATGGTTTTATGCTTTGAACCACCTCAAATGATCCCTAGGATGCTTTTAGGATGATTGGAATTGACTGGTACCTGCAAAAACACAAACAGTCCCTTTCTTGCAAAAGGGGTTAAAAGTTACCAAAATAGCAACTTCCTCAAATGGTGTTCCAGATGTTGGGAACCATTTGGGACAGTTCAAGGATGATATTTGGAGTGTGTTTGAGGTTTTATCTGGTTTGGAAATTGACTGAATCAAGACATGGCTTGAAAAATGCACCAAAAGGCCTATTTTGAGGTTTTGAGAGGTGACTTTGTGATTTTGTGATTACAGGTCACTTGTGATAGTTTGCAAAGCTTACATATGATATATATGAGGTGTGTGTGTGATTGATTGTGATGGAATTGCTCTCTAACTCAAAAACTCAGAATTACTTGCTTTGGAAGGAAAATTTGAGGTAAAAGAAGAGATTTTGAGGAAAGCATCTGTTTGATGGCTTTGGTGTACTCAAACTGAGCACAAATGAGCTCTATTTATAGTAGAGCAAGTTTGTTTTGGGATCCACAGTGAATGGCAACTGCAGCAGAGGTTTGGCAAATGTTGTCTAATGGAAATCCAAGTCTTCTCTAGCCATTGACTAGAGGTTAGGGCACAGGGCTGTGGTTCCCTTGGTCTTGGATAAGTCTTGACTGAATTCAGTTGAAAATGGCTCAGTCCATGCCACCTTGATGCTTCCATTGAATGCCTCATTCCAAAATTGAAGTCTTGTCCCTATTTTGGCCATTCTAGGTTCAACATACTTTTTCTTGTTCCAAGAACTTTGAAGGCTTGGCTCAGTGATTGTCCCCTTTAGATTCAATCCCTTGAGGTGTCCAAGTGGATAGGAGCATTTGGATTTGGCTGATTTTGGAAAATCGACCAAAAATGCAAATTCTGCCTTGCCTTGGCAGATTTCGGCAAGGCAACTTGCCAATGTCATAACTCATAGCCCAAATGGAATTTGGCAATGTTCTTGGCCATTTTGGAAAGCCCTTACATGATACAACAACTGTTTGAACATGTTTGGTTTTGATCTCTATTGAATCCAAGTGAAAAATCCCGTCTCCATTTGAAAAAAAATGAAGACAGATTTGGACTTAGTGAAAATTTCACTAAGTGTTGGAAAAGGTGACATTTTCATTTTTCAGCCATTTTGATCACTCCATAACTCAAAATCCTTAATGAATTAGACTTAGGTCTAGTTAAAGTTTTTGTAGAGGGTAATATTTGGATGGGAAAAAATGGCCTTGTGGTTTAGGAGTTATGATCCTTCAAAGTTGGTACCTTTGCCACTTTATTTTTAACTTAGAAAATTTTCTAAGTTTTTATGGTTACCCCTTTTACAAGTTATCCAACTTTTCTTGATTTTTCTTGATGAATGATGATTCAAATCATGCATTAACATCATTTTAGGGTTAAAAATCCATTTTGGGGAAAAATCTCAAAAAGTCAAAGTTGACTTTTGTGCACAGTTGACTTTTTATTAGATGAATTCCAAACTGTGCAATTCCTTAGGAAATCATGTCCTTGGCCTAAATCAAACTTGATGGACATGTTCCATGGGTGTCATGGGGTATATTGAGGCATGTCCTAGGGTTTGGGAGAATGTCCTGGTCAAAAGTCTAAGTTACAGTTGACTTTTTTCGCAAAACCCTAACTGTGGTTCAGATGAAATTGAAACTTGTTGCTCAAACTTCTTGGATAAATCCATTGTTCCAAATGGATCAATATAATTCATTAGAGACCCTCAAACCCTCTCTTGAGGTCTTGGTTCATGATTCGTCCCAAAAGTCAACTTAGGGGTGAATTAGGTCAAGAAATCCTAATTCCTGATTTTTTATGTATGCATCCCCTGAGGCAAAATTGACTTGTTGATTGGGTCCATGAGGTCCCATAGGGTATATTAGGTTATGTTTGGATCTTTGGCTCATGCCCAGAGGAATTTTTCCATCTGGAGGCCCTGGTCGACCAAAACCCTAATTTGGTGACACTGTCGATCTTGAGACTTGATCCACTTAGAAGGGAGCAGCTTTGTGCTTAATCCTTGGAGTGGGAGTCCTTTTGATCCTTTGTAGCTACTTTGAGAGGTTAGACAAGTTGAAGATCAAGTCATTCCTTGATTGATCCTTTGTCTAAGGCTCTGAGAGGGCTAAAAACCCTAATTTTGATCGTAGTGGATGCTCACCCATCTTTGGGGAGACTGATGAAGTATGATGGTTCCTCCATACTGTGATGATGATTTTCACAATGATGGGAAATCTTAGTGGTCAAAATTTTGGGTATGACAGATGCCCCTATTTAATCTTCTTGGACCCGAAGGTGTGAATGACGAAGGTATTCGGGTATTCGGAGTGCAAGAGGATTAAATATCAGAATACCCAAAATTTTGATGACGGTTATGAATGGTAGCTTACGCATTCATCTTCTTTTTCTAAGCAGTGATGCTTAGAAAAGGTAAAACTTCCCCTCGATCCTGGTTTCCTACCAAGGAACTGGTCTCAGTTTCTGATTTAAACTTCCCCTCGATCCTGGTTTCCTACCAAGGAACTGGTCTTAGTTTCTGATTTAAACTTCCCCTCGATCCTGGTTTCCTACCAAGGAATTGGTATTAGTTTCTGATTTAAACTTCCCCTCGATCCTGGTTTCCTACCAAGGAACTGGTCTCAGTTTCTTTTGTCAACTTCCACTCGAAGGAACTGGTCTTAGTTTCTTTTGTCAACTTCTCCTCGATCCTGGTTTCCTACCAAGGAACTGGTCTTAGTTTCTTTTGTCAAAAAACTTTCTTGATAAGGGACGCTATTTGTAGCAGTTTTCCTCAAACTTCTCGCCGGATTTTCCTGGGGAGATGCCATTTGACGGAAAAAATCTGATGTTAGACTTGCTGGGGAACCCAGTCGTCTGAGTTATAGAGTTGCACAAACTTCTCTATTAGAGATGCCATTTGTTTCTACTGGGGGAAGCAGGTCTCTTGGGAGACTGTGATCGCTTGGGATCATACTTTTCTCGGGATCTTCCCAGAGAAATGCCATATGATGGGGTCCAATTTTGAGGTGCTCATGACCTTTTCATCAGCAATCTTTTCGGAGCGAAACTGGTGTGCTGCTGAATTTACGAGGCTTTCTCTGTCGATTTTCCTTAATCCGGGAAAGTAAGGATATCATCTTCAACGGCGAAGAGTGATGCTGACTGCAGGTTCCTCTGGCTTTTCAGAGGTTCAAGTTATCAAAGTGGTCAAGGACCAACTTTATTCCAGACATGAACTAGAGGTGAGATTGTTCAAACGCAGCGTTTCCTGACGAGGCAAGAACTGACAACTCGATTGAGAGGACTGTTATCACTACGTGACAAGACCGACTGGAGTGATAGTGACGCAATATGAAATGTGAATGCAAATCAATAATGCATGATGTATGTATGTTTATGCTGACAAAACTGACACGACATACAACTTGACGGATGAACACGACTGGATACTCGGCCATCGCGGGGCGTGTAGAAATATCGCTGGTTCAAGATAGCAATTCCACCTTGCTTAGGAGAGATAGTCCCTGTTGGGAGCTATGTTGGTCGGGCTTAGGAGGTAAGAACTCGGCCGAAGATGTCAGATGGAATAGTCGCATCCGACACTGTTGATCCTTCATTCAGGCGCACTGGTATAGAAGGAGTACTTTGATTCTGCACTTTGAAGTTCGGTTACTTCTGGAGAAGCGACCGATGTTCCTTTGATGTTCAACAGTCAAAAGAAATTGCCGACTTTATTTTAAAAGCAGAAAAAGTTTTAACAAGTAAATTCATTTTTGTTTTATTTCAAGAATCGTTAATCATGTTAACAACGTCGTTCTGTAAAGCTAAAACAAATAAGAATTACAAACAAAAGCACAAGGGCTCAAATTTTATTGATAAGATGGAGATCAGCCAAATGCGTGATTCCAAAGAGTATATATAAAGTTTGAAAATGGTAATTAACAGGGAAAAGGGCTACGTTGAAACATAACGACCATTATCCTTCTACCAACTTTGAATTCGGGGCATCCTGAGCTTCTGTCGAAGATGACCTTGACTGGAGTTTTCCTGACGGATGATGTAACTGCTGCTGCTGAGGGACTCGCCTCTGTTGAACATAGTTACTTGCCATTATCCCTAATTTTTTCCTGGATTGTACTTTGATGTTTCCAATCCACCGGGATGATTTTTTTTCATGTCTCTAACTTTAGCCTGGACCGCCCTTTCGGGTTTTCAATCCACCGAGACGTTTTTTTTAGGCGAAGTATTTTTTGACTACATCAACATTCGTGGGGTAGGCAAATTCCTCTCTGTCCATGGTTGCAAGTCTCAAGGCGCCGCCTGAGAAAGCTTTCGTGACCACATAGGGGCCATCATAATTCGGGGTCCATTTGCCCCGAGAGTCAGTGAGAAATGATTGTATCTTCTTGAGCACGAGGTCTCCTTTTCTGAAGACACGAGGTCGGACCTTTTTGTCGAACGCCTTCTTCATTCTCTGCTGATACAACTGACCATGGCATAGTGCCGTGATTCGCTTCTCTTCGATCAGATTTAGTTCATCGTGTCGGCTTTGACACCATTCAGCTTCGGTGAGCTTAGCTTCCATCAATACTCGGATTGACGGGATCTCTACTACTATGGGGAGCACTGCTTCCATGCCATACACTAGAGAGAAAGGGGTAGCCCCTGTTGAAATGCGGATAGATGTGCGATAACCGTGAAGAGCAAAGGGTAACATCTTGTGTCAGTCTTTGTAGGTTACAACCATCTTTTGAACGATCTTTTTGACGTTCTTGTTAGCCGCTTCTATTGCTCCGTTCATCTTGGGTCGGTAGGGAGATGAGTTATGGTGTTCGACTTTGAACTCTGCACACAACTCTTTCATCATCTTATTGTTCAAGTTAGATCCATTATCAGTAATGATCTCGCTTGGAACACCATAACGGCAGATGATATTGTTTTTGATAAATCGGACCACCACTTGTCGGGTTACATTAGTGTATGACGCTGCTTCGACCCACTTGGTGAAATAGTCAATGGCTACCAGGATGAACCGATGTCAGTTTGAAGCCTTGGACTCAATCATGCCAATCATGTCGATTCCCCATATGGAAAAAGGCCACGGAGAAGAAAGAACTTTGAGATGTGATGGCGGTACATGAATTTTGTTGGAGTATATCTGACACTTGTGACACCTCCTCATGTACTTGTAGCAGTCGGATTCCATGGTCAACCAGTAGTACCCTGTTCTCAGAATCTTTCTTGCCATTGTGTGTCTGTTGGCATGAGTGCCAAAGGATCCTTCGTGAATTTCCTTTATCAGCATGTCTGCTTCTGGTCTGTCTACGCATCGGAGCAAGACCATGTCAAAATTCCTCTTATAAAGAGTGTCACCGCTCAGGAAGAAGTTTCCAGCCAATCTTCTGAGGGTTTTCCTGTCTTTTCTGAGTGCCCCAGATGGGTACTCTTGTTTCTGAAGGAAGCATTTGATATCGTGATACTAAGGTTTGTCGTCCAGGACTGCTTCAATCATGAAGATGTAAGTGGGCCGTTCAAGGCGCATTATGTCAATCTTAGGTAGGTCATTCCATTGACCTACGCTAATCATGGAAGAGAGTGTGCCTAAAGCGTTAGCCATGTGATTCTCATCACGAGGGATGTGATGAAACTCGACTCTGTTGAAGAAAGGTAGCAACCTTCTTTCGTAGTCCCTGTAAGGAATCGATCCTGATTGGTATGTGTTCCAATCTCCTTTTATCTGATTGATAACCAGGGCTGAGTCGCCGTATACGTCCAAGTTTTTGATCCTAAAATCAATTGCTTCTTCGAGACCCATAATACAAGCTTCGTATTCGGCCTCATTGTTCGTACATTTGAACGTAAGTCTGGCAGTGAAAGGAATGTGGGTACCCTGAGGGGTAACAATGATTGCCCCAATTCCATTTCCATAATGATTAACTGCTTCGTCAAAGATAAGTCCCAATTGGGAACCTGGTTCTGGCCCTTCACTGGGTAGCGGTTCATCGCAATCTTTCATTTTTAGATACATGACATCTTCGTCTGGGAAGTCAAACCCGACTGAATCTTGATCGTCAATTGGTTGATGAGCCAAATGATCGGCTAAAATACTTCCCTTAACGGCTTTCTGAGCGTGGTACTCTATGTCATATTCTGATAACAGCATCTGCCAACGGGCAATTCTTCCCGTAAGAGCAGGTTTTTCGAAAACTTACTTGATTGGATCCATTTCGGAGACCAACCAAGTAGTATGACGAATCATGTATTGACGTAGAGATTTGGCTGCCCAAGCCAAATCACAGCAAGTTTTCTCGAGCATCGTGTACCGAGTTTTGCAGTCGGTGAATTTCTTGCTTAGATAGTAGATGGCAGACTCTTTTCGTTTAGTTTCGTCTTGTTGGCCAAGTACACATCCCATTGAGTCTTCCAAGACTGTGAGGTAAATAATCAATGGTCTTCCTTCCACTGGAGGTGATAGAATCGGCGGATTCAACAGATATTCCTTAATACTGTCGAAGGCGGTTTGGCAATCTTCTGACCAAACGCAATCCTGGTTCTTTTTCAGTAATTTGAAGATCGGGGCACAAGTGGCAGTCATGAGGAATATGAATCTGGAGATGTAGTTCAAACGTACCAGGAATCCTCTGACTTGTTTTTCAGTTTTCGGAGAAGGCATTTCTTGAATGGCCTTGACCTTGTCAGGATCAACTTCAATCCCATTCTGGCTGACGATGAACCCTAATAGTTTCCCTGAACGGACACCGAAGGTGCACTTGTTGGGATTCAAGCGGAGCTTGAACTTTCTTAAACGTTCGAACAATTTTAACAGATGTTCAACGTGCTCACTCTCTGTTTTTGATTTTGCAATCATATCATCGACATATACCTCGATTTCCTTATGTATCATGTCATGAAACAGAGTAGTCATGGCCCTTTGATAGGTTGCCCCGACGTTCTTCAAATCGAACGGCATTACCTTGTAACAAAAGGTACCCCATGGGGTAATGAACGAAGTTTTCTCCATGTCTTTCAGCGCCATTTTGATTTGATTATAGCCCGAGAATCCATCCATGAAGGAGAATACTTTGAACTTTGCAGTGCTGTCTACCAGCATGTCAATGTGTGGTAAAGGAAAGTCGTCCTTTGGACTTGCCTTGTTCAGATCTCTGTAATCTACACACATTCTGACCTTTCCGTCCTTTTTGGGAACGGGTACGATGTTGGCTAACCATTGAGGATATTTTGATGTGGCGAGGAAACCTGCGTCAATCTGTTTCTGTACTTCCTCTTTGATTTTGATGGCCATGTCCGGGTGAGTCCGTCTTAACCTTTGCTTTACGTGCGGACATTCTGATCTTAACGGTAGGTGATGTTCCACGATGCTGGTATCCAACCTTAGCATATCCTGATAGGACCAAGCGAATACATCGGAGAATTCTTTGAGAAGCTTTATCAAACCCTCTCTGGCAGTTGGACTGAGCAGTTCCCAAATCCTGATTTCTTTTCTCTCTTTTTCCGAACCCAAGTTTACTGTTTCCAACGGTTCTTTGTGAGGTTCAATGGACCTTTCCTCTTGTCTGAGTAGTCGGGAGATCTCTTCTGGAATTTCGTTGTCATTTTCTTCTTCAGCCTCGAATACCGGGACCTCAAAGTTGGGAGAAGGCATCGGATCGTATGTTTCAACTGGGTTTAAAACAAGCAATCTGCATGACGTGATGATTCGTGTTTAGAAGAGATAGAGGAAAATGCAAGTGTGTGCAGTGTATTTGTTTTACTGCTTATTTTTATTTGAATTGTTTTTTAGGATTACCATTTTCTGAGAAAAGAAAAAAGAGAAAATAGAAATTAACGCAGAAATTACAGAACGACATTTTTTATTTATGAACAAGTCGAATCTTGAAACTACAGCCCTATAAAACAAAACTCTGTCGCTTTGGGCAAAGCGAAGAGGGAAAATTTACAGAAAGCAAGCCCTATCAAAACATCCGTTTCACCTGGGCAGGGTGAAAGGTTAAAGATGGCAATTACTTTGACTGGTGAACGACCTTTGGAACATCGACAGCAACCCATTGGCGGCGAACTCCTCGGTGAATCACAAAGTCTGGCACCTTCCTCGATTTGTCTTCAGAAATAACACTGATTTCTGGTGGAGTAGGATCGTTGGAATCTGTCTCCCAGGAAGAGTTGTCGTAGGAGAATTGCTCAGTTGTATTTTGCATAGCATTTGTGCTCTCAGCTGTATCTCCCCATCCAGTAGGCTGGATGTCTTCGAACCTGATACGAGAGCTTTCGGGCGCAGTGTACTTGACCATAAAGTCGTATTTTCCACTTGGTTCTCCCAAGGTGTCCCCCACTTCTTTGGAACTGGAGGAGTCATCCCTCTCGATGACGTTGACCTCGGGAAAAGCATAGTTGATGAACTCAAGTCCTGCAAACGTTGCGAATTCATCTTCATGTTGAGTAGTTTCTGAATGACCTGAGTGTTGATCCCATAACATGGTGGGGACACATGTATTCTGTTCAATGATGCTCAGCTGAGTTTCATTACTCGGCTGACTTTCTGGCCCCAAGTCTCCTGGGTAAGGCTGCCACATTGGCAGGCCATCCATCGGGCCATAGTAATTGTGGTCAAAGTTATCTTTCATCAGAGTGTCTTCCTCTAATGAATTGGGCAGAGCACGGCATCCTTCCGGATCACAACCTCCATATATCATTTTGACGTCTGACCTTGGTATAAATCTCAGACTCTGTGCGGGATAGCAAAATGGTATAGGCACCTCTTCCCGAGACATATAACCGTCCTCATTAAGGTAGGAGTTCCATTCTTCATCCGTGTCAGAGGGATCCTCCTCATTGATAGCATGAACTATTTGAGACACTGGGTGAAGAAAACCTCCACTGTGGAAAAAGTTATGAATGGGATGAAGACTTTCATCATTAGCAGCTGTCCGGGTACAAGTTGCAGAAAAACTAAGACCCTTCTTTGTTTTATTATCAATAGGAATGACAAGTTGTCCCCATCCGGTTGTATCGATACTCTCGACCGCTTTGATAGCATCTTTGAATGAGGAAATCGAGGTTCCTCCTTGGGATTAATTGTCCTTGCTCACCGACAGTGCTTGGAACTGAGTTCCAATAACCTCCTCGGGTTCTATACCAGTAGATGATGATAAACCACTCACGAGCAAGGCCTTCTCCCCACAGACTGTGATGAGTTGGTCGTTCTGGACGAACTTTACCTTTTGGTGGAGGGTTGAAGTGACTGTACCAGCCTGATGTATCCAAGGTCTTCCTAATAAACAACTGTATGTTGCCCGGATGTCCATGACCTGGAAAGTGACTTGGAAAGTGTGAGGACCGATAGTTATGGGAAGGTCAACTTCACCGATAACCATTTTTCTGGATCCGTCGAATGCTTTGACTACGACCTCGTGATCCTCATCGGAGGGCCTTTGAATGATAATTGAGTCAAAGTGGACTTCGGCATAACATTCAGGGCTGACCCTGTGTCTACCAGTACGCTGGCTAAAGTATCGTCCTGGCAGTTTACTGTGATATTGAGCGCCATGTTATGACGGCGACCCTCTTCGGGTAATTCCTCATCACAAAATCCCAAATTATTGTAGGAAGTGATGTTAGAGACAATGCTATCGAACTGTCTGATTATTACATCCTGTTCCACAAAGGCTTGCTCCAAGACTTTCTGTAGAGCCTCCCTGTGGGCTTCTGAACTGAGTAACAGTGATAATACCGAGATCTTTGAAGGAGTCTGTAACAGTTGGTCAACAATGTTATATTCACTCCTTTGGATGAGCTTCAGCATCTCATCATCATTTTTCGAAAGGTCGGGATTATTGGATTGACCGACTGGTAGATCAGGAGTTTCCGTCTGAAGTTCCTTTTCTCTGTTAGGTTCCCCAACCCCTCGGTTGAAGATTCGACCGCTCCGTGTTACACGAATGATGTCTGCAATATTCACGACGGGGGGTAATGGAATTTCCTTTCCATTTTCAACTGTCGTTGCACCGTATTTGTAAGGGATAGCCTTAGCTGATTCATACGGTAGTGGTCCCGGCAAATAGATGACTATGGGAATCTTCTGATTTTTCTGACCATCGTAAGTAATCTCGATCCGTTCCCGGTTGGGAACTTTAGATTCGTCAAGTAGAGGGATGATGGCAAAAACATCCCTGGTCCTATGATGACCAGAGATTGTGACAACGTCCTCGACTTGATCGGTAAGGTAGTTCGGCATCCAGTTGATGGGTCTAGAACCCGGATATAGGCGAATCTCTCCACGATCCACCTGACCCTGAAGAGCTGCTCTCACAAGGTAACACCCTTGGTTACTTTCCGAACAGACGCTACAACGGTCATAATTATGTAGTGGCACCTGGCCACACCCACTTTGAATACAATGCAACCTCTCTAGGTTAGCTTCCACAGATCGGACATCCTGACTTTGACGTCGAGTAGGATTCCTGTTACTGATAGTAATCTGCTGAGTATCTTCATCCATGTAGATTGGCATCCACCAGTGATTTAACAAGTGCTGAAGTGCCTCCTGGACAAGGGTACAACCTCGATCGTTTTCGCAACCCGCTTTACATCTTTGATAGTCATGTGATATTAAGAATCCGAGTCGGACCTGCTCAGCATGTAACTCTACCAGGTTGGTATTCATCACGCGAATATCGAAGATCTGAACCATGTTGATCTGATAGGGATTCCTATCATGGTAGTCTTGGATCCATCCAAGATCCATCTGACGCTGGAGAGCCTCTTGTATGAAAGAGCATCCCTGTTTGTTTACCGAGCTAGTCAGACAGGAACTGTAATCGTGCCGTGGCAGATTATGATACTGGCTTTTCCTTGAGTGCATTGCCACCAAGTTGACATTCATTGCACAGATGTCGTGGTTTTGAATGACGTTGGAATTCATGTAAACCATGTTAACTCCACGAACTCGGTGCTCTTGGATCCATCCGAGATCCATTTGTTCCTGTAGAGCTGCTTGCACCACAGAACATCCTTGGTTGTCTTTAGAGCAGATATCACACTGGTGATAATTATGAGGTGGCACATGGCCATATCCAATCTGTCTACAATGCATCTTGACCAAATTGGTCCTCAACAAGAGTACATCGTGAATTTGATAGACATTGTTAGTCTCTCCCTCAATCAGATTGACTGCAGCTTTCTCGTGTTGAGGCAGCGGGTTCGTGAGAACATTAGGATTTGTATCCTTGAAGGATAAGACCCCGCTCCTAACAAGCTTTTGCACGTCAAATTTGAAATTGAGACAGTTCTCAATGTTATGCCCTGATCCTCCTTGATGGTAAGGGCATGTCTGATCCACCTTAAACCAAAAAGGCGGATTTTCCAGTACTGTAAGACGAGACTTAGTCTGGATGTGCCCCTTAGCCAGTAGTAACGGAAATAGTTCTGCGTACGTCACGGGTATAGGATCAAACCCTGATGGCCGTGTTGTATTGTTGTTGTTATATTGAGGACGAGCCTGCTGAAGAGGCTGTTGTGTCCTTTTCTGATCAGGTTGGCTCTGCGCAACCTGAGGTTGATACGTAGGAACAGGCGCAGGGCTAATAGCAGAAGTTACAGCTGCTACTGATTGATATTGACGCCTTTGCTTTTCGAGAGAGATATTCCCAATATCTTGCTCTTTTTTCTTAGGGAGAGCACTACCGTATTTTTTAGTACCGCTCATCGATCCAGTGTCTTTTACCAAAGGTCCTTCTCGGACGGCTTCCTCAAGACGTACGCCTATGCCGACCATCTCGGTGAAATCACTGGGCGCACTGGCAACCATTCGGTCATAGTAAAATGAGCTTAAGGTTTTTAAGAAGATATTTGTCATCTCTTTTTCCTCAAGAGGTGGACAAATTTGAGCGGCAATTTCACGCCACCTTTGAGCATACTCCTTAAAGGTTTCCTTGTCCTTTTGCGACATTGATCTGAGTTGATCTCTGTCGGGTGCCATGTCCAAATTGTATTTGTATTGTTGGACGAAGGCAGTACCAAGATCTCTGAATGTACTGATCGTAGTACGGTTTAAACCCATGTACCATTTGAGTGCGGCACCGGTTAAACTATCCTGAAAGTAGTGAATTAGTAGGTCTTGATTCTCCGTCTGAGCTGACATCCGTCGAGCGTACATCACCAGATGGCTTTGAGGGCAAGAGTTACCCTTGTACTTTTCAAATTCGGGCACTTGGAACTTGTGTGGGACTTTCACATTGGGGACCAAGCAGAGGTCTGCGGCGTCCTTTCCAAATAGATCTTGACCGCGAATGGCATGCAGTTCTTTCTGCATTTCTAGGAACTGCTCCTAGAATTCATCCATTCTATCAAACATAGTTTCCTTTTTACCAGACGGTATCTGTGGAATCTGTCCTTCCGGGACAGTGTGCACCACAAGGGGTGGTACCGTGACTACGGCAGTAAATCTTGGCGTCTCCCGAAGTTTGTAACCTTCAGGAGTCTTCAGTATGCCCCTGGCATCTTCGCTTTCCCGAAGTTTGTAACCTTCAGGCCCAGCGGCTTCAGTTAAGATTCCCTGATTTTTATTGATCGGCGGAATATATCCTTCTGAGATATAGTTAACAGGCATGCCCCAAGGGCGATCTTTCGGTATTTGATACCTAGGATCATACTTCTCCACTATGGGCGTTGAAGTGATCTCTGAGATCACAGTCCTTTGTAGCTGAGCTTCTGCCATGGCTTGCATGTCGTTACGAAGCTTTCTCATATCCTCTCTCAGAGCGTCGATCTCTTCCTTCAACTCTCTATTTTCTTCCTCAAGATCATCCATCTTTTTCTGACGATTGGCCCGAGCATTATACAAATGAGACAGTTTGACTCTAGAATCGAGACACAAACGTGAGATTCGTAGGTAAGAAGAATACGCGATGTGAGAATGATGAATGCAATGATTATATTAATTGTTTTTCTGGTTTAATCAAAATAAACTTCGACAATTAGATTGCAAATATCAAACGGTGGGGAAACCCCTTTTTATTGAATTCAAAGGATTACAGAAATGGAAATACAGTAGATTACAAAGTGCCGAAACAGAAACCTAAGCTAATGGGTCCCAAGTCCTTTCTGAAGAGAAATCGGGTGCTGATTCTGGTATCTTCCTTTTCTTTGACCGGGGTACTTGGGCCGTTGTCGGGTTGTCATTCCTTTGCCAGGTGAAAGGAGTGAGCAAATTCCTTTGGTCTTCTTGATTCTCTACAGCATGTTGCTCCAAAATTTCAATCAGAGCATCTTTCTCCTTCAGTAGTTGCTGTATTTTGATGCACTCTACGTCAAGGGTGTGGTACTTGTTCTTCCAAGACCTTCTCTCCCGTTGAACTTTGTTGAGAGAAACCTGAAGCCTTTCAGTTTCTGTCATGAAGTACATGACAAATTCCTTTGGCGGAAGAATTCCGTAACGAGGATAAGGCATTTTTAGCTTGAGAGCTCTAGTTTGTACCCAATGGAGATAAGGCTCCACCGAGACACAGTTCGGTTTTCCCAGAGACTCTCGTCCTTTCTTATGAACGTTTTTCCAAGCGTGCACTATTTCCATCTTTAGTGCTCTGTCATTTTCTCCTTCCTTGAAGAAAAGACCTTCCAGATGAACACCCCATGGGATATGTCTCATCGGGTATCCAAATTAACGGCGAACCAATATCGGATGGTAGTTGATTCCTCCTTTAGTTCCTATAAGGGGTACGTTGGGGAAGTTTCCACAACAGTCAATGATTCTGATTCCCTCATAAATCCTATTGCACCAATCTATATCAGAATTGGTAAGAGACATGATCTTCTGCGACCAACGTAAGGCACTCTTACAATCCCAAAAAGCAGCAGACTTGGGCAAGTGGGAGATGAACCATTTATAAAGCAGAGATACACAGCATGTGATCTCCCCTCCGCTGTACAAATTTCCCAAGTGTACAGAATAATACGCATCTGCGAGCAAAGTTGGTACAGGGTTTCCAATGAGAAAAACCTTAATGGAGTTTATATCGACGAAGTTATTAATGTTGGGAAACAAAAATAACCCGTAGGTGAGCAAGACAAAGATGCTTTCAAAAGCAGTCCCGTTTCCTATACTAGAAAAATATAGGGCTTTCTTTGTCAGAAACTGGGCTGGCAAACCTTGTATGCCACCCTTGGTAGTCATGTGAGTCCTGACCTCAGACTCGTCCAAATGAATTGCTCTTGCAATGGTCTGATTCTTTGGAATTTCTTCCAGTCCAGAAAATGGAGCTCGATCTGTAATATGTAGATCGATCAGATGAGAATACTCCTCCAGCGTTGGTGCTAGCTGGTAATCCGAAAATGTGAAACAGTGATAAACCAGATCGTAAAACTGAATGAGCGCATCCATGATTCCCTGCATCACATGGACTCTTAACAGTGGTAACAGACCTCCGTGCTTGGCTCTGAAAGCCTCAGGGTTAGTGATCATCCTTGCTAACCTTCTCAAATCCTCTAGTTTTGGAACCTTGAAGGTATACCTATGGGTTCTCCTTCTACCGAAATCCGTTAGCACAATCCTTTTCTCTGATATTTGCAATCACAGTCTTAGTTTAATTTGAAAAACAGAGAGACTAGAAGAGAAATTTTTTGAATGTTTTAATGTTTTTTTTTAAATGAATGCATGAATGCAGCACACAAAAACATAGAAAAAACATGGGGTCAAAGGGTCGTTGTCATGAAGTCAAGGCTCTACCCATCCCCAAAGGTTTATACTAGGGTGATTTTTATACATGTACTCATTATCATCAGCTCCTCCCAGGAAAGTAAAACAACAAGCGGATCGCCAACGAGTTATAGAGCAATCTTAGAGTAAGTGCCATTCACCGAGAATAGATCACCAGCCTCAAATGAGGGTAGTATCGCGTAACAACTATTCCCGATAGTTTCCGCACTACGAAAGGGTTTGGCTCCTCAGCTTCTCAGACTTAACAATCGGCCCATTGTCTAGGTGAGAGAATGGGTTGCATTGGTCAGCCTCCACTGAGGTTGATGGTCGACCTCGTCGCCATCACTTATCTTAAGTGTATACTCAATCTTTCCACATGCGGCATCACACGCATTCCCATTAGCAGAAAAATAAACACGTATAGCAATTAGGAAAAGCAGTATATATATTTGTCCTAAACATCCTAAACCTTTAAAGCTATGAATCCTAAGTTCCTGACAGAAATGGGTTCCCCGACGGAAGCCCCAATCTGTGGTATTCACATTAGTGAAGAAAAACAAGAAGAAAAACAGAGACCCGCCCCACGGTGGGCGCCATTTTTCTGTAGCGAGCGATTTTGGACGCGGTTCTTAAGCGTTGGTCGCTCTTTGCGGTTTGAGCTTACTACACGTCGATTCATTTTTTATCCTATTGTGAGCTGATGAAGGAAGGGAAATAGATGTCTACAATTAACCCTTCTTTGCATACTGAGTTTAAACAGCAGTCTGCTAGGTTACGGATGCTATCAATGTGGGGGGGCCTTTGTACTGGTTATTTGTATTTTCACCAATACGGTTTCTCTCTTTTTACCTTGACAGAAGGTTTCTGACGGGGAACAAGGATTAGGATGTTAGGACTGATGCTTTTTGATGTGAGAGTATGGGATTTGGGTTTTTTGTTTTGTGTGCTCGCTAAGATTTTTCTTTCAATCTTATGCCTACGTATTCCCGTTTACCGAAACAGGGAAATCAGAGCGTTCGTAATTCCTCCTATTCTATGGGAGGAAATGGTATTTGGTGTCTTGTTCAAAGCCCAAGACGTGAAGCGAAAGGTGGTTTGTATCTTGTTCAAAGCCCAAGATGTGAAGCTGAAAAGTCTATTTGTATCTTGTTCAAAGCCCAAGATATGAAGCTAGAAGGGTGTTGACTTTAGAGAGAATTTGTCATCTCTAAAGAGGGGGTTGTATGTCACAACTGTTTATAAAGGAGAATTACTTTAACCCGGATGTGTGAATCCGGCAATGCCATAATTTCCTTTATAGGGGATTTCCAACCTGAAGGAGAAGACTTTAACTCAGTGTAGAGCAATGCTATCTTTCCTTAGAAATTGCTCATGCTAAAAGAGGGACAGTGGCGTGTATATAGATGATCCAGAGGCTTGCCACTTACAGCGATTAGATGAAGGGGAAGGAGTTGTTGATGTTTATGTACTGTGAACGAGGCACAACTTTGATGCTAAAAGGTTGATTGGATCAACCAGTGGTTTTCTTATATAAAGCCTGAGAGGAGGCTAATATGTGTCTCGTACAAAGCCCGAGAGAGAGGCTAAAAGGTTTTGACTCAACGAGGGAATCTTTTGGTATCTCGTATAAAGCCCGAGATGGAGGCTATTTGACTCAACAAGAGAGTTTTTGTGTATCTCGTACGAAGCCCGAGATGGAGGCGAAAGGGGTGATTGACTCAACGAGGGAGTCTCTAATGTGTCTCGTACAAAGCCCGAGAGAGAGGTTGAACGTTGTTTGACTCCACTGGGGAGAATCATTGTACAAAGCTCAAGAGGAGGCTATTGGAACTATTTCAGTTGAGTGACAGGTCCAGTATACTGATTTTGAAAAAGAAAATCAGTTCTTATATGAGCAACACTGTGTCATGGATTTGATTCAAGGATCCGGGTTGTTCCCGTTCTTTAAGGAAGCGGGAAATTTGAAAGGTATTGAGACTGTCCGAGTCTACGGGTTTCCTTCGTATTTAATGAAGGGGTCACTTGAGAATGTCTTTGAGACTCAAGGAGATTAGATTGTCCGTGTCTAGAGTTTCATTTTTTGTACTATGCTTTGAGAAACAGTAGTAGACTCTTTGAAAGGACTGTTCTATGAAGATGACTGGGTTCTATTCCTATACCTCTAGGAGGTCGTCGGGATAATTTGTACGAAGCCCAAGAGGAGGCTGGAAACTTTTAAGAAGCCGATCGGTCCTTGTACGAAGCCCAAGAGAAGGCTATCATTCCCGGAGGAAGAGATCATTATACGAAGCCTAAGAGGAGGCTGTGAATACTTCTAAGAAATCGTAGGGTCCTTGTACTAAGCCCAAGAGGAGGCTGGGTTGCTTTTTGGAAGCCTGTGGGCCCTTGTACGATGCCCAAGAGGAGGCCGATTGCTTTTAAGAAGCCGATGGGTCCCCAAACCCCGAGAAATTCAAGGCAAGCTATTCACAAGGAATAGATCAAGTCAGGAATGTCCGAGAATTTGGAAGAAACTCAAGAGATGCAATTCACGGAGAAGAGATCATCCCTGGGGAGTAGAATTTCTTGACAAGTGCTTTTAAGAAGCCTGTGGGTCCCCAAACCCCGAGAAATTCAAGGCAAGCTATTCATAAGGAATAGGTCAAGTCAGGAAAGTTTGAGAATTTAGAAGAAACTCAAGAGATGCAATTCACGGAAAAGAGATCATCCCTGGGGAATATAGTTTCTTGGACAACTTCTATGAGTGAAAGTCTATGAAAGGGTTCACAGAGAATGTTGCCTTTCATATCTCCATATTGTTTAACCCCAAGAGGATGGAAGATTGTGTCTGGTAATCCTATGGGGATCTAGTTTAGACTATTTCTAAGAGTGATCAACGGGCTTAATGCTAGACGTAGTTGCCGGGGAAACTCTAAATATCTATACTATTATTACACAGTTGATATGAGTTTATGAAAGAAGACTTACAGTGAAACAGCCCCACAATACAGTTATATGTATATGAAAGCGGTAAATGAAAGCAATAACCACTTACTCGGTTATAGAGCTTCCATGCTGTTTGGTTAGTTGTTCAACAAAGAAAGATTGAAAACAACAGTATATTCAAAATCAAAGGAGAAAGTGCTTTGAAAAGAAAGATTTGGGGCTTACAGCTCAAGGAGAGGCCCAGGGTTTTATCAGTGAGCGCACTGTTTGAATTTGTACAGAGGAACTTATACAAGTGACTGAGGCCCAAAAAGGTTTTCTGTACAAAGGGATGGGTCTTACACTCTCTCAAGAGGCCCAAAAAGTTTTAAAGAAAAAGAGTGGGGCTTATAACACGAGGGTAGGCCCAATTGTTTTTTCGTTTAAAAATGGCGATCGCGCCGCGGTTTTCTTTTAACGCGAAGGGACTTATACAATAAGTGAGGCCCAAAATGTTATGGTTAAAAGGGGGTTGGGTTTTACACTCTAATAGAGGCCCAAGTGAGTTTTAAGAAAAGAAATGAGTCTTACTACTCGAGGGTAGGCCCAGGGTTATTTTGAAAAGGTGACGATCGCGCCGTTTATTTGAAAATGTACAGAGGGACTTATAATATGAATGAGGCCCAAAATGTTTTCTGTACAAGGGAGTTGGGTCTTATACTCTAATAGAGGCCCATGAGTGTTTGACAATGATTCGTTGGAGTGAAAATCAAAGAACCCTAATTTTATTCTTTAAAAGTAAATATTTAAAGAAAATCAAATGAAAAATACCAAATAGATTTGAATAAACTACTTGTGATTTTTGTTTAAGGTTTGAAAAATGAGGTATAAATCACAAGAGATATTAAAACTCATTTGGTCTTGATTTTTCAAGATGAATATTCATTTCAAAATGTTAAAAACAAATAAAAATGAATTTATTCACAAAAATACTAATTATATTAAATAAATAATATAAACTTAATTTTTTTTGTGGAATAAAATATTTCAACATTTTTGTGATATTTTGCAAAAAGAACTAATAAAAAATAATTAAAATTGAAAGAGTTATTAATTTCCCAAATAATTAACAAAACTTGAAAATAGTTGAAAAAATAGCAAAAATATGAAAAATCATAAAATGGCATGGGTGGGGTTTGAACCCATGACCTCAAGCATACAAGGCGCGCGCCTTACCACTGGGGTGGTGATACATCCATTTCTTGAAACAAAACAACAAATATACAAGTCATGCCTTGGTTTTGGCTTGCCCAAGGCAAGTTTTGGCTCAAAAACGTGAAGGTCATAACTTTTTCAATTCTTAATGGTTGCAGACAAAATTTATATGTATCTAGGCTAGAATTTCACAAGGAATCCAATGGTGGTGGTGGTTTTTTCAGATCACACTCCCTCCTCAAAACCCGATAGTGGTTTTGAAAATGGCCTATAATTGCATTTTCTATGCTACACTTTGATACAGGCATGAATTACATGATCAATTGGCACAAACACAACACATATGACATGTATAAGAGATGCATACTCAATGGACTTCAAATGCACACATGTTTTGGTGAGGGCAAGTTGAGAGGCTTACCCTTCTTTGGGATTTTGGAGTTTTCTCTGCAATCTGCCAAACCTCTTGCTCCAGATATGGTTTTATGCTTTGAACCACCTCAAATGATCCCAAGGATGCTTTTAGGATGATTGGAATTGACTGGTACCTGCAAAAACACAAACAATCCCTTTCTTGCAAAACGGGTTAAAAGTGACCAAAATAGCAACTTCCTCAAATGGTGTTCCAGATGTTGGGAACCATTTGGGACAGTTCAAGGATGATATTTGGAGTGTGTTTGAGGTTTTATCTGGTTTGGAAAGTGACTGAATCAAGACATGGCTTGAAAAATGCACCAAAAGGCCTATTTTGAGGTTTTGAGAGGTGACTTTGTGATTTTGTGATTACATGTCACTTGTGATAGTTTGCACAGCTTACATATGATATATATGAGGTGTGTGTGTGATTGATTGTGATGGAATTACTCTCTAACTCAAAAACTCAGAATTACTTGCTTTGGAAGGCAAATTTGAGGTAAAAGAAGAGATTTTGAGGAAAGCATCTGTTTAATGGCTTTGGTGTACTCAAACTGAGCACAAATGAGCTCTATTTATAGTAGAGCAAGTTTGTTTTGGGATCCACAGTGAATGGCAACTGCAGCAGAGGTTTGACCAATGTTGTCCAATGGAAATCCAAGTCTTCTCTAGCCATTGACTAGAGGTTAGGGCACAGGGTTGTGGTTCCCTTGGTCTTGGATAAGTCTTGATTGAATTCAGTTGAGAATGGCTCAGTCCATGCCACCTTGATGCTTCCATTGAATGCCTCATTCCAAAATTTAAGTCTTGTCCCTATTTTGGCCATTCTAGGTTCAACATGCTTTTTCTTGTTCCAAGGACTTTGGAGGCTTGGCTCAGTGATTGTCCCCTTTAGATTCAATCCCCTGAGGTGTCCAAGTGGATAGGAGCATTTGGATTTGGCTAATTTTGGTAAATCGACCAAAAATGCAAATTCTGCCTTGCCTTGGCAGATTTCAGCAAGGCAACTTGCCAATGTCATAACTCATAGCCCAAATGGAATTTGGCAATGTTCTTGGCCATTTTGGAAAGCCCTTACATGATACAACAACTGTTTGAACATGTTTGGTTTTGATCTCTTTTGAATCCAAGTGAAAAATCCCCCTACATTTGAAAAAAAATGAAGACAGATTTGGACTTAGTGAAAATTTCACAAAGTGTTGGAAAAAGTGACATTTTCATTTTTCAGCCATTTTGATCACTCCATAACTCAAAATCCTTAATGAATTAGACTTAGGTCTAGTTGAAGTTTTTGTAGAGGGTAATGAGGGCTACAAATCCATATTTGGATGGGGAAAATGGCCTTGTGGTTTATGAGTTATGATCCTTCAAAGTTGGTACCTTTGCCACTTTATTTTTAACTTAGAAAATTTTCTAAGTTTTTATGGTTACCCCTTTTACAAGTTATTCAACTTTTCTTGATTTTTCTTGATGAATGATGATTCAAATCATGCATTAACATCATTTTAGGGTTAAAAATCCATTTTGGGAAAAAATCTCAAAAAGTCAAAGTTGACTTTTGTGCACAGTTGACTTTTTATCAGATGAATTCCAAACTGTGCAATTCCTTAGGAAATCATGTCCTTGACCTAAATCAAACTTGATGGACATGTTCCATGGGTGTCATGGGGTATATTGAGGCATGTCCTAGGGTTTGGGAGCATGTCCTGGTCAAAAGTCAAAGTTACAGTTGACTTTTCTCGCAAAACCCTAACTGTGGTTCAGATGAAATTGAAACTTGTTGCTCAAACTTCTTGGATCAATCCATTGTTCCAAATGGATCAATATAATTAATTAGAGACCCTCAAACCCTCTCTTGAGGTCTTGGTTCATGATTCGTCCCAAAAGTCAACTTAGGGGTGAATTAGGTCTAGAAACCTTAATTCCTGATTTTTTATGTATGCATCCCCTGAGGCAAAATTGACTTGTTGATTGGGTCCATGAGGTCACATGGGGTATATTAGGTTATCTTTTGGATCTTTGGCTCATGCCCAGAGTAATTTTTCCATCTGGAGGCCCTGGTCGACCAAAACCCTAATTTGGTGACACTTTCGATCTTGAGACTTGATCCACTTAGAAGGGAGCAGCTTTGTGCTTAATCCTTAGAGTGGGAGTCCTTTTGATCCTCTGTATCTACTTTGAGAGGTTAGACAAGTTGAAGATCAAGTCATTCCTTGATTGATCCTTTGTCTAAGGCTCTGAGAGGGCTTAAAACCCTAATTTTGATCGTAGTGGATGCTCACCCATCTTTGGGGAGACTGATGAAGTATGATGGTTCCTCCATACTATGATGATGATTCTCACAATGATGGGAAATCTTAGTGGTAAAAATTTGGGGTATGACATTAGTACAATGACCCATCGGCTTCTTAGAAGTATTCACAGCCTCCTCTTAGGCTTCGTATAATGATCTCTTCCTCCGGGAATGATAGCCTCCTCTTGGGCTTCGTACAAGGACTTCTCGGCTTCTTAAAAGTCTCCAGGCTCCTCTTGGGCTTCGTACAAATTGTCTCGACGACCTCCTAGAGGTATAGGAACAGAACTTAGTCATCTTCATAGAACAGTCCTTTCAAAGAGTCTACTACTGTTTCTCAAAGCATAGTACAAAAGATGAAACTCTAGACTTGGACAGTCTAATATCCTTGAGCCTTAAAGACATTCTCAAGTGACCCCTTTGTTAAATAGGAAGGAAACCCGTAGACTCGGACAGTCTCAATACCCTTTGGATTTCCTGTTTCCTTAAAGAATAGGGAATAACTCTGATCCTCGAATCAAATCCTTGAGTACAGTGTTACTCATATAAGAACTGATTTTCTCTTTTAAAATTAGCATACTGGATCTGTCACTCAACTAAAACAGTTACAATAACCTCCTCTTGGGCTTTGTACAATGATTCTCCCCAGCGGAGCTAACAACTTTAGCCTCCATCTCGGGCTTCGTACGAGATACCATAAAAGACTCTCTTGTTGAGTCACCCCTTTCGCCTCCATCTCGAGCTTTATACGAGATACAAAAAGGTTCTTATTTAGCCAAACAAATTTTAGCCTCCATCTCGGGCTTTGTACGAGATACAAAAACACTCTCTTGTTGAGTATAAAAGATCCTCTTGTAGGATCAACCCCTTTTAGCCTCTCTCTCGGGCTTTGTACGAGACACAAAAACTCCCTCTTGTTGGGCCCAACAACATCCTCTTAGGCTTTGTATAAGAAAACCACTGTTTGATCCAATCAACCTTTTAGCATCAAAGCTGTGCCTCATTCACAGTACACAAACATCAACAACTCCTTCCCCTTCATCTAACTGCTATAAGCGGCAAGCCTCTGGATCATCTACATCCATGCCACTGTCCCTCTTTTAGCATGAGAAATTCCTAAGGAAAGATGGCATTGCTCTACACTGAGTTAAAGTCTTATCCCCCAGGTTAAAATCCCCTATAAAGGAAATTATGGCATTGCTGGATTCGCACATCCCGGTTAAAGTAATTCTCCTTTATAAACAGTTGTGACATACAACCCCCTCTTTAGAGATGACAAATTCTCTCTAAAGTCAACACTTTTAGCTTCACATCTTGGGCTTTGAACAAGATACAAATAGACTCTTTAGCTTCACATCTTGGGCTTTGAACAAGATACAAATCACCTTTTAGCTTCACGTCTTGGGCTTTGAACAAGACACCAAAACATAATTTCCTCCCATAGAATAGGAGGAACTACGAACGCTCTGATTTCCCTGTTTCGGTAAACGGGAATACGTAGGCATAAGATCGAAAGAAAAGATCTTAGCGAGCATACTAAACAAAAACTCAAAATCCCATACTCTTACATATCTAACATCCTAGTCCTTATTCCCCGCCAGAAACCTGTCATTCTGTCAAAATAACACAAGAAAGGCCCCACCACATTGATCGCATCTGTAACCTAACAGACCGCTGTTTAAACTCAGTATGCAAGCAGGGTTAATTGGAGACATCTGTTTCCCTTCCTTCATCGGCTTCAATAGGATAAAAAATGAATCGACCTGTAGCAAACCCAAAGAGCGACAGCGCTTAAGAACCGCGTCCAAAATCGCTCGCTACACTCCCTTTAACGCTTCTACCAAACTCTGTTTAACAAGAAGGGTCCGCATCTTCAAACGCCATAAACCGAAGTCATTAACTCCGGTGAACTTCTCAATTTCAAACTTTGTTGACGACATCTTCTCCTCGCTCACTGCACCAAGTTACACATGTAAATTTGAAATGAATTACATAATTGTAAAATAAAATGATCATATAAACTCAATTATATTAAATATACGTACAAAAATGAAAATAAAAACCAATGAGATGGAGAAAGAAAAAAAAAAGAGAAATTTTTGGCATTTGAAAATAAATATTTTATCTCTCGAATAAAGGTAGTTGTTGATTAAAATAAAATAAGTATTGTTATCATAGTGATCCATGAGATAAAAAGTTAGTTATCCACATCGCTATCGAGTATTATTCAATTTGATAAGGTATAAAATATATTTAGATATACATGTAAATTTGAAATGAGTTACTTAATTGTAAAATGAAAAATTATTGTATAAATTCAACTTTATTAAATAATCATGCGGAAAAAAAAAGAACCCGTGTGATGGAGAAATTAAAAAAAAAATTGACATTTGAAAATAAAAATTTTGTCTCTCAAATAAAGGCAATAATTAATTAAAAATAAAATAAGTATTGTGTCGATAATAACTTGTTAGTTGTTTGAAAAATTTTACAAAATAATTTGTTAATTTTAAATTTATGAATTATTTATAATAACTATGATTAATTTTATAACAACCATAAAATAATTATATTTTTTTATTGAGACTAAATTTTGTATTTTAAAAATTAAATATTTTTTTATATTTCTCTTCATTTCATTAAAAAGGGAAAGAGAAAATGGAAAAATAAAACTTAAAAATGAAAGTGGAGGAAATTTGAAATTTGAATCAAAAGATGCAAAAGAAAAGTTAAAAAGTTAAAAGTTGTATGAAGCTATCCATGTGACACAATATAATAGGATATGAATGAAAAATGTAAACATTACTTGATTACTTAAATGCCATTTTCTTAGTGTAAATTATTTATAGTAAAAAGACAATTTAGGAAGTTAATGCAATTGATTTTTAATGGGTTGAAAGTAGATCACTATATAAAAATATTTGTAGACGTAGAGACAACCAAAAGAATATAAGTGTTGATACTATAAAACATATGTTGGATATTGTCTTTAGAAGCATAAGTGATTCATGGCTAAAGTAATCATTTTATCCATATGCATGTAATTTATTTATGTTAGTTGTTAAGTTAATGCTGTTGGTGTTAGCTAGTAAAAAATTTATGTTGTTGTTATTGTTGTCGTCGTCAAGATTGATTGTTTAATGTTATTTTTATTGTCTTATATTTTAGTTTTATTATAAGTGCTTAACAACCGAACATCATTAATACAATAAGATATAAATGAGTCCATTCACATTGAAGGGATTGATATTCTTATAATTTTTTTATTTACAAGAACATTATTTTATCTTGGTTGTTGTCTTGTTAATTGGTTAACCATTTGAATATGTATTTTAGTTTTATTGTAAACAATGTATGTGTGTCATTTTTGGTTTAGTCTAAATAATATATTTTGGTACATATATAATGAATGTATAGTTGTTTTATAAATATGTCATTTTGACTATGGAAAAAAAATGTGTATGTATGTTTCTTTCTAAAAAAAATAAGGATAAAAATAAAATTATAAAGTATTTTACAAATTTAAATAATGGCTTTTGTATCTCTTTTCTGAAAAAATCACTACAAGAAAATGTAGGATTAGCTACCATTATTTAACTACAAATTAAATTTATAGCTAATTCGAATTTAAAAAACAACACTTCAATTAAATTACACATATGAACTACCACATATTCTACCACATATTCACTTAAGCATTTACATATATACATATATTACTTGTCTATTTTTTTGTTTAACAAGTAATTATTATTACTATTATATTATTAATAATAGTTAAGTTACATTAGTTTTTTTCAAATAACAAAGGTTATATATATATATATATATATATAATTTTCTATCTACTATCTACTGTTTATCAGGTGTGTTCAGTCTCATATATAATTTTCTCACCACTCACCACGGTCAATGTTCAATTAACCGTCAATCTCAGTTTCCGATCGATCCGATTCATCTCAGTTTCTGATCGATCCGATTCATCTCAGTTTCTGATCGATCCGTCCATTTGGTCCTCCTCCACCCGATCGATGTTTTCTTATTCAATGTTCAATTAACTTCATTGTTGAGTTTGTATGCAATTTTTTCATAAGTTTTGTTTCTATTTCTCTATTTAGGTTTTTCACGTTCCAACCATAAACACTGGCCTTGGTTCTGCAAGTTGCTGCTTAATCCCAATTCCGTAAGTCTCTCTTACTTCTTATTCTTTGTCTTGCATATTAGGTGTTTGATGATTTGTTTCATATGCATATTAGGTGTTTGATGATTTGTTTCATATTAGGTGTTTGATGATTTGTTTCAATGAATTTGACTCTGTTTTTTTTTATCGTGTGCTTATTTAAGAAAGAGGTGAATGGAGTATTACTCCAGTCTTGCGCGATGCCACTGCTGTTATGATGATAACAGAATGATTATTACTAAGATTTTACAAATTACAAGATGTCTTAATATAAATAAATTACAGCGGTATATCGCATTGAATTTAGATCAGTGGCAAACCATAATGTAAATTATGTTATAACCAATTGATGATGAATATTGTTGAGATGATGCAAATCAAGACATCTGTATTAAATTTTATAAAAGTAAATTATGTTATAACCTCTTTGAATCAATAACATATATCATATAAAATGTGCTAATATTTTCATATGTCCCCTCTAGCAGTTTATCATGGCAGCATGTTTATCAGTCCATACTATGAAGACATTCATTTTATGTGACATATCATACTATAAAGTTCTTCAGCCTCTAATATAAGGACCATGTTCAATGCACATGAATTTAAAAGTTATATGATGATATTGTGCAGTTTGAGAAACTACTCATTATCTTTAAAATGAATAGATATACATCAAATTAGAATTGATATCTTCTTAAAAAATACTCACAAACATGTAGCACTTCATTAAGCAGAAAATTATTTATAATTGGTAGACAGTAGAAAAAGAAAAGTGGTAATGCAAAACAGATTTCAATATATGATTATGTTGGCATGTACTTAATATTTGTAATAAGTGAATCTTAATGAGAAAATCATTATTGTACGTGTAGTACTACATTATTTCTAAATTATTCTTGTATCTACAGTAAAAAAGAAAATCATTGTTGAATGTACATGTTATGAAAAGTGTGTACACAAACTAGGGTGTGATTGTATTCAATTACTTGACATCTTCTGTTGATTAGCTTCTTCAATCACTTGATGTAATTTCTATTCATTTTTTATATCTGCTTTATTTTTGTGTCATGAATTTTGTTCAATTGCTTTTCTTAATACTATCTTGTTGGTTATGACTCATAGTTTAAATGTTTTTACTTAGACGCTTATTTTCGTGTATATTTATCTAATTACTTGAGGATTTGATCCTCTTAGTAAACATTAGCTGGGAAAATGATACGAAATGCAAAAAAAATTACTTTGACTTTGTCTCACAGATATCTCTTTTTAATCATGAGACCCGATCGAAGTTGGATGAGACGAAGAAAGAACAATAATGGCCAAGTAACTGAAGAATTTAAGAATGGAGTTGATGAATTGATTGAGGTTTCTAAAAGACACCCAAGAGTAGTTGATGCATTAGGTCGCATTTTTGTCCATGTTTTAAATGCAAGAATTATGTTAGGGAACAAGCATTTTGGGTGGAGAAACATTTGTATGAATATGGATTTATGGAAGATTATTTAAATTGGACCGTTCACAATGAGGATCATTGGAAGCATAGTAGTTCAACAGACTGGGAGACTGGGAATCCATATGTGGATATGGTAATAGATGGAATGGATGTTGATGCTCTTTTAGAGGATCAAAATCTAGAAGAGGATCCCAATCCGTCAGCTTTTAAATTGTATACCTTGCTAAGAGACGCTGATGAACCATTATGGGATTGATGCCAAAGGCACATAAAGTTATCGGTTGTAACATAACTTTTGAATTTAAAATCTGAGTATAATATGAGTAAGAGTTGTTACGATCAGATGATTGCCATAATTAAAAGCATGCTTCCAGAGACAGAAAAGTTACCTGGAAATTTTTATAGATCTAAGAAAATGGTTACTGACCTGACATTAGGATATGAGAAAATAGATGCATGTCCGAACCATTGCATGTTGTATGATAAAGAAAACAAAGACCCAAAAATTTTCTATGCTTGCTCAGTGTGTGGGCACCCAAGGTTCAAACCGAAGGTTGGGTGTTTAATAAAGCAAAAAGATGTACCTTTCTACGTGTTACGATATTTTCCTATTATTCTGAGACTCCAACGCTTATATATGTCGAAATATAGTGCTCAATATATGTGTTGGCATGCAAATGGATTGCGTCATGATAAAACAGTAATCACACATCCTGCTGATGCTAAGGCTTGGAAACAATTTGATGCCACATATCCTAGGTTTGCAGAAGAGCCTCGAAATGTCAGGCTTGGCCTTTGCACAGATGGTTTTATTCCTTTTGGTTTTTCTAGTCCTCAATACTCGTGTTGGCCGGTATTTGCACTACAACATTTTGACTCTACAACAACACGAGAAAAAGGTTGCGAAATCTAAAAGAAACCGTTCCCTTTGTCTATGAGAACAGTTTTCTGACCGTGCCAAACCGAGGCATTGCTTTATCCTTTCGCAACGGATTTTGTACCCATCAGTAACGCCTTGTAGAGAACTGTTATTTTAATTTTCTTTAGAGAACGGTTCCCAACAGCAACAGTTTCACTCCATTCTCAAGTTATACCCGTTGCAATTGATATGTTTTAGAGAACGGTTGTTTTATAGGATATAACAACGGTTCGTAACCGCACTTCATTTAAAACCGTTCTAGTAGATCCATATCATAATTTTTCCTTCAAAAGCTACAACAGTTTTCTATACTACAACAACATTTATTCAACAATGTAACAAATGAATTTTTTTTAATAAAATGTTAAATCATTTTAATGTATACATTTTCTATATAATGCCAATCATCATTCACATTCAGTTTTTTTATATAATATTTAATACAAATTTTAATATGATCTCAAATTTTAAAAAAATTACGCAACTAAATAACTTCATCCAATCATGATTCACAATAAAAAAATATCTTAATGCAAATATTCTAATGTCAATCATCATTTATAAGCAAAATAACATATTGAATCTATAAAAATAAACTTAAACATTTACATCTTCATCTCTTCATCTTCGAATAACTTCGAATATATGAAAATCTTCATTGATAACATCATTAATGATCTGCAAAATAAAAATAATATAATTGAAATAAAATTACCAAACGCTCTAAAATTAGAATGTAAAATTAGAATGTAAATCATAAAACAATTCAATCTTACTTGATCATTAGTTCATTAGTTAGAACATGTATTGATATAGAAGAATGAAAGATTATGTTAACATCAATTGGAGGTTAGATTTTTCTTTCCATTTCTTCCTTATCTTAAGGACATTTCTCGTCTATCTTTTGTATTATATCATTAAACTGTCTAACCTTCACACCAAGATCCTTTTTAAGTTTTTCAATTTCTATATTTGTTTTCAAGAATATCGGCGTTGTGGTTCTCCTATGGCAACACAATCTCTCATATTTTTGTTTAGCAAATACACTTTGCTCCATTTCCAATTGTCATCTTTAAGATAAAAAACACATAGAATGAACTGTATATGCTCCATTTCCAATTGTTATCTTAAGATAAAAAAACACATAATGAATTGTAGAAGGTTTATAAGCAAACAGCTACTGTAACTTTACATATTAATTTCATCTTAAATGGTGCTCTTCTAAGCCCATTCAATAGCACAGAAAACTCAAACCCTAGAAAAGGGTACCATGGGACAGAAAAAAGCATAAACTCCTAACTAACCAAGCATGAAAAACTAGAGCTCTACTACCTATCCATGATTTTTCTTACTAATCTTTTCAGCTAATTGAGTCCAATTTTTTTTCATTTTAAAATTATAACAAAGTAAGAATATTTTTAATCAAGAAATGCATAAAATACATATATTCTAAACAAAATAAAAACAGCCTACATACTTAATTAGAGTATAGTTTAACTATTTTAATTCAGGTGTTGTTGTTTTTTATGTTTGTTTTATTTCAGATCTCCGTACAACTCTAGTTTTATATGAATAAACACTAATAAACTAAAATTGATGGAGATAGAATGATTGAAAAACTCAGGACGATTCCCCTGTAAAAGTTAAATAAAATAGTAAAGTAATTTACTGTAGATGAGGCTGAATTTCCTTCAACAGGAAAAAGGTAAATGATGCTCTCAATAGTAAGAGCACCTCTCTGAAATGGGAATCACCCAATAATTAGCTCCTTAACTCCTAATTCACACTCAACATATCCCTATATGTGCACAACTACTCAATAATTAGCTCCTTAACTCCTAATTCACACTCAACATATCCCTATATGTGCACAACTACTGTAATATGAGGAAACACCGTGTAAGGAAAATAATTTCAAAGGAAAGTTCGTACAAGGAAACACCATGTATGGAAAATAATTTCAAAGGAAATTTCGTACATAAGGAAACACCATGTATGGAAAATAATTTTAAAGGAAAGTTTCTACATGTTTCACTCAACTTCATATACACAGTATTCCTAATTCTATTGTCAGTTTCAGTTTTAGATTGGTTGCAACATTATTAGAGCATCATGAAACATGAAATCTTCCCACTTAAAAATTATCAACAATTACTGACATTCAAAATTTTGAACCAATTAGCATTCCATGACAATATTATTAGAACAACCAAAACAAAAAATCCAGGGCATAAAACCTATCAGCAACGAATCAAGATCCCTACACAAGCAGAAAACACATTACCTTTCCGAAAATTTAATACTCAACTTTGAATCTTGTACAGGAAAATTTTTCTGCCTGCTCCTAGAATAGAAAAGCCAATATATCAAGTTCTAAAACCAACCGACAAAAATGATTATGTCACAACAAAGACAGGAACTTTAGTGTTCAACACCGGCATGCAAAAATATGTTTCTCTTATAGATTAGAGTCATTGTTAAATATTCTTACTATTACAACACAATATGTCTTTCTATAGAATAATAGTTTATTTATTTTAAAACTTTAAAATAGACAATCATTTCATGAGTTTTATGGTTCAAGGTGTCACTGATTGGTTCAAGAATTTTTATCTTCTCCTTTTGGTATGTATGTAATGTATCATAGTTTGAGTTTAAGTCAACTCTTTTTCCACTTGATTTGGAGTGTTGAATATGGAGATGGCAAATTTTTTGTGGTCACTGATATAGTCCAACATTACAGTGTAATGTGTTTAGGAAATCGAAGTTATTGTATTTTGTTTTGGTTTATGAGTAGGAATTGATTGACATATATCATTGAGTTTTATTGAATTTATTTTCTTAGGGGAAAAAATATTGGATCATATGAGGTGTAAAGTAAAATTAAATAAGGATTCATATTTGAACATATTCATGATTTACTAAGATTTGTGTTAGTCAATGGTTGATAATACTTATTTTTCATATAGAGAAACTATATTAAAAACTATTAGTGTATTAGGTTCCTGAGATTTATCTTATATCAGGAAAAAAACTCTAGAGAAATACTTCAACATAATTCATCAACAATGTTATCACATCAATAACAAAACTCTAGTGAGATATTAGAAGCAAAGGAAAAGCTTTTGGAGCTAAGTGTTATGCATTATTCTTGTCATGTTCAATTTGATACTAGACACAATCTTTTAATTTCAAATTTGTATAACATTGGAACAGTTGAAGCATTGAAAGGAGTTATTTCTCAAGTAATATTTTCAATTTCAAAACATATATTTCATAATTAAGTACCTAAAACTAAGGATAGAAATATAGTTATTAGCTTAATCTAAATTATTAATGTTACTACAGGGATTTGAGGAAAATGCAAGACCAACAGTGTGATATTGAAAATAAGCTTCAAGTATTTTAGACTCAAGGATGGCTCCAATAGAATAAACAAAATGACTCGTTAATATAAAGTCAGCCATTTACAGAAACTAAAGGCTATGGCTAGACTGTAAGTATGATACCTTCACATTGTAACAACATTTGGAAGAGCTACATGACATTTGCATCTATAGGTATAAGCAACATTAGGATTTATTCATGTGGAACATTGATTTGATCATAGATAACTTAAACACTAATATTAACAAATCAATTTTGTACATGAAGATCATTAAAATCATCACAAAATTGTCAGACACAGTGTTTTGTCTCTTATAATTTCAATATGTTGGGATGTATCAAGATGTTAAGCCTTAACACTTCATGATTTCTAAAAGGTCCAAATCAGATTCCTAGTCAAAATACCAAGATCACATACTTAATACATGACTTACTTCTAACCTCGATATTCACAAGTCCAACCATTATTTATATCTAAAATATACTAAGCAAGTTCTAACCTTTATATCCAAAAGAATCGAACTCTCACACATTGTTGGTCTCACAACCCAATAGACTCGGTTGTCTCAACAATCGATTAGTTCCAACAAGGTAAAAGCAAAGCTTTCTACAACAAATATAACAGGAAAAATTGATTAAATAAAAAACTATGAAACAAAGAAGGACAAATAAAGTTTTTAATTGTTAGAATTTGAGACTTACGAAAACGAAATAGTTGGATTCATACGCATAGAAAAGAGACATTTTAAGTAGAGCTTGTACAGGTTGAGGGAAGCTCGTACTATAGGGATGGAGAGCTTGCAGTTGAAGGAAGCATGGCTCTGATGTGACGAAGCATACACAAATCTAATCAATAATGAAAAACTGTACATACAGGAGAATAATTGTACGTACCATTGGGGAATAAAGGCTTAGGGTTATAATTTGGGAGAAGAATCAAAAACTTAAATAATAAACCCTCATTTCACAACTTCAATTCATCATCGAAATAGAGAGAAAAAATCAAAACCAGAATTATCTTCTACAACTCAGAAAAGAAAAACAAAACAAAAATCAGTGACTCCGAATTTTGAATGTCACGTGTACAAAGCAAGATACACAGGGGAAGAAAGGGTTTAGAGATGTACGAAGCAAGATACTTGAGGGTTATGGTTTGGGAGAAGCTAGAATGTATGATTTTGATAAGGCTTAAATAGTATTTTCGTCCCTATAAGTTGGCGAGTTTTTGGTTTTCGTCCCTGTATCTTTTTTTTTCGGTTTTAGTCCCTGTATCTTACTTTTTGTTGGTGTTTAGTCCATATAGAGGTTTCCTGCGGATTTTCCTGGAGATTTTCCTACGGATTTTGATTTTTAGGAAAATCCGCAGGAAAATCCATTTTCCTGCGAATTTTGGCTTTAGGGACTAAACACCAACAAAAAGTAAGATATAGGGACTAAAACCGAAAAAAAAAAGATACAGGGACGAAAACCAAAAACACGCCAACTTACAAGGACGAAAACATTATTTAAGCCTTTTGATAATTTAGGAGGGAAGAAATTTACTTTTAGCGTTTAATGAAATTTTGCTTTTGTTTTAATCTAGGGACCCGTGTTCGATTCTAACAAAGGATATTTTTTTAAATAAAAAAATTTAACACAACAAAGAGAACGGTCTCATGTAATAAATATATTTTTTAAAATAATTAAAAATTATATTAGTATGGTTTCAACCTATTGTAGATAAAATTCGTTCTCTTTGACATCTACCAGAATGATTTTAAGTCGTTGCATAAAATTTCCAAAAAATATATACCCTATTGGAACGAAATATAAAATCCGTTGTCTATTACTATCTACGAGAACAATATTTTTACATCCCAAAAATTAGGTGTTTCCATAGGGTAAAAATGTTGTAGTGTTGTCACACCTTACAATCTTCCTCCAAGTATGTGCATGAGAAGAGAATACATTTTCCTTAGCCTTTTGATCCTGGGACCAAAATCACCCGGTAAAAGTTTAGATGTCTATCTTAGACCTCTAATCGATGAGCTAAAGATATTGTGGGAAGATGGGGTGAACACTTTTGATGCTTGCAAAAGACAAAATTTGAAGATGAAAGCAACATTATTGTGGACCATAAGTGACTTTCCAGCTTATGGAATGTTAAGTGGGTGGAGTACTCATGGAAAACTTGCATGTCCATATTGTAGGGGGAACAGTAAGTCATTTGTACTTGAGCATGGCAAGAAATGTTGTTGGTTTGACTGTCATCGTCAATATCTTCCTCTTGAACATTCGTTTCGTCGTGATCGATACTCATTTAAAAATTCAAAAATAGAAAAGTCTTTACCACCACACCGACTTACTGGGATAGAGATCATGAATAGAGTGAATCACCTTAAGGAATTCATTTTTGGTTTGAATTCACACAATCAGAAACAAAATGGCTTTGGGAAAGATCACAATTGGGTGAAGAAAAGCATATTTTGGGAATTGCCTTATTGGTCTACTAATCTAATACGACATAATTTGGATGTTATGCATGTTGAAAAGAATGTGTTTGACAACATTTTTAACACAATTATGGATACAAAGGGCAAGACAAAGGACAATACAAATGCAAGAGAAGATATAAAGATGATATGCAAACGTCCCACTTTAGAGTTAATAGTTGATAATGGGAAGCACAAAAAACTAAAGGCGACTTATGTGTAGAGTGATAATCAAAGGAAAATGGTGTGTGGATGGATCAAACAATTGAAATTTCTTGATGGGTATGTATCTAACATTTCACGTTGTATTAATGTCAAAGATGGGAAAATACATGGAATAAAAAGTCATGATTGTCATGGTTTTATGGAAAGGTTAATTCCTTTGGCATTGCGTTACATGTTGCCAAAACCTATATGGAGGGCATTAACATAACTTAGCATGTTTTTTAAAGAAATTTGTGCATCTGAATTACGTGAGTCAGTTATGGAGAAAGCAGAACTTTCTATTATTGAAATAGTTTGCAAGTTAGAGAAGATTTTTCCTCCAGCATTCTTTGATGTAATGGAGCATTTAGGTGCGCATCTCCCATATGAAGCCAAGGTTGGAGGATCTGTGCAATATAGGTGGATGTATCCATTTGAGAGGTGTATGTTATATTTGAAAAGAAAGGTTCGTAATAAGGCGAAAGTTGAAGGATCTATTTGTGAAGCATATATTTTAGAAGAGATTTTCAATTTTGCTTCCATGTACTTTGATCCCAATTTGCAAACAAGGCGTACTAAAGTTCCTTGAAATGATGACGGCAGGCATTGTAAGGTTTATGAATGCTTGTCTGTTTTTAAATACCTTTGTCGTCCTATTGGAAGAGGTAGAAATCGATTCCTAACAGATGATGAGCTTCAAATTGCCAAAACTTATTTGCTTGTAAATTGCAAAGAAATTGAACATTTTCTCTAGTAAGTATACTGTCTAACTTTCTAATGCTTTTTTGGTTAAATTAAATTACATACTAATTTAATTTATATTGATTAGAAAATTTATAGACTCGTTAAAGAAAACATACTTTGGAATCACCAATGATCAAATATTTATAATCAATCAATCAATATTTTTTTATTAATTAAAAAATAAAAATAAATTTTTTTCTATCATTCATTATCACCGCCACCTCATGATTCTATTTATGAAATAAATTTAAAATTTTTCTCTCTCCTAATTGATTGTTTTTAAGAATATGAATATAAGTGTGTTTGTATGTAAGTATTTTTTTAAAATTTGTTTATTTGAATTTTTGTTAATTTCTTTATTTTCTTATAATTTTAATATATGGTTTCCGTTTTGTTATTAAAAAAACAATTTTTTCTAAAGTATGGTAACATCTTAATCCAGCATAAAAGTGAAGTATATCAAAATGAAAAACGGTTAACAGTTAACAATGGATTATGAATATATAGATAGATATTACAATCAATTTTATCCATAATGTGGTGGTAGGGCTTTGGGAACTCGATGGATGCAAGAGTATATTAACACATGCTTGAATTAGCAATATTGCTTTTGACTTTTGCTGTCTTGAAAATAGCATATTCATCATTAATTTTTTACTATTACTATAATCCTATTTAATGACTAAATGAATGGATACAAAAGAACTTCCTCAAAGAAAATGTCATAATTTTATAGATAGAATTTTTATTTTATCAATCTATAATATAAGAAATCCATGTGTTGTTGATAACACTAATTTAACCTTTGCTCTTGGCTTGACACCTCACCAAATTAGGGGCAATTTGTGTCTTAATCCAACAATTTCCAACCAAATGAGCATCTAATTCAATCCTAACTATGTATTTTGCACAACATATACTATATTTTATCCAAACCAAACTGAACAGTGTATGTTCACTTATCCCACACAATTATCTATTCTACTATTACTGGTTTGCTTTTGGTCTGATTTGACATTTGGACACCAATTGTCTCTGCCCGATGCAAAGCATGGAAAAGGGCGCTGCATTTCTTTTTCTTCTTCTTCTCACACTCACATTTGGACCACATCCCAAATTTGCTCTCACTTTTCACTTCCCGTTTTCTTCTTCTCACGGTCGCTTTGGAACACCATTTGTTATTCTTCTAAAACTAAGCAAGAACAGCAATGGCGAGACCCTTTTCCATGGTTAAGGACATCAATGATGGTAAGGAGCTTTGGAAAATTGCGGTGAGAATCCATCACAAGTGGAGTGTGGTTTCAAAGAATAAAGAGCACTTTGAGATGATTGTGGTTGATAAAGAGGTGATTTTGCTTGAACTTTCTTCGATCTTTGTATATTTCCGTTCAGCTGCTTATAACCGTTAGAATGAGTTTTCATTTTTTCCAAATGTTTATTGCTTAACATGCCATTCCTGTATTTCTTTCCATTTACAACTGGAAACTTCGTGCATGTATTGTCTGAGTAACCTTCGCACTTCTTTGAAACTTTCAGGGTACAGACATACAAATCAAAGTTCCAACGATGTTTAAACAATCTTTTGATTCCGTTTTGACTGTCCATAACACGTATACAATTACAAATTTCCAAGTTCTTCCGAATGATGCCATGTTCAAACCATCTATGCACATGTATGTCTTGGTTTTCACCGGGGGTACTTCTGTCTGTGACAAAAATAAACACGAAATACCTCCAAAGAAGTTGATCTTCACACCATTTGCTGATATTATTACTGGAAAGTGGAAAAAGGATCTTTTAATTCGTAAGTTTGTATATAATGAAAAGGATAAATTTCATAATGTTATGGCATGCTGTGTCATAACTCTGTTTCTTATACTATTATCCGTGTTGCAGATGTGATGGGCATTATAACTGACATTGGCTACACACAGATGCAGAGTGGCCACAAAAAACAAAAAATTAATTTGTTGTTGAAGGACTTAGGGTTTGTATCCCAACTTTTTGTGTATTTTTGCATTTTAGTTTTCTGTATCCGTCCATATAACCTTGCCTGACTATCTAATTCCATATTTATGCAGTAACAACACAATACATTGTACCCTGTGGTAAGGTTATGCTCTTCAGTTCCATCAGTTCCTACAAACTACAAAAGACACTTCGGCACCGACTATTATCGTTTTAGAATTTGCTAAAGTCAAAGAAGAAGGTATATACCTGTTAAATTTATCTGTTTTTGGATTACTTCTGTATCAACTTCTTACACCATTTCAATATTGATTTTAAATTGGTTTTTTAGGCAAGTATCCATTATGTGTTTCAAACACATTCAATGTTACAAAATTGCACATCAATGACGACTTACCTGAGATTCGTGAATTCCTAAAAAGGTAACGACTTCTTGCGTATGATGTCATGTAGGTTTTGTTGTATTATGTATTCTTCACATATCCTTCTTTCATGTTTATCCTATTTTGCATCGTTATCACATAGATTACCAACAATGGTGGCTAAAGAGGGATCAAATAATAGTTTGACAGCACTCTCCCAGAACTGGTCTCAGACTTCCGGTTCTTCTCAACTCACACCTTATGACAAATTCATGTATAAGGCTATACTACTTCCTCTAACTGATATTGTGCAACTTAAAGATGTAATAAATATTCTTATTCCTTCATCTTCGTTGTTCTATCAATATTGGTTATTTCTTTTACTTATCTTATATGATTTAAAACTTACTATGTTAAATAACAGATCACACAATGTGTGACGGTGGCGAAGACGGACAAACTGAAAGCATCCCACGGGGGCTGGTATTACCAAGCGTGTCATGAGTGTCCAAGGGTTGCCAAGGGTCATCAGCCACCATCCATATGTGGTGCTGGCCATAATACGGAGACTGAGATTTATAGGTCATTATATATTAACGTCAAAACATTAATCTTCCATGTTTTTCATTTCTGTGTCGACATTATAAACTGGCATAAATAGGTATAAGATAATGCTTGAGGTCGCAAGTCACGGTGGTCGTGCGACATTTGTACTATGGGACCGTGAGTGTTCACAGCTGTTGAAAATATATGCTGATCAAATGCGCATCAACATGATCAAGGTCAATCTCTATTCTTTTAATCTTTAATTGCACTTAATTCATATCTATTAACTTACACAGTTTCAAGTATGTGGCACTACTAATTCTGTTAATTGTCATACCCCTTCCCAAATAGGATGGAGTCACGGACCCTCTTGAATTTCCTTTAGCCCTCGATGCTTTGGTAGGTCTGAAACTTGCTTTTAAGGTTAAGTGGCAACCAACATGGGCTAACAGATCGGTTGTCTCCATATATGAAGATGAAATTGCCATTCAACACATTGAATCAACAATTGCCCCTGTCGTGGTACAATTCATGTGTCCTGACTTTACTCCTTCCACTTCATACTTACTGGTTGAATTTTAATATATTTTTTTATCTATCATTCAGCCAACGCACACTACTCCTCAGTTAGAAGATCTCCTGCAGGTTATTCTTTTAACCACATCACTTATTTCATGATATTTTCTGTTGTGTTACTTCTGTACTTATTTTTCACATCACACTGCAACAGTTCAAGTGTCCCAACCTTACTGCCTTCCACTTCATTTTTTACTGGATTTATTTTAACTTATTTCAATTCGTTTCTATCAATCAGCCAACACACACTACTCCTCAGTCAGATGATCTCCTACAGGTTATATACATTGACCTACATAGCTTATTTTTCCTTCTATGCTTATTTCATGACATATGTTGTTGTCTTGGTTGTGTACTTATTGTTAACATCGTTTCTTTCTTTGTAGATTACGGAAAGTGTTGATGAAGCCATGCCAATTGGGGAATGGAATTTAATAGCAGTAACTAATTCTAATTCTTCCAGACTTTACTTCCTTCTTACTTGGTCACTTTTTATGTTATCTTGAATCGTGTATTCTTTTTTACAACGAAACTACAATACGTTCTATGTCAATTCCAGGAAATTGAATTCACCTCCAAAAACAACACCGATCCTGGTACACTTGTTTCTACTACAAAGCGACTGGCTGCGGACGTTGCAAATGCCTCTGCTGCTTCATATGCATTGGCGGACTGTGAAGGTTCCTCCACCAAACTCAAGAAGCATATCAAATTGGAAAAATGATGATTTCAAACTATGAAGCAATATTTAAGCATTATGCGTTTTGTATTTTTTTGGATAACCACTAAGCATTAGATTGTCTTCCTCTTCTTGAACAATTAAATCTATGTGTATTGTATATTTGAAATGGATGACTTAGTCGTAATCGACACAACGTTGTCAAACTATCAGTTTTATCCACTTCAAACTAATGTTAACTCAATTTATATACTGTCATATCCCTTTAAATCTTTGGCTTATTGGTCACCTTCTCAAACACTTATTTAGTACCAATTACTACACTGCCTTCTCTAAAATGCGCGTAACATACCATTACAAGATACATTATGGACTAAAATCATACAATATTTTCAACAACCTTTACACTGGATCCATTTTATTTAATTCTTTACAAATACAGTGGATCCTTTCTACTTTTACAAACTATGTGTTCAGCTTTTATACCTTTACATACCACACGTGTGGGTCATGTACTGCAACCCCAATACAGTGGATCCATTTTAATCATTTCGTTACCACATCATTGCATATATTACTACTATCTCACTTCTTATTTAGTTATCATAAGTAATATTTTATAACAAAACCCAGTCTACTTCTACACCAATGCCACTTCTGCTATACACAGCCTCCTGTCCACAGCCATGTCTACATCAATCAATATTGCTGTCCTATTTCATCATGCCTTCACTTTTTTCAAGATTTATTATTTCTGGCCGTTTACTTTTCCAAGTTAATCACTTATCTCAATAAAATTATATAGTATCAAGGCTACCTAATGATTTTTATATCACTTTTTTAAACAATATTTGTATACTACTGTTTTCAGCATTGCCGCCATTTACCACCACCTTCAAAATATGTTGTTGTTTTTCTTTACTTTCCCACTAAACAACTCCAGTAAATATTAGTTTACACATTACTCAAATTGTAAGTTATTCTCCGGATCCAAATATGGAAACCAGCAGTATCTTTTTATGATGTCTGCTGCAACCGTGCACCTTACCACATTACTCATTTGTATTATGCAAACTGTTAATTCAAATTCATCATAAAGGCATGTTATGAGAACATTTTAACACAACTGTTATGGATTCATCAATAAATTCCAACAATGAAACACCTTCATCTATTGCAAGAAAAAAATGAAAGCTTTCAATGTTGAGCAAGAAAATAGCCACTGAACAACACAACAAGGAGAATGTTTCACCCCTGCAAGTTTCCAACAACAATTACACACCTTCCTCGAGCAGAATGTCTGTTAATATTGCTCCACTGTCTCAGAATTTTTCAAATGAGCAGCATACTGCTGAATCTAATCGTCATAAGTATCATCAAAACGCTTTTAAAAGGCCAAGAATACCTATCCAGCTAGGAGTCAATCTAATCAACGTCTTCAACACGGTGGAGACTCCCCCGCCTTCATTTCTCATCCAACCACCAGCGATCCCGGTGGCCAGTATCCACCCATTATGTCAACCAAGTACATCTACACACCCTCCCCATCCTATGAATTCAGCTACTATTGATACCGACAGCTCGAAAAATTCTGATGACGACGACCCTTTTGAAGACAATTCTGAAGATAAGGCTGACCACAACTCTGTTCCATTGGGAAATTCACATGCTCAAGGCCTGTACATTGTTTAACACATTGCATACTAATACCACCACCTGCTTACAATGTCTACCTCTTTAACATTTCTATTTTTTCCCTGTTTCAGTTTATTCAGACATAGGTGACCAGTTTTGGGAGTGCGAAGAATGTCATGCCATAATGTGGTACCAAGAACGTTCAAGAAAGTCAAGACACTCAACTCTTCCAAAGTTTACACTATGTTGCAAGGGAGGCAAAGTTGTCCTTCCAATGCTAAAACCTGCACCACCTGCCTTGCACAAACTTCTGTTTGATCCTCAATGCAAACATGCTAAGAATTTCCAGAATAACATTCGCACATATAACACAATGTTTTCTTTTACATCCCCGGGAATGAAATTTGACACTTCCAATACAAGGGGTGGGCGGGGGCCACCTACTTTGCAACTACATGGTCAAACATGCCACCGAATCGGAAGCTTGCTGCCCGAATTAGGCCAACGTCCTAAATATGCACAATTGTATATTTTCGACACTGACAATGAAATCGACAACAAGATTGGCTGTTTCAGGTTATGCACTTTTCATTACTACTTCAAAATTAGTATTTTAACTTCCAATTCCAACTACATTTGCATTTTCCTTCTTTCACTACAGTGACTGAAATTCTGGTACAGATGTGTGATGTCATAGTGCAATGTCACAACATCGCAATCTGCTGAACAAGGCAATAAATAACACACTGAATTGTTCACCCAGTTCGGTTCAACAACCTACATCTGGGGGCATACCAAGCCAGGAAGGAAGTCCACTATTAGTAGTATCAAATTACAGACTCAACAGACCAGTTGACAATCTACCTAATTTAATCACTACCTAATGACCCTTCTACCTAAGTCCTCCCTAGGTAAGAGACTCTGTCTCACTTCCTATCTTCACTATGATGTCTAGCAGTCAACTACACCGTCACTGCATCAACAACTTGATTACCAATAATTGTACAACCATGGAAGACACCCTTCCATGACACCCTTTGGTGTTGCTTCAAAGCTTCCTCCAAGAACAATACCAAACTCATTACCTACAGGTTTCTGAGTTAAACACAGTGACCATCTCACAACCCGAGTGGTTCACATAGACAAAGCCCTAATGATCTACATCTTGGACCCGTACCTCTTCTAGGTTACAAGCATTCTATTTATAACATGATCCCAACAGGATTTGAGCCTTCAAATCATATCATATCTTCTGTAACAAATCTGCTTCTAAATAGATCTTCAATCATATCTTCAATTAAATCTTCAATTATTAACTCTGAATATTCTCCATATCTTTATGCGCAACAGACTGATCTTCATAACAGAATATATCTCTCCCTTGATCTTCGCCTATATTCTCTGATTCTCTTTAGCAGAATATCTCATTCACACCAGAAACACGTGCAGCCCTAATTAGTCATCCCAGACCTGATGTTGTAATGTTCTGGTATAGTGATGTTAAGACTTCGCATGTGACATCACTCTTCAGCATTTTAACTCTTCAACACTATTTACAACCCAGACTGTTAGCAGGTCATGTTGCAACATCAACCATGACATCAACATTGTTTTAACAAAATTTCAGCCAATTATAAGAACTTACAATCTCCCCCTTTGGCTAATTTTGGCTAAAACAACTATATCACCATTACAACTCAAATTACAGCAGTAATTACAACTCTATACTACTGTCAGTAGTTATCAGTAACCACTGAACCTAACAGTAACCATCAGTAGCTACTGTGCGCAGCAATCCTGGAGAAACATCTTCTAGGGAATATTTGAATGATGTTAAGACATCATGTCTGACACCTTCTTTTAGCAGCACAGCCCACCACAATCACTTCAGGCAGCACATCAGGAGGAAGAAGTAGAAAGTCCCGAAGTTGTGCACTCAGATTATAGATATCTGGTGTACATGAGGAAGAAGATTTTAGACACTCCCCCTTGATGTAGCACATTTCTTTTTCCTTTCAACTCAGACCTGGAATCATTGTGGAAGACTCCCCCAGAAAAGAAATGTTTGTCCATTCATCAAAGACCAATGGTGGCATAAGAGAATTCTGCACACCTTCTTTGATCAGACCCCCTGGTCAATCTGTGGCATAACATGACACGTTGAGAAGTGCCATTCTGCCAGCCCAGATAACTCAGAACACAGGTCACAACTGTGTTCATAACTCAGGACACAAGTCACAAAGACTCAACATCAACTCAAGGATGTACCATCCTCTTCTGCTGCATCAGGAATGGTAGGTTCCAAGCATAACCATTGCGCAAACCATATAGACCATCTCTCTCCTTTAAACCATATAGACCATCTCTCTCCTTTCTCCCCCTTTTTAGCCACAAATTGGTAAAGGAAACCCTCACAAAACCAGACCCAAGAAGTGCTTACCCAAACACGAATAAAAGCCATAAGACTTATGAGATACAAACACTCACTGGCTGAAGGAGAACAAACTAACCCCTATAAATAGCTGACCAGTAACTTAGAAATTAACGAGCCTTGAAAATGTCAATGTTCTTGGTCAAACAAACGCTATTTTAGGTATCAAAAACTGCATTCAAATTCAATGCCTACCTTCCAAAAACTGCCTTGACTGCCTTAAATAATTCACAACTGAATCTTACCATACATTAGGCCAATAACGCTCTATGCATATTCGAAGCCATGTGTTTCACTTTATCCTAACACCACCGTCCAAAATACTTCCCTGTTTGGCTTAAGAAAAACATGTCCTATATCATGTTCTGACATCACTTCAGATATTGCCTGCTGGCTCATTAACCAAACACATCTTCTTATCTAATGGGTGTAGGTGCATCTTCTCACAACTTTTTCTAGAATGCTTCCAACCATCATCCAAGTACACCACTTTTCTATTCAGACCTCTCCTGCATAGGTACTATCTTCACACAGCTATGATAGGTCCCATCAACACACTGCACAAGCTTGACCACCACACATGCTGCAATAGGCTATAGTTAACAGCCTTACATACAATACCTTTTATGATATCCCACCCATAATGCCTCATTCCTCATGGAGATTTTAGATATAAGGTCTGCCAAGTCCAAAAGACAAAGGCCCATTTGATTGGAAATTTCTCACACAAGATAAACACCTTTCTGTCCTTACATTCACCAGCTCCTAATGAAGTCTTCAACATGAAAGTAGCCATGTATTTCCTGAACTACTTACCATCAAGATTAGAGTCTGCCCATTCTAATCCACACTATGTCAGAACTGCCACTTCAGACAATAATGCTGCTTCTTCAAACTCCATAAGTATGGTACCTATCCAACCATAATGTTGTAACAACATGTAGGACATCAGCACGTGACAAAAGACCATCCCACTTAATCAGCACCAGTAGTTATACCATCAGACAACTAGACAAGACCTAGCTTCATCCTACTAGGTCCACTTCCACCCAGGCACCAAGCACGAAGTTCTGGTAACCAAGATGTCAAGAAAAGCAGGTTCCCAAGAAAAACAGATTCCCACACCAAAGACTACTCTGACTGGTCAGGCGATACAAACAATGCCATATTATCCATTATAAATATCAAACCTCCTTGCTCCTATCAGCACACCAAGGAAGGAAACATGAGTCAGTCTAACATGAATGCAGCAAAGAGACACATGCAAGAGGACAAGAAGCCAGATCCTCAGAAGTTGCAGGACACAACACTGTCCAAAGCCGGAGCATCTTCTGGAGCAACAAGAACACGCAAGACATCAGAAACTAGGATGAAGACTATCAAGAAAAACCAAGTGCAGCTTCAAGCCTCTGATGATGAATGGGATGAAGATTGGAAAACTTTTCTTGATTCGGGGGGTTGGGATAATCTTTAGACACATTGTTTGTTGTTTTTACTAATCTTGTAACCTTTCATCAATGCAATAAATTTCTATTTTACTTCTATTCCATTTACACCACTGTACAAGACACTGAATCCTCATGTGAACAACTTTTCAATTTACTTTAACCTAAGTGCCAACACCAAAAGCTCCCATAATATCATTCTCCCCCTAAAAAGAACACCTTTCATCAACATAACCCCTACTGAGTTCTTCCAAACCTTGCATAGAAACGCAAATTTTCCACAAACAAAGCTGTCCTTCAGACTCCTCCTCAGAAACATGTGCACATATGATTTAAACAATTAGCTTCACAAGGGTAGAACCATTTATGTCCACACCAACATTGCCATCCAACAGCCTAATGTCATAACATGTTATCTGACATTATCTCCTTACAAGATTCAACCAATCTTCACAATCTTGATCAACATGCAATCTTTATATATACCTTTGCAGCCAAAATCCATAAACAAGTATTCCCCTTGTTATGGTTAACTAATGCTCTAGATGAGGATGAACATTTAAGCACACTTGCTGAGCACATGCATTTTGGCACCATTGTCCCTTTCTCCAAAGGCATTCATTCCTTACCATGCTCTTCATCTTCAGACTTCCAATCAATACCTGAACTACATTTTCCATCCAAGGTAGACCTTCTACTTCATCATCCTCCCGTATGACTATGTAGATGCTCCTCAGGCATAATGTAGGCACCACGCTTCTGAGCCAGAGCATAATCATCCTTCACCAAGGATATCCAACCAAATGATGTCCCAACACATGTTAGAACATCTGCCACCCACCAAGACATCATCACCATGATTCTTGATATGCTCCATCAACTGGACCATTTGATTCAACTCCAGGACGCTTAAACCTTGAAAATACTTTCATAAAGTAAATTCTCAACCCTTCTGCAGTCCTATACTTTAACCTCAGACAAATACGCAGTCTCCCGTCAATGTATATTGTCATCAGTTGACTGCACAACTCTATCCAAAGCAGGCAAATATTCAACTATTGTCATGCAAGATACAACATTTTATCTGGTCTGACATCCTTTTTCTGCAGACTTGGGGCACTGATTGATCCTTCTTTAACTAATCCATCCCACAGATCACATTAGATTAGGTAAGTGGCTTGACCTGATACTTCACCGTGAGCATAATGTTTCAACATCACCAGTCACATGACCCAGCATACTCTCATCTTCCAAGAATCTTCAAATCTTTGATGCCATCCTTATTAGGTTACCACAACTAAGCTTAAGAGATAACTTATCTAGATCCTCACTCCCGCATGAAAACTTTGACAGTGATACTCTTTTACTTTGTCTCCATCTTCTTCTGATCCTTCCAGCTACAAGGCTGATGCTAACACCAATTCCAATTGACCAAAGGTTGATTGACATATTAAGCTCAGCTTCTTTCTTGATGAATCTCCATACCACCCAGATGCCTCATCTTCCAAGTCAGGAGTAGGTTCTAAACAGATGTGATCAACACATTTGTTTAGCCTCCAAGAATCTGTTATGTCACACTCACACCCTAGAGATTGACTTTGGAGGCAAGAAAAAATCGCTTCTAACTTTCTTCAAACCCCTTTTCAACAAGCTCATATAAGAGTTCCTTTATGAGTGAACTTGGGATGAACCACAAGTATCTTTGTCAACTCTAACACGCTAGTTGAAGATATCCTCAAGTATCACCTCACCATGTGATTCATCTTCAGAGGAGAACAGAATGTTGCAGTCTTAACACAAAACCACTAGGAATTTTCCATCAGATAAATATATGCAGCGGAACACACATCAGAAACCTCCTTTACAACCTTCAGGAAAAACATAATAACCCTTGTACAAACACGACACTCCATGTGCACTAGGACAACATAGGTTTGAAACTAAGTCAAACCACACAGCAGCTCACCACCAAGGTCACAAGCCTGATAACAATAGACAGGTCCAATACACACCCTGTCATGAACAGTTTATCCTCCAATTCAAGGGATCATACAAAAATCTCTATGAACTGACCAAGTCCATACACCATCCCAACAAAACTATCTTCCTTGCTCATGAACCAGAAAGTATCTTCCCTAGATCTCATCCAGAAACAGACAGGATGCCTGCTCTGATACCAATTGAAATTCTGGTACAGATGTGTGATGTCATAGTGCAATGTCACAACATCGCAATCTGCTGAACAAGGCAATAAATAACACACTGAATTGTTCACCCAGTTCGGTTCAACAACCTACATCTGGGGGCATACCAAGCCAGGAAGGAAGTCCACTATTAGTAGTATCAAATTACAGACTCAACAGACCAGTTGACAATCTACCTAATTTAATCACTACCTAATGACCCTTCTACCTAAGTCCTCCCTAGGTAAGAGACTCCGTCTCACTTCCTATCTTCACTATGATGTCTAGCAGTCAACTACACCGTCACTGCATCAACAACTTGATTACCAATAACTGTACAACCATGGAAGACACCCTTCCATGACACCCTTTGGAGTTGCTTCAAAGCTTCCTCCAAGAACAATACCAAACTCATTACCTACAGGTTTCTGAGTTAAACACAGTGACCATCTCACAACCCGAGTGGTTCACTTAGACAAAGCCCTAATGATCTACATCTTGGACCCATACCTCTTCTAGGTTACAAGCATTCTATTTATAACATGATCCCAACAGGATTTGAGCCTTCAAATCATATCATATCTTCTGTAACAAATCTGCTTCTAAATAGATCTTCAATCATATCTTCAATTAAATCTTCAATTATTAACTCTGAATATTCTCCATATCTTTATGCGCAACAGACTGATCTTCATAACAGAATATATCTCTCCCTTGATCTTCGCCTATATTCTCTGATTCTCTTTAGCAGAATTTCTCATTCACACCAGAAACACGTGCAGCCTTAATTAGTCATCCCATACCTGATGTTGTAATGTTCTGGTATAGTGATGTTAAGACTTCGCATGTGACATCACTCTTCAGCATTTTAACTCTTCAACACTATTTACAACCCAGACTGTTAGCAGGTCATGTTGAAACATCAACCATGACATCAACATTGTTTTAACAAAATTTCAGCCAATTATAAGAACTTACAGTGACAATCAACAAATTGATAGAACAATTGTGGCAACACTCAAGTACATTTTAGATGAGAATAACCCTCATGCAAAGGCTTTCTGAATGGTAAGGGACACGTTGAGGAATAACAATTATCAAGATTTGAAACTACGACTTATCTCTGATAGATCCAATGATGGTCGTGTTTATAACTGCCCAACAGTGTCCGAAGTCGCAGCTCTAATAGTCGGCGATATAGATTCAGCTCCTAAAAGAGACATAATTGTGCGTCACCGTGATGGTCAATTACAAAGGATTGACGAATTTAATCCAAGTTACTTGGCGTATCAATATCCGTTGATTTTTCCATACGGTGAGGATGGATACAGGCCTAACATACTACACAAATATCAGCATGAAATGGTTGTTACCAACCAAAACCCTCAAACCATAAAGGATTGGCTATGCTTCCAACTTCACGAAAGAGCATCTGAGGCAAAAACACTCCTGCATTCGCGAAGGCTGTTCCAACAATTTTTGGTCGACGGGTACACAATGATGGAAACAGAACGTCTTAATTGGTTGAGGAAGAACCAGTCTAAGCTAAGGGTTGGCAAGTATTGACAACTTAATGATCGGCATGCCCCTGATCAACAGAACGAACAAAGCAAAATCGGCAGAAGAGTGGTATTGCCTTCTTCGTTTGTGCGGGGGAAATGTTACATGGATCAATTATATTTTGATGGTATGGCTATCTCAAGCGCACTTGGGTTTCCTGATTTATTTATTACTTTTACATGTAATCCAAATTGGCCTGAGATTACACGGCTGCTGTCGAAAAGTCATTTGAAGCCACATGACAGACCTGACATTGTTTCTAAGGTGTTCAAGATCAAATTTGATAAACTCATGATCGACCTAACCAAACGACATTTCCTTGGGAAAGTATTGGCATGTAAGTCATTTAGTAGTTATTACAAGTATTCTGGTTTTTTTATTCTTTCTATTCTTATTGACTAATCATTCAAGTCTATTGCAGACATGTACACTATCAAATTCCAGAAACGCGGGTTGCCGCATGCTCACATACTAATTTTCTTACATCCACAAAGTAAGTATCCCACACCACCCGACATTGACAATATAATCTCTGCCGAAATTCCGGACCCTGTGAAACATCCAAAACTGTATCAATTAGTGAAATCACACATGATGCACGGTCCTTGTGGACTGGCAAGGACAACTTCTCCATGCATGAAGAATAGAAGATGCTCAAAGTTTTTCCCTAAAAAGTTCAATGAGGAAACAGTTGTTGACAGTGATGGTTTTCCACTTTACAAAAGAAGTTCAAAAACACACACAATTATCAAGTCGGGCATTACTTTGGACAACCGGCATGTCGTTCCTTACAACACAAGATTGCTGCTAAAATATGAAGCTCACATCAACATGGAGTGGTGCAACCAAAGTACTTCAATCAAGTACCTTTTCAAGTACTTCCACAAAGGATATGACAGAATCACGGCAACTGTTGTTCCAAAAAGTAATGGTACGGACAATCATCATGATGGACTTGATGAAATAAAGGAATACTTGGACTGTAGGTATGTCTCTCCAAGTGAGGCATGTTGGCGGATCTTTTCTTACAAGATTCATGGACGAAAACCTGCTGTTGAACGCATGTTTTACCACCTCATCGGTGAAAAACCTATCTACTATACTGATTTCCAAAGGATGGAGAATATTTTGGAAAAAGCAAGTGTCACAGAATTTATGTTCACGTCATGGTTAATTGCGAATGCCAAGTATGACGAAGCAAAGCACTTGACTTATGCACAATTTGTCTCTAAATTTGTGTATGTCAAAAGCAGTCGAACGTGGAAGCCGCGTAAAAAGGGTTTTACAATTGGCTACTTGATTTGGGTTCCCCCTTCTATAGGAGAACTATTTTATCTGCGAATGATGCTAACTATTGTCAAAGGACCTACATGTTACGAAGACATTCGTAAGGTTGGGGAACAACAGTATGATTCTTTTAGGGATGCTTGCTTTGCCATGGGTTTTCTTCAAGATGATAGGGAATACATTGGAGCACTTAAGGAGGCAAGTGAGTGGGGGTCTGGCCACTTTTTGCGCAAATTGTTTGTTGTAATGCTGCTGTCTGGGACAATCAATAGACCGGTCCATGTATGGAATGAAACATGGTTGTTCTTAGCTGATGGAATTTTGCACAAACAAAGGGAGCTTGCTAATAACCAGGGTAATTAATTTTAATGTTAGCAATATATTTTTACTGCTGCCTTATTTTAGTGTTTCTGTTTAAGCTAGCCAAATTTTCGTTTTTTGCCTTTCATCATTTATTATGAACCTCATTGCGTGCTTCTGACAAATCATACTACAGAACTGCAATTGAATGAGGTTGAACTACAAAATTTAACTTTGATTGAAATTGAAGCTTTACTTCAAGCAAACCGTCGCAGTCTTACTGATTTCAAGCCAATTCCGTATCCTGATGGTTATGTTATGCAACAACTGGGTAATAGATTTATCTATGAAGAGAGAAGTTATGATACTACTGTTATGAAATCCGAGTTCAATACTCTTTTCAGCTCACTTATTGGTATGGAACTTTTTAACTGATCCGGTGTTACACATTTCGCACTTCACTCTATAACCAATATTACTACTTTGATATTGTTTTGTAGATGAGCAACACAAAATATATGACAAGATAATGCTTGCTGTTTCAAATCAGAAAGGAGGCGTGTTTTTCTTGCATGGCTACGGCGGAACCGGCAAGACGTTTATGTGGAAAACATTTGCAACTTCATTGAGGTCAAGGCATCAAATCGTTTTAACAGTAGCTTCAAGTGGTATTGCTTCTCTGTTATTACCTGGGGGTAGAACCACTCATTCCAAGTTTAAGCTACCTGTCCCAACTTTGGAAAATTCAACCTGCAAGATTGACTTTGGTGATGAGCATGCCAAACTGCTACGCCAAACTAAACTGATTATTTGGGACGAAGCCCCAATGTGTAGCAAATTCTGTTTTGAGGCACTGGATAAGACTTTAAAGGATGTCATGAGTAACTGCGGCAATTCTGAGGTTGTGTTCGGAGGTAAAGTTGTTGTTTTCGGTGGAGATTTCCGACAGATCTTGCCTGTGATCCTAAGAGGGAATAGATCTGATATTGTACACTCAGCTATTAATACGTCTTACATTTGGGATTATTGTGAGGTGTTGACATTAACACGCAATATGAGGCTGAAAGGAGGTCTAAACACCCAGGATTGTAATGATATTGCTGAATTCTCAAGATGGCTATTGCAATTGGGAGAAGGTCGGATATCCGAACCCAATGATGGTTATGCTGACATTGAGATTCCACCAGAATTACTTATCCAACAGTTTGACGACCCAATTCGTGCTATTGTGGAAAGCACTTATCCATCTTTCATGGATCATTATACTTCTTACGACTACTTGAAAATTCGTGCAATATTGGCATCAACAATTGAAGTTGTTGATCAAATTAACAATTTTGTTCTCGATATGATGCCGGGTATATTACACATTACCATTCTATGAAATCCATTCAACTTTCTATTTAACTGAAATTCATACATTCTTTAGTTGTATACTATCACAACAGTTTTGATGTTTTTTTTGCACACAGGCGAAATCAGGGATTATTATAGCTCTAACACCGTTGATCGCTCTGAAATTCATGACACCGGCATAATCGAAGTCCTTACTCCCGAATTCCTCAGCTCTCTCAGGACTTCTGGGTTGCCCAACCACCACATCAAATTAAAAATAGGTACACCGGTAATGCTTATGAGAAACATTGATCAAGCGGAAGGGTTGTGCAACGGAACAAGATTAATTGTTACAAAAATGGCTAATCACGTTCTTGAGGCACAGATTATGGGTGGGAAAGGGCATGGAAAGACAATATACATACCAAGAATGGATATGTCCCCATCACAGTCACCTTGGCCTTTCAAACTCAACCGGAGACAATTCCCGATCATTGTCTCATACGCCATGACGATTAACAAATCTCAAGGACAATCTTTGGATTACGTTGGCCTATACATACCGAAGGATTTATTCAGTCATGGGCAGCTCTATGTTGCAATCTCACGGGTAACGAGCAAAAAGGGTATCAAAATCCTCATACATGACGATGACAACAAACCAAAGTCAACCACTGCCAACGTCGTCTAAAAGGAGGTCTTCAACAACGTTTAGCCGGTATCTATTTTCATTTTCTTCTGTCATTGAATTTCTGGTTTTCAACATGCTATTCATACATTAAAATCACATTTTTCCTTTCCTGTCTATACACTTAGAATGTTGTTGCAAATTTGGAACCCGTGTTTTTCCTCCTAAACCTCCTATCAAGTCGGACGCATTACATTCCGGTTCTGGCATATCTCCGTTTCTTCAATGCAGGTTTTTTTCCAACTTCAACACACGACCAAACAGCCAACACTTCTATATGGATTCCACGGCTATTATTTTCCTTCTGCAATTTTATTTCGGTCTGTCCTATTGTTATAGTGAAACCGATTGTTGGATGTAAATTTGCACTTCACCTTTAATTTTTTGTTCACTGCTAACAACAATGTCTTCCTCAATATCACAAACATGCCTTTGGAATTTAAAACTAATATTCTGTTTTCTCAGAACATTTCATGTTATACTGTCATTTTCATCTCATTTTCTTTTTCAATTTATACTTTCAACTCATGGTGCAATAATAACTAAATGTGGTCGATTAGTTGAAACGTAACATGACGTGTATCTAATTCGTAATACTTATCATTCCATTATATTTACGCCTTTACCGTTATATCTTTGAACACTCAAAAAGTAAATTGACTTTGCCGAAACATTTTGTTATTTTTATAAATATTTTGCAATTTCATAAAAATAATTTCATAATTCATACTACACATTTCCCGTACCATATTACTTATCAACGATGTCTACGATTTTATCTTTAAAAATGATATACCCAATTTCAAACATTATGAAACAAATACCTTTCCTATCCATGACATTAAGAAATATTTTACATTGCAATTATATATTTTACATTGACATTATGTATATTATGTATCCTATTTTTAATGTTTACCAAACACATTACCTTTAAATATATAACATAATTCCTATGCCACTATCATGCCAAAAACATTTTCAATATTATTATTAAACATTAAAGGGGAACCTAATGGGGTATTACATGTGCCAAATTTTACATTAAAGGGGGACCTACAGGGGTATTACATGTGCCAAAAACGTTTTCAATATGTTACATAAATAAGTTAGACAAATAATGAGTTACACAAAGACCAAATGGGATTATGCATGTTCCAAATACTGAAACTGAACAGTTAACGTGTGGATTAACTAATACTTTGGAAAAGTGTCTCGGGAATCCAAAATGGGGTTTGATGATGGATGGACTCTAAGCCTTTAAGTTTGGGAAATGTGTACACACAATACATTGTATGTGAGTGAATATTTGGTCTTCACAAACACACTTGCGATAGCACACCATCCATGGCGGAAGAACGATCAAGACGTTCCCTGCAAGGGTAAGCAAACGACATGAATGTTTGTAACGATTCTCCGCCCTTTCTTCTGGGCTATTGTTAACCTGATTTCCATTTTCCGCTTTCCTATTTTCAGCAACACCCACATGCAGGATGTTGATGAAACCCTGGAGAAATTGGTTTTTGAAGTCGCAACCACTGATGACGATCGTAGACGACTAAGGGGCGTCCTGACAAAGGGAGACTATCTCAGACTGTCTCTGGAAAAGGGTGCAGAAGAAGGAAGCAGTGGGAAAAAAGAGGGAATCTTGAAATCAAGGTACGGTTACGATCTTTTTTGTGCATGTATGTTTAACATATGGCTTATGAAATGATATATAATTTTCGTATCCTTTCATTGCAGAGACGATGATTCATGGTTGAAGCGCGAACGGCAGATTGAATCCCAGATTCAGGACCTTCAAGAGGCAGCATCTGCGGGTAACTTTGACTTCGACCGAACGCTACCAAAAAAAAGGGTCTCATTTGCTGAAGATCCTGTACAGGTTTCTCCACCAGCCAAGGCTGTAGTCCATCAGCTGGAAACACCTGCAATCCCAATGACTTCCGGGTAAAATCTCGCATTAAAACAATTCTTGCAATGACTTTTTGTATACCCTTTTTGCTTACAAAATTACTTTATAACATGCTGTCTGCATAATACAAAAGTTTACATAAGTATAAAATGCACTTCATATCTAATGCTTATATTCTATGGCATGGTAGGTTCTTAGTGTTGTTAATATAATTAACTAAAACCATATATTACATGTCTATAGGTTGCAGGAATGCCGTCAAAAAGGTCAAGTAAATTCTGCTGAAAAATGCAATGAAGTAGATGCACTAAGGATCCGTAGGGCAAGGTACATCTCACATATAACACTTTCATGCATCTTTAACACGGTTGTAACGTCCTTTGAAACATTACAAATCGGTAGACAAGAGATTCTATGGTCAGGAAAAAATAAGTTCGTTGAACATTAATTACCTAATTATTACTACTTCTGATTTTTTCATGTCATGGTAGGAACGTGGAATCATGGTAGAGGCAGAGAAAGGAGATTGACGACCAACTACGGAAACTGAATACAGAGGGATCAAAGGGGCAGTTTCAGATGGATCACCCTTTACCGTCTGAGAACGTCATGGTTGCACAGCATCCTACTGGGAATATACAGGAGAACACAGACAACCCAACCAAACCCAGGTAATACGTTACATAACTAAACATATATGCTGCTTTCCGTCCTAACACTACTGCTGTCAACTATTTCAATTTCGTTATAAAATCCTTTCTATGAATAATATAACTCAGTTCGAAACGTTTTTGACATGTCATCAACAATGGAAATTGTAGTGCACTTTCAATCTGTCATTTACATTTAATCCTTATAATAATCACTATCTATTCAACATTCCGTCCAGCTCTGCAATGAATGAACAGGTTCCCCAACACACATCTGATGGAAGTGTAGACATTATTCATGTGGATGATGATGATGATGGACAACGGTCGGACAACAAACAATCTGATGACATGTTGGATGATCAGGAATGCGAAGATGAATTCTACTGGGAAAAGACAGTCACTTTCGGTTACAGGGCTACAAGGAATGTCATGGTAAGTTTCGAATTACACGGTCCTTGCACATAATGGAGTTAACGCTATCAAATTGTATAAGTCATTCTTATGCTTCCATTTTTTCAGCATTTTCCAAAGACTGTTACAAGGGACATTTTAGGCGTGAACCAGAGAGACATTGAGTTGGTAGATGTAGACGACGGGAGGATTTATCATGCTGAGGTGCGTTCCGCCCGGCGTAATGGAAAGATCAACAAGATGGAGAAGTTCATCGCGAATGGCTGGTACCAGTTTGCTGTCAGTAAGATGCTCGGTAGGGGTGATATGCTTCAGTTCACAATTACGATTCCTCCCAGAAGGCTTTATGTTTCCGTTGTTAGAAGAGGTGAACGCCGTTAGATTGTGAATGGGATGTTCAAAGTCTATTTTTTATGGGTTTTTTGTGGAATGTTATGTTTTAATTTTATATTGCCTAAACTTAGTTGTTTGCTTTCAACAAGACATGCTGTTTAGTAGACATGGTGGATAATATCATGTATATTACATGTCTGTACTAAGCTTTGTTGGGTGGTTTAATGGCTTACATTTTTGTTAGCAAAAATTCTGAATTACATTTTTATGGAAATTACAAAAGCAGGGATGTCAAATACTTAAGTGTTTTTCAAGGTTTTGTTGCATCTTATTAGGGGAGGTTCAAACTGCCCAGCCCATGCAGCTTTTTGGATTGACAATGCTGTTAACGTAAAATACTTATATTATTATTCATCATTTTTCTATTTTTATTTTAACTCCAACAAATTATTAATACCACTTTGTTTGTGAAATACTAACACATGTTCTATTTTTGCTTAGAATCACTTCTGAGACATTTATTTTATGCACATGTTTTTAATATGTTTTTTCATATGACTACTAATATCAAACGTGTATAAACCTTTTAATATGTTGGATCTACTTTATATTTGTGAAAAAATAGAATGGTTTTCATGATAACTTTTTTGAATCTACATTATATTTCTGGCACCAACTTTTAAAATTATTAACATTTTTGGTTTAACTATTTAATTTTTTTACTATCAACTTTTTTATATTTAAAAAAAAATGCGCGTCTCATACCAGTACCCGTGCGAACGCACGGGTATCCGACTAGTTACTCAATATCGTTGAATAATAAAAACAGTTGATTTTTGTTTTAATACTTTAAAAGTCATACAAATAATTATTTGTGATTGATTGATTGATGTAGCTGGGCGAAAAATATTCGAGATCCGTTTAAAATCAATGAAAATAACCCCCAAAGTTTGTTTAAAAAGAGAGAATATTAATAAAACTCTTAAAGTGTAAAATATGATGTTTGCAACTAAATTTAGATTCACAAGTCCGTGTTATATAAAAATTTAATATTTTAAAAAAATCAAACAGTTACATATTGCATTTGTTTGAAACTCTGTGTTTTCGATTTATTGTTTCGCTGTCTAAAAAAATATTCTCCCCTGGCTTAATTTTCCTGACCTTTATTTATACTAAAAAAAATTAGGGTTAACGTGCAATTAGCTTTAACGGACAATAATTATAATGATAACTGTAATTAGTTTAAACTAATATCATTTATTTTCCAATTAAAAATGAAAATATTTCAATTTCTTAAAGATTTTTAAAAGGAAAATAATAGTGTAAAGTTAAATATAATTATGTTAAAAACTAATATAATTTTTGAAATTTTAACTCAGTTAAACGATTAAATAAATAAACCCTTCAATTTCATTATTTTTTTAGACTTTTTAATAAATCAGAAAAAAACAATAAAATAAATAAAATAAGTATTTTTCAAAATATTTTATTTGTCTGAATAAAATTAGGAGTGCTGTAATTGATAGTGTTCTGGACTGGGACAGAGCCTGCCCGACTGTCGGGCACGACCCAACCCATCTCCCCTGTCGGGGAGGACCCAATGAAGGCCCAACCCATCAAGCCACACGGAGAGCGCACACGCATCTCCCCCACGGTCTCCACGTGCCCCTCACGCGGAGACATGTCATCAGGCAGCTGCCCGTATCCTAAAGAATAGGTCAACTTACCTTCCGAAGATCACAGAGCAGTTGACCCAGGGCGAAGACCACGTGCTGATCTTCCCTATGCCACGTAGACCCTGGCAGTTATTCGTATTGGGCCTAGCGATCCAACCCAATGCAAAGTAACCGTTGGCTCAGCACTAAGGGCTCAACCCAATGCAAAATACCCTCTATCACTAGAGGGTCGGGTATTCTATTCTCTACACATTTTCTGTACTTTCCTTCTCACTCTCGTTGAAACTGACTTTAGCATCGGAGTTTCTTGCAGGTACACCCCCCCCTCTTCTCCACCACCGGCGGATTAAGGAGTTCACGACGTGTGTTGGCTGCTGATCCTTTTCTGATCCGATAAGATCAATGGTGTCGCCTGTGGGAACCCTTGCTTCGCTGTTCTTTCTCCTGTAGAAACTCAAGAACCAAAGCAGTATTCTATCTTCATTGATCATGGCCAACCAACACACTGACTACAACGCTCCAGAAACCTCCTTCACCACTTTCACCAACGGCGACGGTCACGATTCCAACGTGACCGTTCACATCGAAGAAGGCGACGCTATGGACGAGCACTCTGCCTCTCCTAACCCTAACGATGCGGCCTTCAACGACGCCCGACGCTTTGACAACCCGACTGTCTTACAATAAATCCCCGTGCCGCCCAACGCTGACCCGACCATGGTGGCTCTGTTCGCGATGATCAATCAGACAAACCTGGTGATCTTCCAACAGAACAAGCGGATAAGGATGCTGGAGAATGAGCGACAATCACGCTCTCCCCCCCGGAGACATCGTCGCCCCGTTTCTCGCAGTCCTTCGCTACGACAACGAGAAACTTATCCTTTCCCTCCCCCGTGGAGACCACAACTTGATGAGTCTTGGAGCTCTTCTCTTCGACAACTGAGGCGTCGTATGCGGCTGGAAAACCCTTGGCATGTGGCCACCCAGAAGCGCGACCGATCGCCTCCCCAGAAGGAGCGACACTCCCCGGCCAATAAGAGAAACAAAGTCGATGGGTGCGTGGAGAAATCAAAGAGTCGACCAAGGAGTCCTCCCCGCCGAGGCATGTGCCCTCAGTACAACCACTCCTTGTCACATTCACCCATCAAGAGTGATGAAGACGACCCTCGCGGTCCCCTGTCCAAGGCCATCATGGAAACTCGCCTGCCCTTTGGGATGGAGAAGCCCCTGGCCTTGGAAATCTACGATGGTACGACCGACCCGGACGACCACATTGAAAGCATCGATGCGATGCTTGACTACCGGAAGATCCGAGGGGCCATCAAGTGCAGGCTCTTTCCCATGACCCTGAGGAAGGGCGCAATGGCGTGGTATAAGAGAGCTGAATAGGCAGTTCTCCAGGCATTTCACCTCTTCTCGACGCCACCCGAAGACGGAAGCATCCCTAGAAGCCATCATTCAGGGGAAGGAAGAGTATCTCCGGGACTACATAGAGAGATTCAACCGCGAAGTCGCCAAGGTATCTACCTCGGACGACATGAAGCAATATCTGATTGAGCGAGGGTTGAGACCTCACACAGAGTTCGCCAAGGCAGTTGGCATTGAAAGGCCTAACACGCTAGACGCGCTCCTCCACAAGGCCCAATCCTACATCCAGTATGAGGAGAAAGAGGCCGCCAACTGCACCTGTGACTCGTGGAACCAGGAGAGTGCCAAGAGTTCAAGGCATGAGGATTCCGCCCCTCCCCGAGGAGGCGGGGAGAAAATATGAGAAGACCGGCCCTGTGACTCCCAAGAGAAAAGGGGACCAGTAAGCCGCTTCGCCGAGTATATGCTACTCACAGCTCCCTGCGAGCGCATCCTGGCCGAGTGCATCAACTCGGAGTTCCAGCGAGGCGGTGTCCGCTTCCCGAAGGCGACACCCCCTAATCCCAACATCGACAAATCCAAGTACTTCTAGTTCCACATGAGCCACAAACACGTCATAGAGGATTGCATCCATCTCAAGGATGCCATCGAAATCCTGATCAAAGAGGGGCACCTGAAGCTCTACACTAGGAGGAGCGAAGCTCCTCGATAGGAGGCCCTAGAGACGAAAAGGGTCGAGGTGGAGACCCCATCCTCCGGTAATAACAGGTTGCAAGTCGGTCTGTGCGTCTCCCGGCCAGAGGACTTTTACTTTCCCTATGAGCCCGACATGCCTATGACCGCTCGTAGCCCATGGGAAAGCTTCCCCGCCACCATGGTCATATCCGGTGGAGGGTTCAACAAGGTATCTATGGGGTTGGTGAAGCGCAAGTTCGACGAGCTGATAGACGTGAGCTCGCGCAGAACGCTACCTTTGACAAGGTCCAGGGAAGGTCAAACCCCATCACCTTGTACCTCGAAGAGTTACCGGGCGGCGCCCCCAACTCCAACATCCCTCTCCAGATCAGGGCACATATGGCAAACTTTGATTTCCGCCGCATTCTAGTCGACTAAGGTAGCTCAGTGGACATAATGTATGCCCACCTGTTCACCACCCTCCAGCTCGACGAGACGCATCTGACCCTGTACGTCGGCTCTGACCTGCAGGGCTTCAACGACACCACCACAAGGTCGTGGGTCTACGTCGAGCTACTGGTCACATTTGGGAATGAGGAGACTTCTCGACAGGTCAAGGTCTGCTTCCTGGTGATAGAGTGCCCCTCTATATACCAGTGCATTCTGGGGAGGCCGGACCTGGCCGAACTCACAGTTGTGCCATCTACAGTCCACCTAAAGATGAAGTAGTACACGACTAGGGGCCGCATCGTCACCCTCCACGCGGACATTGAGGCCGCCAAGAAATGTTTCGAGGCTGCTACCAAGGGGTTGAACTCTATCAACATCAAGTCCAAGACCACGGGAAAGTAAGCTCAGGACGAGGAGCAGAAGCGACTCCCGTGCGTCAACGCGGTCGACCTCGATAGCCGCTTCCCCAACAAGCAGGAGCAGAACGAGGTAGCATATCACGCCCCTCCAGCAGAAGGCAACGAGCAGCCTCTTCACCCTATGCGCCCCATTCCGGATGGAGACTTTGACCACATCATACTTGGCGACGATCCAAACAGGAACGTGAAGATCGGTGATGACACTGAATTTCACCGTATTTTTGACTCCGATTTCGCATGCATTCTTAGTCTTTTAATGTCATTTTATTATGTTATTATTATGTTTTTCTTTGTTTTCAGGTTTTTAGTCTAATCGGAGCCCCGAGCGAGAAAAGGAGCAAAAAAGGAGCCGAAATGAGCTAAAATAGAGAAAATCAGCATTTTGCACTTATGGCATCCACTCTGGCGGCCGCCACAGGGTCTTCTATGACGTGGCCATGTCTCAAACTCCTCCCAACTGTTTTTCCCCACGATCTCCAACTACCCAAGCAATTTTACACTCATGGCGGGCGCCATGGTGTTGTGGCGGGCGCCACAAGAGCAAAACAAGTTCCCGTCCAAATTCAAATGCTAGGGGCATCCTTGTCTTTTCCACATGTTTCCTTGCCTATAAATAGGACTTTAGATTTTCGTTTTTCTTCATCCAACTTTAGTTGTTCATAAGCATATATCAGTGTAATAGTGGTAATCGCTTCACATCGAGGTGTTACTACATTTGAGAGATCGAGTCTGTAAGAGCCTGTGAGATTGAGTCTTGGAGCACTCTGGAAGGAAGTTAATCATGCCGCCATTTTACTTTCAGTTCGCATTTTATTCAACCACTCCGATTGGAGCAGGTTTTTATTACTTTACCTTTTGTCAACTTTATTTCTTGCACTGTCTTTTAATTTCATTTATTTTCCGCACTGCTTTACTTTCATTTACTTTCCGCACTCGCACTTAAATACTTTTTTTTATGAAAAATCTAAAAATGAACTTTTACTTTACCATGTCTGGCTAATTTTATAAAGGTTAGAGTGTGAAGATCATAACTGAACCGATAATCTGTACAATTGTTAGTGGAAACACTTAAGGGCTATTTTAACTTTCAATATAAGTTTTCCTGTTCTTAAATTCCGTTGGGTAAGACCGAAAGCCGTCCAATGCCTATCTAAACTTAATTGTTTTTAAACTATTTCAAAAATAGCGAAAGCGCTTTGTTTAGTTTATTAGGAGTTTTTAATTTAAAAGGAAAAGAGATTTTAAAACCATTTTCGGACGCGTTAAGAAGTTTAAAGTCTGGTTCGTAAGAACCTCTTTTTTTTAAAAAATCCAGGTTAAAATACTTTTCAACTTGGTCAAGATACTATATTTCTTAAAAATAGGTTTACTACTCTAACGCAATGCGCGCCTTTTTATCCGTGACAATAAGAGGGTTTGATTAGGGGGTACAACTCGGTTCTGAATACGCGAAAGCGACAGTTCCTGTCAAATTAGTTCTTTTCAAAGTAGAAAACATTGCCCGTAAGTAGTTCTATTAGCAAGTACTTGGATTATCAATTGGTTGTGTGAATTGCATTCGAACCTATCTTTATCAATTAATTTTAATTACTTTATTTACTACCGTGCACTCTTCAAAACTACTATTTTCAATCACCTTAGATACACACCTTAATAATAGATAGCGATAGATTGACACTTGGTCTCTGTGGATACGATAATCTTTTATATTACTCTGACGCGTTCGTACACTTGCGAAAAAAAATACGCATCAAGTTTTTGGCGCCGTTGCCGGGGACCAATTTCGTCAAATTTCGTACCCTGTTGTTATACCGTTTAGACTAAGGAAGTTACCCGCCGGTCAATGCGAAAAACTCATAGTACCGGAAGTTTAGTAGACCCTCTAGCTGAACCAGAACGTTACGCTCGCGCACATTTATATTTCCGTAAATATTAGGAATGCTATGGCCGAAGATCAAAATCAAAGACCTCTTAAGGATTTCGCCCAACCATCCAACGAGGAACCTAGTTCTAGTATAGTAAATCCAGCCATACCAGCTAACAATTTTGAACTTAAACCATCCCTGCTGCAGTTAGTACAGCAGAGACAATTCACAGGTCTTGCTACAGAGAACCCAAACCAACATTTGAAAAACTTTCTCCAACTAGCAGACACCTTTAAAACCAATGGAGCCCCTCCTGAGGCGATTCGCTTAAGATTATTTCCTTTTTCCCTCAAAGATAAGGCCCTATCTTGGTTAGATTCCCTTCCACCAAATTCCATAACAAGTTGGGAAGACCTTAGAAAAGTATTCCTTGCCAGATATTTTCCCCCGAGTAAGACCGCTGTTCTTCGAAACCAAATAACTAGATTTACCCAAAACCAAGGAGAATCGTTGTTCGAAGCCTGGGAGAGATATAAAGAGCTGTTAAGAGCATGCCCACATCATGGTTTAGAAAATTGGTTAATCATTCAAACCTTCTATAATGGACTTCATTATAACACTAAGATGACCATCGACGCCGCCGCAGGTGGCGGACTGATGAACAAACCTTACCCTGAAGCTAGTGCCCTTATCGAAGATATGGCCCAAAACCATCAATCATGGGGAGTAGAACGAGCGACAGTGGAAAAGAAGGAAGCCCAAGGAGGAATACATGAGTTAAGCTCTATAGACATGATGCAAGCTAAAATGGACGCATTAGCCCTAAGAGTTGAGCATATGTGTACAACCCCGAATACTGCAGCCGCAGTTTCGTCAGATTGTGAGATATGTGGGACGAAAGGACACCAATCCGTAGAATGCGGTCTGTTAAACGAGACCAGCTCTGAACAAGTGAACTACACCCAAGGGAACCCATTTTCAAATACCTATAACCCTGGATGGAGGAATCACCCAAACATTTCCTATAAGAATAATAACCCTATCCAAAATACTGCCCCTCCGAGACAATCAAGTTATCAAGCCCCAAGATCAAATCAACCTATGCAACCTGTACCACCAAAATAGAGCCTTGAGAAAATCGTGGATAATTTTGTCGCTGCTCAGATCCAACAAAACAAGGAGTTCATGAACCAAAACGTTCATGTTAACGAACTAATTACCCAGTTAGGAACCAAGGTTGACCAAATAATCACTCACAATAAGATGCTTGAAACCCAAATCTCGTAGGTAACTTTAAACCAAGCCCCTCAGACCACACCTGGAGGACAATTCCCTGGACAACCTCAATAAAACCCGAAAGGACAAGCAAATGCCATTACCCTACGAAGTGGGACCGCTTATGATGAACCTTGTAACCCAAGGTTGAGTGATCCCAAAACTTCTAAGGAAGATGACAACATCCCAGATAAAAAGAAGAAACCAGAGGAATCTGTAAACCAGGAAAGTCAAGAAAAAGGAGAAGAACCCAAAGACAAAACCTATATACCACCCCCGCCAAACAAACCACCAATACCATATCCGCAAAGACTTAAACAAACCCAGATCAATAATCAGTATCAGAAATTCATTAAAGTTATAGAAAAACTCCACGTAGAAATCCCGTTCACAGAAGCCATTACCCAAATACCATCCTACGCAAAGTTTCTCAAAGACATCCTTACCAATAAACGTAGACTTGATGATCCGAAACCCTTGGAATGTAATTCTATTGCCGAAAATAAATTATCAAAAAAGGATAAAGATCCTGGAAACTTTTCCATTCCTTGTATTTTGGGGAGTCATGTCATCGAAAAAGCTTTTCTAGACTTAGGAGCTAGTGTGAGCTTAATGCCCTTAGCGGTTTGCGAAAGGTTAAACTTAGGAGAGTTGCAACCTACCAAGATGTCACTTCAATTAGCCGATATATCTGTTAAATATCCGATAGGCATACTTGAAGACGTCCCTGTTAGGATAGGTCAGCTGTTTATCCCTACTGATTTTGTTGTCATGGACATTAAAGAAGATGATGACATACCAATTCTTCTAGGTAGACCATTCTTATCGACTGCTGGAGGCATAATAGATGTCAAAAAGGGGAAGCTAACCTTTGAGGTAGGGAACGAGAAGATAGAATTTATACTTTCAAAATTTCTTATGGCACCTGTGATAGGAGACGCGTGTTATGCGATAGATATCATTGATGAATGTGTTAGGGAGTTAGAGCAAGAAGAAGTCATTGAAACAATTAAGCTGCCATCAACTCTTATTTTGGAAGATGACAATTATAAGAAACCCTACATCGATGATAACCTTTACGAATGTTTATCCCTTACCCCAGATCCTATGCCTTGCCCTATTAAACCAGCCTTGGAACTTAAGGAACTGCCTAAGAACCTGAGATATGAGTTTCTTGATGAAGAAATGAATCGTCCGGTTATAGTTAGTGCTGCCTTGAGACAAAAAGAAACAAATCAACTCTTGGATGTTTTACGAAGATATCCCCCAGCCTTAGGATATAATATCTCTGATCTGAAAGGTATAAGTCCATCAGTATGCATGCATCAGATTTTGCTCGAAGTAGATTCAAAACCTTCCAGAGAACACCAGAGAAGGATAAACCCTATACTGAGTGATGTTGTCAAGAAGGAAGTTCTGAAGTTGCTAGAAGCAGGTATAATATATCAGATCTCGGACAGTAAGTGGGTGAGCCCTGTGCATGTGGTACCCAAGAAGGGAGGCATCACAGTTGTGCAAAATGAGAAAGGTGAACAAATAGCAAAGCGGATAGAAGGAGGTTGGCGTATGTGCATAGACTATAGAAAGTTAAATAAAGCAACTAGGAAGGATCATTTCCCTTTACCATTCATAGACCAGATGTTAGAATGTCTTGCCAGACATTCTTACTTCTGCTATCTAGACGGGTATTCGGGATTCTTCCAAATACCTATACATCCAGAAGATCAAGAAAAAACTACCTTTACATGCCCTTTTGGAACTTTTGCCTACAGACGAATGCCTTTTGGACTCTGTAATGCCCCTGCTACTTTCCAACGTTGCATGATGTCAATCTTTGCAGATTATCTAGATGGAATCATGGAAGTATTTATGGATGATTTCTCGGTTTGCGGTTTTGATTTCCAAAATTGTCTTATCAACCTTGAGAAAATCCTGGAAAGATGTGTGGAGGTGAACCTTGTGCTGAATTGGGAAAAATGCCATTTCATGGTGACTGAAGGAATTGTTTTAGGACATATAATCTCTGAAAGAGGTATAGAGGTAGATAAAGCAAAAATAGAAGTTATAGAGAACCTAAAACCACCCAAGACTATCAGGGAAGTTAGAAGTTTCCTTGGACACGCTGGATTCTACCGCCGTTTCATCAAGGACTTCTCCAAAATAATAAAACCTTTAACTGGCCTGTTAATGAAAGATGCTGAATTCATCTTTGATGAAAAATGCAATGAAGCATTCAACCTTTTGAAGCAAGCATTGATTTCAGCACCCATTATGAAACCCCCTGATTGGTCTGAACCGTTTGAGATAATGTGTGACGCCAGTGATTATGCTGTAGGAGCCGTTCTAGGTCAGAGAAAAGATAAAAGATTACATGTAATATATTATGCCAGTAGAACCCTAGACGCCGCCCAGCTCAATTACGCAACAACCGAGAAAGAACTCCTAGCGGTAGTTTTCGCTATAGACAAATTTAGATCATATCTAGTAGGAGCCAAAATTATAGTTTACACCGATCATGCTGCCATCCGTTACCTACTAAGTAAAAAAGATGCTAAACCCAGGTTACTTCGATGGATTTTGTTGCTACAAGAGTTCGACTTAGATATCCGAGATAAAAAAGGCACAGAAAATGTAGTAGCCGATCACCTATCTAGGCTAGAATACCTGAATCCTGAATTAGTACCCATAAATGATGATTTTGCCTATGATAGACTGATAGCCCAGTTGGAAACCATTGAAGATAAAAAACCAGACCCTCATGAGCACTTTCAAAAATCCTTAGCTGTAAGTAACGTGCCCTGGTACGCTGATTTTGTTAATTACCTAGCTGCTGATATCATACCCCCTGATCTCGATTACCACAAAAAGAAGAAGTTCTTAAGTGATGTTAGAAACTTCTATTGGGACGAGCCACTTCTTTTCAAGAGAGGTAAAGATGGCATTTTCCGCCGTTGCGTTCCAGAAGACGAGGTAGAAAGTATAATTCAGCATTGTCACTCTGCGCCTTATGGTGGACATGCAAGCACCTCTAAGACCTACGCCAAGATTCTTCAAGCTGGCCTATTCTGGCCTACCATATGGCGTGATGTCCATGCTTACATTGTCAAATGTGATAGATGCCAACGCACAGGAAATATTTCAAGACGCGACGAAATGCCTTTAAGAAACATCCAAGAAGTAGAACTCTTCGACGTATGGGGTATAGATTTCATGGGACCATTCCCACCATCTTTAGGAAACAAGTATATCTTAGTTGCAGTAGACTACGTGTCTAAATGGATTGAAGCGATAGCTGCACCCACAAACGAAACTAGAGTAGTGATTAAATTATTTAAAAATTATATATTCCCCAGATTTGGAACACCCCGTTTAGTTATAAGTGATGGAGGATCTCACTTCATATCAAGAATATTTGATAAGCTTTTAAGCAAGTATGGAGTTAAGCATAGAGTAGCAACACCATATCACCCACAGACTAGTGGCCAAGTGGAAGTATCTAATAGGGAGATTAAACAAATTTTAGAAAAAACTGTCTCTGTATCCAGAAAAGATTGGTCGCAAAAGCTTCAAGAGGCTTTATGGGCCTACAGAACCGCTTTCAAAACCCCTATAGGAACAACCCCCTACCAACTAGTCTATGGAAAATCTTGTCATTTACCTTTTGAGTTAGAACATAAGGCCTATTGGGCCATTAAAACTTTGAATTTGGATTACCTAACTGCTGGTGAGAAACGTATCCTTGACATCCACAAATTGGAAGAACTCAGACAGCAAGCCTACGAGAATGCCATAATATACAAAGAAAGAACAAAAGCTTAGCACGACAAAAGAATCGTAAGAAAAGACTTCAACTTAGGCGACCCTGTTCTCCTGTTCAATTCTAGGCTACGGCTCTTCCCAGGAAAGCTCCGTTCAAGATGGACTGGCCCCTTCAAAGTATCAAAAATTCTGAGGTCTGGAGCTGTTGAAATAAAAAACGAGACATGTAAACCATTCATCGTCAATGGACAAAGACTGAAGCTCTACGAAGGAGGAGACATTCCAACAACCTACTCCAGCCACACTCTAAGTGATCCACCAATCCCGACAAGAGATGTATAAGTTCCAGTCGTCAAGCTAACGACGTTAAACAAGCGCTGCATGGGAGACAACCCATGATTTTCTTACCTTATTTACTTTTTCTACATTTTGTTTTATTTTATTTCTTGTTATATTTTGTCAGGACTAATGTTTGAAATGTTTGTGTTTTACAGGACCTTCTTCCTAACTCTGTGCAGAATGCAGAATTTTGACGACATGCATGTGACTTTCAGGAATGACGCCCAGAGAGAGCGTTACTTTGTCCACTTCAGGCGTCCTATGGCACCTACGAGGTACCCAGATCAGGCTTGCATGGAGGCTTTAGGCATTGAGCCTAGTGTCAGATTCTTATGCCACCAGCTTCAATGGGACCAGTTCGACGACATGAACAACACCTATAGGAACCTCACTTTGGAGTTCCTCAGCTCGTTTTCTTATGACCCCTGGGGCGGACCAGATGGATGTGCTATTTTCAGGTTATTTGGGACTGAGTACTCCTTCACTCATTAGGAGTTTGGTGATTTATTAGGTTTTCAGACGACCCCTGATGCTATTCCTGAGATACCTATGGGATACTTTCTGAGTAGGGAAGTGGAGAAGTTCTGGAGTGATATCTCTGGTGGAGGGAGTCAGGATCCTTCCACCCAGTTCTCACATGTTATCCACAACCCTGCATTGAGGTATTTTCAGATGATCATAGCACACTCTTTCTTTGGATTGCCAGATGCTGAGACCTTGCTTAGTGAGGAGGAGATCTTTCTACTGTTTTGTGCGACCCAGTCACGTCCTGTGGCATGTGGGAACTTTCTGCTGAAAGGTCTTAGCAGTATTGCCAGGTCATCAGTAGGTATTATTCATGTGGGAGGTATTGTTACCCAGATTGCTGCTGCTTTAGGCCTATCGCGTAAGTTGTTACATCTCAGGGTTTTCAGTGAATACACCACCATGGATGTTGATTTCTGCCTAGACAGAGGGTTAATGAGGAGAGCCTCTGCAAACCCCAACCAGTTCAGATTGTTGATCGACAACGAGGTTGTTCATTACTTTCAGCTGCCTGATCCGATGATGACCAGTGTTCATGACCCAGCTAATTGGAGATATGCTTTGGAGGGTTATGGAGAGACTATTGAGGAGCCTAGATCGCCTCCTATTGCTGAGTACACCCCTACACCTCCGTCTCCCAAAATCACTGTATTATCTAATAATTTGTCTTTGCAGCCACCCGATTTATACACCCAGGTTGTTGAGCTCCGCAGAGAGACTACCAAGCTCAAACAGGAGGTAGCTGATCTTGCTTTGCAGATTGAGGTATCTGATCTCACTCATGCTACTGAGGCAGACTCTTTATACCAGGAGATCGGAGAGCTTCGTCGCGAGATCGCTGAGCTTCGTGGATCCAGCCAGGCAGAGGAGCCAGCTGATTGATCATATTGCCCTGACTTACTACTCTATTATTTAGTATTCAGTATTTCTGCGTTTTCTTTACTTTTTAGCATATCTGGACACATTTCGTATTTTCGCATTTCCTATATTTCCTAAGTACTTTGATTTTATATATATATATATATATATATATATATATATATATATATATATATATATATATATATATATATATATATATATTATGTGTGTTTTTATTTTTCCTTTTATATATATATATATATATCCAATAATAATGTTATTTTTCTTAATATTTGATTTTTATTTCCACAAAAATTGTGCAAGTCCCGTGTTGAAGAGGAAAACAAATGAGAACGCTATCGGGACCCCCAAGACGCAAAAGGTAAGAGAGGCCCATTCCAAAATTCAAAATTTTGGCCCAGGTCCGAAAATGACCTTATGGCGCCCGCCATAGCCTTATGGCGCCCGCCACGGTGTCCTGGTAAATACGGGGGAAAACTTCATCTTCCACCATTTTTGAACCTCTAAACTCCCAAAACCCATTTTTCTCCTCTTCCAAAACTCCATTAAAACCCATAAAAGCTCCCACCTTTATTTAATACCCACTATCCATTAACCCTTTCAAACTTCCATTTGAAATTCCACCAATTAAATTCCATAAAAATCTCACCTTTACCAACTTATATTTAAACCCATCTTCACTATCTTCAAATCAATTCAAGGAGCAAGCTATAGTGTTCGAAGGATATATTTTCCGAGAAGGAAAACCCGGGGATAGGCAGAGGAGGAATATTCAAAGGCTTCAAGGTCGAGAAATTCTCTCGATGAGGTACGTGGACGACAACTGTCTCTATACTTTGGGTATTTATCATAGTGTTTATCATTTACTTGATTTTTTGGGACTGCACTCTATTTTTGAAAACCGAGAACCAACCTTTGAGAAACTGACAGTTGAGTTTTTAAGTTCTTTGATCTACACTGTCCACCCTAACACTGCTAGCACAGTCGGTACTGTCCAATTTAGAATGTTTGGAATAGAATATGAGTACAGTACCGACGAACTAACAAGTCTGTTAGGGATTCCTCTTTGGGAAGGTGCTATTTGTGAGACCCCTTTGGATGACGGATGGTCGGTCGATGCATTTCCTTTTTGGCAGAGATTGTCAAAGAATTTAATAACTTCTTTTGAAGGAATTCTCGCATCGACCATCCACAACCCGGCCATCAGAGTTTTTAGATACCTGTTGGCATGTACTATTTTTGGCCGGGATAATCCAAATAAGGTTAATGCTAAAGAGCTTCTGTTTTTACAGGGAAGTCTCACAAATAGAAGAATCAATCCGGTCCCGTTTATGCTTTCTCACATGTCTGTTACTATTAATAAAGCAGGACCGATTGTTTTTGGAGGACTGATTACGTCTATTGCTCGGGCCCTTAACCTGAACGATGAGATAGCCACACTAGAGCCCCTAACTCCTCGCACAATCAACCTAAAATTTCTAAAAGATTTGAAATTGTGCCGAGCGAGAAGAGAGGGTGGTTTTGTATTGATGATCCATGGTGTAGCTATCCCATCTGTTGCCTTGCCCTGCAGTAGACGTACCGATGTACGTAATGAAAGGAACTGGACCTATGATTTAAATGCTCCACCTGTTCTAGGTCCACTTCCTCCTAATATTACTGATACGGAGGGACACGACACTGACGAAGAATTTGAGCGGAGAGATCAGTCTCCCATACCTCATGTGTCCCCCCATCATCCTTCACCACCACACACCGCACCCTCTTCCTCTAACCCTTTTGCAGGTTCAGTCCCTGGATCCTATGTCACTGAGGAGATGTGGCGTGACCATATGGCTAGAGAAGAAAGGCGAGATGACCTTCTCTCTACCATTCAGCAACAACTGACGGATAATATGAGCTTCATGGAAGAATCACGACGGAGGACAGATCGATCCTTCGAGTCCGTTTCTCGCACCTTGCTTGCGATCACAGATGAGCAATCCCGTCAGCAAGACTTCAACCGCCGGCATTACCAGCTTATGGAGGCTACTCAAGGTTCCATTCTAGGTAACCTTCGACAGGTCAGAGATGCCCAGGCGGCCTTATCAGCCCGATTGGACCGGAGAGACCAGCATCGTAGCAGATCCCGTCGTCCCAGGCATTCCCAGCAGGACGACGAGGGCACCAGTGGTCCACATCAGTAGTTTTACAGGTTACTCTCCTTATCTTATTTCGAAACATTGGGGACAATGTTCGATTTAAGTGTGGGAGGGGATTTTATTGCTTTCTATTTCCATTTTTAGTTAGTTGTTTATTTCTTGTTTTTGTCTATGTCTTTTTTCTAGAAAATGCATGAGTCTGACGAGTCACCAGTACAGTGTATCCCTAGTGCACCCTCATTTTTCCCCATTTCTTTAGCCCTACAAAAAATTTTTTGCAAAAAGAAAACATTGTTGTTCTACACGTTTTTTGGGCTTTAAGACAGGTTTGGATTAGGATGTGGTGACTTAGGTGAAATTTTTGAAACATTAGTATCGTTTTAGCACCGTAGACTTCACGAATATAGGAATCATTCCAAAACCCCATGTACCATGGCCTTAATTATCATTTCCAAATTTGTCCTAAGTAGTTTATTTCAGCAGTCAGCTCCGGCCTAAGCATGTTCTACGTAGGGGACTGATGAACATAAGTGAATGATCCAATAAAATAAATAAAGAAAAAGGCAAACTTCGGATAGATGACCCTCACAAGGTCGTTTAAACCAAAAAGTTGAATTGTTGCCACAAAAAAAAACAAAAAAAAAAAAAAAAAAAAAATATATATATATATATATATATATATATATATATATAATTTTAGCTCACCCATTATTAGTTGGTTCAGAGGTATATGGCGCTGAACTCGGTAGAGCGGATTACGATCCGATCCCCCACAACTGCATTTGGGTTAAATAAAAGGGTTTACACAGTCTTATGTGCCAGAAACCCTATGTTTTGGATCAGAATCACTAACAGGTCATTCTACTATGAAACATGTACGGATAACGGGCTTAATGTGATTGCGCCTGAATGAAAATGACCCAAAAAGAGATGAAGAGGTAGGCCTAGTTATTGTGGGATGATACGGTTGATTAATATAAGAATGAAGTTTATGTCCGCCTCTGCGGATAAGTGTCATTACGATACCCTTGGTTCACTTAGTACCTGTCACTGCATCCTGAATTGAACTTAGAAGCCCTTTTTGCCCGAATCACGTGTCAGCACTAGTTTTCTTACTTTGAGCTTTAAATGTTTTGCTTGAGGACAAGCAAAGGTCTAAGTGTGGGAGAATTTGATGACACTGAATTTCACCGTATTTTTGACTCCGATTTCGCATGCATTCTTAGTCTTTTAATGCATTTTATTATGTTATTATTATGTTTTTCTTTGTTTTCAGGTTTTTAGTCTAATCGGAGCCCCGAACGAGAAAAGGAGCAAAAAAGGAGCCGAAATGAGCTAAAATAGAGAAAATCAGCATTTTGCACTTATGGCATCCACTCTGGCGGCTGCCACAGGGTCTTCCATGACGTGGCCATGTCTCAAACTCCTCCCAACTATTTTTCCCCACGATCTCCAACTGCCCAAGCAATTTTACACTCATGGCGGGCGCCATGGTGTTGAGGCGGGCGCCACAAGAGCAAAACAAGTTCCCGCCCAAATTCAAATGCTAGGGGCATCCTTGTCTTTTCCACATGTTTCCTTGCCTATAAATAGGACTTTAGATTTTCTTTTTTCTTCATCCAAGTTTAGTTGTTCATAAGCATATATCAGTGTAATAGTGGTAATAGCTTCACATCGAGGTGTTACTACATTCGAGAAATCGAGTCTGTAAGAGCCTGTGAGATTGAGTCTTGGAGCACTCTGGAAGGAAGTTAATCCTGCCGCCATTTTACTTTCAGTTCGCATTTTATTCAACCACTCCGATTGGAGCAGGTTTTTATTACTTTACCTTTTGTCAACTTTATTTCTTGCACTGTCTTTTAATTTCATTTATTTTCCGCACTGCTTTACTTTCATTTACTTTCCGCACTCGCACTTAAATACTTTTTTTTTATGAAAAATCTAAAAATGAACTTTTACTTTACCATGTCTGGCTAATTTTATAAAGGTTAGAGTGTGAAGATCATAACTGAACCGATAATCTGTACAATTGTTAGTGGAAACACTTAAGGGCTATTTTAACTTTCAATATAAGTTTTCCTGTTCTTAAATTCCGTTGGGTAAGACCGAAAGCCGTCCAACGCCTATCTAAACTTAATTGTTTTTAAACTATTTCAAAAACAGCGAAAGCGCTTTGTTTAGTTTATTAGGAGTTTTTAATTTAAAAGGAAAAGAGATTTTAAAACCATTTTCGGACGCGTTAAGAAGTTTAAAGTCTGGTTCGTAAGAACCTCTTTTTTTTAGAAAATCCAGGTTAAAATACTTTTCAACTTGGTCAAGATACTATATTTCTTAAAAATAGGTTTACTACTCTAACGCAATGCGCGCCTTTTTATCCGTGACAATAAGAGGGTTTGATTAGGGGGTACAACTCGGTTCTGAATACGCGAAAGCGACAGTTCCTGTCAAATTAGTTCTTTTCAAAGTACAAAACATTGCCCGTAAGTAGTTCTATTAGCAAGTACTTGGATTATCAATTGGTTGTGTGAATTGCATTCGAACCTGTCTTTATCAATTAATTTTAATTACTTTATTTACTACCGTGCACTCTTCAAAATTACTATTTTCAATCACCTTAGATACACACCTTAACAATAGATAGCGATAGATTGACACTTGGTCTCTGTGGATACGATAATCTTTTATATTACTCTGACGCGTTCGTACACTTACGAAAAAAAATACGCATCAATCGGCACGAGGCTCCCCGACCTAGCGAGGAAGCCGCTAAAGGCCTGCCTCAGGGAGAATGATGACCTGTTCGCGTGGAGCGCTGAAGAGATGCCAGACCTCGACCTAGACGTGGCCTGCCACTAGCTCACTAGATCTGGCTGCTAGGGTTGTAGTACAACGTAGGCGTAGGCAGTCTCTCGAGAAAGCGGAGGCTGCTGAAAAAGATGTAAAATACCTCTTAGAGGCAAATTTTATTTTGGAAGCCCAGTACACAACTTGGTTGTCCAATGTTATACTCGTTAAAAAGTCTAATGGAAAATGGGATGCTCGAAGAAATCGTCCAGTACGAGGGTAGGAAAGCCTTGGAGGCTCAAGTACTAGCCAACTTCGTTGCGAAAATGACCGCCCCGATATCCCCGACCGACGGGTCCCGAAAGTGGACGATTTACGTCGACCGGGCATCCAGTTCAACGGGTAGCAGAGCGGGCATCATCCTAGAAAACAAAGAAGACATCTTGATCGAGGTCTCTCTCTCCTTATCTTTCCCGACATCAAACAACCAGGCCGAGTACGAGGCCTTCCTCGTCGGACTACGCCTAGCCGAGGACCTTGGCGCGAAGGAGGTAAAAATATTTACCGACTCCCAGCTCGTGGCCTCCCAGGTGCGGGGAAAGTATCAGGCCAAGAATGACAACCTCATCCAGTACTTGGCCTTGGTGAAAGAGAAGATGAAAAAATTTGACTCGGCATAAGTAAGTCACGTCCCGCGTAAACACCATACCAGGGCGGACATACTATCTACGCTGGAGAGCACGAAGAAGAAAGGCGGGAACAAGTCCGTCATCCAAGAGGTGCTTCCCCGACCAAGCATCGAGAAACACACCTCGACCGTAGACATAAACGCCATCGGCGACGGCCACTGCTGGATGACCCTGGTACATGAGTACCTCAACACGGGGAAACTGCCCGACGATGGTCGCGACTTTCTGAGTCTAACGGTTACTAACTGCAAGTGCACAGCCTATCGCGTAGTAATAAAGATATCGATCCCACAGAGACCTGATAATCAACCTAGTGCTACGGTTTGTTACTGTGTTTAGCTAAGGCGAAGATGTTTTGGTTTTAAGTTCAAAAAGGGAAACTAAAGGGAATCTAAATTGTTGGAATAAACTAGTTGATATAAGGATATCGGTACGTAACTTAGTATACCATCGTGGATTCAATAAGACTTAAGCGTATAAAAATGAGTCACATTATATTTCTATAGAAAATATCAATTTAACAACCCTCACCTCACACTCTCGTGGATCTTGCTTCGGACTATATTCCTAAATCATAATGTCTGCTCTCGCTAGCCCATTTGAGTTTAAAAATAATTTTTGAAAACTAATACAGTCTAATTAACTTTAAAGCGCTCTCGCTGTTTTTAAAACCAATGCCCGATTTCAGCTATCCGGTTAAAATCTCACACTCTCGTGGATCTTGATCCTAACCTTTACTACCTTTTTACTCTCGTAACAAAAGTCCAGTTTTAATTAAGAAATCGCGGACAGAAAATAAGTTGTTTATGGTTTTAGCTTAGAATTATCGAATCCATTCCGGTTAACTTAATTACATACCGATAAATCGGATTTAGCTAGACATATTAATTAAAACAAACATGCATAAAAATAAATTACAAAACAGTAAATTAAACATTGCAATGAGAAACGATAATCTATTATTACAATAATGAATAAAAACCTGATAAATTTGTAATAAGTTGATTCTCGCAATTCCTCCACAAGTCGGTAGGCTTTTGCTCGATGTATTGGAATAACGAATGATGAAGATTGAAAACAAAATCCTAACTACGGTGCAATAGCTCCTCAATGTGAGAAACTATCACTATTCAAGTGATGGTAAACAAGGAATAGGAAACGAAACAAGGAATGCAAAGAAGTAAAAATTTGGAAAAATAATTCTGCAGCAATTCGGGTAAATTCTCTATGTGGTGTTGTCTCGGTTGTTCTTCAATCCATGCTGTATTTATAGCCAAAGCATTGCCTTAACGTTGGAGAGATTTTAGGAGCACATCCTTTGGTGGTTAAGAAGTTTTAGGGAGACTGGCTCATGTACCGTTGAAGTTGAGGTTGAGAGAATGTAGGAGAAACTGCTCAACGTGCGTGACTGCATTAGGCTTCTTTTTCCATGTCTGCGTTCTGAACATAATATCCATAATTGAGCGCGTGACGATCGTGGTGAGGTCATGATGGTCGTAATGAGCTTTGGGGACGTGACGGTCTTGGTAGGTGTGTGACGGTCGTCACACACACCACTTTCCATTTCTTCTCTTTTTCTTGACATTTCTTCCTGTTTTCTACTCTTTTCCTCATGTTTCTCCACTTTGCTCCTTTTTAGCTTGGACAATGAAATACTTGTGAAAACACTAGAATACTTGCGGAATAATCGGCACTTGGACTGAAATAACATAATTATTAGTCGTAAATCAAGGCAAATATATGATACATTTTCGTATTATCAAACTCCCCTAGACTTGAATCTTTGCTTGTCCTCAAGCAATTAGTCAGTAAGAATGTCGGACAAGTTTTATCAACCACACACACATGACATACCTTTTATTTTGAAAATGTTTCGTAAGGCATTTTTGTTAAGATGACGGATACTCAAGTAAAACAATAAAGATACATTAGTGACACAAGCAACAAGCATAATCATAGACCTCCCCTCTACACAAGTCAGTTCTAATCATTCTATTATAGCTCAACCTAAAGTTTCTCGTATCTGTTTCACCCGGTTTCATTCTAGCGCAATCACATTAAGCCCTTTGCCTTTACACGTACGTAGTGGAGTAGCCGGTTAGTGACTTTGATCCTTCTTAGCACAGGGTCTGGTACACAAGTGTGGTAATCCTATATATATATATATCCTAATTGTAGTTTGTGGGGGATCGAACCGTAGGTCGCCCTACCGAGTTCAGAACCAGGTTCCTCTGAACCAACCATCAATGGATTATTTCTTTTCTTTTGTAATACTTTTGCAACCGTAGGTTTGGTGCATTTTTTCAATTTTTCACAACAGTGAAGCATAGAAAGATATTTAATAATTCGGAATCAAACACTTATCTTCATCGGCTCTCCACTTGGTTTGCGTTTAAGACGGTGCTGACTGCTAATATAAACTACTTGGGGTTACTTTAGAACTAGAACTGAGGGTATCGGTATAATGGGTATTGAAACTGATCTCGCATATGCAAGAGGTCTAAGGTGTCAAGACGGTATCAATCTTGTTAAATTTTTCTTGATAGCCTATGTTTTGGTATGTTATGTTGTGCAATGATCATAAATTTTTTTGTTATAGCTGAATAAAGTGGGATAATTTTGAAATGTGCGAAAATTCCATATAAATGCTTCTTTATTCGAAAGGAAATGTGGAAAGGGAATACATAAGGGAAAATAAAAGGTCTCCCACACTATATCGGACATTGTCCTCAATGTTTCGATATAAACGCGGAAAGAAACTACAAAAAGAGAAAAAACTAAAACAAAAATAAAATCTAAATCTAACGAGGTCCACGTCCTCTGCCTCGGGTGCGGGAGCCTCCATTCTGGGCTACATGATCTGGAATGCCTATGTGATGGATATAATCATATAAGTCTTACACGCGTAGCGTCAGGGCACCCATCTCGTCTATCATATCGTCGATCCATTGTCCTTGGTGGACTTGTCCCTGTTGGATTTGTCGCATTAGGCTCATCATCTCGTTGTGCTGCCTATGTTGATGTTCCTCTCTTTGGGAAGCCAATTGGTTTTATAGCCATATGCCCCTTAAGATTTCTTCATTAGTGACGGGGTCTTGTTCTGTAGTGGCGCGGCGACGATGTCCGGTGGATGTTGAGGCATCTTGGGTTGGAGGTGGTGGGTTTTCATGCGGTGGATGATCCATCTCTTGCTCCATTTCATCGACTGCTTCATTATCTTGGTTCACTTGAGCAGCCACATTAGGCTCGGGAGCACGGAGATCAAAAAGCCAATTTTCTTGTCTTTGAGGGTCGATACGGTCTCTGCATGGCATGATGATGCTCCTGATTATTCCGGTACGGACCACTGGATGGTATCGTCCATCTGCCCTTGCTTTAATAAGGTAGGAGAAGCGACAATACTCGATATCCAGGGACTCAGGTGGTATGGAAGGTAAATTAGCAAGGTCGTCTCCCAGACCAAGGCCGAGTGCAATAGAAGTTACTATACCTCCGAAGTAGAAAGGTTTAGAGCCTCTAGCACAGTTGCCGTGGATGTGCGACAGAAGGAATAGAGCTGCATTAATTGGTTCAGGATGGAGCACACAACAAAGGAAAAAGTGCTCCTTGGAGTTTACCTTATGGTTGCTGTCCCTTACAAAAATTGTGTGTCCTAGAACTCTGTGGAAATACTGTATTGCTGGGTTATGAATATAGGTAGCGTTAAGGCTGTCCCAGCTTGAAGCAGCTACACCTGTAAGTCAATTCCATAGGTCGAAGGCTTCCTGGAACCATGCATCGTTAGGCACACGACAATGTACATTCTCTCCATGATGGAATCCAAGCATTTGGGCGAGTCGGGTTTGGCTTACCGAATACTCAGAGCCAAACATGCAGAATTTAGCTACACCAGAAAGTTGGTTTGTTTCACCCGGAGGTGTAATATAAGTAAATGAGCTCAGAAATTCCAGAGTCAGAGCTTCGTAGGTAGGCTGCCCTTGTGTGTAGAGCTTCCATAGACCGGCATTTTGGAGCATCCAACTTACACCTTCTAGTATGCCCAACTCTTCAAGGCTGGCAATGTGGACGTACCGTGTCGGTTAAAAAGAGCGTTGGTAGAAGCAGACGTAATTCGCTCTTTGGCGGTCTCCGGCTTCTCCCTCTCTGAATGTAACAGTGGAAAGGTCAGGAGCTTGTCTTGTGCGTTTGGCCATGGCGCATGCAAAGTGAAAAGGTTTAATGGAGCAGGTGGATATGTGTAAGAGTTGTTCTGTGAGAATGAGAGTGTTTCGTGAGGTTTAAATAAGAGGGTTGGAAATATGAAGTGTTGGAGTGAAATTGGGGTTTTAATGTGAAGGGTTTATGGAGAGTAATGTGAGTGGGACGGTTAAGGAGAATGAAAAGATAATGGGTCGTTTGAAAAGAATTTGAAGAGAAGAGAAGATGAAGAGAAAAGGGGTCTCTGTTATTAACAGAGAGCGCGTTAAAACAAATGTGACGCTCGTCACGAACCCGTCACGGTCGTAAGCCGTGTTACGGTCGTAACATGGGCGTTACGCCCGTCATGCTCACAAAATATACTATTCTCACAGAAACTAGATGAAATCTGTCATATTATATATATTGGATACGACAATTATAATTAGCAGTAAGATACGAGATAAACATCAGAAGGCATATAAAATGACTGAAACAAATTAAAATAAGCAGGAACATTATATCATCAACTCAACCACAAGCAATAACTCAACCACAAGCAATAAACAAGAATTGAATACTTTATTTAAAATTGGAAATTCATAACAGTGTACTCAAAATAGAATTGCAGTAGAGTAATAAAGTTGAAATTGAATTGAAATAAACTTGTTCCTTGACATTAAAAAGAAATAGACTATAAAGTAAATGGCTCTAAAACATTAAAAGAAAAGTAATTAAATGGAAAAATGCATTGTGACAGAATTAACCACGTTGTTTCTTCAAAGATTCCACAACTTGGTTCAGATGATCAAACTGCTCCACTGTGATGTCCATTAAGTTAATGACATCGAGGCGCATAGTCTTGAGTTCATCCTTTACCACAACAATCTCAGTTTTGAACCCATTCATAGTGCCAAGGATGGTTGTCAAAATTCTAGCATATGCACTAGTGTCAGGCTCAGTAAAATTATGGTAGTTCGGAGGGGTTTCAGGGTCGGTTTCAGCTTCAGAGATAATATCTTCATAATACTCATAATCTTGTGGTGTCTCAGGAGGTGATAATGGAGTGTTCTTAAGTTCAGTCAACTCATAGAGCCAATTATTACGGTTATGGACACTTGTTCGCTCATGGTTCCGTAAAGTGAATAGGTGGATAACCTTGTTAGCAATTAAGTAGTTAAAGGGAGCAGGTCCTAAGTTTCCAATGATGTGTCGGTTAAAACAGAATTCCAAGTTCATAGGACGAATGGTACCTAAGGGTGTAAGTTTGTTAAGCGGGTACCTAAGTCCAATGGCATCCGCAATCATAGTGACTAAGCCTCCTATTATGATTGGGGTATTAGGTTCTTGTGCAATGCAAATAAAGGTTTCCATCATGAAGGTGACTGCATTAACATGGCGGCCTTGGGAAGCACATTATAAGATAAATAGTTCATCCTTTGACACTAAAGTATTGTTCTCTTCTTTTCCAAATAAGGTGTGGGCTAGAATGTTGTGAAAATAGCGAATGGCAGGGTTGTGTATTTCATCAGAATGCATGTCATTCAGATCGGGGTGGTTATTTCCAGTTAGACTACCCCAAAAGTAATTCAGTTTAACATCCATGAGTTCTTCTTGGGTGGTTGTAAAGATAAATGGGCCACTAGGAAATCCTAAAAGGTCAGCTAAGTCTCTACGGTTATAAGTGTAATCAATACCAAACAACCTAAAACTAATCATCCCCTTATTAGATCCGAAACCATGATCAGGTAGGTAAACTAGGGAGCTAAGAAACTCAAGTGTGAGCTCACGGTAGGTAACAAATCTCTTTCTAGTAGCAGCATTCTCCCAACCCAATTGGCTGAATAAAAACAAAACACTATCGTGGATACCTAGGCTGTCCATGGTAGGTCCATCATAATACAAAGTCATTGCCATGCTTCTCTTAGCCAAAACTTCAAATCTCTCTCTCTGAGCTCTACCTCTGAACACAGTTTGCATAAAATCTACTTGTTGCATGATGAATATTAGTGTAGAAAATCAAATCAGAGGGGAAAGGAGAAGGTAGAAAGACTTTAAAATCCTGTAGCATGTAATTATAAGATCAGCAAAGCAGTTTCCATAAAACTTTTAAATTTTTGAGAAATGAAAATAAATAAAAATGAAAAAGTAATGAAAATAAGATTAAGAAAGTAAAGGGAAACAAAAAGAAATAAAAATAGACTTAAAAAAAATGTAAAGAAATTTAAAAAGGAAATGAAAATACAAGAAAGTTAAAAGGAAAGAAAATAATCTCGTGGGTTGCCTCCCACTAAGCGCTGTTTTAAACGTCATAAGCCTGACGAAAGCTTAGTGATAGTTCAGTCATAAGGATGAGCAGGCATCTCTAAAAGTCTTAGACTATTCAAATAATCTCTGTTTGCAATATCATGATAATGTTTTAAGCGTTGCCCGTTTACTATGAATGGTTCACTATTTCTTCCTTTTATTTCTATCGCTCCACTTTGAAAAACTTTAGAAATTTCAAAGGGTCCGGACCACCTAGATCTAAGTTTTCCTAGAAAAAGCTTAAGTCTCGAATTAAATAGGAGCACGACATCTCCCACACTAAATTATTTTCTAGATAAGCGCTTATCGTGCCATCTCTTAGTTCTTTCTTTATATATACGGGCATTCTCATAAGCATCTAGTCTTAGTTATTCTAATTCGTGCAAATCTAAGATTCGTTTTTCTCCTGCGACAGCATAATTTAAATTGAGGGTTTTAATAGCCCTATAGGCTTTGTACTCTATTTCTACTGGCAGATGACAAGATTTTCCATAGACTAACTTAAATGGAGTGGTTCCTATGGGGGTTTTGTAAGCGGTTCTGTAAGCCCATAAAGCTTCATTAAGTTTAGTTGACCAATCCTTCCTAGAGGTAGCGACAGTCTTTTCTAAAATTTGTTTTATTTCTCTATTCGAAACCTCAACTTGTCCACTGGTTTGTGGATGATATGGTGTTGCCACACGATGTTTGACTCCGTATTTTGATAGCAGTTTATCAAATATTTTAGATATGAAATGGGAGGCACCGTCACTAATGACGAGTCTTGGCACACCAAATCTAGGAAGGATTATGTTCTTAAAGAGCTTTATCACTAGTCGTACGTCATTTGTAGGAGAAGCTATAACCTCGATCCATTTGGAAACGTAATCGACAACGACGAGTATATACTGGTTACCAAAAGAAGATGGAAATGGTCCCATGAAATCTATTCCCCACACGTCAAATACTTCTACTTCTAGAATGCCCTTTTGAGGCATTTCATCGCGTCTAGAGACGTTACCAGTGCGTTGACACCGGTCACAATTTATAACCGCGATATGGACATCTTTCCATAGAGTAGTCCAAAAGAGGCCAGCTTGCAAAATCTTAACACAAGTCTTTGAAGTGCTTGCATGCCCACCATAGGGCGCGGAATGACAATGAGAAATTATGTCTTCCACCTCATCTTCGGGTACACAACGACGGAAAATACCATTGGTGCCCCTCTTGAAGAGAAGTGGTTCGTCCCAATAATAGTGTTTAAGGTCGTGGAAGAATTTCTTCTTTTATTGATAGGTTAGATCAGGTGGTAGTACTCCGGCTGCTAGATAGTTGACAAAGTCAGCATACCATGGCAGCGTGGTTTTAGTGTAAACAGATTCTACCACTTCGTTAGTTTCTGTATCAGTATAAGTCAGGGATTGTTCTATTGTATTACTTTCTAACTGGGCTAAGAGTCTTTCATAAGGGAAATCGTCATTGATAGGTACTTGGTCAGGTTGGATGTTTTCCATTCTCGATAGGTGGTTAGCTACTAGATTTTCGGTGCCTTTCTTGTCCTTGATTTCCAAGTCAAATTCTTGTAGGAGTAGAATCCACCTCAGAAGTCTCGGTTTGGCGTCCTTCTTGCTTAATAGGTACCTGATTGCGGCGTGATCGGTGTAGATGATTATTTTTGCTCCTACTAGGTAGGAACGAATTTATCTAATGCGAACACGACAGCTAAGAGTTCCTTTTCTGTGGTAGCGTAGTTCATTTGTGCGTGATCCAAGGTTCTACTGGCATAATAGATTGCGTGAAGCTTTTTGTCCTTCCTTTGTCCTAGGACTGTACCTACAGCATAGTCACTAGCGTCGCACATGATTTCGAATGGTTTATTCTAATCTGGGGGTTGCATAATGGGTGCTGATATTAAAGCTTGCTTGAGTGTTTGAAATGCGTCCAAGCATTTGTAATCAAAGATGAATTCAGCATCTTTCATTAGCAACTCAGTTAGGGGTTTGGTTATCTTAGAGAAATCTTTAATGAAACGTTGGTAAAAATCGGCGTATCCTAAGAAACTTCTTATCTCTCTAATGGTTTTAGGTTCCTGGAGCTTTTCTATTACTTCTATTTTTGCTTTGTCGACTTCGATTCCTCTGTCGGATATTATGTGTCCTAGCACGATTCCTTGTCGGACCATGAAATGGCATTTTTCCCAATTGAGTACTAAGTTGACTTTTACACATCGTTCGAGCACCATTTCGAGGTTTGATAGTCATCCTTCAAAACTTTCCCCACAGACAGAAAATTCGTCCATAAAGACTTCCATTATACCATCTAAGAAGTCAGAGAAGATGGACATCATGCATCTCTGAAATGTTGCAGGTGTGTTACATAATCCGAAAGGCATTCGCCGGTAGGCAAAAGTTCCATAGGAACATGTGAAAGTAGTATTTTCTTGGTCGTCAGGATGGATAGGAATTTGGAAGAATCCTGAATATCCGTCTAAATAGCAAAAATGGGAGTGTTTAGCTAGACGTTCAAGCATCTGATCTATGAATGGTAAAGGGAAATGATCTTTACGAGTGACTTTGTTTAGTTTTCTATAATGGATACATATTCTCCATCCGATTTGAGTGCGTTGTGCTACAGATTCGCCTTTTTCATTATTGATGACGGTAACACCTCCTTTCTTGGGTACCACGTGAACTGGGCTAACCCATTCACTATCTGATATTGGGTATATAATTCCTGATTCTAATAGCTTTTACACTTCTCTCTTAACGACATTACTCAGAATGGGATTGATTCTCCTTTGATGTTCTCTAGAGGTTTTGCAGTCCTCCTCAAGCATAATGCGATGCATACAGATAGAGGGACTTATCCTTTTCAAGTCTGAGATGTTATAGCCTAAGGCAGTTGGGTACTTTCTTAGGACATGCAATAATTTCTCGGTTTCTATTTGTCCTAAGTCTGTGTTGACTATAACTGGTCGTTCGAGTTCTGTATCTAGGAATTCATACCTTAGATCTTTGGGTAATGTTTTCAGTTCTACAGCTGGTTTCTTTGGGCAAGGTATAGGGTCAAGAGTGAGTGTGAGACATTCACTTAGGTTGTTATCTTGGTATTTACCATGCCAATTATCATCTTCAAGAATTGGTGGCATCGGAATTCTCAGCACTTCAGAACACGTGTTTTGGTGTTTTTCCATTTCTTTAACGCATTCGTCAATTATATCTAAGAAACAGCACGAATCCTCTATAGCAGGTGCTTTGAAAAATTGTGAGAGAATGAATTCAACTTTTTCTTCACCAACTTCAAAAGTCAGTTTTCCTTTTTTCACATCTATGATTGCTCCGGCTGTAGCTAGGAAAGGTCTTCCTAAAATGATAGGGATGTTTGAGTCTTCCTGGATGTCCATGATTATGAAATCTGTAGGAATATAGAATTGTCCTATACGTACTGGAACGTTTTCTAGCATTCCTAGAGGAAATTTCACTGATCTATCAGCTAGTTGTACAGACATTCTTATTGGTCTCAGTTCTCCCATGTTGAGCCTTTTACAAATGGATAAGGGCATTAAACTGATGTTGGCTCCTAAATCGCACAGAGCTTTGTCTATGACAAACTTTCCAATCACACATGGTATAGAGAAACTATCAGGATCTTTTAGCTTAGGAGGCATGTTGTTTTGGATTATTGCGCTACACTCTGCAGTAAGCATAACGGTTTCAGTATCCTCAAGCTTTTTCTTATTAGTTAATATTTCTTTTAGTAATTTAGCGTATGAGGGCATTTGTGTGATTGCTTCTGTGAAAGGTATTGTGACATTTAATTATCTCAGAAGTTCAACAAATTTCTTAAATTGGCCTATGTTTTTAGATTTAGCGAATCTTTGGGGATACGGGATAGGTGGTTTATAAGGCGGTGGAGGCACATATGGTTCTTCTTTCTCTTCGGCCTCTTTGTCATTGTCTTCCTTCTCGTTTTAATTTAGTTCGCCTTCCTTTTCAGACTCCTTACTAGGCTTTTGGTACATGGCTGAATTTTCGATTCTTGGGTCAGTAGGTCCTTCTAGTTCTGTTCCACTCCGAAGTGTTATAGCATTTGCATGTCCCTTCGGATTAACTTGAGTTTGACCTGGAAGGTTCCCAGCTGGGGCAGTGGTAACTGCTTGTTGTTGAGCCACTTGTGAGATTTGGGTTTCTAACATTTTGTTGTGAGTGGCTAGAGCGTCAACCTTGTTGGCTAATTGTTTGATCTGCTCACCGATGTGAACATTCTGGTTAAGGAACTCCTTGTTCTGTTGAGCTTGTGCAGTAATGAAGTTCTCCATCATAATTTCAAGGTTTGACTTCCTAAGAACGTTGGGAACGTTAGCAGAAGGTTTTTGATATCCTGGGGGCACAGCTGGCGCTTGGCCAGGTGCATACAAAGCGTTATTGTTCTTGTATGAAAAGTTTGGATGGTTCTTCCAACCAGGATTGTAGGTATTTGCATATGGGTTTCCTTGAGCATAATTCACTTGATCAGCGGAGACTCATGCTAAAATTTGGCATTCGGGGGCAGCATGTCTAGGTACTCCACATAATTCGCAGTTTGGAGCTACGACAGCCACGGTGGCCGCGGGTGTTATGGTCAAGTTGTCTATCTTTTGAGCAAGGGCATCTACCTTAGCGTGGACATGATCAAGACTACTAACTTACTATATTCCACCTTTCGTTTGAGCTTTCTCCACTGGCGTTCGTTCACCTCCCCATTGGTAATGGTTTTGAGCCATGCTTTCGATGAGCTGATAGGCTGCGGTATAAGGTTTGTCCATAAGTGTACCACCAGTGGCAACATCTATTGTCATTCTTGTATTGTACAAGAGACCATTGTAAAACGTATGGATGACTAACCAATCCTCAAGACCTTGATGCAGACACACCCTCATCATATCCTTGTATCTCTCCCATGCATCATAAAGAGACTCAATATCTTTTTGTCAGAATCCATTAATTTGGGCTCTCAGCATAGCTGTTTTTCTTGGTGGGAAATATCGGGCTAAGAACACCTTTTTCAACTCATCCCACGTAGTGACGAAATTTGATGGCAAGGATTGCAACCAAGCCCAAGCTCCGTCTCTTAATGAGAAAGGAAAAAGATGTAGTCTTATTGCATCTACAGTCACACCATTTGCCTTCACTGTGTCTGCGTACTGCACAAATTTGGTCAAATGTTCATTAGGATCGTCCGTAGGATTTCCAGAAAATTAATGTTGTTGTACGGCTGACAGCAATGAGGGTTTCAACTCGAAATCGTTCCGGTTGATAGCGGGGGCAGTAATAATGTTGTGTGGTTCTTGCTTAGATGGGGTAGCATAATACTTAAGAGGACGGTTCTGTGGTCCATCAGCCATGTTGCGCTCTTTGATTGGTTCAGGAGTATGAATGAGAAGATTGGGAATATTATACTTGTGTTGATACTCAAGTATTATGCGTCTTAAATGTAAGAAGCGCTTTAATTCGGCGATTGGTGGTTGCAAGTCTTCGCTTTGTGAGCGAGTACTTGGCATACAATCGAGAAAAAGGGAAATAAAATTTGTTGCCTTAGTCTATACTGCGCAACAAAGGATTTCACTATTGACTAAATCAAAATCCCCGACAACGGTGCCAAAAACTTGGTTGCGACTTTCTGAGTCTAACGGTTACTAACTGCAAGTGCACAGCCTATCGCGTAGTAATAAAGATATCGATCCCACAGAGACCTGATAATCAACCTAGTGCTACGGTTTATTACTGTGTTTAGCTAAGGCGAATATATTTTGGTTTTAAGCTCAAAAAGGGAAACTAAAGGGAATCTAAATTGTTGGAATAAACTAGTTGATATAAGGATATCGGTACATAACTTAGTATACCATCATGGATTCAATAAGACTTCAGCGTATAAAAATGAGTCACATTATATTACTGTAGAAAATATCAGTTTAAAAACCCTCACCTCACACTCTCGTGGATCTTGCTTCAGACTATATTCCTAAATCATAATGTCTGCTCTCGCTAGCCCATTTGAGTTTAAAAATACTTTTTGAAAACTAATACAGTCTAATTAACTTTAAAGCGCTCTCGCTATTTTTAAAACCAATGCCCGATTTCAGCTATCCGGTTAAAATCTCACACTCTCGTGGATCTTGATCCTAACCTTTACTACCTTTTTACTCTCGTAACAAAAGTCCAGTTTTAATTAAGAAATCGCGGCCAGAAAATAAGTTGTTTATGGTTTTAACTTAGAATTATCGAATCCATTCCGGTTAACTTAATTACATACCGATAAATCAGATTTAGCTAGACATATTAATTAAAACAAACATGCATAAAAATAAATTACAAAATAGTAAATTAAACATTGCAATGAGAAACGATAATGCTATTATTACGATAATGAATAAAAACCTGATAAATTTGCAATAAGTTGATTCTCGCAATTCCTCCACAAGTCGGTAGGCTTTTGCTCGATGTATTGGAATAACGAATGATGAAGATTGAAAACAAAATCCTAACTACGGTGCAATAGATCCTCAATGTGAGAAACTATCACTATTCAAGTGATGGTAAACAAGGAATAGGAAACGAAACAAGGAATGCAAAGAAGTAAAAATTCGGAAAAATAATTCTGCAGCAATTCGGGTAAATTCTCAATGTGGTGTTGTCTCGGTTGTTCTTCAATCCATACTGTATTTATAGGCAAAGCATTGCCTTAACGTTGGAGCGATTTTAGGAGCACATCCTTTGGTGGTTTAGAAGTTTTAGGGAGATTGGCTAATGTACCGTTGAAATTGAGGTTGAGAGAATGTAGGGGAAACTGCTCAACGTGCTTGACTGCATTGGGCTTCTTTTTCCACGTCTGCGTTCTGAACATAATATCCATAATTGAGCGCGTGACGATCATGGTGAGGTCATGACGGTCGTGATGAGCTTTGGGGACGTGACGGTCGTCACACACACCACTTTCCATTTCTGCTCTTTTTCTTGACATTTCTTCCTGTTTTCTACTCTTTTCCTCATGTTTCTCCACTTTGCTCCTTTTTAGCTTGGACAATGAAATACCTGTGAAAACACTAGAATACTTGCGGAATAATCGGCACTTGGACTGAAATAACATAATTATTAGTCGTAAATCAAGGTAAATATATGATACATTTTTGTGTTATCAGACGACTCCAAGGAGGCCAGCATGGTCAGGCAATGAGCCTGCACGTACGTCTTGGTCATGGAAAAATTATACCGGTGGGGTTTCTCCATTCCCCTCCTCAAATGCGTCGAGGAGTCCAAGGTCCCTAGCATACTCCAGGAGATCCACGAAGGGATCAACGCGCAGCACCTCGGCGGACGGTCCCTTGCCCGTAAGGCATTGCGGGCAGGATACTACTAGCCCACAATGCAACAAGACGTCAAGGAGCACATCAAGAAGTGTGACAAGTGACAACGACATGGGAACATTCACCTGGCCCCGCCTAATGAGTTCAAAATGCTCTCGTCCCCGTGGCCTTTCACCTGGTGGGGGATGGACATCCTTGGGCTCTTTACCATAGGGTCGTACCAGAATAAATATTTTATAGTCAGCATCGACTACTTCACCAATTGGATAGAGGCCGAAGTCCTCGCCAAAATCACGGCCCACAACATACTCCGTTTCTTCAAAAGGAACATACTTGTCTGGTTTGGGGTACCCCAGTCGATCATCACCTACAACGGGACGTAGTTCACCGACAAGAACTTCCAGGACTTCGTCACCAAGTCGGGCACAAAGAAACACTTCACGTCTACAAAACGACCCCACACTTGACCACTAGGGAGACCCTGTTCCGACTGACCTACGGAACTGAGGCAGTAATTCCGGTAGAAATAAGGGAGCCCCCCCAGGAGGGCCGAGTCCCCGCTCGACGAGGAGACGAATGAAGAGTCCCTAAGAGAGGAGCTCGACCTAGTCGAAGAGATCTGATCGGGGGCATCCCTCCACGAAGCCTCCCTCATGTAGAAGATAACTTTGCGACATGACAACAAAGTCATCATATGCGAATTCCACGTAGGCAGCCTAGTCCTACGAAGGAACCAAAAAGAATTGGGCAAGCTCGCCGCAACTTGGGAGGGCCCCTATCACGCCCGCGCGAAAACGGGGACCGGAGCCTACTACCTCGAAAACTTGCACGGGGAGGAACTTGCTCGACCATAGAACACTGAGAAGTTTATACAATACTATAGTTAGACACTTCTCGAGATGCACCTGGTTCGACCATGACGAAGAGCATCCCGAACACGGGAGCATGCTATGGTACAAGCGCGACTCCTAAACTGGAGACAAGAAGACAAGAGTCTTCTCTTGTGTGTACGAGCGAACTCTTGATCCGACGGGGACACCTCAACTGAGCTCTACCATTGTCGTACTAATTAGGAAGAATGCCTATCTCTCGATGGGAAGTTCATGCCCCGAAGCAAAGACCTCGATCGATCTCTTAGCTTTGTTGAAGGTCAGAATCCAACTCCGACCGCCCAGTTCTCTGCACTGTCGAGGAACAATCGCGTCGAGCAAAGGCCCCAATTACTTCATAAAAATAAGCAACACGGTATAACATATCCACGAGGAAAGAAAAATACTCGAAATACAACATTACGCACAAAATACCAACATATTAAACAAAAGAAACTATGCATTAAGATGGGCAAAGCCCGTTGTTCAAACATTACAAAACCCTTGGCACGCAGGCCGGGCGAAGTCAGATTACAAAATCACGGCGCGCAGGCCAAACAAAACAATAATCAAAACATGGCATGCAAGCCAAACAACTAAAAGAAATTAAACAGAAGCTTCCTTCTCAGGCCTGGGCTCATCGTCGCTCTGCTCGGCTTCACTGTCGGGCGCTTCGGTGGCGACTATCTGGCCGTCGACCACCCGATGGAAAGGACTGATTTCATCGGTCACTAACGAAAGCTCAAAGTTGACAATCTGAAGCTGCTCCATCGTCATATTGAAGCCCAGCTCGAGGGTGCCAAGGAAATCCTGCTCGAGCTCCCTGATCTGGGAAACCAAGTCACCCCGAGTCACCAAGGCCCTCTCCTCATTGATTTCATCCTCGGAGGGCCGGGCATCGGCCTCCAACTCGGTTACCCTCGCTTGGAGTCAGTCCTTCTCTTCGACACCCTTGGCCATCTTTTCCCGCAGCTTATCCACTTTGCAGAGGAGGTCAACCATGATCTCGTACTTCAATTTGTAGTCGAGAAAGTCATTGTCCACTTTGTTCTTCTCCTCCCAAAGGATTGCATTCTCATCCTGCAACTTCTTTAGCTCGAAAGAGGGGCTAGTTTCATCGTTGAGGACCAGGGCCGTCTCGAAAATCCTCAGCATGGCCGCCATATCCTCGCACAGGGCTTTCCTCCTGCTCACCTTGTCGACCCCCATGATTTCTTTGGACTTTGCTATAGGTACAATCAGAGATTTGTCCCCACTGAAGAGCTCCCGATGAAGGTGGAGGGGGCAACACGAATCTGTCCCCGACAACCCCCTCTAGAAGGTCGACGGGACCAGACTCCTCGGTACGTTGCTTCTTGGCCGAATGTTCTTGAGAGCCCGAAGACTGACTCCCACGAGGAGAGGAAGTAGAACCCCCAGGGTGCTGGTTGGCCTTCGCCACATGTTGTATCTGAGAGACATGACCCTTAGGGGGAACCTTCTTCTCGGCCTTTGTCGCTGCAAGCTTCAGTACACACTCTTAAAGGTTGGACATCTGGCTTGCGAAAAAGAAAAATCAAGTCAGAACAACAATGATAAACGAGCAGTCGAGCAAATAAAAATGTTTGCTACCTAAGAGCCTCAAAGCATCCTCATCAGAACTGCACTCGAGGAGCTCTTTGGTATTTATTAAACGAGCCTTGACGGCGATCTCCCCGTTGGCCTCCCGGACGAAAGTCCCATCTTTATTCACCAACTTTGCAAGGGTAAAGCTGTCGACGAAGCCCGCAATCTTGTCTTAGGCGAGCCTATCATCCTCGTCCAAGTCTTGGGGCTTCGCGATATAGCTCTTAGTCCCCTTTTTGAAGTGGGTGTTCAGCCATTCCAGGGGAAATTTGGCCTCCAAATTCACTTTCGGCTGCCCATCAACGATCATCTCCACGTGGTTGAACAAAGAATGGATGGCGGCGCGAGTCACCGATTTCACAACAAAAAATATGTCCTTAAAAGAAGGGATAGAGTCCAAGTACTCTTTGAACAACCTTCTCGGTTGCTTCAGGGACACCGAGTTGTGTCGACCATGTTGAATTTGCCACTGTAAATAGAAGAGGTGGAAGAACAACGGGAGCGTGGCCCCGATGTCGAGGTATTGATAGACGAGCTCAAATGCCCGCATAAACATGATGACATTAGGGTGAAGCTGCGAAGGAGCCAAGAGCAGCCATTGGAACACCGCCACTTAGAAATCGGTGAAGGGCTGGCGGAGACCCACTCCCCAAAAGACAAACTCGTACATGGGAAAGCACTTCCCTTCGTATCTCGAGCATATCCGGTCGGTTTCTTTAGGTCGGTAAACTTTCCAATTGACCGGGGTCCCCTCAGCCCAATTCTCGATGATAGCAAAGACCTTTGAGTCATCATGGACAAACTGTGAGACCGCAGACAAGGGTTCCAGCCCGGCCCATGCATAGGGAGTCTCATCGTTCACGTCCCCGGGGCTGTTTTTGACCTCCCCGCCAGCGACTTCCGCGTTGACGGCCTCTTTGTCGAGCATGACAACGTCTTTGTATTTGGGATCCATTTAATCTGAAAAGCAGAAATGAACAATGAATTTGACGATAAGATCAAATCCACCCTTCCACCGCAAATCAAGTGAAAGGGCGAGGATATGTTCGACACACGCCCTCGGCTGGACCCCTTGCCAACAAGCCCGTGGTCAAGAGTAAACCTCCTTCACCATAGGGTGAAAATCCCCTCCGCAGGAAGAGCCCCTCGACACAAATTTTCCTTGACAAAAGACGTCCTCTCATTGCGCTCGCGCCACGGGGAGACGAGTCCCCGACGTCGGGGCCCTGGGGGGTGCTCGCGGCCTTCATAAAAAACCCTCATCCTTTTTCCAGAACCTTCATGACGTTCCTAAAATCCTCATCGGAAACATCATAGTCCCCACCGGAAACTTCATGAAGACGCCGAAAAATTCATGGGTTTCCTAGAAAAGTCACTGAAAACCTCCATCAGTCCCCGGAAAACTCATCCCAGATTCAAGAAAACTCCCGAAAAACTCATAAAGCGCGTAGAACTTACTTAAAAGGACGAAAAACTTACTTAGAGGGGGGAAGAACTCTAGACGGCGGGAGAAGGTTGACGGCGGAGGCGACGACAGACTTGCTTTAAGGAGCAAGGATGCCTTGAGAAACTTGAGAGAAATTCTGAGTCAGAATAGAGGGGAGAGTGCAAATGAAGCGGACTCCTCCTATTTATAAGTCCAAATGAGAACAATCCTCTCAAAAAGGACCTCTTGTTTTCAACAACCTGGACAACAAGGATTAAACCTCAAAATCTTATATCCAACAATCCTGGAAAAATAAGATGTGATAAACAATGTATATTCTGAATTTTTACAAGTATTGATATGAAGATTTCAATGTATCAATCCTTAGATTGATCTTCTCTTTCAACAACAATAATTCACAAACACTAAAGTGTTATATTGCTCAAGAATTTTTTGTTTTAGATGATGTGAAAATATGCAGAAAATTTCTTGAATGAAAGTTAAAGACTTGAAAAGTGAATTTTGATAATTTGAAAATTTGATTGAAATAGGTGAATTTTTTATTTGAAATTTCAGTATTTATAAGTCTAACACCCTTTTCTACCCCACACTTATCGCAGCGGAATAAACATAAAATCACAGTAAAATCAAAATCACCTCAAAGGATGCACATTTCTCAATAAATTCAAATCAACAAAAATTGCTCCGTAAACAACGAGTTTTCCTCAAATCAGTCAAAAGACTTCAAAGGGCGGCAGAACCACCATAACCACAAAATCCCACAAAAGGGTTTTTAAAATAAAACCATAGTCATCCAATAACAACAAAATAACAGCTAAATAAAACACAATCAGAGCAATGACCCTCTACATCTACCAAAATGAAAATAAACTTCAAAAGTTCCTCGAAAGCATCCACGGCTAATGCTGATCACCTGCACGTTACCCACGCGGAGGCAACATTCAAACAGGCAGGGTGAGTAATCACAATTCATTATAATCAACATAAAATAAGATATGCATAAAAATGGTGTCATCATCATATACAACATCATTAGAGTCATCATAAGGCAAACATCAAAACACGTCATCATAAATCACAACAAATGCCACATAAATGCAGTGCACAACAAGACTCATGCATGTGGCGCCAATCGTAACAATTGATGGACACTTAGGCCATCACCCTCCAAAGATCTCCGTCATTAGGATCGGTTCCACACAAGAACCGGAGCACGTCATAAACCACCTCACATCCATAAAATGGGATGAAAGCCACAATAGACCGAAATCTAACATCATCATCACTGGACCGAAGTCCTAACATTATCATCAAAATATGCTATGAATGCATGATGCACAACGTCATAATCATCATCATTAATAAAGTCATCACGTGCATCATCATTCATCAAAATCTCATATTCGTCATATTGTCATTTATTCATCAAAGCATCATACATCATCATCTTATCACCATCAACATAGCTCATGCTAATTCACATCTGTATTTAATCATCAGACATCAGGTATAAACAGCTCATAATCATCAATACACTCGTGGTAATTCATATCATCACTTAAATCATCAAACATCATATATAACAGTTCATAATCATCAACATACATCACGGTAGTTCATATCATCAATTAATCATCAAACATCACAAATTCATCGTCATATGATCATCAATAACATCAGGGAAATTCATCAGAAAAGTCACAACATCAAAACATCAAAACAGCTCAAGAAACATAAAACAATTCGCGAACAGCAGACATTCGCTACAACGTTCGCCTTGCGAACATGTTCGCTTGGACGTTCTCTTTGCGAACTCCAGCGAACCCTAATATCCCACACAAAATCCAGAGAGTTGCCCCTTCTGCCTCTCCTCGCTACATCTATTCGCTTGGCGAAGCCCTTCTCTGGGACATTCGCTGTGCGAGCCCACAAAATCACACCTCAGAATTAATCCCAGTATCATCACACAATTTATCGCGCAATTGATGTGTTGCTGGTTTTGCGAGCCAGGGGCGAGTATTCGCCTTGCGAAGGAATGGTTCGCTTTGCGAACTCGCGATTTCAGGAAATCGCTACTACACATCAGTAGCATAACAAACCCAAAACACCTTACGAATTCCACCTCCGTTCACCTAGAACATCCCCAAAACATTTCCAAGACATCATGGCAAATCAAAGGCATAAAACCTATGACATTTTAGTCAATTAATTCCACTATCCTAACTCAAAATCACCTAAACCTTCACAAACTCTCTAGGCTCCCATAAATCCCATAAATCCATTTCTCATACAAGATCCCACATATCATAAAAAAGGTTTAGCCTCGAAGGCTTATTTTTACCCGAATCAATTCAACCCTTAATGATCCATCATCGATCCTCAGAAATACCCCTAAATCATCAATAACTCATAAACCCTTCAAAAACCCCAAAAACCTCAAAATCCACTTTAAACACATCACTTCCTATATTGAAAACAATGAAAGGCAATACTCCCCATACCTTAGATTGTCGATTCGGAGTTTTCTCTACTGATTCTTTGGAAACCTTCTCGAATCCTTGCCTTTTACTTCTTTCCTAAGAGCTCTGCACTTTTCCCTTCTTTTCATGATCTAACAAAATAAATCCTATTCTTCCCAATTTCTTTTTGTTAAGCCCTTGGGCTTCCAAGATGGGCTTTCCCAATAATACCCTCAGTAATTCTTCTTAAAAGTCCATCTTACCCTTCATTCCCCTAATATTATTTAAATTAACAATAATACTAATATATTCATATTATATACTATTATTTAATTAAATAACCACACCTCCACAAAAATGCCAACGTCAACACAAACCACCAAAATTCACCCAAATTTCACTAATATTATATTTAATAAATTAAATAAATATTCTAATAAATTTAGGGTGTTACAACTCTCCCCCACTTAAAGAATTTTCGCCCTCGAAAATTACCTAAAAGAAATAGAGTTGGATACGACTCCCTCATCTGATCTTCACGTTCCTAAGTCCAACTTTCGCCAGCTGGTCCGCCCCATAACACCTTAACCAAAGTTATGTCTTTACCCCACAGTTGCTTCATCTCTCGACCGTCAATCAGCACAGGTAAAGCTTCCACTATCAGATTATCCCTCACTTGTACATCATCCATCTAAATCACATGCGACGGATCCGGAATGTACTCCCTCAACTGAGAAACATGGAACACGTCATGCAAATTCGTAAGTGATGGCGGTAAAGCAATCCGATAGGCTACCTCTCATATCCTCTATGAGATTTGATATTCACCCTCAAAAACACGTGATCTCCCTCTTGGAATTCAAGTGTCTTCCTTCTCTTATCATGGTAGCTCTTCTAGTGACTCTGCGATGCTCTCATCCTTTCTTGGATCATCTTAATCTTCTCGGTTGTCTCTTGCACAATATCAGGTCCGAGTACTACACTATCGTCCAACTCATACTAACACAAAGGAGTCCTACACCTTCTCCTATACAAAGCTTCATAGGGCGCCATTATGGTACTCGCATGAAAACTACTATTGTACGTGAACTCAATCAATAGTAAATGGCTATCCCAAGATCCTCCATGATCCAACACACAAGCCCTCAGTAAATCCTCTAAGGATTGGAAGGTCCTTTCTGTCTGAACATCCGTATGCAGATGATAGGCATAACTCATCCTCAACTTAGTACCTAAAGCCTCTTGCAAGCTCTTCCAGAACCTCGATGTAGATCTCGGATCTCTATCCGACACAATACTCGAAGGTATCCCATGCAACTTCACAATTTCCTCAATATACATCTCAGCTAACTTCTGCATAGAATGATTAATCTTCATCGGCAAGAAATGAGTCGATTTAGTTAATCTATCCACAATCCCGACACAAAATCCACGAAAATAATATCCTATCCCCCTTCTGGAATATTGAACGGTTGCATCATACCTAAAGGCTTCTGGTGCTCAATCTTCGACTTGTGACAAGTCAAGCACGAATAAATAAACTCCGCAGTATCCTTCTTCATACCTGACCACCAAAATAGCTTCTTCAAATCCTGGTACATCTTCGTAGCACCGGGATGAATACCCAATCTACTATGATGTCCTTCCTCAAGAATGCTCTTCTTATTTCTTGGAACATCTGGAACACACACTCTATCTCGGAACCTCATCACATCATCCTCGTCGATCCGGAATTCTTATCCGTTACCTTGGTTGCTCAAAATCAACTGGTCAACTAACTACAAGTCCGCTTATTTTCCCACTCTGATCTCTTCCAGAATGCCACTAGTCAACTTCAACATTCCAAACTTCACACTGTCAAGAGTCTCTTCACACACCAAACTCAAGTCTCAGAATTTCTCAATTAATTCCGATTCTTTCACCATAAGCATCGACATATGCAATGACTTCCTACTCAATGCCTCAGCAACTGCAATTGCTTTGCCTAGATGATAACTCAAATCAAAATCTAAATCCTTCAATAGCTCTAACCACCTTTTCTGCCTCATATTCAATTAATTCTGATCAAATAAGTACTTCAGACTCTTATGATTGCTAAACACTTCAAACTTAGAGCCAAATAGGTAATGTCTCCAAATCTTCAACACAAACACCACAGCGGCCAACTCCAAGTCATGGGTAGGATAATTCCTCTCATGAACTCGCAATTGTCTCGAAGCATAGACAACAACTTGTCCATTCTGCATCAATACTCCACCAAGACCCATCTTTGACGCATCACAATACACCACAAAAGATTCACTCGGATTAGGCAAAATCAACACTGAAGCGGTAGTTAACCTCTTCTTCAATTCCACAAAACTCTCTTCGCAAGCTACATCCCACACAAAAGCTTGACCCTTTCGAGTCAACTGAGTCAAAGGTAATGCCAACTTAGAAAAAAAACCCTCGATAAACTCGCGGTAATAACCCGTCAACCCTAGAAAACTTCGGATCCCAGTAGCAATTCCACCCCTTTAAATCTCTTGGCTAAGGAAACCCACTTCCCTCAACCAGAACCCACACTTCGACAGTTTAACATACAACTTCTTCTGTTTCAACACTTGCAACACAGTCCTCAAATGCTCAGCATGCTCTCTTTCGGATTTAGAGTACATCAGAATATCGTCAATAAAACCCACTCCAAACTTATCCAAATACTCATGAAAAATCTGATTCATATACTACATGAACACCACACCTCATCCTGAAAGCTATCTTCGGAATATCAGTAGGCTTAACACGAATCTGATGATAACCAGACCTCAAATCAATCTTGCTAAAACACAAGCGCCCACTAATTGATCCATTAAATTACCAATCCTCAGAAGTGGATACTTATTCTTGATAGTCACTTTATTCAACAGTCGATAATCAACACACAATCTCATACTTCCGCCTTTCTTCTTCAATAGCAACACAAGAGCACCCCACGGAGAAACACTTGGTTGGACAAACCTCTTCTCAAGCAATTCTTCCAGTTGTTTCTTCAATTCACCCAATTCAGATGCAGACATCTGGTAAGAAGCCATTGACACCGGACTCATACCTGGTATCAAATCTGCCACAACCTCTACCTCATGCTCTGGAGGCCAATCACTTACGTCTTCAGGAAACACTTCTGAAATTTCACAAACACCAGGCAAAACAACCACTTCTCCACCTTCACTAATACTCCAAGTTACCCTCAACTTAAACATCTCAGCACCATCCTACACCGACTCATCAAAACCATCTGTAAACATTTGGCTTAACTCGAAACAATTCACTACGCACACCACTTAAGCTCGCAAGACACGTCTATCCCATCCAACACGATCCCGTCTATTATCAACAAGAGATTAAGGGTAATCAGTTCCACAATTTGTCAATAACAACCGACTATCATGAGATGGTACAAACTATCTTACCAAACCATTATAGCGTCCAACACCACACTTAGCCATTGCTCCACACCGGAAGCATCTTGGAGAAGCACCATCTTCTCCCCCACTTGTCTCATTCCCAACCTGCAAATTGAAAACAAAACAAGCATCGACAGTGTTTTCACACACATGTCGCACACTAGGGAATAATCAACATTAGACAACCTGGCCGGACGGATCGACCTGCTCTGATACCACTAATGTAACACCCTTTTCTACCCCACAATTATTGCAGTGGAATAAACATAAAATCATAGTAAAATCAGAATCACCTCAAAGGGTGCACATTTTTCAATAAATTCAAATAAACAAAAATTGTTCTATAAACAACGGGTTTTCCTCAAATCACTCAAAAGCCTTCAAAGGGTAGCAGAACCACCATAACCACAAAATCCCACAAAATGGTTTTTAAAATAAAACCATAGTCATCCAATAACAACAACATAACAGCCAAATAAAAACTCAGCATGGTTCGACTCAACGACCCAACCTGATGTTACACTATCAGAGCAATGACCCTCTACATCTACCAAAATGCAAATAAACTTCAAAAGTTCCTCGAAAGCATCCACGGCTAATCCTGATCACCTGCACGTTACCCACATGGAGGCAACATTCAAACAGGCAGGGTGAGTAATCACAATTCATTATAATCAATATAAAATAAGATATGCATAAAAATGGCATCATCGTTATATACAACATCATCAGAGTCATCACAAGGCAAACATCAAAACACGTCATCATAAATCACAACAAATGTCACATAAATGCAGTGCACAACAAGACTCATGCATGTGGTACCAATCGTCATAATTGATGGGCACTTAGGCCATCACCCTCCTAAGATCCCCGTCATTAGGATCGGTTCCACACAAGAACCAGAGCACGTCATAAACCACCTCACATCCACACAATGGGATGGAACCCACAATAGACCGAAGTCTAACATCATCATCACTGGACCAAAGTCCTAACATCATCATGAAAATATTCTATGAATGCATGATGCACAACGTCATAATCATCATCATCAATAAAGTCATCACATGCATCATCATTCATCAAAATCTCATATTCGTCATATCGTCATTTTTTCATCAAAGCATCATGCATCATCATCTTATCATCATTAACATAGCTCATGCTAATTCACATCACTATTTAATCATCAGACATCAGGTATAAACAACTCATAATCATCAATACACTTGTGGTAATTCATATCATCACTTAAATCATCAAACATCATATATAACAGTTCATAATCATCAATATACATCACGGTAGTTCATATCATCAATTAATCACCAAACATCACAAAATCATCATCAATTGATGATCAATAACATCATGGAAATTCATCAGAAAAGTCACAGCTTCAAAACATCAAAACAGCTCAAGAAACATAAAACAATTCGCGAACAGCAGACGTTCGATACAACGTTCACCTTGCGAACATGTTCACTAGGACGTTCGCTTTGCGAACTCCAGCGAACCCCAATATCCCACACAAAAACCAAAGAGTTCTCCCTTCTGCCTCTCCTCGCTACCTCTATTCGCTTGGCGAAGCCCTTTGCTGGGACATTCGCTGTGTGAGCCCACAAAATCACATCTCATAATTCATCCTAGTATCATCACATCTCAATGGGCACAGGTAAAGCTACCACTGTCAGATTATCCCTCACTTGTACATCATCCATCTGAATCACATGCGACGGATCCGTAATGTAATTCCTCAACTAAAACACATGGAACACGTCATGTAAATTCGTAAGTGACGGCGGTAAAGCAATCCGATAGGCTACCTATCCTATCCTCTGCGAGATTTGATATGGACCAACAAAACATGGAATGAGCTTTCTAGACTTCAAAGTTCCACCCACACCAGTCACCGTCGTAACCCTCAAAAACACGTGATCTCCCTCTTGGAATTCAAGTGTCTTCCTTCTCTTATCATGGTAGCTCTTCGGGCGACTCTGCTACGCTCTCACCCTTTCTTGGATCATATAAATCTTCTCGGTCGTCTCTTGCACAATCACAGGTCCGAGTACAACACTCTCGTCCAACTCATACCAACACAAAGGAGTCCTACACCTTCTCCCATTCAAAGCTGCATAGGGCGCCATTTCGATACTCACATGAAAACTACTATTGTACGTGAACTCACAATGGTAAATGGCTATCCCAAGATCCTCCATGATCCAACACACAAGCCCTCATCAAATCCTCTAAGGATTGGGTAGTCCTTTCTGTCTGACCGTCCGTATGCGGATGCTAGGCATAACTCATCCTCAACTTAGTACCCAAAGCCTCTTGCATGCTCTTCCAGAACCTCGATGTAGATCTCGGATCTCTATCCGACACAATACTCGAAGGTATCCTATGCAACTTCACAATTTCCTAAATATACATCACGGCTAACTTCTGCATAGAATGATTAATCTTCATCGGCATGAAATGAGCCGATTTAGTTAGTCTATCCACAATCACCCAAATAGAATCATTCCCTCTCTCAGTCTTCTGCATTCCCGACACAAAATCCACGGAAATAATATCCAATCCCCCTTCTGAAATATTCAACGGTTGCATCATACCTAAAGGCTTCTGATGCTAAATCTTCGACTTGTGACAAGTCAAGCACGAATAAACAAACTCCGCAGTATCCTTCTTCATACCTGACCACCAAAATAGCTCATTCAAATCCTGGTACATCTTCGTAGCACCGGGAAGAATACCCAATATACTATGATGTCCTTCCTCAAGAATGCTATTCTTAATTCCTGGAACATCTGGAGCACACACTCTATCTCGAAACCTCATCACACCATCCTCGTCGATCCAGAATTTTAATCCGTTACCTTGGTTGCTCAAAATCAACTGGTCAACTAACTACAAGTCCGCTTGTTGTCCCACTCTGATCTCTTACAAAATGCCACTAGTCAACTTAAACATTCCCAACTTCACACTGTCAGGAGTCTCTTCACAGACCAAACTCAAGTCTCAGAATTGCTCAATTAATTCTGATTCTTTCACCATAAGCATCGACATATACAATGACTTCCTGCTCAATGCCTCAGCAACTGCAATTGCTTTGCCCAGATGATAACTCAAATCAAAATCGAAATCCTTCAATAGCTCTAACCACCTTCTCTGCCGCATATTCAATTCTTTCTGATCAAATAAGTACTTCAGACTCTTATGATCGCTGAACACTTCAAACTTAGAGTCAAATAGGTAATGTCTCCAAATCTTCAGCCAAACACCCCAACGGCCAACTCCAAGTCATGGGTAGGATAATTCCTCTCATGAAATCGCAATTGTCTCGAAGCATAGGCAACAACTTGTCCATTCTGCATCAATACTCCACCAAGACCCATCTTCGACGCATCACAATACACCATAAAAGATTCACTCAGATTAGGCAAAATCAACACTGAAGCGGTAGTCAACCTCTTCTTCAATTCCATAAAACTCTCTTCGCAAGCTACATCCTACACAAAAGCTTGACCCTTTCGAGTCAACTGAGTCAAATGTAATGCCAACTTAGAAAAAAACCTTCGATAAACTCGCGGTAATAACCCGTCAACCCCAGAAAACTTCGGATCTCAGTAGCAGACTTCGGAGTCTCCCACTGCAACACACATCAAACTTAGAAGGATCAACAGCAATTCCACCCCTTTAAATCTCTTGGCCAAGGAAACTCACTTCCCTAAACCAGAACCCACACTTCGACAGTTTTACATACAACTTCTTCTCTTTCAACACTTGCAACACAGTCCTCAAATGCTCAAACTGCTCTCCTTCGGATTTAGAGTACATCAAAATATCATCAATAAAACCCACTACAAACTTATCCAAATACTCATGAAAAATCTGATTCATATACTACATGAACACCACACCTCATCCTGAAAGCTATCTTCGGAATATCAGCAGGCTTAACACGAATCTGATGATAACCAGACCTCAAATCAATCTTGCTAAAATACAAGCGCCCACTAATTGATCCATCAAATTACCAATCCTCAGAAGTGGATACTTATTCTTGATAGTCACTGTATTCAACTGCCGATAATCAACACACAATCTCATACTTCCGTCTTTCTTCTTCACTAGCAACACAGGAGCACCCCACGGAGAAACACTTGGTCGGACAAACCTATTCTCAAGCAATTCCTCTAGTTGTTTCTTCAATTCTCCCAATTCAGATGCAGACATCTGGTAAGGAGCCATTGACACCAGACTCATACCTGGTATCAAATCCGCCACAACCTCTACCTCACGCTCTGGGGGCCAATCACTTACGTCATCAGGAAACACTTCTGAAATTTCACAAACATCAGGCAAAACATCCACTTCTCCACCTTCACTAATACTCCAAGTTACCCTCAACTTAAACATCTTAGCACCATCCTGCATCGACTCATCAAAACCATCTGTAAGCATTTGGCTTAACTCCAAACAATTCACTACGCACACCACTTAAGCTCGTAAGACACGTCTATCCCATCCAACACGATCCCGTCTATTATCAATAAGAGATTAAGGGTGATCAGTTCCTTAATTTTTCAATAACTGCCAACCATCATGAGGCGGTACAAACTATCTTACCAAACAATTATAGCGTCAAACACCACACTTAGCCATTGCTCCACACCTGAAGCATCTTGGAGAAGCACCATCTTCTCCCCCACTTATTTCATTCCCAACCTGGAAATGGAAAACAAAACAAGCATCGACAGTGTTTTCACACACATGTCGCACACTAGGGAATAATCAACACTAGACAACCTGGCCGGACGGACCGACCAGCTCTGATACCACTAATGTAACACCCTTTTCTACCCCACAATTATCGCAGTGGAATAAACATAAAATCATAGTAAAATCAGAATCACCTCAAAGGGTGCACATATCTCAATAAATTCAAATCAACAAAAATTGTTCTGTAAACAACGGGTTTTCCTCAAATCACTCAAAAGCCTTCAAAGGGAAGCAGAACCACCATAACCACAAAATCCCACAAAATGGTTTTTAAAATAAAACCATAGTCATCCAATAACAACAAAATAACAGCCAAATAAAAACTCAACATGGTTCGACTCAACGGCCCAACCCGATGTTACACTATCAGAGCAATGACCCTCTACATCTACCAAAATGCAAATAAACTTCAAAAGTTGCTCGAAAGCATCCATGGCTAATCCTGATCACCTGCATGTTACCCACGTGGAGGCAACATTCAAACAGGCAGGGTGAGTAATCACAATTCATTATAATCAATATAAAATAAGATATGCATAAAAATGGCGTCATCGTCATATACAACATCATCAGAGTCATCACAAGGCAAACATCAAAACACGTCATCATAAATCACAACAAATGTCACATAAATGCAGTGCACAACAAGACTCATGCATGTGGTACCAATCGTCATAATTGATGGGCACTTAGGCCATCACCCTCCTAAGATCCCCGTCATTAGGATCAGTTCCACACAAGAACCAGAGCACGTCATAAACCACCTCACATCCACACAATGGGATGGAAGCCACAATAGACCGAAGTCTAACATCATCATCAATGGACCGAAGTCCTAACATCATCATGAAAATATGCTATGAATGCATGATGCAAAACGTCATAATCATCATCATCAATAAAGTCATCACGTGCATCATCATTCATCAAAATCTCATATTCGTCATATCGTCATTTTTTCATCAAAGCATCATGCATCATCATCTTATCATCATTAACATAGCTCATGCAAATTCACATCACTATTTAATCATCAGACATCAGGTATAAACAACTCATAATCATCAATACACTCGTGGTAATTCATATCATCACTTAAATCATCAAACATCATATATAACAGTTCATAATCATCAATATACATCACGGTAGTTCATATCATCAATTAACCATCAAACATCACGAAATCATCGTCATATGATCATCAATAACATCAGTGAAATTCATCAGAAAAGTCACAGCATCAAAACATCAAAATAGCTCAAGAAACATAAAAAAAATTTGCAAACAGCATACGTTCTCTACAACGTTCGCCTTGCGAACATGTTCGCTAGGACGTTCGCTTTGCGAACTCCAGCCTCTCCTTGCTACCTCTATTCGCTTGGCGAAGCTCTTTGCTGGGACATTCGCTGTGCGAGCCCACAAAATCACATCTCAGAATTCATCCCAGTATCATCACACAATTTATCGCGCATTTGTTGCGCTGCTTGATTTGCGAGCCTGGGGCGAGTATTAGCCTCGCGAAGGAATGGTTCGCTTTACGAACCCGCGATTTCAGGAAATCGCTGCTACACATCAGTAGCATAACAAACCCAACACACCTTACGAATTCCACCTCAGTTCACCTAAAACATCCCCAAAACATTTCCAAGACATCATGGCAAATCAAAGGCATAAAACCTACGACATTTAGGTCGATTAATTCCACTATCCTAACTCAAAATCACCTAAACCTTCACAAACTCTCAAGGTTCCCATAAACCCCATAAATCCCTTTCTCATACAAGATTCCACATATCATCAAAAGGGTTTAGCCTTGAAGGCTTGTTTTTACCCGAATCAATTCAACCCTTAATAATCCATCATCGATCCTCAGAAATACCCCTAAATCATCAATAACTCATAAACCCTTCAAAAACCCCAAAAACCTCAAAATCCATTTTAAACACATCATTTCCTATATTGAAAACAATGAAAGACAATACTCCCCATACCTCAGATTGTCGATTCGGAGTTTTCTCTACTGATTCTTCGGAAACCTTCTCGAATCCTCGCCTTTTCCTTCTTTCCTCAGAGCTCTGCACTTTTCCTTTCTTTTCACGATCTAACAAAATGAATCCTATTCTTCCCAATTCCTTTTTGTTAAACCCTTGGGTTTCCAAAATGGGCTTTCCCAATAATACCCTCACTAATCCTCCTCAAAAGTCCATCTTACCCTTCATTCCCCTAATATTATTTAAATTAACAATAATACTAATATATTCATATTATATACTATTATTTAATTAAATAACCATAACTCAACAAAAATGCCAACGTCAACACAAACCACCAAAATTCACCAAAAATTCACAAATATTATATTTAATAAATTAAATAAATATTCTAATAAATTTGGGGTGTTACAATAAGCACATAACACCCATGTCAAACATGGTAATGTCTGAAAAAATATCATGAACAAATGCCAAGATGAAATGAAAAGGTTCCATGAAGAGTGGCATGAAAAGGTGTCATGAAAGATACTAATTTTTCATTTTCGTTCAGGTGCAAATCGATTGCACATATATGCAAATCGATTGCACAAGACCAACGTATCAATTTTTCAAAAACCTAAAGCATGCGATCGATTGCTCAAACATGCAAATCGACTGCACAGTGTAAAAATGTAAAAAAATCATCATTTTTTATGCAAGTGCAAATCGATTGCATCTTTATGCAAATCGATTTCCATCAGTTAAAATTTGAAAAAATGATCTTTTAAAGATGTCATGATCATGAGAAAATTATGCAATGATCTTTGATTTAATTGAGCATCTAAGACTTTAGTATTTGATAAGAATTGTCATTATACCTCCGTGAAATGTCAATTTCTTGAATCCAAAGTCTTGAACAAAATGTTTTCATCTTGAAGATCATATTTGCCTTCTTGTTACTTCTTGTCACTAAGATATTTTGTCTTCATCAAAACAATGTTCAACATAGAAACTTGATTTCACAGTTGATTTCCCAACATCTGGTGTCTAGAGCTCCGGTTGCGATTCAAAGAAGAAAATTGTGATGGCGATGAATCATCCAAAAGGGCCCTTTCCGGCGAGCCTTCCGATTCTCAAGAAAGACAATTATGAGAATTGGTGCAAGCAGATTAAAGTGGTTTTATGTTATCAAGATCTTTGGGATCTTCTGAAGGAAGAAGTAGCATCGCTTGCAGAAGACGCGATAGATCAAGAAAAGGCTGCACACAAAGAATTGAAGAAGAAAAATTATAAAGCTCTCTTTATAATCCATCGAAGTGTTGATACAAATAATTTTGAAAAGGCTAGTGATGTAGAATTAACAAAAGAAGCTTGGGAGATTCTTGAAAAATCGTTTGGAGGTGCAGAGAAGGTGAAATAGGTGAGGTTACAAACTCACAAAAGGACTTATGAATTGCTTCAGATGGAAGACAATAAAAGTATAACACATTTCTTCACCAGAGTTACAAAGCTGGTGAATCAAATCAAGGTATGTCGAGAAGTGTTGACATCAAGATCAGTAGTGTCAAAGATCTTGAGGTCATTGGCCTAAAATTCAACCACGTGGTAGTAGCCATAGAAGAGTCGAAAGACTTTTCAGTATTGACAAAGAAAGATCTTCAAGGGACGCTTGAGTCTCATGAACAAAGGATGGCTGAAAGAGCTGCAGGAAAGTCAAAGAGTGATATGGCTTTGTAGGTGCAGTCAGAAAAAGAAAGGAAAGGCAAAGGAATCTGGAATGACAACAAAGGTAGAGGAGGCTACACCAATTCGACTGGTCGAAATCAACATGATGGAAACTGGTCGAATCAGAGAAAACCCTGGAACTAAGGCAACCAAAGAGGTAGTTATACAGGTAGAGGAAGAGGTGGGGTCGAAAGCCTAAAAAAAGTCACATTCAGTGTTTCAATTGTCAGAAGTATGGTCACTATTTTAGTGATTGTCCAGAAAAGAAGAATCAAGAAATTGATGTAAAGCTGGCAAAACATGAAGAAGAAGAGATGTTGCTGATGGTCACAACAAGAGATGAAGAGAGATTCTAGGACCAGTGGTACTTGGACTCAGGATGCTCATCACACATGACTGAAAGGAAAGGTTGGTTTGCCAACATAAAGCCTTCATCGAAGAACACAATGAAGTTTACAAATGACAACACTCTAGCGGCTAAAGGTGTTGGTGATGTTCTGATTATGAGAAAAGAGGTCATTTACAGATGGAAAGAGGTTAATAATTTCCAATATGTTGTACATACTAGGCATGAAGAGTAATTTACTCAGTATAGGGCAATTAGTCGAAAAGAACTACAAGGTGTCGATCGATAACAAGATGATGACAGTTCTCGACGCAAGTGGTAGGTTGATCTTGAAGGCTCCAATGTCTAAGAATAGGACCTTCAAGATTGAACTCAATGTGATGGAGCACAAGTACCTAGAAACTGCAGCCAGCAGAGATAAGTGGTTATGGCATTTTCGACTAGGCCATCTCAACTTCAATGACATCAGAGAGCTAAAGAGAAGAAATATGGCTTCAGGATTACCTGAAATCGACATTCCGAGTTAAGTTTATGAAGAGTGTGTTCAGTCGAAACAACACAAGAATAACTTCAACAAGGATGCAGGAAGGAAGTCGAAGGCAATTCTGAAAGGCATACACTCTGATGTATGTGGTATAATCCAAATAGATTCGATTGCAAGCAACAAATACTTTGTCACGTTCATAGATGATAACAGTCGAAAGTGTTGGACTTACCTCATCAAGAAGAAAATTGATGTGATCGAAGTATTTGCCATATTCAAATCTATGGTCGAAAGACAGAGTGGTCGAAAGCCAAAAATTCTGAAGACTGATGGTGGTTGAGAGTATGTGTCGAAAGAGTTCGATGCATTATGTGAAAAAGAAGGGATCGTACATGAGGTGGTGCCACCATACACTCCACAAAAAAATGGAACTTCAGAAAGAAAGAACAAAACCATCATGAACATGGTGAGAAGTATGTTAAATGGAATGCATCTACCCAAAGAATTATGGGGAGAAGCGATTTTGACAGCAACATACATATTAATCAAATTTCCGACGAAGAAGCTTGAAGGAATCACACCAGAAGAATGTTGGTCTAGTGTCAAGGCTAGTCTCAGTCATAGACATGTGCCATATCAGTTGATAAGGAAGCTTGATGACAAGTCAAATCAGATGATCTTGATAGGATATCATTCAACTGGAGGTTACAAGCTGTTTGACCCAGTGAATAAAGAGGTAGTGATCAGCAAGGACGTGATAATAGATGAGCTTAAAGAATGGGATTGGATTGAGAATGTCAAAAAGGATTTAGTGAGAATCTTGTGTGAAGAACCAACTAGTGAAGTCGAAAGAGAAGCTCGACAAGAAGAAGTTCGGGGTGAAGTTGGCCCAGGCAGACCTCAACGAACAAGACACATGCCTACAAGATTGCAAGAATGTGTGATTACATCAAATGATGTGGTTGATGAAGAGGGTGAGATGGTACATTATTCTTTCTATGCAGATTTTGAACCAGTCAATGCAGCGGAAGAATTGAAAGATTCGAAGTGGGTGAAAGCAATGAATGAGAAGTTAGACTCCATCGAAGTCAACAACACTTGGTCACTTGTCGAATTGCCTTAAGGCAAAAAGAAAATTGATGTGAAGTGGGTTTACAAGGTGATGGTGAACCCTAAGGGAGAAGTAACTCGACACAAGGCGAGACTTGTGGCAAAAGGATTTCTTAAGAATAAAGGAATCGACTTTGACGAAGTATTTACATCTTTTGCTAGGATCGAAACAATCAGGTTGGCTGTTGGTCTAGCAAATATGAAAAATTGTCACACATGTTAGATGGACGTGAAATGTGCATTCCTTAATGGTCCCTTAGACGAAGAAGTTTATGTCGCACAATCAGCTGGGTATGTGAAACGGGGCGAAGAAAGAAAGGTGTACAGGCTACATAAAGCCATGTATGGACTTAAGCAAGCTTTAAGAGCTTGGAATAAGAAAATCGATAGCTTCTTATGCGAGAAAGAATTTCTGAAGTGTACGACTGAGCATGGAGTGTATGTAAGAAGAAGCAATAGTGAATTGCTTATACTATGCCTCTATGTAGATGACCTATTGATAACAGGAAGTTGCAAGAAAGAGATCGAAGACTTCAAACATAACCTGAGTGGGGAGTTTGAAATGTAAGACTTGGGAGACCTCTCATATTTCCTTGGCATCAAATTCTACAAGAAAAGTAGAGGTTTGATGATGCACCAAAGAAGATATGCAGGTGAAATACTCAAGATATTTGAGATGCAAGATTGCAACCTAACTCCGACTCTAGGCGAGATCAGATTGCAACTGTCGAAGCATTCAGATGAAGATGATGTTGACCCAACCCAATACAGAAGACTTATTGGGTCACTTCGATACCTTTGTCACACAAGGCCGGACTTAGCATACAATGTGGGCATGGTAAGTAAATTCATGCAGAAGCCAAAGGTATCACACCTAGCAGCAACGAAGAGGATACCGAGGTATCTGAAAAGGACTCTCGACTACGATATTTTGTTTCCTGCAGCTGATGAAAGAAAAGAATGCAAGCTAGTGGGACACACTGACTCAAGTTGGTGTAGTGATGCTGAGGATCGAAAATCCACAACTGGCTATGTGTTTATGTTAGGTGGTGCACCAGTTACTTGAAGTTTGAGAAAGGAGCCAGTAGTGGCATTGTCATCATGCGAAACAAAGTACATAGATGCTTCTCTTTGTGCATTTCAAGCAACCTGGATGGTGAACTTGGTCGAAGAGATTATGGGGAAGAGTCATGAAGCAATTACCATGAAGATCGACAGCATGTCAGCTATCAACTTGGCGAAGAATCGAATAGCGTACGGTCGAAGCAAGCACATCGAAGTAAACTTAGAACACTGCAAAACTGAGAATCTGATTGCTGACATCATGACGAAGGGAGTGCAGGTCGAAGTTTTTAGAAGACTAAGAGCCATGATGAATGCAGACAACTTAGACACAATGAATTAGGTGGTGTGTTGAGTTTTAATTCCTTGTGTCGAAGTAGCATAGGTCGACAGAAACAAAGAGTAGTCGAATTTTTATAATGTGTGTGTGTCGAGTTGTAATAGTGTGTCGAAGTATCAAAGCAGGTTGCTTCACACAGGATTTCGACTTAGGCCTATTTTAGTAATGTTATCTATTTTGGGCTTTGACTTGGGGTGCAAGCTAACCTAAATCTATAAATAGGGAGAACACCTTATTTTTTGTAATAACTCATAACAGAATTCACAGTTTTCAGTTGCAAGTGAATATTGATAGTTTCCATAGTTTGTGGGCAGAAAGAACTCTGCATATTTTCATCTTCTTCTCCAACTTTATTCTTTTCTCTTTCTCAACCCTTTTCTTTTCATTGCCATTGTGTGATTGTTAACAATCTTGAGATCAAGATTGAATAGGAATTCTCTATAGGTTGTGGTTGAATTCCCAACACGTCATAAGTGCACGCTTATTACAAAAATTATGTTTCTTATTTTTATAATGATTAAGTACCTTAAATACTTCATCATTTGTTATGCACATTTATTACATAGTAATAATTGACGTACTTAAATATGCACATTTCTTATTGTTTCAACTTAAAAAACCTTATATAATATGTGTAATAAATTTGAATATCAATTGGAATGGAAACATAATATTGCAGTAGTATTGTGAATGATATAAAGTTGAATAAATTCTCCGCAGCAACATTGATTCCACGTAAAAAAAATTCAGAATCATGTTATATTATTCAAATTACTCACAGACTGTCACGGTACTGTAACACTAAAAACCAAATTCATGCCACTATATTATTATCGAAAAATCAAAAGCATATAATTCATTAAGGAAATTTTAATTCTGATGATTTTAAGACCGACTCTGATACCATTTGTTGGAATTAAATCAACTCAATATACATGCTCAACATATTATGACATATACTTTATGCGGAATAAAAAATAGTCATACAAACATGTATAAAATTATAGGATCGAGAAATTGATTTTAGGAATACCTGAATCCATTGAGAAAAAAATCCCTTTGACGGTAATCCTAAACCTAGGAGTTGATGGCTTTTGTGGTTCTTCCTCAACTGATGCTCCTTATGCCTCAAATTCTCTTCAGATGGGGAGATAAGATAATTTGCTTGTGTACGGTATATCGAAGACCATAGCCTATATATAGTGTGATGGAAAATTAGGGTTCCCATTATTTCCAAATGGACCATCTTGACATCCAGTCATATTTGAATCCATACCCAATTAATTAATTAATTAATTAAATAATTCATAAATAAAATCTAAATAGCCTTTTTAACATTATGTGATCACTTAATTATTTAAAGGCACTTTATTGATAAAATAGCTAATATGATAAATAAATATATCTGGCCGCATAGTTATTGGAATATTAATATATTACTATATTATTAAAATATTCCAACACATATCACATTAAACAACAACAAAAACATATTACTATCTCAACAAAATATAACATTCAATCATAATCAAAATAACAACATGCAACATTAAAACTCAACATGGCTTTTAACATAAATAATGATGAAATATTTCACGACCGTAACTCTGAAGAAGAAGACTAGTAAAAATAGTTCAGTGTACCCATCTTACAAATTTTTATTTTCCCTCCTTGACTCGATCTAAATTTATATGATGGAATTTGCTTCATGTGATTATGGAGATTGTTCTTTGTTTTTGCGTTGTTCTGCTCGAAAGGGTTTTCGCTAAGGCATTGTTCTGTTATGAAGGAAATAAACTACAACTTGTTATGTTTTAACTTATCAGAAAAACTTTTCCCCACGGTTGATAATAACAAACATAGTGATATCTTATACATGTTACCACTGTTAATCTTTCCAGTCGGAGTGAAAGGTTATATTGATTTGTCTATTAAAGCTCAACACGTGTTCCATTCACCTTTTTAGTAAACCTAACTCATTGCTCCTTAAAACTTAATATTATTGTTCCAGTCTGGACTAATGACTAGGCATGGCCCAATCCACTTCTGCTCATAGAACGGTCTAATTGTCTATGTCCAGCCAACATGGGGCGGCATTTACCTTTCTGCCCCTCTGACGGGCACATATGGCCAGAGGGCCCACAGGGTTATCTGCTCCTCCTCGGCATTCCTGCCTGTCATGCACGACTCTCTCATCTAGAAACAACCATGACACCCGTACCCGAAACTACGTCTTTTCCCGGGGCAACGGCTAGTTTCGGGCACCTCTGCCCGCCCTAACGACTAATTTCTGGCAGTTACCTATTCATCAGGAAACGGTTATTACGCCCTAAAAATAGGAACCATTGGCCACGCGCTGGGGTCACTATAAAAACCCTTTCATTTGAGAGGGCCAGGTATTCTAAATCATCCTAAGAAACACATATTTTTGTACTTTCCATTTTCTCTCCCGATTCTTACTTTAGCATCGGAGTGCCTTGCAGGTACATCCCCTTCTCATCTCATGCACCCAGCATCACAGACGTCTTTCTTGGCCCACTTCAGGTTCTGATCAACCGTCAAGATCAGGGGCACCGTCTGTGGGAACCCTGTTATCCCCGTCGTAACATCCACCTCAGATTCAAGACCAAAACAGCTCTCTGTCCAAGACTCCGATCATGGCAAGCCAAGATCACGTTCGTGACGCTCGCAACCCTATTTTTCTCTTCGTTAGTTAGACTGATACTGACGGGACTGCATCTTTCTTTGGAGGTGTCGCCCACCATCTGAGAGATGGGGCCACCGCGTCCCCCTCTCCCACTCGCACTGATCGTGTTAAAGACCAGCCCTCCCTAGACCTCCTGCTCGTTCCAATTCCGCCCAACGCCGACCCAGCCATGGCGGCCCTTCTTGAAGCTTGTAACACCCCAAAATTTTCCCTCATTTTTCTAACAGTAACTGGCTTATGTTTCATTTCATTAGCATTTGTACATATCATTGTTTCTAAGCATGGGATCAAGGTGTGTTTGCCTATCTCAAGAGGAGATGATGTTTTTCTGAGGTTCAAGCAAGAGAACATGTGTGCATAAGGGATTTCTGTTCAAGGAAATAGAGGAAGAGATGGCTTGAATACCACATCAAGGGCTTCTCAAGCTTTAATACATCTTAATATGTCCATCACTTCATCAAATAGTTAAATTTGGCAAGAGATTTGAAGTGAATTACTTTCTCCTGTCTGTGGTCATTAATCTAGGGTTTTGGTTAAAATCAGTTTATTTCTGATCCTTAAGGCAAGACTTGATTCTATGGCTTCCTATGTGTTCTCAAATGTCTAGGGATGGAAGATGGATAACCAATTTGAATCAGAAGGCCTTCAATTGATCAGATAATTTAGAATAAGTAGAATTGGGGATGAAGTCAACTGAGCAGTGAAAAAGTCAACTCCTAACTTTTTAGGTCAACTTTGGGGTTTTCACGTCAAATATGATAAATGGATGAGATTTGATCAGGAAATGTCAAAGGAATCATCAAAAATCAAGAATTGGGAAAAGTTATCATTTTTGGCAAAAATATGGTTTTGGAACTTACTATTTTTGGCAAGTTTTTATGCTTTAACAACTACTTTCAAGGCCAATTTTCTCCATGTTCAAGACTTCATTTCATTTTTTTCAAACATTAAAGTTGTAGTACTCATTCCAAGCTTTCCAACCATGTAAAGAATGCTTCATTTGGATCATTATTAAGCAAGTTATGGTTGTTGGAAGTTGGCAATTTCAAACTTGTATATTTTAACACTTAGAATTTTTTCTAAGTGTTAAATTCAGCTTGGGGTGCCTATGTTCTAGCTCATTTTTGAAGGACTTACAAGCTTCATCTTGAAATCATGTCCAAATGAATGTTGTAGCTTGCATTTCCACCTTTCCAAAGAGTACAAGCATGCTTCATTTCATGTATTATCGTGCAAGTTATGGTGATCACAAGGTCAAGGTTTAAAGTTGTGAAATTGACAAAAACTTAGAATTTTTTTTCTAAGTTGTTTGGACAGTTTTGAAGACCAATATTCATGGCCATTTTTCACCTACTTCTAAGCCTTATTCCAACTTCATTTCAACATCAAATTTGGTCTCCATTCCTCCTACTTTCCATTGATTACAAGTTTGACTCAAATGAAACAAAATGCACCAAGTTATGAACATTGAAAGTGTTAGACATGACTTGTATTTTAGGGCATTATTTGGTGGTACATGAGGAGCACTTTTTGTAGCATGATTTTGTATCTTTATCATACAAGTCATAGTGTATTCTTTGTGTCAAATTCATTACCTAAAATGAACAAACCACATGCACACCCGATGCACCATTTTTCAAAGAATTTTCCAAATTTGGAAGTGTACAAAAAACTCAGCAACTTGCCTCATTCTTTCTCCCACGTGCTACCTCTCCTCCCACATCCCCCATGACCATTTTGCTTACAAAATCACTACACCATACACCCTCTACAACCACTACCCGTACCACTCTTATCTTTTCCATTTTTTGTCAAAATTCCAAACACACTTGTCGTAGGCACATTAAACCTTCTAACCATCATATTTAATTGTGATAAACCCTAATACAAAAAAGGAGGTCATTGTGCACAACAAAACTAGATCTTAACTCTTGCTCCCTCTCAAAGTTTTTCATTAAAACTCATTATTTTTTCAAGAAAGCTGCAAGTTCTTGCTCATTTCTTGTTCCTTGAAGCATAAAGATCAAGATCTCTGGTTTTCTTAGTCTCTAAGCATCACAAGAGGCATTGGACTTTCTCCACTTGGTAAAGATATCTCAACTTGTTCTTATCATTTTAGATCTATGAAGGTGTTAGGATTGATCATACATCGCATCTGGAAGTCCTGAAATGATGGCACACCATGAATATTTGATTTTGAAGTTTATGTGTTGTTCTTGATTTTGTGAACTCATGATAAATTCGTGACTTTAAGGCTTGTTTTCTCTATGATTCAGCCTTTTTTTTGCCTCATATTTGTGATGGTTGTGTTCCTCTCATTTAGGGCTACAATTTTCGTTTTAACTTTGTTTAATTTCTTTGAGATTTGAGTGAGTTATGGAAGTGTGAAGATGGTGGCATTGTTATGTTTCAATTCAGGTTCAGCACTTGCATCATGCTATTGCTGCGTTTTGGCATGGTAGAGGGAAGAAGAAGGACACGTGTCGCGCCCTGGTTTGAGTGCAGGTTTTTTGTCTTTTAGTGTTTTAAGTGGAATGTGACCAATTGATGTATGTATGACATAACTTTTGTTCACTTGTCTTTTTTATTTCTTTTTAAAATAAATTGGCTGCAAACATGATTTATATTCTCTCCTTGGGTCTGCGCATGAGTGATTTTCGAATCCCCCAATTTCCGGCTCACAGCGCGTGTGTTTGTTTTCCTTTGTGGTGATTATTACTAATACACCCCTTCCTTTTTATACTTGTTTTTTATTTCTTTTTTCGTTCTCATTTTGCTTTTATTTATTAAAAATACTTCTATTAATTAAAAAAATTCCAAAGTAAATCATGAACGTATTTTAATGTCTTATTTAATTTTGTATAAATTTTATTTTCATTTTCCGTTTGGTTTGATAATTAATTCTAATTTTCTTTTCGAATGTGTCTTCCATGTTTACCCTTGTGGTTAATGCTTGTGTTTGATGACTTTGACATGCCTTACTGAGCCGATTTTTTTGCCATGTCTTAATACATAAATGAGGAATGTTTGAATAACATTTTTCTTCCTTGGTAATTAATTTTTGATTATTTTCTATGTGGTTCTCTTTGCTCCTCGATTATTGCTCGGTTAGCTTGATATGTGCGATGTTTTGATCCAATTGGTGATGTAATTTTGTGATTCTTGGTGAGAACTTTTTTACATTCATTCTTGATAGATATAACATGAGTTTGAGAATTTATTTGGATTTTTATAAGGCATGCTTCTATTTTTGGTTGATGCTTACATGTGGCTTGAACATTGAATGAAATGTTTTTGATACTTGAACTAGTTTGGATCTTTTTGATCACTTGTGCTTAAGTGAAACTTGAAATGATTATTTTATGTGATCATGTACTGTTTTGGATTGTTTTTGGCTTTATAATCATCCCCATTTGATCATTTTCCTATTTGTGGTTGATTTTCCAAGTTGACTATGTTTTGGCCTTACTCATTTGTTGTCCTTGAGCTAGTTTCTTTGTGATGCCTTCTCATATGATCTAATGAATGCTTGGGGACTCTTGTTTGCTTTGAATAACATGTGTAAGGTTCTGATCCTCTTGATATGATGTCCATTGTGTGACCTTTTCTCACTTCTTTCCTCACATGATCTTTTGTTGCTTGTATGGATGACTTAAGTGAGTGTTTGCCTAATTTTGATGCATGTTTTGAAGTTGATCCTTGATGTTTCTTCTTGCCATTCATGAGTTGATGTTTGGATTTATATACATGACTATGCTACTGCCTTGCTTGGGTTTATGCCTTAATCTCACATGTTTGCCTTCTAAAGTGTGCCTTACATGAGCTTGTTGTTGACAAATACTTGTTTATGTTTAAGATGCATGCCTTGAGCCCTTTTGTTCTTTCTTTGATCATTAACATGAGATGAATGTGACATGACTTACTTGCTGCCCCATTTTGGGTCTCATATCTTTTGACCTCGCTTCACTTTGTTGGATGGCTGATTGTACTTCTTGTTTGGTTTTAAGTCACTTGTGTTTTCATTAGTGCATTGTTTTGCCTAATTGTTTTGACTTCCTTTCTTGAAGTTTGGATTGAAGTGTATACATTTGATGTTGGTGCTGGTCTTGTATGATTATATATGATTTTTTCATTGATCATTACTTGTGTTCATATCATCTCTTGAGTTGCTTAATGTGGCATCTTCTCCTTCACCTCTTACTTCTTTCTTCTCCCTTAAATCTTAAGACTTGTTTAAGTCTTAGATTTGATTTTGTTTGTGATTGTTTAGTATAATGTTTACTTCTGAGACATTAGGCTTTTAATTCATGTATGCTAACATTAGGTAGAAGTCCCCTTCTTACCTCAACTATAGGGCCACCATTGCATGATAACTTCTAGGATGGAGTTCCCTTTTTCTTTTCAACCTTTGAGTCCTTTCTCTTCTCATCTCAAAATCAAGTCCAAAATACTTAATAAATACAACGAGTGTTGTGCGCCACGAGCCTTAAGTACATGGGAAATGAAGAATGAGGGGTCTCCCTTCACTTTTCTAGAGTGTTTAGCATACGTCCCATTGGGGGCAACCATGCGACGCATTCGCTCCTATGTCGTAGACTTTAGTGCAATGTGAGTTTCAAACTAACTTCAATCTACTTCTGTCTAAAAAACACAAACAAAGTTCAAACCATTTTTATCCTTCCGGATTGTTGGGTTTCAAATCATTTTTAGAAAAGAGCATGTTATTTCCGTTCAGTCACAAACAGGCATCGACCCTAACTGCCGAACGCGAACCTAACATCGCTCATAAAAAAACACTTACCGACCCGTAGGTCAAACTACGACTGCTTTGACTTCCTCTCTCTCGTCCGATTGAGGATACTTAGGCACAAGACGATGATGTCTTGGCGAGCAACCTTCCTCTTTGATGCGTAGTCCGTCGAACTACGTCGACTCTGATTCTTCGTTCGTGTAACACCTCAAAATTTGCCCTAGTGTTGCTAACCTTTTTGGCTTATGCTTCATTTCATTTGCATTGACATTTTTGCATTTGCATAGTTTCTTTTGGCCATGGGATCATGGTAGTCTTTCAGCAGCTCACGGCGTCATCAGTTCCAGTATGATTTTTAATGGTGTTCAGAGCCAAGCAGATAGCTTTCCAAGTCTTTTTGAGCATTTATTTTGCTCATTAAATGACTGGATGATCAGAAACTCCGGCAGTCAATTTTTGATCAATTATTCAGCACCAGACAGTTGTTATTAGCAGTTTAATCAGAGTGCGAAAAAGCATTTCACAGCATATTTCAAGTGTATTCCAGTGGTAATATCAAATGGCAAGTTTCAGAGGTTTATCATGGTTCAGAATGGGTAGAACCATGCGAATATCCAAGTTTCCCTCCTTTTGGCGCAAAAATTCAAATTTTGAATGTGTTAATTGATTAACCATTATGAATTTTACCCAAATGCTGCATTTTCAGAGCTGTGTGTTTTTAATCCAATTTTTAATCACCCATTTTAATTCTACACATCAGTAGAAGGATCTAGAGAGTTGATTTTCCATTCAAAAATTCAAATTTTTTCCACTCCAATTCCATATTTCCTTTCCTAATTCACATTTCATCCCAATTTCCACTCACTTAACCTCACTCCAAACCCAAACTTAACTCCTAACCTAGGGGTTATTTAAACCAATTCATTCCAAACCTCTCCACTGTAGATCATATTTTCACTCCCAACTTTCAGAATTCTCTCAATTCTCTCTCACTTTTTCACTCTCAACCTCCATTTTTCAACCACACTCAAAGCTCTCTTTCAAAGATTAACAAGTTCTTCATTGGAACTTGTTAATTCTTGAGCTAAAGCCTCTCCTCATCACTACATTTCAGCTTTTCAATTTGGATTTTCGTTTAGATCTGATTCTGAATTTTCAGAAGTGATTATTGAAAGTGATTTTGGAGTTTTGTAGCTTATTTGCTTGGATCTTCAACTTTTGAGTGCAAGAAGCTTGTGGATCTTGGATTTCTCTACTTGAATTCATCCATTTCTGTTTACAACACTTACCAAAGCAAATCTCAGCTTTGTAGGTTGGTTAATTTCAGATCCATACTTATTTTAGCTTAATTGCAACTTATACAATGCAGATCCATGAATTTTGATGTGTTTTGATTCATTTGGTTGATCTTGATTGTGGATGTTGATGATTATTGAATTTAAATGATGTTTGAATGTTGTTTCTGAACTTAATTTTCGTGCATTGTTGATTACATGATCATTGGAGATGATTGGATAAGTGTTTTTGCTGCTGGAAGTGATTTTTTCAAACTGATTTTGTGCTGATTTTACAGTGTTAATCGATTAAGCAATTGCGGTGCAATTAGGTTAATCGATTAACCAGTGCAAACTGTGCGTATTCAGAGCTGTTAATCGATTAACACAATTGCACTGCAATTGGTTAATTGATTAACACTGCTGCAGGGTGTGTTTTTTGTGCATTTTTTAGCATGTTTCGATCCCGTTTCATTTTTAATCTTCATGGATTGATATGATACTCATCTAATGACTATTTTGATGCTTTTGCACCTCACACCATCGTATGTGCACAATTTTCCGTCACACGACTCTTGGATTTTTATCGTTTATGTTCATGTTTGCGATGTTGCGTTCCCGATGCGATGAACACATAGCACACACTTCTTGAGCATGTTGATTGTGACTTGTTGTTGATGTTGCTGGAGTTGTTTGTTTGAACATGATTGCTTGCACTTAACTTCATGAGATACATGCTTGTTTTAACTTGTCCATTATCAAATGATATACATTCTTTCATGATGATTTCAAGTATTGTGTACCATGGTGTATGACGTGATTGTGATCATGATTAATTGTGAAATGTAATGCTTGATACATGCTTGCTTTGCCATGTTTGAGTTGTATTCACGCGAATTACATGCTGCCCTATTTCTACCGCTGTCTATATGCATGTATGTTGTTGTATGTGCTGCTGGTTGACATTTTACACCTATCTTTGTGCTGAATTGTGAGCTGTGGAAAGTTGTCTTGCTTGTGTGTTGCTTTTTACTACTGTGTTGTTGCAGATGCGCTGTTGTAGCTGCTGTTTTTGTTCTTTTCTTCTTTCCTTCTTCTTCTCTTTCACTCTTTCCTTCCCTTGAATCTCAAGACTTGTTTAAGTCTTGGATTCACTCCCTTAGAGCTACCTAGTCCAACTTAATTTTTGATTAAGCTTGGAGTAGGATTAGAATTAGACTTCCCTTTGCAAGCTAACTTAGGTAGAAGTTTCCCTTTCAAACTCAACCTTAGGGCCACCTTTTGCATGACAACATTAGGATAGAATTCCTCTTAGTGTTTTCTTTTCCTTTGAGTCTTCTCTTCTCATCTCATAAGACTTCTACAATACTTAATAAAATTAACGTGTATTGCGTATGAGCCTTGCATGTGGGAAGTGAGGAATGAGGGGTTTCCTCTCATTTTTCTAGAGTGTTTGGTGGACGTTCCATCTTGGAACGATTTGCTAAACATTCGTTCCTAACTCATAGACTTTGGTGCAATGCAAGTTACGAACTAACTTCAATCCACTTCTGTCTAAAAAACACAAAAACAAACTCAAACCTTTTTCATCCTTCGGGATCGTTAAGTTCAAGCCATTTTCAGAAAAGGGCACGTTACTTCCGTCTCGTCGCAAACAGGCATCGACCCTAACTGTCGGACGCGAACTTAATGTCGCTCATAAAAAAACACTAACCGACCTTGTTAGGTCGAACTACGAGTGCTCTGATTTCCTCTTTCTAGTCCGATTGAGGGTACGTAGGCACAAGACGGCGATGTCTTGGCGAGCAACCTCCCCCTTTAGTTCGTGTCCGAACTACGTTGACTCTGACTTTCCCATTGCACGAGGGAATACGTAGGCATAGGACGAGCGTTGTCCTATCGAGTCACTTCCTTTTCATTTCTTCTTCGTTTCTTCGTTCTTTTCTATTCCCGTTCCTTCTCCTTTCCAGTAGCAGTGGAGCTCCAGACGACGACACCCTGTGATCGAGACAACAAGCGTGGATCCCATCGAGTACGATGGACATGTGGGGTGCTAGCACCTTCCCCTCGCGTAACTGACTCCCTTACCCATTTCTCTTGGTCGCGAGACCATGCTCTTTCCCTTCCCTTCAGGTTTATGCAGGGGTTTCTTTCCCTCTATTGGGATAAATACACATTGTTGGCGACTCTGTTTTCTGCGCAACTTTTGCGTTTGTACCATGGATACAAATCCTCGGGAGCGACAGCTGGCGACTCTGCTGGGGACTAGGTTGACCTCTTGCTGGTCCATCCCCATTTGCGAGTCAATCCTAGCGCTTGTTTGTTTATTGTCATTGGGTGTTTATCTGTTGTGCTTTATTTTGTTGTATAATACTGTATTACTGTATTACTGTTTTACATTTACCGCATTTATTGCATTTCATTTCATTATTATGTTGGACTGTGTTGTGCTGTGCTGGTTTTCTGTTTGGCAGGTTGGGATTCTTTGAGAGATAAGCCCAATACACAGGCTTGAGCATACACTTAGGACTAGAGTGGAAAGTAGTGGGACCTACGTGCCGTCTTGGTGCGTTTGGTGTTCACGAAATTCACATCCAGACGAGGCTATCTTGGGAGATATTCTGACGTGCGTGTCTTGCGCATTTCAGAATGTTGATCTAGAGAGCTGTCGACTCTGGCGATCATTTCTTTCGAGGACTCAGCAACGCCTCTCCTCCCGACATGTGATAATGGCAGACCAGAAATGGCAAACCCATTACACTTGTCGATCCGAGGACCCAATGCTGGGAACTTGCATAGGATGACCTTATTTTTGGGGGAATCAGTGGACAACCTCTTTGTTTGGCGATAGTATTGTACCCCGAGGGATGAATGTACTATTGCTTCTCAAATCGAGAATCCGAGACTGAGGATTCTGTTTTCTAGAACCCATATGTGAGAGGGGATGGGTGTTTGCAGGTCTGCAGGTAACCGAAACCTTCAACCTACCCAATTTTCTAGATTTCTCGACAGTGTGTAGTTATTTACCTGGTTTTCTGGTTATCTCAGTGGTCCGATGTTCTGGAATTCTAGTTTTCTGGGTTGTGGTTCTTGTTCAGTTAACAGCACATCATATGTCCAGAGTAGTGATACCTTGATCCCATGTTTGCATTTGCATCATTTCTTGCATTCTAACATGTTTGACATTTTTCAGGGCTTGCATCTTACCCTTGATTCCGGTTGTTGAGGTGTTCTCATCATGGAAGCTCAGAGGAAGAAGAATGTAGCATACACGTTCCCAGATCCGACTCTGAAGTTGATTCACAAGCTGATTAGTATGACTAATTCTGAGATCCGCGCCAAGTTCAAGGAGGAATATGGGAAGATATTGAAGGTTGTCCGAAATATTTCACAAGAAGAGCACGATGCCATTCACACGCTCCTCCAATTCTATGACCCTCCTTTGCGTTGTTTCACTTTTCCGGATTATGTACTGGCTCTGACCTTAGAGGAGTTCTCATTTATTTTGGGAATCTCTGTCAAGCCAAGGATACCTTTCTTCTCTGAGGAACAGCCAGGACTGGAAGAGATGGAGGCTGCTATTCACGTTGGGGAATCCATTCTGAGTAACAATGTTATTGACAAGTAAGGACTATAAGTTGCTGTGTGCCGCTCCTATTTACATGGTTTTTTAGTCATCTGCCTAAAGCTGGGGCTTTTGTTGATGCAAGGGATGCTATGAAGTGGTCTAAAAGGTTGATGGGATTGACTGCTGACAATATTGTTTGGTTTAATCACAGTTTCCTAGGGATTGAGCTCATTTTCAATTGCGGAGGATTCCCAAATGTGCCCTTAATAGGGAGGAAAGGCTGAATTAATTATAACCCTTCCCTTGCTATCAAACAATTTGGGTATGCATTGAAGACTCCCCCTGAGGAACAAGATATCAGAGAATCCTTGTTTTTCAATGGTACTGCAGATCAAGAGATGGTAAGGAAAGTCTTGAACGCTTGGAAACAAGTTTTTAAAAGAAGAAATACTTTCTTTGGGAAGAGTAACAACCAAGCTTTCTCTCCGTATATGGGGTGGGTCTGGAAAAGGGCAGAAGAGGAATTTCTTCCTTTCCTAATAGAGCCGCCTTTGTACGCTCTGTTGATTAAACCACCAGCCACGGTGAAGATAGAGAAGTATAATAAACTGTGGGCTGAGAAAGAGAAGCTGCGAGAGGAGAACAACGAGCTACACAAATAAATTTACCAGTTGAAACATGAGCGAGGTGAAGCTGTTCATGTCGCCAAGTTGAAGACAAAGCTTCTCGCTAAGAAAGAAAAAGAGCTAGCTGAAGAGGTCACAGCCAGACAAAAGGTAGGGCAAGCTCTAAAAGGTGTTAGCAGCATCCTCATATCCAAGAAGAAAGACCTAGCCAAAGCTTGGTAAAAAATTCACAAGTTCAACGCTTACCGAGATACTGCGATAACTGCCAACAAACATAAAGAAGACAAGTTCTTGGATCAGATCGAGAGTTTGAAGACGAAGCTCAAGAAGAAAAATGAGGAGATCTTATCAGGGACATTCCAGGGACACGCAGTTGTGGAGCGACTGAATGAGGCCATATCAACCATAGAAGAGCTGAAGATATGAGCTGAGGTGAAGAGGTCTAGGGGTGAAGGCTCTAGCTCAGGCAATGGTTCTCAAAGGGTGCAAGACCATGATAGTTGAAGAGAACTCACCCATTGATGATACTTTGTGTTTTGCTTTTCTTTGTATTTTGGGCCACCACAAGAATTGTTGGCTGGGATCTTTGTTTCTTTTGTTTCAGACTTATTATGTTATTTTGGGTTGTAATCTCTGACAGTGAGTTTATTTGATTTATATGAGCAGCAGTTTCATCCTATCTTGTCTTTAAACTGGAATCAAGGGGTGGATCGCCCTGAAAATATTCAAACATGTTCATTTGCATTTGCATAATCATGGACTTTTTTTGCATAGTAGGTGCTCGTCCCGGGTTTTTTCTAACCTTTATTTGGTTACAGGCTGGATTGATAACCAGCCAATTCACCGGTATTCTACTAGATCAAATCAGAAGAGAATTATGGAGAAGATACAAGCAGAGATGACCGCCATGCAGGCCCGTATAGACCAATTCATGGAGTTGATGCAAGGTGTTGCCCAAGGGCAAGAGCAATTGAGGACTCTGGTCCAACCTTTAGTGGCAAGAGTGGATGAAGGCGGGGTTCTTCATGGAAGAGTCCATAATGGTGTTGTTGGTAATGGTGCTCAGGGAGGTCCTGTGGGCGTAGAGATCCCCATTCTTGGTGTTGTGATCCCTCCAGACGGAGGAGAGCAGCTTGTGATTCCTTTTGTTGTGGGAGGAAGAAGTGTTTGTTCTGTTCATGGTCGTCGTTTCGAAGACCAACAAGATGACGTTTTCTCTATGCCGAGCGGGGATGCTGGTCCTCAGGCCGACAATGATCAAAGGTTTAGACTCATTGAAGAACAACTAAGGGGAGTGGTGAATCATAATTATGTAGGAATGGATCTGGAGGATTTGGGGTTGGTTCCTAGTGTTGTAATTCCGAACAAATTTCAGGTGCCCACTTTTGAGAAATACAATGGTACCACCTGTCTCAAGACGCATGTCAGGGCGTACGGGAGGAAGATGGCCGCGTACTCTAAAGATGATAAATTGCTGATGCATTTCTTTCAGGACAGCATGTCTGGGGCATCCTTAGAATGGTATATGCAGTTTGAGAGATGCCATGTCTGTAATTGGAGAGAGTTGGTCGAGGCCTTTATCAAGCACTACCAATATAACACTGATATGGCTCCCAACAGGACCCAGTTACAGAATATGTCTCAGAAGAGTGACAAAAGCTTTAAGGAATATGCGCAGAGATGGTGTGAACTAGCAGCAAGGGTACAGCCACCCATGTTGGAAAAGGAAATGCTGGATTTGTTTATGGATACTTTGCCGGGACGTTATTATGAGAAACTGTTACCTTGCGCGTCAGGAAAGTTTGCTGATTTGATCATGGTCGGGGAAATGTTCGAGAGTGGAATCAAAGCGGGGAAGGTAGCAGGTAGTGATGGGTCATCTTTTGGTCAAGGGAAGAAACCCTATGCTAATTATAAGAAGAGAGAGGAAACAAATTCTGTGTCATCTCACCGAGGTAAAGGAAAGTTGTAACGCCCCGATTCCGATTATTCCCATTGAAATTCTGGTACCAGACGTGTGATTTTAAGGTGCGATGTTACAACAACACACTCTGCAATAATGGACAGAATAAGCAACAGGAAAACACAAGGAATTGTTCACCCAGTTCGGTCTAACTACCTATGTCTGGGGGCTACCAAGCAAAGGATGAAATTCACTACTTGTAGATATAATTTACAGACTCAACACACCAGTTGACAATCTCCTAAACTTATACTCTACTAGTGACTTTCTACCTAAGAAACCACTTAGATATGAGAACACTACTCAATCCCCTAAAACACTCAAAGAACAACCTCTTTGAGATCCCTTGATCTTGCTTCCTAGCTTCGATCAATCAACAACTCTCTATTGCTTCACAGCTTCTAGAGAGGACAGAAAATTCAACACCTATTCAAACCTAGAATAGTGTGATTACAAGTACTCTAAACAAACCCTAGACTCTAAGCCTCCAGCTCTTGATCTTCAATCTGTTTTCTGTACCTTCTTCCTTGGTCTTGTGCGCTTTATATAGCTCCTTGAATTTGGATTGGATTTGTCACAATATTTGATCAGATTTGTTAATTAAAAACTGAATCTTTTAAAATAGATTTTATCCCCAAAATCTTTTTAAATCTTCCACCTTTTAATTCTCCAACAAACCTGCAATCAAATCTCCCATGTAACAGAAAATATCTAGCCCAAGATATTCTCATCCAACGAGTCAACACTCTCCACAATTCCAGCTAATACGCGACCCTAATAACAACAAGCCCATGCTGTCATTAGCTTCAGTTCTGTAGATCTGATGTTACAACATCATCTATGTGACATCAGACATCCACTTCAGCAACTAGCAACCTTAACACAGCCCAGTGTTAAGTGCAATGTTATGACATCAAGCCCATGACATCAAACATAGTTAACCTTCACAACTTAGTACAGCCCAGTACTAAGACTCAATGCTGCAACATCAACACCATGACATCAGCATTGAACACCTTGTTGTTTTACCAAAATTCCAGCCAATCCAGGAACTTACAATCTCCCCCTTTGGCTAATTTTGGCTAAAACAATCTCTGCATCTTCAGAGACTTCAGCAGCGGAATATCTTCAATATTTTGAAACTTCAACTTGCAGCAGTTTGACAATCTTCATATAGTCTTCATTACTTGATCTGCTGCAGCACCAACTTCATTATTGACAACAGCCAACTGGTGCTCCCCCTCAAAAACTTGAACCAGCATCACAGCTGGTCAGTAGCTCACAATGTGCAACACATCTCCCCCTTGATGTCTGCTTTGCTGCACTCTGCACTCTTCAATGCTATGAATTCTTCACTAGGCACTCTGCACTCTTCAATGCTTTGAATTCTTCACTAGCAGCTCCATAACTATGTTGTCTATACTCTCCCTCCACAGCTGCATCAGCACACTTTCCACTTTTCAACTAGACACCTTAATCTTTTACTACTCTTCTCTTTATGGCATTTATTAACTCTCCCCCTTTTTACCCATAATTAGACAACTATCCCAAATCAAATGCCCTACAAGGTGACATAATACTGGTCCCACTGTCAGTAGCAACAAGACCTATGTAGTCTCCAAGCACAATGTTCTGACATTATTAATGACATAGTCAAAAACAACTTCCAACCCCTTGACTGGTCAGGCGATACAACCCAAGCATTTGAACAAACCATTATAAAACCACTCTTTCTCCTATGCTCAGCACAACACACCAATAAAGCATGAGTCAATCAAGCTCCAAAGAACCAACCAAGAACCTCAAGCATGAGGATACACAACCAGACCCTTTGAAGAAGAAGATCAAATCTCAGACGACATCAGGTCCTTCTACAGGAGCAACAAAAACTGGCAGGACTTCAGTGACCACTATGAAGCCTGATAAGAACCATTCTGCTCAACAACAGCCTTCAGAAGATGAATGGGATGCAGATTGGAAGGATTTTCTGGATGCAGGAGATTGGCATGAGGATGTAGTCTAATCTTGTATTTTCAACTATTGAATAAAAATCCTATTTTTAGATTTTTCAGTTGCCATGCCAAACACTTTACAGTACTATTCTAAACTGCTGAAATTTGTACTGCATTAAACAGAACCAGAGCACCAAGATGAGTTTCTTAGAGAGACTACACTAAAAAATTGAACAGACTATTTTATGTACCATACTATCTGCAGTTGAATAACCATTATCTTATAGGCCAACTGCACCATAAAACATCTTTCAATTAATTTTGAAGTAATACGCTCCCCAATTGGTTAGCATACATGAACTCATCATCTAATTTCTCTTTATTTACCAAATAATCTGAGTATTTAACCAGATCTTTTCTATCAACCTGCTCATCATCCCATTGATGAGTAACATTCTGCAATGTTGTAACATCTTTCTTGACATGGTGATTGCCCAACAGTCGTTTCTTCCACAAGAGTTGATAGCATGAGTTCTTTCCACATAACACTGATCTACGACTGTTCTTCTTCTTAGATCTGAGAACTAATCTGATTTTGCCCCTCTTTCTTCTTCTTAGTCTTCCAAGATCAGTTTGTATCTTTTGACCAGCATGATTCCATCCTAGAGGATGTGTATTTATTCTTGACATTTTAATCCAGGATTTGATAGAGCCAATATCAGAGGTCCTCTGCATGTCAATTTTCATATTGGGATCAGTCTTAGACTCTAGTCTATGCTGAATCATTTTTGCACTTTGCTCATCATCCTTCTTGAGGCTAGAAATACTCTTCTTGTCTTGAGATGTTTCAGCATCTGCTCTGACATCTGTATCTTTCGACACAGAGCTATTCATCCAGGGGAGGTTTTCTTCTGAGACATCGATCTTCTTCAGATCTTGATGATAGAATTTACCACTGGTATCTCCCATCACTTCAGTGAGTTCTTCAATCTCTAGCCTTTTAGACTTACTCACAGTCAGACCACTACTTTGATGCGAGATTCTGATGATTTGTTCAGATGTCAAGACATCAGCATCTTTCCTCTCGAGAGATGTTGCTCTATTCAGCTCTTGAGAACCTTTAATCCTTCCATCAATGGTGAGGACTGATGTGTAACATTTGCCCTTGACTAATTTCAGATCATCTTTTCTTCTGACCTTCATCAACTTGAGGGAACCTTCATCATTCTGATGTCTACACTTGATATCTTTTTTATCATCACCAGACTGGCTTTCAGTTTGAGGAATCCACTGATAACAATTATCCTTGGTTCTGGCACCCTTCATAACAATCTGATTATGCTAATCAGAAACCACACACTCATGCTTAGTGTAGTTTACCTTGTACCCTTCATCACACAACTGGCTTATGCTGATCAAATTTGCACTTAAGCCATTGACAAACATGACATTGTCAAGTTCAGGTCTACCATTACCTTGGACTTTCCCAACTCCTGCAACACTACCTTTTCCTCCATTGCCAAACATGACCTCATGAGAGGGGCAAGGCCTAAGATCATTAAACATGGATCTACATCCATACATGTGCTTGGAACACCCACTGTCAAAATACCATGTATCTTCTTTAAACTCCTTGTCAGCCATGTGAGCCAATAAGCACTTCACCTTCTCCTTAGGTACCCATTGTTTAACAACTTTGGGCCTATCCTCCCTCCATCTGTTTTGAGGCTGAGGGTATCCATGCAGCTTGTAGCAAGAGTACTGCATATGTCCAAACCTTCCACAGTAATAACATCTCACCCTTTCATCTCTGAATCTTCTGCCATGATGAGATTGCTTAGGCTGCCATCCATAATGTGGTCTCCTCCTGCCATAACTAACCTCCCTTTTATTATGCTGATATCTTCTTACATAAGAAGGCTGAAAATGCTGTTTTCTGGATTGTCTCCCATGATGGTGAGGCTTTCTTCTTCCGTAGACATAAGGCACATCATGGTTAAATCTAAAGCCATGACTATACCCGTTGACCTGATGTTGAGACATCTGATGTGACATGCCCTGTTTGAACCTAGCAGCTAGCATGCTCTTATGGTATTGTGGGGGCATATACTGACTAGCTCTTTGGGGCTGTTTTCTCTTCTGATAAGGACCAATCTTCTTCTCAATCCTCTTAGGTTGTGAAACATCAGCTTTCTTAGGAGTAGGATCCTGCACCTTTGGCTGATGTTGAGACAATGGTTGAGACATCTCCACTTTGGTTCCTGAAGTGCTTGCTTCAGTAGATACTTTTCCCTCAACCACAAATCTTAATCCAGTCCTGTCTCCAGCTATCCTTTCCGTCTGAAGAATCTTGTCAAGAGTGTCTGTACCACTGTTCAGCATCCTAACAGACTTGGTCATTTGATCAAGATGAGCTCTTACTAGCACCACTTCATTTTCCAGATCAGCTTTTTCATTCTCAAGCTGAGCAATCTGTTCCTTGTGACACTTGTTCTCTTGACAAATCTCAGCACTTTTAAAACACAGCTCTCTGTAGGTTGAAGCTAGCTCATCATAAGTGACTTCTCCATCACTATCATCATCAGATTCAACAATTCCTGTCAAAGCTGTAACATGCTTTGCTGACTCACTTTCACTTTCACTGTCAGAGTCAGACCAGGAAATTGTCAAGCCCTTATTCTGCTTCTTCAAGAACGTGGGACACTCTTTCTTGACATGTCCATACCCTTCACATTCAAAGCACTGAACACCTTTATCTTAGACAGTCTTCTCTTCATCTTTCTCTTTTGACTTACTGATGTCAGAGGAGATGTTCTTGACATTTGGCCTGTAGTTATAGTTCATCTTCTTGAACACTTTGTTGAATTGCCTTCCCAACATAACTATAGCCTGAGGCAGATCCTCCAGGGACTCATCATATTTAGCTGCTGCAGGAGTGGAGACTAAGGCTATACTCTTGGGCTTCTTTTCTGGTTCTTCCTCATTCAGCCCAAGTTCAAATGTTTGAAGAGATCCAATAAGCTCATCAACTCTCATCTTGCTGATGTCTTGAGATTCTTCAATGGCTGTTACCTTCATCTTATACTTCTTAGGGAGGGACCTAAGAATCTTTCTTACCAGCTTCTCTTCTGTCATCTTCTCACCAAGAGCACTGGATGCATTTGACAGCTCAAGAACACTCATGTGGAAGTCATGAATAGTTTCCTCTTCCTTCATCTTCAAGCTTTCAAACTTAGATGTTAAAAGCTGAAGTCTTGACATCTTCACTCTAGATGTGCCTTCATGAGTAGCCTTCAAAATATCCCAAGCAGCCTTAGCAGTTTCACATGAGTTGATCAGCCTGAATATGTTCTTGTCAACCCCATTGAAGATAGCATTTAGGGCTTTTGAATTCCCAAGGGCAAGCTCATCTTCTTCCTTGGTCCATTCTTCTTCAGGCTTAGGCTTTGAGGTGCCTTCTTTATCCTTGCCAGCCTCATCTTTCTCACATACCTCTGGAGCTTTCCACTCTTTAATGACAGCCTTCCAAGCTCTGCTGTCTAATGACTTTAAAAAGGTAGTCATTCTAGGCTTCCAATACTCATAGTTTGAGCCATCCAATATAGGGGGTCTGTTGACAAATCCACCAACCTCTTTGTCCATCTTTCACCAGAAAGTACTTCCCTAGATCTCACCCAGAGACAGACAGGATGCCTGCTCTGATACCAATTGAAATTCTGGTACCAGACGTGTGATGTTAAGGTGCGATGTTACAACAACACACTCTGCAATAATGGACAGAATAAGCAACAGGAAAACACAAGGAATTGTTCACCCAGTTCGGTCTAACTACCTACGTCTGGGGGCTACCAAGCCAGGGATGAAATTCACTACTTGTAGATATAATTTACAGACTCAACACACCAGTTGACAATCTCCTAAACTTATACTCTACTAGTGACTTTCTACCTAAGAAACCACTTAGATATGAGAACACTACTCAATCCCCTAAAACACTCAAAGAACAACCTCTTTGAGATCCCTTGATCTTGCTTCCTAGCTTCGATCAATCAACAACTCTCTATTGCTTCACAGCTTCTAGAGAGGACAGAAAATTCAACACCTATTCAAACCTAGAATAGTGTGATTACAAGTACTCTAAACAAACCCTAGACTCTAAGCCTCCAGCTCTTGATCTTCAATCTGTTTTCTGTACCTTCTTCCTTGGTCTTGTGCGCTTTATATAGCTCCTTGAATTTGGATTGGATTTGTCACAATATTTGATCAGATTTGTTAATTAAAAACTGAATCTTTTAAAACAGATTTTATCCCCAAAATCTTTTTAAATCTTCCACCTTTTAATTCTCCAACAAACCTGCAATCAAATCTCCCATGTAACAGAAAATATCTAGCCCAAGATATTCTCATCCAACGAGTCAACACTCTCCACAATTCCAGCTAATACGCGACCCTAATAACAACAAGCCCATGCTGTCATTAGCTTCAGTTCTGCAGATCTGATGTTACAACATCACCTATGTGACATCAGACATCCACTTCAGCAACTAGCAACCTTAACACAGCCCAGTGTTAAGTGCAATGTTATGACATCAAGCCCATGACATCAAACATAGTTAACCTTCACAACTTAGTACAGCCCAGTACTAAGACTCAATGCTGCAACATCAACACCATGACATCAGCATTGAACACCTTGTTGTTTTACCAAAATTCCAGCCAATCCAGGAACTTACACCCATTTTGTTGAGTCTTTTATTTAAATTGAGTGATAAATTATTTTATTTGTGAAATTGGTGTTAATATGCTATGTTGACATGTTATGATATTTTACCGTTTTTGAGAGTTTTTGGGGAAATTAGAATGGAGGGTATTTTGGACATTTCTCAATTAATGGTAAGTTAGAAATTTAGTGGAAATAGAATTATGTGAGAAAATGAATTAATTGAATTTGAGTAGAAAATAAGAAAAGAAAATGAGAAAAAAAAAAAAGAAAGTAGGAAAAGAAATAGAAAAGAAAAAGAGATAAGAAGAAGAAATAGGAGAGAAAGAGAAAGAAGAGAGAAATAGAGAGAGAAAGAAGAGAAAGAAAGAGGAAGAAGAGAAAAGAGGAGAAAACTTGGAAAAACCTAGAAACCATCAAGAACAATCATCTAGAAAGCTTGGAATCCGGGTAAGGGTGTGAAATCTTATTATCTCATCAATGTATATCATTATGTATGATTGTGTTGTTGTTGTTGTTGATTTTTATGAGTTTTTGTATAAACCCTAAATGTAGAAAATGTTGTGAATGATGATCAAAACATGATTTTGTATGCATAAATGTGTTGTTGATGTTGTTTGAGGTTTGGGTACTGATATATATGTTATCTATTGGTGTAAAAATGAGTTTGGAGTTGGGGATACTTGTTGGTATGTTTCCATAAGTGTTGATTGAGTTTTGGGGTGTGAATTTATTGATAAAATTATGTTTTAAAATATGTAAAAAATGAAAAATGTGGTGGATGGCTTTTTAATAGTGAAAATATTGTAGTATGTTAAATTCTGAGATCACATCTTTTTACGGAATCGAAATCGGAGGTCCGGAAGGCTTCTGACGATGAAAAATGCAATTTCTGGGCCCTGACACGGCCCGTGTCATACAACACGGGTGGCCGTGTCAGCCTAATGTCTAAGGAGGGTGGAAACGTGAAAAAAAGTGAAATTTGGGATTTTGAGTGACACGGGCCGTGTCCCACAACACGGGTGGCCGTGTCAGCCCTGCTGTAGGTTTTTCTTTCAAAAATTGTTTCGATCGTAACTTTTGAACCGTAAGTCCGTTTTGGTCCCCGTTTGAAGCGTTGGAAAGCTGGTGAAAAGTTCTTTCTATTAAAAATGGTTTGGAGGGTAAACGATGATTTAATTAATTCGTGTTTTTGAAAAATAGTCGGGTTGTCGGATTTTTACCGTCGTATTGGCGTGCGAATGATGTGTTATCATGCTATATGCTTTTGATATGTAACGTATAGCTTGTGTGCTATTGTATGGCGTGAGTATATGTGATAAAATGTTGTGCATGATTGATACGCATTGGTGATGGATGTATGATATTTGAATGTGTGTTTTGGATGTGAATCATATAATAGTGCGTTGATGTGAATGTATATAGATTGTATGTGATTGTATGAGATGAATGCATGGATATATTGTGAATATGTATGCATTTCAAGAATGTCTTGAGTCATTTTGTATGTGAAGCATAACTATGCACATTCTTGTGTTGAGTGATTCTAATGAGAATCCGTTGTAACGTCGTGTGCCTATGTGAGGTGTGAGCGATGATTACAAACGATTGTGTGCCTAGGTGAGGTGTGAGCAATCGGATTGTGTGCCTATGTGAGGTGTGAACAATCCATAAACATTGTGTGCCTATGTGAGGTGTGAGCAATGGGTGAACATTGTAGGCCCGACGGGGAGTTACATTGGTAACGAGCGATGGTTCCAATAAGTTCCTGAGTGAACTTGAGATGATTGAGTCGGTACCGCATTGCATTTGCATAGAATCGTGAGTTGGTCTCTATGATTTGCATTTATCATCTTTATAATTGTGCATTGATGAATAAACATAAATATGTATGTTTATGTGGAATGATAAGAATTGTGAAAGTATGCATGATGAATATGCTTGGTTTTGTATATATATACATTGTGATGTAAAATATGTGGTGAATTGTGATGAGAATGTAGAATATGTGTATTTTTATGCTAAGATATATAATTATATGCATTGTTATTATGATAATATTTCTCATCCTTCTGCTGTTTTATGATGCTCTATGAGGCATTGCAGAGTAGGTATGCTGGTGGTCTTTTTGTGAAGCGTCTCTTCATTCTTTTGGTCGGTCGGCTCTGATATGTAGCACCGGGTAGCTAGGATGTATATGATTCTTTTGTGATACATTTGTACATGTATCTTGTTGATGATTGTTTATGTAAACATGAATTATGTTGGTGGATAATACTTGATGATATATATATATATATATATATATATATATATATATATATATATATATATATATATATGTGTGTGTGTGTGTGTTTGATGTTATTCAATGTTTAGATTTTCCGCTTTTATTCTAAATATTGAGATGTGGGTGTAAGGACTAAGTTCCTCTGTTGCAAAGTTACCCCACTGTTGCATATCAATTGTTGAGCAGGTGTTGAATGTTTTAATTTCATGTATAATGTGACATACCTCTTTTATTCTATGTTTATAATTATACTCTGACGAAATTTTTAATATGTGCCTAAATGATTATGTGATTATTTGGGGGTATAGAAAGGGGGTGTTACATTAAGTGGTATCAGAGCCAGTGTTGAGTCAGTTGTGTCTGTCTTGTTGTTGTGATGGTTGAACTGTTGTTTAACCTTGTTGTCATTTTTGGGAATGATCAGAATATGGCTGGTAGAAACGACAATGTGATGGCTGCTGCTTTGGAAGCAATGGCTAGGGCGGTGCAAGGTGCGCCGAACGTGAATGCTAATGACGAGTTCAGGAAGAATCAACCACCGGTCTTCAAAGGAAGATTTGATCCCGATGGTGCTCAAATTTGGTTGAAAGAGATTGATAGGATCTTCAGAGTCATGGGCTGTGTGGAGGAGAATAAGGTGAGGCTTAGGTCTCACATGCTGAAGGAAGAAGCCGACGATTGGTGGGTCGGTATGCGTCAAGTTCTTGAGGTGGATGATGAAGAGATAACTTGGGATTTATTTCGTACCGAGTTCTTGAGGAAGTATTACCCTAAAAGTGTGAAAGGGAAGAAGGAGATGGAGTTCCTTGAACTGAAACAAGGTAGTATGTCTGTGGTGGACTATACTGCTAAGTTTGTGGAGTTGGTTCAATTCCATCCTCACTATGCTGCAATTACTGCTGAATTCTCAAAGTGTTTTAAGTATGAGAATGGTTTGCGTCCCGAGATTAAACAAGCTGTGGGATATCAAAGGATAAGGAGGTTTACGGATTTGACGGAATGTTGTAGAATCTTCGAGGAAGATAGCAAGGCTCGTTCTACACATTACAAAAGTTTGAATGAGAGGAAGGGAAAGCAATAAGCTAGAAGTGGACCTTATGTGACACCCGTTGATAAGGGCAAGCATAGGGGAAACTTTGAGAAGAAATCTGGAGGAGGAGGTTCCGATTCTGTTAAGTGTTACAAGTGTGGCGAAATGGGTCATAAATCATTTGAGTGTGGGAAGACCGTGGTGAAATGTTCTAACTGTGGAGGCCTTGGGCATGCTACTACTGATTGTAGAAGGAATATGGTGAAGTGTTATAATTGTGGAGAAGTGGGTCACATTAGTATTAAGTGTACTAAGCCGAAACAAGCTCAAGCGGGCGGAAAGGTGTTTGCATTAACGGGGACGGACACTACTAGTGCAGACCGTTTGATTAAAGGTACATACTTTATTAATAGTACGCCTTTAGTTGCTATTATTGATACGGGAGCGACTCATTCATTCATTTCTCATGAGTGCGCGAAGCGTTTGAATTTGTTTATGACTTCTTGGGGTGGTGAGATGGTTATTCAGACTCCTGCTTCAGGGTCGGTAACTACGTCTTTGGTGTGTGTAAGTTGTCCTTTGACCATGTATGGTAAAGACTTCATTATGGATTTAGTGTGTTTGTCGTTGGAGGGATTGGACGTAATCTTGGGTATGAACTGGTTGCAATTTAATCGAGTTCATATAGATTGCTATCACAAGTTAGTGAGGTTTCCTTCTTTGGAAGATGATGAAGATGAGAGTTTCCTATCCACTAAAGAGTTGAAGAAACTTTTAGCGGACGAAGCTCAATTGTTCGCTTTGTTTGCATCATTGTCGGTGGAGAGTAAAGTGGAGCTCGATGTGTTCCCAGTGGTGTGTGATTTTCCAGAAGTGTTTCCGGAGGATATTACGGATGTACCGCCGGAAAGAGAAGTCGAGTTTTCTATTGATCTAGTTCCGGGTACTAGACCGGTTTCGATGGCACCGTATCGTATGTCGGCATCGGAGTTGGTAGAATTGAAGAAGCAATTGAATGACTTGTTGGACAAGAGATTTGTAAGACCAAGTGTTTCTCCTTGGGGTGCTCCGGTATTGTTGGTAAAGAAGAAGGATGGGAGTATGCAGTTATGCATTGATTATCGACAATTGAACAAGGTGACAATTAAGAACAAGTATCCGCTTCCAAGGATCGATGATTTGATGGACCAATTGGTTGGTGCGCGTGTTTTTAGCAAGATTGATTTGAGATCGGGATATCACCAGATTCGTGTGAAAGAAGAGGATATTCCAAAGACGGCCTTTAGGACCCGGTATGGCCATTACGAATATTTTGTGATGCCATTCGGGGTTTCTAATGCGCCGGGTGTGTTTATGGAATACATGAATCGTATTTTTCATGAACAGTTAGATCATTTTGTGGTTGTGTTCATCGATGCTATTTTGATTTACTCTAAGTCTCAAGAGGAGCATGAAGAGCATTTGAGGATTGTGTTACAAATTTTGAAAGAGAAACAATTGTATGCTAAGTTGTCGAAATGTGAATTTTGGTTGTCGGAAGTAAGTTTTCTTGGACATATTATTTTCGGTAGTGGTATTAGTGTTGATCAATCCAAGATTGATACGGTGATGCAATGGGAGGCTCCTAGGTCGGTTACGGAGATTCGAAGCTTTTTAGGCTTGGCGGGTTATTATCGGAGGTTTATTGAGGGATTTTCGAAGTTGGCACTTTCGTTAACGCAATTGACTTGTAAAGGAAAGGCTTTCATTTGGGATATTCATTGTGAAGAGAGTTTCAATGAGCTAAAAACAAGGTTGACAACGACTCCGATCTTGATTTTGCCAAATCCGACGGAACCATTTGTTGTGTATTGTGATGCTTCATTACCTGGTTTAGGTGGTGTTTTGATGCAAGATGGAAAAGTTGTGGCTTATGCTTCAAGACAATTGAGAGTGCATGAAAAGAATTATCCTACACATGACTTGGAGTTAGAGGTCGTGGTGTTTGTTTTGAAAATTTGGAGGCACTATCTTTATGGTGCAAGATTTGAAGTTTTTAGTGATCACAAGAGCTTGAAATATTTATTTGATAAAAAAGAATTGAACATGAGACAAAGAAGGTGGTTAGAGCTTTTGAAGGATTATGATTTTGGTTTGAATTACCATCCGGGTAAGGCAAACATGGTGGCCGATGCTTTGAGTCGGAAGTCGTTACATATGTCCGCATTGATGATGAGAGAATGGGAACTTTTGGAGAATTTTAGAGACTTGAGTTTGGTTTGTGAAATGACGCCGAGAAGTGTGAGACTTGGTATGCTACATGTTACGAATGATTTTCTAGCAACCGTATGTGAAAACCAAAAGTTGGATTTGAAGTTCGTTGATTTGATGATGAATGAGAATGAGGATTTCAAGGTTGATAATTTTGGAGTTTTGAGATTCCGTGGTCATATTTGTATTCCCGATGATGCGGAGTTGAAAAAGATGATATTGGAAGAAGGACACCGAAGTAACTTAAGTATTCATCTGGGAGCGAATAAAATGTATCAAGATTTGAAGAAAATCTTTTGGTGGTCCGGATTAAAGAGGGATGTGGCTCAATTTGTGTATGCGTGCTTAACTTGTCAAAAGTCTAAGGTGGAACATCAAAAGCCTAGTGGATTGATGCAACCGTTGGACATTCCGGAGTGGAAATGGGATAGTATATCGATGGATTTTGTTATGGGATTGCCGAATACGCAAAGAGGTCATAATGCTATTTGGGTAATCGTTGATAGGCTCACTAAATCTGCTCACTTCATTCCAATTGATATTAGTTATCCTTTGGAGAAGTTAGCCGAGATTTATGTTCTTGCGGTTGTGAAGTTACATGGAGTTCCTAAGAGTATTGTATCGGATAGAGATCCTAGATTCACATCGAGGTTTTGGGAGAGTTTACAAAAGGCTTTGGGTTCTAAGCTAAGATTGAGTTCGGCTTATCATCTGCAAACGGATGGTCAAACCGAGAGGAAAATTCAATCGTTGGAGGATTTATTGCGTGCTTGTGTGCTCGAGCAAGGTGGTGCTTGGGATAGTTATTTGGCGTTGATTGAGTTCACCTACCATAACAGTTTTCATTCAAGTATAAGTATGGCACCATTTGAGGCTTTGTATGGTCGGAGATGTCGAACACCTTTGTGTTGGCATGAAACCGGTGAGAGGACAATAGTTGGACCGAAGATGGTACAACAAACGACGGAGAAAGTGAAGGTTATTCGTGAGAAGATGAAAGCTTCTCAAAGTAGACAAAAGAGCTATCATGACAAGAGAAGGAAAGATCTTGAGTTTCAAGAAGGCGACCATGTGTTTTTTAGAGTTACGCCGGTTACGGGTGTGGGTCGTGCTTTGAAGTCGAAGAAGTTGACTTCTCGTTTTATTGGTCCGTATCAGATTTCTGCACGAGTTGGTGTTGTGGCTTACCGTGTGGCGTTGCCTCCGAATCTTTCGAATTTGCATGATGTATTCCATGTTTCGCAACTTCGAAAATATGTTCCGGATCCGTCACATGTTATTCCTATGGACGAGGTTGAAGTGAGAGATAACCTGACGGTTGAAGCTTTACCGATTAGGATTTTGGACCGTGAAGTTAAGAAGCTAAGAGGCAAGGATATTGCGCTTATGAAAGTAGCGTGGGGAGGTGCTGCGGAAGGCAGTATGAATTGGGAACTAGAGAGTGGGATGCGAGAGTCGTATCCGGAGTTGTTTGAATCAGGTAATATTTTCGAGGACGAAAATTTCTAAAGTGGGGGAGAGTTGTAACGCCCCGATTCCGATTATTCCCATTTTGTTGAGTCTTTTATTTAAATTGAGTGATAAGTTATTTTATTTGTGAAATTGGTGTGTTAATATGCTATGTTGATATGTTATGATATTTTACCCTTTTTGAGAGTTTTCGGGGAAATTAGAATGGAGGGTATTTTGGACATTTCTCAATTAATGGTAAGTTAGAAATTTAGTGGAAATAGAATTATGTGAGAAAATAAATTAATTGAATTTGAGTAGAAAATAAGAAAAGAAAATGAGAAAAAAAAAAGAAAGTAGGAAAAGAAATAGAAAAGAAAAAGAGATAAGAAGAAGAAATAAGAGAGAAAGAGAAACAAAAGAGAAATAGAGAGAGAAAGAAGAGAAAGAAAGAGGAAGAAGAGAAAAGAGGAGAAAACTTGGAAAAACCTAGAAAACCATCAAGAACAATCATCTAGCAAGCTTGGAATCCGGGTAAGGGTGTGAAATCTTATTATCTCATCAATGTATATCATTATGTATGATTGTGTTGTTGTTGTTGTTGATTTTTATGAGTTTTTGTATAAACCCTAAATGTAGAAAATGTTGTGAATGATGATCAAAACATGATTTTGTATGCATAAATGTGTTGTTGATGTTGTTTGAGGTTTGGGTACTGATATGGATGTTATCTATTGGTGTAAAAATGAGTTTGGAGTTGGGGATACTTGTTGGTATTTTTCCATAAGTGTTGATTGAGTTTTAGGGTGTGAATTTATTGATAAAATTATGTTTTAAAATATGTAAAAAATTAAAAATGTGTTGGATGGATTTTTAATAGTGAAAATATTGTAGTATGTTAAATTCTGAGATCACAGCTTTTTACGGAATCGAAATCGGAGGTCCGGAAGGCTTCCGACGATGAAAAATGCAATTTCTAGGCCCTGACACGGCCCGTGTCACACAACACGGGTGGCCGTGTCAGCCTAATGTCTAGGGAGGGTGGAAACGCGAAAAAAAGTGAAATTTGGGATTTTGAGTCACACGGGCCGTGTCCCACAACACGGGTGGCCGTGTCAGCCCTGCTGTAGGTTTTTCTTTCAAAAATAGTTTCGATCGTAACTTTTGAACCGTAAGTCCGTTTTGGTCCCCGTTTGAAGCGTTGGAAAGCTAGTGAAAAGTTCTTTCTATTAAAAATGGTTTGGAGGGTAAAAGATGATTTAATTAATTCGTGTTTTTGAAAAATAGTCGGGTTGTCGGATTTTTACCGTCGTATTGGCGTGCAAATGATGTGTTATCATGCTATATGCTTTTGATATGTAACGTATAGCTTGTGTGCTATTGTATGGCGTGAGTATATGTGATAAAATGTTGTGCATGATTGATACGCATTAGTGATGGATGTATGATATTTGAATGTGTGTTTTGGATGTGAATCATATAATAGTGCATTGATGTGAATGTATATAGATTGTATGTGATTGTATGAGATGAATGCATGAATATATTGTGAATATGTATGCATTTCAAGAATGTCTTGAGTCATTTTGTATGCGAAGTATAATGATATACATTCTTGTGTTGAGTGATTCTAATGAGAATCCGTTGTAAAGTCGTGTGCCTATGTGAGGTGTGAGCGATGATTACAAACGATTGTGTGCCTAGGTGAGGTGTGAGAAATCGGATTATGTGCCTATGTGAGGTGTGAACAATCTATAAACATTGTGTGCCTATGTGAGGTGTGAGCAATGGGTGAACATTGTAGGCCCGACGGGGAGTTACATTGGTAACGAGCGATGGTTCCAATAAGTTCCTGAGTGAACTTGAGATGATTGAGTCGGTACCGCATTGCATTTGCATAGAGTCGTGAGTCGGTCTCTATGATTTGCATTTATCATCTTTATAATTGTGCATTGATGAATAAACATAAATATGTATGTTTATGTGGAATGATAAGAATTGTGAAAGTATGCATGATGAATATGCTTGGTTTTGTATATATATACATTGTGATGTATATGAGTGAGTTGTGATGAATTGTGGTGAGAATGTAGAATATGTGTATTTTTATGCTAAGATATATAATTATATGCATTGTTATTATGATAATATTTCTCACCCTTCTGCTGTTTTATGATGCTCTATGAGGCATTGCAGAGTAGGTATGCTGGTGGTCTTTTTGTGAAGCGTGTCTTCATTCTTTTAGTCGGTCGGCTCTGATATGTAGCACCGGGTAGCTAGGATGTATATGATTCTTTTGTGATACATTTGTACATGTATCTTGTTGATGATTGTTTATGTAAACATGAATTATGTTGGTGGATAATACTTGATGATATATATATATATATATATATATATATATATATGTTTGATGTTATTCAATGTTTAGATTTTCCTCTTTTATTCTAAATATTGAGATGTGGGTGTAAGGACTAAGTTCCTCTGTTGCAAAGTTACCCCACTGTTGCATATCAATTGTTGAGCAGGTGTTGAATGTTTTAATTTCATGTATAATGTGACATACCTCTTTTATACTATGTTTATAATTATACTCTGACGAAATTTTTAATATGTGCCTAAATGATTATGTGATTATTTGGGGGTATAGAAAGGGGGTGTTACAAAAGCAGCATCAGAGTTATAACCAGCAGGTAGCTTCAGTGACAATTCCTACAACGCTTCCACCTTAGCAGCAGTAAAATCAAGCTCCGCGCCAATATCAACCAAGGCCTAAACAGAACCGACATTTTGATACTCCGTTGTTGCCATTTTCACAGTTGTTTCAGCATTTGCTACAATTGCAGTTAATCCAGAAATGGAATCTAGCTCCTCCCACCGGTAATCCACCTCTGGGTTTTAATCCTAACGCCCACTGTGACTTTCATTCTGGGGCACCCGGACACTATATTGAGGACTGCGAAGCTTTTAAGCACGTAGTCCAAGACTTGGTGGATTCAAAGGCCATTAACTTTTCAAATGATGGGCCAATGTCATCCAAAACCCAATACCAAACCATGGTGGGCCAAGGGTTAATGTTGTGTTAGAGGAGAATGAATCTTTGAATTTGGTTACAGATGTTAAAGAATTAAGGACTCCTTTGATGGTGGTAAAAGAGAGGTTATTGAGGGGTGGGGTGTCCCCCGGATGTGATGAGAGCTATTCAGATTGTATGTCGCAAATGAATGGATGTGGTTTGTTGAAGTCAGGAATTCAAAAGTTGATAGATGAAGGTTAATTGCAGTTTGACCGATGTGACAAACAGAAAGAGGTTGTTAGCAGGAAAAGTGAGGTTACTACCATTACTATACCTTTCAAAACAATCACTATTTCAAGGCCGGTAAGACCAGCACCGGTTATTATTACAGCTCCCGGACCCTTACCATATGAGAGTACCAAGGTCATTCCTTGGAACTATGGAGCCGAAGTGTTCGTTAATGGACAGAAACAAGAACTGGCGGGAACTTCTGTGGTGAGCTCTCATGTTGAAAACACTATTGAGGCAGGGGCTATCATGAGAAGTGGTAGGGTCTTTATCCCTTCTAATGATCAAGCTGGTAGTTCCAGACAAGACAAAGGGAAGCAGGTTGTAGATAGTTCTGTGCAAGCGCCAGTAGTGAATGACTCCACGACAGGGCCGATTGATAATTCTTTCTCCGAGAATGTAGAAGAATTTATGAGACTGATTCGGAAAAGTGATTATAAAATCGTTAATCAATTGCATCAGACTCCGTCCAAGATCTCTATCTTGTCCCTGTTATTGTGTTCCAATGCACACCAGAATGCACTGCTGAAAGTACTGAATGCTGCTTACATACCCTAGGAGATCTCGGTTAATCAGTTGGAGGGGGTAGTGGCCCATGTTAATGCAGGCAATGGTTTGGGTTTTACTGATGTTGACTTGACACCGGCTGGGAGAAACCATAATAATGCCTTGCATATTTCTGTTGAGTGCCGTGGATCATTGATGTATCATGTGCTTGTGGATACTGGATCCTCTTTAAATGTTCTGCCTAAGAAAGCCTTGATGAAGCTGGACACTAGGGGGTTGACATGCACACCAAGTGATTTGGCAGTGCGCGCTTTCGACGGCTCGAAGAGGTCTGTTTTCGGGGAGATTGTGCTACCAATTAAGGTTGGGCCAGAGGTTTTCGATGCTACCTTATATATCATGGACATCCAACCTGCTTACAGCTGTCTGTTGGGTCGTCCATGGATTCACAGTGTTGGGGTTGTGACATCTACATTGCATCAGAATTTAAAGTATATGGTAGACGGGCATGTGGTGACGGTTTGTGGAGAAGAGGATATCATGATAAGCCAGCTATCTACTTTCAAGTATGTGGAGGTAGATGGCGAAATACATGAAACTCTATGTCAAGGTTTCGAAGTAGTGAAGATCACTGAGAAGCCTCTCAAGGAAGGTAGCCAATCTGAAGTGGAGCAGCCTATAGTGGTACATCAGCCGGAGATTTCTATGTCTTCCTTCAAAGATGCTCGGGCCGTGGTTGAAGCCGGAGGTTCACAAAAGTGGGGTCAGATTATTGATGTCCAGGAAAAGCAGAATACTCATGGGCTGGGTTATAAGCCACCCAGGCGTCCTGAAGAGCCTCCCAAGTTTTATGGTCCAGTTCGTTTCACCAGTGCCGGTGTTTTCTTTGACAGAGTCAATGCTATTGAGGAAGATGGGGATAGTGATTGTGATATGGATAGTTGGATCTGCCCATGTGTCCCAGGTCAAAGCCTTCTCAACTGGTCATTGGAAAGAGTTATTCAAGTGACCAGACCAGATTAATTGCTTCTGTTTGTCATCTATGTTAATCCTACGTTCTGTCCAAGACGTAGCGATTTTTGTTTGTAGGGCTTGAATGTTTTTGTATGCTTTTTCTTTATCATTAATAAAGGACATTTTCGCATTCAAATGTTTGATCCTTGTCTTTCTGTTTTTATTTTTTGCATTAAAACCACAGCAAAATGGCAATGTGTTTTTGTTTGATGCATCTATAATAAACATATATCATCAATCATGCAGGTTTTCTTGTTCAGATTCCACCCATCATGATTCAGCTATGGCTCGATATGACTTCGATAATCCCATATATCAGGTTGAAGAGGGGACTGATGAAGATTGTGCCTTACCAGAGTAATTTGCCAGGCTGTTAAAACAGGAGGAAAAGGTCATTCTACCTCATCAAGAGGAAATCGAGGTGGTTAACTTGGGAACCGAGGACGTAAAGAAAGAGGTACGGATTGGGGCTGCTTTCGAAGACTCTGTTAAGGGAAGATTGATTGAAATGCTCTGAGAGTATGTGGATAACTTTGTCTGGTCTTACCAAGACATGCCTGGACTCGACAGTGACATCGTGTTACACCGGCTGCCGCTCAAAGAAGGATGTGCTTCGGTTAAGCAGAAGCTGAGGAGGATGAAACCGGAAATGTCTGTCAAGATTAAAGAAGAGGTTCAGAAACAATTAGATGTTGGGTTTCTTGCCATAACAAATTATCCTCTGTGGGTTGCTAATATTGTGCCTGTACCTAAGAAGGATGAAAAGGTCAGGATGTACTTTGATTAGAGAGATCTGAATAGAGCAAGCCCAAAAGACGACTTCCAGCTGCCTCACATTGACGTGTTGATGGACAACACCGCTCAGTATTCTGTGTTTTCCTTCATGGATGGCTTCTCTAGGTAAACCAAATCAAGATGGCCCCAGAGGACATGGATAAAACATCGTTCATAACACCGTGGGGAACATTCTGATACAAAGTGATGCCCTTTGGATTGAAAAATGTTGGGGCAACCTATCAGCGGGCGATGGTGACTCTCTTTCATGATATGATTCACAAAGAGATCAAGGTCTATGTTGATGACATGATTGCGAAGTCACAAACGGAGGAAGAACATCTGGTTAATCTTCAGAAATTGTTTGAAAGGTTGAGAAAGTTCAGACTGAGGTTGAATCTGAACAAGTGCACCTTCGGGGTGAGATCTGGAAAGTTACTGGGTTTTATTGTCAGCGAAAAAGGTATCGAGGTTGATCCTGCTAAAGTAAAAGCCATTCATGAAATGCCTGAACCAAGAACAGAAAAAGAGGTTCGTGGTTTCCTAGGGAGGTTAAACTACATTGCTACATTCATCTCTCATCTTACAACCACGTGTGAACCGATATTCAAGTTGCTAAGAAAAGATCAAGAGGTCAGGTGGAACAAAAATTGTCAAAAGGCGTTTGAAAAAATAAAAGAATATTTGCAGGAACCTCCGGTCCTTGTGCCACCAGTGCCAGGAAGGCCATTGACTATGTATCTTACGGTTCTTGAGAATTCAATGGGGTGTGTGCTCGGTCAACACGACGAGTCAGGTAGAAAAGAACATGCCATCTACTACCTGAGTAAAAAGTTTACTGATTATGAGTCGAGGTACTCAATGCTGGAGAAAACATGTTGTGCACTTGCTTGGGCAGCTAAGCGTTTGAGGCAGTGCATGTTAAACCACACAACCTTCTTAATTTCAAAGATGGATCCGATCAAGTATGTGTTTTAAAAGCAGGGGCTTAATGGAAGAATAACCCATTGGCAGATGGTTCTGACTAAAAACGATATTCAATATGTTTCCCAAAAAGCCATCAAGGGAAGTGTTTTGTCAGAATATCTTGCTGAACAACCAATTGAGGATTATCAACCGATGAAGTTTGAATTTCCTGATGAGCATATCATGTATCTAAATATGAAATACTATGAAGAGCCTCTACCTAATGAAGGGCCAGAAATGGGGTCCCAATGGAAGCTAGTCTTTGATAGGGCTGTTAATTCATACGGTAACAGAAACGAGGCAGTCATTACGACTCCAAAGGGTTCTCATATACCTTTTACTTCCCAGTTAGCGTTCGTATGCACCAACAATGAGGCGGAGTATGAAACATGCATTATGGGGTTAGAAGAAGCAATTGATTTGAGAATCAAGAACCTCGATGTTTATGGTGATTCCGCATTGGTGGTTAATCATATTACAGGTGAATGGGAAACTCGTCAAGCGAACTTGGTGCCTTACAACAACTATGCCAGAAGGTTGTTAACGTTCTTTGACAGAGTCGATTTCCATCATATACCTCGGGTGGAGAATCAGATGGCAGCTGCGTTGGTAACGCTGTCTTCAATGTATCAGGTGAATCGTTGGAATGAAACTCCTTCGATCAGAATCATGCGTCTGGATAGACCAGCTTTTGTGTTTGCAATAGAAGATGTATCAAATGGTAAACCTTTGTATCATGATATTAAGGTTTTTCTGAAGAGTCAGGAGTATCCAGAGGGTGCATCCACCAAAGACAAGAAAACTCTGAGGAGGCTGGCAGGAAATTTCTTTCTGACAAAAGACGATGTGTTATACAAAAGGAATTTTGACATGGTCTTGCTACGTTGTGTTGATGAACACGAGGCAAACCTGTTAATGGAGGAAGTTCATGAAGGATCTTTCGGTACCCATGCCAATGGGCATGCTATGGCCAGAAAACTGCTGAGAGCAGGGTATTATTGGATGACTATGGAATCTGATTGTTTCAAATACGCCCAGAAATGTCATAAATGCCAGATTTATGCTGATAAGGTGCACGTACTGCCTACTCCTCTAAATGTATTATCATCACCCTGGCCTTTTGCTATGTGGGGCATTGATATGATCGAAAAGATTGAACCTCCTGCTTCCAATGGGCATTGTTTCATTTTGGTTGCCATTGATTACTTCACGAAGTGGGTAGAAGCAGCTTCGTATGCCAACGTCACCAAACAGGTGGTAGCCAGATTTATCAAGAAGGACATCATCTGCCGGTATGGAGTCCCGGAGAGAATCATTACTAATAATGGTTCAAATTTGAATAACAAGATGATGAAGGAGCTATGTCTGAGCTTTAAGATTAAACATCACAATTCTTCTCCCTATCGTCCGAAGATGAATAGGGCTATTGAAGCAGCAAATAAGAACATCAAGAAGATTATGCAGAAAATGGTAGTGACCTATAAAGACTGGCATGAGATGTTGCCTTATGCTTTACAGGGTTATCGTACTTCGGTACGCACATCAACTAGGGTAACTCCTTTCTCACTGGTATATGGTATGGAAGCAGTTCTACCATTGAAGGTTGAGATTCCTTCTTTGAGAGTTCTGGCAGACGTGAAGCTTGATGAAGCTGAATGGGTGCATTCCAGACTGGACCAGCTGATCCTTATTGAAGAGAAGAGATTGGCAGCCATTGCACATGGTCGGTTGTATCAGAGCAGGATGAAGAAAGCCTTTGATCAGAAAGTGCGTCCTCGATGTTTTCAGGCTGGTGATTTGGTTTTGAAAAGGATCCTTCCTCCTCAGACAGATCACAGGGGAAAATGGACTCCAAATTATGAAGGGCCATATGTAGTAAGACAGGTTTTCTCTGGTGGAGCCTTATTACTCTCAACTATGGATGGAGAAGATTTTACGTCCCCTGTGAACGCAGATGTAGTCAAAAAATACGTTGCATAAAAGAGACCCGCTGGACACAAAAAGAAAGTTCAGGCAAAAATGGGCATCCCGCCGAACCATAAAAAAGAAAAGGGTTCAGGTAAAACTTAGGGATAAAAAGAAAAAAGAATAAACCCGCAAGGTTGAAAACCTGAAAAGGCAACTTTGGCAAAAAAAGGGTATCCCGGTAGATTGAAAACCCAAAAAGGGCGATCCAGGCAAAAATTAGGGATTCGAAAGCAAAAGGCTATGATCTGCGTTCGATCTGTGAACACTTTTGATACATGGAAATTTCGAAAGGAAAGGAATTAGTCCAGTCAGTCTCTTCGAAGGCCAAAGCATCTGCAGATAAGCAAGGTATATTGGATCATAGCTGAATTGACTCATGGTAGATATCTGTTCCCCACATTGCTGACATGTGTATTTTCTTTTATTTCTTTTGTGCAATTACCTCTTTTCAGGAATTGCTTCCAGATGTAAATGCCTATTCACAGGACAATTCCATTCAATAAAATTTTCATTTCCCTCAAAATCTTTCCATTTGTGTTTTTACTTTTACTGTTTTGTTTGTGAAAACGTCCGATATATTGATAAAACATTGCATGCGAAAATGTTAAGCTCTGTGAAGCATATCAGAAAACAGTGGAAATTGCTTAGGCAACGATCGTTGTAATGGTCATAGAAGTATCCGTTTTGCATATAGAACTTTCTGTTGATTCTGTTTGCAGGGTAACAGGTTTGTCCTTCCCCAATAGAGCTACTCTCCTCGACATTGAAAAGTTCATCCTCCTCGGCAGGTTTTTGTTTTCCCAGCCAGGGTGTCAAGGATTATCTTCCTCAGCAGAGTACAGAGGATTATTTCCCCTGCTAGAGTTGTGATTGTTTTATTACTCTCTCAACAAGTAGTCAGAAGTTGATACTGACGCATCCCAAGCAAGAGACTTATAGAATATCTTCTTTGGATAAAGACGTTATTTTCCCCACAGGGCCTGAGCACTCATTCTGTTCAGCTAGTAGAGAAACGTTTTCCTCACCAACAGCGGTATGAGTTAATCCCCTCAGATGAGTAAGCTTGATGTTATCCCCTAGCAGGGTGGACGTCGGCATCTACCGTTCCTCAAGCAGGTTTGCTGGTCATGGCCGGTACTCCCCAGCAGGGTAAAAGTACTGATATTCCCCGGCAGGGTAAAAGCAAGGGCATCTCCTAACAGCAGGTTGAGTTCAGTAATATCCCCAAACAGCAGGCGAAATCCCCGGGAGATCTTAAGTCCAATGGTTATTGGCATATTTCAAATCCAGGTGTTGAGTTCTGTCTTCGATGGAAGTCATTGGTAATCCCCAGCGGAGAGAATTTCTCTTTGGTTTCCATCTTCATTTTTCATATTTATCCATCTCCAGCAGAGTGGATCTTCTCTCGGAGTTTTCGTATCTAGCAGAGTTTGTGATCAGGATCTTCCTCAGCAGAGTGAAGTCTTTCTCAGCAGGGTCTCTTATTTCAGAGGACAATTTAGTTTGTCATCCCCTGTGGAGCTGCCATGGTCTTCAGCATTTATTTTGCTGAGACGCCTCTTTTGCATTGCATAAGCATTTTTGCATGGCATCCTCCCAAACGCGTAGCATTTCCATTTCGTATGGAGCATTATGCCATAGGAAAATTCAAACATATGCATTCGAAGCATAAGCCAGGTTTGATATCCTTTACCAGATTTCTTTCCCCAGCAGAAAGTAACAAAATTCAGAAGATGTTGGTTAACACTACACCGCAACCAGTAGATTCATCCTTCTTGTTGGTTCTTCCTATGCTCCCCCGCAGAGTTGTCTGTTTAGATTTCTCTTTTCCCCGGCGGAGCCATCTTTGTAGATCTGTCGATTCTACATATTGTTGTTTGAAAATCTACCTTCGGCTTAGTCTTTCTTGGAAAGTCCACCTTCGGGTTGGTCTTTCTCTTTTCTCAAGTTCGCCTTCGGTCGTCCTCGCACCCACTGTTATCTTGTTCTCCCCAGTAAAGTCAACCTTTGGCATAGTCTTTCTTTGAAAGCCCACCTTCGGCTTAGTCTTTCTTTTTTCGAGCCCACTTTCGACATGGTCTCGTATCCCTTGTTTGAGAGTCTACCTTCGGCATAGTCTTTCTTTGAAAGCCCACATTCGGCTTGGTCTTTCTTTTTCGAGCCCACCTTCGGCATGGTCTCGTATCCTTCGTTTGAGAGTCTACCTTTGGCATAGTCTTTCTTTGAAAGCCCACCTTCGGCTTGGTCTTTCTTTTTCGAGCCCACCTTCGGCATGGTCTCGTATCCTTTGTTACCTTCAGCATAGTCTTTCTTTAAAAGCCCACCTTCGGCTTGGTCTTTCTTTTTTGAGCCCACCTTTGGCATGGTCTCGTATCCTTCGTTTGAGAGTCTACCTTCGGCATAGTATTTCTTTGAAAGCCCACCTTCGGCTCGGTCTTTCTTTTTCGAGCCCACCTTTGGCATGGTCTCGTATCCTTTGTTTGAGAGTCTACCTTCAGCATAGTCTTTCTTTGAAAGCCCACCTTCGGCTTAGTCTTTCTTTTTTCGAGCCCACTTTCGACATGGTCTCGTATCCCTTGTTTGATACCTTCAGCATAGTCTTTCTTAGAAAGCCCACATTCGGCTTGGTCTTTCTTTTTCGAGCCCACCTTCGGCATGGTCTCGTATCCTTCGTTTGAGAGTCTACCTTTGGCATAGTCTTTCTTTGAAAGCCCACCTTCGGCTTGGTCTTTCTTTTTCGAGCCCACCTTCGGCATGGTCTCGTATCCTTTGTTACCTTCAGCATAGTCTTTCTTTAAAAGCCCACCTTCGGCTTGGTCTTTCTTTTTTGAGCCCACCTTTGGCATGGTCTCGTATCCTTCGTTTGAGAGTCTACCTTCGGCATAGTCTTTCTTTGAAAGCCCACCTTCGGCTCGGTCTTTCTTTTTCGAGCCCACCTTCGGCATAGTCTCGTATCCTTTGTTTGAGAGTCTACCTTCAGCATAGTCTTTCTTTGAAAGCCCACCTTCGGCTTGGTCTTTCTTTTTCGAGCCCACCTTTGGCATGGTCTCGTATCCCTTGTTTGAGAGTCTACCTTCGACATAGTCTTTCTTTGAAAGCCCACCTTCGGCTTGGTCTTTCTTTTTCGAGCCCACCTTCGGCATGGTCTCGCATCCTTTGTTTGAGAGTCTACCTTCGGCATAGCCTTTCTTTGAAAGCCCACCTTCAGCTTGGTATTTCTTTTTCGAGCCCACCTTCGGCATGGTCTCGTAGTCTTTCTTTGAAATCCCACCTTCGACTTGGTCTTTCTTTGCCGAGCCCACCTTCGGCATAGTCTTTCTTTGAAAGCCCACTTTTGGCTTGGTCTTTCTTTTTCGAGTCCACCTTCGGCATGGTCTCATATCCTTTGTTTAAAAGTCTACCTTTAGCATAGTCTTTCTTTGAAAGCCCGGTCTTTCTTATCGAGTCCGCCTTCGGCCGTTCTCGTAGTACCTTTATATCTCCCCAGCGTGGTCCACCTTCGACATGGTCTCATGTCTTTCTTTGAAAGGCAACCTTCGGCTTGGTCTTTCTTTCTGATTCCGCCTTCGGCCATTCTCGTGGTATCCTTATATCCCCAGTTTAGTCCGCCTTCGGCCGGTCTGCCTTTCCGAGTTTGCCTTCGGCCGTTCTCGTATTCGCGTTATATCATCATCCCCACAGGTTGCAAATTTCTAGGTTATTTTGGTATTCAATCTCCATGTATCCCGATTGTCTGAAAGCCATTGCTTCCATACCCTCGGATCCAAGAATTTTGAATAGGGGCAACTGTAACACCTCAAAATTTTCCCTAGTGTTGCTAACCTTTTTGGCTTATGCTTCATTTCATTTGCATTGACATTTTTGCATTTGCATAGTTTCATTTGGGCATGGGATCAAGGTATTCTTTTAGCAGCTCACGGCGTCATCAGTTCCAGTATGATTTTTAATGGTGTTCAGAGCCAAGAAGATAGCTTTCCAAGTCTTTTTGAGCATTTATTTTGCTCATTAAATGACTGGATGATCAGAAACTCTGGCAGTCAATTTTTGATCAGTTATTCAACACCAGACAGTTGTTATCAACAATTTAATCCGAGTGTGAAAAAACATTTCACAGCATATTTCAAGTGTATTCCAGTGGTAATATCAAATAACAAGTTTCAGAGGTCTATCATGGTTCAGAATGGGTAGAACCAGGCGAATATCCAAGTTTCCCTCCTTTTGGCGCAAAAATTCAAATTTTGAATGTGTTAATCAATTAACCAATTGCAGTGCAATTAGGTTAATCGATTAACCATTATGAATTTTGCCCAAATGCTGCATTTTCAGAGCTGTGTGTTTTTAATCCAATTTTTAATCACCCATTTTAATTCTACATATCAGTAGAAGGATCTAGAGAGTTGATTTTCCATTCAAAAATTCAAATTCTTTCCACTCCAATTCCACATTTTCTTTCCTAATTCACATTTCATCCCAATTTCCACTCACTTAACCTCACTCCAAACCCAAACTTAACTCCTAACCTAGGGGTTATTTAAACCAATTCATTCCAAACCTCTCCACTGTAGATCATATTTTCACTCCCAATTTTCAGAATTCTCTTAATTCTCTCTCACTTTTTCACTCTCAACCTCCATTTTTTAACCACACTCAAAGCTCTCTTTCAAAAATTAACAAGTTCTTCATTGCAACTTGTTAATTCTTGAGCTAAAGCCTCTCATCATCACTACATTTCAGCTTTTCAATTTAGATTTTCGTTTGGATCTGATTCTGAATTTTCATAAGTGATTATTGAAAGTGATTTTCGAGTTTTGTAGCTTATTTGCTTGGATCTTCAACTTTTGAGTGCAAGAAGCTTGTGAATCTTGGATTTCTCTACTTGAATTCATCCATTTCTGTTTACAACACTTACCAAAGCAAATCTCAGCTTTGTGGGTTGGTTAATTTAAGATCCATACTCATTTTAGCTTAATTGCAACTTATACAATGTAGATCCATGAATTTTGATTCATTTGGTTGATCTTGATTGTGGATGTTGATGATTATTGAATTTAAATGATGTTTGAATGTTGTTTCTGAACTTAATTTTCGTGCATTGTTGATTACATGATCATTGGATATGATTGGATAAGTGTTTTTGCTGCTGGAAGTGATTTTTTCAAACTGATTTTGTGCTGATTTTACAGTGTTAATCGATTAACCAATTGCAGTGCAATTAGGTTAATTGATTAACCAGTGCAAATGTGCGTATTCATAGTTGTTAATCGATTAACACAATTGCACTGCAATTGGTTAATCGATTAACACTGCTGCATATGTGTTTTTTGTGCATTTTTGAGCATGTTTCGATCCCGTTTCATTTTTAATCTTCATGGATTGATATGATACTCATCTAATGACTGTTTTGATGTTGTTTACCTCACACCATCGTATGTGCACAATTTTCCGACACGCGACTCTTGGATTTTTATCGTTTATGTTCATGTTTGCGATAGTGCATTCCCGATGCGATGAACACATAGCACACACTTCTTGAGCATGTTGATTGTGATTTGTTGTTGATGTTGTTGGAGTTGTTTGTTTGAACATGATTGCTTGCACTTAACATAATGAGATGCATGCTTGTTTTAACTTGTCCATTATCAAATGATATGCATTCTTTCATGATGATTTCAAGTATTATGTACCATGGTGTATGACGTGATTGTGATCATGATTAATTGTGAAATGTAATGCTTGATACATGCTTGCTTTGCCATGTTTGAGTTGTATTCAAGCGAATCACATGCTGCCTTGTTTCTACCGCTGTCTATATGCATGTATGCTGTTGTATGTGCTGCTGGTTGACATTTTACACCTATCTTTGTGCTGAATTGTGAGCTGTGGAAAGCTGTCTTGCTTGTTTGCTGCTTTTTATTACTGTGTTGTTGCAGATGCGCTGTTGTAGCTGTTGTGTTTGTTCTTTTCTTCTTTCCTTCTTCTTCTCTTTCAGTCTTTCCTTCCCTTGAATCTCAAGACTTGTTTAAGTCTCGGATTCACTCCCTTAGAGCTACCTAGTCCAAATTAATTTTCGATTAAGCTTGGAGTAGGATTAGCACTAGGCTTCCCTTAAGCTTGGACGTTCCATCTTGGACCGATTTGCTAAACATTCGTTCCTACCTCATAGACTTCGGTGCTATGCAAGTTACGAACTAACTTCAATCCACTTCTGTCTAAAAAACACAAAAACAAACTCAAACCTTTTTCATCCTTCGGGATCGTTAAGTTTAAGCCATTTTCAGAAAAGGGCACGTTACTTCCGTCTCGTCGCAAACAGGCATCGACCCTAACTGTCGGACGCGAACTTAACGTCGCTCATAAAAAAAACACTAACCGACCTTGTTAGGTCGAACTACGACTGCTCTGATTTCCTCTTTCTAGTCCGATTGAGGGTACGTAGGCACAAGACGGTGATGTCTTGGTGAGCAACCTCCCCCTTAGTTCGTGTCCGAACTACGTTGACTCTGACTTTCCCATTGCACGAGGGAATACGTAGGCATAGGACGAGCGATGTCCTATCGAGTCACTTCCTTTTCTTTTCTTCTTCGTTTCTTCGTTCTTTTCCGTTCCCGTTCCTTCTTCTTTCCAGTAGCAGTGGAGCTCCAGACGACGACACCCTGTGATCGAGACAACAAGCCTGGATCCCATCGAGTACGATGGACGTGTGGGGTGCTAGCACCTTCCCCTCGCGTAACCGACTCCCTTACCCATTTCTCTTGGTCGCGAGACCATGCTCTTTCCCTTCCCTTCAGGTTTATGCAGTGTTTCCTTTCCCTCTATTGGGATAAATACACATTGCTGGCAACTCTATTTTCTGCGCCACTTTCGTGTTTGTACCATGGATGCAATTCCTCGGGAGCGACAGCTCGTCCACGAAGATACGTAGGCATAGAATTGCGATAATCCTTGCGAGTCCGTTTTTGTTTTTCCCTTCTCGTTTCCGTTTAGCCGTAGGCTTTTAGATAACTCACCCTTTGATTAGACAACAAGCGTGGATCCCATGGAGTACGATGGACGTGTTGGGGTGCTAATACCTTCCCCTCGCATAACTGACTCCCGAACCCAGGCTATGGTTGCGATGACCATGTCTTCTCCCTTTTGAGGTTTCTTCGATCGTTTCCTCTCCCTACGTAGGAATAAATAACATTCGGTGGCGACTCTTCTGTTCTATTTTTGCCAGTTTTTTTTCGCAGTTGCGACAGCTGGCGACTCTGCTGGGGACTCTGGTTCCCTATTGTCGCTCCCAGGATTTTCATCCAGGTACAAACGCGAGAGTGGCGTGGAAAACAGAGTCGCCAGCCGTGTAAATTTATCCCAAGAGGGGGAAAGGAAACACTGCATAAACCTGAGGAAGGGGGAAAGGAATGGTCATCGCAACCATAGTCTGGGTTCGGGAGTCGGTTACGCAAGGGGAAGGTGCTAGTACCCCATGCGTCCATCGTACTCGATGGGATCCAGGCTTGTTGTCTATTCTAAGGGTGAGTTATACTGTCATCTATGGCTGTACTAAGACGGGGGAAGGGGAAAACAAAGACCGACTCGGTAGGACGTTGACGTCCTAGGCCTACGTACCCCCTTTGTGCAATGGGGAATTCAGAGTCAACGTAGTTCGGACCAAGTTCTTTTTGTGTTTTTTATGAGCAACGTTAAGTTCGCGTCCGACAGTTAGGGTCGATGCCTATTTGCGACTCAGACGGGAAGTAACGTGCCCTTTTTGAAAACAGCCTTTAGTTGACAATCCCGAAGGACAAAAAGGTTTGAAGTTTGTTTGTATTTTTTGGGACAGAAGTGACTTGAGTTAGTTCATAACTTGCATTGCACCAAAGTCTAGGGCACAGGGACGAATACTTAACGAATCGTCCCAAGACAGGATGCTCGCTAAGCACTCTAGAAAGATGAGAGGAAGCCCCTCATTTCTCATTCCCCACGCTTAAGGCTTGTGCGCAATACACTTTATCCTTATTAAGTGTTTTCAAGAAGTTTTGAGATGAGAAGATGGACTCAAAAGAAAAGAAAAACACTACGGGGAAAATCTATCCTAATGTTATCATGCAAAGATGGCCCTAAGGGGAGGTTTGGAGGGAGACTATCCTATGGAATTTAGTTCTCATGTTATCATGCAAAGGATTGAAAGCCTAATGTCTCTCCTACCTCAAACTTAATCAGAAATTAAGTCGAGCTAGGAATCCTAAGGGATCATGTCATCAGACAAGTAAACACATGATGAATCAATCAAAAAATGAGATGAAAGCAACTAAGGAGTAAACAATGTCAGTTAACAATAATATCACACAATCACAATAAGAAAGAGGAAGCTTTAGCTGAGGGGTCATATCAACCGAGGCAAACACGCTAGGTGGCATAGTAGGGGTGCTCACCCAATAGTATCAAGAACCATGGAGAGCAGAGTAAGAAAGGGGAAGATGTGAATCAGATCACATAAGCATCAACATTGGCCAATGCGAGCTATAGACAAGGTGTGGGGGTTTGATTGTTAAACCCTCATTCCACTTGACCGACGCGATAACAAGAGTAGGTAATGTTTAAAGCTTCAATCATGTAATGAGAGCTAAGAACGACTCAACTAGAATAACGGGGGTCGATTGCGAACCCTACCTTCCGTCAATTGCCTCCTTGGAGGTCTTACAAGGGGAAATGGGGAATGGGATGCCTCTTTAGAGGTCTTTAGGCACAATATTAAACAAGCACAATCATGGCCTCACTTGAGGACTTTTCCAGAATGCCGACCAAAGAAAGGAACGGACTTCCAAGCATGCATCTCTATTCCTACTTCTCATGGCATCGAAAGCAGTAAGTGCGGAATGAGATAAAAGGGAAAAGAAACTATACCAAATGGATAACAATCCGTAGAAAAAGCAAACAAAGTAAGAAACCCAGAATACTTCGAGCAAGCTAGCATCAGCAAACAAAGCAAGTCAGAAATCGTATATCCGACATAAGCATCAACCGGCATGTGGTGTGAAAATAAATCACAACCGGCATGTGGTGTGTATCGGACACAACCACCCAATCAGACAGTACACCTGCAAGAAACGCAATCCAGACACAATACCACAAATACATATGCACGTCTCAAGAATGAGAGACAAAGAGAAAGCGCATCGGACGCGAAGTAGTATCCAACAAATAAAGTGGAACACCCAGCGGATAAGCACCATTGGAGACTCTTTCAGAAAAATTCCTTGCACACAAGTTAGTAATAACAAGCAAACGCAACTTTCGTATCACAATATCAAATCAAGAAATCGCACGAAAAGTGACAATGGTTATGTCAAAACACAATATGTACATGGAGTCAATCCGAAATAAGCGAACATGAATGCGATAGTACACAAATCACTAAGTAAACATGAATATGCATCAAGTAGCAATTAGTATGCAAAGTACATCACAAACGGAGGCAAATAACACGAAATCGGAAAATAAGCGTTAAAAATCATCGACTCGGAATTGAACGAAAATCGCACGGTTGACTGCAAATGTGCCAACGGACTCAAAAACGAACTCGGTTTGAATTAATTCCTCTTAGAAGTGGGACTTTTAGGCCAATTTCGTCGGCTGGCAGTAGCGAAACGGTAAAAAAATGTTGTCCGAAATCAACCAAAAAGTCCACCAACAGCTCCGGAATCATCAACAAAGTCAAGTTACATTATTCGCATTCGCAAAAACATGCTACGGTTAGGAAGTTATGACCAAAATGAGCTAGCATCAAGTATTAAAACCAAATTCAAGAATTGACATAATTTCATTCGATTCAAACTCTTCGCTTGCAAAAATGTAATAATCCATGCTTTGAATCGAATAGAAATTATATTAACTCATGAATTGCACAAGAATTAGTAAATGAACACAAACATCGACACTTACATTAAATCAACCAAACCACACCGGTAGCACTATTCTCAAGTTTCGAAACTAAATATCATTCAACAACTAATTATCCGGAATCAAAATCCAACTCTTGGAAAGTGAACAACATCACAACCATTAATATCGAAACTATAATTTGATTCAAGAATCACAAACAATTCACGAAATAACTATCCAATTCCGGATTTAATCATATTTCACCAATTCAAGAATCAATTCACAAATTAATTCACCAATGCAAAGCTTAATCCAAAGTTTGATTCACAATTTTATCACAAGAAAATTAAGTTCAACAATATAATCTCAATTCATAATCAACTATCAATTAAATCCTAATTCACCCAATTCAACAATTATTCAAGAATTAAAGTGAAGAATTATTACCACAAAGTGAATCTGAGGAAGAATTGATGGAATCCGAAGAGAAACGTCGGAAGCGGAGGGAGAAGACGCTCGAAAACTCAGCGACGGAGGAAGGAATCCGCGGCAGCGCTCGCGGTTGAGGAGGGTGGCCGGAAATCGCGGTGGTGGTCTGGCCAAGGGGGATCAGATCGGAAGAGATCTTGAGATATTTGGAAATTTGCCTTTGAATGTCCTTGAAGATTGGCGAACTTGATGAATGTTCTTGAGAAAATATGAAAACCTTGTTGTTTGATCCTTGAGAGAAATTTAGGTTTGATTTTGAGTGTTTGTGAATTATGAATCAGGGTTTAGTGAAAATGAGAGAATTTTGAATATATAGTGTGATAAAAAACAAAATAAACGGTAAAATTCCAACTTGTCGGCAGCTTAAGCAAAAATAACACCTTGCCCGGTACAAAATTTCGACTCTGAGCCTCTTAAGAAATTGTCCGCGTCTGAGTCACGGATGCAACTCAAAAAGAACGGACGTTATTCGATCAAAATTGAATGAGTTCGATACGCTTAAGCTACAGGACGTCACTGAATAAGTCATTTTTTTCAGCTTATTTGGTGTCCGCTACTCGAAAATGTGACGAGGTCAACCTCTTCGGAGCAAAATCTCGACTCGACTTTGTCAGCACAGTTGTAGATCTATGAGTCAGTGACCTTGTGTCAAAAGATGAGCGCGATCGGACAAAAAACGAGTGAGATATGAATTTTCCCGTGAAACAACTTTCAGCCTTTTTCTTCGGTTCAGCACTTCCGTTTTGTGAAATAAACCAAAACGATGATCTTCGGAGCATCGTTCGAACTCGAGCTTGTCTTCAATCTTAAAGAGGACAAAATTTGTGAACCGTAGCTTCGAGAACGGACACAATCCGATAAAAATTGACCGAGTTATGAATTTTCCAATATCTGACAGACAGCAAATTGTTCCAAAGAATTGTTCCAGTAATTCGCACTTTCGGGGTTCTTCCGCTTGGACCTGACTCATACTGAACTTACGTCACGAAGATGGCATCGAAACGGAATTTTAGGCACCGGAACGACATCAATCCGATAAACGAGCTGAGAGTTATGAAATTTTTTAGTGTCCGAAATACACCGGTTCAGCACTATTTTTCACTGTTTTTTACACTGTATTGACTCTGAAAACTCGCGTGTTCGGATATCTTCCTCAAAGAATCAGCCCTCGGTCCAAACACAAAAGTTGCAGATAATTTCAATATGAAAATTTTTGGCATAGGAATAGCTCAGAAATGATGATCCAATCAGAAGTTAAGCCCTTTTGAATACCACTGACGCAATTATCCAGCGAAACCGAAATTCCAGAAATAAATAATTCCCACCACTTTCCTTGATGAATTGACTTCCGAGCCGAACATAAAAGTTGTAGAGAATACCAAGACGGTTCTAACTGTTGAATATCCAGCCAAAACGAGTTCCAGAGCAAGAGTTATGAATTTTGCAAATTTGCACAACAAACTGATTTTCTGCTCAAACTGTTTTGAATCGGCTGAAAACTTCGACTTCCTCTGAGATTCTTGACATGAAAAAAATTATGTTTGATAAGAGCTTTGCTGACCCGTTGATTACGTAACCCGGAGAAATACTTTGCGCATATTTCGCGTGACGAAATAAACGTCTGTTGCAACCTGACGATGTCTGAACAGAGAACGTTGATCCCATAACCACATAGCCAAATGATATGCATGTATGTACCCGATGACCTAGCTAAAATGCAAATGAAGCACAAGCCAATTGAGTTAGAAAACTGAAGGCAAATTTTGGGGTGCAACAGCTGCCCCTATTCAATCAACTTGGTCCTGAGGGTATGATAGCGACGACTTTTAGACAATCAGGATGCACGGAGATTGAATACCAAAGAACCCAGAAATTTGCAATCCTCCACTGGGGAATTAGCCATAAATGTTGTACTGTCACAACACGGACGAGTGCTAGCTATGCTGGGTATAAAACAAACTCTCCCAGGTTATGTCATCTCTGCTAATAAAGAGAACTGACAAAATGAATGCCATCCCTGCTGATAAAGGGAACTAGCGAAATAAAATCTCCAAAAGATTGCTATCTCTGCTGATAAAGAGAACTAGCAAAATAAATGCCATCCCTGCTGATAAAGGGAACTGACGAAGGAAATCTTCAAAGGATTGCTATCTCTGCTGATAAAGAGAACTAGCAACACAAATGCCATCCCTGCTGATAAAGGGAATTGACGAAAGAAAATCTTCAAAGGATTGCTATCTCTGCTGATAAAGAGAACTAGCAACATAAATGCCATCCCTGCTAATAAAGGGAACTGACGAAAGAAAATCTTCAAAAGATTGCTATCTCTACTGATAAAGAGAAACTAGCAAAATGCCATCCCTGCTGATAAAGGGAAACTGACAAAAGAAATATCCGAAAGATTGCCATCTCTGCTGATAAATAGAAACTAGCAATACAAATGTCATCCCTGCTGATAAAGGGAAACTGACGAGGAGAATATCCGAGAGATTGCTATCTCTGCTGATAAAGAGAAACTAGCAAAACCAATGCCATCCCTGCTGATAAAGGGAAACTGACAAAAGAAATATCCGAATGATTGCTATCTCTACTGATAAAGAGAAACTAGCAATACAAATGCCATCCCTGCTGATAAAGGGAAACCGACGAAGAGAATATCCGAAAGATTGCTATCTCTGCTGATAAAGAGAAACTAGCAAAATAAATGTCGACTTCACTGGGGATAACGTGAGACAAAACTTCTGGTTTAAATCACCTCTGGCAAACAAAATATGTCAGGTAAGAACGGGATTTCACAAAAGAGAAAGGCCAAACAAACTTCTAACAGACCCATGATCCACAGATAAGATGGCTCCGCTGGGGAAAGGAGAAGTCTAAATAAAAGACTCTGTCGGGGAGCACAAGTATGAGGAACACAACCCTCCAAAATCTCATGAGTTATACCATCTCTGCTGAGAAAGATAACTGGCAAAGAAAGTATCAAACCTGGCTTATGCTCCGAATACAAATGTTTGAATATTGGCGTAATGCTCCATACGACATGGAAATGCTACGCGTTTGAGGATGCAATGCGAATGCTTATGATATGCAAAAAGGGTCTTTCCAGCAAAATAAATGCCGGAGAGAAAAAAAACAATTCATCTGGGGATGACAAAAATAAATTGTCCTATGAATCTAGGAACTCTGCTGAGAAGTGTCCTACTGATCGACTCTTCAGATCAACAACTTTTGCTGGAGATGAAGTCCCGAGAGAACTACCGGGGCCCACACCTGTCTGAAGGTAACATCCAACCTGAGATTTCTCCTCTGCTTGGGGAGTTAATAATGAACACCAATGACGGAACCGGAAGTCCGTTGCTGAGGATTGCTGATAACTAATTGGGCTCAGGACCTGCTGGGGGATGCCAGCCCATAATACCATCCTGCTTGGAGATACTGCTGATCTTAGCCTGCTGGGGAGAATGACTTTACTCCCACCTTGCTGGGGATTAGAATATGAGATCGTCGGTGAGAGCACGCTTCCTGACTGGATGGGAAGGTGAACACCCTGATTCTGTGGGGAAATAACGCCTTGATCCGGAGAAAATACCTCCCACGTCTCCTGCTGGGGGAAGTCTGCTCTGCTGAGGAAAGCTTGTCCTGCTGGGGAAGGAGCAATCTCAATGCTGGGGAGAGCAACCTGCTGAGAAGTACAATCCTGTTGCCCTGCAAGTCAAATAACAACAAACGAATATGCCACAACCTGGCTATCCCCGTTAATGCCTAAGTAACTTCTACTGCTTTTCGTTATGCTCCGCAAAGCTCGAAATTTTATATGCAATGTTTATCAAAAATATCGGACGTTTTTTGCAAACAAAACAGTAAAAGTGAAAGTAAAACAAACAATGGAAAGCTCTTTGAGTGAAATGAATATTTTATTGAAGAGTGGCCTGTAAATAGGCATTTACAATAGGAAGCAATTCCTAAAAAAAGGTAATTGCGGAAAAGCAAAAAAGAAAATACACATGTCGGCAATGTGGGGAACAGATATCCACCATGATTTGACTCAGCTATGACCCATATGTCTTGCTTATCCATAAATGTCTTGACCTTTGAAGAGACTAACTGTACTGATTCCTTTCTTTCAGAACTTCCAGGTATCGAGAATGTTCACAGATCGAACGCAGACCGTAGCCTTTCGCTTATAAATCCCTAACTTTTGCCTGGATCGCCCTTTTCAGGTTTTCCATCCACCGGGATACCCATTTTTGCCAAAGTCGCCTTTTTAGATTTTCAACTTTGCGGGTGTACACATTTATTTTTACATTTTATCCCTAACTTTTGCCCGAACCTTTTCCTTTTTATGGCTCGCCGGGATGCCCCTTTTTTTGCTTGGATTTTCTTTTTATGTCCAGCGGGTCTCTTTTATGCGAAGTATTTTTTGACTACGTCTGCGTTCACAGGGGATGTAAAATCTTCGCCGTCCATAGTTGAAAGTAGTAAGGCTCCACCAGAGAAAACCTTTCCGACTACATACGGCCCTTCGTAGTTTGGAGTCCATTTGCCCCTGTGATCAGTCTGAGGAGGAAGGATCCTTTTCAAAACCAATTCGCCTGTCTGAAAACTCCGAGGACGCACTTTCTGGTCAAAGGCGTGCTTCATCCTACTCTGATACAAGCGTCCACGTGCGATGGCTGCCAATCTCTTTTCTTCAATAAGGTTCAACTGATCTAATCTGGAATGCACCCATTCAGCTTCATCAAGTTTCACATCTGCCAGAACTCTCAAAGACGGAATCCCGACCTCTAAGGGTAAAACTGCTTCCACACCATACACCAATGAGAAAGGGGTTGCCCCAGTTGACGTATGCACCGAAGTACGGTAACCATGTAGGGCGTAAGGTAACATCGCATGCCAGTCCTTATATGTTACCACCATCTTCTGCACAATCTTCTTGATATTCTTATTCACCGCCTCAACAACACCATTCATCTTTGGACGATACGGAGAAGAATTGTGATGCTCGATCTTGAAACTCTGACATAGTTCCTTCATCATCTTATTATTCAAATTCGAGCCATTATCAGTAATGATTCTCTCCGGGACCCCATAACGACAGATGATGTCCTTCTTTATAAACCGGGCTACCACTTGCTTGGTGACGTTGGCGTACGAGGCTGCCTCCACCCACTTTGTGAAATAGTCAATGGCAACCAAAATGAAACGATGCCCATTGGAAGCGGTGGGCTCAATCTTTCCAATCATATCTATGCCCCACATTGCAAAAGGCCAAGGAGATGACAAGACATTTAGAGGCGTAGGCGGTACATGCATCTTATCCGCATAAATCTGGCATTTATGGCACTTTCGGGCTTACTTGAAACAATCAGACTCCATAGTCATCCAGTAATATCCTTCCCTTAACAACTTTCTAGCCATGGTGTGTCCATTGGAATGAGTACCGAAAGAACCCTCGTGAACTTCCTCCATCAATGAGCCTGCCTTGTGTTCATCAACACAACGTAGCAAGACCATATCGAAGTTCCTCTTATATAACACATCATCCTTGTTCAGAAAGAAGTTTCCTGCCAACCTTCTCAGAGTCTTCTTATCCTTGGTGGAGGCACCCTCTGGATACTCATGTCTCTTCAGAAAGACCTTAATATCATGATACCATGGTTTGCCATCTGACACATCTTCAATTGCAAACACAAAAGCTGGTCTATCCAGATGCATGATTTTAATCGACGGAGTTTCATTCCATCGGTTCACCTTATACATGGATGCCAATGTCGCCAACGCATCAGCCATCTGATTCTCAGCTCGGGGCACATGATGAAAATCCACCCTATCAAAGAAAGGTAACAACCTTCTGGCATAGTTGTTATAAGGCACCAAATTCGCCTGACGGGTCTCCCATTCTCCTATAATCTGATTAACTACCAACGCGGAATCACCATAGACATCGAGGTTCTTAATTCTCAAATCAATTGCCTCCTCTAACCCCGTGATGCATGCTTCATACTTAGCCTCGTTGTTGGTACACACGAATGCTAACCGGGCAGTGAAAGGTATATGAAAACCCTTCGGGGTCGAAATGATTGCCCCAATTCCATTACCATATGAGTTGACAGCCCCATCAAAGATCATCTTCCACTGGGACCCAATCTCTGGTCCTTCGTCAGGCAGAGGTTCTTCATAATCTTTCATTTTTAGAAACATAACATGCTCGTCCGGAAACTCAAACTTCATAGGCTGATAATCCTCGACTGGATGTTCAGCCAAATATTCTGACAGAACACTTCCCTTAATGGACTTCTGAGAAACATACTGAATATCGTACTCTGTCAAAACCATCTGCCAACGGGTTATCCTTCCAGAAAGCGCTTGCTTCTCAAACACGTACTTAATCGGATCCGACTTCGAAATCAACAAGGTTGTGTGATTTAACATATACTGCCTTAGGCGCTTGGCTGCCCAAGCGAGTGCACAACATGTCTTTTCCAGCATAGAGTATCTTGATTCGCAATCAGTGAACTTCTTACTCAGGTAGTAAATGGCGTGCTCTTTCTTACCCGTCTCGTCGTGTTGACCGAGCACACAACCCATCGAATTCTCAAGAACCGTAAGGTACATAATCAACGGTCTCCCAGACACTGGTGGCATAAGGACTGGAGGTTCTTGCAAATACGTCTTTATCCTTTCAAACGCCTCTCGACAATTTTCATTCCACCTGACCTCCTGATCTTTCCTTAACAACTTGAAAATTGGTTCACAAGTGGCTGTCAGATGAGAGATAAACCTGGCAATGTAATTCAATCTCCCCAAGAAACCACGAACCTCTTTCTCTGTTCTTGGCTTAGGCATCTCCTGTATGGCTCTTATCTTTGCAGGATCAACCTCTATACCCCTTTCACTAACAATGAATCCCAGCAATTTACCAGACCTCACGCCGAAGGTGCACTTGCTCGGATTCAATCTCAATCTAAACTTCCTCAACCTTTCAAACAACTTCTAGAGGTTTACCAAGTGTTCTTCCTCTGTCTGTGACTTCGCAATCATGTCATCAACATAAACTTCAATCTCCTTGTGAATCATATCATGAAAGAGAGTCACCATCGCCCGCTGATAGGTTGCCCCAGCATTCTTCAATCCAAAGGGCATTACCTTGTAGCAAAATGTTCCCCACGGTGTTATGAACGTAGTTTTCTCCATGTCCTCTAGGGCCATTTTGATTTGGTTATACCCAGAGAAGCCATCCATGAAGGAAAACACAGAATATTGAGCAGTATTGTCCACTAACACGTCAATGTGGGGGAGCGGGAAATCATCCTTCGGGCTCGCCCTATTCAAATCTTGGTAATCAACACACATCCTGACCTTCCCATCCTTCTTAGGTACAGGTACAATATTAGCAACCCACGGAGGATAATTTGTCACAGCAAGAAATCCGGCGTCCAACTGTTTATGAACCTCCTCCTTGATCTTGACAGCCATATCTGGTTTCGTCCTTCTCAACTTCTGCTTGACTGGAGTGTAACCTTCTTTAAGCGGCAGCCGGTGTGAAACAATGTCCGTGTCAAGCCCAGGCATATCTTAGTAAGACCAGGCGAAGATATCCACGTACTCTCGAAGTAACTCAATCAGTCTTCCCTTAACGGTGTCTTCCAGGGCATCCCCAACCTTTACTTCTCGTTTAACATCCTCGGTTCCCAGATTAACAGTCTCAACTTCCTCCTGATGAGGTAGAATAACCCTTTCCTCTTGTTTCAGTAGCCTGGCTAATTCTTCTGGTAAGTCACAGTCTTCGTCAGTCTCTTCTTCGGCCTGATAGATGGGATTGTCGAAGTCATATCGAGCCATAGCTAAGTCATGGGTGGAATCTGAACAAAGGAACCTGCATGATGGATGTTTTATGTTCATTATGAACACAACAAACAAGAAAACACATTGCCATTTTGATGTGGGTTAATGCAAAAAGTAAAAAATAGAAAGACAGGGATCAAAATATTTGAATGAAAAAACGTCCTTTATTGATGATAAAAATAGCAAATAAAATATCCAAGCCCTACAAATAAATATCACTATGCCTTGGGCAGAGCGTATGACTCAACATAACAGAAAACAAAATAAATTACTCCGGGCGCGTCACTTGGATAACTTTCTCGGAGGACCAGTTGCCTAGACTCTGACCAGGAATCCAGGGACGGATCCATTCATCCATGTCACAATCACTATCTCCTTCATCCTCAATAGCATTGACTCTGTCGAAGAAAACACCGGCACTGGTGAAACAGACTGGACCATAGAACTTGGGAGGCTCTTCAGAATGCCTAGGTGGCTTATATCCCAGTCCATGAGTATCTTGCTTCCTTTGAACATCAATAACACTACCCCACTTCTGAGAACCACCAGCTTCAACTATAGCACGCGCCTCTTTGAAAGAGGACATTGGAACTTCTGGTTGTATGACGACTTCAGGTTGGGCAACCGCCTCAGGCTGACTGACTGCCTTTGGGGGTTCCTCGGGAATCTTCACCGCTTCAAAGGCTTGGTACAAAGTTTCCTGTATCTCACCATCTACCTCTACATACTTGAAGGTCGATAGGTGACTCACCATGATATCTTCTTCACCACAAACAGTCACAACGTGGCCGTCCACCATATACTTCAACTTCTGGTGCAGCGTAGAAGTTACTGCCCCAGCAACATGGATCCATGGGCGGCCCAACAAACAACTATAGGCAGGATGAATATCCATTATGTAGAAGGTGGTGTTGAAAATCTCAGGACCCACCTTGATCGGCAGAACTAACTCTCCAAAAACTGACCTCTTGGAGCCATCAAAAGCATGTACCACCAAGTCACTTGGTGGACAAATCAACCCACGAGTATCCAACTTCATCAAAGCCTTCTTTGGTAACACATTCAAAGACGGCCCAGTATCGACTAACACATGTGACATTAAGGAGCCACGACATTCCACTGAAATATGCAGAGCGTTGTTGTGATTCCTCCCAGCCGGAGTCAGATCTAAATCGGTGAAACCCAAAACATTACCAGCATTCACATGAGCCACAACCCCTTCTAACTGATTGACGGATATTTCCTGCGGTACATAAGCCATATTCAGAACCTTCAGCAATGCATTTCGGTGTGCCTCAGAGCACAACAGTAAGGATAGAATGGAAATCTTCGATGGAGTTTGGTGAAGTTGGTCAACAATCTTGTAATCACTTTTTCTGATCAACCTCATAAACTCTTCTACGTCTTCTGAGAAAGTATCCCCTCCTGGCTTCGTCATAGAGTTATTAGCTTCCTGCCTCTGTACGAACTCATCCATCATCTGTTTACCCTTGTCTTGTCTTGAACTGCCAGCTTGATTCTCGGACGGAACAAAGACCCTACCACTCCTAGTGATAGCCCCTGCTTCAACAAGATTTCCAACCCCTGTATTCACAGCTGATGTGTCTTCCAATTCCTGCTTCTTACCATTAACAAACACCTCGGCCTCATAGTTCCATGGGATGGCCTTGGTAGTCTCATACGGGACTGGTCTAGGAACAGTGATAGTGACCGGCGCTGGTCTCGCCGACGCTGATATAGTTATTGTCTTGAATGGAATTGTTATCGTGGCAACATCAATATCTCTGTCAGTAACATTACTCTGCTTGCAACCTCTGTCAAACTGTAATACCCCTTCGTTGATCAGCTTCTAAATACTTGCTTTTAATAACTCACAACCGCCTGGCTGCGACACACATTCTACACAACCTTCGTCACAACTGGGAAATACCCCTCCCTTCAACAGTCTTTCCTTCACTACACCCAAGGGAGTTTGGACTTGGTTCACATCTGAAATCAAACTCAAACCTTCACAGTCTTTAATAATAGCATTGACCTTCGGCCCACCGTGATTCGGCATCAGATTCTGATTCACATTTGGAACGTCATTAGAGAAATTGATGGCTTTGGAATCCACCAAATCTTGAACCTTATGGTTAAAAGCTTTACAGTTCTCAGTATGATGTCCGGGTGCCCCAGAATGAAACTCACAGTGGGCATTGGCGTCATAGCTGGGAGGTGGATTACCAGTAGGTGGAGCCAATGTTCTCGTCTGAATTAACTGCAGTTTTAATACGTGCTAGAATAATTGAGAGTAGGACATAGGTGGGGTGTCAAAATGCCTATCCCACCTATTCTGAGACTGTGATTGGTAAGGAGCCTGATTTTGTTGTTGAGACGCTGCTGGCTGCTGAGGTGCTGCCGGGATGGTTACAGAAGCCACCCGCTGATTGAAGTTATGATGAGGTCCATCTCTACCACGATATGATGACACAGAGTTTGTATCTCCCTCCTTCTTCTTGTAACCACTAGCATAAGGCTTCTTACTTCCTCTAGATGAGGACCCATCACCGCCTGATATTTTCCCTGCCTTAATTCTGCTTTCTACCATTTCTCCTACCAAGATCAAATCAGCAAACTTTCCAGTCATACACGGTACCAACTTTTCATAGTAATGACCCTGCAAGGTGACAATAAACATAGTTATCATTTCACGCTCCAACATGGGAGGCTGAACCCTAGCTGCCTGTTCACGCCACCTATGAGCGTACTCCTTGAAACTCTCATTGTTCTTCTGTGACAGATTCTGTAGCTGTGTTCTGTTCGGAGACATGTCAGTGTTATATTGGTAGTGTCTAATGAATGCCCCAGCCAGATCTCTCCAACTACGCACATCCTTCCTCTCTAGTTGCATGTACCACTCCAGGGATGCCCCAAATAGGCTATCCTGGAAACAGTGCATCATCAGCTTCTCATTCTTCGCATGCGCAACCATCTTACTTACGTATGCTCTCACGTGGGTCCTTGGACAAGTCATACCATTATACTTCTCGAAAGTGGGAGTCTGAAACTTGTGCGGAATAACGGAGCCTGGAACCAGCCCCAAATCCTCTAGATCCATTCCCACAGAATCCTGATTCACAACACCCCTTAGTTGTTCCTCAATCAACCTGATTCTCTGATCATTGTCAATCTGGGGACCAGCATCCCCACCTGGCAGAGAAAATGCATCATCTTGAACATCATCATACTGACGACCCTGAACTGCGCCAACACCAGTACCACCTCCCCCAGCATTTTCAGCTCCGCCCAGAGGAATCACAACACCAGAAACAGGAACACCTCTGCCAGTAGGACCATTCTGACCATTACCAGTAACACCAGTCTGAAGTCCTCCATGAAGGACACCATCATCATCAACCCTCGCAATTAGTGGCTGAACGAGAGTCCTCAACTGCTCTTGTCCCTGAGCAACCCCTTGCATTAATTCCATGTATTGGTTTATGCGAGTCTGCATCTCAATGATCTCATTCTGTAGTTGATCCATGAGTCTCTTCCGATTCTGTCTAGTAGGATACCGGTGAATGTGCTGATCTGCAATTCTGAGATGAGAAAAAGATAAGAATACCGGAGATAAACACCTGTCATGAAAAATGATTATGCACAATGATTATGAATATGCAAATGCAAATGAACATGTTTGAATATTAGCAGAGCGATCCACCCCTTGATTCCAGTTTAATAACAAGATAGAACATAACTTCTGCTCATATATTAAGAAAGCCGGAGGAAAACCAAATGTCGACAATCACGAATCCAAGATACAAATCTGAACACATAAATCATAGAGGTCCCAACCAACAAGCTTGGTGGTGATCCCAATACAATAAAAGAGAAAAGAAAACTAAGGCATATCATCAAAGTCTACTAGTGTCAATCCCCCCATCCATTATGCTTTCTGCACCAGTCTTGAATCTACTTGAACAGCTTTCTGGTATCGGGATGCTTCGGCCTCTGAATTAGCCCTTGAATGAGAAGGTCTCTCCTGTGTATGATCCCATCCAAGTATCGGCAATGTAACTCCCAAGCGTCTTCTCCAGTAGCACCATCCATGCTAGGACCCTCATGTCTAGGTTTCTTCACTTCAGCTTGGACTTTCAGTTCTTCCATGGAGGCTATGGCTTCATTGAGTCGACCCTCGACTACTTGTCTCTTGAATATCCCTGATAAGATCTCAGCGTCTTTCTTCCTGAGCGTCGACTTCAACTGATCAATCTTAGCTAGGTAGTCGTCTTCCTTTCTTTTATTCTCGGCCATGGCAGTTTCTTGGTGATCATTGAACCTGTGGATTTTCAGCAAAGCCTTGTCTAATTCCTCTTTCTTAGATTCGAGAACCTTACTGATACCATCCAAAGCTTCCTTCATCTTTTGTCTGGATGTGACCATGTCCGCTAGCTCTTTTTCCGCCTTAGCAAGGAGCTCTGTCTTCAACTTGGCGGTATGAATAGCTTCACCCCGCTCATGCTTCCACCGATAAATCTCTCTTTTTAGCTCACTATTTTCTTCCCGCAGTCTTTCCTTTTCAGCCCACAACTTATCAAACTTCTCTATCTCAACTGTTGTAGGAGGCTCGATCACCAAAGGATACGAAGGTGGTTCCACTGGGAAGGGAAGAAGCTCCTCTTCTGCTCTCTTCTTAATCCACTCTTTATAGGAAGAAAAAGCCCAGTTATTGCATTTTCCGAACGAAGTTTTACCCTTCTTGGTCACCTGTTTCCAAGCATTCACAATTTCCCTCATCATCTCTTGATCCTCAATACCATTAAAGAATAAGGACTCTCTGATGTCTCTCTCGTCAGGTGGACCTTTCAAAGGATAACCAAACTGCCTGATAACAAGGGAAGGATTATAGTTAATTCCACCTTTTCTCCCTATCAAGGGTACATTAGGGAATTCTCCGCACTTGTAAATAATCTCCATTCCTAGCAAATCATGATTGATCCAAACAATGTTGTCAGCAGTCAGGCCCATAACCCTCTTTGACCATTTCAGAGAATCTTTCGTATCAACGAAAGCGCCAGATTCGGGGAGACGACTCAGAAACCAAGTAGATAAGAGTGGTGCACAACAACTCACAGTTTTTCCGCGCCTATTCTCATTCGTATAGTGGACTGAGTGATACACATCACCTAGCAAGGTAGGTATAGGATTCTTCGCAATAAAGATTCTGACGGCGTGCATATCCACCAGATCAGGAATATTCGGAAACAGAACAATCCCATAGATACACATAGCCAGAATAGCTTGGAAAGCAGTCCAATTCTTCTCTTTGACATGTATGCAAGCTTGGTTAAATAAGAACTTCAATAAGAAACCCTTAACTCCTTGTTTTTCTTCAATATTACTGTTCAGAATGGATTCACTAATATGAAGAGCAACAACTATTTCTTTTACCCCGGGGTGTTCTTCAGAAAAGAAAACTATATCATGCCTGATAGGGATTCCCAAAATAAATGAGAACTCCTCCAACGTTGGGGCCAAGATGTAGTCTGGGAAAGTGAAGCAACGCAAGGACGGATCATAAAACTGAAGAAGTGTATGAATGGCATCCTTCTCATACTTGGAAATATTATAAACAAACTTCAAAAGTCTCCCATACATTCCACTGAACTCTGTACGAACTCCGGGACCAGCCATATTAATCAACTTGTGAATCAATGTCAAAGTCGGATCTGGGAACGAATAGGCAACAGTCTTCTTTCTCTGGACATCCATGCTGAAGTAACCTCAGAAAACCGGAATCAAGAGTAAGATGCAAGCCCTGAAAAATTTCAAATGTGTTAGAATGCAAGAAAATGATATGCTCATGCAAACATGGGGTCAAGGCACACTGCTGGATGTGCTGTACTGTTAGTTGAGCGAGAACCACAACCCCAAAAACCAGAATTCTGAACCACTGAGATAACCAGGAACCCAAATAATTAGGCATTGATGAAAAATCCAGGAAACCGGGTAGGTTGAAGGTCTCGGTTACCTGCAAACCTGCAAACACCCATCCCCTCTCACGTGTGGGTACTAGGATGTTCAGTATCCCGGGATCTCAGGTCGAGAAACGATGATACGTTCACCATTTATGGTTTGGCATCATCATCAATCGAGGAGGCCTCAACTGATTCTCCAAAGCGGAAGGGCCTCAGCTTTGGCACCGAGGTCGAGAAACAATAGTACATTCATCCCTCAGGGTACAGTACTATCGTCAATCGAGGAGTGCCTCCCCTGATTCTCTTCAAAAAGTAGGGGCCATCATATGCGAGTTCCAAAGCGGGCCCTCGGGTGCGAATGGGTTTGCCACAGGATGTGGTCTGCCACTATCACCACTAAAGAGGGATATTTCCACTAAGGTCCTCGATGATCGGTCACCAGAGTCGACAGCTCTCTAGATCAACACCCCAACATGCACAAGACATACACGTTAGAATGCGTCCCAAGATAGCCTCATCTGGTTGTGAATTTTGTGAACACACAAACGTACCAAGCTTAAGGCTCGTGCGCAATACACTTTATCCTTATTAAGTGTTTTCAAGATGTTTTGAGATGAGAAGAGGGACTCAAAAGAAAAGAAAAACACTACGGGGAAAATCTATCCTAATGTTATCAGCAAAGATGGCTCTAAGGGGAGGTTTGGGGGGAGACTATCCTATGGAATTTAGTCCTAATGTTATCATGCAAAGGATTGAAAGCCTAATGTCTCTCATACCTCAAACTTAATCGGAAATTAAGTCGAGCTACGAATCCTAAGGGATCATGTCATCAGACAAGTAAACACATGATGAATCAATCACAAAATGAGATGAAAGCAACTAAGGAGTAAACAATGTCAGTTAACAATAATATCACACAATCATAATAAGAAAGAGGAAGCTTTAGCCGAGGGGTCATATCAACCGAGGCAAACACGCTAGGTGTCAGAAGTAGGGGTGCTCACCCAATGGTATCAAGAACCATGGAGAGCAGAGTAAGAAAGGGGAAGATGTGAATCAGATCACATAAGCATCAACATTGGTCAATGCGAGCTATAGACAAGGTGTGGGGGTTTGATTGTTAAACCCTCATTCCACTTGACTGACGCGATAACAAGAGTAGGTAATGTTCAAAGCTTTAATCATGTAATGAGAGCTAAGAACGACTCAACTAGAATAACGGGGGTCGATTGCGAACTCTACCTTCCGTCAATTGCCTCCTTGGAGGTCTTACAAGGGGAAACGGGGAATGGGATGCCTCTTTGGAGGTCTTTAGGCACAATATTAAACAAGCACAATCATGGCCTCACTTGAGGACTTTTCCAGAATGCCGACCAAAGAAAGGAACGGACTTCCAAGCATGTATCTCTATTCCTACTTCTCATGGCATCGAAAGCATTATGCGCGGAATGAGATAAAAGGGAAAAGAAACTATACCAAACAGATAACAATCCGTAGCAAAAGCAAATAAAGTAAGAAACTATACCAAACAGATAACAATCCGTAGCAAAAGCAAGGAAACTATACCAAAGCAAGTCAGAAATCGTATATCCGACATAAGCGTCAAAGCATGGTCGGTGTAAAAATAAATCACAACCGGCATGTGGTGTGTATCGGACACAACCACCCAATCAGACAGTACACCTGCAAGAAACGCAATCCAGACACAATACCACAAATACATATGCACGTCTCAAGAATGAGAGACAAAGAGAAAGCGCATCGGACGCGAAGTAGTATCCAACAAATAAAGTGGAACACCCAGCGGATAAGCACCATTGGAGACTCTTTCAGAAAAATTCCTTGCACACAAGTTAGTAATAACAAGCAAACGCAACTTTCGTATCACAATATCAAATCAAGAAATCGCACGAAAAGTGACAATGGTTATGTCAAAACACAATATGTACATGGAGTCAATCCGAAATAAGCGAACATGAATGCGATAGTACACAAATCACTAAGTAAACATGAATATGCATCAAGTAGCAATTAGTATGCAAAGTACATCACAAACGGAGGCAAATAACACGAAATCGGAAAATAAGCGTTAAAAATCACCGACTCGGAATTGAACGAAAATCGCACGGTTGACCGCAAACGTGCCAACGGACTCAAAAACGAACTCGGTTTGAATTAATTCCGCTTGGAAGTGGGATTTTTAGGCCAATTTCGTCGGATGGCAGTAGGGAAACGGTAAAAAAAAGTTGTCCGAAATCGACCAAAAAGTCCACCAACAGCTCCGGAATCATCAAGAAAGTCAAGTTACTTTATTCGCATTCGCAAAAACATGCTACAGTTAGGAAGTTATGACCAAAATGAGCTAGCATCAAGTATTAAAACCAAATTCAAGAATTGACATAATTTCATTCGATTCAAGCTCTTCGCTTGCAAAAATGAAATAATCCATGCTTTGAATCGAATAGAAATTATATTAACTCATGAATTGCACAAGAATTAGTAAATGAACACAAACATCGACACTTACATTAAATCAACAAAACCACGCCGGTAGCACTATTCTCAAGTTTCAAAACTAAATATCATTCAACAACTAATTATCCGGAATCAAAATCCAACTCTTGGAAAGTGAACAACATCACAACCATTAATATTGAAACTATAATTCGATTCAAGAATCACAAAGAATTCACGAAATAACTATCCAATTCCGGATTTAATCATATTTCACCAATTCAAGAATCAATTCACAAATTAATCCACCAATGCAAAGCTTAATCCAAAGTTTGATTCACAATTTTATCACAAGAAAATTAAGTTCAACAATATAATCTCAATTCACAATCAACTATCAATTAAATCCTAATTCACCCAATTCAACAATTATTCAAGAATTAAAGTGAAGAATTATTACCAGAAAGTGAATCTGAGGAAGAATTGATGGAATCCGAAGAGAAACGTCGGAAGAGAACGGAGAAGACGCTCGAAAACTCAGCGACGGAGGAAGGAATCCGCGGTGGCGCTCGCGGTTGAGGAGGGTGGCCGGAAATCGCGGCGGTAGTCTGGCCAAGGGAGATCGGATCGGAAGAGATCTTGAGATATTTGGAAATTTGCCTTTGAATGTCCTTGAAGATTGGCGAACTTGATGAATGTTCTTGAGAAAATATGAAAACCTTGTTGTTTGATCCTTGAGAGAAATTTAGTTTTGAATTTTGAGTGTTTGTGAATTATGAATCAGGGTTTTGTGAAAATGAGAGAATTTTGAATATATAGTGTGATAAAAAACAAAGATAAACGGTAAAATTCCAACTTGTCGGCAGCTTAAGCAAAAATAACACCTTGCCCGGTACAAAATTTCGACTCTGAGCCTCTTAAGAAATTGTCCGCGTCTGAGTCACGGACGCAACGCAAAAAGAACGGACGTTATTCGATCAAAATTGAATGAGTTCGATACGCTTAAGCTGCAGGACGTCACTGAATAAGTTGTTTTTTTCAGCTTATTTGGTGTCTGCTACTCGAAAATGTGACGAGGTCAACCTCTTCGGAGCACAATCTCGACTCGACTTTGTCAGTACAGTTGTAGGACTATGAGTCAGTGACCTCGTGTCAAAAGATGAGCGCGGTCGGACAAAAAACGAGTGAGATATGAATTTTCCCGTGAAACAACTTTCAGCCTTTTTCTTCGGTTCAGCACTTCCGTTTTGTGAAATAAACCAAAACGATGATCTTCGAAGCATCGTTCGAACTCGAGCTTGTCTTCAATCTTAAAGAGCACAAAATTTGTGAACCGTAGCTTCGAGAACGGACACAATCCAATAAAAATTGACCGAGTTATGAATTTTCCAATATCTGACAGACAGCGAATTGTTCCAAAGAATTCGTCCAGTAATTCGCACTTTCGGGGTTCTTCCGCTTGGACCTGACTCATACTGAACTTACGTCACGAAGATGGCATCGAAACGGAATTTTAGGCACCGGAACGGCATCAATCCGATAAACGAGCTGAGAGTTATGAAATTTTTTAGTGTCCGAAATACACCGGTTCAGCACTAGTTTTCACTGTTTTTTGCACTGTATTGACTCTGAAAACTCGCGTGTTCGGAGATCTTCCTCAAAGAATCAGCCCTCGGTCCAAACACAAAAGTTGCAAATAATTTCAATATGGAACTTTTTGGCATAGGAATAGCTCAGAAATGATGATCCAATCAGAAGTTAAGCCCTTTTGAATACCACTTACGCAATTATCCAGCGAAACCGAAATTCCAGAAACAAATAATTCCCACCACTTTCCTTGATGAATTGACTTCCGAGCCGAACATAAAAGTTGTAGAGAATACCAAGATGGTTCTAACTGTTGAATATCCAGCCAAAACGAGTTCCAGAGCAAGAGTTATGAATTTTGCAAATTTGCACAACAAACTAATTTTCTGCTCAAACTGTTCTGAATCGGCTGAAAACTTCGACTTCCTCTGAGATTCTTGACATGAAAAAAATTATGTTTGACAAGAGCTTTGCTGACCTGTTGATTACGTAACCCGGAGAAATACTTTGCGCATATGTCGCGTGACGAAATAAACGTCTGTTGCAACCTGACGATGTCTGAACAGAGAACTTTGATCCCATAACCACATAGCCAAATGATATGCATGTATGTACCCGATGACCTAGCTAAAATGCATATGAAGCACAAGCCACTTGAGTTAGAAAACTGAAGGAAAATTTTGGGGTGCAACACCTATGCAAGTCAATCCTAGCGCTAGTCTATTTTATTTCACTGGGTGTTTATATTTGTGCATTATTTGTTGTATATTACTGTATTTTACTGCATTTATCGCATTTGATTATTGTTATCGTATTGCTCTGTTGTTGTTGTGCTGTTGGGTGGGTTGGATTGATGAGAGATAAGCCCAATACCCAGGCTTGAGTATACACTTAGGATTAGAGTGGAAAGTAGTGTGACTTGTGTGGCGTCTGGCCAGACTTAGTGTACACGAAATCCACATTCAGACGAGGTTTTCTTTAGAGATGTTCTATCCTACGCATTGGTAAAGACGATAGGATGTTGACTTAGAGAGCTTATGACTCTGGAGACCGTTCATGGGAAGTCAATTGAGGCCTCCTCGATTGATGATGATGCCAAACCAGAAATGGTGACCGTATCATCATTTCTCGACCTGAGAGCTCGTGATACTGAGGACCTTCTAGGATGCCGTATCCAAGACTAGATGGGGATGGGTTTTGCAGGATACCATGACCTTCAACCTACCTGGTTTTCTAGTTTTCTTATCTGTGTGAACTTATCAGCATGGTATTTTGGTATTCTGATTATTCGAATATTCTGGTATTCCGGTATTCTCTTCAGTGCAGAATTTTGAGCCTATTCCGTCAGCAGCGCATCAGTTATACATAAGTTACGAAAACTTTGATCCCATGTCTACTACATTGCATTTGCATACGCATCTGCATCATTTTGCATATCATTCTTCAATCGGTCAGAACTCTTATCCCGCCTTTGTCCTTGACCAGCCTGTTGATTCCCCGGTACTCGTTCTGAATAAGTGGTGACTGTTGGAAGACGACAAAGTGTTAGAAGCAAGATCAAGCAGTGTTGAGAAGTAAGGTTAGGTTGGAAGCTTTTGGTAGCTATATCAAGGGACAACCTTCAGAATATTGATCTCCCGCCAGGTTTTACTGTGACGACTATTCCATTATATGGTGTTCTCCCTGATGAGGATCTTCCACAAGTGAACAATCTTACTCAAGCTCAATCTGTGCAGCTCTCTATCGAGAATCATAATTTACATGAACAGTCTATTGTCCGAAGTGGACATTCGTCCTCTCTTGATACTAAGGACTATCAGAGTCTTGCAGTCTCTATGCCGAATTCCCAAAGGGAGGTCCCAGTGATGAAAACTAAGGACTCGAGAGCTCTTGAGTTTACTGAAAGATATCGTGTGTTGGATGAGAAACTCAAAGCCTTGGAAGTTCAAGATACTTTTGGTCTCGATGCTTCAAATATGTGCCTGGTACCCGACCTAGTGTTACCTCCAAGTTTCAAAGCACCGAGGTTTGAGAAATACAAGGGGGATAGTTGCCCAAGGCATCATTTGGTGATGTTTTGCAGAAGAATGACTTCGTATGTTCACAATGATAAGCTAATGATCCACTATTTTCGGGACAGTTTGAGTGGAGCATCACTGAGTTGGTATATGTTGTTAGAGAGTGGTCACATTCGATCATGGTTGGACTTAGCCAGAGCTTTTCTGAAACAGTATGAATATAATCTTGACATGGCTCCCAGTCGCATGCAGTTGGAAAACTTGTCTCAAGAGAACAACGAATCCTTCAGAGGGTATGCTCAGCGATGGAGAGAATTCGCTTCCAAAGTGCAACCACCGCTTCTAGATAGAGAATTGGTTGACCTATTCATGGATACTTTGCAAGGACCCTACCTGGATAAAATGATTGGTAGTGGGACATCAAACTTCTCTTATTTGGTGATAATTAGGGAACGTATTGAGAGTGGCTTAAAGAGTGGAAAAATTCAGGATGTCTCAAGCAGTCAGGCTAATGAAATTGAATCCCTCAGCAACTCCCAAGGGGAAGAAGAGGATGTAATCAACGCAGTTATGGTAGATGTCGAGTATTCTCGGGGTGCACCGATGAAATCTTTTGGTTCTTCATCTTTTCAGCAGTCATTTCCTAGGGCACCATGCCAGAAACCTTGGGTTGCTCCTCATGCAAATCAACGAGCCCATGGCCGAGGTTATCAAAATCAGCTCCAGAATCAGAATAGGCCTCGCAACAACTTGGAAAGAAGGAATGCTCCTCTTCATCCAGTGCCTATGTCGTACAATCAACTTTTGCCACATCTAGTTCGAAACTCATTGGTAGAGCCCAAGACTCTAAAGCCTGTTCCAAAACCTTACCCTCCCGAGTACAATCCCCATGTACAGTGTGGATATCATGGAGGATCCATGGGGCATTCAACTGAAGATTGCAAAGCATTCCAAGCCAAGGTACAACAGTTGATTGACAAGGGGTACATATCCTTTCCAGAGGGAAATTTGGTGGTGCATGTCAACCTCTCATCTATTTGAGTTTGAGGACTTCAAGCGTCATCTCCTAAAGCCAGTGGTTCAGACAGGAAGACATCCTCAACATTGGCAGTCCTTGGGAACTTTTATCATTTGCATTTGTAGTTTCTTTCCTGTTAATTGCTACTTGTTTTTAAACATTGTTGTCTTGAATGGTAATATTAATGAAGTGATCATGCGTTTTCGAAATTAATCATGTCGCATTTGCTCATTTTTATTAATTTATATTAAAAACAAAAAATACATCCATGTTTCTCCCGTTCACTTTGCTTTATCACTGTTGTTTTAGCAAAAACATGAGGGAGGATGACGAAAACTTACCCATAATTGTTTGTATGCTTTCAGATAAAATCATGTTGATGATGTACAAGCATTGTTTCAAATCCCCTAAACACTGAAGATATAAGGGAGATAGACCCTCGTCAACCCCTTTGAGCCTAGAAGTAGGAGTTTCTCTTCGTTAAAAAAAACCTCACATGTAAACTGGGGCAGGGTAGTTGTCAGTTAATTTGACCATGCGTTCAGATTTCAAAAAGAAAAAGAGGAGTGTCCCCATTCGAGGATCAATCACATCCTTTCCCTCTCAAGAGGACATACCTCACCAACCGCAATGGTTATCCCTCATTGCAAAGATCGAGACAGTTACAACCCTTTCGAAGAAATCAAGACAAACCAGTGTCACACGACTTGTTCGAAAGAAAAAGAATAAAAGAAAGAAAGCCCGCTAAGTCGAAAAATTAAAAGCAAGTGACTTAGGCAAAAATTAGGGCATCCCGCTGGACTTCAAAATCGAAAAAAAATTCAAAAGAATTAGTCCAGGCAGAAGTTAGGAAACAAAAAAAATGAAGGAATAAAAAGCGAAAGAAATGATCAAAAGTAAAATCCTCGAGCAGGAACAAAGTCGTGTGACTACAGACACCAAAGACGAAAGGGGTGATTGTCACTCTGAAAACCTTGTGAGTTCCTTAACCATCACTCATGCCATTCAATAAACTTTTTGAAAGGTGAGCGCTTGAGCCAAGTTAGTTGAACGTAGGAATAGAGATCATCACGAAGAAGGGGTGGGTAATAGTCAAACTTTGAGCCTTTCATCCTTTGTTTCAATAACTGTGAACCAGACCATGATTCAACCCTCAAAAGACCTAATTGAGGCAGGGTCTATTCTGAAGGCATACTGCAGCAAGGTTGCGTAAACTGACTCCTACAAGATTTGTTAATCTTCTTCTTACCATATTTTCAATAGCTAAATCAGCATTGCGTCTGGACTAATGGTCCATTCGCCACACACTATCACATCATTCTAATAATGATTGATTTTTTAGAATATGCATAAGCATCAGATTAAAATTTCCATTTGTGAACGAATAGATTTAATTGCAAGTCAGTAATTGACACTGTGGAAATTCCAACAGGGAGAAATCGAACAAAACTGGATCATTAAGCAAAGTTGATTAGAGTCGGGTGTACTTTGTAGCCTTATGGATCAGGAGTATTGACATCCAATGGGTATAGAATCAGTCAGTCAGAGGCAAATCCCCAAGCACCAGTTGATTATGGGGCAAATCATTCGGGAATCGATTGATCAGAAGTGAATCATATCGAGACTCTACCAGCCAGGGGCAGGTCACCCAAAGGTTCTTTGATTAAGTGCAAATTTATCTGGTGTTCAGTCAGCACAAGTTAAGTAGCTTCAATGCTCATTCAGGGGCAAGCTACTTCAAGAGTACATGAAGCCTACCGCTCCAAGAGTTGGTTAATCAAGGACAAATCCTTTCATGACTCAGATTCTAGGGCAAGCCATCTCGAGGCCATCTCATGGTTCAATTGCTTCCAACTTCCTTTCAAGGGAAATCTCTTCAAAGAACCACCAGACTGGGGCAAGTTGAACTACACTGGGGCAGAACCTTTCATTGCTTTCAAAGCTACTCAAATAAATTCTATTTTGTCAATAATTGTTGAGTTCAAGACAAGTGTTGGGGAATCATGTCATCACCTTATTAGATAACCTTAGCCTTCTGAATAAGCCTTACTACCAGAGACCTTCCTTCCATCACTGGGAATCTTCATATCCTTGCACTCTATCATTGGGTTTCATCCCACAGTCTAAATCTGTCATAAAAATTGTGTAACCTAAATCACTTTTAAACATGTTCCCGTCTGGCAAATCATCTCAAGATACCAGTTCTCGTCTAGTGGGCAGTTCCTTTAACCAGTTCCCTTCTGGTAAACACCATTTCAAAGTCCAGTTCTTGCCTGGAAAACCACAAAATCAGTTCTCGTCTGATACAAAAACAAGAAGTCAGTTCTCGTCTGATAACTTAACCTTTTGTCACCAGTTCTCGTCTGGTGGTCTACCCTTTTAAAAACCAGTTCTCGTCTGGTCGTTCACCTTCAAAGTCCAATTTCATTGACAACCAAGAATAAAGTCCCTAGAAATCTAATCACCATCAATTTGGTTCTACACCTAACCACATCCGAACTTTATTTGGCACAATCATTCCCAGTGGCTCACGTATCTTCACACCCCCCCCCCCCCCCCCCGCATAAGGTTTGTTTGACCTTTCTTCTTCCTAGTAGAGTTTCTCTCCCCGACGGAGATTATCAAAGTTTTATCATCCTCAGCAAAGCATACTCTACCCAGCAAGAGTGAATAGGATTGTTTTCCCCCAGTCAGATTGGTTTATTACTCATCAACGAGTGTTCATAAGCCACCTGTACCAGACAGGACAACGTTGCATCTCCGGTATAAGATTTGTTGGGTATCTTTCCCGGGCGAAGATTTTATTTTCCCCACAGATTCTTGGTATCTAATTTCCTCGTCAGATCAGGAGGTGTAATTTCTCCAGCAATAGTGTGCTCTTATCCCCAGCAGGGTAAGGTTAAAAGATATTTCCCCAACAGTAGGGTAAGCTCAATGATATTCCCAAGCAGGTTTGGTAACATTGACTTCTCTCCCCAAGCAGAGTTTGGTGTTGACACCCTCGATAAGTTAATCAATAGCGGTCGACATCCCTGACAGATTCCAAGCCCAATTGTTATTGGCACTTTTTTGTATCAGATTCTTGGGACGATTCCCCAGCAAGTGTTATTCATAACTCCCGGCAGAGGGGAAGTTTCTCTTTGGGTTTTATCTTCAGCAAAGGTTATTTGTAACCCCCAACAGAGGGGAAGTTCTCTTTGGGTTTCATCTTCAGCAGAGGTTGGATCAGGAAAGTCATTCAGTGTGACTTCCTCGGCAGGGTTTATGACCCAAAGGACAATTCAGTTTGTCATCCCCGGTGGGGTGGCCTTCATTTTCAACGTTTATTTTGCTGAAGTGTTTCTTTTGCATTGCATAAGAACCATTTGCACTGCATCCTCCCAAATGTGTAGCATTTCCATTTCGTATGGAGCATTACGCCATAAAAATTCAAACATATGCATCCGAAGCATAAGCCATGTTTAATGTCGTCTTTTCCAGACGTTTTTCTCAACAGAAAGTGATGTATTTCAGGAGATTCAATCTTACTTGGTCCCTGTTGAAGTTGACGGTGAGTTCGTCCATCATGCTTGTACTCCCCTTTAGAGTTGTCTGTTTAGATTTCTCTTTTCCCCAGCAGAGTCATCTTTATAGATCTGTTGATTCTACTAACTTTGGGATCTGATTCCGCCTTCGTGTCGGCCTTCCTTTTGAAAATCCATCTTGTGATGGTAACCTCTGGTTGTGAGTCCGCCTTCGTGTCATCCTACCTTGATGTTTGGGATCTGAGTCCGCCTTCGTGTCGGCCTTCCTTTTGAAAATCCATCTTGTGATGGTAACCTCTAGTTGTGAGTTCACCCTCGTGTCGGCCTACCTTGGTGTTTGGGATCTGAGTCCGCCTTCGTGACAGCCTTCCTTTTGAAAATCTATCTTGTGATGGCAACCTCTGGTTGTGAGTCCTCCTTCGTGTTGACCTTCCTTTTGAAAATTCATCTTATGATGGTAACCTCTGGTTGTGAGTCTTCCTTCGTATCGGCCTACTTTGGTGTTTGGGATCTGAGTCCGCCTTCGTGTTAACCTTCATTTTGAAAATTCATCTTATGATGGTAACCTCTGGTTGTGAGTCTGCCTTCGTATCGGCCTACTTTGGTGTTTGGGATTTGAGTCCGCCTTCGTGTTGGCCTTCCTTTTGAAAATCCATCTTGTGATGGTAAGCTCTGGTTGTGAGTCTGCTTTCGTGTCAGCCTACCTTGGTGTTTGGGATCTGAGTCTGCCTTCGTGTCAGCCTTCCTTTTGAAAATCCATCTTGTGATGGTAACCTCTAGTTGTGAGTCCGCCTTCGTGTCGGCTTACCTTGGTGTTTGGGATCTGAGCCCGCCTTCGTGTCGGCCTTCCTTTTGAAAATCCATCTTATGATGGTAACCTCTGATTGTGAGTCCGCATTCGTGTCGGCCTACCTTGGTGTTTGGGATCTGAGTCTGCCTTCGTGTCGGCCTTCCTTTTGAAAATCCATCTTATGATGGTAACCTCTGTTAGTGAGTCTACCTTCGTGTCGGCCTACCTTGGTGTTTGGGATCTGAGTTTGCCTTCGTGTCGGCCTTCCTTTTGAAAATCCATCTTGTGATGGTAACCTCTGATTGTGAGTCTGCCTTCGTGTCGGCCTACCTTGGTGTTTGGGATCTGAGTCCTCCTTCGTGTCGGCCTTCCTTTTCAAAATCCATCTTGTGATGGTAACCTCTGGTTGTGAGTCCGCCTTCGTGTCGGCCTACCTTGGTGTTTGGGATCTGAGTCTGCCTTCGTGTCGGCCTTCCTTTTGAAAATCCATCTTGTGATGGTAACCTCTGGTTGTGAGCCCGCCTTCGTGTCAGCCTACCTTGGTGTTTGGGATCTAAGTCCGCCTTCGTGTCGGCCTTCCTTTTGAAAATCCATCTTGTGATGGTAACCTCTGGTTGTGAGCCCGCTTTCGTGTCGGCCTACCTTAGTGTTTGGGATCTGAGTCCACCTTCGTGTCGGCCTTCCTTTTGAAAATCCATCTTGTGATGGTAACCTCTGTTTGTGAGTCCGCCTTCATATCGGCCTACCTTGGTGTTTGGTATCTGAGTCTGCCTTCGTGTCGGCCTTCCTTTTGAAAATCCATCTTATGATGGTAACCTCTGTTAGTGAGTCTGCCTTCGTGTCGGCCTACCTTGGTGTTTGGGATCTGAGTTTGCCTTCGTGTCGGCCTTCCTTTTGAAAATCCATCTTGTGATGGTAACCTCTGATTATGAGTCTGCCTTCGTGTCGGCCTACCTTGGTGTTTGGGATCTGAGTCCTCCTTCGTGTCGGCCTTCCTTTTGAAAATCCATCTTGTGATGGTAACCTCTGGTTGTGAGTCCGCCTTCGTGTCGGCCTACCTTGGTGTTTGGGATCTGAGTCTGCCTTCGTGTCAGCCTTCCTTTTGAAAATCCGTGTTGTGATGGTAACCTCTAGTTGTGAGCCCGCCTTCGTGTCGGCCTACCTTGGTGTTTGGGATCTAAGTTCGCCTTCGTGTCGGCATTCCTTTTCAAGTCCACTTTCGAATGGCATCCCCACTTTGAGTATATCTTCGGTTGGCAAACACTCTCTAATATATTTCCCCACAGGTTAAAAATTTTAGTGTTCTTTTGGTATTCAATCTCCGTGTATCCTGAATGTCTGAAAGCCGTTGTTGTCATTCCTTCAGGACCAGGTCGATTGAACAGGGGCAGCTGTAACACCCCAAAATTTGCCCTCCTTTTTCTAACACTAACCGGCTTATGTTTCATTTCATTAGCATTTGTACATATCATTGTTTCTAAGGATGGGATCAAGGTGTGTTTGCCTATCCCAAGAGGAGATGATGTTTTTCAGAGGTTCAAGCAAGAGATCTTGTGTGCAGAAGGGATTTCTGTTCAAGGCAATAGAGGAAGAGATGGCCTCAATACCACACACTAGTGCAGAAAGAGTAATTTACACCCTTTTTTTTTACATTTTACACCCGTTTTTAGAGGGTGTGAATTCAACGGGTGAGAAATGTCTGACTAATTTACGCCCGTTTTAAAATGGGTGTAAATAAATGTTATATTACACTATTTTTTTTGTTGAAATCGGGTGTAAATGTTTATATATATACATTTATAGATGGTATATTACACCCTGTTTTATAGAAATCGGGTGTAAATATTTACATGTATACATTTATAGATGTATATTACACCCTTTTTTTTGTTTAAAATGGGTGTATACATATGTAATATTACACCCTATTTTAGAAAACAGGTATAAAATTTTAAATAATTGCCTTTAAATTAAACATACTTACTCCCCATTTGATAACAATCGGGTGTAAAATGAGCAATATTTACTTTGGATATTGACAAATTTACACCCTATTTTCTTTAAATAGAGTGTAAAAATATGATATATTACACCCGATTTTACCTTGGATGTTGACAAATTTACACCCTATTTTACCATGGATGTTGACAAATTTGCACCCTGTTTTTATGATATACTACACCAGATTTTACCATAGATGTTGACAAGTTTACACCCTATTTTCTTTAAATAGAACATGATTGTTTTATTTTCATAATTATATTATATTTAATTTGATTTAAACCTATTGCATTTAATCAAATATTTTTGTATACATCTAAATATTCGGTAAACAAAAAGAACAACCAAAACAAACATATAATTCATGTAATTCTCACTAAATCAAATGAATTCCATTTTCTATTCAATTAGACCTATTTCCACAATGACAAAACCAGCATAATTTTCAACTATAAATAGTGTGCTATTGTTGTTGTTGATACAAGAAAGATTGTTGTTGGTTGGACATAGCTGCCATTTGAACTGGAGGTGGAGCAACCATTCTATTAGAGGCAAAAAATTGATTGTGCATTGCAGGTTGCATCATGCCTTCCGCCAGTGCTTACTCCCATGGATTATAGCTAACGTTTTGGTTATTTCTTTGCCAAACGTTTTTCTCAACAGAAAGTGATGTATTTCAGGAGATTCAATCTTACTTGGTCCCTGTTGAAGTTGACGGTGAGTTCGTCCATCATGCTTATACTCCCCTTTAGAGTTGTCTGTTTAGATTTCTCTTTTCCCCAGCAGAGTCATCTTTATAGATCTGTTGATTCTACTAACTTTGGGATCTGATTCTGCCTTCGTGTTGGCCTTCCTTTTGAAAATCCATCATGTGATGGTAACCTCTGGTTGTGAGTCCGCCTTCGTGTCATCCTACCTTGATGTTTGGGATCTGAGTCCGCCTTCGTGTCGGCCTTCCTTTTGAAAATTCATCTTGTGATGGTAACCTCTAGTTGTGAGTTCACCCTCGTGTCGGCCTACCTTGGTGTTTGGGATCTGAGTCCGCCTTCGTGACAGCCTTCCTTTTGAAAATCTATCTTGTGATGGCGACCTCTGGTTGTGAGTCCTCCTTCGTGTTAGCCTACCTTGGTGTTTGGGATCTGAGTCTGCCTTCGTGTCAGCCTTCGTTTTGAAAATCCATCTTGTGATGGTAACCTCTGGTTGTGAGTCCGCCTTCGTGTCGGCCTACCTTAGTGTTTGGGATCTGAGTCCGCCTTCGTGTCGGCCTTCCTTTTGAAAATCCATCTTGTGATGGTAACCTCTAGTTGTGAGTCCGCCTTCGTGTCGGCCTACCTTAGTGTTTAGGATCTGAGTCCGCCTTCGTGTCGGCCTTCCTTTTGAAAATCCATCTTGTGATGGTAACCTCTGTTTGTGAGTCCGCCTTCGTGTCGGCCTACCTTGGTGTTTGGGATCTGAGTCTGCCTTCGTGTCGGCCTTCCTTTTGAAAATCCATCTTATGATGGTAACCTCTGTTAGTGAGTCTGCCTTCGTGTTGGCCTACCTTAGTGTTTGGGATCTGAGTTTGCCTTCGTGTCGGCCTTCCTTTTGAAAATCCATCTTGTGATGGTAACCTCTGATTGTGAGTCTGCCTTCGTGTCGGCCTATCTTGGTGTTTGGGATCTGAGTCCTCCTTCGTGTCGGCCTTTCTTTTGAAAATCCATCTTGTGATGGTAACCTCTGGTTGTGAGTCCGCCTTCGTGTCGGCCTACCTTGGTGTTTGGGATCTGAGTCTGCCTTCGTGTCAGCCTTCCTTTTGAAAATCCATCTTGTGATGGTAACCTCTAGTTGTGAGCCCGCCTTCGTGTCGGCCTACCTTGGTGTTTGGGATCTAAGTCCGCCTTCGTGTCGGCATTCCTTTTCAAGTCCACTTTCGAATGGCATCCCCACTTTGAGTCCATCTTCGATTGGCAAACACTCTCTAATATATTTCCCCACAGGTTAAAAATTTTAGTGTTCTTTTGGTATTCAATCTCCGTGTATCCTGAATGTCTGAAAGCCGTTGCTGTCATTCCTTCAGGACCAGGTCGATTGAACAGGGGCAGCTGTAACACCCCAAAATTTGTCCTCCTTTTTCTAACACTAACCGGCTTATGTTTCATTTCATTAGCATTTGTACATATCATTGTTTCTAAGGATGGGATCAAGGTGTGTTTGCCTATCCCAAGAGGAGATGATGTTTTTCAGAGGTTCAAGCAAGAGATCTTGTGTGCAGAAGGGATTTCTGTTCAAGGCAATAGAGGAAGAGATGGCCTCAATACCACACACTAGTGCAGAAAGAGTAATTTACACCCTTTTTTTTACATTTTACACCCGTTTTTAGAGGGTGTGAATTCAACGGGTGAGAAATGTCTGACTAATTTACGCCCGTTTTAAAATGGGTGTAAATAAATGTTATATTACACTATTTTTTTGTTGAAATCGGGTGTAAATGTTTATATATATACATTTATAGATGGTATATTACACCCTGTTTTATAGAAATCGGGTGTAAATATTTACATGTATACATTTATAGATGTATATTACACCCTTTTTTTTGTTTAAAATGGGTGTATACATATGTAATATTACACCCTATTTTAGAAAACATGTATAAAATTTTAAATAATTGCATTTAAATTAAACATACTTACTCCCCATTTGATAACAATCGGGTGTAAAATGAGCAATATTTACTTTGGATATTGACAAATTTACACCCTATTTTCTTTAAATAGAGTGTAAAAATATGATATATTACACCCGATTTTACCTTGGATGTTGACAAATTTACACCCTATTTTACCATGGATGTTGACAAATTTGCACCCTGTTTTTATGATATACTACACCAGATTTTACCATAGATGTTGACAAGTTTACACCCTATTTTCTTTAAATAGAACATGATTGTTTTATTTTCATAATTATATTATATTTAATTTGATTTAAACCTATTGCATTTAATCAAATATTTTTGTATACATCTAAATATTCGGTAAACAAAAAGAACAACCAAAACAAACATATAATTCATGTAATTCTCACTAAATCAAATGAATTCCATTTTCTATTCAATTAGACCTATTTCCACAATGACAAAACCAGCATAATTTTCAACTATAAATAGTGTGCTATTGTTGTTGTTGATACAAGAAAGATTGTTGTTGGTTGGACATAGCTGCCATTTGAACTGGAGGTGGAGTAACCATTCTATTAGAGGCAAAAAATTGATTGTGCATTGCAGGTTGCATCATGCCTTCCGCCAGTGCTTACTCCCATGGATTATAGCTAACGTTTTGGTTATTTCTTCTGAGTGCGTCGTCATATAGGTTGTCTAGTGTAACCATGTCTAAACCTCCAGCTTGAATACCGAATAGATAATCTCGCTTATTATCAGAAATAGAAAGCATATGTGCAAGCAAGGGACTGAGGGAAGATTAAAGGAAAAAGTATACCGATTTGCTAGCTGTTGTAGCACTCTCATTTGAACTGGGAGATAACAAGTGCCAATTCCCAACCAGTGGTAAGTCAGAGAGGACCTGCAACATTAAAACCGGAAGTGTAAAACCGCAACCTAACTTACAGAGGGAAGCATTTGAAATTATTTTCTCCCTCTTCACACTGAGGAGACCCTCATGGTGATTTTGACTATTATAAAATAGTTGTTGGCTAACAGCATATTTTAAAAAGGAATCTCCAAGTGTCTCTAGAGAGTCATAATGAAAGGTCTCCTTATATGTCTTTGTGGTCAAGGCTTCCAAGACCTACAATGTAAAATGCAGATACCATTAGTGCAAATGTCCTTAAAATGTTTCTTCTCAACCAAATTTCTTCTCGATACATTCAACGTGAAATAGCCGAAGCAGATGAAACTAAAAGTATGGCAGAACCCGGAAAGTTGATTCAGAATTACTTTAATTATTAATAAATTATTATTAGAGAAAACATACAGTAAAATATTTCTTCTTTTCTACAAATTTTTAGCTATTAAAGACAATCAACAAATAGTTAAAAAAATATTTAATCTGGAAAGGAAAAAAGCTAGTCCACCTTAAATGTTTGATTCCCGTTCTCTGGGCAATGATCCAAATGCCTCTTTTTGAAGTTAAAAGCTACAAGCAATCCCTCAATTCTATGCATGATGGATGGAATGAACACAAATGAATAAAGCATGCTAGCTGGTATTGGTGACATGATTATATAGCAGAGTTCAGGAGGTATTTCAACAAATGTCTTGCTCACATCTGAAAAAGAAAAACACGGGATTAAGATGAGATTACATGTTATTAGTGTTTGGAAAGTGATGAAAGAAGAAACCATATCTTCCGCGAACACCAAAGGTTTTATGATAAAAGAGAAAAAATTAAGCAACCGAAAAAAGAAAAAAAAACAAATAAAAAATTTAAAGCTCAGACATCTGCCCTTAGCTTGTCTATATCCGTGACAATAATTCTTCACCGGAAAAACATGTCTAGCCTTAAGTAGGCGTTGATGTTCAAAACGCAATTGAATTCCATGCCTGAAATTCAAAAAGAAAAAAAACTAGGTTAATATTTAAGGCACCCAAGTAGATAGATTAACTTAAGAATAAACATCTACTACAAAAAATCCTTTACTTCTGTCTAAAGTACTTTCTATATGAGGTAACTTCACAATCCCTTAATTCTAGAGGAGAATTTCCGTTCAATTCCATTATAACAGTGGTGATGTAAGTCCGGCCATTATCAGTGGTGATGTAAGTCCGGCCATTATGCGGAGTACAAATCAAAGCATTTCACAATATACAACTGCAAACTAAACCCTTGTTGGTATATATATTGGATTTATGATGCCCACACTCTATTATAGATGGGTGAACGGAATTAATAGTTAACCAGTCAACAACTGGTGTTTGCTCTATAGCAATAGATGATAAGATTACCGATAAACGATTAACGATGTGTACCGATAAACGATGTATACGACCAACAACATTAAAAGGCGTAGGACCTGCAAAGAAATAAAAATCAAGAACCCCTCCAATAACCTTGTAAGTCAGAGAGGTTCCTTCGTAAAACACATTCCATTCCATTGCTATTCAACAACAGAACACCATGTGCATAAGCTTTTCCACCTTCATTTCTAAGATCCATGTATACAGGGTGTGAACCATATAGATAAGTATCGAGATTAATAGTTGATATACCAGTGGTATACAAAGTATAAGGGTCAGTCGGACGCAACTTTATCCCATGTGGCTCTGTGTTTTCTCCAGAACCATACAAAGGAGCATCTTTGGGCAATTTGGTAGAGATTTCAAAGTATTGGTCTTTAAAAATGAATGGACCAAATGAGTCTGAACTGTTAAAATTGGAGTAAAAAAGGGCATCACCATTGGACTTTCTTTTCACTGCAAAGCTAAATGGGTTAGAAGTGTAACTGATAACAAGCTGAGAGCTTGAATACTCTGAAACTGATAATGCTTTCACCTTATTCAACCTCTGCCACCATGTTCAGGTCAAGATCAGAAGCCATTAAAAACATTAGCATAATTGTCACCTACAGGGACTTCTCGCATGTACTTGTCAGAACAGCTGTATTTGGGTCATCTATAAGACCATACTGTCATTTGGCTGGATTTCGTTCGTTGTGCAGCAATTTATCCCATTCTGTCTTGAGAAAACATGTTGGAAGCCAAGAATATCATGGACCAATCACCAGAGATAGTTCTCGCTGGAATACCGCTGCACAAATTTGTGGTTTACCCGGATTACCTTAAACAAGTCATGATAACTTAACATTATCATATCACCAGGTTAATATTCATGACATTCTTATTACCGAAATAAAAATGATAATACTTATCTAAATTAAAACCGTCACAAAGCTAGAAGATATTAGAAAATTAATAAATCGGTGAATCGTGAAATGCTCGGAACATGATTCAATTGTATAAATTAATAAATAAGTATTAGAAAAAAAAATTTTTGTTGTTTTAAAAGATATACATAAAATTGGTGTTATTGATAGCTACACAAAAGTCTTGTAAAGGGTTGGGACCAACGAAAAGGCACAAGATGCTAAGGCCAAGGCTCCCACAAACAAGAAAGTAGTCTTCATATTTTGTTGAAGCAATTCTCTTTGTATATATGTTTATGCAAACGGTGTAACCTGTAATATATAATGTAAAAGCAATAAATACAATAGCTATTACATAGATTGTAGTGCATCGTACAATATTTATGCTTCTTTTTTTAATGGAAAACCCCGATACGTCTCACCTTTTTAAAGATAATTGTGTAGATTATGAACATAAAGAACAAACCTCAATTCGAATGCCACATCCTCTTAAAAGGACAACATTTGCAATATTCTTCTCTTCTGCAGCATGTTGAGCATTCACAGGATGAGAAACCAAAGTTTTTGTTATTTCCTTGGATAGCTCATTAACAACATCAACAGTGTTCCTTGCTTCATGAGATTCAACTAAAGCTTCTGCTTTCAAGAGTAAGCGGTTGTCCTTTAACGGGTCTGTCCCGGATATATTTCCACTCAAATTTGGTCCTTTAACAACCACTCCACATCTATGTTCCGTAGCATACCTATGAATAGAATCACAAAGACGTATAATGACCTGTTAATATTAGTCTTTAATCATGAGTTCGTGTCTTCATGAACTTGTAATCATCTACATATAAACTTAACTTTGAGGGTAGAATTTTAAACTTTTGGAGAGAAATCTTTAAACCAGACAAAATAGATTCTGACCATCCAAAATACTCCAAAATTTACGATATGACTAACATATTTTGTAAACAAGAACCATGTTACAAACATTGAAAACTTAGTATTAACCAGAATGAGTGGTCACCTACACCAACAACTAACCCTTAAATGTTATAGCAACCTTAGACATCTTCACCTGACTCTGACTTCATATTGAGGGAAAGATGGAAGCTTCATTCCATCTAGGGCAGCACATAGTATGGGGCCTTCTTCTTCGAAGTGCCTGCCAGCTCTCCTACTAGTGACGATTCCGGTTTTCTCATCAAGAGTTACAAAATTTGACTGCAGGAAGACAGTTCATCAACCTTTTTTTCGATAAATATTTTATCAAACTATTAGAATGAATAATGCTTTTAAAAAATAAGGTTAAGGAGAAATTATTTTAAAACTGCATAGAAATAATAACAAAAGAGAGTTGTGCACAAACCTTAAAAGCAATATCACCAGGTGACATGGCCAATCCAGCCCCCATGGATTCAAATTCCCCTCGACCACGATAATAAAATCGAGGATCATAACCCAAGAGAGAAAGATGAGCAGCATAACTTCCACAAGCTAAGCCAACTTCTACAGGGTTCATCAATCCATTGTGAAATTATTTTTTGTTGTTTTAACAGATATACATATCATTGGTGTTATTGATAGCTACACAAAAGTCTTGTAGAGGGTTGGGATCAAAGGCAAAGACACAAGATGCTAAGGCCTTATCAATTCTTGAATAGGGATAACAATAGAAGGCATAGACGTAATGTGATTAATTATAGCTAACCTAACTCTTCCGCCATTAACTTTACCTCGGTCAAGTTCTTTCTTGAACTCCGCGATAATTTCTTGGTCGGAGTGAACCGGAAACGGTAGCTGGACCTCAATAACGGAGCCACCAACGGGCGTAACATAAGCCTCAATAGATTTCTTAATAGCTTGGTAAGCGCAATGGAACATTATAACAGAGTCGTTCTTGCGGAATTCACCAGAGGCGAAGCGGTGGCCGATTTGCTGGAGAATGATTGCGGCAGAGTTGACAGCATTATCAGTGAGCGAGATATCTTCGACGTCGTCAACTTTAATGAGGTTTTTTATGAAAATACGAGAATCGATAATTCCTTTTCGGAGCGTGTTGGAGAAGAAGTCGACTGGTTGTCGAAGGAAGCGGAGATGCCAGGAGTTTTGAGTGGCGAGGACGGAGCGGGAACAGCTTCCGAAACTGCCGTTGTTGATTCTGGCAATGGCAGTTTCGTGGTGGGAGAATTCGCGGCGGATCTCGTGTTCTATTATGGGGTGAGTGAGCTTTGGTTTCTTTTCGTCACAGTGGTTTTGTTCGGTGCCGTTACGAGGGTCGTCGTTATCGTTATCCATAGCTGGAGTTGGAACTGAGTGTTTAGGGTTTTAGGTTATGGAAATGAGTGTGTTCATTGGGGAGTGGAAAGAGTGTGTCAGTGAATGAGTGACGATGGCAGTTTAGCAGGTGAACATAGATGATGAGAGATGAGAAAGGTTTGATAGATGGAGATCTGGGTTTTGATGTGCCATGTGAGGAAGAAGATAGAGTTATAGGGTTTCAGAGAGAATAGGTTTAGAGAAATGGGGTTTCAAAAAAGGGTTTTGATCGGCATTATTTATGGTGTTTTTTTATTATTTTACTATCTCCATTCCTTTTTATAAGAGATAACTCAATTTTTAGGTTCATTGAATAATTAATGTATCTAGTCTATAAATTGACAAAATACATTAATTAATCAATGAACCTAAAAAATGAATTGTCTCTTATATAAAGGAACGGAGGTAGTATTTAATAAATTTACACCCATTAATTCACTTACTTACCTAATTAACACTTAATAAAATATATTTTATTTTATTAATGTGTTTAAGATTAATAATTAGAGTTGTTAAAATATATAATTTTTTTGGCCAATTAAAATTTACACCCGTTTTACCTTTAACGAGAGTAATAGAGATTTGACTATAATAATAATTTTAATTTATTATAATAACATTTTTAATTTACACCCTTTTTAAAAAAATAGGATGTCTATTGTCACGTGTTAATAATTAAAATGACATTTTATTTACAAATTTGCCACCGGATTACTTATTTACACCTGTTTTCTGTATAATGGGGGTAAATTTTAAAATTATATTCGTCACTTTGCACTAGTGACATCAAGGATTTCTCAAGTTTCAAGACATCTTAATATATCCATCACTTCACCAAATAGTTGAATTTGGCAAGAGATTTGAAGTGAATTACTTTCTCCTGTCTGTGGTCATTAATTCAGGGTTTTGGTTAAGATCAGTTTATTTTTTATCCTTAAGGTAAGACTTGATTCTATGGCTTCCTATGTGTTCTCAAATGTCTAGGGATGGAAGATGGATAACCAATTTGAATCAGAAGGCCTTCAATTGATCAGATAATTGAGAATTAGTATAATCGGGGATGAAGTCAACTGGGTAGTGAAAAAGTCAACTCCTGACTTTTTAGGTCAACTTTGGGTTTTTCAATTCAAATATGATCAATGGATGAGATTTGATCAGTAAATGTCAAAGGAATCATCAAAAATCAAGAATTAGGAAAAGTTGCCATTTTTGGTAAAAATAGGGTTTTAGAACTTACTATTTTTGGCAAGTTTTTATGGTTTAGCAACTACTTTCAAGGCCAATTTTATCAATGTTCAAGACTTCATTTCATTCTTTTTCAAACATTAAAGTTGTAGTACTCATTCCAAGCTTTCCAACCATGTAAAGAATGCTTCATTTGGATCATTATTAAGCAAGTTATGGTTGTTGGAAGTTGGCAATTTCAAACTTGTATATTTTAACCAATGTTTTAAAAACCGGATCGAACCAGCCGGTTCAACCGGTTAGACCAAGACCCGATGATGAATCCAGTTGGGTCAACTTTTCAAAACCGCTAGTGGGTCAAAACCGTGGTTAAACCGGAAAAACCGGATTGAACCGTCAAAAACAATTCGAACCAAATAACCGGAGCCGGTTTTGTAAAACCGCCCGGTTAAAAAAAATTCATCAAATTGATATTTTTTTAATTTTTTTTTACATTTTACTATGTTAATATCAAAACTTAACATACATTTCTCAATCACAAAAATGAATTTCGTGTGTTTTTTACAACCATACAAACTTTTAAGTTTTGTCCCTCCATTATAGCACACTCCAACAAACTTTTAAGTTTTGTCCCTCCATTATAGCACACTCCATCATTATTATGCTGTCTCTTTCAAACATAGTCACGATGTCCAACTCTATTGATTGTCGTTCAAGTCAATATTGTTTGTTGTTGTCTATTAAGACTTGTTTGTCGTAGTTCAACTCAAATTCGATTTTTTGTTGTTTAATGAAGTATATTGTATTATTTATATTTTGATATTCTATCTTATTTAATTTAGGTATTCTTAATTATTTTAACTTTATTTTAGTTATTATATTCTATTATTTTAATCTTGCTTTGAATTAATTTAATTTATTTTGTTGTAATTCTTTAGTTTGGTCAAAATATTCTTAAATGATGGTTGAAATGAAGTGTAGAATTATGTTAATGTTATATTATTGATATTGTTGTATTAAATTTGTAATGGATTTTTGAAATATTTATTTTATTAAGCTGAGAACCTATAATAATATGTGACATATCTATGAAATTTAGTTTCATATTATTAGTTTATTTAATAAACGGTTCGACCGTAGGTTTAACTGGTTTAACCAATTAAACCTTAAACCGTAAGTTTTACCGGTTCGATCTCCGGTCCTATTTTTAAAACATTGATTTTAACACTTAGAATTTTTTCTAAGTGTTAAAATTCAGCTTGGGGTGCCTATGTTCTAGCTCATTTTTGAAGGACTTCCAAGCTTCATCTTGAAATCATGTCCAAATGAATGTTGTAGCTTGTATTTCCACCTTTCCAAAGAGTACAAGCATGCTTCATTTCATGTATTATTGTGCAAGTTATGGTGATCACAAGGTCAAGGTTTCAAGTTGTGAAATTGACAAAAACTTAGAATTTTTTTCTAAGCTGTTTGGACAGTTTTGAAGACCAATATTCATGACCATTTTTCACCTACTTCTAAGCCTTATTCCAACTTCATTTCAACATCAAATTTGGTCTCCATTCCTCCAACTTTCCATTGATTACAAGTTTGACTCAAATGGAACAAAATGCACCAAGTTGTGAACAAAATGCACCAAAATGCACCAATTCCTGAAATGATGGCACACCATGAATCTTTGATTTTGAAGTTTATGTGTTGTTCTTGATTTTGTGAACTCATGATAAATTCGTGACTTTAAGGCTTGTTTTCTCTATGATTCAGCCTTTGTTTTACCTTATATTTGTTCCTCTCATTTAGGGCTACAATTTTGGTTTTAACTTTGTTTAATTTCGTTGAGATTTAAGTGAATTATGGAAGTGTGAAGATGGTGGCATTGTTCTGTTTCAATTCGGGTTCAGCACTTGCAGCATGGTATTGCTGCATTTTTGTATGGTAGAAGGAAGAAGAAGGACATGTGTCACGTCCTGGTTTGAGTGCAAGTTTTTTGTCTTTTAGTGTTTTAAGTGGAATGTGACCAATTGATGTATGTATGACATAACTTTGGTTCACTTGTTTTTTTTTATTTCTTTTTTAAATAAATTGGCTGCAAACATGATTTATATTCTCTCCTTTGGCCTGTGTGTGAGTGCTTTTCGCAAACCCCCCCCCCCCCCCCAATTTCCGGCCCACAGCGCGTGTGTTTGTTTTCCTTTGTGGTGATTATTACTAATACACCCCTTCCTTTTTATACTTGTTTTTTATTTCTTTTTTCGTTTTCGTTTTATTTTCATTTATTAAAAGTACTTCCCTTTAACTAAAAAATTACAAAAAAATCATTCACGTATTTTAATGTCTTATTTAATTTTATATGAATTTTATTTTCATTTTTCATTTGTTTTGATAATTAATTCTAATTTTCTTTTCCAAGGTGTCTTCCATGTTTACCCTTGTGGTTAATTCTTGTGTTTGATGACTTTGACATTGATTATTGAGCCAATTTTTTTGCTATCTATTGACACTTAAATGAGAAATGTTTGAATGTTGTGTTGCTGGTTTGGTGATTATTTTTTTATTATTTTCCATGTGGTTCTCTTTGCTCCTCGAATATTGGTCGGTTAGCTTGATATGTGCGATGTTTTAATCCAATTGGTAAAGCAATTTTGTGATTCTTGGTGAGATATTTTGTACATTCATTATTTATAGATATAACATGAGTTTTAGAATTTATTTGGATTTTTATAAGGCATGCTTCTATTTTTGGTTGATGCTTACATGTGGCTTGAACATTGAATGAAGTGTTTTTGATACTTGACCTAGTTTAGATCTTTTTTATCACTTGTGATTAAGTGAAGCTTGAAATGATTGTTTTATGTGATGATGTACTGTTTTGAATTGTTTGTGGCTTTGGAATCATTCCCATCTGATCATTTTCCTATTTATGGTTGATTTTCCAAGTTGACTATGTTTTGGCCTTACTCCTTTGTTGTCCTTGAACTAGTTTATTTGTGATGCCTTCTCATATGATCTAATGAATGATTGGGGACTCTTGTTTGCTTTGAATAATGTAATTCCCTGTATAATATATACCTAGAATAATACAATACACACATTTTATTGGGTACTGACACCATCATAAGTGCCTAATGGCGTAATTCACATACTTGGCCATTCTAAAACCTAATACCACTATGGTACAAGCTATGGAAATTAGCCAAAAAAAATTAAACTAAGATCAATATACAATATTCCTCATTGTACAAGAACAAAAGAATACACAGCAGAATAAGCTTAACTAAGCTTCTCTTGAAACATCTCAGCATTGCTCCACTTGTAAATCAAACCTGCAGACCACACCTGAAATATAGCAACTATAGTGGGGTGAGATACATCAAATCTCAGTGAGTTCCCTATCCTATAGATTCTCTCAACTTTACAAGGTTCTAGCCAAATCCTAACTCAAGTCAAGGGGAAGGGAAATGACCTTGAGTACACAATCTCACAATCTCACACTATATGGAAACATACCATGAGTTCATCAACTCAAGATATCACTAATCGATAACCATACCAAGGCATCCCCTGTTCCCGTCCGCTTCTACGTCTAGAAGTCGACCCGAGTCATGGATCCTTGTAACCTACTTGACATACGAATGGATTCGGGTTCTACGGGCCATTAACCGTTATGAATCGTCACTTCACACGGGCCATTACCCGTCACAAGCATACACTTCATGGGCGCCATTCGTACAACACGGGGAATCAAACCTGCCAAGTAGTTGTGCATCCATTTCAGAGGAGCTCGAGACTCATGAAACTGCACTCAAGATAACCGGTTACAATTACGTGATCACACACAAGCAAACATGATTGTATTCGACAATCATAAGGCCACATTCGCCTTTTCTCATAATCACAAAAGTTCACACATGTTCCATACTAGTGTTTACACTCTCCTAGACCATCACTCGTCACGGATGTACCTTTCTACATCAAGTGCCCGAGCATCGCCATCTAGGTTATCTACTCCAGGCCAGAACTCGCCAATGAATGTACGAGCGTCGCCATCCAGAGTTTCTATCAATTTCTAATCACAACCTAGAATCATACCATTAGGTTTGGGGTAAGTTTCCTCACTCTTCCTAATTCATTTTAACATGCATATTCTCTCATTCACAATTCACAATTAGATAGACATGGCATAACACAAATATTACAAGTAAACACATATAATCACACATCACATAAAACATCACTTTTCACATAGTAGTTCACACACATTTTAAGGCATACAAGCCACTACTATCCTCTACCAAGCATCCTTGGTTAAATCATGGTCTCACATACCATTCTCTACCTTATTGGATTATCTTTCCAAAGGCTTTGGACTCATATCAATCGGACTCCCGATTCTTGAGTTTTGGTGGAAACAAGAACTACCCTATTCACACATGCATTACTTTTCCATATTTATCTTATCAATCCATAGCATATAACTATTTTTCTACCTCGCCATCACAAAGAGCATTGAAATAGCTTTCCAACGCTTCGAACGGGGACCAAAACGGACTTACGGTTCAAAAGTTATGAAGAAAACAAAATCGGACATTTTGGAAAATTCTGTGATCATGCGTCGACGCATGAGGCTGGGGGTTAGCGCATGATCCTGGAAATTTTGCCCGGGTTAGCGCATAAACCTGGGGTTTAGCGCATAAACCTGGGGGTTAGCGCGTGAATGCACAAATTTTGCTAAAAAAACAGTTTTCGGCCGTTAAATGCCTTCCGGACCCTCTGATTTCAATTCCGTAAAAAGCCCCGGTCTCAGAATTAGACACACTATGATATTTTCTCCATAAAAAGGCCATCCAACACAATTACAAAATTAATACCCATATTATCAAATATGAAAAATTCGGTTTTCAACCAACTCATCCACTTCAAACTCAGTCCAACATAATCAAACACACAAACAAGTATCAACAGATGATTCTACCTATATATCAATCATACTACTCAGTTTATAATGCATTTCAACCGTTAGATTCTTTGATTTAGCAAAATTACTCATTTCCTCAAAATCCAACCTAACTCTAAAAACTCTATAACTCTACAACTAAAGTATCTAGCTAGAACCCACCTTAGCATTGAAGAGGAGGTTGAAGACGATGATGAATAGTGAAGATTCATGGCTTCTTCTTCTTCCTTGAGCTTTTCGTCTCTTTCCCTCTTCTCTTCTCTTCCTTTCCACGTTTCTTCTTTCTCTGCTTTCTTTTTCTTCTTCTCACCCACTTTTTCTTTCTCTCTCCAACAAATATATATATAAACCAATATTATATAATATAATCCAACAGGGTAAAATATCTCCAATTGATATTTTGTCGTCTCAACCCATTTGATCAATTATTAGAGTTACCATTAAATCCTTTCTTGAATTAAATTAAATATTGATCTATCTCTTTATTAAATAATTGATCTCTTCAGAGTTCACTAGTTGCTCTATTGGTCCCAGTTGATAATACTTAAAGCACTTAAAGGATTCCATAAATCCAACTATCCAAAGATAGAGTACACCAAAGCTCATCTGATCTCATCTGATATCCAATTGAGCATTTAAATAATATGGGGTATTATAATCTCCCCCCCTTAAATTAAAATTCTCCCCCGAATTTCCTCTATTCGACAATAACCGCAACTTGTATCATTATCTTAGATCCATTCTTAACTTTACTTCCATTACAATTACTGACGTAATCTGATTCCGACTTGACTTCACAAATCTAAAATCCTTGTTTTCACAAATTATCAAACTCCACATCCTTAGTCATACTCTCATTCCAATATTGGGTTAATTTCGAACATTGCTTCTCCTCAATTCATCTGTTGTTCCATACAAAACACTTGGTTGCATCTTACTTTCGGCAAGAATGTACCATTCCATATTCCTCTACTGAGTCACACAACCAAACCGTAACACCTTATCTTGGTTCAAGATAACAAACACTCAACACATCTTCCCGATGTAATCTAGTGATTTCTTTTGTTTAAGCAATTACCGATAACTATCCTTTCGTAGATCCATTAACATTTAAACCACTTCATGACTAGTCAACGACTTCTTTTACCAGCTCCCTCTGGTCGGATGCTGTACAAGGCACTCATTAAATCCGATATTCCTTTTTTTTGCGCCATACCAAAAGGTAACACACTTAGAACAAGATCTTCTTATTTCTATACTTACAAGTAACAATCATTCTAATCCTTATTAGTCTAACTGAACTCTTTCATCTGCCACCTTCCACTGTGCAATCCAATTTCTAACAGTGAAATACCACGATTCCTTAAGCACTACCAATTAGCTAACAGTCCACGGAGAACACACTTATCCACTGGGATCCTTAATAATCAACGGTACAAGACTTACTGACGTCCTATAGTAGAACAATTTCTTTACCAACACACAATATTATCACATCCGTCCAACACTCTCCAAACGATGAAGGCACTGGAGTTACACTGCTACAACCACAACATATACACTTCTCAATCCATTCTAAACTCGAAATAATTCATCCAAAAGTAGTTTAACAACTTCCGTTTCTGATTACCGCATTCCAAATCGATTCCTCTTACGGATTTTTCTGACTTACTCAAAAATTCCTTGTTGACACGAGATCTCAGCCGAATACCAATGTAAACTAACATAGAACTACAATCACAAACGAGTCACCACTTATCAGCTTAACCTGTCCAAAGCACAATTGTGAGTTTCCATATTACTCACCAATTCACGTACAACACTCCATATACACACATTTCTCGGTTGAATCAACTCTTCTCATTCGTTCCATTTCATAAACGATTCTAAGTTACATACTTAACTTCGGAACGTCCAATTCTTTCTAGTACTTGGAAAGATAACCTACAACGGGGTCTAAATCTAAAACCAAGACCTCACGGAAAATAACAATTACTAACTCTGACCAACCGGTCGTTCCTTAATAACACCCTAAATTAAATTACCAAAACGATCTTTTCGAGATCAACACTTCGAGAGTATCTTCCAACTTCGCCCTCAAGTCCTTCAACAGTAATACACTTAAGACTTTTCACACTCAACACAGTTCACAAGATTACTTTTCCAAAGTAACTCCCTCGTCGTCTAAACGAGTGGTCAATTATGCAACACCTTTCCAGAAGTTATGATTTCAAAACACAAATCCGTCTTTCACTTACTTGAAATCCCGTTTTCCATTCGCACAATACTCTCAACTCGTAACAACATAAGATAATAAAACATAAATGATGGTTCTCAAGAGATTCCATAACTTACCCATACGTTCATCGATTAACCATCTGAGCTAATCGGTTAACTTCTCCAAATCCCACGTAACACCTTCAATGCACATGTTAATCGGTTAGCCACCTGGGTTAATCAGTTAACACTACCGCAGAATCTACCAATCAGTTTTCCTCTTAATTCAAAGCCATCCATACTCAACCATCAATCCGATTTGTTCTAACTCGAAATATCATTTTCCAACTCGCGGTTCCTTAACTGGTATAACATTCACCAACCATGATCCACTCAGGTAAAACCGACAAAGTCAACACATGCAGATGACACACTCCAACCAAGTGACAAGGTAGAATTCCACTTCTGTCACGGTCACACGACAAATCTTCGGTGGGACAGTTCAGTCTCTATTCACACAACCATACTAACGGGAAGTCAAATAATGACGGCATTCTAAAGTCTTAGCCACAACTCATACTTAATTCGTCCATAAGCAAAACCCAACACACAACTAGAATACCATACTACAAAAGCGTTGGACCTATCATGTCAGTATACAACCTTGTTCTCTCACTTGAATTTCCTTGGTGAGAATTAAAACAACAATGTTCTTAGTTCAACAAAAGGTATATTCCAAATATTTCGATCATTCACAAATACAGAAGATTCTCTATACTCGAAAATAAATCGGGGCAATGCATCCTCTTGAAGAACCTTTCCATCACTACATACACATTAACCGGGATTTCTTGCCCTTCACTATCCATTCATTGTACACCGAGTTACTTAACGAAAGACTCGCACCCGACAATTCTCTTCAACGATTTACAAAACTCTTCTGGTATAAACAGTTCCATAATTTACTCATAGTCCGTAATAAGTCCTGAATTATTTCTCGTTGTTTTACCGCAATCTTACTTCCTAAAATACAATGTTCACTTCTACAAGGTACGTCCCTTCGCACTTGTCTCAAGAATAAGAATCCATCACGTACCCTAGTGACCACGGTGCTACTAATACCCTTGTTCTTAATATCAAGGTGTAACTTTCTCATTTCACACCGTTAATACCGTTTCCACACAGCATTAACTTCGCTATCCATTGTAATCCTTTTATGTCCAAATATAAAATCATCATACTAAAATTTCCTTAAATCCAAGATACTTACTCTATTTCTTAATACAAACTCCTTCCGGTCCGCACCACTACACATTCCGTTACTAAGTGAAGCTCATTCTTTCTCCAACATAATACCTTATACGGTTCCTTGGGTAATTTAACATCTCCAAATTGGTCTCTTATCGAAAATAGAAATCCGGATGTATTCTCCTGAACCTGATCTCCCTTCCTAACCGAAGATACATAATTTATCTCATGCTCTACGCCCGGCACATGCTTGTTTCACTTGAATCATGTAAGCACATCCTTGTGTTCTTTCACACACTTCCATACTACCTTATATTTCCATAAGGCCGAACGTCCTTAGCTCTCACTTTTAACCAGTCAGAAGATATTGTTCCGAATCCGTTCCCTAAGGTACTCTCGTCCATTCGAGATACCTTAACGACCTTAGAAATTGAAGCACCAATTACTTATCTCACTTCCGGACCTTACGTCACATATTCCACAAAACAACTTTTCTTTTCCACGGAATGAGATTACTTGAAATTTCTATCCATACTAGTGGTTAATCCAGCTCCACTAGTGATTTTACATATCCCTTAATACCTTAACCAATCTTCGCTAGAGTTTCTTAACTTTTAGACTCCATCCATTCCAAAGGATTGCTCGAACAGGACAACCCTTTTAAATCCCATGCTACCCAAACCACAACTTCTACTAAAACCTCAACTGAGCTGAACAAAACTTCGCACTACTAACCCTTGGCTTGAGCCTTCCCTCACAGCACAAGTTTCGACAACACTTCGGAGTCCTCGTGGTCGGTCAACCATGATTCTACCTATCACATACATAGTATAAGGTTGATCAGACCCAACACTACATAATATGATATTAAGTTTCATGATGGCAAGACACACTCAAGAGGCAGGAATAGATTTACCTATGATGTTTCAAGGCTAGGTCGAGGATACGACCTGCTCTTATACCAAATGTAATGCCCTGTATAATATATACCTAGAATAATACAATACATGCATTTTATTTGGTACTGACACCATCATAAGTGCCTAATGGCGTAATTCACATACTTGACCATTCTAAAACATAATACCACTATGGTACAAGCTATGGAAATTAGCCAAAAAAACATAAAACTAAGATCAATATACAATATTCCTCATTGTACAAGAACAAAAGAATACACAGCGGAATAAGCTTAACTAAGCTTCCCTTGAAACATCTCAGCATCGCTCCACTTGTAAATCAAACCTGCAGACCACACCTGAAATATAGCAACTATAGTGGGGTGAGATACATCAAATCTTACTGAGTTCGCTATCCTATAGATTCTCTCAGCTTTACAGGATTCTAGCCAAATCCTAACTCAAGTCAAGGGGAAGGGAAATGACCTTGAGTACACAATCTCACAATCTCACACTATATGCAAACATGCCATGAGTTCATCAACTCAAGATATCACTAATCGATAACCATACCAAGGCATCCCCTGTTCCTGTCCGCTTCTACGTCTAGAAGTCGACCTGAGTCATGGATCCTTGTAACCTACTTGACATACGAATGGATTCGGGTTCTACGGGCCATTAACCATTATGAACCGTCACTTCACACGGGCCATTAGCCGTCACAAGCATACGCTCCATGGACGCCATTCGTACAGAACGGGGAATCAAACCTTCCAAGTAGTTGTGCATCCATTTTATAGGAGCTCGAGACTCATGAAACTGCACTCAAGATAACCGGTTACAATTACGTGATCACACATAAGCAAACATGATTGTATTCGACAATTATAAGACCACATTCGCATTTTCTCATAATCATAAAAGTTCACACATGTTCCATACTAGTGTTTATACTCTCCTAGACCATCACTCGTCATGGATGTACCTTTCTACATCAAGTGCCCGAGCATCGCCATCTAGGTTATCTACTCCAGGCCAGAGCTCGCCAATGAATGCACGAGCGTCGCCATCCAGAGTTTCTATCAACTTCTAATCACAACCTAGAATCATACCATTAGGTTTGGGGTAAGTTTCCTCACTCTTCCTAATTCATTTTAACATGCATATTCTTTCATTCACAATTCACAATTAGATAGACATGGCATAACACATATATTACAAGTAAACACATATAATCACACATCACATAAAACATCACTTTTCACATAGTATTTCACACACATTTTAAGGCATACAAGCCACTACTATCCTCAACCAAGCATCCTTGGTTAAATCATGGTCTCACATACCATTCTCTACCTTATTGGATTATCTTTCCAAAGGCTTTGGACTCGTATCAATCGGACTCCCGATTCTTGAGTTTTGTTGGAAACAAGAACTACCCTATTCACACATGCATTACTTTTCCATATTTATCTTATCAATCCATAGAATATAACTATTTTTCTACCTCACCATCACAAATGTCATTGAAATAGCTTTCCAAAGCTTCGAACGGGGACCAAAACATACTTACGGTTCAAAAGTTATGAAGAAAACAAAATCGGACATTTTGAAAAATTCTGTGATCATGCGTCAACGCATGAGGCTGGGGGTCAGCGCATGATCCTAAAATCTTCACCCGAGTTAGCGCATAAACCTGGGGGTTAGCGCATAAACCTGGGGGTTTGAGCGTGAATGCGCAGATTTTGCTAAAAAACAGTTTTCGGCCGTTAAATGCCTTCCGGACCTCCGATTTCGATTCCGTAAAAAGCCCCGGTCTCAGAATTTGACACACTATGATATTTTCTCCATAAAAAGGCAATCCAACACAATTACAAAATTAATACCCATATTATCAAATATGAAAAATTCGGTTTTCAACCAACTCATCCACTTCAAACTCAGTCCAACATAATCAAACACACAAACAAGTATCAACAGATGATTCTACCTATATATCAATCATACTACTCAGTTTATAATGCATTTCAACTGTTAGATTCTTTGATTTAGCAAAATTACTCATTTCCTCAAAATCCAACCTAACTCTAGAAACTCTAGAACTCTACAACTAAAGTATCTAGCTAGAACCCACCTTAGTATTGAAGAGGAGGTTGAAGAAGATGATGAATAGTGAAGATCCATGGCTTCTTCTTCTTCCTTAAGCTTTTCCTCTCTTTCCGTCTTCTCTTCTCTTCCTTTCCAGGTTTCTTCTTTCTCTGCTTTCTTTTTCTTCTTCTCACCCACTTTTTCTTTCTCTCTCCAACAAATATATATAAACCAATATTATATAATATAATCCAACAGGGTAAAATATCTCCAATTGATATTTTGTCGTCTCAACCCATTTGATCAATTATTAGAGTTACCATTAAATCTTTTCTTGAATTAAATTAAATATTGATCTATCTCGTTATTAAATAATTGATCTCTTCAGAGTTCACTAGTTGCTTTATTGGCCCCAATTGATAATACTTAAAGAACTTAAAGGATTCCATAAATCCAACTATCCAAAGATAGAGTACACCAAAGCTCATCTGATCTCATCTGATATCCAATTGAGCATTTAAATAATATGGGGTATTATAAATAACATGTGTAAGGTTCTAATCCTCTTGATATGATGTCCATTGTGTGACCTTTTCTCACTTCTTGCCTCACATGATCTTTTGTTGCTTGTATGGATGACTTAAGTGAGTGTTTGCCTAATTTTGATGCATGTTTTGAAGTTGATCCTTGATGTTTCTTCTTGCCATTCAAGATTTGATGTTTGGATTGATATATATGGCTATGCTACTGCCTTTCTTGGGTTTATGCCTTAATCTCACATGTTTGCCTTCTAAAGTATGCCTTACATGAGCTTGTTGTTGACAAATATTTGTTTATGTTTAAGATGCATGCCTTGAACCCTTTTGTTCTTTTTTTGATCATTAACATGAGATGAATGTGACATGACTTACTTGCTTCCCCATTTTTGTTCTCATATCATTTGACCTCACTTCACTTTGTTTGATGGTTGAGTGTACTTCTTGTTTGGTTTTAAGTCACTTGTGTTTTCATTAGTGCATTATTTTGCCTAAATATTTTGACTTCCTTTCTTGAAGTTTGGATTGAAGTGTATACATTTAATGTTGGTGCTGGTCTTGAATGATTATATATGATTTTTTCATTGCTCATTACTTGTGTTCATCTCATCTCTTGAGTTGCTTAATGTGGCATCTTCTCCTTTATCTCTTACTTCTTTCTTCTCCCTTAAATCTTAAGACTTGTTTAAGTCTTAGATTTGCTTTTGTTTGTGATTATTTAGTATAATGTTTACTTGTGTTTCTTTGCATGATCCCTTCGGATTCCTAGCTTGACTTAATTTTCGATTTAGTTTAAGGTAGGAGAGACATTAGGCTTTCAATCCATGTATGCTAACATTAGGTAGAATTCCCCTTCTTACCTCAACTATAGGGCCACCATTGCATGATAACTTCTAGGATGGAGTTCCCTTTTTCTGTTTAACCTTTGAGTCCTTTCTCTTCTCATCTCAAAAACAAGTCCAAAATACTTAATAAATACTAAGAGTATTGTGCGCCACAAGCCTTAAGTACATGGGAAATGAAGAATGAGGGTCTCCCTTCACTTTTCGAGAGTGTTTAGCATACGTCCCATTGGGGGCAACCATGCGACACATTCGCACCTATGTCGTAGACTTTAGTGCAATGTGAGTTTCAAACTAACTTCAATCCACTTCTGTCTAAAAAACACAAACAAAGTTCAAATCATTTTTATCATTCGAGATTGTTGGGTTTCAAATCATTTTCAGAAAAGAGCACGTTATTTCCGTTCAGTCACAAACAGACATTGACCTTAACTGTCGGACTCGAACCTAACGTCGCTCATAAAAAAACACTTACCGACCCGTAGGTCAAACTACGACTGCTTCGACTTTGATTCTTCGTTCGTCCACGAAGATACGTAGGCATAGGATTGCGATAATCCTTGCGAGTCCGTTTTTGTTTATCCCTTCTCATTTCCATTTAGCAGTAGGCTTTAGATAACCCACCCTTTGATTAGACAACAATCGTGGATCCCATCGAGTATGATGGACGCGTGGGGGTGCTAATACCTTCCCCTCGCGTAACCGACTCCCGAACCCGGGCTATGGTTGCAATGACCATGTCTTCTCCCTTTTGAGGTTTCTTCGATCATTTCCTTTCCCTGCGTCGGGATAAATAACGTTCGGTGGCGACTCTTCTGTTCTGTTTCCGCCGGTTGTTTTTCGCAGTTGCGACAAAGCACTCAACAAAACCAACCTCTTAATCCTCCAACAAAACGAGAGGATTGAGACGTTGGAAGAATCTGCCCAACCAAGATCCCTTCAGCCGAGGAAAGATCGCCGATGATCCAGAAGTCCACCTCCCCGATGTGAAGGTGATCTTCGGGTGCGCCAGGAGCCAGAGTCTCACGTTGTCCGAAAGCGTGACCACATTTCCCCGCGAAACCAATACTCCCCAGGCAATAAGAGGTCTAGTTCCGCCCAACGCCGACCCGGCCGTGGCGGCCCTTCTTGAAGCTCTCAACAAAACCAACCTCTTAATCCTTCAATAAAATGAGAGGATTGGGGCGTTGGAAGAATCTGCCGAACCAAATTCCCCTCATTTGAGGGAAGATCGCCGACAATCCAAAAGTCCACCTCTCCAACGTGAAGGTGACCGTCGGGTGCTCCAGGATCCAGAGTCCCACGCCGTCCAGAAGCGTGACCATATTTCCCCGCGAAACCCGTACTCCCAAGGTAACAAGAAGACCAGAAGAGATCAGCGTTCACCCCCTATCAGATTGAAGGGCTGGGCACGAACACCGTCTCCCCGCAGAAGTCACTGCCCTGTCCTTGAGCGAAGCACCCGCTCCCCATCATGGACCAGTACTAGCAGTGACGACGAGCCTCGCGGCCCGTTTTCTCTGGAGATTATGGCTATGCGCCTTCCCAAGGGCTTGGAGAAACCACCATTTTTGGGCACTTACGACGGTACGACAAACCCTGACGAATGACGTCTGTTCCCTACCACGCTCCAGAAAGGAGCAATGACCTGGTATAAAAAACTACCCGATGAGTCCATCACCTCATGAAGAAACCTGGGGAGAATGTTTTCCAGACACTTCACGGTATCCCGCCGCCACTCGAAGACCGAAGCCTCCCTTGAGGCCATAATTCAAGGGAAAGATGAGCCTCTCCGAGCATACATCGAGAGGTTCAATAAAGAAGTGGTGCAGGTCCCCACCATCAATGACATGAAGAAGTTCTTGCTCGAGCGAGGGCTTCGTCCCCGCACGGAGTTTGCCAAAGCCATTGATATTGCTCCTCCCAGGACTCTAGATGCCTTCCTCCTCAAGGCACAAGCATACATCCAATATGAGGAGAAAGAGGCGGCCAGCTCTGACCGGGTATCTCGCCACTAAGAAAGTGCTCGGGCCTCCAAAAGCGATGAACCCTTGACATCTTGTCGGGGAGATAGAAGACATGAAGACCGTCCCTATGAATCCCAGGACAATAAAGGGCCCTCCGGCCGCTTCCATGATTAAACTCCCCTAACCGTCTCCAGGGAGAAAATCCTTTCCGAATGCGCCAGCTCGGAGTTCAAGCAAGAATGGTTTCGATTCCCTAAGCAGATATCGGTGTAGCAAGCGATTTTGTGTGGTTGCGAAGCACTATCGCTCTAGGGTACTACAGTTCGATTCATTTTTTATCCTATTGAAGCTCATGAAGGAAGGGAAATAGATGTCTCCAATTAACCCTGCTTGCAAACTGAGTTTAAACAGTCGAAACTGTTAGTTTACAGATGCTATTGAGATTTGTGGGTCTTTCTTAGGTTATTTTGTTAAGATTCGAATGTCTGGATCATTTGCGAGGTTTTAGGTAGGATGTTAGCACTTGGTGCTTTTCGATTGATGTATGAGGATAAGGGATTTTGGGTTTTTTTATTAGTGTGCTCGCTAAGATTTTTCAATCTTATGCCTACGTATTCCCGAAACAGGGAAATTAGAGCAATCGTAGTTCCTCCTATTCTATATGGGAGGAAAAATTGTTTTGGTGTCTTGTTCAAAACCCAAGACGTGAAGCTAAAGGGAGTATATGTATCTTGTTTGAAGCCCAAGATGTGAAGATGAAGAATCTATTTGTATCTTGTTCGAAGCCAGAGATGTGAAGCTAAAGGGTTCTTAGAGAGAATTTGTCATCTCTAAAGGAGTTAATGTTTTGTATGTTGTGAGAAAAACATGTTTTGATGCTAAAAGGTTGATTGACTAAACAGGGGATTTCTTATACAAAGCCTAAGAGGAGGCTATTGACCCAACGAGAGGGTGTTTTTTTTTATCTGTCTCGTACAAAGCCTAAGATAGAGGCTAAAAGGGTTTAACTTCACGAGAGAGTTCTTGTATCTCGTATGAAGCCCGAGATGGAGGCTGAAAAGTTGGTTGACTTGACAAGAGAGTCCTTTATACTCAACAAGATAGTGTTTTTGTATCTCGTACGAAGCCCGAGATGGAGGCTGAAAGGGTTGGTTGACTCAACAGGAGAGTCTTTTATATTCAACAAGAGAGTGTTTTTGTATCTCGTACAAAGCCCGAGATGGAGGCTGAAAGGGATGGTTGACTCAACAAGAGAGTCTTTTATACTCAACAAGAGAGTGTGGGGAAAATCATTGTACAAAGCCCAAGAGGAGGCCAAAAGTTGTGTTGACCCAACAATAGGATCTCTTATACTCTACAAGAGAGTGTTTTTGTATCTCGTACGAAGCCCGAGATGGAGGCTGAAAGTTTGATTTGACCCAACAAGAGGATCTTTTATACTCAATAAGAGAGTGTTTTTGTATCTCGTACGAAGCCCGAGATGGGGGCTGAAAGTTGTTTTGACCCAACAAGAGGATCTTTTATACTTAATAATAGAGTGTTTTTGTATCTCGTACGAAGCCCGAGATGGAGGATGAAAGTGCTGGTGACTGTTTCAGTTGAGTGACATGTCCAATATGTTGGATAAAAGAGAAAATCAGTTCTTATGAAGAGGCTGATTAAAGGTATGTTTGTGCTTCGGGATTGATCAGAATATCAGGGTTATTTCCTGTTCTTTAAGGAAATGAGAAATTCAAAGGGTATTGAGACTGTCCAAGTCTACTGATGTTTTGAGAAATCGATTCTCAGATAATGTTCCTTGTATGATGCCTAAGAGAAAGCTGGTAGGTTAAGGGATGAAGATTAACCCAATAACTGGTCTGACACTTGACTCAGAAAGACAACTCTAGCAAATTGATGACTAGGTCTTGATCCTATACCTGTAGAGGTCTCTGGGTCCTTGTACTAAGCCCAAAAGAAGGCATGAGAGCTTTTAAGAAGCTGAAGGGTCCTTGCACAATGCCCAAGAGGAGGCGGGGATGCTTTTAAGAAGCTTGTGGGTCCCCAAACCATGAGAAGTTCAAGACATGCTATTCACAGAGAATAGATCAAGCCAGGAAAGTTCTAGGATTTGGAAGAAACTCAAGAGATGCCATTCACGCAGAAAATATCATCTCTGGGGAGTTAGAGTTTGTTTGACAATTTCTAAGGGTGACAGTCTGAGAAAAGGTTCACCGAGAATACTGCCTTTCTCTTTGTTCCATATTGTTTAACCCCAAAAGAGGAGGGAAGACTGTGTCTGGTAATCCTATGGGGATCTAGTTTTGTTTGTATTTAAGAGTGACCAACAGGGCTTTACCTAGTACTAGACGTAGTTGCCAGGGAAAACTCTAAATAACTATACTAGTATTACACAGTTGATATGAGTTTATGAAAGAAGACTTACAGTGAAACTGCCCCACAATACAGTTATATATGTGAAAGCGGGTAAAGAAAGCGTATAAACACTTACTCGGTTGTAGAGCTTCCATGTTGTTTGGTTAGTTGTTCAACAAAGAAAGATTGAAAACAACAGTATATTCAAAATTAAAGGAGAAAGTATTTTGAAAAGAGGTTGGGGCTTACAGCTCAAGGAGAGGCCCAAGTTTCAACAGTGATTACACTGTTGTTTGAATTTGTACAGGGACTTATACTAGTGACTGAGGCCCAAAAAAGGTTTTGTGTACAAAGAGATGGGTCTTACTCTCTCTCAAGAGGCCCAAAAGTGGATTTTATACAAGTGGTGGGGCTTACAACTCAAGGAGATGCCCAAATGATTTATTTTTAAACGGGTGATGATTGCGCCGTTTTTTTTGAAAATACAGTGGGACTTATACAATTACTGAGGCCCAAAAAGGTGATGTATTTATAAAAGGATTGGGTCTTACACTCTAATAGAGGCCCAATGTTTATTTTAAAAGAAAGATGGGACTTACAACACAAGGGGAGGCCCAATTGATTTTGTTTGAAAATAGCGATCACGTCGAGGTCTTTTGAAAATACAGTGGGTCTTATACAATATCTGAGGCCCAACTTATTTTGGTTTTCAAAGGGGGGTTAGTTCTTACACTCTATTAGAGGCCCAAAAGTGTTTGAAAAACTTTGATGAGGGTTGAATTAATCAAAACCCTAATTTATTTTCAAAATGTATTTTAATTGAATAAAAAATTCATTTAAAATGACCAAAATTGTTTAACATGTGGAAAACAAATTGTGATCTTGGATTAATGTTTCAAAAATCAAGTTTTTACCTACAAAATGATTGGAAATCATTAAAATTTGCAAAATCAAGAAGGAAAAAATATTTTAAATGTCAAAAACAATTAAAATATTAATTCTTTGCAAAATTATCAATTATATGAAATAAATAATATTTTTGTGATTTTTTGGTAAAATAATATATTTTAACATTTATGTGAATTATTAAAAAAGAATCAACTCGAAATCATTAAAACTCAGAGAGAAATTAATTTTTGAATCAATTAAATAAAATCACAAAATTTAAATATTCAAATATTTGAAAAAGGGCGCCAAGAACATGGCAAGAACACGCGCCCTTCCTCTGTTTCTACAGATTTGCATTTTCTATCCAATCTCACTGAATACTTGATTATATCATGCAATCTACATATCAATCTACTCGTTTCAACCTCACAATCATGTTTATGGTCTTTAATTTCATTTATTTTAAACATGGAATAAGAAATCAAAGAGGCATGAAGGTTCAGAAATTCCACACACGATTCAAACAAAGCAATTGATTGAGGGAAAACACTCTATGCATGATTATAAACATATGGCCAAATTATTGTGCAGCAAAATATGCATGGATCATAGAGTTAGAAAAGCTCATGCTTACCTCTTGCAGCTGGTGATCGTGTTTTGTGTTAGAGGTGTTACAGCTAGGTTCCAATGATGTGGATAGCTTCCCTAGGTGCCATGGAGTGTGTCTGGATGCTTGGAGTGGATTGAGATGATCTGGAACTTGAGATGGTACCCCAACTGCAAATCTGTCAAGAACTTGAGCAATTGGCTAGTGATTTTGTGATTTTAGTGTTCCAGATGTTGTTTAAGTGCTTGGATCACTTCTATATGATGTTTATGAGGTGTGTGTGTGTGATTTGTTTGGTTCGAATAGCTCTCAAACTCAAAACCCGATAGTGACTTGCCTTAGAAGGCAAAATTGGAAGTGAGAAGGAGATTTTGAGGAAAACATCTATTTGATGGCTTTGGTGTACTCAAACTGATCACAATTGAGCTCTATTTATAGTAGAGCAAGCTTGTTTTACAAGGAATAGTGAATGGCAACTGCTATATAGGTTTGGCCAATGTTGAGCAATGAGAATCCAAGTCTCCTCTAGCCATTAACTAGAGGTCAGGGCACAGGCTGCTGGTTCCCTTGGTCTTGGATAAGTCTTGACTGAATTCAGATGAGAATGGCTCAGTCCATGCCACCTTGGTGCATCCATTAAATGCTTCAATCCAAAATTGGAGTCTTGTCCTTCTTTTAGGGATTTCTAGGTTTGGCATGCTACTTCTTGTTCCAAAGACTTTGGAGGTTTGGATCAGTGTTTGTTCCCTTTAGATTTGATCCTCAGATGTGTCCAAAGTGATGACAAGTATTGGAATTATCTGATTTTACCAAATCGAGCAAAAGTCCAAAATTCTGCCCAGCCTTGGCAGTTTTCAGCAAGGCACATTGCCATTGTCATATCTCATGGCTCAAGTGGAATTTGGTGGAGCTCTTGGCTATTTTAGAAAGCCCTCATATGATACAACAACTTTGATCATAATTGGTTTTGATACCTTTTGGATCCAAGTGAAAAATGCCCCTACATTTGGAAAAAAGTAAGGCAGATTCTGACTTAGTGAAATTTTCACTAAGTGTTGGAAAAAAGTGACATTTTCACTTTTCTTGATTTTGATCATTCCATAACTTAAAATCCATGAGGAATTGGAATAAGTTCAGTTTGAAGCTTTTGTAGAGGGCCATGAGAGTTACAAATCCAGCTTTGGATGGGGAAAAATAACCTTGTGGTTTAGGAGATATGATCCTCCAAAGTTGGTACCCTAGCCACTTTGTTCCATAACTTAGAAAATTTCTAAGTTTTTTTATGGTTACCCCTTTTACAAGTTATCCAACTTTTCTTGATTTTTCTTGATGAATGATGATTCCAATCACACATTAACATCATTTTAGGGTTAGAGAACCATATTTGTGAAAAATCTCAAAAAGTCAAAGTTGACTTTTGTGCACAGTTGACTTTTTGTCAGATGAATTCCAAACTGTGCGATCCTCTATGAAATCAAGTCCTTGACCTAAATCAAACTTGATGGATTGATTTCATAGGTGTTATAGGGTGTATTGAATCATGTCCTAGGGTTTGGGACCATGTCCTGGTCAAAAGTCAAAGCTACAATTGACTTTTCTCGCGAAACCCTAACTGTGGTTCAGATGAAATTGAAACTTGTTGCTCAAGCTTCTTAAATCAATCCATTGTTTTGAAATAGATAAATTTGGTGTGTTAGAGACCCTCAACCCATGTCCTAAGGTCTTGGCTCATGATTTGTCCCAAAAATCAACTTGGGGGTGAATTAGGTCAAGAAACCCTAATTCTTGATTTTTTATGAATGCATCCCCTAAGGTTAAATTGACTTGATGATTGGGTTCATGATGTCCCTTGGGGCATCATAGGTTATGATTTGAGGCATTGGCTCATGCCCAGAGGAAAATTTCCATCTGGAGGCCCTGGTCGACCAAAACCCTAATTTGGTGACACTAGCGATCTTGAGGCTTAATCTACCTAGAAGGGAGCAGCCTTGTGCTTAATCCTTGAAGTGGGAGTCCTCTTGATCCATTGTGGATGTTTGAGGGGTTATACAAGTTGAAGATCATGTCATTTCTTGATTGATTCTTTGTCTAAGAGCTCTGAGAGGGCTTGAAACCCTAATTTTGATTGTAGTGGATGCTCACCCATCCTTGGGAAGACTGATGAAGCATAATGATTCACTCATATTGTGATGATGATTTGCACAATGATGGGAAATCTTAGTGGTCAAAATTTGGGGTATGACGGATGCCCCGAATTAATCTTCTTGGACCCGAAGGTGCAAATGGCGAAGGTGTTCGGGCATCCGGGGTGCAAGAGGATTAAATATTGGAATACCCGAAATTTTGATGGTGGTTATAAATGGTAGCTTATGCATTCATCTTCTTTCGCTATGAAATGATGCTTAAAAAAGGTAAACTTCCCCTCGATCCTGGTTTCCTACCAAGGAACTGGTCTAAGTTTCTGAAATAAACGTCCCCTCAATCCTGGTTTCCTACCAAGGAACTGGTCTTAGTTTCTTCTTGTCGAGTCTTTCTCTTGACAAAGGATGCTATTTGTAGCGGCTTTCCTTCAAACTTCTCGCCGAATTTTCCTGGGGAGATGCCATTTGATGGAAAAAGGTCTGACATCAGACTTGCTGGGGGGAACCCATTCGTATGAGTTGTAGAGGTGCACAAACTTCTCTGTTGGAGACGCCATTTGTCGACTCTACCGGGGAAAACGAGTCTCTTGAGAGACTGCATTCGCTTGGGGATATTACATCATACTTTTCTCGAAGATCTTCTCGGAGATCTTCTCGGAGAAATGCCATATGATGTGATCCAATTTTGAGGTGCCGATAACTTCATTAACATTGAATTTCTGTAGAGAAGAACCAATGTACTGCTGAGAGTCTTTAGTCGTGAGGCTTTCTCTGGGGATTTTCCTTAATCCGGGAAAGCGAAGACATCATCTTCAATGGCGAAGAGTGACGTTTGTTAAAGTTTTTTTGCCTTTTCAGAGGTTCAAGATATCAAAGTGGTCAAGGGCCAATTCTAATCCAGAAATAAACTGGAGGAGAGATTACTTAGATGGTTCGCTTCCTGATGAGGAAAGAACTGACAACTCGATTGACAAGAGGACTTTTATCACTAGGGGAAAAGATCGACTAGAGTGATAGTGATGCAGTATGAATATGAATGTAAATCAATGCATGATGTATGTATGTATATGCTGACAAAACTGACGCTACATACAGACTAAAAGACGAACACGACTGGATACTCGGCCACGGTGGGAGATGAAAAGTATCACTAGTTCATGATAGCAATTCTGCCTTGCATAGGAGAGATAGTCCACGCGGGGAAAACCGTCGGTCGGGCTTAGGAGGTAAGAACTCTGCCGGGGTGTCAGATGAAACATGGTCTCTGATACGGTCGATCCTTCAATCAGGTGTACTGGTTTAGAAGGAGTACTTTGATTATGTGCTTTGAAGCTCGATTACTTCGGGAGAAGCGACCGATGTTCTTTCGATGTTCGACAGTCAAAAGAAAATGCCATCTTTATTTTAAAAGCAGAAAAAGTTTTACAAGTAAATTCGTTTTTGTTTTATCTCAAGAATCGTTGATCACATTAAAATGTCGTTCTGTAAAGCTAAAATAAAAGAGAATTGCAAACAAAAGCACAAGGGCTCAAATTTTATTGATAGGATAGAGATCAGCCAACGCGTGATTCCATAGAGTATTTACAAAGTTAGAAAATGGTAATTTACAGGGAAAAGGGCTACATTAAAACATAACGACCACTATCCTTCTACCAACTTTGAATTTGGGGCATCCTGAGCTTCTGTCGAAGATGACCTTGATCGAGATTTCTGACGGATGATGTAACTGCTGCTGAGGGGTTTGCCCCTTTGTTGAACGTAGTTACTTGCCATTATCCCTAACTTTTGCTTGGATTGTACTTTGAGTTTTCCAAACCACCGGGATGATTTTTGATCATGTCTCTAATTTTTGCCTGGACCGCCGTTTCGGGTTTTCAATCCACCGAGACGTTTTTTTTTTTAATTTAGGCGAAGTATTTTTTGACTACGTCAACATTCATGGGGTAGGCAAATTCCTCTCCGTCCATGGTTCCAGGTTTCAAGGCGCCGCCTGAGAAAGCTTTCTTGACCACATAAGGGCCGTCATAATTCGGGGTCCATTTGCCCCGAGAATCAGTGAGGAATGATTGTATCTTCTTGAGCACAAGGTCTCCTTTTCTGAAGACACGAGGTTGAACCTTTTTGTCGAACGCCTTCTTCATTTTTTGTTGATACACCTGACCATGACACAAAGCAGTCATTCTCTTCTCTTCGATCAAATTTAGTTCGTCGTGTCGACTTTTACACCATTCAGCTTCTATAAGCTTAGCTTCCATCAATACCCTGATTGATGGGATCTCTACTTCTATGGGGAGCACTGCTTCCAAGCCATATACTAGAGAGAAAGGGGTTGCCCATGTTGAAGTGCGGCAAGATGTGTGATAACCGTGGAGAGCAAAGGGTAGCGTCTCGTGCTAGTCTTTATAGGTTACCACCATCTTTTGAACAATCTTCTTGATGTTTTTGTTAGCCGCTTCTACCGCGCCGTTCATCTTAGGTCAGTAGGGAGATAAGTTATGGTGTTCAATTTTGAACTCAGCGTACAACTCCTTCATCATCTTATTGTTCAAGTTGGACTCATTGTCATTAATGATCTGGCTTGGAACACCATAATGGCAGATGAGATTGTTTTTGATAAATCGGAACACCATTTGTCAGGTTACATTGGCGTATGACGCTGCTTCGACCCACTTGGTGAAGTAGTCAATGGCTACTGGGATGAACCGATGTCCGTTTGAAGCCTTGGTTTCGATCATGCCAATCATGTTGATTCCCTATATGGAAAAAGGCCATGGGGAAGAGAGAACTTTGAGATGCGTTGGCGGTACATGGATTTGGTCGAAGTATATCTAACACTTGTGATACCTCCTCATGTACTTGTAGCAATCGGATTCCATGGTCAACCAATAGTACCCTGCTCTTATAATTTTTCTCGCCATTGTGTGTCTGTTGGCATGAGTGCCAAAGTATCCTTCATGAATTTCTTTCATCAGCATGTTTGCTTCTGGCCTGTCTACACATCGGAGCAAGACCATGTCAAAATTTCTCTTATAGAGTGCATCACCGCTCAGGAAGAAGCTGCCAGCCAGCCTTCTGAGGGTTTTTCTGTCCTTTCCGGATGCCCCAGGTGGGCACTCTTGTTTCTGAAGGAAGCATTTGATATCATGATACTAAGGTTTGTCGTCTATGATTGCTTCAATTGTGAAGATGTAAGCGGGCTTTTCAAGGCGCTTTATGTCGATCTTAGGCAAGTCGTTCCATTGACCTATACTAATCATGGAAGAGAGAGTGGCTAGTGCATCAGCCATGTGATTCTCTTCATGAGGGATGTGATGAAACTCGATTCTGTTAAAGAATGGTAACAACCTTCTTGCGTAGTCTTTGTAGGGAATCAATCCTGATTGGTATGCATTCCAATCTCCTTTAATCTAATTGATAACCAAGGCTGAGTCACCATATACGTCCAAGTCCTTGATCCTTAAGTCGATCGCTTCCTCGAGACCCATGATACAAGCTTCATATTCGGCCTCGTTGTTTGTACACTTGAACGTTAGTCGGGCGGTGAAAGGAATGTGGGTACCCTGAGGTGTTATGATGATTGCCCCAATTCCGTTTCCGTAATGATTGACAGCTCCGTCAAAGATTAGTCCCCATTGGGAACCTGGTTCTGGCCCTTCACTGGGTAGCGGTTCATCGCAATCTTTCATTTTTAAATACATGACATCTTCGTCTACGAAGTCAAATCCGACTGATTCTTGATCGTCAATCGGTTGATGAGCCAAATGATCAGCTAAAGCACTTCCTTTAACGGCTTTCTGAGCGTGATACTCGATGTCATATTCGGATAACAACATCTGCCAACGGGCAATCTTTCCCGTGAGAGCAGGTTTTTCGAAGACATACTTGATTGGATCCATCTCAGAGATTAACAAAGTAGTGTGACGAATCACGTATTGGCTAAGGCGTTTAGCTGCCCAAGCCAAAGCGTAACAAGTTTTCTCAAGCATCGTGTACCGAGTTTCATACTCGGTGAATTTATTGCTCAAATAATAAATGGCAGACTCTTTCCTTTTGGTTTCGTCTTGTTGGCCAAGTACACAGCCCATGGAGTCTTCCAAGACTGTGAGGTAGATGATCAGTGGTCTTCCCTCCACTGGAGGTGACAGAATCGGTGGATTCAATAGATATTCCTTGATACTGTCGAAGGCGGTTTGACAGTCTTCTGTCCAAATGCAATCCTGATTCTTTTTGAATAATTTGAAAATCGGCGCACATGTCGCGGTCATGAGGAGTATGAATCGGAAAATATAGTTCAAACGTCCCAGGAATCCTTTGACTTGTTTTTCAATTTTTGGAGAAGGCATTTCTCTAATGGCCTTGACCTTGTCAGGATCAACCTCAATCCCTTTCTGGCTGACGATGAACCCTAGCAATTTTCCTGAACGGACACCGAAGGTGCACTTATTGGGATTCAAGCGGAGTTTGTACTTTCTCAACCGCTCGAATAGTTTTAACAGGTGGGTCACATGCTCCTGCTCTATTTTAGATTTGGCAATCATGTCATCGACATATACTTCTATTTCTTTGTGTATCATGTCATGAAACAGAGTAGTCATGGCCCTTTGATAGGTCGCCCCGACGTTCTTCAAACCGAACGGCATTACCTTGTAACAAAAGGTACCCAATGGGGTAATGAACGACGTTTTCTCCATGTCTTTCGGCGCCATTTTTATCTGATTATAGCCCAAGAATCCATCCATGAAGGAGAAAACTTTGAATTTAGCTGTACTGTCAACCAGCATGTCAATGTGTGGTAAAGGAAAGTCGTCCTTTGGACTAGCCTTATTTAGATCCCTATAATTGACACACATTTTAACCTTTCCGTCCTTTTTTGGAATAGGTACAATGTTGGCTAACCATTGAGGATATTCTGATGTGGCGAGGAAACCTGCGTCAATCTGTTTTTGTACTTCCTTTTTTATTTTGATGGCCATGTCCGGGTGAGTCCGTCTCAACCTCTATTTTACTGGCGGACATTCCGATCTCAATGGTAGATGATGTTCCACGATGCTGGTATCCAACCCTGGCATATCCTGATAGGACCAAGCAAATACATCGAGGAATTCTTTGAGAAGCTTCGTCAGGCTCTCTTTGGCAGTTGGACTGAGTAGTGCCCCAATCCTGATCTCTTTTCTCTCTTTTTCCTAACCTAAGTTTACCGTTTCCAACGGCTCTTTGTGAGGTTCAATGGACCTTTCCTCTTGTTTGAGTAGTCGAGAGATCTCTTCTGAAATTTCGTCGTCAACTTTTTCTTCAGCCCCAAATACCGGGAATTCAAAGTTGGGAGAAGGCATCGGATCGTATGTTTCAACGGGGTTTAAAACAAGTAAATTTCATGACGTGATGATTTGTATTTAGAAGAGATAGAGAGAATGCAAGAGTGTGTGCAGTGTGTTTTTTCTTTTGGAAAACTGCTTGTTTTTATTATTGATTTGCTTTTTTAGGATTACCATTTTCTGAAAAACGAAAAGAGAAAACAGCAATTAATGCGGAAATTACATAACGACGTTATTTTATTTATGAACAAGTCGAATCTTGAAACTACAGCTCTATAAAACAAAACTCTATCGCTTTGGGCGAAGCGAAGAGGGATATTTACAGAAAGTGAGCCCTATCAAAACATCCGTTTCACCTGGGCAGGGTGAAAGGTTAAAGACAGCAATTACTTTGACTTATGAACGATCTTCGGAACATCGACAGCAACCCATTGGCGGCGAACTCCTCAGTGAATCACAAAGTCTGGTACCTTCTTTCTTGGCTTGTCATCAGAAATGACGCTGATTTCTGGCGGAGCTGGATCATTGGAATCTGTCTCCCAGGCAGAGTTGTCGTAGGAGGATTCTTCAGCTATATCTTGCATAACACTTGTGCTCTCAGGTAAATCTCCCCATCCAGTTGGCTGGATGTCTTCGAGTCTGATACAAGAGCTCTCAGGAGCGGTGTACTTGACCATATAGTCGTATTTTCTACTCGGTTGTCCCAAGGTGTCTCACACTTCTTTGGAACTGGAGGAGTCATCACTCTCGATGACTTTGACCTCGGGAAAAGCATAGTTAAAGAATTCTAGTCCTGCAAACTTTGTGAATTCATCGTTGCGTTGGGCGTTTTCTGAATGACCTGAGTGTTGATCCCATGACATAGTGGGAACGCAGGTATTTTGCTCGATGATGCTCAGCTGATTTTCATTGTTTAGCTGATTTCCTTGCTCCCAGTCTCCTGGGTACGGCTGCCACATTGGCAGGCCATCCATCGGGCCATAGTAATCGTGGTCAAAGTTGTCCTTCATCAGAGTGTCCTCCTCCAATGAATTTGGCGGAGCACGGTATCCTTCCGGATCACAATCTCCGTATATCATTTCGACGTCTGACCTTGGTATAAATCTAGGACTCTGTGCGGGATAACAAAATGGAGTAGGCACCTCTTCCCGAGAGATATAACCGTCCTTATTAAGATAGGACTTCCACTCTTCATCTGTATCAGAGGGATCTTCCTCGTTGATAGTATGGACTGCTTGAGACACTGGGTGAAAGAAGCCTCCACTGTGGAAGAAGTCCTAAATGGGATGAAGACTTTCATCGTTAGCAGCCGTCTGGGTGCAGGTTGCAGTGAAACTAAGACCCTTCTTTATTTTATTATCGGTAGGAATGACAAGCCGTCCCCACCCTTTTGTATTGTTACTTTTAATTGCCATCGCCCACCGACAGTGCTTGGAACTGAGTTCCAACAACCTCCTCGGGTTCTACACAAGTAGATAATGACAAGTTACTCACGAGCAAGGCTTGTTCCCTACAAACCGTGACGAGTTGATTGTTTTTGACGAACTTCAGTTTCTGGTGCAGCGTTGAAGTGACTGCCTCGGCCTGGTGTATCCAAGGTCTTCCTAATAAACAACTGTATGTTGCCCGGATGTCCATGACCTGAAAAGTGATTAGGAAAGTGTGAGGACCGATAGTTATGGGAAGGTCGACTTCGCCGATAACTGCTTTTCGAGATCCGTCAAAGGCTTTGACGATGACCTCACTGCCCTTCATCGGGGATCCTTTGAATGATAGTAGCATTAAAGTGGACTTTGGCATAACGTTTATGGCTGATCCTGTGTCTACCAGTACACTGGCTAAAGCATCGTCCTGGTAGTGGACTGTGATATTGAGCGCCATGTTGTGGCTTTTACCCCCCTCTAGCAAGTCCTCATCACTGAATCCTAAGTTGTTGCAGGAAGTGATGTTAGAGATGATGATATCGAACTGTCGTATTGACACATCCTGTTCCACAAAGGCCTGCTCTAAGACTTTCTGTAGGGCCTCTCTGTGGGCTTCGGAACTGAGTAAAAGTGATAGCACAGAGATCTTTGAAGGAGTTTGTAACAGCTGATCAACAATGTTGTATTCACTCCTTTGGATGAGCTTCAGCATCTCATCATTGTTTTTTGAAAGGTCGGGATTACTGGCTTGACCGACTGGTGGATTGGGAGCTTCTGTCTGAAGTTCCTTTTCTTTGTTAGGTTCCCCAACTCCTCGGTTGAAGATTCGACCACTCCGTGTTACTCGACTGATGTCTATAATATTCACGACGGAGGGTAATGGAATTTCTTTTCCATTCTCGATTATTGTCGCACCGTATTTGTAAGGGATCGCCTTAACTGATTCATACGGTAATGGTCCTGACAGATAGATAACTACAGGAGCCTTCTAATTTCTCTGACTGTCATAAGTAACTTCAATCAGCTCCTGGCTAGGAACTTTTGATTCGTCTAGTAAAGGGATGATGGTACAAACATCCTTGTTCTATTGATGATCAGAGATTATGACAACGTCTCTGATTTGATCAGCGAAGTAGTCCGGCGTCCAGTTGATGGGCTCGAAACCCGAACATGGGCGAATCTCTCTACGATCCACCTGACCTTGAAGAGCCGCCCGAACAAGGTAGCATCCTTGGTTATTCTCCGAGCAGACTCTACAATATTCATAGTTGTGTGGTGGCACCTGGCCACGCCCGCTTTGAATGCAGTGTAACCTCACCAGGTCAGTTCCCACAGATCGGACATCCTGATTTTGACGCCGAGTGGGGTTTCCATTAAGTACACTGGTTTGTTGAGTGTTTTCATCCATAATAAGAGTACATCATAAATTTGATAGATGTTGTTAGATTCTCCCTCTATCAAACTGACTGCAACTTTCTCATGTTGAGGCAGCGGGTTCGTGAGAACATTCGGATTCGTATCCTTGAAAGATAAGACCCCGCTCCTGACGAGCTTTGCACATTGGATTTGAAACTGAGATAATTCTCTTGCTATGCCCTGGTCCTCCTTGATGGTAAGGACACGTCAGATCCGATTTAAACCAAAAAGGCGAATTTTCGGACACTGTCAGAGGAGATTTGGTTTGGACATGCCCCTTGACCATTAGTAAGGGAAACAGTTTTGCGTACAACACATGTATAGGGTTGAACCCTGGTGGTCGCGTTGTACGGTTGTTGTTGTACGAAGGACGAGCCTGCTGTAGAAGCTGTTGTGTCCTCTGCTGATATTGTTGTTGATTCTGTTGGCTCTGAGCAACCTGAGGTTGATACACAGGAACAGGCGTAGGGTTGATAGCAGGAGTTACAGCTGCTACTGGTTGATAACGTCGCCTTTGCTTTCCCAGAGAGATATTCCTAATATCCTGCTCTTTTTTCTTAGGTAGAGCACTACCATATCGTTTTGTACTACTTGATGATCCAGCGTCTTTTACCAAACGTCCTTCTCGGACGGATTCCTCAAGACGAACTCCCATGCCCACCATCTCGGTGAAGTCACTGGGCGCACTGACAACCATTCTGTCGTAGTAAAATAATCTTAAGGTTTTAAAAAAGATTCTTGTCATCTCCTTTTCCTCCAGAGGTGGAGAAATCTGAGCGGAAATTTCACGCCATCTCTGAGCGTATTATTTAAAGGTTTCCTCGTCCTTTTGTGACATTGATCTGAGTTGATATCTGTTCGGTGCCATGTCGAAATTGTATTTGTATTGTTGAACGAAGGCGGCGCCAAGATCTCTGAATGTGCCGATCGTGGCGCGGTTTAAACCCATGTACCATTTTAATGCGGTACCGGTTAAACTATCCTGAAAATAGTGAATGAGCAGCTCCTGGTTCTTTTTCTGAGCCGACATTCGCCGAGCGTACATCACTAAATAGCTCTGAGGGCAAGAGTTACCCTTGTACTTTTCAAAGTCGGGCACCTGGAATTTGTGCAGGACTTTTACATTGGGGACCAAACAAAGGTCTACAGCATCCTTGCCAAATAAATCTTGACTGCGAAGGGCCTGCAGTTCTCTCTGTATTTCCAGGAACTGTTCTTGGAACTCGTCCATTCTGTCGAACATACTTTCTTTTCTACAATAGGGTATCTGTGGAATCTGTCCTTCCGGGACAGCGTGTACCACGGGCAGTGGTATATTCATTATGGTTGAGACTCTCGGTGCCTCTCGAAGTTTGTAACCTTCAAGAGTTGCTGTCATTCCCCTGGCATCTTCGCTTTCCCAAATTTTGTAACCTTCAGGCCCAGCTATTCCTACTGCGGCTCCCTGATCCTCAGTGATCAGCAAAACATATCCTTCCGGGATATAGTTGGGTGGCATGCCCCAGGGACGATCTTTCAGCATTTTGTACCTAGGATCATACTTTTCCACTATGGGCGTTGATGTGATCTCTGAGATCACCGTCCGTTGTTGTTCCATTTGAGCTTCTACAAGAACTTTCATGTCGCTATGAAGCTTTCTCAAATCCTCTTTCAGAGTGTCGATCTCTTCTCTCAACTCTCTGTTCTCTTCCTCGAGATCATCCATCTTTTTCTGACGATTGGCCCGCGTATTGTACGAATGAGACAGTTTGACTCTAGAATCGAGACGCAAACGTGAGATTCGTAGGTAAGAAGAACGCGTTTACGCGAGAATGATGAATGCAATGATTATATTAATTGTATGTTTTGTTTATCCAAAGTAAACTTCAACAAGTAGAGTGCAAATATTAAACAGTGGGGAAACCCTGTTTTATTGAATTCAAAGGATTACGGAAACAGAAATACAGTAGATTACAAAGTGCTGAAAAAGAAAATCTAAACTAATGGGTTCTGAGTCCTTTCTGATGAGAGCTCAAGTGCTGGTTCTGGTACTTCCCGTTTCTTTGACCGGGGCTCTTGGGCCATTGTCGGGTTGTCATTCCTTTGCTAAGTGAAAGGAGCGAGCAAATTCCTTTGGTCATCCTGATTTTCTACAGCATGTTGCTCTAAAATTTCAATCAGAGCATCTTTTTCTCTTAATAACTGCTGTATCTTCTTACACTCCACATTGAGAATACGGTACTTGTTCCTCCAAGACCTCTTCTCCTATTGAACTTTGCTGAGAGTGACCTGAAGCTTTTCCGTTTCAGACATAAAATAAAGGGCAAAGTCCCTTAATGGAAGAACTTCCTGGTGAGGGTAAGGCATCCTCAGTTTGAGAGCTCTAGTTTGCACCCAATGGAGATAAGGCTCCAACGAGACACAGTCTGGTTTTCCTAGAGACTCTCGTCCTTTCCTGTGAATGTGTTTCCGGGCATGCACTATTTCTGTCTTTAGTGCCCTGTCATTCTCTCCTTCCTTGAAGAAAAGACCTTCTAGATGAGTATTATGCGGGACATGCCTCATTGGGTATCCAAATTGACGACGAACTAAACTTGGGTGATAATTGATTCCTCCTTTAGTTCCTATAAGGGGTATATTTGGGAAATTTCCACAACGGTCAATGATTCTGATCCCGTCGTAGATTCAGTTGTACCAATAGATGTCAGAGTAGGTAAGAGACATGATTCTCTGCGACCAACGTAAAGTATTCTTTTGATCCCAAAATGCAACAGACTTAGGCAAATGTGAAGTAAACCATTTGTAAAGCAGGGGTACACAACATGTGATCATTCCTCCGCTGTATAAGTTCCTTAAGTGTACCGAATGATACGCATCTGCAAGTAAGGTTGGTACGGGGTTTCCAATTAGGAAAATCTTAATGGAGTTGATATCTACGAAGTTATCGATGTTGGGAAACAAAAATAACCCGTAGGTGAGCAAGACAAAGATGCTCTTGAAAGCGGCCACGTTCCCTATATTAGCAAAGTACGGGGCTTTTTTTGTCAAGAACTAGGCTGGCAAACCTTGGATGCCACCCTTAGTGGTCAGGTGAGTCCTGACTTCTGACTCGTCCAAATAAATTCCTCGTGCAATGGTTTGATCACTTGGAATTTCTTCCAGTCCGAAAAAGGGAGCATGATCAGTGATATGCAGATCAGTCAGGTGAGAGTACTCCTCCAGCGTTGGTGCCAGCTGGTAATCCGGGAATGTGAAACAGTGATAGACCGGATCGTAGAATTGGATTAGCGTGGACAAGATTCCTTCCATTACATGGACCCTTAATAGAGACAGTAATCCTCCATACTTAGCTCTGAAAGCCTCGTGGTTGGTGATCATTCTCGCCAAACCTCTCAAATCCTCTAACTTTGGAACCTTGAAGGTGTACTTATGAGTTTTCCTTCTACCGAAATACATTAGCGCAATCTCCTTTCTCTCTGGCATTTGCAATCATTGTCTTAGTTTAATTTGAAAAAGAGAGACTAGAAGAGAAGATTTTTTTTGTTTTAATGTTTTTTAAATGGATGCATGAATGCAGCACACAAAAACATAGAAAAAACATGGGGTCAAACGGTCGGTGTCATGAAGTCAAGGCTCTACCCCCCCCCCCCAAGGTTTATACTGGTGATTTTTGTACCTGTCCGCAAAATCATTGACCCCTCTGGGATAACAATAGAAAGCGGATCGCCAGCGAGCTGATGTATCCTAGAGTGACCTCAGATGAGGGTAGTATCACGTGACAACTATTTCCGATAGCTTCCGCACTACAAAATGCCTCAAGTCTGCTAAAAACCTCAGCTTCTCAAATAACCCAGTCGACCACACTACTTTCAACAACCGGCACTACTACGAAAATTCCATTTAACGACGCCAGGTTTACCACGGTTTCGTATCCCACCGTTGTATAAGGACTAAAAATTTATAACGCCATGTTTAACGACGGTTGTATTACATAACCGTTGTAATACAAGCTGTGTAACAAGCTTCGATTCCCAGCTACTATATTTTTTTCCATATTTTTACATTTTAACACGCTTGTATTAGAAGACCGTTCTAATACATGTATCACGCTTTGATTCACATCAATGTATTTTTTGTCATATTTTTAGATTTTAAGCATGTATTAATTTTTTAAACATGTCTAACGCTATGTAATGTATGATGTATATTCCCAACAATGTATTCTTTAGTATTTTTAAGTGCAATAGAGTATATATATAACTTAAAAAATAAAACTGTAAGTGATGAACATATATAGAGATAATTTTTTTTAATATTCCATTGAGAGTACATTGATAAACATATTACATATCAAGATCATTGTCAGAGCCCATAGCATAAAATGCATCTTCATAATCTAGACATCTCTCCTCACTCCCCTCATCGGAATCATAATATACAGGCCTCATTTTCTTCTTTATCTTCTTCTTCTTCGGCTTCTTCTTCTTCGGCTTCTTCTTCTTCTTCTTATCCTTCCTTACCCTTAAGGCATCCCTGAAGTTGGCAGTTGCTGGTTGGACGACCTCCTGGATTGGCGCCTGACGTTCCTCATTGAGGTTTCTAGGATTCTCATTTGTTGAACTCATTGTTACAAAGAATATATTATTTTGATATGTAAAATTGTCTATTTATAGATGAGGTTAAAGATGAAAAGACTGATAGTTTAATGCTTGTAATGATGATAACTTGTAAACCATTCATATTCTGGAACGATATTTTCTTGTAAACCGTTCATATGTTGGGAAGTGCAATGGTTAATAATATTACGACAGTTATAAGTGATGACCGTAGCGATATCACTTATAATCCAGGCGTAATTTTAGGAAAATGTTGTGCCTGGTGTCGAACCTTGTACCACGTATAAGGGGTATCGCTACGGTTATTATAACTAACCGTTGTGATATTATTAAATTAATATATAATCTATCATAACGGTTATTTAAGAAAATCGTTGTGAAAATTTGACCTATATAAGGGAATTAACTTTTCCTTTTTGACAGTCGCGCCGTTTCCTTCACAGCGAAACCCTAGCACCCAAACTTCATCTTTTTTTAGAATCTGCGAGAAGAAATACAAGAAGTATGAAGCTTTTGATTTAAGCTTCTTCCTCCTTGTAGTTCTTCTTGCAGAATCTAAAACTATATGAACATGGTGATGATGCTGGCGGTAGCAAGCGTAATGTACATATTGTTTATGGAAAATAAGGTAGTCTTCCACTTCAATTTTTTGTTAAATAGTACTCATTATCTCGTTTGCTTCATGATATTTTTGTTGATTGTTCTCTTTTTGCGCAGATTCGACTTCAATGCTTCACAAGTAAGGTAAACTTCATTGTTATGGTACAGTCCCACTTCTTAGCATTTTCTTTCAACTTTTGCTTGTTTTGTTTTGAATACTAACTAATTTTCTTCATTGCTTCCCACTTCTTAGGGTTTGTTTCTAATTTTGCTTATTTTGTTTTGAATAATAACTAATTTTCTTCATTGCTTTCCCACTTCTTAGGTTTGTTTCACATGGTGATGATGATGGTGGTACATATATATATGAATTCATTCTAATAAGGTACATATATATGAATTCATTCTGATATTGTACATATGAAATTTAGTTTATTATTCTGATATTGTACATATGAAATTTAGTTTATTATATACTATGTATATTGTTTGTTTTACTATCCTTTTAATGAAAATGCAATCTGTTAAATTGGTATCGAAACTTATAATCTGAAAATTAAGATGTATTTGAAAACCAACCATTATCATGTCAATGTTTTTCGAATCGCATCCATTTCATTCAGCACATTGAATGTTCCTTAACGCATAATATATGATTCAACGATCTGATTCCTTCTACACATCGATATCTTTTATATTATATAGTTTACCTATTCATCTCCAAAAATCATCGTGGTTTTTATGATCATGATTGCTATGATGATAAAATCGCGATGATTTTGGGCGATGGAGAGGTAAACTATATAATTAAAAATATTGATGAGTAGAGTGAATCAGACCATTGAATCGTATATTATGTGTTAAGGAACATAAAATGTGCGGAATAAAATGGATGCAATTCGAAAAACAGTGGTGTGTTTAAGTTGGTTTTCAAGAATATTTTAATTTTCAAATTATATATTTCCTTACCAATTTATTGGTTGTAATTCTGTAACTAGGTGCATGGTAAAATAAGCAATATACATTTGTATATAATAAACTGAGGGTACATGTAACAACGGTTGAAACTAATATCCGTTGTGATTGATAATATATTTCACAACGGTTGAAACTAATATCCATTGTGATTAATAATATATTTCACAATGGTTGATACAACTAACCGTTGCAATATATAGCGCGTTTTCCAGAATACAACAACGGTTTCCAGACCGTTGTAGAAACATCGAAGATACAACAACAATCTACATAACAATGCCTTCGCTCGCGTCATTATATGTCATTCCCAACCATTGTTAAATGGGTTTTTCATAGTAGTGCGGAGTCGTATAGGCAATGTATCTGCAAAGAAAGTCTCCACTGAGTTTGATGGTCAATCGAGGGCTCTTAACTGGAATTCACTCCCAGTAAGATTACCCGCATTGCCATCACCTATCTTAGGTGTATACTCAATCTTTCCACATGCGACATCACACGCATTCCCATTAACAGAAAAATAAACACAGATATCAATTAGGAAAAGCAGTATATATATTTGTCTTAATCATCCTAGACCTCTAGTCTTATGATTCTATACAGACAATGACTCCCCAGCAGAGTCGTCATTGCTGTGACACTTTGAGAGCTTAAGGTTTTCTACCTTACAGAAAATGATTGGTCCCCAGTGAAGTCGCCATCTTTCTGTAGCGAGCGATTTTGTGTGGTTGCAAAGCACTATCCCTCTGGGGTACTACAGTTCGATTCATTTTTTATCCTATTGAAGCTGGTGAAGGAAGGGAAATAGATGTCTCCAATTAACCCTGCTTGCAAACTGAGTTTAAACAGTCAAAATTGTTGGTTTACAGATGCTATTGAGATTTGTGGGTCTTTCTTAGGTTATTTTGTTAAGATTCGAATGTCTGGATCATTTGTGAGGTTTTAGGTAGGATGTTAGGACTTGGTGCTTTTCGAATAATGTATGAGGATATGGGATTTTGGGTTTTTTTATTAGTGTGCTCGCTAAGATTTTTCAATCTTATGCCTACGTATTCCCGAAACAGGGAAATCAGAGCGATCGTAGTTCCTCCTATTCTATGGGAGGAAAAATTATTTTGGTGTCTTGTTCAAAGCCCAAGACATGAAGCTAAAGGGATTATATGTATCTTGTTTGAAGCCCAAGATGTGAAGCTGAAGAGTCTATTTGTATCTTGTTCGAAGCCCAAGATGTGAAGCTAAAGGGTTCTTAGAGAGAATTTGTCATCTCTAAAGGAGTTGATGTTTTGTAAGCTGTGAGCAAAGCATGTTTTGATGCTAAAAGGTTGATTGACTAAACAGGGGATTTCTTATACAAAGCCTAAGAGGAGGCTATTGACCCAACGAGAGGGTGTTTTTTTTATCTGTCTCGTACAAAGCCCGATATAGAGGCTAAAAGGGTTTAACTCCACGAGAGAGTTCATGTATCTCGTATGAAGCCCGAGATGGAGGCTGGAAAGTTGGTTGACTCGACAAGAGAGTCCTTTATACTCAACAAGAGAGTGTTTTTGTATCTCGTACGAAGCCCAAGATGGAGGCTGAAAGGGTTGGTTGACTCAACAAGAGAGTCTTTTATATTCAACAAGAGAGTGTTTTTGTATCTCGTACAAAGCCCAAGATGGAGGCTGAAAGGGTTGGTTGACTCAACAAGAGAGTGTGGGGAAAATCATTGTACAAAGCCCAATAGGAGGCCAAAAGTTTTGTTGACCCAACAAGAGGATCTTTTATACTCAACAAGAGTGTTTTTGTATCTCGTATGAAGCCCGAGATGGAGGTTGCAAGTTTGATTTGACCCAACAAGAGGATCTTTTATACTCAACAAGAGAGTGTTGTTGTATCTCGTACGAAGCCCGAGATGGGGGCTGAAAGTTGTTTTGACCCAACAAGAGGATCTTTTATACTCAACAAGAGAGTGTTTTTGTATCTCGTACGAAGCCCGAGATGGAGGCTAAAAGTGTTGGTGACTGTTTCAGTTGAGTTACAGGTCCAATATGTTGGATAAAAGAGAAAATCAGTTCTTATGAAGAGATTGATTAAAGGTATGTTTGTGCTTCGGGATTGATCAGAAGATCAGGGTTATTTCCTGTTCTTTAAGGAAATGGGAAATCCAAAGGGTATTGAGACTGTCCAAGTCTACTGGTGTTTTGAGAAATCGATTCTCGGATAATGATCCTTGTATGATGCCCAAGAGAAGGTTGGTATGTTAAGGGATGAAGGTCAACCCAATAACTAGTCTGACACTTGACCCAGAAAGACATCTCTAGCAAATTGATGACTAGGTCCTGTTCCTATACTTGTAGAGGTCTCTGAGTCCTTGTACTAAGCCCAAGAGAAGGCATGAGAGCTTTTAAGAAGCCGAAGGGTCCTTGCACAACGCCTAAGAGGAGGCAGGGATGCTTTTAAGAATCTTGTGGGTCCCCAAACCACGAGAAGTTCAAGACATGCTATTCACAGAGAATAGATCAAGCCAGGAAAGTCCAAGGATTTGGAAGAAACTCAAGAGATGCCATTCACGGAGAAAAGATCATCTCTGGGGAGTTAGAGTTTCTTTGACAATTTCTAAGGGTGACAGTCTGAGAAAAGGTTCACCGAGAATACTGCCTTTCTCTTTGTTCCATATTGTTTAACCCCAAGAGGAGGGAAGACTGGGTCTGGTAATCCTATGGGGATCTAGTTTTGTTTGTATTTAAGAGTGACCAACAGGGCTTTACCTAGTACTAGACGTAGTTGCCGGGGAAAACTCTAAATAACTATACTAGTATTACACAATTGATATGAGTTTATGAAAGAAGACTTATAGTGAAACAGCCCCACAATAGAGTTATATATGTGAAAGCAGGTAAAGAAAGCGTATAAACACTTACTCGGTTGTAGAGCTTCCATGTTGTTTGGTTAGTTATTCAACAAAGAAAGATTGAAAACAACAGTATATTCAAAATCAAAGGAGAAAGTATTTTGAAAAGAGGTTGGGGCTTATAGCTCAAGGAGAGGCCCAAGTTTCAACAGTGATTGCACTGTTGTTTGAATTTGTACAGGGACTTATATTAGTGACTGAGGCCCAAAAAAGGTTTTCTGTACAAAGAGATGGGTCTTACACTCTCTCAAGAGGCCCAAAAGTGGATTTTATACAAGTGGTGGGGCTTACAACTCAAGGAGAGGCCCAAATGATTTATTTTTAAACGGGTGATGATTGCGCCGTTGTTTTTTGAAAATACACTGGGACTTATACAATGACTGAGGCCCAAAAAGGTGGTGTATTTATAAAAGGATTGGGTCTTACACTCTAATAGAGGCCCAATGTTTATTTTAAAAGAAAGATGGGACTTACAACATAAGGGGATGCCCAATTGATTTTGTTTTAAAATGGCGATCGCGCCGAGATCTTTTGAAAACACAGTGGGTCTTATACAATATCTGAGGCCCAACTTATTTTGGTTTTCAAAGGGGGGGTTGGGTCTTACACTCTATTAGAGGCCCAAAAGTGTTTGAAAAAGTTTGATGAGGTTTGAATTAATCAAAACCCTAATTTGTTTTCAAAATGTATTTTAATTGAATAAAAAATTCAATTAAAATGACCAAAATTGTTTAACATGTGGAAAAAAAATTGTGATCTTGGATTAATGTTTCAAAAATCAAGTTTTGACCTACAAAATGATTGGAAATCATTAAAATTTGCAAAATCAAGAAGGAAAAATATTTTAAATGTCAAAAACAATTAAAATATTAATTCTTTGCATAAATATCAATTATATAAAATAAATAATATTTTTGGGATTTTTTGGTAAAATAAAATATTTTAACATTTATGTGAATTATTAAAAAAAGAATCAACTCAAAATCATTAAAACTCCGAGAGAAATTCATTTTTGAATCAATTAAATAAAATCACAAATTTCAAATATTCAAATATTTGAAAAAGGGCGCCAAGAACATGGCAAGAACACGCGCCCTTCCTCTGTTTCTGCAGATTTGCATTTTCTATCCAATCTCACTGAATACTTGATTATATCATGCAATCTACATATCAATCTACTCGTTTCAACCTCACGATCATGTCTATGGTCTTTAATTTCATTTATTTTAAACATGGAATAAGAAATCAAAGAGAAACCTCAAGATACTTAAAATTTGCATGAAGGTTCAGAAATTCCACACACGATTCAAACAAAGCAATTGATTGAGGGAAAACACTCTATGCATGATTATGAACATATGGCCAAATTATTGTGCAGCAAAATATGCATGGATCATAGAGTTAGAAGAGCTCATACTTACCTCTTGCAGTTGGTGATCGTGTTTTGTGTTAGAGGTGTTATAGCTAGGTTCCAATGATGTGGATAGCTTCTCTAGGTGCCATGGAGTGTGTCTAGATGCTTGGAGTGGATTGAGATGATCTGGAACTTGAGATGGTACCCCAACTACAAATCTGTCAAGAACTTGAGCATTTGGATAGTGATTTTGTGATTTTGGTGTTCCAGATGTTGTTTAAGTTCTTGGATCACTTCTATATGATGTTTATGAGGTGTGTGTATTATTGGTTTGGTTGGAATAGCCCTCAAACTCAAAACCCGATAGTGACTTGCCTTAGAAGGCAAAATTGGAAGTGAGAAGGAGATTTTGAGGAAACCATCTGTTTGATGGGTTTGGTGTACTCAAATTGATCATAATTGAGCTCTATTTATAGTAGAGCAAGTTTGTTTTGCAAGGAATAGTGAATGGCAACTGCTGCATAGGTTTGGCCAATGTTGAGCAATGAGAATCCAAGTCTCCTCTAGCCATTGACTAGAGGTTAGGGCACAGGCTGCTGGTTCCCTTGGTCTTGGATAAGTCTTGACTAAATTCAGTTGGGAATGGCTCAGTCCATACCACCTTGGTGCATCCATTAAATGCTTCAATCCAAAATTGAAGTCTTGTCCCTCTTTTAGGGATTTCTAGGTTTGGCATGCTACTTCTTGTTCCAAAGACTTTGGAGGCTTGGATCAGTGTTTGTTCCCTTTAGATTTGATCCTCAGATCCTCAAATCGAGCAAAAGTGCAAAATTCTGCCCAGCCTTGGCAGTTTTCAGCAAGGCACATTGCCATTGTCATATCTCATGGCTCAAGTGGAATTTGATGGAGTTCTTGGCTATTTTAGAAAGCCCTCATATGATACAACAACTGTTTGATCATAATTGGTTTTGATACCTTTTGGATCCAAGTGAAAAATTCCCCTACATTTGGAAAAAAGTAAGGCAGATTCTGACTTATTGAAAATTTCACTAAGTGTTGGAAAAAAGTGACATTTTCACTTTTCTTGATTTTGATCATTCCATAACTTAAAATCCACGAGGAATTGGAATGAGGTCAATTTGAAGCTTTTGTAGAGGGCCATGAGAGCTACAAATCCAGCTTTGGATGGGGAAAAATGGCCTTGTGGTTTAGGAGTTATGATCCTCCAAAGTTGGTACCCTAGCCACTTTGTTCCATAACTTAGAAAATTGCTAAGTTTTTTATGGTTACCCCTTTTACAAGTTATCCAACTTTTCTTGATCTTTCTTGATGAATGATGATTCCAATCACACATTAACATCATTTTAGGGTTAGAGAACCATATTTGTGAAAAATCTCAAAAAGTCAAAGTTGACTTTTGTGCACAGTTGACTTTTTGTCAGATGAATTCCAAACTGTGCGATCCTCTATGAAATCAAGTCCTTGACCTAAATCAAACTTGATGGATTAATTTCATAGGTGTTATAGGGTGTATTGAATCATGCCCTAGGGTTTGGGAGCATGACCTGGTCAAAAGTCAAAGCTACAATTGACTTTTCCAGCGAAACCCTAACTGTGGTTTAGATGAAATTGAAACTTGTTGCTCAAGCTTCTTAAACCAATCCATTGTTGCAAATGGATCAATGTGGTGTGTTAGAGACCCTCAACCCATGTCTTGAGGTCTTGGCTCATGATTTGTCCCAAAAGTCAACTTGGGGGTGAATTAGGTCAAGAAACCCTAATTCCTGATTTTTGATGAATGCATCCCCTGAGGTTAAATTGACTTGATGATTGGGTTCATGATGTCCCTTGGGGCATCATAGGTTATGCTTTGAGGCATTGGCTCATGCCCAGAGGAAAATTTCCATCTGGGGCCCTGGTCGACCAAAACCCTAATTTGGTGACACTGGCGATCTTGAGGCTTAATCCAGCTAGAAGGGAGCAGCCTTGTGCTTAATCCTTGAAGTGGGAATCCTCTTGATCCATTGTGCATGTTTGAAGGGTTAGACAAGTTGAAGATCATGTCATTTCTTGATTGATCCTTTGTCTAAGAGCTCTGAGAAGGCTTGAAACCCTAATTTTGATTGTAGTGGATGCTCACCCATCCTTAGGGAGACTAATGAGGCATAATGATTCACCCATATTGTGATGATGATTTGCACAATGATGGGAAATCTTAGTGGTCAAAATTTGGGGTATGACAACCGGCCAAGCCGAACGCTGACAAGTCGAAATACTGTCGTTTCCACAAGAGTCACGGCCACACTACTGACGACTGCATCCACCTAAAGGATGTCATAGAGATACTGATCATGGACGGCCACCTGAAGCAATTTACGAAGAAGAAGGAAAATCCCCGGCAAGAAGCCCAGGAGTCGAAGAAAGTCGAGGAAGAGGTGCCTTCCTCATAAGAGACAAACCTTCAGGTCACCATGAGCATATCGCGGCCTGAGGACTTCTATGTTCCTAAAGAGCTCAGTGCTTCCCCTACTTCGCAGCCCATAGCCCGTGGGAAACTTTCCCCTCCGCCATGGTCAGTTCCAAATGGGGCTTCAACAAAGTTACCGTGGGCTCCGTGAAAAGAAAGTTCGAGCACTTACTCAGCACGAGCTCCAACAAGAGTACAACACTCAACAAGGTCCGGGGAGAATCGGTCCCCATCTCTTTCTACCAAGAAGAACTACTCGAAGGGGCCCCAAACTCAAGCATTCTACTGTTCGTAAGGGCCCAGATGGCGAATTTTGATGTTCGCCGAATCTTAGTCGACCAAGGCAGCTCGGTTGACAACATGTACTCACAGCTGTTTTCAACCCTCCAGCTAGATGAATCGCACTTCACTCCCTATGTGGGCTCTGACCTACAGGGCTTCAACGGGTCAGTCATAAAGGCTTGGGGATATGTCGAGTTCATTGTGACTTTTGGATCTGCAGAGACGGCCAGATCTATTAAAGTTCAATTCTTGGTTATCGACTGCCCGTCTCTCTATCAGTGCATATTCGGGCGGCCAACCTTGGCCAAATTGGTGGCCGTGCCCTCGACTGTTCATCTCAAAATGAAGTATTACACTTCTAAGGGTATGGTCGCCACCTTACACGGGGACATCAAGGTTGCAAGGAGATGCTTTGAAGCGTCCACCAAAGAACTCAACACCATTGCGGCCAACCCGAAGACTTCCAACAAGCCAGCCTTGCCCAACAACTCCGACGAAGCCAAGCTGCTGCCATGCGTCGACTCTATCGACCTCAACAGCCGCTTCTCCGAAGATGATCAGAAGGAGACCCAGGCTTGCTCAAGCAGCCCGTCAACTTTGACCAGCACCAGTAACGGCTCCCATCCAATGCGCCCAATTCCAGATGGGAGTTCGAACTCGTCCTGCTCGGCGATGACCCTCAGCGAAAAGTGAAGATAGGGACCGGCCTCCCCGACATAGCGAGGAAACAACTCAAAGCCTTCCTCCGAGAAAACATAGACTTGTTCTCCTAGAGCGCCGCAGAAATGCTCGGCTTAGATCCTGTTGTCGCCTGCCATCAGCTCACACTTGACCCCGCCGCCAAGGCTGTAGCACAACGTAGGAGAAAGAAATCTCCAAAGAAAACGGAGGCTGCAGAACAAGCTGTAAAAGACCTCCTTGAGGCAAACTTTATTTTGGAGGCCAAGTACACTACTTAGCTGTCCAATGTTGTACTCGTCAAAAAATATAATGGAAAGTGGCGTATGTGTGTTGATTATACTGGTCTCAATAGGGCATGCCCTAAAGATGCTTACCTCCTCCCCAATATAGATAAACTTGTTGATAATTCTGCCGGTTTTAAACTGTTATCGTTCATGGACGCCTATTCAGGCTACATCAAATACCAATGGCGAAAAGTGACAAAAAATACACAGCCTTCATGACCGAGTTGGGCAACTATTACTACATCGTAATGCCCTTCGGCTTGAAAAACGCTGGCTCGACCTATCAAAGGATGATGAACAAGGTCTTCCGAGGAGAAATCGGCGACATGCTCGAAGTCTATATGGACGATATGATCATGAAATCCCACGAGGAATTCGATTATACAGCCTATTTAAGAAAGGTCTTCGAGCAAGCCAGGAAATACCGGATGCGTTTCAACCCGGAGAAATGCACTTTCAGGGTACGGGCGAGCAAGTTCCTCGGCTTCTATCTAACGAAACAAGGAATCGAAGCCAACCCCGACAAGTGCAGGGCTTTCTCCGAATTTCCAATGCCTTGCTCAAAGAAATCCATCCAATCCCTCAACGGGTTGCTCACTTCATTATCTCGTTTCGTGGCTAAGCCTGCCCAGCACGCACTTCCCTTCTTCAAACTCCTCCGCAAGGAGCCGGTGTTTGAATCAATGGAGGAATGCGACCAGGCTCTCCTTCACCTCAAACGAGCACTATCAGAGTCGTCAGTCCTCTCTCGACCAGATAACAGTGAAACCCTGTACCTTTATCTCGCCGTAGCAACCGAGGCTGTGAGCGCCGCCCTCATCCGTGAGACGCCAGACGGGAAAAAGCCTATATACTTCACGAGCAAAGCATTGCAAGGACCAAAGCTGAGATACCAACAAATAGAGAAGGTAGCTCTGGCCCTTATGAACGTTGTGCGGAGACTAAGGTACTACTTCCTGGCCCACACGATCGTGGTCCGAACAGATCAACCTGTGAAGCAACTATTAGGACATCCAGACATGGCCGGTCGAATGCTTAAGTGATCATTGGAGCTATCCAAATTTGACATTCAATATGAGAGTAGAAAGGCCCTCAAGGCCCAAGTACTAGCCGACTTCGTCGCTGAAATGACGTTCGCAGACTACCCCTTTTACGGGGCACGCGAATGGACCATCTTCGTCGACGGGGCATCCAGCTCGGCAGGAAGCAGGATATGTATCATCTTGGAAAACGACGAGGGAATCATTATCGAAGTCTCACTTACCTTATCTTTCCCTACTTCAAATAACCAAGCTGAGTATGAAGCCTTCCTCGCGGGTCTAGGCCTAGCCGAGGACCTAGGGGCCAAAGAAGTCGTCATCTGCACCGATTCTCAGCTCATGGCCCTTCAAGTTCGAGGAGAATATCAGGCCAAGAGCGACAACCTGTCTGAATAATTGTCCCTGGTCAAAGAAAAAATGACGAAGTTCGCAACAGTAGAAGTAAAACATGTTCTCCGCGAACACAATGTCAGAGAAGATGTGTTGTCTAAACTGGCGAGCATGAAGAAAATAGACGAAAATAAATCCTTCATCCAGGAGGTGCTTCTTTGACCAAGCATCGAGAAAACCTCTAACATCCTCGACGTGCAAGTCATCGGCAACAGTAACTGCTGGATGATCCCCGTTTATAATTACCTCACTAAGGATGAACTCTCATCCGACCCCAAAGAGGCCAGCATAATCAGTCGCAGAGCCTGCTCCTACGTCCTGGTCAAAAACAAGCTCTACAGGCGAGGATTCTCCATCCCTTTACTCAAGTGCGTTGAGGAAGAGATGGTCGCTCATGACTTGCGTGAGATCCACAAAGGAATCAATGCCCAACACCTCAGGGGAAGATCCCTCGCCAGGAAGGCCCTTCAAACAGGGTACTACTGGACAACCATGTAGCATGATGCAAAAGAACACGTGAAGAAGTGCGACAAAGGCCAACGGGACAGGGGTATGCACTTGGCTCCGCCTAACGAGCTCAAAGTTATGTCCTCCCTGTGGCCCTTCGCATGGTAGGGCCTGGACATCCTGAGACCATTCGTTGTAGGGTCAAACCAGAATAAGTATTTGATAGTAGGTGTTAACTAATTCACAAAGTGGATAGAAGCAGAGGCTCTGGGCAAAATAATGGCCCACAACATACTTCGCTTCTACAAGCGAAACATACTTCCCTTCTACAAGCGAAACATCCTTACCCGCTTCTGCAATCCGCAAGCAATAGTCACAGACACGGGACACAGTTCACGGAAAGAAAATTTCAGGACTTCGTCGTCTAACTAGGCATGAAACAACATTTCGCGTTTGTCGAACATCCCCAAACCAAAGGGCAGGCCGAGGCGGCGAACAGAGTAATCTTGCGGGATCTCAAACGAAGGCTAGATGAAACAAAGAAAGCCTGGGTCGAGGAACTGCACAGCGTACTCTGGGCCTACCACACCACGCCTCACTCTTCGACTGGGGAAACACCTTTATACCTAGCTTATGGGAATGAGGCGGTGATCCCTATCGAGATACATGTGCCATCCAGGCGGATTGAATCACCCTTGACGAAGAAACTAATGACGAGGCACTAAGGGAAGAGCTCGACCTCGTCGAGGAGGTCCGATCAAGAGCAGCTCTCCGCGAAGCCTCATTAAAGCAGAAAATTGCAATCAGGCACAACGCCAAGGCTATACGGCAAGAATTCTAAGTGGGTAGCCTTGTCTTAAGAAGGAACCACAAGGATTCTCGAGAAGACAAACTCGCCGCAAACTTAGAAGGACCCTATCGCGTCTGAGCAAAAACGTAGAATGGGGCCTACTACCTAGAATACCTCAACGGGGAAGAACTTGCTTGACCATGGAATTCCGAAAAGCTAAAACAATATTATAGCTAAGGCCCTAATCGTCGGTTTGCTTCGAACATAACATCCCGACTACGATGCACACCCAGGTACAAGCGTCGCATACCAACTAAGGCAGGATCCTGCTCAAGAACGAGCAGGACCCCTGCCCGACGGCGGTTCCTCAACCGAGCCCGCCGTCGTCAAAGTACCATGATAGGCAGAACACCCAGCTCACGATGGGAGGTTCACGCCGCGAACTTAGGCCTCAAACGCAACCCGAGCTCCACTCTCATGCCCGGAAGCTACCCAGGCCGTTCGACCAGTCCCCCTCAGTGCCGAACACATCTAAGTCGAGCAAATCCCAAAAGCAATAAATGAATCAAACTAACTCTTGTTACAGGCACACACACGTATCGAGCAAAGTTACTACACTTAGCGAAAATAAATGCGAATAAATCCATGCGCGAATATACAACATACAAAACCGACCAGGACATTGCAAAATAATTAGTGGTCACGAGGACCACGATTGTGCTTATTACATGATAAAGGGGCCACGCCCCACACTAAATAATAAAGTTACATAAAACATGGCACGCAGGCCAGAGATATCACAACAAAAAAAAGGAGACACCATTCCTCCATCCGATCGGCCTCCTCAGGGATAGGCTGCCTTGGCTGAGACTCCTCGTCAAGGATACGGGCATGCTCGTCGCCAATCTGGAAAAAATCGAGATTGACAATCTTTCCATCTTTAACATGACTCAAAAAACTGGTCCCCTCCGTGGACAGCTGAACCCATGGATTCACAAGTTTGAGCTGAGCTACACCATTGTTGAAGGATTCCTCCCCGATAGTGCAGACATCGTCCTCCGCTCGCATAATGTGAGCAACCAGCTCGGCCCGAGTCTTTAGCGCCTTCAACTGGTCAGGCTCGTCTTCAGTCGGAGCCGCCGAGGACCTCATCTGCTCGACCAATTCTTCCGAAGCTTTCTTTTTAGCGAGCAGGGTGTCATTTTCTCCTTTTAATTTGGAAGCCTCCTCCTGGGACTTCCTCCTCGCGTCATCAGTAGCCTTGGACTTCTTCAACTTTTCTTCCAGGGATGATATTTCCGCCTGGGCCTTCTTTAGCTCGGATTCGGAGGGGGAGTGTTCCTCGGCGAAGACCGCCGCCATCTCCAGTACCCTGATCAGTGCAGAGGCATCTTGCGCCAGCGTCACCCTCTTGCTCGGGCGGTCCATTCCCTCGAGCATTAGGGACTCTGCCCGAGGAACTGTCAAGGTTGAACCCTCAAAGAACCTTCTATCTTAAAGGCAGGGAGGAAGCTCAAATTTGCTCTTATGTCCTGCTCGACTGAGATCCACCACCTCGTTCTGACGAATCCTCTTAAACCTTGTGGTCCCAGGCACCGGGGAACCCTGAGCAGATGAAGGAATGGGCGAGGAGCTCCCCGAAGCCAGCTGAGGAGGGGGCACCCGCTGAGTGAGCCGATTCTTTGGGTTCGTTGCACCAGCCTTGCCCTTAGCCAGAGCATTCTTCACCATCCTTTCGTGTGCTGAAGGAATCTCACCTGCAAAGACATAACGAGCACGTTAGCAAACGAGGAAAACTATAATCTGGATAGGATAAAAAATAAAGACTACCAAGCAATTTAAGGGCGTCAGCATGGGTCTTGCACTCAAGAAGCCCCTTCGTGTTGATATAGTGGTGCTCCACTCTTTGCCCACCATCTTCCTCGAAGATCGGGTCCCCTTTCTTCGTCCAGCACTCCGCAAGTTTAAAACTGCTCACATAATTCACCAGCGCTGTATAGCCGATTTTTTCGTCAGCATATAGCATCTCCGGTTGGGCAAGGTAATGGTCAGTGCCCCGAGAGAAATGGTTCCCACTCCAACAAAAGGGAAACTTGAACACTCTGTCCGCCAACAACTTGCCATGCTTGTCGTAAAGGTCGTTACCATCCTCGTCCGTCGACACTTCCCAGGCATACGTAGAATCCTGGGCTTTCTTCGACACGGGTTCGATGATGTAGAACCTCTCCTTAAAAGTCCTGGTAGACTCGGAGAACGGTTTGAACAATTTCTTCGCTTGCTTCAGCGAAACCCAACCATACGTACTCCCCGACACCTGCCTCTAGAGGTGAAAGATCGTGAAGAACAGAGGGAGGGTGGCTCCTATCTACAGGAACTCACACGTCACCACGAAGGCACAGATGAACGTCAGTGAGTTGGGGTACAGCTGTGACGGGGCCAGGTCCAAGTGTACAAAGATAGACTGCTGAAAGTCGGTGAAAGGCAGCCTAAGTCCGATGTCTTTGAAGACGTACTCATACATCGGGAACATCTCCCCGTAATCCATACAAATACGGTCGTCCTCACCTGGGAAGTGAACCTTCCACTCCCCTTCTGGCCCCACGGTCATGAAGACGTCTGAGGTATACGAAGCAAAGACAGAAGCGTGTTCGGCAGGCTTCGCGAATGTCCACGCCTCCGCAGAGGTCCTATCAGGAGGGGTCTCCCCGGCATCGCTGGGGGCGGTTGAAGCTTTAGTGTCACTACTCTCCGATGAGCTCTCCTCGGGCGAGTCTATGAGGATCTCTTTCTCAGGTTCGTGAGCCATCTCGTTCACCTGAAAAGCAGAGGACGAAAGTGAATTCGATGACAAAATCAAATCCACCCTTCCACCGCTAGTCAAGTGAAAGGGCGCGCGAAGGGCCGAGGACGGCGTCCCTGGCCTAAACCCTAACCAAATGGCACAAAAGCACTGCGCGAGGAGATGCCCGGGACAACCCCTCCTACGCGTGCGGGAAAATTCTCCCTGGGTCACTACCCAGAATTCCGTTTGAAGCTTCACCTGAAAACTCATGAATTCACCGAAAAGTTCATAGGAACGCCGAAAAATTCATGAACTCCACTGGTAACGCTCACGCTCGTTATCGCAAGGACGTTGGAAACAACCTAAATCTACAAGTCCCTAAAAGCTCCGACGACCACAACGGCAGCAGGAAGTGGCCAAGCCACCGTCTACCACCAACAGTCACCGAAAACTGCTACGGTAACTGCATAAATTCATCCTAACCACATGCATTCTAGCAAAACGAAAGCAAAAAGTTGGAAACTATGGAAGAAATGAGTAACTTACGTGGTCGGGGATGCTTTTAGGAACTTGAAGATGCTGCTCGGAGCTTGTAAGACGGCTAACGGCGGCGACGAACTGGAAATCTCAGAGAGAAGACTTAAGGAGGAGAGAGAAGCGAAAAATGCAAATGACCAGCTTCTCCCTCTATTTATAGGCACTCTGAAGGCACGTGCACGCGCGGCTAGGGGCATCATCATGACCCTAGCCTAGCCATCATGACTCATTTAATGTAACACAAGTCTCGAGGCACACGTGGCGTCCCGTCTCTTCAGACTACCTCAACGATTGGTCTCTCCGTACACCGGGCACACCAAACAACGTTACGTATCCAGAGGGCACTAGACCCCCTGGGCACCACAGAACAGCTCCACCTCGTCGATAAGTGACGACCCTTTCAGATCTCCCCGGGACTGCGAGCTATCCTTAAGTCATCACTCCCGTGCTCGGGAGAAACGACTTGGGGGGGCTCTAGTTTCGGACTGGACCAATGACTAGGCATGGCCCAATCCACTTCTTCTCCCAAAACGGTCCAAATGTCTATGTCCAGCCAACATGGGGTGACATTTACCTTTCTGCCCCTCTGACAGGCACATATGGTCAGAGGGCCCACAGGGTTACCTGCTTCTCCTCGGCATTCCTTCCCATCATGCACGACTCTCCCATCCAGAAACAGCCACGATGCCCGTACCCGGAACTACGTCTTTGCTCGGGGCAACGGCTAGTTTCGAGCACCTATGTCCGTCCCAACGGCTAATTTCTGGAAGTTTCCTATTCTTCGGGAAACGGTTATTACGCCCCGAAAATAGGAACCGTTGGCCACGAGCTGGAGGCACTATAAAAACCCTCTCATTTGAGAGGGTCAGGTATTCTAAATCATCCTAAGAAACACATATTTTTGTACTTGTCTTTTTCTCTCCCGATTCTTACTTTAGCATCGGAGTGCCTTGTAGGTACACCCTCTCCTCATCTCATGCACCTAGCATCACAAACGTCTTTCTTGACCCACTTCAGGTTCTGATCAACCGTCAAGATCAATTATATTCTTCAAAAGTTATAAGACTTAGACTTTGAAGTTTTTAATACAATATATTGAAAAAACTTGGTTTGAAGCTTAATTTTAAGTTTCACTTTATCAAGTAAACAATATACTAAATCCTTAACATTTATCTTCAAGGACAAAATTTTCAAGATAGTACACACAAAGCATTCCTAAGATTGTAAAAACTAAAATGTTTGTGTTGGGATTCGAAGATTGTCCATGAGATATTATTACGAACAAAAGTGTCTATGACATTGTAAAAATGAACGCCACATTTTGCCATGGTTGGAAAACATGACCGTGGTGAAAAGTAGTTTAATTTTATTTATAAATATACAAATTAAGGAGACACACCCATTTTGTAACAAGTGTTGGTGATGGAATTTGAAACGTGTGACTCCTTAACTTGTCACCACAATTGTTAGGCTGAACAATGGTGGAAAGTGTGTTAATAACTAACAAAAAATTAAAATTGCCAAAAAATGAGATATCATTCCGGTGAAATAAATGACTGAAATAAGATAATGTTATGAAATGTATATTTTATAGTGAAAAAAAAAAGAATTTCAAACTTCATTTGAACTTGGGTGTGAATAGAGGAAATTAAAAAGTACTCTCAAATAGTTTGAAATAAAAAATAAAATGTAAACGTAAATATTTTATAACTTGTATAGAGTTTGATGTTGCCGATTACTATGCACGATGGTGATAGATCTCTCACATGGGAGACCAAACTTTTCCCTCTTTTTTTTTCCGTTTTCTTTCAACGTTTTTTTAAGATTTCTTTTTTTTTTCTTTTTCATTTTTTAACTATTTAGATAGGGTTATTTTGCAGGGATTTAAAACTCTCTGCAAAATAACCCCAACTAAATAGTTGGAAAAAAACATAAAATCTTAATCTCTTATGTGAGAGACTGTTAGATGTCAAACATGTTATATATTTGTATGAAATACTTGGCATTTTTCATTTCTTTCTAACGGTTAATTGTGAATTTACACGGTAAATTGTGTTGTAATGCGTACATTGAAATATATGTGTGGAGCTTGTAATGTGTGTGTTAATATGCAGGTATAGGCATGAAAGGAGCAAAATTGTGAACACATGTAACCATTGCAAGTTTCCACTGAGTTTTTAGCTGCAATAGGGTGTTCGCAGTGAGAACAATCTAGCGAAAGCCCAGCGAACGTTTGCACTGCGAAGGACCAGTGAAGGCGCCAGCGAAGAGAGACAGAGAGTTCCAGGTTGCTCGCTAGTTTATTCACAGTGCGAATGAAGCTAGCGGGGGTTCGCTGGTTGGTTCGCAATGCGAAGGTGCTGGCGAAGGGAGGCAGTAAGTTCTGGGTTTGAGAATGCTTGCTCGCTAGTTTATTCACAGTGCGAATGAAGCTAGCGAATGATTCGCAGTGCGAACTCATGATTCCTGTTTGGGGCGGTTTAAGTCTCAGAGGCACTTAAAGTGCCATTTTTTCCTCATTCATAGTGCGAATGATCTGCTCGCAGTGCGAATCCTGCTGATTTCAGAATTGTATAAATAGAATTTCACTTTATGTGTTAGGGATCTTTTGTTCATTTTGATCCAAAATCATAGTTTTCAGTCTTTTTATCTTTGAAGCTTGTATTTTCACTTGGAGAAGCTGATTTTGTATCCATTCTCGATTATTTGGCGTGGATGTTTACTCATCTCCTCTCTTTACTTGTTATGCAATCTACCATGAGAAGTGGTAGTTAAACCCTCAATGTTGAGGTTAGATGTAGTTGATTATGTTTTTATGTATTACTTTTGATCTATTGTATATGAACAAAGTCTTTGATCAATATAGATGAAGTTGTTTTCTCTTAATTCTTTATGTTTGATTTGTTTTACTCTAGACATAGATTCCACAAATCTTGACCTAACAATTTCATCTCTTAAAAACCAAACTCTAGACATAGATTTGGGATTTGCTATTCGCATTGTATTGATCTTAATGATCGTTGTTTAGATTGTTAGCGTGAGACATCATCTAATGGTTTAAACAATGGTACTCACGACTTCGCTTTAGACATAAACTTAGTCGGGAGGATACGCGGTTATATTGGTCGGAAACCGAGTTTATATGCTTGATTAATCGTTTATACATGGAAAGGATTAGCGAAACCTAACCTTAACATGCTTTTATAAAACCTTTTACAAAATCTTTGTCTCTATTAATCTTTGCTACAAGTGAATGTTAAAAACAATTGAGAAACTTTTGAAACCGTTAACTTAGAATATCGCAACTATTGAAAGGCACGCATCAAATATCAAACAATCCCTGTGGATACGATTAAAAGCAACCCACACTAATACTCTTCTAACAAAATGGCGCCGTTGCCGGGGATTGTGTATTGATATTGCAAGCATTGCGATAACTGAGTTATTTTAAGTTGTTACCACTTTATCTTGAGCTTGTTAATCTGTTTTGTTTAGTGTGCAGACTTGGTTTATGCGGGGGAAATTACCGGCGGACCAACTTCTTTTCGATCCTGAGATTGAGAAAACCGCTCGTAGAATCAGCAGCAGGACTAGACGAAGGAGGCAGCTAGCGAGACAGAAGCGAGAACAAGAGGAAAGTACTTCTACACCACCACCTGTTCCACAAATACTTCCAGTTATGGAGGCAGATCCACCACCACCACCACCTGCTTCTAGGCCATGTACAAATAGTCCGAGACACAATGCTCAGTTAGCTCGCCATGCACACAACGGTCGGCATTCCGAGATGAAGACCTGAATTCTCCAACTGTTATATCAAATTCCATTTACGGGTATGGATCATGAAGATCCTTTTACCCATCTTACAAAATTCTATGAAATAGCGGGAGCGACTGGTGCACCGGAAGCAGAAGAGGAGTCTCTGTTCAAGAGATTATTCCCGCATTCCCTCATTGGGAAGGCAAAGGAATGGTATCTTGATCAGTCAACTGCCATAATGACGGATTGGAATCAGTTGGAAGAGAAATTTTTGGAGATATTTTTCCCTCACACTTGGTTTATGGAAGCAAAGACCGCCATCGCGGTATTCACACAAGGAGCCAATGAATCTCTCAACGAAGCTTGGGAGAGGTTCAAATCAATGTTACGAAAGTGCAAAGGCCATGTTTTTGATGAATTGTCACAAATTCATATATTTAGAAATGGGCTGCAACTTGTACACAAAACCTTATTGGATGCCACCGCCGGTGGATCCTTGTTAAGCAAAACCACAGCGGAAGCCACAACTATCATTGATAAAATGGCCTTGAACGATCATCAAGGTAGTCACAACCGTGGACCTTCTCAACGAACTCTGGGAGTGTTGGAATTAGGAACAAATGATGTTATCCTTGCGCAGAACAAATTGTTATCACAACAGGTTGAGTTATTAACGAAGCAAATGTCTAAGTTGCCGCAACAATTCAAAGAGATGCAAGAATCTTCAAGTAAAAACGTGCAAGTGTTAGTTTGTGAATTATGTCGAGGTGACCATCCGACCGGTTATTGTCCTCCCGTTGTGGAGGAAGCAAACTATGCGGGAAATCAAGGATACCAACCCCGACCTCCGTATCAACAAGCCAACCAAGGTTACCAACAAAGGCCTAACCAAGGTTATCAACAACAATGGAGACCGCAAGAAGCCGGACCATCAAACCGTCAATAATACCAAAATTACACTCAACCTCCGCAAGCTCCCGTTGGAAATACGAAGATGGAAGACACTCTTACACAATTTATGCAAATGGCAATTTCCAACCAAAAGAACACCGATGCCGCCATAAGGAATCTTGAAACACAAGTCGGGCAATTATCAAAATAATTGGCCGACCAACAAAAAGGGCCCTTTACGGCAAATACGCTTCTGAATCCTAAGGATTGTAAAGCAATTCTCACTAGAAGTGGAAGAGAGATTGACATGGGTGTAGGTAAAAAGAGAGTGGAGGAGGAAGTTGAAGTTGAAAAAGAAAAGGATAGGGAAGAGATTGAAGTAGAAAAAAATGTTGAGGGTGTGTTAGTTGAAAATGAGATAGAAAAAAATGAGAAAGAAAAAAGTGAGAATGAGAAAAAAAATAGAGAGTGAAGAAAGAGTGAAGAGAACTAAGAAGGGAAAGGAGCCGATGAACAATATTATGATTCAACATCTACCATATCCGCATGCTCCTACAAAGAAAGATAGTGCGCGGCACTATTCTCGGTTTATGGATATCTTCAAGCAATTACAAATAAATATTCCATTTTCCGAGGCTTTGGAGTAGATGCCTAAATATGCGAAATTCATGAAAGATATCCTCACGAAAAAGAAAAGGTATACAGATCAGGAGACGATTATGGTGGATGCGAGCTGTAGTGCCATCATTCAATGGACTCTCCCGCGAAAAGAATGTGATCTGGGACGAGTTACATTGTCGGTTACGATAGGAAACATGTATGTGGGCAATGGGTTGATTGATTTGGGTTCTAGCATCAACTTGATACCTTTATCAATTGTGAAACGGTTAGGCCACATGGAATTAAGGTCCACGCAAATGACGTTGCAACTCGCAGATAAATCCACTACCCGTCCTCACGGTGTAGCGGAAGACGTGTTGGTAAAAGTGGACAAATTTTTGTTTCCAATTGATTTTGTTGTCATTGAAATGGAGGAGGACGATGATGCACCTTTGATTCTTGGAAGGCCTTTCATGAAAACTGCCCGTATAGCAATTGACATGGACGACGGTCTCATGAAAGTGAGAGTCCAAGATGAAGAGGTGTGTTTCAATCTTTATGATGCCATGAAGCACAAGAAAGATAAAGGTGATTGTTTCCGAATCGATGCAACGGAGAAAGCAAGTTTTGAAGTTACAAAGCAAATTCATGTCATTGATCCTTTACAAAGAGCTTTGGATGATTCCTTGGAAGTATTCTCGGTTGAAGAAGAGCAAGCTCTTGAAGAGTGTTTGTTAGAGCTTGAAGCTTTGGAAGAATTGCAACCTTGGGAGTATGAAGAGGAAATTCTAAAAAAAGAGGTGATTGAGGAAAAATCCCAACTTGAGCTGAAAGTGTTACTGTCAACCTTGAAGTATGCTTTTCTCGATGACAGTGGTAATAAACCGGTGATCATAAGCAGTGTTTTATCTGAAGTGGAGGAAAGCCGCTTAATTCAAGTGTTGAGAAAAAATCAGGATGCTATGGGATGGACTTTGTCTGATCTCAAAGGCATAAGCCCTTCGTATTGCATGCATAGGATATTCATGGAGGATGACTTTAAACCGATGGCTCAACCTCAACGCCGCTTAAATCCTATTATGAAAGAAGTGGTTAGGAAGGAAATGGTGAAAATGTTAGATCCCGGAATGATTTATCCTATTTCTGACAGCCCGTGGGTTAGTCTGGTGCATGTGGTACCGAAAAAAGGCAGATTAACGGTGGTCCGAAACGAGAAAAATGAGCTTATACCAACAAAGACCGTAACCGGGTGGAGAATGTGCATCGACTACCGTAGGTTGAACAAAGCTACGAGAAAAGATCATTTTCCTCTACCTTTTATGGATCAAATGCTCGAAAGGCTTTCCGGTCAACAATTTTACTGTTTTTTGGATGGATATTCGGGTTACAACCAAATTATTGTGAACCCGGATGATCATGAAAAAACAGCTTTTACATGTCCGTTTGAAATCTTTGCTTATAGGAGGATGCTGTTTGGATTATGTAATGCACCGGCGACTTTTCAACGGTGTATGCAAGCTATCTTCTCGGATTTGATCGAAAAGACAATTGAGGTCTTTATGGATGATTTCTCCGTTTTTGGACAATCGTTTGATGTGTGCTTGAAAAATTTGGATACGGTGTTGGAACGGTGTGTGGAAACCAATTTGGTGCTTAACTGGGAAAAATGCAACTTTATGGTTAACGAGGGAATTGTGCTCGGTGACAAAGTGTCTTCAAAAGGCCTTGAAGTTGATAAAACCAAAGTGGATGTTATTGAGAAATTACCACCGCCGATGAATGTCAAAGGTATAAGGAGCTTTCTTGGACACGCCGGGTTTTACCGAAGGTTTATCAAGGACTTCGCAAAGGTCGCAAAGCCATTGAGCAACTTGCTTGTCCAAGGTAAGGTTTTTGACTTTGACGAGTCTTGTCTTTTTGCTTTTAATTTTTTGAAAAAGAGTTTAACCACCTCACCGATAATCGTTGCACCTAACTGGAAATTAGATTTTGAATTAATGTGCGATGCAAGCGATTATGCGGTTGGGGCTGTTTTGGGTCAAAGGAGAACGAAAGTTTTCCACGCTATACATTATGCGAGCAAAGTTTTAAACGAGGCTCAAATTAACTATGCAACAACTGAAAAAGAGTTGCTTGCTATAGTGTATGCGTTGGAGAAATTTCGTGCCTACTTGATTGGTTCACGTGTCATCGTTTACACGGGCCATACAGCTATAAGGTATCTGCTCACCAAACCGGATTCTAAGCAAAGGCTTATTCGGTGGATCCTTTTGTTACAGGAATTTGATCTTGAAATTCGTGATAAAAAGGGATCCGAGAATGTGGTGGCGGATCACTTATCCCGCCTGGTCAACGTTGACGTGACCAAAAATGAATTTGAGGTAAAAGAGGAGTTCCCGGATGAAAAACTATTTAGAGTGCAGGTTAGACCGTGGTTCGCCGACATGGCTAACCACAAAGCCGCCGGATTGATACCGGACGGTCTAACGCACCACCAAAAAAGAAAGTTTTTATCTGACGCCAAGTTTTTCATATGGGATGAACCTTATTTATTCAAACTTGGTGTCGACAACCTCTTAAGAAGGTGTGTCTCATTGGAGGAAGCCGCCGATATTCTGTGGCACTGTCATAACTCTCCGTATGGAGGACACTTTAATGGGTTGATAACGGCCACTAAAATCCTTCAGTCGGGCTTTTATTGGCCGTCCTTATTCAAAGATGTACATGCGCATGCCCTTAGTTGTGACAAGTTCCAGAGAAGTGATGGAATTTCACGGCGGCACGAGATGCCTTTACAGAATATGTTGGAAATCGAAGTTTTTGACTGTTGGGGGATCGACTTTGTCGGTCCATTCCCATCTTCCTTTTCCAATGAATATATTTTGGTCGCCGTTGATTATGTGTCTAAGTGGGTGGAGGCGATAGCTTGTGCTAAAGTCGACGGAAAAACAGTGGTCAAATTTTTGAAAAAGAATATTTTTGCGCGTTTTGGTACTCCTAGAGTGTTAATAAGTGACAGAGGATCTCACTTCTGTAACACTCAGCTTGACAAAGCTTTGGAGCAGTATGGTGTGAAGCACAAGGTTGTTACACCATATCATCTGCAAGCTAATGGTCAAGCGGAGGTTTCCAATCGTGAGATAAAACGTATTTTGGAGAAAACTGTTTTGGCCTCGAAAAAAGATTGGGCCAACAAATTGGATGACGCGTTGTGGGCGTATCGGACCGCTTTTAAGGCTCCGATCGGTCTCACACCGTTTAAAATGGTGTATGGTAAGAATTGCCACTTGCCAGTGGAGTTGGAGCACAAGGCGTTCTGGGCCTTAAAATTTTTAAATTTTGATCCCACTCTAAGCGGCGAAAGAAGAAAAGTGCAATTACAGGAATTGGATGAATTACGCCTTCAGGCGTACGATTCTAATAGATTGTACAAAGAGAGGGTGAAGTCTTACCATGACAAAAAAATAATCATCAAGAAATTTGAGGTAGGACAGCTGGTACTGCTATTCAATTCTCGGTTAAAATTGTTCCCAGGAAAATTAAGGTCTAAATGGTCGGGTCCGTTTCGGATTCGTGAAATAAAGCCTTATGGAGCAATCGTAATAGAAGATACAAAAACCAAAGAGAATTGGACTGTCAATGGCCAGAGGCTGAAAGTGTACCTTAGAGGAGATTTCGAGCGGAATCCTGCCATTCTTCCCTTCCGCGATCCGTGAGATTGCGTTGGACCGTCGAGCTTAGCCGACGTTAAACAAGCGCTTGTTGGGAGGCACCCCAACATTGTAAGTATTTTTGCTTTAATTTGCTATTTTTAATCATTTTAACATTTTGGACATTTGGAATTGTAGCAGCAAGACAGACCTGAAATTTTGAAAAAACTGTCTTGTTCGCTGGCCATTCGCACTGCGAATCTGGGCGAGCATTCGCCTGCCATTCGCACTGCGAATCTGGGGCGAGCATTCGCTGGACATTCGCACTGCGAACGTCAGCGAACCAGCCTTGGTGGTTTTACTGCCACATCAGTAAAAATGAGGGTTTTTATGGGTGGGCCTGCACGTAGGCCCAAGACCCATGTGTTAGTGCTGATTGACTTAGGGGGACCAAACCCTAGTCTCTCACTCTCACTTTCAACCATAAACCAAAAAAGAGAAAAAAACCCTCTCAAATTCTCTTTCCCTCTCACGTACAATTTTCTGTCAATTTCTCTCCAGTTTTCTACTCAACTGCCATTTCCTAACAAGGTTTGATTTTATTTTCTCTGTTCTTTTTGATTCATTGTAACTTTGTTGGTGAATTCTGCATGTGAAAGTCGTAGAAAATTTGGGTTAGAATTCTGTGTTAGGTTTTTCAATGCATGTTGAATTTTCTGATGGTTTTTGTGAGTAGATGCCATGTAGAAGCATGCTAGGGTGTGGATCTGGGTCTGCATAATTTTTTTCAAAATTTTCGTGCATTCGCTGGCTTGTTCGCACTGCGAACCTGGGGCAAGCGTTCGCCAGGCTTCGCAGTGCGAGTGTTCTAGCGAGCAGCCCAGATTTTTGTTTTTTTGATAGTTCATTCTGATGCATGTCTGTCCTTAATTCTAATGATTTGTTTTGGTGTTTTTGTGTGGATTTGTTTGTCAATTGTGCAGATGGGTCCTAAAACCATGATCAGGAAAAGAAAAACGTCCACTTCAAGACAAGCACCGGTTCGCTTTGATGAGACTAGGTTCAGAGGACTTAGACAAGCTCAGAGGTATGAGGTGTTGGAAAAAAGGACCATCCTTGAGGAGAAGAGGTTTGTTCTGAATGAGCAGGGGAGTTATCGTGCCATTGCTGCCCTGTTAACTGCAAAAAAATGGGATACATTGATAACTCCTGTTGATTCATATAATGTGGAAATGGTTCAAGAGTTCTACGCCAACGCCCTTCCTGATGAGGGTGATCTGTTTAATTGGACTACATTTGTTGGCGGAAAGACGGTAAGGTTTGACAGAAATACTATTAACCGAGTTCTTAGAGACCCTCTTCCACTACGTTCTAGTAAAGAGGATAAGTATCATGAGATGCTGAGTGATTATCGTGATATTCCAACCATGACTCGTGATCTCCTACGCCCTGGTAAAAATGTGAAGTTTAATCATTCGGGGGTAGCTGTGAGATATCACCGTGAGGATATGGTGCCTTTGGCTCAACTGGTATTACTTTTGGTTGTCACAAATATTATGCCGAAGTCACATTCCTCTACAGTTACGATTCCTCTGGCTCACCTTGTGCACAACATCCTTACAAACGTAGAAATTGATGTCGCGAGGATCATTGCTGATGAAATAAGGTCCATTGTTGAGAGTGGATTAGGAGGGAATGCTTCGAGGAAGAATGCCCCTCTTGCTTTCCCTTGTTTGATTATGACCTTATGTGTTGATTCTGGAGTGACTTTGCCTTCGCGTCGTCAAGTTAATGTGACGTCGGCTATCGATGATCGATACGTCGACAAATTTTGCAAACCGAAGGGTGTTAGAGCTGAATCTTCTGGGGCTGGTACTAGTGCTGAGGCTGGTACAAGCCAGGGCGATACGTCTGGATCTCACAGCTTCTATCCTTATCAGCAAGAGATCTGCCAATATAATTGGGATTGGATGGCTGCCCAGTAGCGTGCCATGACTGATATTCATGATTCTTTGCAGGTTCTCCAATTGCAGATCCGTGACCCTTCTACGCAGCACACTATGATGTCGAGGGAGCAGCTCCTCGCGCATGCAGGATGGCCTGAGGCCAGGCCTGTTTTCGGAGCGGGAGTGGATGTTGTTGAGCCTGCTGAGGAGGGAGATGGCGATGATATTATGATTTCTGATGATGATGATGATAGGCAGAGGACGGATGTACTAGGGACTGATCTTGAGGATGAGGATGAGCAGGGTGCAGATGTTCTCGTGACTGAGTCCGATGAGGACTGATTTTTTGGATCTTAGACTTGTACACTTCCTTTGGTCATCAAAGTGAAGTTTCTTGTATTTTGTTTTTTCAGCTTTTACTAGTCTATTATTGATGTACTCGTACTCGTTTGGTACTTTTTGGATTATGTAGGTGTTTTATACACCAGGCACTTTATGATTATTATTAGTAATGATTATGGTTTGCAATAAATTTTTTTTGTTTCGCTTTACTAATAAATTGTTGGTTTTTAATTAGAGTATTAAGTGTTGAGTTCTTCAGTTTACGAATGCTCAACACTTAAGTGTGTTTTTTGTTGTTAAGTGTTATTAAGAGTTGAATTCTTCAGTTGACGAATGTTCAACTCTTAAACTGTGCATATGTGTTTATTTTGATGTTCCTTCTTTTATGATAGAATTTGGGAAGTAGGTTGGAGACTCTTGATTTTAAAGGTAGATTCCGCCAAGATGTGAGGGCTATGATAGTACCGTAAGCATTGTGTTGCGACAAGGTATATCGTTACCTAGTTCGAGAATTGTTTATGTTTTAGAACTTTGTGTCTTCTGCGTTTGATAATGTGTTTCATGTTACAACTTCCTTTGAATGTATGTGTCATTTTAGGACCAAAAACCATTAAAGTGAGAAGCCTCCAATGTGTTATTATATGCTAAGGATTGTGATGAGTGTTGTCTTTACTTTTAATTCATGCCTTATCTTGTAACCATGTGATTTTGTGGAAGTAGGAGAAGTGATCAAGGCACTTGTTTGAAAGTGAGCACAACCATGTCCATATATTAATTCACCCGTGAGTAGTGTGCATTTGGTATCCCCTTTGAGCCTAAACAGTTTAGAACTCAATTTAGTGATGAACTTGTTTTATGTACATAATTTGCAAGTTTGGTTCATCATTGAATTTGGTGAGTTTCTAACATTTTCTTCTTGAACCTTTGAAAATTGTATATTTTGATTTCCTTGCCATAAAAAGCAAGGAACATTCACTTTAGGTTGAGTAGAAAATGAGTTGGGGAGAATAAAAAGAAGATGGGTGCATTACTCCAAATTTTGAAAAAAAAATTTCAAGCAAGCATGTAAAAAGAAGAGTGTGAATATGTTGTACAAAGGAGAAACTGCTTGCTTGAATAAAAAAATAATAGAATCAATAAGTGTGCACGGTAGTTGGTGAAGGTGGAATGAAAAATTGGTGAAATGAAGTGTGTTGTGTGAATATGTGTATAGTGAATGTTCTTTTGCTTCGGCAATTTCGTTTTAATGGCCATTAGAAATGTCCCTTTTTTGTTTACCCGACCAAGCTACAACCTAGAAGTCCTTAGTGATCTTGTACTTCCATGATTTCTTTTGTGTTCATTGAGATATGGTATGAATTGCTTAGTATTGCATCATTTGTCATGTGAGTGTAATTGTCCCGTGTTGTATGCACATTTGCCTTCAATCCTTTTTCGAAGAGGAGTGTAGAATGACATATGCAGGATGAGTTAGTTGTCTCTTGAAACATTGTTTGAAAGTGTTTAAGAGGAAGTTCTTTTACATTATAGTTCTTGAATTGTGTAATTGTGCGTTGTTGTGATCATTGTTTAGTTGAGCCGTTTTTCGCGTCTTGGTTGAATTGAGTGCTCGAGCAAATCCTCGTGAGAGGCATACTTTGCTTGAGGACAAACAAAGAGTTAGTTGGGGAGAGTTTGTTAGATGTCAAACATATTATATATTTGTATGAAATACTTGGCATTTTTCATTTCTTTCTAACGGTTAATTGTGAATTTACGCGGTAAATTGTGTTGTAATGTGTACATTGGAATATATGTGTGGAGCTTGTAATGTGTGTGTTAATGTGCAGGTATAGGCATGAAAGGAGCAAAATTATGAACACATGTAACCATTGCAAGTTTCCACTGAGTTTTTAGCTGCAACAGGGTATTCGCAGTGCGAACAATCTAGCGAAGGCCCAGCAAACGTTCGCACTGCGAAGGACCAGCGAAGGCGCCAGCGAAGAGAGACAGAGAGTTCCAGGTTGCTCGCTAGTTTATTCGCAGTGCGAATGAAGCTAGCGAGGGTTCGCTGGTTGGTTCGCAATGCGAAGGTGCTGGCGAAGGGAGGCAGTAAGTTCTGGGTTTGAGAATTCTTGCTCGCTAGTTTATTCGCGGTGTGAATGAAGCTAGCGAATGATTCACAGTGCGAATGAATGGGTTCGCAGTACGAACTCATGATTCCTGTTTGGGGCGGTTTAAGTCTCAGAGGCACTTAAAGTGCCATTTTTTCCTCATTCGCAATGCGAATGATCTGCTCGCAGTGCAAATCCTGCTGATTTCAGAATTGTATAAATAAAATTTCACTTTATGTGTTAGGAATCTTTTGTTCATTTTGATCCAAAATCATAGTTTTCAGTCTTTTTACCTTTGAAGCTTGTATTTTCACTTGGAGAAGCTGATTTTGCATCCATTCTCGATTATTCGGCGTGGATGTTTACTCATCTCCTCTCTTTACTTGTTATCCAATCTACCATGAGAAGTGGTGGCTAAACCCTCAATGTTGAGGTTAGATGTAGTTGATTCTGTTTTTATGTATTGCTTTTGATCTATTGTATATGAACAAAGTCTTTGATTAATATAGATGAAGTTGTTTTCTCTTAATTCTTTATGTTTGATTTGTTTTACTCTAGACATAGATTCCACAAATCTTGACCTAACAATTTCATCTCTTAAAAACCAAACTCTAGACATAGATTTGGGATTTGCTATTCGCATTGTATTGATCTTAATGATCGTTGTTTAGATTGTTAGCGTGAGACATCATCTAACGGTTTAAACAACGGTACTCACGACTTCTCTTTAGACATAAACTTAGTTGGGAGGATGCGCGGTTATATTGGTCGGAAACCGAGTTCATATGCTTGATTAATCGTTTATACATGGAAAAGATTAGCGAAACCTAACCTTAACATGCTTTTATAAAACCTTTTACAAAATCTTTGTCTCTATTAATCTTTGCTACAAGTGAATGTTAAAAACAATTGAGAAACTTTTGAAACCGTTAACTTAGAATATCGCAACTATTGAAAGGCACGCATCAAATATCAAACAATCCTCGTGGATACGATTAAAAACAACCCACACTAATACTCTTCTAACAGAGACCTATCAAAGTCGTACATAGAACCGATGTTGAGTTTGATTGACTGTAATAGTTTGAACTTCTAAACCATAGACCTTCAAATTAAAAAACACATACTAATCTTCATTAATCCTTCATTAAAATTTGGATCAGTTTGTTTTAGCTTTAAAAAATAGATTTTTTCTTTGTATTTTTGAAAATGAATTCTACACAAATATTTTTCAAAATATTATAAGTTTTTCTAAATTTTTTTATAAATTAAAAGATAAATTTTGACATACTATAACATTAACATACATTATTGAAGATCAAAACATAGTCAAAATCACAGTTTTTTCAAAACGTTATATTTCAAAAATGATTTTTATGAAATACTATTTGAAATAGCTTCAAAGTTAAGTGATTTTTTAAAATTTTGACATCCAAAAAAAGTTTTGGTAAAATACATAAAATAATATTTTAAGAATAATTATTCAAACCAAATCTACTATCAACTCATTAAAAGAAGATTGCATGCATTGTCTCATTTGCCTTTCCACCAAAAAATTATTACACCACATTATGGATAAATTGATAATTAACAAATGTCCAAATTAATTCTCAATCATCTCGCTATTTACATATCAAGTTTCAATCTTTTTTATTCATTCATTTTCTCTTCATTCAAATTTCAAATCTCTCTCACATTTTTTCCCACACTTTCATTTTAATTGTTTTATTTATTTATTTATTATCATTAAAAATATTAATAGTCTCTTTCTTAATTTTAATAAAATAACTCTATATTTATCTCACGAGTCACTATCAACACAATATCTATTTTATTTTAATCAACCATTATTTTAATTTAAGAGACAAAATCCTTATTTTTAAATATTAATTTTTTTCTTTTTTCATCTCACGATTTTTTTTTTCTTTTTATATAATTATTTAATACAATTAAATATTTATGATTATTGTTCGTTTTACAATTAAATAAATCATTTTAAATTTTACATTTGTATATAAATACATTTATATCACATCAAATAATTTTTTTATCTCACAGATTATTATCGTATCCAATGACGGATCTATTAAAGAGCGGGAGGATGCAATGGCACCCCTCAAAATTTTAATTATTTTTTAAATATATATAGTGTTCAAGCATATAAAAACTAAGTGAAATAAAAGAGAGATGAAAAACTGTGATGAAATGCTCTAAATCCTAGTGTTGGGAAGGCCATTAGAAACAAGTGATTTAAGAAAAATAAAGAAACAGAAAACAGCACCAAAGTAAAAGAGAGAGAAGATAGTTGAAACGGCTAATTGCAAAAGAGAGAAAAGACAATTCGGGCTAGGGTATAATAATGAGTAATGAGCTGGTGCATTTATTTTGATCCAAAATCTTTGGGCTCATAGAGAAATATTATTTAATATAAAACTCTTTCAGTAAAAGAAAATATATTCCTTTTTTATTGCCTTTTTTATTAAGTCTTGTCTTTAAAATAAAGTTTTATTTTTCTTATCTATACTATAGATATAAAGGGAAAACATAATTTTTGGTATAGCCAATTTTTTTTCTTTTAATTATACTCTTTTTAATTTTTGTTTTAAATTTTAACTTCTCTTTAATTAATTTTTATATTAAAATCTAACTTCTCTTCTATTAACCGCTATATGATGGTTTGAATATTTTTTTCATTCGATTATTTTTGTATTATTATTTTATAAATAATTTAATTAAAATAAAAATAAAGACACAAAAAATACTGTTTATATTTTGACCCGTCTGTGCATTAATAAAAGCGGACAGACGGGCACGTTTTGTGCCCGTCTGGACGCTAGTCTTTAATAATGTAAATCTTTTTACTATAAATAAACATAAAGTTATTATTATTATTATTATATTATTATTATTATTATTATTATTATTATTTATGTGTTTTTAAGATTTTAGTTTTTGTGTTAACTTGGCCTTTCTCTTTTTTATTATTAAAAAATAATAAATATTTATTTTGTCTACTTCTAAAAAAATGAATAAATTATATCAATTATTAAAAAAAATTAATATAAATATATAAGAGATTAATTGGAATACACTGTCAGTGTAAAACTACTTTACACTGACATCCAATTAGAATGAATTATTTTAACACATGAGAAGAGAAAAACATGAAAGAAGTAGTTATTAAAATAGTTTAATTATAATTTATTTATTTTTATTTTTAATTTCTTAATTATATGTCAAAATGATTCATTCTAATTGGATGTCAGTGTAAAATAGTTTTACAGTGACAATGTATTTCAATTAATCTCAATATATAAAGTTGTAATACATTAATTAATAACTCATTGCGTGAATCAATAATGAGATTTGGCTTAAATTTAGACTAATTATTTAAATTGGAAGGTGTTGAGCCTTTGAATTTGATTTATTAGATTAAACATAAGAAAAATTGATAGGAGTTAGTCATTTCAACTGTATTTAGTGTTGACAGTTTGTGCACTTATTTTTTAATATTATTCAAAAATTAAGGTATTTAATGTTTAATACGGTTAATAATCTTTTCTCACCTTCTTTTTTAGACTATTACAGCGGTTAAACATACCAAAACTGAAAATATAAATTATATTTTATATGACTTTTATGAATTTTAATTATTATATTTTAGTTGATATTTACCGCTCTCCTCAATAATTTAGGTAAGATCCGCTATTGATCGCATCAATTTTTTTTTTTTGTCTTTCTTTATCTTATGAGTTATTTTTTTTTCTTTTTGCATCTTTATTTAATAGAATTAAAATTGTATAATTATTTTTTATTTTATAATTAAAAAACCAATTTCAATTTTATATTAATATATAAATATATTTTATATTGTATCAAATAAACTTTTTATTTCACATATCACGATAAACACAATACATATTTTAATTTAATCAATAATTATCTTAATTTAAAAGATAAAATCCTTATTTTTAAATATTAAATATTCTTATTTTTTTTCATCTCACGAGTTTTTTTTTTTTATATTTTAATTTAATTGAATATACATAATTATTGCTCATTTTAAAATTAATAACTAATTTTAAATTTAAATACGTATATAAATACATTTTATATCATATCAAATTTACATATACATTAAATATATTTTATGTCGTATCAAATAACTTTACTCGTGTGTCTTACTAGTTTTTATTTGAAGTTTTTATAAAAAAAAATTTTATAAAAATTTTCTACATCAAAATATATTACACTATCAAAATTATTTAAAAAAAAAAAAGACAAAACAAACCTGTCCTTAGACATATGTCATTATCTATAAAATGAATTGCCATAATTCTTCATCTCAATTTTCATTCAAAGTAAAAGAAATGGCCCATATGCAACTATATGTGAAGTAACAAATCATGTTACAAATTGAAATCAATAACAGCTTTAACAAATTTTCGGTATGAATGTCCTTTGATGATTATAGTGGAGAATCTCAGATAACATATTAAACAGCCTTTTGGATGATTTTTCACATTATCTATTTTTGAACATGTGATACTTCATAAAAATGATGCATATAATGGATCTGAAGAGAAAAGTTGTTTGGACCTTAACTGAAGAATGCTGTAATAACTTTATCTCTTTTTAAAATATCAAATTAAAAATAATATATCGTTAACTTTTAAAATAAAATATTGATAATTTTTTATAAACGATCTGAAATGTATATTTACTTATGTGTAATAGCTTTTGTATATTTATTTTTACAAAAACTTTCCTAACTGTCCAAAAACCAAGCATTATCACAAGTAAGTAATAAACCGGATATGAAATGATAGACATATTCATTTTATTCGTATTTTACTCTGTAACGGATCAAACGTTAAGGCTCACACTTTTTAATGTGTTTGTCTCATTCAATATCGTTTTTCTTGCGGACTTTTACAAATACAAATATTGACAAAAAAAATTAAGTTTACAAATACAAGTATTCACAAAAAAAAAATTAAGTTAAAAGATCTGGTGTCCGTGGACCCGTCCACTCTACGTCATAGTTTTGCAAAGTGAGTTAAAGTTATAAACATGCACTCTCAACAATATGTGGTCTGCTCTATTTCATTTTTTTACAAATTTTTGTAAGATGAAATTAAACCGAACTGACATATCCGTTTGTCATTTAAGTAAATTTGTATTTTTCAAGAATTACATTTACACATAGACATGTTGTTGTGTCTATGGTAAAATATAGAAGTTGGTTAAAATTTATACTACTAATAAAAATGGTGAGTTGTCAAAATTTATAAAGAATGTTTTCGATCAAAAAGTATTCTAAAAAATATAATTTGTATTGAATATTTATTTATATTTGAAGTCTTTTGGTAATATTAGGATCTATGATTATAATTTATATTAAAAATTTTATTGTGTACTACTCCATATGTTTATATAAAAAAAACATATTTGTATTGATTACTAGTACAAAATCATCTAAAATTAATATTATTAAATAAGATTATTCTTGAATCTTGTTCGTAAAATAAAAAATAATAACTGTTTATATTCTTCAAATTTCTACGTCTAAAGAACTATTGGATGATTTTTCTTTTACTTTTTATTTTATAGTTTTTTTTTTTATTGTATTTTTTATCTATCTTTACTCAAACTAATAAAATTTGGACGTATACTCTTTATTACAAATTAAGATAAAAAATTTGAATATCTTTTTTTAATTTATTTTTTATCTATTTCTAATATCTGAATATTTTAAGAAATTTTATTAATAATAATAAATTCTAAGTGAATGTTTGAAACATAAATTTGATTGTCCTTTGTAACTCTAATCGCCTTTTTCACTACTGCTTTCACCCTATTTTCTCTCCTTAAACCTTCATCACCAACATATATTCACTTTGCGCTCATTTTTTGGCCTTCATTCCCTTATCTTCTTCTGTTAAGATTTTTTTTTTGTATTATCCCCTTATTTTTTACCCTTTTTCAACCCTTTCAGTGAGCTGGTGTTTTCGGGCGCATGGAGTGAGAAAATGTTAATCGTAATCGTAAACCTTTTAGGAGACAATAGCCTAGATGGAATGTTTTCGTTGGAGAAGACATCAGATCGACCAAAAGGAAGGAGGATGGCTCTAGGAAGATTACTTCCATCTACTTCTCTAAATTCCAAGATGCATGCAAAGCTTGTGAGGTTTTCAATCTTTTCAAGAAGAACAGAGACATTGTGGAATTAGTTATCCCTCCCAGGAAGAAGAAGTTAGGTCAAAGGTTTGGGTTTGTGAGATTTGTAGATGTGGATGACAAAAAGCTTCTTGCGGTTTGCCTTGATAATGTTTTCATAGGGGATAGAAAGATCTACGCTAATCTGCTAAGATTCCAGAGAGAATAGAAGCATCCTAACGAAGAAGACGGGAAGAGTAGCAATGGTACTTCTTTCAGGAATTCAAGGATGGGTTTTTCCAATAATCCTATGAAGGCTTCCAATTTAAGAGAGATTTTATTGGATCTAAGTCTTTTGCTGAGGCGGTCAACACCAATATTCAAGGGCGTCCTCGCCAAGCCCCAGCTCATCTAGTATTTTCAACTGATGTAGAGGAGTGTCAAAGACTTAATAAAGCTTATGTGGGTAATGTTCTAACTCCAGGGATGTCTTACAATATTCAGAATTAGTTCCACATAGAATGGTATTTTTGTATCAAGGTTATGTTGATGCAATCGCAAGTGCACGATTTTCGCAAAGTAATAAAATAGATATCGAACCATAGAGACCAATGATTTAAGTACCAGATTCTTGTTCTATTGGTGTATATTTAGAGAAATCAAAAGTAGAGGTTTTGGTAAACGACTTGAAATAAAAATCAGTTAAATGAAAATAACTTAACAAAAAAATCACATAAATCTCAAATTGCAACAAACAGGACACTGGCTTACAGTTCATATTTCTAACACCACCATATGGTCCTTGTTACACATATTGCGAGTCTTTTGCATAAATTATAGAAAATAGGTAAAATTGGGCACTACCTGCTTTCGCTAGTGCATTGCCCATATCATCGACGAATAATCTGTCGGCTTTCGCATCGTCTGAATTATTATTCGATGACTCATTACTTTTTCCTAGCTATATGTTTTCTAAAATTCGTCTGTCGACTTTCCAATCATCTAGATTAGGTTTTTTAAAATTTTGTGTTGCGGTATCGACACATATACTTTCAGACTACGGTCGAAACCTGAGAACCACTTACTTTCATAATGAAGTTGGAATGCACGCACTCAGATTATAAAATAAGTTTAATTAAAATTCTCGCAATCGATAGTAACGGATCATGCGATAGGTCATGAAACAATCCCCATAACCCCTAGTCCCTAGGAAACTACTCACTCATGGTGAGTGCAAACACAATCACATGCATATGTATTCATCTCAAACACATATCAATCAAATAAAACAGATGAAAAATATAAAGAGAATGAATAAAAAACCTAAATTATGCAATAATCTTGTTCAAAAATTCCTCCCTTGGAGACTTGAGTTACAAAGAAAAATAGAAACTTGGAAACTAGGAATAAATAACAAAATTTTGGAACCCTAAACTCATAACAGACTATGAGTTCTATAAGGAAATAATAAAAGTGAAAAACATCCTTGGTTCAACGCAAAATATTTATATTTGATATGGATCCAATATTTCCTAAGAGCCACAATTAAGAAGAGATCATTCTATTTATATAAGCAAAATGATTATTGGATTTTTCTCTTGCCTCCCTGCTACAGCCCGTAGCAGTTGCTACGGGTGGCCGTAGCAAGTCACTGTCTCTTGTAACAAAAGGAAACAAATGAAGGGGCTAGTGCACCATGTTGTTATGGCCCGTAGCAGCTGCAATGGGTGACCGTAGCAGCCCTCTGACTTTTGTACTGAAGAAATTGTCTTTTTTTTGTTTTCGCTTTATTTCGCTTGCCTTTGATCCCTCTTGCCTTTGATTCTCATTAGACCCTAGAATTCACAATAAAACACAAACAAAAGCATAAAACATGACAAATGAAAGCTGTAGCACCCTAAATTTTGCCCACCAATTTTTCTACTATTACATGGGTTTTAGTCGCATTTTATTTCAAATAAATGAGATAGCCCATTTGGTAGTGAAGTGAGATTAAAGGAGATACACGCACGAGGACCTGCGTTTGAGTCCCACCTTTCCCATTTTTTTTAATGTGTTTCTCTCTCTTTTATTTGTTTTTACCTTTATTTCTATAAAAAAATTGCATTTTTAATTTATTCTTAAATCATTTTCTTTTTTATTTAATATTTATTTTTTAAAAAAATAATTAATTTTCCTTGTTGTTTTTATTTAAAATAAAAAATAGTCAAAAATATTAAAAATTGTCCAGATTCGTTGTATTGAGTCGTATTGTCTTGTGATTGGTCCATTTTTTCATATCCTGTTTCTGATTGGCTATGCTTTGTCACAATTAATTATTTTCCAATTTTAGTGACCTAATTTGTGTTATGAATAAGGCTATTTTTTCACAAGTTCGGGGATCAATTACACATAATTTTATATGTGTCCTATTGAGTCCCAAACATAGAGTCTCAATTTTTTCCATGGGTCCCTTTAAATAGTTTTACGTTTTTGTCTTTTATTTTAATTTGTTTTTTAAAAACCAAATGATGTTCATCTGATGGCTCTCTTTTAATTTATTTACCTTTTATTTGTATTCATTACCTTTTATTTGTCCACACTGACACTAACAACTAATCATAATCCTCTCATGTACACATACACGTTTTACACTAAATTTTTTATCACTCATAAGGTGCTCCCTCTCACTCAAACACGAGAAAACCTATTTGAAAAACCATTTTTGCAACAAAAAAAACATTACATATAAAAGCCACCAAATACACACAACAATCCACCCTTTGGCTGACAAATTCATTTACAATCATCCACCATATACTACCTTAGCAGAGTTTTTCTCCATATTGTTGTGGTAACTTTATCGTAGTTTTAGTAAGAGAGATTATGAAAGGGGGTCTGACAATGTAGGATCAATTTCAGAGTTTACTGATTTACAATGTAAATTGTAAATTTTTCTAGCTTATGCAGATATATGGGTTGGTATTTGGACCGGTGAATATTGTTTATCTGGTACTATCATTTTCTAGGATCCTTTAGAGGCTTTTAGTACTCCAATTAAACTTACATGAAAATTTTGTTACCCAGTTTTCTTTTGGAACATAATTAACACAATAACTGAGTTAGTTGTTACTTAAGTAGGTGTGACTAGGATCTTGTTCTTGTACACTATGACTTTCTTATAGTGCCTGTTTGTTTGTCTTGCTTATATGTCCATTTTAAGTATGGAGTTTCTTCAAAAACATGTTTTTGAAAACACACGTAACACCGACAAATATCTAGCTCGCCGTCATCCGCCTAGTGAATGAGCCACAATCTTTCACAAGCAGATCCGCACACCACCCATTCTGATAAGAAGTCCAACGTGCTATTCAAGAGAGTGAGAAAAAGGCCACTTTGGTTTAAAAATTTTTACACTTATTAAATGAGAGTGTAATTAGTAATTTTCTTATTGGGCCTTGTTTTTAGTCTTGCAGTCTGTTTGTTGCTATTAAGGCTTTAAAACATAGTAACCCTAAGTATATAAGGGTACCTTGTATGAGTTCTCCTTGAATGAATGAAAAATATTAAAAGTTGTTTTATGTTTTTATTTTGATGCAACCCTAGATCTACTCTTAGTCTAAGCTAGTTTATCATTGGTGCTCTCATTACATACTCATGGCTCCCCCAAAACCCCAAAATCCCTCTTCTAGAGAGATTGTGGAAGAGGCTGTTCATACCACTCAGCTACTATTGGATAATGCAATGAATCAAACCCAGCTTCAAATGGATGAACGGTTTGACAAAGTTGCTGCAGATATGGAGCAGCAAATGGGACAGCTTCATACAAGATTGGCAAATGACAAACAAATCGAAGATAGTAGGTATGAATCACTCATTTCCATGCTTCATAAATTAATAACTCAAAAGGAGCAGCAAACATCTGTTGTTTTGACTACAACAACTACAGCTACTGCTGCAGCCAGCAGCTCAGGTATCTCTCACCAAATACCCTCATATATCCCTGCTGTTATAACACCTATTACCCATGTTCTTTCCCCTACCCATACCCCTATTAGGCAATCTGCTTCCTTTTCCAACCACCCATTACATCTACCATTGGATTTACTGTTCCACCACCTCCACCACACTATTCCTACCTCACGTCGCAAACCCCATTCCATAATACCACACAAAGTTATACCCTCCCTTTATTTCAGCAAATGCCAATTCCTACTTATCCCCAAATCCCACCATTACCCCCTTTTCGGACTCCCAAAATAGAACTTCCTATGTTTGATGGATCCAACCCACTTGAATGGTTATTTCAGGCTGATCAGTTTTTTAATTTTTATCAGTTACCACCAGAAAGTCGTTTGCCTTTAATCTCATTTTATATGAAAGGTGATGCCCTTGGTTGGTTCAAATGGTGACACAAAGTAATTTGTTGACTGATTGGTTTTTGTTTACAAGAGATTTACAACTTCGTTTTGGTCCGTCTACTTATGATAATCACCAAGCTGAGCTATTCAAGTTAAAGCAAACTGGTTCTGTGGCAGATTATCAAACCGAATTTGAGAAACTAGGTAATCAAGTGGTTGGGGTACCCCAAGATGCAATCCTAAACTGTTTCATTTCGGGATTATCACGTGACATCCGTAATGAAATGGCAATTAATAAACCAGTTTCAATCTTTCAGGCCATAGGACTAGCAAAACTCATTGAGTCCAAGATCAAAGACACTAAATCCAAATTCACGAAACCCTTTTCCATCCCCTACCCCAAAACCAACGCTCCTATTCCTAACCCACCATCTTCTAAACCTCAACATCAGCCACCACAAACCCAACTACCCACATCATCTACCAGTACCACTCAGCCAACCAAATTACCCATTAGACGATTATCTCCCGCACAAATGCAAGAAAGGCGAGCACAAGGATTGTGCTACAACTGTGACGAGAAATTTGTAATAGGCCATAAATGCTCTTCTCCAAACAGATTCATTTTACTATTAGTGGAGCATGACACACCAGATTCCACCCAAGTAATTGAGGACCACACAGAATTAGACCAAGTGGAAACAGAACCTAGTGACACCTATTTTCACCGCTCTACCCAAGCCTTGACAGGCTAATTCTTCCCCCCAAACATTGAAATTTAAAGGCTCAATTAGTGGTCTTCCAGTAATGGTTCTTGTTGATGCAGGAAGTACCCACAATATTTTACAACCTCGCATAGCACATCATCTTAACCTCAAGCCCACCCACATTCCAAATATTTCTGTCATGGTTGGAAACGGTTCCCACTTACAATGCCAAGGCCTTTGCCACAATGTTCAAATTGTATTACAAGATCAACCCTTCTCTCTTCCATTTTATTTATTACCAATAGAAGGAGCTGACGTTGTGCTTGGTATGGCATGGTTACGTACTTTGGGTCAGATCCAAGCGGATTTCTCTATACCCTCCATTACTTTCAAACACAATGCTGATTATTTGACATTAAAAGGGGATCCCAATTCACACCCAACCCAAACATCTTTTCACCAACTTCGTCAACTCCTCCATACAAATTCTATTGCCTCATTCCACCTACTGACCATCCAACCTCTTGACACTGCACAAGAAATCTCCCACCAGACCTCTCAAAATCTTCAACCAGAAATTTCTCACCTCCTAAATCAATACCCAACCATCTTCCAACCACCCAGCGGACTCCCACCTAAAAGACCCCATGACCACCACATTCCACTCTTACCTAATACCCCCCATCAATGTTAAGCCGTATCGTTACCCGCACTCTCAAAAAGAGGCCATGACATCCATAATACAAGAAATGATTCAAGACGGCATTATTGTCCCTAGCCACAGCCCTTTTTCATCCCCAGTTTTACTAGTTAAAAAGAAAGATGGCTCGTGTCGTTTTTGTGTGGACTACAGAGCTCTTAACGCAGTCACCATCAAAGATAGATTTCCTATTCCAACCATCGACAAGCTGTTGGATGAGTTGGGCAGCGTTACTATTTTTTCTAAGATAGACTTACGCTCAGGCTATCACCAGACCCGTGTTGCATCGAAAGACACTCATAAAACAGCTTTTCGCACTTTTGATGGTCCTACGAATTTCTCGTAATGCCCTTCAGGCTCACTAATGCCCCATCCACTTTTCAATCCGCTATAAACGATTTACTTCGACCTTACTTACGCAAATTTGTTTTGGTTTTCTTTGATGACATTCTTATTTACAGTCCCAATTTTGTAGCTCATTTAACTCACTTGCAAGTTGTTTTTGATTTATTGAAGTCTCATGATTTTGTTGCCAAATTGTCAAAGTGTGTGTTTGCTGTGGATAAAATTGATTACCTTGGACATGTGATATCAATTGGTGGTGTGGCACCTGATCCTAATAAAGTTAAGGCAATTTTGGATTTGCCTCAACCGCGTTCCCTCACGACTCTCTGTGGTTTTTTAGGACTCACCGGTTTTTATAGGCACTTTGTGCGCAATTACGCCACTCTCGCCGCTCCTCTCACCGATTTGCTGCGTTTCACTAAATTTACATGGAGTCCAGAGGCTAGCATAGCCTTTACAAATTTAAAGAAGATAATGACCGACATGCCAGTATTATCTTTACCAGATTTTACAAAAACATTTATCTTGGAAACTGATGCCTCCGGAGTAGCAATTGGAGATGTTCTGTCCCAGGAAGGTCACCCTCTGGCTTTCTTCAGCAAGAAGATGTGTCCGCGCATGCAAGCCGCTTCGGTTTACATACGGGAGATGTATGCCATTACTGAATCAGTCAAGAAATGGCGCCAATATTTGATCGGGCAACAATTCCACATCTACACAGATCAAAAAAGTTTGAGGAACTTATTACTACAAAAGATCCAGACCCCAGAACAACAAAAATGGGCCTCTAAACTACAGGTATTTAACTTTGAAATATTCTACAAACTTGGTAAATCAAATGTTGTTGCTGATGCCCTAAGCAGAAAATTTTGTTCCCCTGAATCTGTCTTCATGTCCATATCCTCCCCTGTTCCACAGCTAGTCTCACAGTTGCAAACCTATTTCGCTTCACAAAAAGGCCAAGAATTAGTTAGAGAGAAACAAGCAACACTTTCAGAACACATGTTCCACTTCACAAACGGTCTGTTGTATTTTAAGGAGAAACTTTTCATACCCGATCTTAAAGATTTGCGATCCAAACTCATCACTGAATACCATATCACTCCTTGCACCATTCACTCAGGGGTCAAAGCCACCATCGCTCGCTTAGGCACCTCCTTCAATTGGCCTGGAATGTATACAGACGTGAAACTCTTCATTAAACAGTGTCACATCTGTCAGCACAACAAATACTTAACACAGAAAAAGAAAGGTTTGCTACACCCCTTACCAGTGCCACAACAAGTTTGGGAAGACCTTAGTATGGACTTCATCACGCACTTGCCAAACTCCTTCGGACACACCGTCATATGGGTCATCTGTGATCGAATGACCAAATATGTTCACTTTATTTCTCTTCCAACAAAGTTCACAACCGCAGACCTTGCTACTCGCTTCTCCTTAGAAATCTGTAGACTACATGGCATTCCAAAATCAATTGTATCAAACAGAGACCCTCTTTTTCTAAGTACATTTTGGAAAGAACTTTTCAAATTACAAGGAACAAAGCTCAAGTTCAGTACTGCTTACCATCCCGAAACAGACGGCCAAACTGAAGTCGTAAACCATTGCCTTGAGACATATCTTCGTTGTTTTGTGAGTGATCAGCCACGACGTTGGTATAAATTCCTTCACCTCACAGAGTTTTGGTTTAACACCTCCTTCCATTCCGCCATCAAGATGACTCCGTTCACAGCTTTATACGGCCGCCCCCACTCTCTAATCCGGATTACATCGCGGGATCAACATCAGTTGGGGATTTGGACTCCACACTGCAACAGAGACAAAAAATGCTTTAACTGTTAAAACAAAATCTGAACCACAGTCGAAAACAGATGGAAGAGCAAGCAAATAAGAAACGATTTGACTATACCTTTCAAGTAGGTGACAAATTCCTCCTCCGACTGTAACCATATCGTCAACAAACGGTGTCAAAACAGCTTTCCCAGAAACTTTCCAAGCGTTTTTACGGTCCTTACTCCATCATTAAACGAGTTGGTAAGGTCGCTTACGAACTGGACCGACCATCTTCTTCTCGTATTCATCCTGTTGTGCATGTATCTCTTCTCCAACCTTACTACGGCAACCGTGACACCACTCCTCAGGCGACGGATAAACATGCACACACCGATCATGTACACTCGGATCATTCGGAAACTGATGAGGTTGAAGAGTTTACAAACAAAGTCACAGACCAAGAGACAACATCTTTTTCTTCTGATTTAGACTTGGATGCCCAAGCTAAACGTGTTGTTGGTTATGATTTGAAAGTGGAAAAGAAATAAGAAGTGAGTTCAGAAACAAATCCTAAGTCTTTGCAAACTCAAGTGGAAGAAGAGAGTTTTCAACACAAATTGTCAAAGACCTTACAAACAAATGAGGCTGTAAGTAAACCCTCAGTACCATTAACCCTCTCTCCAACAAATTTTCCACCGCCCACGTTACACCCACATGCACCCTTGGATCAAATCCAACCCTGTTTGTCTCCCCTTGATGCTGCCACGTGTCATTTGCCTTTTTCCCCCCTCCACCGCCAGCTCACACACGTGACCCAACCTTATCCCCTCAACGTTCAATTTCTCCACAAAATCCCACCAAATATGCTTTATTCACTCCTTCCAGCTCACACGCCTCTCCTACACACTTCCCTAAGTCTGTTATCTCACCTAACCCACTGTTCACCTCGTTTCCTACGCAAAACATCCTTCCCAATGCTAAGATTCCAATTTTCAAAATTTCAAATTTTCCCCTACTTCCCTTATTAATCCGGACGACCAAAAATCCTTGGACCCACACACAAATATCTCTCCTCATCAAGCCCAACCCACCTTGGAATTTTTGGCCCAACCCATTCAGCAAGTGAACCTTGTGGACAAGGTTCCTTTTGGGCCCCATAGTATTGTTAAGAAGTCCAACGTGCTAATCAAGAGAGTGAGAAAAAGGCCACTTTGGTTTAAAGATTTTTACACTTATTAAATGAGAGTGTAATTAGTAATTTTCTTATTGGGCCTTGTTTTTAGTCTTGCAGTCTGTTTGTTGCTATTAAGCCTTTAAAATATAGTAACCCTAAGTATATAAGGGTACCTTGTATGAGTTTTCCTTGAATGAATGAAAAATATTAAAAGTTGTTTTATGTTTTTATTTTGATGTAACCCTAGATCTACTCTTAGTCTAAGCTAGTTTATCACATTCGTTGTCGAAAAGTTTCATTGTCGGACACACCACATAACAGCTGCCAATAGCCACCGCGAGTTCCACCATTTGTAGCATTGCAAGCCATAAGTCGTGTCATGACCCTTTTTAATCACAGACAAACATCCACATTCATCGCCTGTGTTTGTAGATCTGCCACACTACGCCGGAAACGACCGCTTATTGCACTTCCAGATCCATCGTTGGAACTGCCAACTGCATTCTCTTCCGCATCCTTTGTGTCGTGCCGCCTTCACTGATACCCTCCTTCTGTTTTTTTCATTTTTTATTCTTTATATGTTGGTGAAACCTCCACTTATTATTATGAGACAAAAGGGTTTGTGTTTGATGGATCAATACATTTTGTGAATGGGAATAAGGAGAGGAGAAGAAGAAAGTTTGTTTATTTTTCCTAGAAAAGATACACGAATGGGAAAGAGGGGAAGTGAGAATTTGTTTCATTGAGAGAGAAAAGATTTAGGCGTAGTATCTTGTTTTAATTTTTTTTTATTTTCCCTTGCCATGTGTCACCATGCCATTTGTTCTTTTGAAAATTGAAAAATAGGGGTCCAACATGATAAGAAGGGGCGCCCCTCTTCAGCATGTTATGTTTTTTTTATTAATTTTTTATTAATTTATTCTTTTTATGATTAATTAGGGTTTAATATTATTTGAGTTGGATCTTGGGCCAAAGTATTGTGATATTTCTAACTCACGCCTTTTTTTTACCTACACCCTCTTAGTTTTTTTTTTCTTTCAATTATCTAATTGTTAATCTTATTTTTTTATTTTTTTATTTTAGTCTTTTAATTGTTGCTTAAATTAGTTAATTTCCACATAGGCCTCAATTTAGATGCTAATTATTAGCATCTCATTTTAATTCAATTATTTTAGTCTCGTCATAAAAGGTAATTAAAAACCCCAAGAAAAAGATTTTATTTATTTTCCCTAATTTAGTTTATTTTAAGTACTAAATAAAAACACCAAAATATCGAGATTAGTTTTAATCAATTAATCTATTTTAGTTAGGTTTTCTCACTTTATTAAGTTAAGTTAGGTTAGTCCTTTATTGATTAATACAAATACAATATTTTTAATTTGTTAATTAACTTAGTCAGGATTTTTTCTGTTTCTTAGATTAGTTTAGGTTAGCTGGTTCTCTTATTTGAGTAGAAAAATAAAGAGTACAAAAACATGTTATCCCTTTGTAAATAAATAAAAGTAATAAGTAAAAAATTAGGCAAACATTAGAAAATACACCAAACCCTAGGCTAGAGGAGATTCCCGTTGAGTACAACGAAGGTGAGGGTTGTCTTATACCTTCCCCTCCCTTAGCCGACTCCTGAACCCATATTCTGTTGCGATGATCGTCTTATCTTTTCCTTTAAGGTATTATTGTTATTTCCCTATTCCTTAGGAATAAATAAAGAACAGTGGCAAATCAAGGGTTTTTCCAGCCGCGATAGTTGGAGACTCTGTTGGAGAGATCTCCCTAAAGAGAGTCAAGAAGAATTGGAAGGTCTTAATAAAAATTCGAGCCTTGTAATCTTTTTGTTTCATAAACTGTGAACCAAGCCACGTTATAACCTTTAAACGTCCTAATTGAAGATAGGTTCACTATGAAAGCATACTGTGCAAAGTCGTTGTTAAACTAACTTTGAATGTTTGTTAAATCATCACTAACCTCATTTTCACATCTTCATTTGTGACAACCTCATGGCCATATATTATTTGTATACACCATATCCCTTTTCCATAATAATTCTAGATTTAAAAAACTTGCATATTCATTGCGTTATAATTACTTTCCAAAAGGAACATTTTACTTGCAAATCAATACTTAGCATTGAGGAAATTTAAAAAATAAAGGGCCTGATCAAGGGCATACTGCTTCAAGAAAACTCTTTACTAGGGGAAAATACCTAGAAATCCTTACAATCATGAGTAGATTGTAACGCCCCGAATATTTAATTATTTATTTAATTAAATATTTAATTAATTATTTGTGATTATTCGGTTAATTGTGTGTTGAGGAGATTTAATCGATAAGTTGGTATGTAAGTTGGTTTGGTCGTAGAATTATATTAGAAATAATATAATTAAAATATTATTAAGTAATTTCCGAATAATTTATGAATATGTCGATTATGTGGTTAAGTCGTTAAATTGATAGTCGGGTAAAATTAGCCGAGAAATTAACACTAGAATTAATATTGTATTTTTATTAAATTGATTTTGTGAGAAATAGTACTATTGGGCCTACATTGGGGTTTTTAGTAGCAATTTAGGGGTGTATGTTTTAGGCCCATTAGATATTATAAGTGAATATCATTATTTTAATAAAACAAATTAAACAAAAGAAATAGAAGTTAGTAGTGAGTGTATAACAGTTAGAGGAAAAGCTGAGACGAAAGCATTTGGGAAAAGGAGAAGAAACACGGCGAACAGTGGATTAAGGAGAAGAGGAAAAATTTGCCACCGGTGTTCAACAGTTTCAGAAATTCGAGCTACCTTCGATCCAAACAGGTAAGGGTGGGGTTCGAATTTTATAATCGGGAGAATGATATTTAGTATGTAGAAATTGGGATTTATATAATTTTTCACTATGCGGTATTTATTGGATTGGAATTGGTATATTATAGAGACCCATTATCAATTGATAGAGTAATATGAAATCCTATAGTAGAAATTCACTTACTTTTCCTTACTCCATGCGTTACAGTGGAAACTAGTGGCATACTTTTGGTCATTTTTGGTTTAGTTAATTAATATATAATAATTGAAGTGGGGTAGGAGTATGTGAATGGAAAATGAATTGTTGATATATTAGTTGATTATATAGTATATATATGTGTTTGTACATGGAAGAAAAACTTGCACTGTGTTATGTTTGTGGTCATGGGGGCGGCCAAGTGTAGGGGGGGCGGACTCACCCATGTTTCCTTCTTTTTCATTTCGCTGCAGTAGCAGCATATGTATATATTACTGTCTCGCGAGGTGTGTAGCAGTATAGCCTTTTGGTTAGTTTTTTTTAGTTCATTACAATTAATAAATAGCAGAGTCTAATTTAGTTAATTAGTCCAATTGAATTATAGTATATATGTTTAGTAGAGCTATTAAAATAGCAGAATAGTTATAATAGCAGAGTTGATTTGATGACAGCAGAAAAAAAAAAATTAGCAGCATAATATATGGTAGCAGAAAAATAAATTAGTAGCAGAATTGGACAGAAAATAGTGTCGGGAGTAAAATTAAGCGGTATATTTAGTTGTCCGGAATCGAATGAAAATTTTTGGGGAAATTAGTAATAATTAGTAGGTAGTGTGGTTAATTTATTTTTGTTGAAAAGCTGCTGGAAGTTGAAAATAGTAGGGACTTTAGTCGCCCGGTAAAAATTAAGCGGTATAATTAGTTGCCCGGAATCGAATGAAATTTTTGGGGGAAGTTCGTATATACGAGTAGATACGTGAATGGTATTTATTTTTGTTAAATTAAGTTGAATGCGTGGAATTGCCGATACAGTCGATTGAGTTGGTTTTTGGTCCCATATATGGACATGTTTTGTTGGAGGCCTAAATAGCTGAAATTGAAAGTTGTTTATGTTGTGCTGAGTTGTATTTGTTGTGTTGATGTTGTTGATTATATGTCGTTCATATGTCGCATACATTGCATTGTTTAAGTTGGCCTTGATGGCATTGATTAAGTTGGCCCTTGATGGCACCCGTTTAAGTTGAAAATTGCCTCGATAATCTGGCATATGTTTAAGTTGGGAGTTTTACTCCAAAATGGTACCACATGCATATGCATAAGTTGAGTCGCATGGAGTCGTATTTAATGGATTTGTTGTTATGATGAATGTTGATTGGTCGTGATATGGTTGTTAGTTGTGAAGTGGTGAAACTTGTATGATTTCTAATTTTAATATATTAATTATCATACTTTTGATTATATTATTGGATATCTCACCCTTTCTTTGTTTCGCCGTTGCCTTTATATTGGTAACGTGCAGGTAATCCGGAATGAAGGAAGTCTATCTTCATTAGTTCGAGTCGGTGGTTGTCGCTCTGATACATAGCACTCGGGGGGATAATCGCGTGTTTTTCTTATTGCTTTGATTATGTTTAAGTTGCTGAATTTTACATTGATTTCGTTAAAGACTTGAATTTTGAAGTTGCTTTATGTTGGATGAAGATGCTTTAACTATTTGAAGTTAAAGACTTGTTGATTGGGAGTTATTATTTTGTTGAATTTTAAATCAAGAAAAATTTTATGTTTAACTTATTAATCCGCTGCATGAAAGTTAAAGTTATTATATTTTAAAGATTAAGCAGGTTCGAATCAGTTATTCGGAGAATTATATTAGTTATGTATGATTTACAGGTGATCGTATGATATGTTAAAGTTGAAATGAATGTGACATCCTGTATGTTGTAAATTTTATACTCTGATATCATATAATTACGTTGGGTAGAATCAGGGTGTTACATTAGTGGTATCAGAGCAGGTCGGTCCGTCCGGCCAAGTGTCGAGTCGTAGTTGTCTAACAATCGAGTATTGTTATTTGGTTCTAACTTTTGTTTATGTTGCAGTGATAAGTTGAGATGGCTGGAAGGAACGATGCTGCAATGGCTGCTGCAATGCAAGCAATGGCTCAAGCTGTACAGAATTTACCGAATGCTGGCGAGAATGATGGATCTCGTAGTCTGGCGACATTTCAGAGGGAGAATCCGCCTACCTTCAAGGGCAAGTATGATCCTGATGGAGCATTGGACTGGTTGAAAGAGATTGAGAGGATCTTCCGTGTGATGGACTGCACTCCAGCGCAGAAGGTTCGTTATGGGACTCATATGCTAGCAGTCGAAGCTGATGACTGGTGGTTAGAGACTCGTCAGAGATTGGAGACTACAGGTGAAGTTATCACTTGGGATGTGTTCCGAAGAGAGTTTCTGAGAAATTATTATCCAGAGGATGTCCGTGGTAAGAAGCAGATTGAGTTTCTTGAGCTGAAGCAAGGAACTATGTTGGTTACTGATTATGCTGCGAAGTTTGTTGAGCTGGCTAAGTTTTATCCGTACTATAACGGTGATGATGATGAGTTTTCTAAATGCATCAAATTTGAAAGCGGGTTGCGCTCTGAAATCAAGAAGGCTATTGGGTATCAGAAGATTCGTGTCTTTTCTGATTTGGTTGATAGTTGCAGAATTTATGAAGAGGACAATAATGCTCACTACAAGATTGTTAGTGATAGAAGAGGCAAGCAACAGCAGAACCGTGGTAATCCTTATGATGCTCCAGCTGGAAAAGGTAAACAGAGAGCGACTGAGGGCAAGAAGACTAGTAGGGGAGATGCTCCTGCTGGCATAACTTGTTTCAATTGTGGGAAACCTGGCCATAAGAGTAATGCGTGCAATCAAGAGGTGAAGAAATGTTTTCGTTGTGGTAAGATGGGACATACTATGTCTGAATGTAAGCATAAGGAGATGGTCTGTTTTAATTGTGGTGAAGAGGGACATATTGGTAATCAGTGTCAGAAGCCAAAGAAAGCTCAGACCGGAAAAGTGTTCGCGTTAGCAGGAACTCAGACAGCTAATGAGGACAGACTTATCAGAGGTGCATGTTTCATTAATAGTACTCCTTTAATTACTATTATTGATACTGGTGCTACACATTGTTTTGTTTCTGCTGATTGTGTTCAAAGATTGGGTCTTAAGTTATCTGCTATGAATGGAGAAATGGTCGTCGAGACTCCGGCTAAGGGATCGGTGACTACTTCTCTTGTGTGTTTAAGGTGTCCTTTATCGATCTTTGATAAAGGCTTTTATGTTTATTTGGTTTGTTTGCCGTTGACCGGAATGGATGTAATCCTAGGTATGAACTGGTTAGAGTATAACTATGTTCATATAAATTGTTATCGTAAGTCGGTGAGGTTTTCTACTCCAGAAGAGGAAGAAGTTGGATTGTTGTCTTCCAGAGAGTTGCAGAAATTGATGAAGGAGGAAGCTCAGATGTTTTCATTGATGGCAACGCTGTCTATTGAGAGTAAAGCAAAGATGGATGAATTGCAAGTGGTGAATGAATTTCCTGAAGTTTTCCCTGATGAAATTCCTGATGTGCCGCCTGAGAGAGAAGTTGAATTCGGAATTGATCTTGTACCTGGTACTAGACCTGTTTCGATGGCACCATACAGAATGTCGGCATCCGAATTATCTGAATTAAAGAAGCAGTTGGAAGAGTTACTTGAGAAGAAGTTTATAAGACCAAGTGTATCGCCGTGGGGAGCCCCAGTGTTGTTAGTAAAGAAGAAAGATGGAAGTATGAGACTTTGTGTTGATTATAGACAGCTGAATAAAGTAACAATCAAGAACAAGTACCCACTTCCAAGAATAGATGATTTGATGGATCAATTGGTAGGTGCTCGCGTGTTTAGCAAAATCGATCTGAGATCGGGTTATCATCAGATTAAAGTGAAAGATGAGGATATTCAGAAGACGGCGTTCAGAACACGGTATGGACATTATGAGTATTCGGTGATGCCCTTCGGTGTTACAAATGCGCCGGGAGTATTCATGGAATACATGAACCGTATTTTTCATACTTATCTGGATCGTTTTGTGGTTGTATTCATTGATGACATTCTGATTTATTCTAAGTCAGAAGAAGAGCATAAAGAACATTTGAGAACAGTATTGGAAGTTTTGAAAGACAAGAAGTTGTATGCGAAGCTGTCCAAATGCAAATTTTGGTTAAAAGAAGTCAGTTTTCTTGGTCATGTCATATCTGGTAGTGGTATTGCTGTGGATCCATCTAAAGTAGAGGCTGTTTTAGAATGGGAAACTCCAAGGTCGGCTACTGAGATTAGAAGTTTTCTGGGACTAGCTGGTTATTATAGGAGGTTTATTGAAGGTTTCTCTAAGTTGGCACTTCCGTTAACTAGATTAACTTGTAAAAGTAAAGCTTTTGTGTGGGATGTTCAGTGCGAAGAGAGTTTTACAGAATTAAAGAAGAGGTTGACGTCGGCCCCGGTTTTGACATTACCGAATCCAGGAGAACCGTTTGTGGTTTATTGCGATGCTTCGTTGATGGGCTTAGGAGGTGTGCTTATGCAGAATAATAAAGTAATTGCTTATGCGTCTCGACAATTGAGAACTCATGAAAGGAATTATCCTACGCATGATTTGGAGCTTGCTGCAGTGGTTTTTGTGCTGAAAATTTGGAGGCACTATCTCTATGGCTCTAGATTTGAAGTTTATAGTGATCATAAGAGCTTAAAGTATTTGTTTGACCAGAGGGAGTTGAATATGAGACAGCGACGGTGGTTAGAATTGCTGAAAGATTATGATTTCGGTTTAAATTATCATCCCGGCAAAGCTAATGTTGTGGCTGATGCTTTAAGCCGAAAGACCTTGCATATGTCAGCGATGATGATTAAGGAATTAGAATTAATTGAGCAGTTTTGAGATATGAGTTTGGTTTGTGAAGTAACACCGCAGAGTGTTATGCTGGGTATGTTGAAAATTAACAATGATTTTCTGGACAGTATTCGAGAGGCTCAGAAGCGGGATGTGAAACTAGTGGACATCATGAATAGTTGTGGTCAATCGGATGAGAGTGACTTTAAGATTGATGCACGAGGTGTGTTGAGAATGCATGATCGAATTTGTATACCAGATGATGCAGATATGAAAAAGAATATTCTTGAAGAGGGTCATAGGAGTAATCTGAGTATTCATCCGGGAGCTACTAAAATGTATCAAGACTTGAAGAAGATATTTTGGTGGTCCGGAATGAAAGAAGATGTGGCACGATTTGTGTATGCATGTTTGACTTGTCAGAAGTCGAAAGTTGAGCATCAGAAGCCTGCTGGGTTGATGCAACCGTTAGAAATTCCAGAATGGAAATGGGATAGCATTTCTATGGACTTTGTGACAGGGCTGCCTATGACTTCAAGAGGACATGATTCAATTTGGGTGATTGTTGATAGGCTTACGAAGTTGGCTCATTTTATACCTATTAACATCACCTATCCGATTGCGAAGTTGGCAAAGATTTATATCCGAGTAATTGTGAAGTTGCATGGTGTTCCTTTGTGTATTGTGTCGGATAGAGATCCAAGGTTTACGTCGGAGTTTTGGAAGAGCCTACAGGAGGCGTTGGGTTCTAAGCTGAGGTTGAGTTCGGCGTATCATCCTCAAACAGATGGTCAAACTGAGAGAACTATTCAGTCGTTGGAGGATCTGTTGAGAGCTTGTGTTCTTGAGCAGGGAGGTTCGTGGGATACTTATCTTCCATTGATCGAGTTCACTTATAATAATAGTCACCATTATAGTATCGGAATGGCACCTTTTGAAGCGCTGTACGGTCGGAGGTGTAGAACTCCGTTGTGTTGGCATGAATCTGGTGAGAGTGTAGTACTTGGACCGGAAGTTGTTCGAGAGACTACTGAAAAGGTGAAGTTAATCCGAGAAAAGATGAAAGCTTCCCAAAGTAGACAGAAGAGTTATCATGATAAGCGAAGGAAGGATTTAGAATTTCAAGCTGGTGACCATGTATTTTTGAGAGTCACGCCTGTGACTGGTGTCGGACGAGCTTTGAAGTCTAAGAAGCTCACTCCTCGTTTTATTGGTCCATATCAGATTTTGGACAGAGTTGGAAAAGTTGCTTATCGGGTGGCGTTACCGCCAAATCTTTCTAATTTGCACGATGTGTTTCATGTGTCACAACTCCGGAAGTACATTTCAGATCCGTCTCATGTGGTTAGTATGGATGACGTGCAAGTACGGGATAATCTTACCGTGGAAACGATGCCTGTACGTATCGAGGAACGTGAGATGAAGACTCTAAGAGGAAAGGAAATTGCATTGGTGAAAGTTGTCTGGTTGGGAGCGGCTGGAGAAAGCATGACATGGGAATTGGAGAGCAAGATGCGAGACTCTTATCCCGAGTTGTTTGAATCAGGTAAATTTTCGAGGACGAAAATATTCTAAGTAGGGGAGAGTTGTAACGCCCCGAATATTTAATTATTTATTTAATTAAATATTTAATTAATTATTTGTGATTATTCGGTTAATTGTGTGTTGAGGAGATTTAATCGATAAGTTGGTATGTAAGTTGGTTTGGTCGTAGAATTATATTAGAAATAATATAATTAAAATATTATTAAGTAATTTCCGAATAATTTATGAATATGTCGATTATGTGGTTAAGTCGTTAAATTGATAGTCGGGTAAAATTAGCCGAGAAATTAACACTAGAATTAATATTGTATTTTTATTAAATTGATTTTGTGAGAAATAGTACTATTGGGCCTACATTGGGGTTTTTAGTAGCAATTTAGGGGTGTATGTTTTAGGCCCATTAGATATTATAAGTGAATATCATTATTTTAATAAAACAAATTAAACAAAAGAAATAGAAGTTAGTAGTGAGTGTATAACAGTTAGAGGAAAAGCTGAGACGAAAGCATTTGGGAAAAGGAGAAGAAACACGGCGAACAGTGGATTAAGGAGAAGAGGAAAAATTTGCCACCGGTGTTCAACAGTTTCAGAAATTCGAGCTACCTTCGATCCAAACAGGTAAGGGTGGGGTTCGAATTTTATAATCGGGAGAATGATATTTAGTATGTAGAAATTGGGATTTATATAATTTTTCACTATGTGGTATTTATTGAATTGGAATTGGTATATTATAGAGACCCATTATCAATTGATAGAGTAATATGAAATCCTATAGTAGAAATTCACTTACTTTTCCTTACTCCATGCGTTACAGTGGAAACTAGTGGCATACTTTTGGTCATTTTTGGTTTAGTTAATTAATATATAATAATTGAAGTGGGGTAGGAGTATGTGAATGGAAAATGAATTGTTAATATATTAGTTGATTATATAGTATATATATGTGTTTGTACATGGAAGAAAAACTTGCACTGTGTTATGTTTGTGGTCATGGGGGCGGCCAAGTGTAGGGGGGGCGGACTCACCCATGTTTCCTTCTTTTTCATTTCGCTGCAGTAGCAGCATATGTATATATTACTGTCTCGCGAGGTGTGTAGCAGTATAGCCTTTTGGTTAGTTTTTTTTAGTTCATTACAATTAATAAATAGCAGAGTCCAATTTAGTTAATTAGTCCAATTGAATTATAGTATATATGTTTAGTAGAGCTATTAAAATAGCAGAATAGTTATAATAGCAGAGTTGATTTGATGACAGCAGAAAAAAAAAATTAGCAGCATAATATATGGTAGCAGAAAAATAAATTAGTAGCAGAATTGGACAGAAAATAGTGTCGGGAGTAAAATTAAGCGGTATATTTAGTTGTCCGGAATCGAATGAAAATTTTTGGGGAAGTTAGTAATAATTAGTAGGTAGTGTGGTTAATTTATTTTTGTTGAAAAGCTGCTGGAAGTTGAAAATAGTAGGGACTTTAGTCGCCCGGTAAAAATTAAGTGGTATAATTAGTTGCCCGGAATCGAATGAAATTTTTTGGGGAAGTTCGTATATACGAGTAGATACGTGAATGGTATTTATTTTTGTTAAATTAAGTTGAATGCGTGGAATTGCCGATACAGTCGATTGAGTTGGTTTTTGGTCCCATATATGGACATGTTTTGTTGGAGGCCTAAATAGCTGAAATTGAAAGTTGTTTATGTTGTGCTGAGTTGTATTTGTTGTGTTAATGTTGTTGATTGTATGTCGTTCATATGTCGCATACATTGCATTGTTTAAGTTGGCCTTGATGGCATTGATTAAGTTGGCCCTTGATGGCACCCGTTTAAGTTGAAAATTGCCTCGATAATCTGGCATATGTTTAAGTTGGGAGTTTTACTCCGAAATGGTACCACATGCATATGTATAAGTTGAGTCGCATGGAGTCGTATTTAATGGATTTGTTGTTATGATGAATGTTGATTGGTCGTGATATGGTTGTTAGTTGTGAAGTGGTGAAACTTGTATGATTTCTAATTTTAATATATTAATTATCATACTTTTGATTATATTATTGGATATCTCACCCTTTCTTTGTTTCGCCGTTGCCTTTATATTGGTAACGTGCAGGTAATCCGGAATGAAGGAAGTCTATCTTCATTAGTTCGAGTCGGTGGTTGTCGCTCTGATACGTAGCACTCGGGGGGATAATCGCGTGTTTTTCTTATTGCTTTGATTATGTTTAAGTTGCTGAATTTTACATTGATTTCGTTAAAGACTTGAATTTTGAAGTTGCTTTATGTTGGATGAAGATGCTTTAACTATTTGAAGTTAAAGACTTGTTGATTGGGAGTTATTATTTTGTTGAATTTTAAATCAAGAAAAATTTTATGTTTAACTTATTAATCCGCTGCATGAAAGTTAAAGTTATTATATTTTAAAGATTAAGCAGGTTCGAATCAGTTATTCGGAGAATTATATTAGTTATGTATGATTTACAGGTGATCGTATGATATGTTAAAGTTGAAATGAATGTGACATCTTGTATGTTGTAAATTTTATACTCTGATATCATATAATTACGTTGGGTAGAATCAGGGTGTTACATAGATCATCTGAAGATCCTACTGATCAGGAGAAAATTCTTATAATCAGGGGCACACCATATAAAGATCCTACTGACTAGGGGCAAAACATTCAAAGATTTGACCCACCGATGTTGAATCACCTTCAAGACCTTATTGATAAGGGGCATACCTTTCAAGAAGCTCATACTAGGGCAGACTACCTCAAGAGAACAGTGAAGCCAACCACTCCAAGAGTCGGTTAGTCAGGGGAATAATTTTCAAAGATTCAAATACTAGGGAAATTCATATCAAAGTTATTCACCAACATGGTGGGATCCAAGTCCCTTTTCCAAAAACTACTTTAAAAGACCTACAAATAAAGGTAATAAGCTCCAAAGCTCAACCAATCCAAGACAGACCACTGCAGAGCTTGATCAAAAGATATCACTTAAAAAAATAGTTCATTAGGGGTAGATCATTCCAAGAGTCAATTAGCCGAGGACGAATCTCTTCAAGTATTGCAGTGAGAATCGGATATCAAGCTATTAGTTAACTTGAATAACAAAACTTTGAAATTCACCACCGAGCTTTGATTTATCCAAAGGAAAGGGAAAAGATCGAAGAAAACCCTAATTGCGCTATGTGAAGACACAACTAAGAGATCTAAGGTTCGGGGGTTGGTTATACCTAGGGAAGGTGTTAGCATCCTAGATATCTGTAGTACTCTACAGGAACCTCTTGTTAGTATTTGTGTTATGTTATTATTTGATTTCTAAGGGAATCTGCTAAGGGAAAGGTAAAGACCTATGGGTATGTACACTAAGTATGCTCGCCAAGACGTCGCATCTCGTGCCTACGTATCCTAATAAGGATGGAATCAGAGCATTCGTAGTTCACTTAACTAGGGACGAGGAACCATTGACTATGGCCAAAGCTCCAAAGGGGGAATGAGTATTCATGCTCATGATACTCATATAGAGTTAAAGAACTCTCTAAGTCTAAGTTGTAAGGTAGTTGGATACTCATGGTGATGAGAATCACCTAGAGTTTAAGAACTCTATCCTAGTTCTAAGCTTAAGGGGTTGAATGGCTCTAATGAGGCCAAGGGTGAAAGATGGCTCTAATGAGGCCAAGATGGTAATGAGTTTTCTATGACTATGAGCTCAATAGAGAGACTTTCCTTTGGAAGGAGTGGAAGACAATTTCTTATAAAGACAAGTGTTGAAGGGGGATTAAAGTATGAGTGACAAGAAATAAGAGTTCAAGAACTCAAATAGGATAAATATCCAAGAAGGACAATAGCATCAATAAAGTATGAATCACATATACAACATCAAAATGTCAAGGTAAACATCCAAGTGAAACACCTTTAGGTATGAGCATGATCAAGTATGACAAATCATCATGAAATGATGCACAACAATATGAATAAGTGATCAAATAGCAAGACAAAGAGCACTTGAACCATGTAGTCAGAAGTGAAACAAGCTTTTAAAATCATAAATCAACACATATTCAACTTACAAGGCACTTGAAGAAGTGCCACTAGGTCAAAACCAAATTGAAAACATAGGGGAAATGAGGAGTACATCAATGAGGTGTTCAAAATTAGGAAAATGGATAGACAAATCCAAATCCAAAGCCTAAAATCAAGTTAAAACATTTAAGAATGTGTGTGTGTGAAGTGTCAAGCAAAGATAAGCAAAATAGCCTTTTCAAAATCAAACTTCAAGGTGAAGTACCAAAGGTATCGAGCCTAAGAATCGAGGGTTAAACAAAGCAATTAAACCTAATCAAAAGACCACATTCAATGTCAAAAATTAGCCTCAAAACAACCTCCTAATGTGTCCTAAGACACCCTAAAAAATCAAACTCAAAAGATAAAGAGAAGTGGTTATTTTGAAAGAAGTTCACAAACTAGGTTAAAAATTACTCCTAATTTTATAAAATCATAAATAAATACTAAAATTAAATAAAAATGAAAATAAAAAAATTTAGAAAATTAAATTAAACTTCAAAGTGCTAACATGAATTTTTTAAGAATTTTTATTCAAAAGAAACTATTTTTAATAAGGCAAAATTGAAATGAAAAATAAAAATAAATTATTTGAAATGAACCACAACAGGGGGGTGCACAAGTAAAACTGAAATGAACTAGGAACCACTTATACGCCTTGGGTCTTCTGACAAGGGGGGAGTGTTACTAGCGAAATGATAAAGGCCTAGGTCCAAAAAATGAAATAAAACTCAGCCAGGCGAATGTAACACGGTTAGTGCACAAAGTAATTATGTAAACATGAATTAATTGGTCACTATGATATTAAGTGACTACACGACAAAACTAGAAACCGGCCTCTCCCACGCTGCCACACCATCGTCCCTTCCATGCATACTACATAACTCATGAACCCTAGTCGTGAAGAACCAGAAAAATGCAATGTTTCTACTCGTCTCTCTCAATCATTTCCAAACTCATCTCTCAACCAAAATCAGTGAAACAAAACAGCAATTTGTAGTATTCAAAGGATAGAACAAGCTCAGACCTTATGCATCTCAAAACAGAAACTAAACATGGAGGAAATGAACATGGAATTGGAGCATTTAAATTGAAACTAACAAGCTACATGATGATGTATGATCAAAACCTCAAGCAAACAACCATGCTATCATTTCAAATCAATATAGATGCAATGTATGGACAACATGGCATCATTCAGAAACAAGTTGAACTTGAACATGAGAGCATAAGGACATGGCAGAACCCTTACCAAGTGGAGACAGTCCACTGCTTCTTCAAATTGGAGCTTAGAAATCCTGCAAGTTCAACCTCTTCCTTTGGCTGATGATGATGTACAAGACTCTGAGTGAAGTATACAGCTTCTTGCTTTCTCTTGGTTCTCACGAGTTCTTCCTTTAAGTGATATGTTTATAGTAAGTAGAAGTGATAATGTTCTCTGTGTCCTGAAACAAGGGAATGGTCTCTCCTTATATATCCAGAGCAGGCTGGTCTTTGTCTTGAAGATACACTGGTCTTTTACTTTGTCTAAGAGGGAAAAATGGATAAGTAGGATCCTACACGCATGGCCCTTATCTTTATCAATCTTGAGCATAGTGAAAGTCAGTTGTTGCTTGTCTTTGAGTTCAAGTCAGAAAGTAAAACTAAGAAGGACCAAAGGTTATGGTGCAAGATAAGCTTACATGATGGTCCAAAGTTCCAAGGCGTGGCAACTTTTGTAGTATGTCAACCTCAAGTACAAAGTGGATGGTACTTGGTAGATCTAATTTCACAGGTTTTGGGGTAAAGTACATGTTAGGGAACTAAAAGGAGATCAGTAGAGTGTGCTTGGTGTTAGGATTGTGTTTATGTTCAAATTTTGGTTCAAAATGGAGGCATAATGTAATGAAAACAAAACCAATGCCATTCACTTTGGTGCACGATAACTCTTTGTCCAATGAACCAAATGAAATGGTTCTTGGCTCTTTTGAAAGATGACATGTAATTGAGTAATTTTGATGTTGGTGAAAGGTTGAGATAAAACCTAGAAACACATAAAAATTGGTGGCAAAGCTAGTGATCACAAGGAACCAAAACCAGAATTTCTCTAAGTTATAAAACAACATGGAAACATCACTACTTTAAGGCACAATATCTTGATGAATACTTCACCAATTCTTGAGATCTTTGGTTCAATGTGAAGTAGGAAGATCATAGAGCAATTCTCATGTGGAACACCTTTAATTTTGAAGCTTGGAAACTTGAGAAAAAGTGCCATGAAGTCGTGTCCCCAAATGTTGTCAAAAGGACTTAGAAAAAATTCTAAGTTAAAGATTCTTTGAACAATGAAATACCAAACTTTGAAGCAACATATCTTGAGATTGAATGATCCAAATGGGGAGTTCTACACATGCTTGGAAAGCTTAAAGAAAAAGGAACAACTTTCATGTCCAAGAATTTTAGATTTGAAACTTGGAACAATGAGAAAAATGGCCATAAAGTTTGTGTAAAAACTAGGGCAAAATGAGCAAAATTTCACTAAGTCATAAAGGGATTTGTACTTCCAAGTCTCATAACTTAAAAACCAAGTCTTTTTTGAAGAAGGACCCTCTAATACACTATGAAGTTAATGGTGAGAGCTTCAATTTGAGCTTTGAGTCACAAAAATTGGATGTGTGGTTTGAAAGTTATGACTCTTCAAAGTTTGGACAAGAAGTGAATTCTTTCACACTTAGAAAATTTCAAGAACCAAACCTTGCCCTTTTTGCAAGAAACCTCTCAAATGTTAACTTCTCATGCTCTAACTCAACAATCAAGCATGTCTTGATGGAATATGGCTTGAACACTTCATCTTGGATCAAAATGTCAAAAGTCAAGGGTTTGACTTCTCAGTCAAAACCCTAGTTTCTTCAGGAATTCCACTGGATGACCTGTGATGATCTTGCTACCTCAATCTCTTCAAATATCAATGGATGACCTCTAAGGATGTTTATGAACATATGGAATCATGTCCCAAGACTTGGGGTCATGCCTTGGTCAAAATCAAAGGCAATAGTTGACTTTCCTGACAAAAAACCTAATCTGGGCCAGATGAAACTTAAGGCTCATAGAACTTGTGATAGGAGCCAAGCACACTTGATTTCTTGATGAATAAGATCTCTTGAGTGTTTGTAAGCTCAATTGATTGTTGGACCAATCAAGGCATTGACTGATCACACCAAAATTCCCTTGTAATTCTTCAGGTTGAAACCCTAATTCCACAACTCTTGATCTAATGGTCTCTTCCTGATTTCTTTTGATCTATAATCACATGAGATCGCGACATATGGTTTGAGAACTTCATGATTGGTCTTCAAGACCAAATGGTTGAATTTTGGAGCCTCAGTTGGCTTTCCTGAACAGGTGACTTCACACACTAATCTCAATCAACTAGTGAACACTTGTGATGGATGTATGGGGTCCAAGAGTGTCTTAGAAGACCTTGAAACATGTGAGAGCTTGGCTTATTGATCTTGCACTCTTCTTGTGCCAACCCTAGCTTCCACAAAAATAAACAAACTAGCAAGATATGGTGGTTAGCTAACAATGCATAGATGATTGAACCCTAATGCAAGTGCAAGATGTTATGACATCTAAGGGGTAAAATTTGGGGTATAACAGTTACCCCTATTTAAATAGTTTTACCGGATGGAACGAGGAATGATAATCCTCGGGAAATCAAAGTCAAAGGTATTTAAATATAGCAAACCGGAAATTTTGCTACTAGATGGAATGCATATGCTAAGGACAAGCAACAGACATGCAAATGCTGAAATGCCATGAACTTCTAATATGATGGTATGATGTCATGATGGTGCAAAAAAATGCACACAAAACAAAACACCAAAGGACAAAGAGAAAACACCCATAGGCGAGCTTCGCTGGGGAGGCACAAAGGTTTAGTATCCACAAGCAAGACTCATTGGGGATGCAGGTTAACAACAAACAAAAGAGACTCACTGGGGAGTGACTAAGAACACTGGGGATAATAAAATAAGATGAGGGGAACCCCACAGGTCTTCACTGGAGATAGAAGTCAGAGAGATATTGTCCACTAGGGAAAGATCCAGGGGGATAGATGACAGGTTCATATATGACCGGGCGACATTGGAGACAACGAAAAAGGAAGACACACCTTTACTAGGGATGAAACCAGAAAGAGGACATGATCTCAGTTGGGGATTAATTTGAAAAAAGGAAGACACCCAACAAAATATTTTCTGGGGATTTCTTATACTAAAGAGTTCAAACGGGATCTTCAAGAAAAGCCAGAAAAGACAGAGACAAACACAAGCTCTGCGTGCGCCAAATGTTGACCACCAGGATTTTCAAAGGGATATTGATAATGACCAAACCTCTGCTGGGGATAAGATTAAAGTGCCAATAATGATTGAACTCAGAAATAACACGCCAGTAAACACTGGACTCACAGTATCAATAAATGAAACAACGCCAGTAAACACTGGACTTGGGATAACAACAATGATTGGATAAACAAACATGTCAGTCAACACTGGACTTGAGACAAATAAACATGCCAGTCAACACTGGACTTGGTATGATACCGATAAAGACCGATATAAAAACATGCCAGTCAACACTGGACTTGAGACAAAGAAACATGCCAGTCAACACTGCACTTGGTACGATACCGATAAAGACTGATATAAAAATAAATCAGTCAACACTTGGGCTTGAGACAAAAAAATATGCCAGTCAACACTGGACTTGGTACGATACCGATAAAGACCAATATAAAAACATGCCACTCAACACTGGACTTTAGAAAAAGAAACACGCCAGTCAACACTGGGCTTGGGGTTCATATTTGACCTGAGTTTTAAATAATGCCAGTAAACACTGGACTTAAGGTAGAAAAACATGCCAGTCAACACTGGACTTGGTACGATACCGATAAAGACCGATATAAAAACATGCCAGTCAACACTGGACTTTAGACAAAGAAACACGCCAGTCAACACTGGGCTTGGGGTTCATATTTGACCTGAGTTTTAAACAATTCCAGTAAACATTGGACTTGAGGTTCATATCTGACCTAAGTTTTAAACTGTGCCAGCAATCACTGGACTTTAGGTTCATATTTGACCTGATGTTCAAACAATGCTAGTCAACACTGGACTTTAGGTTCATATTTGACCTGGTTTTAAACAATGCCAACAATCACTGGACTTTAGGTTCATATCTGACCTGGTTTTCCAGAAAGAAAAGGATCCTGAATGAAGGTTGAACCAAAAGTACGATCTCCACTGAGGAAATACCAATTGTAACTGCAGAAAGTTGAATAACACCAGAGATAGATAAGCTTCTCCGAATAGACTGCCACTTGTCGTCAAAGAAAACAAGCTCCTCTAGGAGATTGTCACTTGTCGTCTGGGTATAAATTCCAAGGAGATGTTGTTATCACAACACTGCTGGAGAATGAATTATGTTTTCAATGAGGATCTGTAAAAGATTCTTCCCGCGAGACACAGTGCAAAATAAATGCACGCTGAGTCTAGATTTGGCGACCTTAATTAGGCTCAAAAGCAACACTTGCCAAGGACTAAAGTTCAATTTAGGAACGAGCTAGAAAGAAATGGTCAAACAAGACTCCAACTATTGAGGAATAAACTCAAATAGGGTTTATCTTATCCAAAAGTGGAAAAGATAACTGAAGCAACCATCATCCACGAGGGTCAAACTCTGTGGGGAATTTAGAAAGGATGAGCACTTTATGCCTAAAGGTGAAGACCATATTGGAAGAAATAGACAAACCCAGTCACTTGGGGAATAAACGCCGAAGTGAACAAAATAGGTAAACACCTGGAAGGTAGCAAAAATGCTTGGATGCCATGCATATGTATGAATGCATGCATGCCATGTTTATGCTGACAAAACAGACAAAGGAAAGCGAGACGGAGATGAAATAAACATGTTGTCAAGGATACCCAGCCAACCTCATCAGATTGGACCATCACTAGGGATGAACAAGCAGAATCAGCAGTTCTACTTCAAGGTTACAACCTTCTCTGGAGAAAAGAGTATTCCACTCGGAGGCATAATGTCATGACTCCACTAGGATTGCCATCATGAGCTTGATTTCCTTGTTGGAAGAGAAAGATTCACAGGGAATTACCAATATCAACTGAAGTAACAGCTTACTGGGGAGCTAGAAAAGTATCTCACAAGAACTAAGTAGTTCTGCAAATCTCATCTGCCCCAGATTACACGGTCTATCAGAAGAAAATACCAAGAGGATTTTATAGAAGAATTGGCATACAAGGTGCTTCAATATCTTCAAACTCTTAGAGAGATTCATGAATTTCGACATAACTACCCCACGCTTAACTGCATTTGCACAACAAAGTCCTTGAACTGTGAGGGTAACAACTGGGAAACAAACTTGCCCCTGTTGGTGGGTCATTTGGAGTCCAAACTTGTCATAAGATGACCTCAAGAAGGCTTACCCCAATATTCTGAACTTTGAAGAGTTCTGACCCTGATTCAATAGCTCTTGGAGTGGTTAATTAACAAATCCTCCAAATCGGTTGCCCCAGACTGAGCTTCCTTTTCCAAGTCCAACCTCATAGCTGGCTGCATTTGTTGGGATTTCTTTGATATTGAATTGTCTTGTAAGCAATATTTTTCATTAAAAATTGGCAATTTCAATGCAACATTTATGCAAGCTTTTGAAATCAAAGTTTATTGATAAAACACAAAGTGGAATGATTAAATAATAAAAAATAACGCGGATCTAGTCACTTATGGAATGACAGATAAAGTGGTCAACACACACCATTAGCATAGATCATTAGGAGTCAGGTCATCCAACCTTCCTGTAGTATGCTTTCAAAACAACCTTACCTCAACTAGGTCTTTTGAGGGTTGTAACGTGGCTTGGTTCACGGCTCATGAAACAAAGGATAAAGGCTCAAACTTTATTTGTCCCCACCCAATCTTCATGATGAACTTCAATCCTACGCTCTGTCTACTCTGGCTATACATTCGGGTTCCTACAGACTAGGAATTGAACTGATGATAGTTGGTGATGATTCAGACACCTAGGGTAGTCATTACTCCCTTGCAACATTTGGATGTTTTTGCCGTTGAGGACTTTAAGAGTGAAAGCTTTAAGTTCATCCTCCTTTGATTGTCATACAAGCCTTTTTGTATAAAGCAAGGTCATGAGCTTCCCATCTTTCTTGGCTTTTGCCTTGAAAGGGGCTCGACTCATTCTTTGAGTAAGGATTTCTCTTAGTGGTCCTTTCTTTTTGGTTGCCATACAAAACTTTTTGTATAAGGCAAATTTTTGAGCTTCCCATCTTCCTTAGCTTTTGCCTTGAAAGGGACTCAGCTCATTCCTCGATTAAGGATTTCTTAACGATCCTTTCCTTTTTTGTCACTTTGGGAACAGACTTGTATAACACTTCACTTGATTTAAGAGAGTTAACTGATGTCTTGCATGAAGCTCTTGCATTCGAATGCATATCCAAGTTAAACTGAGAACTAACCACCCCAAGGTTGAGATCACGGGTTTTTTTGTAAAGAAAGAAAACTCTTACTTCTAAACTCGAAGGGGTTAACGAGGGATTATCTTCCTTATTTCTCCAGTGTTTAGGGGATTTGAAACAATGCCTTACATCATCGGCAAAATTTAATTGAAAGCATACTAACAGCAGTTATGAATATAACGTTTTCGTCATCCTCCCCAATCTTTACTTAAACAACAATATGATAAAGACAAGCGGGTGGAAAAAGATATTTTTTTTTTTTGCTTTTTTTGAGTGAATACGAATGGACTTAATCAAAAGATGCATAAAAGTTTCATTAATCTTGCCAATTCAATAAACAACAAAGCTTACAAGCAAATCATGAAATCAACAAGTAAGGAAAATACAACTGAAAATACTGAAATAAACAAAATGCAGCCAGCTTTGGCGAGTTGACTTCAACAGCCTTCAGTTTCCAGGTCCAAGCAGGGGAACACCTCCATTATTTAACTCTTGCTCCTTATGATACAGAACCTTAAGAGGCCTCACAGGTCCTTCGTCTTTCGCTTCGAGGGTCGAGACATTGGCATCTAACTTACCTTCTTGAGGTTTCAGCAGCTCTAGTAAACTTAGCAGTCTCACTTCGAAATCCTTGCACTCTTCAACTGAATGCCCCATTATTCCAGTATGATATTTCCATTCAACTTTTGGGTGATCTTCTTTGAGGATTAGATCCTTATCATGGATTAGCTTTTGCACAATAGCTTATAAGGCTAAGCAGATATCCAGGTCACCCTTCAGCCCCTTTGTGAAACTCACAAGTCAAGCTTGCATTGTGGCAAGGTCCTGGCGCAGGGTTGAGAGGTCGTGGAGTCACCAACTCATTTTGAATCAACAGTGGATAAAGTTCTCTTAGCGGTACATGAATTAGCTTGTAGTGAGCCTTGTCCCTTTTGACAGTATACCTCTTATTGTTCTGGCTTCGAGAACCTTGAGGGGAAACGACCATTGGAGGCTGAAACGCTCTTTTGGTAGCCACCTGATAAGGGTGAAACTTGGGCATATGACCAAATGTTGGTTGATGCGAGGTTCCCTTGAGGGCATGTCCTTGGTATGGAAGAAACATAGGAAGTGGCGAAGGATTGTTGACTTGAATGCCTTGAGGCGTGAATGAGAACATATTGGAGTCAAGCAGAGTCTGAACCTTGCTCCTGAGTACCTTACAGTCTTCAGTTGAATGCCCATGTGCCCCAGCATGGTAGCCACTTCAGGCGTTGGCGTCAAAACCTAGTGGGTATGGAAAACGCACTGAATCTATCTTCTTTGGCACTATCAACCCACCTTTGATCAACTCTGGCAACATCTGACTGTATGACATTTACAATGGAGTAAAATGCCTCTCTGGCTTCCTTGGCCTTTGTCGTGCGTGTTGACGCGAATGATGGTGATAGGACCGTTGATGCTGAGGAGGTCCTTGAGTTGGAAGAACCACAGGAGATGACGAAGTGATAACTTCTCTGGGTGTAACAAGGTGAGCGTGCCCTCCCTTCTTCATCGATTTCTCCAAGACCCAGTTCATCTGACTTTTGAGGACTCTGATCTCCTCCTTTAAGGCTTTCTGATTTTTCAAAATCTCATTCATTGTTGTCATTTGTCCAGAATGCGTGCTAGGTATCCATCAGAGATAGAAGAAGAAGAGACTCAAGGCTGAGAAATGTGAATGAGATTCGAATGTGATGACATGCGCATGGGATGCAAATGCAAATGCAAGCAAAACTATCAAGGAATTAAAATTTTGCAAACATTGTAGATAATAGGATAATTTGTTAAAGCAAGCTCATCCATTAGCAAATTCTCAAATGTTACAAGACATAGGCAGTACACCTTCGAAGTTCATTACATAAGCAGATTGAAAAATACAGCATAAAAGGAAACTAGGAATCAAATCCTCTTGCAGATGGTCCTTCCCCTCCATTGAGCTCCCTCATGAGTTCGTTGATTTGCTCTTGCATCCTCACCTTCTCGAGGGTCAGTTCTTCCAACGCTTTCTTCAGCTTCAACTCTTCATCAGTTGGTGGCTTATGACGAGGATAAGGCATTCTCATCACAATAGCTCTTTCACGAGACCATTCCAAATAAGCTTCGGTGACACTAAAGTCAGAATCCCCCCAAGCGGTCCATATTTGTCTGTTGATGCAACGCCAAACACGTTCAACTTTGACCATGAAGTCAAGATTCTCTCCTTCTTCAAGAAACAGCCTCCTTAGATCGTTAAGATCAGGTATCTCCTCCATTGGGTGGCCAAGCTGTCGACGAGCGAGAACAAGGTTATAATTGATACATCCTCTTATGCCCATGAGAGGTACATTGGGGAAATACCCACAGCTGTTAATCATGAGAATCCCTCCATAAATTGGGTTGTACCATTCAATGTCAGCATGAGTAAGCTCCATAAGCCTTTTAGACCAGACCGTACTGTCCTCCACATCCCAAAAAGTTCCGGTCTTTGGTAGGTGCAAAATAAATCACCTATAAAGGAGAGCCACGCAATAGACGATTTGTCCTCTATCTCGCATATTCTTTGAGTGAATAGAGTGATAAGTATCAGCCAACAGAGTGGGAACTGGGTTCCTAAGCATGAAGATCTGAATAGCATTGACGTTGACGAAGTCCTTAGCATTGGGAAACAGAAATAGTCCATAAGCTAACAAAGCAAAAGTAGGCTCAAAGAGCACGGTGTTCTTCCTAGCAGCAAAGTAACGAGCTTTCTCGAACAAGAACTGAGCGGGTAATCCAGAAAGTCCCCCTTTGACGATCATGTGCGCTCGGATATCAGACAGCCTTAGCCTTGTTCCTCTTGCAATATCCTGCGCGTATAGCTCATCTTCTAATCCAGAGAATGGTGGAAGGTTATTGATAGGGAGACCCATCAAAGCAGAGTATTCTTCTAGATTTGGAATCAACTGGTAGTCGGGAAACACAAAACAGTGATAGAAAGGATGGTAGAGTTAAACCAAAGTTTCCAACAGTCCTTCAACCATTTGAAGCTCTAAGAGCAGAAGAATCTTTCCATACCTTTCAGAAAAAGCCAATGGATCTTTGATTAATCCCCCTAGCTCCCTTAGCTGCTCAACATGGGGAACCATGAAGGTGTACGACCACGTTCTTTTCTTTCCAAAGTCCATCTCTACAAAGTCTGCAAAACAAATTTAGTTCCTTGATAGTTTAGCAAAAACGCAAGATGCAATGCGAATGCAATTGGTTTTAAGGAACTCAAGAGACAATTTTAAAATAAGCTTCACTTCATTAAATATTGAGAAAAGTTACAACTTTCAGAGTACATTTCAAAAAAGCTCAAAATACAAAGAGATAAGAACAACAGCTAGGCCTAAAAAGCAACCCTATCTAGCAAGGCTCCACTCCACGCATCCTCTTCTGTCTCTTCAACTTATTATTCTCTAGAATCAGCTTGTCAACGATCCCTTTCCAAGCACCAGATGTCAGAGGAATGCTCGAATACTCATGAGTACTAGAAGTGGGTTGCATGCTAGAGAAAAATAAATTCTCTTGCACCACAGGTCTGTCAATCACACGTCTCTCAAGCCATTCAATCAAATCGTCCTTCTCTTTCATCTGCTTCTTCATTTCCACCTATTCGGCATAGATGGTGTGGTACTTCCCTTCCCATATGTCTCTCTCAAGCTTCATCCTTGCCAGAGTTTCTTGATACTCTTCCATACGCTTGATAGGAATGATAGAGGGAGATACAACATTAGGCTGCGGAGGTCTCTCAGGAAGATACGATATCTTAAGATTGCGAGCTCGAGATCAAACCCGCTGAAGAAATGGTTCCAAGGCCATACAGTTTCTCTTTCCTAAATCATTCTTAGTTCTCTTGTGGATCTTTCCCCAAGCATGCAAAACATTATCTTTGGTCTCTGCACTGGCTTCCTCGTTGATATAAAAGAAACCGGACAAAAGGACGCTCTTAGGCTTTTCTTTCATTGGGAATCCAAGCTGACGTCTAGCAAGAATAGGGTTGTAGCTAATCCCGCCTCTAATACCAAGGAGTGGTACGTTGGGGAATGAGACACAACTGTCAATGGTAGCTCCTTTGTCATAAGCTGGATCGTACCAAAACACGTCATTATGAGTGAGAGAGATGATTCTCTGAGACCAACGGAGCTTATCTGTATTATCTTTGAAGCGTGAAGTTTGAGGCAAATGCATCACAAACCACTTGTAGAGCAAAGGTGCACAACATGAAATGGTACCCTTTCCTTGGAGAGTCCTATGATGGATAGAGTGATAAATATCACCAAGCAGTGTAGCTACAGGATTCCCACTTATGAAGATCCGAGTGGCATTGACATCCACAAACTCTTCAATATTAGCAAATAAGACCAAATCATAGACGAGCAAAGTAAAGACTACTTCAAAGGCATCCATACTGTTTATCTTAGCTAGGTAGAAGGCTTTATCAAACAAGAACTTGGAAGGTAGACCCTTGATCCCATTCTTGGTGGTGAGGTGAGGTTTAACTTCAGACATCTCCAAGTGGATAGCATCAGCAATCTCCTTTGGTGAGGGAATCTTCTCTTGACCACTGAAAGGCTCTTGCTCCTTCACAGGTAGACCAAACCAATATGAATACTCCTCCAATGTCGGAACAAGTTGGTAATCGGGAAAGGTGAAGCAATGGTAAAGAGGGTCCTAAAACTGCACTAATGTGTCAAGAACACCAACTTCCATCTTGGTTCTGAGAATACCAATCAACCTCCCATAACGCTTTCTGAAGTCTTCATGGCAAGACATCAAAGCTGCTAGCTTCTTCAACTCTACCAAATTGGGCTTCTTGAAATTGTACTTCTTAGTGTTCCTTTTCTCAATATCCATGATACCTATGATTTGCAAAGGAAAAGACAAATGAGTTCCTTAAAACCAACAATGGTTGCAATGAGATGTATGCAATGCACAAAACACATGAGCACGAACACAAACATATGTACACACATCAAAGTACACAAGGCCTAGGTTTAGGAGTCGTATGTGTGGAGCCAAGGTCTACCCATCCCAAAAAGGTATGTACTATGGGGTTGCCAACTGCAGAACATGGTTCTAAAAGTTCTTAGAGTCATTGATAAATCTTTCGGATATTATCGGCCTACGTGACTACTCACGCGGATTAATAATATTCTCAAGATAAACTCGTCTGAGTGTAGTATCGTGTATTAACCATTTGGGACTACTCCCTCATAGCCATCGCACTACGTCCTAAAAAGGCCAAGTGGGGGTAAAGGTAACTACGACCCTCAGTCTCACAGACTCCCAAGTCGGAAAGAGTGACATCAATGCGACTACTCACATCAGACATCAATAATCCCAAAGGGCCTCAACTGAGCGTGGTCATCATATGCCAAACTTGTTAGGACTACTCCCTACAGCTGGCTATTGATTACACCACAATCCTATCATATGTGCTCTCAAGTCCGAGTTAGGACTTATCTCACCACTCAAAATTAGCACCCTGCCAAACAGAAGAACCCAAGCAAATATACAGATATATACAAGCAAGTAAAACATGAATAACACAAACACAACAAGGTGGGCTTTACCCTCAAATATACCTTCCCAGGTGAAGTCGCAATTTCTGTTGCGGTGAGAATCGGATATCAAGCTATTAGTTAACTTGAATCACAAAACTTTGAAATTCACCACCAAGCTTTAATTTATCCAAAGGAAAGGGTAAAGATCGAAGAAAACCCCAATTGCGCTATGTGAAGACACATCTAAGAGATCTAAGGTTCGGGGGTTGGTTATACCTAGGGAAGGTGTTAACATCCTAGATATCTGTAGTACTCTACAGGAACCTCTTGTTAGTATTTGTGTTATGTTATTGTTAGATTGCTAAGGGAATCTTCTAAGGGAAAAGGTAAAGACCTATGGGTATGTACACAAAGTATGCTCTCCAAGACGTCGCATCTCGTGCCTACGTATCCTAATAAGGATGGAATCAGAGCATTCGTAGTTCACCTGACTAGGGACGAGGAACCATTGACTATGGCCAAAGTTCCAAAGGGGGAATGAGTATTCATGCTCATGATACTCATATAGAGTTAAAGAACTCTCTAAGTCTAAGTTGTAAGGAAGTTGGATACTCATGGTGATGAGAATCACATAGAGTTTAAGAACTCTATCCTAGTTCTAGGTTTAAGGGGTTGAATGGCTCTAATGAGGCCAAGGGTGAAAGATGGCTCTAATGAGGCCAAGATGGTAATGAGCTTTCTATGACTATGAGGTCAATATAGAGACTTTCCTTTGGAAGGAGGGGAAGACAACTTCTTATAAAGACAAGTGTTGAAGGGGGATTAAAGTATGAGTGAAAAGAAATAAGAGTTCAAGAACTCAAATAGGATAAACATCCAAGAAGGACAATATCATCAATCAAGTATGAATCACATATACAACATCAAAATGTCAAGGTAAACATCCAAGTGAAACACCTTTAGGTATGAGCATGATCAAGTATGACAAATCATCATGAAATGATGCACAACAATATGAATAAGTGATCAAATAGGCAAGACAAATCACTATTGAACCATGAAGTCAGAAGTGAAACAAGCTTTTCAAATCATAAATAAACACATATTCAACTTACAAGACACTTTAAGAAGTGCCACTAGGTCAAAACCAAATTGAAAACATAGGGAAAATAAGGAGTACATCAATGAGGTGTTCAAAATTAGGAAAATGGATAGACAAATCCAAAGCCAAAGCCTAAACTCAAGTGAAAACATTTAAGAATATGTGTGTGTGAAGTGTCAAGCAAAGATAAGCAAAATAGCCTTTTCAAAACCAAATTTCAAGGTGAAGTACCAAAGGTATCGAGCCTAAGAATCGAGGGTTAAACAAAGCAATTAAACCTAATCAAAAGTCCTTATTCAAGGTCAACAATTAGCCTTAAAACAACCTCCTAATGTGTCATATGACACCCTAAAAAATCAAACACAAAAGATAAAGAGAAGTGGTTATTTTGAAAGAAGTTCACAAACTAGGTTAAAAATTACTCCTAATTTTATAAAATCATAAATAAATATTAAAATAAAATAAAAATGAAAATAAAAAATTTAGAAAATTAAATTAAACTTCAAAGTACTAACATGAATTATTTAAGAATTTTTATTCAAAAGAAACTATTTTTAATAAGGCAAAATTGAAATGAAAAATAAAAATAAATTATTTGAAATGAACCACAACAAGGGGGTGCACAAGTAAAACTGAAATGAACTAGGAGCCACTTATACGCCTTGGGCCTTCTGACAAGGGGGGGGGGGGGATGTTACTAGCGAAATAATAAAGGCCCAGGTCCAAAAAATGAAATAAAACTCAGCCAGGCGAATGTAACACGGTTAGTGCACAAAGTAATTATGTAAACATGAATCAATTGGTCACTATGATATTAAGTGACTACACGACAAAACTAGAAGCCAACCTCTCCCACGATGCCAAGCCATCGTTCCTTCCATGCATACTACATAACTCATGAACCCTAGTCGTGAAGAACCAGAAAAATGCAATGTTTCTACTCGTCTCTCTCAATCATTTCCAAACTCATCTCTCAACCAAAATCAGTGAAACAAAACAGCAATGTGTAGTATTCAAAGGATAGAACAAGCTCAGACCTTATGCATCTCAAAACAGAAACTTAAACATGGAGGAAATGAACATGGAAGTGGAGCATTTAAACTGAAACTAACAAGATACATGATGATGTATGATCAAAACCTCAAGCAAACAGCCATGCTATCATTTCAAATCAATATAGATGCAATGTATGGACAACATGGCATCATTCAGAAACAAGTTGAACTTGAACATGAGAGCATAAGGACATGGCAGAACCCTTAGCAAGTGGAGACAGTCCACTGCTTCTTCAACTTGGATCTTAGAAATCCAGCAAGTTTAACCTCTTCCTTTGGCTGATGATGATGTACAAGACTCTGAGTGAAGTATATAACTTCTTGCTTTTTCTTGGCTCTCACGAGTTCTTCCATTAAGTGCTATGTTTATAGTAAGTAGAAGTGATAATTTTCTCTGTCTCCTGAAACAAGGGAATGGTCTCTCCTTATATAGCCAGAGCAGGCTGGTCTTTGTCTTGAAGATACACTGGTATTTGCTTTGTCTAAGAGGGAAAAATGGATAAGTAGGATCCTACACGCATGGCCCTTATCTTTATCAATCTTAAGACCAGTGAAAGTCAGATGTTGCTTGTCTTTGAGTTCAAGTCAGAAAGTAAAACTAAGAAGGACCAAAGGTTATGGTGCAAGACAAGCTTACATGATGGTCCAAAGTTCCAAGGTGTGGTAACTTTTGTAGTATGTCAACCTCAAGTACAAAGTAGATGGTACTTGGTATATCTAGTTTCATAGGTTTTGGGGTAAAGTACATGTTAGGGAACTGAAAAGAGATCAGTAGAGTGTACCTGGTGTTAGGATTGTGTTTATGTTCAGATTTTGGTTCAAAATGAAGGCATAATGTAATGAAAACAAAACCAATGCCATTCACTTTGTTGCACGATAACTCTTTGTCCAATGAACCAAATGAAATGGTTCTTGGCTATTTTGAAAGATGACATGTAATGGAGTAATTTTGATGTTGGTTAAAGGTTGAGATAAAACCTAGAAACACATAAAAATTGGTGGCAAAGCTAGTGATCACAAGGAACCAAAACCAGAATTTCTCTAAGTTATAAAATGACATGGCAACATCACTACTTTAAGGCACAATATCTTGATGAATACTTCACCAATTCTTGAGATCTTTGGTTCAATGTGAAGTAGGAAGATCATAGACCAATTCTCATGTGGAACACCTTTGATTTTGAAGCTTGGAAACTTGAGAAAAAGTGCCATGAAGTCGTGTCCCCAAATGTTGTCAAAAGGACTTAGAAAAAAATTCTAAGTTAAAGATTCTTTGAACAATGAAATACCAAACTTTGAAGCAACATATCTTGAGATTGAATGATCCAAATGGGTAGTTCTACACATGCTTGGAAAGCTTAAAGAAAAAGGAACAACTTTCATGTCCAAGAATTTTGGATTTGAAACTTGGAACAATGAGAAAAATGGCCATAAAGTTTGTGTAAAAACTAGGGCAAAATGAACAAAATTTCACTAAGTCATAAAGGGATTTGTACTTCCAAGTCTCATAACTTAAAAACCAAGTCTTTTTTGAAGAAGGACCCACTAATACACTTTGAAGTTAATGGTGAGAGCTTCAATTTGAGCTTTGAGTCACAAAAATTAGATGTGTGGTTTGAAAGTTATGACTCTTCAAAGTTTGCACAAAGAGTGAATTCTTCCACACTTAGAAAATTTCAAGAACCAAACCTTGCCCTTTTTATAAGAAACCTCTCAAATGTTAACTTCCCATGCTCTAACTCAACAATCAAGCATGTCTTGATGGAATATGGCTTGAACACTTCATCTTGGATCAAAATGTCAAAAGTCAAGTGTTTGACTTCTCAGTCAAAACCCTAGTTTCTTCAAGAATTCCACTGGATGACCTGTGATGATCTTTCTTCCTCAATATCTTCAAATATCAATGGATGGCCTCTAAGGATGTTTATGAACATATGGAATCATGTCCCAAGACTTGGGGTCATGCCTTGATCAAAATCAAAGGCAATAGTTGACTTTCCTGACAAAAAACCTAATCCGGGCCAAATGAAACTTGAGGCTCGTAGAACTTGTGATAGGAGCCAAGCACACTTGATTTCTTGATGAATAAGATCTCTTGAGTGTTTGAAAGCTCAATTGATTGATGGGCCAATCAAGGCATTGACTGATCACACCAAAATTCCTTGTAATTCTTCAGGTTGAAACCCTAATTCCACAACTCTTGATCTGATGGTCTCTTCCTGATTTCTTTTGATCTATAATCACATGAGATCATGGAATATGGTTTGAGAACTTCGTGATTGGTCTTCAAGACCAAATGGTTGAATTTTGGAGCCTCAGTTGGCTTTCCTGAACAGGTGATTTCACACACTAATCTTAATCAACTAGTGAACACTTGTGATGGATGTATAGGGTCAAAGAGTGTCTTAGAAGACCTTGAAACATGTGAGAGCTTGGCTTATTGATCTTGCACTCTTCTTGTGCTAACCCTAGTTTCCACAAAAATAAACAAACTAGCAAGATATGGTGGTTAGCTAACAATGCATAGATGATTAAACCCTAATGCAAGTGCAAGATGTTATGACATCTAAGGGGTAAAATTTGGGGTATAACACCAAGGCTCATACTAGGTCGGACCATCTCAAATGCATAACATCACCAAGCTGCTTCAAAACTCATATTGAGGTGAATCTTCTCAAAGACCCAACAGACTTGGGCAAAGATAGGATACTGCAGGGGAAAACGCTCTTCATAAGGTTAAGTTGCACAAACAAACTCTATCATGCTTCAGTAGTTGTCAAGTTCAAAATGAGTATCATGAAGTCATGTTGGAAAAAAAATACCCTATTACCTTTTTAACAAACAACCTTGTTGAAAAAATAACCCTTCCTAGTATTAACCACAGGGGAACATCCTGAAACACATTAATCATCTTCATACATTGGTGACGTTGTTTCACTATATCACAAAACCATGCATATCATCATAGTCATAAGGCATAATCCCATAAAATATCAGAGTTTAGTTCCGATTTGGAAATTTATTTCAGAGTCATCTCCCGGCTAGAAAACTCTCCTTCAGTCAGTTCCCGTCTAGCCGCGTCCAGTTCATGTTTGTAAATTTATCTTTAAGACAGTTCTCGGATGTGGTTCTCATCTGAAAGTGTTATTCTAACCCAGCTCCCGTCCAGTAGCTTAGTCCAGTCTCGCAGTTATTTTTTCATAACCAGACCTCATCTGGTAGTCAAATGACTGTTGGTAAATAAATACGACATTGAAACCTTTCTTCGAAGAAAGAAAAGAAAATTCTCAGAAGATTGGCACCTAATTTCTTCCTGGATAGTGAGGCGCTCTATAAGAGTGATTAAGACATGGTTCTACTCAGAAGCGTGGATAGACACAAAGAAGACATGCTCATCAAAAAAATCCATGAACGATCTTTTGGGACACATTCCAATGGGGACGTCATGGCTAAGAAAATTCTCAGGGTTGAGTACTACTGGTGGACCATGGACACTATAGGATAAGGTGTGAAAAATACAAGAAAGGGGGGGGGGGGGTTTGAATTGGTTTTTCAAAATAAAATATTTTCTTTATAAATTAATCCCCTTAACAATGCTTTCACTTATGAGTAATAATCGTAATAAATCTATAAAGAGATTACACAGTATGTTTATACTAGTTCACATGAGAAATCCTCAAGCTAATCTAGTCCATCCGCCAAGGTGATTTTGCCTCTCTCAATCGAGGTCTTAATCCACTAATCAATCAAATTAATACAATGCACAAGCCAAAATGCTGGTGACTAACAACAACCTCTACGACTCTCAAGTCCTAGACTTCTCAAGAAATCCAACCTTACCGGTCTTCCTCAAGGACAACCTCTAAGACAACACGTCTTAGACTTCTCATGAAATCCAACCTTACCGGTCTTTCTTAAGGAACCCAAACCTAAGTTTGAAAGAGTTTCGTTTACAGAATAGTGCTTCTTATACAAGCTAAGATGTAAACAGTTTTTCAGATTTAAATGACTTAAGAAAGATATTAGTAAGAGAGTATTTTTGCAGTGAGCTTTCGTGTGTCTTTCTTCAAGTCTTCATGTCTTTATATAGCCGTGTAAAATATGACCGTTGAAGAGTAATCATAGCAATTTTAGACTGACGGTGGCTTGATAGAGACGTGGGGACTAATAATACTTTTGTGTCCTGTCTTGTCAATATATCTTCGTTTGTACTGTTGCACTGTTACCAAGATATCTTCGTTTGTACTGTTGTACAATTGTACTTTGTTGCTTAGTCTTCTTATCTTCTTAACTTCTAAGGCTTTTGAGAGCATGAGTAAGAAAGGAAAACATAGCTTGGTTCTTAAGATCTTCAAGTCTTGGAGTCCTCAGAACTGCGTCTTTAGAGTCTTCAGCACTTGGTCTTCAGAACTCTTTATCTAGGGAGCGTAAGTCTTCAATATCTGAACTTTGTTCATCAGAACCTCTGTCTTCAGATCTTCAGAACTTGTTCCCTTTAGTCATTATATCAGAGTCTTGTTATCTTCAGATTCTTCTGAAGCAATTACTGCTATTTAGCAGATCAAGTGTAGCGCATAGGTGAAAATATTCTCTTCTAACAACTTAGCCACGCTATTTATCGGAAGCAGAACCTGTCTGTTAATTTCTCAAAAATAACAAACATTAGATTCACAAAATTGTTCATACAAACATACTTGTTTGATATCATCAAAGCTTAGAGGCATTATTGCTGAACCAAATCTTGTTCTCACAATCTCCCCCTTTTTGATGATGACAAAACTATGTATTTTGATGACGCAATTTTGTACATAATTCAACGATAATCGCAATAAGGAGGTTAAGGAATAGTTATCCTTCTCATGAAATACTCCCCCTGAATCTCAGACTGAGTGAAGATCAATTATCCTGGCTTGTGAACCATTCTGGATGAACTCCCTCTGATTCCAATAGGTCAGATACTGAAATCTTCATAGTCTTGATTCAAATACAAACTTCAGAGTTTGACAAAAACACATGTTTTCATATCAGAACCTTGTTTCTATCAAAACTCAAGGACTTGAATTGTCAGAGCCAAAACATTTTGATTTCTTTATCAGAGTTCTGATTTGCTAAATTTTGATTTCTTTGAAGATCAACTTCATGATGTTTAATCAGATCAGAATTCCTGAAAACAAAAACAAATCTAACAAAAATAGCAGTTTATTGGTTAGACTGTAAACAACTTATTTTTCAGAGATTGACTAATGAGAACCAAAATATCACATTCATTACTTCTCCCCCTTTTTGTCATTATCAAAAAGACTTGTAATTCAAGGGTGAAAAACTAAGTCCTAAATCCTAAATTCATAGAGCCGAGAGAAACAAAGAAAAACTTAGGTGCTTCCAGAGGACATCTTGTCCAGAATCTTTTGGAGCAAGCTTTGAACATTTGCATTGACAACCTTTTGTTTTGCAAAATTTTCTCTGAAAATCTGTTGTTCTCCTCTGATTTCTTTAATTGTGTTTTCCAAACGCACCACATCAGGTTCAGATGAGGAAACAACTAAGGCGTCTTGCTTATCTTTTTATGTAGCTTCAGCTTCTTGTGCCAATCTGGCTTCCTCTTCTGTTAGAAGTCTCGCTTCTTTAAAAGCTCTTTCTTCAGCTTCTTTCTGCTTCGCAGCCAAAAGCTTGAATTCCCTTATCCGCTCTTCAGCTTCTGCTTTTTCCTTTGCCAACTGAACTCCATCAGTTTTAGTGACGTCTGAGAAGCTTGTAATTCTTGCAAATTCAGAATCTAACCATTTCTGAAAGATTTTCCAAGAATTCTTAAGCTCTAGATGCTTGGCACTTGTGCTTGCTTCTGCTCTTAATTTTGCTACCTTATTTATTGCCTTGTTACGAAACTGACCAATGCATTCTTCAAGGGTTTTTGGAAGGGGTATGTCATAGATGACCAAGGCAAGGTTAGACTCAGCAGAGTTAGTTTCAAAAGATGCTGGTTGAGTTGAAATAGTCTCAGTATGAACAGGTTCAGATGTTGGATGATCAGTAAGGGACGATAACTCAAGGATTTTTGAAACCGTGAAAGGTTCAGATGTGATAATTTCTAGAGTATCAGAGATGGTTTCCTTAGATCCTGGTTCAATGTTAAGAGTATGAGAATCAGAGAGTAGGTTCAGAGAACCTAGTTCATTTGGTTGAATGAGTGGAGAGGTTATTGTTGAGGTGTAGGTAGGAATGACTTTAGATGGAATAGGTGTACTGATTAATGAAATGGGAGGAGGTTGAATAGTAGTAGTTGGAGTAGGAATTAAAAAGGATGGTGATTTAAACTTTACTTGTGGGTTGGAGGTAGGAATGAAAGTAGTTTGAAATGATGATGATGATGCAGTAACAGGTTTAGTAACATCCATTGAAATAGAAGAATTGGTAGCAGACTTACTAGATTTCACAAAAAGGAGAAAAGGCAGAGTAGATGTCTTGGAAGATTCAGACTTGTCATTCTTCTTCTTTTTCTTAAGCTCAGAATCCTCTTCAGTTTGCTTCCTCTTGCTTCTGGTAACATATTGAGGTTTAGGAGCAACATCTTCAATTCTGAAGTTAGACATGTCATGTCCTTCTTCTCTCATCATAGTAATAAATGAATCAATTGTTTGTATATTATCACCTCTGTGATAGATAGGATAGTTCATCACTGGAATTCCGTGTTTAATCACAGTGTCATGAGAGATAGACAAAGGCTTCACTTCAACAATCTTGATCATTTTCATATGTTTAAGATTCATAGCATTGAAGACTTCTCCTATGCTTGGAGTCAAATATTCTGTATATCTGGCTTCTTTAACTAGATAATTTACTATGCCACTTTCAACAAAGATATCAGAGAGCAATCTTCCGAAAGGAATGTAAGTTGTAATCTTCTTTTCTGGCGAAGCTGTGGTTCTTGTCTTGCGCACCATATCCCTTAGATAGTAAAACAGAATAGATGGTAGACACATTTTCTCATTTTTGTGCAGATAGTACAACATGTACTTTTGATTTGTATTGAAGTAGTCTGCAGCACTTTATGAAGGTCTTGGATTGATACATCCAAGAATAATCTTGTGCCAGATTCTCAGATTATCATGCAAGTCTTGGATTGAAGAACACAAGTAACTGTTGTATCTCTTTGAGTTACATGGTTTTCATCGATCTTAGGAGGTGACGATGAAGTCGAAGTAACAGGTGTGGTGGTTGCAGGAGTTGTAGAAGGCGCAACAGATGAAGATGGTAACTCATTGGAGGGATTCAATGATGCTTCCATTTCTTCAGCGAAGCGAACAGTTGCTTGTTGAATGTTGTTCATCATGATGATGGTTGAGATTGATGAAGATGAAGATGGTGAATGAGTGATTGAGAGAGAGAGAGAAGCGATTTAGGGTTTTAGGGTTTCTAATCGTGTGGAAGTGGAAATGAGGTAGTGTGAGTGGGTATATAAAATGTTTTTAAAAATGAAAGGTTAAACACAGTACTGGGGATTAATGAATGAATGTAATCATGATTTAAGTCAATTCCAATAAAATTACCGTTCATTGTGTACATTAAGTAGATGTAATGATTTAGGAATAATCGAAATTACACGCATTACTCATTTTCTAATTAAGTGACACGCTTTTAATGTTCTCAAACTCTGAACAACCCAAAAGTTTCCATCAGATCAGAGGCACTTCTGACCGAAGTAGCTTCTGATGGTAGAGATTAAATGAAAAACTTACTCTGACCAAACCCATCTGATTCTGATGCACTCTTACTCTAGACAATAGTCCATTTTCAGATGCTTTAAAATAATTTGAAATCTATCTTCAGCTAAGGGTTTTGTAAAAATATCAGCCCATTGATGGTCTGTATCAATAAATTTTAGGCACAAAATTCCCTTCTGAACATAGTCTCTGATAAAATGATGTTTTATTTCTATGTGTTTAGCCCTAGAATGTAAAATTGGGTTTTTACTTAAACAGATAGCAGCAGTATTATCACAGAAGATAGGAATGTTACTCTCGTGTATCTGATAATCTTCTAGCGGATTCTTCATCCACAGCATCTGCGTATTGCATAAGGAAGCAGATATGTACTCTGCTTTTGCTGTTGAGAGAGCAATTATTGATTGTCTCTTGCTTGACCACGAGATCAGATTTTTCCCTATAAACTGACAATTTCCAGATGTGCTTTTTCTTTCCAATCTGTCTCCAGCATAGTCTGCATCACAGTAACCAGAAAGAGTGTACTCTGATGCTTTCTCATACATCAAGCCAAGTTTAGTAGTTCCTTTCAGATACCTTAGAATTCTTTTAACAGAAGTTAAATGAGATTCTCTAGGATCTGATTGAAATCTAGCACACAGATGGACGCTGAATAAAATATCAGGCCTAAAAGCAGTTAAATATAGAAGAGAGCCTATCATACCACGATAGATCTTATGACAAACCTTACCACTTACTTCGTCTTTCTCCATGACACATGTTGGATGCATTGGAGTCTTTGTTATTTTACAATCTATCATGTTGAATTTCTTCAGAAGTTCTTTAGTGTACTTACTTTGATTAATGTAAGTAGCCTCTAGTTTCTGATCAATTTGAATTCCCAGAAAGAACTTCAACTCACCCATCAGGCTCATTTCGAACTCTGCTTGCATTAGCTTAGAAAAATCCTTGCAGAGGGAGGGATTAGCAGAACCAAAAATAATATCATCAACGTAAATCTAAACTATGAGTATATCATTTTTGTACGATTTACAGAAGAGAGTGGTGTCAACCTTGCCTCTGGTGAAGTTATTTTCTAAAAGAAAATTGCTCAATCTGTCGTACCAAGCTCTGGGAGCTTGCTTCAGACCATAGAGAGATTTTTTTAGTTTAAAAACAAAATCTAACTTCTATGAGTTTTCAAATCCAAGAGGTTGTTTGACATAGACCTCTGATATATAACCATTCAAAAATGCACTCTTAACATCCATCTGGTATAAGATGATGTTATGACTTTATGAAAAGGAAATTAACAAGCGTATGGCTTCTAGTCTGGCGACTGGAGTAAAGGTTTCATTGTAATTGTCATACCCCAAATTTTGACCACTAAAATTTCCCATCATTGTGCAAACCATCATCACAATATGGATGAACTTTCATACTCATTAGTCTCCCCAAAGATGGATGAGCATTCACTAAAATCAAAGAATTAGGGTTTCAAGCCCTCTCAGGACACTTAGACAAAGGATCAATCAAGAAAGGACATGATCTTCAACTTGTCTAAACCTCTCAAACACCCACAAAGGATCAAGAGGACTCCCACATCAAGGATCAGGCACAAGGCTGCAGCATTCCAAGTGTATCAAGCCTCAAGATCGCCAGTGTCACCAAATTAGGGTTTTGGTCGACCAGGGCCTCCAGATGGAATCTTTTCCTCTGGGCATGAGCCAATGCTTCAAAGCATACCCTAAAAATACTCCATGGGACCTCATGGACCCCATCATCAAGTCAATTTAGCCTCAGGGGATGCATTTACCAAAAATTGAGAATTAGGGTTTCTTGACCTAATTCACCCTAAGTTGACTTTTGGGATAAAACATGAGCCAAGACCTCAAGACATGATTTGAGGGTCTCCAATATACTACATTGATCCATTTGCAACAATGGATTGATCCAAGAAGCTTGATTCATAAGTTTCAATTTCATCTGGTTAGGGTTTTGGGGAAAAAGTCAATTGTACCTTTGACTTTTGACCAAGACATGCTCCCAAACCTTGGGACATAAGCCAACACACCCTATAACACCTATGGAATCCATCCATCAAGTTTGATTTAGGTCAAGGACTTGATTTCATAGAGGATCGCACAGTTTGGAATTCATCTGATAAAAAGTCAACTGTACCAAAAAGTCAAAGTTGGACTTTTTGATTTTTTGGTCAATTATGGTCCCTTAACTCTAAAATGATGCTAATGTGTGATTGGAATCATCATTCATCAAGAAAAATCAAAGAAAGTGGAATAACTTGTAAAAGGGGTAACCATAAAAACTTAGAAATTTTCTAAGTTATGGAACAAAGTGGCTAGGGTACCAACTTCCAAGGATCATAACTTGGATCCAAGCAACCATTTTGGCTGATCCAAAGATGGATTTGTATCTCTCATGCCTCCAAAGCCTTTGGAACTACAAATAGCATGCCAAACCTAAAAAACCCTAAAAGGGGGACAAGACTCCAATTTTGTTTTGGAGCATTCAATGGATGCACCAAGGTGGCATGAACTGAGCCTATTCCAACTGAATGAGTCAAGGATGATCTCTGAACTAGGGAACCAAATGCCTGTGCTCTAACCTCTAGTCAATGGCTAGATGAGACTTAAGATTCCAAAGTGACACAATTGGCCACAGACCTGTACCAGTTGCCATTCCCTATTTCGTGCAAAACAAACTTGCTCTACTATAAATAGAGCTCATTTGTGATCAGTTTAAGTACACCAAAGGCCTACAACACTTGGCTTTCTCAAAATCATCTTCTCTCTCTAAAAAATGCCTTTCTTAGCAAGTCACTGTCGAATTTTTTAGTAGAGAGCAATTCCACTCAAACTAATTGCTCTAACACCTCATAAACATCATATGTGAGCTGATCAAACACTAAACACACAACTGTAACACTGATTTCTCAAAATCACCAGCCAGTTGCTCAAGTTTTCAACCAAGTTGTAGTTGAGATGCCATGAAGTGATCCAGCCATTTCCAATCAAGTCCAAGCATTCAAACACACTCCATATGGTGTAGGGAAGCTGTTCAGATCATCAAAACTCATCTGTAACACCTCCAACTCAAAAATCACATTGCTCTTGCTGTCACGACCTTTAAGTAAGCCTAAACTTGGTCATCTCTTAATCTATGCATATTTCCCCGCACAATACTTTTTCCAAATATTCATAATCATGCATAGAATGTTTCCCCTCAATTAATTGCTTTGTTTGAATCGTGTATCAAAATTCTCAGCCTTCATGCAAATTTTAAGGTTTTTGAGGTTTTGTCTTGATTTCTTATTCCATGCTTAAAATAAATGAAATTAAAGACCATAGACATGATCGTGAGGTGAAAACGAGCGGATTGATATGTGGATTGTGTGATTTCATCAAGTATTCAGTGAGATTGGAGAGAAAATACAAATCAGGCCAAACCCAGAACTCGCGCGTGTTCTTGGTGTGTTTTTGGCGCCTTTTTTGAAAATTCAAATATTTGAATTTTTGTGATTTTATTTAATTGATTCAAAAATTAATTTCTCTCTGAGTTTTAATGATTTTGAGTTGATTCTTTTTTTAATAATTCACAAAAATGTTAAAATATTTTATTTTGCCAAAAATTCCCAAAAATATTATTTATTTCATATACTTGATATTTTTGCAAAGAATTAATCTTTTATTTATTTTTTAACATTTAAAATATTTTTTCCTCCTTGATGTTCCAAATTTAATTGGTTTCCAATCATTTTGTGGATAAAAACTTTATTTTTGAAACATTGATCCAAGATCACCACTCATTTTTCACATGTTTTCAATACTTTTTATTAATTTTTAACAAAATTAATTCCATTTTTAACAAAATTAGGGTTTTGATTAATTCCACCCTCACAAATCTTTTTCAAACACTCATGGGCCTTTAATAGAGTGTAAGACCCAACCCCCTTTGTACATAAATAACTTTTTGGGCCTCAGTCATTGTATAAGTCCCTCTGTATATATTCAAAAGTTCGGCGCGATCGTCGCCTTTCTTAAAAACATCCTTGGGCCTCTCACTGAGTTGTAAGCCCCATCTCTTGTACAAAAATAAACTTTGGGCCTCTAATAGAGTGTAAGTCCCACCCCCTTTGTAAATACACCACTTTTTGGGCCTCAGATATTGTATAAGTCCCACTGTATTTTCAAAAACCTCGGTGCGATTGCCGTTGTCAAACAAATCATCAGGGCCTACCCTTTGTGTTGTAAGTCCCATTTCTTCTCTTTAAACAAACTTTAGGCCTCTAATAGAGTGTAAGACCCAACCCTTTTGTAAATAAACTCTTTTGGGCTTCACTTATTATATAAGCCCCCCTGTACAGTTCTCAAAACAACGATGCAATTGTCGCCTTTTAAAATCACCTGGGCCTCTCCTTGAGCTATAAGCCCCAACAATCTTTTCAAAGCACTTTCTCCTTTGATTTTGAATTCAAATATACAATTGTCATCAAAACTTTCTTTAATTTATTTGTTGAACAACTAATGAAATAACATGGAAGCTCTACAACGAGTAAGTGTCTATCCACTTTCATTTACTGCTTTCATATATATAACTGTATTGTAGGGCTGCTTCACTATAAGTCTTCTTTCACATCCTTTTACATACTTGTCATATATCAACTGTATATATATACTAGTATAGTCATTTAGAGTTTTCCCCGGCAATTAGGTCTAGAACTAAGTAAAGCCCTGTTGGTCACTCTTAAATACAAACAAAACTAGATTCCCATAGGATTACCAGATACAGTCTTCCCTCCTCTTGGGGTTAAACAATATGGAACAAAGAGAAAGGCAGTATTCTCGGTGAACCTTTTCTCAGACTGTCACCCCTAGAAATTGTCAAAGAAATTCTACTCCCCGGAGTTGATCTATTCTCCGTGAATAGCATCTCCTGAGTTTCTTCCAAACCCTCGAACTTTCCTGGAATGATCTCTTCTCTGTGAATTGCATTTCTTGAACTTCTCTTGGTTTGGGGACCCACAGGCTTCCTAAAAGCATCCCTGCCTCCTCTTGGGCATTGTACAAGGACCCTTCGGCTTCTTAGAAGTTCTCATGCCTTCTCTTGGGCTTAATACAAGGACCCTGAAGACCTCTTACAGGTATAGGACAAAACTTAGTCATCCTTCGTTTGAGCTATCTTTCTAAAAAGAGTCAACACTCTCAGACCAATTTTAGGGTTGATACTCACCCCTTAAACGAGTCGGCCTCCTCTTGGGCATGATACAAAAGATAAAACTCTACCAATAGACTTGGACAGTATAAACATCCTTGAGTCTCAAAGACATTCTCAAGTTTCCTCCAAAACATAGGAGAAACCCCAGATTCTGGATTAATCTCCAGTAAGAGTTAAAACTTGTGGGTTATATAACCCCGTCTTTCTCCCGAATTTCCCCAACTTGGGTCGGTTTACCATCAGGATAACACTATCTCAAATCAGAGCCTCGAGGTTTCTGATCTATTGACTCTTCGGCATTCCCCTACAAGAGTTGATTCCTCATTTGGACCTGCCTCGGGATCTCAAGAATCCCCTGCAGAAGTTAGCCTCCTCTTAGGCTTCGTATAAGGACCCTTTCCTCAGCATACTCAGCCTCCTCTTGGGCTTTTTACAATGATTCTCCCCAGCGGAGCTAACCTTTTCAGACTCTCTTGTTGAGTCGATCAATTACTTTCCAGACTCTCTTGTTGAGTCAGACTCTCTTGTTGAGTCAATCACCATCTCAGACTCTCTTGTTGAGTCAACCACCTTTGAGCACTCTCTTGATTGAGTCATCCCTTTTAGCCTCAATCTCGGGCTTTGTACGAGACAGATAAAAACCATTCTCTTGTTGAGACAGCCTTTTCCAGCTTCCTTTTAAGCTTGGTATAAAGATTTCCCTAGCAGAGATAGCCTCCTCTTAGGCTTTGTATAATGATTTACCCTAGTAAAGTTAGCCTATTTTTAGGCTTTCTTCAGCTTGTTCAGCCATAATCCTAGGCTTCGTACAAGACAAATAAAAGCACTCTCTTGTTGAGTCAAACCCGTTTAGCCTCCGTCTTGGGCTTTGTACAAGACACTTAAAATATCCTCAGTTGAGTCGATTAAATTTCTCATTTTTATCCTCTATCTTGGGATTTGTACAAGACACACACAAAACTCCTCGGCAGAATCAAAATCCCTTTTAGCCTCAATCTTGGGCCTTGTACAAGACAGAAAGAACATTTTCCCCCATAAAAGTCAAACTTTTAGCCTCCTCTTAGGCTTTGTATAAGGACTTCCCCAGTGAAGTCAATCAACCTCTTAGCTTCAACCTTGGGCTTCGATCAAGGCACACAAAAATCAACAATTCCCCTTTAGAGATGACAAATTCTCTCTCAGTCAAAACCTTTAGCCTCTGTCTTGGGCTTTGAACGAGACACCAAAACATCTTTTTCCTCCCTTATAATAGGAGGAACTACGATTGCTCTGATTTCCTTGTTTCATTTAAACAGGAATACGTAGGCATAAGATTGCAAAAAAATCTTAGCGAGCACACTAATCAAAAACTCTAGGTCCCGTACCTTCATACATCAATCGAAAAAAATCAGGTCTAGCATCTACCCAAAAGCCTCATGAACAGTCAAGACACTCTATTCTTAACAAAATAACCTAAGAGAGACCCACTATCTTAATAGCATCTGTAAACCAACAGTCATCTGTTTAAACTCAGTATGCAATCAGGGTTAATTGGAGACATCTATTTCCCTTCCTTTTACAGGATAAAAAATGAATAGAAATGTAACACCCAAAGCGATAGTGATTCAAAACCACAAAAACCGCGCTACAACAAAATGACGACCACAGTGGGAGTCATTCTTTCTTACAGTTTTAGGTAGAAACCTTGAACAAGTCATTTTCACTTTGGCCGCCACAGCAGAATGGCGACCACAGTGGGAGAGATCATTCTTCTCCCATCTCTTAGGTAGAAAGCTTAAGTTTAGAAAATACCACAGAAATGGCGACTCTGCTGGGGAGCCATTGGCTGTTTAGGACTAGGATTATTATAGCTCTTAAGAGGTCTAGGATGTTAGTTTTAGGATGAATATATATACTGCTTTTCCTAATTGATATCCGTGTTTATTTTTCTGCTAATGGGAATGCGTGTGATGCCGAATTTGGAAAGATTGAGTATACACCTAAGATAAGTGATGGCACTAGACGGGTAATCTTACAGGGAGTGACTCCCAAATAAGAGATCCCGGTCGACCATCAAATCAGTGGAAATGCCCTTTGCGGATTCATTGCCTATACGACTTCGGTTATTGAAAGCAAATTGTTCGATTGGGTTATCTGAGAAGCTGAGGATTTTAGTAGACTGAAACCATTTTGTAGTGCGGAAGCTATCGGAAATAGTTGTCACGCGATACTACCCTCATTTGAGACTACTCTAAGATACTACAGCTCGCTTGGCGATCCGCTTGCTGTCGTTATCCCAAGAGGGGTCAGTGATTTTGAGGACAGGTACAAAAAATCACCAGTATAAACCTTTGGGGATGGGTAGAGCCTTGACTTCATAACACCGAACCTTTGATCCCATGTTTTTTCTATGTTTTTGTGCGCTGCATTCATACATTCATCTAAAAAACATTAAAACAAAGAAAATTTTCTCTTCTAGTCTCTCTTTTTCAAATTAAACTAAGACAATGATTGCAAATATCTGAGAGAAAGATTGCGTTATGGATTTCGGTAGAAGGAAGACTCACAAGTACACCTTCAAGGTTCCAAAACTAGAGGATTTAAGAGATTTGGCGAGGATGATCACCAACCCTGAGGCTTTCAGAGCTAAGTACGGAGGACTGCTGTCTCTGTTAAGGGTCCATTTAATTGAAGAAATCCGGTCCACACTAATCAAGTTCTACGATCCGATCTATCACTGTTTCACATTCCCGGATTATCAGCTAGCACCAACACTGGAGGAGTACTCTCACCTAACCGATTTACCCATCACTGATCAAGCTCCCTTTTCTAGACTGGAAGAAATTCTAAGGGATCAAGCCATCGCAAGAGCAATCTATTTGGACGAGTCAGAAGTCAGGACTCACATGACCACTAAGGGTGGAATCCAAGGTTTAACAACCCAGTTTCTAATAAATAAAGCTCTGTACTTTGCTAGTATAGGGAAAGTGACTGCTTTCGAGAGCATCTTTGCTCTTCTCACTTACGGGTTATTTTTGTTTCCTAACATCGATAACTTCGTGGACATCAATGCCATTAAGATTTTTCTGATTGGAAATCCCGTACCAACCTTGATCGTGGATGCTTATCATTATGTACACTTAAGGAATTTATACAGCGGAGGAATGATCACATGCTGTGTATCCCTGCTATACAAATGGTTCACTTCCCATTTGCCTAAGTCTACTGCATTTTGGGATCAAAAGAGTACTTTATGTTGGTCACAGAGAATCATGTCTCTTACCAACTCTGACATCGATTGGTACAATCGGATCTACGACGGGATAAGGATCATTGACCGTTGTGGAAACTTCCCTAATGTACCCCTCATAGGAATTAAAGGAGGAATCAATTATCATCCAGTTTTAGTTCGTCGTCAATTTGGATACCCAATGAGGCATGTTCCACGTAATGCTCATCTGGAAGGTCTTTTCTTCAAGGAAGGAGAAAATGACAGGGCACTAAAGACAAAAATAGTGCATGCCTAGAAACATGTTCACCGGAAAGGAAGAGAGTCTTTTGGAAAACCAGACTGTGTCTCGGTGGAACCTTATCTCCACTGGGTACAAGCTAGAGCTCTCAAATTGAGGATGCCTTACCCTCGTCACGAAGTTCTTCTGTTAAAGGAACATATCCTTTATTTTATGCCTGATACAGAAAGACTTAAGGTTACTCTCAACAAGGTTCAACAGGAGAGGAAGTCTTGGAAGAACAAATACCGCATTCTCAATGTGGAGTGTAAGAAAATACAGCAACTATTGAAAGATAAAGATGCTCTGATCGAGATTTTAGAGCAACATGTTGTAGAGAATCAAGAGGACCAAAGGAACTTGCTCGCTCCTTTCACTTGGCAAAAGAATGACAACCCGACAACGACCCAAGAGCCCCGGTCAAAGAAAAGGAAGATAATAGAACCAGCACCTGAGCTCCCTTCAGAGAGGACTCGGGACCCATAAGTTTAGATTTCCTTATTCAGCACTTCGTAAATTACTGTATTTCCATTTCCGCAATCTTTGAATTCAATAAAACGGGGTTTACCCACAGTTTGATATTTGCAATCCAATTGTCGAAGTTTCTTTTGAATACCAAAAGATAACTAAATATAATCATTGCATATCATTCATCATTCTCGCGTTAACGCATTCCTCTTCTCTACGAATCTCACATTTGTGTCTCGATTCTAGAGTCAAACTGTCTCATTCGTACAATACTCGAGCCAGTCAAGAAAAGAAGACGGATAATCTCGAGGAAGAGAACAGAGAGTTGAGAGAAGAAATCGACGCTCTGAGAGAGGATCTGAGGAAGTTTCACAGTGATATGCAAGCTCTGGCAGCAACTCAGATACAAAGAATTGTGATCTCAGGGATCACATCAACGCCTATAGTGGAAAAGATTGATCCTCGGTACAACATGCCAAAAGATCGTCCCTGGGGCATGCCACTCAACTATATCCCAGAAGGATATATTCTGCCGATCACCGAAGATCTGGAAACTGCAGCAGGAGCTGCTGGGCCTGAAGGTTACAAACTTTGGGAAAGCAAAGATGCCAGGGGCATGACAACAACTCCTGAAGGTTACAAACTTCGGGAGACGCCAAGAGTCACAACCATAATGACTATACCACCACCCGTGGTACACACTGTCCTGGAATGACAGATTCCACAAATACCTTCTGGTGAAAATGAAAGTATGGACAATAGAATAAAGGAGTTCCAAGAACAGTTCCTGGAGATGCAGAAGGAGCTGCAAGCCATTCGCGGTCAGAATCTATTTGGAAAAGACGCCGCAGACCTTTGTTTGGTCCCCAATGTGAAAGTTCCACCCAAGTTCAAGGTGCCCGAATTTGAAAAATACAAGGGTAACTCTTGCCCTCCAAGCCATTTGGTGATGTACGCACATAGGATGTCAACACAGATAGAGAACCACCATCTACTGATCCATTATTTCCAAGATAGTTTAATCGGTGCCACACTCAAATGGTACATGGGTTTAAACCACACTAAGATCGTTACTTTCAGAGATCTTGGCGCTGCCTTCGTTCAGCAGTACAAATATAACCTGGACATGTTGCCAGACAGAGATTAACTCCGAGCCATGTCGTAGAAGGACAAGGAAACCTTTAAGGAATATGCTCAGAGATGGCGTGAAATTGCCGCTCAGATTTGTCCACCTCTTGAGGAAAAAGAGATGACAAAAATCTTCTTGAAAACCTTGAGCTCATTATACTACGATAGAATGGTCGCCAGTGCGCCCAGCGACTTTACTGAAATGGTCGGCATGGGAGTTCGTCTTGAGGAAGCAGTCCGAGAAGGACGTTTAGGATGCTGGATCATCCAGTAGTACCAAAAGATACGGTAGTGCTCTCCCTAATTAAAAAGAGCAAGATATTGGCAATATCTCTCTCGTAAAGCAAAGGCGACGATACCAATCAGTAGCAGCTGTAACTCCTGCTATTAACCCTGCGCCTGTTCCTATGTATCAACCTCAGGTTACTCCAAGCCAACCGAATCAACAACCTCTTCAGTAGGCTCGTTCCCTATACAACAACAACCGTACAACGCGACCACCAGGGTTCGACCCTATACCAATGTTGTACCAAGAACTATTTCCATTACTACTGGTCAAGGGGCATGTCCAAACCAGGGCTCCTCTTGCGATTCCAGAAAATCCACCTTTTTGGTTCAAAATGGATCAGACTTGTCCTTACCATCAAGGAGGACCAGGGCATAACATAGAAAAATGCCCCAGCTTCAAATCCGATGTGCAAAAGCTTGTCATGAGTGGGGTCTTTTCCTTCAAGGATACAAATCCAAATGTTCAGACGAACCCGTTGCCTCAACACGAGAAAGCTGCAGTTAATTTGATAGAAAGAGAGTCTCACAACAGCTATCAAATTCATGATGTACTCTTATTAAGGGCCAACCTGGTCAAGATGCATCGCAGACAGAGCGGATACGATCACGTACCACCTCACAATTATCACCAGTGTGAGGTCTACTCTAAAGACAATCAAGGATGTTCTGTGGTGCAATCAGCTCTACAGGAACAATTGGATCTTGGATGGATCCAAGAGCACTGAGTTTGCGGAGTCAACATGACTTATACAATTTCCAACATTATTCAAAATCATGACATCCATGCGATGAATATCAACTTGGTGGCAATGCCTTCAAGGCAAAGCCAGTATCATAATCTGCTGCAGCACGATTACAGTTCCTGTCTGATTTGCTCGGTAAACAATTAGGGATGCTCTTTTATACAAGAGGCCCTCCAGAATCAGATGGATCTTGGATAGATCCAGGACTATCATGATAAAAATCCTTATCAGATCAACATGATTTAAATCTTCGATATTCGTTTGATAAATACCAGCTTGGTGGAGTTACACGCTAAGCAAGTCCAGCTTGGTTTTTTGACTTCGCATGAGTATCAGAACTGTACAGTATGACGTGAGAGCGACCAAGGGTGTGCTCTCATTCAAAGAACTTTGCAACATTTGTTAAACCATTGGTGGCTTCCGATCTATCTAGACAAAGACACGCAACAAATCAGTATGATTAATGGGGACCCTACTAGGCATCAAAGTCAGGATGTCCGATCTATGCAAATAGACCTAGTAAGGTTACACTGCATTCAAAGCGGACGTGGCCAGGTGCCACCACACAACTACAAACACTATAGAGTCTTCTCGGAGAATAACCAAGGATGCTACCTCGTGCGAGCAGCCCTTCAGAGTCAGTTAGACCGCAAAGAGATTTAACCGCGTCCGAGTTCTTGATCAATCAACTGGACGCCAGACTATTTCGCTTATCAGATTAAAGATGTTGTCATAATCTCTGATCATGAAGGGACCAGAGATGTTTTTGCCATAATCCCTCTGCTTGACGAATCAAGAATTCTTGTGGACAGTAGGAAAGTTCCCAATCAAGAACTGATTGAAATTACTTACAATGGTCAGAAAAATCAGAAGGCTCCTGTAGTTATCTATCTGCCGGGACCTGTACCATACAAATTCGATAAGCCAATCCCTTACAAATACGGTGCTACAACAATTGAGAATGGAAAGGAAACTCCATTACCCTCCGTAGTGAATATTGCAGACATCATTCGAGTAACACAGAGCGGTCGAATCTTCAACAGAGGAGTTGGAGAACCTAACAAAGAAAAGGAACCTCAGACAGAAGTTCCTAATCCACCAGTCGGTTAATCCAGTGATCTCGACCTTTCAAAAAACAATGATGAGATGTTGAAGCTCATCCAAAGGAGTGAATACAACACTGTTGATCAGCTGTTGGAAACTCCTTCAAAAATCTCTCTGCTGTCTCTATTACTCAGTTCCGAAGCCCACAGAGAGGCTCTACAAAAAGTCTTAGAGCAAGCGTTTATAGAACAGGAAGTAACAATACGACAATTCGACAACATCATCGCCAACATCACTTCCTGCAACAACTTGGGGTTCAGTGATGAGGAATTGCCAGAAGAAGGCAAAAGTCACAACATGGCGCTCAATATTACAGTTAACTGTCAGGATGATGCTTTAGCCAGCGTACTGATAGATACCATATCGACTCTCAATGTTATGCCAAAGTCTACTCTAATGCGACTATCATTTAAAGGATCTTCGATGAGAGGCAGTGAGGTCGTTATCAAAGCATTTGACGGATCTTGGAAAACAGTTATCGGTGAAGTCGACCTTCCCATAACTATCGGTCCTCACACTTTCCAAGTCACTTTCCAGGTCATGGACATCCGAACAACATATAGCTATTTGTTGGGAAGACCTTGGATACACCAGGCTGGGACAGTCACTTCGACACTTCACCAGAAACTAAAGTTCGTCAAGAGTGACCAACTCGTCACAGTCTGTGGAGAGCAAGCCTTGATCGTGAGTAACCTATCATCATCTACTTGTGCAGAGCCCGAGGAAGTTGTTGGAACTCAGTTCCAGGCACTTTTGGTGAACAATGAGAATCAATCAGAGAAAAGAACCTTGATTTCCTCGTACAAATATGTTCTCGAGGTGATCAAAAGCAACAACACAAAAGGGTGGGGACAACTTGTCATTCCTACTGATAACAAAACAAAGAAGGGTCTTGGTTTTTCTTCAACCTACCCAGACTGCTACTAACGATGAAAGTTTTCATCCCATTCAGGACTTCTTCCACAGTGGAGGTTTCCTTCACCCAGTGTCTCAAGAAGTACATACCATCAACGAGGGTGACTCCTCCGATCCAGATGAATAATGGAAGTCCTATCTCAACGAGGACGGATATATGTCTCAAGAAGAAACGCATACGCCATTTTGCTTTCCCACACAGAGTCTGAGATTTATACCCAGGTCAGACGTCAAAATGATATACGGAGATTATGATCTGGAAGGATGCCGTGCTCCACCAAACTCATTAGAGGAGGACACTCTGATGAAAGACAACTTTGACCATGACTATTATGGCCCGATGGATGGCCTGCCTATCTGGCAGCTGTACCCAGGAGACTCAGAGCCAGAGAATCAGCCAAATAAGGAAAATTAGCTGAGCATCATTGAGAATAATACCTGCGTCCCCACCATGTCATGGGATCAACACTCAGGGCATTCAGAGAACATCCAACACGACGATAAATTCGCAAAGTTTCCAGGACTAGAATTCATCAACTATGCTTTTCCCGAGATCAACGTCATCGAAAGGGATGACTCATCCAGTTCCCAAGAAGTGTGGGACACCTTGGGACAACTAAGTGGCAAGTACGACTACATGGTCAAGTACACCGCTCCCGAAATCTCTCATATCAAGCTCGAAGACATCCAGCCAACTGGATGGGGAGATTTACCTGAGAGCGCAAACACTATGCAAGATATAACTGAGGGATCCTCCTACGACAACTCTGCCTGGGAGACAAATTCCAACGATCCTGCTCCAGCAGAAATCAACGTTATTTCTAAAGACAAATCAAGAAGGAAAGTACCAGACTTTGTGATTCACCACGGAGTTCGCCGCCAATGGGTTGCTGTCGATGTCCTGAGGGTCGTTCATAAGTCAAAGTAATTGTCGTCTTTAACCTTTCACCCTGCCCGGGTGAAACGGATGTTTTAAAAGGGATAACTTTCTGTAAATGTTCCTCTTCGCTTTGCCCAAAGCGAAAGAGTGTTGCTTTATAGGGCGGTAGTTTCAAGAATCGACAAGATCATAAATAAAATAACGTCGTTCCGTAATTTTCGCATTAATTGCTGTTTTCTCTTTTCACTTTTTCAGAAAGTGGTAATCCTAAAAAATAACTCAAACAATAAACAAGCAGTTTTTCAAAAAATACACTGCACACACTCTTGCATCCTCTCTATCTATTCTAAAATCAATCATCACACATGCAGATTGCTTGTTTTAAACCCCATTGAAACATACGATCCGATGCCTTCTCCTAACTTTGAATTCCTGATATTTGAGGCTGAAGAAGAAAATGACGATGAAATTCCTGAAGAGATCTCCCGACTACTCAGACAAGAGGAAAGGTCCATTGAACCACACAAAGAGCCGTTGGAAATGGTCAACTTGGGTTCAGAAGAAGAGAGAAGGGAAGTTAAGATTGGGGCACTACTCAGTTCAACGGTCAAAAAAGATCTGATAAAGCTTCTCAAAAAGTTTCCCGATGTATTCGCTTGGTCCTATCAGGATATGCCAGGGTTGGATACCAGCATCGTGGAACATCATCTCCCATTGAGATCAAAATGTCTGCCAGTAAAACAAAGGTTGAGACGGACTCATCCAGACATGGCCATCAAAATCAAAGAGCAAGTACGAAAACAGATTGACGCGGGTTTCCTCGCCACATTAGAGTATCCTCAATAGTTAGCCAATATAGTACCAGTTCCGAAAAAGGACGGAAAGGTCAGAATGTGTGTAGACTACAGGGTTCTAAACAAAGCCAGTCCGAAGGATGATTTTCCCTTACCGCACATTGACATGCTGGTTGACAGTACAACAAAGTTCAAAGTTTTCTCCTTTATGGATGGATTCTCGGGCTATAATCAAATAAAAATGGTGCCGAAAGACATGGAGAAAACTTCCTTCATCACCCCATGGGGCACATTTTGTTACAAGGTAATGCCGTTCAGTTTGAAGAACGCCGGGGCAACCTATCAAAGGGCCATGACTACTCTGTTTCATGACATGATACACAAGGAAATCGAGTTATATGTCGATGATATGATTGCCAAATCTAAAATAGAGGGGGAGCATGTGACCCACCTGTCAAAACTATTCGAGCATCTGAGAAAGTACAAACTCCGCTTGAATCCCAACAAATGCACATTCGGTGTCCGTTCAGGGAAAATGCTAGGGTTCATCATCAGCCGGAAAGGAATTGAGGTTGATCCTGACAAAGTCAAGGCCATTCAAGAAATTCCTTCTCCGAAGACTGAAAAACAAGTCAGGGGATTTCTGGGATGTTTAAATTATATTTCCAGATTTATATTCCTTATGACCACGACATGCGCGCCAATCTTCAAATTACTCAAAAAGAATCAGGACTGTGTTTGGACAGAAGACTACCAAGCCGCCTTCGACAGTATCAAGGAATACATGTTGAACCCACCAATTCTATCACCTCCATTGGAAGGAAAACCACTAATCATCTACTTAACAGTATTGGAAGACTCCATAGGATGTGTACTTGGCCAACAAGACGAAACAAAAAGGAAAGAGTCAGCCATCTACTATTTGAGCAAGAAATTCACCGAGTGTGAAACTCGGTACACTATGCTCGAGAAAACTTGTTGTGCTCTGGCTTGGGCAGCCAAACGTCTTCGCCAGTACATGATTCGTCACACTACTTGGTTAATCTCAGAAATGGATCCGATCAAGTATGTCTTTGAAAATCCTGCTCTCACGGGAAGGATTGCCCGTTGGCAGATGTTGTTATCAGAATACGACATCGAATACCACACTCAGAAAGCCGTTAAAGGAAGTATTTTAGCCGATCATTTAGCTCATCAACCGATTGACAATCAGGAATCAATTGGGTTTGACTTTCCAGACGAAGATGTCATGTATTTGAAAATGAAAGATTGCGATGAACCGCTACTCAGTAAAGGTCCAGAACCAGGTTCCTAGTGGGGACTAATCTTTGACGGAGCAGTCAATCATTACGAAAACGGAATTAGGGCAATCATCATAACACCTCAGGGTACCCACATTCCTTTCACTGCCAGACTGTTATTCAAGTGTACAAACAACGAGGCCGAATACGAAGCTTGTATCATGGGTCTCGAAGAAGCGATCGACTTAAGGATCAAACACTTGGATGTATATGGCGACTCAACCCTGGTTATCAATCAAATCAAAGGAGATTGGAACATATACCAATCAGGATTGATTCCTTACAAAGACTATGCAAGAAGGTTGTTAACCATCTTCAACAGCATCGAGTTTCATCACCTCCCTCGTGAAGAGAATCACATGGCTGATACACTAGCTACTCTCTCTTCTATGATTAGTGTAGGTCAATGGAATGGCATACCTAAGATTGACATAATTTTCCTTGAAAAACCCGCTTACATCTTCACGATTGAAGCAGTCATAGACGACAAACCTTGGTATTATGATATTAAATGCTTCCTTCAGAAACAGGAGCACCCACCTGGGGCATCCAGAAAAGATAGAAAGACCCTCAGAAGATTGGCAGGCAGCTTCTTTCTGAGTGGTGATACACTCTATAAGAGAAATTTTGACATGGTCCTGCTCCGATGCATAGTGTCGCTCCTGAAAGATTTTCATCCAACGGTACAAACGCGAGAGTGGCGCGAAAAACAGAGTCGCCAGCAATGTGTATTTATCCCAAGAGAGGGAAAGGAAACACTGCATAAACCTGAAGAGAAAGGGAAAGGGCATGGTCTTGCGACCAAGAGAACTGGGTTCGGGAGTCGATTACGCGTGAGGAAGGTATTATCACCCCCACGCGTCCATCGTACCCGATGGGATCCACGCTTGCTGCTTCAATCAAAGGGTGTCGTCAACCGGAACTTCGCTGCTGCTGGAAAGGGAAAAAAGAACTGTTGGCTGGAGAACCGGAAAAGGAAGGGAGAGAGAAAGAGAAACAAATATAGGGAAAATAAAAGAAGTGCTCGCATGGGCCCTACCCCACTGCCTACGTATCTCATCGGGAGCATGAGAATCAGAGAGACGTAGTTCCCCTCACTAGGGGTGGATTGTGTTTTTTAAGGAACGACTTACGTTCTAGCTCAGGTGTTGCAGACTCACTGAATCGAGTGCGTTACCGTCTTGCAAGAGAATGAGTAGGAGCACGTTCGTACGCTGAGAGTGAGTGAGATGAGAAAAGAATTCCCGAAGGAAAGTCGTTAGTGTTTGTTTGAAGTTTTTTAGACAGAAGTGTTTTTTACAGTTATTTGTAACTTGTATTGCACCAAAGTCTATCATGCGGGAACGAGTGAGTAGCATGGTCGCACCCAAATGGAACGTATGCTAAACACTCTAGAAGAGGAGGGGGTACCCCTCGTTCTTCATTTCCTACACTTAAGGCTCGAGCGCAATACACGCTAACCTTTATTAAGTATTTTTTACTTTTATTTTGAGATGAGAAGAGAAGCGACGCAAGGGAACTCCTAAAGGGAAACTAAGAGTCCTAACGTTATCATGCATGGATGTCCTATGGTTAGTGAGGTTTAGGAGAAAAGACTACCTAAAGCCTAATGCTAATCCTACTCCAAGCTTAATAAAAAATTAAGTTGGACTAGGTAGCTCTAAAGGGAGAGAATCCAAGACTTAAACAAGTCTTGAGATTCATGGGATGAAAAAGAGTGAAAGAAAAGAAGAAGAATGAGAAGGAAAAGATTAGATACAAAAAGTGACAGCAAGCATATCATATCATAAATGTCCAACTCAAATCAACAATCATGTCTCAAAGATCAATGCAAAACCATTCAAGTAAGTATACAAAGCTAAACATGAAAGGAAGCTAACATACTTGAATTAAATGCACAATTAAACACGCATGGATTTCATATCAAAGTGAAATGAAGGAGGCAAGATGAAAATGAACCAAGACCAGAACTCACATCATATTATCATCATAAATTCACAAGAGCAAAAGAGATTCACATTATGCAATAATATGCACCAAAGAAGTTACAAAGCAAAGGGGGTGATATGCATCACATAATTCAAACCATGATGATCAAGTGAGATGAAAAACAAGTAATGAACCCAAAGGGAAGTAACATATACATTAGCATCATGCCAAGATCAAACTCAAGTCATACAAAATTAATCATCAAGCAACACATTCAAACATGTATCAAAATTGAGAAAGACATTCACTTATCATTCATGCAAGCAAGCAAAGAAGGGTGAGGCATAAAGTGAAATGAAAATCAAATAATGAACCCTAAATCAAGAGGACCAGAACCTCAAGCATATCATTCAAATCAAACAAAAGGTTTCATACATGAGTGAATTCACACAAAGAAGCCATCACAAGATTAGGTTGAACATATCACAAGATTCAAGTCCAAAACAACATCAACTTGTAAAATCAAGAACAAATTGAAAAATGATCAAATGAGGATGATTCCAAAACCAAAGGTAAACTCAAACAGAACATGTTCATACCATAAAAACATCTCAAGCATCACTCCATCACAAGTAAGCAAATGCACTCAAACTAGATCATGTATCAAAGTATACCTCAAGCAAACTTGTATCACAAGTAAAAATCAATAAAAAATAGCAAAGTGGCTCAATAAAATCCCCAAAAATAATCAAAGGGAATTTAACTCAGTCAAGTAACATATCCAAAAATATTGGATCAAAAAGAGTTATAGAGCTTGTCTAAAAGTGATCCACAAGTCAAGGTGTGCAAAGAAGTGTCAAGATATAGTCATGCCTAAGTCACATAAGCACAAATAAGAAAACATGCATCATATGACATTTAACAATTATGAAATTTAAGCTCAAATGATATAGATCAGAATACAACCACATTCTAAAAGATCTCACAAAAATTCCCAAGTTAAACCAATCAAACAATTAAGCAAGAGTCAAGTAAGCACCATGTATCAATATGCAAAAGAGAGGGACCAAAATGCAATATGAAAAAGTTTTAAAAATGAAACAAAAATGGTTTTATGTACTTCAGAATGTTATCTAACAAATGCAAGAAGAATGGATTGAAAATGTTTTATAGATGATGAGAAAGAAATTCTACAAGTTAAAGTGTGCAAGTGAAACAATTTAAAAAGAAAATTAAGCAATTAATTAAATCAGATGCCAAAAACAAAATAAAATGAGAAAATAAAATATGGAAAAATTTTATAAAACTAAAAGGAAGTTTCATGAATTTTTTTATGATTTTTAGATGCATAAAAATGATTTTAGAAAATAAAATGCAAAACAAACAAATAATAAAAATAAAGAAATGAAATAAACAAGGAGGGGGTCCAAACAGCAAGAAAAATGCGCTGGAATTAAAACAAGGCCCAGATGGAGGGGTGTGGAAAGCAAGCCCAATTCACTAAAGTCCAACAGCGAAAGTCAAAAGGGGCAATGGAATCAGTCAACACTCAGATGTAATACTAGCCAAAGGATCAATCCAACGCGTGAAAACATATCAAACAAAATCCACAAGATCAAAAGGAGCTAAGATCAATGGTTCAGATCAAAAGGCATACCAAAATTAACGTACACGCGCGCGCACGCAAACCCTCAGCCTATCATACATTCCCACGTGATAGGCACATGACCCATTTAATGTGATGTCCCTCTTTCCACCACACGATCAGATCAGCGTACCACATTAAATCATCAATTCAAAACTTAAACCAAATCAAAGGTTGGGAGATGAGGTACATGGTAGCACGCGTAGGATGGCATACACACAAGCTTTAAATTAAAAACAAAATAAAACAAATGTGGAAGCATGAGAGACGTTAGATCCAAGGAACGGACGGCCAGATTGCTTCTTCTCCATCAAACTCCCCTCGCCGGACTGAACACAAGCAGCCGTCGGAGCTAGGGCTCCGGCCACCCTCTCCGGTGAGCTGCAGTAAAAAATTCTCCAGAAAATGCGTATAGGTATACCAAATTGATCAGAAAAACAAGAGGATCTCAAATATCCAATCCATTTCAACAAACAGTAAACCAATAATGCAAATCGAAGAGAATAAAATATAGATCCAAAACTTTAAACTCACAATACACATAAACTACACGTCCAAACTTCAAATAAAATAGATCAGGATAATCAGTGAACATCATAGATCATAATGCACACAAGAAAACTGAGTTATGTGAGTATGAAAAATTCACCAACCTGAACCTTGTAGAACTTGAAAACCTCCAAGAAATCCCTTCAAAAACTGCAGATCCACTCCCTGGAACCTCTAGATGCAAAATAAATGCAACTAGAGCTTGAAATCGTGCTAGATCTTGAGATTTAAGTTTGAACCCTCTTGAATGGCACTTGGTGAAATCCTCAGTATGAGCTCAAAATAGCAGTTGATTCTTGCTCTATTCTCTTCACTGATCAAGAATATGAAGAGAAAACTCAAAGAAGCTCCAAGAAGAGTGAGATTCTATGAGAGGAAGTGTGAGAGCAAAAAACCAAAAATGTGCAAATGAGAGTCTCTACCCTAGCTGTGAGGGTATGAGTAAGTATATATACTCTTGATTATTCCACTGATTGAGATTAGCAAGTCATTAGAACCTTGGTTAATGAGATTTGGGTGAAATTGCAAAAATGCATTTTGTGCTACTACTCTTAAACCACACGTGTAAACCCCCTTGTGATCAGCATGATTCACCTCCAATTTACTCATGTATCACCTCTGAATTGAATTTGGGCCTTGTGCTTTCTTGGTTTGTAAGTTTTGAATCAATTTGCATTTTTGTACTTTGTGAAAATAATGAGAAATATGGCATGAAATAAATTGATTCTAAGGCCAAAAATACTCCTCTTGACTTTCATTTTGATGTTGTAATATGACATGAAGCAAAAAGATCAATTACAAGTCCAATTGTGTAAAAATGCAAATGGTGGAAAATTTGACATATAAGAAATCCATGAAAAGCACATTGCATTGTTTTGACCATAACTAGAGTTCCACAAATGATATTGAGATGTTTTAGTACTTTTTGGAAATGGGAGAGAAAGATCTTCAACTTTAATGTTGAAGGAAAATTCATTTGGAGCTTCCTTGATGATGAAAAGTCAAGTTGAATGTGGTGGAAAAATTGCCAAAAATGGAAAGTTTGTATTATAGGTCATTTTCCAAATTTAGTAACTTTTGCACAAACTCTTGATTCTTGAAGAATGGCATGAATCTTGACAATTGAAGACCATATGAGGATGTGAGACCTTGAAAACCATGAAAAGACCCTCAAAATTCCACAGTTGACTTTCTCCTTTACAGTTGACTTTTCCTCATTTCACCAGCAACTAATCCACTGAACAGTCTTCACCATGAACCATCAACCAAATCTCCATCCATGAACACTTGTGAGCATATGGAAACCATAAAAACATGCTTGAACCCCCAAGGTCTTCAAGAAACTCTCTTGAAACCAAAAACCCTAATTGGTCTCTCTGGTTAGGAGGGAGAGATCCACTTGCAATCTTTTTCCATGCTAGATCTTAAGAAGATATGATGAACCCCATGAGCCACCTTGAAGCTTGAGACTTGAGAATATGGACCAAGCCTTGATCCCATGCCCTATACTGAATGCCATGCTATGCAATCTATGACCTACTATGGAATGCAAATGAGTAAAGCATAGACCACTTTATTGAGAAAACATGAAGGTAAATTTTGAGGTATTACACATAGACAGACCAGAAGCAAACATGCTGATGAAAGAAATTCATGAAGGATCCTTTGGCACTCATGCCAATGGACACACAATGGCGAGAAAAATTCTGAGAGCAGGGTACTATTGGTTGACCATGGAATCCGACTGCTATAAGTACATGAGGAGATGTCACAAGTGTCAGATATACTCAGACAAAATCCATGTACTGCCAAAGCATCTCAAAGTTCTTTCTTCCCCATGGCCTTTTTCTATATGGGGAATCGACATGATTGGCATGATTGAACCAAAAGCTTCAAACAGACATCGGTTCATCCTAGTAGCCATTGACTACTTCACCAAGTGGGTCGAAGCAGCGTCATACGCCAATGTGACCCGACAAGTCGTGGTCCACTTTATCAAAAACAATCTCATCTGCCGTTATGGTGTTCCGAGCCAGATCATTAGTGACAATGGATCCAACTTGAACAATAAGATGATGAAGGAGTTGTGTGCAGAGTTCAAGATCGAACACCATAACTCATCTCCCTACCGACCCAAGATGAACAGGGCGGAAGAAGCGGCTAACAAGAACATCAAGAAGATTGTTCAAAAGATGGTTGTAACCTACAAAGACTGGCATGAAATGCTCCCCTTTGCTCTTCACAGTTATCGCACATCTGTCTGCACTTCAACAGGGGCAACCCCTTTCTCTCTAGTATATAGCATGGAAGCAGTGCTCCCCGTCGAAGTAGAGATCCCATCAATTCGGATATTGATGGAAGCTAAGCTAACAGAAGCTGAGTGGTGTCAAAGTCGACACGATGAACTGAATCTGATAGAAGAAAAGTGAATAACGGCTCTGTGTCACGGTCATTTGTATTAGCAAAGGATGAAGAAGGTGTTTTACAAAAGGCCCGACCCCGTGTCTTCAGAAAAGGAGACCTTGTGCTCAAGAAGATACAATCATTTCTCATTGATTCTCGGGGCAAGTGGACTCCGAATTATGACGACCCCTATGTGGTCACGAAAGCCTTCTCAGGTGGCGCCTTGAGACTTGCAACCATGGATGGAGAAGAATTCGCATATCCCACAAATGTTGATATAGTCAAGAAATACTTCGCCTAAACTAAAAAAAAAGAAAAAAAACGTCTCGGTGGATTGAAAACCCGAAAGGGCGGTCCAGGCAAAAATTAGAGACATAATCAAAAATCAACCCGGTGGATTGGAAATCCCAAAGTACAATCCAGGAAAAAGTTAGGGATTCATGGCAAGTAACTACGTCTGATCAGTTCAACTCCTCAGCAATAGTCATGCCATCAGGAAAACTCCAGTCAAGGTCATCTTTGACAGAAGCTCAAGATGTCCAGAATTCAAAGTTGGTAGAAGGATAACTGTCGTTATGTTTCAATGTAGCCCTTTTCCCTTAAATTACCATTTTCTAACTTTGTAAATACTTTATGGGATCACGCGTTTGGCTGATTTCCATCCTATCAATAAAATTTGAGCCTTAGTGCTTTGTTTGCAATTCTTATTTGTTTTAGCTTTACAGAATGACGTCTTTAACATGATTAACGATTCTTGAAATAAGACAAAAATGAATTTACTTGTCAACATTTTTTCTGCTTTTAAAATAAAGATGTCAATTTCTTTTGACTGTTGAACATCGAAAGAACATCGATCGCTTCTCCGAAAGCAATTGAACTTCAAAGTGCAGAATCAAAGTATTCCTTCTTGAACCAGTACACCTGGATGAAGGATCAGCTATGTCGGATGCGAATATTCCGTCCGACACCCCCGACAGAGTTCTTACCTCCTAAGCCCGACCAACGTGTTCCCCCGTAGGGACTACCTATCCTAAGCAAGGCAGAATTGATATCTTGAACAAATGGTACTTCTTCGTCCACCGCAGTGGCCGAGTGAAGATGGCTGGTTTATACTTGAGTGAATCGCACACTCAAAGATAACACATAGTCGCCACCAAACTTTATTTAGTCCCAAAGGACAGGGAAAATATCGATAAAACCCAAGGGCAAGAGAAACGGGAACAGGGGTCGGTTATACGAAAGAAAGGTACTAGCACCTAACGCATCCGTCGTACTCGACGGGAACCATTTCGCTTGCTTCTAGGCTTGAATGGGTTATCTATCTAAAGGCTTCTAGCTAAAAGAAAGGGAGAGAAAGGAGAAAAGGGGAAAAAGAAAAAACAGAAAGAAAGTGCTCGCGGAGGATTAGGGCCCTCGTGCCTACGTACCCTCATAGTGCAATGAGGAAATCAGAGCGTCGTAGTTCATGGAACCAGGGGACAGAAAGGAGAAAGAAGTGGAGAAGGAAAGAATGGTGGAAGTTTGCTCGCCAAGACATCGTGTCTCTTGCCTACGTATCTGACATTCGAACGAATGTAGAATTAGAGCTTCCGTAGTTCGTGGAACTAGGCAGAAAAGAAAAGAAAGGAAAGAAAGTGGTGTCAAAACCAAGAACAAAAGAGGAAGAAACCCCATTGGGGATAACAAAGAGGATTGGTGTCGAAACCAAGAAAGTGAAAATTAAAGATATAAAAAGGACTCCACTGGGGAAGAAAAGAATCAAAGAAACTGATAGGAATCAGAGGGTAAGCGACCCAGCTAGGGATCAAACAAAAGGGATGGTGTCAAAACCAAGAGAATAAGGAAACTCGGTATATTAACTGGCGGGCAGTGGTTAACCAAAGAGAGAGAGATTTAGAAACTCTGTGGGGAAAAGGAGTTGGTGGCAACAGCCAGACTGTGATGAACAAAAAGAAAGAGAAAGAGTACTGAACCAAGAGAAGGTGTTAGACTCTGAGGGGACATCGGTATGTTAACTGATAAATAGTGGTTAATCGAGGAGAGAGAGTAAGACTCTGCAGGGATAAGGTTTTAACAGATAAACCGTGATCAACCAGAAGAGCGGGTGTAGGACCGATTGAAGGTCGTGACCCAAAAAGAATATTGGTATTGACTGAACAAACAGCACTTGACCAATGAAACAGGGTATTGGAACCAAAAGAAGGTTACTAACCCAAGGAAGCGAGTATTCGAACCAAAAAAGGTTGCTAACTGCTGGGGATTCGGTTTTAATTCGATACTGTGATTAACCGAGAAGGAAATGAATGATTAACCAAGAGAAGGTGATTAACTCAAAAGCTCAGTATTTTAACAGACGGACTATGGTTAACTGGAAAAAATGGGTGATTAACCGAAAGAAGGTGATTAACCCAAAAGGATCAGTATTTTAACAGACGGATTGTGGTTAACTGAAAAATTGGGTGATTAACCGAGAGAAGGTGATTAACCCAAGGAAACCTAGTGTATCAACAGGCGGACTGTGGTTAACTAAGAAGTGCAAATTGGTGTTTTAACTGACAGGCAGTGATTAACCAAACCAAGGGAGGAAAACCAAGAGAAGGTTGCGAACTCCGTAGGGGAGAACGGTCATAACAGGAAAACTGCGTTTAACCGAAGAAAAGGAATTTGCGATTCTTCTGGGGAATCAAAAGACAAATGATCGATCGCAAGAAGAGAATAGGGTATTGAAACAAAGGTAGTTTGCTAACCCAAGAACAATGATCTTAACCAAGAGGAAAGGTGATTGATCAAAAGAGAAATTGAAAGAGAAAAGGAGTGATCAAGGATCGACTCGACTAGGAAAAAGTACATTACCGCCTGGAGATAGAGGTGACTAAGCCAAGCACAAGGTCATTCGTCCCCTACCTGAAGTAGTCAGAATGAGAGTAGGAATTCTCCCTTCTCATTCTTTCTCTAACACACAGGATGTAATGCAGAAGTTGAAACTGACAGCACAACAGCTCCCAGTTGTATAGTGCTCCCGCGTGGTGTGAAACGAACAACGTAACAGCTTCAGTTTGTACAGTGCTCCAAGGCAAAGTGTAGTGCGAAACTCCAACTCCGCGAGGGATCCCGAAAGGGAAGATCTAAGGAGATCCTAAAGAGAGGGAATGGGAAAGATCAACTAATCAAAACATGGTTTCGATCAATTAATCAAGGGGAAATGTTACGCTAACAATTTTCCAAAGAGAATGGAAAATCATTAAATCAAAAAGGTGAGATTTAGAGATTATACAAGATTAAATTTGTTCAATCAAGAACAAACCTAATGCAAGGCAAGAAATGAAATTTAAAAATAGTACCAAATGATAATTAGTATGCATTGCAAAAACATGTTAACAAGTGATTAAATGGACTGCAAGATGTTCATGAACAAACATTTCCAAAACTGCAAATAATCGACAAATGAAAACCAATCATCGAAAATTGACAAGCATGCTTCAAACAGAAGTGAAACAACATTTAAAATACCCACAAATATCAAGCATATTGATCCATGGGAGTTAGAGGAGGGAAGCATGTGAAACACACTTGAAAATGCAAGAAAATGGCCATTCTGTTCAGTGGTAACATGTTACTACATATCTGCCAACCGGTTACTTGCTTGAAAATCAGCGTTTTTGGTGAAAATTGAACTGAGTAACCGGTTATTGCATATCTGCTAACCGGTTACTTGCTTGAAAATCAGCATTTCTGATGAAAATTGAACTGAGTAACCGGTTAGCAGATATGCTGTAACCGGTTACCACTGAGACAGTGGCAAAAATAATAGAAAAACAACTTTTCAAAAGTGATTTTCAGCACTTAATCACTTATACCAACCACCACATGCTAGATCATGAATTTGTGCATGAAAATTACACCATATGAGAGCAAATAACACAAATTACAAGCATTAATTATGGAGATTAAAGATCAAGCAATGGCATGGCAAATGAAACTAATAATGATTGAAATTACATCGTAAATGCGCGGAAATGACCGAAACAGTTAGGAAAGTAAGATCCACCAACCTACAAGGCTGAGATGTGCCTTGGTAATTATTGCAAAGTGTTCTTGATGCAGAAAATTAAAGAAAACCATAGGAAACTTCGAATTGTTGACGAAACGTGTCGAACTCGATCAAAATACAACGAAGCTCCGAAATGAGAATTTAAACCGTTGAAAGTTGCAGCAAATACTTGATATTGATCCAAATGCTACTGAAAACTCCAGAATCAAAGAGAAATAGCCAAGTGATGAAGGTTTAGCTCAAGAAAAAGCACTTTCAAGGTGAAAGTAGCTTTTCTTCAATGGTGAATCAAGAGCTTTTGTGAGGTTTTGGAAGATGAAGATGGAAAGAATGTAGAAAATTCAGAGAGAGAATGTGAGAGATTTGACAGTGAAATGGAGCAAATGGTTGAAGGTCCTTGAAAATGAGTGGACACTTGCTTATATAGATTTTAGGTTTGGAGTTTCATAGCTTTGGAATGAGGTTTGGACTTAGCTTTGGGAGGTTTGGAGTGAGGGTTGGAGTTAGTTACACCTGACTCACTGAGTCAAGGTGGTTAACTCGGTTAGTTGGGATCAACTCGGTTACAATCCCAAGGTGAGCTTTAACATCCAAAGGTGAAAATGCTTGGGAAGCAAGGAACATGGTGCACTTATTTTAGAGTGAAGCATTGGAATAAATGCACTTGGAAAGTCTTGAAATGTCTAGAGATGTCTAGAATCTTCCACACACTGCTAGAATCAAGTGGAATCAAAGACCAAAGAGAGTGCACCCCTGCTGTCCCAAAAATGCAGCAAAATCTGCAACTTTGTACAGAGTAACCGGTTACTGCATATCTGCTAACCGGTTACTTGCTTGAAAATTTGTGTTCCTGGTGAAAAATACACTAAGTAACCGGTTACTGCATATCTGCTAACCGGTTACTGCAACTCATTTTTCCCAGATTTGCTTGGAAATGATGTTGAAGTCCCGATTTTGATTTTCAACCTCTTGTCTTGATGAGTAAACATGGAAACCTTTATTTTGAGCTTGTTTTGGTGATGAAATAATCTTGAGAGGATGCAATTAATCGGGCTTAACAAACCTGAAGATCCTACAACAAGAAATACGCAGAGAAAAATGTGAATGTGTATGCTAGCGATGCGAATGCACATGCTTATGAAAAAGGGCAAAAGAAGGAGGTTAAATTTCGGGTTACGACACCGAGTATCCAGTCCTGTTCATTCACTTTGTTTGTATGTCGCGTCAGTTTTATCAGCGTATACATACATACATCATGCATTCTTGATTTACATTCATATTCATATTGCATCACTATCACTCTAGTCAGTCTTACCCCCTAGTGGTAAAAGTCCTCTTGTCACTCGAGTTATCAGTTATGTCCTTGTCAGAAAATGTTACGTCTGAACAGTCTCTCTTCCAGTTTATTTTTGGATTAGAGTTGGCCCTTGACCATTTTGATAACTTGAACCTCTGAAAGGCAATAAAACTTTTGACAAACGTCACTCTTCAACATTGAAGATGATATTTTGGCTTTCCCGGATTAAGGAAAATCCCTAGAGAAAGCCTCTTAATCAAAGCTTCGGCAATGTAGCAGTTTCTCTCTGAAAATTTGCTATCAAAAAGGTTATCAGTACCTCCAAATTGGATTACATCACATGGCATTTCTTCGAGAAGATCTCCAGGAAAAGTATGATGTAATATCCCCAAACAGGAAAGCAGTCTCTAAAGGGACTCGTTTTCCCCAGTAGAGTCGACAAATGACGTCTCTAACAGAGAAGTTTGAACACCTCTACAACTCAGACGAATGGGTTTCCCAGCAAGTCTAACATTAAAACTCTTTCTATCAAATGGCGTCTCCCAAGTAGATAACTCGACTAGAAGTTTGATGAAAACCGCTACACATAGCGTCCCTTGTCAAGAAATTTTATTGACAAAAGAAACTGAGACCAGTTCCTTGGTAGGAAACCAGGATCGAGGGGAAGTTTATATCAGAAACTGAGACTATTTCCTTGGTAGGAAACCAGGATCGAGGGGAAGTTTATATCAGAAACTAAGACCAGTTCCTTGGTAGGAAACCAGGATCGAGGGGAAGTTTATATCAGAAACTGAGACCAGTTCCTTGGTAGGAAACCAGGATCAAGGGGAAGTTTACATCAGAAACTGAGACCAGTTCCTTGGTAGGAAACTAGGATCGAGGGGAAGTTTATATCAGAAACTGAGACCAGTTCCTTGGTAGGAAACCAGGATCAAGGGGAAGTTTACATCAGAAACTAAGACCAGTTCCTTGGTAGGAAACTAGGATCGAGGGGAAGTTTATATCAGAAACTGAGACCATTTCCTTGGTAGGAAACCAGGATCGAGGGGAAGTTTGTATCAAAAATTGAGACCAGTTCCTTGGGAGAAAACCAGGATCGAGGGGAAGTTTGTATCAAAAACTGAGACCAGTTCCTTGATAGGAAACCAGGATCGAGGGGAAGTTTGTATCAAAAACTGAGACCAGTTCTTTGGTAGGAAACTAGGATCGAGGGGAATTTTATATCAGAAACTGAGACCAGTTCCTTGGTAGGAAACCAGGATCGAGGGGAAGTTTGTATCAAAAATTGAGACCAGTTCCTTGGGAGAAAACCAGGATCGAGGGGAAGTTTGTATCAAAAACTGAGACCAGTTCCTTGATAGGAAACCAGGATCAAGGGGAAGTTTGTATCAAAAAACTGAGACTAGTTCCTTGGTAGGAAACCATGATCGAGGGGAAGTTTGTATCAGAAACTGAGACCAGTTCCTTGGTAGTAAACCAGGATCGAGGGGAAGTTTGTTTCAGAAACCAATTCCAGTTCCTTGGCTGGAGACCAGGATTGAGAGGAAGTTATACCCTTTTCTAAGTATCATTTCTTAGCAAAAGAAGATGGACGAGCAAACTGCCATTCATAACCACCATCAAAATTTTGGGTATTCCGATATTTAATCCTCTTGCACCCCGAATGCCCGAATACCTTCGCCATTCACACCTTCGGGTCCAAGAAGATTAAATAGGGGCACATGCCATACCCCAAATTTTGACCACTAAGATTTCCCATCATTGTGCAAACCATCATCACAATATGGATGAACTTTCATACTCATTAGTCTCCCCAAAGATGGGTGAGCATTCACTACAGTCAAAGAATTAGGGTTTCAAGCCCTCTCAGGACACTTAGACAAAGGATCAATCAAGAAAGGACATGATCTTCAACTTGTCTAAACCTCTCAAACAACCACAAAGGATCAAGAGGACTCCTACATCAAGGATCAGGCACAAGGCTGCAACATTCCTAGTGGATCAAGCCTCAAGATCGCCAGTGTCACCAAATTAGGGTTTTGGTCGACCATGGCTTCCAGATGGAATCTTTTCCTTTGGGCATGAGCCAATGCTTCAAAGCATACCCTAAAAATACTCCATGGGACCTCATGGACCCACCATCAAGCCAATTTAGCCTCAAGGGATGCATTTATCAAAAATCGGGAATTAGGGTTTCTTGACCTAATTCACCCCTAAGTTGACTTTTGGGACAAAACATGAGCCAAGACCTCAAGACATGATTTGAGGGTCTCCAATATAAGACATTGATCCATTTGCAACAATGGATTGATCCAAGAAGCTTGATTCACAAGTTTCAATTTCATCTGGACCACAGTTAGGGTTTTGGGGAAAAAGTCAATTGTACCTTTGACTTTTGACCAAGACATGCTCCCAAACCTTGGGAAATAAGCCAAAAAACCCTATAACACCTATGGAATCCATCCATCAAGTTTGATTTAGGTCAAGGACTTGATTTCATAGAGGATCACACAGTTTGGAATTCATCTGATAAAAAGTCAACTGTACCAAAAAGTCAAACTTTGACTTTTTGATTTTTTGGTTAATTATGGTCCATTAACCCTAAAATGATGCTAATGTGTGATTGGAATCATCATTAATCAAGAAAAATCAAAGAAAGTGGGATAACTTGTAAAAGGGGTAACCATAAAAACTTAGAAATTTTCTAAGTTATGGGACAAAGTGGCTAGGGTACCAACTTCCAAGGATCATAACTTGTGATCCAAGCAACCATTTTGGCTGATCCAAAGATGGATTTGTAGCTCTCATGGCATACTTCAAAAGTGTCAACTACACCTCATTCCAATTCCTCATGAATTTTAAGTTGTGGAATGATCAAAATGGCTCAAAACACAAAAGTAACATTTTTCCAACACTTAGTGAAATTTTCACTAAGTCAGAATCTGTTTCACTTTTTTCAAAATGTAGGGCCATTTTTCACTTGGATCCAAAAAATTTCAAGACAAATTATGATCACACATGTGCTGTATCATATGAGAGCTTTCCAAAATGTCTAAGAACCCCCTGAAATTCCACTTAAGCTAAGAGTTATAACAGCTGCAACATGCCTTGCTGCAACTGTCATGGCAAGGAAGAATTTTGCACTTTTGCTCGATTTGGCAAAATTAGATAATTCTAAGCCTGGTCATCATTTTGGACACATCTGAGGATCAAATCCAAGGGGGATGATCTGATCTCCAAGCCTCCAAATTCTTTGGAACTACAAATAGCATGCCAAACCTAAAAAACCCTAAAAGGGGGACAAGACTCCAATTTTGTTTTGGAGCATTCAATGGATGCACCAAGGTGGCATGAACTGAGCTTATTCCAACTGAATGAGTCAAGGATGATCTCTGAACTAGGGAACCAAAGGCCTGTGCTCTAACCTCTAGTCAATGGCTAGAGGAGACTTAAGATTCCAAAGTGACACAATTGGCCACAGACCTGTACCAGTTGCCATTCCCTATTTCTTGCAAAACAAACTTGCTCTACTATAAATAAAGCTCATTTGTGATCAGTTTAAGTACACCAAAGGCCTACAACACTTGCCTTTCTCACTGTAAAAAATGCCTTTCTTAGCAAGTCACTATCGAATTTTTCAGTAGAGAGCAATTCCACTCAAACCAATTGCTCTAACACCTCATAAACATCATATGTGAGCTGATCAAACAATAAACACACAACTGTAACACTGATTTCTCAGAATCACCAGCTAGTTGCTCAAGTTTTCAACCAAGTTGCAGTTATGATTCCATGAAGTGATCCAGCCATTTCCAATCAAGTCCAAGCATTCAAACACACTCCAAATGGTGTAGGGAAGCTGTTCAGATCATCACAACTCATCTGTAATGCCTCCAACTCAAAAATCACATTCCTCTTGCTGTCACGACCTTCAAGTAAGCCTAAACTTGGTAATCTCTTAATCTATGCATATTTTCTCGCACAATACTTTTGCCAAATGTTCATAATCATGCATAGAATGTTTCCCCTCAATTAATTACTTTGTTTGAATCATGTATCAAAATTCTCAGCCTTCATGCAAATTTTAGGGTTCTTGAGGTTTTGTCTTGATTTCTTATTCCATGCTTAAAATAAATGAAATTAAAGACCATAGACATGATCGTGAGGTGAAAACGAGCAGATTGATATGTGGATTGTGTGATTTCATTAAGTATTCAGTGAGATTGGAGAGAAAATGCAAATCAGGCCAAACCCAGAACTCGCGCGTGTTCTTGGTGTGTTCTTGGCGCCTTTTTTGAAAATTCAAATATTTGAATTTTTGTGATTTTATTTAATTGATTCAAAAATTAATTTCTCCCTGAGTTTTAATGATTTTGAGTTGATTCTTTTTTCAATAATTCACAAAAATGTTAAAATATTTTATTTTGCCAAAAATTCCCAAAAATATTATTTATTTCATGTACTTGATATTTTTGAAAAAAATTAATCTTTTATTTGTTTTTTAACATTTAAAATATTTTTTCCTCCTTGATTTTCCAAATTTAATTGGTTTCCAATCATTTTGTGGATAAAAACATGATTTTTGAAACATTGATCCAAGATCACCACTCATTTTTCACATGTTTTCAATACTTTTTATTAATTTTTTAACAAAATTAATTCCATTTCTAACAAAATTAGGGTTTTGATTAATTCCACCCTCACAAATCTTTTTCAAACACTCATGGGCCTCTAATAGAGTGTAAGACCCAACTCCCTTTGTACATAAATAACTTTTTGGGCCTCAGTCATTGTATAAGTCCCTCTGTATATTTTCAAAAGTTCGGCGCGATCGTCGCCTTTCTTAAAAACATCCTTGGGCCTCTCCCTGAGTTGTAAGCCCCATCTCTTGTACAAAAATAAACTTTGGGCCTCTAATAGAGTGTAAGACCCATACCCTTTGTAAATACACCACTTTTTGGGCCTCAGACATTGTATAAGTCCCACTGTATTTTCAAAAACCTCGGTGCGATCGCCGTTTTCAAACAAATCATCTGGGCCTACCCTTTGTGTTGTAAGTCCCATTTCTTCTCTTTAAACAAACTTTAGGCCTCTAATAGAGTGTAAGACCCAACCCTTTTGTAAATAAACTCTTTTGGGCCTCACTTATTGGATAAGTCCCCCTGTACAGTTCTCAAAACAACGGCGCGATCGTCGCCTTTTAAAATCACTTGGGCCTCTCCTTGAGCTATAAGCCCCAACAATCTTTTCAAAGCACTTTCTCCTTTGATTTTGAATTCAAATATATAGTTGTCATCAAAACTTTCTTTAATTTATTTGTTGAACAACTAACGAAACAGCATGGAAACTCTACAACGGGTAAGTGTTTATCTGCTTTCATACATATAACTGTATTGTGGGGCTGCTTCACTATAAGTCTTCTTTCACATCCTTTTACATACTTGTCATATATCAACTGTATATATACTAGTATAGTTATTTAGAGTTTTCCCCGGCAATTAGGTCTAGAACTAAGTAAAACCCTGTTGGTCACTCTTAAATACAAACAAAACTAGATCCCCATAGGATTACCAGATACAGTCTTCCCTCCTCTCGGGGTTAAACAATATGGAACAAAGAGAAAGGCAGTATTCTCGGTAAACCTTTTCTCAGACTGTCACCCGTAGAAATTGTCAAAAAAATTCTACTCCTCGGAGTTGATCTATTCTCCTTGAATAGCATCTCCTGGGTTTCTTCCAAACCCTCGAACTTTCCTAGAATGATCTGTTCTTTGTGAATTGCATTTCTTGAACTTCTCTTGGTTTGGGGACACACAGGCTTCCTAAAAGCATCCCCGCCTCCTCTTGGGCTTTGTACAAGAACCCTTCGGCTTCTTAGAAGTTCCCATGCCATCTCTTGGGCTTAATACAAGGACCCTGAAGACCTCTTAAAGGTATAGGACAAAACTTAGTCATCCGTCGTTAGAGTTATCTTTCTAAAAAGAGTCAACACTCTCAGACCAATTTTAGGGTTGATACTCATCCCTTAAACGAGTCGGCCTCCTCTTGGGCGTGATACAAAAGATAAAACTCTACCAATAGACTTGGATAGTCTAAACATCCTTGAGTCTCAAAGACATTCTCAAGTTCCCTCCAAAACATAGGAGAAACCCCAGATTCTGGATTAATCTCCAGCAAGAGTTAAAACTTGTGGGTTCTATAACCCCGTCTTTTTCCCGAATTTCCCCAACTAGGGTCGGTTTACCATCAGGATAACACTATCTCAAATCAGAGCCTCGAGGTTTCTGATCTATCGACTCTTCGGTATTCCCCTGCAAGAGTTGATTCCCCATTTGGACCTGCCTCGGGATCTCAAGAATCCCCAGCAGAAGTTAGCCTCCTCTTAGGATTCGTATAAGGACCCTTTCCTCAGCATACTCAGCCTCCTCTTGGGCTTTGTACAATGATTCTCCCCAGCAGAGCTAACTTTTTCAGACTCTCTTGTTGAGTCGATCAATTACTTTCCAGACTCTCTTGTTGAGTCAGACTCTCTTGTTGAGTTAATCACCGTCTCAGACTCTCTTGTTGAGTCAATCACCTTTGAGCACTCTCTTGATTGAGTCATCCCTTTTAGCCTCAATCTCGGGCTTTGTACGAGACAGATAAAAACCATTCTCTTGTTGAGACAGTCTTTTCCAGCTTCCTTTTAAGCTTGGTATAAAGATTTCCCTAGTAGAGATAGCCTCCTTTTAGGCTTTGTATAATGATTTACCCTAGCAAAGTTAGCCTACTCTTAGGCTTTCTCCGGCTTGTTCAGCCGCCATCCTGGGCTTCGTACAAGAGAGTGCTTTTATCTGTCTTGTACGAAGCCCAGGATGGTGGCTGAACAAGCCGAAGAAAGCCTAAGAGTGCTTTTATCTATTTTAAGCACTCTATTTTGTTAAGACACTTAAAATATCCGCAGTTGAGTCAATTAAATTTCTCAGTTTTAGCCTCTATCTTGGGCTTTATACAAGACACACACAAAACTCCTCGGCGGAATCAAAATCCCTTTTAGCCTCAATCTTGGGCTTTGTACAAGACAGAAAGAACATTTTCCCCCCTAAAAGTCAAACTTTTAGCCTCCTCTTAGGCTTTGTATAAGGACTTCCCCAGTGAAGTCAATCAACCTCTTAGCTTCAACCTTGGGCTTCGATCAAGGCACACAAAAATCAACAATTCCCCTTTAGAGATGACAAATTCTCTCTCAGTCAAAACCTTTAGACTCTGTCTTGGGCTTTGAACGAGACACCAAAACATCTTTTTCCTCCCTTAGAATAGGAGGAACTACGATTGCTCTGATTTCCTTGTTTCATTTAAACAGGAATACGTAGGCATAAGATTGCAAAAAAACTTAGCGAGCACACTAATCAAAAACTCTAGGTCCCGTACCTTCATACATCAATCAGAAAAAAATCAGGTCTAGCATCTACCCAAAAGCCTCATGAACAGTCAAGACACTCTATTCTTAACAAAATAACCTAAGAGAGACCCACTATCTTAATAACATCTGTAAACCAACAGTCATCTGTTTAAACTTAGTATGCAATCAGGTTTAATTGGAGACATCTATTTCCCTTCCTTTTACAGGATAAAAAATGAATCAAACTGGAGCACCCAAAGCGATAGTGATTTGAAACCACAAAAACTGCGCTACAATAATCTATCCCTTCTTATTGACTGTAACCTTGTGCAACTAGTTGTGCCTTGTTTCTGACAACCTCACCCTTTTCATTGAGCTTGTTTCTGAACACCCATTTAGTTCCAATTACATGGACACCTTTATGCTTTGGAACAAGATCCCATACATCGTTCTTTGAAAACTGATTAAGTTCTTCTTCCATTGCCAGAACCCAGTCCTTGTGCAGAAGAGCTTCATCAACGGACGTTGGCTCAATTAGAGACACCAATCCCAGAAGCATTTCTTTAGAAGGTTTGAAAGTTGATCTGGTTTTGATGGGAGCATCCTTGCATCCCAGAATTAGTTCTTTAGGGTGTGAAGTTGAGATTCTACTTTTCTTTTGTTGTGGAGTATCAGAAGATACATCAATAATGTCGGAAGTAGTAACTTCTGGAGCTTTGACTTCTTCTCCCTTTTCTTTAGGTTCTGAAAAGCTGATTTCCAAATCTGCAAACTTTTCAACTAGCTTTGACTTTTCAGGGTCAAGCTTATCATCGAATCTGACATGAATTGATTCTTCCATAATCCGTGATTCTGTGTTATAAACTTTGTAGCCTCTTGAGTGTTCAGAGTATCCTAACAACAGACACTTCTGTGCTTTGGGGTCAAACTTGCCAAGATTTTCTTCAGTGTTCATCATAAAACAAATACATCCAAAAGGATGAAAATAAGAAATGTTGGGAATTTTATTCTTCCATAATTAATAAGGAGTTTTACTCAAAATAGGTCTTATGGAAATTCTATTTTGAATATAACATGCTGTGTTAACTGCCTCTGCCCAGAAGTGCTTAGCCATGTCAGTTTCTTGGATCATGGTGCGAGCCATTTCTTGTAAAGTCCTATTCTTTCTTTCTACAACTCCATTTTGTTGTGGAGTTCTATGACAGAAAAAATCATGAAATATCCCATGCGAATCAATTTTTTTTTCAAAATCTTTGTTTTCAAATTCTCCACCATGATCACTTCTGACTTTGACGATTTTGCAATTCTTTTTATTTTGCACTTGGGTGCAGGAGGAAGCAAACACAGAATGTGACTCATCCTTATGCCTTAAGAATTTTACCCATGTCCAACGACTGTAATCATCAACGATGACTAGTCTATATTTCTTACCATTAAGAGAAGCAGTTTTCACTGGTCCAAATAGATCAATGTGAAGAAGTTCTAATGGTCTAGAGGTAGAAACAATGTTCTTTGCTTTAAAAGAAGTTTTTGAAAACTTGCCTTTCTGACATGCTTCACAAAGAGCATCTGAATAGTACTTCAGATTTGGTAAACCTCTGACAAGTCCTAGCTTATTCAGCTGAGAGATTCTTCTCAAGCTAACATGACTCAGACGTCTGTGCCAGACCCATTGCTCTTCATTGGCAGACAGAAGACACTTTACATTCTAATGTTTTAAATCTGATAATTTAATTTTGTAAGTATTGTTCTTCCTCTTACCATTGAACAGAACAGATCCATCCTTTTGACTAACAGCCTTACAAGACGTTTGATTGAAAATAACATCATAACCATTGTCACTAAGTTGTCTAATTGACAACAGATTATGCATTAGACCTTCAACTAAAAGAACATTATTAATAGAAGGAAGTTTACCATTACCAATAGTTCCGGAGCCAATGATTCTTCCCTTCAGGTTTCCTCCGAAACCGACGACACCTCTAGGATTAAGTTCCAAATCTTGGAACATATGCCTTTCTCCCGTCATGTGTCGCGAGCATCCACTGTCCAGGTACTATGACTGGTGTTTTAGTGGTGCCATCAAGGATATTTGTAATATAAATTATCTTATTCTTAGGTACCCATTTTGTGGGTCCTTTCATATTAGTCTTTCCAGAGGTTCTGACACCTTTGGATTTTCGTGCAGCAGGATAATAGTGTGGAATTTGTGCATGATATTTAAGCTTAGAATTTGTGCATGATATTGATGGTCCTGAATATCCCAGACCTCTACTTCCATTTCTGCTAACTCCATAGATCATTGAAGCAATTTTTCTTCTATCTATGCTTTTAGCAAGGAAGAGCTGAAAAGCTCTATCATATCTGACCACTTCATTAGTGCCAGTTATGTCAGAAGTGATCTCTTCTTCTAACTTAGAGACTTTACTTTTTAAAGCAGCATTCAATTTTTCTAAAAAGAATGATTTTTCGTTTAATTCAAAAATAGTTTGCTTGCTCTTAGTAAGGTCCTCGAAAAGAACCAAAAAAGTCTTTTTCAGAATTTTGTGTTTTCTTAGAAGAAGTTGATACCTTTTCATAAGTTCAGATAATCCTATTTCAAGTTCAGAACAAGATAAGGAAGAAAGTACCTCTCTGTCATCATCAGAGTCTGATTCTTCATCAAGTATCAATTCTCCTTCTGATAAGGCTTCGTTCGTGCTGGTCTTGGCCATGAATGCCATGTTGGCATGTTCTCCATCAGAATCTTCTTCTGACTCTGAATCATCCCATGTTGCCATAAGACCCTTTTTAGCTTTCTTAGGTCTTCCATCTTTCTTGAAATTTGGACAATCATTCTTGATATGTCCATGCTCCTTGCATTCAAAACATGTAACTTCTTTTCCATAAGCTTTCTTTTGACCATATGTAGACTCAGATCTACCTTTAGTTCTTCTTGGTCCTTTGAACTTATTCTTTCTGTATTTCCACAGTTGGCTTATCTTCCTTGATATGAGAGATAGTTCATCTTCGTCTGAATCTTCTTTAGATTCTTCTGATTCTTCCTCTGCTTGATAAGCCTTTTCTTCTCAGACTTAGCCTTTAGAGCAATAGATTTACCTTTCTTCTGAGGTTCATCTTCATGAAGTTCTATTTCATGACTCCTTAAAGAACTAATTAGTTCCTCAAGACTTATGTTATTCAAATCCTTTGCTAATTTCAAAGCAGTTACCATTGGTCTCCATTTGACAGGCAGACTTTTGATAATCTTCTTGACATGATCAGCAGTAGAGTAACCTTTGTCCAGAACTCTGAGTCTTGCAACAAGCATTTGGAATCTTGAAAACATAGTTTCCACAGACTCATCATCTTCCATTCTGAAGACTTCATATTTCTGGATTAGGGCAAGAGCCTTTGTCTCCTTGACTTGAGCGTTGCCTTCATGAGTCATTCGGAGAGAGTCAAAAATAGACTTTGCAGTCTCTTTGTTTGTAATCTTTTCATATTCCGTATATTAAATTGCATTTAACAGAATCGTTCTTGCTCTGTGATGATTCTTGTAGACCTTCTTTTGAGCATCTGTTAATGCGCTTCTGACAATCTTTTTGCCTTTAGAGTCTACTGGGTAACTGTAGCCATTAACTACCAGATCCCATAGATCTAAGTCAAAAGCCAGAAAATAACTCTCAATTCTATCTTTCCAATAGTCAAATTTTTCGCCATCAAAGATAGGAGGTTTTGCATTATATGAATCTCTTTCAGAAGTGGCAGCAGCAGCTTCAGGTGCAGCCATTGTTTTTCACACTTGGATCGGTACTGAACACTGTTAAGTGATTGATAAAAATTCAACCTTTTTATCACCTCAGAACCGGAGCTCTGATGCCAATTGAAGGTGTGAAAAATACAAGAAAGGGGGGTTTGAATTGGTTTTTCAAAATAAAATCTTTTCTTTATAAATTAATCCCCTTAACAACACTTTCACTTATGAGTAATAATCGTAATAAATCTAGAAAGAGATTACACAGTATGTTTATACTAGTTCACCTGAGAAATCCTCAAGCTAATCTAGTCCACCCGCCAAGGTGATTTTGCCTCTCTCAATCGAGGTCTTAATCCACTAATCAATCAGATTAATACAATGTACAAGCCAAAATGTTGGTGACTAACATCAACCTCTATGACTCTCAAGTCCTATACTTTTCAAGAAATCCAACCTTACCGGTCTTTCTCAAGGACAACCTCTAAGACAACACGTCTTAGATTTCTCAAGAAATCCAACCTTACCGGTATTTCTTAAGGAACCCAAACCTAAGTTTGAAAGAGTTTCGTTTATAGAATAATGCTTCTTATACAAGCTGAGATGTAAACAGTTTTTCAGATTTAAATGACTTAAGAAAGATATTAGTAAGAGATTATTTTTGCAGTGAGCTTTTGTGTGTCTTTCTTCAAGTCTTCATGTCTTCATGTCTTTATATAGCCGTGTAAAATATGACCATTGAAGAGTAATCATAGCGATTTTAGACTGACGGCGGCTTGATAGAGAAGTGGGGACAGATAATACTTTTGTGTCATGTCTTGTCAATATATCTTCGTTTGTACTGTTGTACAATTGTACTTTGTTGCTTAGTCTTCTTATCTTCTTAACTTCAGAGGCCTCTGAGAGCATGAGTAAGAAGGGAAAACATAGCTTGGTTCTTAAGATCTTCAAGTCTTGGAGTCCTCAGAACTGTGTCTTTAGAGTCTTCAGCACTTGGTCTTCAGAACTCTTTATCTAGGGAGCGTAAGTCTTCAATATCTGAACTTTGCTCATCAGAACCTCTGTCTTGAGATCTTCAGAACTTGTTCCCTTTAGTCATTATATCAGAGTCTTGCAATCTTCAGATTCTCCTCAAGCAATTACTGCTATTTAGCAGATCAAGTGTAGCGCATAGGTGAAAATATTCTCTTCTAACAACTTAGCCACGCTATTTATCGGAAGCAGAACCTGTTTGTTAATTTCTCAAAAATAACAAACATTAGATTCACAAAATTGTTCATACAAACATACTTGTTTGACATCATCAAAACTTAGAGGCATTATTGCAGAACAAAATCTTGTTCTCACATAGGAGAGGCATAATGGGTTCATACACGGTTCGACCAACTGAACCTCATAGAAGAAAAGCACATAATCACACTATGTCATGGTTAACTATACTAACAGAGGCTGAAGAAAGATTTCGACAAGAAGGTTTGTACATAAGAGTTCAAGTAAGTGTTAGACGACTGGTTTCAAACTAGAGGGGGTGAATAGATCACAAACTAAAAATAAAACTTGTGACAAAAATGGTTTTCAAATTTTTTATGGCACAACGGAAACAATCTGAATCGAATCGTCTGACCGAATCTCTATCGAAAAGCTCAGATATGCGTAAAGGTACACAAACGCATGAAAATGAACTCAAATTGTCCAAAAAAAATCAATCACAAACAATTGAATGCAAAGGTACACGTAGATCTTATTCCCAATAAGGCAATTTATCGAACACTTTGTGTGGAATCGATATCGTTTGGAAATTTGCTTTGTTCTGTTGATCTAAAAACCAATCACAATCAAAGGGATTGTGAATGTAATAAAAAATTAATTTCCAAATTAATTGATCAAACAACAATGAATTCAACAATTTGCTAACAAAAAAAATTAAAAGAGAGAGAGAAAGAGAGAAAGAGAGAGAGAGAGAGAGAGAGAGAGAGAGAGAGAGAGAGAGAGAAAGAGAGAGAGAGAGGCACAAGGGTTTGTTTAGGTAGTTCCCTAATCAGTCTCACTATGGGTACGTCTACCCTTAATTCGAACTAGAATTAAGATAGTTGCAATTAACTTTACTTTTCAAAAAGTGTATAGACAAGAGATGAAGAACTATAACCATACAAACCCTAGGTTTGTTGTTGGTTCTACCACCTCAACAACCCTTGACCAAAGATTGATCAAGTCACCAACAATGTTGCTTCAATTCACCTGTTCTTTCTACTTCCTTGCAAGGCACCCCTTATCCCAAGGCTTTCACCCGACTGAGTTAATTTTAAGCACACACTTGTTGAATTCCATGATTTACCAAGATGATCTACCGTCTCACGCTACTTCCTTGCAAGGCACCCCTTGTCCCCAAGGCTTTCATTCGATCAGATCTGAATTACATAGTCTTGTCCAAAACCTTCAAATCCTTAATGATCTTGAAGGAAAAATCCAGCTCGGTTTTCTTATTTAACACCCACAAAGAACTCAAACCAATATTCTTAGTACAACAACCTAATTGGACATTATCAACTCTAATCTAGATGGTCACCCAATCAAAAAATGATTATGTGTAGTTTGATTCTGTGTATGCATACAATCAACATGCAACAATAAAAGCTTATAAAATATAAGGAAAATGGAACAATATTACCTCGCTTATACATTGATGAAGGATTTACTCTTAAGCAAAAGAACTTCCAAGGAAAGTTAGAGAAAAAGTGTATAAAGTGCATGTAACAATTCATATTTAGGCAATATTTGAGATATCAAGTATCCCCAATTCCATTCGAATGTTGAAAAATGGTTCGGTCGCAAGAGGTTTTGTAAAGATATTCGTAAGTTGATTTTTTCTATCAACATGCTCAAATACGACGTCTCCTTTTTCAACATGATCACGTAGGAAGTGGTGACGAATCTTAATATGCTTAGTACGAGAATGTAACACTGCATTTTTGGTTAGATTAATAGCACTAGTGTTTTTGCACATAGTAGGAATACGTTGTAGTTTTATATCAAAATCAAGTAGTTGTTGTTTAAGCCACAAAATTTGAGCACAACAACTATCGGCCGCTACGTATTCCACCTTGGCAGTTGACAAAGCAACATAAACTTATTTTTTTCAATGCCAACTTACTAAGGCATTTGAAAACATGTGGCAAGTCCCACTAGTACTTTTCCTATCCGATTTACAATCGGAAAAATTATAATCGGTATAACCAACCAAATTACAATCGTTTCCCTTAGAATACCACAACTCATACATAGAAGTACCATGAAGATACCTAAGAATGTATTTTACGCCCATTAAGTGAGATTCCTTAGGAGCCGATTGATAACGAGCGCACATACAAACGCTAAACATAATATCTGACCTAGATGCAGTAAGATATAGAAGAGAACCAATTACACCTCTATATTTCTTCACATCTACATCCTTAACATTTTCATTCTTTTCCAAGTTTCCATTAGTGGCCATATGAGTGTTAATGGATTTTGCATCTTCCATGCCAAATCTCTTTAGCAAGTATTTGCAATATTTGGTTTCACACACAAATGTACCTTTATTGAGTTGTTTGATTTAAATTCCAAGGAAGAAATTTAACTCCCCCATAAGGCTCATCTCAAACTCACCCTGCATAAGCTTAGAAAACTCCTCAACAAGTGGCATGTTAGTGGATCCAAAAATAATATCATCGACAAACACTTGAACTAGAAGAGTATGCTTTCCTTGGCACTTAATGAAAAGCGTAGTATCTACTTTTCCCATAGAGTATCCTTGATTGATTAAAAATTTACTTAGTCGCTCATACCAAGCCCGAGGGGCTTGTTAGACACCATACAAAGCTCTTTTGAGTTTGTAAACATGATTTGGATACTCATGACTTTCAAAATTGGGTGGTTGAGCTACATACACTTCCTCATTAATATAGCCATTTAGGAACGCACTTTTCACGTCCATTTGAAATAACTTGAATTCTTTGGCACAAGCATAGGCTAGAAGAAGGCGTATAGCCTCAAAGTGAGTAGCCAGAGCATAATTCTCCTAATAGTCAATGCCCTCCTCATGGTTATAACCTTGAGCAATTATCCGGGTTTTATTGCGGGTTATCACTCCATTTTTGTCAAGCTTGTTTCTAAAAACCTATCAGGTGCCAATTACTTGATGATTTTTAGGACGAGGGACAAGGTCCCAAACTTCATTCCTTTTAATTTGGTTTAGTTCATATTGCATGGGCATAAGCCAATGCTTATTAAGTAATGCATCTTTAGCATTTTTAGGTTCGACTTGAGAAACAAACGCAAAGTTATAAAAAAATTACTTATCTTGGAGCGTGTTGTCCCTAAGTATGTTGTTGATAGGATGATCTTTGGATGTTTACCAAGCCAAAGGTAGATCTTCTACTGCAGCTGGACTTTCAACCTTCTCCTTTTCACGATCATTATCTTCTTCCTTCTCATGTTCCACCGCTTTAGGTTGATCAATTCCTTGTTTAGTTCCATTGAGAATTTCTTGTGAAGATACACCTACATCATGAAAAGAAACACCTTCCCAACATGTTTCAGGTAAGACTCGTCCAAATTAACATGTACTGACTCTTCAACAATAAGTAATATTTTGTTATAAACCCTATACACTTTACTAGATTGTGATTATCCGAGGAAGATACCCTCATCGGCTTTCACATCAAATTTTCCAAGATTGTCCTTTCCATTGTTCAAAGTCTAGCATTTACATCCGAAAACGTGTAGATGAGAAACATTAGGTTTTGTACTCCTAAGTAATTCATAGGGAGTTTTGTCTAAAATAAGATGTATTAGAATCCTATTCAAGACATAACAAGTCATGTTAATGGCATCTACCCAGAGATACTTTGGTAGATTACCTTCATTAAGCATAGTCTCGCTAACTCCTTTAAAACATGATTTTTACTCCATAACACCATTTTTTTGTGGAGTTCTAGGAGCGGAGAAGTTATCCTCAATGCCATGTTTATCACAATACTTCTCAAAGAGGAGGTTTTTAAATTCTCTTCCATGATCACTTTGGATGGAAATAATTTTCAAATTCATCTTATTTTGGAACAATCTTGCAAATTGTTTAAATGCCTGATAGGTCTCATCTTCAATAGAAAAAACACACCCCAACAAAATTTTGAGTAATCATCTACACTCACAAAGCCATAATATTTTCCACCTATGCTTTTGGTCCTTGAGGGACCAAAGAGGTTCATATGAATAAGCTCAATAGGTCTCGAAGTAGAAACAATGTTTTTTGATTTAAAAAAGATTCTCGTTTGCTACCTCATTTGACACGCTTCACATAGATGGTCTTTTGTGAACTTCATTTTTGGTCTACAAATTACTAAATCTTTTTAGGTTACTTTGTTTAGTAAGTCAAAGTTTATATGAGCTAAGCGTTTATGCCATAACCAAGATTTTTCACTCATGATAGCTAGACACTTAGTTCCAACCAAGGATACATGATCTAAGTTAAGCATATAAGTGTTATTAACCCTCAAGCCTTTAAACATACATTCCTTATTTTCATCATGTACAAATAAGCAACAAGTATTTGTAAAAGTAACTTTTAAACCCTTGTCACAAAGTTGACTAATGCTAAGAAGGTTATGTTTAAGATCATCAACTAACATAACATCGAAGATAGTATTAAATAAGGGATTAACTACACTACCTTTTCCAAGTATTTATCCCTTGTTGTTGTCTCCATAAGTGACCAACGCCTTTTTCTTTGCACAAAGTCAATGAAAAGAGATATGTCACCTGTCATGTGCCTTGAGCATCCACTATCAAGATACCATATCTTGTCCGTAGAGTCATTGTCATACCCCAAATTTTGACCACTAAGATTCCCATCATTGTGAAAATCATCATCACAATATGGATGAACCATTAGTCTCCCCAAAGATGGGTGAGCATCCAATACAATCAAAAATTAGGGTTTCAAGCCCTCTCAGAGCTCTTAGACAAAGGATCAATCAAGGAATGACATGATCTTCAACTTGTCTAAACCTCTCCAATATCTACAATGGATCAAGAGGACTCTCACTTCAAGGATTAAGCACAAGGCTGCTCCTTTTTAAGTGGATCAAGCCTCAAGATCACCAGTGTCACCAAATTAGGGTTTTGGTCGACCAGGGCCTCCAGATGGAAACTATCCTCTGGGCATGAGCCAATGCTTCAAGGCATAACCTATGATGCTCCAAGGGACATCATAAACCCAATCACCAAGTCAATTTAGCCTCAGGGGATGCATACATAAAAAATCAGGAATTAGGGTTTCTTGACCTAATTCACCCCTAAGTTGACTTTTGGGACAAATCATGAGCCAAGACCTCAAGGGAGGATTTGAGGGTCTCTAACACACTACATTGATCCATTTACAACAATGGATTAATCCAAGAAGCTTGAGCAACAAGTTTCAATTACATCTAAACCACAGTTAGGCTTTCGCGAGAAAAGTCAACTGTAGCTTTGACTTTTGACCAGGACATGCTCGCAACCCCTAGGACATGATTCAACACACCCTATAACACCTATGAAATCAATCCATCAAGTTTGATTTAGGTCAAGGACTTGATTTCATAGAGGATCGCACAGTTTGGAATTCATCTGACAAAAAGTCAACTGTGCACAAAAGTCAAACTTTGACTTTTTGAGATTTTTCACAAAAATGGTTTTTTAACCCTAAAATGAAGTTAAGGTATGATTTGAATCATCATTCATCAAGAAAAATCAAGAAAAGTGGGATAACTTATAGAAGGGGTAACCATAAAAACTTTGAAAATTTTCTAAGTTATGAACAAAGTGGCAAGGGTACCAACTTTGGAAGATCATAACTCCTAAACTGTAACACCCCCAATCTATACCCCCAAATAATAAAGCGGTAACAAAAATTCAAAATTTCATCAGAGTATATTTAAAACATTCACGGCATAGACCGAGGGGTTACATCAATTTGAAACAAATACACATAAACCTGCTCATAAAGATATGCAACATTCTCAGGTAGCAAATAACAAAGGAACTTAGTTCCTAACACCCACAATTCAGGTACAGAATAAAATCAGAAAATATGTACTGCATCTCATATATATACATCATACAAAGTGTATCTGTCATATACAAAGCCACCCAAGTACAATCCAAAACATGTGTATACATAATACAAATAATCACACTCGATCACCCCGACTACCCGGTGTCACATATCAGAGCCGACCGACAAAAGAATGAAGACCTAAGCTTCACAAAAAGACCTCCAGCAATCTAATCTGCAATGCCTCATAGAGCATTATAAAACAGCAGAAGGGTGAGAAAAATAATCATAATATAATTGCATATAATTATATAATAACACAAAATTACACACGTAAAATATTCTCACCACAACGTACAACAGAATCCAAACACAACACAACACAATACTTATCTCATTTATCCTTCACTAATGCATATCAATCATACACAATACAATTATCACCAACATCAATATATATATATATATATATCTTAACTCATCATTTCCAATCACAATTCCACACAAAATCAATCCATTCATGATTTATGCAAATGCACAGAGACCGACACAACGACTCTATGCAATGCATATGCGGTACCATCCATCCATCAATCTCAACACTAGTTCACTCAGGAACTATTGGAACCATCGCTCGTTGCTTAATGTAACTCCCCGTCGGGCATACGATGTTCCCCGTCGCTCACACCTCTTGGTATAAGGCACATGACGTTTATGGATCGCTCACACCTCTTTGTATAAGGCACACGATCGTCTATAATCATCGCTCACACCTCTTTGTATAAGGCACACGATGTTATAGCGGATTCCCTCTGGAATCGATTCGTCTCTCATACCCACTAGGGCACACGACATCACAAGAATGCATATTATGATGCTTGGCATACAATGACTCATGACATTCAAATGCACACATATATGCAATCATCTCAATCAACGAAATCATGCATATATCGTCAACTACCACACATTGCATTTTCTCGCCCTTAGGCCACAAATCATCTTCACAACATCTAAACGTATGCATTTATATCATATAATCCGCACACAAGTCATACAACATATATCTCAAGCATGTTGCATAATAACACCTCAAATACACACAATTAAAACGGTAAAAGTCGACACGCAACACATTTCCAGATTCCCGACATAATTAAATCGGCCAACAATCTCAAAACCATTACAATAATAAAGAAAATTCCACAAGCTTTCTAACGCATTAAACCACGCCTCAAACTGACTCACAGATCAAAAGTTATAAAGAAAACAAATTGGGAAAAGCTGTCATGTTCGCAGTGCGAAGCTTCTAGCGAGTCATTCGCTTCTTCATTCGCAGTGTGAATGTCCCAACGAACAGTGGCAGAAGCAAAATAGCCTAGAAAATTCCTAACATTCGCAGTGCGAACACCCAGCAAACATTCGCTGTCCCATTCGCAGTGCGAATCCCCCAGCGAACCGTGGCAGAAGCAAAAATAACACAACGTTCGCAGTGCGAACCTCACGCAAACGCTCGCTACCCCATTCGATGGCATTCGCAGTGTGAACCTGTGAAACCATAAAAATCCCAGCAGCGCTATTTCACAACCCAAAATCATATTTTCTCCACCAAAACATTTCCAAACCTACACATAGCAATCAAAACATAACCCAAGCATGGTAGCTAGTATTCTACAGTATTTACACCGATTTTCAACCGCGAAAACATCGATTTCTCATCATTTTTCCCATTTCCAACCTAGAATCAGAGGCTATGGAAAGACAAGAAAATATGCAAACATACACATACATAATCATACACAAGCATAAGATAATCGAGTTTCACACCCTTACCCGATTAAATCGTGTTTAGAAAGTCGGTTGTATAGTATTCTTCTTTCCCAAGTTTCTCTCTTTTTTTTCTCTTCTTCTTTCTCTCTACTTTTCTTCTTCTCTTTTCCTTTCCTTTCTATTTTTCTCTCTTTCTATTTCTATTTCTATGAAAAAATATAATATCTACCCGACAAAAGACCAAAATACCCCTACACTCAAATATCTCACAAACGTTCCCAAAACGCGACAAAATATAATCACGATGAAAAATAACATATTTCCAAATAAAAGTCAGAAATAAAATAATATAATAATAAAATAATCAAAACGACTCAATTAAATAAAAATAACCAAAACTGGGGCGTTACAACTCTCCCCCACTTAGAAATTTTCGTCCTCGAAAATATACCTGAGACGAACAACTCTGGATACGACTCCCATATCCAACTCTCCAACTCCCAAGTCAAATTTCCCTCAGCAGCGCCTCCCCACGCTACTTTCATAAGTGCAATTTTCTTGCCTCTTAACCGCTTCAACTCGCGATCCAAAATTCTTACTGGTAATGCCTCAACCGTAAGGTTCTCCTTTACCTCTACCTCATCCATCGGAATCACATGCGACGGATCCGGAACATACTTCTGAAGCTGTGAAACATGGAATACATCATGCAAATTTGACAGATTCGACGGCAACGCCACCCTATAAGCCACAGCACCCACTCTCGCGGATATCTGGTAAAGACCAATAAACCAATAAGTAAGTTTCTTCGACTTCAACGCCCTTCCAACACTCGTTACCAACGTAACTCTCAGAAATACATGATCGCCCTCTTGAAACTCAAGATTCTTCTGCCTCCGATCATGATAACTCTTCTGTCTACTCTGAGAAGCCTTCATTTTCTCACGAATAAGCTTCACTTTGTCCGTAGTCTGCTGAATCAATTCGGGTCCAACCACCGCACTCTCACCAGATTCGTGCCAACACAACGGTGTTCGACATCTTCATCCATACAATGCTTCAAACGGTGCCATTCCAATACTAGAATGGAAACTGTTATTATACGTGAATTCAATCAACGCAAGATAACTATCCCAGGTACCACCTTGTTCCAGAACACAAGCCCGCAACAAATCTTCCAAAGACTGAATCGTTCTCTCCGTCTATCCATCCGTCTGTGGATGATAAGCCGAACTCAATCTCAATTTAGAACCCAACGCCTTCTGTAAACTTTCCCAAAATCTCGAAGTAAACCTCGGATCTCGATCAGAAACAATGCTCAACGGAACACCATGCAACTTCACAATCACACTGATGTAAATCTCAGCCAACCTTTCTAAAGAAAAACTGATGTCAATCGGAATGAAATGCACTGATTTAGTCAGTCTATCTACAACCACCCAAATAGCATTATGCCCCCTCAGTGTATTCGGCAACCCTGTCACAAAATCCATAGAAATGTTATCCCATTTCCACTCAGGAATATCCAACGGCTGCAACAAACCACTAGGCCTCTGATGTTCCACTTTCGACTTCTGACATGTCAAACATGCATACACAAACTGAGCCACATCTCTTTTCAATTCAGACCACCAGAAAATATTCTTCAAGTCTTGGTACATCTTATTCGCTCCTGGATGTATACTCAAATTACTCCGGTGTCCTTCCTCCAAAATCATCCTTTTCAACTCTGAATCATCCAGAATACAAATTCGACCTCGGAACCTCAAAACACCATTAACATCCACTTTAAAATCACTATTCACATCTTTTTCTCCAACCAACATCAAATCCACAAACTTCACATCCAGCTTCTGTTTCTCACTAACAGTCATCAGAAAATCATTAGTAACCTTTAGCATACCCAGCCTCACACTGTCGGATGTCACTTCACACACCAAGCTTAAGTCCCTAAAAGCTTCCAAAAGTTCCCATTCCTTAACCATTAAAGCGGACATATGTAATGATTTCCGACTCAACGCATCGGCTACCACATTCGCTTTACCAGGATGGTAATTCAAGCCAAAGTCGTAGTCCTTCAAAAATTCCAACCATCTCCGCTGCCTCATATTCAATTCTTTCTGATCAAACAAATATTTCAAACTTTTATGATCACTAAAGACTTTGAATCTTGCACCATAGAGTTAATGCCTCCAAATTTTCAACACAAAGACCACAACCGCTAATTCCAAATCATGAGTAGGATAATTTTTCTCATGCACTCTCAACTGCCTCGAAGCATAAGCCACGACCTTACCTTCTTGCATTAGCACCCCACCTAGACCAATCAAAGACGCATCACAATACACCACAAATGGTTCAGTAGGATTTGGCAAAATCAAAATCGGAGCTATCGTCAATCTTCTCTTCAGCTCATTAAAACTTTCCTCGCACCGAATATCCCAAATGAACGCTTGCCCTTTACAAGTCAACTGGGTCAAAGGAAGTGTTAGCTTAGAAAAACCTTCAATGAACCTTCGATAATATCCGGCCAAACCTAAAAAGCTTCGAATTTCAGTAACGGATCTCGAAGCCTCCCATTGTAGAACTGCCTCTACTTTAGATGGATCCACAGCAATACCATTAGCTGAAATTACGTGTCCAAGAAAACTCACTTCTGACAACCAGAATTCACACTTGGACAGTCTGGAAAAAAGTCTCCTTTCCTTCAAAACCTGCAAAACAATACGCAAATGCTCCGCGTGCTCCTCCCGAGACTTAGAATAAATTAAGATATCATCAATAAACACAACCACAAAACGATCCAAATGCTCGTGGAAAATACGATTCATGTACTCCATAAACACACCTAGCGCATTAGAAACCCCGAACAGCATCACAGAATATTCGTAATGACCGTACCGTGTCCTAAAAGCCGTCTTCTGAATATCTTCCTCTTTCACCCTTATCTGATGATACCCTGACCTCAAGTCAATCTTACTAAACACACAAGCACCTACCAACTGATCCATCAGATCATTAATTCTCGGAAGAGGATATTTATTCTTAATCGTCACCTTATTCAGCTGGCGATAATCAACACACAATCGCATACTTCCATCTTTCTTTTTCACCAATAAAACAGGTGCACCCCAAGGCGACACACTTGGTCTCACATACCTCTTCTCCAACAATTCATTTAATTGCTTCTTTAACTCAACCAACTCAGATGCCGACATTCGATATGGTGCCATCGATATAGGTCTAGTACCAGGAACTAGATCTATAGAAAACTCCACCTCTCTCTCTGGCGGCACATCTGAAATATCCTCAGGAAACACTTACAGAAAATCACACACAACAGGAAACACATCAAGTGAAACTTGACTATCCACAGATAATGAAGCAAACAACCCGAACAACTGAGCTTCATCTGCCAAAAGTTTCTTCAACTCTTTGGTAGATAAGAAACTCGAGTCTTCGTCTTCCTCAAGAGAAGGAAACCTTACTAGCTTATGATAACAGTCAATATGAACCCGGTTGAATTGTAACCAATTCATTCCCAAAACCACATCTAAACCCTCCAACGGCAAACACACCAAATCCATCTCAAAGTCTTTACCATAAATGGTCAAAGGACAACTTAAACAAACCAAAGAAGTAGTTACTGACCCCATTGCTGGAGTATCAATAACCATCTCACCACCCATTAAAGACAACACAAGATTCAAACGCTTCACGCACTCAGAAGAAATAAACGAATGAGTCGCTCCAGTATCAATAATAGCAACTAAAGGCGTACTATTAATAAAACAAGTACCTCTGATCAGACGGTCTGCACTTGAAGTCTGAGTCCCCGCCAAGGCAAAAACTTTCCCACCAGCTGGAGCTTGCTTCGGTTTCGGACACTTTGTACTAACATGCCAAGGTTCACCACAATTGAAACACTTCACCACGTTCCTCTTACAATTAGCTGCAATGTGTCCTAAACCTCCACAATTGGAACATTTTCTCATATCTTTCCTGCATTCAAACTGACGATGCCCTAGGTCACCACACCTATAACATCTCATAGGATTAGACATTCCTCCCCCACTTGGCCTTTTCTCGGAATTCCCCCTTTGTTTACCCTTATCAGCTGGTGTTACATAAGGACCACTACGAAACGGTTGTTTCCCTTTCCTTTCGTTCACACTCTTATAGTGAGTAGAACGAGCTTTACTATCTTCCTCAAAAATCCTACAGCAATCCACCAAATCTGAAAACCTTCGAATCCTTTGATAACCAATTGCCTGCTTTATCTCAGGACGCAATCCGTTCTCAAACTTCACACACTTAGAAAATTCCGCAGTCGCTTCAGCATAATGTGGATAAAACTGCACAAGCTCCACAAATTTAGCAGTATAATCAACAACAGACATACTACCTTGTTTCAATTCCAAGAACTCAATTTCCTTCTTTCCTCTTACATCTTCAGGAAAATACTTCCTCAGAAACTCAATGCTAAACACATCCCAAGTAATCTCCTCCTCTGCAGCTTCCAACACATGACGAGTACTAACCCACCAATCATCAGCTTCTTCCAGTAACATGTGAGTACCCAGTCTCACCTTCTGATCCTCAGCATAATCCATCACTCGAAAAATCCTTTCAATCTCTTTTAGCCAAATCTGTGCACCATCAGGATCATATCTTCCTTTGAAGATAGGCGGTTTATTCTTCCTGAACTCATCATTACCTGCAACATTAGGTGCACCCTGCACAGCCCGAGCCATAGCTTGCATCGCAGCAGCTAAAGCAGCGTCATTCCTACCAGCCATATTTTGTTCATTTCCAATAACAACAACTATGGTTAACAAACAACTCACCCCAAACACCAACACCGACACGAACTGACACAAACTGACACGGACTGCCTCTGATACCACTTAATGTAACACCCCCAATCTATACCCCCAAATAATAAAGCGGTAGCAAAAATTCAAAATTTCATCAGAGTATATTTAAAAAATTCACGGCATAGACCGAGGGGTCACATCAATTTGAAACAAATACACATAAACCTGCTCATAAAGATATGCAACATTCTCAGGTAGCAAATAACAAAGGAACTTAGTTCCTAACACCCACAATTCAGGTACAGAATAAAAGCGGAAAATCTGTACTGCATCTCATATATAAACATCATACAAAATGTATCTATCATATACAAAGCCACCCAAGTACAATCCAAAACATGTGTATACATAATACAAATAATCACACTCGATCACCCCGACTACCCGGTGTCACATATCAGAGCCGACCGACAAAAGAATGAAGACCTAAGCTTCACAAAAAGACCTCCAGCAATCTAATCTGCAATGCCTCATAGAGCATTATAAAACAGCAGAAGGGTGAGAAAAACAATCATAATATAATTGCATATAATTATATAATAACACAAAATTACACATGTAAAATATTCTCACCACAACGTACAACAGAATCCAAACACAACACAACACAATACTTATCTCATTTATCCATCACCAATGCATATCAATCATACACAATACAATTATCACCAACATCAATATATATATATATATATATATATATATATATATATATATATATCTCAACTCATCATTTCCAATCACAATTCCACACAAAATCAATCCATTCACGATTTATGCAAATGCACAGAGACCAACACAACGACTTTATGCAATGCATATGCGGTACCATCCATCCATCAATCTCAACACTAGTTCACTCAGGAACTATTGGAACCATCGCTCGTTACTTAATGTAACTCCCCGTCGGGAATACGATGTTCCCCGTCGCTCACACCTCTTGGTATAAGGCACACGACATTTATGGATCGCTCACACCTCTTTGTATAAGGCACACTACCCGATCGCTCACACCTCTTTGTATAAGGCACACGATCGTCTATAATCATAGCTCACACCTCTTTGTATAAGGCACACAATGTTATAGCGGATTCCCTCTGGAATCGATTCGTCGCTCACACCCACTAGGGCACACGACATCACAAGAATGCATATCATAATGCTTGGCATACAATGACTCATGACATTCAAATGCACACATATATGCAATCATCTCAATCAACGAAATCATGCATATATCGTCAACTACCACACATTGCATTTTCTCGCCCTTAGGCCACAAATCATCTTCACAACATCTAAACACATGCATTTATATCATATAATCCACACACAAGTCATACAACCTATATCTCAAGCATGTTGCGTAATAACACCTCAAATACACACAGTTAAAACGGTAAAAGTCGACACACAACACATTTCTAGATTCTCGACATAATTAAATCGGACAACAATCTCAAAACCATTACAAGAATAAAGAACTTTCCACAAGCTTTCTAACACATCAAACCACGCCTCAAACCGACTCACGGATCAAAAGTTATAAAGAAAACAAATTGGGAAAAGCTGTCATGTTCGCAGTGCGAAGCTCCTAGCGAGTCCTTCGCTTCTTCATTCGCAGTGCGAATGTCCCAGCAAACAGTGGCAGAAGCAAAATAGCCTAGAAAATTCCTAACATTCGCAGTGCGAACACCCAGCGAACATTCGCTGTCCCATTCGCGGTGCAAATCCCCCAGCGAACCGTGGCAGAAGCAAAAATAACACAACGTTCGCAGTGCGAACCTCACGCGAACGCTCGCTACCCCATTCGCTGGCATTCGCAGTGCGAACCTGCAAAACCAGAAAAATCCCAGCAGCGCTATTTCACAACCCAAAATCATATTTTCTCCACCAAAACATTTCCAAACCAACACATAGCAATCAAAACATGACCCAAGCATGGTAACAAGTATTCTACAGCATTTACACCGATTTTCAACCTCGAAAACATCGATTTCTCATCATTTTTCCCATTTCCAACCTAGAATCAGAAGCTATGGAAAGACAAGAAAATATGCAAACATACACATACATAATCATACACAAGCATAAGATAATCGAGTTTCACACCCTTACCCGATTAAATCGTGTTTAGAAAGTCGGTTGTATAGTATTCTTCTTTCCCAAGTTTCTCTCTTTTTCTTCTCTTCTTCTTTCTCTCTACTTTTCTTCTTCTCTTTTTCTTTCCTTTTTATTTTTCTCTCTTTCTATTTTTATTTCTATGAAAAAATATAATATCTACCCGACAAAAGACCAAAATACCCCTACACTCAAATATCTCACAAACGTTCCCAAAACGCGACAAAATATAATCACGGTGAAAAATAACATATTTCCAAATAAAAGTCAGAAATAAAATAATATAATAATAAAATAATCAAAACGACTCAATTAAATAAAAATAACCAAAAATGGGGCATTACATAAACCACAAGGCCATTCTTCCCCATCCAAAGTTGGATTTGTAGCTCTCATTACCCTCTACAAAAGCTCCAACTACACCTCATTCCAATTCATTGTGGATTCTGAGTTATGATTGGGCCAAAATGACTAAAACATGAAAATACATCATTTTCCAACACTTAGAAAAATTCTGGCCAAGGCAGATTTTGTTGGAAACACCAAAACTTGTGAGATCTTTTCACATAGTTGCAAGCTGAATCAAGTCCAAAGGTAAACATCAATGTTGTTGCAAATGTTGCCAAGAATCCAAAGAGCTTATCAGCATGAATTAATTCAACTTGAGCCAAGAGAAATCCATGCCTAAAGTCATGCTCCTACAAGCTGTTTTGGAAAAATCAGTTTGCATGTTTGCTTGCCACACATGATTTCTGAATCAAAACCAAGGATCATTATGCCACATGTACTCAAACCAATCACAATGCATCTGATCCAACCTACAAAGCTTGGTCACAAAGCCAAGGAATCTTCCAACTTAAAGTTCATGCATTTTGGCACATTTTTCCTTGAATTCAAAGGGCATTAATGTGGAATAGTGCATTGTCAAGATTCTCACTCTCCTCAGTCAAGTTCTCTGATTAAACAACAATTAAAATGACTGAGGAATGTGATTTCGATCAAGGCATAGCTGATCTATTTGGAGCATCTATTACACCTATTGCAAGAGGCATTTATGTCCAACCAATCCCTTTGAAGGTGATCTGATCCAGCAGCAATTCACTATTCCTCCAAGACAAGAGTTGATCACCTATAAATAGAGGTTCCAATGGATCATTCAGGGCACACCAAAGCACCTTATAGCACTGCTTTCTCTCATTCTCTCTTAAGTGCCAAATTTCCTTGTTTTTGAGCAACCACCATCGGGTTTTGAGTTGCAGCCCTAAGCAATCCATTCCAATTGCTCAGACACATCACATATGATGTATTTGAGGTGTCCAAACACTTAAAGACCAACTGTAACACCCCTAGCTCAAAATACCCTTCAACCAAGCCATTACTCCTCAATTATGCAGTTAGAGTTCTCCAACTTGATCCAAAGGTTTTCAGAGTGTTCCAAAGCCATTACTCCACTACATCCATTGAAGCTGTAGGGATCATCAAATTTCTTCTGGAACGCCATCTGTGCAGAGTTCCTTTTCAGCTTGCATCAAGGTATGCCTCAAAACTTCAAATTCATGATCCATGCATATTTCCTCGCATGATATTTTTGCCAATTGATTGCCATCATATGCTGAGTATTTCCCCTCAAAAAATTTGATCATAGCACTCATAATCATGTCTGCTCGATTGCTTTTGCAAAATTAGGGTTCATACGACCACAAAGATATAACTTGTTATACACTAAAAATAAATAAAATTGAGTATTGCCATCTTCTTCCTTGTGAAAAAACGCATGAGTTTGGTGTTTGAATCATGTCAAACGGTTGAGAAACGAGAGAGATAGAGGGCTTCATGCACGAGCTCGAGGAAGAAGATGGCCATGGCACCATTCTTCAGGTTTTCCAACCAAGTTCTTTATATATTTATCATTTGCCATACTATATTTTTTCGGCATTGCGCCCCAGTGGTTGATCAGCTGGTTTTGTGTGTATTGGCAAGCGAGAGGTCTGGGGTTCGAATCCCCCTCGCCCCAGATCTCTTTTTTACCACTTTTTCTTGTTTTTTGTTATTTTTCATATTTATTTTAAATGATTTGAAAAATTAATAACTCACTCAATTTTAATTATTTTTGATTGGTTCTTTTTGCAAAAAATCACAAAAATGTTGAAATATTTTATTCCACAAAAAAATTAGATTTATGTTATTCATTTAATATAATTAGTATTTTTGTGAATAAATACCTTTTTATTTATTTTTAAACCCTTTTAAAAATAAATATTCATGTTGGAAAATCAACACCAAATAGGTTTTAATTCATCTTGTGACTAAAACCTCATTTTTCAAACCTAAAACCAAAATCACAAGTTGTTTATTCAAACTTATTTGTAATTTGAATCATTTTAATTAATTTTCTTTGAATAATTACTTTTAAAATGGTGAAATTAGGGTTTTTGTTGATTTTCACCCTAACAAACTTTTCAAACTTTGGGCCTCTAATAGAGTGTAAGACCCAATCCTTTGTAAATACAAACCTATTTTGGGCCTCAGATATTGTATAAGTCCCACTGTATTTTCAAAAATCCCGGCGCGATCGCCGTTTTCAAAACAAAAAACATATGGGCCTCTCCTTGAGCTGTAAGCCCCGTCACTTGTACAAAAATAAATTATTGGGCCTCTAATGGAGTGTAAGACCCAATCCTTTGTAAATACGAACAATTTTTGGGCCTCAGATATTGTATAAGTCCCACTATATTTTCAGAAAACCCGGCGCGATCGCCAGTTCAAAAATCAAATCATATGGGCCTACCCTCGTGTTATAAGCCCCATTCCTCTTCTTGAAACAACTTTGGGCCTCTTGAGAGAGTGTAAGACCTATCCCTTTGTACAAAAAACCTTTCTTGGGCCTCAGTCACTTGTATAAGTCCCTGTACAAAACCCTGGGCCTCTCCTTGAGCTGTAAGCCCCAATTTTCCTTTTAAAAGCACTTTCTCCTTTGATTTTGTAATATAGTGTTTTCAACTTTTCTTTGTTGAACAACTAACCATACAGCATGGAAGCTCTACAACAGAGTAAGTGTTTACCTGCTTTTATTTACCGCTTTCATATGTATATAATTGTACTGTGGGGCTGTTTCACTGTAAGTCTTCTTTCATAAACTCATATCAACTGTGTAATAATAGTATAGATATTTAGAGTTTCCCCGGCAACTACGTCTAGAACTAGACAAAACCTCGTCTCCTTACAACAATTTTAGATAACTAGATCTAAGATCTTCCCCCCTTTTGAACAGTTCATATACAGAAGGCCAATGTTCCAAGTGAAACCCCTTCTGGAACTGTTCATCAACCTCCTCTCGGGCATAGTGCAAGGACCCACAGGCTTCCTAAAAGCATCCCCGCCTCCTCTTGGGCGTTGTACAAGGACCCATCGGCTTCTTAGAAGTTTTCACAGCCTCCTCTTAGGCTTCGTATAATGATTCTTCCTCCGGGAAGATAGCCTCCTCTTGGGCTTCGTACAAATTGTCCCTCGGCTTCTTAAAAGTTTCCAGCCTCATCTTGGACTTCATAAAAATTGTCCCGACGACCTCCTAGAGGTATAGGAACATAAATTAGACATCTTAATAGAACAGTCTTTCAAAGAGTCTAGATCTTGCCACCGCAACTGTACTGTCCCTTAATATCTCTTAAGTATAGTACAAAAGATAAAACTCTAGACTTGGATAGTCTAAGACCCTTGAGTATCAAAGACATTCTCAAGCCCCTTTCAAGAATGGGAAGAACACCCGCAGACTCGGACAATCTCAATACCCCTTTGGATTTCCCATTTCCTTAAAGAACAGGAAATAACCCCGATCCTCCGATCAGTGCCAAAGCACAACCTTACCTTTAATCTTCATATGAACTGATTTTCTCTTTTAACCAACATACTGGACCTGTCACTCAACTGAAACAGTCACCATAGCCTCCTCTTGTGCTTTGTACAATGATTCTCCCCAGCGGAGCTAACTTTTAGCCTTCATCTCGGGCTTCGTACGGGATACAAAAACACTCTCTTTTTTAGTATAAAAGACTCTCTTGTTGAGTCACTACCCTTTTAGCCTTCATCTCGGGCTTCGTACGGGATACAAAAACACTCTCTTGTTGAGTATAAAAGACTCTCTTGTTGAGTCACTTCCCTTTTAGCCTCCATCTCGGGCTTCGTACAAGATACAAAATCACTCTCTTGTTGAGTATAAAAAGACTCTCTTGTTGAGTCGATCACCTTTGGCCTCTATCTTGGGCTTCGTACGAGATACAAAATCACTCTCTTGTTGAGTACAAAAGACTCTCTTGTTGAGTAAACCCTTTTAGCCTCCGTCTTGGGCCTCGTACAAGACACATACAAAAACACTCTCTTGTTCAATCAACCCTTTTAGCCTCTATCTCGAGCTTCGTACGAGACACATAAAAACACCCTCTTGTTGGGCCAATAGCCCCCTCTTAGACTTTGTATAAGAAAACCCCGGTTGAGCCAATCAACCTTTTAGCATCAAAAGGTGTGCCTCATTCACAGTATACAAACATCAACAACTCCTCTCCCTTCATCTAATTTCTGTAAGTGGCAAGCCTCTGGATTATTTACATCCACGCCACTGTCCCTCTTTTAGCATGAGGAATTCCTAAGGAAAGATAGCATTGCTCTAAACTGACTTAAAGTCTTCTCCTTCAGGTTGAAAATCCGCTATAAAGGAAATTATGGCATTGCTGGATTCACATATCCTAGTTAAAGTAATTCTCCTTTATAATCAGTCACCCAACAGTTATGACAAATAAAACCCCTTTAGAGATGACAAATTCTCTCTAAAGTCAAAACCCTTTAGCTTCACATCTTGGGCTTCAAACAAGATACAAATAGACCCTTCAGCTTCACATCTTGGGCTTTGAACAAGATACAAACCACCTTTAGCTTCACGTCTTGGGCCTTGAACAAGACACCAAAACACCATTTCCTCCCATAGAATAGGAGGAACTACGATCGCTCTGATTTCACTGTTTCGGTAACGGGAATACGTAGGCATAAGATTGAAAGAGAAATCTTAGCGAGCACACCACGTCGAAAAACTCTGGTCACAAACCCTCATATATCAATCAAAACATCCAAGTCTGTATTCCCCACCAAAAGTCCAAACTCGATCAAAATAACTCAAGAGAGGCCCTTCCACATTGATCGCATCTGTAAACCAACAATTTTGACTGTTTAATCTCAGTTTGCAAAGCAGGGTTAGTTTGAGGCATCTATTTCCCTTCCTTCATCAGCTTCAATAGGATAAAAAATGTATCGACCTGTAGTCCCCCCAAAGAGTGGCAGTGCTTAAGAACCACGTCCAAAATCGCTCGCTACAGTCATGACATTCAAAAAATTTCTTCTTCTTTCTATTAGCCATGAGACAATCTGAGTTGATTCAACACTTGAAGTTGTGCTTTCATCACTTGAGGAAGCAATTTCACTCTCCTAAGCAACATAAGCTCTTCTAGACTTGCTAGATTTCTTATGATGGCCCTTCTCTTTGTCTTTCTTCCTCATTGGACACTCTGGTCTATAGTGATCGACTTTTCTACAATGATATCAATATCTTCTAAGTTTACCTTTCCAATCCTCATCATCCCTTGAGGAGTTTGTTAGCCTTATAAATTTGACTAGATTCTTGTCAGAGTCTCTACCTCCATTTTCCCTATATACCTATGATATCTTTTTACAAACAGCCCCATATCCTCATCATAGGAATTATTGTCATCTTCATTTTCACAATCACTTTACTCATTGTAGGAGGACCTTGAGCTTGAATTATTTAGAGAAATAGACTTCTTCTCTACTTATTTGTCTTTACCTTTCTCCTTCTTCACCTTCTTTTTGTACTCTTTTTCATGTTTTTCCAAGCAAGAGAGTTTTTGCTCATGCTCTTCCAAATTTCCAAACAAAGTCGTGAGATCAAGTACTTTAAGATCATTCACCTCTTTGATAGTGGTGACCTTGGATTGTCATTCCCTATTTAAAGATCTTAATTCTTTGTTAGTAGCAATCTCATTGGAAATAGGTTTACCTAGCGCATTCAATCGATTGATAAGATATGTGAACCATTTTTGCATGTCCGCAATGGTTTCACCATGCTCCATGTCAAATAGATCAAACTCTTGATTCAATGTGTTGATCCTATCTTGTTTACCATCATTAGTACCCTCATGGGAAACTTCTAATGCATCCCACATAGCTTTGGTGGTCTCACAATGAGAAACGCGATAATACTCATCAACACCTAAAGCGAATGTGAGAATATTTTTTTCTTTTCAAGAATGTGACCACAATTTCCAATCATTTACATTCCATTGTGCTTCCACTTTTGGTACGATAACACCCTTAGCATTGGTCACGGTAATTTCATTAGGACCATTTTTAGGGCGTCCCATATACCCATGTCAACGGAGTTGACATAAATACTCATACAAGCTTTCCAATACCCATAATTTTCGCTGGATAAAATTGGTGCTCTATTGTAAGCTCTCTTAGATTCGGTAGCCATTCTTATAGAAAGCAAATCTTAAGCACGAAATTAATCGGAGCTCGTGATACAACTTGTTAGACGATAGGCTTCAATCTAGAGGGGGTGAATAGATCACAAATAAAAAATAAGACTTTTGGCAAAAATGGTTTTCAAAAATTTTATGGCACAGCGGAAACAATCTGAATCGAATCATCTAACCAAACCTCTATCGAAAAGCTTATATATGCGTAAAGGTACACAAACATATGAAAATGAACACAAATTTTCCAACAACAATCAGTCACAAACAATTTAATGTAAAGCTACATGTAGAGCTTATCCCCCAATGATTAAAACACATAAAAACACAATAAGGAAATTTATTGAACGCTTTGTGTTCAATCGATATCGTTTGAAAATTTCCTTTTTTTGTTGATCTAAACACCAATCACAATCATATGGATTGTGATTATATAAACAAACCCTTATTTCAAAATGTAATAAAAAATTAATTTCCAAATGAATTGATCAAACAACAATGAAATCAACAATTTGCTAACACAAAAATTAGGATATATATATATATATATATATATATATATATAGAGAGAGAGAGAGAGAGAGAGAGTGTGTGTGTGTGTGTGTGTGTGTGTGTGAGAGAGAGAGAGAGAGAAATTGGGATTTGTTTAGTCAGTTCCCCAATCGGCAACGCTATAGGTACGTCTGCCCTCAATTTGAACTCAAATTGAGATAGTTGTAATTAACATTACTTTAAAAATAGTGTATATATAAGAGATGAAGAATTCTAACCCTATAAACCCTAGGTATGTTGCTGATTCTACCACCTCTAAAACCCTTTATCAAAGATTGATCAAGTCACAAACAATCCCACTTCAATTCACCTGTTCTTGCTACTTCCTTGCAAGGCACCCCTTGTCCCAACGCTGTCACCTGGCTTAATTAATTCCAAGTGCACACTTGTTGAAACCTAAGATTTACCAAAACAACCCACCATCTCACGTTACTCTCTTGCAAGGCACCCTTTGTCCTAAGGCATTCCCTCGATCGAATCTGAATTGCATAATCTTGTCCAAAACCTTCAAATCCTCAATGGTCTTGAAGGAAAAGCCCATCTCGGTTTTCTTATTTGAAACCCCTAAAAGTACTCAACCCAATTCTCTCGGTACAACAACCTAATTGGACGTTATCAACTCTAATCTAGATGGTCACCCAATAAAAAAATGATTATGTATAGTTTGATTGTGTTTATGCATAGAAGAGAGGTTAGAGATGATGATTATGCTTTGAAATCCTGGTTTCAGGTAGGTTTTACTCTAGAACCATACTATAAATTGTGCATGTATCAAGTATTTATAATTTTGCAAGTTTGGAAGCAAAAGGAATACAAAAGAATGGAGAGATTTGAGTTTTTTTAAAGAATGCATCGTGTGTGTCGACCCACCAAAGCAAATGTGTCGACCTGTGAAGGTCTTAAGTTGACCTATAAAGGTCTTGTGTTGACCTATGCCAGTCAGCACAAAGACAGAACCTACACTGAATTGAAAACTTGTATAGGTCTACCTAAAGTTATATGGGTCGACCTGTGTTGTAGTGCTTTCACAAAAATTTTGTTTTCAATGTACTTATGATGTATGAGCCTTTTCCAAAACATTTTAATGCTTCTTAATGCTAAGATGCACATATAGAATCAGAGGATACCGTCTAATATACATTAACGCTAAATTATCCTAGTTTTGACATCATTCAAAATATATCTAACGAAATGTTGCACTCATAGGAAGGAGACCTAGTGCTAAAAACGTTATTACCCATCCATAGAAATTCACGCGAAAAGTGGACCCTAAACTATAAAGGGCCATACGTTGTGAAAAAGGCCTTCTCTGGAGGAGCCTTGATCTTTGCAAACATGTATGGAAAGGATCTTCCATTACCAGAAAAGTTTGACTCAGTCAAAACATACAATGCCTAGAAAAGGAAAAAGGGAAAATACAGTCTGCTAAGTTGAAAACCCGACAGGGCGGATTAGGTAAAAATTAGGGTGCCCGGTTGATCGAAAACTCGAAAGAGAGATCTATGAAAAAATTAGGGACATGTACAAAAGAGTAAAACCCGATAAGTTGAAAACCCGAAAGGGCGGCTTAGGCAAAAAGGGTATATCATTCTGATGGATCGAAAATGATTTCCATCGAGAGTGTTATATGTGTTCTATCAGAGTTTTAGTCCCATCAGATTGGTTGTGAGAGTTTTACCAGAGTTCCATCTAAATTTTGGTTGAGTCCTACCAGGGTGTTGCGTGCATCCTTCACCAAGGATGAGATCCATCGAGTCTTTACATATGTGTCATTTAAATCCCTGGAGAATCTCTCAATTGGTGTGCTTCCACACTTACTCCTTATCTGGTGGACAAAATTGGGGGTCCTCCTATATATTTAATTATCTTCTATCATGAGAAGATGAAGAAGACCAACTATCATCATGATCTCTGATTGAAGGTAATTAAATAGGGGCAACTGTTGTGCCATAAATTTTGCCCACCATTTTTTCTACTATTATACGGGTTTTAGTCGCATTTTATTTTGAATAAATGAGATATCCCATTTGGTAGTGAAGTGACATTAAAGGAGATACACGCACGAGGTCCTGAGTTCGAGTCCCACCTTACCCATTTTTTATGTTTTTTTCTCTCTTTTACTTGTTTTTAACTTTATTTCTATAAAAAAAATTGCATTTTTAATTTATTTTTAAATAATTTTTGTTTTTACTTAATTTTTATTTTTTTTTTAATATTTACTTTTTCTTTTTCTTTTTCTTTTTATTTAATATAAAAATTGTGAGATCTAAGGTGAGGGTGCTACTAAATCCCTCACCTGTGGACTATGACAAAATTACCATTTGATTTAATTAATGGCTTAGATTTAGTGAAAATTAAAATGAGGAAATTTATTAATTTTCACAAAATCAACTCCTATCTTTTTCCCATCTGACTCCTCTCAAAATTCCTAAAAATCTGTAGATTTTTTATAGAAAAAAAAGTACAAATGTAATCCTTAAAAATCTGCAGATTTTTTATAAAAAAAAATACAAATGTTAGTAGTAGTTGTTGTTATAAAAAAAACAAAAAAAAAGTTAACACAAAATCATTGTTAACGTGTCGGTGAGGAGAAGTTGAACATTTGAGATATAGGATTAATCATTGAAGTTGGTAATACTGGAAGAAAGAACTTAAGGAGTTCAACAAAATAGACTCACAACCTTTAGAGATTTTCTTATATGCAGTGTTGGAAAGCTTCTTAAAGAATTTATACTCTTTTTTTGTTCAAAGTTTTTGTCTTATCACCTTTGAGAAACATATTTACATAGATCTTTTGTCAATTTAATGTTTTCTATCATGATTGTGGAACTATTAAGAAAATATTGATGATGATTATTATTAATTGTTTAAAGTTCAACTACTGTTTTAGGGATCTTTTAAGAAAGAAAGAAAATGGAGGAATGTAAAGAAAAAGAGAATAAGGTAGGTGAAGAAAGGAGAGACATGATTATTGTGTGTGTTACTGTGTAGATATTCTCATTTATACTTTCAGCAAATCTAGATCATTGGACAAATCTTACGGTAAATATTGTGTAGTATACCCATGAGGGACTTAATTAAGCCCTCGTCATAGAATTCACCTATAAAAATAGTCAAAAATATTCAAAAAATATTAAAAGCTGTCTAAATTCGTTGTATTGAGTTGTAATGTCTTGTGATTGGTCCATTTTTCATATCCTATTTATGATTAGTTGTGCTTTATCATAGTTAATTATTTTCCATTTTTAGGGACCTAGTTTGTCCTATAAATATGACTCTCTTTTTTCACAAGTTAGGGGGATCAACTACACAGAATTTTATACGAGTCCTACAGAATGCCAAGCACAGAGTCTCAAATTTTTCTAAAGATCCCAACTTTTAAATAGTTTTACATTTTTATCCATATGTTTATGGTAACTTTATCGGAGTTTTAGTTAGAGATATCATGAAAGGGGTTCGACAATGTAGGATTAATTTATGAGTTCAGTGATTTACAATGTAAATTGTAAAGTTTTCCAGCAAATGCGGATATATGGGTTGGTATTTAGACTGGTGCATATTGTTTATCTTGTACTATCATTTTCTAGAATCATTTGGAGGCTCTTAGTACTCTGATAATGCGATTTTACATTTCATATTTGCCTTAATTTACATTAAATTATTTCATCGTTTTCGTTTATTCACGTTTTATTTGCAAGTGTTCAAGTTCATTTTCAGGTATTTTATCTCAATGAACTTGCATGAGAAAAGAAGAAAGAATAGGGAAGAAAAGAGAAGAAAAGAAGACAGTTGACAGCAAAATTAAGATTCTGCACTTAAGGAGCATGGCGACCGTAACACATCCTTAGTATGACCCTCGTCACAAAGACCATGGCGACCGACACAGATGTTTTCCTCAGAATATAATTTAAATTACGTGGACCACTCAACGTGTCAATTCAACCCATGATCCAACGTTCAACCAGTCAAGGAAATATTCAAGGAAGTGACTCATATTTTCGGCCACTAACATCCACCTTGAGATTTTTTCTCTCTTTAACGACAACTGCTTAACACTATAAAAGGGAGGCAGTTAGGAACATTTGGGGAGGACCTTACGACGTACTTTTGCTGCAGAGATTATTTTGTTCAGAGCTTTTGATATCTATCATTTTTTCACCTTACTTTCCCAGCACCCAAATAGCAATAATTTCCTACACCGGAGAGCTATTGCACTTAGCTAGATTTTTATTTGTTTTTGTTTTCATTGTTCGAGCAAGCAAATCCTACCGACCTGTGGAGGATTGTTAAACTTCAAGATTCAATTGTTTTCTAGGTTTTTATTTAATTAATAGAACTGCCTTTAATTTTAAATACCATGCATGATTTAATGTTTTACTGCTTTTGTCTGTGTATGTCTGTACTAGTTAAAATGTCCGGCTAAACTGTTTATATCGGTATGTAATTAAGTCGACCGAAAAGGGATTTGATAAGTCTCAGCTTAACTATACATAACTTATTTTTCTGGTTTCAATTTCTTAAATTAAATGGACTTTTGTTATGAGAGTAAAAAGGTAACGAAGGTTACGATCAATACAACGAGAGTTTGAGATTTTAACCAGATAGCTGAAATTGGACATTGATTTTAAACACATCAAGAGCACTTTAAAATCAATTAGGACTTGTTAGTTTTCAAAAAGTACTTTTAAAATTCAAATGGTTTACTGAGAGCAAACATTCTGATTTAGGAGTATAGTCAGAGTCAATAAACACGAGAGTGTGAGGTAAAGACTTTTAAATTGATATTTTCTACTGAAGAATATTGTAACTTATTTATATGCCGACGATTTATTGAATCCCCGATGGTAGATGAGTTACGTACCGATATTCTATTATATTTTATTTGAATCTAGATTATAGTTTACTTTTAGTTTCCCGTTTGCACCATAACCTATAAAATCATCAGCCTTAGCTAAACATAGTGACAATCCGATAGCATTAGTTTGATTATCAGTCCTTGTGGGTTCGATATCTTTTAAAACTACGCGATTAGACTGTGCACTTGAAGTTAGTAACCCCGATAGACTCATAAAGTCGCGATCAAGTTTTTGGCGCCGTTGCCGGGGACTGATTTAGTCAATAGTGCGATTCCTTTGTTGCGCCGTATAGACTAAGGCAACAAATTCCCTAATCTGCCGGTTGTATGCCAAGTACTCGCTCAAAAGGCGACAACCTAACGCAACCGACAGACGAACCTGAGCGTCTTCTTAGCGTAAGACGACGAATTAGAGAATACTGTTTAGAACACAAAATTCCTTTTCCTGACTTAGAATATGAATCAGAACCTGAATCTAAACCTGAAACTGAACCAGACATGGCCGAAGGACCTCAGAACCATCCTCTTAAGTACTATGCTATTCCTTCGCAGGCTGAACCACATAACAGCATCGCAATATGCAGACACATTGAAAATAAATGGTGTCAGCCCCAAAGCAATAAGACTACGTCTTTTCCCTTTCTCATTAAGAGAAGAGCTAGAGCTTGGCTCCAGTCTCTACCGTCCAACTGTGTCACTACGTGGGATGAGTAGAAGAAGGTATTCTTAGCACGATACTTCCCACCGAGCAAGACGGCTATGCTAAGAGCCCAAATTAATGGATTCAAACAAAAGGAAAATGAATCTATTTTCAAAGCATGGGAAAAATACAAGGACATGATGAGGCTTTGTCCACATCACGGTCTAGAAGAGGGGTTGATCATCCATACCTTTTACAATGGTCTCTTGTATAACACAAGAATGACAATAGACGTTACCGCGGGTGGCGCACTAATGGACAAACCCTACGATGAGGCTTATGCACTTATCGAAAGTATAGCTCAAAATCACTATCAGTGGGGAAGTGAAAGAACCTCCGTAGAGAAACCTTCGATGAAAGGCGATATGTACGAGATAAGTGGCCTTGACCAAGTCAACGCTAAGGTAGATGCTCTTACTCAAAAGGTTGAAAGTTTGACCCTAACACCCACAACCACCGTGGCTGTCGTAGCTCCAAATTGCGAGTTATACGGAGTTCCTGGGCATGCTGCCCCCGAATGTCAAATTTTAACAGGAGTTTCCACGGACCAAGTGAATTATGCTCAAGGAAACCCTTACTCAAACACCTACAACCCAGGTTGGAAAAACCATCCGAACCTTTCGTACAAAAACAACAACGCTTTGTATGCGCCTGGACAAGCACCTGCTGTACCACCAGGGTATCAAAAGGCTGTCGTAGCTGCTCCTAATGTTCCTAGAAAGTCTAACCTTGAAATCATGATGGAGAACTTCATTGCTGCACAAGCTCAACAAAACAAGGAGTTCCTTAACCAAAATGTTCACACTAGTGAGTAAATCAAACAATTAGCCAACAAGGTTGACGCTTTAGCCACTCACAACAAAATGCTAGAAACACAAATCTCGCAAGTGGCTCAACAACAAGTTGTTACCGCTTCCCCAGCTGGTAATTTTCCAGGACAACCTCAACCTAATCCGAAAGGGCATGCAAATGCTTTAACACTTCGGAGTGGAACGGAACTAGATGGACCAACTGACCCAAGGATCGAAAATCCAGCCATGTATCGAAAGCCTAGTAAGGAGTTTGAAAAGGAAGATAAACCAAAGGAAAGCGAAAAAGAAGATGATGGCAAATAGGCCGAAGAGAAAGAAGAACCATATGTGCCTCCGCCACCTTATAAACCACCTATCCCGTATCCTCAAAGATTTGCTAAATCTAAAAACATAGGGAAATTTAAGAAATTCGTTGAACTTCTGAAACAATTAAATGTTACAATCCCTTTTACAGAAGCAATCACACAAATGCCCTCCTATGCTAAGTTCCTAAAAGAAATTCTATCTAATAAGAAAAAGCTCGAGGATACTGAACCCGTTTTGCTTACTGCAGAGTGTAGCGCTATAATCCAAAACAATATGCCTCCTAAGCTAAAAGACCTTGGTAGTTTTTCTATACCATGTGTGATTGGAAAGTTTGTCATAGACAAAGCCCTGTGCGACTTAGGAGCCAGAACTAGTTTAATGCCCTTATCTATTTGTAAAAGGCTCAACATGGGAGAAATGAGATCAAAGAAGATGTCTGTACAACTAGTTGATCGTTCAGTGAAATTTCCTCTAGGAATGCTAGAAAATGTTTCAGTACGTATAGGACAATTCTATATTCCTACACACTTCATAATTATGGACATTAAGGAAGACTCCAACATCCCTATCATTTTAGGACGACCATTCCTAGCCACAGCCGGAGCCATCATAGATGTGAAAAAAGGAAAACTAACTTTTGAGGTTGGTGAAGAAAAGGTAGAATTTATCCTCTCACAATTCTTCAAAGCACCTGCTATAGATGATTCGTGTTGTTTCTTAGATGTTATCGATGAATGTGTTAGAGAAATGGAGAAGAAACAAATACGTATTCAAAAGTGCTGAAAATTCCAATGCCACAAATTCTTGAAGATGATAATTGGCAGGGTGAATACTAGGATAATAATCTAAGCAAATGTCTCGCACTTACTCCTGACCCTATGCCTTGGCCAAAGAAACCAGTTGTAGAACTTAAAACACTACCCAAAGATCTAAGATATGAATTCCTAGATGCAGAACTCGAACGACCGGTTATAGTCAACGCAGATTTAAGACAAATAGAAATTGGAAAATTATTACATGTCCTGAGAAAATACCCAACTGCATTAGGCTATAACATCTCAGATTTAAAAGGAATAAGTCCCTCTATCTATATGCATCGCATCATGCTTGAGGAAGACTGTAAAACCTCTAGAGAACATCAAAGGAGAATCAATCCCATTCTGAGTGATGTCGTTAAGAAAGAAGTGCAGAAGTTGTTAGAAGCAGGAATCATATACCCATTATCCGATATTGAATAGGTTAGCCCAGTTCATGTTGTACCCAAGAAAGGAGGCGTTATAGTTATCGGTAATGAAAAAGGTGAATCCGTAGCACAAAGTACTCAAACCGGATGGAGAATGTGTATCGACTATAGGAAGCTAAACAAAGCCACTCGTAAGGATCATTTCCCTTTGCCCTTCATAGATCAAATGCTTGAACGTCTGGCTAAACATTCCCATTTTTTCTATCTAGACGGATATTCAGGATTTTTCCAAATTCCTATCCATCCTGATGACCAAGAAAAGACTACTTTCACATGTCCCTATGGTACCTTTGCCTACCGGCGGATGCCGTTCGGATTATGCAACGCACCTGCAACATTCCAGAGATGCATGATGTCCATCTTCTCTGACTTCTTAGATGGTATAGTGGAAGTATTTATGGACGATTTCTCTATCTGTGGGGAAGTTTTGAAGGATGTCTATCGAACCTCGAAATGGTGCTTGAATGATGCGTAAGTGTCAACCTATTGCTCAATTGGGAAAAATGTCATTTCATGGTCCGACAAGGAATTGTACTTGGACATATAGTATCCAATAAGGGGATTGAAGTCGATAAAGCTAAAATAGGAGTTATAGAAAATCTCCAACCACCGAAAACCGTTAGAGAAATAAGAAGCTTTCTAGGACACGCCGGTTTTTATCGATGTTTCATTAAAGATTTCTCTAAAATAACCAAGCCTCTAACTGAGCTACTGATGAAAGACGTTGAATTCGTCTTTGATGACAAATGCTTGGACGCATTTCAAACACTTAAACAAGCATTGATATCCACACCCATTATGCAACCCCCAGATTGGAATGAACCATTAGAGATTATGTGTGACGCGAGTGATTACGCTGTAGGTGCAGTCTTAGGACAAAGAAAGGATAAAAAGCTTCATGCAATTTACTATGCTAGTAGAACCTTAGATCCTGCACAAATGAACAATGCTACCACATAAAAGAAACTTTTGGCTGTCGTGTTCGCTTTGAATAAATTTCGTTCTTACCTGGTAGGAGCTAAAATAATTATCTATACCGATCACGCCGCAATTAGGTGCCTATTAAGTAAAAAAGATGCCAAACCAAGACTTCTAAGGTGGATTCTGCTCCTACAAGAATTTGATTTGGAAATCAAAGACAAGAAGGGCACTGAAAATGTAGTAGCTGATCACCTTTCGAGAATGGAAAACATCCAACCTGAACAAGTACCCATTAACGACGATTTCCCTTAAGAAAGACTTCTAGACCAGTTAGAAAGCAATACGGTCGAACAATATTTGATTTATAATGATACAGAAACCAATGAAGTTGTATAAGCTGTTTACACTAAAACCACGTTGCCATGGTATGTTGACTTTGTTAACTATCTAGCAGCTGGCGTACTATCACCTGATCTAACTTACCAACAGAAGAAGAAATTCTTCCATGACCTTAAACACTATTATTGGGACGAACCCCTGCTTTTCAAGAGAGGCGCCGATGGTATTTTCCGTCGTTGTGTACCCGAAGATGAAGTAGAAGATATAATTTCTCACTGCCATTCCACTCCCTATGGTGGGCATGCGAGCACTTCGAAGACCTGCGCTAAGATCTTACAAGCTGGCCTCTTTTGGACTACTCTATGGAAAGATGTCCATATCGCGGTTATAAATTGCGACCGGTGTTAACGTACTGGCAACATTTCTAGACGCGATGAAATGCCTCAAAAGGGCATCTTAGAAGTAGAAGTCTTTGACGTGTGGGGAATAGACTTCATGGGACCATTTTCGTCTTCTTTCGGTAACAAATACATACTCGTTGCTGTTGATTATGTTTCAAAATGGATCGAGGATGTAGCCGCTCCAACAAATGACGCACGAGTGGTGAATAAGCTCTTCAAGAATATAATTTTTCCTAGATTCGGTGTTCCGAGACTAGTAATCAGTGATAGAGGTTCCCATTTTATCTCGAAAATCTTTGAGAAACTTCTATCAAAATATGGAGTCAAACACCGTGTAGCGACACCTTACCACCCCCAAACGAGTGGGCAAGTAGAGGTCTCAAATAGAGAAATTAAACAGATCTTAGAAAAGACCGTTGACACCTTTAGGAAAGATTGGTCTTCAAAACTACACGAAGCCTTGTGGGCTTATAGGACAGCTTATAAAACTCCCATAGGAACCACACCATTTAAGCTAGTTTATGGCAAATCTTGTCACCTGCCGGTAGAAATAGAACATAAGGCCTATTGGGCTATCAAAACTATTAATTTAAATTATACCGCTTTGGGAGAAAAGAGAATTCTAGATTTGCATGAACTAGAAGAACTTAGATTAGACGCTTACGAGAATGCCCGAATATACAAAGAGAGAACAAAAAAATGGCATGACAAACATATAGCAAGGAAAGAATTTAATGTAGGAGACATTGTGCTTTTGTTTAATTCTTGACTTAGATTCTTCCCAGGCAAACTTCGTTCTAGGTGGTCTGGTCCCTTTGAGGTAACTAAAGTCCTGTTAAACGGTGCAGTTGAAATAAAAGGTAGATCTAGTGAACTGTTTATCGTAAATGGGCAACGTTTGAAACACTATCATTGCGTAGACAATAGAGATTTTTCGACTGGTCTAAAATTGTCAGAAATTCCTGCAATGCCCTTAAGCTGATATTTCTGATAAACTGTGTCGAGCTCCCGACATTAAATGAAGCGCTGCGTGGGAGGCAACCCACGAAATTTCTTTTGTTTATTCCTTCGTTTTTCCTTATTTTAATCATTTATTTTATTTTCAATTTTTTTTATTTTTTTATTTTTATCCAAATTTACTTCACTAACAAATGCGGTATTTTCAATTATTTTAAAAATCAGTGCTGATTGTCTTACTTTATGCTTCCAGGACTTTATTTTTTTACCTACCTTCTTCCTTATCCACTGATTTCATTCTTCCTACTAACTTTAAAGATGGATAATGAAGATACCATGGTTGTGCTATTCAACAACGTTGCCCAATGGCACCGTTACGAGGCTCTTTCTCTTAGACCTATGGCTTTAACCAAATTCGCCCATGGACCTACCATGAGTGCTTTGGGCATAGGTGACAGCATAGATTTTATGTTTAACCAAATAGGTTGGGAGGGTTTTGCTAGGAAGAAGCACTCGACTTACCATAGGTTAACTCTTGAATTTTTTAGCTCACTAGCCTATGACCCTAATTATGGCATGGGATTTAATAAGGGTAGGATAACCTTCAGGCTGTTTGGATACACTTTCCATTTTAACAACCGAGAAATCGCGGAACTGTTGGGTTTCCCTAATGGCTCTGACGTTTTCTCTATGGCACAAGAAGATTTGCTTATGGAAAATGAACTTAACTTTTTCTAGGGTAGTATTTCGGGATGACCACATCATGACCCGCACCCTATGGTGTCCATTGATATTCATAACCCGGCCATCAGATATTTCCATATGATCTTAGCCTTCACCCTCTTTGAAAAATTTGAAAACGATACCCTTGTGTCTAGAGATGAGCTCTTTATCCTGTTTTGTGTGTTTCAATCTCAACATGTTAATGGGGCTACCTTTATTTTTGACAACCTCCGTAGGATGGCTCAAGCTGATCATGGTCCCATTCTAATAGGAGGTCTAGTGACCAAAATTGCTGAAGCCATGAGATTTTGGACACGTCTCTCTCGAGTAAACCCTTTAGGAGGATATAGGCCTATGAACATCACCTTCTGTTTCAACAGAGGGTTAATAGGAAATCTTGGACCACCCCCGTTTCAATTCCTGATTAATAATGAGGTTGTACCCCACTTTACATCGCCTGACCATGAACGTACTAGTGTGCACAACCGCCCTAACTGGCTTTATGATTTGGACGAACCTTAATCTGAGAAAGAACTTGATGACCATGTCTCCGATATTAAAATAGATCCCGAAACACCTCCACATTACCATGATTTTCCAGACCACCCAATCAATAATGCCAATGCCATTCCTCCTGCCAATATTCATGCCACGTTGGAAGTCTTTCGTACAGAACTGAATGGCATGCGAGACAAGCTCCGTACTATCCGTCTTGATGTCATCGGTCTAAGGGACATTACCGTTGAGCAACTCGATCATCTGAACCAAGCAGTGAAGTCTTTGAAACGCACTCGTGGTTGATTTTATTTTTTGATGTTTACAGCATTTTCCTTTAACTTTAACTTCAGTTTTTCATTGTTATTTCTGGTTTTCAATTAAACTTACTGGTACTTCATGCGTTTGTATCTGCTACTGCTAATTTTTGGATACTGAACTAATTTACTTCAGTTAATGGATAATTATTTCCCTGCTATTTATCTTTGTGTTTCGCTATTTGCTGTGTTTGCAGCATTAAATAAATTTCCATTACATTTATATTTATAATTCTCATTGAATATTGTGGTGCAAAATATATTAATTATGTTATATGTGTGAAGTGTTATGTGCAGTGTTATGCGTTACTGATGTTATATTTAGAATTTAAATTTTTGAGTTTTTGGTGTATGGCGACCGTAACATTCCTGTGACGCCCGTCACAGGCATTCTAAGTGTGGCGATCGTGATGCCATCTGTAACGACCGTCACAGGGTAATAACACGTTCTCTGTTTTATTCAAAATAGAACCGCTCTTCTCCCATTTTTTTCTCTTCTTCTCAGCGTCCCACTCACCCTTCACCTCCATAACTCCATACCAGTTACAAATCCATTCAAAATTGCCATTTATTCTTCACTAATCCCTCCATTTACCACGTTTCATTCTATTTAAATGCGGAAACCCATTCAAACTCACAAATTCCTCCCTCTGTACCGTAAACACAAACACATCCTCAAATCCTCTTGCATGCACCATGGCCCAAGAACCAAACCTTTCAACAATCATTTTCCGTGATGGAGAAGCGGGTGAACATCAAAGAGAGAAATACCTCAAATTCTACAGACGCTCAATCTAACCAACGAGGTATCTCGACATATCCTGTCTACAAGAGCTTGGATTATTGGAGGGTGTTAATTGGATGCTCACTAATTCAGGGCTGACTCACCTCTGTACCCAAAACCTTCCGACATATGAAGCCTTAACCTTAGAATACTTAAGTTCCTTCTCCTACAACACGCCCTCGGACGATGCGCAATATCTCACCGGCTCCGCTACGTTCAGAATGTTCAACACTGAATATTCTTTGACCCAAGACGAGCTAGGAGACATGCTGAATTTTCCACGAGGAGACGGCGTTCAGTGTCGTATCTGTAACGCCCCAGTTTTGCCAGTTTTTATTTTATTGAGTCTTTTTGGATTATTTTATTATTATTTTATTTTATTTTCGACTTTCGTGTGAAAATATGTTATTTTTAGTCGTGAATATATTTTATCGCGTTTTGGGAACATTTGCGAGATATTTGAGTGTAGGGGTATTTTGGGCATGTCATAGATATTTGGATAAGTTAGTAAGAAAAGAAAAATAGAAAATAGAAAAGGGAAAGAAAGAAAATTAGAGAGAAAGAAAGTGGAAGAGAAGAAAAGAGAAGAAAAGAGGTGAAGAGAGAAAAATTGGGAAAGTGTGGAAAAATCATCAAGATCAACTTCTAGGAATCGATTTAATCGGGTAAGGATGTGAAATTCAATTATCTTATACATGTGTATGATTATGTATGTGTTTGTTTGATGTTTTGTAGAAAGTGTTGGAATTCGATTTAATCGTGTTGGAAATGATGTGTTTGTGTTCCTTGTTGTTGATACTTGATAGGTATGTGTTGTTGTGAATCAAATTGGTAATTTTCTGGATTTAGATGATGAATTTGGGTGATTTTGGTTGGAAAACGCAGAACTCGTTTCTGCAGAATTTTTCTGGGTTTGCTCTGGTCATACGCGTATGGGGCATGTCCATACGCGTATGGGACTCGGCATTACGCGTAACATTGGCCTGTGTTTGGGTCATTACGCGTATGAGAGATGGTGATACGCGTATGGTGTTGGGTATACGCGTATGGGGTTCAAAATGGGAATTTTGGGAAGAAAATGGTTCTGCCCATACGCGTAAGGCCTTGGGCAATACGCGTATGGCATGGCGAGGATTTTGGGCAATACGCGTATGGCCTTGGTCAATACGCGTATGGCCAGGAGAATGGTAAAATGTGATTTTTGAAAATGTCATTTTCGTTTTCGTCCGTAACTTTTGTTCCGTTTATCCGATTTTTACATTCTTGGTGTCGTTGGAAAGGTATTGAGTTGTACGTTGTGATTATGATGTTTTGGAAATTGTTAGCCAATTTAATTATGTTAGAAAGTCAGGAATAGTGCTATTTAGCGACTTTTACCGTTTTGACTGTGTGTTTGAATGTGAATCATACAATAGTGCATTGATGTGAATGTATATAGATTGTATGTGGATTATATGTGATGAATGCATGACTATATTGTGAAATATGTGTGCATTGCATGAGTGTATATGGTCATTTTTGTATGAGAAACATCATGACATGCATTCATGTGTCTCGATTCGAGGAGAATCGGGTGTAATATCGCGTCCCTGTTGGGTGTGAGTGATTGATTACACAAATGATCATTTGAGGATCCTCTGAACATTGCGTAGTCAATGGGTGTAATCGTTGCGATGAGTTACACTTGATTCCGTGGGAATCTTCAGAATGATTGTGTGCCCTTGTGGGGTTTGAGCAATCTGATTGTATCTGCGTGAACAATCCAGAAACATCAGATGCCATGATGGTATGAGCGATGGGGAAATATCGTTGGCCCGGCAGGGAGGATATTTCCATTGAGTTCTTCAATTGAGCTCGGGTGATGAGTCGGTACCGCATGCATCTGCATAGAGTCGAGAGTCGGTCTCTATGAGTTGCATTGATCATCTTTGTATTTGTGCATTGACGAATAAACATTGATATATGTATGTTTATGGGAAATGATAAACTGTATCTTATAATGATGCATTGTTGAATGAACAAGTATGTGTGTGTTCATGTGGAAAATCATGATTTGGTTGATTATGTGTGAGATATTGTGATATGCATTTGTGATAAATGTATTGGGCATGATTAATATGCAATTGGGGATGGAGACATTGTGTGATTGAGCTGTGATAGCATTTGTGAATTGATGTGCATTCGTGTTAAATGCATTGAATTATGAATGATATGTTTTGTATGTATAAACACATGCATGATGTGTGAATAGGGGATTATGTGAATATAATCTGTATATGCCTTATGTGTTGGCATGTGATGATTGTGGTGAGAATATTAGATATGCGTTTTTTTATGTTGATATATAATTATATGCATTTATATTATGGTTGTTTTTCTCACCCTTTTGCTCATTTTATAATGCTCTATGAGGCATTGCAGATTAGAGTTGCTGGAGGTCTTTTGTGAAGCTTGTGTCTTCACCCTTTTGTCGGTCGGCTCTGATATGTGACACCGGGTAGCTAGGGTGGCCGTTTGTGGTTATTGTGTATTATATATATATATATCTTTTGGCTAGTACATGTACAACTTGGTGTATGACAAACTTTCAACATGATATATGTATATATGTTAATCAGATTTTAGATTTTCCGCTTTAATTCTAATTTTTGAAAATGTGGGTGTAAGGAACAAAGTTTCCTCTGTTGCTTGCTACCCCATTGTTGCATATCTTTATGGGCAGGTGTTGTATGAATTGTTTGGTTTCAAATTGATGTGATTTTCCCGTCTGTGCCGTGTTTTTAGATATACTCTGACGAAATTTTTCTTAAGTGCTATTTGTTTTATTATTAATTGGGGGTATAGATTGGGGCGTCACATTAAGTGGTATCAGAGCCAGTCCGTGTCAGTTGCGTCAGTCCTTGTTGGTCTTTGTGGTTCGGTGAGCTGTTTTTTTTAACCATAGTTGCTGTTATTGGAAATGAACAGAATATGGCTCGGGCTGTGCAGGGTGTACTGAATGTTACGGGTAATGATGAGTTCGGGAAGAACGAACTGCCTATCTTCAAGGGAAAATATGATCCTGATGGTGCACAATTTTGGATTGAAGAGGTTGAAAGAATCTTCCATGTGATGGATTGTGCTGAAGAGAATAAGGTGAGACTGGGTACTCACATGCTGAAAGAAGAAGCAGCTGGTTGGTGGGTTAGATTGCGCCAAGTGTTGGAAGTGGATGATGAAGAGGTTACTTGGGATTTATTTAGCCGAGAGTTTCGGAGGAAGTATTATCCTGAGGGTGTGAAGGAAAAGAAAGAGATTGAGTTTTTGGAACTAAAACAAGGCAACATGTCTGTGGTTGACTACACTGCAAGGTTTGTGGAACTTGTGCAATTCTATCCTCACTATCCGGAAGCGACTGCTGAATTTTCTCAGTGTGTGAAGTATGAGAACGGATTGCATCCGGAGATTAAACGGGCAATCGCTTATCAGAGGATTAGAAGGTTTTCTGATTTGGTGGACAGTTGTAGGAGTTACAAAGAGAATCGTAAGGTGCGTGCTACTCCCTATGAGAATGTGAAGGACAGGAAAGGGAAACAACAGTCTCGTAGTGGGGGAGGAATGTCTAGTCCTCTGAGGTGTTACATTAAGTGTTACAAGTGCGGGGGAGTAGGACATCGTCAGATGGATTGTTGGAGGAATAAACTGAAATGTTCCAAGTGTGGAGGTTCGGGACATGTCGCAGCGGATTGTAGGAAAATTAATGTGCGATGTTTCAACTGTGGTGAAACAGGTCATATCAGTACGGGGTGTACGAAACCGAAGGGAGCTCAGACTGGTAGGAAATTTATTGCATTGGCAGGAGATGAGACTACTAGTGCAGATCATCTGACTCAAGGTACTTGTTTTATTAATAGTACGCCTTTATTTTGCTATCTTTGGTAATGGAGCAACTCATTCGTTTGTTTCGTATGAGTGCGCGAAGAGTTTGAATTTGTGTTGTCTTTTTGGAGTTGGTTATCGATACTTTCTGCATAGGGGTCGGTAATTACCTCTTGGGTTTGTTTAAATTGTTCTTTGACCATTTATGGTAAAGGATTTGTGATGGATTAGGTGTGTTTACAGTTGGAGAGGTTAGAATGAGATAAGTGGGGGAGAAGCTGGTACTTCTCCATGTTGTTTTAGGTGTAGAGCGCGGGCTCAGTGTGTTCGGAATTGCAAGATTATAAGTGTGGTTTCTGGTTCAAGAAGGGATGTAGAGGTAAGGTTTACGCCAACTAAGGATTTGTGCCTTAGGTAGTTTTGTGTATAGGATGTAATGAATACTATTATAGTTTGGTGGAGACGGTTTATGCCTCATCGTGATTATCGCCTGTCTATTGATAAATTAAGGAACTGATCACCCTTAATCTCTTGTTAATAGCAGACGGGAATTATGTTAGATGGAATGGACGTGTCTTTCCGGCTTTGATAGTGGTGCGGAATGGATTACTTGAAATGTAAGGAGATGGCTATAGATTATGTTGATGAGTCGAGGAGAATTCTTATATCAGAAGATGAGATGGATTAGAGGTTTGTGTATGTGGATTAAGTTGGAATGTCTCTGAGGGATAATGATTGGGTATTACTAATGGTTGGTAAGGAATAAGATGATAGTAGGGGGGATGCGTGTTAGTCAGTGAGTAGTATGGGGACTTGCAGTTGTGTTTTGCATGGTTTGAGTTTTGAATTGTGCGAATTGTAAATGATTTGAAATTCTTTGATGATATTGAGATTACAGAAACCTTGAGGAAACCCTTAGGGGTGGATGTAATATTTGAGAGTTCCTTTCTGGGTGGTTGTTGAAATAGGATGGAATTTGGATTGTCAAGAGCAGGAATTGTGTATGGAGTACGGACAGTGGTATAGGGTTACGATTGAGAATAGGTGTTTATTTTCAGGATTAGGTAACTGGAATGGGTTGGTTGAGTTTGATTAGAATCACAATTGTTGGAATGTTTGATAAGAATGGTGATTTGTTTAAGTAGAGGCTTTAGAACGACTTTATGTGAAGGGTTATATTGTTATAATCGGAAGTAGGTGTGGTGTTCCTATGGGAGGTTCCAAAGTTAGTTAAGATGATTATAAACTTTTTGGACTTTTGTTGGTTATTACCGAAGGGTATGGAAGACCTTTCCAAGATTAGTGTTTTCGTTGCTTCAGTGACTTGCAAAAAGGGAAGTCGATTATTTGGGATGCATCTTTGATGAGTTTAGTCAGTGTGTTGATGCAAGAGAGAAAGATCGTGGCTTATGTTCTTCGACATTTGAGGAGTCGTGGAAGGATCAGTACTATTGTGGAATTGGTTGTAGTTGTATTATGTTGGATTACAGGGAGTATTATCTTTATGATTCTAGATTCGGAGTGTGTGGTAATTACAAGAATATCGAATGCGGGTTTGGTCGGAAGGAATAGAGACAACGAGAATGGTTAGAATTAGTGGCGAGTTATGACTTTGGCTTGAATTACCCTTTGGGAAAAGTTATTGTTGTGCCGGAGGAGTTAAGTCGGAAGTTTCTATGTATGTCTATTTCGAGGGTCCGAGGATTAGAATTGTTTGAGAAGTTCAGAGGCGAGTGCCTGGTGTGTGAGATAACACAGAGGAGTGTGAGGCAGGAAATATTAAAAGTGAACAGTGGTTTTAGGGAAGTATGTGAAAAAGTTAGACTTTGGACGTGAGATTGGTAGTTTTGATGGTTACGAGTCATCAGAGTGCGCAGCGGAAGCGTGATGTGGCACATTTCGTATATGTGTGTGCGACTTGTAAGAGTTCGTAGGTGAGACCTTGGAAATCTGTATGAATGATGAGACCATTGGATGTTTCAGGATGGAAAGTGTTAGGTGAGAGGTTTGAATAATTTTCATGGGCTACTAAGTAGATGGATGTTTTGGTTTTATGTTCGATTGGTGAATCGTAGCATTACTGCAATAAGGTTGTGTGACAAGGATGTTGGTGTTCTGGTTTTGTTGATGTTGTGGAGGCCGTGTAGGGTCGTGGAACCTTGTGTTCTTGTTTGGGTTGTTGTCCCGTTTCCAATGTGTTGGTTCGAGTGTGAGTTGGTGCTTGTGTATTCTTTGAGTTGTGCGTTGGTCGTCAAGTGCATTGTATGGGCTTTGCATCTTGTCGTTGTAGTTATCGCCGCTATCGTGTCGTGATTGTATCTGCTGTTAGCAAGTTGTTTGTCGTTTGTGTTGTTCGTGGTGTGCCTTTTGTTGGCATGTTGATTTGTTAGTCGAATGCGAGAGTCGTGTCCAGAGTTGTTCGTCTCGGTAATATTTTCGAGGACGAAAATTTCCAAGTGGGGGAGAGTTGTAATGCCCCAGTTTTGCCAGTTTTTATTTTATTGAGTCTTTTTGGATTATTTTATTATTATTTTATTTTATTTTCGACTTTCGTATGAAAATATGTTATTTTTAGTCATGAATATATTTTATCGTGTTTTGGGAACATTTGCGAGATATTTGAGTGCAGGGGTATTTTGGGCATTTCATAGATATTTGGATAAGTTAGTAAGAAAAGAAAAATAGAAAATAGAAAAGGGAAAGAAATAAAATTAGAGAGAAAGAAAGTGGAAGAGAAGAAAAAGAGAAGAAAAGAGGAGAAGAGAGAAAAATTGGGAAAGTGTGGAAAAATCATCAAGATCAACTTCTAGGAATCGATTTAATCGGGTAAGGGTGTGAAATTCAATTATCTTATACATGTGTATGATTATGTATGTGTTTGTTTGATGTTTTGTTGGATTGTATGAAAAATATAATAAAACCCATTTTTGTAGAAAGTGTTGGAATTCGATTTAATCGTGTTGGAAATGATGTGTTTGTGTTCCTTGTTGTTGATACTTGATAGGTATGTGTTGTTGTGAATCAAATTGGTAATTTTCTGGATTTAGATGATGAATTTGGGTGATTTTGGTTGGAAAACGCAGAACTCATTTCTGCAGAATTTTTCTGGGTTTGCTCTGGTCATACGCGTATGGGGCATGTCCATACGCGTATGGGACTCGGCATTACGCGTAACATTGGCCTGTGTTTGGGTCATTACACGTATGAGAGATGGTGATACGCGTATGGTGTTGGGTATACGCGTATGGCGTTCAAAATGGGAATTTTGGGAAGAAAATGGTTATGCCCATACGCGTAAGGCCTTGGGCAATACGCGTATGGCATGGCGAGGATTTTGGGCAATACGCGTATGGCCTTGGGCAATACGCGTATGGCCAGGAGAATGGTAAAATGTGATTTTTGAAAATGTTGTTTTCGTTTTCGTCCGTAACTTTTGTTCCGTTTATCCGATTTTTACATTCTTGGTGTCGTTGGAAAGGTATTGAGTTGTACGTTGTGATTATGATGTTTTGGAAATTGTTAGCCGATTTAATTATGTCGGAAAGTCAGGAATAGTGCTATTTAGCGACTTTTACCGTTTTGACTGTGTGTTTGAATGTGAATCATACAATAGTGCATTGATGTGAATGTATATAGATTGTATGTGGATTATATGTGATGAATGCATGACTATATTGTGAAATATGTGTGCATTGCATGAGTGTATGTGGTCATTTTTGTATGAGAAACATCATGACATGCATTCATGTGTCTCGATTCGGGGAGAATCGGGTGTAATATCGCGTCCCTGTTGGGTGTGAGTGATTGATTACACAAATGATCATTTGAGGATCCTCTGAACATTGCGTAGTCAATGGGTGTAATCGTTGCGATGAGTTACACTTGATTCCGTGGGAATCTTCAGAATGATTGTGTGCCCTTGTGGGGTTTGAGCAATCGGATTGTATCTGCGTGAACAATCCAGAAACATCGGATGCCATGATGGTATGAGCGATGGGGAAATATCGTAGGCCCGACAGGGAGGATATTTCCATTGAGTTCTTCAATTGAGCTCGGGTGATGAGTCGGTACCGCATGCATCTGCATAGAGTCGAGAGTCGGTCTCTATGAGTTGCATTGATCATCTTTGTACTTGTGCATTGACGAATAAACATTGATATATATATGTTTATGGGAAATGATAAACTGTATCTTATAATGATGCATTGTTGAATGAACAAGTATGTGTGTGTTCATGTGGAAAATCATGATTTGGTTGATTATGTGTGAGATATTGTGATATGCATTTGTGATAAATGTATTGGGCATGATTAATATGCAATTGGGGATGGAGACATTGTGTGATTGAGCTGTGATAGCATTTGTGAATTGATGTGCATTCGTGTTAAATGCCTTGAATTATGAATGATATGTTTTGTATGTATAAACACATGCATGATGTGTGAATAGGGGATTATGTGAATATAATCTGTATATGCCTTATGTGTTGGCATGTGATGATTGTGGTGAGAATATTAGATATGCGTATTTTTATGTTGATATATAATTATATGCATTTATATTATGGTTGTTTTTCTCACCCTTCTACTCATTTTATAATGCTCTATGAGGCATTGCAGATTAGAGTTGCTGGAGGTCTTTTGTGAAGCTTATGTCTTCACCCTTTTGTCGGTCGGCTCTGATATGTGACACCGGGTAGCTAGGGTGGCCGTTTGTGGTTATTGTGTATTATATATATATATATATATATATATATCTTTTGGCTAGTACATGTACAACTTGGTGTATGAGAAACTTTCAACATGATATATGTATATATGTTAATCAGATTTTAGATTTTCCGCTTTAATTCTAATTTTTGAAAATGTGGGTGTAAGGAACAAAGTTTCCTCTGTTGCTTGCTACCCCACTATTGCATATCTTTATGGGCAGGTGTTGTATGAATTGTTTGGTTTCAAATTGATGTGATTTTCCCGTCTGTGCCGTGTTTTTAGATATACTCTGATGAAATTTTTCTTAAGTGCTATTTGTTTTATTATTAATTGGGGGTATAGATTGGGGGCGTCACAGTATCCCTCATGATCCAAACTGGCCAACCATAGCATTTGAGGTATGGAGAAATTTAACTGGTGAAAACGCTACAAGCTGGGAAGGGCTTAATGCCACCCTCATCCATAACCCAGCTATACGATATTATCAACGTGTCTTAGGCCACACCATTTTCGGGAGAGTCAGCAACCATAAGGTAAATTCCAAGGAGCTTTTCTTCATACATTGTGTTTTCACGCCTGTACCGATCAATGCCATATCGTTTCTGCTAGCACACATTCATTCTAGTTGTGCGACAGGTGCTACTCCCTTCTGTTTTGGAGGAATAGTTACTTCTATAGCAATTGCTTTGGATTTGGTAGAAAAGCTTACAGACTTACCATTTGTGTCGGCCGTATATCTAGATATCGAGTATTGCCGCAATGCACATTTGATTAAGGCTAGAGACAATAAGAAGTACAACCTTATGGTGCGGAACAGGGTTGTTAGAAGTATTGTTTTGCCCTGCCCTGCTCGTATAGATCCACAAAATATGTCAAATTGGATCTTTGATTTAGATTCCCCTGAGCCCAGTGCGGCTGCACCCGATGGTTAGCCTGATGATAAATCTGATGAGATGGAGCAGGGTGCACCTGATGAAGACCAACAACAACCCGCTGCACAGTTTGGAAGCTCATCCTCCTGACGCCGTCGACGAAGTGACCGCACCCCTGCTACTAATGATGACGTTCTCGCGGCTATTTTGCAAAGGAATGAATTGGATGCCCAGAGAGACCAGCGGTACCAGACACATCACACTGACATGATGAGTCTCCTGCGACAAATCCAACAAGATCAGCACGACCAAGGCAAAAGAATGGAGTGAAGGACGTCAAGCATCATTGATGAGATGGGCGCCTTGACTATGCGTGTGGATGGCTTATAGGACTGCATCTATCATATGGGCATGCCACATCAGTTTGGACAGAACGGACGTGGACGAGCACGAGGCAGATCACGTGGACCCCAGTAGCTTACTTTTCTTTTTTAGTTATTCCTTTCTCTTTTACATTATCTCGAAACATTGAGGACAATGTTAGATCTAGTGTGGGAGAGGAAGCATTAGTTTTTAGTTTTTTCTAGTTTTTATTGTTATTTCCCTTCATCAACGTTAATGAAACAACAAGTTATTATATGCATATGTTTTCCGTATTATTTAATTCCCCCACTTTATTTTGCCTTAGCAAAAATTTTTTTTTGGGATTCGATACATAACTTGACACGCCCTTAGAGTATATAGATTGGTTTACACGTAGGCAATGTTAGAAACCTGGGAAAGATTAAACAAAATTGATACCGTCTTGACTAGGGGTGGCAAACGGGCATGCCCGCCCCGTTTAGGTCTGCCCCGCAAATGCCTGCAAAAAAATGGGGTGGGCGGGGCGGTCATATTTCAGGATGCGGGTCTAAAACCTAGGCCCACCCCGCAAAAAAGTGAGGGTGGGGCAGAGAAAGCCCATGGGCACTGTACCTTTTAAGCCTAAAAACGCAAAATTTTATGTAAATGCTTGTGCCCGCAAAAACCGGCGATGAAAATGGGGCGGGGCGGGGCAGACACATTAGAGGGTGAGGGCTTAAACCCTTGGCCCACCCCGCACTAAAGTGCGGGTAAAACGGGCATGCCCAACGGGCCGGACCCGTTTTGCCACCCCTAGTCTTGACACCCTAGACCCCTCGAATATGCGTGATCAGTTTGAGTACCTTTTATACCGAGACCTTAAGCTTTAGTTCTAAACTAGCCCCAAGTAGTTTATATTAGCAGTCAGCACCATCTAAGCACAAGCTACGTGGAGAGCCGATGCAAATAAGTGATTGATGCCTAAAGATGCCAAAATTGAAAATTTTCACGCCTTTGACTGTGGAAAATAAAAAGAAAATGCACCAAATCTAAAGGATGCAAGATATGCGAAAGGCAAGAGAAACCTATTGTTAGTTGGTTCAGAGGTACCTGGTACTGAACTCGGTAGGGCGAACTATGGTTTGATCCCCCACAACTTGGAATCGGTATATATATAAAGGGTTACCACACTTGTGTACAAGACCCCGTGTTTAAAGGATCAAAATCACTAACAGACTACTCTACTACGTGCATGCAAAGGCAAAGGGCTTAATGTGATTGCGTCAGAATGAAAACGGGTGAAATAGAAACGAGAAGCATTAGGTTGAGCTATAGTAGAAAGATTCGGACCGGCCTCTAAAAGGGGGGTTTATGATCATGCTTCATGTTTTGTGTCATTAATGTATCTTTGGTGTTTGATTTGAGTATCTGTCATTTTAACAAAAGGCCGCACAACCACCTACGATTCGAAGATGTGTCAGGTATTTATTGGATAAATGTTTTTGAACTGATTATTTGCTTGAAGACAAGCAAAGGTTCATGTGTAGGGGAGTTTGATAATGCAATTTTACATTACATATTTGCCTTGATTTACATTAAATTATTTCATCGTTTTCGTTTATTCACGTTTTATTTGCAAGTGTTCAAGTTCATTTTTAGGTATTTTATCTCAATTAACCTGCATGAGAAAAGAAGAAAGAATAGGGAAGAAAAGAGAAGAAAAGAAGACAGTTGACAGCAAAATTAAGATTCTGCACTTAAGGAGCATGGCGACCGTCACAAGGCCGTGGCGACCGTAACACATCCTTAGTATGACCCTCGTCACAAAGACCATGGCGACCGGGATAGATGTTTTCCTCAGAATATAATTTAAATTACGTGGACCACTCAACGTGTCAATTCAACCCACGATCCAACGTTCAACCAGTCAAGGAAATATTCAAGGAAGTGACTCATATATTTTCGGCCACTAACATCCACCTTGAGATTTTTTCTCTCTTTCACGACAACTGCTTAACACTATAAAAGGGAGGCAGTTAGGAACATTTGGGGAGGACCTTACGACGTACTTTTACTGCAAAGATTATTTTGTTCAGAGCTTTTGATTTCTTTCATTTTTCCACCTTACATTCCCAGCACCCAAATAGCAATAGTTTCCTACACCGGGGAGCTATTGCACTTAGCTAGATTTTTATTTGTTTTCGTTTTCATTGTTCGTGCAAGCAAATCCTACAGACCTGTGGAGGATTGTTAAACTTCAAGATTCAATTGTTTTCCGGGTTTTTATTTAATTAATAGAATTGCCTTTAATTTTAAATACCATGCATGATTTAATGTTTTACTGCTTTTGTCTGTGTATGTCTGTACTAGTTAAAATGTCCGGCTAAACCGTTTATATCGGTATGTAATTAAGTCGACCGGAAAGGGATTTGATAAGTCTCGGCTTAACTATACACAACTTATTTTTCTGGTTTCAATTTCTTAAATTAAATGGACTTTTGTTATGAGAGTAAAAGGGTAACGAAGGTTACGATCAATACAACGAGAGTTTGAGATTTTAACCGGATAGCTAAAATTGGACATTGATTTTAAACACAGCGAGAGCACTTTAAAATCAATTAGGACTTGTTAGTTTTCAAAAAGTACTTTTAAAATTCAAATGGTTTAGCGAAAGCAAACATTCTGATTTAGGAGTATAGTCAGAGTCAATAAACACGAGAGTGTGAGGTAAAGACTTTTAAATTAATATTTTCTACTAAAGAATATTTTAACTTATTTATATGCCGACAATTTATTGAATCCCCGATGGTAGATGAGTTACGTACCGATATTCCGTTATATTTTATTTGAATCTAGATTATAGTTTACTTTTAGTTTCCCGTTTGCACCTTAACCTATAAAATCATCAGCCTTAGCTAAACATAGTGACAATCTGATAGCATTAGTTTGATTATCTGTCCTTGTGGGTTCGATATCTTTTAAAACTACGCGATTAGACTGTGCGCTCGCAGTTAGTGACCCCGATAGACTCATAAAGTCGCGATCATACTCCAACTCCACTTTCATGGAAATTCTGTTACCCAGGTTTTTTTTAAACATCATTAACACAATAACTGAGTTAGTTGTTACTTAAGTAGGTGTGACTAGGATCTTGTTCTTGTACTATGCCTTTGTTGTAGTAGTTGTTTGTTTGTCTTGCTTATATGTCCACTTTAAGTATGAAGTTTCTTTGGTAAACATGTTTTCAAAAACACACGTAGCACCGACAAATCTCGAGCCCGTCTTCTTCCTCCTAGTGACTGAGCCACCACATCTCACTAGCAGATCTGTGCACCACCCTTTTGCTGCCAGAAAGTATTGTCGCCGGAGACACCACATAACATCCTCTAATAGCCACCATGAGTTCCGTCATTTACAGCACTGCTCACTCGAAGTCATGTCACGACCGCTTTAAATTGCAAACAAACATCCTCACGCATCACCTGTGTTCATAGATCTGCCACATTGCGCGGAAACGACCGCTTATTGCACTTCCAGATTCATCGTTGGAAACACAAACGCGATCATCTGTCAGATTCTTTCCATCATGCCGCCTACACCAGTACCCTCCTTTCGTTTTTTTTCCATTTTTTATTTTTGGTATGTGTTGGTGAAACCTCCACTTGTTATTATGAGACAAAAAGGTTTGTGTTTAGTGGATCAACATATGCGGTGAATGGGAAGAAGGAAAGGATAAGAAGAAGGGTAATGCTAACTTGTGCCCCAAGGTGTAATACCCTAATTTTTACCCCTAAGATCCCACATATCATTTGCATCTCATATCACAAACAAGATCACCAGTACCTGTGCTTTTCTTAATTGCTTTATGTTTATTTCTGTTTACTAACCTCTAACCAAATACCAACAATATTTTTTCAATTTTTGCTTGTTTTTTCTTCTCTGCGTGGTTAGGGTTTTGCAGGTAAATTGATGGCAAAAGTATGGCTTGGATTCAAGTGTGGCTATTCAATTGTGATCCAGTTCAGATGGATGTTTGACCTAATCTTGGTCAAACTATCAAGCATTTGTTCCAAGTGCAAGATATTTGTACCAATGGGCTGCTTCTCAAAGTAGTGATTATCAAGTTGTTGATATTCATCAAGTTCATATGAGTTCACTGTTCAACTGTGTTCATCTGTGGATTTATTTTCCCAGATAACTGGTTCAGACAAGTTCGAACAGATTCAAATGGCTGTTGTTCAATTGTGGTTTGTTCAGTGGTAGCTGTGTGCACTTTATCAGAGGCTTGTGGAAAAAAGTCGAGATTGGTTTTGGGCTAAAAAATAGAGATTTGTTATCCATGATCCATATCCATTTCCATTTTGGCTATCCATTCAAACCATTTCTATTATCCATTTTTTTTCTCCAAACCAATTATCCACTTTCAAAATCCATTTCATATTCAATATCCATGAACCAATTATTCACATTTTTTTTTATCCATTTCATTCTAAGATCCATATTTTTCATTTCCATAATCACATCCACTATCAATTCATACCTATTTTCCAACTATCCATTCTTCTAACCAATTTTTTTTCTAATTTCCAAATATCATTATCCATTATTTCTTATCCACTTTTAATGTCCAATCCATTCAACAATCATTCACATTTTTATCAAATCCATTCAATATCCATTCTTAAACCAAAATCCACATTTTTTTTACCCATGTATATTTTAAATTCATTTTTCTTCACATTATAAAAACAATTACCGAAAATCTCTACAAAAAAAATGAAATTCATGGAAAACAAGGAAAGGTTCATGATTTAAAGTCTAAGGTCCATCAATCATTACAAAAAGCCTTGCGATAGAAATTGAGAAAAAAAATTTAAGATACAATTACTCAAACACCTATCCAGCCGTAAGCCCATGACATGAAGCTTCCAAGCTTCATGATACACAGCTCACTCCAAGACCAAGCCGCCCCAGCCATATGTTTTTTCAGCTAAATAAAGTGCAAGCACGTGAGCTAATACACACTGAAACAAAATGCTACCTACATCAGCTAAAGTTTCACGTGTAATTGCAAGCCATTCCACACAAGTCATCACGCCAAGCTGCAAAAATGAGAATTACCTACACACGTGAGCTAATTCATACAAGCCGCAAAGGGTGAAAATTGAAAAAAAATCAAACGCACAAGCTGAACATCAAAACGGCAGCAAGTCACAAAATGAATCGCGCAAAACGCATGAAGAAAACCGAGTTGCAAAACGCAGAAAAAAGATTGGAAACGGCAATCCAATTTCAATTTCAATTCCTCTCCAATTCTTCTATAAATAAGAGCAAGTTCTCATTCCAATTTCAAGCTTGGAGAGCCTAAAGTTATTCTGAGAAAATCTCCCAAAAACTGAGCTTCAATTCTAACCTTCAAGCTTCAACTTCAAACCTTCACATTCCTCTAACTTCAATCCCTTCGATCTACACCTCCAAGCTCCGAATTCTCTGCAATTTTTCCTTTAACCTTCAACCGAATTCACCAATTCACTACAACAAACTTCAATCAACAACAACAGCACCGATTTCAAGCAAAGCAACTTGAGAAAAAGAAGATTCAGATTCGTGATTGAGTAATTACCTCTTCTTTTTCCATTGCACTGCAGATTTGCTTTGATTTCATTTCCGAGTGGCTTCCGATTTGTACCGGTGAGAGAAAGAAGTTGAGACGGTGAATGGCGGAGCGACGCATTTAGCAAAGGGAGAGAACGACGATGTGACGTTGAGATCCACCGCGCGAATTGAAGAGGATACGCAGTGATGGTTGTGAATCGGCGATGAAAATTCGTAAAAGAGAGTGAGGTGAATAGTGGCTGGCGGTGATTAGAAGGAGAACATCACTTTGCCTTGTTTTTTCCTTTCTGATTTTTGTTTCTTTTTTTTATTTTTAGTGGTAATTGGTTTGTGTTGGGCTCAAGGCCCGTAGATTTACTACTCACCACCTCCATTCATTTTCTGTTGAACCTCCATCTCTTCTTCTTTAACAATTTTCTTTAATTTTCTTTCTTAATCTTTTTATTTTAAATTTTGGATTATACTACTTTTTTTAATTTTGTTTAGAAATTGCTTTTAAAAAAAAATCATGTGAATATCTTTTATCTTGATTTCATTTTGAATTTTCTTTTTAATTTCTTTATTGTTAGTTGTGTGGATCATAAATGTTAGATCCACTTCTCTTCATCTTGATTCTTTTTCTTTTTTATCGATGAAAGTCTAATTGATTTTGGAATTCCTTTATTGAATTTCGATCAAGACTAGATCGTTTCCACATTTTCTTTTCGTGTGGCACCGCTTTAGGATAACGATCCCTATATCGTTTATCTCGCGTGCATTAACACATACATCTCATTGCCGGCCTCATTCGTAGGGTAATTGCTCGAACAAATTACTCGGCGTGCGCTTAACATAGACCAAAATTTGTCCCGTCTCGGAAAACTATCAAGAATAGTTGATTATTTGTCTTTTGGTTCAAAACTTATGAAACTTGTTGTTAGGAGGCTTTGGTCTTATCAATCCTCTAATGAGTTCTCATTAATCTTGACCTAAGTGCAATTATTCAATTATAATTGATCACTAACACTAACAACTAATCACTAATTACTAACTTACTAACATTACTATTGTACTAATCATTTACATTTCCTTCTCGCTCCTTATCTCTCATTTACTTTTATGCAATTTTTCCTTTGTCCGTTGGACATATGTTTATGTTTCCGCAATTTTTTCTTTGTCCGTTGGACACATGTTTATGTTTTCGCAATTTTTCCTTTGTCCGTTGGACACATGTTTATGCTTATGCCATTTTTCTTTTGTCCATTTGGACTTAATACATTAATAAAGGATTAAACCATAAAAAACTTAATTCTCTTCATTTGGACTATTGGTTACTATCCTATGCTTTGGAGTAATCTCTTTATGGACCTCTTTTGAAGTAATATCGGACTTATGGACCTAGAATTAGGACTTCTCATCCCTTTGCTTGGAGTATTGATTGAAGACTTGCCCTTATTCGGCCAATTTTCTTAAGGATGAAATTGTTTTGATATTGCTTTGAGGTGGCTCCATTTTGGTTAGATCTTTCCTTTCCCTAGCTTTTACATTATGCACTAGGATAGTCACTTCTTCTCCTCCCCATTCTTAAATTTTCAAAATCTTCTCCCTTTTTTCAAAATCTTCTTCTTGTTTTCAAACTTAAAACCACTTTCATAATAAAACCTTGACTTTTGTCAAGTGACTTTTTAAACTTTGTTTTCTTAATAAATGTCAATCTATTTAACTATATTTTGACTATTTCATAAAAATAAATAAAAAATACAAAACTCATCCAAATTCTTTTGTGCTTTTATGCACCTTTTTCTTTTAAACTTTTCAAAAGGAATTAGACATGAGTCATTTTTTTGATGAGATGTAAAACTCCTAACCATGGTATTTTGTTGAAAGTATGGTCGTTTTCCACTTAGATGTTGAAGTGATTAGTCTTGTTGATGTTAATCCAAGCAAATCCTCCATCTTAATGTGATGCAAGTGCCACTTTCCCATACCTTTGGGTAATTAGTTGAGTATTCTCTCTTGAGAATGACAGGTTGTCTTTTTCAGGATAAAATAAACCATAACCAATAATTTTTGTTCTTTGTACCACGAACTACGGGGTTTTGATCCTACATTGCACATCGTGGGTATGTAGGCATGAGGCGATAAGTCTCTCCAAACACAAAAATCTTAAAAAATATTTCTCCTCTCATCTCCTCAATCTCTTTACAAGCAAACCATTTTCAGACCAAAAAGCATGAATACATCAAAGGGCTCCTATAGAGTACTATAGATGTATTGGGTGCGTAAAACCTTCCCTTTACATAACCAACCCCCCTTACCCAATCTCTGTTTGTTCTTGTTTTTTAGAACTCTTTAGGTTTTGTTCGCTCTTTTTCCTTTCCCTTTGTGGATAAAATAAAAGTGCGGTGGCAACACTTGTTCATTTTTTGAGTTAAGTTAATCAATAGCTTACACTCACAAATTTCCCCGCTACAGAAAAGTGGCGACTCTGCTGGGGAGCTTCTCCCTCGAGGGGTTTAGCCTACTTTGATTTATTTACTGCTTTTTGTCTGATTTGCTTGTTACTTGTTTGTTCTGTTTGGGAGTTCCTCTGTGTGTGAGATAGGTCCTATACCCGGATCGGAGTGCACTTTGAGATAGGGGATAGTATAGTCAAGGGAACTTTGAAGGAGTCGAATCCTGAAAAAGAAAAACTTGCAAATCTATCCACTCGGTGGTTGCCTCTTTGGAATTACTGATGTCGATCGAGCGATCGAGAAGGCATTACTTTTTCCATTGAAGCCTATAACACTGAGGACCGTAGTAACCCTTAACCCATCCTAGCCTTTTTAGGATCGTAGCGCGGAAGCTATGAAGATGCAAATCTGACTTAGCTGTCACGCGATGCTACACTCAGGTTAGATTCTCTTGAGGATAACTACCAACCTCCGAGCAAATCGGTGTGCTGGTGTGTCTGATAGTGGATTGTGGACCCTGGGCACTCTGTTAGAACCGCTGTTTTCTGCAGGTACAATGAAGACAAAACCTTAGTACATACCTTTTGTGGGATTGGTTCTTACCCTTGGCTTCATGCTCGTGACTTGAACCTTGACCCGTGTGCTTTGTGTGATCTTGTTTGTGGTTATTGCATACACGCATTCATCATTCATGGGCATTTTCCTCAGTTTTCAAGGAACTTAGAGTTGTCTTTTTGCAAATTTCGCAAATTTTTGAGAATCAAGGATATTGAAAGAAGTAACACTAAAAAGTACACTTTCACGAGTCTTGGCTTACAAGAGTTGAGAAAGCTTGGATATTTGGTATCTAGTCTTGTGGATTTCAAAGACTGTTTGGGAAACTCTTGTTTATTCTGAGGGCTGATGTTGAAGAGGGGATTCTTAATACCTTGGTCCAGTTCTCCGATCTGTGGCATCGTTGATTTACTTTCCCAGATTACCAGCTATTGCCAGCCTTAGAGGAGTATGCCTATCTTATGGGTGTGCTAGTCTTGATTGAGTTTCTTGAACGACGTGTCATGAAAAGATCAAGAGAGCCAGAGGATTTATTTTCCTCTAGCACTTCATCATCTACTCATCTTCCTACTTCCAGTTCTTGGAAGGGTATTATGGATTGACTCGTAAAAGAGAAAGACACCATGAAGATCAGTTATGTAAGATAAATTAAAAAGCTTCGCAAGAAGTATCAGCTCAGAGTTGGGTCATTTTCAGACACGATTCCTTAGAACTAGCTTTCATTTTCTCTTGTGTTGTAAGATTGATGAAATTGTACTTCAAAGTTGTAATTCTTTCAATATTAATGAAATGAGGTTTTTGGTATATCCAGTGTGTTATCTTAATGTTTGCAAACTGCTTTATAGTTCCTTGAAAATTTACATTTGCATCTTGCACATCAAGCATCATTCTGCATTATTTCTTGCCTTTTCCAGGTGTCTTATTGTTTCCCTTTGGTCTTCATTCAGACAAGCTGTATCACCGGTATAATACTCGGGCTAATCAGAGAAAAAGAGGATTTAGCTGATTTTCTGGCATTCGTACCAAGTTTGAGGTAGTTACTGAAGGAACATGGAGAGAACATAAGATGATGATCTCATGTCAGGCTTTATAGTGATGACCAATCCGATGTACGATTTTCCTCCGGACGACGGTGCTCCACAAGTGGATGTTCCTACTCGATCTCAACTTGTGCAAAACAACTTGGTTGCTCAAGCTGATGAAAAAGATTCTCGATTTTCGAGGTATATGTCAAATCCTCATAATGTCCACCCTGTGACAGAGAATGATCGACGATGAGGTGTTGACCTTCAAGGGAGGAAGCCCATTTGTGGATGGAACACCTTTATAATGATGAAGATAAAAATCCAAGGAGGTTCCTATTGCTGATGTTAGTGGAGTGACCCTCAACGGTCGTGCATTTGCCTCTGTGTCTCCCAAGAGAGTTGAAGGTGTCTTTTCAAGCTCAGATTGAGACAATCTCTTCAGATCTCAAGTTCATTACTGCCATTTTATTTGTATTCTTTTATGATTGTTAATGCTTTGTTTGCATGTAGAACTTGTTTGATTTTGAATATTAATCATAATGAAATGAGTATGTTTATCTTGAAGTAATCCATTCGCATTCGCTCATAAATTTTGTTTCCTGCATTTGCAATACCAACCTCTTGTTTAAACTCTTGGAGGGAGGATGATGAAGTGAAAACGCAAAATTTCTGGTTGTGTGCTTTTGAATAATACCCTGCTGATGATGTAAGGCATTGTTTCAAATTCCCAAACACCGGAGATATAAGGAAGATAATCCCCTGTTAACCCCTTTGAGCCTTGAAGTAAGAGTTTCTTTTCTAAATAAGAAAACCCTTACATTTAACCTAGGGCAGGGTAGTCTTTAGTTAATTTGACCAAGTGTCCAAATTTCAAAAGGAGTGTGTATCTAGGGACCAACCACAATGGTTATCCCTCATTCCAAAGGAAAGAAACGGTCACAACCCTTTTAACAAGTCAGATAAGCCAATGTCACATGATTTGTTCAAAGAAAAAGAAAGAAAGAAATAAAAAAAGCCCACTAAGTCGAAAACTTCGAAACAAGTGACTTAGGCAAAAATTAGGGCATCCCGCTGGACATCAAAAATTCAAAAAAATCAGTCTAGGCAAAAGTTAGGGAAAATAAAAGAATGAAAAGCTCGAAAAGAGAAAAGAAAGGATTACAAAGAAAAATCCTGAACAAATCTGTGTGACTACAAAGTCAAAAGATAAAAGGGTGATTGTTATTCCCCAAATAATCTCATTGGTTCTTAAACCATCAGTTTTATCCTTTTGAAGAGATGAATATTCATGTCAAATTAACTGAATGTAGGACTGAAGAACATCACGGAGAATGGGTGGGTACAAATAAATTTTGAGCCTAAAATCCTTTTTTTTCTGAAAACTGTGAACCAGACCAAGTTATAACCCTCAAAAGACCTAATTGAAGCAGGGTTTATTTTGAGAGCATACTCCAAACGAGACAGCGTTCCTGACTCCCATGAGTTGCGCTAAAAGATCTTTGTTGGTATTGCATGTGCATTCAAAAATCAATGTCGTAACTAAATTAGTTATTCCTTCACAAGGTTTTGTGACATCTTTTCAGTAAAAACTTCAAGACTAACATGTGTAATTGCATTAGAATTATCATTCTCAGAATTAACATTTTCTACTTGCATACATTTGTTGACATCATAGAAGTTTACATTTGAGCATCAGTGATGAGCTTGATCTTTTGAGGCTTGAAACTCTGATGAGTAATTGGCCAATCACTTCAAGGAATGATCATATCCAGGGGCATGTTTCCTGAAGATTTTGTTGAGCATGAGCAAGTTTGTTTTCCTAGTTGATGTTTTCATAGGGGCAAAGCTTGAGTTCTCCATTAATTAAAGAATGTGCCAAGTTCAGTGAATCTGGGGAAGTTACGTCGAGATTCAACGAATCTCTCAGAGTTTGAAGACACTGGGGCAGATTATTTCAAGTCCTTATGGTACAAAGTTTCTGGAGGGAAATTTGGGGCTAATCAAACACAACAGAATTCGGTATGCTCTCAAGCAGAGTTTGTTCATGTTGATATCTCCCCAGTAGAGCTTGTTGATATTTCCTCAGCAGGGTTCGTTCTTGCTCCTTTGGCAGAATTTATTGACAGATCCCCAGTAAAGTTTGTGGATATTTCCTTAGCAAAACTTGTTCCTCTGAATGTGATCAGTTGTTGACAAGGTGATAGGTTTGTTGTGATGTGTTAAATTCATAAGGTCCAATGCTGTTTGGTTTTTCCCCAGCTAGGTCTTGATCCGAATCTTCTCCAGCTGATTATGTTATGGTCAGGCATTTGAGAAGTTTTGAAGTTCACTTCTCCTTAATGGTGGTCCCCATGCAGAGATTCATTTTTGCTGTCCCCGGCCGAAATCATAAGAGGAATCTTCACTTAGAGTTTTATCCTCTAGACGTATTTCTGTTGCTTTAGATGTCCCCGAACAGAGAGCCATGTTTTTTTTCCTTTAAGAAGCATGGACTTGGTGGTTGTTTGTTGGATTCTTATCTGTGGTTGTATTTCTCTCCAGGATGATTTATCCTTGTTGATTCCCCAGTGGAGGCAGAGCATTACTGTTTCGTTTGCCCTCCAATCATAAAACAGTGAGGTTAATTTCTCATTTCCCCCGGCAGGCCCAATATGTACTTCTCTCCGGAGTGTTTTTCCAAAGGTTTATCCTCCTAGTGAAGATTGTGCATCTCTAATGCGGTTATTCCCAAGTGAAGTCGCTGATGATATCTCTTTTAGTCACCCACAGTTTGACCTTTTGCTGTTTTCCCAGCAAGACCAGGATGCTTTGCTCAGAATTGGTTAATCCTCTGAGAGTGTTCTCGTATCTCCAGCAGATCTGCCTTGTTTTCCCAGTGGATTTTTGCATAGATGTTTACATGTCTACAATCCCTAGTGGATTCACTATTTTTCCGCAGCAGATCTCTTCATCCTTTTGAAATAAAAGTTCCTGTGAATTTTTATGATCCCCAGGAAGATTCAGAAAGATTTGGGTTTGTATGATTCCCCGACAGATTTCCTGCCATCCTCAAAACAGAGTTTATGTTATTATCCTCTTTGTGGATCATCGATGTTAGAATATTGATATTTGGGTCTTTCCCCAAGGAGTATCTTCCTCTCCAGCAAGATTTGAGCCTTGTAGTAGGATTTATTTTCCTTTGATGGCTTTTGTTTATCTCTTGCAGGATTCCTTCAGCTAAATGCCTAGAAGAATTGCTAATGACATCTCCATCTTGTTGAGATTAGCCGAGTATTCAGTAGTGTTGTGATGTTTTTTTCGCCCTCTGTTTATCCTTTATGTCTGTTTTGTCAGCATATTCATACTCATACACATTGCATACGCATCATTTTGTTGTGCATAGCATATTGTTGTTGCACTTTGCATTTTGCATTTGTGTTGGTGCTTCTTTGCTCTCTGGTGTTGTTATCCTCGTGGAGCGTGTGTGTCCTCTCTCCATTTAGAGCGTCGACCCGTAAGCAGAAAAATTCCTATCTTTGTTGATTCCCGACTGAGTTTATTTCTCGTGGAAGATTTTTGATTCAGTTTCCTCTCCAGTACATTATCTGGATGGAATTAGTCCTCAGTTGAGATATTTCCTCCTCGGGATGAGTTTTATTTGACCGTTTCTCTCCAGCTTGTTCTTGGATTGAACTTTGGTCCCCCTACAACTTTTATTTGGATCTCTAGGCTGTGAAACCTAGATTGAGAGTGCATTTATTTTGCACCTTTGAAGATTCTGCGCCCTTCAGCTGAAATTTACGTATGATTCCCCTTTTGGAAGGTTCAACGCTGTTTCGTGGCATTCTTTTATTTGAGAAGCCTGAGACGATGCAGTTAATACCTTTTGTGACTCCAATGAATGGTAAGTCTCTTCGGTTTGACGGGACAGTTCGTTGTTGAGATTTTCTGACTCCAATGAATGGTAAGTCTCTTCAGTTAGACGAGACAGTTTGTTGTTGAGATTTTGTTACTCCGATGAATGGTAAGTCTCTTCAGTTAGACGAGACAGTTTGTTGTTGAGATTTTGTTACTCCGATGAATGGTAAGTCTCTTCGGTTAGACGGGACAGTTCGTTGTTGAGATTTTGTGACTCCGATGAATGGTAAGTCTCTTCGGTTTGATGGGACAGTTCGTTGTTGAGATTTGTGACTCCGATGAATGGTAAGTCTCTTCGGTTTGACGGGACAGTTCGTTGTTGAGATTTGTGACTCCGATGAATGGTAAGTCTCTTCGATTTGATGGGACAGTTCATTGTTGAGATTCCAATGAATGGTAAGTCTCTTCGGTTTGACGGGACAGTTCATTGTTGAGATTTTGTGACTCCAATGAATGGTAAGTCTCTTCGGTTTGACGGGACAGTTCGTTGTTAAGATTTTGTGACTCCAATGAATGGTAAGTCTCTTCGGTTTGATGGGACAGTTCGTTGTTAAGATTTTGGTTCTCCAATGAATGGTAAGTCTCTTCGGTTTGACGGGACAGTTCGTTGTTGAGATGTTGTTACTCCGATGAATGGTAAGTCTCTTCGGTTTGACGGGACAGTTCGTTGTTGAGATTTTGTGACTCCAATGAATGGTAAGTCTCTTCGGTTTGACGGGACAGTTCGTTGTTGAGATTTTGTGACTCCAATGAATGGTAAGTCTCTTCGGTTTGATGGGACAGTTCGTTGTTGAGATTTTGGTTCTCCAATGAATGGTAAGTCTCTTCGGTTTGACGGGACAGTTCGTTGTTGAGATGTTGTTACTCCGATGAATGGTAAGTCTCTTCGGTTTGATGGGACAGTTCGTTGTTGAGATTTTGTGACTCCAATGAATGGTAAGTCTCTTCGGTTTGATGGGACAGTTCGTTGTTGAGGTTTTCTACTCAGATGGATGGTTAGTCTCCTCGGTTAGACGAGACAGTTCATTGTTGAGGTATTGATTTTTCTCCAGTGGAATCTTGTTGTGCTAAGACTTCCCTGTTGAGTTATGTCCTTGTTGTGTTATGGTTTATTTCCATATACAGTTATCCCCAGCTTGAATCGTTTCCTCAGCCGAGTCCCAGTAGTTGTGCGGTGTGTTCCCCGGCTAGTTGGTGGTCTCCTGTGATGTGTTTCCCCAGTGGAGTTTTCTTTCTCCCATTTCTTCTTTTTGTTTATCTCCTGTGGCATATTCTCCCCACAGTGGTTTTGTGTCTGCATATCATTTGCATAATCATATCATTTTGTGGTCTCTTAGGGCCAAAAATTGGGTTTATTGTTATATTTAAGTCTCTTCTATCTCGTCGAGACAAAGATGTACATCTTCATATCTCCGGATAGAAGAAACTTAAATAGGGGCAGCTGTAATACCCTAATTTTTACCCCTAAGATCCCACATATCATTTGCATCTCATATCACAAACAAGATCACCAGTACCTGTGCTTTTCTTAATTGCTTTATGTTTATTTCTGTTTACTAACCTCTAACCAAATACCAACAATATTTTTTCAATTTTTGCTTGTTTTTTCTTCTCTGCGTGGTTAGGGTTTTGCAGGTAAATTGATGGCAAAAGTATGGCTTGGATTCAAGTGTGGCTATTCAATTGTGATCCAGTTCAGATGGATGTTTGACCTAATCTTGGTCAAACTATCAAGCATTTGTTCCAAGTGCAAGATATTTGTACCAATGGGCTGCTTCTCAAAGTAGTGATTATCAAGTTGTTGATATTCATCAAGTTCATCTGAGTTCACTGTTCAACTGTGTTCATCTGTGGATTTATTTTCCCAGATAACTGGTTCAGACAAGTTCGAACAGATTCAAATGGCTGTTGTTCAATTGTGGTTTGTTCAGTGGTAGCTGTGTGCACTTTATCAGAGGCTTGTGGAAAAAAGTCGAGATTGGTTTTGGGCTAAAAAATAGAGATTTGTTATCCATGATCCATATCCATTTCCATTTTGGCTATCCATTCAAACCATTTCTATTATCCATTTTTTTTCTCCAAACCAATTATCCACTTTCAAAATCCATTTCATATTCAATATCCATGAACCAATTATTCACATTTTTTTTTATCCATTTCATTCTAAGATCCATATTTTTCATTTCCATAATCACATCCACTATCAATTCATACCTATTTTCCAACTATCCATTCTTCTAACCAATTTTTTTTCTAATTTCCAAATATCATTATCCATTATTTCTTATCCACTTTTAATGTCCAATCCATTCAACAATCATTCACATTTTTATCAAATCCATTCAATATCCATTCTTAAACCAAAATCCACATTTTTTTTACCCATGTATATTTTAAATTCATTTTTCTTCACATTATAAAAACAATTACCGAAAATCTCTACAAAAAAAATGAAATTCATGGAAAACAAGGAAAGGTTCATGATTTAAAGTCTAAGGTCCATCAATCATTACAAAAAGCCTTGCGATAGAAATTGAGAAAAAAAATTTAAGATACAATTACTCAAACACCTATCTAGCCGTAAGCCCATGACATGAAGCTTCCAAGCTTCATGATACACAGCTCACTCCAAGACCAAGCCGCCCCAGCCATATGTTTTTTCAGCTAAATAAAGTGCAAGCACGTGAGCTAATACACACTGAAACAAAATGCTACCTACATCAGCTAAAGTTTCACGTGTAACTGCAAGCCATTCCACACAAGTCATCACGCCAAGCTGCAAAAATGAGAATTACCTACACACGTGAGCTAATTCATACAAGCCGCAAAGGGTGAAAATTGAAAAAAAATCAAACGCACAAGCTGAACATCAAAATGGCAGCAAGTCACAAAATGAATCGCGCAAAACGCATGAAGAAAACCGAGTTGCAAAACGCAGAAAAAAGATTGGAAACGGCAATCCAATTTCAATTTCAATTCCTCTCCAATTCTTCTATAAATAAGAGCAAGTTCTCATTCCAATTTCAAGCTTGGAGAGCCTAAAGTTATTCTGAGAAAATCTCCCAAAAACTGAGCTTCAATTCTAACCTTCAAGCTTCAACTTCAAACCTTCACATTCCTCTAACTTCAATCCCTTCGATCTACACCTCCAAGCTCCGAATTCTCTGCAATTTTTCCTTTAACCTTCAACCGAATTCACCAATTCACTACAACAAACTTCAATCAACAACAACAGCACCGATTTCAAGCAAAGCAACTTGAGAAAAAGAAGATTCAGATTCGTGATTGAGTAATTACCTCTTCTTTTTCCATTGCACTGCAGATTTGCTTTGATTTCATTTCCGAGTGGCTTCCGATTTGTGCCGGTGAGAGAAAGAAGTTGAGACGGTGAATGGCGGAGCGACGCATTTAGCAAAGGGAGAGAACGAAGATGTGACGTTGAGATCCACTGCGCGAATTAAAGAGGATACGCAGTGATGGTTGTGAATCGGCGATGAAAATTCGTAAAAGAGAGTGAGGTGAATAGTGGCTGGCGGTGATTAGAAGGAGAAGATCACTTTGCCTTGTTTTTTCCTTTCTGATTTTTGTTTCTTTTTTTTAGTTTTAGTGGTAATTGGTTTGTGTTGGGCTCAAGGCCCGTAGATTTACTACTCACCACCTCCATTCATTTTCTGTTGAACCTCCATCTCTTCTTCTTTAACAATTTTCTTTAATTTTCTTTCTTAATCTTTTTATTTTAAATTTTGGATTATACTACTTTTTTTAATTTTGTTTAGAAATTGCTTTTAAAAAAAAAATCATGTGAATATCTTTTATCTTGATTTCATTTTGAATTTTCTTTTTAATTTCTTTATTGTTAGTTGTGTGGATCATAAATGTTAGATCCACTTCTCTTCATCTTGATTCTTTTTCTTTTTGATCGATGAAAGTCTAATTGATTTTGGAATTCCTTTATTGAATTTCGATCAAGACTAGATCGTTTCCACATTTTCTTTTCGTGTGGCACCGCTTTAGGATAATGATCCCTATATCGTTTATCTCGCGTGCATTAACACATACATCTCATGGCCGGCCTCATTCGTAGGGTAATTGCTCGAACAAATTACTCGGCGTGCGCTTAACATAGACCAAAATTTGTCCCGTCTCGGAAAACTATCAAGAATAGTTGATTATTTGTCTTTTGGTTCAAAACTTATGAAACTTGTTGTTAGGAGGCTTTGGTCTTATCAATCCTCTAATGAGTTCTCATTAATCTTGACCTAAGTGCAATTATTCAATTATAATTGATCACTAACACTAACAACTAATCACTAATTACTAACTTACTAACATTACTATTGTACTAATCATTTACATTTCCTTCTCGCTCCTTATCTCTCATTTACTTTTATGCAATTTTTCCTTTGTCCGTTGGACATATGTTTATGTTTCCGCAATTTTTTCTTTGTCCGTTGGACACATGTTTATGTTTTCGCAATTTTTCCTTTGTCCGTTGGACACATGTTTATGCTTATGCCATTTTTCTTTTGTCCATTTGGACTTAATACATTAATAAAGGATTAAACCATAAAAAACTTAATTCTCTTCATTTGGACTATTGGTTACTATCCTATGCTTTGGAGTAATCTCTTTATGGACCTCTTTTGAAGTAATATCGGACTTATGGACCTAGAATTAGGACTTCTCATCCCTTTGCTTGGAGTATTTATTGAAGACTTGCCCTTATTCGGCCAATTTGCTTAAGGATGAAATTGTTTTGATATTGCTTTGAGGTGGCTCCATTTTGGTTAGATCTTTCCTTTCCCTAGCTTTTACATTATGCACTAGGATAGTCACTTCTTCTCCTCCCCATTCTTAAATTTTCAAAATCTTCTCCCTTTTTTCAAAATCTTCTTCTTGTTTTCAAACTTAAAACCACTTTCATAATAAAACCTTGACTTTTGTCAAGTGACTTTTTAAACTTTGTTTTCTTAATAAATGTCAATCTATTTAACTATATTTTGACTATTTCATAAAAATAAATAAAAAATACAAAACTCATCCAAATTCTTTTGTGCTTTTATGCACCTTTTTCTTTTAAACTTTTCAAAAGGAATTAGACATGAGTCATTTTTTTGATGAGATGTAAAACTCCTAACCATGGTATTTTGTTGAAAGTATGGTCGTTTTCCACTTAGATGTTGAAGTGATTAGTCTTGTTGATGTTAATCCAAGCAAATCCTCCATCTTAATGTGATGCAAGTGCCACTTTCCCATACCTTTGGGTAATTAGTTGAGTATTCTCTCTTGAGAATGACAGGTTGTCTTTTTCAGGATAAAATAAACCATAACCAATAATTTTTGTTCTTTGTACCACGAACTACGGGGTTTTGATCCTACATTGCACATCGTGGGTACGTAGGCATGAGGCGATAAGTCTCTCCAAACACAAAAATCTTAAAAAATATTTCTCCTCTCATCTCCTCAATCTCTTTACAAGCAAACCATTTTCAGACCAAAAAGCATGAATACATCAAAGGGCTCCTATAGAGTACTATAGATGTATTGGGTGCGTAAAACCTTCCCTTTACATAACCAACCCCCCTTACCCAATCTCTGTTTGTTCTTGTTTTTTAGAACTCTTTAGGTTTTGTTCGCTCTTTTTCCTTTCCCTTTGTGGATAAAATAAAAGTGCGGTGGCGACTCTTGTTCATTTTTTGAGTTAAGTTAATCAATAGCTTACACTCACAAATTTCCCCGCTACACAAGGGCACAAGTTTAGAGATAAATATAGAAAAAATTTATTGGAAATTGTGTATTAAAATTAATATAAGATTATAATTAATAATTTTATTGCTTTTCTCGATACAAATTTTCTATTAATAGATTTGTTAACATGTGCCCTTGGGGCACACGTTAGCATTACCCTAAGAAGAAAGTTTGGTTAGTTTTCCTGAAAAAGGATACACGATTGGGAAATAGAGGAAATGAAAATTTGTTTCATTGAGAGAGAAAAGATTCGGTTTACTGATGTAGTATCTTGTTTTAATTTTATTTTTATTTTCCCTTGCCACATGTCACCATGTCATTCGTTCTTTTGAAAATTGAAAAATAAGGGTCCAACATGTTTGTACTCTTCAGCATGTTATGTTATGTTATTTTATTTTATTCTTTTTATGATTAATTAGGGTTTAATATTATTTGAATTAGATCTTGGGTCAAAGTAATGTAATATTTCTAACTCACACATTTTTTTACCTACTCCCTCTTAGTTTTTTATTCAATTATCTAATTGTTAATCTATTTTTTTAGTATTTTAATTATTGTTTAAATTAGTTAATTCCCACATAGTCCTAAATTTAGTTGCTAACTATTAGATTCTCATTTTAATTCAATTATTTTAGTCAATCATAAAAGGTAATTAAAAACTCCAAGAAAAAAGATTTTATTTATCTTTCCCAATTTAGCTTATTTTAAGTACTAAATAAAAACGCCAAAATATTGAGATTAGTTTTAATTAATTGATTTATTTTAGTCAGGTTTTCTCACTTTATTAAGTTAAGTTAGGTTAGCCCTTTATTGATTAATACCAATAAAAATAAAGAATAAAATACTTTTAATTTGATAATTAGCTTACTCAGAATTTTTCCTGTTTCTTAGATTAGTTTAGGTTAGCTAGTTCTCTTATTTGAGTAGAAAAATAAAGAGTACAAACTTATTTTATCCATTTGTAAATAAATAAAAGTAAGAAATAAACAATTAGGAAAATATTAGCAAATACACTAAACCTTAGGTTAGAGGAGGTTCCCGTTGAGTACAACGGATGTGAAGGGTGCCTTACACCTTCCCCTCACTTAACCAACTCCCAAACCCATATTCGGTTGCGATGACTATCTTATCCTTTCCTTTAGGGTTTTATAATTGTTTCCCCATTCCTTAGGAATAAATAAATAATGGTGACGACTCTGTGATTTTTCCAAACTTAGACTGTTGCTTGTCCTCAAGCAACAAAGCTTGCATTTATGAGTTTTTGGATCAAACGGACACGTCATGATAAAGCACACGAAAGCGGGGTCAATGGTACTCATACATGATTCTCTGTTCCGATCGGTTAGTCCTATTTCTCTTGGTAATCATCCATCAATGAAGGTATTCGCAAGAACACTAACTGTGGTGAGGCCACGGACCTAAGTCTCTCTTTCAGACACCTCTCCAACTATGCTTTAGGCTTAAGTCTCTTTTTCTATTTTCTCCCCCTTTCATTCGGACAATCATTTTAAGGCATTTGGAATTATTAATTTCATTGCATGCACAAGAACAATCGAGAATTTTTTTCCTAGGCACCTATTAATTAATTTTTTTCTTTTTCGATGAATTTACGCACTTTGGCATTTATTGGTCCACTTTGGCACGCTATTTGAGGATCAACCGTTGTTAGGCTAAATAACCAGGTGAGGGTTACCCAACTTAGAATGTCTAGTTGCCTTTATTGCCTTTTCATCATTTTGGTGTCCAAATTATTTGTTTCTCAACCAATCATACATACATGCAAGTCTTAAATTATGTCAGACCATCAATATAAACTAATCGGGAAATACTTCTCAGAGCAGAGTACTATGACACAAATCTACATGTTGGACTTATGTCCTTACTCTGAGGGGACCTGAGGTGTTTGGATAATGCCTAAGTTTTCATTCTTTCCCAATGGCCCTAGTCCTAGTTGTAACGACCCGAAAAATCTAAATTATTTATTTAATCATTTATTTAATTAATTTAGAAGGAATTAAGGGGGGTTTGTAATGATTTTGGAGAATTATGGATTAAAAGATGCATTTTTGAGTAATTTTAATAAAAATAATAATCATGTATTATTTATGTTATTATTGTTATTATTAAAATTTAAAATAAAATGAGGAAGGGCAAGGTGGTCTTATTGGAGATAAGTGAGGATAGGATGGGAAGTTCATAAACTGGGATATATGACTAAAAAGAAAAGGGAACGATCATTCTAACTGATCGTGTTTTGGGTGAAGGAAACTGAAGCAGAGAAGAGGAAGAGGAAACCTAAGGGGCTGAGGAATTCTCGAAGAATCTTGAAGAAGGAAGGAAAGGCTTCGGATTATTCTAAGGTATGGGGAGAATTCCTAATTCTTGGTAGTTTACGAAATTGGAGATTGAATAGATTAGGATTGTGTGAATTTGTGTTTGATTTTGATGGTTTTGAATGTGAAATGTATGAACATGATGAGATTATGATGAATGTCACTAGTATGTGTTGATATATATGTGTCTTATGAGTATTTTGGTCAATTTTCGTGTAGAACATTGGTTTTGGGGGTTATGAGAATCAAAATTTCAGAAAAATTGGATTTTTGGAAAAAGTGGGTTTTGTCGCTCTCTGACACGGGCCGTGTCACACAACACGGGCACCGTGTCAGCCTACTGGTTGATAAAAATAAAATTTGTGTGTTGCAGGGGTTCTGACACGGGCCGTGTCACAGGACACGGTGGGCGTGTCAACTTGCTGGTCGTGAAGGAGAAAAATTGTTTTTTTGGAAATTGGTCCCAGGGGTTCTGACACGGGCCGTGTCACAGGACACGATGTCCGTGTCAGGCTGCTGACTTGCTATTTTTTTGATGATTTGGAATCGTGTCCCAGTTCTTCTGAGACGGGCAGTGTCACAGGACACGGTGGCCGTGTCAGACTACTGGTTGTCTCATATTTTACTGTTTCCTTGTAGTCTCTCGCTGTTTTCTCGTGTTGTTTCTTTAGGGTCGAAGTATTGATGATATGTAATTGATGAACTATGATTTTATGATGAATGTCGTTAAGATGAAGTGAATGATGCACATGTCGATAATTGAATGAAATGAGGAGGTTAGCATCATTGCATTTCATGGCATATTTTTATGATGGGGCTCCGGCCTATTGGTAGCTTCAATCCCATCGTGCGGATTGGAGTGATATGTTGTTATGGTGTGCTCCCATTGTGGAGGGTTGATGGCCAGTGCCCATCGCATGGAGGAAAGTCGGTACCGCATTTCATATGTGCATTTTCATTGAAGTTGACATTGCATTTATTATGGAGTAATTATGATGAATCGTATTATGAATTCTAAGTTGATAATGATGTGAATGAATGTGAGTGATGATCTGTTGTTGTTGCTGCTTAATTTATTTGATTTCCATGTCTTGTATTACTATATTGAATTATGTTTTCTCACCCTGCCTGCTTGGAAATGTTGCCTCTTATGTGGGTAACTTGCAGATAACCAAGAGTAGCTTCGAGGTGACGAAGGAGATAGCTTGGAGTGTCTCGTTTATGTCGTTAATTTTAGAGGTGTCCTGCTCTGTGTCATGTAACATCGGGATGGGATGAATTGCAAACATTCGTGTTCTTTTGATTTATTTTGGAATTGTATACTGATGATGTTGTTCTAGATTGGATAAATTTCTCATGAAGTTTTAATTGAGTTTACAATGACAAGTTGATTCCGCTGCAAGATTATGATTTCTTTTGATGATGTTTTTGAGTAACCCGTGTTATGGGACAGGACTATGAGAATTGTATGATGTTTTGATTATGTACACCCTTGGTTGTGAATTATACTCTGATAACATGATTTATTTCTCTAAAATTGTATGTGGGGTAGAAGGGTGTTACATTAGTGGTATCAAAGCAGGTCGGTCTGTCCGGCCAAGTTTTGTGTAGTCAGTCGTTACTTGTTAACGATTATTTGTTTTCTGACGTGGTATGTGTTGTACAGAATGGCTGGGAACAACACGCGTGCTCTTGCTGATACTATTGCAGCTCTCGCTCGGAACCATGCTCCTGATGAGTTTCGCGCGTTAGAGAAGTTTCAGAGGAACAACCCACCGAAGTTTGAAGGGACTCATGACCCGGCGAGCGCACAAAAGTGGCTCAAGGCGATTGAGAAGATTTTTAGAGTGATGGGGTGCTCTGATGCACAGCAAGTGCAGTTCGGAACGCATATGCTGGAAGAGGAGGCCGAGGACTGGTGGGATAACACCAGTCAGAGGTTGGAAGATGTTGGCACTGCGGTGACTTGGAATGTGTTCAAACAAGAATTTCTGGGCAAGTATTTCCCTGAAGATGCTCGTGGTAAGATGGAAGTGGAATTCATTGAATTGAAGCAAGGGAATATGACTGTGGCGGAGTATGCTGCCAAATTTGAGAGGCTTGTGAAGTTTTGTCCCCATTACAACCGTGCAGATGCTGAACTTTCTAAGTGTCTCAAGTTTGAGAACGGGCTGAGACCAGAGATTAAACAAGGGATTGGATGTCAACAGATTCGCAGGTATGCGGAACTGGTGGATAAGAGTAGGATCTACGATGAAGATAGTCGAGCTCGATCGGCTCACTACAAACAGCTAAGTGAAAAGAAGGATAAGGGCCAGTTTAGAGGAAAACCCTATGCAACCCCAGGTGATAAGGGTAAGCAGAAGGTATCAGATGAGAAGAAGTCAAGTAGGGGAGCCGCTAATGCACCTACTAAGTGCTACAAGTGTGGGGAGCCAGGTCACAAAGCTGATGTGTGTACTAACAAAGTTCTGAGATGTTACCGTTGTGGCAAGACCGGGCATAGGATTGGTGATTGTCCGAATGAGGGTCCGACCTGTTTCAATTGTGGTGAATAGGGACATATCAGTACTCAATGCCAGAAACCAAAGAAGACTGCTACTGCTGCCCAGACTACTGGAAGAGTATTTGCTTTGGCGGGCTCAGAAGTTCCCAAGAACAACAACTTAATTCGAGGTACTTGTTTTATTAACAATGTTGAGTTGATTGCTATTATTGATACTGGAGCTACGCATTCATTTATCTCTCTCGAGTGTGCTACTAGATTGGGTTTGAATTTGTCTAACATGAATGGTAGTATGATAATAGAGACCCCGGCTAATGGTTCGGTGACTACTATGCTTGTTTGTTTGAAGTGTCCTTTGACCATCTTTGAGAAGGATTTTGTGATGGATTTGGTGTGCTTACCTTTGCACCAAATCGATGTCATCCTTGGTATGAACTGGTTGGAGTTCAACTACGTTCACATTAATTGCTATAACAAGACTGTGAAGTTTCCAGAGTTAGGTGAGGATGGTGAACTAATGTTCTTATCTGCTAAACAAGTGGATGGACTTTTATTAGATGAAGCGTTGATGTTCGCAGTGTTTGCATCGTTGCCAGCGGATGGTGTGGCCGTCAGTACTGAGTTGCCCGTGGTTTGTGAGTTTCCAGATGTATTTCCTGAGGATATAAGTGATTTACCTCTGAAACGTGAAGTTGTGTTTGCTGTAGACTTAATACCAGGTATGAGTCCAGTTTCGATGGCTCCTTATCAGATGTCTGCTTCAGAATTGAATGAGCTGAAGAAACAACTAGAAGAATTGTTAGAAAAGAAGTTTATTCGACCTAGTGTCTCTCCGTGGGGTGCTCCGGTGTTGCTCGTTAAGAAGAAAGACGGTAGTACGAGATTGTGTGTCGATTATCGGCAGTTGAATAAGATAACCATCAAGAATAAATATCCGCTTCCGAGAATCGACAATTTAATGGATCAACTCGTAGGTGCTTGTGTGTTCAGGAAGATTGATCTGAGGTCCGGTTATCATCAGATTAGAGTTAAAGCTGACGATATTTCGAAAACAGCTTTCAGAACGAGGTATGGTCATTATGAATATACGGTGATGCCATTTGGAGTTTCTAACGCGCCTGGTGTGTTCATGGAGTATATGACCAGAATCTTTCATGAATATCTTGATAAATTTGTAGTGGTTTTCATAGACGATATCTTGATATATTCCAAATCAGCAGAAGAACATGCAGAACATTTGAAGATTGTGTTACAAGTGTTGAGGGAAAAGAAATTGTATGCTAAGTTATCGAAGTGCGAATTCTGGTTGAAGGAGGTGAGTTTCCTAGGCCATGTGATTTCAAGTGGTGGAAATTCTGTGGATCCCTCGAAGATTGATGCGGTGTTGCAGTGGGAGACTCCGAAGTCTGCTACAGAAATTCGTAGTTTTCTTGGATTGGCTGGTTATTATCGTAAGTTCATTGAAGGTTTTTCTAAGTTGGCTTTGCCTTTGACGCAATTGACTCGAAAAGGGCAAGCGTATGTATGGGATGTCGCTTGTGAAGAGAGTTTTGTAGAACTAAAGAAAAAGTTGACGACTGCTCCGGTGTTAGTTTTTCCAGACCCGAATGAGTCCTTTGTGGTTTATTGTGATGCTTCAAAGATGGGCCTTGGTGGAGTTTTAATGCAAAATGGTAAAGTGGTCGCTTATGCTTCTAGACAGTTAAGAGTCCACGAGAGGAATTACCCTACACACGACTTAGAGTTGGCTGCTGTAGTATTTGTACTGAAGATCTGGAGGCATTATCTTTTTGGTTCGAAATTTGAGGTATTCAGTGATCATAAAAGTTTGAAATACTTGTTCGATCAGAAAGAGTTAAACATGAGGCAAAGAAGGTGGCTAGAACTGTTAAAGGATTTTGAGTTCGATTTGAATTATCACCCAGGTAAAGCAAACGTAGTGGCTGATGCTTTGAGTAGAAAGTCGTTGCATATTTCGATGCTTATGGTGAGAGAACTTGAAATGATTGAGCAATTCAGAGACATGAGTTTGTTGTGTGAGACGACCGCTGATAGTGTGAAATTGGGCATGCTAAAGCTGACTAGTGGAATTTTGGAGGAAATTCGGGGAGGTCAGAAATCTGATTTGAAATTAGTTGACCAAATAATGAAAATTGATCAAGGTAATGGCGGTGAATTCCGAATTGATGAAGATGGAGTTTTGAGATTTCGAGATAGAGTGTGCGTCCCGGATATTTCTGGAATCAAAAAGAGTATTTTGGAAGAAGGGCATAGAAGTCGATTGAGCATCCATCCTGGTGCTATGAAGATGTATCAAGACCTTCGTAGATTGTTTTGGTGGCCAGGTATGAAAAGAGATATTGCTGAATTTGTGTATGCATGTTTGACTTGCCAGAAGTCCAAAATTGAACATCAGAAGCCTTCAGGTATGATGCAGCCGTTGAATGTTCCTGAATGGAAGTGGGATAGCATCTCCATGGATTTTGTGACTGGGTTACCAAAGACTACAAGAGGTAATGACTCGATATGGGTGATTGTGGATAGGTTAACTAAGTCGGCGCATTTCTTACCTATGAGAATTAATTACTCTATGCAGAAGCTAGCTGAGATTTATATTGATGAAATCGTGAGGTTGCATGGAACACCTTCGAGTATTATATCGGATAGAGATCCGCGGTTTACGTCAAGGTTTTGGAAAAGTCTACAGGATGCTTTGGGTACTAAGTTGAGGATGAGTTCTGCTTATCACCCGCAGACGGATGGTCAGTCGGAAAGAACAATCCAATCTTTAGAAGATTTGTTGAGAGCTTGTGTACTAGATCAAGGAGGATCTTGGGATAGTCACTTGCCGTTGATCGAGTTTACATACAACAATAGTTTTCATGCTAGTATTGGGATGGCTCCTTATGAGGCGTTGTATGGTAGACGTTGTCGAACTCCATTGTGTTGGTATGAGTCGGGAGAGAGTTCTGTACTTGGACCTGAAATTGTTCAAGAAACAACGGAGAAGATTAAAATGATTCAGGATAAAATGAAGACGTTGCAGAGTCATCAGAAGAGTTACCATGATAAGAGGAGAAGAGCACTTGAATTCCAAGAAGGAGACCACGTGTTCTTAAGAGTCACTCCGATGACTGGTGTGGGACGAGCTTTGAAGTCTAGAAAGCTCACTCCGCGCTTTGTTGGTCCGTATCAGATTATGCAGAGAATAGGAGAGGTTGCCTATCGGGTGGCTTTACCGCCGTCACTTGCAAATTTGCATGATGTGTTTCATGTGTCGCAGTTGAGGAAGTATATTCAGGATCTGTCACATGTAATTCAGATGGATGACGTTCAGGTAAGAGATAACCTGACAATAAAAGCTTTGCCTGTGAGGATTGATGGTCGAGAATTGAAGCAACTCCGAGGTAAAGAGATTGCTTTAGTGAAAGTATTGTGGGGTGGACCAGCTGGTGATAGTTGGACTTGGGAGCGTGAAGATCAGATGAAGGAGTCGTATCCGACTCTGTTTACTTCAGGTAATTTTCGAGGACGAAAATTCTTAAAGTAGGGGAGAGTTGTAACGACCCAAAAAATCTAAATTATTTATTTAATCATTTATTTAATTAATTTAGAAGGAATTAAGGGGGGTTTGTAATGATTTTGGAGAATTATGGATTAAAAGATGCATTTTTGAGTAATATTAATAAAAACAATAATCATGTATTATTTATGTTATTATTGTTATTATTAAAATTTAAAATAAAATGAGGAAGGGCAAGGTGGTCTTATTGGAGATAAGTGAGGATAGGATGGGAAGTTCATAAACTGGGATATATGACTAAAAAGAAAAGGGAACGATCATTCTAACTGATCGTGTTTTGGGTGAAGGAAACTGAAGCAGAGAAGAGGAAGAGGAAACCTAAGGGGCTGAGGAATTCTCGAAGAATCTTGAAGAAGGAAGGAAAGGCTTCGGATTATTCTAAGGTATGGGGAGAATTCCTAATTCTTGGTAGTTTACGAAATTGGAGATTGAATAGATTAGGATTGTGTGAATTTGTGTTTGATTTTGATGGTTTTGAATGTGAAATGTATGAACATGATGAGATTATGATGAATGTCACTAGTATGTGTTGATATATGTGTGTCTTATGAGTATTTTGGTCAATTTTCGTGTAGAACATTGGTTTTGGGGGTTATGAGAATCAAAATTTCAGAAAAATCGGATTTTTGGAAAAAGTGGGTTTTGTCGCGCTCTGACACGGGCCGTGTCACACAACACGGGCACCGTGTCAGCCTACTGGTTGATAAAAATAAAATTTGTGTGTTGCAGGGGTTCTGACACGGGCCGTGTCACAGGACACGGTGGGCGTGTCAACTTGCTGGTCGTGAAGGAGAAAAATTGTTTTTTTGGAAATTGGTCCCAGGGGTTCTGACACGGGCCGTGTCACAGGACACGATGTCCGTGTCAGGCTGCTGACTTGCTATTTTTTTGATGATTTGGAATCGTGTCCCAGTTCTTCTGAGACGGGCAGTGTCACAGGACACGGTGGCCGTGTCAGACTACTGGTTGTCTCATATTTTACTGTTTCCTTGTAGTCTCTCGCTGTTTTCTCGTGTTGTTTCTTTAGGGTCGAAGTATTGATGATATGTAATTGATGAACTATGATTTTATGATGAATGTCGTTGAGATGAAGTGAATGATGCACATGTCGATAATTGAATGAAATGAGGAGGTTAGCATCATTGCATTTCATGGCATATTTTTATGATGGGGCTCCGGCCTATTGGTAGCTTCAATCCCATCGTGCGGATTGGAGTGATATGTTGTTATGGTGTGCTCCCATTGTGGAGGGTTGATGGCCAGTGCCCATCGCATGGAGGAAAGTCGGTACCCGCATTTCATATGTGCATTTTCATTGAAGTTGACATTGCATTTATTATGGAGTAATTATGATGAATCGTATTATGAATTCTAAGTTGATAATGATGTGAATGAATGTGAGTGATGATCTGTTGTTGTTGCTGCTTAATTTATTTAATTTCCATGTCTTGTATTACTATATTGAATTATGTTTTCTCACCCTGCCTGCTTGGAAATGTTGCCTCTTATGTGGGTAACTTGCAGATAACCAAGAGTAGCTTCGAGGTGACGAAGGAGGTAGCTTGGAGTGTCTCGTTTATGTCGTTAATTTTAGAGGTGTCCTGCTCTGTGTCATGTAACATCGGGTTGGGATGAATTGCGAACATTCGTGTTCTTTTGATTTATTTTGGAATTGTATACTGATGATGTTGTTCTAGATTGGATAAATTTCTCATGAAGTTTTAATTGAGTTTACAATGACAAGTTGATTCCGCTGCAAGATTATGATTCTTTTGATGATGTTTTTGAGTAACCCGTGTTACGGGACAGGACTATGAGAATTGTATGATGTTTTGATTATGTACACCCTTGGTTGTGAATTATACTCTGATAACATGATTTATTTCTCTAAAATTGTATGTGGGGTAGAAGGGTGTTACACTAGTCCCCCTTCCCTCGAACTCTATATACTTTCTCATCTTCCCAACAACCGAAGCTTGTCATAAAAAAATTTCACGATCTTAGTTTTTGGGAAAACTACGAAAAGGTGGTGTTAATGCATCAATCAAAATAGAAAAATTAGAAAACTAAAAAGAAATAAGAACATAAAATTACAAGAAATAAAAATGCGATAAAAATAAAGAAAAGTACAAATAAATAAATAAATGGATACCCCCAATACTTGAATCAATCATTGTCCTCAATGTTTAAGCACAAGAAAGAGGGAGTAGAACTCACAAGAACATCATTCCGGAGGTGGGAACCGTAACATAAGTTGTTGCATCAACACTTAGACGTCGTCCAAGAACACTCCTTGACTATTTTGTTCTATCCTCATTCCTTGGATCTCCAATCATTCCCACCTATTGTGATATGCATTTGATGCACCCGCTTCGTGTTAGGTTGGACGTGTGGGTGGAGAAACAACATCCTCCTCCATGCAGGTACCTACAAGATGGTTAGAATTATCGGGTTCATTCTCATCCTTGGATGTGCTATCCAGAGAGGGGACACCCGCTTGATAAAGCCAATTATTTGAAACATCAATTATTACCTTTCTTGGGTTAGGCAAGTCAAGAATGGAGTTGTTTCGGACCATCACCATATAGGTGTTCCCGTCCACTTAAATCATCCCTTGATCAACAAGGGCTTCCATATCAATCTTTCTCTTTCCCTCAACAACATGATCTTCGTCCAAATTAAACTAAAAACCAAGGAATTCAGCGATTTAGGTAATCTTACCCCCATCAAAATGTCTTTGGTAGCCGCTCAAGAAACCTTACCCAAATAGTTTGCCGCAAAAGCGGCGACATTAAGAATTCCATTTGTGTCCATGCAATGCATTAAAAATAGCTCTCGCTGGGTAGCCATTCCGTAACTATTACCTCATCCGAAAAAGGTGTAGGTAAATTCCTTTTGTGTATGGGTTTTAAACAAGGGATGCCATGGACCCTGCGGAAGTATAATAGGGATCACCGGAAATAGAACACCAAAAAATCTTGGCATCAAACTCCTTTGGGACATCACCCGGCCCATAAATGGTAAATTATAGGATATTCCCGAATTCCTCTACACCAAGCTCATGGTTTTGATTAAACAATCAAAATTTGAAAGTATCGTAATAGTACCTCGTTCCATCGATATACTTCTTTTGCAACTTAAAATATAAGGTGCTAAAAAGCTCAAGAGTGATGCACTCAAACGTAGGCACTTCCTTTTGAATGAAGTCTAATAAACTGATCAAATAGAACATCTTATCTATTTCCATTTTTAAGCATAGAGTAGTAAGAGTGTTTTCACAAACATACCTCGACGGAGTCATCATTCGTTTGACAAGTGTCGAGTATTGCTTGGCTTGAGAATCATCTTTGAAGACGATGTTGTGAGGATTTGAGGAATATGTGCTTCCCCTGGTTAAATCCCAGCAAAATATTTTCCAATAAACCTCAGCAGAATGGATATTCATCATTGAATCTCGACACTAGATTCCCTGGTCAAATCTTGGCAGAAGATTTTCCAGTAAATCTCATAATAAGGTATATTCACCATTGAATCTCGGCAGTGTATTCCCTAGTTAAATCTCGACAGAATATTTTCCAGTAAACCTCGACAAAAGGTATATTCACCATTGAATCTCGGCAGTGGATTCCCTGATTAAATCTGGACAGATGATTTTTCAATAAACCTCAGCAGAAGGAATATTAACTATTGAATCTCGGCAATAGATTCCTTGGTTAAGTCTCGGTAGAAGATTTCTAGTAAACCTCGACAGAAGATATATTCACTATTGAATCTCGGTATTGGATTCCCTAGTTAAATCTCGGCAGAATATTTTCTAATAAACCTCAGCAGAAGGTATATTCACCATTGAATCTCGACACTAGATTCCATGTTTAAGTCCCGACAGAAGATTTCCCAATAAACCTCGGTATAAGGTATATTCAAAGTGAATCTCGACAATAGATTTTGTGGTTAAATCTCAATAGAAGATTTCCCAGTAAACCTAGGCATATGGTATTTTCCATATAAACCTTGACAGTAGGTATCTCATAGCGAGTCTTGGCATTAGACTCTCCAGTGAGTTTCTTTTGAATCTTCTACAAGGAACCTCGGCAGTAGCCTTCCCCGGTGGAACTTCTTTAAAAGATTATTCTTAAATAACATTCATCACTTGTCGACTAGCTTACCAGTGCAAGCTGTTGGAATAGTCAATCATTTCTATCCCCCAATGAGTCCATCTTATATTTACATTCACAAATAAAGGCATTTCGCCAAGCCACAATTTATTTCATATCACAGCGTACCCCCCTGCAAGTCGCTTTTCTCAAGCAAGTGTCCTCAGCAGGATTCCCTAGTGGTCAAACTTTGTCATTAGCCAGGAGTGGATTAATTTTTCGGTTCTTACATCGATATGGGTTTTTATCTCGGGTTTTATTTCGGTTCTTACATCAATGAGGGTTTTATTACAACTTTCATCTTGACGTAGTTTTTCGGTTCTTACACTAATAAGGGTTTAAATACGGGTTCCATCTTGATGTAGGTTCATCGATTCTTACACCGATGAGGGTTTCATTTCGGGTTCCATGTTAGTGATAAAGGAAATGTTGAAGACGAAAAAAGCTTAAGGCTGTGAGGGTATCCAAGAGAAGCAAAATCTGATGAGAAAGGCTAGGTTCAAATGAGAGAGTGAATGATTTTTTCAAAGAATATCAATAACTTTGGGAAATACTCCTGAAGAAGAAGAAGGAAAAACTCTCTCAATTAGAAAGTGACTCTTAAGAGAAGCGAAAAGTTTTTTCAAAACTTGGGAACCCTTAATATAAATGAAGGAGATCAACAAATCGAAACAGTGGGAGCAAAAGGTTGCACGATCAACAAATGTATTTCTACTATAGAATGTAAAAGAGCTTGAGTGCACTAAAGTGTACTAGGAGGAAGCGTCATACCATAAGATAATCGCTTAAAGCCACTTGTAGGAAAAAAAATGATGAATTGTTTCAATGATGGGAAAATAATGTATGTGTTTGTTTCCCATTAATTTCACAACTATTCCAAACGTTCCCCCTTCTCCTCATGGTCATACACATTGCTAGAGGTCGACCATGACTCTGAAGACTTTTTCAACTGGATTTCACCCGACAAAGCTTTGGGGGAAACTGTTATGCATCGTCCAAAAGCCCAATGAAAAGGTCCAATGAGATGCAAGCCTAATAAAAATAATACAACGTATAAAGTCAGGACATGTATAATTTAATGTACACTTTATGATCTATACTTTTTACTATACTCATTATAGATTCTGGATTGACTTGACTATTGGAGTGCTAACCTTACAAGTTCACCCTACACCTTCGTGTCAGAGATCAACACCTCTGATTCAAGGTCCTCCACCTATAGTCATCACTAATTCTGGTTTTATAATAGAATATTTATACGATTTATTTAATTATTTTATTTTATTTTTATGTTGTTATTAAATAGTAGGGTGCATATTATAAATTCAAATCTTGAGAGTATAACAGTTCAATTTATATGTTGTTGTTGGTTTATAGTTTGGTTTGTGCCAATGACATTTCTTTGTACTTTTTATATATTAATATAAACAAATTGATGATATTTATAAATTAATAATTTTTTTAAAAAAATTATAAATTCAAATTAAAATTATTAAAGATTTTCTACTTGATTCCTATGGCACTGTGTAGGTTAGCTTTGTTACTATTGTCTTTGATCCAATAAATAAAATCATACAAGTTCTTATTCGCTTTAATAATTTAATTTGTTTAGTTATTAATATTTAGATTTTTGTGGCTATCTTATTGCAAGTTAAATAAAAATCATTAAAATTTATCGAAATTACTAAACTTAACATTGACACATTTCTCACGTATCGCAGCTTATGGGAATTTTTATATACTATTAATTTGTTTGTATTAATTTTGCCACTATGATATCTGAAATCAACACACAAAATATGGAATAATCTAACAAAAGTATTATGAAAAATAAAAAATGTGGGAAGTGTAATGTATCAGTTATTAGGGTACATTTAATAGTTTTATTTGGACATTTAACGTTGTCAAGATCTTGTCTTGGAATTTTAGCATATTTTTGGGCCTAGCCCATGATCTGAGATTGAACCGTTTTCAACTTTAAAAAGTGAAATTTTTTGGTAATTTCTTTTATTACATTTCTAAATTCTCAGGATTTTTTTAAAAATTTTAAAAACATCTTTTAGATGTCTTTTTTTAAAATAGTCATATTTTAGATTTCAAAATTTGATATATTTTAAATTTTCTTTTCCACCTCACTTCTTTCATATGTTTACAATGTTGAATATATACATTATATGATTTTTATAAACTACTCTCATTGGATTCAGTCCATTAGAATTGGAAGAAAAAAATCATTTGATCATATTTATCCATTTGAATGTGGTGAAAATAATGAAATTTTTCTTTCATCATCAATATATCTTAACAAGAACATTTTTTATGAAATAAGTGGAGATAAAAGTATCTCTCTAAAAAAATGTTAAATTTGTTGGCGCAACAATCGGGGGTCAAGCGATGAGTATTCTTACCGGTGGGACATCCTTCTTAGAGTAACAACTTTGTGAGAGACACACCACATATTCACCCAAAATCTTAAGGTGATAGGTGGGTAGGTTCTCACATTTATAAATTCTCAAGTCACCACATTCCTATCCAATGTGAGACTATTATCCACACTACTCACACTTGTAATTCTTTTTCAACACCCCCCCTCAAGTCTGAGTCTACCACAATGCTCCCCCTCAAGTGGAAGCTCTTTCTTCCACAAACATTTGTACCGCAATTGGACACTCTTCAACGGAATACTCAACCCACCACCTTGTGGGGATATTTTCGATACAAGTAAGTCGGTCCCTTTTTCGAACCAGGCTCTGATAGCATTTATTGGCGCAACAATCAGGGGAGGGGGGTGTTCAAGCGAGGAGCATTCTTAACGGTGGGACATCCTTCTTAGAGCCACACCTTTATGAGATACAAATCACCTATTCACCCAAAACCTTAAGGTGATAGATGGGTGGATTCTCTCACTTATAAATGCCCAAGTCACCACATTCCTATCTAATGTGGGACTATTATCCACACTACTCACACTTGTAATTCCCACCACCTTGTGGGGATACTTTCGATACAAGTAAGCTGATCCCTTTCTCGAACCAATGGCTCAAGATACCATGTGTTGGGGAATTTTTTCCTAGGGAGTATTGAACATTACGAGACTTCATTTTTAGAGCAACACCTTTGTGAGAGACACACTGCATATTCACCCAAAACCTTAAGGTGAATAGGTGGGTGGGGTCTCTCACTTATAAATGCTCAAGATACCATGTGTTGGGGAATTTTTTCACTAGGGAGTATTGAACATTACGAGACTTCATTTTTAGAGCAACACCTTTGTGAGAGACACACTGCATATTCACCCAAAACCTTAAGGTGAATAGGTGGGTGGGGTCTCTCACTTATAAATGCTCAAGTCACCACAGCTTTATCTAATTGTAGGACTATTATCCACACTACTCACACTTGTAATTCTTTTTCAACAAAATATATGGCTTTAAGCCATCACACACAGTGTTATGAAAAATGAGATCAAAGAGATGAATTTCAATTTCATATGAAGTGTAAGGTTGCGATCTTTGTATAAAGGAAAATTCCTTAAAATTTATATTGAATTAGATTGGAAAATATAATAAGTGATTACATCAGATGATGCACTTATCATATAATCAATCAAAATAACATTGAATCATGTAGTGTTGATTTCACAAAAATTTAAAGTATAAAGAGGAAAGTCACACAATGTCACTAGGATTGCTTGTTGATCAAAATGGAAATTCAATCAGTTTTATGGAATCATTGGAAGTATGCTTTGATAAAGCAACAAACTCATACACAGACGTGTCTTCAAGAATAATCATAAGATTAATCTTAAAATCAAGCATTCGACCAAAATTATTATAGTTCATGCAAGCTTATTCAATCAAACCTAAGCTTTGAATCATGTTCCTAAATCAGTGAAATCAAACCGTGTTAGGCGTATCACTGGAAGTTTGACAGACAACAGCAAAGCATTGCTTGCACTGGAAGTTCTTGTTGGAATTAGTTTGTTGTCACTTTCCTTGCTTGCAGAAAGCACTGAAAAACTCATCAATATGTCAATTGCTTGTTATCATCCTTTTTGCAAAATCGTCAACTCATCATCATGCTTCTCAAAAGGGTTTCCCAAGTAGGTGTTGATTGCTTTTATTGTACTTCACTTTGAAACCTCTAACTCTTGCGTATCTCTCTAGTGGTTCTTCTTTTGTTGGAATGACTTTGACACCGAATTCTCTAATCAGTTAAATGTTGTAGTAGGTATCAGGTTATGCTAAGATTTCTCAAATTATATTATTTATCAGCTCACACATGGTATCATATATATCATGTGCATCAATGCAAATTTACTTTCAACTAAAATGTTTCAGTCCTTAATTTTTGGCGACTTTTTTTCTTGAAAATCACTTTAGATCTAAACTCTTAGACCTAAAGTGCTTCTTCCTACCTCAATGTGGGATCTCTTCCTGCAGGGAACTTCTTTTTGGACTCTTTTTTTGGTGACGTGTTAGCTTGAAAATGAGAATTTAACTAAAATTAGTGAATCAACACATTATATTTTCAAGATTGTGGTGTGTTTGTTCAGTTTCCTATTGCTTAAATTTTTTCACAAAGTGAACGCAATTTAGTTTAGTTTTTTTTAAGAAATGACTTGCTGATGTTTAAAATAAATTTGTTTTGCGTTATTTGTGAAGGTGTGAGAAAAAACACAAGAAAGGGGGGATTGAATTGGGTTTTCAAAATGAAAGTTTTTTGTGAAACTCAAACAAAGATCACAAATAGACTAACAATAGAGAAAGACACACGATATATCTTGATTCACCTGAAAACTATCAAGTTAATCCAGTCCACCCGCCAAGGTGATTTCGCCTTATACATAAGGACTTAATCCACTATAACAGAACTGATTACAACTGCACTAGCAACTGCTGGTGACTAACATACACAAACTAACTGTCTTTTCTTAAGGATTCTAACCCAAGTGGACCCTTAAGGAATTCAAACAACTGTTTGATCAAATAAAATGTTTACAATGAAATGCTTCTACATAAGCTTATATAAACACAATTTCTAGCTCAAACTAACTTAGAAAAAATCTATACAGTAAGAACAATCTCCTTCTTTGTATTATGGTGCTTTACTGTTCACTCATGGATTTCTCTATTTGTATTTCTGTGTGTCTTTCTTGTATGAATCAATCTTTTTGTATATATCTTTTTCACACTTAGTGTTACACACGATTCTTAGAGTGATCAAGTCTTTATATAGCCAGAAAAAGATCTGTTGAAGGACAGACCAGGAATATCAGTAAAATACTGGCGACTTGAAATAATGTCGTTATGCTGGGATGAAAATCGTACATTGAAATTGTCCTTTGTACCACCAAATCAGGGTAGTGGAATGGTAGTGGAAAAGAATGTGTTTGATATGTACTATGTACTATTTTCCCTCGCAAATGTTTCATTGTCTTCTATTCATCAGAGGCTTCTAAATTGATATGGTTGAAGCATGATCAGAAGAATGGATCACTGGGTTTTCAGAGTCTTGAGTCTTCAGAACTTGTTCAGCAGAGCCTTGTCTTTAGAGTCTTCAGCACTCATTCTTCAGAACCCTTGGTTATCCGAAACATAAGTCTTCAGAACTTGTTCAGCAGAACCTTGTCTTCAGAGTCTTCAAAACTTGGTCTTCAGAAACTTAAGTCTTCAGAGTCTTCAGAATGTTGTTCATCATAACCTTGTCTTCAGAGTCGTTAGCACTTAGTCTTCAGAAGATAAGTATCAGAGTTATATTCAGAGCTAGAATCCAAGAGAACATTGCAGCAGCAACATATTATCTTCTTAGAGTCTTTCTGAAGCATAATAGATCAGAAGCAATCTTGCTTCTTTGACGCAGAAGCGACTTTTGATAATTTGAGAGTGACGTTTCACAAGATCTCTATCTGAGTTAGAGCTATCTTTATCAGAGTCAGAATTATCTTTATCAGAGTCAGAACCTATTTGTCAATACTTAAGAAAACAAACGTTAGAGTACCAAAATTGTTCTCACACAAATACAACTTTGTTATTATTAAAATAAAGAGATATCTTGCAGAACCAAATCTTGTTCTAACAATCCCCCCTTTTTGATAATTGAAAAACAATGTATTTTGATAACATAATTTTGTATGAAGATAATAAGAATTGACTCATATAAGTTCAAAGTAAACTTCCCTTTATCAAGCTCTCCCTGAATCTATGACTTAACAAAATCTTATAAGATTTGGGATACAGAGCCTGATTTCAAAAATCTAGATAGATCCATAATATCAGAACTTGATTACAGTGGTGATATATTATGATAACAGAGCTTGATTAAGTAAATCAGAGTCTGATTGAAATCATAGTCATTTTGCCAATATAAATATTTTTCCTGAAAAACATTCTAAAAAGATATGCAATTAAAGTGTTAGAATGTTAGAGCTATGATTAGAGACAAGATATTTATCAAAATAACTTTCCATATTAATACTCCCCTTTTTTGTCATAATTAGAAAGGGTAATCACGATTAACGTAAGCATTTTGTTTTGAGAGAATTTAGATATGTTAAATTCAGTACTTCTCCTCCTTTTATGGCAATCATAATGGAATGCAGTAAGATAAAATAGATGCAAATAAGGAAAATTCTTCATTGATTAAGAAAAGACGCCAAAGGCGCAGTACAGGAGAAGGACATAAAACAAACAACAAACAAACAACAACAGACATAAGCAACAACGATGAAAAGAGAGACAAAGCAACTGAGAGACCAACAGAAACACCTGCCAACCAGCTATCAGAAATCCTCCGCCTCATCAACCCTTTCACACCTTTCTTCATTCGTAGCATCCTCTGGTCCAAGTATTTTGGCTAGACTGATGATTTCAACCTTGAAGAATAACTCAGACAAAATTCTTCCATAAGGTATGAAGGACTTGTATTGATTTTTAGATTTCAACATAATTTTTCATATGATTGAAGATGGTTTGAGGAAGGTTCACCCGGACGTTATACATCATGAAATAGATAAACAGTTTATCATCATGAGTCAAGATGTTTTTGGCCACTCCTCTGGGGAGAAAGTTGGTAAGCAGGAGTTTAAACCATAATTTTCTGTCAGGGAGAAGTCATTCAGGATTATAGGGTTCATATCTGTTTTGAGACACATGATGAATTCCAATGAGATTCTCAACAAAGGAATAGTTCAGATGGAAATCTTCAATAATTACTCCAGATTGAACACAATTGATGGCTTGGGCGATGGAGATAGGTGTTATGATGATCGGAACACCGAAAATAGAAGACCAGACAGAATTGTTGTCTTCTCCAATTCGTGCGTATTTCCAGAATTCTTTCACCATGACAGGATAAATGGGTCCATGCAGGATTACATAGTATCCTGACCACCCTTGAATTTGCATGCTAGAGGAAATGTAAAAGCCTGAGTCTCTTAGTATAGGGAGATTTGGTCTTTTCTCATTAATGACCTTCATAACTTCATCATTGCCAGCAAAGGTTTTGATAGACATGGTGAATGAAGAAAGATAGGAATGAGAAGCAAGTTTAGAAACAGATGAATAGTTATGAGGAGAAGTGTGGTATATAAAGGGAACAAAGAGTGATGGCAATAAATAGCAATAAAGAATAGATGAATTGAGGAGAGGAATTCATCATTTCCAATAAAATAAATACAAACAAGAACAAAGAATGATAAAGGGGTGTTTCAGTCTCCAAAAGATCACAGATCAGCTATACGTTATTCAAATTTTGACATCAGTCAATAAATACAAATAAATGTATACTTGAAAGTGGGAGGGCAAAATCTGACAAAGAATAAAGGTATGGAAGAGAGTGTATGGTTTCAAGAAATCTTTGTCTTACACACAGCTTTAAGAATGCATAATAAGGGAGGAAGACGTAAAGATTTAAACAGTTATCAAGTAAATTTTCAAATTCAATGCGTTAACATGATTATGGAAATATTAACAAGTAATTAGAAATAATTACTTGAAACCAAGTCTCACAAAATCACAACGCTCGAGGTGTCTCTTCAACAGTAGGTATGATTTGATTTTGGACAAGTGTCACAAATAATCATAGCCGTTTGTTCTCAAGAGAGCATGTTTGATGTTCTCAACGTCAAGAATACCAAGAGGTATCTGACTGGACTAGTTTCTGATCAGGATATCTTTTAACTTGTAGAATTATCATGAATCAGAAGGTCAATAAAAATAAATCACAAATTTTGCTTAACATCAAAATCTTATATCATAAGTTCTGGTGGCTTGACACATTAAAATATCATCATCTCATTTTGGACAAGGTTTAATAAATAGGTTTTCCAGAATGAATACAAATCTATCTTCAGCAAGGGGTTTTGTGAAAATATCAGCCCACTGGTGATCTGTATCCACAAATTTTAATTGAAAAATACCCTTATGAACATAGTCACGTAAAAAGTGATGTTTTATTTCAATATGTTTTGCCCTAGAATGTAGAATAGGATTCTTAGATAAACAAATGGCAGAAGTATTATCAAAGAAAATAGGAATGTTACACTCATGTATCTGATAATCTTCAAGTTGATTCTTCATCCAGAGTATCTGAGTACTGCACAGAGATGCTAAGATATATTCTGCTTCTGCAGTTGAGACAACAATTGTTGATTGTCTGTTTCTTGCCCATGAGACGAGGTTACTTCCCAGAAACTACCACTTTCCAGAAGTGCTTTTCCTTTCCAATCTGTCTCCAGCATAATCTGCATCACAGTAACCAGAAAGCTTGTACTCTGATGTTTTCTTATACATCAAGCCATGGTTAGTTGTTCCTTTTAGATACCTTAGGATTCTCTTAACAGCAGTTAAGTGAGTTTCCCTTGGATCTGATTGGAAACGAGCACAAAGACATACACTAAACATAATATCTGGATGAGAAGCTGTCAAATACAGAAGAAAGCCTATCATACCACGATAGAGCTTCTGACAAACCTTTTTACTTACTTCTTCTTTCTCTAGAATGCATGTAGGATGCATATGAGTTTTAGTAGGTTTACTTTCTGACATATTGAATTTCTTCAGAAGTTCTTTTGCATACTTGCTCTGATGAATGTACGTTCCTTCTGAACGTTGATCAATCTGAATTCCCAGAAAGAATCTGAGTTCTCCCATCAGACTCATTTCAAATTCAGCCTGCATTAACTTGAAATATTCCTTGCACAAGGAAATATTAGCAGAACCAAATATAATATCATCAACGTAGATTTGAACAATCAGAACGCCATTTTAAAAGGTTTTACAAAAGAGTGTTGTATCCACTTTTCCTCTGGTAAAGTCATTTTCCAAAAGAAAGTTATTTAGCCTTTCATACCAAGCTCTGGGAGCCTGTTTCAGACCATATAACCATTTTTTATGTTTGAAAACAAAATCTGGGTTTTCAGAACTCTCAAAACCAGGAGGTTGGTGCACATACACTTCTTCAAAAATATACCCATTTAAAAATGCACTCTTTACATCCATCTGATATAAAGTAATGTTGTTATTTATAGCAAATGAGATTAAAATGGGAATATATTCTAACCTGGTAACTGGTGCAAAGGTTTCTGTGTAGTCTATCCCTTCTTGTTGACTATAACCTTGTGCAACCAGTCGTGCTTTGTTTCTTACGACCTCACCTTTCTCATCTAACTTGTTTCTGAATACCCACTTAGTTCCAATGACATGGACACATTTGGGTTTCTGAATAAGATCCCAGACATCATTTCTGGTGAATTAATTTAGTTCTTCTTGCATGGCCAGAATCCACTCATTTTCCTTAAGAGCTTCATCAACTGATGTTGGCTCTATCAGAGACACAAAACCCATAAGGGTTTCTTCAGAAGGTCTAAATGATGAACTAGTTCTGATTGGATCAGCTTTATCTCCCACAATCAATTCTTCAGAATGAGAAGTCTTTAATCTCTTCTTCTTTTGATGAGATGGGTTATTTTTAGTTTCTGGTAAGGTTGTGTCTGAATCTGGAGAGTCTGCATCTTTGTCTACTTCTCTTGAATCTTCTTCATCTTTAGATTCTGATAAGGTGATCTTCAGATCTGCAAACTTTTCAACTAACTTTGACTTTTTAGGGTCAAGCTTATCGTTGAATCTGACATGAATTGATTCCTCAATAATTCGTGTTTCTTTGTTATAGATTCTGTAGCCTTTAGAGCGTCCAGAGTATCCTAACAGTAAACACTTTTGAGCTTTGGAGTCAAACTTGCCAAGATTCTCTTTAGTGTTCAACATAAACCAATTACAACCAAAAGGATGAATATATGAAATGTTAGGCTTTATATTCTTCCACAATTCATAAGGAGTCTTACCCAGAATAGGTTTTATAGAAACCCTGTTCTAAATGTAACATGTTGTATTTACTGCCTCTACCCAGAAGTGCTTAGCCATGTCAGTTTCTTGGATCATGGTACGAGCCATTTCTTGCAAAGTCCTATTCTTCCTTTCCACTACTCCATTTTGTTGTGGAGTTCCGGGACAGGAGAAATCATGGGAAATGCCATGGGAATCAAAAAGATTCTCAAAGTATCTGTTCTCAAATTCTTCGCCATGATCACTTCTAACTCTGACTATTTTGCAATCCTTCTTTGTTTGCACTTGAGAGCAAAAGGTAGAGAACCCAGAATGAGACTCATCCTTGTGTTTCAAGAAATTTACCCATGTCCAACGACTATAATCATCAAATATTACTAATCCATACTTCTTCCCACTGATTGAAGCAGTTTTCACTGGTCCAAACAAATTAATGTGTATAAGTTCTAACGGTCTAGAGGTAGACACAACATTCTTTGCTTGAAGTTTTGGAAAACTTTCCTTTCTGACATGCTTCACAAAGAGCATCTGAAGAATACTTCAGATTTGGTAAACCTCTGACAAGTTCAAGCTTATTTAGCTGAGAAATCCTCCTCATGCTAATGTGGCTTAAACGTCTATGCCATACCCATTGCTCTTCATTAACAGACATTAATCATTTGACATTCTGTTCACGAAGATCATAAAGTCTAATCTTATAAATGTTGTTTTTCCTCTTTCCGAAAAATAGGATTGAACCATCTTTCTGACTTACAGCCTTACAGGACTTTTGATTAAAGATGATATCATAATCATTATCACTAAGTTGACTAATTGAAAACAAATTATGCATCAAACGATCGACCAAAACAACATCAGTAATAGAAGGAAGGTTACCATTACCAACGGTTCCAGAGCCAATGATTTTTTTTCTTTTTGGTTTCCTCCGAAACCAACAAAGCCTCCAGGCTTAAGTTCCAGACTTTGGAACATATGCCTTCTTCCTGTCATGTGTCGCGAGCAACCACTGTCCAGGTACAATCATTGATGTTTCAACTGAGTTACTAAGGATATCTGCAACATAGATTATCTTGTCCTTAGGTACCCACTTTTTGGGTTCTCTCTTGTTATTTTTCCCAGAGTGTTTAACAACTTTGGGCTTTTGTGCAACAGGATAATCAAGTGGAATTTGTGCATGATATTTAACTTTAGAAACATATTTCTGTGTCTGTGGGTGTTCTTGTGCAAGCTCAGAGCAAACAATCTCAGTGCCAGAAGGCACAAAATGGTCATAGAGAGGTTTTGGTTTAACAGGTTGACTTTCGTCAATTTCAGATGATTATGTACATCCCAAACCTTTCTTACCATTTCTGCTAACTCCATAGATCATGGAAGCTATTTTGCTTCTATCTATGCTTTTAGCTAGAAAATACTGGAATGCTCTATCATACTTGTTGATACAGCTTGTGTCAGAGACATTGGAGATTAATTCTTCTTCTAATTTAACAATTTTGCTTTTAAGGGCACAATTACTATTTTTTAAGGAAAAAATGTTTTCATTCAGAGAAGAATTATTCTGCTCAAGCTTATCTTTTTCCTCCGAAGCAATTACATGTGATCTTTTAAGATCTTTGTATTTACTCTGAAGAGTTTGATACTTTTCCAGCATTTCCGAAAGACATGACTCTAATTCACTACGAGAGAGTTTAGATAATACCTCTGAGTCAGAATCTAACTATGATTCTGGTTTTGATGATATTTTGTCTTCTGGTTTTCCAGAGACTTCATCGTCAATTGTTGCTACTAGCGCAACATTTGCTTATTCTTCATCAGATTCTTCTTCTTCAGAATCAGAGTCATCCAAAGTTTCCATTAGTCCTTTCTTCACTTGGGAGAAGTTCTTCTTAGGCTTCTTGTCTTTCATAAGCTTTGGACACTCGTTCTTGTAATGACCTGGCTCATTACACTCATAGCAGATGACTTCCTTTCTGGAGTTCTGCTTCTTCTGTCCAGATGATGACTCAGAGCGGCCTTTGTTTCTTCTTGATCCTCTGAAGTTTCCTTGCCTATGATTCCATAGTTTATTGATCCTTCTGGAGATTAGCGATAACTCATCTTCTGATTCTTCACCGGAATCTTCTGATTCTTCCTCAGCTTGATAAGCCTTTGCCTTTTCAGGTTTATACTTAAGATCAATAGATTTACTTTTCTTCTGAGGTTTATCTTCTTCCAACTCTATCTCATAACTTCTTAAAAAACTAACAAGTTCTTCAAGACTTATGCTGTTAAGATCCTTGGATAGCATTAGAGCTGTTACCATAGGTCTCCATTTCTTCGGAAGACTTCTGATGATCTTTTTAACATGATCAGCAGTTGAGTAACCTTTGTCCAGAACTTTAAGTCCTGCGACTAGCATTTGAAACCTTGAAAACATGGTCTCAACTATTTCATCATCCTCCATTCTGAATGCCTCATATTTTTGGATTAGGGCCAACGCCTTTGTCTCCTTAACTTGAGCATTTCCTTCATGAGTCATTCTCAGAGAATCATAAATGGATTTGGCAGTATCTCTATTTGTTATCTTCTCATACTCAGTATAAGAGATATCATTTAGCACTATGGTTCTTGCCTTGTGATGATTCTTATAATCTTTCTTTTGTTGGTTGGTCATATCACTTATAGATATTTTACCACCTGTAGAATCAATTGGGTGAGTGTAGCCATCAACTACAAGATCCCAAAGATCTACATCATAACCAAGAAAGAAACTTTTTATTCTATCTTTCCAGTAGTCAAACTTTTCACCATCAAAGACTGGTGGTTTGGCACTGTAATGATCTTTCTCTTTTACAGCAGGATTAACATTAGCTGTTGCAGCCATAACATCTCACACAAATACTGGATCGGTACTGAACACGGTGAAGTGTTGATAAATCATTTTATCACAATTAGAACCGGAGCTCAGATGTCAATTGAAGGTGTGAGAAAAACACAAGAAAGGGGGGGGGGGGGGGGTTGAATTGGGTTTTCAAAATAAAAGCTTTTTGTGAAACTCAAACAAAGATCATAAATAGACTAACAATAGATAAAGACACACGATATATCCTGGTTCACTTGAAAACTATCAAGTTAATCCAGTCCACCCGCCAAGGTGATTTCGCCTTATACACAAGGATTTAATCCACTATAACCGAACTGATTACAACTGCACTAGCAACTGCTGGTGACTAACATACACAGACTAACTGTCTCTTCTTAAGGATTCTGACCCAAGTGGTCCCTTAAGGAATTCAAACAACTATTTGATCAAATAAAATGTTTACAATGAAATGCTTCTACATAAGCTGATATAAACACAATTTCTAGCTCAAACTAGCTTAGAGAAAATCTACACAGTAAGAACAATCTTCTTCTTTGTATTGGGGTGCTTTACTGTTCACTCATGGATTTCTCTATTTGTATTTCTGTGTTTCTTTTTTGTATGAATCAGTGTTTTTGTATATATCTTTTTCACACTTAGTGTCACACACGATTCTTAGAGTGATACAGTCTTTATATAGCCAGAAAAAGATCCATTGAAGGGCAGATCAGGAATATCAGTAAAATACTGGCGACTTGAAAAAATGTCGTTATGCTGGGATGAAAATCGTACACTGAAATTTTCCTTTGTAGCACCAAATCAGGGTAGTGGAATGGTAGTGGGAAAGAACGTGTTTGATCTGTACTATGTACTATTTTCCCTCGCAAACGTTTCATCTTTTTCTATTCATCAGAGGCTTTTGAATTGATATGGTTGAAGCATGATCAGAAGAATGGATCACTGGGTTTTCAAAGTCTTGAGTCTTCAGAACTTGTTCAGCAGAACCTTGTCTTTAGAGTCTTCAGCACTCATTCTTCAGAACCCTTGGTTATCAGAAACATAAGTCTTCAGAGTCTTCAGAACTTGGTCTTCAGAAACTTAAGTCTTCAGAGTCTTCAGAATGTTGTTCATTAGAACCTTGTCTTCAAAGTCGTTACCACTTAGTCTTCAGAAGATAAGTATCAAAGTTATATTCAGAGCCAGAATTCAAGAGAACATTGCAGCAGCAACATATTGTCTTCTTAGAGTCTTTCTGAAGCACAGTAGATCAGAAGAAATCTTGCTTCTTTGACGCAGAAGTGACTTTTGATAATTTGAGAGTGACGTTTCACAAGATCTCTATTTGAGTCAGAGCTATCTTTATCAGAGTCAGAATTATCTTTATCAGAGTCAGAACCTGTTTGTCAATACTTAAGAAAACAAACGTTAGAGTACCAAAATTGTTCTCACACAAATACATCTTTATTATTATCAAAACAAAGAGATATTTTGCAGAACCAAATCTTGTTCTAACAATTTTTTGGGGGAGTAGAATTTTTCCTGGAGAATCATGTGTGACACCATGACTTGCTTTCATACCAAATTCGTTGGGAGAATGAAAACTCGAGTTAAGTACAAGCAATCTATAATATTTTTCTCTCTGCATTAACACGTTACTTTTGTTCTGAAAGTTTAAAAGAAAAGAATTTTTTCTTCAAAAATTAAAATTTGATTGGATTTCCTCAAAACAAGCACTCATTTTACGTCATAAGCTTGACACCCATTTTCAATGAAATTTAAGGTTCTTCAAAGTACATACTTGGTCAAACAGATTGGTTTTCATGTTATTTAGTTTGTTAATGGCACACGACCTTCATTTGTCCTCCCATTTATATTTCTATGACATTTGTCTATCTCAAACAAATGTGGTTTTCAAATATCATCACCTTTATGTCGATTAAATATGTGAAACTCGCAATCTTCATCTTTGAACTAATAAAACATTTTTAGTATAAGAGAAATACCAATTACCTGTTGTACAAAAACCAATAATTCTACCTTTCTACTTTCCTTTAAAACTATTTTTACATCCATCCTTGAGTTCCTAACTTGGGAACATACTCATTTCTCCTTTTATGTAACACTAGCGTCCAAACAGATACTCTGTACCCGTTTGTCCGCATTTTTTACCGCACTAACGCGTGAAAATATTAACAACGTCTTTTTGATAAGTTTGATTTTAATATAAACTATTTATATGATGAAACATATTGTATTTATTCAGATACATATAAAGTTTTGTTTGCAATATGTAATATTCACGGATTAAATTTTGTTTGAATTGAGAAAACCGCATTGTGACGTGACTATATTCAACTGGTTTTTTTCATTCAAATCAATAATGTGAATGGAATAATTTGGTGGTTACAAATACCTAATTATGGAAAAATAAAACAGGTTACACCAAAATTAAGTTTTGTGTTTATACATTGTTATAGATTGTTCAAAACCATTAGAAAGATTTAGTTAAAATAAGAAAAATATATTTCTCACAGTTTATTAAGCTAATAAACATAAACATTAATAGAGACATTAAGTGACATTGTTGCTTAATAGGAAGGTCAACCATGGAATTGAAATCAGAAATATCTCTTATTTCACTGCAAAACAAATGAAGTAAATTTTAGTAGTTAACAATATAATGTAATCTAAGGAGTACACGCTAAGTGTGACATTGCAAAAGTATAGTTGAACGATTAAATATAATGGATAAATTCTTAAGTTTATGACAACAAAATTTCTTTAAAAACTATATTTTTTGTAAACTCTCCTTCTTCCCCCTCTACTTTTCCGTCTTCAATTAGTACTCTTGTGGCAGCCCGCGAAACACCTCTTGATAAAGCAACATACAATTGTATGTGACTGAAAACATGTCGTGGAAGATAAATTCCAACATTTGGAATTATTTGTCCTTGTGATTTATTTATAATGATTGCAAAGCTTAGTTTGACTAAAAACTGTTTTCTAATAAGCACAAAAGGAAGTTTCGCGCCTTCAGTGGTTTAAAGCTTAATTCTTGGCAAGAAAGCTCTTTTTCCAGCGTTGTGGCCAGTAAGTATTTCAACATCAAGGAAATTAATTAAAAAACAACGACATAACAACCTTGTCCCATTACACAACCCAAATTTATGGTCTATGTTTCGCAACAACATCAGTGGAGCCCCTATTTTTATCTTTAAAATATGTGGTTGTAAAGTACTAGGAGCAACTGTGTGTAAGTATTCCTGTTGATATATATTATGAGTATCACCCTCAACCTCATCAAAAGATAACAAAATATGTTCATCTCCAGGGAATTTATTAATAATCATGTCATTAAACATATGCACATCTCGATTTTTGGTAGTAAGTATGGCTCTCTCCACCATATATGAAGCATCCCATACATGGTTTTCTAATTGGGGAAATGTATGTTGTATAATATTTTGTATGGAGCTTTCTCCTTTCTATGGTATTAGAATTTCAGCTGTCATCCTCACCATTTCATCCTCTTTAGTAGGTTTATTACCATCTCCAATCCTCATCAGAAACTGTGCAAAGTCATGGTCATGAATTGATCGCATATTTTGGCACAAATGTAGGACCTTTGTGGTGGCCTATAATCGAGACCTAACAATACAGGCTAAAATCATTTGTCCTCTATTTCCTTTTTCAATAACAGGAAGCACCTGACGAAAATTTCCTCCCATGATAATTATTTTTCCACCAAATGGAGCATTGTTATTCATGATATCTTGCAGTGATCGATCTAATGCTTCTACATAATATCTATGTATCATGGGTGCTTCATCCCAAATGATTGCATTAGTTATTCTAATGTGCTTTGCAAGGTCACAATTCTTTGTTATTTTGTAAATAGAAAGGGGCTCTATATCGATGGGAATCCCAAATCGAGAGTGTATAGGTCTACCACCAGGTAATAATGTAGCGGTTATGCCCGAGGAAGCTGTTTCTAAGACAATTTCACTATTACGTCTTAAATTTGCCATTATAGTTCGATAAAGGAAAGTTTAACCCGTCCCTCCAGGGCTATCAACAAAAAAATTTGACTTTGTTTTCGATGGATGGCGTTCATAATTGTATTGTAAGCACTCATTTGGTCATTATTTAACTTCTCAACAGATTGAATGTCTTCATTTGGAGTTTGGACCGACAACTCTTCTTGAATAATTGTTGGCACTCCCTCGACATTATTTGTTTCCATTGTCAACATTGGAAGATAATAGGTTTTGATTAGTTTTCCATGTAGTAGCAAAAGATCCCTCAATAACATATTTTCAAAGTTATGTCTCACAATAATATTTGTCATTTGATAATCCTCCACCATGTAGTGATAAAACTCATTAAATAGTTCTCTAGCATCAGCTGGTTCACAAAAAATTAATATAGCCACAAACAACCTTCACAAAGTATATGGCATACACATATTTAATGCTTCAAACATACATTCACGAATACTATTATCACTCTCTAATTACCCCCAATCTTCAGCTGCTTTTTTGAACGTGAAAAAACATGCACCATTATGTGTAAGAAGGCATTCCCAGCTTGTTGGACCTCTTAAATGAAACAAAAAAACACGTAAATAAAATTTCTCACCTTCTGAAGGAGATAATGTATAGATTCAGCCAATAACTTTTCGTTTTGTCAGTCTTCGCTGCCATATCTTGACCCCTTTTGGCCAACAATAGTGCTCTAGAATCTCTCTATACAAATAATTCCTAGCATGTGGATCCATTTGGTTAAGTACAAATAATTCAGTGAGCATGGTTACTGCATTTTGGTTATTATTTAGCACATTTGTGATTCTTTGAAGCTTATAAAACCACACTTGATGATAATTTGGCAAGTGGATTTGTAGTCTTTCAACAGAGGGATATAACTTGTAAAGTGTGAATTTAAATATTTTCCACAATGCCTCTGGAGCACAAATCAATCTTGCATCAACATATTGTTGAATCTCATCCATATTTGTACCTCTGTGAACCTCCATAGCAACTCGACCAGGACCTTTATGTGAGTGCAACTACTTCACCATGAGATGTTTTGCATGATGTCAAAACACTGCAACTACCAAAACATTGCAACTACTTCACAGTTTGGTATTGGACTGCTGCTTTGGGTTTGTGTGTGGCACCCTTGCATTAGAAGTCTTAGGAATTATTAAAAACCACTTTAAAATTGTCCAAAATCATGAAAAACAGTTTCTGCACAAAAGAGCACTGCATGTGCCGGCACATTCGCATTTCAGGCCGATACATGTAACTCATTATTTAAGCATGTAGGTTCTATTTAGTTCTAGTCGACACATACCTTCTTCAGGTCGACACATATTGGAAGTTTCAACAGTATGTGTCGGCACATACGTGTTTCAGGCTGGCACATGTAGTGTCTTAAATAAGAATGTAGGTTCTATTTCTCTTTGGTCGGCACATGCTGTTATTTTTTACAGTATGTGTCAGCACATCCATCGTTCAGGCCGACACATGCTGTTAAGTTGGTCAATTATGTCAATTTTATTTACTCCAAAAATTACCTCTTTCCCATCAATCTTCCAAAACTATAAATACATCATTCATGCTTCATTCCAAACTGGTGATACCATAAAATTAGCTTGCATTTGCTCATCATCTTCAACCTCCGTCCTATGTCTACACACTTACAAATCACACATAATAATCTTTTGTTGGGGTGCCAGCTAGGCGAAGGCCTGATAACATCCGATTAGGTTCTTGTGTAGCCGAGACTATCGGATTGAGATTTGTAGGGGTCTTCATCAAGAAAAACTGAGGGTTTGTCCTCCAAGATTGAGTGAAGATTTGGGGGTTTTCGTGCAACACGTTCAAGAGAGGATTGTGATGTTTTAAAAGCCTTTGGAGATAAAGTACGCAAAGGACCCTTTGGAGATAAAGAACGCAAAGGAAGTAGCGGAGAACGACGAATCGAATTGATGCCTTGTGGAACAATTGGTGCAATTGATCGTGCGCAAACGTTTTAGAGATAAAGAACGCAAAGGCGTAGCAATATCGACAAGTCAATTGGCATCCATTGTTGTCTTGGTCTTGCTTAAGATCAAAAAAAGAAAAGGGGTTGAATCAACATCAAAACTAGTGTGTTTGTATGATTGCTCTGAACATTTTTCTTGTATATCGACTTTTTGCATAGTAAGAAAGTATCCAAATTCCACATTGGAAATTAGGTGCAGAGTTCCCACAAGCGAGGAAGAAAGTGGGGAACTACGTGAACAAATCCTCGTGTCGATCTCTCCATTATCTCTTTACTCATTTTATTTTTCTATTATGCAATTTGTCGAATAACATTGATTAACCGATCGACTCATAAGAATTTTCCTGTGACTTTTCTGTTTTAAGCTTGATTGTTGATTAGCTTATAATCAATTGTGATTATAAGTGATGCTTGATTAACCGATCTCTCCATTTTCTTGGGGTTTTTTTTTGGGTCAGCTTTTTTTGGGTGAAGACTGTATTATATTTTTTGGTGTTTCAATATTGTTGCGTCCTGTTTGTACTTTTAAATTGCATCTCTTATGCCCTCATTTTAATTCATTCATTTTTGCCTCTTAAAAAAAAGAAAAATTATGTTGTTTACTTTCCTTAACAATTGTATCAATTGTATAATATATTTATAAACACTATATGACTTAACTTTTATAATTCAGAAAATAATAATTAAAATGTATTATACATATTTAAATTTTCCAACAAAGTGTGATTTATAACATTTTTTTTATCCTGTTATATCAATTTCTTCCCACTTTCTTGTGCATATTTCAGGGTACACTATCCTATACTACTTGGGCCATTATGATCCCACATATTTTTCATAAAAAACTACCTCTTCATTAGTTATTTACATTCCTTTCCTATGTAATAATGAATCTGAGTATACAATTGTTTTTGAAACTATTTAGTAAACGATTTTTTTAAACATTACGCATAGCCTTTTTAACAGTACATGCCTTTCCTATGTAACAATGAATTTGAGTATACAATTGTGTTTGAGACTATTTAGTAAGTGATTTTTTTACCATTACGTATTACTGCAAACGTTGAAAACTACTTCTTCATTAATTGGACAGAAAACATCCATAAGCATTGCCATAGTACACACTACATTAATTGATGTTATTAAACAAAAGGGGACCAAAAGCAAATGCCATCATAACTGAACAAAATGTTTTTAAACATGGACAACCACAACAAAATAGACATCATCATCTAAGATCCATAACCTTTTTGGGTACACCTAAACTTAAACCAAAATATCAACATCCACCATCCTACAACCTGAACCAACTTTTAACGATTTAAGATTTTCATAACAAGTCTGTCTCCTAGAGGGTCACGAAGCATGAATGCCAGCGTATCAACTTTTTTGAGTTGTCTATTCTGAACAAACTCATACCAGCCATGCCCGATATACCTTCTACACAATACTTTCTTTCAGCGCGGTGAAGTTCACAGGCATACCATTTTCGACTATCAGCATGAACCAACAGAATATGTCTTTAACCAGATTTCAAAGACTCCTTAATAACTCTCTGAGGGATTTGCTATATATTTACAAAATTCCATATCAATATTTAGCAGATTGCAAACATTTATTCACTTATAACAATAAACGTGAACTATAGAACTTGCAAAAACATTTTTTCCAGCCGTCTTCCCGAATTTGATCTTCCTTTTCCAAACAAAGTACTTCGGGCACCTTCCCCTACCTTGATCACTTGACTCTTTATCAGAACTGCATAAATAACATAATCGTTACATCTTTATCGATCATACATCAAAGGCCATAATATAAACACTAACATACCATTAAATATTTTTTACTACTTAAACTATTATAACTTTAAACATAATATAATATGCTGAAATACCTTTCACTGTCTGAAGAAACCGAAATATCTTTCATATTTTTTGACTTAAAATAGTCATATTTTAGAATTCAAAATTTGATATATTTTAAATTTTCTTTTCCACCTCACTTCTTTCATATGCTTACAATGTTGAATTTATACATTATATGATTTTTATAAACTACTCTCGTTGGATTCTGTCCATTAGAATTGGAAGAAAAAAAAATCATTTTATCAGATTTACCCATTTGAATGAGGTGAAAATAATGAATTGTTTCTTTCATCATCAATATATCTTAACAAGAACATTTTTTAAGAAATAAGTGGAGACAAAAGTATCTCTCTAAAAAAATGTAAAATTTGTTGGCGCAACAATCGGAGGGTCAAGCGAGGAGCATTCTTAACGATGAGATATCCTTCTTAGAGGCACACCTTTGTGAGAGACACACCACATATTCACCCAAAACTTCAAAATGATAGGTGGGTGAGTTCTCTCACTTTTAAATTCTCAAGTCACCACATTCATATCCAATGTGGGACTATTATCCACACTACTCACACTTGTAATTCTTTTTCAACACTCCCCCTCAAGTTCGAGTCTACTAGAATGCTCTCCCTCAAGTGGAAGCTCTTTCTTCCACATACACTTGTACCATCGTTGGACACTCTTCAACAGGACACTCAACCCACCACCTTATGGGAATACTTTCGATATAGGTAAGCCGGTCCCTTTCTCGAACCAGACTCTGATAAAATTTGTTAGCGCAACAATCGGGAGGGTCAAGCGAGGAGCATTCTTAACGGTGGGACATCCCTCTTAGAGCAACACCTTTGTGAGAGACACAACACATATTAACCAAAAACCTTAAGGTGATAGATGGGTGGGTTGTCTCACTTATAAATGCCCAAGTCACCACATTCCTATCTTATGTGGGACTATTATCCACACTACTCACACTTGTAATTCCCACCACCTTGTGGGGATACTTTCGATACAAGTAAGATGATCCATTTCTCGAACCAATGGCTCAAGATACCATGTGTTGGGGAATTTTTTCACTAGGGAGTATTAAACATTACAAGACTTCCTTTTTAGAGCAACACCTTTGTGAGAGACACACCGCATATTCACCCAAAACCTTAAGGTGAATAAGTGGGTGGGTTCTCTCACTTATAAATGTTCTAGTCACCACATTCCTATCTAATTGTAGGACTATTATCCATACTACTCACACTTGTAATTCTTTTTCAACAAAATATATGGCTTTAATCTATCACAACAGTGTTATGAAAAATGAGATCAAAGAGATGAATTTCAATTTCATATGAAGTGTAAGGTTGTGATCTTTGTATAAAGGAAAATTCCTTAAAATTTTATATTGAATTAGATTGGAAAATATAATAAGTGATTGCATCAGATGATGCACTTATCATATAATCAATCAAGATAACATTGAATCATGTAGTGTTGATTTCACAAAAATTTAAAGTATAAAGAGGAAAGTCACACAATGTCACTAGGATTGCTTGTTGATCAAAGTGGAAATTCAATCAGTTTTATGGAATCATTGGAAGTATGCTTTGATAAAGCAATAAACTCATACACAAACGTGTCTTCAAGAATAATCATAAAATTAATCTTAAAATCAAGCATTCGACCAAAATCATTATAGTTCATGCAAGCTTGTTCAATCAAAACCTAAGTTGTAGATCATGTTTCTAAATCAGTGAAATCAAACTGTGTTGGGCGTATCATTGGAAGTTTGACAGACAACAGAAAAACATTGCTTGCAATGGAAGTTCTTGTTGGAATTGGTTTGTTGTCACTTGCCTTGCTTGTAGAAAGCACTGAAAAACTCATCAATATGCCAATTGCTTGTTATCATTCTTTTTTGAAAAATCTTCCAACTCATCATCATGCTTCTCAAAACGGTTTCCCAAGTAGGTGTTGAGTGTTTTTTATTGTACTTCACTTTGACACCTATGACTCTTGCGTATCTCTCTAGTGGTTCTTCTTTTGCTGGAATGACTTTGACACATAATTCTCTAATTAGGTCAATGTTGTAGCAGGTATCAGGTTATGCTAAGATTTCTTAAATTATATTATTTATCAGTTCACACATGGTATCATATATATCATGCGCATCAACGCAAATTTACTTTCAACTAAAATGTTTCAGTCCTTAATTTTTGGAAACTTTTCTTCTTGAAAATCACTTTAGATCCGAACTCTTGGACTTGAAGAGCTTGTTCCTACCTTAATGCGGGATCTCTTCCTGCAGGGAACTTTTTTTTGGACTCGTTTTTGGGTGACGTGTTAGCTTGAAAATGAGAATTTAACTAAAATTAGTGAATCAACATATTATATTTTCAAAATTGTGGTGTGCTTGTTCAGTTTCCTATTGCTTAAATTTTTTCACAAAGTGAACATGTTCTGGACTGGACCAACGGCTAGACATGACCCAATCCGCTTTTGCTCCAGAGCGGCCCAAATTGCTTAAGTCCAACCCACAGAGGGGCAAAAGTTACCTTTCTGTCCCTCCAACCGGGCAAGGAATGCAACATTCCTCCCCGGAATTACTGCCCGTTACGCACAGCTTCATTACTCCCCGAACAGCTGTGGGCAGGTGCCCGGAACCATGCCTATGCCCGACATAACGGCTAGTTTTGGGCACCCTGCCCGACATAACGGCTAGTTTGGGTAGTTACATATTTTTTGGGGAAACCGGTTATTTCGCCCTGAAAATAGGACCGTTGGCCACACGCTGGGGGCTCTATATATACCCTCTCGCTTGAGAGGGTCAAGTATCCAATATTCACCCTAAGAATTCATACTTTGTACTTGCCCATTTTCTCTGACCCTTTCTTACTTGAGCGTCGGAGTGCCTTGCAGGTACACCCCCTCATCTCCTTACAACCAGCATCCCTGACGAACTTGGTGGCCCACTTCTACAGGATCTGATCCAGCCTTCACGATCAGTGGCGCTGTCTGTGAGAAACACTGTTCTCCCCATATTTCTTTCCTCAGAAACCGAAGATCAAAACAATTCTCAAACATCATCACGATCATGGCCTCCCAAGATCGCACCAAGGATGCTCTCCAAACCACTATCTTCCCCGTCAACAAATTTGACGTTGACGGCCAGTCATCTCTCCTCGGAGATGCCCGTTTCTAAGGGACGGAGCCACTGCTTCTCCTTCCCCTGCCCCTGCTGATCACAACAACGATCAGTCTTCACTTGGTGTCCAACCCATTTCTGTTCCGTCCAATGCCGACCCGGCCATGGCAGCCCTCCTGGAAGCAATCAACAAGACCAACACCCTGATCCTGCAGCAAAACGAAAGGATTGGGGCGTTAGAAGAGTCCAACCGTCCAAGATCCCCTCATACGCGAAGGAACCAGCGACGATCAAGGAGCTCGTAGCCCCGGAGAGACGTCGGCCAAAGACTGTGACAAGAGCCTGACCCTCACGTAGCCCGGAAGCGCGACCAGATCTCCTCGCGTGACCAGCACGCTCACGACCACCAAAGGACTCGAAGGAACAAGCAATCTCCCCCGGTCAAGTCTACGGGCTGGGTCCGTTCACCTACCCCCCGAAGGAACCGTTCACCTTCTCCTCGAAGGAACCACTCTCCTTTTCCCTGGAGGAACCGCCGCCGCGAGCGTCCCGTTCGGTCCCCATCATACACCAGTTCTAGCAGTGACGATGAGCCTCGCGGCCTGTTATCCCATGAGATCTTGGCTACCCATCTCCCAAAAGGCTTGGAGAAACCCCCATCACTTGGCACGTACGACGGGACCACTGACCCCGACGAGCACATCGAGAACATCGATGCGCTGTTAGACTACCACGGCGTACGGGGTGCCATCAAATGACGACTGTTCCCGACCACGCTCCGAAAGGGAGCAATGACATGGTACAAGCAACTGCCCGAGGAGTCCATTACCTCGTGGAGACAGCTAGGCAGGATGTTCTCGCGGCACTTCACAACATCTCGCCGCCACCCCAAAACTGAGGCCTCCCTTGGAGCCATAATCCAAGGAAAATATGAACCTCTCCGCACATATATCGAGAGGTTCAACAAGGAAGCTGTACAAGTCCCTACAATGGACGAAATGAAAAAGTTTCTGCTCGAGCAAGGGCTCCGCCCAGGCTCCGAGTTTTCTAAAGCCATTGGCCCCGCACCACCGAGGAACTTAGACGCCCTCCTCCTCAAAGCCCAATCACACATTCAGTACGAAGAGAAGGTTGCGACCAGCAACGTCCGAGCATCATGCCATCAGGAGAATGCTCGGGCATTCAGAGGAGAGGAAGCCTCGACATCTCGTCGGGGCGAACGGAGGCGCGAGGATCGTCCTCGTGACTCCCGTGACAACAAGGGGCCTTCCGGGCGGTTCCATGACTACACTCCCCTGACCGTCTCCAGGGAAAAGATCTTGTCCGAATGTGCCAATTTGGAGTTTAAGCAGGCAGGGGTCTGCTTCCCCAAATCAAAATACTGCCATTTCCACAAGAGTCACGGCCACACTACAGAGGACTGCATCCATCTGAAGGATGCCATTAAGATATTGATCAGGGACGGGCACCTGAAATAGTTCGCGAAGAAGAAGGACTCTCCTCGGCAGGACGCCCAGGAGTCCAAGAAGATAGAGGAGGAAGTGCCCTCCTCGGAAGATGCCAACATACAGGTCGCTATGTCCATATCGCGACCGGACGACTTCTACGTACCGGACGGGCTCAGCGCCCCTGCTTATTTCGCGGCCCACATCCCATGGGAGACTTTTCCCTCTGCCATGGTCATCTCTGGCGGAGGCTTCAACAAAGTCACTGTGGGCTCCGTGAAATGCAAGTTCGAGCATCTGATCAACACGAGCTCCAGTAAAGTGACCACGCTCGATCATGCCCAGAAGGGCTCCGTCCCTATCTCCTTCTACCGGGAAGAGCTCCTCGGCGGATCCCCGAACTCGAGCATACCTTTGCTCGTCAGAGCCCGAATGGAGAACTTCGACGTTCGCAGAATACTCGTCGACCAGAGCAGCTCAGTCGACATCATGTACTCCCAGTTGTTCTCAATGCTTCAGCTGGACGAATCGCACCTTGTCCCCTATGTAGGGTCTAATTTACAGGGATTCAACGGATCAGTGACCAAGCCGTGGGGCTACGTCAAACTGATCGTAACCTTTGGATCAGCTGAGACGGCCATATCTATCAAGGTATAATTTCTGGTGATCAACTGCCCGTCGCTTTACCAATGCATATTCGGAAGGCCAACTCTGGCCGAGTTGGTAGCGGTGCCTTCAACAGTCCACCTGAAGATGAAGTATTACACTTCAAAAGGGATGGTCGCCACCCTCCATGGCGACATCGAAGCTGCACGTAGGTGTTTCGAGGCAGCTACAAAGGGGCTCAACGCCATTGCGTCCAAGCCAAAAGCATCGGGCAAGCCAGCATTGCCAAGTAGCTCCGAGGAAGCCAAGCCTCTTCCCCAGGTCGACTCTATCGACCTTGACAGTCGCTTCCAAGAAGAAGACCGGCAGGAGGAATGAGCAGCTTCAGCCGACCCGTCCACATCGTCCAGCAGCAACTCCCATCCGATGCACCCGATCCCGGATGGCAACTTCGAGATCGTTCTGTTCGGCGACGACCCTCAACGGGGAGTGAAGATCAGAGCAGACCTGCTGACACCACAAGGAAGTAGCTCAAAGCATGCCTCTGTGAGAATGTCGACCTATTCGCATGGAGCACCGCCGAAATGCCCGGACTGGATCCATCCGTCGTCTGCCACCAGCTGAAAATTGACCCGACCATCAAGGTAGTAGCACAGCGTAGGAGAAAGCAGTCTCCGGAGAAAACGGAGGTTGCTGAAAAAGCTGTAAAGGACCTCCTCGAGGCCAAATTTATTTCGGAAGCCAAGTACACCACTTGGTTGTCCAACGTTGTACTAGTTAAAAAATCTAATGGAAAATGGCGCATGTGCATTGATTACACCGATCTCAATAAGGCATGCCCGAAGGATGCCTACCCCCTCCCCAATATTGATAAACTCGTTGATAATTCCGCTGGTTTTAAACTTTTATCGTTCATGGACGCCTACTCGGGCTATAATCAAATTCCGATGGCAATGTCCGACAAAAAATATACGGCCTTCATGACCGAGTCGGGCAACTATTACTACAACGTAATGCCCTTCGGCCTGAAGAACGCCGGAGCAACGTACCAACGAATGATGAACAAGGTATTCCGGGGAGAAATAGGCGACATGCTCGAAGTCTACATGGACGAAATGATCGTGAAATCCCACGAGGAAACCGATCATACTGCCCATTTGAGAAAGGTCTTCGAACAGGCCAGAAAATACAAAATGCGTTTTAACTCGGAGAAGTGCACGTTCAGTGTCCGGGCAGGCAAATTCCTCGGCTTCTACTTAACGGAACGAGGAATAAAAGCCAATCCCGACAAATTTCGAGCATTCTCCGAGTTTCCTACGCCCAAGTCCAAAAAATCCATCCTGTCCCTTAACGGGATGCTCGCGTCACTATCTCGTTTCGTGGCCAAGTCCGCCCAGCACGCCCTACCATTCTTTAAACACCTCCGCAAAGAGGCAGCATTCAAATGGACCAAGGAGTGCGACGAGGCCCTTCTCCATTTGAAATGAGCACTTTCAGAGCCACTGGTCCTCTCTCGCCCGGACAACGGTGAAACGTTGTACCTGTACCTCACCGTAGCAACCGAAGCAGTGAGCGTCGCTCTCATCCGCGAGACACCTGACGGGCAGAAGCCCATATATTTCACGAGCAAAGTGCTACAAGGACCAGAGTTAAGATACCAACAGATAGAGAAGGTGGCGCTGGCCCTCATCAACGCAGCTAGAAAATTGAGACACTACTTCCTGGCTCACACGATCGTGATTCGAACATACCAGCCCATAAAGCAGCTGCTCGGACGACCAGATATGGCTGGCAGAATGCTCAAATGGTTGTTGGAACTGTCCGAATTTAACATCCAGTACAAAGCCGAAAAGCCCTCAAGGCCTAATCTCGGGCCGACTTTGTCGCAGAAATGACATTTGCAGGCTCCCCCGCGAGCGAAGCGCATAAATGGACCATTTTCGTTGACGGTGCCTCGAGCTCGGCAGGGAGCGACGCGGGCATCATACTATAGAGCGACGAAGGAATCATTGTCGAAGTTTCACTCACCTTGTCCTTCCCAACCTCCAATAACCAGGCTGAATATGAGGCCTTCCTCGCTGGGTTACGCCTTGCCAAGGACCTGGGTGCAGAAGAAGTCATCATTTGCACGAATTCACAACTCATGGCCCTCCAGGTCCGGGGAGAATACCAAGCCAAAAACGACAACCTGACCGAATACTTGGAACTGGTCAAGAAGGAGATGGCGAAGTTCACAATAGTGGGAGTGAAACACGTTCCCCGCGAACATAACGTGCGAGCAGACGTGCTATCCAAACTAGCCAGCACAAAGAAGAAAGGCGGAAACCAATCCGTCATACAGGAAGTACTTCCTCGACCCAGCATCGAGAAAGCCTCCCCGACACTCGACGTGCAAGTGATCGGCAACAACAACTGCTGGATGACCCCTGTCTACAACTATCTCGCCAAAAACAAACTTTCGTCCGACCCAAAAGAGGCCAGCACAGTCAGGCGAAGAGCCTGCTCTTACGTCTTGGTTGAAGATAAACTCTACAAGCGGGGATTCTCCATCCCACTTCTCAAATACGCCGAGGAAGAGATGGTCGCGTACATCCTGCGCGAAATCCACGAAGGAATCAACGCCCAACATCTCAGAGGAAGGTCGCTCGCCTGGAAGGCCCTTCGAGCAGGATACAATTGGCCGACCATGCAACACGACGCGAAAGAACACGTGAAGAAATGCGATAAGTGCCAACGACATGGGGACTTGCACCTAGCTCCGCCTAACGAGCTCAAGGCTATGTCCTCCCCGTGGCCATTCGCCTGGTGGGGCCTAGACATCCTAGGACCCTTCGTAGTAGGATCGAGTCAGAACAAATACCTAATAGTGGGCATAGACTATTTCACAAAATGGATAGAAGCGGAAGCTCTAGCAAAAATAACTGCCCTCAACATCCTGCGTTTCTACAAACGGAACATCCTTACACCCTTCGGTATCCCCCCAAGCTATAGTAATGGACAATGGGACGCAATTCACGGACAGGAAGTTCAAAGACTTCATCGCCCAACTGGGCACGAAGCAGCACTTCGTATCCGTAGAGAAGCCTCAAACAAATGGACAGGCTGAAGCAGCCAACCGTGTCATCCTTCGAGGCCTCAAGCGAAGGCTGGACGAAACAAAGAAGGCATGGGTCGAGGAACTGTACAGCGTACTATGGGCATACCGCACAACTCCGCACTCAACGACCGGGGAAACATCTTTCTGCCTTGCATACGGGACCGAGGTTGTAATTCCTATCGAAGTTCACGTGCCCTCTAGGCGGACAGAGTTGCCCCTAGACGAGGATATGAATGACGAGTCATTGAGAGAAGAGCTCGACCTCGTCGAGGAAATCCGAACCGGGGCAGCCCTCCGCGAAGCCTCACTGAAACAAAAAATTACCATCAGGCACAATGCCAAGGTGATACGACGAGAGTTCGACGTGGGAAGCCTTGTTCTAAGAAGAAACCACAAAGACTCTTGCGAAGGCAAACTAGCAGCCAACTGGGAAGGACCCTATCGCGTCCGAACAAAAACGGAAAATAGGGCCTACTACCTAGAACATCTCACCGGGGAAGAACTTGCTCGACCATGGAACGTTGAAAAGCTAAAACAATTCTACAGCTAAATTCTCGGTTCGACCCGTCACAACGACGGACGTCAGCTACCGACCACTATGCACGTCTAGGTACAAGCGTCGCATACGAATAAAGCAGAGCCTTGCCCAGTAACGAGCCGGGTAACTGCTCGACAACAGTCCTCGATCGAGCATCGCTGTCGTCAAAGTACCATGACTGGCAAAACCCCATCTCGCGATGGGACGTTCACGCTGCAAACTCAGGCCTCAAACGCGACCTGAGCTCCGCACCTCCGCCAGGATATTCCCCGACCGTTCGACCAGTTCCCCTCACTGCCGAACACATCTACAATGAGCAATCCCCCTAAAATATTTGTGCAAGACAAATACTCCCTATCACGGGCAGATACACATTCACAACGAGCATGAATACAACACTTAGCAAAAAATAAAAGCAAGTAAATTCATGTAGATAACAGAATCGAACATATAATAACTTAACATGATAAATGGCCACAAGGACCACGATTATTCTGGGTTACATCAAACGGGGGCCACGCCCCCCAAGAAATAAATTACAACGGTTACACAGCAGGCAGGCCAGACAAATTACAACATCAAAAATACAAACTCCTCACTCATCCACATGCTCGGAAGGCTCGGACTGAGGCCCCTAGTCCTTCCCAGGTTGATCCTCGTTATTCCCTTCAAGGAGAGCATCGGGCATGACGATTCGGCCATCCTCAACGTGCGCCAGATAGTGGGTGCCCTCGACAGAAAAGTCAAGCTCTAGGTTCACCACCCGCAGTTGAGCCACGACATTCCCGAAAGACTCCTCCGCGACGACAATACCATCATCCTCGGCCATCATTAAACGAGCAACCAGCTCGGATCTCGTCTTCAATGCCTTCACATCTTCCGGTTCATCATCACCCGGGGCATTGGCCGCCTTCAGCCGCTGGACCAGCTCCTCGGCAACTCTTTTCTCCGCCGCCAGCGTGGAGTTCTCATTCTTCAACCGAGCCACCTCCTCCTCAGCCTTCTTCCAAGCATCTTCGGCAACCTTAGCTTCTTCTCTGAGGGACGCCATGGAAGCCCGAGCAGCGGTAAGTTCGGCCTCTGTTGCAGTGTCCCCTTCAGCGTAAACGGCCGCCATCTTCAGCATCCTGACCAAGGCGGAAGCATCTTGAGCCACCAACGCCCTCTTGCTCGGGAGGTCCATGCTTTCCAAGCAAAGAGACTCCGCCCGAGGCATAATCAGAGAGTTCCCCTCGAAGAATTTCCTATCATGGATGCAAGGAGGAAGCTCGAACTTCCCCTTCTCTGATGCCCGAGTGAGATCCACAGCGTTAGTGATTCTTGTCCGCTTGGATCGACAGGTCAGAGGAAGAGGAGACCCCCGGGGAGCAGGAGTAGGAGAGGAAGAGGTCCCCGTAGCAGACTGCGCCAGAGGAGGAGCACGAGCACCGGCAAACCGAGACTTCGGAGGAGCCGCACCGGCCTTGTTCCTCGCGAGAGCATTCCTCACAGCCCGGTCATGAGCCTGAGGCATCTCACCTGCACAAACAAAATACGAGCACGTTAGATACGAGAAAAAGAAATAAAGCAAACAAATTTAAACAACTAAGACTACCAAGTAGCTTCCCGGCATCCTCGGGGGTCTTGCACTCCAGTAGTGCCTTAATATTGATAAATCGACGCTCAACCCTCTGACTCCCATCTTCCTCGAAGATCGGATTACCCTTGCTCGTCCAGTACTCAGCAAGCCGGAAGGATTTGACCCATTTCACCAACTCCTCATACGCCACGGCATCCTGCCCGTGGAGCTCGTTCAGCTGGAGGACATAGTCGCTGGGCTTCTTGGCGAAATGATCGGGCGCCCAATGGATGGGGAACTTATAGATTCTCCGCCCAATAAATTTCCCCTCCTCGTCACGCAGTTCGTTCCCATCCTCGTCCACCTCAATCTCCCAGACGTATGTACTGTCTTGGGCAGCTTCGGACAGGGGCTCGACAACATAATATCGCTCCTTGAACGTCCGTATCGATTCGAAGAAAGGCTTGAACAGTTTACGTGGCTGCTTCATAGAAACCCAGCCGTACTTCCTCCCCGATAGCTGCCTTTGAAGATGGAAGACAGTGAAGAACAGAGGGAGAGTAGCCCCTATAGAGAGATGCTCACATACCAGCTTGAACGCCCGGATAAAGGCCAACGAGTTGGGATGCAGTTTCGTAGGGGCCAATCTCAAATGAACGAACACTGACTGCTAAAATTCAGTGAACGGCAACCTCAGGCCCAACTCCTTAAAGGCATATTCATACATCGTAAAACGGTCCCAAAATTTCGTGCAGACCCACTCTTCCTCAGTAGGGAAGTGCACCTTCCACTCCCCCTCCAGTCCAACCTCCGTGAAGACATCGCCCAAATATGTTGCGAAAATGGACACATGTTCGGAAGGCTCGGCCACCTCTCATTCTTTATCAGGACCTTCAACGGCGTCCTCGTCCATAACTTCCAAGTCTTCTTCCTCCCCGACATCACTAGAGGTGCTCGAGGCCGTCGAGCTACTATTTTCCGAAGAGCCTGTTTCTTCCTCGGATGTATCTAGGATAACCTTTCTATCTGGCCCCGTCGCCATTACGATCACCTGAAAAGCAGAGAAGAAAGTGAATTCGACAACAAATCAAATCCACCCTTCCACCTCTAAGTCAAGTGAAAGGGCGCGCAAAGGGTTGAGGACAACGTCCCCGGCCTAAGCCCTAACATCAAAGGAAAAACTAACACCTCCCCGCGAGGAGACGCTCGAAGCTAATCATCCCCGAGCGAGGAGCTTCCCCGCACTCATACCCAGTTTCAGTTGGAAACTTTGCCGGAAATCGCAAAGCGTCACCGAAATCTGGGAATGTCCTATCGGAAAACTCATCACCCACTCAGAAGATGAACAGACATGGAGGTCACACATACATAGCTTTCGCAACATCGTCGTGGACCACCCTGCTCGCTGAAACATACTACTAACTCCGGTGACATTTCAGAGGTAGAAAAATGGCATAACCACCGTCCACCACCAACAATCGCCAGAAACTCACCCATTTCGTCCTCTAAACCTAGCCCTAACCACATGCAACCTACCATTGGCAACAAAAGGGAGTAAAACAAGCAAAGGATCAGAAAACTTACTTGATTTAAGTAGACGAAAGTAGTTGCTCGAAGCTTGAAGCGGTGGTCGGAGTAGGCAGACGGCAGTTACGAGCAAGAATGCTGAAGAAAACGGAGAGAAATCAGAGCAAAAAGTCCCAGATGGAACGGTTTTCCCCTTTTTATACAAAGGGGCACGTGCGAACACGCGCTCGTAGGACATGATGGCTATCCACTAACCATCATTGCCTATTAACTGCTACAAGGAGCTCTAGGCATATGTGGCGTCCCAACGTTTCCAATTCTGTCTGACCATTAGTCTCCCCGAACACCGAGCAACAAGGTCACGACCGCGAATTTCACGAACACCAGGGGTCACGGACGCATTGAGACAATCCTCCTTGTCTTCAAATGACGACTCCATGCTAGCTCCCTGGAGCAATGAACTGCCCTTAAGTCATCACTCCCATGCTCGGGAGCAACGACTTGGGGGTCTCCTGTTCTGGACTGGACCAATGGCTAGACATGGCCCAATCCGCTTCTGCTCTAGAGCAGCCCAAATTGCCTAAGTCCAACCCACAGAGGGGCAAAAGTTACCTTTCTTCCCCTCCAACCGGACAAGGAATGCAACATTCCTCCCCGGAATTACTGGTCGTTACGCACGGCTTCATTACTCCCCAAACAGCTATGGGCAGGTGCCCGGAACCATGCCTATGCCCGACATAACGGCTAGTTTTGGGCACCCTGCCCGACATAACGGCTAGTTTGGGTAGTTACCTATTCTTTGGGGAAAACGGTTATTTCGCCCCGAAAATAGGACCGTTAGCCACGCGCTGGGGGGTCTATATAAACCCTCTCGCTTAAGAGGGTCAGGTATCCAATATTCATCCTAAGAATTCATACTTTGTACTTGCCCCTTTTCTCTGACCCTTTCTTACTTGAGCGTCAGAGTGCCTTGCAGGTACACCCCCCTCCTCTCCTTACGACCAGCATCCCTAACGAACTTGGTGGCCCACTTCTACAGGATCTGATCCAGCCTTCACGATCATAACACAATTTAGTTTATATTTTTTTTAAGAAAGGAATTTTTGATGTTTTAAATAAATTTGTTCTACGACATTTGTTGTGCGAGTAGAATTTTTCCTGGAGAATTATGTGTGACACCATGACTTGCTTTCATACCAAATGCGTTGGGAGAATGAAAACTCGAGTAAAGTACAAGCAATCTGTAATATTTTTCTCTCTGCATTAACACGTTACTTTTTTTTCTAAAAGTTTAAAAGAAAAGAAAATTTTTCTTCAAAAATTAAAATTTAATTGGATTTCCTCCAAACAAGCACTCATTTTACGTCATAAGCTTGACGTCCATTTTCAATGAAATTTAAGGTTGTTCAAAGTACATACTTGGTCAAGCATATTGGTTTTCATGCTATTTAATTTGTGAATGGAACATGTCCTTCATTTTTCCTCCCATTTATATTTCCATGACATTTTTCTATCTCAAACAAATATGGTTTTCAAATGTCATCACCTTTACGTCGATTAAACATGTAAAACTCGTAATCTTCATCTTTGAACTAATAAAACATTTTTAGTATAAGAGAAATACCAGTTACCTGTTGTACAAAAACCAATAATTCTACCTTTCTACTCTCCTTCAAAACTATTGTTGCATCCATCCTTGAGTTCCTAACTTGGTAACATACTCCTTTCTCCCTTTATGTAAGACTAGCGTCCAAACGGGCTCTCCGTGCCCGTTTGTCCGCATTTTTTACCGCACTAACGCGTGAAAATATTAACAACGTCTTTTTTATAAGTTTGATTTTAATATAAACTATTTATATGATGAAACATATTGTATTTATTCAGATACATATTAAGTTTTGTTTGCAATATGTAATATTTGCACATTAAATTTTGTTTGAATTAAGAAAACCGCATTTTGACGTGACTATTCAACCGGTTTTTTTCATGCAAATCAATAATGTGAGTGGAATACTTTGGTGGGTACGGATACCTTATTATGGAAAAAGAAAATAGGTTACACCAAAATTAAGTTTTGTATTTATATATTGTTATAGATTGTTCAAAACTAATAGAAGATTTAGATAAAATAAGAAAAAAGGTTTCTCACAGTTTATTAAGCTAATAAACATAAACATTAATAGAGATATTAAGTGACATTATTTCTTAATAGGAAGGTCAACCATGGAATTTAAATCAGAAATATCTTTAATTTCACTGCAAAACAAATGAATTAAATTTTAGTAGTCAACAATATAGTGTAATCTACTGAGTACATGCCAAGTGTGACATTGCAAAAGTATAGTTGAACGATTAAATATAATATATAAATACCTGAGTTTGTGACAACAAAATTTATTTAAAAACTATATTTTAGGTAAACTCTCCTTCTTCCCCCTCTAGTTTTTCGTCTTTAATTAGCACTCATGTGGCAGCCTGCGAAACACCTCTTGATAAACAACGTACAATTGTCCGTGACTGAAAACATGTCGTTGAAGAGAAATTCTAACATTTGGAATTATTTGTCCTTGTGATTTGTTTATAGTGATTGCATATCTTAGTTTGACAGGAAACTGTTTTCTAATAAGCACAAAAGGAAGTCCCGCACCTTCAGTGGTCTTGAGCTTAATTCTTGGCAAGAAAGAGCTTTTTCTAGCGTTGTGGCCAATAAGTATTTCAGCATCAAGAAAATTAATTAAAAAAACCACGACATAATTACCTTGTCCCATTACACAAACCAAATTTAGGGTCTATGTTTCTCAACAACATCAGTGGAACCACTATTTTTATCTTTAAAATATGTGGTTATAAAGTAATAGGAGCAATTGTTTGTAAGTATTCCTGTTGATATAGATTATGAGTATCACCCTCAACCTCATCAAAAGATAAAAAAATATTTTCATCTCTAGGAAATTTATTAATAATCATGTCATTCAACATATGCACATCATAATTTTTGGGAGTAAGTATGGCTCTCTCCACCATATTTGAAGCATCCCATCCATGGTTTTCTAATTGGGGAAATGTATGTTGTATAAGCTTTTGTATGGAGCTTTCTCCTTCCTATGGTATTACAATTTTAGCAGGAATCCTCACCATGTCATCCTCTTTAGTAGGTTCATTACCATCTCCAATTCTCATCAGAAACTGTGCAAAGTCATGTTCATGAATTGATCGCATATTTTGGGGCAAATGTAGGACCTTTGTGGCGGAATATAATCGAGACCTAACAATACACGCTGAAATCATTTGTCCTTTATTTCCTTTTTCAATAACAGGAAGTACCTAATGAAAATTTCCTCCCATGGTAATTATTTTTCCACCAAATGGAGCATTGTTATTCATGATATCTTGCAGTGATCGATCTAATGCTTCTACACAATATCTATTTATCATGGGTGCTTCATCCTAAATGATTGCATTGGTTATTCTAATGAGCTTTGCAAGTTCACAATACTTTGTTATTTTGCAAATAGAAAGGGGCTCTATATCAATGGGAATCCCAAATCGAGAGTGTGCAGTTCTACCACCAGGTAATAATGTAGCAGTTATGCATGAGGAAGTTGTTGCTAAGCCAATTTCACTATTAAGTCTCAACATATACCTCTTGTCTCTGTATACTTTCCTTTTTTCCTCATGTAGAATAAACCCAAGAGGTTGTGTGACATATACCTTTTCATTTAGAAGACCATTCAAAATGTTGATTTCACATCTAAGTAAAATGTGGACCAGACTTGCTTGTATGCCAAGGCGACAAATCTCTAAGCCTCACTTGTAACCTTGGTGCATGTCTGGGTTCATTCTGAAGTCCCCCTATGAGTGTATCTCTTTATCTCTAAAGTAGATAATATAGTGAATATCTCTATCCTAATACTTTCAACCATATTTAGTTATGAGTTCCACTTCTTAAAGGATCTCTCAAGATTAACAAGTTGTTATCTACTCCTAAGGTGGCCAGATAAAGGAATAAATATGTAGCATAAATTCACATGAGTAAAATATATCAAGGCAACTCATTCATAACATTCAAGATATGACTAATTCATTAAACTTCACATTATCCAACAACGCAAGTTTAGCTCATAATGAGCAAAATAAGCACAACACAGAAGGATCTTAGGCTAAACATTTCTAAGTAAGAAGATAGAAATGATAAACCTAAGGGTGACACTTTAATCACTTGCAATTCTCTAAACAGTAGGTGATGAATTCTGTCACGCCTCCCTTCGTCTCTTCATCTTTGTCTTCCTTTATTTCACTTTTGCTTAATTTTCCAACTTTCAGAACTCTTTTTTCATTGCATTGCAGCTCTATTTATAGAGGTTCCTCAACTGCATATTGTCTCTCTCCCTGGTTCTTGGGCCTTTACAACGATCCATTTACTTAAGCCCAAAGAATAAAGCATATTCCTTTGTGTTGTACTATGATAGTATACTGTATATGGGAGACAACATGACACTGTGGCAGAATCGCAGGAGCAGCGGTAGGCTAAAAACACCTTTTCAGAGTTTTTCCTTGTAGTGTTTCATCCTTATCCATAAATTTTCTCTAACTCCGCCCTATTTCTACTCAAATTTCTACCATGCCAGCATTATCATTGCAGTTCAAAACTCATACCAGCATCTTCTAACTCAAGGCCTGCTGGATGGTGTTCACATATTTCTGGCGTGACAGTACTCGACACCTGAGCTAATTCTGCACAAGCACAAAATACATAAAATTAACAAAAGAGAGCACCTAGTGTGCTCTATCCTAAATTAACTAAAGTAACATAAATCATAAATAAATGACATTACTCAAGATATAAAATACCCTAAAATTCAAGTAAAAATGGATTAAATATCTCACATAAAGTGAGTTATCAGTCATCTAGTGGTGTGGATAATAAGATGGACATCAATTATGCTAGTGAAGTGCTTGATAGTAGTGACCCCTAATGCTTTTAATGGAAAGAATGAACCCAAATATCCAAGGTTTAAGATACAAGATTTGGACACTAATTACAAATTAAAACTGGGATTGGAGTTTGTATCACTTGAAGAATTTAAAGAAGCAATAACTGAATGGTAAATATTAAATGGGAGACAGATAAAGAATGTGAAAAATGAAAAAGTTAGAGTAAGGGTAATTTGCAAGGGCAAATGTGAATTTTTTAGCACTTGTAAGTAAAGTTGGGAATAAGCATACGTATAGAATGAAGAAATGGGTTAGAACACACAAGTGTGATAGGGTATTAAATAATAGTTCTGCCACTTCTAAGTGGGTTACTAAAACTGTGGCGGCTAGGATGGCATCTTTAGATGGTTTTAAGATTCGTGATATTGTCTCTGAGATTAGGAGTAACTTCTCTGTTGGTATAACTATGATCAATGCATGAAAGTCCAAACAAATATCAAAAGCTTTGATTGAAGGTGATGCAATGAAACAATACAACCTTAGGTTAATTAGGGAAGTGAAACATTCAGAGAATTTATTCCTTATTGGTCTGGTGATACATTATGGCAAGATGAACATACTCATACCATGAATAGTTTCATTGTGGATACTTCAAAGAAAACATGCACATGTAACTTATGGGAACTAGTGGGCATTCCTTGTAGACATGTAGTAACTGTATTAGGTTTAAGGAATCAATGTCCCAAAGATTTTGTGGATGACTATTATTCCAAAGATACTTATGAGAAATGTTATGGTTATAATGTAAGTCCTATTAATGGATAAGACGTATGGCCAGAGGTTTTCATGGAAGAAATGTTTCTTTCATCATATAAAAGAGGACCTAGAAGACCAAAGAAGCTTAGGAGGAGGAAACTTGGTGAGGACCCTAATAAGGCAAGGTTACAAACCAGTTATTGTTGCACAAGATGTGGTTTGTATGGCCATAATGCAAGAAGTTGTACAAGTCAAGTAGTTGACCTGGAGCTAAAAAAAGAAAGGTATTGAACTTGTTGTAAATTTGCATATGTTATTAATTTTATTGATATGTTATTACTATTCTGATTTGTTTGTCCGCGGAAAGCCAATGAAAACAACAACAGGACAAGGACAAGGATAATTAAACTCAAATTGCAACTCAAGAACAAACTCAACCTACTAAAGCTAAAGCTGCAACACAGGAACAACCACGACATAATGAAACTCAAATTAATGTTGACACTGTGTTTGAAATGCTTGCTACAAATCTTGCAGCAGCATTTCAAGCAACCCAAAATCAACTAAATCTTGATGTTAATGGACTTGTTGCATCTGCACAAAGTTAACCAAATCCTAGTGCACCTGTTACATCAACTCATAGTGCACATGTTACATCTTAACAAACGAATGAAGTACCTGAAAATATTTTAAGTGCACCTGTTCCAACAACAGATGATGTACCTGCTTGTAACACCCCAAATTTTTCCTTCTTACTTTTAGCTAACTGACTTATGTTTCTTTGCATTTCTTGCATTAGCATTTGTGCATAGCATTGGTTCTTAGCATGGGATCAAGGTACTTGCTTCATCTCAGAGGAGTCTCAAGCCTCAATGTGGTTTGAGGAATTCATCATATCTTCACAAGGTCAAGAATGGCAAAGGATTTCAAGTGAATCTTTCCCTCCTAACCAGAGGGACCAAATTAGGGTTTTTGACCCAAAGGAATTCTTGAAGGGCTTTGTGGATTCAAGCATGTTCTTATGGTATTCCATATGCTCATAAGTGTTCATGAATAGAGACTTGGCTAGTGGTTCATTGTGGGAGATGTTCAGTGGATCAGTTACTTGTGAAGTAAGCAAAAGTCAACTGTAAGGAGGAAAGTCAACCATGGGATTTTGAGGTCCTCTTCATGATTTTTAAGGTCTCACATCCTCATATGGTCCTAAAATGTTAAGATTCATGTCACTCATCAAGAATCAAGAGTTTGTGCAAAAGTTACTAAATTTGGAAAATGACCTATAATGAAAACTTTCCATTTTTGGCAGTTTTTCCACCACATTCAACTTGACTTTTCATCATCAAGAAAGCTTCAAATGAATTTTCCTCCAACATGAAAGTTGAAGATATTTCTCTCCCATTGCCAAAAAGCACTAGATGGTTTCCATATCATTTGTAGAACTCAAGTTATGGCCAAAACAATGCAAAGTGTTTTAGGGTTTTCTCATAATGCCATTTTTACACCTTTTGTATTTTGGTTCATAATGACTTGTAATGACCTCTAATGCTTCAAGCCATGTTGTAACATCCAAGTACACTCCATGAGGACCATTTTTTACCTTTATTTCACATCAATCCGTGCCTTGTACCTCACTTATTTCACAAAGTGCATTTTGGCAAGATGGATCAAAACTCATGAATTAAACCACTACAAAGCCCAAATCCAATTCAGGTGTGATTAGCAAGGGAAGTGTGAGTGATTCATCATGAAAAGCATGAGCTTACACTTGTGGATTAGTGGGTTGATCACATTTTTCATTTTTGCAAAACCATTCAAAAGTCATTAATCAAGGGATTAACCAAACTTTAATCATGATCAGAGATCTAATGAGGTGTATATAACCTAACTCACACGTCCAAAGCTAGGTCATGCACTCTCATTTGCTCAAATTTTGAAATTTCACTCACACTTTCTCCTCTTCGAATCTCTCTTTCAACAAGGGTTTTTGAAGATTTCTTTCCATATTCTTGATCTACACACTCCATAGAACAAGAATCCACCATTGATTGAAGTTGAGAGTAAGTTTTTCATCAGATTCAGTTTTGAAGGTTCAAATTCAAATCTCAAGATCTAGCACGATTCCAAGCTCTAATTGCATTTATTTTGCAATTAGAGATTCTAAGGAGTAGATCTGCAGCTTCCAGAGGGTTTTCTTGGTGTATTTTAAGCTCTGCAATTCTCAGGTTAGTGTGAAACTCATCCTCATGTAACTTGATTTTAAGATGTGCATCTTGTTCCTCATGAGTTGCTGATCATTATGATGTGTTTTGTTTGAGATTTGAACGTGTATCATGGCTGTATTTTGGATCTGAAATTTTTAGATCTAAACTTTTCTTCTTCGATTTGCCTTATGTGTTGATTGTTTGATGAAATGGTTTGCATGTTCTTGATCCTCATGAAAATCTGAGTGGAATAGTGCTCTTGTTTGTGGATTATGGGAAATTTGAAGTTGCAAGTCACCGGAGAAGGTGACTGGAGCTAGGGCTCCGGCACCTGGTCTTTTTCAGACGGCTGAGGGTTTGTTTGGAGAAGACGTAATCACAGCCGTTGGTTGTGTTGATCTGAGGGCTCACGTGTTGCCACTGTCATACCCCAAATTTTGACCACTAAGATTTCCCATCATTGTGCAAATCATCATCACAATATGGAGGAACCATCATACTTCATCAGTCTCCCCAAAGATGGGTGAGCATCCACTACAATCAAAACTAGGGTTTTAAGCCCTCTCAGAGCCTTAGACAAAGGATCAATCAAGGAATGACTTGATCTTCAACTTGTCTAGCCTCTAGAATATCCACAATGGATCAAAAGGACTCCCACTTCAAGGATTAAGCACAAGGTTGTTCCCTTCTAGGTGGATCAAGTCTCAAGGTCGACAGTGTCACCAAATTAGGGTTTTGGTCGACCAGGGCCTCCAGATGAAAAATTTCATCTAGACACAAGCCAAAGATCCAAAACACAACCTAATGTACTCCATGGAACCTCATGGACCCATTCATCAAGTCAATTTTGCCTCAGGGGATGCATTCATAAAAAATCAGGAATTAGGGTTCCTTGACCTAATTCACCCCTAAGTTGACTTTTGGGACAAATCATGAACCAAGACCTCAAGAGAGGATTTGAGGGTCTCTAATGAACTATATTGATCCATTTGGAACAATGGATTGATCCAAGAAGCTTGAGCAACAAGTCTCATTTTCATCTGCACCACAATTAGGGTTTCGCGAGGAAAGTCAACTGTAACTTTGACTTTTGACAAGGACATGCCCCAATACACCCTATGACACCCATGGAACATGTCCATTAAGTTTGATTTAGGTCAAGGACATGATTTCCTGAAGAATTGCACGGTTTGGAATTCATCTGATAAAAAGTCAACTGTGCACAAAAGTCAACTTTGACTTTTTGAGATTTTTCACCAAAATGGATTTTTAACCCTAAAATGATGTTAATGTGTGATTTGAATCATCATTCATCAAGAAAAATCAAAGAAAGTGGGATAACTTGTAAAAGGTGTAACCATAAAACTTAGAAATTTTTCTAAGTTATGGAAAAAGTACCACTAATGCACCAACTTTGGAGGACCATAACTCCTAAACCACAAGGCCAATTTTTTTCATCCAAAGATGGATTTGTAGCCCTCATTACCCTCTACAAAAACTTCAACTAGACCTAAGTCCAATTCATTAAGGATTTTGAGTTATGGAGTGATCAAAATCAAGAAATCACACTTTGTTCCAACACTTAGTGAAAATTTCACTAAGTCAGATTTTGCTTCACTTTTTGCCAAATGTAGAGGGATTTTTCACTTGGAATCAGAAGAGATCATAATTAAACATGTTCAAACAGTTGTTGTATCATGTAAGGGCTTTCCAAAATGGCCAAGAACATTGCCAAATTAAACTTACACCATGAGATATGACATTGTCAAGTTGCCTTGCTGAAATCTGTCAAAGGCAAGGCAGATTTTGCATTTTGGCTCGAATTGCCAAAATCAGCCAAATTCAAATGCTCCTATCCACTTGGACACATCTGAGGATTAAATCTAAAGGGGACAATCACTGAGCCAAGCCTCCAAAGTCCATGGAACAAGAAATAACATGTTGAACCTATAATGGCCAAAATAGGGACAAGACTCCAAATTTGGATTGAAGCATTCAATGGAAGCATCAAGGTGGCATGGACTAAGCCATTCTCATCTGAAATCAGTCAAGACTTATCCAAGACCAAGGGAACCAAAGCTCTGTGCCCTAACCTCTAGTCAATGGCTAGAGGAGACTTGGATTTTCATTTGCCAACATTGGCCAAACCTACTTACCAGCTGCCATTCACTATTCCTTGCAAAACAAACTTGCTCTACTATAAATAGAGCTCAATTGTGACCAGTTTGAGTACACCAAAGCCATCTAACAGATGCTTTCCTCAAAATCTCTTTCTCTTGGCAAAAATGCCTTTCTTAGCAAGGTAGCTATCGGGTTTTGAGTTTTAGAGCTTTTCCAATCAAACCAATCACTCACACACCTCACATACATCACATATGAGCTGATCAAACACTTAGATCACTTCTGAAACACCAATTTCACAAAATCACCAGCTGGTTGCTCAAATTTTCAATCAAGTTGCAGCTGAGATGCCATGAATTGATCCAGCCAATTTCAATCAAGTCCAAGCATTCAAACACACTCCATAGGGTGTAGGGAAGCTGTTCAGATCATCACCGCTCATCTGTAACACCTCCAAATCAAAAATCACATTGCACTTGCTGTCACGGCTTAGAGGTAAGCATATACTTGGTCATCTCTCAATCTATGCATATTTCCTCGTGCAATAATTTGGCCATATGTTCATAATCATGCATGGAATGTTTTCCCTCAATTAATTGCATTGTTTGAATCGTGTATCAAAAATCCTAGCCTTCATACAGAAATTAGGGTTCTTGAGGTTTCTTCGTGATTTCATGTTTTATGTTTAATTTAAATGAAATTAAGTGTTATAGACATGATCGTGAGGTTGAGACGAGCATAATGATATGTGGTTTGCATGATATGATTAAGTATTCAGTGAGATTGGATGGAAAATGCAAATCAGCCAAACCCAGAAAAACGCGTGTGTTCTTGCTTGTGTTCTTGGCGCCTTTTTCACAAATTCAAATATTTGAATTTTGTGATTTTGTTTAATTGATTCAAAAATTAATTTCTCTCTGAGTTTTAATGATTTTGAGTTGATTCTTTTTTTAATAATTCACAAAAATGTTAAAATATTTTATTTTCCCAAAAAATCCCAAAAATATTATTTATTTCATATAATTGATATTTTTGCAAAGAATTAATATTTTAATTGTTTTTGACATTTTAAATATTTTTTCTACATTGATTTTGCAACTTTTAATGCTTTCTAATTATTTTGTAGGTCAATACTTAATTTTTGAAGCATTAATCCAAAATCACAATTTGTTTTTCATATGTTAAACAATTTTGATCATTTTTAATTGAATTTTTATTCAATTAAATACATTTTTGAAAACAAATTAGGGTTTTGGATTAATTCAACCCTCATAAATCATTTTCAAAACCTCTTGAGCCTCTTGATAGAGTGTAAGACCCAACCCACTTGTACAGAAATATTTTGGGCCTCATTCGTTGTATAAGTCCCTCTGTACATTTTCAAATAAACGGCACGATCATCGCCTTTTGAAAAATAACCTTGGGCCTCTCCTTGAGCTATAAGACCCATTCAAAAACACTTTGGGCCTCTAATAGAGTGTAAGACCCAATCCCCTTTTAACCAAAATATTTTGGGCCTCACTTATTATATAAGTCCCTCCGCGTTAAAAGAAAACCTCGGCGCGGTCGCCATTTCAAACAGAAAAATCATCTGGGCCTACCCTCGTGTTATAAGCCCCACTCTTTTTCTTAAAACTCATTTGGGCCTCTTGAGAGAGTGTAAGACCCAACCCACTTGTACAAAAATATTTTGGGCCTCATTCGTTGTATAAGTCCCTCTGTACATTTTCAAATAAACGACACGATCATCGCCCTTTTGAAAAATAACCTTGGGCCTCTCCTTGAGCTATAAGACCCATTCAAAAACACTTTGGGCCTCTATTAGAGTGTAAGACCCAACCCCCTTTTAACCAAAACCTTTTGGGCCTCACTTATTGTATAAGTCCCTCTGCGTTAAAAGAAAACCTCGGCGCGATCGCCATTTTTAAACGAAAAATCAATTGGGCCTACCCTCGTGTTATAAGCCCCACTCTTTTTCTTTAAAACTTTTTGGGCCTCTTGAGAGAGTGTAAGACCCATTCCTTTGTACAGAAAACTTTTTGGGCCTCAGTCACTTGTATAAGTCCCTCTGTACAAATTCAAACAGTGTGTCACTGATAAAACCCTGGGCCACTCCTTGAGCTGTAAGCCCTAAATCTCTCCTTTTCAAAGCACTTTCTCCTTTGATTTTGAATATACTGTTGTTTTCAATCTTTCTTTGTTGAACAACTAACCAAATAGCATGGAAGCTCTACAACCGAGTAAGTGGTTATTGCTTTCATTTACCGCTTTCATATACATATAACTGTATTGTGGGGCTGTTTCGCTGTAAGTTTTCTTTCATAAACTCATATCAACTGTGTAATAATAGTATAGATATTTAGAGTTTCCCCGGCAACTACGTCTAGAACTAGGTGACGCCATTTCGTTTATTCGTAGAAATAGACAACTAGATCCCCAATAGGATCACCAGATACAGTCTTCTCTTCGGCTGTCCTCATTAGGAATTGTCAAGAAACTCTACTCCCCAAGATGAATGTATTCTCCGTGAATGGCATCTTTGAGTTTCTTCCAAATTCTCGAACTTTCCTGACTTTGATCTATTCTTGGTGAATAGCATTGCCTTGAATTTCTCGGGGTTTGGGGACCCATCGGCTTCTTAAAAGCATCGGCCTCCTCTTGGGCATCATACAAGGACCCATAGGCTTCCTAAAAGCAACCCCCCCTCCTCTTGGGCTTAGTACAAGGACCCTACGGCTTCTTAGAAGTATTCACAGCCTCCTCTTAGGCTTCGTATAATGATCTCTTCCTCCGGGAATGATAGCCTCCTCTTGGGCTTCGTACAAGGACCGATCAGCTTCTTAAAAGTTTCCAGCCTCCTCTTGGGCTTTGTAAGACCCTAATTTTTACCCCTAAGATTTCACTCATCTCATTTGCATATCATTACCACAAACAAGATCACGGTTTGTGCTTCTCCTGAGCACCTGTGTGTTTCTTTTTACTTGCTTCTGTTTATCTAACCTCTAACCAAAAATACAAAAAAATACGCTGCCGTTTGCTTGTTTTTCTCTCTGTGTGTTGTGCAGGTTTGTCAAAAATAATGAAGTGATTTCAAGTCACATGTGGTTGTTCAAAAACAAGATGTCTTGTGCTGAGATTCTTCAGTTTATCAGGCAGTGATTCATATGAGTTTTGGGTTCAGAAAGTCAGATTCAAATGGCAATTGTTCAGTAGTGGTTGTGTGCACTTTATCAGAGGCTTGTGGAAAAAGTCAAGTTTGGTTTGGGCTAAAAAATAGAAGATTTGCTTTCCATTCCTTAAACCATTTCTTTTCCTAAACCATTTTCCTTTTCCAATATCCATTATATCCACTTCTTTTTTTTTTCTAATCCAATTTACTATTTTTATCCATTTCCATTTTTCAATATCCATTTTTACACCCATTTCATTATCAATTTCTAAACCATTTTTTATCCACTTTTGTCACCTTTCTAATATCCATTATTTTTCAATATCCATAAACCATTTCTTGTTAAAAGTCCATCTCCATTTTTTTTTTCCCACAAATCCATTTCCAAAATCCATTTTTTAATTCAAACCACTTTTTAATCCATATTTCCAAATCCATTTCTAATTCAAAATTCTATACCCTTTTCATTTCCATAATTCATTATCTTTTTTCATTCACAAACCATTATCTATTATCCATTTAAATATAATATCCATTGTTCATTAAGACCATTTTTTTCTCTCTCATTTTTTTCATATCCATAAACAAGGCCCATTTGCCAAAAAAAATAGCACAAAGAATAAAAAGGCCTTTAGAAAGATACTAAGCCCATTAACACATTACCAAAAATGAAAATGAAAAAATTACTTCCCACACCAGCCTTCTCACGGTTCAGCCAATCCAAACACCCACAACCACTTTCCAATTTTTTTTTTTGATGAAGCCAACAAGCCGAGACTCCAAACCCGGCCTTCTAACACCCACACCGCCCAACAGCCAGCTCCATCAGCTCACAATTTCAGTGCATCAACCATCATCAAAACGCAGTGCAAACCAATTCCAAACGACATCAAACTTCAGCAAGAAAAAGACCAAAATCAAAACGCAGCGAGAGTGATTCAAAACGGCAACAGAAAATTCACTTCAAATTCATTGCAACTCACCTCTTTTCATCTATAAATAAAGCCTTCCTCTCCTTCATTCTTTAAGCTTGGAAAGCCTCAGAAATGCTGCAAAAATCAACACAACTCAAACTTCAATAAATCTCCATTTCCATTCAACCTTCAACCTCTAATTCAAACATAAACCGTGCAAAATTCAACAACAACATCACATAGCAACAATTCCAATTCAACATCAACAACAACAATTCATTCTCAATTTTCAACAAATTCAAGCTAGAATCAAAGGAAGAAAAGAGGAAGAACATTTCTCACCATTTTAGAGGTATTTGAAAATTTCCGACGAACTTCGGATCCAAATTTCTCTTGGCGTAGTTGATTTCAATTGGAATTGTTGGTATATTTGAGTTCCTCTCGCTTCCCCGGTCGAAACGGTACCACAACGGAGCTCCGCCGCTCCGATCCGGCGGAACTCCAAAATTGCAAGCTACCATGAATAGTGCGCGGACATGAAGAAGAAGAAGATACATTTGCTACTTCTTTTTCTTTTCTGTTTTTTTTACTACTTTTGTAATCAATTTTTATTTAAAAAAAAAACAATTATGTAGTAATGGTTGGGCCTTGGCCCATGCGCCTCTTTCTACCTACACCACCACCATTCCATTCTTACACTCTCCTCTTTTATTTTCTTAAAAAATAATTCCAATTTGTTTCTATATTTTTTTTAAGTAACTTTTGATTTAGATTTTTCTTAAATTCTGGTTTTAGAATTTTGTTATAAAAATTTCTTGAAGAAAAGTCATAAAAAATTTATATCATGATTTACCTTTTAATTCTTGCTTTCTTTTATTTTATCTTGATTTTCTCACTTTATTTCATTTTTAATTGGTTGTGTGGATCATAACTTTTAGATCCACTTTTCTTCATCTATTTTCTTTTTTGATCGATGAAAGTCGAAGTGATCGTGAAATTTCTTTATGGAATTTCGATCGAGACGAGATCATTTCCACCTTTTCTTTTCGTGTGGCACCGCTTTAGGATAACGATCCATATATCGTTCATCTCGCGTGCATTAACACATACATCTCATGGCCGGCCTCATTCGTAGGGTAATTGCTCGAACAAATTACTCGGCGTGCGCTTAACATAGACCAAAATTTGTCCCGCCTCGGAAAACTATCAAGAATAGTTGATTATTTGTCTTTTGGTTCAAAACTTATGAAACTTGTTGTTAGGAGGCTTTGGTCTTATCAATCCTCTAATGAGTTTTCATTAATCTTGACCTAAGTGCAATTATTCAATTATAATTGATCACTAACTTTAACTACTAATCACTAACTTACTAACATTACTATTATACTAAATCATTTACAATTCCTTCTCGCTCCTTATCTCTTTTACTTTTATGCTTCATTTTTATCATTTCATATCATGTTTATGCTTCCGCAATTTTTCCTTTGTCCGTTGGACATATGTTTATGCTTCCGCAATTTTTCCTTTGTCCGTTGGACACATGTTTATGCTTATGCCTTTTTCTCTTTGTCCACTTGGACCAAAAACATTAATAAAGGCTAAAACCTCTAAAAAAAACTTGTAATTCTAATCTTGGACTATGGTTACTATCCTATGCAAATGGACTTGGAGTTTTGAACTTGGACCTTGGACATCCAATGCAATTCTTGGAACCTTGGACTTAGAACTTAGGACATTCCTCCCTTTGCTTTGGAATTATGGTTCGAAGACTTGGAAGCTTACTTGTGTGGTTAGGTTATTCTCTTCCTTAGCTTTTCTTTTATGCTTTAGGATAGTCTCTTCTTCTCCTCCCCATTCTTTAATTTTCAAAACTCTCTCTCTTTTTCAAAACCTTCTTGATTTCAAACTTTCACCGCTTTCATAAACAAACCTTGACTTTGTCAAGTGACTTTTACTCTTTTCTTTTCATTTCTTAACAAATGCTAAACTACATAAGCATATTGACACTTTTTTCAAAAGACTTAAAAAACATCAAACTCATTACTCTCTTTTTGTGCCCTCGTGCACTTTTTCCTTTAACTTTTTTCATAAGTTTAGACATGATTCATTTCTTTAAGCGGAATTATTCACTTAGAAATGACGACTTGTCTTTACATTTTAAAATCAACCAAAACAAACAAATTTTCACTCTTTGTACCACGAACTACGGGGTTTTGATCCTACATTGCACATCGTGGGTACGTAGGCATGAGACGACTAGTCTCTCCAAACACAAAAATCATAAAAAAAACAATTTCTCTTCTCATCTCCTCAATCAATTTTCAAGCAACCTTTTTCAGACCAAAAGCGGTAGATATTTCAAAGGGCTCCTATAGAGTACTATAGACGTTTTGGGTGCTAACACCTTCCCATTGCGTAACCAACCCCCCGAACCCGGACTCTCTTCACTTGTTCTTATTGTAGAGCTTGTGTAGGTTTTGTTCGCTCTTTTTCCTTTCCTTTTTGGATAAAATAAAAGTGCGGTGGCGACTCTTGCTTTTCGAGTTAAGTTAATCAATAACTTACACTCACGATTTTGCCGCTACAGAAAAGTGGCGACTCTGCTGGGGATCGAACCCAGAATCTCTGGTTCCTTGAGGGGTTTAGCCTACTTCGATTTATTTACTACCTTTTGTCTGATTTTGCTTGTTACAGGTTTGTTCTGTTTTGGAGTTCCTCTGTGTGAGATAGGTCCTATACCCGGGAAGAGTGTACTTTGAGATAGGAGGATGGTATAGTCAAGGGAACTTTGAGGGAGTCGAATCCTGAAAAAGAAGAACTTGAGAATCCATCCACTCGGTGGTTGCTTCTTTGGAATTACTGATGCCGATCGAGCGATCGTGAAGGCATTACTTTTTCCATAGAAGCCTATAACACTGAGAACCGTAGTAACCCTTAACCCATCCTAGCCATTTTAGGATCGTGGCGCGGAAGCTATGAAGATGCAAATCTGACTTAGCTGTCACGCGATGCCACACTCAGGTTAGATTCTCTTGAGGATAACTACCAACCTCCGAGCAAATCGGTGTGCTGGTGTGTCTGATAGTGAATTGTGGACCCTGGGCACTCTGTTAGAACCGCTGTTTTCTGCAGGTACAATGAAGACAAACCTTAGCACATACCTTTTGTGGACTGGTTCTTGACCTCGACTCCATGCTCGTGACTCGAACCTTTGAACCCGTGTGCTTTGAGTGATCTTGTTTGTGGTTGTTGCATCCATGCACTCTTGCATCCATGAGCATACATATGCATTTCTTCCAGGTTGTCTCAGAAACTCATTTCGATTGTCTCCTTCTCCAGTTATCTGCTCGCCGTCAAACTGTTTCCTCAACACAACTACGGAACTAGAGCTGCTGTCAGATTGAGAATGGAAAATCAAGAACAACACAACGCCGAAGTCAGAATGGAAATTGATGAGTTGAAGGTCGGTATGACCAAGCTCACAGAAATGCTGCAAGTTTTGATCGCCAGAGGTGAACCACCTCAGAGGACTGTGATTGTTGAAACATCAACTGCTGCTGTTGACCCTCCACTGACTCAGCAACCAGCTTCTACTTGGCCAGAATTTGGGTTACCTCTGAATTACTCGCCACCCTTTGCAACTACTCCTGTGTTTGCCTCGCTAGTATCTTCAGCTCCATTGTTCACTGAACCTCATCCTGTTGTGCACTCTGTTGCTCAAGCTATTCCTGAGAATCCTTTCGTGTACCATGCTGCTGGTCCACAATCTGAAAGTCAGGGAGAACCTGGATACATTGAAGAAGTCAGAGAGCAATGGCAAACTCTTGACAAAAGGATAAGAGCCGTGGAAGGAAGTGATGTCTTTAATGCTGCTGCAATGGACATGTGTCTGGTTTCCGACTTGGTTATTCCTCCAAAATTCAAAACTCCTAATTTTGAGAAATACCAGGGGCACACTTGTCCCAGAACCCACTTGGTGATGTACTGCCGCAAGATGGCCGCTCATGCAAAAGATGACAAACTACTCATTCACTATTTCCAAGACAGCTTGAGTGGGGCTTCAATGAAATGGTATATGGGACTTGATAAGAACCGTATCCAAAGTTGGATGGACTTGTCTGATGCTTTCTTAAAGCAATATAAGTACAACTTGGACATGGCACCTGACCGCCGTCAATTGCAGAATATGTCTCAGAAAGAAAAAGAATCCTTCAAAGAGTACGCTCAGCGATGGAGAGAGCTAGCTGCTCAAGTGGAGCCACCATTAGCTGAAAAAGAATTGACTGGTTTGTTCATGGACACTCTTCAGCCACTCTATTGGGAAAAGATGATAGGCAGTGTATCATCTGGTTTTGCTGACCTAGTCACTATTGGAGAAAGACTAGAAGAAGGTATCAAGAAAGGGAGGATTGCTAATGCTGAAGCCTTTAGTGGTGCTAAAAAGTATGCTGGGAATTTTCAAAAGAAAAAGGATGGTGATACCCATGCTGTTTCAGTTGAAGATAAACCTCGTCGCAGACAACAACAATATGTAGCTGCAGTCGCTCCTGTTGTCAATGCTCAACCAGCTCAAGCTCCTCGTCAGACTGTTAGACAGAATCAGACTCGCAATAGGGTTAACTTTGATCCTATCCCGATGTCTTACACTGAGCTGTATCCATGTCTTGTAAAGAAAGGTTTGATTACAACAAGGACTCTACCTCCTCCTCCAAATCCTCTCCCAGTCGGCTATAGGGCTGATCTTCACTGTGAGTTCCATCAAGGTGGGGCAGGCCATAACTTGGAAGGTTGCTTTGCATTGAAAGCTAGAGTACAAGAATTGGTGAACTTAAAAATTCTGGACTTTATTGATAATAATCCCAATGTTGTCAACAATCCTTTGCCAGAGCATGCCAAGTGAAGTTTGAGTCAGTTCAAACGGATCATCTCCTAAAAGCCAGTGTTTCAGACAAGACAGCTCATCCTTGTTGCTGATTAATCACTAGGCCTTGTTTCTTTCTGTTTGCATTTTCCTTTGATTGTATTGACTGTTTGCTTTCGAACTTTATTTGTACTTTCATGGTAATTTCAATGAAATGAGCAATGCAATGTTTGATTCAAATTCATTTATATTCACTGTGTGCATCTTTATGCTTTCCTTTTTCACAAAAAAAAAATATATATCTCCTGTTAAATTTCTTTATCAAGCTTTTGTTTATGCAAAGATTGGAGGGAGGATGATGAAAACGAATACCTAACATTGCTGGACTGTATGCTTTCAATTTAAAACTTGGCTGAGGATGTACAGGCATTGTTTCAATTCCCAAACACTGGAGAAATAAGGAAGTTAATCCCTTGTCAACCCCTTCGAGCCTAGAAGTTGGAGTTTCTTTCTGTACGAAAAAACCCGCAATTTTAACCTAGGGATAGGTAGTTCTCAGTTAATTTGACTGTGCAGGCGAGACGCCTTCCAATAAAGGTTGCAATCACAAGCTTTCCTTCACACACATCAAAGAAGTGTCGAAGATGTCTTTCAAGTCAAAAGCCAATGATGGTTCACCGTAATCATTAAGCCAGGCAGTCACTATCTTTAAAAAAAATGATGAAAAAATCAAATGAAAAGCCCGCTAAGTCAAAACCTGTGAAGGAGACTTAGGCAAAAATTGGGGCATCCCGCTAACTGTAAAGTCAAATGACACAGTTCAGGTAAAAATTAGGGATAACAAAAGAAAAATCAAGAGGTTGCCAAAATCCTCGAAGACAAAACGAGTTGACTAAGGTCCTCATCAAAAACAACAAAAGGTTGTAAGAAAGAGTGACTGTCATCTCAAAATACCTTGGTCCTTGAACCATCATCATAACAGTGTTGCAATTCCAGAATCACGTGGAACCTGAATGCGTAATCTGAATTAACTGAGCGTAGGACTGGAGATCATCACGAAGAATGGGTTGGGTACAAATAAACTTTGAGCCTATATCCTTTGTTTCAAAAACCGTGAACCAGACCACGTTACAACATTCAAAAGACCTAATTGAAGCCAGGTTTCTTTTGAAAGCATACTACAGCAAGGTTGCGTAAACTGACTCCTATGTTTGTTGCCAATCATTTGCTTTGTTGTCTTACCTTTGCTTTACCTTTCATCCTTGCATGTCTAAATCACCGTGTTTTGACAAGTGATTCATTTTGCTTTACATCAATAACATCATTCCAAAAATGATTTTTGATTTCAAAATTGCATGATCTTTGCATTAAAATTACCATGTCTGTTTGAATAATCTTATTTGCAGGCAGACTTTCCTCATTAAGGAATTTTCAAACAGTTGAGAAACTTGGTCAGTGATCTTATCAGGGGCACATTACATCCAAATCCTGTTGTGAATCAGATTTGTTGCTCAGTGCAAGTTATTCTCAGATTTGGTTAACCAGAAGATCTCTTTCAAGATTCATACTGAGTTTAGCCTTCTCAACAATCATCTCAAGAACTGAAGTCATGATCAGTTCATTCATCCCCAACAACTGAAGCCATGATCAGTTTATCCTCAGCAATCATTTCAAGAATTGAAGCCATGATCAGTTCATTTTTCCCCTGCAGCAGACAGACTGAAGCTATGATCAGTTTATCATCATCAATCAATCAGTCTGGGGTAATCTTCTTCAAGAACCCTCAAGATGTCTTTCCTCAAAAGACCATCAGCCTGATACAATTCAAAGTGTGACAGAGATGTGTTCAACATCTTCTCGCCAAGAAGAGTGGGCAGTGTTCCCTGTGTTGAGGAATCAGAGTTCCATTCTTCCCTCACAAAAGAGTCTATCTCAGTTGTCTCTATCATATGCATTGCATACATAAATCATTCACATATCATTGCATAGAAACATTTTCATAGCTCGAAGTGTGCTTCACGCTCATATGCATCTTCCGAGGTCCTGTTGCTTTCAACTTCTTACCTTGTGGTCAAAGTCCAACTTACTTGGCACCTACCAAAACTTTTACCTGCCTTTTCATTCAGTGCCATTCCTAAATGTTATCGTTTACCTGTCTTCTCACCCAGTGCTATTCCTGGATGTCCTGTCCTGCCTTCTTTCTTTCCAGTGCTATTCCTGGATGTTGTCATTTCCCTGTGTATCTTGTCCTGTTGTTAGATGGTTGTCTTCTTCCGTTCCAGTGCTATTCCTGGATCTTTATCTTCTTTCACTCCAGTGCCATTCCTGGATGTCTGTCTCTTTTGATCTCCAGTGCCATTCCTGGATACCTTGTTCCTCTTGTTTCTCCCAGTGCTATTCCTGGAAGTATTTTCTCTCCTCTATAATCCCCAATTGATTTGCTTGGATATCTTTCAGTGCCATTCCTGAAAGTTTTACCTGTTCATTCAGTGTCATTCCTGGATGAGATTTTTACCTTTACTTTCAGTGCCATTCCTGAAAGTTTTACCTGTTCATTCAGTGCCATTCCTGAATGAGCTTTCTCCTTTGCATTCAGTACTATTCCTGGATGTCTTTTTCACTGTCATTCAATGCCATTCTTGAATGAAGTGATTTACCTTTATCTTTCAGTGCCATTCCTGAAAGTTTCATCTGTTCATTCAGTGCCATTCCTGAATGAGTTTTCTCCTTTGCATTCAGTGCTATTCCTGGATGTCTTTTTCACTGTCGTTCAATGCCATTCTTGAATGTAGTGATTCACCTTTATCTTTCAGTGCCATTCCTGAAAGTTTTACCTGTTCATTCAGTGCCATTCCTGAATGAGTTTTTACCTTTACTTTCAGTGCCATTCCTGAAAGTTTTACCTGTTCATTCAGTGCCATTCCTGGATGATTTTTTTACCTTTACTTTCAGTGCCATTCCTAAAAGTTTTACCTGTTCATTCAGTGCCATTCCTGGATGAGTTTTCTCCTTTGCATTCAATGCCAGTCTTGAATGAAGTGATTTACCTTTACCTTTCAGTGCCATTCCTGAAAGTTGTATCTGTTCATTCAGTGTCATTCCTGAATGAGTTTATCTTTACCTTTCAGTGCCATTCCTGAAGGTCCTTGCTCACTTTATTCAATGCCATTCTTGGATATTGTGAACCTTTTATCCATTCTTGGATAATTCTGATATATTTTCCAGAACTTTTCTCACTACATTCAATGCCATTCTTGGATGTTGTGATTTCTTCTGTCCAATGTCATTCTTGGATATGATTTCCACGACAGAGTCCAATGCCATTCTTGGACACCTTTTCCCCAGCTAAGTCCAATGCCATTCTTGGATATCTTTTCCTCAGCTGAATCCAATGCCATTCTTGGATGTCTCTGATGCTTGTTGTTGCCTCATTCAATGCCATTCTTGAATGTTGCAGTGCCTTTACCTAATGCCATTCTTGGATATCTTACCCAACAGAGTGTTTTTCACCTCCATCCAATGCTATTCTTGGATGACGCTGCTGTTTTTACCATAAACTTTCTTGTTGCTGTCCATTGCCATTCTTGGACATCTTTCGACATCCCTTTTGTCTCGTTTGTAGTTTCTATCCAATGCTATTCTTGGATGTCACTACTTGTCTTCCCAGGGTCTTGTCCTTCTCTTTCCAACTATTGATGGATACTTCTTGTCACCTTGACAGGTCTCCAGAAATAGCTTGTGTTCCCCGGCGTGTCTTTTCACGTCATCTCTCAATTTACCTTATATCCTTTGTTTCAAGTTTCCCCGCAGTCTGTCTCATCCTGTGCATTCATATCATCTTGTGATATCTTATGGCTAAAAATTTGGATTTCTGTATTTAAGTATTTTCAATCTTGTCGAGACGAAGTTTTCAACCTTCATATCTCCTGATTGAAGAAACTTAAATAGGGGCAGCTGTAAGACCCTAATTTTTACCCCTAAGATTTCACTCATCTCATTTGCATATCATTACCACAAACAAGATCACGGTTTGTGCTTCTCCTGAGCACCTGTGTGTTTCCTTTTACTTGCTTCTGTTTATCTAACCTCTAACCAAAAATACGAAAAAATACGCTGTCGTTTGCTTGTTTTTCTCTCTGTGTGTTGTGCAGGTTTGTCAAAAATAATGAAGTGATTTCAAGTCACATGTGGTTGTTCAAAAACAAGATGTCTTGTGCTGAGATTCTTCAGTTTATCAGGCAGTGATTCATATGAGTTTTGGGTTCAGAAAGTCAGATTCAAATGGCAATTATTCAGTAGTGGTTGTGTGCACTTTATCAGAGGCTTGTGGAAAAAGTCAAGTTTGGTTTGGGCTAAAAAATAGAAGATTTGCTTTCCATTCCTTAAACCATTTCTTTTCCTAAACCATTTTCCTTTTCCAATATCCATTATATCCACTTCTTTTTTTTTCTAATCCAATTTACTATTTTTATCCATTTCCATTTTTCAATATCCATTTTTACACCCATTTCATTATCAATTTCTAAACCATTTTTTATCCACTTTTGTCACCTTTCTAATATCCATTATTTTTCAATATCCATAAACCATTTCTTGTTAAAAGTCCATCTCCATTTTTTTTCCCACAAATCCATTTCCAAAATCCATTTTTTAATTCAAACCACTTTTTAATCCATATTTCCAAATCCATTTCTAATTCAAAATTCTATACCCTTTTCATTTCCATAATTCATTATCTTTTTTCATTCACAAACCATTATCTATTATCCATTTAAATATAATATCCATTGTTCATTAAGACCATTTTTTTCTCTCTCATTTTTCTCATATCCATAAACAAGGCCCATTTGCCAAAAAAAATAGCACAAAGAATAAAAAGGCCTTTAGAAAGATACTAAGCCCATTAACACATTACCAAAAATGAAAATGAAAAAATTACTTCCCACACCAGCCTTCTCACGGTTCAGCCAATCCAAACACCCACAACCACTTTCCAATTTTTTTTTTGATGAAGCCAACAAGCCGAGACTCCAAACCCGGCCTTTTAACACCCACACCGCCCAACAGCCAGCTCCATCAGCTCACAATTTCAGCGCATCAACCATCATCAAAACGCAGTGCAAACCAATTCCAAACGACATCAAACTTCAGCAAGAAAAAGACCAAAATCAAAATGCAGCGAGAGTGATTCAAAACGGCAACAGAAAATTCACTTCAAATTCATTGCAACTCACCTCTTTTCATCTTTAAATAAAGCCTTCCTCTCCTTCATTCTTTAAGCTTGGAAAGCCTCAGAAATGCTGCAAAAATCAACACAACTCAAACTTCAATAAATCTCCATTTCCATTCAACCTTCAACCTCTAATTCAAACATAAACCGTGCAAAATTCAACAACAACATCACATAGCAACAATTCCAATTCAACATCAACAACAACAATTCATTCTCAATTTTCAACAAATTCAAGCTAGAATCAAAGGAAGAAAAGAGGAAGAACATTTCTCACCATTTTAGAGGTATTTGAAAATTTCCGACGAACTTCGGATCCAAATTTCTCTTGGCGTAGTTGATTTCAATTGGAATTGTTGGTATATTTGAGTTCCTCTCGCTTCCCCGGTCGAAACGGTACCACAACGGAGCTCCGCCGCTCCGATCCGGCGGAACTCCAAAATTGCAAGCTACCATGAATAGTGCGCGGACATGAAGAAGAAGATACATTTGCTACTTCTTTTTCTTTTCTGTTTTTTTTACTACTTTTGTAATCAATTTTTATTTAAAAAAAAAACACAATTATGTAGTAATGGTTGGGCCTTGGCCCATGCGCCTCTTTCTACCTACACCACCACCATTCCATTCTTACACTCTCCTCTTTTATTTTCTTAAAAAATAATTCCAATTTGTTTCTATATTTTTTTTTAGTAACTTTTGATTTAGATTTTTCTTAAATTCTGGTTTTAGAATTTTGTTATAAAAATTTCTTGAAGAAAAGTCATAAAAAATTTATATCATGATTTACCTTTTAATTCTTGCTTTCTTTTATTTTATCTTGATTTTCTCACTTTATTTCATTTTTATTTGGTTGTGTGGATCATAACTTTTAGATCCACTTTTCTTCATCTATTTTCTTTTTTGATCGATGAAAGTCGAAGTGATCGTGAAATTTCTTTATGGAATTTCGATCGAGACGAGATCATTTCCACCTTTTCTTTTCGTGTGGCACCGCTTTAGGATAACGATCCATATATCGTTCATCTCGCGTGCATTAACACATACATCTCATGGCCGGCCTCATTCGTAGGGTAATTGCTCGAACAAATTACTCGGCGTGCGCTTAACATAGACCAAAATTTGTCCCGCCTCGGAAAACTATCAAGAATAGTTGATTATTTGTCTTTTGGTTCAAAACTTATGAAACTTGTTGTTAGGAGGCTTTGGTCTTATCAATCCTCTAATGAGTTTTCATTAATCTTGACCTAAGTGCAATTATTCAATTATAATTGATCACTAACTTTAACTACTAATCACTAACTTACTAACATTACTATTATACTAAATCATTTACAATTCCTTCTCGCTCCTTATCTCTTTTACTTTTATGCTTCATTTTTATCATTTCATATCATGTTTATGCTTCCGCAATTTTTCCTTTGTCCGTTGGACATATGTTTATGCTTCCGCAATTTTTCCTTTGTCCGTTGGACACATGTTTATGCTTATGCCTTTTTCTCTTTGTCCACTTGGACCAAAAACATTAATAAAGGCTAAAACCTCTAAAAAAAACTTGTAATTCTAATCTTGGACTATGGTTACTATCCTATGGAAATGGACTTGGAGTTTTGAACTTGGACCTTGGACATCCAATGCAATTCTTGGAACCTTGGACTTAGAACTTAGGACATTCCTCCCTTTGCTTTGGAATTATGGTTCGAAGACTTGGAAGCTTACTTGTGTGGTTAGGTTATTCTCTTCCTTAGCTTTTCTTTTATGCTTTAGGATAGTCTCTTCTTCTCCTCCCCATTCTTTAATTTTCAAAACTCTCTCTCTTTTTCAAAACCTTCTTGATTTCAAACTTTCACCGCTTTCATAAACAAACCTTGACTTTGTCAAGTGACTTTTACTCTTTTCTTTTCATTTCTTAACAAATGCTAAACTACATAAGCATATTGACACTTTTTTCAAAAGACTTAAAAAACATCAAACTCATTACTCTCTTTTTGTGCCCTCGTGCACTTTTTCCTTTAACTCTTTTCATAAGTTTAGACATGATTCATTTCTTTAAGCGGAATTATTCGCTTAGAAATGACGACTTGTCTTTACATTTTAAAATCAACCAAAACAAACAAATTTTCACTCTTTGTACCACGAACTACGGGGTTTTGATCCTACATTGCACATCGTGGGTACGTAGGCATGAGACGACTAGTCTCTCCAAACACAAAAATCATAAAAAAAACAATTTCTCTTCTCATCTCCTCAATCAATTTTCAAGCAACCTTTTTCAGACCAAAAGCGGTAGATATTTCAAAGGGCTCCTATAGAGTACTATAGACGTTTTGGGTGCTAACACCTTCCCATTGCGTAACCAACCCCCCGAACCCGGACTCTCTTCACTTGTTCTTATTGTAGAGCTTGTGTAGGTTTTGTTCGCTCTTTTTCCTTTCCTTTTTGGATAAAATAAAAGTGCGGTGGCGACTCTTGCTTTTCGAGTTAAGTTAATCAATAGCTTACACTCACGATTTTGCCGCTACAGGCTTCATACAAATTGTCCCGACGACCTCCTAGAGGTATAGGAACAGAACTTAGTCATCTTCATAGAACAGTCCTTTCCAAGAGTCTACTACTGTTTCTCAAAACATAGTGCAAAAGATGAAACTGTAGACACGGACAGTCTAATATCCTTGAGTCTCAAAGACATTCTCAAGTGACCCCTTCGTTAAATAGGAAGGAAACCCGCAGACTCGGACAGTCTCAATACCCTTCGGATTCCCCGCTTCCTTAAAGAACAGGAATAAACCGGATCCTTGAATCAAATCCCTGAGTACAGTGTTGCTCATATAAGAACTGATTTTCTCTTTAAAATCAGTATATTGGATCTGTCACTCAACTGAAACACTTACAATAGCCTCCTCTTGGGCTTTGTACAATGATCCTCCTCAGCGGAGTCAAACAATGTTTAGCCTCTCTCTCGGGCTTTGTATGAGACACATAAGAGACTCCCTCGTTGAGTCAATCACCCCTTTTGCCTCCATCTCGGGCTTTATACGAGATACAAAAAGGTTCTTATTGAGCCAAACAAACAACAGCCTCCATCTCGGGCTTCGTAGGAGATACAAAAAACTCTCTAATTAAGTCAAATAGCCTCCATCTCGGGCTTTATACGAGCTACCAAAAGACTCCATTGTCGGGTCAAAACCTTTTAGCCTCTCTCGGGCTTTGTACGAGACACATATTAGCCTCCTCTTAGGCTTTGTATAAGAAAACCACTGGTTGATCCAATCAACCTTTTAGCATCAAAGTTGTGCCTCGTTCACAGTACACAAACATCAACAACTCCTTCCCCTCCATCTAACTGCTGTAAGCGGCAAGCCTTTGGATCATCTACATCCATGCCACTGTCCCTCTTTTAGTATAAGAAATTCCTAAGGAAAGATAGCATTGCTCTACACTGAGTTAAAGTCTTCTCCTTCAGGTCAAAATCCTCTTTAAAGGAAATTATGGCATTGCTAGGATCCGCGTATCCCGGTTAAAGTAATTCTCCTTTATAACCAGTCACCCAACAGTTGTGACAGACAAACCCTTCTTTAGAGATGACAAATTCTCTCTAAAGTTGAGACCTTCAGCTTCATATCTTGGGCTTTGAACAAGATACAAACCACCTTTTCGCTTCACGTCTTGGGCTGTGAACAAGACACCAAAACACCCATTTCCTCCCATAGAATAGGAGGAACTACGAACGCTCTGATTTCCCTGTTTCGGTAAACGGGAATACGTAGGCATAAGATTGAAAGAAAAATCTTAGCGAGCACACTAAACAAAAACCCAAAATCCCATATCAAAAGCAGTAATTCAAAAACATCAGTCCTAACATCCTAATCCTTGTTCCCCGCCAGAAACCTTCTGTCTAGAAAGAAAACAGTATTGGCGAAAATACAAATAACCAGTGCAAAGGCCCCCCCACATTGATAGCATCCGTAACCTAACAGACCGCTGTTAAAACTCAGTATGCAAAGCAGGGTTAATTGGAGACATCTATTTCCCTTCCTTCATCAGCTCACAATAGGATAAAAAATGAATCGACCTGTAGTTTTAAGCTCAACCGCAGAGAGCAACCAGCGCTTAAGAACCACGTCCAAAATCACTCGCTACAAAAAAAATGGCACCCACCGTGGGGCGGGTCTCTGTTTTTTCCTTTTCACCTCTTGTGTGAATACCACAGATTGGGGCTTCTGCCGGGGAACTTAGGATTCATAGCTTTAAAGGTCTAGGATGTTTAGGACAAATATATACTGCTTTTCCTAATTGATATACGTGTTTATTTTTCTGCTAATGGGAATGCGGGTGATGCCGTATGTGGAAAGATTGAGTATACACTTAAGATAAGTGATGGCGACGGGGTCGACCATCAACCTCAGTGGAGGCTGACCAACGCAACCCATTCTCTCACCTAGACAATGGGTCGGTTGTTAAGTCTGAGAATCTGAGGAGCCAAACCCTTTCGTAGTGCGGAAACTATCGAAAATAGTTGTTACACGATACTATCCTCATTTGAGGCTGGTGATCTATTCTCGGTGAATGGCGCTTACTTTAAGATTACACTACAACTCGCTGGCGATCCGCTTGTTGTTTTGCTTTCCTGGGAGGAGCTGATGATAATGAGTACAGGTACAAAAAACACCCTAGTATAAACCTTTGGGGATGGGTAGAGCCTTGACTTCATGACAACGACCCTTTGACCCCATGTTTTTTCTATGTTTTTGTGTGCTGCATTCATGCATTCATTTAATAAAACATTAAAACATTCAAAAAATCTTCTCTTCTAGTCTCTCTGTTTTTTCAAATTAAACTAAGACTGTGATTGCAAATATCAGAGAAAAAGATTGCACTAATGGATTTCGGTAGAAGGAGAACTCACCAGTATACCTTCAAGATTCCAAAGCTAGAGGATTTGAGAAGGTTAGCTAGGATGATCACTAACCAAGAGGCTTTCGGAGCAAAGCACGGAGGTTTGCTACCACTGTTAAGAGTCCATGTGATTGAGGGAATCATGGATGTGCTCATTCAGTTTTATGATCTGGTTTATCACTGTTTCACATTCCCGGATTACCAGCTCGCACCAACGCTGGAGGAGTATTCTCACCTGATTGATCTACACATTACAGATCGAGCTCCATTTTCTGGACTGGAAGAAATTCCAAAGAATCAGACAATTGCAAGAGCAATTCATTTGGACGAGTCTGAGGTCAGAACTCACATGACCGCTAAGGGTGGCATCCAAGGTTTGCCAGCCCAGTTCTTGATAAAGAAAGCCCTGTACTTCGCCAGTATCGGGAACATGACTGCTTTTGAAAGCATCTTTGTCTTGCTCACCTACGGGTTATTTTTGTTTCCCAACGTCAATAACTTCGTCGATATTAACGCTATTAAGGTTTTTCTCATTGGAAATCCTGTGCCGACTTTGCTCGTAGATGCGTATCATTCTGTACACTTGGGAAATTTGTACAGCGGAGGGGAGATCACATGCTGTGTACCTCTGCTTTACAAATGGTTTATCTCTCACTTGCCCAAGTCTGCTGCTTTTTGGGATTGTAAGAGTGCCCTACGCTGGTCGCAGAAGATCATGTCTCTTACCAACTCTGATATAGATTGGTCTAATAGGATTTATGATGGAATCAGGATCATTGATCGTTGTGGAAGCTTCCCCAACGTACCCCTCATAGGAACTAAAGGAGGAATCAACTACCATCCGGTATTGGTTCGCCGTCAATTTGGATACCCGATGAGACACATCCCACTGGGTGTTCATCTGGAAGGTCTTTTCTTCAAGGAAGGAGAAAATAACAGAGCACTGAAGATGGAAATAGTGCAAGCTTAGAAGCATGTTCATAAGAAAGGACGAGAGTCTCTAGGAAAACTGGACTGTGTCTCGGTGGAGCCTTATCTCCATTGGGTACAAACTAGAGCTCTCAAGCTAAAAATGCCCTATCCTCGTTACGGAATTCTTCCGCCAAGGGAATCTGTCATGTACTTCATGACGGAAACTGAAAAGCTTCAGGTTACTCTCAACAAAATTCAAAAGGGGATAAGGTCTTGGAAGAACAAGTATTGCACCCTCGACATAGAGTGCATCAAAATACAGCAATTACTGAAAGAAAAAGATGCTCTGATTGAAATTTTGGAGCAACATGCTGTAGAGAATCAAGATGATCAAAGGAATTTGTTCACTCCTTTCACTTGGCAAAGGAATGACAACCCGACAACGGCCCAAGAGCCCCGGTCAAAGAAAAGGAAGATACCGGAATCAACACCCGATTTCTCTTCAGAGAGGACTCGGGACCCATTAGTTTAGGTTTCTATTTCTGCACTTTGTAATATACTGTATTTCCATTTCTGTAATCCTTTGAATTCAATAAAAAGGGGTTTCCCCACCGTTGATATTTGCAATCTAATTGTCGAAGTTTATTTTGATTAAACCTTAAACAATTAATATAATCATTGCATTCATCATTCTTACATCGCAAATTCTTCTTACCTACGAATCTCAAGTTTGTGTCTCGGTTCTAGAGTCAAACTGTCTCATTCATATAATACTCGGGTCAATCGTCAGAAAAGGATGGATGATCTTGAGGAAGAAAATAGAGAGTTGAAAGAAGAGATCGACACTCTAAGAGAGGGTATGAGAAAGCTTCTTAACGACATGCAAGCCATGGCAGAAGCTCAGCTACAAAGAACTGTGATCTCAGAGATCACCTCAACGCCCATAGTGGAGAGGTATGATCCTAGGTATCAGATACCGAAAGATCGTCCTTGGGGCATGCCTGTTAACTATATCCCAGAAGGATATGTTCCGTCGATCACTAAGGATCAGGGAATCACAACAGAAGCCGCTGGGCCTGAAGGTTACAAACTTCGGGAAAGCGAAGATACCAGGGGCATACTGAAGACTCCTGAAGGTTACAAACTTTGGGAAATGCCAAGACTCACTGCCGTAGTCACGGTACCACCCCCTGTGGTGCACACTGTCCCGGAAGGACAGATTCCACAGACACCTTCTGGTAAGAAGGAAACTATGTTTGACAGGATGGATGAATTCCAGGAACAGTTCTTGGAAATGCAGAAAGAACTGTAAGCCATTCGCGGTCAGGATTTATTTGGAAAGGACGCCGCAGACCTCTGCTTGGTCCCCAATGTGAAAGTCCCGCACAAATTTCAAGTGCCCGACTTTGAAAAGTACAAGGGTAACTCTTGCCCTCAGAGCCATCTGGTGATGTACGCTCGGCGGATGTCAGCTCAGACGGAGAATCAGGACCTACTGATTCACTACTTTCAGGATAGTTTAACTGGTGCTGCACTCAAATGGTACATGGGTTTAAACCGTGCCACGATCAGCACTTTCAGAGATCTTGGCACTGCCTTCGTCCAACAATACAAATACAATTTGGACATGGCACCCGACAGAGATCAACTCAGATCGATGTCGCAAAAGGACAAGGAAACCTTTAAGGAGTACGCTCAAAGGTGGCGTGAAATTGCCGCTCAAATTTGTCCGCCTCTTGAGGAAAAAGAGATGACAAAAATCTTCTTAAAGACCTTAAGCTCATTTTACTATGACCGAATGGTTGCCAGTCCACCCAGTGATTTCACCGAGATGGTCGGCATGGGTGTACGTCTTGAGGAAGCCGTCCGAGAAGGACGTTTGGCAAAAGAAACTGGATCGACGAGCGGTACTAAAAAATATGGTAGTGCTCTCCCTAAGAAAAAGGAGCAAGATATTGGGAATATCTCTCTCGGAAAGCAAAGGCGACGTTATCAACCGGTAGCAGCTGTGACCCCTGTTATCAGCCCTGCGCCTATTCCTACGTATCAACCTCAGGTTGCACAGAGCCAACCTGATCAGCAAAGGACACAACAGCCTCTTCAGCAGGCTCGTCCTCCATATAACAACAACCGTACAACACGGCCACCAGGATTTGATCCTATACCCGTGACGTATGCAGAACTGTTTCCATTACTACTGGCTAAGGGGCACATCCAGACTAAGTCTCCTCTTACAGTACCGAAAAATCCGCCTTTTTGGTTTAAGGTGGATCAAACATGCCTTTATCATCAAGGAGGTTCAGGGCATAACATAGAGACTTGCCTCAATTTCAAGTCTGACGTGTAAAAACTTGTTAGAAGCGGGGTTTTATCCTTCAAGGATACGAATCCGAATGTTCTCACGAACCCGCTGCCTCAACATGAGAAAGCTGCAGTCAACCTGGTTGAAGGAGAGACTAACGATGTCTATCAAATTCATGATGTACTCTTGTTGAAAACCAATTTGGTCAAGATACATTGTAGACAGAGTGGATATGGCCATGTGCCACCTCATAACTATCATCAGTGTGATATCTGCTCTAAGAGTAATCAAGGATGTTCTGTGGTGCAAGCAGCTCTACAGGAATAGATGGATCTCAGATGGATCCAAGAGCACCGATTTCGTGGAGTTAACATGGTTTACACGAATTCTAACGTCATTCAGAACCACGATATCCGTGCAATGAATGCCAACTTGGTGGCAATGCACTCAAGGCAAAGCCAGTATCATAATCTGCCGCGGCACGATTACAGTTCCTGTCTGACTTGCTCGGTAAACAAACAGGGATGCTCTTTCATACAAGAGGCCCTCCAGCGTCAGATGGATCTTGGATGGATCCAAGACTACCATGATTGGAACCCTTATTAGATCAATATGGTTCAGATCTTCGATATTCGCGTGATGAATACCAACCTGGTAGAGTTACATGCTGAGCAGGTCCGACTCGGATTCTTAATATCACATGACTATCAAAGCTATAAAGCAGGTTGCGAAAACGATCGAGGTTGTACCCTGGTCCAGGAGGCGCTTCAGCACTTGTTAAATCATTGGTGGATGCCAATTTATATGGATGAAGATACTCAGCAGATTAGTATCAGTAAAAGAAACCCCACTCAGCGTCAAAGTCAGGATGTCCGATCAGTGGAAGCTAACCTAGTGACGTTACATTGTATTCAAAGTGGGCGTAGCCAGGTGCCACCACACAACTATGACAGTTGTAGCGTCTGTTCGGAAAGTAACCAAGGGTGTTACCTTGTGAGAGCAGCTCTTCAGGGTCAGGTCGATCGTGGAGAAATTCGTCCATATCCGGGTTCTGGACCCATCAACTAGACGCCGAACTACCTTGCCGAGCAAGTTGAGGATGTTGTCACGATCTCTGGTCATCACCATACCTGGGATGTTTTTGCCATCGTCCCTCTACTTGACGAATCTAAAGTTCCCAACCGGGAACGGATTGAGATTACTTACGACGGTCAGAAAAATCAGAAAGTTCCCATAGTCATCTATCTACCAGGACCGCTACCGTATGAATCAGCTAAGGCGATCCCTTACAAATATGGTGCAACGACAGTTGAAAATGGAAAGGAAATTCCATTACCCTCCGTCGTGAATATTTCAGACATCAGTCGTGTAACACGGAGTGGTAGAATCTTCAACCGAGGAGTTGGAGAACTTAACAAGGAAAAGGAACTTCAGACAGAAGCTCCTGATCCACCAGTCGGTCAATCCAGTAATCCCGACCTTTCAAAAAACAATGATGAGATGCTGAAACTCATCCAAAGGAGTGAATATAACATTGTCGATCAACTGTTACAAACTCCTTCAAAGATCTCGGTATTATCACTGTTACTCAGTTCAGAAGCGCATAAGGAGGCTCTACAGAAAGTCTTGGAGCAAGCCTTTGTGGAACAAGATGTAACAATCAGACAGTTCGATAGTATTGTCTCTAACATCACTTCCTGCAACAACTTGGGATTTAGTGATGAGGAATTACCTGAAGAGGGTCGCCGTCATAACATGGCGCTCAATATCACAGTTAACTGCCAGGACGATGCTTTAGCCAGCGTACTGGTAGACACAGGGTCATCCCTGAATGTTATGCCGAAGTCCACTTTGATGCAATTATTATTCAAAGGACCTCCGATGAGAGTTAGCGAGGTTGTCGTCAAAGCATTCGACGGATCCAGAAAAATAGTTATCGGCGAAGTTGATCTTCCCATAACTATCGGTCCTCACACTTTCCAAGTCACTTTCCAGGTCATGGACATCCGGGCAACATATAGTTGTTTATTAGGAAGACCTTGGATACATCAGGCTGAAGCGGTCACTTCGACCCTCCACCAAAAGCTAAAGTTCATCAAGAACGATCAACTTGTCACGGTTTGTGGGGAACAAGCCTTGCTTGTAAGCAACTTGTCATCATCTACTGGTATAAAACCCGAGGAGGATATTGGAACTCAGTTCCAAGCATTGTCGGTGAGCAAGGACAATCAATCCCAAGGAGGAACCTCGATTTCCTCATACAAAGATGTTATCAAAGCGGTCGAAAGTACCGACACAACCGGATGGGGACAGCTTGTCATTCCTATTGACAATAAAACAAAGAAGGGTCTTGGTTTTTCTGCAACCTGTACCCAGACAGCTGCTAACGATGAAAGTCTTCATCCCCTTCAAAACTTATTCCACAGTGGAGGGTTCCTTCACCCAGTGTCTCAGACAGTTCATGCTATCAATGAGGAAGATCCCTCAGACACGAATGAAGAATGGAAGTCCTATTTGAATGAGGACGGTTATATGTCTCAGGAAGAGGTGCCTATGCCTTTTTGCTTTCCTACAGAAAATCCGAGATTTATACCAAGATCAGATGTCGAAATGATCTACGGGGATTGTGATCCGGAAGGATGCCGCGCTCCGCCAAATTCATTAGAGGAAGACACTCTAATGAAAGACAACTTTAACTACAATTACTATGGCCCAATGGATGGTCTGCCAATGTGGCAACCTTACCCAGGAAACTTGGGGCAAGAAAGTCATCCGAACAACGAAAATCGGCTGGCCATCATTGAACAGAATACCTGTGTCCCCACCATGTCATGGGATCAACACTCAGGCTATTCAGAAACTACTCAACATGAAGATGAATTTTCAACATTTGCAGGACTTGAATTCATCAACTATGCTTTTCCCGAGGTCAACGTCATCGAGAGAGATGACTCCTCCAGTTCGAAAGAAGTGTGGGACACCTTGGGACAACCGAGTGGAAAATTCGACTTCATGGTCAAGTACACCGCTCCCGAAAGCTCTTGTATCAGGCTCGAAGATATCCAGCCTACTGGATGGGGAGATACGGCTGAGAGCACAAATGCTATGCAAAATACAACTGAGGAATTCTCCTACAACAATTCTTCCTTGGAGACAGATTCCAATGATCCTGCTCCACCAGAAATCAGCGTCGTTTCTGAAGACAAATCAAGGAAGGTGCCAGACTTTGTGATTCACTGAGGAGTTCGCCGCCAATGGGTTGCCGTCGAGGTTTCGAAGGTCGTTCATCAGTCAAAGTAATTGCCATCTTTAACCTTTCACCCTGCCCCGGTGAAACGGATGTTTTGATAGGGCTCGCTTTTTGTAAATTTTCCCTCTTCGCTTTGCCCGAAGCGACAGAGTTTTGTTTTATAGGGCTGTAGTTTCAAGATTCGACTTGTTCATTAATAAAATAACGTCGTTCTGTAATTTTCGCATTAATTGTTGTTTTCTCTTTTTGCTTTTTCAGAAAATGGTAATCCTAAAAAACAATTCAAATAAAAATAAGCAGTAAAATAAATACACTGCACACACTTGCATTTTCTCTATCTCTTCTAAACATGAATCATCACGTCATGCAGATTGCTTGTTTTAAACCCCATTGAAACATACGATCCGATGCCTTCTCCCAACTTTGAGTTCCCGGTATTCGAGGCTGAAGAAGAAAATGACGACAAAATTCCAGAAGAGATCTCCCGATTACTCAGACAAGAGGAAAGGTCCATTGAACCTCACAAAGAGCCATTGGAAACAGTAAACTTGGGTTCAGAACAAGAGAGAAAAGAAATCAGGATTGGGGCACTTCTCAGTCCAACTGCCAGAGAGGGTTTGATAAAGCTTCTCAAAGAATTCCCCGATGTATTCGCTTGGTCCTATCAGGATAGGCCAGGGTTGGATACCAGCATCGTGGAACATCACTTACCGTTGAGATCGGAATGTCCGCCAGTAAAGCAAAGGTTGAGACGCACTCACCCGGACATGGCCATCAAAATTAAAGAGGAGGTACAGAAACAGATTGACGCGGGCTTCCTCGCTACATCTGAATATCCTCAATGGTTAGCCAACATCGTACCCGTTCCCAAAAAGGACGGAAAGGTCAGAATGTGTGTCGACTACAGAGATCTGAACAAGGCAAGTCCAAAGGACGACTTTCCTTTACCACACATTGACATGCTGGTAGACAGCACAGCAAAGTTCAAAGTCTTCTCCTTCATGGATGGATTCTCGTGCTATAACCAGATCAAAATGGCGCCGAAAGACATGGAGAAAACTTCGTTCATTACCCCATGGGGTACCTTTTGTTACAAGGTAATGCCGTTCAGTTTGAAGAATGCCGGGGCAACCTATCAAAGGGCCATGACTACTCTGTTTCATGACATGATACACAAAGAAATCGAAGTGTATGTCGATGATATGATTGCAAAATCAAAAACAGAGAGTGAGCACGTTGGACATCTGTCAAAATTGTTCGAACGTCTAAGAAAATTCAAGCTCTGCTTGAATCCCAACAAGTGCACCTTCGGTGTCCGTTCAAGGAAACTACTAGGGTTCATCGTCAGCCAGAAAGGAATTAAGGTTGATCCTGACAAGGTCAAGGCCATTCAAGAAATGCCTTCTCCGAAAACTAAAAAACAAGTCAGAGGATTCCTGGGACGTTTGAACTACATCTCCAGATTCATATTCCTCATGACCGCCACTTGTGCGCCGATCTTCAAGTTACTGAAAAAGAACCAGGACTGCGTTTGGACAGAAGATTGCCAAATCGCATTCGACAGTATCAAGGAATATCTATTGAATCCTCCGATTCTATCACCTCCAATGGAAGGAAGACCACTGATCATTTACCTCACAGTCCTAGAGGACTCAATGGGGTGTGTACATGGCCAACAAGACGAAACTAAAAGAAAAGAGTCTGCCATTTACTATTTGAGCAAGAAATTTACCGACTGCGAAACTCGGTACACGATGCTTGAGAAAACTTGTTGTGCTTTGGCTTGGGCAGCCAAACATCTTCGCCAATACATGATTCGTCACACTACTTAGTTGGTTTCCGAAATGGATCCAATCAAGTATGTCTTCGAAAAACCTGCTCTTACGGGAAGGATTGCCCGTTGGCAGATGTTATTATCAGAATATGACATAGAGTACCACGCTCAGAAAGCCGTTAAAGGGAGTATTTTAGCCGATCATTTGGCTCATCAACCGATTGACAATCAAGAATCAATCGGGTTTGACTTCCCAGACGAAGATGTCATGTATCTAAAAATGAAAGATTGCGATGAACCGTTAACGAGTGAAGGGCCAGAACCAGGTTCCCAATGGGGACTTATCTTTGACGGAGCAGTTAATCATTATGGAAACGGAATTGGGGCAATCATTGTTACCCCTCAGGGTACCCACATTCCTTTCACTGCTAGACTCACGTTCAAGTGTACGAACAACGAGGCCGAATACGAAGCTTGTATTATGGGTCTCGAGGAAGCGATTGATTTAAGGATCAAAAACTTGGATGTATATGGCGACTCAGCCTTGGTTATCAATCAGATAAAAGGAGATTGGAACACATACCAATCAGGATTGATTCCTCACAAAGATTATGCAAGAAGGTTGTTACCTTTCTTCGACAGAGTTGAGTTTCATCACATCCCTCGTGATGAGAATCACATGGCTGATGCATTAGCCATTATCTCTTCCATGATTAGTGTAGGTCAATGGAATGACATACCTAAGATCGATATAATGCGCCTTGAACGACCCGCTTACGTCTTCACGATCGAAGCAGTCATAGACGACAAACCTTGGTATCACAATATTAAATGCTTCCTTCAGAAACAAGAGTACCCATCTGGGGCACTCAGAAAAGACAGTAAAACCCTCAGAAGATTGGCTGGAAACTTCTTCCTGGGCGGTGACACTCTCTAAAAGAGAAATTTTGACATGGTCTTGCTCCGATGCGTAGACAGACCCGAAGCAGACGTGCTTATGAAAGAAATTCATGAAGGGTCCTTTGGCACTCATGCCAACGGACACACAATGGTGAGAAAAATTCTGAGAGGAGGGTACTATTGGTTGACCATGGAATCCGACTACTACAAGTACATGAGGAGGTGTCACAAGTGTCAGATATACTCCGACAAAATTGATGCACCGCCATCACATCTCAAAGTTCTTTCTTCCCCGTGGCCTTTTTCCATATGGGGAATCGACATGATTGGCTTGATCGAACCTAAGGCTTCAAATGGACATCGGTTCATCCTGGTAGCCATTGATTACTTCACCAAATGGGTCGAAGTAGCGTCATACGCCAATGTAACCCGACAAGTGGTGGTCCAATTTATCAAAAACAATATCATCTGCCGTTATGGTGTTCCAAGCGAGATCATTACTGATAATGGATCTAAATTGAACAATAAGATGATGAAAGAGTTGTGTGCAGAGTTCAAGATCGAACACCATAACTCATCTCCCTACCGACCCAAGATTAACGGAGCGGTAGAAGCGGCTAACAAGAACATCAAGAAGATCGTTCAAAAGATGGTTGTAACCTAGAAAGATTGGCACGAAATGCTACCCTTTGCTCTTCACGGTTATCGTACATCTGTCCGCACTTCAACAGGGGCTACCCCTTTCTCTCTAGTGTATGGCATGGAGGCAGTTCTCCCCATAGAAGTAAAGATCCCATCAATCAGGGTATTGATGGAAGCTAAGCTCACCGAAGTTGAATGGTGTCAAAATCGACACGACGAACTGAATCTGATCGAGGAGAAACGAATCATGGCACTATACCATGGTCAGTTGTATCAACAGAGAATGAAGAGGGCGTTTGACAAAAAGGTTCGACCCCGCATCTTCAAAAAAGGGGACCTCGTGCTCAAGAAGATACAATCTTTTCTCACTGATTCTCGGGGCAAATGGACTCCGAATTATGATGGCCCCTATGTGGTCACAAAAGCTTTCTCAGGCGGCGCCTAGAGACTTGCAACCATGGACGGAGAAGAATTTTCCTACCCCACGAATGTTGATGTAGTCAAGAAATACTTCGCCTAAACTAAAAAAAAAAAACGTCTCGGTGGATTGAAAACCCGAAAGGGCGGTCCAGGCAAAAGTTAGAGACAATAAAAAAAAATCATCCCGATGGATTGGAAACATCATAGTACAATCCAGGCAAAAATTAGGGATAATGGCAAGTAACTATGTTCAACAGGGGCAAGTCCCTCGGCAGCAGCGGTTACATCATCCATCAGAGGAAAACTCCAGTCAAGGTCATCTTCGACAGAAGCTCATGATGCCCCGAATTCAAAGTTGGTAGAAGGATAGTGACAATTATGTTTCAACGTAGCCCTTTTCCCTGTAAATTACCATTTTCAAACTTTGTATATACTCTTTGGAATCACGCGTTTGGTTGATCTCCATCTTATCAATAAAATTTGAGCCCTTGTGCTTTTGTTTGCAATTCTAATTTGTTTTAGCTTTACAAAACGACATTTTAATATGATCAACGATTCTTGAAATAAAACAAAAAAGAATTTACTTGTTAAAACTTTTTCTGCTTTTAAATTAAAGATGGCAATTTCTTTTGACTGTTGAACATCAGAAGAGCATCAACCGCTTTTCCAGAAGTAAGCAAACTTCAAAGTGCAGAATCAAAGTACTCCTTCTACGCCAGTACGCCTGAATGAAGGGATCAACTGTGTCAGAGACCTTGTTTCATCTGACACCCCACGACAGAGTTCTCATCTCCTAAGCCCGACCAACATAGCTCCCAACAGGGACTGTCTCTCCTAAGCAAGGTGGAATTGCTATCCTAAACCAACGGTACTTCTTCGCCCCGCGATGGCCGAGTATCCAGTCATGTTCATCTTTTAGTTTGTGTGTCGCGTCAGTTTTGCCCGCATATACATACATACATCGTGCATTATTGATTTGCATTCACATTTCATATTGCATCGCTATCACTCTAGCCGGTCATGTCCCTTAGTGATAGGAGTCCTCTCAATCGAGTTGTCAGTTCTTGCCTCGTCAGGAAATGCTGCGTCTGAACAATATCTCTCTTCCAGTTTATTTCTGGGAGGAAGTGGGTCATCGACCACTTTGATAACTTGAACCTCTGAAAAACTAGAGGAACCTTCAGTCAGCATCACTCTTCGCCATTGAAGATGATATCCTTGCTTTCCCGGATTAAGGAAAATCTACAGAGAAAGCCTCGTAATCAGAGATTCGACAGTACGGCAGTTTTTCTCCGAAAAACCCACCGATGAAAAGGTCATCGGCACCTCAAAATTGGACCCCATCATATGGCGTTTCTCCAGGAAAGATCCCGAGAAAAGTATGATGTAATCCCAAGTGGAAACAGTCTCTCAAGAGACTCGCTTTCCCTAGTAGAAACAAATGGCATCTCCAATAGAGAAGTTTGTGTACCTCTACAATTCAGACGATTGGGTTCCCCAGCAAGTCTGACGTCAAAACTTTTTCCGTCAGATGGCATCTCCCCAGGAAAATTCGGCGAGAAGTTTGAGGGAAATTGCTACGAATAGCGTCCCTTGTCAAAAAGTTTATTGACAAAAGAAACTGAGACCAGGTCCTTGGTAGGAACCCAGGATCGAGGGGAAGTTTATTTCCGAAACTAAGACCAGTTCCTTGGTAGGAAACCAGGAACGAGGGGAAGTTTAAATCATAAACTGAGACCAGTTCCTGGGTAGGAAACCAGGAACGAGGGGAAGTTTATTTCCGCAACTAAGACCATTTCCTTGGCTGAAGACCAGGATCGAGGGGAAGTTTACCTTTTCTAAGCATCATTGCTTAGCAAAAGAAGATGAATGCGATCTGCCATTCATAACCACCATCAAAATTTCGGGTATTCCGATATTTAATCTTCTTGCACCCCAAATGCCCGAATACCTTCGTCATTCACACCTTCGGGTCCAAGAAGATTAAATAGGGGCATCTGTCATACCCCAAATTTTGACCACTAAGATTTCCCATCATTGTACAAATCATCATCACAATATGGAGGAACCATCATACTTCATCAATCTCCCCAAAGATGGGTGAGCATCCACTACAATCAAAACTAGGGTTTTAAGCCCTCTCAGAGCCTTAGAAAGGATCAATCAAGGAATGACTTGATCTTTAACTTGTCTAGCCTCTAGAATATCCACAATGGATCAAAAGGACTCCCACTTCAAGGATTAAGCACAAGGTTGTTCCCTTCTAGATGGATCAAGTCTCAAGGTCGACAGTGTCACCAAATTAGGGTTTTGGTCGACCAGGGCCTCCAGATGAAAAATTTCATCTGGACACAAGCCAAAGATCCAAAACACAACCTAATGTACTCCATGGAACCTCATGGACCCATTCATCAAGTCAATTTTTCCTCAGGGGATGCATTCATCAAAAATCAGGAATTAGGGTTCCTTGACCTAATTCACCCCTAAGTTGACTTTTGGGACAAATCATGAACCAAGACCTCAAGAGAGGATTTGAGGGTCTCTAATGAACTATATTGATCCATTTGGAACAATGGATTGATCCAAGAAGCTTGAGCAACAAGTCTCATTTTCATCTGCACCACAATTAGGGTTTCGCGAGGAAAGTCAACTGTAACTTTGACTTTTGACCAGGACATGCTCCCAAACTCTAGGACATGCCCCAATACACCCTATGACACCCATGGAACATGTCCATCAAGTTTGATTTAGGTCAAGGACATGATTTCCTGAAGAATTGCACAGTTTGGAATTCATCTGATAAAAAGTCAACTGTGCACAAAAGTCAACTTTGACTTTTTGAGATTTTTCACCAAAATGGATTTTTAACCCTAAAATGATGTTAATGTATGATTTGAATAATCATTCATCAAGAAAAATAAAAGAAAGTGGGATAACTTGTAAAAGGGGTAACCATAAAACTTAGAAATTTTTCTAAGTTATGGAAAAAGTACCACTAATGCACCAACTTTGGAGGACCATAACTCCTAAACCACAAGGCCAATTTTTTTCATCCAAAGATGGATTTGTAGCCCTCATTACCCTCTACAAAAACTTCAACTAGACCTAAGTCAATTCATTAAGGATTTTGAGTTATGGAGTGATCAAAATCAAGAAATCACACTTTGTTCCAACACTTAGTGAAAATTTCACTAAGTCAGATTTTGCTTCACTTTTTGCCAAATGTAGAGGGATTTTTCACTTGGAATCAGAAGAGATCAAAACCAAACATGTTCAAACAGTTGTTGTATCATGTAAGGGCTTTCCAAAATGGCCAAGAACATTGTCAAATTCAACTTACACCATGAGATATGACATTGTCAAGTTGCCTTGCTGAAATCTGTCAAAGGCAAGGCAGATTTTGCATTTTGGCTCGAATTGCCAAAATCAGCCAAATTCAAATGCTCCTATCCACTTGGACACATCTGAGGATTGAATCTAAAGGGGACAATCACTGAGCCAAGCCTCCAAAGTCCATGGAACAAGAAATAGCATGTGGAACCTAGAATGGCCAAAATAGGGACAAGACTCCAAATTTGGATTGAAGCATTCAATGGAAGCATCAAGGTGGCATGGACTAAGCCATTCTCATCTGAAATCAGTCAAGACTTATCCAAGACCAAGGGAACCAAAGCTCTGTGCCCTAACCTCTAGTCAATGGCTAGAGGAGACTTGGATTTTCATTTGCCAACATTGGCCAAACCTACTTACCAGCTGCCATTCGCTATTCCTTGCAAAACAAACTTGCTCTACTATAAATAGAGCTCAATTGTGATCAATTTGAGTACACCAAAGCCATCTAACAGATGCTTCCTCAAAATCTCTTTCTCTTGGCAAAAATGCTTTTCTTAGCAAGGTAGCTATCGGGTTTTGAGTTTGAGAGCTTTTCCAATAAAACAAATCACTCACACACCTCACATACATCACATATGAGCTGATCAAACACTTAGATCACTTCTGAAACACCAATTTCACAAAATCACCAGCTGGTTGCTCAAATTTTCAATCAAGTTGCAGCTGAGATGCCATGAATTGATCCAGCCAATTTCAATCAAGTCCAAGCATTCAAACACACTCCATAGGGTGTAGGGAAGCTGTTCAGATCATCACCACTCATCTGTAACACCTCCAAATCAAAAATCGCATTGCACTTGCTGTCACGGCTTAGAGGTAAGCATATACTTGGTCATCTCTCAATCTATGCATATTTCCTTGCACAATAATTTGGCCATATGTTCATAATCATGCATGGAATATTTTCCCTCAATTAATTGCATTGTTTGAATCGTGTATCAAAAATCCTAGCCTTCATGCAGAAATTTAGGTTCTTGAGGTTTCTTCGTGATTTCATGTTTTATGTTTAATTTAAATGAAATTAAGTGTTATAGACATGATCGTGAGGTTGAGACGAGCATAATGATATGTGGTTTGCATGATATGATTACGTATTCAGTGAGATTGGATGGAAAACGTAAATCAGCCAAACCCAGAAAAACGCGCGTGTTCTTGCTTGTGTTCTTGGCGCCTTTTTCACAAATTCAAATATTTGAATTTTGTGATTTTGTTTAATTGATTCAAAAATTAATTTCTCTCTGAGTTTTAATGATTTTGAGTTGATTCTTTTTTTAATAATTCACAAAAATGTTAAAATATTTTATTTTCCCAAAAAAACCCAAAAATATTATTTATTTCATATAATTGATATTTTTGCAAAGAATTAATATTTTAATTGTTTTTGACATTTTAAATATTTTTTCTACATTGATTTTGCAACTTTTAATGCTTTCTAATTATTTTGTAGTCAATACTTAATTTTTGAAGCATTAATCCAAAATCACAATTTGTTTTTCATATGTTAAACAATTTTGATCATTTTTAATTGAATTTTTATTCAATTAAATACATTTTTGAAAACAAATTAGGGTTTTGGATTAATTCAACCCTCATAAATCATTTTCAAAACCTCTTGGGCCTCTTGATAGAGTGTAAGACCCAACCCACTTGTACAGAAATATTTTGGGCCTCATTCGTTGTATAAGTCCCTCTGTACATTTTCAAATAAACGGCACGATCATCGCCTTTTGAAAAATAACCTTGGGCCTCTCCTTGAGCTATAAGACCCATTCAAAAACACTTTGGGCCTCTAATAGAGTGTAAGACCCAATCCCCTTTTAACCAAAATATTTTGGGCCTCACTTATTGTATAAGTCCCTCCGCGTTAAAAGAAAACCTCGGCGCGATCGCCATTTCAAACGGAAAAATCATCTGGGCCTACCCTCGTGTTATAAGCCCCACTCTTTTTCTTAAAACTCATTTGGGCCTCTTGAGAGAGTGTAAGACCCAACCCACTTGTACAGAAATATTTTGGGCCTCATTCGTTGTATAAGTCCCTCTGTACATTTTCAAATAAACGGCACGATCATCTCCCTTTTGAAAAATAACCTTGGGCCTCTCCTTGAGCTATAAGACCCATTCAAAAACACTTTGGGCCTCTATTAGAGTGTAAGACCCAACCCCCTTTTAACCAAAACCTTTTGGGCCTCACTTATTGTATAAGTCCCTCTGCGTTAAAAGAAAACCTCGGCGCGATCACCATTTTTAAACGAAAAATCAATTGGGACTACCCTCGTGTTATAAGCCCCACTCTTTTTCTTTAAAACTTTTTGGGCCTCTTGAGAGAGTGTAAGACCCATCCCTTTGTACAGAAAAATTTTTGGGCCTCAGTCACTTGTATAAGTCCCTCTGTACAAATTCAAACAGTGCGTCACTGATAAAACCTTGGGCCTCTCCTTGAGCTGTAAGCCCCAAATCTCTCCTTTTCAAAGCACTTTCTCCTTTGATTTTGAATATACTGTTGTTTTCAATCTTTCTTTGCTGAACAACTAACCAAACAGCATGGAAGCTCTACAACTGAGTAAGTGGTTATTGCTTTCATTTACCGCTTTCAATACATATAACTGTATTGTGGGGCTGTTTCGCTGTAAGTTTTCTTTCATAAACTCATATCAACTGTGTAATAATAGTATAGATATTTAGAGTTTCTCCGGCAACTACGTCTAGAACTAGGTGACGCCGTTTCGTTTATTCATAGAAATAGACAACTAGATCCCCAATAGGATCACCAGATACAGTCTTCTCTTCGGTTGTCCTCATTAGGAATTGTCAAGAAACTCTACTCCCCAAGATGAATGTATTCTCCGTGAATGGCATCTTTGAGTTTCTTCCAAATTCTCGAACTTTCCTGACTTTGATCCATTCTCGGTGAATAGCATTGCCTTGAATTTCTCGGGGTTTGGGGACCCATCGGCTTCTTAAAAGCATCGGCCTCCTCTTGGGCATCATACAAGGACCCTAAGGCTTCCTAAAAGCAACCCCGCCTCCCCTTGGGCTTAGTACAAGGACCCTACGGCTTCTTAGAGGTATTCACAGCCTCCTCTTAGGCTTAGTATAATGATCTCTTCCTCCGGGAATGATAGCCTCCTCTTGGGCTTCGTACAATGACCGATCGGCCTCTTAAATGTTTCCAGCCTTCTCTTGGGCTTCATAAAAATTGTCCCGACGACCTCCTAGAGGTATAGGAACAGAACTTAGTCATCTTCATAGAACAGTCCTTTCCAAGAGTCTACTACTGTTTCTCAAAACATAGTGCAAAAGATGAAACTCTAGACACGGAGAGTCTAATATCCTTGAGTCTCAAAGACATTCTTAAGTGACCCCTTCATTAAATAGGAAGGAAACCCGCAGACTCTGACAGTCTCAATACCCTTCGGATTCCCCGCTTCCTTAAAGAACAGGAATAAACCGGATCCTTGAATCAAATCCCTGAGTACAGTGTTGCTCATATAAGAACTGATTTTCTCTTTAAAATCAGTATATTGGATCTGTCACTCAACTGAAACAGTTACAATAGCCTCCTCTTGGGCTTTGTACAATGATCCTCCTCAGCAGAGTCAAACAACATTTAGCCTCTCTCTCGGGCTTTGTACGAGACACATAAGAGACTCTCTCATTGAGTCAATCACCACTTTTGCCTCCACCTCGGGCTTTATACGAGATACAAAAAGGTTCTTATTGAGCCAAACAAACAACAACCTCCATCTCGGGCTTCGTACGAGATACAAAAAACTCTCTAATTGAGTCAAATAGCCTCCATCTCGGGCTTTATACGAGCTACCAAAAAACTCCATTGTCGGGTCAAAACCTTTTAGCCTCTCTCTCGGGCTTTGTACGAGACACATATTAGCCTCCTCTTAGGCTTTGTATAAGAAAACCACTGGTTGATCCAATCAACCTTTTAGCATCAAAGTTGTGCCTCGTTCACAGTACACAAACATCAACAACTCCTTCCCCTCCATCTAGCTGCTGTAAGCGGCAAGCCTCTGGATCATCTACATCCATGCCACTGTCCCTCTTTTAGTATGAGAAATTCCTAAGGAAAGATAGCATTGCTCTACACTGAGTTAAAGTCTTCTCCTTCAGGTCAAAATCTTCTTTAAAGGAAATTATGGCATTGCTAGGATCCGCGTATCCCGGTTAAAGTAATTCTCCTTTATAACCAGTCACCCAACAGTTGTGACAGACAAACCCTTCTTTAGAGATGACAGATTCTCTCTAAAGTTGAGACCTTCAGCTTCATATCTTGGGCTTTGAACAAGATACAAACCACCTTTTCGCTTTACGTCTTGGGCTTTGAACAAGACACCAAAACACCCATTTCCTCCCATAGAATAGGAGGAACTACGAACGCTCTGATTTCCCTGTTTTGGTAAACGGGAATACGTAGGCATAAGATTGAAAGAAAAATCTTAGCGAGCACACTAAACAAAAACCCAAAATCCCATATCAAAAGCAGTAATTCAAAAACATCAGTCCTAACATCCTAATCCTTGTTCCCCGCCAGAAACCTTCTGTCTAGAAAGAAAATAGTATTGGCGAAAATACAAATAACCAGTACAAAGGCCCCCCACATTGATAGCATCCGTAACCTAACTTACCGCTGTTAAAACTCAGTATGCAAAGCAGGGTTAATTGGAGACATCTATTTACCTTCCTTCATCAGCTCACAATAGGATAAAAAATGAATCGACCTGTAGTTTTAAGCTTAACCGCAGAGAGCGACCAGTGCTTAAGAACCACGTCCAAAATCGCTCGCTACAGCCACGCCTTTTAAAATTTATTTTGATTTTATTAGTTATGTGTGTGATATTCCATGCTTCTTATCTTGTACCTTTAATCATGAGCGTTGATCTTGCATGTTTTGATTTTGGTTGACTTGATCTGATGCGTGTGATTAATCTGATGGTGTATGTTGTGCCAGCGCATTAAAAATTTCGTGTGCGTCTCACGTGCTTGTTTTTTATTTCTGATTAATGTGATGTGTACACGTGTATGCTTGTTACCGTATGCGTTTAATCTGAGCCTTTGATCTGGTTTATTTGTTTATTTGGTTGACTGAATTTGGTGCATAGATTTGAACCAATGGCTTGTGTGAATCCTATGTGTTGACTGAATTCCATGTGGGGTGTGTTGACTTCGCTGATGGGTCTTTTGACTTGGGCTTGATATCCACACCCCCCCCCCCTTGAGCCCAGTTTGGTTTTGAACGTGTCTGAGTTGCTGTTTGTACCCTCTAGCTTTTATTTTCATTTTATTTTTATTTTAATTGTTGCATTTTGCTTTTTAATTTTAAAAATAGTTTTATGCATCCAAAAATTATGAAAAAATTCATGAATCATCCTTAGGGTTTTATAAAAAATTTCCAAATTTTATTTTCCATTTTTATTTTATTTTGTGCATTTGAATTAATTGTTTGATTAATTTCTTTTGAATTTGTTTCAATTGTGCACACCCTGCCTTGTTGATTTTTGTTCTCATCATCTATACATGGTATGCATTCCATTCTTTTTGCATGCTTCAAAGGACACTTTGAAGTTCATAAAAACATTTTTCTAATATTTTTAAAATCATTTCATATTGCATTTTGGTCCGTCTCTTTTGCATATTGAATCATGTTTCTTACTTGATCTTTCCTTAATTGTTTGAGTTTCTTAACTTGTGAATTTTTGTGAGATCTTTTGACATGTTGTTAGTATCTGACTTAGGTAATTTGAGTTTTAATTTCACAATTTGTGAATGTTATTTAATATATGTTTGCTTATTTGTGCTTAAATGACTTATGCATGACTATATCTTGATATCTCTTTACACAAGTTGACTTGCCATGCCTATTTGCTTGAGTTCCTTTATGATTATTTTCATGAGATTTTTTTATGATGTTTACCCCTAGTTGAGGTCCTTTAAGACTTAATTTTGCCATTTTTGGATCATGTTTAAATCGTGTTTGAGTATGCTTAAGTGTTGGAACTTTGTCCTCTTTTTGTAGCTTACTTTGGTGCATGTCTTGAAGGTGTTGCTTGATGTTTGGACTCGTATGACTTGAGTTTGGTTTTGATATGATATTGATGCATATGCTACTACCTATTGTGCTCCTTACTTGGTTTTCATTTCACTTGAGCATGGTTAAATGCATTTGGTTTGAATTGTATGATGAATATCATTACCTTTCCTTTTGTGGACTTCTTTGGATCATAATGCTTCATGATATGAATCACTTTTGAATATGTGAATTATTGATGATAATATGATCTTGGTTCTGACTTGTCTTCATCTTCATCTTACCTTTCTCATTTCATTTTGATATAAAGTCCATGTATGTTTAATTGTGCATTTCATACAAGTATGCTTGCCTTTTTTCATGTGCATCTTTGCATGTTTACTTGAATTATTTTGCATTGATCTTTGAAACATTTTGATGATTTGAGTTGGACATTTATGATGTGATGTGCTTGCTGCCACTTATTATATCTCATCTTCTCCTTCTCTTTCTCATTCTTCTCTTTCGCTCTCTTCCTCCCATGAATCTCAAGACTTGTTTAAGTCTTGGATTCTCTCCCTTTAGAGCTACCTAGTCCAACTTAATTTTTTATTAAGCTTGGAGTAGGATTAGCATTAGGTTTTAGGTAGTTGTCTCTCCTAAGCCTCACTAACCATATGGCATCCATGCATGATAACATTAGGACTCTTAGTTTCCCTATAGAGTTTCCTTTGTGTCTTCTCTCTTCTCATCTCAAAACTTTTTGAAAACACTTAATAAAGATAAAGTGTATTGCGCACGAGCCTTAAGCGTGGGGAATGAGAAATGAGGGGCTTCCTCTCATCTTTCTAGAGTGCTTAGCGGGCGTCCTATCTTGGGACGATTCGTTAAGTATTCGTCCTTGTGCCCTAGACTTTGGTGCAATGCAAGTTATAAACTAACTTAAAAGACACTTCTGTCTAAAAAACACAAAACAAATTCAAATCTTTTTTATCCTTCGGGATTGTTGGGTTTCGAATTTCATTTTCAGAAAAGAGCTCGTCGCTCACGTAAAAAACACTTACCCATTCGTGATCGTACCCACGAACTACATTAGCTCTGATTCCTCTCTCTCGTCCGATTGAGGATATGTAGGCACAAGACAGCGATTGTCTTGGCGAGCAACCTTCCCCCACAGTTCCCATCCAAACTACGTTGACTCTGACTTTCCCATTGCAATGAGGGAGTACGTAGGCCTAGGGCATCGAATATGTCCTACCGAGTCCGTCTTAGTCACCCCCATCCCCGTTTTCTTTTGTTCAGCCATAGATAGTAGGACAGCTCACCCTCCGTTTAGACAACAAGCGTGGATCCCATCGAGTACGATGGATGCGTGGGGTGCTAACACCTTCCCCTCGCATAACCGACTCCCGAACCCGGAATTTGGTTGCGATGACCATGTCTTTCCCCCTTTCTCTTCAGGTTTATGCAGTGTTTCCTTTCCCTCTCTCGGGATAAATACACATTGCTGGCGACTCTGTGTTTTCTGCGCTACTCTCACGTTGGTACCGTTGGATGCGAATCTTTCAGGAGCGACAGCTGGCGACTCTGCTGGAGACTTTGGTCGACCTCTTGCTGGTTCATCCCCTTTAGCGAGTCGATCCTAGCGCTTGTTTATTTTTTTCGTTGGGTGTTTATAAGTTGTGCTTTATTATGTTGTATATTACTGTTTTACAGCTTTTATTGCATTGTATTTCATTTTATTACTGTCATACTGGATATTGTTGTGTTGTGCTGGCTGGTTTCTGTTTGGCAGGTTGGGTTGTTCTGAGAGATAAGCCCAATACCCAGGCTTGAGTACACCTTAGGACTAGAGTGGAAAGTAGTGGGACCTACGTGCCAGCTTGGTGCGTTTGTGTGTTCACGAAATTCACAACCAGACGAGGCTATCTTGGGACGCATTCTGACGTGTGTGTCTTGCGCATGTTAGGGTGTTGATCTAGAGAGCTGTCGACTCTGGTGATCGTTTCTCCGATACCTCAGTTGCGCCTCTCCTCCCGACCTGTGATAATGGCAGACCAGAAATGGCAAACCCATTACACTTGTCGATCCGAGGACCCAATACTGAGGGACTCGCATAGGATGACCTTATTTTTGAGGGGAATCAGTTGAGGCCTCCTCGATTGATGATGATGCCAAACCAGAAATGGTGAACGTATCATCATTTCTCGACCTGAGAGCCCAGGATATTGAGGATCCTCGCCTTTCTAGAACCCACATGAGAGATGGGATGGGTGTTTGCAGGTTTGCAGGAAACCAAAACCTTCAACCTATCTGGTTTTCTGGATTTCTCATCAGTGTTTGATTATCTGGGTTTCTGGTTATCTCAGTGGTTCGGTATTCTAGAATTCTGGTTTTCTGGGTTGTGGTTCTCATTCAGTTAGCAGCACAACACATCCAGCAGTGATGCCTTGATCCCATGCTTGCATGTGCATATCATTTTTCTTGCATTCTAACATGTTTGACATTTTTCAGGGCTTGCATCTTACTCTTGATTCCGGTTTTCTGAGGTTGCCTTAGCATGGATGTCCAGAGAAAGAAGACTGTTGCTTATTCTTTCCCAGACCCGACCTTGACGTTGATTCACAAGCTGATTAGTATGGCTGGTCCCAGAGTTCGTACAGAGTTCGTCGGAAAGTATGGGAGACTTATGAAGTTTGTTTACAGTATCTCCAAGTATGAGAAGGATGCCATTCATACACTTCTTCAGTTCTATGATCCGACTTTGCGTTGCGTCACTTTCCCAGACTACATCTTGGCTCCAACGTTGGAGGAGTTCTCATTTATTTTGGGAATCCCCATCAGGCATGACATAGTATTCTTTTCTGAAGAGCGCCCCGGGATAAAAGAAATGGCCATTGCTCTTCATATTGGTGAATCTGTTCTGAGCAGTAATATTGTGGAGAAACAAGGAGCTAAGGGTTTCTTATTGAAGTTCTTGTTTGATCAAGCTTGCGTACATGTTAAGGAGAAGAATTGGACTGCTTTCCAAGCTATCCTGGCTATGTGCATCTATGGGATTGTCTTGTTTCCCAATGTTCCTGATCTGGTGGATATACATGTTGTCAGAGTCTTTATTTCAAAGAATCCTATACCTACCTTGCTAGGTGATGTGTATCACTCAGTCCACTACAAGAATGAAAATAGGCGTGGAAAAACTGTGAGTTGTTGTGCACCACTCTTATCTACTTGGTTTCTGAGTCATCTCCCTGAAGCTGGCGCTTTCGTTGATACGAAAGATTCTCTGAAATGGTCAAAGAGGTTAATGGGCTTGACTACTGGCAACATTGTCTGGTTCAACCATGACTTGCTAGGGATGGAGATTATTTGCAAGTGCGGAGAATTTCCTAATGTACCCTTGATAGGGAGAAGAGGTGGAATTAACTATAATCCTTCCCTTGTTATTAGGCAGTTTGGTTATCCTTTGAGAGGTCCACCTGAAGAGCGAGATATCAGAGAGTCCTTATTCTTCAATGGTACTGGGGATCAAGAGGTGATAAGGAAGGTTGTGAATGCTTGGAAGCAGGTGACCAAGAAGGGAAAAACTTCATTCGGGAAATTTAATAACCGGGCTTTTCCTTCCTATGAAGAGTGGATTAAGAAAAGAGCAGAAGAGGAGCTTCTTCCTTTCCTGGTGGAACCACCTTTGTATCCTTTGATGATCGAGGCTCCCACGACTGTTGATATAGAGAAGTATGATGAGTTATGGGCTGAGAAGGAGAAACTCCAAGAGGAGAATCGTGAGCTGGGCAGAGAGGTTGGTCAGTTGAAGCACGAAAAAGGTGAAGCTATCCATATTGCCAGGCTGAAATCAGAACTTCTGACTGTGAAGGAGAAAGAATTGTCTAAAGAAGCCACAACCAGGGAGAAAGTGGCTCAAGCATTGGAAAGTGTTAGCAAGGTCCTTTCGTCCAAAAAGAAAGAGTTGGCTTATGCTATGTCAAGAATTCACAAGTTCCATGACCGTCGAAATACAGCCATTACCGCCAACAGGTTGAAAGAGGACAAGTATCTGGCGCAGATTAAAGGTTTGAAGACAGAGCTTCAGAAAAAGGATAAGGAGATTTTATCAGGGGTCTTTGAGAGAAGAGCAATTGAGGAAAATCTCAAGGAAACCATGGCAGATATGGAATAGCTGAAGATCCAAGCCGAAGTGAAAAGAGCCAGAAGCGATGGTCCAAGTTCAGGTGGAGCTTTTGGAGAAGATGATTGGGAGTTACATAGTCGTTATTTAACAGGGATTTTGCACAGGAGGGATCTTTTGATTCAGGAGTTGATTCAGAGACCAGAGCATCCTAATACCAAGAAGCTTCTCAAGGAAGTGCAAAATTGGTGCAAAAAGAATGACGAATGGGGAATTCTAGTACGGCCGAGTCTTGATGATATGCCTTAGTTTCCTTGCTGCGGTTTTCTTTGTATTTCCGGGATCACCGCCAGGCTTGTTGGTCGGGGTCTTTGTTTATGCTTATTCAGACTTATGTTGTAACCAATGCTTATTCTCTTTATATGATCAGGAATTCAGTTCTCTTCTGTTGTTAAAACTGGAATCAAGGGATAGATCGCCTTGATAATGTTCATACATGTTTGCATTTGCATAATCATCTCATTTTTCATTGCAGGTTATCTTGGTTTGCTCTGGTTTTCTTATGCTCTCTCTTTTTTCAGTCAAGATTGATCAACCAACTCATCGGTATTCTACCAGGCTTAATCAAAGCAGAGTGATGGACAAAGTTCAGGCAGACATGGCAGCTATGCAAGCTCGCATCGATCAATTCATGGAGATGATGTAGGGTGTGGTGCAGAGTCAGAATGAATTCAGAACTCTAGTTCAGCCTTTGGTGTCGCAGGTTGATGAAAATGGTATCTTACACGGTGGTTTTCTTAATCGTGTTATTCCTCCGGGCGGAGGTGGTGCTGGTATCAACATTCCTATCACTGGTGCTGGTGGACAGGGTGGTATTCCTTCAGTGGTTAGAGAAGGAAGCACTATTCGAGCTATCCATGGCCATCATATTGATGATCAACAGGATGATGTTTTTTCAGTCAGAAGCTTGGACGCTGGTCTTCCTGTGGTTAATGATGAGAGGATCCGTTTAATTGAGGCGCAATTGAAATGGGTTGTGAAGCAGGATGATCTGGGAATAGATTTGGACGACCTAGGGTTGGTCCCTGATATTGTCATTCCACACAAGATTCAGATTCCTACACTGGAGAAGTATAATGGTTCTACCTGCCCGAGAACTCATGTAAAGGCTTATACCAGGAAGATGGCTGCCCATGCCAAGGATGAAAAGCTAATGATGCACTTTTTCCAAGACAGCCTGTCCGGCGCGTCTTTGGAATGGTACATGGCGCTGGAAAGTAGAGATGTTCGTACTTGGAGAGAGCTAGCTGTAGCTTTTATCAAGCATTACCAGTACAACACGGACATGGCTCCCAACAGAACTCAGCTATTGAGCATGTCCCAGAAAAGTGATGAAAGTTTCAAAGAATATGCACAAAGGTGGCGTGAATTGGCGGCTATGGTACAGCCACCAATGCTGGAAAAAGAGATGTTGGATATGTTTATGGACACACTGCCTAAGCACTATTATGAGAAGCTATTGCCTTGTTCTCTAGGCAAGTTTACAGATGTGATTGCTATCGGACAGAAGGTAGAGGTTGGAATTAAGGCTGGAAAAGTTTCTAGTGGTGACGAATCATCCTCCGGACATGGAAAGAAGCCATTTGATAGTTATAAGAAGAAAGGAGAGGCCAATGCTGTATCATCTCACAGGGGAAAAGGTAAACAGCGTCAGAGCAATAATCAACAAGTAGCATCGGTAACTATCCCAGCAATGTTACCTCCAGCACAGCAACAGAGGAATAATGCTAATCAGAACAGGCAGTAGAGCCAGTATCAGAACAGACAAAGGAATGCAGAGAGGCACTTTGATCAACCACCAATGTCATATGCATAGTTGTTGCAACATTTGCTGCAGTTGCGTTTAGTTGAGCTCCGTACCCTGGCTCCACCAACAGGGGAACTCCCACGAGGCTACGATGCTAACGCATATTGCGATTTTCACTCTGGTGCTCCGGGGCACATTGTGGAGAAGTGTAAGGCGTTTCACCACAAGGCGCAAGACCTTGTGGACTCCAAGGCTATCAATTTCTCGAATGTTGGGCCCAATGTTATGCCTGATCACAATGCGAAGCTTTGAATTTGATCATGGATGTTGAGGAGTTGAAGACTCCGCTGGCTGTGGTTAAAAACAGGTTATTGAAGGGTGGCGTCTATCCGGGTTGTGATGAGAACTGCTCAGATTGTTTGAAGAAGGTCAATGGTTGTGATTCATTGAAGATGGGTATCCAGAGTATGATTAATGAGGGCTGCTTACAGTTTGATCGGTGTAATCAGCAAGAAGAGGTTGTTAGTGAGAAGGTTGCTACTATCACTATTCCGTTCAGAACAATTACCATTTCTGGTCCGGCAAGGCCACCTCCATTTATTATCACAAGGGCTGGACCCATTCTGTATGAAAGCACTAAGGCTATTCCTTGAAATTACGGCGCAGAGGTGTTTGTCAATGGACAAAAGCAGGAATTAATGAATACTTCACCAGTGAGTTCTAGTCCTGAGGTTAAGGTTGATACTATAACAAGAAGTGGTAGAGTGCTTACTCCTGTTAATGATCAACCCAGTACTTCTAGGCAAGATAGGGGAAAACAGGCAATGGATGGTTCTGTTCAGACTCCAGTGATTACTGATTCTATAGTAAAGCCGGTTGATGATGCTTTTTTCTGAAAATGTAGAGGAGTTTATGAGACTCATCCGGAAAAGTGATTACAAGATCATGGACCAGTTGCATCAGACCCCGTCCAAGATCTCTATTCTGTCTTTGCTATTGTGTTTTGATGCTCACAGGAATGCTCTTCTGAAGGTTTTGAATGCAGCCTACGTTCCTCAAGAGATTTCTGTTAACCAGCTGGAAGGGGTTGTAGCGCACGTGAATGCGGGTAATGGCTTGGGTTTTACAGATCTTGATTTGACTCCTACTGGGAGGAATCATAACCATGCCCTGCATATTTTGATTGAGTGTCGTAGTTCACTGATGTCACATGTATTGGTTAATACTGGATCATCGTTGAATGTATTACCAAAGAAAGCATTAATGAAGTTAGATACCAGGGGACTTATTTGTACACCAAGTGACTTGGTAGTGCGAGCTTTTGATGGCTCAAAGAGATCTGTCTTTGGTGAGATTGTGCTTCCGATCAAGGTTGGACCGGAAGTCTTTGATGCAACATTTTATATAATGGATATTCAGCCAGCGTATAGCTGTTTGTTGGGTCGTCCTTGGATCCATGGTGCAGGCGCTGTAACCTCCACTTTGTATCAAAAGCTGAAATACATGGAGGTTTGATGAAGAAGGAAGGAGAAAGGTTGGGTCAATTGAAGGATGTTTGAAGTTGTCAGTTTGTTTTTGGTTGTTGTTGATGTTGATGAGGGTTCGTGAGCAGGGGAAGATTTGGAAGAGGAACGATTTGGTTCTGAAGCTGTGAAGATTGGTCGATAAGCTTTTTTGTTTCCAAATTGAAAAATGGGAAAGGGTTTTTTACGAGGTGATGAGGTGATGGGTCCTTTAAGAATTCTGGGTTAGTTGTGTATTTAAGGGGTGAAGGATGAGGTTATCCAAAGGAAAAGTAGAGAGGGTTCCGACGGAGGGAGTGTGTTTTAGTTTAGAGTTTCAAAGTGTGTTGGTCATTCAAGGTTGGTTCGCAGAAGGTGATTAATAATGGTTCAAAAGGGAAGTTTGTCTGTGATGTTGCTTTCAACCGCAGGAAAAGTGTTGTCTTGTTGTTCTCATAGCTGGTTTTTACGTTGAATTGTTGTTGTTGCTTTTTCATTGTGCAAGCTTGTAACAGACTTACTTTGTGTTGCAGGTCCTTTGTTAGCTCCAATTTGGCGTAATTTTTGGTCAAGGCTTTGTACTGGCACACGAGAGGCTTCATTGGTTGGAGTGAATTGCAAGCTGTATTATTTCCCTTTTTTTTTTAATTTGGTAACTTTGGATTGTAACAAGGATTGGGCTTATGGTAGCAAGACAAAATGAACGGGCCTAAAACCTCTTTTTTGAATGACTTTTTTTTTTTTGTAATGAAATAAAAAATAAAATAAAAACAAGGATGAAAATAATTATGGATATTAAAATAGGAAGTGGATAATTGAAAAAGAAAATAGATTAAAATGGATAATGAAATGGATTAGAAATATGGATCATAGAAATAGATATTTATGGATTAAAAATTGGATAAATGAATAGATTTTTGGATTTGAAAATAGGTATGAAAATGGTTAGAATGAACAATGGCTAAGAAAGAAAAATGGATACTTGGATATAATGGATTTTAATGTGGGTTGAAAATGGGTAATGAAAATTGGATTAAAAATGGATAAATGATAAAATGGATAAAAATGGTCACGTGAATGGATATGCACTTCCACGCTTGAACAACACCTAAACCTTGACAACTGCACTTGACTGCCACAACTCATGAACTACATCACAAACTCAAGTCCATCTTGAAATGGTCCTGATTGGACAACAACCTGACGAATCCTCAGATCAATGGTGAGAGTCCTGACCAACCAAACAGTATTTGCACAAACATTGAATTTGTTAACCTCAAATGAACTCAACTGAACAATACTTGTCAATCATAAACTCCAAGGGTGAGAGATCTTGATCCTCTAGAGTCTTGATCCATAATCTCTCAAATCCATCCACAGATGAAACCTCAAACAAAACACTCTTGTGGAGATTCGGAGAAACTGAAATCGTGCCTTTATAAACTCATGATAAGATCCTCTCGTGACAAAGAACACCCCACATCTCAACCGAAAACCTATGATTCCACAGCTTAGGAGCTTAAATGGTGGATGATCTATCCAAACCCTGATTTCCCGACCCTGGGAGTCTCTTGAAACGAAACATGATTCATAAATGAAACAAAATAAACAAAACCTTGTAAATTGGTTAGTTATGCAATGATTGACCTATGATGCTCATGCAAAAGATGTTATGACATCTAAGGGGTAAAATTTGGGGTACAACAATACCATTAGTGGAAATATGTATTTTATCTTAATTTTCGATGAGTATAGTCGAAAGCTTTGGATCTATGTGATCAATCGAATGAATGAAATATTTGAAATCTTTAAGAGATTCAAGATGCTTCTCGAAAACCAGAGTGAAAAGAAGATCAAGGTTCTGCAAATGGATGGAGGTGGCGAATACACATCCAAGATATTTGAGGAGTTATGTGCAGAACATGGTATCTATCATGAGGTAATTGCTCCTTACACGACCCAACATAATGGAATAGCATAAAGAAGCAACATGACCATATTGGATATGGCAAGATGCATGCTGAAGTAGAAGAAGTTGCAAATTCCTTATGGGGTGAAGCTGTCACCACTGCTGTTTATATTCTGAACAGGTGCCCTACCAAGAAGCTGAAGAACAAGGTTCCTGGAGAAGTGTGGAACGGAAAACAACCATCAGTGAGTCATCTGAAGGTGCTTGGCTCTATTTACTACAAGCATGTTCTTGATGCAAAAAGAAGAAAGCTTGATGATAAGAGTGAACCTATGATTTGGTAGGATATTATAAGACTAGAGCTTACAGGATATTTAATCTAATCAATGATAAAATTGTGATGATTCGATACATTGTGATTGATGAGAACTCTTACTGGGTTTGGGATTCACGTGATGCGACTAACAAATCATTGATGACTATGAAGTTGACGAAGAAAGTAGCGAGCACAAAGAAATTCCAATTAATGACACTCTAGCAACAGTTGAAGTCGAAAATGATAATAGATTTGAAGCAGACAATCGAGAGGGCGTGGCTAGAACAAGCCAAAGACCTTAAAGAACCAGAGTACTGCTAGTAAGGCTTCAAGACTGTGAAGTGTTTGGTGACAATGAAGTCAAACCAGATGGAGATTTGGTTCATTTCGTTTTACTTGCAGGTGCTAAACCATTCAACTATAGCAAGGCTTTAAAGAATAAACACTGGAAGTCATCTATGGTCGAAGAGTTACGAGCGGTTGAAAGAAACAACACCTGGGAGTTAATCTAATTGGCAACACATACAAAATTTATCGAAGGGAAATGGGTGTTTAAGTTGAAACACAATCCGGATGGGTTGATTCCAAGACACAAGGCAATATTACTAGCTCGAGGATTTCTTCAGAGAGCAGGACTCGACTACTTTGAAGTATATGCACTTGTAGTAGGATTGGAGACTGTTGGATTGGTTGTCGCCTTGGCATGCAAGCAAGTCTGGTCCATATTTCACTTAGATATGAAATCAACATTTTGAATGGACTTCTAGATGAAGAGGTATATGTCACACAACCTCCTGGGTTTATGCTACAGGAGGAAACAAGGAAAGTATACAGGCTGCACAAATCGCTCTATGGCCTCAAGCAGGCACCTAAGGCATGGAACAAGAAAACTGACTTATACTTGGTCGAATTGGGATTCATCAAATGTGAATTTGAGTATGGTGTCTATGTTCAAGTTGTGGCACAAGATATAACAATCATCTGCTTATATGTCGATGACTTGTTAGTAACTGGAAATAGCTTGGAGAACTTGTCGAGGTTCAAAGAGTTGATGAAGAAGGAATTTGAAATGTCGGATCTGGGAAAGTTGTCTTACTTCCTAGGCATGGAATTTCACATGTCGAAGCAAGGTATGGTGCTACATCAAAGAAAGTATGTCAAAGAGATACTCAAGAGATTCAGGATGGAAGACTCGAATCCTGCATCCTCACCTGTCGAACCAAAGTTAAAGCTGGAGAAGCATGGAGAGGAAGACAAATTCGATGTCACTTTGTTCAAACAAATTGTCGGATCTCTGATATTTATGTACAACAGTTGACTTGATATAGGTTTCTCAGTCGGATTAGTGAGCAGATACATGAGTGAACCTAGGGTGTTACATATGAAGGATGCAGTAAGACTCCTGAGATACTTAAAAGGAATTACAAACTATGGAATTCTATTTCCACGAGATTCTAAAAGAAAAGAAGCTGAGGCTACTTGCCATTCAGATGTTGATTGTTGTGGAGATAGGGAAGATCGAAGAAGCATAACTAGATACTTCTTTCAAGTATTTGGTGCCCCAATCTCAGGGTGCTCGAGAAAGCAACATGTGGTGGCCTTGTCATCATGTGAAGCTAAATATATAGCAGGATCCTATGTTACTTGTTAAGTAATTTGGATTAGATATGTGCTGGAAGAGATGAAGGTCGAAGTGAAGAAACCTAGGGGTGGAAAACGGGTATGCCCATCCCATTTAGGCCCGTCCCGCAAAACCCCGCAAAAAAAAGGACGGGGCGGGGCAGACATAGCTGAGGATATGGGCCTAAAACCTAGGTCTGCCTCGCAAAAAAGTTAGGGCGGGTCTGGGAAAGCTTGCGGGCACTGCATATTTTAACCTTAAAAATGCAAAAATTTATGTAAATGTTCGTGCCCGCAAACGCCTTTCCATTTAAGATCTTTGACTTTTGCAGTTTTCCCACCATCATCAACGGATGACCCTCCATGTTTTCCTTCAATTTTGCCACCATCACCAACATATGACCCGACATTTTTATCTTCATTTTTTTCCAGTATCAACAACATATGACTCTCCATGTGTTGCTATCTCAGCTTTTTTCTTATCCACAGTGGCCATACGATTAGCTTCCTCAGCTTCAAGGTACGCCATGTCGAGAGTCATACGTCTGCAAGCAGTTTGTCCCTCCAAACTATCAATCGATCTGCACAAAAATACCACAATATAAAATGCAGTCGGTAAGTGTTGAGAGGACATGATATCATATACATGCAAAAAGCGTAGATGCATAGAATCATAACAACCTTCCAACAGGGGTAAAGGGATTGTTGCTTGATATTTTTGGGTTTTCTACAACAGCTCCGATTTTGGATGTTTGGCCTATCTCTCTAGACGTTTTGAATTCTTCAAAGGACATGACCTTTTTCTTACCCTTCTTCCACTCACAGGACTCTTTGTATTCGAGATAGTCCAATTGAAGCTGGAGTCGTCTCTGCTTTTCGTCCGTCTCCTCCTTCTGGGAACATGAACTACAATAACAAAATAACTTGCAAATCATTTGGTAAATCAACATGCAAAATATCTAAAAACCTAACTCGTGGCTAATTGAAATGACCCAGCAATGCATATGTTAATCAAAACACTAACAACTTGAAATACATATGTTGATCAACAACAACGAGGCATCATGCAAATCTTTTTGTAAATAAACATAGGAACACTTAAACCTAGGCATCGTTGAAATCACTAGCACACGATAACGAACATTTCTTTATAGCATATGAGTGATATGAAAAAACAAACTAGAGGAAATAAGAAAAGTATTTACCTTATGAAAGACCCATAATGTTCGTTCTTGCCCATTGTTGGAATGTAGAGCTTCGGTGTTTTCCAGGTGAGTGATTCCACGCTTCTGCTTGAGTGTTAGTTTGGGATCAATACATTTTGGAACCATAGCTCTTTTTAATATGTCGGAATTGGGCCACTCAATTTCATTTTTTTGGGGTCATCCATCTAACTTAACAAAACAAACAACCTTTTAAGCTCCATCTTTTTAACTTACTTTACATTATAAAGTCCATCTCATCATGTATATAACATCCATTGTTTATAAATTTTTGATTTTTTTTATAAATATTTTTAATCAATACATATTTATTATCAATAATTTTTTTGGCCTTTGTTTTTTTTAAATGGTAAAAAAATGCTGATAATGTAGATACAAATTATTTTATAAACGGTATAAAAATATTATCGTTTATACAAAAATTTAAAACGGTAAAATTGTATTGTTAATATAAATATTTTTTTAATCTGGAAAATTTATACAATTAATACACACATATTTATAATTGCATAAAAATTTCTTGATGAGACAAATATTTTGGTAAACGTTGATTTATATCCAAATAAAACTTAATGATTATATGGTTATTACCTTATAAACAACCCGTGTCTATTCTCTCATCATTCTATGCGAAAGATATTCATTAACTATTATTCTATTTCACATTTATAAATTAATGTATAAATGCTTTTACCCGTGCGGACGCACAGGTCTTCTACTAGTTAAATCAAGAAATCTTAAACTAAAAACAACAAATAATATAACAAGTAATAAAGACATATAAAAAAATCAAACTTTGAAAATAAATAAGTGAAAAATTAAAAATAGTCCAATTGACCGCGCTTTCAATCATTATCTTCATTCTTCTCTTCACCCATTTTTTCTTTCTCATCATCACCATCACCATCACCCTTTTTCGTTTCCAACTGGTCTCTCCTAAGTATGCTCCATGATAAAAAAATAATTATCCCCAACACATGCACAAACTGTGTCAAAAGTCGTAGGATCTGGTACATGATATAAATATGGTTTGGGCTTCATAAACTAAATCCAATGTTGGGTGAGTAGATTTTTTCTTGGAGAATTATGTGTGAAACCCTGATTTGCTTTCATACAAAATTCGTTGGGAGAATGAAAACTCACAGAGTAAAGTACAAATAGCTTGTAATATTTTTCTATTTGCATCAACACGTTACTTTTGTTGTGAAAGTTTAAAACAAAAGAAAATTTTCTTGAAAAATTAAAATTTGGTTGGGACACCTCCAAACAAGCATTCTTTTTACGTCATTAGCTTGACACCCATTTTCAATGAAATTTAAGGTGGTTCAACATACCTGGGTCAAGTTGATTGCTTGACCATTTTGGTTTTCATGATATTTATTTTATGAATAACACATGATCTTCAGTGGTGCTCCCCTTTATCTTTCCATGGCATTTGTCTATCTCAGACGAAGGTGATTTTCACATGTCATCACTTTTTCACCGATTAAACATGTGAAACTCACACTCTTCATCTTTGAACTAATAAGACATTTTTAGTATAAGAGAGAGACCAATTATCTATTGTACAAAAATCAATAACTCTACCTTTCTAGTTTAATCCAAAACCATTGTTGCATCCATCCTTGAGTTCCTAACTTGGGAACATACTTCTTTCTCCCTTTATGTAACGCGAGGCTTCACTGTCCAAGTTCCATGGTTAGATTATTGACTTTTTGTTAAGAAGATCACATATTTGTGGTCACCGTATGATGAATATGCCATATAAATACCAAAGGATGTACTTTCCGTGAGAGTAACATTAGCATGATCATTATTTTCATCATATGAATCATTTTAGCTATCTAATGTTACCTCGATGCCTTTTTCTTGATCTTAAAAACATTCTTATTAGGGTTTTCTTTACACTTGTAGAAGATGGTATTCTAATCATCAAGCTCATGACGTTCATTTTTGAAGTGGTTAGGATATTTACACTCTTCGAAGATGATTATCACCACATTCCTTCTTATCTGTTGACTCTTTTGAGTACTTCAAGTTCTTCCCTTAAAAAATATTTTTTCTCTTGTTCCAAAGTCGTTAAGTCTTCTAGAAATGGGTGAAAGCTCATCATCGTTTGATGCTTCACATTATTCATTGATTCTTCAACTTGGAGAGAATGTATCGTGATCTTATTGCCTTTAAACTTAAAGGAAATCAACTTGGGATTCCTTTTGAGATCATTTTCATTTAACTCTATCTCAAGATTATTGATAAAGTGACTTTAAACACAAAGGGGAAGGGGTTGAATTGTGTTATTTGGTTATTCAATTTTTTTGTGTGCAAATAATTGATTTTAAGATAGATAAATTTAAATAAACAAGATGAAGCAAATAATTAAACAATGGAATATAAAGTACATTAAAGTAAAAGAGAAGGGTTATAGAGAGTGCACTAGAATTTATATTGGTTCGAACTCAAACCATGCAGCCTAATCTAGTCTTGAAGAGTTTTTTCTTGAGATTTCTGTTAATATTTTTGAGCTTTTACACTAGGTTCAACTCACAATCTCTTTACACCAAACTTTTACACAAGTGTAACATGCAACCTTCATATCACTTTCAATTCTATAAGAAAACTAAACTCCTGAATAACCAATTTCAATTTCAACACCCCCGGTTCAAGATCTTCTACCTATGGTCATCACTAATTCTGATTCCATAATAGAATATTTATACAACTTATTCATTTATTTATTTTATTCTATTTTTATTTTGTTATTAAATAGTAGGATTTTGTGATGCATATTATAAATTCAAATCTGAGAGTATAAATAGTTCAATTGATATGTTGTTGTTGGTTTATGGTTTGGTTTGTGCCAATGACATTTCTTTGTACTTTTTTTTTTATTAATATAAATAAATTGATGATATTTTTAAATTAATAATTTTAAAAAAATATGAATTCAGATTAACATTATTAAAGTTTTTGTACTTGATTCCTATGGCACTGTGTAGGTTAGCTTTGTTACTATTGTCTTTGTTACTTTAATAATTTAATTTTTTTTAGTTATTAATATTTAGATTTTTGTGGCTATCTTATTATAAGTTATATAAAAATCATTAAAATTTATCGAATTAATTACTAAACTTAACATTGACACATTTCTCATGTATCGCAGCTTATGGCAATTTTTATATACTATTAATTTGTTTGTATTAATTTTGCCACTATGATATCTGAAATCAACACACAAAATATTGAATAATCTAACAAAAGTATTATGTAAAATAAAATATGTGGGGGTGTAATGTAGCAGTTATAACGGTATATTTAATAGTTTTATTTGGAAATTTAACGTTGTCAAGATCTTGTCTGGAATTTTAGCATAGTTTTGGGCCTAGCCCATGATCTGAGATTGAACCGTTTTCGACTTTAAAAAGTGAAATTTTTTCGTAATTTCTTTTATTACCTTTCTAAATTCTCAGGATTTTTTTTTTTAATTTTAAAAACACCTTTTAGATGTTTTTTTTTTTAAATAGTCATATTTTAGAATTCACAATTTGATATATTTTAAATTTTCTTTTCCATCTCACTTCTTTCATATGCTTACAATGTTGAATTTAGACATTATATGATTTTTATAAACTACTCGTTGGAATCTGTCCATTAGAATTGGAAGAAAAAGAAATCATTTGATCAGATTTACCAATTCGAATGTGGTGAAAATAATGAATTTTTTTTACATCATCAATATATTTTAACAAGAACATTTTTAAGAAATAAGTGGAGATAAAAGTATCTCTCTAAAAAAATGTTAAATTTGTTGGCGCAACAATTGGAGGGTCAAGCGAGGAACATTCTTAACGATGAGATATCTATTTTAGAGACACACCTTTGTGAGAGACACACCACATATTCACCCAAAACCTTAAGGTGATAGGTGGGTGAGTTCTCTCACTTATAAATTCTCAAGTCGCCACATTCATATCCAATATGGGACTATTATCCACACTACTCACACTTGTAATTCTTTTTCAACACTCCCCCTCAAATTTGAGTATACCAGAATGCTCTCCCACAAATGGAAGCTCTTTCTTCCACATACACTTGTACCGTCGTTGGACACTCTTTAACGGGACACTCAATCCACCGCCTTGTGTATATCGAGGTTCAACCGCGAAAACATCGATTTCTATCAATTATTCATCAATTTATCAATGAGAAAAAGTTGTGCAACAACCAAAACAATTACAACAAATAACACATATACATACACAAGCAAGATATAATCGAAACTTCTCACCCTTACCCGATTAATCGTGCTTGAACGGACAATTCCTTCTATCCCAAGATTTCCTCTCCTTTTCCCTTCTCTTCCTTTCTCTCTTCTCTTTTTCCTTCTTTCTATTTTCTCCCTAAACTCTCTTTTCTTTATCTCTTGTAATAACAAATATTAAAAACCCCTAAAAGACCATTTTACCCCTCAGCTCAAATATCTCGCGAACGCTCTCAAAACGCGATAAAACATAATAATGATGAAAAATAATATATTGTCAAATAAAAGTCAAGAATAAAATAATATAAAAAAAATAATTAAATCGACTCGATTAAATAAATCGGACAAAACGGGGCGTTACAATTCTCCCCCGCTTAGACATTTTCGTCCTCAAAAATATAACCGATACGAACAACTCCATATACGACTCTCGCATCCGACCAACAAACTATCATGCCAACAAAAGGTACACCACGAATAACACAAACTGACAAACCACCTTGCCAACAGCAACTACAACAATGACACGACAATGACGACACTACCACGACAAGGTGCAAAGCCCATACAATGCACTTGACGACTAACGTACGACTCAAAGAATACCCAAGTTACGAACACACACAGAAATTAGCTACTCACACTCGAACCATCACGATGGAAACGAGTCAACAACACAAACAAGAACATAAAGTTCCACAACCCAACATCGTTTCAACAACCTCGTCAAAACCAGAATACCAAATATCCTTGTCACACAACAATATTACAACAATGCTACGCACTCTGATTACTCGTAGCCATCAAAACTACCAATTTCACGTCCAAAGTCTAACTCTTTCTCTCATTCGCCAAAAATCACTGTTCACTTTTACTATAACCAACCTCAAACTCTATTGTTTTATCTCACACACCGGACACAAGTCTCTGAACTGCTCAAATAATTTTAATTCTCTGACTATCAAAACAACCGTACGCAAAGACTATCGACTTAACTCTTCAGGCACAACATCAGCTTTTCCTGAAGGATAATCCAAGCCAACTTCATAACTCGTCACGAATTCTAACCATCCTCGTTGTCTCATACTCTATCCCTTCAGACCAAACAAGTACTCAATAGTCTTGTGATTACTAAACACTTCGAACCTAGAACCATAAAGATAATACCTCCAAATATTCCAACACAATACACCCACAACCAATTCCAAATCCAAAATAGAATAGATCCTTCTATGAATCCTCAATTGTCGGAAAACATAAGCCACGACTTTACCCTCTTGCATTAACACACTGACTAACTCATCAAAGACACATCACAATACCTCGCGAATGGTTTATTAGGATCACACATAATCAAAACTGAAGCCGTAGACAAACTCTACTTTAACCCTCTCAAACTTTCCTCACAATGAACATCCAAAGCAAAAGACTTACCTTTTACAAGTCATCTGTCATAACGAAAATGCTAACTTGGAAAAACCTTTCATAACCTCCGGTAATAACCAACTAAACTCCAAAAAGATTCTAATCTCCTTAACCAACTTCGGAGCCTCTCATTGTAGAACTGCATGTACTTCCGATGGATCCATAACCATACTCTCATCTGAAATAACATCTCCAAGAAAACTAACCCTTTTCAACCCAAATTCTCACTTGAATAACTTAGCATAAAACTTCGTCTCTTTTCAACACTTGTAATTCGAATCTCAACCACTCTACCTGTTCTTCCTCTGAATTTATAACAGATCCGAATACCCTTAATCAAAACCACCACGACCTCATCCAAGTAAATATGGAAGATACGATTCATCTACTCCAGAAACATTACAGACGCCTTACTAACACCAAATAACATCACTGTACGTTGTAATGCCCAACTCAATTCCAAAAGATATAAATTCTTAAAGCTTTTGCAAATTTTTTTTTCTGGGTAATTGGTTACTCACATACAAGCTTAACCGAGTAAATAACATCCTATCTCGACAATAACAACCATAACCAGTCACATTAAATCGATCAAAGCCTCAACTCACACAAATCACCACTCTTATCAAACATTCCAACCAATTGTGATTTCACTCAAACTCAACCAAACCAATTCAGTTATCTATTAATGAAAGTGGACACTTATTCTCAATCGTTACCTTATTCAACTGTTAGTAGTCCGTATATAATTTCTTCTCTTAACAATCCAAATTCTATAAATCCCAACATTTCGCAACAACTAACCCAAAGGAACTCTTAATACCAATATTACGTCCACACATAAGGGTTTTCTCAAGATTTCCATTAATGCTCTAAAACTCCAAAGACTCCAAACCTCACCAGAACTCTAAGTTTGGCTTCCCGTAGTCTCAATACCATTATACACCTCATGCTTGTTATTCCATTAAGTCATCCATCCTTTTTGTTACGAACAACACTGGAGCTTTCCTAAGCGACACACTTGGTCTCACAAATCCCATTTCCAGTAAATCTTCCAACCACTCTTTCAATCTGAGTAATTCTAACGCTAACATCCAATATTCCATCCGGAAACACATCTGGAATCACGCACAACTGGCAGCCCATCACTGTGGCCTTTCTGCCAATTCCAGAACACTATTATCACAAACATAACAAACATCTTAGTCTCATCCCCTGAGAGTTTCCTACTCACTTAGCAGATATAAACCTCAAATCCTCACCTTCGTCCAATTTTGAGTTCAGTCTCTACTCTCTGAGAAGCATCCATTAATAATACCCAATCGTTCTCTCTCAACGACTTCCCAACTGAACCAACATACCAAAACCTCTAATCTGTCTCATCTTCCAATATTAGAATCTTCATCGACTCATCAAAACAATCCGTAATCATTTTCTTAAATTCCAAACAATTCATTGCACACACTATCAAAGCCGGAAAGACACATCTATTCCATCCAACATAATTCCCGTCTATTATCAACAAGAGATTAAGGGTGATCAGTTCCTCAATTTGTCAATAGACAGCCGACAATCATGATGGGGCATAAACCGTCTTTACCAAACTATAATAGCATTTCTTGCATCTTGTGCACAAAACTACCTAAGGCACAAATCCTTAGTTGACATAAACCTTACCTCCGCATTCCCCCTAGAACCGGGAACAACGCTGTCCAAATAACACTTACAATCTTGCAATCTACAACACACTGAGCCAACACTCCACACCTGAAGCAACTTGGAGAAGCACCAGCTTCTCCCCCATTTATCTCATTCTAAATCCTGCAGACAAAGGATTAGAAATCCAGAAAGTACTGACAGTGTTTCACACACATATCACATACTAAGGAACAAACAACATCGACAATATTCAACTGTCACACCAACAGACTCAACAACTTGGCCGGACGGACCGACCTGCTCTGATACCACTCTTGTAACACCCCAATTTCCATCGCGAATAAATAATACATAATTAAATCAGAGTAAGTGAAAATTTATTTTTCCGACAGAAACAAGGATGCCACATCAATAGAAAGAAAACACAATCCCTGCTCATAAATTTTAATACATAACACAAAATGGAATAACCTCAAAGGGAAACTTTTTCCATACAAAATGAAAGTTCAATTATGGAATAAAGTGGAAAGATCCATAACTGCCTTGTTTTACAAAATAAATCATTTTGTAACATCAAGATATTCATACAAAGTTAATACAAAATATATCCAACAAATGTATACATATATAACAATAGCGCTCCCCGACTCCCGTGTTACGTATCAGAGCAGACAGACCGACAAAAGGATGGAGAACTAATCTTCACAAAAGCCTCCAAGACACAGATCTGCAATTGCCTCATAGAGCAACAAACCACAACAGAAGGGTGAGAAATAACAACTAAATCAAGATTGCATAATAATATGCAAACACATACAAATTCACATGCATAATTATTCTCACCACAAGCATCACATACTAATACATATAGCGTGCCATAGATACATAACATATTTCTGATAATCCAACATCATAGCATATATCAATTACACCAACATAATCATATATTCACACATAAGGCACACCAAAGTCATAACATATGGAAACACCCCACCACATCACATAGCATATGTCTATGCATAAAACATATTATCCACCACCAATGCATTTATCACATATGCACATCAATTCACCAATTCAAACATAAATCTCAACACATACTCTATCAATTCATGATTTTCCACACATAATCAATCCATTCATGATTTTCCACACATAATCAATCCATTCATGATTTATGCAAATGCAAAGAGACTGACACAACGACTCTATGCAAATACGGTACCATCCATCCATCATTCTCATCATTAGTTCACTCAGGAACTACTGGAATCATCGCTTGTTACTTAGTGTAACTCCCCGTCGGGAAAACAATGTTCCCCGTCGCTTTAGGTCCTCTTGGTATAAGGCTCACGATGTTTATGGATCGCTTTAGGTCCTCTTTGTATAAGGCTCACGATCCGATCGCTTTAGGTCCTCTTTGTATAAGGCTCACGATCGTCTATAACGTCACTTTAGGTCCTCTCGGTATAAGGCTCACGACCGATATAGCAGATTCCCTCTGGAATCATTTTGTCGCTCACACCCACTAGGGCACACGACATCACAAGAATGCATATCATGATGCTTGGCATACAATGACTCATGACAATAAAATGCATACACATATATACACCCATAATCATGCATATACAATCGAACACAACACAATGTATTTACTTGCCCTTAGGCCACAAACCATCATCACAACATTTCATCACATGCATTCACATCATACAACAACACACAAGTCATACGATATATATCAAAAGCATATTGCATGATAACACATCAAATACACACAGTTAAGACGGTAAAAATCGGCAAAACGACACATTCCCAAATTCCCGACATAATTAAATCGGCCACCAATCTCAAAACCATTTTAATAAGAAAGAACATTTCACAAGCTTTCTAACGGTACCAAGAACGCCTCGATCCGAGTTATGGATCAAAAGTTACGGCATCGGACGCGAAATCGGGAAAATTCTGCACCCTCTCTGGCCATACGCGTACTGCCTTAGGCCATACGCGTAATGCCCAGCTCGCTCGCCCATCCATACGCGTATGGGCAAAGACTAATTTCTACCCAAGAATTCCACTAAAACCCCGTACGCGTATTGCCTTCCTAGATACGCGTAATGCCTTACCAAGTACGCGTACCATTACGCATTTCAGCAGAGGGCCATGCAAAATGGGTTCCATATGCGTAATATCCATATTTCCCCATTTTCCATACGCGTATTGCCTTGCCTGTTACGCGTATGGGCAGCGAAAGCCAGAATTTTTCCTGCAGAATTTCTGCTGTGAAATTCATCCAATTTCCTCTCTAATTCTCATCTAAACACTTCCAAATCACAATATATCAACCAAAACGTGTTCCAACATAATCAATAAGTATTCTACGCAGTGTATATCGAGGTTCAACCGCGAAAACATCGATTTCTATCAATTATTCATCAATTTATCAGTGAGAAAAAGTTGTGAAACAACCAAAACAATTACAACAAATAACACATATACATACACAAGCAAGATATAATCGAAACTTCTCACCCTTACCCGATTAATCGTGCTTTAACGGACAATTCCTTCTATCCCAAGTTTTCCTCTCCTTTTCCCTTCTCTTCCTTTCTCTCTTCTCTTTTTCCTTCTTTCTATTTTCTCCCTAAACTCTCTTTTCTTTTTCTCTTGTAATAACAAATATCAAAACCCCTAAAAGACCATTTTACCCCTCAGCTCAAATATCTCGCGAACGCTCTCAAAACGCGATAAAACATAATAACGATGAAAAATAATATATTGTCAAATAAAAGTCAAGAATAAAATAATATAAAAACAAAAATAATTAAATCGACTCGATTAAATAAATTGGACAAAACGGGGTGTTACAGAACATGGTATCGATCACGAGGTAATTGCTCCTTACACGAATCAACATAATGGAATAGCGTAAAGAAGCAACATGACCATATTGGATATGGCGAGATACATGCTGAAGCAGAAGAAGTTGCAAATTCCTTATGGGGTGAAGCTGTCGCCACTGCTGTTTATATTCTAAACAGGTGCCCTACTAAGAAGCTGAAGAACAAGGTTCCTGGAGAAGTGTGGAGTGGAAAACAACCATCAGTGAGTCATCTGAAGGTGCTTGGCTCTATTTGCTACAAGCATGTTCCTGATGCAAGAAGAAGAAAACTTGATGATAAAGTGAACCTATGATTTTGGTAGGATATCATAAGACTGGAGCTTATAGGCAATTCAATCTAATCAATGACAAGATTGCGATGATTTGATACATTATGATTGATGAGAACTCTTACTGGGATTGGAATTCACGTGATGCGACTAATAAACCATTGATGGGCTATAAAGTTGACGAAGAAAGTAACGAGCATAAAGAAATTCCAATTAATGACACTCTAGCAACAGTTAAAGTCGAAGATGATAATAGAATCAAAGCGGACAATCGAGAGGGCGTGGCTAGAACAAGCCAAAGACCTCAAAGAACCAGAATACTCCCAGTAAGGCAACCAGAGTACTCCCAGTAGGACAATCAGTGGAAAATTTGAACTTATCAATGTCATTTGGAGCTTCAAAGGAGTAGAGAAAGCTATTGCGGGTGGTAAATCACAAAGATCCCAAAACTCTTCAATATATATATATATATATATATATATATATATATATATATATATATATATATATATATATATATATATATATAGAGAGAGAGAGAGAGAGAGAGAGAGAGAGAGATTTGGATTTTATGTACCTTAGAAGTGATCATTCCCTCCCTATAGTTGAGATTTGCATAAAAATATTTCACCTATCTTGGATACATTTCTTTTGGCTTGTTACTGATGACATCTTTGAGTTTGTATTGACATAAGGAATCGAAGAATTCAAGGGTCCCATAATAGCTTTCATCAACATAAAACAGTTTGAGATACGATTGGTGGAGGAAATGCTATTTGAAGTAATTCATTTTAATTTTTGATGAAAAGTTGTCGGTATCAAGTTTTCTAAAGATGTACTTGCGAAGGTTCACACTATTTTTTGCGTCATTTGATGATAATATGATAATGAAGGTGAGAAAAATACACAAGAAGGAGGGAGTTGAATTGTGTATGCCAAATCGTTTTTACTTCTGAACCAGATTTCAGAATCTAAACAAAAGTTCAAAAACTGATTAACAAGTTGCAGTGGATAAAATAACATAAGCAAATAAATAGGAAAATAACACACATAAGTTATCCTGGTTCCTTTCAAACTGAGAGTAGTCCAGTCCCCTTGCAGCACAAGACATTTTCACTATAATCAAACCGATTACAACTGCTTATATCGTCAATTATAAGACTTTCTCCTGCTCAGACCTACAATCTAAGTCTTGCTTGCTTAGATTCCATGAATCCAAGACTTCTTTGCTTAAACCCATCAGATTCAAGACTTCCTTGCTTAGACCTACAGTCCAAAAATTCCTTGCTCAGATTCCTCGAATATAAGACTTCAATGCTCAAGCACACAGCAAGAGACTTTATCTAAACCAACTTTTTAGAGAAGGAATAACTTACAACAACACTTGATTAACAATCAGAGGTGTTCAAATATAATACAACACACTTTAACACTAAGATTCTTAAGCTATACAAGAATAAGACCTCTTAAAGGATTAACTTCTCATGAGCTGATACAAATGGTGTGGAGTGCGTGTATATTCCAGTTGTAGTTGCAGCGTTATTCTCTTGATTGATCTTGTATTCTTCTGCTTCTTTTATAGCTAAAGAAATAAAGTTGTTAAAGCAACCTAACGACTATTTTCAAATCAAATCTTTTTTCACATATTCTTTTCCAATTAAGTAGTTGTTGGAACTCGTAGCCAAGGAATTACCCACTGAAAAAGGCCTTTCTCCAGATAACTCTTCTATGCAACAAGTAAAACACAATTTTTTGGAGATAATGTTAACTACTCTCGAGTCCCATGATTTCTGAGCTTGAGTTGTCATCCATCAGTTTCAGAGGCAGGTTAGCACGCTTCTGATTCTGAAATATGCAAAAGATATCTTTAGGGCAAGACTCTCTCACAAGAACTTGATATGAACCGAACCATAACTTCTTCAGTGCTAGAACTTGTTCCATCAAGTAAATTGGATTCTGTACACATGAACTAACTAGTTAGAAATCCTAATTTTTCTTCAAATACTTTGTTATCATCAAAACCTTAGAGGATACATGGTATAAACTAAATTTTTCTCAACAATCTCCCTAACTTTGATGATGACAACCTTAAATATTTTAAAACAATCAGTTGCAGATTAATTACTCAACAACTTTTAGGGTCTGAGGTTTGTAAGCTCCCCCTGTGTCAAACAGTCTTAGAGGTGAGGTTTGTAGGCCCCCCCTAAGTTCTATATGTAAATTCTAAGAGGTGAGGTTTGTAAGCTCCCCTATATAGAATAATCATATCCACTCCAAGATTAATCTTGTAGAATATTTAATCCTTTCGCCCCCTTTGTCATCAACAAAAAGATAACAGTACAGAAAAACAGACAAGTAGACTCTAGTGATTAATAATAGTTTCTGAACAATTCATTACTAGACACCAGTCAGGAACAAGTTTTTCTATCAACCCCGCTTGTTGTACATGAGCAACAACACCTTGTTGAACAAGAATCATAGAAAGGATCTTACCAAAAGGAATGAGAAAATATAATTACTCACGAGATTTTAAGATCTCTTCTTTAGATAGTTGAACATGGTTTGAGGCAAGTTGATTTTCATCATTGAGACTAGGAACAAAATGAAATGTTTATCCTTAAGAGAAAGCCATCCTAATCCCCTTTTTCTAGGCCTTAGATTGGTCCTCATAATTTGGTACCATACTTTTCCATAGGAGTAAGAGTAGAAGGACTTGCAGCAGGGCCTTCACTATTATAGATGTTGTTAGTGAGATTCACAAACCTATTGTCATGTTTGTATTCTTCAACAGTAACTCCATCCTCTTCATAATTTATTGCTTGAGAAATAAGTTTAGAGTTGATCACAACAGGAAAACTGTAGACAATAGATAGAATCTGACAAACATCTAACTCACTTTGATGAACATGAGTATTTGCCCAAAATTCTTTCATAAGATCTGGATAGATTGGTCCATTAGGCATTGTAAAATATCCATCCCATTTCTGAAAATGAATATCCGAGACTATTCAAAAAGGGTTAACAACCGTCAATTCATTTAGATCAACAATATATTCCTTCAAAATATCTAGATCATAAATTTCTCCTCTACTGGTCTTTAAAGACATATTGAAAGAGAGATAAATTCAAGTAGAAAACAATGATTTGCAATACTATCTTATATAGAAGATAATACATAAAAATTTGGTAAATCTTTAGATACAGTCACATAACACATATGATGTTAATTTATGATAAATAAGAAAGTATGTATTAAATGTTTGGACGATAATGAATCTGATTAAAAATGAATCAGAATCTTTGTCAGCGTATTCCTTTTAAGAACCAAATTTCAAGACAATTTTTGAAAACAGGCAAGAGTGGTAGACATGTCCCGCAGTCTTGAGAGCAACTATTTTTGAAAAAACACAACAATCAAGGCTGATTACTTAAGATACTTTTGCTTATAAAAGCAATTATATATTTTGAATTTGCCTTGTTGAATGTATTTAACAAATTCATTAGAAAAAGAGTTTCTGAGACTACTTTCCACCATCAAATCAATATTTTACAAAACTTGTTCTTTAATAACTCAATTATCAAAGGAAATATAAGACAAAGATTCTTATTTTATTAGAACTCAACATTAGTCCAAATATTAATCTAAATGTTATTTATAGGCGGGATCTAATTAATTAGAAGTTGTCATAACTGATTAGAGATTTGATGCAACCGATTAGCTGATGACTGATGAAAACGGCTGCATACTTTTGAAAATCTAATGGTGTAGATTTCACACCCTTTTCAAGAATCTTGCTGAATTTATTTTATATGAGGGGTATTTTCAATTCTTTATATAGAGTTTTGTTTCATAGAATCCTTCTAAATATTTCTTCATAAGTGGAGTCATCTTCCCATATTGGACCTGAAGAGAGAAATTCATCAAATTCTTTGGATAAAAGCTTTAAACATCCATTTTATTTTGACATTTAAAACTTGACGCTGCAAAGCATTTGTACAAAATAATTCTAATTTTTAACCTTTGGTACCAAAATTTTCTAGGTCTTTTTATGTTATTGGATTTAAATTAGCTCATATTATTATAAGAGAATCAAAGAGTTCACTTTAAATAATGAGTTTGGTTAAAACAATATAGAAAACTATGACCATTTCTACAACAATAATTGAATTTTAAAATGGTACGATCAGTTTCATTTTTTTCAAAGTGGATATTTTTAAACGACTTGTAATTATTATTAGGTTGATAATCTTAGTAAGCTTTATAATAAGGTGGTTTCTTAATACATCACTCATGTTTTTTAGACACCATGCGAAATTCCGTTTTTGCCTCCAGTTTTCGGATGTGCACATCCGGACGCACCATTTTTTTTAAAAACGTTGCTTTGTTCCGGATGTGCAAATCCGGAATGACAAGTTACGCGTCTTCCGGATGTGTAAATCAGTACATATTGAGCGTAAACTTGTTCGGATGTGCACATCCGAAAAAATGCCTGAAACTCATTCATTTGAAAAATGCATATTAAGAAGTAATATTTATTTTAAGAAATAATAATAACATGTATTTTAACAGAAGGTTAGAGCAACGAATATGGCAGACATCCTTTGATGATAACTTCAAAATATTCATCAAAACGCATGGTGGCCACTTGTTCTGTATCCAAAAGCTGTCTAGTAGTTCTAACCCATATTTAAACAAAATAACAGTCATCCACCTATGATGTCAAACATGACCTGTAACCATAAGTTATATATCCAAAAAAGGCATTGTGAATATCCGAACTCCCAAATCTATCCTCGAAGATTGTAGGACAAATCAAGATCAACATTAAAATATTACTTCTTTGACATTATCCAAGATAAATAGCAGCAGAGTCGACACAAAGTTGGTGGTACTCCTATTACCACTTGCAGAACCAGAATCAGAATTTTCGACTTCACTTATGTAGTATCGAGCGCGGAAAGCTAGCAAGTTTTCCCCAATTTTAGCCACTATGATAACAACTAAAAAGTTAAAGTTAGCTATGTTATACCTTCCGAATTGCATCCATCTCATAAAGCAAAACCTGACTGAACTGACCCTGACTTACTCTGTCTCTGATAAGCAGAAATTAACAATGCAAAATAAATCATATATAAAATTAAAATAAGTTATAATATATACATATACATAAATATACATCAACATGTATCATTTAGGCACCACGCTTGATACTACATAAGTGAAGTTGAAAATTCTGATTCTGGTTCTGCAAGTGGTAATAGGAGTACCACCAACTTTGTGTCGACTCTGCTGCCATTTATCTTGGATAGCGTCAAAGAAGTAATATTTTACTGTTGATCTTTATTTGTCCTACAATCTTCGAACTTGTAAAATATAATCCTTTTAGAATTTAATTATAGTAGTAATAATGAAATAATCTTCTTATTCAATATTCATTAATGTGACGATATATTAACATCTACGACCAACCAACAAAACTAATTTTCGGTGCTCTGTCTTTTATGTGATGATATATTCAATATCCTTTTAGTGTTTTTTTATGCATACAAACACTTTTCTTGTATCGTGTAAGTTACTAACTACTCCCATTCTTAACCTTTATTCTCCAAAAAGCTCAGTCTTTTCGGTGCTCTGCGCCCTTACAGGTAAATAATAATGAATTTTTTTATGCATACAAACTTTTTTTTTATTCATCAACGTTTCACTCTGTAATGCATGTTTACTTCATTGACTGAAGATTAATGGCTACACCGAAACAACACATTAAAGAGATACGAAGAACAAAGTTTTCTATTAGCGGGAAACTTAATCCCTTGACTCAAGATCTTCATCATGCTGTCAAGACTTTCTCCCTCCCCTCATTCGAATGTATATTAAGTTGCGACGATATATTAACATATGCGACCAACCAACAAAACTGATTTTTTATAAAAAAATAAAGTTCTGCTATTTTTCTGGATCTGCAGATCAGGAATTTTTCCTGATGTGCACATCTGAACAAATTAATGTTTTTTAAAAAAACGGTGCGTCTGGATGTGCACATCCGAAATCAGGGGGCAAAAATGAAAATTCGCGTGGTGCCTAAGAAACATGGGTGGTGTATTAAGAAATGCTCTATAATAATTGTCTATTTGATTAGATAGGATCATGTCTAGATTATATCTACCTATGGTAACTTACTAATAGTTTCATACAAATCTTCAATTTTGATTCTCAGATTATCACAATTCTCACAATTTGTATTCATGTTATGATAATAGATAGAATTAGCATTTAAGGAATTATTAAGTTGATATATTTCCTTGATAAGTTTTTCGTTTTATTTTTAAAAAGGTCACATAATTTTTAGAAATGGTGACAATCGTTTTCAACCTATCTGTTCTGGACTGGGCGGACACTTGACCCACAGTAGAGCATGACCCAAACCATTCCAGCTTTTGGCAAGGTCCAATGACTGGATTCAGCCAATCTAGTCATTGGGCACAATATAGCCGTTGGACACAATATAGCCGTTGGGACATCCACCTCACGTGCTTGACAGTTCACGTGACCAACTGTCCCTCCAGAGTTCACGGGGACAGTTGGACCAGGTCAAAAGATAACGCGCTAGACCTTCCACCTGACAGTCTCCCATTGGTCGACTAGATATTTCGGCCACATGGGAGACCTTGGCCCCGCACTGGGGGTTATCTCTATAAGTACCCTCTCACTTGAGAGGGTCAGGTTTGATCAATATTCAATATTCTAACTCATACCTAAACGCTTTGTACTTGCTTTCTCTCTACACCCCTCCTCTCCTACAACCATCATCGCTGCCCTACACGGAAGGCCACGAAAATCCATTTTGATCATACCAGATCAGTGGCACCGTCTGTGGGAAACATCGCTTCCCCGTCTTTTTGAACCAAGATCCCTCATCTTTTCACCCAAAATACCAAAGCTTACTCTCTAAAATTCCCTTGATCATCATGGCCTCCAATAGAAACGATGATGCCTATCAAAATCCTACTGTCGTCGTTACGTTGGATAACGTCGACCACCACAACCCCGGAGCTGCGATCCAGGAGACCGACCCTCGGGATAGAAGGACTGCATCTTCTTCTTCCGACGATGTCAAACCATGCACGCGGACTTCCGGTCACGTCTTTGAGCCTATACTTGTCCCTCAAAATGCTGACCCCGACACTGCCTCCCTCATTGCCTCTCTCAACAAGTCCAACTACCTGATCTTCCAACAGGGCGAGAAGATCAACACGCTGAAGCATGCCCTTCAGGAGCGACTTCCTTTGCAAAAGCCTGCAGTCCATCTCCACGCCCTCAGTCTCCCCCTCAAAAACATCGGAGAGGCAGATCTAGGAGTATTTCTCCCGTCAGGGGACGGTCGAAGTCGGAAGAACCTGAGCAAGAGGTCACTAGGAGACGGCACCGTACTCCTCCGCGGAGATCCGGACGTTCTCCTGCCCCAAAGAGACCAAGCCCTCCCAAAAGCATCGTGAACATCGTTGTCAACACAAACATTCTCCTCGACGTATCAAAAGTCGCAGGCGCAACCACTCCCCATGCAGGTCATCGAGCACAAGTAGCGATGACGACGTCTATGGACCCCTGTCTCAGGACATCATTGACACCCGTATTCCTCGCGGGCTGGGGAAGCCTCCTCCTATAGCTCTCTATGATGGCACCACAGATCCTGGCAACCACATAGAAAACATTGAAGTCATGCTCCATTACCACAACGTGAGTGAAGCCATTAAGTGCAGGCTGTTCCCCATCACCCTCGAGAAGGGAGCCATGACCTAGTATAAGAGTCTTCCCCGGGGTTCAGTCACCTCGTGGAAGGACCTAAAGAACTAGTTCTCCCTACACTTCACTGCTTCCAGACGACATCCCAAGTCGGAAGCCACTCTCGAAGACATCATTCAGGGCAAGAACGAGCCCCTGCATGCCTACATTGAGAGATTCAACAAGGAAGTTGTAGAGGTCCATACTACGGACCATATGAAGAAATACCTCCTCGAGAAGGGGCTGAGGCTGAAGAGCAAGTTTCGCAAAGCAGTGGGCATCGAGACACCCCGAACCCTGGCTGAACTCATCTGTAAAGCCCAAGCTTATATACAAGATGAGGAGACAGAGGCCGCGTACAAGGGCCGAGATTCAAGGGATCAGGATAATTCCAGGGCAACAAGAAAGGACGACTCAGAGGCTCCCCGGCGTGACAAGAAGAGACGACGAGATGACCGTCCTTGTAAACATAAGAGACCTGCTGGTCGCATCACAGAGTACACCCTACTGATAGCTCCCCGCAAGCGTATTCTCTCTGAATGCATTAACGCAGAGTTTAATCAAGGGGGTGTCCGTTTCCCCAAGCCAACTACGTCAAAGGGTAACACAGACAAGAGAAAATACTGCCGCTTCCACCGCAGTCACGGCCACTTGACCAAAGATTGCGTCCATCTGAAGGATGCTATTTAGATCCTCTTCAAGGAGGGCCACCTGAAACAGTATATGAAGAAGGGGGAAGCTTCCCGGCGAGAGATCTCTGAGTCTAAGAAGGAAACGAAAGCTTTGTCATCCAGTCATCCCCCTCAAGTTGCCATGTCTATCACGTGGCCAGAGGACTTCTTTGTGCCTGACTACCTCGAAGATCCTCCCCAGATCACCGTACACAGCTCTTGGGAGACCTTCCCCACGGTGATGGTTATATCCTGTGGAGGGTACAATGAGCTCACTATAGGGTCGGTCAAATGGAAATTTGACCAGCTGATTAACTGCAGCCCCGACCGACTGTCCACGCTCGAGAAGGTCCGAGGGCGTTCTTAACCTATCATACTTTATCGGGAAGAGCTGCCTAGGGGATCCACGAACTCACACATTCCTCTGCTCATCAGGGCAAGGCTGGCTAGAACTGATGTCCGACGGATCCTGGTCGACCAGGGCAGTTCGGTGGACATCATGTACACCAATTTGTTTAGCTCCTTGAAGCTCGACCAGAAGAATCTGTCACCGTACGTAGGATCAGACCTGCAAGGATTCAACGGGCTACCGCCAGACCTTGGGGGTACGTGGAGCTCCCAGTCACATTCGGGGAGGAGGAGGCCTCCAAGTCAATTAAAACACAATTTTTGGTCATCGACTGTCCAACGTTGTACCAGTGCATCCTGGGGAGATCAATCCTCGCGGAACTGATCTTCGTCCCTTCAACAATTCATCTCAAGATGAAATACTACACGGAGAAGGGCCACGTTGCGACTTTGCATGGAGATATTGAGGCTGCGAGGAGATCCTTTGAAGCAGCTACCAGAGGGAAATGCTCGATTGGCATACCACCTATGGCCGCTAAGCGGGAAAGGGACGAAGACCTCCCTAGCGAGGAAAGCTAGCCCAACAAAAAGCCAGCTCTCTCAGTGCATATAATCGACCTTGACAGCCGGATCTCTGAAGAAGGCAAGGAAGATAGTAGTGTAGACACTCCTGTAGTGACAGGCAGCTCCCCTACATCTTCCATCATGCGCCCTATACCAGACGGGGAATTCGAAGTGATCACCTTCGGAGACAACCCGAACAGAGGAGTCAAGATAGGCACAGGGCTGCCCGAAGAGGTAAAGAAGCGGCTAAAGACATGCCTGAGAGACAATGCAGACTTATTTTCTTGGAGCGCTGCGGACATGCTCGGCTTTGACCCTGAGACTGCCTGCCATTAACTCACCATCGACCCAGCAACTTGAGCGGTAGCGCAGCGCAGACCCAAACAGTCTGACGAAAAGGCACATGTTGCCGAAAAACTTGTAAAAGACCTCTTAGAGGAGAAATTTATCTCGGAGGCCAGGTATACAACCTGGCTGTCGAATAGTGTACTAGTAAAAAAACATAATGGAAAGTGGAGGATGTGCATTGATTACACTGATCTCAACTGGGCTTGCCCGAAAGACGATTATCCTCTGCCTAGCATAGATAAGCTGGTAGATAATTCTGCAAGATTAAAACTCTTGTCCTTCATGGACTCCTACTCAGGGTACAACCAAATTCCCATGCCAAAAAAGGACAAGAGATATACCGCGTTCATGACCTTGTTGGGGAACTATTACTACAATGTAACGCCCTTCGGTCTGAAGAACGCTGGGGCCATGTACCAGCGCATGATGAACAAAGTCTTCCGATCAGAAATCGGAAACATGCTCGAAGTATATATGGACGACATGATTGTGAAGTCCCAAGAGGAATCCGATCACACGATCCACTTGCAAAAGATCTTCGACCAAGCGAGAAAATGAAAAATGCGGTATAACCCTGAAAAGTGTACCTTTGGCGTGTGGGCAGGGAAATTCCTCGGTGTAATACCCTAATTTTTACCCCTAAGATCCCACATGTCCTTTTTAATCTCATACCACAAACAAGATCACAAGCTTTAGTTCTCTTGCCCTCCTCTGAAGGTTTGTTTTTGAGTGAGATCGCCAAGCATATTTGTTCTCTTGTTTGTTTGATGTTTATTTTTGTTTATGTTTACTAACCATATATCAAAATCAAAAAATATGTTTGCTTTTCTTTTACTAACTTTTTCAGGAAGAATTTGGACCAAGGATATCAAAATCAGTTCCTCAGCTCGAATGAATTTCATCTGAACAAAGTCAAAGTTGATCTACAAGTAATTCAAAAATCATCTGATCAAGAGTTTCCAAGATTTAATTGATTATTATTTAAGAGACTCCAAGGTTCATGTGTTTATTTCCATGCCTTCTTTAACAAGCAAAAGAATCAAGCCGAACCACAACAGTGCACTCAAAAAGGGCATTTTTTCAAAATTTACACTGAGTAACCGGTTACCTCAATTAGAGTAACCGGTTACCCTCGTGAAAACTTGAAAAATGGCAGCAAATTCAAATTCAGCAATTGGCACAAATTTTCATCATTTTGATCACATGTGGAATGTTCTATATCACCTCATTTTAATTCCCCTATATCATCATAATTAATTCCCACCATGTACCTCCACTAATCACCACTCTTTTGATAATTTCCCTCCAAAATTCAAATTCCAAGCCTAATTTTCATTTCCAAACCAAGTTTCAATCCACCAAATTTTCCAATCCTAAACTCTATAAATAGAGACCTCATTTCATTCATTTCACATGCATTTGAGAGCCAACAAACCTCTTGTAAATTCTCCTTCCAACCACAAAATTCACTCAAAGCTCACTTTTCTTCTCTTGAAAGTTAACAAGAATTCACATTGAATCTTGTTCAACTTTGAGCTAAACCTTCATCCAAGCTTGTTTTCTACATCAATTCTCATAGATCAAGGCTTTGGTGTTTGGATCTTGAAGTAATTTGAAGGAGTTTTCAGATTTGAAGTGGTAATTCATCTCTCACCATTGTTGAAGCTTCAATTTCATCTTCCATAATGTAGATATTTAGAGATCTTTGTTACTTGATCTTTTGGATCTTGTAATTGTGTTTAATTTCTGGTTTTCACTGTTGTTTTACTTAAAATTTCGTGCAATTTCAGTTCCATGATCACAAGGTGTTTGTAAAAAGTTTTGAAAGATGACGTTGCTGAATTTTGCACTGTTTTTTGGCTCTGCGTGCAGAGTAACCAGTTACCCTATATAGAGTAACCGGTTACTCTAAGTCAAAATGCAATTCTTGGCTTGTTTTTGAGACTGTTTTGGTTTTCCTTCCTCCTTCTTCCCCTTTCTTCTTGTTTTAGCCTTGAAATGCATTGTTGAGATTAATTTCTCTTCAATTTCAATGGACTTTGGATATGGTTAAAGTAATTAAACATTCATTAGTTCAAATCTATCTTTAAATGAATTATTGAATTCATTTGAGGTGCTTTGAATTAGTGATCTGTTTTCACACTTAAACCTATCAATTAAAGGTGATTGAACTTGAAGATGAAAGGTTCTTGAAATTGTAATTCAATTTAGCTTTCTCTTCATCTATTTCTTTTTATTTTGATCGATGAAAGTCATATGGATCTTAGAATTTCTTTGTTGAATTCTTGATCAAGACTAGATCGCTACCTATTTTCTTTTCGTGCGGTATTGCTTTCGGATGACGATTTACATATTGTTCATCTAGCATGCATTAACACAAAGATCACTATTGACCGGCCTCAAGTAGGGTGATTTCTTTATAAGTCACTTGACGATTGCTTAACATAGTGCTACATTTGTCCCTTCCTCTAAATCGGAACTTGATCTTTCTTGGCCCAAACCTTTTGATTGTGTAAGCCCAAGGATGGTTAATCTTTTGTATTAGGCTCATAATATTTGAAGCTTGTTACGTAGAGGCTTTGATTCTATCAATCTTCTAACAAGTCTTCTTTAACCTTGACCTAAGTGCATTGTTTAATCATTATAGTTCAAGACGCGAAGCGGAATAATCGGTGTTACTATTTTTAAAGGCATATGGCCCTATGTGTGAGATAGGTCCTATACCCGGACCAAAGTGTACTTTGAGATAGGAGGATGGTATAGTCAAGGGAGCTTTGAGGGAGTCGAATCCCTAAAAAGCAAAACTTGAATATCTATCCACTCGGTGGTTGCCTCATTGGAATTACTGATGCCGACCGAGCGATCGTTGAAGACATTACTTTTTCCATAGAAGCCTATAACACTGAGGACCGTAGTAACCCTTAACCCATCTTAGCCTTTTTAGGATCGTGGCACGGAAGCTATGAGGATGCAAATCCGATTTAGCTATTACGCGATGCCACACTCAGGTTAGATTCTCTTGAGGGTAACTACCAACCTCCGAGTAATCGGTGCGCTGGTGTGTCTGATAGTGGATTGTAGACCCTGGGCACTCTGTGTTAGAACCGCTGTTTTCTGCAGGTACAATAAAGACAAAACCTTAGTACACACCTTTGTGGGATTGGTTCTTACCCTTAGCTTCATGCTCGTGACTTGGAACCTTGAACCCGTGTGCCTTGTGTGATCTTGTTTGTGGTTGTTGAATACATGCATTCATTACATTCGTGGGCATTTTTTTCCTCAGTTTTCAAGGAACTTAGAGATTCTTTTTGTAAATATTGCAAATTTTTTAGAATCATGGATATTGAAAGAAGTAACACTAAGAAGTACACTTTCATGAGTTTTGACCTACAAGAGTTGAGAAAGATTGGATCTTTGGTATCTAGTCCTGTGGATTTCAAAGGATGTTTGGGAAAATCTTTTTTATTCTGAGGACTAATGTTGAAGAAGGGATTCTTAATACCTTGGTCCAGTTCTACGATCTGTTGCATTGTTGATTTACTTTCCCATATTATCAACTATTGCCAACCTTAGAGGAGTATGCCTATCTTATGGGTGTGCCAGTCTTTATTGAGTTCTTGAGTGACGTGTCATGAAGAGATCAAGGGAGCCAGAGGATTTATTTTCCTCTAGAACTTCATCATCTGCTCATCTTCCTACTTCCGGTTCTTGGAAGGGTATTGTGGATTGACTCGTAAAAGAGAAAGACACCATGAAGATCAGCTATGTAAGATAAATCAAGAGGCTTCGCAAGAAGTATCATCTCAGAGTTGGGTCATTTTTAGACACGATTCCTTAGAACTAGCTTTCATTTTCTCTTGTGTTGTAAGATTAATGAAACTGTACTTCAAAGCTGTAACTCTTTCAATATTAATGAAATGAGATTTTTGGTATATCCAGTGTGTTGTCTTATTGTAATGTTTACAAACTACTTTATAGTTCCTTGAAAAACTTGCATTTGCATTTGCATATCAAGCATCATTCTGCATTGGATCTTGCCTTTCCCAGGCGTCTTATTTGCTTCCTTTTCTTGATCTTCGTTCAGACAATCTGTATCACCGGTATAATACTCGGGCTAATCAGAGAAAGAAGATGAATTAACTAATTTCCTGGCATTCATACAAAATTCAAAGTAGTTACTTGAAAAGCAATGGAGAGAACAGAGAATGTTGGTCATATGCCAGGCTTTACAGTGACGACCAATCCGATGTACGATTTTCCTCCGGACAAAAATGCTCAACAAGTGGATGTTCCTATTTAATCTCGACCTGTGTAAAATATCCTGGCTGTTCAAGATGATTCCCAGTTGTTGCTGTATATGTCAAATCCTCATAATGTCCACCCTGTGACAAAAGTTATTGATCCTAGAGTTGTGGAAATTGAGGAAAGGTTTCGTGATCTCAAAGAATAATTGAAGATGATGAAAGAACTCAATGTATCTGGTCTTAGGGCTCATGAATTGAGTCTGGTTTCATACGTGGTTATTCCCCCAAAGTTCAAAATGCCTGTCTTTGAAATATACAAGGGTGTTAGCTGTCCAAGGTACCATTTGACGATGATCTGTCAAAAGATGGCCGCTTATATCGACAACGATAAGTTGATGATTCATTGCTTTTAAGAAAGTTTATCTGGGGCATCCTTGATGTGGTATATGAGACTAGAAAGTGACCATATTCAGTCTTGGGAAGACCTAGCTGACGCTTTTGTGAAACAGTACAAGTACAATGTTGACATGGCGCCAGACTGGGATCAACTCCGGGTCACGTCCCAGAAAGACGAAGAAACCTTTAAGGGGTATGCGCAAAGATGGCGCGAGATTGCTGCTTAAGTCAGTCCTCCGCTGGAAGAGAAGGAGTTAACCAAGATCTTTTTGGAAACTCTCAGTCCTTTCTATTATGAGAATATGATTGCTAGTGCACCTAGTGACTTCGCTGAGATGGTGAACATGGGAATGAGACTAGAAGAGGGCGTCCGTGAGGGACGGTTGACCTTAGAAGAAGGTTCTGCTGGACTTTCTAAGAAGAAAGAGGATGAAGCCAATGTCGTTTCTCAAAAAAAGCATAGGAGATCTCACAGAACCAATCAACGTCATCAGCAAGCGGCGTCTGTAACACCCCATTTTAATTTATTTAATCGTCGTGTGGTATTTCTTTTGTTTGGCCTTGTTTAAGGGGTGTGTAGTTGAGCTGGTAAGCGTGATGTCCTTAACGGAATACGATAATAGAGATGTCGGTATAATAAAATGGGGACATATTTGGTAGTAGTAGAAGGAGGTATATTATTATTTTTATTATTATGTCCAATATTATTATCATTATTAGTATTATTATTATTACTGCTAATATTATTATTATTAAAGAAAATCAGATTTTTATATAATATTAGAGTAGTAGTAGTAAAGAGAGGGGAGAAAGAAGAGAGAAAAAGAAAAAGAAAGATGAAGTAGAGAGAAGGAGGAGAAAAGAGAAGAGAAAAAGAAGAAAAAGCTTGGAATCATCAATCTTCACAAGAACTTGAGGTAAGGGTGGAATTGTTGATCATTATGGGTTTAGATAGTGGTGTCAATGAGTAGTATAACATGCTATGAGGATTGGGTGGGATTTCCATAACTTTGAATGTTAGGGTTTTGTGTAAAAATTATGTATTGATGTTGGAAATCATGTTTTATGAAGTTTGTTGGATAACACATGATAGAACCATGGTAATATACCCCTATTGGTTGTTTGGGTATGGTTATGAGGGTGAATTAGTGATTGGGAAGTTGCTGTCAAAAAGGGGTATTTTTCTGCATAACGCAGAGCGCGCTTAGCGCGGTCTGGAGAAAACTCGCCCCTTCCAGGCAGTGAGTAGCGCTCTTAGTGAGGATGGGGCCCGCTTAGCGCGACCTGGAACAAAAAGAAAAAAATATTATTTATAATGTGGATTTTTGTCGATTATGGGAATTAATCGAAATTACGTGAATTATGTAAAATGGAATTTGGGGTGGACTAATTAGATAATTAACTAATTAGGCCCACGAGAAGTATGTGCCTTAATTTGTGTATTATGATGAATTGATTTGATAGTTGTGGTAATACTAGTGAGTATTACGGTGAGTATGTATCTCACGTGTGATCCTGAGGATCGTGAAGATGTATAATTGTTATTATACATGTGTTTTGTGTGTAATCTGTGTCATGCATTTCATGATGTGTCTGGTGGAGACAACTAGGTGGGAGTTCATGATGGGTGCCTAGTATTGTCTGGACTCCAATGTCAAGTTGTATGGAGATAAATCATTTCTCAGTGGGAGTGTATGTGATTTATCCGGATTCCATTGAGAATCGGGTTCGATTGAACGAACCAAGGTGTGTGGTGTTAGGAGATAAATCATTGCTCGGTGGGAGTGTATGTGATTTATCCGGATTCTAGTGGGAATCGGGTTCGATTGAATGAACCATAGTGGGTGGCACTATAGTGCGGTTTTTGTGGTTTCGAATCACTATCGCTTTGGTGCTACAGTTCGATTAATTTTTTATCCTATTGAGCTGATTAAGGAAGGGAAATAGATGTCTCCAATTAACCCTGCTTGCAAACTGAGTTTAAACAGTCAAAACTGTTGGTTTATAGATGCTATCAAAAGGGGGGTCTCTCTCTGGGTTATTTGTTTTAAGAACGCAAGTGTCGGCATCGTTTAGGGAACTTTTGGTTAGGATACTGCACCAGATTGATTGAGGTATGAGGGTACCGAATTTGGAGTATTATATTAGTATGCTCGCTAAGATTCTGCAATCTTATGCCTATGTATTCCCTTTTAATGACACAGGGAAATCAGAGCGATCGTAGTTCTTCCTATTCTAAGGGAGGAAAAAGGTGTTTTGGTGTCTTGTTCAAAGCCCAAGATTGAAGCTAAAAGGGTGGTTTGTATCTTGTTCAAAGCCCAAGATATGAAGCTAAAAGGGTCCTGACTGAGAGGGAATTTATCATCTCTAAAGAGGAGTCATTGATGTTTGTATGCTGTGAGCAAGGCATGTTTTGATGCTAAAAGGTTGATTGACTCAACCGGGGACATCCTTATACAAAGCCTAAGAGGAGGCTGAAAGTTTGAATCTTCCGGGAAAAAATGTTCTTTCTGTCTTGTACAAAGCCCAAGATTGAAGCTAAAAGGGTTCAATCAACAACAGAGTGTTTTTGTGTCTCGTACGAAGCCCGAGATGGAGGCTAAAAGGATTTGACTCAACAAGAGAGTCTTTTATACTCAACAAGAGAGTGTTTTTATATGTGTCTTGTACGAAGCCCAAGACGGAGGCTAAAGGGTGACTCAACAAAAGAATCTTTTATACTCAACAAGAGAGCGTGTCTTGTACAAAGCCCAAGACGGAGGCTAAAGGGTGACTCAACAAGAGAATCTTTTATACTCAACAAGAGAGTGTGTCTTGTACAAAGTCCAAGACGGAGGCTAAAGGGTGACTCAATAAGAGAATCTTTTATACTCAACAAGAGAGTGTGTCTTGTACAAAGCCCAAGACGGAGGCTAAAGGGGAGGTAAACTCAACAAGAAAGCCTGAAAAGGTTAGCTCCGTTTGAGGAGAATCATTGTACAAAGCCCAAGAGAAGGCTATCTTGCTGCTGAGGATTGTTGAAATCCTTAGGCAGGTTCAAATAGAGCGCTTTTCTGAGAGAGGCTGGGTTTCTTCCTATGTTTAGAAGGGAACTTGAGAATGTCTTTGAGACTCAAGGGGACTAGACTGTCTAAGTCTAGAGTTTTATCTTCTGTATTATGTCCAAGAGGTACGTTTACGGGAGAAGGATCTAGACTCCTTTGAAATACTGCTCTATTAAGATGACTAATTTCTGTTCCTATACCTGTAGGAGGTCGCCGGGACAATTTGTACAAAGCCCAAGAGAAGGCGGGAAAAACTTTTAAGAAGCCGAAGGGATAATTTGTACGAAGCCCAAGAGGAGGCTATCTTCGCTGAGGAAGAATCATTATACGAAGCCCAAGAGGAGGCTGTGAAAAATTCTAAGAAACCGAAGGGTCCTTACACAAAGCCCAAGAGGAGGCGGGGATGCTTTTAAGAAACCCGTGGGTCCCAAGCCGGGAAAGCTCAAGAAATGCTATTCACAGAGAATAAATCATTTAGTGAGAGCTCCGGGTTTGAGGAACTCAAGAGATGACATTCACCGAGAATAGATCAACTCTGGGGAGTAGAATTCCTTTTGACAATTTCTAGGGTTACAATCTTAGAAAAGGTTCACCGAGAATACTGCCTTTCTCTTTGTTCCATATTGTTTAACCCCAAGAGGACTGAAGACTGTGTCTGGAATCCTATGGGGATCTAATTTTGTTTGTATTTAAGAGTGACCAACGAGGCTTTACCTAGTGCTAGACGTAGTTGCCGGGGAAAATCTAAATAACTATACTAGTATTATACAGTGGATATGTGACAAGCATATAAAAGGATGTGAAGGAAGACTTACAGTGAAACATCCCCACAATACAGTTATATACATATGAAAGCGGTTAAATGAAAGCGGATAAACACTTACTCGGTTGTAGAGCTTTTATGCTATTTTGTTAGTTGTTCAACAAAGAAAGTTTGAAAACAACAGTATATTTGGATTCAAAATCAAAGGAGAAAGTATTTTGAAAGGGTTGTTGGGGCTTACAGCTCAAAGAGAGGCCCAAATTTTAACAGTGATTGCACTGTTGTTTAGAATTTGTACAGGGACTTATACAAGTGACTGAGGCCCAAGAAAGGTTTTTTATACAAAGGGATGGGTCTTACACTCTATTAGAGGCCCAAAAGTGTTTGAAAATGAATAAAGATGGGTCTTATAACTCAAGGAGAAGCCCATGGGTTTTTGTTTAAAAGGCGACGATCGCGCCAAACTTTTTGACGGTATCGGGACTTATACAATACACTGAGGCCCAAGAAAGGTTTATTCACAGAGGGGTGGGACTTACACTCTCTCAAGAGGCCCAAATAGTTTTGAAAAAAGTTTGTTAGGGTGAAAATCAACAAAACCCTAATTTCACCATTTTTTAAAGTAATTATTTAGAAAATTAATTAAAATGATAAAAACACCAAATAAGTTCTAATAAATAACTCATGATTTTTGGTTAAGGTTGGAAAAATTATGTCTTAATCACAAGATGAATTAAAGCTCATTTGGTTTTGATTTTTCAAGGTGAATATTCATTTAAAAATGTTTAAAAAACAATAAAAATGAATTTATTCACAAAAATATTAACTATATTACATAATTTATACAAATCTGATTTTTTGGTGGAATAAAATATTTTAACATTTTTGTGATTTTTTGAAAAAAGAAACAATAAAAAATAATTAAAATTGAGTGAGTTATTAATTTTTCAAATCATTAAAAATAATATGAAAAATAACAAAAAATTGGAAAAAGTGGTAAAAAGAGGATCTGGGACGAGGGGGATTCGAACTCCAGACCTCTTGTGTGCAGTGCGCGCCTCCTACCACTGGGGTGGTGATACATCCGTGTATTGGAACACAACCACAAATATACAAGGCTTGCCTTGTTTTTGACCTGGTCCAAGGCAAGGTAAGACAAGATTTTGGTCAGAAACGTGAAGGCCATAACTTTCTCATTTCTCCATGGATTGGGACAAAATTTATATGCATCTGGCCTAGAATTTCACAAGGAATCCAATGGTGGTGGTAGTTTTTTTCCAGATCATGCTCCTATTGAAAAACCCGATAGTGGTTTTGAAATAGGCCATGATTTGCATTTTCTGTGCTATCTCTTATTACAAGCATGAATTACATGATGAATTGGTTCAAACACAACATATATAACATGTATGTGATGTGTATGATTAGTGGACTTCAAAGCAATGCATATTTCAAAGAGTTCAAGTTGTGATGCTTACCTCTTTTTGGAATTTTTGTGCAATATGCCAAGTACTTTGTCCCAGAAATGATTTGATGCTTTGGACACCCTCAAATGATCTCTTAGAAGCTTTTAGGATGGTTGGAATCAGCTGGAAACCTCTGGAGCAAGTTTGAACTCTTTCTTGCAAAAGGGGCAAAAGTGGCCAAAATAGCAACTCTCTCAAATGGTGTTCCAGATATGGGGAACCATTTGGGACAGTTCAAGGATAATATTTGGAGTGTGTTTGAGGTTTTATCTGGTTTGGAAAGTGGCTAGATCAAGACGTGGCTTGAAAAATGCACAAAAGTCCTATTTTTGAGGTTTTGAGAGGTGACTTTGAGATTTTGGTATTACAGGTCACTTGTGTGAGTTTGGACAGCTTAGATATGACATATTGGATGTGTTTGGATCATGAGCTGTGGTGGAAATGCTCCCTAACTCAAAAACTCAGAGTTACCTTGCTAAAGAAGGTATTTTTGCCCAGAGAAAGTGATTTTGAGGAAAGCATCTGTTTGATGGTTTTGGTGTACTCAAACTGAGCACAAATGAGCTCTATTTATATTAGAGTAAGTTTGTTTTAGGATCAATAGTGAATGGCAACTGCAGCAGAGGTTTGGCCAATGTTGATCAATGAGAATCCAAGTCTCCTCTAGCCATTGACTAAAGGTTAGAGCACAAAGTTGTGGTTCCCTAGTTGTTGGATCATCCTTGACTGATTTCAGTTGGAAAATGCTCAGTCCATGCCACCTTGGTGCATCCATTAAATGCTCCAAAACAAAATTGGAGTCTTGTCCCTCTTTTAGGCATTTCTAGGTTTGACATGCTACTTTTGGTTCTAAGGACTTGGGAGGCTGATGGATCAGTGTTTGTCCCTCCTTGGTCTCCCCTTGAGGTGTTAAGATGGATATAGTTGCTTGCCCTTTTCAAAATTTGAGCAAATCGAGCAAAATACCTCAATCTGCCCTGTTATGACAGTTGCAGCAAGGCATATTGCCACTATCATAACTTCTTGATCAAATTGAGTTTGGTGAAGTTCTTGGTCATTTTGGAAAGCCCTCATATGATACAACATGTGTATGATCATAGTTTGTTTTGATACTCTTGGGATCCAAGTGAAAAATTCCCCCACTTTAGGGGAAAAGTGAAACATATTATGACTTAGTGAAAATTTCACTAAGTGTTGGAAAAAGTGACATTTCATGTTTCCAGCCATTTTGATCCAACCATAACTCAAAATCCATAATGAATTAGAATGAGGTGTAGTTGAAGCTTTTGTAGAGGTCCATGAGAGCTATAAATCCAGCTTTGAATAGGGAAAAATGACCTTGTGGTTTAGGAGATATGATCCTCCAAAGTTGGTACCCTAGCCACTTTGTTCCATAACTTAGAAAATTTCTAAGTTATTTATGGTTACCCCTTTTACAAGTTATCCCTCTTTTCTTGATTTTTCTTGATTAATGATGATTCAAATCACACATTAACATCATTTTAGGGTTAAGGGACCATAATTGATCAAAAAATCAAAAAGTCAAACTTTGACTTTTTGGCACAGTTGACTTTTTATCAGATGAATTCCAAACCGTGCGATCCTCTATGAAATCAAGTCCTTGACCTAAATCAAACCTGATGGATTGATTTCATAGGTGTTATAGGGTGTATTGAATCATGTCCCAAGGTTTGGGAGCAGGCTTGGGTCAAAAGTCAAAGATACAGTTGACTTTTTCCGCGAAACCTTAACTAACGTTCAGATGAAATTGAAGCTTGTTGATCAAGTTTCTTGGATCAATCCATTGTTGAAAATGGCTCAATGTAGTGTATTGGAGAACCTCAAATCATGTCTTGAGGTCTTGGCTCATGTTTTATCCCAAAATTCAACTTAGGGGTGAATTAGGTCAAGAAACCCTAATTCCTGATTTTTGATGTATGCATCCCCTAAGGCTAAATTGACTTGATGATTGGGTCCATGAGGTCCCTTGGAGTATCTTAGGTTATGTTTTGAAGCATTGGTTCATGCCCAGAGGAAAATCTCCATCTGGAGGCCCTGGTCCACCAAAACCCTAATTTGGTGACACTGGTAATCTTGAGGCTTGATTCACTTGGAATGCTGCAACCTTGTGTTTGATTCTTGATGTGGGAGTCCTCTTGATCCTTTGTGGATGTTTGAAATATTTAGATAAGTTGAAGATCATGTCCTTTCTTGATTGATCCTTTGTCTAAAGGCTCTGAGAGGGCTTGAAACCCTAATTCTTGATTGCAGTGAATGCTCACCCATCTTTGGGGAGACTGATGAGTGTGAAAGTTCATCCATATTGTGATGATGGTTTTCACAATGGTGGGAATCTTAGTGGTCAAAATTTGGGGTATGACAGATGCCCCTATTTAATCTTCCTGGCCCCGAAGGTGTGAATGACGAAGGTATTCGGGCATTCGGGGTGACGGAGGATTAAATATCGGAATACCCGAAATTTTGATGGTGGTTATGAATGGCGGCTTGCCCATCCATCTTCTTTAGCTAAGCAATGATGCTCAGAAAAGGTAAAAACTTCCCCTCGATCCTGGTCTTCAGCCAAGGAACTGGTCTCAATTTTTTTTTTTGAAATAAACTCCCCCTCGATCTTGGTTTCCAGCCAAGGAACTGGTCTCAGTTTCTGATATAAACTTCCCCTCGATCCTGGTCTTCAGCCAAGGAACTAGTCTCAGCGTCTGAAATAAACTTCCCCTCGATCCTGGTTTTCTACCATGGAACTAGTCTCAGTTTCTGATACAAACTTCCCCTCGATCCTGGTCTTCAGCCAAGGAACTGGTCTCAGCTTCTGAAATAAACTTCCCCTCGATCCTGGTTTTCTACCAAGGAATTGGTCTCAGTTTCTGATACAAACTTCCCCTCGATCCTGGTCTTCAGGCAAGGAACTGGTCTCAGTTTTTGAAATAAATTTCCCCTCGATCCTGGTTTTCAGCCAAGGAACTGGTCTGAGTTTCTTTTGTCAATAAACTTTCTTGACAAGAGACGCTATTCGTAGCGGTTTTCCATAAAATTCTCGCCGAATTTTCCTGGGGAGATGCCGTTTGATGGAAAAAGCTTTTGATGTCAGACTTGCTGGGGAACCCATTTTCCTGAGCTGTAGTGGTACACAAACTTCTCTGTTTGGAGACACCATTTGTCGACTCTACTGGGGAAAATGAGTCTCTTGAGAGACTGCTTCCTTTTGGGGATATAACATTATACTTTCCTCGAGGTCTTTTCAGAGAAATTCCATATGATGTACCCCAATTTTGAGGTGCCGATGACTTCATTAACATTGACCTTCTGGAGAGAAGAACTAATGTGCTGCTGAGAGTCTTTAGTCGCGAGGCTTTCTCTGGGGATTTTCCTTAATCCGGGAAAGCGAAGACATTAACTTCAATGGCGAAGAGTGACGTTTGTTGAAGGTTTTCTTGCCTTTTCAGAGGTTCAAGTTATCAAAGTGGTCAAGGACCGGCTTCAATCCAAAGATAAACTGGGAGAGAGATTACTTAGATGATTCACTTCCTGACGAGGAACGAACTGACAACTCGATTGATAAGAGGACTTTTATTATTAGGGGATAAGACCGACTAGAGTGATAGTGATGCGATATGAATATGGATGTAAGTCAATGCATGATGTATGTATGTTTATGCTGACAAAACTGACGCAACATACAGACTAGTGAATGAACACGACTGGACACTCGGCCATTGCGGGAGATGAAAAGTATCGCTGGTTCAAAATAGCAATTCTTCCTTGCTTAGGAGAGATACTCCACGCGGGGAAAACTGTTGGTCGGGCTTAGGAGGTAAGAACTCTGCCGGGGGTGTCAGATGGAATATTCGCATCTGGCACCGCTGATCCTTCATTCAGGTGCATTGGCTTAGAAGGAGTACTTTGATTCTGCACTTTGAGGTTCAATTACTTCTGGAGAAGCGATTGATGTTCTTTCGATGTTTAATAGTCAAAAGGAATTGCCATATTTATTTTAAAAGCAGAAAAAGTTTGACAAGTAAATTCATTTTTGTTTTATTTCAAGAATCGTTAATCATGTTAAAAACATCGTTCCGTAAAGCTAAAACAAATTAGAATTGCAAACAAAAGCACAAGGGCTCAAATTTTATTGATAGGATGGAGATCAGCCAACGCGTGATTCCATGGAGTATATACAAAGTTAGAAAATGGTAAGTTATAGGGAAAAGGGCTATGTTGAAACATAACGACCGCTATCCTTCTACCAACTTTGAATTCTGGGTATCCTGAGCTTCTGTCGAAGATGACCTTGATCGAGATTTCTGACGGATGGTGTAACTGCTGCTGAGGGATTTGCCCCTTTTGTTGAATGTAGTTACTTGCCATTATACCTAACTTTTGACTGGATTGTACTTTGAGATTTCTAATCCACTGAGATGGTTTTTGATCATGTCTCTAATTTTTGCCTGGACCGCCCTTTCGGGTTTTCAATCCACCGAGACGTTTTTTTTAATTTAGGCGAAGTATTTCTTGACTACATCAATATTTGTGGGGTAGGCAAATTCCTCTCCATCCATGGTTGCGAGTCTTAAGGCACCGCCTGAGAAAGCTTTCTTGACCACATGGGGGCCGTCATAATTCGGAGTCCATTTGCTCCGAGAATCAGTGAGAAATGATTGTATCTTCTTGAGCACGAGGTCTCCTTTCCTGAAGACGCGAGGTTGGACCTTTTTGTCGAATGCCTTCTTCATCCTTTGTTGATACAACTGACCGTGGCATAGAGCCGTTATTCTCTTTTCTTCGATCAGATTCAGTTCATCGTGTCGACTTTGATACCATTCAGCCTCGGTTTGCTTAGCTTCCATCAATACCCGGATCGATGGGATCTCTACCTCTATGGGGAGCACTACTTCCATGCCATATACTAGAGAAAAAGGGGTTGCCCCTGTTGAAGTGCGGACAGATGTTCGATAATCGTGAAGAGCAAAGGGTAGCATCTTGTGCTAGTCTTTATAGGTTATAACCATCTTTTGAACGATCTTCTTGATGTTCTTGTTAGCCGCTTCTACCGCTCCGTTCATCTTAGGTCGGTAGGGAGATGAATTATGGTGTTCGATCTTGAACTCAGTACACAACTCTTTCATCATCTTATTTTTCAAGTTAGATCCATTATCAATAATGGTCTGGCTCGGAATACCATAACGGCAGATGAAATTGTTTTTGATAAATCGGATTACAACTTGTCGGGCCACATTGGCGTATGACGCTGCTTCGACCCACTTGGTGAAGTAATCAATGGCTACCAGGATGAACCGATGTCCGTTTGAAGCCTTAGGTTCGATTATTCCAATCATGTCGATTCCCCATATGGAAAAAGGACATGGGGAAGAGAGAACTTTGAGATGCATTGGTGGTACATGGATTTTGTCGGAGTATATCTGACACTTGTGACACCTCATCATATACTTGTAGCAGTCAGATTCCATGGTCAACTAGTAGTACCCTGCTCTTAGAATTTTTCTCGCCATTGTGTGTTCGTTGGCATGAGTGCCAAAGGATCCTTCATGAATTTCTTTTATCAGCATGTTTGCTTAGAGTCTGTCTATGCATCGCAGCAAGACCATGTCAAAGTTTCTCTTGTAGAGTGTATCACCACTCAGGAAGAAGTTTCCTGCCAATCTCCTGAGGGTTTTTCTATCTTTTCTGGATGCCCTAGGTGGGCACTCTTGTTTTTGAAGGAAGCATTTGATATCGTGATACCAAGGTTTGTCGTCTATGACTGCTTCCATTGCGAAAATGTAAGTGGGCCGTTCTAGGCGCATTATGTCGATCTTAGGTATGTTGTTCCATTGACCTACACTAATCATGGAAGAGAGAGTGGCTAATGCATCAGCCATGTGATTCTCTTCACGAGGGATATGATGAAACTCGATTCTATTGAAGAATGTTAACAACCTTCTCGCATAGTCTTTGTAAGGAATCAATCCTGATTGGTATGTGTTCCAATCTCCTTTGATCTGATTGATAACCAAGGCTGAGTCACCATATACATCCAAGTTCTTGATCCTTAAGTCGATCCCTTCTTCGAGACCCATGATACAAGGTTCGTATTCGGCCTCGTGGTTTGAACACTTGAATGTCAGTCTGGCAGTGAAAGGAATGTGGGTACCCTAAGGTGTTATGATGATTACCCCAATTCTGTTTCCATAATTGTTGACAGCTCCATTAAAGATTAGTCCCCATTGGGAACCTAGTTCTGGCCCTTCACTGAGTAGCGGTTCATCGCAATCTTTCATTTTCAAATACATGACATCTTCATCCGGGAAGTCAAATCCAACTGATTCCTAATTGTCAATCGGTTGATGAGCCAAATGATCAGCTAAAACACTTCCTTTAACGACTTTTTGCGCGTGGTACTCTGTCATATTCTGATAGCAACATCTGCCAACGGGCAATCCTTCCCGTGAGAGCAGGCTTTTCAAAGACGTACTTGATCAGATCCATTTCTGAGATTAACCAAGTGGTGTGGCAAATCGTGTACTGGCGAAGGCGTTTGGCTGCCCAAGCCAGAGCACAACAAGTTTTCTCAAGCATCGTGTACCGAGTTTCACACTCGGTGAATTTCTTGCTCAAATACTAAATGGCAGACTCCTTCCTTTTGGTTTCATCTTGTTGACTAAGCACACAACCCATTGAGTCTTCGAAGACTGTTAAATAGATGACCAGTGGTCTTCCTTCCACTAGAGGTGATAGAATCGGTGGGTTCAACAGGTATTTCTTGATACTGTCGAAGGCAGTTTGACAGTCTTCTGTCCAAACACAGTCCTGATTCTTTTTGAGTAATTTGAAAATTAGCGCACATGTCGCGGTCAGGAGGAATATAAATCTGGAAATGTAGTTCAGACGTCCTAGGAATCCCCTTACTTGTTTTTCGGTCTTTGGAGAAGACATTTCTTGAATAGCCTTGACCTTGTCAGGATCAACCTCAATTCCTTTCTGGCTGACGATGAACCCTAGCAGTTTCCCTGAACGGACTCCAAAGGTGCACTTGTTGGGATTCAAGCGAAGTTTGTACTTTCTCAAACGCTCAAATAATTTTGATAGATGCTCAACGTGCTCATTCTCTGTTTTTGATTTGGCAATCATATCATCGACATATACCTCGATTTCCTTGTGTATCATGTCGTGAAACAGAGTTGTCATGGCCCTTTGATAGGTTGCTACGGCGTTCTTCAAACCGAACGACATCACCTTGTAACAAAAGGTGCCCCATGGGGTGATAAATGAAGTTTTCTCCATATCTTTCGGTGCCATTTTTATCTGATTATAGCCCGAGAATCCGTCCATAAAGGAGAATACTTTGAACTTTGCTGTACTGTCGACCAGCATGTCAATGTGTGGCAAAGGAATGTCATCCTTCAGACTGGCCTTGTTTAGATCTCTGTAGTCTACACACATTCTGACTTTTCCGTCCTTTTTCGGAACTGGCACTATGTTGGCTAGCCATTGAGGATATTCTGATGTGGCGAGGAAACCTGCGTCAATTTTCTTTTGCACTTCCTCTTTGTTTTGATGGCCATGTTCGGGTGAGTCCTTCTCAACCTTTGTTTTACTGGCGGACATTCTGATCTTAGCTGTAGATGGTGCTCTACGATGCTAGTATCCAACCCTAGCATATCCTGATAAGACCAAGAAAATACATGAGAAGCTTTATCAAACTTTCTTTGACAGTCGGACTGAGCAGTGCCCCAATCTTGACCTCTTTTCTCTCTTCTTCTGAACCCAAGTTGACCATTTCCAACGTCTCTTTGTGAGGTTCGATGAACCCTTCCTCTTGTCTGAGTAATCGGGAGATCTCTTCTGGAATTTCTACGTCCTCTTCTTCTTCAGCCTCGAATACCGGGAACTCAAAGTTGGGAGAAGGCATTTGATCGCGTGTTTCAACAGGGTTTAAAACAAGCAGTCTGTAAGACGCGATGATTCGTTTTTAGAAGAGATAGAGAGAATGCAAGAGTGTGTTGTCTTTATTATTGGATTTTTTTTAGGATTACCATTTTCTAGAAAAGCAAAAAGAGAAAACAGCAACAGATGCGGAAATTACAGAACGACGTTATTTTATTTATGATCTTGTTGAAACTTGAAACTACAACCCTATAAAACAAAACTCTGTCGCTTTGGGTGAAGCGAAGAGAGACATTTACAGAAAGTGAGCCCTATCAAAACATCCGTTTCACTTGGGCAGGGTGAAAGGTTAAGTAAAGACGGCAATTACTTAGACTTATGAACAACTTTCGGAACGTTGACTGCAATCCATTGGCGGCGAACTCCTCGGTGAATCACAAAGTCTGGTACCTTCTTTCTTGGATGGTCTTCAAAAATGACACTTATTTCTGGCGGAGCTGGATCATTGGAATCTGTTTCCCAGGCGGAGTTGTCGTAGGAGGATTTCTCAGTTGTATTTTGCATAGTATTCGTACTCTCAAGTGTATCTCCCCATCCAGTTGGTTGTATGTCTTCGAGCCTAATACGAGAGCTTTCAGGAGCGGTGTATTTGACCATAAAGTCGTATTTGCCACTCGGTTGTCCCAGGGTGTCCCACACTTCTTTGGAACTGGAGGAATCATCTCTTTCAATGACATTGACCTCGGGAAAAGCATAGTTGATGAATTCTAGTCCTGCGAACTTTGCAAATTCATCGTCGTGCTGGGCATTTTTAGAATACCCTGAGTATTGATCCCATGACATGGTGGGGACGCAGGTATTATTTTCAAGGATACTTAACCGATTTTCATTGTTCGGCTGATTCTCTTGCCCCGAGTCTCCTGGGTACGGCTGCCATATAGGCAGGCCATCCATTGGGCCATAATAGTCATGGTCAAAGTTGTATTTCATCAGAGTGTCTTCCTCTAATGAATTAGGTGGAGCACGGCATCCTTCCGAATCATAATCTCCGTATATCATTTTGACGTCTGACCTTGGTATAAATCTCGGGCTCAGTACAGGAAAGCAGAAGGGAGTCTACGTTTCGCCCTGTGACATATAACCGTCCTCGTTGAGATAGGATTTCCATTCTTCCTCTGTATCATAGGAATCACCCTCGTTGATGATATGCACTTTTTGAGACACTGGGTGAAGGAAACCTCCACTCTGAAAGAAATCCTGAATGGGATGAAAACTTTCATCATTAGTAGCATTCTGAGTACAGGTCGAGGAAAACCCACGGCCTTTCTTTTTCTTATTGTCAGTAGGGATGACAAGCTGTCCCCATCCTGTTGTATTGGTACTTTCGACTGCTTTGAGAGCATCTTTGTACGAGGAAATCGATGTTCCTCTTTCGGGTTGATTGTTGTTGTGTAGCGAAAGCGCTTGGAACTGGGTTCTGATTACCCCTTATGATTCTACAATAGTGGATGACGATAAGTTACTCACGAGCAAGGCTTGCTCTCCACAGACCGTGAAGAGTTAGTCGTTCTTGACGAACTTTAGCTTCTGGTGAAGTGTCGAAGTGACTGCCCCAGCCTGATGTATCCAAGGTCTTCCCAACAAATAGCTGTATGTTGCTCGGATGTCCATGACTTGGAAAGTGTGAGGACCAATAGTTATGGGAAGGTCGACTTCATCGATAACTGTTTTTCGGGATTCATCGAATGCTTTGACGGTGACATCACTGGTCCTCATCGGAGATCCTTGGTATGATAGTCGCATTAAAGTAGACTTCTGCATAACATTGAGAGCCGATCTGGTGTCTACCAGCATGCTGGCTAACGCATCGTCCTGGCAGTTAACTGTGATATTGAGTGCCATGTTGTGACGGCGGCCCTCTTCCGGTAGTTCCTCATCACTAAATCCTAAGTTGTTGCAGGAAGTGATGTTAGAGACGATGCTATCGAACTGTCTGATTGTTACATCCTGTTCCACAAAGGCTTTCTCTAAGACTTTCTGTAGAGCCTCCTTGTGAGCTTCTGAACTGAGTAAAAGAGATAGTACTGAGATTTTTGAAGGAGTTTGCAGCAGCTGATCAACAATGTTGTATTCACTCCTTTGGATGAGCTTCAACATCTCATCCTCATTTTTCGAAAGGTCGGGATCACTAGATTGACCGAATGGTTGAACGGGAACTTCGGTTTGAGGTTCCTTTTCTTTGGTAGGTTCTCCAACTCCTCGGTTGAAGATCCGACCGCTCCGTGTTACTCGACTGATGTCTGAAATATTCACAATGGAGGGTAATGGAATTTCCTTTCCATTTTCAGTTATTGTCACACCGTACTTGTAAGGGATAGCCTTAGTTGATTCATACGGTAATGGTCCCGACAGATAGATAACTACAGGAGCCTTCTGATTTTTCTGAACATCGTAAGTAATTTCAATCGATTCCAGGTTAGGAACTTTTGAGTCATCAAGTAGAGGGATGATGGCACAAACATCTTTGTTCCTCTGATGATCAGAGATTATGACAACGTCCTTGATTTGATCAGCGAAATAGTCTGGCGTCTAGTTGATTGACCCAGAACTTGGACATGGTTGAATCTCTTTGTGATCCAACTGACTTTGAAGAGCTGCCCGCACGAGGTAGCATCCTTGGTTATTCTCCGAGCAGACTCTACAGCGTTCATAGTTGTACGGTGGCACCTGGCCACGTCCGCTTTGGATGCAATGTAACCTTACTAGATCCATCTCCATAGATCAAACATCCTGACTTTGACGTCTAGTAGGGTTCCCGTTTGTCACACTGACTTATTGCGTGTCTTCGTCTAGATAGATCGGAAGCCACCAATGGTTTAACAAATGTTGTAAAGTTCTTTGAAAGAGCGTACATCCTTGGTCACTCTCACGGCATACTTTACAGCTCAGATAATCATGTGAAGTGAGAAAACCGAGTTAGACTTGCTTAGCGTGCAACTCCACCAGGTTGGTATTCATTAAACGTATATCAAAAATATGAATCATGTTGATCTGATAAGGATTTTTATCATCATAGTCCTGGATCCATCCAAGATCCATCTGACGCTGGAGGGCCTCTTATATGAAAGAGCATCCCTGATTGTTTATCGAGCAAGTCAGACAGGAATTATAATCGTGCCGTGGCAAATTATGATATTGGCTTTGCCTTGAGTGCATCGCCACCAAATTGACCTTCATTGTCAGAATGTTGTGATTCTGAATGATGTTGGAATTCGTGGAAGTCATGTTGACTCCACGAACTTGGTGCTCTTGGATCCATCCGAGATCCAACTGTTCCTGTAGAGCTGATTGCACCACAAAACATCCTTGATTGTTTTTAGAGCAGATATCACACTGGTGATAATTATTAGGTGGCATATGGCTGTATTTGATCTGTCTACAATGTATCTTGACCAAGTTGGCCCTTAATAAGAGTACGTCTTGAATTTGATAGATGTTGTTAGACTCTCCCTCTATCAAATTGACTGTAGCTTTCTCATGTTGAGGCAGCGGGTTCGTGAGAACATTAGGATTTGTATCCTTGAAGGATAAGACCCCGCTCCTGACAAGCTTTTGTACTTCGGATTTGAAACTGAGACAACTCTCTATGTTATGCCCTGGTCCTCCTTGATGGTAAGGACAAGTCTGATCCGTTTTGAACCAAAAAGGCGGATTTTCCGGTATTGCGAGAGGAGCCTTGGTCTGGACGTGCCCTTTGACTAGCAGTAACAGAAATAGCTCTGCGTACAACATTAGTATAGGGTCGAACCCTGGTGGCAACATTGTACGGTTGTTATTGTATGGAGGACGAGCCTGCTGAAGAGGCTGTTGTGTCCTTTGCTGAAATTGCTATTGACTCGGTTGGCTTTGAGCAACCTGAGGTTGATACGTAGGAACACGCGCAGGGTTGATAGCAGGAGTTACAGTTGCTACTGGTTGGTATTGTCGTCTTTGCTTTCCGAGAGAGATATTCCCAATATCCTGCTCTTTTTTCTTAGGGAGAGTACTATCGTATCATTTTGTACTACTTGATGATCAAGCGTCTTTGACCAGACGTCCCTGTCGAACGGGTTCCTCGAGACAAACCCCCATACCGACCATTTCGGTGAAGTCACTGGGCGCACTAGCGACCATTCTGTCATAGTAAAATGAGCTCAAGGTCTTTAAGAAAATATTTAGCATCTCCTTTTCCTCAAGAGGTGGACAAATTTGAATGGCAATCTCACACCATCTCTGAGCATATTCCTTAAAGGTCTCCTTGTCTTTCTGCGACATGGCTCTGAGTTGATCTCTATCCGGTGCCATGTCCAGGTTATATTTGTACTGTTGCACGAAGGCAGCGCCAAGATCTCTGAACGTGCCGATCTTAGTGGGGTTTAAACCCATGTACCATTTGAGGGTGACACCGGTTAAACTATCCTGGAAATAGTGGATCAGTAGTTCTTGGTTCTTTGTTTGAGCTGACATTCACCGAGCATACATCACCAAATGGCGTTGAGGGCACGATTTACCCTTGTACTTTTCAAAATCGGGTACTTGGAATTTGTGTGGAACTTTCACATTGGGGACCAAACAAAGGTCTGCGGAATCCTTTCCAAATAAATCCTGACCGCAAAGGGCCTGCAATTCCTTCTGCATTTCCAGGAACTATTCCTGGAACTCATCTATTCTGTCGAACATACTTTCCTTTTTACTAGAAGATATTTGTGGAATCTGTCCTTCTGGGACAGTGTGCACCACGGGGAGTGGTACCGTTACTACGGCGGTGAATCTTGGCGCTTCCCGAAGTTAGTAACCTTCAGGAGTTATTGTCATGCCCCTGGCATCTTCGCTTTCCCAAAGTTTGTAACCTTCAGGCCCAGCGGTTCCTGCTACAGTTCCTGGATCTTCAGTGATCGGCGGATCATATCCTTCCGGGATATAGTTGAGTGGCATGCCCCAGGGACGATCTTTCGGCATGTTATACCTAGGATCATACTTCTCCACTATGGGCTTGATGTGATCTCTGAAATTACAGTCCTTTGAAGCTGGGCTTCTGCCAGAGCTTGCATGTCACTGTGAAGCTTTCTTCGATCCTCTTTCAGAGTGTCGATCTCTTCTCTCAACTTTCTGTTTTCTTCCTCAAGATCATTTATCTTCTTTTGTTGACTGGCCTGAGTATTGTACGAATGAGACAGTTTGACTCTAGAATCGAGACACAAACGTGAGATTTGTAGGGAAGAAGAATGCGCTTATGTGAGAATGATGAATGCTATGCAATGATATTTATGTATATATATTTTTTGTTTAATCAAAGTAAACGTCGACAATTGGATTGCAAATATCATACAGTGGGGAAGACCCCGTTTTATTGAATACAAAAGATTGCGGAAATGGGAATACATTATTTTACAAAGTGCTGTAAAAAAAAAGTCTAGGCTAATGGATCCTGAGTCCTCTCTGAGGGGAGCTCAGGTGCTGGTTCTAGTACTTTCTTTTTCTTTTACCGGGGCTCTTGGGCCGTTGTCGGGTTTTCGTTCCTTTTCCAAGTGAAAAGAGCGAGCAAATTCCTTTGGTTATCTTGATTATCTACAGCATGTTGCTCTAAAATCTCGATCAGAGCATCCTTTTCCTTTAACAATTGATGCATCTTGTTACACTCCACATTGAGAATACGACACTTGTTCTTCCAAGACCTTCTCTCCTGTTGAACTTTGTTGAGAGTAACCAGTAGTTTTTCTGTATCAGACATAAAGTACATGACCGATTCCTTTGGCGGAAGAATCCCGTGACGAGGGTAAGGCATCTTCAGCTTGAGAGCTCTAGTTTGTACCCAGTGGAGATAAGGTTCCACTGAGATGCAGTCGGGTTTTCCTAGAGACTCTCGTCCTTTCTTATGAACATGCTTCCAAGCGTGCACTATTTCTGTCTTTAGTGCCCTATCATTTTCTCCTTCCTTGAAGAAAAGACCTTCCAGATGAACATTACGCGGGACATGTCTCATCGGGTATCCAAATTGACGACGGACTAAAATTGGATGATAACTAATTCCTCCTTTAGTTCCTATGAGGGGTACATTATGGAAATTTCCACAACAGTAAATGATCCTGATCCCGTCATAGATGCGATTGTACCAATCGATGTCAGAGTTGGTAAGAGACATGATTCTCTGCGACCAACGTATGGCACTCTTATGATCCCAAAATGCAGCAGACTTGGGCAAATGGGAAGTGAACCATTTTTATAGCAGGGGTACACAGCATGTGATCATTCCTCCACTGTACAATTTCCTTAAGTGTACAGAATGATAAGCATCCACGAGCAAGGTTGGTACAGGGTTTCCAATGAGAAAAACCTTAATGGCATTGATATCAACGAAGTTATCAATGTTGGGAAATAGAAATAACCCATAGGTGAGCAGAGCAAAGATACTCTCGAAAGTAGCCACATTCCCTATACTAGCGAAGTATAGAGCCTTCTTTACTAGGAACTTGGCTGGTAAACCTAGGATTCCACCCTTAGTGGTCATGTGAGTCCTGACTTCTGACTCGTCCAAATAAATTGCTCTTGCAATGGTTTGATCCTTTGGAATTTTTCCAGTCCAGAAAAGGGAGCTTGATCAGTAATGGGTAAATCAGTCAGGTGAGAATACTCCTCAAGTGTTGGTGCTAGCTGATAATCCGGGAATTTGAAACAGTGATAGACCGGATCGTAGAACTGAATGAGTGTAGCCAGGATTCCTTCAATTACATAGACTCTTAACAGAGACAGCAGTCCTCCGTACTTAGCTCTGAAAGCATCAGGGTTGGTGATCATCTTTTACAACCCTCTCAAATCCTCTAGTTTTGGAACCTTGAAGGTATACTTGTGAGTCTTCCTTCTACCAAAATCCGTTAGCGCAATCTTTCTCTCTCTGACATTTGCAATCATGGTCTTAGTTTAATCTGAAAAAGAGAGACTAGAAGAGAAGATTTTCTTTGTTTAATGTATTTTTAGATGAATGTATGAATGCAGCACACAAAAACATAGAAAAAACATGGGGTCAAAGGGTCGGTGTCACGAAGTCAAGGTTCTACCCATCCCCAAAGGTTTATACTGGTGATTTTTTGTACCTGTCCTCAAAATCACTGACCCCTCTTGGGATAACTACAACAAGCAGATCGCCAGCGAGTTGTAGTATCTTAGAGTAATCTTAAATGAGGGTAGTATCGCGTGACAACTATTTCCGATAGCTTCCGCACTACAAAATGGTTTAAGTCTACTAAAACCTCAACTTCTCAGATAACCCAATCGACCACACTACTTTCAACAACCAAAGTCGTATAGGAAATGCATCTGTAAAAGGAGTCTCCACTGAGTTTGATGGTCGATTGGGGACTCTTAGCTGGTATTCACTCCCCGTAAGATTACCCGTATTGCCATCACCTATCTTAGGTGTATACTCAATCTTTCCACAAGCCGCATCACACGCATTCCCATTAGCAGAAAAATAAACATATATATCAATTAGGAAAAGTAGTATATATATTTTTCCTAACATCCTAGACCTTTTAAGAGCTATAAATCCTATGATCCTAACAGAAAATGGATCCCTGGCAGAGTCGCCATTCTGTGGCAACTTCCCAACTTTAAAGGTTTCAACCTAAGATCCTAGTGATGACAGATCCTAGCAATATACCGGTCCCTAGTGAAGTCTTGTGAACTCAAAGGTTCACCCTGAGAGAAGCAAGATCGAAAGACTCCCACTGTGGTGCCATTCTTTCTGTAGCGCGATTTTTGTGGTTTCGAATCACTGTCGCTTTGGTGCTACAGTTTGATTCATTTTTTATCCTATTGAGCTGATTAAGGAAGGGAAATAGATGTCTCCAATTAACCCTGCTTGCAAACTGAGTTTAAACAGTCAAAACTGTTGGTTTACAGATGTTATCAAAAGGGGGGTCTCTCTCTGGGTTATTTGTTTTAAGAACGCAAGTGTCAGCATCGTTTAGGGGACTTTTGGTTAGGATACTGCACCAGATTGATTGAGGTATGGGGGTACCAGATTTGGAGTATTTTATTAGTATGCTCGCTAAGATTCTGCAATCTTATGCCTACGTATTCCCTTTTAATGACACAGGGAAATTAGAGCGATCATAGTTCTTCCTATTCTAAGGGAGGAAAAAGGTGTTTTGGTGTCTTGTTCAAAGCTCAAGATTGAAGCTAAAAGGGTGGTTTGTATCTTGTTCAAAGCCCAAGATATGAAGCTAAAGGGGTCCTGACTGAGAGGGAATTTATCATCTCTAAAGAGGAGTCATTGATGTTTGTATGCTGTGAGCAAGGCATGTTTTGATGCTAAAAGGTTGATTGACTCAACCGGGGACTTCCTTATACAAAGCCTAAGAGGAGGCTGAAAGTTTGACTCTTCCGGGAAAAAATGTTCTTTCTGTCTTGTACAAAGCCCAAGATTGAAGCTAAAAGGGTTCACTCAACAACAGAGTGTTTTTGTGTCTCGTACGAAGCCCGAGATGGAGGCTAAAAGGATTTGACTCAACAAGAGAGTCTTTTATACTCAACAAGAGAGTGTTTTTATATGTGTCTTGTACAAAGCCCAAGACGGAGGCTAAAGGGTGACTCAACAAGAGAATTTTTATACTAAAAAAGAGAGTGTGTATTGCATAAAGCCCAAGACGGAGGCTAAAGGGTGACTCAACAAGAGAATCTTTTATACTCAACAAGAGAGTGTGTCTTGTACAAAGCCCAAGACGGAGGCTAAAGGGTGACTCAACAAGAGAATCTTTTATACTCAACAAGAGAGTGTGTCTTGTACAAAGCCCAAGACGGAGGCTAAAGAGGAGGTAGACTCAACAAGTGAGCCTGAAAAGGTTAGCTCCGTTTGAGGAGAATCATTGTACAAAGCCCAAGAGAAGGCTATCTTGCTGCTGAGGATTATTGAAATCCCTAGGCAGGTCCAAATAGAGCGCTCTCCTAAGAGAGGCTGGGTTTCTTCCTATGTTTAGAAGGGAACTTGAGTATGTCTTCGAGACTCAAGGGGATTAGACTGTCCAAGTCTAGAGTTTTATCTTCTGTATTAAGTACAAGAGGTACGTTTACGGGAGAAGGATCTAGACTCCTTTGAAATACTGCTCTATTAAGATGACTAATTTCTGTTCCTATACTTGTAGGAGGTCGTCGGGACAATTTGTACAAAGCCCAAGAGAAGGCGGGAAAAACTTTTAAGAAGCCGAAGGGACAATTTGTACGAAGCCCAAGAGGAGGCTATCTTCGCTGAGGAAGAATCATTATACGAAGCCCAAGAGGAGGCTGTGAAAACTTTTAAGAAGCCGAAGGGTCATTGCACAACGCCCAAGAGGAGGCGGGGATGCTTTTAAGAAGCCCGTGGGTCCCAAGCCAGGAAAGCTCAAGAAATGCTATTCACAGAGAATAAATCATTTAGTGAGAGCTCCGGGTTTGAGGAACTCAAGAGATGCCATTCACCGAGAATAGATCAACTCTGGGGAGTAGAATTCCTTTTGACAATTTCTAGGGTTACAGTCTGAGAAAAGGTTCACCGAGAATACTGCCTTTCTCTTTGTTCCATATTGTTTAACCCCAAGAGGAGGGAAGACTGTGTCTGGAATCCTATGGGGATCTAGTTTTGTTTGTATTTAAGAGTGACCAACGAGGCTTTACCTAGTGCTAGACGTAGTTGCCGGGGAAACTCTAAATAACTATACTAGTATTATACAGTGGATATGTGACAAGCATATAAAAGGATGTGAAGGAATACTTACAGTGAAACAACCCCACAATACAGTTATATAAATATGAAAGCGGTTAAATGAAAGCGGATAAACACTTACTCGGTTGTAGAGCTTCCATGCTGTTTTGTTAGTTGTTCAACAAAGAAAGTTTGAAAACAACAGTATATTTGGATTCAAAATCAAAGTATAAAGTATTTTGAAAGGGTTGTTGGGGCTTACAGCTCAAAGAGAGGCCCAAATTTTAACAGCGATTGCATTGTTGTTTTGAATTTGTACAGGGACTTATACAAGTGACTGAGGCCCAGGAAAGGTTTTCTATACAAAGGGATGGGTCTTACACTCTATTAGAGGCCCAAAAGTGTTTAAAAATGGATAAATATGGGTCTTATAACTCAAGGAGAAGCCCATGGATTTTTGTTAAAAAGGCGACAATCGCGCCGAACTTTTTGACGGTATCCAGACTTATACAATACACTGAGGCCCAAGAAAGGTTTATTCACAGAGAGGTGGGACTTACACTCTCTCAAGAGGCCCAAATTGTTTTGAAAAAAGTTTGTTAGGGTGAAAATCATCAAAACCCTAATTTCACCATTTTTTAAAGTAATTATTCGAAGAAAATTAATTAAAGTGATAAAAAACACCAAATACGTTCTAATACACAACTCATGATTTTTGGTTAAGGTTGGAAAAATGATGTCTTAATCACAAGATGAATTAAAGCTCATTTGGTTTTTATTTTTCAAGGTGAATATTCATTTAAAAATGTTTAAAAAACAATAAAAATGAATTTATTCACAAAAATATTAACTATATTAAATAATTTATACAAATCTGATTTTTTTGTGGAATAAAATATTTTAACATTTTTGTGATTTTTTGCAAAAAGAACCAATAAAAAATAATTAAAATTGAGTGAGTTATTAATTTTTCAAATCATTAAAAATAATATGAAAAATAACAAAAAATAGGAAAAAGTGGTAAAAAGAGGATCTAGGGCGAGGGGGATTCGAACCCCAGACCTCTTGTGTGCAGTGCGCGCCTACTACCACTGGGGTGGTGATACATCCGTGTATTGGAATACAACCACAAATATACAAGGCTTGCCTTGATTTTGGCCAGGCCCAAGGCAAGGCAAGGCAAGATTTTGGTCAGAAACATGAAGGCCATAACTTTCTCATTTCTCCATGGATGGGACAAAATTTATATGCATATGGCCTAGAATTTCACAAGGAATCCAATGGTGGTGGTAGTTTTTTTAGATCATGCTCCTATTGAAAAACCCGATAGTGGTTTTGAAATAGGCCATGATTTTCATTTTTTGTGCTATCTCTTGTTACACGCATGAATTACATGATGAATTGGTTCAAACACAACATATATAACATGTATGAGATATGTATGATCATTGGACTTCAAAGCAATGCATATTTCAAAGAGTTCAAGTTTTGATGCTTACCTCTTTTTGGAGTTTTTGTGCAATCTGCCAAGTACTTTGTTCCAGAAATGATTTGATGCTTTGGATACCCTCAAATGATCTCTTAGAAGCTTTTAGGATGGTTGGAATCAGCTGGAAACCTCTGGAGCAAGTTTGAGCTCTTTCTTGCAAAAGGGGCAAAAGTGGCCAAAATAGCAACTCTCACAAATGGTGTTCCAGATGTGGGGAACCATTTGGGACAGTTCAAGGATGATATTTGGAGTGTGTTTGAGGTTTTATCTAGTTTGGAAAGTGGTTGGATCAAGACATGGCTTGAAAAATGCACAAAAGTCCTATTTTTGAGGTTTTGAGTGGTGACTTTGAGATTTTGGTATTACAGGTCACTTGTGTGAGTTTAGACAGCTTAGATATGACATATTGGATGTGTTTGGATCATGAGCTGTGGTGGAAGTGCTCCCTAACTCAAAAACTCAGAGTTACCTTGCTAAAGAAGGTATTTTTGCCTAGAGAAAGTGATTTTGAGGAAAGCATTTGTTTGATGGCTTTGGTGTACACAAACTGAGCACAAATGAGCTCTATTTATAGTAGAGCAAGTTTGTTTTGGGATCAATAGTGAATGGCAACTGCAGCAGAGGTTTGGCCAATGTTGATCAATGAGAATCCAAGTCTCCTCTAGCCATTGACTAGAGGTTAGAGCATAGCGCTTTGGTTCCCTAGTTGTTGGATCATCCTTGACTAAATTTAGTTGGAAAATGCTCAGTCCATGCCACCTTGGTGCATCCATTAAATGCTCCAAAACAAAATTGGAGTCTTGTCCCTCTTTTAGGCATTTATAGGTTTGGCATGCTACTTTTGGTTCCAAGGACTTGGGAGGCTGGTGGATCAGTGTTTGTCCCTCCTTGGTCTCCCCTTGAGGTGTTCAGATGGATAGAGTTGCTTGCCCTTTGCAAAATTTGAGCAAATCGAGCAAAATGCCTTAATCTGCCCTATTATGACAGTTGCAGCAAGGCATATTGCCACTATCATAACTTCTTGCTCAGATTGAGTTTGGTGAAGTTCTTGGTCATTTTGGAAAGCCCTCATATGATACAACATGTGTGTGATCATAGTTTGTTTTGATACTTTTGGGATCCAAGCGAAAAATACCCCTACTTTTGGCGAAAAGTGAAACAGATTCTGACTTAGTGAAAATTTCACTAAGTGTTGGAAAAAGTGGCATTTCATGTTTCCAGCCATTTTGATCCAACCATAACTCAAAATCCATAATGAATTGGAATGAGGTGTAGTTGAAGCTTTTGTAGAGAGCCATGAGAGCTACAAATCCAGCTTTGAATGGGGGAAAATGACCTTGTGATTTAGGAGATATGATCCTCCAAAGTTGGTCCCTAGCCACTTTGTTCCATAACTTAGAAAAATTCTAAGTTATTTATGGTTACCCCTTTTACAAGTTATCCCACTTTTCTTGATTTTTCTTGATGAATGATGATTCAAATCACACATTAACATCATTTTAGGGTTAAGGGACCATAATTGATCAAAAAATCAAAAAGTCAAACTTTGACTTTTTGGCACAGTTGACTTTTTATCAGATGAATTCCAAACCGTGTGATCCTCTATGAAATCAAGTCCTTGACCTAAATCAAACCTAATGGATTGATTTCATAGGTATTATAGGGTGTATTGAATCATATCCCAAGGTTTGGGAGCAGGTCTGAGTCAAAAGTCAAAGATACAGTTAACTTTTTCCGCGAAACCCTAACTGTGGTTCAGATGAAATTGAAGCTTGTTGATCAAGTTTCTTGGATCAATCCATTGTTGCAAATGGGTCAATGTAGTGTATTGGAGAGCCTCAAATCATGTATTGAGGTCTTGGCTCATGTTTTATCCCAAAAGTCAACTTAGGGGTGAATTAGGTCAAGAAACCCTAATTCCTGATTTTTGATGTATGCATTCCCTGAGGCTAAATTGACTTGATGATTGGGTCCATGAGGTCCCTTGGAGTATCTTAGGTTATGTTCTAAAGCATTGGCTCATGCTCAGAGGAAAATCTCCATCTGGAGGCCCTGGTCTACCAAAACCCTAATTTGGTGACATTGGTGATCTTAAGGCTTGATCCACTTGGAATGCTGCAACCTTGTGCTTGATTCTTGATGTGGGAGTCCTCTTGATCCTTTGTGGATGTTTGAAATATTTAGACAAGTTGAAGATCATGTCCTTTCTTGATTGATCCTTTGTCTAAAGGCTCTGAGAGGGCATGAAACCCTAATTCTTGATTGTAGTGAATGCTCACCCATCTTTGGGGAGACTGATTAGTGTGAAAGTTCATCCATATTGTGATGATGGTTTTCACAATGGTTAATTATTGAATGTAATTTGCATGTAACCCTGATTGAATACTACTCATTTGTATGTACTTTGCACAGTTAATTATTGAATGTAATTCTCATCCCTTTTGTTATTTCTTTTGTCTGTGCTTCTTGGGAAGTACAGATAATCCAAGTACTTGAGTAATGCGTGGAGTGCGTGTTGCCTGATCGAGTCTTAGGAGTCGCTCTGATACGTAACACGGGACATTTTGGGGATTTTATCTTTTGTTGTTCTTTTGTGTAATGTGTTATGTATAGTTACTCACTTTAAAACATGGTGAACCACGAGTTTTTGTGGACCATGATTTTGATGGCGAACGGCCATGATTTTGGGATTAAATGTTTCATTCTGCGGTTTTAACTTATTTCGAAAGAAAATGGAAATGAATGAAGTGAATAGGGAAATTCAGGTTATGTTTTTCTAGGTGTGACATCCCACTAGTGAAGGGGACTCTGATTACATTTGTACTATTTATATATATTGTTGAGGTTGGAAAAGTGGGGTGTTACAGCGTCAGTAACTCCTGATGGTAAACAATAAAAGAACATTTTGATCCAATTCCGATGTCATATGCAGAATTATACCCCACTTTGATACAAAAGAATTTGGTTCAGGCTAGGGCTCAGCCAGCTATTCCGAAGAAACTTCAGTGGTGGTATAAGCCTGATCTTTTTTGTGCATATCACCAAGGCACACCTGGTCATGCCATTGAACATTGTATTCCTTTAAAAGCTAAAGTACAAAGGCTAGTAAAGAGTGGTATTCTTGAATTTTGAAGACAATTGACCTAATGTGCAAGTTAATACTGTCACTTGGAAGTTATCATAAGCAAGAGGGATGTTCTTTCAGATGCAGACTGAGACAATCTCTTTAAGTCATTAGTTCATTTACTGCATTTCTATTTGTAGTCTTTTATGTTTGTTAATGCTTTGTTTGCATGTAGAAAGTTGTTTGTTTTGAATATTAATCATAATGCAATGAGTATGTTTGTCTTGAAGTAATCCATTCGGATTCGCTCATAAATTGTTTTCCTGCATTTGTAATACCAACTTCTTGATTAAACTCTTGGAGGGAGGATGATGAAGTGAAAAAGAAAAATTTCGGGTTGTATGCTTTTGAATAAGACCCTGCTGATGATGTAAGGCATTGTTTCGAATTCCCAAACACCGGAGATATAAGGAAGATAATCCCTTGTTAACCCCTTTGAGCCTTGAAGTATGAGTTTTTTTTTCTAAATGAAAAACCCTTTCATTTAACTGGGGCAGGGTAGTCTTCATTTAATTTGACCAAGTGTCCAAATTTCAAAAAGAGTGTGTATCTAAAGACCGACCACAATGGTTATCCCTCATTCCAAAGGGAAGAGGCAGTCACAACCTTTCAAATAAGTTAAATATGCCAATGTCACATGATTTGTTCAAAAAAATATAGAAAGAAACAAAAAAAGCTCTCTAAGTCGAAAAAATTGAAGACAAATGACTCAGGCAAAAATTGGGGCATCCCGCTGGACATAAAGAATTCAAAAGAATTAGTCCAGGCAAAAGTTAGGGAAAAACAAAAGAATGAAAAGCGCAAAAAGCGAAAAGAAAAGATTACAAAGAAAAATCTTGAACAAATCTGTGTGACTACAGACAAAAGGGTGACTGTTATTCCCCGAAAAACCTCATTGATTCTTAAACCATCATTTTCATTGGTTCCTCAACCATCACAAAATCCCTTTGAGAGATTGAACATTTAGGTCAAATTATCTGAATATAGGACTAAAGAACATCCCGGAGAATGGGTGGGTATAAATAAACTTTGAGCCCAAAAATCCTTTTTTCTGAAAACCGTGAACCACACCACGTTTCAACCCTCAAAAGACCTAATTGAATCATGGTTTATTTTGAAAGCATACTTTAACAAGACAGTGTTCCTGACTCCCATGAGTTGTGCTAAAAGACCTTTGTTGGTATTGCATATGCATTAAAAAAAATCAATGTCACATCTTAACTAGTGATTCGTTCACAAAGTTTTGCGACATCTTTTCAGTAAAAAAAAAACTTCAAGACTAATATATGTAATTGCATTAGAATTATCATTCTCAAAATTGACATTTTCTGCTTGCATACATTTGTTGACATCATAGAAGCTTACATATGAGCATCAGTGATGTGCTTAATATTTTGAAGACTGAAGCTCTGATGAGTAATCGGCAAATCACTTCAAGGAATGATCATGTCCAGGGGCATGTTGCCTGAAGATTTTGTTGAGCATGAGCATGTTTGTTTTCCTAGTTGATGTTTTCATAGGGCAAAGCTTGAATTCTCCATTGATCAAAGAATGTGCCAAGTTCAGTTAATCTGGGGCAGTTACATCGAGATTCGACAAATCTCTCAGAGTTTGAAGATGCTGGGGGCAGATTATTTCAAGTCCTTATGGTACAAAGTTTCTGGAGGAAAATTTCTTATATACCATGCAATTTGGGGCTGATCAAACACAACAGAACTCAGTATGCTCCCAAGTAGAGTTTGTTCATGTTGATGTTCTCCCCAGTAGAGCTTGTTGATATTTCCTCAGCAGAGTTCGTTCTTGTTGATATTTCCCCAGTAGAGCTTGTTGATATTTCCTCAGTAGAGTTTGTTCATGTAACCGGTTGTTGACAAGTTGATGGTATACCTGTTTGAGTTTTCTCCAGACGAGTGCTGTTTGGTTTTTCCCCAGCTAGATCTTGATCCAGATTTTTTCCCAGCTGATTATGTTATTGGTCAGGCAGTTGATCAGTTTTGAAGGTCCTCTCTCATTGGTGTTAATCCCCACACATAGATTCATTTTTTTGCTATCCCCAACAAAAATCATATGAGGGATCCTCACTCAGAGTTTTACCCTCTAGATGTGTTGTTGTTGTTTTGGATGTCCCCAAACAGAGAGCACTATTTTTTTCTCTAAGAAGCATTGACACAATAGCTGCTTGTCGGATTTTATCTTGTTTTGTGGATGTTTTTCTCTCCTGGTTGTTCTACCCAGAGATTTATCTTTGTTGATTCCCCAACAGAGGCAGTGCATTATGGTTTCGAATGTGTCCCAATCATAGAGTTGTGATGTTAATTTAATGTCATCCCTGGCAAGTCCAGAATGTACTTCTCTTCAGATTGTTTGTTCCCAGTGAAGATTGTGCATCACTATTGCGGCTATTCCCCAGTGAAGTCGCTGATGATATCTCTATTCAAGGGATATTGATATATTAGTCACCTGTTGGGTTTTCTATCATTTATGATGAGTATTGATCTAAAATCCCCCACAGTTTGACCTTTTGTTATTTTCCTCAGCAAGTCCAGGATGCTTTACTCAGAATTGGTTAATCCTCATAGAGTTTTTCTCTTGTATCTCCAGCAGACCTGCCTCATTTTCCCAGTGGATTTTGTGTAAATGTTTATATGTTTACAATCCCCAGCGGATTCATTATCTTTTCGCAGCAGATCTTTTCATCCTTTGAAGTGGAACTTCCTGTGAATTTTTATCCCCAGGAAGAATCAAAAGGTTTGGGTTTTTATGATTCCTCGACAGCCTTCTTGCCATCCTCAAAGCAGAGTTTATGTGGTTATCCTCTTTGTGGATAGTCGATGTTATAAGATTGATATTCGAGTTTCTCCCCAAGGAGTATCTTCTTTTCTCCAGCAAGATTTGAGCCTTGTAGTAGGATTTATTTTCCTTTGATGGCTTTTGTTTTTCTCTTGCAGGATTTCTCCATTTAAATCCCTAACAGAGCTACTAAGGATATCTCCATCTTGTTGAGATTAGCCGAGTATTCAGTGGTGTTGTGATGTTTATTCACCCTCTATTTATCCTTATGTCTGTTTTGTCAGCATATTCATACTCATATTCATTGCATGCGCATTCATTTGTTGTGCATAGCATATTGTTGTTGCATTGTGCATTTTGCATCTGTGTTGGTGCTTTCTTGCTCTCTGGTGCTATTATCCCCGCAGAGCGTATGTGTCCTTTCTCTATTAAAGTGTCGACCCGTAAGCAGAAAATGCATATCTTTGTTAATTCCCCACTGAGTTTATGCCTCGTTGAAGATCTTTGTTTTAGCCTTCCTCCCAAGTTCATTTTTCTGGATGAAATGAATCCCCAGTTGAGATATTTCCTCCTCGAGATGAGTCTTATTTGACCGTTTCTCTTCAAATTGTTCCTGAATCAAACTTTAGTCCCTTGTGAGTTTATTATCTGTATAAGCCTACCCCTACCGGTAGTAGATACTATTTCTCCCTTGTTGGTTAGTTACCTTGTTAGGCTGCCTTGATGGTAGTTGGTAATCTTTCCTTTCGAGTTTATTACCTTTGTTGGGCTATCACTTGGTTGATAGTTATGTAATATATCTTATTATCTTTGGTTAGTTACCTTGTTAGGCTGCCTTGATGGTAGTTGGTAATCTTTCCTTTCGAGTTTATTACCTTTGTTGGGCTATCACTTGGTTGATAGTTAGGTAATATATCTTGTTATCTTTGGTTAGTTACCTTGTTAGGCTGCCTTGATGGTAGTTGGTAATCTTTCCTTTCGAGTTTATTACCTTTGTTGGGCTATCACTTGGTTGATAATTAGGTAATATATCTTGTTATCTTTGGTTAGTTACTTTTTTGGGCTTATCACCTTTGTCGTCCTGCCCATTTAGTTGGTAGTAGGTGATGTAGCTGGCTTATTACCTTTGTCGTTCTGCCCATTTAGTTGGTAGTAGGTAATATAGCCGAGTTTGATTACCTCGTTGTAACCATCACTTGGTTGATGGTTGGTAATCTCTCTCTGTTCGAGTTTATCACCTTTGTCGTCCTGCCCATTTAGTTGGTAGTAGGTGATATTTCTCGTATCTTTTGAGATTATTACCTTTGTCTTCTTGCCCTTTGTTCGTAGTAGGTAATATTTCTCATATCATTTTGGTTGATTGCCTTGTCGTAGCTGCCACTTTGTTGGTAGTTGGTAATCTTTTCTTTCGATCATGTTATTACCGGATGTCTGGTAGTGGATGATCTTTTCCCCAGCTGAGATTGTTTCCTCCCCTATTGGGTTGTGTTTTCCTCTTGTTCCTGGTGTTGGTAATTTTCCCTCAGTTGGAATCTTACCCTTTATTCTTCCCCAGCGGAGATTGTTTCCTCCCTTGTTGGGATATGCTTTCTCTCTTTTGTTTTCCCCCGCAGAGTCTTTTCTCTTTGTTCCCCAGCTTTTGTTTGTCTCCTGTGCGTTTTTTCCCCACAGAGGTCTTGTGTCTGCATAATCATATCATTTGTGGTCTCTTAGGGTCAAAAATTGGGTTTATTGTTATATTTAAGTCTCTTCTATCTCGTTGGTACAAAGATGCCCATCTTCGTATCTCCGGATAGAAGAAACTTAAATAGGGGCAGCTGTAATACCCTAATTTTTACCCCTAAGATCCCACATGTCCTTTTTCATCTTATACCACAAACAAGATCACAAGCTTTAGTTCTCTTGCCATCCTCTGAAGGTTTGTATTTGAGTGAGATCGCCAAGCACCCCTGTTCTCTTGTTTGTTTGATGTTTGTTTTTGTTTATGTTTACTAACCATATATCAAAATCAAAAAATATGTTTGTTTTTCCTTTACTAACTTTTTCAGGAAGAATTTCGACCAAGGATATCAAAATCAGTTCCTCAGCTCGAATGAATTTCATCTGAACAAAGTCAAAGTTGATCTGCAAGTAATTCAAAAATTATCTAATTAAGAGTTTCCAAGATTTAATTGATTATTATTTAAGAGACTCTAAGGTTCGTGTGTATTTCCATACCTTTTTTGACAAGTAAAAGAATCGAGCCGAACCACAGCAGTGCACTCAAAAAGGGCATTTTTTCAAAATTTACACTGAGTAACCGGTTACCTCAATCAGAGTAACCGGTTACCCTCGTGAAAACTTGAAAAATGGCAGCAAATTCAAATTCAGCAATTGGCATAAATTTTCATCATTTTGATCACATGTGGAATGTTCTAGATCACCTCATTTTAATTCCCCTACATCATCAAAATTAATTCCCACCATGTACCTCCACTAATCACCACTGTTTTGATAATTTCCCACCAAAATTCAAATTCCAAGCCTAATTTTCATTTCCAAACCAAGTTCCAATACACCAAAATTTCCAAGCCTAAACTCTATAAATAGAGACCTCATTTCATTCATTTCACAAGCTTTTGAGAGCCAACAAACCTCTTGCAAATTCTCTCCCCAACCACAAAATTCACTCAAAGCTCACTTTTCTTCACTTGAAAGTTAACAAGAATTCACATTGAATCTTGTTCAACTGAGCTAAACCTTCATCCAAGCTTGTTTTCTTCATCAATTCTCATAGATCAAGGCTTTGGTGTTTGGATCTTGAAGGAATTTTCAGATTTGAAGCGGTAATTCATCTCTCACAATTGTTGAAGCTTCAATTTCATCTTCCATAATGTAGATCTTTGGAGATCTTTGTTACTTGATTTTTTGGATCTTGTAATTGTGTTTAATTGCTGGTTTTCACTGTTGTTTTACTTAAAATTTTGTGCAATTTCAGTTCCTTGATCACAAGGTGTTTGCAAAAAGTTTTGAAAGATGATCATGCTGAATTTTGCACTGTTTTTTGGCTCTGCGTGCAGAGTAACCAGTTACCCTATATAGAGTAACTGGTTACTCTAAGTCAGATGGCAATTCTTGGCTTGTTTTTTAGACTGTTTTGGTTTTCCTTCCTCCTTCTTCCCCTTTCTTCTTGTTTTAGCCTTGAAATGCATTGTTGAGATTAATTTCTCTTCAATTTCAATGGACTTTGGATATGGTCAAAGTAATTAAACATTCATTAGTTCAAATCTATCTTTAAATGAATTATTGAATTCATTTGAGGTGCTTTGAACTAGTGATATGTTTTCACACTTAAACCTATCAATTAAAGGTGATTGAACTTGAAGATGAAAGGTTCTTGAAATTGTAATTCAATTTGACTTTCTCTTCATCTATTTCTTTTTATTCTGATCGACGAAAGTTTTATGGATCTTAGAATTTCTTTGTTGAATTCTTGATCAAGACTAGATCGCTACCTATTTTCTTTTCGTGCGGTATTTCTTTCGGATGATGATTTACATATCGTTCATCTAGCATGCATTAGCACAAAGATCACTATTGACCAGCCTCGAGTAGGGTGACTTCTTTATAAGTCACTTGGAGATTGCTTAACATAGCGCTACATTTGTCTCTTCCTCCAAATTGGAATTTGATCTTTCGTGGCCCAAACCTTTTGGTTGTGTAAGCCCAAGGATGGTTAATCTTTTGTATTAGGCTCATAATCTTTGAAGCTTATTGCGTAGTGGCTTTGATTCTATCAATCTTCTAACAAGTCTTCATTAACCTTGACCTAAGTGCATTGTTTAATCATTATAGTTCAAGACGCGAAGCGGAATAATCGGTGTTACTTTTTTTAAAGGCTTATGGCACTAGGGCCCTTGTGCTACTAATTACTAACTTCTAACCTTATTTTTATGCTTCCTTTTCGCTCCCTATCTCTCTTTATTTTATATGCTTTATGTCATTATTATCATATCATATCATTGTTTATGCTTCCGCAATTTTTCCTTTATCCACTTGGACCATATGTTTATGTTTATGTCATTTTTCTTTTATCCATTTGGACTCAAAAATATTAATAAAGGCTTAAACCACTAAAAGACTTGTGCTCTTAATGTTGGACTATGGCTATTATCCCTTGCATTGGAGGATCTTTACTCTTGATTATGGACTTATGGACTTAGATTTAGGATTCTTCTCTCCCTTGTGCTTTGGACCATTATGGAGTTTGATATTCTAGCCTTTATTTGGCTTGCTTATTGGCTCAAGAAGATAGAATTCTTTTTCTTATTATGCTTTGAAGAGTGCCATGTGATTAGATCTTTCTTATCTTAGCTTTTATTTTTTGCACTAGGATAGTCACTTCTTCTCCACCCCTTCTTCAAATTTCAAAATCTCCTCTCTTTTTTCAAAATCTTCTTGTTTTCAAACTCAAAACCGCTTTCATAATAAAACCTTGACTTCGGTCAAGTTGATTTTCAAACGTTGTTTTCTCTAATAAATGTTAATCAATGTTAATCATATTTTTACCATTTCAAAAAGACATAAAAAATGTCAAAACTCATTCAAACTTTTTGTGCTTTTATGCACCTTTTTCTTTTAAACTTTTCAAAAAGAATTAGACATGATTCATTTTATTGTTGAGATATAAAGCTCCTAACCATGGTACTTGGTGTAAAGTATGGTCGTTTTCCACTTAGATGTTGAAGCGATAGTCTTGTTGATTGTAATCCAACCAAATCCTCCATCTTAATGTGATGCAAATGCCTCTTTCCAATACCTTTGGGTAATTAGTTGAGTATTCTCTCTTGAGAATGACGGGTTGTCTTTTTCAAGATAAAATGAATCATAACCAATAATTTTTTTCATTTGTACCACGAACTACGAGGTTTTAATCCTACATTGCACTTCGTGGGTACGTAGGCATGCGGCGATAAGTCTCTCCAAACACAAAAATATTAAAAAAATATTTCTCTTCTCATCTCTCCCAATCTCTTTCAAGCAAACCATTTTCAAACCAAAAGCGATAGATATTTCAAAGGGCTCCTATAGAGTACTATAGACGTTTTGGGTGCTAACACCTTCCCATTGCGTAACCAACCCCCCGAAGTTCTCCAAGAAATCCACAGCGTTATCAATGCACAACACTTGGGAGGGAGGTCCTTCGCATGAAAGGCCCTGCGAGCAAGATACTACTGGCCGACCATGAAGCACGACGCTAAGGAGCATGTCAATAAATGTGACAGATGCCAGCGCCATGAGGATATATACTTGGCACCCCCTAACGAGTTGAAGACTCTGTCCTCACCATGGCCCTTCGCCTGGTGGGGGATGGATATCCTCAGCCCCTTCACAATGGGGTCCTATCAAAACAAATTTATGATCTGGTCGTTGATTACTTTACAAAATGGATCGAGGCCGAAGCTCTCGCTAAGATCACATCCTTCAACATACTTCGTTTCAACAAAAGGAACGTCCTCGCACGATTTGGGGTGCCCCAGGCCCACGTGACCGACAACGGAACCCAATTCACGGACAGGAAGTTTCAAGACTTCGTCTCCAAATTAGGCACAAATCAACACTTCACTTCCGTAGAGCATCCCTAAACTAATGGGCAAGCAGAAGCCGCGAATAGGGTGATCCTTCGAGGTCTAAAACGAAGTCTAGGCGAAGCTAAAAAGAGATGGGTTGAGGAGCTACATAGCGTGCTCTGGGCCTATAGAACAACCCCACACTCCACCACTAGGGAAAATCCTTTCCAGTTGGCGTAAGGAACCGAGGTAGTGATCCCAGTGGAGATTAGGGAACCTTCTAGACGAACTAATGCTCCTCTAGACGAGGAGCTGAACGACGAGGCTCTACGAGAAGAGCTCGACCTGGTCGAAGAGATTCGATCAGGGGCAGCTCTCCGCGAAGCTTCGCTGAAACAAAAAATAACTCTGTACCACGACGCTAAAGTCATAAAGTGCAACTTCCAAGTTGGCAGCCTGGTCCTACACAGAAATCAAAAAGATTCGCGCGAGGGCAAGCTGGCCGCAAACTAGGAAGGGTCAAATCAAAAACAGGCACCGGTGCTTACTACCTCGAACAGCTGGACAGAGAACCATTTGCTCAACCATGGAATGCTGAAAAGCTCAAACAATATTACAGTTAGAATCAACGATCAGTCAGGACTAACTGCTGACAAGCTCCCCCTCACTACAGAGAGGTTGCTCGGTCACATGAGCGTGCCCTGGTGCAAGCACAATCCTCAACTTATTCAACAAAGGTCAGTTTTTGCTCATGGAACGAGCAGACTCTGTGCCCAACGGGGATACCTCAATTGAGCTCCGCCGTTGTCGTACCAGTATGGCAGGATAGCCAACTTGTGATGGTAAAAAGTCCAAGCCCGATGGGATCAGGACCTCGACCGAGATCCTAGTCCCGTACAACGAAAACTACTTCTGCCTCCTCGACAAGTTCCCCAAACTATCGAGTACCAGCACGAGTCGAGCAAACTCCTACATTTGGCGAGCACAACTCGCAAATATCAAATCATTCACAAAAAATAAAATGCAAGGCATACAATGTCGAATGCATATATATTTATATATATAACGCGGCCACAAGGCCGGAAAATGTCAATACGTTACAAACATGGGCCAAGCCCATACATCAGTTACATTCAAAATGGCACGCAGGCCAACAAAACACAAAGATACAAAAACATAAACTAAACTTCATCGGTGGGAAGCTCGGGAGGAACCACCTGGCCATCGACAACTTGGTTCAGAACGCCCATGCCCTTGGTGAGCAGCTGGACGTCAGAATTCAAGGCCTTCATCTGCTCCACCGCAGCATTGAACCCAAATTCAGCTGCACACAGGTTGTCCTGCTCGATGATGCGGGTTCTCTCAATTAGGTCCCTCCGGGTCTTCAAGGCCTTCTCCTCATCGGTCTCGTCCTGACCGACCGCCGATGAACCCTCCAGTCCGGCAACCCTCGCCTTCAGAACAACGTTCTCCTCCTTCACCCTTTTTCAGCTCCTCCGTCATCTGGTTCATGTCCTTCAGGAGTTCGATCTTGGATTCTTGGTTGCCTTCAAGAGTTGTCATCCTGTTGTGTATCTCGACATTCTCCACCTCTAGATTAGCGATCTTGGCCTGCACCTTCTTGAAATCCGCAAGCAGAACTGTCTCCGCATCCCCAAGGGCCAGCGTCGCCTCCAGTACTCTCATCACAACGGATCCATCCTGGAATAGGAGTTTCCTCCTCACCTTAGGATCAGCAGACAGAATGGCTGATGCCTCAAGGTCGGGGACACCAACAGAGCCTTCCCCATCTAAAATCTTCCCTTGTAGATAACAAGTTGACAATACAAACTTATCCCCAATGAAGCCACTCGAACCACCAGCCGGGGAGGAGCTAATATCATCCCGCTTCCTTTTATTTGTCGTGTCCGGGGTTGGAGGATTCGATGTGGTGCCCGGAAAGGAAGTGGAACCGCCGACGAACTTTTCAAGCGTCGTCTGCTGTTTGGCCGCGTTGACCTTCGGCACTGGAACCCTTTTGAGATTCTTGGCCGCCACAAATTTAAACAGACGCTCTCTCATGTTCGACATTCTCCATGAAGAAATAAGAAAAAGGATTAGCACATTACACAAGAAATTAACAGGTCGAGCAAAAGGTTAATCTATACCGAGGAGCTCGAATGCGACATCCTCGTTTTCACATTCGAGGAGCGCCTTGTTGTTTATATAGTGGGCCGCGCGGGAAGGCTCCCCATCCTCCCCGAGCAACACCTTGTAGTCCTTGTCTACCACAAAAGTAGGGGTGAAGCTTTCCAAAAACTTTGTCAGTGCTCAATAGGACTTCTTGCCCTCGGTACTCAGCTGGTCGTGCTTTACGAGGAACTGGTCGGTCCTATATCTAAAATGAGCAAACACCCATTCTAGTGGGAATTTTGATACCACCCTCATCACTTCCCGACCATCAACATCCACGATTTCCATGGTAGCCAGAGATTCCTTGGCCGCCTCCGAGACATGCTTCATGACTAGGAACCTATATTTGAAGTTTCTGACAGACTCCGAATAGGGCCAGAACAGCCTGGTTTGTTGCTTAAAGGATACCCAGCTTTGTTTAGGACCAGCCGTGCTCCTTTGAATCTGGAAGATGCAGAAGAAAAGCTCCACCGTGGTCCCGATCCCCAGATACCGACAGACCAGCTCAAAGGCCCGAATATACGCCAGAGCATTAGGATGAAGTTGGGCGGGACACAGCTAGAGATGACAAAACATTGCCTCTTGAAAATCGGTGAAGGGCAGATGTTACTCCGCCTCCATGAAAGTGAATTCGTACATGGGAAATCTCATCCCTGAATAAACCGAACATATCCGGTCATCCTCTGTGGGGCAAAGAGCTTTCTAGTTTATAGGTGCATCCTCTGCCCGGTCTTCAAGGTAAGGGAACGTACGGGCCTCCTCCTCCGTGAAATTCGATCTCGTCGACATTGGCTCTTGGGCGATCCAGTCGAGATCCCCCTCAGCCATCCTAACATTGGTATGCTTGACGGGTTGCTCCGCCTCCTCGTTAACAGCCCCAGCGTCGGGGACAGCTTCCTCGTTCCTATCGGCCATTTCACCTGAAAAGCAGAGGAAGCAAAAGTGAATTCGAAGACAGAGATCAAATCCACCCTTCCACTACTAATCAAGTGAAAGGGCGAGGAGTAAGTTCGAGGATGCCCTCAAGCCCTAGTCGACATTACCGGGACACGGCAAAATCCTTTTCCCCGTAGAACGGGGACGAGTCTCCGCGACTCTATGAAAGGATTTCATGAGGACGAGTTTCCTCAACGAAATAGAACTTATTAAACACGCAAAAATCAACTCCCGCATCGAGAAGGCCTAATGCCCGACTACAAACTTGAGCTACTCCTAACCAGAAACCTAGGAAGATCTACACAGTCATACACTACATTCAAAGACATTCATCCTAGGTTCATCATGTTCTTCAGTATCTTCATGAATTTCCCAGAAAATTCATGTGTTCATCGAAGAACACATGAACTTCAACTAGAAAATTCAAGTGTTACCGGAAAACGCAAACCAATTTCCAGAAAACTAAGAACTATCCTAGAACTAACAAGAAGGGATGCACAACTTACTTGAAGATCTGGATGTAGAGGATGAAGATTGACGGCGGCGAGATGAACTCCGACGAAGGGACAAGTTGCAGAGCAAAAAGGTTTGGGGAGAGAAATTTGCGTGAAGTGTGCAAATGAATCCTCGCTCCCCCCTTTTATAAGTAGTTGCTCACTTAGGGAAGTGCAAAAGCCATCATAGCCTAGACCCCTTAGGCCTTGACAGAAATTAATTGCACCACCACGTGTGAGATAAGAATCTTCGTTTGGAATTCTCAAAGCTAGACGTTGCATTCCCCAAGGAAAGTCTTCTCCAGCTCCCCGCGGGAATATCCTCCTCGACAGTCCACACAAGTCGCGTCCTCATCAGGGTTGGTTGACAAAAAAACATCATTTTCGCGGGCATCTTTTTACTAAGCCTGGTCGACGTAAAAATGCCATTTTTGCGAGCACGCCTGAAGATGGATGGTTTATACTTGAGTGAATTGCATACTAAAAGATACAACAGAGTCGCCACCGAACTTTATTTAGTCCCAGAGGATAGGGAAAATATCGATAAAACCCAAGGGGGATAGAAACGGGTCCGGGGGTCGGTTATGCGAAAGCAAGGTACTAGCACCTTACGCGTCCGTCGTACTCGACGGAAACCATTTCGCTTGCTTTTAGGCTTGGATGGGTTATCTATCTAAAGGCTTCTAGCTAAAAGAAAGAGAGAGAGGAGAAAGATAAAAGAAATAAGGTAAGAAAGTGCTCGCGGAGGATTGGGGCCATCGTGCCTACGTATCCTCATAGTGCAATGAGGAAATCTGAGCGTCGTAGTTCAGGAAACCAGGAAAAAGAAAGGGGAATGGAAGAAGGTGGAAGTGTGCTCGCCAAGATCTCGCGATCTCGTGCCTACGTATCGTACATTCAAATTAATGCAGAATCAGAGCATCAGTAGTTCAGGGAACTAAGACAGAAAAGGAAAAGGAAAGGTGGTGTCAAAACCAAGAGCGAAAGAAGTAGGGAAAATCCCGTCGGGGATGCAAAAGAATTGGTATCAGAACCAAGAAAAGATTGCAAAGGAAAGATAGTAACTGAGCTAAGGATAAAGTGCAAGAATGTTGTAGAAACTAGGAAGATAAAGGATCAAAAAGATAACTAAGACTTCACCTGGGAGTAAGAGAACAAAGTGATTGTGCTGGGGATCAGAGGGTGAATGACCCTGTTGGGGATCCAAAAACAAGAGAATAAGGGTTCGATATGTTAACTGGCTGGCAGTGGTTAAACGAAGAAAAAGAGATAATGACTCTGGTGGGGAGAAAGAAGTTGGTGTCAACAGACAGGTTGCGATGGACCAAAAGGAGAGAGTACTGAACCAAAAGAAGGTGTTTGACTCTGAAGGGATTTTGGTATATTAACTGATAAACAGTGGTTAACTAGAGAGGAAAAGAGTAACCGTGCGGGGAAAATAGGTCTTAAAAGATAGACTATGATCAACCAAAAGAATGGGTGTAGAACCAAGCGAAGGTGGTGACCCAAAGAACGGGTGTGGAACCATGCAAAGGTTGTGACCTAAAGGGGATGTCAGTACCGACTAAACAAACAGTACTTGACCAACGAAGAAAGGTATTGAACTAAAAGAGGTTGCTAACCGCTGGGAATTCAGTGTGAACAGAAAAAATGTGATTAACCAAAAAGAAACGAGTGATTAACCAAGAGAAGGTGATTAACTCGAAGGGGCTCAGTATTTTAACAGACAAGTTGTGGTTAACTGAAAAAATGGGTGATTAACTAAGAGAAGGTGATTAACTCAAGAAGAAACTCAGTATGTTAACGTAATGGCTGTGATTAACTGAGAAGAAGTGCAAATTGTTGTTTTAACTGACAGGCAGTGGTTAACCAATCAAAGGGAGAAGGACCACGAGTAGGTTGCAAACTCTGCAAAAGTCTCGGTATTTAACAGGAAGACTGTGTTGACCGAAGAAAGGGATTAAGACTCTTCTGGGGAATCAATATGCAAGGATTGATCACAAGAAAAGACATATTGAAAGAGAGATTGAAAGGAGCAAGGGTGATCAAGGATCGACTCGGCAGGGGATGAGATACGCTACCGCCTGGAGATAGAGGTGACTAAGCTAGGAACAGGGTCATTCGTCCCCTACCTGAAGTAGTCAGAATGAGAGTAGGAATTCTCCATTCTCATTCCTTCTTCTAACACATAGGGTGTAGTGTAGAAAGTGAAACGGACAGCGTAACAACTGCAAGTTGTACAGTGCTGTAGTGTCGCCCGAAATTCCAACTTCGCGGGGGAAGAGAGAGAACGAAAGCTCTAAAGGAAGCCTAAAGAGAAGCGCCAAAGGGAAGATTAATAATCGAAATGAAGTTTCGATTAGTTAATAAAGAGGGAAGAAAATGCTAATAATTTTCCAAAATGAATTGAAAAATTATTAAAGCAAAGGGTGCATTATTGATTATACAAGATTAAGCTTATTCTTTGAAGAACAAACTTATTTCAAACATGAATGGAAATGCAAAACAGTACCAAATGACACTTAAGATGCATCACCAATCATGTTATTATGTGAATGAAAGTGTGCAAAAATGATCATGATCATATTATGCCAAGAATGTGCACAATTACACAATTGATAAAATCGAGCAATGGAAAATTCACAAGCATGCTTCAAACCGAAGTGAAATGACTTATAAAATATCCATAAAAATCAAACGCATCAAGCCATGGGAGTTGAATGAGGAAAGCATAGCAAACACACTTGAAAAAGCTCAAAAATCTGCCTCTGGTACAGTGTTAATCGGTTAACCATATATGGTTAATCGGTTAACACCTTGAAAAGTTCAGAAAAATGTGAAAAACAGACTGGTTAACTGATTAACCATATATGGTTAACCGGTTAACACTGAAGCAGTGGCAGAAACTTGATTTTTAAAAAGCACTTTTGGCCACTTATTGATTGTGCAAAACACTCATATGCTAGGGCAAACAATTATGCTCAAATATCAAATTTAACAACAACAAATAATCAGCAATGGAATCAATTAACTCATCAAGATCATGGATCAAATAATGGCATAATCAATTCACACACCAAAAAGCAGCGAAGCTAAATTGATAATGATACGAAAACGTTCGAAACAGTAAAATGTGCAAAGAAAGACCAACCTACAAGGCTGAGATGTGCCTTGGATGTTGTTGTAAATGAATCTTGATGACGATAATCAAAGAAAACCAGAGGAATCTTCAATTGTATCCGAATCGTACCGAAACCGAGCAAATTGTGACGAATCTCCAAAAATATGAATTCACACCATAGAATCTTGAAACAAGCACTTGAGATGAATCCAAAAGATAATAAAACTCCAGAAATCCAAGTATAATTGCAAGGTGATGAAGGTTAAGCTCAAGAAATAATCACTTTCAAGGTGAAAGTGATTAATCTTCAATGGAGAAATTGAGCTATGGTGAGGTTTGGGAAAAAAATGGAGATGAAGATGAAGAAGTTGTAGAGAAATTCAGAGAGAATGTGAGAGAATTGAGAGTGAAGTGTGAGAAATATGAAATGGTTGAAGGTCCTTGAAAAATGATTGAAGGTTTGTTTATACAGAGTTTTGGTTTGGAGTTGATAGGTTTGGAATATGCTTTGGATTTAGCTTTGGAGCTAGGTTGGGAGTTAGTTGCACTTGACTCACCGAGTCAAGCGGTTAACTCGGTTAGTTAGGAAGTTAACTCGATGGAGCAATCCCAATGTAGATCCAAATCAAAGGTGCACATGCTTAGAAATTAAGGAACATGGTGCACTTGATTCAAAGTGATGGATTGGAATAAATGTAAATGGAGTGTCTTGAATGGTCTTGAATTGTTTAGAATGTTCCACACAATGTTAGAATAGGATAGACCAAATGAGAGTGGAGAGAGTTGCTGAAAGATGATGAAAATGCTGAATTTTTGCTGAAATAGCAGGTGTTATTCGATTAACCAAACAAGGTTAACCGATTAACAGCTGTCCAAAACATGGATTTGGCGCTGTAAAAGGGTGTTAACTGGTTAACACCATATGGTTAACCGGTTAACCGGTCAAAAATTGCCCAATTTTGCTTGAAAAGGGTGTTATGGCCATGGTTCCGATTTCTGACCTCTTGCTTTGATAAATAGGCATAGAGTTAAACAAGTGCACCATGTTCCTTAATTTCTACATTGGGATAGAAAGTTAACTCGATGGAGCAATCCCAATGTAAATAGGCATAGAAACCCTTATTTTGTGCTTGTTTTGATGATGTGGTGACTTTGTGAGGATGCGATTAATCGGACTTAAACAACCTGAATATTCTTGCAACAAAACCACAGAGAAAAAGTGCTAATGCGTATGCCAGCGATGTGAATGCACATGCTTGTGCAAAAGGCAAAAAGGGAGTTCAAATTCTGGGTTACGACAGCTGCCCCTATTTAATCCTCTTGGACCTGAATGTGCAAATTGCGCCAGCTTTTCGATGATTCGAGGTAGAAGGGGATTAAATAAAAGAGTAGCTCGAAAATTTGGCCGACGGCGACAAAAGAAAAGGTGCAAGTGTAGAGAGCTTGATAGGTGAAAGGTTTGGTTGAATATCTAGTGGGGAGATGAATCTGGCCAAAAGGGAGTATGCTTGATGCATATGTTATGTATGTGCTGTTCTACATGGTGCTTGGTATCATGTCATGCAAAGGTGCAGGTTAAGGTATTGTGCGGTGGTTAGACAGAGATTGTAGTAAAACGACCTCGACATCTTCAATTGGGGAAAGAAATCCACGAATGAAGACTCCGCTCGGGAAATAACTCAGAGATCCTAGATTTCCAAGTTATTATCACCCTTGCTGGGGATGAAAGAACCGGTACGATCTTCAAACCACGGCTGATTCCCTCTGGGTAACGACCTTCCAACCTTGATTGATTCTGCTTAGGGAATTCCAAGGTCCGAATGATCTTATTTGCTTGGGGATAACAGGAAACCAAAACAAACCACTGCCACTAGGGAGTGATGGCTTCGACCTGCTGGGAATGATGCACTACCTTTGCTAGGGGACAAGAGAACAATCAAGTCTCTGATTAAGGTACAACATCTGGCCACTCTACTAGGGACCTTATGGATCTATCGGAGAAATAAGAGGTAATCAACCTTTCCGAAGAACCATAATGGCGCTTGCTAGGAAATGATGGCTCTGTTGGGGAGAAGGCCACATCTTCAAAGAACCATCATAGTGTTGGTCGGGCATTGGGCTTGGCGATGGATATTACCGATTATCCTGTAGGAATTACCAGTAAAATATGCAATGCATAATGCTTTCTTAATTGAGTTAGCTTTTTATTATTCTCAACGCTTTATAGTATTATGTGATCACAAACAATCGTTTATTTTGCAAACAAAATACTGAAAAGAACACAATTGAGAAATCAAATGATGAACTTTTATTGAAATGTGAAAACATGTACATAAGAGGTGTACAAGGATGCAAAAATCCTTGATGAGGACATTTGCAATAAAATTGAAAAAAAAAATGTAAATGGCAAAGGGAAATCATGTTTTGCATTGATTACAACATTGGCTACCATCCGCTGTAAGCCTAGGTTCCAATGCCTTGCGCTAGTTGATGATGAATTGGCCGCTCTGTTACCGTCTGAGGTCCAGCTATGATGAAGAGAGGCTCAAGTTCGCAGTCAACTGCCTTTATCCCTAATTTTTGCCTGGACATTTTTTCTATTTTTCTTCCACCAGGATACCCATTTTTGCCTAAGTCGCCCTTTTGGGTTTTCAACTTAGCGGACTATTATTAGTTTTTTGCATTGTCCCTAACTTTTGCATGGACATTTCTTTTTTTCGGTCCATCGGGACGCCCATTTTTGACTGGATTGTCCTTGCGGATATCAATCTAGTGGTCTCTTTATCCATTTTTTCCAGGCATAATATTTTTTGACTGCATCGGAGTTCACGGGCGATGGCAACTCCTCCCCATCCATGGTGGTGAGGATCAGGGCTCCGCCTGAGAAGGCCTTCTTGACAAAAAAAGGTCCTTCGTAGTTGGGAGTCCACTTGCTGCGTGGATCCGAGTGAATAGGTGAATATCTCTTGAGCACGAGTTCGCCTTCTTGGAACACTCGAGGGAGAACTTTCTTGTCAAAAGCTCGCTTGAGGCGTCTCTGATACAATTGATCATGACAAACGGCTGTAAGGCGCTTCTCTTCGATGAGATTCAGTTGGTCACATCTAGATTAGACCCATTCAGCTTCATCAAGACCTGCTTCCATGATGACTCTGAGCGAAGGAATATCAACTTCAATTGGTAAAACAACCTCCATACCATACATAAGTGAATACGGAGTTGCCCCAGTAGAAGTACGAACTAAAGTTCTGTAGCCATGTAGTGCAAAGGGAAGTATTTCATGCCATATTTTGTAAGTCTTAACCATTTTCTGGACAATCCTCTTGATGTTTTTGTTTTCTGCTTCAACGACACCGTTCATCTTGGGCCGATATGGTGAAGAGTTGTGGTGCTCGATCTTGAATTCTTGACACAACTCCTTCAGCATCTTGTTGTTTAGGTTGCTTGCATTGTCAGTGATAATGCTGCTAGGAATACCATAGCAACATATTATCTCCTTTTTTATAAATCTGGCAACCACTTGTCGTGTGACGTTTGTGTAAGAAGCAACTTCAACCCACATGGTGAAGTAGTCGATAGCAACTAGAATGAATCGATGACCGTTGGAAGCCTTTGGTTCGATCATTCCAATCATATCAATACCCCACATAGAGAATGGCCAAGGCAAAGTAAACACATTTAATGGAGTTGGAGGCACATGGATCTTGTCACCATAGATTTGGCACTTGTGACATCTTTTGGAAAAATTGTAACAATCTACCTCCATTGTTGTCCAGTAATACCCAGCTCGAAGGATCTTCTTGGCCATGGCAGGACCTTTAGCATGTTCACCCTCGCAGCCCTCATGTATGGACCTTATGATCGTGTTTGCTTCGTGTCTATCCACGCATCTGAGAAACACTAAATCATAATTCCTCTTGTACAGTACACCACCACTTAAGAAGAATTTGGCGCAGATCCATCGAAGAGCTTTCTTGTCAGTGATAGTGATACCCTCGGGATATTCCTATTTTTCCAGATATTTATTGATGTCGTAGAACCAAGGCTTGTCATCACACTCGTCCTCGATTGCTAAACAGTGCGCTGGTTCGTTCAAATGATCAATGCGGATAAAATGAGCTTCATTTTTCCACTTAACTTTGAACATGGATGCCAGGGTGGCAAGAGCATCAGCTAACTGATTTTCGTCTCTGGGGATATGATGAAAAGAGATTTCATCAAAATAAGGAATCAATTTTGCGATGTGCTTTTGGTACGGAACCAGCTTAGAATCCCGAGTTTCGAAGTTCCCTCTGACTTGGCCAATCCCCAAAGCAGAATCTCCATAGACCTCAAGAATCTTGATTCTCATGTCAATTTCCGCTTCAATACCCTAGATACATGCTTTGTATTTATCCATATTATTGGTGCATGCAAAGCATAATCTGGCGGTGAAGGGAAGGTGAAAACCTATTGGAGAGATGAGGATATCACCGATTCCACGACCTTTAGCATTTGAGGCAACGTCGAACGCGAGCGTCCATCACGCCCCTGGTTCGGGTCCTGTGTCAGGGTCTGGAGTCTCATAATCTCTGATAAAAAATACATCCTCATCGAGAAAGTCAAACTTCATTTGTTATTAAACCTCTACATGTTGATGAGCAAGGTAGTCAAACAAGACGCTCCCTTTTATTGCTTTCTGGGTAACATGTTGGATATCATACTCAGTTAACAGCATCTGCCACCGAGCAATCCTTCCAGAAATGACAGGATTTTCAAATATGTACTTTATCGGATCCATTTTGGAAATTAATAAAGTAGTATGACAAATCATATATTGTCTTAGGCGTCGAGCAGCCCAGACCAGAGCACAACAAGTTTTCTCCAAGAGTGAGTATCTGGTCTCAAAATCATTGAACTTCTTGCTCAGATAGTAAATTGCATGTTCTTTTCTGCCAGTGTCGTCATGTTGACCCAATACACATCCCATTAATTCATCGAGAACAGTGAGATACATGATAAAAAGGCCTACCAGGAACCAGCGGTACTAAGATCGGTGGTTCTTGCAAATATTATTTTATCTTGTCAAATGCCTCTTGACAATCATTGTTCCATTCGATCGGTTGATTTTTTCATAGTAGTTTGAATATCGGTTCACAGGTAGCCGTCAAGTGAGAAATGAATCTTGAAATGTAGTTAAGTCTGCCCAGAAAGCCACAAACTTCTTTTTCTGTTTTGGGAGGCGGCATGTTCTGAATTGCCCGAACCTTGTCAGGATCAACTTCAATGCCCTTCTGACTCACAATAATGCCCAACAGTTTACCCGATCAAACTCCGAAGGTACACTTCGTAGGATTCAACCGCAGTCTAAACTTCTGGAGTATGTCAAACAGTTTCTTCAGATGAACCAGGTGATCATCTTCTGTTTTGGACTTGGCAATCATATCGTCCACGTAAACCTCAATCTCTTTATGGATCATATCATGAAAGAGGGTTGTCATGGCACGTTGGTATGTTTCCCCTGCATTCTCCAAACCGAATGGCATGACTTTGTAACATATGTACCCCATGGCGTGATGAAAGTAGTCTTCTCCATATCAGCTAGGGACATTTTGATCTGATTATATCCTGAAAAACCATTCATGAAGGAAAAGACAGAGAACTGCGTCGTGTTGCCTACCAAGACATCAATATGAGGCAAAGGAAAATCATCTTTCGGGCTTGCCTTGTTGAGATCTTGATAATCCACACACATTCTAACCTTCCCATCTTTCTTTGGAATCGGGACGATGTTAGCAATCCATTTAGGATATTCAGAAGTGGCCAGGAATCCAGCGTCAAGCTGTTTCTTTACCCCTTTCTCTGATTTTAAGTGCCATGTCGGGTCTAGTCTTCCTTAGTCTGTGCTAGACAGGAGGACATCCGGGCTTGAGTGGCAAGCGATGCTCAACAATGTTGGTATCCAACTCAGGCATATCTTGATAGGACCAGGCGAAGATATCAACATACTCTTTCAATAACTTGACCAACTCAGAGTGTACATGCTATGCGAGGGACACGCCAACCTTGACTTGTCTTCTGACCTCATCAGTACCAGGATTTACAACTTTCACTGGCTCTTTGTGTGGCTGAATCTCCTTATGCTCGTGCTCAAGGAGCCTTGCTAGTTCAGCCGGTAATTCACAATCTTCCTCACCATCTTCTTTGGCTTGGTTGATTGGAATCCCAAAATTACAATGGATATTTTCCATGTTGTTATCAATGCATTTATTTGTTCTGCATGTTTATGAATATGTTTAGAATGAGCTACTTTGAAAAGGTGAAAATAAAAGAAACTTTTGTCATTTGTTTGTGAAAAAGTAAAATAAAGAAAGAAAAATAGAGCATGATTTTGAATGCAATAAACTTTTATTTATTGATCACATAATATTGCAAAAGCGGGAGGCCCTTTACAAGCTATCCACTCGTCTCGGGCGAGGACGTGGGAATGAGAAAGCAAAATGTATTACATGTTTGTTGGGAAAACCATAGGAATCACAGTAGATGTCAAATTGTTGAGCTTGAAACCTAGCGGGCACTTGCGCACAAAGTTTGAAATCAGGTGGCTAGGACCAACATCATCAATAGCTGCCACGATGTCACCCTTTTGAAAACCTGCGCTGTTAAACTTGATCAAGCTGGACTGCTTCTGACCATGTGAGCTAGATTGTCGACCAGGACGATATCCCAATCCAAAACGATTATGCTTTTTAACCACGTCTATCACATGCCCCCAGCCAGGCAAGGCACCTTTCTCGATGGTCTCTTTAGCACTCTTGGCAGATGCCAAGGACATTTGCGGTAAGCTACTTTGACTAGTTAAAGCAGAGCTGACATTTTCGAACTCAAGACACTGCAACGGCACCTCAGTTATGCCCTCATCAGTCTCGACGTATTGGAAAGATGATAACTCGCTTACAATCAGATCCACTTCACCACAAACATTGACTAGCTGATCGTAGAACATGAACTTCAACTTCTGATGTAAAGTAGAGGTAACTGCCCCTGCAACATGAATACACGGACAACCCAATAGGCAACTGTATGCAGGATTGATATCCATCACTTGAAAAGTAATGGTAAACAAATACGGTCCGGCCTTGATGGGTAAATCCACCTCTCCAGTAACTTTCCTTCAAGAACCATCAAAGGCCCTGACAACTAAAGTGCTCGGTCTCATCTCGATCCCTTCCACAAGTAGTTGGCTCAATGTGCCCTTAGGCATCACATTGAGAGAAGAACCGGTATTCACTAGGACACGAGATAATAAGGCGTCCATGCAGGTTACAGATATGTGCAGTGCTCGATTATAGGCAGCTCCTTCAGGAGGCAATTCTGATTCATTAAAGCCCAAGTATCTGCTTGCTGTTATGTTAGCCACTACATCATCGAACTTCACAACGGATATATCATGCATCACGTGGGCAGTGTTTAAGACTTTCAACAAAGCTGATCTATGCGCGGGCGAGCTCATGAGTACGGACAAGATCGAGATCCTTGAGGGAGTCTGTCCCAGCTGGTCCACAATTTTAAAATAACTTTCCTTGATCAATCTTAGGAATTCTTAATCATCAATTATCTCCTTGCTCCTTGTAACATCCTCAGACGGAATAGTTGGCACTGGTGCAGTAGTAGATGCCCCTTGTTGAACAAGAGGGGTTGTAGATGTGTCTTTGAGAGGAACAACAGTTAGAACTTGTACCAGCTTTGTAGTGACTTTCGGAGAGAACACCCGTCCACTACGAGTCATTCCCCCAGCGGTGGTAACATTCACGATCTCAAACTGAGCAAACCTTATCTCTTAACCTCCAGAAAACACAGTAGATCCATACCTCCAACGTACCTCCTTAGAATTCTGATACGGAAACGGTTTTGGCAGGCAAACCACGATAGGCTGTATGTTCTTCTTAGGAGACTCAACAGGAACCTTCATATAGATGATGGTGAATGGCTCGATAGTAGCGACTTCCTCAATAGACTTAGATTTGGAAAATTGAACTTTAACTCGATTCATCAAAATTTGGACACAACCCTTCAGCCTTCGACACTGGTTGGGATTATCGTCACAAATCTGACACTTACCATGCAGCCCTTTCAACAGCCCAGGTTCATTCAATCTCTTGATAACCACAGTCATCGGGGTCTTTACCTCGTCAACATCGATGATTAATTCAGCCCTTGAATTATCCTTAATCATGCTCACCACAGGTCCACCGTGATTGGGCAACAGATTATGCTGAATGTTAGGACCTTCCTCAGTAAAAGTCAAAATCTTTCGATCAATGAGTTCCTGAACCTTAGTTTTGAAAACAATACAATCTTCTGTCGCATATCCTACGTATCCAGAGTGATAAGCACAAGACAAATTTGGATTATGCTTTGGGTTGAATGGAGGAATTGCAGGTGTGATCTCTTTGGGAACAATTGCACCTTGATGAACCAACTAAGGGAACAACTCAGTGTACGGCACTAGAATTCTGTCAAAATTTGGACGCTTGCGATTTCCTTGATTGTTGTTGTTCTGACGATTTTGATTCTACTGATTTCTATTATTTTGCTGAGTCTATTGTTGACGTTGCGGTTGTTGCTGATTCTGAGCATTTTGAACTGGTTGTTGCGGATGATACTGGTATAGAGGTTGTTGATATTGTGCAGCAGCAATGTACGCATATGGATAGTAAGGCAGGGGAGCCATGGGTGCTTGATACTAAGGAGATACTTGAGCTGTCACAGCTTTGGCTTCACCTTCCTTCTTCTTTGACTGACTGTTCTGAGATTTTCTGTTAGCTGTCTGCTGGGAGATTGTGAGAGCAAGAGATGTCTCTACAAGTTGATCTATGTTTTGATGATAACAATACGTATTTGTAAAAGAACCATTTTATGTTCTAACGTGTGTTGTGTGCAGATCATAATTATAGAAGATATCAGATCCAACAAGCACCAACCAGATAAGCGTAATTGATAACATGCAAAGTTACTATGTGTGACACAAGTCGCAAGAAGCAAAAAAAATGCTTCTGTATCTGATCATGATCAGTCAGATCCAAGGATCCTGATATTTCTGTTGCAATGCTCTTGTGGATGCTCTCTGAAAGTGGTCGAGATTCTGAAGATTGCGAAGATTCTGAAGAAGATAATCCTCTGGAGAACCGAAGTGCTGAAGACTCTCATGACTTGAAGTTCTGAAGGCGGAAGACTCTGAAGACCAAGTGCAGAAAGACTCTGAAGACTTATGTGTTCTGAAGATTAAGGTTCTGAAGATCAAGTGCTGAAGACTCTGAAGAAAGATTCCTAATGGACAAGCTCTGAAGTTTCGGAAGACTTGAAGAAGTAAAGGATAATGTTCTTAAAGACAAGTGTTGAAGTTCTGAAGACTGATTCCTAATGGACTTCTTCAAATGACTAAAGACTTGACATATCAGATATCCTGTTAAAGAAGACTCTACTCATGCTTCATAAATTTACCATCAAAAGCCTCTGAAGTTTGGAAGTCAAATGTTACCGTTGTGAACGACTGTACACACTGCCCAAGAAAGATACATTCCATCACTTCTCGCACAGCAAAAAGGAGATGTGCTAGTATAGCTAGTTATTACACAACGTCTCTTTTCCAACAGCCAACGGTATTTCAAACGACTATATTTCTACTGGGGCTATTTAAAGGAAAGAGCATTCGCTTTTGAATAATCGATTCATTCCATCAAAGGTAAATTGATCAAGTCATTGTGTGAAGATAGCAACAACGATGAGTTCTCGTTGTAACACTTAGAATACCCAAAGTTGTCATCAATTTACACATGGACATTGTTGTTGAAGCTTAAAGATCAAATCAACACAACAACAACAATTTGGAACTGAAGCTGTTGATGAAGAAGACAACATTGAAAATCCATCAAGTCATCAACCACCTTCTCGTCAGTAGCGTTATATTCATTGCGATGAATCCCTAAACGTCTAGTTGTGAAAGCCTAGCAGTAGATCTTGTGATATTGGAACCTGCAGGTCAATGTTCGTTATATTCATTAAGTTGAATCCCTGAACGGTTCATTGCATGTTAGTCACAGTGCGGCTGCGCAGTTTTTCAGTCAACGGCGTGGCCCGTGCATCTGTAATCGAGATTAATTATAGTGGATTAAGACCTTGTGTTCAAGGAAAAATCACCTGAGGAGGGTGGACTTGATTAGCCTTTGTGGTGAACCATGATATATCGTGTTTTCTTTACTCTTATGCTTAATGTCTTGTTTATCTTTCTATATTGAGTATCAGAACCTCACATAAGTAAGTCAGAACCTTGCAGCTTAACTCTGATAAGCTTCCGCACTGTAAGTTCTGAGAAATGTATTTTATGTTCAGACTCTTGTTCACTCTTATGCTTCAAGCATAGCAAGTCTGAATGTAACTCCACTAGTCAGAGTCTCTCAACGAACTCTGATGTAATCCTAAGTGGTCTATAGACAAGAAGCGAAAAGTTGTCAAAGAGTGAAGACACAATTCAAACCCCCCTTTCTTGTGGCTTTCTCGCACCTTCAATTGGTATCAGAGCTCGGATTCTGTTATTGATGGATATCAAACACTTAACAGTGTCAGAAAAAGATCCAGATGAGATGCGTAGAATTACTCTAGGTGACATTGAAATCCACTTACAATTTTTGTAACAGCTCAAAAGGTGACTGTACACAAAATTGTAATCAATCTGAGTACTTGAGCAAATTACTGATCCTGGAAGTTTTGCAGTTGTCAAACAACTAAATATTCCTCACTTAAAGCCTTGTTGAAGATTGAAGAATCAACTGATAAGATAGACTCATCAAATAATAAGTAGTATCTGTTGAATTTTCATCTTGGAAGATATGTATGGATGAACCACGTATTCGCTCAAAGCTTAATCATCAGAAAACAAGAAATCCTATTTGCTGAAGAATAACTCTTTATGAGCTCCTGAGATATTTTCAAGAAATGGATTAGGTCCACCCTTGACTTTCTCGGTTAAAGCTCATTCAGAATCTCTTCATATAAAGAAGAAAGATTGTTGGTCTATGATTTTGAATTTCAGAATATAGTCTGTTGTAGTCAGAAATTTGAAGAATTCAAACTCTTAGAAATAATTCAGCATCTGAATGTTGGATGATCAAAGGTTAAAAGATTCAATGAAGAACTGAATATTGTTTTCTTGAAAGCTATTCAGGAACTGAAAGAATATTTAGGAAGAAGATTTTCATAGATTCATCAAGTACTTGATCAAGAATGATCTCTTAAGTCTTGATTGAATCAGTGTAACTTAGTTCTGATGACTTAAGACTATCTCAAGTTGAACCAAACGTTATAGATCAGATCACTATCAGGCAAGATTGTCAGAACCTATTATCAGAAGATGTCAATCCAAACACTTAAGTCTTCTACTTAGAGTCAAAAGGATTCAAGTTGCTGACGTCATCAATTAACATTATCGTCAGAAGCAGATATGCTGTGGACTATTCTCAAATAAGTTAGATCAGCATTATGAAATCAAGAAGTATCATGCAAACCATGTCTAGTGCTATACATATGTTTGATGATACTCAGTTCTAAACTAAATTTAAATTTGGCCAAAGGAACAAGTCAGAAAAGGCTATGAGATCCAAATGTCACTTCCGTCAGACACTGGAAAAGTCAAGAAAATATCTAGATAAAGGATCTCTACAAAAAGGATTTCTGTATCCCTAAGGTATGGTTTCCTTTGTTCTCATTATTTAGATCACTAACTATTTAAGTTTTTAAAAAATTAAAAATAGTTCTCTAGCATTTATGATTAGGTAGTTTTCAAGAATTAAAATAAATATTCATGATTATTCCTATGTCAGCTACCACACCTCTATCCATAGGTATACGACAATTTCAGCCTATCTTGTGTCCTTTCAGCTGACCGCTACTACTATTCATAGCTTTTCTAGGAAATGATGAACTCGCGTACTCCAAGCCTGATAAATAGCTATCATTCCTTAGTTCTCCTCACAACATTATCCCTTTTCTAGAAAGAATCACTATCTAGCAACTTAGACCTTCCTTTCTTAACTATCCTGCTCAAAATATCTTCACACAATATCAGAGGAGAAATTTCCGATCTAGAACTCCTGAAGGAATTCACTTTGAATTTAAACCGTCTGCCACAACTCAACAAAACTAGTATTCTCTCTGGAATTGAATTTCAAAACAGGGAAAACTACTTCAACATGCTTGTTGGACCTGTCTTTTCTTCACTTGTAACTGAGTTATGGGCAAATGCACGAGTACTAGAATATGACTATGGCAAAAATGCTATTTTGTCTGTGGTGGCTGGCTGTCCAGTCTTGATCAACCCCACCATCATAGCTAAAGCCATTAGGTGTGTCGAAGATGGTGTAACTGTGGAAAGAAATATCAACAACTATAGCTTCGACAGGCATTTACACATCATTTTCGAATCATAAGGGCGTCCCACTCAACCTTGCACCCTCACTCCAGTTGCTAAAGATTGGTACAATATAATGGTAACTAATTTAAGACCAAGAGAAAGAGGAGGAGGATGGTTGTCTAACAAAGAAAGATTATTCATTTTCTTTTTAGTATCCAGGATCAAGATAAACCTACCCCAATCCATGTACAACCATCTAAAAGAAGAAATTAATCTGTCTAGGGAAGACACAGTCTACCAAGTTCCCTACTACAGGGTTATCTCCCAAATTCTTGGTCTCCAAGGAGTTGTTAGTCACTGCAGAAGAACTGGAATGAATGAGAAGATCTTTCCAGAGTTTTGTCCATCGTTGACGTTCTTAGTTTAAGATAGGAATTTAGTCATTAAGATTTCTATTTGACTAAGCTTATGTTAAATCTTAATATCTATATCCTTTTGATTAAGTGTCCCTAAATGTGATTTGTGTGCTTTTGAATGAATGATTCCTATGAACAAAAGTACACTAATTATCTAATTAATAACGGAAATAAAATAATGAGCGCTGCTTAAAATTCACACGAAAAGGCTTAGGATTGTCTAGAGATCATAAATCCCTCGCAGGTCATAATTAAGTAAAGGTTCCATTGCCACTTATTAGGGTTATGTCATGATTCTTGATTAAGGGAATTAATCATTAACCTACTTTCCCACGTTACTTAGTGCTTCTAGGAAAATCAAATGTCGCGGTTTCAAATTCTCCACTGAAATTAATTTATTTCTTCATCTTTAAAAACATCAAACCACAAGACAGCAACACATCTCTTACTCATCTTCAGCCTAATTACCTTCTAATTTCCTCATCAATCCCTAAAAATGGCCTTCGTCTCACAAAATGCTTCAACTCTCACAACCATACAAAATCTAGTTGATCATCTCATCGTCATGTCTGAAACAATTGTGAACGTCAACAATCTAAAATCAAATGGATGTAACATTACTCCCTCAATGGAAACACAAGGATCGAGTAACTACTTCAGGAGGTTGGAGGGACCAACCTATGGATGTTTGGTTAAAGAGTTCTGGATTCATGCTAATGCAGGCTCAACTCTCATTAGTTCTTCGGTCTTTGGAAGAAGAGTCTACATATCTGAAAAGACTATTGCAGATCTCTTGGTGCATGAGAATAATGGATTCAGAATTACTAAGGATCTACTTAGTGAGGAGAGAGAAGCCAAAGTTATAGCCTCTATTTTCAAATAGGGAATAGCAGTTGAGAACCAAGTATTCTCAAACCTGAAAGAACCACTACAGGTTTGGTTCAGAATCTTGCAGGGAAGCATTTTTCACCATCTTCCTGCAAATCAACTCAACGACACTCAGAAGTGTGTCTTGTTCCTTCTCCTTAAAGGAATTAAGATCCATCTCCCCTCCGTTCTCTTCAAACTTCTGAAGGAAGCCATAGGAAACTCCAGAATTGGTTATGATCCAGAGATCAAACTTATTCCATACGGAAGACTCATCTCTAACATTTTATTGAATCAGGAGTAGTTGATGATATTTTAATCGATGAAGGTGAATTAAGGAAGCTGCTTAAAAGCGCTGGGAAGAGGCGCAAGTTTGAGGATCTTATAAAGGAAGACGCCACTCTGGACAATACGCTCTTTAGGGAACTAACTCTGACTCCCAGGGTTCCAGTTCAAGGTTTTCCAAAATTCACCACTTACAATCAGGAAGAAGTCAGAAACTATCAGAGAAAATTTAAGGATAAAGATATCGGTGTTTGGATTAACATGAAGAATATTACTAATGTACTTCAAGAACTCTCAAATTGGAGAGAAGGAAGTAAGAAGCAGAAAATGGTTGATGATGAGGAACCTTCCTCAAAGAGATCAAAAACTATCAATAGCGCATTAGCATCCTTCAAAGATAATGCAATCTCAAGGATTCAAAGCTTAGTAGATGCCTCCAGTTCCTGTGTGAACCCCATGGAAATAAGAAATATCTGGACTGAGTTCCATGAATGGATCTCAGAGGAAATTGTGAAGAGCAAGAGGCTAGCAATTACTCAAACAGAAGAAAAGCTGCATACTTCAAGAACTGATGATTCTGAAAACTTAATCTCATATTTTTCATCATCTTTAGGCTCGCTCTAGTCTAACTCATAAGGACCCATTAAAACCCAGTTTTATCAAGTCTACGATTACTTAAATCGTTTCTCATTAGGAATCTATGTTTTGATCATCTTGAACTTTTCAAGATTAAGCTCAACATATGCTCTGCATCTTAAAAACTATTTTGTTTGATGCTTCTATCTAGTTGTTCATAAATGATTCCATCTAATTGTCCTACAAATAAATATGGTTAAAGATGGTCATCACTAAATGACTTTGATTGTTCTTAACTGCTGTTTCTATGGTTCTATGTTGTTACTGCTCATATCCAGTATACTTAATGCTTAACTGAGAAAGAAATATATGATGTTGATTGGAAAGAGGAATTATATGCTTAAATGCTCATATGCTCTAGCACTTTTTGATGATGTCAAAAAGGGGGAGAAATATAATGATTTTGATTGAGAAGAGGAAATCTTAAAGAATATAAAAGGATGCAACTCAAACAAGTGATCAATCATATAAAATGCGTTACTACTAACGTTTGTTGTTTGATGTTATCCGAGGAACTCTAAACAAGTTCACTAGGCATTCTAAGAACAGGTTAAGAAAGAAGAACTCCGTTAGAAGTTCTTATGAACCATTGGTCATATGATAGAAATTATACACTTCGTGAACATGTGTTCAGAATCAGATCTACCCAGTACTGTTCAGAAGTTGAGAACTGTCTAAAAGTCAAAGTTTATCGTGATCTCTGTCTCACTTGGTTCAGAAGCTGTAAGCTGTCTAAGAGTATGAGATTTAGAACGTAAGAATCAGAAGAAGAAGAAGAAAATTATGAAAGCACTCAAGACAAAGTGTACATTTCAAGATGCTTACTCAGAAGAACTGTGCAAATCAGAAGTCAAGAACTGTCTGAAGATCCAGATTAAAGATCTAAGAAGTAGTTCTGATGTTTACCAAGAACCAATCAAAAGGAAAACGATTTGGTATCAGACTAAATCAACAATTGGTAATCAGACTCAGTACGCAAAGATTGGTATCAGACTCATCAATCAGAGCAAAGCTGTGGATTATTGTCAAAATAACTTCATTGGTATCAATTTCAGCACAATTAAGGAAATACCCTTCAAGTGGTATGAGAAGAATTCCTTCACTTAGTATCAGATTCAACATACTCTGGTATAAGACTTAGCACATCACTTGGTATCAGACCAGAATCAAATCATATGTACCAGATTCAGAATCAAGCGTTGATTGATCACAAAAATTAAAACCTTTAATTGGTATCTGATCAAAAATCAAGCCTTGATGAACCACTGAGTTGTGACAGTAACAAGGTTCTGAGATGAAAACCTGTGTTCAAAAGTCAAACTCCAAAAAAAAAGTCATGATCTACATTGGTGATTAAAATCTTACCATCCTAAATTATGATTCTGAAGATCCCAGTATCTGACTTATAAAAATTAGGGGGATACTACCCTGAAGATCCAACTGCAAAATCTAAAATCTTCACAAAGTCTGAAACTTAGGGGGAGTTTCTTAAAAGACGGTGTCTGTCTCTGATGAATAGCGAGGCTATGTTATCAGATAATAACTAATCTATTTGTGCTTAAATGAATCTGCTGAAAAGTAGAAATGCTTCAGAAGTCTCTGAAGATTACAAGCTCTGATACGACTACAAAGGAACTGAGTTCTGAAGATCTGAAGACGGAAGTTCTGATGAACTAGTCTAGATGTTGAAGACTCTCTGGCTTCTTAAAGACAAGATTGAGAAGTAGTCCTTTTCTATTCTATGTCCTGGCAACTCAAGTTGTTATTCTGTATGTCTTTGGATCATATAAGATTCTAGGCGATCACAGATAAAACTTTGAGGATAACACATTCAGGGGGAGCTGTTGTTCCAGACTCTGAATATGTTCTATTTGGTGATTACCTTGTATAAAATGTTCAATCAAAATACTTGGTTTTGTCATCATCAAAAAGGGGGAGATTGTGAGAGCAAGAGATGTCTCTACAAGTCGATCTATGTTTTGATGATAACAATACGTATTTGTGAAAGAACCATTTTATGTTCTAACGTGTGTTGTGTGCAGATCATAATTATAGAAGATATCAGATCCAACAAGCACCAACCAGATGAGCGTAATTGATAACATGTGAAGTTACTATGTGTGACACAAGTCGCAAGAAGCAAAAAAAAAATGCTTATGTATCTGATCGTGATCAGTCAGATCCAAGAATGCTGATATTGCTATTGCAATGCTCTTGTGGATGCTCTCTGAAAGTGGTCAAGATTCTGAAGATTGCGAAGCTTCTGAAGAAGATAATCCTCTGGAGAACCGAAGTGCTGAAGACTCCCATGAGTTGAAGTTCTAAAGGCGGAAGGCTCTGAAGACCAAGTGCAGAAAGACTTTGAAGACTTATGTGTTCTGAAGATTAAGGTTCTGAAGACCAAGTGCTGAAGACTCTGAAGACAGATTCCTAATGGACAAGCTCTGAAGTTTCAAAAGACTTGAAGAAGTAAAGGATAATGTTCTTAAAGACAAATGAAGACTGATTCCTAATGGACTTCTTCAAATGACTGAAGACTTGACATATCAGATATCCTATTAAAGAAGACTCTACTCATGCTTCATAAATTTACCATCAGAAGCCTCTGAAGTTTGGAAGTCAAATGTTACCGGTGTGAACGAATGTACACACTTCCCAAGAAAGATACATTCCATCACTTCTCCCACAGAAAAAGGAGATGTATCAGTACAGCTAGTTATTACACAACGTCTCTTTTCCAATAGCCAACGGTATTTCAAACGGCTATATTTCTACTGGGATATTTAAAGGAAAGAGCATTCGCTTTTGAATAATCGATTCATTCCATCAAAGGTGAATTGATCAAGTCATTGTGTGAAGATAGAAACAACGATGAGTTCTCGTTGTAACACTTTGAATATCCAAAGCTGTCATCAATTTACACATGGCCATTGTTGAAGCTTAAAGATCAAATCAACACAACAACAACAATTTGGAACTGAAGCTGTTCATGAAGAAGACAACATTGAAAATCAGTCAAGTCATCAACCACCTTCTCGTCAGTGCTACATTGAAGATCTGAAGCAAGGAGTTGTTGCTGAAAGCTTGCTCACCCCAGAAGACGAAGAAGAAGAAGATCTGCAAGATGCCAACAATTGTCAAATCAATATACATCTGTGTAGATTCTTAGAATAGCAAGGAGTTGCTGCTCACATCTTGCTTGAACACTTGTGTGTTCTTTGTACTTAAACTTAGGAGTAATCTGCTTGTTAAGAAGCACCATTGTAATCTCCTGTATAACTAATTCTTGGTGAATTAGGATTCCTTGAGTGGTCAGTGTGACCGGAGACTCGAGAAGACAATGGCGAGATGTCATTGTGGGAAATCCTGAAATAGGGTCAGTAGCGTTATATTCATTACGATGAATCCCTGAACGTCTAGCTGTGAAAGCCTAGCACTAGATCTTGTGAGATTGGAACCTACAGGTCAATGTTTGTTATATTCATTAAGTTGAATCCCTGAAAGGTTCATTGCATGTTAGTCACAGTGCGGCTGTGAAGTTTGTCAGTCACCGGCGTGGCCCGTGAATCTGTAATCCAGATTGATTATAGTGGATTAAGACCTTGTGTTTAAGGCGAAATCACCCGAGGAGGGTGGACTGGATTAGCCTTTGTGGTGAACCAGGATATATCGTGTGTTCTTTACTCTTATGCTTAATGTCTTGTTTATCTTTCTATATTGAGTATCAGAACCTCACATAAGTAAGTCAGAACCTTGCAACTTAACTCTGATAAGCTTCCGCGCTGCAAGTTCTGAGAAATTTATTTTATGTTCAGACTCTTGTTCACTCTTATGCTTCAAGCATAGCAAGTCTGAATGTAACTCCACTAGTCAGAGTCTCTCAATGAACTCTGATGTAATCCTAAGTGGTCTATAGACAAGAAGCGAAAAGTTGTCAAAGAGTGAAGACACAATTCAAACCCCCTTTCTTGTGTCTTTCTCGCACCTTCAGGAGGTAGCTCCAGGAATCTTTCTAGTCTTCAACCCATTCTTGATTCGTTCATCAATGGTTACAATGTTAGCAAAGTTCAATGAAGAACTACCCACCATTTTCTCTTAGTAGGATCTTTGCAATGTACCCATAAGGATGTCAACCAACTCATTGTTAGAGAGAGCAGGTCACACACGAGATGCCATCTCGCGCCATCTCTGTGCATACTCTTTAAATGTTTCAGCTGAGCGCTGAGACTGGTTTTGCAACTACAATTTGGTAGGTGCCAAATCAAGATTATATTTGTATTGTTTCAAGAACGCTTTAGACAAGTCTCTCCAAGTATGGATTTTGCTGCGTTCTAAACCCATGTACTAATCCAATGAAGCATCAGACAAACTATCTTGAAAACAATGAACTATCAATTCATCGTTATCAATATAGGATGTCATCTTCCTACAATACATAGTGATGTGACTACGTTGGCAACTCAAACCTTTATACTTTGGAAGCTCAGGTATCTTGAATTTCTACGGCAATACAACATTTGGAACCAAACATAAGTCCTTGGCCTCCATGCCAAAAGCGGAAATCCCTTCAATAGCTCTGACACCGTCTTCCAACAGCTTGTAACCAGCAGGTCTGTTAGACGAAGGCAATTGATCTAGAAGGGGGGTTGAATAGATCGCTTCTTTTTAAATGCGAGTCGACGCTAAAATTAGTTTTCAAAAATTATTTTGCGGAAGCGGCCGAGGATAATTCGTCTACACGAACCGAGTTACTGAGAGGATCGGATATACGTAAGCCAAATGGAACGAAAGGCTCGAAGAGAAAATTAGAATCACAACTTAACAATTAATCAATTTTCCAAAAGCACTTAATAAAGAGCAATCTCCAATGAGCAGACAAAAATTAAACCAAACTTGACAATATATTTTAAAATTCCTTGTATGCGTTCAATCTATCGAGCACTTGGAGTGCATAAAACTCCATGCTAATCCTTCTATTATAGTTTATGCAGAATTTTCACTAAGCACAATCCAAAAATGATTGTGCAATGATTTTCAAATTAATTTTCTGCATAAAACTATACCAGAATTTTTATCGATCAATTGAACGATCACAAGCATAAATAGTTTGAAATATAAATGAGATAAGGAAAAGGAAACGACACGGGGTATGTTCGGGCAGTTCCCTTTTTGTCCTCGCTTCGGGTACGTCTGCCCCCAATTCTAAAAACTAGAATTGAGATAACTATAACTTGTTTGCAAATGTTTTTACAAGAGAAAACATAGCTATCCCACACTCAAGAAACTTCTTCGATGCATATACTATGTCTTCTCTTCCCTTTATTCAAGTCGAATCAAGTGCCTCAAACTTGTTGGAAGAACCTCCGTTTACTGTTATTAGACTGCAAGAACACACAGGTCTTCAATCACCTTCACTCGGCTGATTCTGATCCACACACAGTTCGATCCTCAAAACTTGTTGCATAATCCTCCGGTTAACACTACTAGATCGACAAAACCCTCCGTTCTTCGATCACCTTCGCTCAGCTGAATTCAATGCACACAAGATTTGATCCAAAAAACTCCCAAATCCAATTGATCTTGGAGGACAAAACCCTAGAGGTTTTATTCAAGAACAAACCCACTTAAACACTCACCCCAAACCAAGATACAACTCTATGCTTTGGACGTTATCACTTCATGATGCAGAAAATCAATAAAATTGATTATGTGTATTTGTTGAGAAAGGTGCAAGATGAAGATGAAAATGATGAGAGAAAAACGTTTCAATGTATTTCTTTCACTTGTTCTTGTTCGTTTGTGTAAAAAAAAATGAGGAACCATCTATATATATGATGCAAGAACCAACAAAAAATAATAGCAGCATTTTGAACAAAGAGAAAAATATAAAAGTTGATTACTAATAGCGAGCGGTCGACCACTCCTTGAAGAGGGTCAGCACAAAGCAATCTGCGCATGTTGGAAGACCATGCGTCGACCGCTACAGGGATCATGCATCGACGCATGGCTGGGAAAAATGCACAATCAGAAATTTCAGAAGCGTACGTCGACCGCAGGGTAGGCGTGCGCTTACCTGAGCAAGACACACACATTGTCAACATATTGTGAGTCGACCAGACCTCAGCTTAGGTCGACTCAAGCTTCAAAAACACTCAAATTGATTTTTCGACACATTTTCATCTATATAGGCACTATTTATGCATTCCTAATACTAATATCATGATCATCCACCTTTAATGGATATGCAAGACTCCACCATATGTTTAGACTCATGATTATGCAATACAAAATTAGAATGCCGACACCAATGAGATGACACCGTCCAAATTACAAACTACTAGCTAGTATACATTTTGACATCACTAAAATAAAGCTAAAATGAGAGACACCTTGCCCTCACATACTCCCCGTTTTTTATGATGGAAAAATCTTCAGCTTGTTTTGTAATTTGAATCTCATCCTCCCCCTAACTGTGTGAATTCCTCAAAGATTCAATCTTTGCTGCTTGTAGATGTCCTTCTCCCACTTTGACAATATGAAAAAGAGAAAAAAAGATGATTGTCAAAGAAACATATCATATACTTATGGATACACTCAACATCTTGCAAACAAGATACATCAACAAACATTCACATAGAATGATGATAATGCAAAAAATTAGATTGATAAATAAGGCACAAGAAATGCATACATATAGACTCAAAATACATTCCATAATAGTTCAAATGTCAACATAGTCCAAAAGCAAACCAAGTACATAATCAAAATTCAAGCAAATAACAAATCATACAAGCAAAAACTAGATATAACATGCATTAAACTATGATCCTATCTCTCAGGGTCTTCTCCCCCGAAAGTAGTGACTGTCATACCCCAAATTTTGACCACTAAGATTTCCCATCATTGTACAAAGCATTACCACAATATGGATGAACTATCATACCTCATTAGTCTCCCCAACGATGGGTGAGCATTCACTACAATAAGAATTAGGGTCTCAAGCCCTCTCAGAGCTCTTAGACAAAAGATCAACCAAGAAATGACATGATATTCAACTTTTCTAACCTCTCAAACACCAAAAATAGATTAAGAGGACTCCCACATCAAGGATCAAGCACAAGGCTGCAACATTCCAAGTGGATTAAGCCTCAAGATCGCCAGTGTCACCAAATTAGGGTTTTGGTCGACTGAGTCCCCCAGATGGAAATTTTCATCTAGGCATGAGCCAATGCTTCAAAGCATAACCCAAGGTACTCCAAGGGACCTCATGGACCCAATCATCAAGTCAATTTAGCCTCAGGGGATGCATTCATAAAAAATCAGGAATTAGGGTTTCTTGACCTAATTAACCCCTAAGTTGACTTTTGGGACAAAACATGAGCCAAGACCTCAAGACATGATTTGAGGGTCTCTAACATGCTATATTGATCCATTTGCAACAATGGATTGATCCAAGAAGCTTGATTCACAAGTTTCAATTTCATCTGGACCACAGTTAGGGTTTTAAGGAAAAAAGTCAACTGTACCTTTGACTTTTGATCAAGGCATGCTCCCAAACCTTGGGACATGATTCAATACACCCCATAACACCTATGAAATCAATCAATTAAGTTTGATTTAGGTCAAGGACTTGATTTCATAAAGGATCGCACAGTTTGAAATTCATCTGATAAAAAGTCAACTGTACCAAAAAGTCAAAGTTTAACTTTTTGATTTTTTGGTCAACCAAGGTTCCTTAACCCTAAAATGATGTTAATGTGTGATTGGAATCATCATTCATCAAGAAAAACCAAAGAAAGTAGGATAACTTGTAAAAGGGGTAACCATAAAAACTTAGAAATTTTATAAGTTATGGAACAAAGTGGCTAGGGTACCAACTTCCAAGGATCATAACTTGTGATCCAAGCAACCATTTTGGCTTATCCAAAGCTGGATTTGTAGCTCTCATGGCATATTTTAAAAGTGTCAACTACACCTCATTCCAATTCATTGTGGATTCTGAGTTATGATTGGATCAAAATCACTAAAAACATGAAAATACATCTTTTCCAACACTTAGATAAAATTCTGTCTAAGACAGATTTTGTTGAAAACACTAAAACTTGGAGTACTTTTTCACACAATTGCAGGTTGAATCAATTCAAGATATAAACGTCAAAGTTGTTGTACATATTGCCTACAATCCAAGGGACTCATTGGCATGAAACAACTCAGCTTGAGCCAAGAGTTATGGCTACTACAACACACCATGGTAAGGCTGTCATGAAAAACCAGTTTTCAAGTTTTCTTGCTTCACACGATATTTGAGTCAAGGCTTATGACCTTTATGCCACATGTATTCAATCTGATCACAATGCATCTGATCCCACCTGCTAAGTTAAGCCAAGAATGCTTCAAAGCTCATCCTTTGGCATGGTGAATAGTGGAACAAATCCTTGGAATTCAAAGGCAATTTAATGCAAATAGTGCACTTTCAAGATTCTGATCACTTGTAGTCAAGATGCCCTAATAAACAACAATTAAAGTGACTGAGGAATGTGGAATCAGTCAAGGCATAACTGATATATTTAGGGCAGTTGTTACACCTAGTGCAAGAGGCATTTATGCCAAGCCAAATCCATTTGAATGTGATCTGATCTTTCATCCATTCACTATTCCTCCAAGACAAGAATTGATCCACTATAAATAGAGGCCCTAACTGATCATTCAAACCACACCAAAGCAGCTTGCAACATTACTTTCTCTCATTCTCTTCTTAAGTGCCAAAACTCCATATTTTGAGCAAACACTATCGGGTTTTGAGTTGCAGCCTCAAGCAACTCAAACCATCTTCTCAAACACATCACATATGATGTATATGAGATGTTCAAACACTTAAACCATCTCTGTAACACCTCTAGTACAAAATCACTCTTCAACTAGTCCATTATGCATCCATTCTGCAACTTGGATACCACAACTTGATCTAAGCAATTTCCAAGAGGTCCAAAGGTTGAGATCTACTCCATAACATCCATTAGAGCTGTAGAGATCATCAAATCACTTTAGAAACACCTGAATCAAAATCTCAATCTTCAACCTACCTGTTATGCAGTTGGATTCCTCCAATCTGATCCAAAGATTTTCAAAGTGTTCCAAGGCTTGCAATCCACTCCATATCGTCCAGTGAAGCTGTAGAGATCATCAAATTACTTCTGGAACACACTTTGTACAGAGTTCCAATTCTTCTTGCAGCCAAGTAAGCCTTAAACTCTCATAACATGATCCATGCATATTTCCTCGCATGATACTTTTGCCAAATGTTTATTATCATGTTTTAAGTGTTTCCCCTCAAAAAATTTGATCATAGCACTCACAACCATGTCTGCACGATTGCTTCTACAAAATTAGGGTTCATACACTCATGTTGATATAACTTGTTGCACACTAAAAATAAATGAAATCAAATATTGCCATCATGTTCCTTGTTAAAAAACACATGAGTTTGGTATTTGAATCATGCCAAATGATTGAGAAACGAGTGAGATAGAGAGCTTCACGCATCTAAGCTTGAGGTTGAAGATGGCCATGGCGCCATGCTTCAGAAATCTAACCAAACATGCCATATATTTTTCCCTTGCCATGTATATTATGAATTAGCATTGCGCCCCATGTATGACTTAGCATTTCTAAAAGGTCACCAAAGCCTTCAGACCAATTTTAGGGTTGATACTCATCCCTTAAACGAGTCGGCCTCCTCTTGGGTATCATACAAAAGATAAAACTCTTTCCATAGACTTGGATAGTCTAAACCCCCTTTTGAGTCTCAAAGACATTCTCAAGCACTTTACAAAACATAGGAGAAACCCCGGATTCTGGATTAATCTCCAGCAAAAGTTAAAACTTGTGGGTTCTATAACCCCGTCTTTCTCCCGAAATTCCTCTACCAGGATCAAGTCATCATGACACTATCAAAACCTCAAGGTTTCTGATCTATCAACTCATCTGTATTCCCCTACAAGAGTTGATTCCCCATTTGGACCTGCTTCGGGATCTCAAGAATCCCCTGCACGAGATTAGCCTCCTCTTAGACTTTGTATAAGGACTCTTTCCTCAGCATAGCCAGCCTCCTCTTGGGCTTTGTACAATGATTCTCCCCAGCGGAGCTAATCTTTTCAGACTCTCTTATTGAGTCAGACTCTCTTGTTGAGTCAATCACATTCTCAGACTCTCTTGTTGAGTCAATCACTCTTACGGACTCTCTTATTGAGTCAAATCACCTTTTCAGGCTCTCTTGTTTAGTCAACCATTTTAGCCTCTATCTCGAGCTTTGTACGAGGCATATAAAAAACACTCTCTTGTTGAGTCAATCTCTTTTTTAGCCTCAGTCTCGGGCTTTGTACGAGACAGATAAAAACCATTCTCTAGTTGAGACAGTCTTTGCCAGCTTCCTTTTAAGCTTAGCATAAATATTTCCATAGCAGAGATAGCCTCCTCTTAGGCTTTGTATAATGATTTACCCTAGAAAGTTAGCCTACTCTTAGGCTTTCTCCAGCTTGTTCAACCACAATCCTGGGCTTCGTACAGGACAGATAAAAGCACTCTCTTGTTGAGTCAAAACCATTTAGCCTTTATCTTGGGCTTTGTACGAGATATAAACCTGCATAAGCTTGGGACAGACATTTTCCCCAGCAAAATCAATTCCTCCGAGCCTTCATTAGACTTTGAGGAATAGACTCCCAAGCAGAGTCAAACCCTTTCCCGCCTCCATCTTGGGCTTTGTACGAGATAGATAACACTCTCCAGCAGAGTTAAACCCGTTTAGCCTCCGTCTTGGGGTTTGTACAAGACACTTAAAATATCCTCACCAGAGTCGATTAAATTTTAGCCTCTATCTTGGGCTTTGTACAAGACACATACAAAACTCCCCAGTGGGGTCAAAATCCCTTTTAGCCTCAAATCTTGGGCTTTTTACAAGAAAGAAAGAACATTTTCCCCAGAAAGCCAAACTTTTAGCCTCCTCTTAGGCTTTGTATAATGATATCCCCAAAGAATCAGTCTCTTTTTGCCTCAATCTTGGGCCTTGTACAAGACATATATACACTCTCTTCTTGAGTCAGGTATATTTAGCCTCCTCACAGGCTTTATATAAGGAAATCCCCTAGCCGAGTCAATCAACCTCTTAGCTTCAACCTTGGGCCTTGATCCAGGCACACAAAAATTAACAATCCCCTTTTAGAGATGACAAATTCTCTCTGAGTCAAACCTTTAGCTTCAATCTTGGGCTTTGAACAAGACACAAAAACATCTTTTCCTCCCTTAGAATAGGAGGAACTACGATTGCTCTGATTCCCCTGTTTTGTTTAAACGGGAATACGTAGGCATAAGATTGCAAAATCTTAGCGAGCAAACTCGTCAAAAACCTTAGGCCCCGTACCTTCACATATCAATCAAAACTTAGGTCTAGCACCTTACCAAAAACATCAAAAACTCACTCTCCCTGTCATACTTTCCCAAGAAACTTTCCCAACCCATTACCAGATAAACACCATCAATTACAAAGCGAAAACCTAAGGCTAATATCCTGTGGATAACCACATATAGGATGGGTAACTAACAACTACCCATTGTATAACCTGACCCCGACTCCCCGAATCTCTTAGCGTTTGTTAAACAATCGCGTGCAAGGTTAGTTTTCGATAGATTCCCTTTCCCTTTCAGCTTCACGGGATAAATAAGAAATCAAAAAGTAGCACCCCTTTCTCCTTGAGGAGGAAACCCGAACTTCAGCGATAAGGTGGTCGCGTCACCAACAAAAATCGCTCGCTACAGTGACCTCGTCCTATGAAATACTAGTCTTGAGGTGGAGGAAGAGGTTGTTCTTCCAACCGCTCGTTCAGTTCCAATACCGCCCTGTTGAGTGTGTTGATACCATTCGTCACACAGTGTGTCTAACCTTCGGCAACCATATCCAACTTGTCAAAACGAGTCATGACAGTAGTAGCAAACCTGTTGAAGGTTTGATTTCGTGCCTCCAGCTGGTTTAAGAGAGCTGTATACCTCTCTTCTTGTGTGGTCATGAACGTTTCTTGCTGCGGTTGCATTGATCGTAACATGTCGAGGATTTCCTCGTTGTTCTATTGTTGTGGTTGTGTAGGTGTAGGAATAGAATATTCGGGCTGGTGCCATTCATATTGTTGCTAACCATGATTTGGAGGAACATAGGATGACCCAAGTGAGGTCCATCCCGTGTGCTGCAATTCACCCCAACCCTGATTTTCATATGGATCTTGAGGTGGAGAGTATCCCATCCATTCAACATTGTCATCTTCCACCGTATTTTCCTCAGTTTGCATTTTGTTACTAGTTTGTCCTTCTTGTACATTCTCTTCTGCATCCTCTTCTTCATTTGGAACATCATACTGAAGATCTTGGTATGTTGCTCGGTGCTTGAATTTGTATTCCTCGTCTTCAGAGTCCCAAAAGTAACCCATCATAGTAAGAGTCTTCTGAGTAAACTCTTGATCAATAGTAAAGGTCACGTAAGGAATACCTGGGACCATTACCTCAGCCTTTTTCAAGATACATTGAATAAAGGAGACATAACATAAAGCCGTACCTATAGTAGAATCACGGAGTGCAAACATCCGATATGTTAAGTAATGTGGCCAGTTAATGCGCTTTTTATTTTTCAGTAGATTTATCAAATGGACTTCTGTTTGATCGACCCGAGAGTACCCTCCTTTCTTAGGCCGTAAGATGTGAGCAACAATCCATTGAAGAATACGATCAACTGGTTTCAGCAATCCTGTTGTGACTGTTTTAGGAAATAGGTTTCTATTCACAATGCTCTCCGAGAAAGGGTCTCGTAGCATTGAGTTCGAAGCAGCCTTAAACTCATAGTCATCAACAAATACAGTGTCCATTACCTTAGGATGACCTGCAGTTTCTAGTTTAACCAGACTGTTCCAAACAGATGCATTGATAGAGTACTTCTTACCATCAATCTTATATTGAAAGTCCGTACCTTCAAACTTGCCCAAAATCCCAGTGTAAAATAGCTTGACCAAGTCTTCATTATACTTGGTATCACATTCTAGAAATTCATCAAAATTTTGAACATTTTGGATTTCAATAATTTTAGATAGGTGATAATCTTTAGCCCTCAATGAATAGTACACAAATTGCTTAATCATAGAGCGGTTTCGAAAAATTTGTTGAATATCTCTGATAAATCATCAGATAGTAAGGAAAGAGCATTTACCGGCATTGACGATGTACCAGCCCTTGATGTTGAAGCTCTGGAGGTCCTCTATCTTGTAAATCTTTGTGAAGCCATTGAAGAGCAATCTGTGATGAACAGTACTCACTTTGTAGAGGAAGAAGAACAGTACAGAATCTTGATGATCAAGATGACTAGACTGAAAAACCTTAGTTCTTATGTAGATAAAACCCTTTGAACACCTCTTTGATTGTAAGAATTGTTGGATTTGAAGAGATTTGGGGCAATGGGTTTTTAGGGTTTGAGTGTTTTTAAGGAGAGGAGGGGAGAGAGATGAGGAGACAATAGAATCAAAGTGTTATGACATGCAATTGGAAAATGAAACAAAAAATATTAATGTAGTCAATTTGCTCAACAATGAAACGACGCGCATCTTTCCGAGGAAAAGAGAATCAAAATTCGTCAGCGATGCGTCGATCGAAACAGGTCATGCGTCGGCGAACGCTGAGCGCATTTTGACAATTTCAAAAGTTTAAAAGGATGTGTCGACCATAGGTCGGCCTGTGCTGACCCGCGCCTACATCTGAGAAAAATGACATTTCTTGAGCCGACCCATGCCATGTTTTGGTCGACTCAAACCAGCATAACATGGAAAAATGTATATTTTGAACTACTTATGCAACAAGTAATGATAAATAACACACCATACACATGCCAATACTAAAAAATGGATCAAAAATACATTTAATCATGAATAAAACATCAATTTAAACCACATTTTGGCCATAAAAATTCACAAACATAATTGATCAAGAATAGAATTTCTAAGACGGAACGATATTACCTCCGACGATTGATGATAGATGCCCTCACATATAGCTTAATCTTATCACTTATTGTTAGTTAAAAGAAATAAAGACAAGCAAAGGAACAGAGCATGCAATCATACAATCAAACTCGATTCGAGATATCGAGAACACCAAGTTCCTTACGGATATTAAAGAAAGGCTCCGTCGCAAGAGGTTTAGTGAAATTTCTGCAAGTTGATTCTTAGAATCAACATGCTCAAATACCACATCACCATTCTCTATATGATCCCTAAGAAAATGATGCCTTACTTCTATATGTTTTGTGCGAGAATGTAATATTGGGTTTTTGGTTAGGTTAGTGGCACTTGTATTATCACACAAAATAGGAATACGTTCGAGTTGAACATTGTAGTCGAGTAATTGTTCCTTAACCCATAATACTTGAGTGCAACAACTACCGGACGCAACGTATTCCGCCTCAGCTGTTGACAAAGCAACGGAAACTTGCTTTTTGCTATGCCAACTCACTAAGGAATTCGAGAAAAAGTGACAAGTACCACTAGTACTTTTCCTATCCGATTTACAACTTGCAAAGTCGGAATCGGAATAGCCAACCAAAGAGCAATTGCTTCCTTTGGAGTACCAAAGCCCATACTTTGGAGTACCGCATAGGTATCTAAGTATGCGCTTCACAGCTTTTAAATGAGACTCCTTAGGACACGATTGGTACCTAGCACACATGCAGACACTAAACATGATATCGGGTCATGATGCGGTAAGATAGAGTAGAGAGCCAATCATAACTCTATATCTTTTAACATCTATATCCTTACCATTTTCATCTAGACTCAAGTTGACACACGTAGGTATCGGAGTATCAATTGCCTTTGAGCTAGCCATGTCGAAGCGCTTGAGTAACTCAAGACAATATTTAGTCTGGCTCAAGAATGTCCCTTCATCAAGTTGCTTGATTTGCAATCCGAGGAAATAGTTAAGCTCCCCCATCATGCTCATCTCGAACTCTCCCTGCATTAACTTAGAAAACTCCTTGACCATATTGTGTTAGTAGAACCAAATATAATATCGTCTATATATACTTGTACCAAAATTTGGTGTTTTCCTTGACGTTTAATGAAAAGAGTTGTGTCAACCTTTCCTCTAGAGTACCCTTGATCAAGTAGAAATTTGCTAAGACGCTCATACCAAGCCCTAGGGGCTTGTTTGAGACCGTACAAAGCACATTTTAATTTTTAAACGTGATCAAGATACTCATGGGACTCAAATCCAGAAGGTTGGGCAACATAAACCTCTTCATTAATATAACCGTTAAGGAATGCACTTTTTACATCCATTTGAAATAATTTGAAGTTTTTCGCACATGCATAGGCAAGCAATAGGCGTATAGCCTCGAGTCGGGCAACATGCGCATAAGTTTCCTCATACTCCATGCCTTCTTCTTGGTTATACCCTTGTGCAACCAAGCGTGCTTTATTTTTGGTTATAACTCCATTTTCATCGAGCTTGTTCCTAAACACCCATTGGGTGCCAATTACTCGATGGCCTCGTAGAGGAGGGACATGGTCCCAAACCTCATTTCTTTTAAATTGATTCAACTCCTCTTACATTGACAAAAGCCAATGTTCATTGAGTAAGGCCTCTTTTGAGTTTTTAGGCTCAACTTGTGAAACGAAAGTGGAGTAATAACAGAAGTTACTTAGCTTGGAACGAGTTGTTACTCCCTTTGAGATGTCACCGAGAATGTTGTCGATGGGATGGTCTTTGGAAGACTTCCAAGATGGAGGAAGGTCATCTTTATTAGACGGATGATCCTCCTCACTCTTCACTGGTTGGTGATTTTTTTCCTCCACAACATGCACTGCTTCAGGTTGATCAGTCCCTTTATCAGTGTCCTTGAGTATGTCTTCAGAAGATACACCTGCACCATGAAAAGAACTACCTTTTCTGACATTTTTCGAATAAGACTAATCAAAAGTAACATGAACTGACTCCTTAACAGTAAGTAACCTCTTATTGTAAACCATATATGCCTTACTAGACTTAGAATATCCAAGAAAAATACCCTCGTCGGCCTTAGCATCAAACTTACCAAGTGTCTCTTTACCATTATTCAACACGAAACACTTACAACCAAAAATGTGAAGGTGAGATACATTGGGCTTTCTCCCTTTTGAAAGCTCATATGGTGTCTTGTTTAGAATAGGACGGATGAGCACCCTATTCAAAATATAACAAGCCGTACTTATGGCGTCGGCCCAAAAGTATTTTGGAAGTCCACTCTCATTGATCACAAAATACTTCAAAAAGATGATTTTTGAACTCACCCCCATGATCACTTCTAATTGATATAATGTTTGTGTTTAATTTGTTTTGGGATAACTTGGCAAATCTTTCAAAGGCCGAAAAAGTATCGCTCTTGCTTGCTAAGAAAATAGTCCAGCAAAACTGAGAAAAGTCATCGACTATCATAAAACCATAATAGTTACCACCTAGGCTTTTAATCCTAGATGGTCCAAAGAGGTCCATATGGAGGAGCTCAAGGGGTCTCATAGTTGAAACAATGTTTTTAGATTTAAACGAGATCCTTGTTTGCCTCCCTATTTGACACGCATCACATAAGTGATCCTTTGTAAATTTGATTTTGGGCAAGCCGGTCACTAGGTCTTTAGAAACTATTTTATCAAGCAAATCAAAATTGACATGTGCCAATCGTCTATGCCATAACCATGAGTCTTCACTCATGGTGACTAGACACTTGTCGCTACTCAACGGTACCTCATTCAAGTCTAGCATATAGACGTTATTCACCCTCAAGCCTTTAAACACATCCTTCTTATCACTATTCTCAATTATGCAATAATCCTTTGAAAAAGATAATTTATAGTCCTTGTCACATAATTGAATAATGCTTAAAAGGTTATGTTTAAGGCCCTCAACAAGAAGCACATCAGAGATAGTAGTAGACGAGGGGTTGCCTACACTACCTTTGCCAAGTATTTGTCCCTTGTTGTTGTCTCCGTAGGTAACAAACCCCTTTTTCTTCACCACAAAGTCGATGAAAAGAGATATGTCTCCTGTTATATGTCTTGAGCAGCCACTATCCAGAACCCATCTTCTTTCTATGGTCTCAAGACGTTGTACCTACATAGTCAATCAAGGGAAATAGGTACCCAATTCTTATTGGGTCCTTGATTGTGAGTCAAAACATGATTGCATTTGGGCAACCATTGATAAACGCCTTTAGGAACCAAAAACCTCCTAAAGCGACACTTAGCAGTGGTATGACCCCTTTTGCAACAATATAATCAAGTGAGGTTAACATGAGAATCATTTTTTCTAGGTTGATTTCTAATCACATAAGTATACTTTTGATATGGATTAATCATGCTTTTCTTAAAGTGTGATTTATCAATAGCAAATGTCATTTTTAGTTCTAGAGCCTTGTCAAGCTTGGCCTTAAGAGTTCTAACCTATTTTTGCCAAATGTGACAAGTATTGCAACCAAAATTTAACCACTTACTTTTGTCTTCCACAACATCTACCTTTGTTACTTCCACCATGGACTTTTTGAGAGCCTCTAATTCCTTTTCGGAATCGGAGATCTTTTACTCCAAATGAGAAAATATTTGTTTATTTGAAGCTAACCGTTTAAAGGCTTCCTTGGCCTCATGGTGTAGAGAATCAAACGCACGTTGTAGTTTAGAATAAGACATTGAATTAGAGTTATCGTACTTAGAGTGTCTTACCTTTTTGTTCTTTTTCCTTTGGTGAGCGGAAAGACAAAGGTTGACGGATTCTCCTTCGTCACTTGAACTTTCAGCACTAGATGATTCACTATCGCTTTCCCAAGCGATATAGGCTCTCCTAGGTTTTGATTGTTTCTTCCTGTGACGACTTTTGTCCTTACCTTTGTCCTTCTTCAACAATGGACAGTCCGGCTTATAGTGGCTGACTTTCCCACAATTATAGCAAGAACCCTTAGTTTTTCCACTCTTTTTGTCTTCATTCTTGGAAGACTTTGATTGTTTACGAAAGTTGACAAGGTTTTTCTCTGAATGTTGGATACCATTTTTTCTTGATATAGCGATTGTATCGCTTCATAAAGAATCCCATATCTTCATTTGAATCCTCTTCCTCTTCATCACTGGATTCACTCTCGCTCAACTCGTATGCGAAGGACTTTGAACTAGAAGTCTTTAGAGCTATCGACTTATTTTCCGCTTCTTTGGTCTTGCTCTTTCCTTCTTCTCCCTTTTCTCAAATTGGTCTAAGCTTACGGGCATTTTCTCATGTTCCTCGAGCTTCCCAAACAACGTTGTGATGTCTAACATCATTAGGTCGTTGGCTTCTTTGATGGCAATCACCTTCGGTTGCCAATCCCTAGTCAAACACCTCAAGATTTTGTTAGTAGCAACCTCATTGGAAATTGTCCTACCAAGTGAGTGAAGTCTATTGATTAAATGAGTGAACCTCTTTTGAATGTCGGCAATGGTTTCCCCTTGCTTCATGTGAAAGAGGTCGAACTCTTGAGTCAATGTATTGATTCTAGCTAGCTTGACGTCGTTAGTATCCTCATGGGCAACTTGTAATGCATCCCACATAGCTTTAGCACTCGTACAATGTGAAACTCTATAATATTCGTCAACTCCCAATGAGGAGATCCGAATATTTCTAGCCTTCCAATTGTAGTTGTACTTTTTCTCGTCTTCTTCATTCCATTGTGCTTCAGGCTTAGATACTACCACGTTATTCACATCGGTCATGGTTATTTCCATTGGACCGTTTTGGATAATGCTCCATACCTTCCTATCAATAGAATTGATGTAAACCCGCATACAATCCTTCCAGTAACTATAATTCTCACCATTAAAAACATGTGCTCTATTATAAGCCCCTTTCGGTTCATTTTCCATTTTCTAAAAAGTTATACTTGAAGCACTAGGATTAACTGATGCTCCTGATACCACTTGTTAGACGAAGGCAATTGATCTAGAAGGGGGGTTGAATAGATCACTTCTTTTTAAATGCGAGTCGGCGCTAAAATTAGTTTTCAAAAATTATTTTGCAGAAGCGGCCGAGGATAATTCGTCTACACGAACCGAGTTACTGAGAGGATCGGATATACGTAAGCCAAATGGAACGAAAGGCTCGAAGAGAAAAATTAGAATCGCAACTTAACAATTAATCAATTTTCCAAAAGCACTTAATAAGGAGCAATCTATGAGCAGTCAAAAATTAAACTAAACTTGACAATATATCTAACACCTTATATGCGTTCAATCTATCGAGCACATGGAGTGCATAAAACTCCAAGCTAATCCTTCTATTATAGTTGATGCAGATTTTTCACTAAGCACAATCCAAAAATGATTGTGCAATGGTTTTCAAATTAATTTTCTGCACAAAACTATACCAGAATTTTTATCGATCAATTGAATGATCACAAGCATAAATAGTTCAAAATATAAATGAGATAAGGAAAAGGAAATGATGCCAGGTTTGTTTAGGCAGTTCCCCTTTCGTCCTCGCTTCGGGTACGTCTGCCCCCAATTCTAAAAACTAGAATTGAGATATCTATAACTTGTTTGCAAATGTTTTTACAAGAGAAAATTAGCTATCCCACACACAAGAAACTTCATTGATGCAGATACTTTGTTTTTTCTTCCCTTGATTCGAGTCGAATCAAGTGCCTCGAACTTGTTGGAAGAACCTCCGTTTACTGTTACTAGATTGCAAGAACACACAGGTCTTCAATCACCTTCACTCGGGTGATTCTAATCCACACACAGTTCAATCCTCAAACCTTGTTGCACAATCCTCCGGTTAACGCTACTAGATCGACAAAACCCTTCGTTCTTCGATCTCCTTCGCTCGGCTGAATTCAATGCACCCAAGATCTGATCCAAAAAAACCCCAAATCTAATTGATCTTGGAGGACAAAACCCTAGAGGTTTTATTCAAGAAGAAACCCACTGAAACACTCACCCCAAACCAAGATACAACTCTATGCTTTGGACGTTATCACTTCATGATGCAGGAAATCAACAAAAATGATTATGTGTATTTGTTGAGAAAGGTGCAAGATAAAGATGAAAGTGATGAGAGAAAAAAGTTACAATGTATTTCTTTCACTTGTTCTTGTTCGTTTGTGTAAAAAATGAGGACCCATCTATATATATGATGCAAGAACCAACAGAAAATAATAACAGCATTTTGAACAAAGAGAAAAATAGAAAAATTGATTACTAGCAGTGAGCGGTCGACCACTCCTTGAAGAGGGTCAGCCTGCACTAACCCGTGGAGCAAGCTGAGCATGTTGGAAGACCATGCATCAATCGCTACAGGGATCAGGCATCAACGCATGGCTGGGAAAAATGCACAATCAGAAATTTCAGAAGCGTGCGTCGATCGCAGGGTAGGCGTGCACTTACCCGATCGAGACACACACATTGTCAACATATTGTGAGTCGATCGGACCTCAGCTTAGGTCGACTCAAGCTTCAAAAACACTCAAATTGATTTTTCGACACATTTTCATCTATATAGGCACCATTTATGCATTCCTAATACTAATATCATGATCATCCACCTTTAATGGATATGCAAGACTCCACCATATGTTTAGACTCATGATTATACAATGCAACATTAGAATGCCGACACCAATGAGATGACACCGTCCAAATTACAAACTACTAGCTAGTATACATTTTGACATCATTAAAATAAAGCTAAAATGAGAGACACCTTGCTCTCACATACTCCCCCTTTTTGATGATGGAAAAATCTTCAGCTTGTTTTGTAATTTGAATCTCATCCTCCCCCTAACTGTGTGAATTCCTCAAAGATTCAATCTTTGCTGCTTGTAGATGTCCTTCTCCCCCTTTGACAACATCAAAAAGAGAAAAAAGACGATGGTCAAAGAAACATATGATATACTTATGGATACACTCAACATCTTGCAAACAAGATACATCAACAAACAGTCACATAGAATGATGATAATGCAAAAAATTAGATGGATAAATAAGGCACAAGAAATGCATACATATAGACTCAAAATACATTCCATAATAGTTCAATTGTCAACATAATCTAAAAGCAAACCAAGTACATAATCAAAATGCAAGCAAATAAAAAGTCATACAAGCAAAATCTAGATATAACATGCATCAATCAATGATCCTATCTCTCAGGGTCTCCTCCCCCTAAAGTGGTGACCTCGTCCTCCGAAATACTGGTCTTGAGGTGGAGGAAGAGGTTGTTCTTCCAATTGCTCGTTCAGTTCCAATACAGCCCTATTGAGTGTGTTGATACCATTCGTCACACAACGTGTCTGACCTTCGGCAACCGTATCCAACTTGTCAAAACGAGTCATGACAGCAATAGCAAACCTGTTGAAGGTTTGATTTTGTGCCTCTAGCTGATTTGAGAGAGTTGTATACCTCTCTTCTTGTGTGGTCATGAACGTTTCTTGCTGCAGCTGCATTGATCGTAACATGTCGAAGATTTCCTCGTTGTTCTGTTGTTGTGGCTGTGTAGGTGTAGGAATAGAATATTCGGGCTGGTGCCATTCATGTTGTTGCCAACCAAGATTTGAAGGGACATAGGACGACCCAAGCGAGGTTCATCCTGTGTGCTGTCATTCACCCCAACCCCTGATTTTCATATGGATCTTGAGGTGGAGACTATCCCATCCATTCAACATTGTCATCTTCCACCGTATTTACCTCAGTTTGCATGTTGTTACCAGTTTATCCTTCTTGTACATTCTCTTCTGCATCCTCTTCTTCATTTGGAACATCATACTGAAGATTTTGGTATGTTTCTCAGTGCTTTAATTTGTATTCCTCGTCTTCAGAGTCCCAAAAGTAACCCATCATAGTAAGAGTCTTCTGACTAAACTCTTGATCAATGGTTAAGGTCACGTAAGGATTACCTGGGACCATTTCCTCATCCTTTTTCAAGAGACATTGAATAAAGGAGGCATAACATAAAGTCGTACCTCTAGTAGAATCACAGAGTGCAAACATCTGATATGTTAAGTAATACGGCCAGTTAATGCGCTTTTTGTTTTTTAGCAGATATATCAAATGGACTTCTGCTTGATCGACGCAAGAGTACCCTCCTTTCTTAGGCCGTAAGATGTGAGCGACAATCCATTGAAGAATACGATCAACTGGTTTTAGCAATCCTGTCGTGACTGTTTTAGGAAATAGGTTGCTATTCACAATGCTCTCCGAGAAAGAGTCTCATAGCATTGAGTTCAAAGCAGCCTTAAACTCATAGTCATCAACAAATACAGTGTCTGTTACCTTAGGAAGACCTGCAGTTTCTAGTTTAACCAGATTGTTCCAAACAGATGCATTGACAGAGTACTTCTTACCACCAATCATATATTGAAAGTCCGTACCTTCAAACTTGCCCAAAATCCCAGTGTAAAACAGCTTGACCAAGTCTTCATTATACTTGGTATCACATTCTAGAAATTCATCAAACTTTTGAACATTTAGGATTTCAATCATTTCAGATAGGTGATAATCTTTAGCCCTCAATGGATAGTACACAAATTGCTTAATCACAGAGCAGTTTCGAAAATCTTTGTGGAATGTCTCAGATAAATCATCAAACAGTAAGAAAGAGCATTTACCAGCATTGACGATGTACCATCCCTTGATGTTGAAGCTCTGGACGTCCTCTTTCCTGTAACTCTTTGTGAAGCCATTGAAGAGCAATCTGTGATGAACAGTACTCACTTTGTAGAGGAAGATGAACAGTACAGAATCTTGCAGATCAAGATTACTAGACTGAAAAACCTTAGTTCTTATGTAGATAAAACCCTTTGAACACCTCTTTGATTGTAAGATTTGTTGGATTTGAAGAGAGTTGTGGCAATGGGTTTTTAGGGTTTGAGTGTTTTTAAGGAGATGAGGGGAGAGAGATGAGGAGACAATAGAATCAAAGTGTTATAACATGCAATCGGAAAATGAAACAAAAAATATTAATGTAGTCAATTTGCTCAACAATGAAATAACGCGCGTCTTCCGAGGAAAAGAGAATCAGAATTCGTCAGCGATGCGTCGACCGAAACAGGTCATGCATCGGCGCACACTGAGCGCATTTTGAGAATTTCAAAAGTTTAACAGGATGCGTTGACCATACGTCGGCCTGCGCTGACCCGCGCCCACATATGAGAAAAATGACATTTCTTGAGCCAACCCATGCCATGTTTTGGTCTATTCAAACCAGCATGACATGGAAACATGTATATTTTGAGCTACTTATGCAACAAGTAATGATAAATAACACACCATACACATGCCAATACTAAAAAATGGATCAAAAATACATTTAATCATGAATAAAACATCAATTTAAACCACATTTTGGCCATAATAATTCACAAACATAATTGATCAAGAATAGAATTTCTAAGACGGAACGATATTACCCCTGACAATTGGTGATGGATGCCCTCACATATAGCTTAATCTTATCACTTATTGTTAGTTAAAAGAAATAAAGACAAGCAAAGGAACAGAGCATGCAATCATACAATCAAACTCGATCCGAGATATCGAGAACACCAAGTTCCCTACGGATATTAAAGAAAGGCTCCGTCGCAAAAGGTTTAGTGAAATGTCTGCAAGTTGATTCTTAGAATCAACATGCTCAAATACCACTTCACCTTTCTCTACATGATCCCTAAGAAAATGCTGCCTTACTTCTATATGTTTTGTCCGAGAATGTAATACCGGGTTTTTGGTTAGGTTAATGGCACTTGTATTATCACACAAAATAGGAATACGTTCGAGTTGAACATTGTAGTCGAGTAATTGTTGCTTAAGCCATAAGACTTGAGCGCAACAACTACCGGTCGCAACGTATTCCGCCTCAGCTGTTGACAAAGCAACGGAAACTTGCTTTTTACTATGCCAACTCACTAAGGAATTCGAGAAAAAGTGACAAGCACCACTAGTACTTTTCCTATCCGATTTGCGACCTGTAAAGTCGGAATCGGAATAGCCAACCAAAGAGCAATCGCTTCCTTTGGAGTACCAAAGCCCATACTTTGGAGTACCGCATAGGTACCTAAGTATGCGCTTCACAGCTTTTAAATGAGACTCCTTAGGACACGATTGGTACCTAGCACACATGCAGACACTAAACATGATATCCGGTTGTGATGCGGTAAGATATAGTAGAGAGCCAATCATACCTCTATATCTCTTGAGTAACTCAAGACAATACTTCGTCTGGCTCACGAACGTCCCTTCATCAAGTTGCTTAATTTGCAATCCGAGGAAATAGTTAAGCTCCCCCATCATGCTCATCTCAAACTCTCCCTGCATTAACTTAAAAAACTCCTTGACCATATTTGTGTAAGTAGAACCAAATATAATATCATCTACATATACTTGTACCAAAATTTGGTGCTTTCCTTGACGTTTAATGAAAAGAGTTATGTCAACCTTTCCTCTAGAGTACCCTTGATCAAGTAGAAATTTGCTAAGACGCTCATACCAAGCCCTAGGGGCTTGTTTGAGACCGTACAAAGCACATTTTAATTTGTAAACGTGATCAGGATACTCATGGGACTCAAATCCAAGAGGTTGGGCAACATAAACCTCTTCATTAATATAACCGTTAAGGAATGCACTTTTTACATCCATATGAAATAATTTGAAGTTTTTCGCACATGCATAGGCAAGCAATAGGCGTATAGCCTCGAGTCGGGCAACAGGCGCATAAATTTCCTCATACTCTATGCCTTCCTCTTGGTTATACTCTTGCGTAACCAAGCGCGCTTTATTTCTAGTTATAACTCCATTTTCGTCGAGCTTGTTCCTAAACACCCATCGGGTGCCAATTACTCGATGGCCTCGCGGAGGAGGGACAAGGTCCCAAACCTCATTTCTTTTAAATCGATTCAACTACTCTTGCATTGACAAAAGCCAATGTTCATCGAGTAAGGCCTCTTTTGAGTTTTTAGCCTCAACTTGCGAAACGAAAGCGGAGTAATAACAGAAGTTACTTAGCTTGGAATGAGTTGTTACTCCCTTTGAGATGTCACCGAGAATGTTGTCGATGGGATGGTCTTTGGAAGACTTCCAAGCTGGAGGAAGTTCATCTTTATTTGACGGATGATCCTCCTCACTCTTCACTGGTTGGTGATCTTTTTCCTCCTCAACATGCACTACTTCAGCTTGATCAATCCCTTTATCAGTGTCGTTGAGTATGTCTTCAGAAGATACACCTGCACCATGAAAAGAACTACCTTTTTCGACATTTTTTGGATAAGACTCATCAAAAGTAACATGAACCGACTCCTCAACACTAAGTAACCTCTTATTGTAAACCCTATATGCCTTACTAGACTGAGAATATCCAAGGAAAATACCCTCGTCGGCCTTAGCATCAAACTTACCAAGTGTCTCTACCATTATTCAACACGAAACACTTACAACCAAAAATGTGAAGCTGAGATACATTGGGCTTTCTCCCTTTTAAAAGCTCATATGGTGTCTTGTTTAGAATAGGACGGATGAGCACCCTATTTAAAATGTAACAAGTCGTACTTATGGCATCGGCCAAAAAGTATTTTGAAAGTCCACTCTCATTGATCATAGTTGTAGCACCCCAAAATTTGCCCTCTCTTTTTCTAACCTTAAATGGCTTTTGTTTCGCACTTCTTTGCATCATCATTAGGTCATAACTTTACATTCTTTCATTGCATTGGTCTTTTAAGACGTGGGATCGGGGGATTTTCTTGCTGTTGGTGTGGGCCCTATTCAGAGGTGATTCAGTTAGTTTCTAATTCACTCAAGTGGAGGCAAGGGTTGAGTTCATGTTGTCATGAACATATTCTTATTCAGAGGATTCATCTAAAGCATCGGGTCAGGATTTCATTGGTGTGAATTAGGGTTTAATTCCTTTTCAGTTCGTCATTTCTGCACCAGTGTGCATTCAAGGGTTAGGGTTCTTATTCATGGGTGAGTTTGTGGACAATCATCAACTGAATATCATTGGTTAGGGTTTTCTTGTCAAGGATGTTTTAGTAATCATGCTTATTTCTATGCTTCATCGCTTATCTTCATCTTCAAGGCTTCCTAGGGGAATTGTTCTTGTGTCGAAGTCCTTGGTTATAACGACAAGATATCTGTATACTGAGTTGCAAAGCATTGGGTTGTGTTGCGAAAGATCAAGTTGTGGATTTATATTATGGTCAAGGCACTGATGTTCCCTCAGTTGTTTATTTTCTTGTTGCTAATATAGACCTGAGATTGAGGATGTGAGTTTGATTTGTCATGAATTGATATGAGGATGTCTTGAAAGCTGAGATACCAACCCATCAAACCAAGTCCAATTGTCCATTTCTATGCCATTATCTATATCATTTTCTTCTTGTGCATATTTGATATCCATCTTGTAAATCCATTTTTTTATCCACTTTTAATTTCAAAACTCATTTTCTTTGACCCATATCCAAATTCATTATCCATTACCAAGTACCCATTTTCAAATTCATTTTAACCATTTTTGTTTTTTGTTATCCTTTTTGACCAAATCCATTTCTTTATCCAAAATTCCATAAACCATGTCACTTTTAAATCCATTTCAAGTCTTTCTTTTTTTAAAGACCCATTCAATACTAAATTCATTTTTTTCCAAGCAACTAATTGTCCATACAGTTCAAAGAAGGAAAATACATATCAATAAAAAGGTTGCAGTGACAGAAATTTGAAGAGAAATGTACATAATAAAAAACTCAATTCTCATTCATTGGCAGCAAAGGAAAGTACATAGCGCAGGGAGAATAGAAGCTCGTGGCAGTGAAAAGAAAATAGCAGAAAGTCAAAAACAAATTCATAATAGCAAAATACAAAATCAAAGCAGTGCAAAACTTTCGTGACTTTTCTCACAGCTCACTCAAACAGCATTCACAAAAACGGGGACCCCACGTCCAACATGAAAACTTTCACTCACAAATGGCGCAACTCCAAGTCCATAATAGAAAAATACAGCAGATGAAAAATTACAAAAAACCATTTCAAAAAACTCAGGTGCAAAAAGCTCGTGACTGAAATCACATAACAGAATCACAATTTCACGCACATTGTTTTTCTAACTGAATTTCATTGGAAAGCCTATTCTACCCCTCCAGAACCTCCATATATATAGCAGCTGCCACAGAATTGGGAAGCACTTCTTCATCTTTCTCGATCCACTCCTCTCACATTTTTTCTTCATCAGTTCTGAAAAGCTTCAGTGCTCCATATTCAAAAGCCTGAAATTCAAGATTCAATCAAAGTATTGTATACCATTCAACAACACAACAATCCAGTAACTCAGAAACAAAGAAATTCATACCACATAAACACAATTCAACATACGCATAGAAGGAGATGAAGATGCAGATCTGAGAACGTAGAATATTCGAAGAAGATAGTTGAGGAATCATACCTGAAATTCCACTTTCTAGCCGTTGTCTTCATTGTGCAATGAATCTCTTCTTCCACACTCTGAACCGTCCTTTTCGTCTTCACACGTCAAGCTTCAACTCACTGCGCGCTGTAAAACGAGTCTTTCACCTGCAAGACCATATCGTAATGATTCAGTTGCAGGAATTCACAAGAAACAATTCCAGATAAAGAAGAAAAGCGGAGTCGAAGCAACAACAACAATAATAGCGCAAGATTGCAGCACGTAGAAAAGGGAAATGAGATACCTGAAGGATTTCTCTGGTTGCTTTGTTACCGTCGAAGACGCCATCAGAGCGACTCCAATTCGTAATCATTTTTCTCCTTCATCATCATCATTATATAAATATTATGTCATATGTTGTCTGCTTTGTTTCGAGTTGAATCGTGTTGTTCTGAGTTTTTTCTCGCGTTAAGTGTTGAGGCATGGGAAGTTCGCACTCCACCATCACAGGCAACGAGCTAGGGCGCGGTGGAGATCTTTGGTGTCGCCGGAAGCTTTGTGAAGAAGGGAATGAAGGTGAAGTGGAGACAAACGAAGGAATGGGTGAAGAAGAGCATTGACGGAGGAAGAATGTGGCGCTGGAGGAGACGAGGTGTGGTGCGAGAACGGATTGAGGGTTTGAATTGGAGAGAGGCGAATTTATGGTGAAGAGACGAGCAAGACGGAGAGGGGATAAAGGATGCAACGGCATAGCAGGTGAAGAAGAGCTTGGATTGATGAAGGAGATGCTGAGAGTGAAAGTTGGTTTAGGTCTTTGCAGCTTAGACTGGGCTTTTAGGCTCGTTTGGTTTTTCACTTTCGCACCCACCTCACTCGCTGGAACTCCCTCCTTGGCTTCCTGATGTAATTTTTGGGCCTAGCATAATAGGCCCATGGGTTCATTTCTATCCACCCCTAGAGACTAGTCTTGCACCCTTTTTGTTTAGTTTGTTAATGAGATCTTTTTATTTAGCCTTTGTTTTTTTAATTAGTTTTTTTAATTAGATTTTTCTGGACTTTAATTGGATGTTAATATTAGTGTTTTGAATTAACTTTTGATTTTAATATTAGTTAATTTTTAATTTTTAATTCTAATTTTGGTTAATTGGTTTAATTTAGAATTTAATTAGATTTTAGTTTCTTAGAATTTAATCTTGTTTTAATTAGCATTTTAATTTTAACTTGGATATTCTTGATTAATTGTTGATCTTGATACCTATTCTGATTAATTCCTGATTAAATACTTGAGCTTTGTTTTGTTGTCTGGTGTTTACTTGTTGATTACCTTTGTATTCACATGATCCCTTAGGATTCCTAGTTCCACTTAATTTCTGATTAAGTTGGAGGTAGGAGAGATTTTAGGCTCTCAATCCATGCATGACAATATCAGGTTAGCCCCCTTTCGTTCATTTTCTCTCGCACCCGTTCTATCGAGACTGTTCCAGTTTTCCCGTAGTGCGTGAACTACAGATGCTCTGATTCCTCATTCCCTAATGAGAATACATAGGCACGAGGATCCCTATCCTTGCGAGCACACTAACAACTAACTTCCCCTCTTCTCTCGCACCCTTGCGATCGAGACCAACCAGTTAACCAAGTCTTTTCTCTTGCCCTAGTACGATCGAGACATTTTTGACTTGTAGGTCGAACTACGACTGCTCTGACTTCCTCTTTCTCATCTGATTGAGGATACGTAGGCACAAGACGACGATGTCTTGGTGAGCAACCTCCCCCCTTTAGTGCGTAGTCCGTCGAACTACGTCGACTCTGATTCTTTGTTCGTCCATGAAGATACGTAGGCATAGGATTGCGATAATCCTTGCGAGTCCGTTTTTGTTTTCCCTTTCCGTTTCCCTTTTCCGTTTAGCAGTAGACATTAGATAACTCACCCTTTGATTAGACAACAAGTGTGGATCCCATCGAGTACAATGGACGCGTGGGGGTGCTAATACCTTCCCCTCGCGTAACCGACTCCCAAACCCGGACTATGGGTGCGATGACCATGTCTTTCCCTTTCTTCAGGTTTTCTTCGATCGTTCCCTTTCCCTGCGTCGGGATAAATAATGTTCGGTGGCGACTCATCTGTTCTGTTTCTGCCGGTTATTTTTCGCAGTTGCGACAGCTGACGACTCTACTTGGGACTTCTGGTTCCTTATGTGAGTCAATCCTAGTACTTGTCTATTTATTTCATTGGGTGTTTACTGTTGTGAATTATCTGTTGTATATTACGGTATTTTATCGCATTTATCGCATTTGATTACTGTTATCATATTGCTTTGTTGCTGTTGTGCTGTTGGGTGGGTTGGATTCATGAGAGATAAGCCTAATACCTAGGCTTGAGTATACACCTAGGACTAGAGTGGAAAGTAGTGTGGCCTACGTAGCGTCTTGGTACGTTTGGTTTACCTGAAATCTACATCCAGATTAGGTTTTCTTGGGAGATATTCTGATTTGCGCGTCTTGTGCATTTCGGGGTGTTAACCTTGGGAGCTGTCGGATCTGGCGGCCATTCCCCGAGGACTCAGTTGAGGTACTCCTCCCAAGAAGTAATAATGGCAGAACATAAATGGCAAACCCATTATGCTTCTTGATCCGAGGACTCAAAGCTGGGAACTTATCAAAGGGCGACTTTTTTGAGGGGAATCAATTGAGGCCTCCTCGATTGGTGTGATGTCAAACCAGAAATGGTGACCGTATCATTATTTCTCGATCTGAGAGCCCGTGAAGCTGAGAATCCTTGGTTTTTAGAACCCACATGTGAGAGGGGCCGGGTGCCTATAGGTTTGCAGGTAACCTTGACCTTCAACCAACCTGGTATCTTGGTATTCTGATCAGCCTAGTATTTTGGTATTCTGACTATTCGAATATTCTGGTATTCTGTTATTCTCTTCATAGCAGACTTATGAACTTATTCAGTCATCAGCACAACAGTTATTCAGAATTTTTGGAAGTTTTAATCCCATGTCTGTTGCATTCATAACATTGCATTGCATCTTGCATCATTTTGCATGTCTTTCTCCAGACCAAACAGTGAACTCATCCATCCTTTGTCTGAACCGTAGTTGATTTCCCGACTTTCGTATTGGACTTGAATTAGCTTTTGGAAGGGTCATGAACTCAGGAGAACAGAATCAATTTGTGACTAGGGCCGATGTTGAATTGATGAAGAGTCAGTTGGACCAACTTATGGAAGCTATGACAGCCATGACAATGGGAGAGGCCAATATTCAGAGAACTGAGAATGTCATTCCACCTTCGGTGAACAATGTTACTCAAGCTCAGCCTGTGCGAATCCCTATTGAGAATCATACTATACAGGAGCGTACCATCGTCCGAGATGGACATTTTTCTTCTTTTGATGCCACAGACTATCAGAGCTTTGCCTTCTCTGTGCCAGATTACCAAGGGGTAGTTCCAAACACGAAACCTAAAGATCCACGATCTGTTGAGTTTGATGAAAGATACCATGTGTTGGAAGAGAAGCTTGATGCCCTAATGAGGCGCGATACTCTTGATTTGAATGCTTCGAGCATGTGTTTGGTGTCTGGCCTTGTAATGCCTTCGAAGTTCAAGACACCGAATTTTGAGAAGTACAAGGGGGATAGCTGTCCGAAGCAACTTTTGGTGATGTTTTGCTGAAGAATGACCTCTTATGTTCACAATGACAAGCTTATGATTCACTGTTTCCAGGACAGTCTGAGTGGGGCATCACTGAGTTGGTATATGCAGTTAGAGAGCGGTTGCATCCGATCATGGTCAGACTTAGCCAACGCCTTTGGGAAGCAATACAACTATAATCTTGACATGGCTCCCAGCCGCATGTAGTTGCAAGACTTATCTGAAGCGGACAACGAATCATTCAGAGGGTATGCTCAGAGATGGAGAGAGTTAGCTGCTCGTGTTCAACCACCGCTTTTGGATAGGGAATTAGTTAACCTGTTCATGGGTACTTTGTAAGGACCATACTTCTATAAGATGATTGTCACGGGGACATCGAAATTCTCTGACCTGGTAATAATTGGAGAACGCATCTAGAGCGGCATCAAGTGTGGAAAGATCCAAGATGTCTCGAACTTCCCATCTAGTGAAGGTGAATCAGTTGTCAGTTCTCAAGAAGAATTGGAGGAAGAAAGTAATTTCGTTTGGGAACATCCGCCACCTCATCCTCAGTATTCAGGTATTTCAACTATTCAGAGTCAGCAATCTTCTGGGTCTTCGTATCAGGGAACTCCTCAGAATCAACGTGTAGCGTGCAATTTTTGTCGGTGACACGACCACCTTATCTCCATGGGTTCCTCCTCACCGCAACGGTAGGAGGGGGTGCTACTTTCTGATTTCTTATTTATCCCGTGAAGCTGGAAGGGAAAGGGAAGATATCTAAAACTAACCTTGCACGTGAATGTTTAACTGGACAAACGCTTAAAGAGATTCGGGGAGTTCGGGGTCAGGTTATACAATGGAGAGTTGTCAGTTACCCATCCTATATGTGGTTATCTATAGGTTATTAACTTTAGGTTCTGCTTTATACTTGATGGTGTTTATTCGTTAATGGGTTGGGAAAGTTTCTTGGGAAATATGAGAGAGAGTAAGTTTTTGTTGATGTCTTTGGTGAGGTACTGGACCTAAGTTTTGATTGATATGAAGGTACTAGACCTAGAGTTTTTTTTTTGGTATGCTCGCTAAGATTTCGCAATCTTATGCCTACGTATTCCTGTTTAAACAAAACAGCGAAATCAGAGCAATCGTGGTTCCCCCTATTCTAAGGGAGGAAAAAAGATATTTTGGTGTCTTGTTCAAAGCCCAAGATTGAAGCTAAAAGGTTGAGTATTTGTGTCTTGTTCAAAGCCCAAGATTGAAGCTAAAAGGTTTGACTGAGAGAGAAACTGTTATCTCTAAAGTGAGACATCTCGTCTGTTTATCACAGTTGTTGGGTGACTGTTTATAAAGGAGGATTACTTTAACTGGGATATGTGAATCCATCAATGCCATAATTTCCTGTATAGGGGATTTATCCTTAAGGAGAAAGCTTTAACTCAGTGTAGAGTAATGCCATGTGATAATACAGAGAAATGACTTCCTACAGAGGGATTTTGATTTCCTCGGAGGGGATGTTGATTTTTATGTTCCTTGATCAAAGCCCAAGGTTGAAGCTAAGAGGTTGATTGACTTCACTAGGGAAGTCCTTAAACAAAGCCTAAGAGGAGGTTGGGAATGACTGACTCACTGGGGAAAATGTTATGTCTGTCTTGTACAAAGCCCAAGATTGAGGCTAAAAGGATTTTTGATCCTGCTGGGGGGGATTTGTATGTGTCTTGTACAAAGCCCAAGATAGAAGCTGAAAAGAAGACTGATTCTGTGTGAAATAACTCTTTATATGTCTTGTACAAAGCCCAAGATTGATGCTGAACTAAGACTTTTCTGACTCGGCTGAGGAATATTTTAAGTATCTTGTACAAAGCCCAAGATGGAGGCTGAAATGAGTTTGACTCTGCGGGAGAGTATTATATGTCTTGTACAAAGCCCAAGATTGAGGCTAAAGTGAGGATTGACTCTGTTTAGGGAATTATTTCTCAAAGCTTTAAAAGTAGGCTGGGAGGAATTGACTTCGATGGGGAAGATGTTTGTCCCAAGCTTAAGATAAGGTTATGAAGATTTATGTCTCACACAAAGCCCGAGATGGAGGCTAAAAGGGGTTTGACTCAACAAGAGAGTAATTTTATCTGTCCTGTATAAAGCCCAGGATTGTTGCTGAACAAGCTGGAGAAATCATTATACAAAGCCTAAGAGGAGGCTGACTCTTGCTAGGGGGAATCATTATACAAAGCCTAAGAGGAGGCTGGAAAATATTGTCTCAACAAAAGAATGGTTTTTATCTGTCTCGTACAAAGCCTGAGATTGAGGCTAAAATGGTCGACTCAACAAGAGAGTGCTAAAAGGTGATTGACTCAATAAGAGAGTCTGAAAAGGTTACTGACTCAACAAGAGAGTCTGAAAAGGTTAGCTCCGCTGGGGAGAATCATTGTACAAAGCCCAAGAGGAGGCTGACTATGCTGAGGAAAGGATGTTTATACAAAGTCTAAGAGGAGGCTAGCTTCTGCTGGGAATTCTTGAGATCCCGAGGCAGGTCCAAATGGGGAATCAACTCTTGCTGAGGGTCACAGAAGAGTTGAGAGATCTGAGACCTTGAGGTTCTGATAGTGTTATACTGATGATAAATTCACCATGGCTGGGGAATTTTAAGAGAGAGACTGGATTTTAGAACCCATGGGTTTTAACTCTGCTGGAGAGAGGATTAGGCTGACCAAGTCTATTTGTATGGAAGAGTTTATCTTTGTATAACGTCCAAGAGGAGGCTGACTCTTTGAAGGGATGAGTATCAACCCTAAAATTGGTCTGAGGGTTTTTTACTCTTTTTAGAAAGACTGCTCTAACAAAGGATGACTAAGTTCTGTCCTATACCTTTAAGAGGTCTTCAGGGTCCATGTATTAAGCCCAAGAGAAGGCATGGGAACTTCTAAGAAGCCGGAGGGTCCTTGTACAAAGCCCAAGAGGAGGTGGGGATGCTTTTAGGAAGCCTGCGGGACCAAACCAAAGAAAAGTTTAAGAGATGTCATTTACCGAGAATGAATCATTTCTGAACAGTTCTGGGGTTTGAAAAAATTCAAGATATGTCATTCACCGACAATGAATCATTTATGGGGAATAGAATTTCTTTGACAATTTCTAGGGGTGACAGTCTGAGAAAAGGTTCACCGAGAATACTGCCTTTCTCTTTGTTCCATATTGTATAAGCCCAAGAGAAGGCAAGACTGTATCTGGAAGTCCTATGGGGATCTAGTTTTGACTGTATTAAAGAGTGGCCAATTGGATTTACCTAGTTCTAGACCTAGTTTCCAGGGAAAACTCTAAATAGATATAGTAGTATATATACAGTTGATATATGACAAGTATGTAAAAGGGTATGAAAGAAGACTTACAGTGGAGCAGCTTCTACAATACAGTTATATATATGAAAGCAAGTAAATGAAAGCTGATAAAAACTTACAGGTGAGCAAGCTTCCATGCTCTTTTGTTAGTTGTTCAAAGAAATTAAAGAAAGTTTTGATAACAACATGTATATTTGAATCTAAATCAAAAAGAGAAGTTGTTTTTGAAAAGATTGTTGGGGCTTATACTCAATGGAAAGCCCAAGGTTTAACAGTGATCGCACCGTCGTTTTGAAAATTGTACTAGGACGTATACAATGACTGAGGCCCAAAGAGGTTTTCTGTACAAAGGTATGGGTCTTAAAACTCAAGGAGAGGCCCGGGGAGTTTTTTTTTTAAAGAAAAGAAGTGGGACTTATAGCTCAAGGAGAGACCCAAGTGATTTAGTTTTAAACTGGCGATCGCGCCGAGATTCTTTGAAAATGTGTTGGGACTTATACAATGTCTGAGGCCCAAAAAGGTTTTGGTTAAGAAAAGGATTGGGTCTTACACTCTATTAGAGGCCCAAGATGCTTTGAAAAGGTTTGATAAAGATCAAAAATCAAAGAAACCCTAATTTCATTTTCTTTTAAAAGTAATTATTTAAAGAAAATCAATAAAATGATAAAAATATCAAATAAGTTTAAATAAACTACTTGTAATTTTTGGTTACGGTTTGAAAGATGAGGTTTTAATCACAAGATGATTTAGAACTCATTTGGTTTTGATTTTCAAGATAAAAATTCACTTTTAAAATGTTTAAAAACAATAAAAATGAATTTATTCACAAAAATACCAACTATATTAAATAAATAATATAAATCTGATTTTTTGTAGAATAAAATATTTTAATATTTTTTTGATTTTTTAGAAAAAGAACCAATAAAAAATGATTAAAATTGAGAGAGAAATTAATTTTTCAAATCATTAATGAAAATAATATGAAAACTAAAAAATGGAAAAAGTGGTAAAAAAGGGTCTGGGGGGAGGGGGATTTGAACCCCAGACCTCCAAGCCAAACACATGCGCGTGCAACCACTGGGGTGGTGATACATCCGTGTATCAAAACCACCCCATAAATATATATGGGATGCCTTGTTTTAGGCCTGGGCAAGGCAAGGCAAGGCCAGCTTTTGGGCCATTTACGTGAAGCCTCTAACTTTCTCATTTCTCCATGGGTTGGGACAAAGTTTATATGCATCTGGCCTAGAATTTCCCAAGGAATCCAATGGTGGTCTTGGTTTTTTCAGATGAGGTCCCTATTTTAAAACCCGATAGTGGTTTTGAAATAGGCCTCCATTTGCATTTTCTGTGCTAGCTTATGGTACAGGCAAGAATTACATGATGAATTGGTTCAAACACAACATATACAACCTGTATGAGATGTTTATGATCAGTGGACTTCAAAGCAATGCATAATTCTAAGAGTTCAAGTTGTCATGCACTTACCTCTTGGAGTTTTTTGTGCTATCTGCCAAGTTCCTTATGCTAGAAGTAATTTGATGCCTTGGACACTCTCAATTGATCCCTTAGAAGCTTTTAGAATGGTTGGAACCAGCTGGAATCCTCAGGAACAAGTTTGAGCTCTTTCTTGCCAAAGGGGCAAAAGTGACCAATATGGCAACTCTCTCAAATGGTGTTCCAGATGAGGGGAACCATTTGGGACAGTTCAAGGATGATATTTGAAGTGTGTTTGAGGTTTTATCTGGTTTTGAAAGTGACTAAATTAAGACATGGCTTAAAAAATGCAAAAAAGTCAATTTTTGGGGTTTTGGAGGTTGACTTTGTGATATTGGTGTTACAGGTCACATGTTAGTGTTTGGACAGCTTGAAAACAACATATTAGAGGCTTTTGGATCATGAGCTATGGTAGAATTGCTCTCTAACTCAAAAACTCAAAGATACCTTGCAAAAAAAGGCATTTTGGCATAGAGAAAGGGATTTTGAGGAAAGCAAGTGTTGTAGTGCTTTGGTGTACTCAAACTGAGCACAAATGAGCTCTATTTATAGTAGAGCAAGTTTGTTTTGCAAGAAATAGTGAATGGCAACTGCAGCAGGCCTTTGGACAATGTTATGCAAAAGTAATCTCAAATCTCCTCTAGCCATTGACTTGAGATTAGGGCACATGCTTTGTAGCTTTAGTTCAGAGATAAGTCTTGACTGAATTCAGTTGGAATAGCCTCAGTTCATGCAACCTTAGTGTATCCATTGAATGCTTGGAAACAAAATTGGAGTCTTGGCATCTTTTTAGCCCTTTTAGGTTTGGCATGGCTACTTGTAGAATCTTGGACTTGGGAGGCTCAGAGATCAGATCATCCCCCTCGGATTTGATCATCTGATGTGTCCAAATTGATGACAAGGCTTGGAGTTATCAGATTTGGACAAATCGAGCAAATGTGCATAATTCTGCCTTGTAAAACCAGTTCGTGATGCCATGTTTCAAGGGCTGTATCTCCCTGCTCAAATTGAATTTGGAGATGATCTGGTACTTATTGGAAAGCCCTTATGGCATACTTTAACTTTGACGTTCAACCCTAGACCTGGTTTGACTTGGATCAAGGTGAAAAATGTCCCTACATTTTGGAAAAAGTAAGGCAGATTCTGACTTAGTGAAAATTTCACTAAGTGTTGGAAAAATGTCATTTTCATGTTTTTGCCATTTTGATCATTCCATAACTTAAAATCCATGTGGAATTAGAGTTTGATGTAGTTGAAGCTTTTGTATAGTGTAGCAAGACCTACAAATCTAACTTTGGATCACCCAAAATGGTTGCTTGGATCTCAAGTTATGGTCCTTGGAAGTTGGTACCCTAGCCACTTTGTTCCATAACTTAGAAAAATTCAAAGTTTTTTTATGGTTACCCCTTTTACAAGTTAACTCACTTTTCTTGATTTTTCTTGATGAATGATGATTTAAATCACATATTAACATTGTTTTAGGGTTAAGGAGCCTTGGTTGACCAAAAAATCAAAAGGTCAAACTTTGACTTTTTGTACAGTTGACTTTTTCATCAGATGAAATTTTGACTTTGCGATCCTTTTGTGAAATCAATACTTGGGCTCAATCAAACTTCATGGATGGCCTCCAAGGGTATTTAGGAATGTCTTGGACCCCTTCCCAAGGTTTGAGATAAAGGGTAGGTCAACAGTCAAGGATAGGGTTGACTTTTTTCGTTAGAAACCCTAATTTGTGATCAGATGGTTCTGAGTTCTTGTGGCTTATGATTTGATCTCTTTGGGTCAATAAAATCTTGTAGACATGTTAATATGATGTATTTGAGGTCTTTGAAGTTCATTTTGAAGCTTCAAGCCATGTCTCACTTCACAAGTTAACTCAAGGGTTGAATTAGGTCAAAACCATAATTCCTGATTTTTTTATAGATGGACCCTCAAGGTGATTTTATTGTTGTGGATGGGCTCTTGAGATTCCTTTGAGCTTAATGGACCAAATATTGAGGCATTGGCTCATGTCCAGATGGAAATTTTCATCTGGAGGCCTCAGTCGACAAAAAAACTAATTTGGTGACACTAACGATCTTGAGGCTTGATCCACTTGGAATGCTGCAACCTTGTGCTTGATTCTTGATGTGGGAGTCCTATTGATCCTTTGTGGATGTTTGAGAGGCTAGAAAAGTTGAAGATCATGTTATTTCTTGATTGATCCTTTGTCTAAGTGCTCTAAGAGGGCTCAAAACCCTAACTCTTGATTATAGTGAATGCTCACCCATCTTTGGGGAGACTGATGAGGTATAAAAGTACATCCATATTGTGATGATGATTTGCACAATGATGGGAAATATTGGTGGTCAAAATTTAGGATATGACACAACGGTCATACCGTCGTCAGCCGCGTCAGCACGCCCGACAGAGACCAAGGAAGCTTGAAAGGAATTTCACTCAGTTGCCAATGTCGTACAGTCAGATGTTGCCGGATTTGATCAAAGGTGGATTGATAGTGCCGAAGGAATTGAAGCCAGTGCCTTTTCCATATCCACTAGGTTTTGATGTCAACGCCCGTTGTGATTACCATGCTGGGGCACAGGGGCATTCAACTAAAGACTGTAAAGTGCTCAAGAGCAAGATTCAGACACTTTTTGACTCCAATATGTTCTCATTCACGCCTCAGGGTATTCAGATCAACAACTCTCCTTCATCCAGTCAGGTGGGATCATCAGCTCAAGTTATGGAAGAAGTCACGAGAGCAGTTGTGCAGATGATTATCAGACTGACTTCGACAAGCAATTTTAAAGATGGCTAGCTCAGTAGCAAATCAAGATTGGAAAGCCCAGTTCCTCGAAGCTGGCAATCATTATATCATGTCATTTCTTTGCATTTGTAGTTTCTTTTCTGTTAATGTGCAAACTCATTTGTAAAGCTTGTCTGTTTTCTGTTGATAATGATAATGAAATGAATATGCATGTTTTGATTAAATCCATTTGTGTTCACTCATATTTTTTTATTGATATCCATCACTTGTGTAAGTAGGATCCGAGGGAGGATGATGAAATTAAAAGACGCAAAACCTCCGATGGTATGCTTTTGAACAAAAAACCCTACTGATGATGTACATGCATTGTTTCAAATCCCCAAACACCAGAGACATAAGGAAGATAATCCCTTGTCAACCCTGTTAAGCCTAGTAGTTGGAGTTTCTTTCTGAAAATGAAAAACCCTCAATCTTAACCTGGGTCAGGGTAGGTGTCTGTTAATTTGACCGAGCGTTCAAATTTCAAAAGGATTGTCCCATTCGAGGATCAATTGTATCAATGGTTATCCTTCACCAACCGGAGAATGAGGTAGCTACAACCCTCTCAAACAAGTCAGACAAGCCAGTGTCACATGATTTGTTCACAAAAAAAAAAGAGAAAAAGAATCAAAAGAAAAAAGAAAGCCCGCTAAGTCGAAACTTGAAAACAAGTGACTTAGGCAAAAGTTAGGGCATCCCGCTGGACTTCAAAATCGAAAAATTTAAAAGAATCAGTCCAGGCAAAAATCAGGGAAATCAAAAATAAAGAATGAAAAGCGAAAAGGATGACAAAAGAAAAATCCTCGCCAAAGAACAAGTCGTGTGACTACAGACACCAAAGACAAAAGGGGTGACTGTCACTCCAAAAACCGTGTGGGTTCCTTCTATCCTCCTACCATTCATTAACCTTTTTTAAAAGTGAGCACTTGTGTCGAGTTAGCTGAACGTAGGACGGGACAACATCAAGGAGAATGGGTGGGTTAAAACAAAACTTTGAGCCTTATATCCGTTCTTTCTTAAACCGCAAACCAGGCCACGTTACAACCCTCAAAAGACCTAATTGAAGCAGGGTTGTTTCAAAAGCATACTTCGGTAAAGATCGCGTCGAAGCTGACTCCTAAAAGGATTTTCTTACCATTCATGTTGGTATTAGTGACATTTTGATTAGTGATTCATTCACTATATGTCGCAACATTTTTCCAGTGAACAGACTTGGATTTCAAAACTGTCATATGCATTGCATTAAAATTGTCATTTTCAAAACGAATTATTTACTTGCGAGTAAGTACTTAACTCAGGAAAATTGATGCAATGGAAAGATTGATCAAGATAAGATGCAAAATGCCTGAGTACTCCGTTGAGCAGGGGCAAGTCATATCAAAGGGCCAATTCATTCCAAGATTCAGCCAATCTGGGGCAATCAGGTCGAGATTCGATAAATCTCTCGAAGGTCAGTCAGCCAGAGGAACTCATTCACAGATCAGCCAGTCAAAGGCAAAATCACTTCAAGGCTCGTACTGGGGAAGGCCACCCCAGAAAGCACAAGAAGTTATTCTCTCTGGAGGACGGTTAATCAAAGTCATAGGGCAAGATATGTCAGATCCTCAAGATACCTTTTGAAGACAAGTACCTTTATGGGTTATGCTGCATCAGGGCACTTCCTTTTGGTCATGTCACATTTGCAGGGTTCATGTTGATAGCTAACATGTTACACCCCCAATAGAGTTTCTCTCCCCGGCAGAGATAGCTGAAGTCTTATCACTCAGCAGAGTATTATGAAGATTGTGATTATGCTCCTTAGCGAGAGTTCAGGAGTTCACTCTCCCCTAGCCAAGTTGGTGAAGTTTATTGCTCTTCAGCCAGAGTGTAGCGTGCGATTTTTGTTGGTGACGCGACCACCTTATCGCCATGGGTTCTTCCTCACCGTAATGGTAGGGAAGGGGTGCTACTTTCTGATTTCTTATTTATCCCGTGAAGCTGAAAGGGAAAGGGAAGCTATCTAAAACTAACCTTGCACGGAATGTTTAACTGAACAAACGCTAAGAGATTCAGGGAGTTCGGGGTCAGGTTATACAATGGGGAGTTGTCAATTACTCATCCTATATGTGGTTATCCACAGGTTGTTAGTATTAGGTTTTGCTTTTATACTTGATGGTGTTTATCCGTAAATGGGAAAGTTTCTTCTTTGGCGGGATGTCTGTGAGAGAAAGTGTTTTTGATGATTTTGGTGAGATACTGGACCTCAGTTTCGATTGGTGTGAAGTGAAGGTACTGGACCTAGAGCTTTTGATTGGTATGAAGTGAAGGTACTGGACCTAGAGTTTTTTATTAGTATGCTCGCTAAGATTTCACAATCTTATGCCTATATATTCCCATTAAAGATAAACAGGGAAATCAGAGCAATCGTAGTTCCTCCTATTCTATGGGAGGAAAAAGATGTTTTGTGTCTTGTTCAAAGCCCAAGATTGAAGCTAAAAGTTTGACTGAGAGAGCATTTGTCATCTCTAAAGGGAGACATCTTTGTCTGTTTATCACAACTATTGGGTAACTGATTATAAAGGAGAATTACTTTAACTGGAATATGTGAATCCAGCAATGCCATAATTTCCTCTATAGGGGATTTGTCCTGAAGGAGAAAACTTTAACTCAGTATAGAGTAATGCCATTTTTACTTAGGAATATTTCATGCTAAGAGAGGGACAGTGACATAGATGTAAATAACCCAAAGGCTTGCCACTTATAGCTGTTAGATGAAAGAGGAAGTTTTACCAGGATAAAAGATGGACTACAACTTGGATTTTTGAATCAACAAGTGTTCCACTTACATCAATTATCTGGGATTAGGGTTTGGTTTGATTTTCTGTTTTGATTTGTGATGTACAGAGAAATGTCTTCCTATAGAGAGATTTTAATTTCCTCTGAGGGGATTTTGGTTTTTGTATGTGCCTTGATCAAAGCCCAAGGTTAAAGCTAAGAGATTGATTGACTCCACAAGGAAAGTCCTTATACAAAGCCTAAGAGGAGGCTGGAAAGGGCTGACTCAACAAGAGAGTGTTTATCTGTCTTGTACAAAGCCCAAGATTGAGGCCAAAAAAGAAGCTTGACTCTTTTAGGGATATCATTATACAAAGCCTAAGAGGAGGCTAGGAGGAACGACTCTGCTGGAGAGGTGTTTATCTGTCTTGTACAAAGCCCAAGATTGTGGTTAAAAGAAGATTTTTTTTTATTCTACTGGGGAATATTTGTAGGTGTCTTGTACAAAGCCCAAGATTGAGGCTGAAAAAGGAGAAGATTGACTCTGCTGGAGAGTATGGTTTGTCTTGTACAATGCCCAAGGTTGAGGCTAGAAAGAGGTTTGACTCTTGCTTAGGGGGATTTTATATGTGTCTTGTACAAAGCCCAAGATTGAGGCTACAAAATATTTGACTGACTCAGCTGAAGATATTTATGGGTGTCTTGTACAAAGCCCAAGATTGAGGCTGACTTTTACTGAGGAAAAGAAGGGTCATTATACAAAGCCTAAGAGGAGGCTTAGAGATGATTAATTCAACAAGAAAGTGTTTTAAGGTGATTGACTCAACAAGATAGCATCTTTGTATGTCTTGTACAAAGCCAAAGATTGAGGCTAAAAAGGGTTGACTCAACAAGAGAGTGCTTTTATCTGTCTTGTACAAATCCCAAGATTGTGGCTGAACAAGCTGGAGAAATCATTATACTAAGCCTAAGAGGAGGCTGGAAAGGGCTGACTTAACAAGAGAGTGCCTTAAGGTAATTAACTCAACAAGGAGTGCTTTAAAATCCTTATACAAAGCCTAAGAGGAGGATAACTTCTGCTAGGGGAAATCATTATGCAAAGCCTAAGAGGAGGCTAGCTTTTGCTGAGGATTATTGAGATCCATAGGCAGGTCCAAGTTCGGGGATCAACTCTTGCTGAGGGTTTACAGAAGAGTTGAGGTATCAGATGCCTTGAGGTTCTGATGATAAGCTGACCCTAGCTAGGGAGATTTAGGATAAAGATTGAGTTTTAGATCCTGTGAGGATTTTAAACTCTACTGGAGATTGGTTAGATGACCAGGGTTTTTCCCGTGTTTGTAAGGTACTTGAGAATGTCTTTGAGATCCAAGAGGAGATTAGACTGTCCAAGCCTACTAGTATGGAAGAGTTTATCTTTGTATGATGCCCAAGAGGAGGCAGGTGTTTTAAGGGATGAATATCAACCCAAAACATGATATGAGGTTTTGACTCTTTAGAAAGACAACTCTAACAAAGGATGACTAAGTTCTGTCTTATACCTTTAAGAGGTCTCCAGGGTCCTTGTATTAAGCCCAAGAGAAGGCATGAGAACTTCTAAGAAGCCAGAGGGTCCTTGTACAAAGCCCAAGAGGAGGCGGGGATGCTTTTAGGAAGCCTGTGGGTCCAAACTTAAGAAGAGTTCAAGAAAAGTTTCACCGGGAATAATCTTTTCTTTAGTGAACAGTTCTAGGGTTTGAAGAAATTCAAGAGAGGTTTCACCGGGAATTAATCCTCTTTGAGGGAAATGAATTTCTTTGACAATTTCTAATAGTGATAGTCTGAGAAAAGTTTCACCGAGAATAATTCCTTTCTCTTCGTTCCATATTGTATAAGCCCAAGAGAAGGCAAGACTATATCTGGAATTCCTATGGGGGAACTAGTTTTGACTGTGTTTAAAGAGTGACCACTAGCTCTATCTAGTTCTAGACCTAATTGTCGGGGAAAACTCTAAGTAGATATATAAGTATATATACAGTTGATATATGACAAGTATTTAAAAGGATATGAAAGAAGGAATTACAGGTGAGCAAGCTTTCAGCAATACAGACAAATATATATGAAAGCAGGTAAAGAAAGTTGATAAAAACTTACAGGCGAGCAAGCTTCCATATATCAACTATGAATTACAGGTTTAAAGAAAGTTTTGACAACAACTATGAATTTAAACCTAAATTAAAAGGAAGTTGTTTTTGAAAAGAAGATTAGGGCTTATACTCAAGGAGAGGCCCAGATGAAAACAGTAATTGTACCGTTGTTTTGTAAACTGTATTGGGGATTATACAATGACTGAGGCCCAAAAAGGCGTTATTTACAAAGAGGGTTGGGTCTTACAACTCAAGGAGAGGCCCAAAGGTTTGAAAAAGAAAAGAAATGGGACTTACAACACAAGGGTAGGCCCAGTTGATTTTTGTTTAAAAGGCGATGATCGCGCCGAGATTTTAGAAATCGCAGTGGGACTTATACAATGAATGAGACCCAAATCTATTTTGTTTACAAAAGGATGGGACTTATACTCTACAAAGAGTACCAAAGTTTTATTTTTGTACAAGTGATGGGGCTTACAACTCAAAGAGATGCCCAGATGAAAACAACGATCGCACAGTCATTTTTGAAAATCGTATCGCGACTTATACAACGACTGAGGCCCAAAATTATTTATGTGCAAAAGAGGGTTGGGTCTTACACTCTATTAGAGGCCCAAAAAGTTTGAAAAAGGTTTGTGAGGGTGAAAATAATCAAAACCCTAATTTGATTTTAGAAAATGTATTTTAATTGAATAAAATTCAATTAAAATGACCGAAATTACCAAACATGTGTGGGAAACAAGTTGTTGTTTTGGATTAATGTTTGAAAAATCAAGTTTGATTTATGGAATGTTTTGAAAATCATTTGAGGTTGAAAAATCAAGAGAAAGAAATATTTTTAAATGTTTAAAAACAACTAAAACATAATTCTTTACAAAAATACTAAGTATATGAAATAAATAATATTTTTGTGAAATTTTTATAGAATAAAGTATTTTAACATTTTTGGGAAATTTCAGAAAAAGAACCAATAAAAAATAATTAAAATTGAGAGAGAAATTAATTAACAAAACCATAAAAATATTGAAAATAACAAAAATATGGCAAAGTAGCAAAACAGGTCTAGGTGGGGTTTGAGCCCATGACCTCCAAGACAAACACATGCGCGCGCTACCACTGGGGTGGTGATACATCCGTGTATCAAAACCACCCCATAAATGCATAAGGGGTGCCATGTTTTTAGGTCTGGCCAAGGCAAGGCAATGCAAGTTTTGGTAATTTACGTGAAGCCTCTAACTTTCTCATTTCTCCATGAATTGGGACAAAATTTAGGTGTATCTGATCTAGAATTTCACGAGGAATCCAATGGTGCCCTTGGAATTTTCAGAAAATGCCTCTAACTCAAAATCCGATAGTGATTTCAAAATAGGCCTATTTTTGCATGTTATATGCTATCTCACTACACAGGCAATAATAGCATGATATTTTAGTTTAAACATAACATGTATGATATGTATGAGAGGTCCATGATCAATGGACCTTAAAGCAATACATAATTTAGAGAGTTCAAGTGATGATGCACTTACCTCTTGGAGCTCCTTGTGCTATCTGCCAAGTTCCTTGTGCCAGAAGTGATCCAATGCTTTGAACACTCTCAATTCATCCCTTAGAAGCTTTTAGAATGGTTAGAACCAGCTGGAGTCCTCAGGAACAAGTATAGGCTCTTTCTTGCAAAATGGGCAAAAGTGACAAATCTGACAACTCTCTCAAATGGTGTTCCAGATGAGGGGAACCATTTGGGACAGTTTAAGGATGATATTTTGAGTGTGTTTGAGGCCTTGTTTGGTTTTGGAAGTGACTGGATCAAGACATGACTTGAAAAATGCAGAAAAGTTAATTTTTGAGGTTTTGGAGGTTGACTTTTTGATTTTGGTGTTTCAGGTCACAAGTGAGTGTTTGAACAACTTAGATATGATATATTAGAGGTGTTTGGATCATGAGCTGTGGTGGAATTGCTCTCTAACTCAAAAACTCAGAAATAACTTGCAAAAGAAGGCATTTTGGCCTAGAGAAAGAGATTTTGAGGAAAGAAAGTGTTGTAGTACTTTGGTGTACTCAAACTGATCACAAATGAGCTCTATTTATAGTAGAGCAAGTTTGTTTTGCAAGGAATAGTGAATGGCAGCTTGGACAGTCCTTTGGCCAATGGTGATCAAAAGGAAACTCAAGTCTCCTCTAGCCATTGACTTGAGGTTAGGGCACAAGCCTATGGTTTTTTGATTCAGTGTTGATTCTTGACTCATTCAGTTAGGAATGTGTCAGTCAATGCCACCTTGGTGTATCCATTGAATGCTTGGAAACAAAATTGGAGTCTTGGCACCTTTTTAGCCTTTTTAGGTTTGTTATGGCTAAGTGTAGATTCTTGGACTTTGGAGGCTTGGGGATCAGATAATTCTCCTTTTGTTTTATCCTTAGATGTGTCCAAATGGATGACAAGGCTTGGAGTTGTCCAAATTTGCCAAATCGAGCAAATGCATAATTGGAAATGGTGATTTTAAGGGATTCATATCTCCCTGCTCAGGTTGAGTTATGGGAGGCTCTTGTGCTTTTTGGGAAGCCCTCATATGATACAATACATGTGTGATCATAGTTTGTCTTGAAACTATTTGAATCCAACTGAAAAATCCTCATGAACATTGGTGTTCAAAGCTGATAACTTAGGCAGATTTTCACTGTGTTGGAAAAAGTGTCATTTTCATGTTTTTGTCATTTTGATCACTCCATAACTTAAAATCCATAAAGAATTGGAGTTGGAGGTAGTTGAAGCTTTTGTAGAGTGTAGCAAGACCTACAAATCCAGCTTTGGATCACCCAAAATGGTTGCTTAGATCTCAAGTTATGATCCTTAGAAGTTGGTACCAAAATCACTTTTGTTCCATAACTTAGAAAAATTTTGGTCTCTTATGGTTGCCCCTTTTGCAAGAAACCTCACTTTTCTTGATTTTTTTTAATGAATGATGATCAATACCATACATTAACATTATTTTTTACTTAGGGGAACCATATTTGTGAAAAATTCCAAAATGTCAAACTTGATTTTGTGCATAGTTGACTTTTTATCGGATGAAATCCAAACTGTGCGATCCTTTGTGAAATCAAGTCCTTGACCTAAATCAAACCTAATGGATGGATTACATAGGTGTTATAGGGTATATTGAATCATGTCCCAAGGTTTGGGAGCATGTCTTGGTCAAAAGTCAAAGATATAGTTGACTTTTTCTTCAAAACCCTAATTGTGGTCCAGATGAATATTAAACTTGTAAATCAAGCTTCTTGGATCAATCCATTGTTGCAAATGGATCAATGTGGTGTATTTAATGCACTCAATTCATGTCTTGAGGTCTTGGCCCATATCTTGCCTCAAAAGTCAACTTAGGGGTGAATTAGGTCACGAAACCCTAATTCCTGATTTTTTTTATGAATGCATCCCCTGAGGAAAATTTGACTTGATGATTGGGTCCATGAGGTCCCTTGGAGTATCTTGGGTTATACCTTGAAGCATGGGATCATGCCCAGAGGAAAAATTCCATCTGGAGGCCTTGGTCGACCAAAACCCTAATTTGGTGACACTGGTGATCTTGAGGCTTGATCCACTTGGAATGTTGCAACATTGTGCTTGATTCTTGATGTGGGAGTCCTCTTGATCCTTTATGGATGTTTTAAGAGGTTAGACAAGTTGAAGATCATGTCATTTCTTGATTGATCTTTTGTCTAAGTGCTCTGAGAGGGCTTAAAACCCTAATTCTTGATTGTGGTGAATGCTCAATCATCTTTGAGGAGATTGATGAGGCATAAAAGTACATCCATGTTGTGATGATGACTTCCATAATGATGGGAAATCCTGGTGGTCAAAATTTGGGGTATGACAGATGCCCATATTTAATCATCTTCGACACGAAGGTGTGAATGGCAAAGGTATTCAGTCATTCGAGGTGCAAGAGGATTAAATCCCGTGCCTACGTATCGTACATTCGAATGAAGTAGGGAGGATGGTGTAGAAACCAGGAAGATAAAGGATCAAAAAGATAACTGAGACTCCACCGGGGAGTAAGAGAACAAAGTGATTGTGCTAGGGATCAGAGGCTGAACGACACTGTTTGGGATCCAAAAACAAGAGAATAAGGGTTCGATATGTTAACTGGATGGCAGTGGTTAACCGAAGAAAAAGAGATAACGACTCTGGTGGGGAGAAAGAAGTTGGTGTCAACAGACAGGTTGCGATGGACCAAAAGGAGAGAGTACTGAACCAAAAGAAGGTGTTTGACTCTGAAGGGATTTTGGTATATTTACTGATAAATAGTGGTTAACCGGAGAGGAAAAGAGTAACCGTACGGGGAAAATAGGTCTTAACAGATAGACTATGATCAACCAAAAGAACGAGTGTAGAACTAAGCGAAGGTGGTGACCCAAAGAACGGGTGTGGAACCAAGCAAAGGTTGTGACCCAAAGGGGATGTCAGTACCGACTGAACAAACAGTACTTGACCAACGAAGAAAGGTATTGAACCAAAAGAGGTTGCTAACCGCAGGGAATTCGGTGTGAATAGAAAGACTGTAATTAACCGAAAAGAAACGAGTGATTAACCAAGAGAAGGTGATTAACTCGAAGGCGCTCAATATTTTAACAAACAAGTCGTGGTTAACTGAAAAAATGGGTAATTAACCAAGAGAATGTGATTAACCAAAGAGGAAACTCAGTATGTTAACAGATAGGCTGTGATTAACTGAGAAGAAGTGCAAATTGGTGTTTTAACTGACAGGTAGTGGTTAACCAATCAAAGGGAGAAGGACCAGGAGAAGGTTGCAAACTCTGCAAAAGTCTCGGTATTTAACAAGAAGACTCTATTGACAGAAGAAAGGGATTGAGAATCTTCTGGTGAATCAATATGCAAGGATTGATCACAAGAAAAGACATATTGAAAGAGAGATTGAAAGGAGCAAGGGTGATCAAGGATCGACTCGGATGGGGATGAGATACGCTACCGCCTGGAGATAGAGGTGACTAAGCCAGGAACAGGGTCATTCGTCCCCTACCTGAAGTAGTCAGAATGAGAGTAGGAATTCTCCATTCTCATTCCTTCTCTAACACATAGGGTGTAGTGCAGAAAGTGAAATGGACAACGTAACAACTCCAAGTTGTACAGTGCTCCAGTGTCGCGCGAAACTCCGACTCCGCGGGAGAAGAGAGAGAATGAAAGCTCTAAAGGAAGCCTAAAGAGAAGCGCCAAAGGGAAGATTAATAATCGAAATAAAGTTTCGATTAGTTAATCAAAAGGGAAGAAAATGCTAATAATTTTCCAAAATGAATTGAAAAATTATTAAAGCAAAGGGTGCATTATTGATTATACAAGATTAAGCTTATTCTTTGAAGAACAAACTTAATTCAAACATGAATGGAAATGCAAAACAGTACCAAATGACACTTAAGATGCATCACGAATCATGTTATTATGTGAATGAAAGTGTGCAAAAATGATCATGTTAATATTATGCCAAGAATGTGCACAATTACACAATTGATAAAATCGAGCAATGGAAAATTCACAAGCATGCTTCAAACCGAAGTGAAATGACTCATAAAACATCCATAAAAATCAAACGTATCAAGCCATAGGAGTTGAATGAGGAAAGCATAGCAAACACACTTGAAAAAGCTCAAAAATCTACCTCTGGTACAGTGTTAATCGGTTAACCATATATGGTTAATTGGTTAACACCTTGAAAAGTTCAGAAAAACGTGAAAAACAGACTAGTTAACCGATTAACCATATATGGTTAACCGGTTAACACTGAAGCAGTGGCAGAAACTTGATTTTTGAAAAGCACTTTTGGCCACTTATTGATTGTGCAAAACACTCCTATGCTAGGGCAAACAATTATGCACGGAAATCAATTTTAACAACAACAAATAATCAGCAATGGAATCAATTAACTCATCAAGATCATGGATCAAATAATGGTATAATCAATTCACAGACCAAAAAGCATCGAAGCTACATCGCAAATGATACGAAAACGTTCGAAACAGTAAAATGTGCAAAGAAAGACCAACCTACAAGGCTGAGATGTGCCTTGGATGTTGTTGTAAATGAATCTCGATGACGATAATCAAAGAAAACCAGAGGAATCTTCAATTGTAGCCGAATCGTACCGAAACCGAGCAAATTGGGACGAATCTCCAAAAATATGAATTCACACCGTAGAATCTTGAAACAAGCACTTGAGATGAATCCAAAAGCTAATAAAACTCTAGAAATCCAAGTATAATTGCAAGGTGATGAAGGTTAAGCTCAAGAAATAATCACTTCCAAGGTGAAAGTGATTAATCTTCAATGAAAAAATTGAGCTATGGTGAGGTTTGGGAAGAAAATGGAGATGAAGATGAAGAAGTTGCAGAGAAATTCAGAGAGAATGTGAGAGAATTGAGAGTGAAGTGTGAGAGATGTGAAATGGTTGAAGGTCCTTGAAAAATGATTGAAGGTTTGTTTATATAGAGTTTTGGTTTGGAGTTGATAGGTTTGGAATGTGCTTTGGATTTAGCTTTGGAGCTAGGTTGGGAGTTAATTGCACTTGACTCATCGAGTCAAGCGGTTAACTCGGTTAGTTAGGAAGTTAACTCGATGGAGCAATCCCAATGTAGATCCAAATCAAAGGTGCACATGCTTAGAAATTAAGGAACATGGTGCACTTGATTCAAAGTGATGTATTCGAATAAATGTAAATAGAGTGTCTTGAATGGTCTTGAATTGTCTAGAATGTTCCACACAATGCTAGAATAGGATAAACCAAAAGAGAGTGGAGAGAGTTGTTGAAAGATGATGAAAATGCTGAATTTTTGCTGAAATAGCAGGTGTTAATCGATTAACCAAACAAGGTTAATCGATTAACAACTGTCCAAAAGTTGAGTTTGGCGGTGTAAAAGGGTGTTAACCGGTTGACACCATATGGTTAACCGGTTAACCAGTCAAAAATTGCCCAATTTTGCTTGAAAAGGGTGTTATGACCATGGTTCTGATTTATGACCTCTTGTTTTGATAAATAGGCATAGAAACCCTTGTTTTGTGCTTGTTTTGTTGATGTCGTTACTTTGTGAGGATGCGATTAATTGGGCTTAAATAACCTGAATATTGCTGCAACAAAACCACAGAGAAAAAGTGCTGATGCGTATGCCAGCGATGCGAATGCACATGCTTATGCAAAAGGCGAAAAGGGAGGTCAAATTTCGGGTTACGACAGCGTCATTGCGTACTAAAGGGGTTGTCGGGCTCAAAAGCGACAGTTACCGATCACGCAGACCATAGGACAGGCGAGGCGCATGTCCCTGAACATTGTCATTCGAAAGCAACAACCAACAAGGCTATCTCAAGTCATAACTCTTCCTCAGAGCAAAGACTTGGGGGGCTACTGTTCTGGACTGGGCAGGCACTTGGCCCACAGTAGGGCAAGGCCCAATCCAGTCCTGCTCTTGGCAAGGTCCAATGACTAGATTCAGCCAATCTAGCCGTTGGGCACAGTATAGCCGTTGGGCACAATATAGCCGCTGGGCACGACATGACCGTTAGGGACGTCCACCTTGCGCGCTTGACAGTTCACGTGACTAACTGCCCCTCCAGAGTTCACGGGGACAGTTGGACCATGTCAAAAGGTCACGCGCTAGACCTTCCACCTAGCAGTCTCCCATTGGTCGACCAGATATTTCAGCCACATGGAAGACCTTGGCCCCGCGCTGGGGGTTATCTCTATAAATACCCTCTCACTTGAGAGGGCCAGGTTTGATCAATATTCAATATTCTAACTCATACCTAAACGCTTTGTACTTGCTTTCTCTCTAGCTCAAACTTACTTTGGCACCGGAGTACCTTGCAGGTACACCCCCTTCTCTCCTACAACCATTATCGCTGCCCTACACGGAAGGCCACGAAGATCCATTCTGATCATACCAGATCACTATCATTTTCTCTATTTAGATATTTGCATATATATAGTATGATTTTTTAAAGGAAAATTTTCTTTCAGCTTTATTTACATAATCATCTTTGTAGTCTGCCATAAAGAACAGGCATACCTCGTTATCTTGTTCTGATTCATCATATGAGTATGAGTCGTTGCTTTATTTTTTTAGAAACTTTTTGTTTTCTTTATTTAATTTCAAACCTTGTCTTTTTCTAACACTACTACAAAAAGTGTTTTTTACCTCGGACACAAAATGCATAATACCTCGGCAAAAGAAGCGAGGTAACAAAGGGCGACATGAAAACTCGCCACTTATCACCTCGGTGGAATTAAAATTGAGAGATAAAGTTATATGTACATGCGTTCGATCCCCATCAACATCACTTTTATTATTTTCAAAACTAGCGTATCTTATATCTCGGTTTATCTTGAAAACTGAGGGGTAAGATTTTTTTTTTTAAATTGTCACATTGTTTACTCAAAATATTACATTGTTTACCCAGAATAATATATTGTTTACAATAAAAATAAAAATTTGCTAGAGATCTAGGTAAAAATCAAATTTCCTAAAGATTAAAATTTTAGATCTTCGAATTATTGAATCTTGAAGAAGATCAAATGTTGGGTGCAAGATTATTCTCTACGGATCTTGCATGTATTTAATTCTGAAGAAAAAGAATATAAGGGTTAGATAAATAAAATTAATATTCAAATATATGATTTTGTGCTCAAATAAATATTTAAAAAAACAAACCAAAAACCCAAATATTTTTCTACTTTTGCAATCCATCTTAGAGAACTTTTCCAAACGTCTTTATGTTTCAAGCGTTTCATGTTCCATATAGGTTACATTTTCATTATTCAACGTGCTTTTATAATGGATGTCTCATAGGTTTCAAGCGGATCACTAATGGCAGATTCTTGAGCGTTGAAAATATTAAATGCACGACAAAGATTTGTTTAAGGGCGTTGAATATAGTAAAAAAACGCTTAACTATCTCCTCGGTCACCAAGAAAACCGAGGTGAATAAGCTAGTTTTTATAAATAACATTGTTTACACATAATATTAAAAATACATCGTAAAATCTGTTTTCCAATGAAAATTTTTACTTTCAATGTCCAGGTCCCATGCAAGATGCTAGAGATCTATTTTCCAATGATAATTTTTATTTTCTACACTTGCAATCCATCCTAGCGATCTATAGTAGCAACTTATGATCAAGTGGACTGTGGTGAATATTTCCTCTTTTTGGGGCGGCTACATATAAGTTAGAATTAGGGTAAAATCTGTTTAACAGGTGTTTTTATACCAAAATATGATTATTAAACACCTCGGTTTTAATATAAAACCGAGGTGAATAATTCTTTTTTTTTTAAATTACATTGATTAATGTTAAAATAAATTATTTACAACAAATCTCCGCTGATATCCAGATTTAGTTGCATTCCCTTCTTTGTTTAAAGGTTAAGCTCCCTTCTTTGTTGGCTAAACTCCATTCTTTGTTTAAGCAAGAATGGTTTTTTCCACTTGCAATCAATCAACTGATTACTCTTCAAAGGTTGAGCTCCCTTCCTTAATTGAGGGTTATTCCAAAAATACAACAACGACAATATCAACACTATTATGTTAGGATGGATAGCAAGGGTAGAAAAAAATATTTTGTTCAAGATAGAAGAATATTGAAGATTTTTCTGTCTTGCAATCCATCCCAAAAAATGATGCTTGCGAGTTTGAGGCAGCTTCATATTAGTATGGATTATGATAAAATCTATTTAACGAGTGCTTTTATAGTAAAATCTTATCATATTATGCCTCGGTTAAATAGAAAACTTATGAGTTAGAACATTTTGTTTACACTTATAAGCAAATAAAATCATAAACTATGATAGCTGGGAATCGAAGCTTGTGCTGAGTTGTTTTTTCACCTTAGTTTTATGAAAAATTGAGGGAATTTATGGTATGTTTTATTTTTTTAAATAATAAAAAATAGTGCGCCTTGACTTTATACCTCGGTTTTCTATTGTTAAAGGTGAGAGCTTCGACCTGAAACATGTTATGTGTTGTAGTGCAAATATTATGTTTCTCTGAGTTTCTTGATAACTTTTAACTCATCTAGTGTCTCTTGTAATTTATCATAAGCAACAACAGAATTTCCAGAGTACACATTCTCAAATTGCAATATTGTGTATGATTTCTAATGCCAATTTTCAAACCCAAGGTACTTTTTAGATTAAAAAGTTTTTAAAAAGGTGCAAAGAGTATTAATAATATTAGAGAAGGGGTTTTGGAGAATTTCGTCAAATTTTATTGGAATCTAAAACTCTAGAACAAATGTGTTCATGCTATCCCATTCGATCTCAATAGAATCTCTATAGACTATTTTAAGAGTGTTCCACATTTTCTTACCATGGATACAGGTAATACATGGTTGTATTCTTAATGTGTAACGAACTGACTAATAAGTACCTGAATTTTAAATTGTGTTTCACTTTCTCTTTTATTTCTATTGGGTACATAAATTTCTTAGTTTATCCACCACTTCATTATTTAGGAAATGAGTCACAATAAAAGGAACATACTTAATAGCATCCAAAAAATAAAATTCAAAGGCTTTTAAAAATTCATTATTTATTGATATATGATATACCTTTCACAATATAATAGTGGAGGTCTATTCATAGAATACTTCTATTAGAGAAGTGTTTGAAGTCACCATTATACTTCAGGAGACGATTAGTCTTATATTATAAGTTGAACTCTAATACCACTTGTTGACCAAATGGCTTAAAACACAAAAGGGGTAATGAATTGTATTATTTGGTTTTTGAAAATATTTTGCAAAAGATTGATTTTAAGGTTGGTCAATTCTAGGAAATAAGATAAAGCAAGGAGCTGTACAGTAGAAGATGAAGTACACAAAAAAAAAAAAGAGTTAGAGAGATTACACCATGATTTATACTAGTTCTCCCTTAAACCACCCGGCCTAATCCAAATCCCAAGAGTTTCCCCTTTAGATTTCCACAAACAACTTTGAGTGGAAATCTCAAGGGAGAATTTACAAAACCTCTCTATAACAAGCTTTTACACAGGTTTAGATTGCAACCTTTATATCGATCACTTTCAATTTTACAAGATAACTAATATCATGAATTACAATAGCAACAAAAGTTGATCACAACATTAAATTATACAACTCTTACTTTATCCATTTTCTCCTAGCACTAAGATAATAACAAGTGTATAAAACAATATATATATATATGAAGAGAATAAGCAAAAAAAAATATTAGTAAATCAGAGTTTAGTGTTTTTAAAAATGCACAAGACTCCATTATATAAGAGAACAAATTTGGCTAAAAAAATAATGAATGGGCTCTAGCCGCTCTCTAACTTGTCATCCTGCTACGCTAATCAAAGAGACCTAGCAAAAAAGAAAACACTTAAGCCAGGTTCGCATCCTAATCGATTAAAATTGGTTGTAATCGATTATATGGAAATTTTTCTCCTTATAGATTAGATACAAGATAGATAAAGTTACACACTAATCTCACGAGTAAATTTTCTTAGTACCTCTCGAGTAACTTTTACTTAATTTTTATACTATTGATCCAAAATAGATAAAATAAAATCTAAAGCACGCGATCAGATGAGCTTTCACAACTCCAGTTCCTTTTAATATAATTACTTTAGTTTGATTGTCATTTCTCTTCAGCACCATAACTTATTTAGATTCACTTTTTGATACCTTAACTTTTTTATGATAACCATCATTAATTCATCTTTATTCTTTTGTCATCATCAATACCATTGCAATTGATATTATAACATGCACAATACTTAAAACCATAATGACTCTAGAGCCATATGATGAGTTCTTTTAGTGATTAAGGTCTTTTGAATCTTGAATGACAGTGACCTTGGGACTTCATCTTTTAAGGGAGACTATTCAGGATCTTTTAATCGAGACTTTTTTGAAAAACTTTTATTCAAGTTACTAAGGTTTGAAATCTCGAAAACAGAGATTATACGTGTTCATCTTCTTCCATTTGAAAAAACTCATATTTTCTAACCCATAATTTTTCCCTTGAATCCTTTATTTACGTATCACAATAATAGTTGACACAATAGAGTCATACATAATCTTGGAATTATCTTTGTTTAGAAGTTTTCAAAATCTTTGAACGTAATGTCATTCATTAGGTAGTTTCTTTCTTTACGATGAGTTTTAAAATAGGTAAATTATTAGGTACTCGTGATAAGTAATTGAGTACCGGTATCTTTAGTGAGAATTAAATAAAAAAATTAATTAATTTTTAAATAAAAATATATAAAATATGACATGACATTGAATGTGATTTTTTCATTGGATGAGGGTACCGATACTCAACTAAATCTCATAGTACCGAAGTGTTTACCTTTAAAATATTTCTTTTCCACAGTACTCATTTTTTTTCTAGTTAGTGCATAACTAACTTCATTCACAAGAGTTCTGTACCCATATTCTACCATATCCAAAAGAAAAACATCTTTAGATAGGAAATATTTATACAATTTTTCCTTAAATTAATCAAACTTCTCGCCATCAAATAATAGAAGTTTATTTAAATAACCACAAACATCTTCTGAGCCTCATTTCCCGGTCCATACATGTTTCTCTCAATAAGACCTTTTCTCTTACATTGTTAAGTATACTAATAAAAACACTAGCTCTAATTCTAACTTAAGGTGAGTAAAACACGAGAAATGAGAGTATGAAATGTGTCTTTAAGAACTTTTACTTTTAAGAGTTGAATTAAATGAAATAGATTAAAGTAAAAACTAAAAATAAAGAGATATAGGAAAAAAAAGACATAGGAAATTTATCTTGTTTCATCACCACAACTTGGTAGCTACATCCAATCCTTCCACCCTTGAAGAACTTTTCACTATAATCAAAATTAATTACAATCATTAAGGTATTTCATTGTCCAACAAACAACGCCTTAGATTCATCACACACAAAATATAGTTTGAATAATTCTCGTTGTCTTCTCAAAGACACAAGCTTCAACTAAGCTGAAACTATGTTTTATGAATGGTGGGATACCAAGCACAATTTTGTAGAAATGTGTATAAAAAGATTAATATCCAAACCGAAAACTAAAGACAATAAATGAAAGGACACAGAAAATTGGTAACCTAGTTTGTTGCAATGTCATCTACGTTTGAAGGACGTTAACCCAAGAAAGGAAACTCACTCTTAATAGTCAAAATTATGAATTGGTTTTTGATGAACTATCTACGTTCAATGCCTCTTTTCTAAGAACTACGTGTGAATTCTTATTTATGACTTCCTCTAAATATGAGATATCTCTTACTTTTTCTTAGACACTCTCCCATTTATTTGGACAGTTACAATGTTTTATGAATGATGAAAAAAATTACAACTTGAACAAACTCTATACCTTAATATATGAATATATCTAGATATTACAATTTTAACAATACCCAACCAAAATAGATTAAAAAACTCAACACAAGTAAACACACCTTGCTTGTTTCTCAAGGTATGAGTCTTTACATGGAGAGCTCCTCCTAAAATAGTAACAAAAGCTAGTTGCAAGACCCATCAGGGTTTTGTATTTTCTTGTGTGGATGAAGAAAATCCATAAGTGCAAGTATTAATCTTCCATTAAGTTTATTTACAATCTTTGATTTGATAAATCTCAACCATATCCGATTTTTTCTTCTTAATTCTTGGAGAACGATCTTTTGGAAAAAGTTCCCATATTCCAAAAAACACATAAATCAATTAAACAGGATTAAAAAAGAATGGAAGCAAATATTCAACATTCGCGAAATTTATTGAGTGCATACTAGCTTCTATAGAGGTAGAATGTCTCACACAATGTCATGACATCTTGTTCCACATGTTTCCACGAACCATTTTCTAATTTTTCTTGAGTGGGGGTACCATAATGTCCTCCCGATTTTCCTTAACATCATTTTCAATATCATCCGCAAAGAGATACATTTTCCTTTTAGATGTTGCCTTCTTCTTTCCTCCTGAATTCTCGCTGATGGCTACAAATTTGTTCTTTTTGCCAGTATCTTCCTTCTTTTTATGTGTCTTCTTTTTCTTGGTAGAAGTAGGAGTTTTCTTGGAAGGACTCCTCTTAGCCTTCAGTTCAACTTTCTTATTTTCTACCCTCTTTTGGACTTATTGGTAGTCTTTTTACTCATAACAACAGCATTAACAAGCACAAAATCAACAAGTACTTCATAGTTCTTAGGGACAGAGGCTTCATCAATATTCGCAGAGTCATTACAATTGTCATCAATTTTGTTACTCACATTGTTTACGTCATGATTAATAAGAGCTAATTTCCCATCCTCCTTATGAGTTGGAGACTCAGTCTCTATCATGTCATCCTGATTGTTTGGCACATCTTGATTTACAACTTGATTTCTTAGATCAAGTTCTTGGGTTACATCATCAGCATCTTCTTGAACTTCTTCTTTCAACTTCTTTTTTCTGTCTCAACCTCTTCTTCTATCGACTTTTTCTCAACTTCTTCAGGAACTTCTTCAATACTGGTTTCTTCACTACCATCATCACCATCAATATTTGTTTCCACGAATTTCTCTACACCATCCTGAGAGTTGTCATTAACAATATTGACAATATCTTCCACAACATTACTATAGACTCTTCATCACTTGAGTCTTGATTATCCACATCTTTGTCATTCATAATATCAATAAAAGTTTCTATTTCAGGAGTATGAACAATCGATTCTTCCAAAGGCTTTTCACTTAGTATCTTCTCAATGTTTCTATTTCAGGAGTATGAACAATCGATTCTTCCAAAGGCTTTTCACTTAGTATCTTCTCAATTGTCATCAATTTTTTCTGAATCAACTTCTTGAAACTTTTTTTTTTGGCTTAGAACCTTCAGCAACATCCTTAGGCACATTTTCAACATTTTTAGATGGTATAGATTTTGAAACATTACCATTACTGGTTTCTATAAAACCCATTTGAAGGGCGTGTTTTCAAGAACTTTTTTATTGGACGTTCTGAAGCATTTACTTGGGTACTAGGAACCTCATTGTCATTCAAGATTTTAGTTATGTCTTATTTCCCTTGAACAATAAGATCAGACATTGTCAAGGGTACTTTAGTAATGCGATCACCCACCTTTTTTTTAACTTTTTCTTCCGAACTTCCTTTGGTGATTCAATGGTGGGAGGACCTCCGGTCAGGCCATCGACATTCCCTCATATGACCACTCCTTTCATTTTCACTCCATGCACATTTATTACAGGCTTCTCCTCCAATGATGATTTTTAGGCCTTTTTAGTGTATTTCTTGTCTTTGTTTGAGGTATTCGTCCCTTGTCTTGTTCCTACCATGTTTGTAGGATTTCTGAGAGGAAGATTGAATGAATAGTCTTAGTATGATGAAAATATGGAGAGAGATGTTTAAAGTTATAGAAAATAAGTAAGTGATTTAGTAGCTTGAGGCGCGTAACGTAAAGCAAAATGTAATTTTGAATCATGATCGTTTTTGGAATACTAATGGGCAAGGCTTGTAGCAGCGTATTTGTCTTGGTATTCATGGACTTGAGAGACAATAATATGGTTGAAAAACTCTCATTCCATTTCAACAATAATTTCTAGTGATTCTCAATTATGCAAAGACCTAGGGCACTTCTCAACTTTTCAAATTGTGCAACGTCTAAGGCCTTGGGAAAAATGTCAGCTAGTTGGTTTTTAGTTGACACATGATAAAGAGAAATTACTTTCTCTTAAACAAAGTCTCTAATAAAGTGGTTACAAATATTAGAAAAAAGATTAGAAATGTTGACCTAATCTTTCTAACGGGGTGCACTGAATCTTTTACCTAATCGTTTTTTTTTAATATTTTGCATACCAAATCAAAGTGTAAGACTTCTCTGATTGAAGAATACATGTGTTCATTGACAGAAGTAGATGACATATAGACCAATTATTTAACATCAAGAATATTTTTATCAAAGTTAATGTTACCATTTTAAAATATGATATCATTTCTTTTGTTTCAAGTTTTTCAATGAATAATTATGATGAGAGTCATTGATCATATTCTGAATTTGAGATCTTCAACTTCTATCAGCAAATTTGAATAAGCTTTCGTTACTAATTCTATCAATGTTCATGACAAACAATCGTCTCATCCAATGCAAGTAAAGTATATATACATTTAAAAAATAAGTGATCTGCAATTTCTACATCATGATTGCATAAAAAATTACCTTTAAATCAAATGCATTTTTCTTCAAACTAGATTATGTTGTAATAGTATCATGCATTAATTTCTGAGTCATTAATAAATTAGTAGATCGTAAGTAGAAATGCCAAATAAATTTTGTCAAAAAAACACTCCTTGTAATTCTTCCGAATAAATTTATAGACATTTTCTAAAGATAGATCATCATTTATAAATTTTGTCCAATTGTTAAAAGGATCAAACTAAACTTTAAACTTTAAGGTTAATATAAAGGAAAAGTAATAATACTAATCCTGAAAATGTATTTAATCTCAAAATACTTTATTTTGTCTAAATAAATTATTATTTTTAATTTGCCACCAAGAGAGGAATAGGATCTAATCTATACTTTGAATGTGCACGTGTCTCTATGAATATGCCACAAGGGTACAACAACTGGCGCGTTTATGACTAAAAACTGTAGCTTTGTAACAGAATATTTATTCCTATCCGTAGGTGGTAAATGCACAGCAATCAATACTATATGTGGGGTATATCTTTATACATAAAAAAATAGACAGCATTTTCTTAAGGCTGTGGACAAGATTGTAACTACACTCGAGTCAAAGTAGATGCAAAATATGATGCGAAAGATTGGAATATCTGCTATAGTTGAAAAAGAACTCATATATATCCAAAGTTTAAAACCAATTATACAATGTTTTGGTTTATGTGTTTTGAAATATATTTAATCTTGTATTATTTTGACATTATGCTTAAATCCAAATTTATCAGAAGATTTTTACTAAGCATGATAGGGAGAAGTTATAATGAATATGGGTATTGTTGAAGAAGGGTGAAGATTTGAATTTTCTTGAGTTTAAATTTTTCTAGTTTCTTTAATGGGTAATCAAAGTTGATGATGAAGGAAATTTTTTAGAAAAGTTTAGTCAAAAATACTGTCCAGGTCATTTAATTTATTTTAAAATATCAAGTCAATTATTTAAGTTTTTTTAACATTTTGGTCATTTATATTAAGTGACGTTTGCGTCATTGATTTTTTTATAAATTTTCGTTACAATAAATTGCAAACTCATATATCATTTAAACTGGTTTTTCACGCTGATCACGAATATGCAATCAAATTCATCAAACAAGTTACGGTTCATGAGAATCAGAAAAAAAAGTGGACAAATACATAATGAAAAATCGTTCGATCTGACCAAAATACACAATCAATCACAAAACTAATTACATATTCATGATCAGCGTTAAAAATCAGTTCAAATGATATATGAGTTTGCAATTTATTATAACAGAGATTTTTAAAAAAGTCAACGACGCAAACGTTACTTAACATAAATGACCAAAGCGTTACAAAAAAACTTAAAGGACTAACTTGATATTTTAAAATAACTTAAAGACTAAAACATTAATTTTGCCAAAATTTTAATTAATAAATTTATTTATTCAAATATTACTTACTTAAATATTTAATTAATAAACTTTTGATAGGAAAATATATTATATAATATAATAGAAGAAAGAGCAATTACAGGTCTACCAGAGTAAAAAAAAAAAATGACATATCGTTTGGTGTTTTGTAAAAAAGTTCTTTGAATTGAATTAATTCAAAGTCCATCATAAGTTTGATATTTATGTATGTTTTAAAAGGTTGTAAAGAAATTTTGTACAAAGATATAAACATTGTAGAAAATCCTTCAAGGTGTGAAGGGACTAGATATACATTTAATTATATAAAGGAAACTAATATAATTGTCTCGTGTCCTTTATTTTTTAGCATTATAATTTTTTACATTTTATTATTCCTAGAACATAACATATTCATTACTTCAAAAAATATAGTAAGTTAAGAATAACTTATCTACGTTGTTTTCCCTTCATGCATTCAATACATTTGAATTCAGGCTCTTTAAACTAGCGAGACCTTTAACCTCTCTTATATAGCCAATGCATTTATTCATTTGAAGCGTAAATGGACATATCTGCAGTTCCAACGATGAGTGTTATTTTCCTTTGAAGTCTTAAACAACAAGGTATAATGATTAGAGCAAAGATCACATACATGTGAAAGTGTTGTCACATTATTGTAGGGTATCATTTTATTTGTTTTGATGTTTTTGTCAATTTAAGTGTATATGTTATAATTTGTTCTTTTATTTATAATATGTTTATCATTCGATTATTCGCGTGTTTGTATTTAATTGACATTTGAGTTTTAATGTATTCGTATCGACTATTAAGCATTGTACCATTAAGACACTTCATTACTCAATAAAATTATAGAGTTGATCCATGATAGATTTCCTTTTTTAGCCTAGTAAATTGCTTTTTGTCGTTTCATCAGAGCTTTCTTGAATCACAAGTAGAACTCTTAGATTAAGATGTAAAGTGACTTAATTCGAATCAAGTGGTAAGTGTGACTCGAATCAGGAACCTTATGAAAATTGGGATTTTTCTATGGATGATTTGATTTGAATCACAAAATGTACTTAACTCGAATCACAACCTCATGTGACTCGAATCATGTTGTAATTCTAACTCGAATCACAAGTCTCCATGAAGCTAGGATTTAGCTCTGTTTAAATTGAATCAAATCAGGAGTTTAACTTGACTCGATTCACAACACCTTGTGACTCGAATCATGGTTTCTTCCTTACTCAAATCTTAACTTAACAAATGCACTTTTCCATCTTAGATTTAAATAGTCATTTCATTGAATCAAGAAAAAAGTGTGTGAAACATGTGGGTGATATCCATAGAGACAAAATGTCAATTTGTCTTCTCTTCTTTAGTGTGTCTATTCCTAGCACCTTCAATTTTTCTCTTGTTTTCTATAACAATTTCTTGAGTGTTAATTCATGTTAAATTCACTTATTTTTTTTGCACTTTGTTCTTGTGCAATGTGTTGTTTTCAGGAAATTAGACACAGTGAGTTGATCAATCTTGTAGTGATTCATGGTTGATCAAACTCATGATATCCATCAAGATCCAAGATACGTTCATCCAGAAATTTGAAAGAACCTTGTGTATGTGTGTTCTTCATTCACATACATCTAATTCCTTGACTAACACCTTGTGAAATATAGTGTTTGTGAGAGTCCTTAGCAATGTTCATCATATTCCTTCTTAGTTATTTTCCATTGTTGAGGACCTTCATCTCTCAAGATTGTGTGTTGAGGGAGACTAGTGATACATTACGGTATCTAATGTTTTTGTGTGATATTTGTTGTTTGTAACATGTGCAAGTATCATTTCTTGAATGCGGTTTGGACCTTATTGGTATCTATCAAGAAGAAAGTTTCATTATACTCCATGGAAGACTCTAGCGAAGCCTAGTACAAATTGTTCATAAGGCAGAGTTGGAAGATGTCAAACTTTGATGAGATTATGGAAAGGCTGGTCGTAGATAAAGTTGGGAATTATTCAATTAACACTTTGCTATGGCAATAACTTGGACAAGAAATTGGCGGGATAAGGTAGATTTCCACACACGAAGACTTGGATCAAAATTATTATGGATATCAAAGTTATTGGATCAAAATCCTTGGGGATATTGTTTTTGTTAGCAGTTTGAGTATCTGCATCAATAGAGGGAATTATCGTGTGGTAGTTCATTGTAATCAAAATACTTGTATCAAAATAGTGGAAGATCGAAATTTTTTCCCAATGGTTCTTTAACACTATTAAAGAGTGGAGTAGTTAAAGCGAGAAAGAACGTCGAACCACTATATATCTTTATGTATCTTTTCTCTCTTCCCTTACCTCCTTTAATTTTCTAGCATCCATTAATATATTTATTGCATTAGTGCATTATTGCATCGTTTGTATGTCATTTAGGTTAAACTGTGCTTATAGATATTTAATATGTAAGCTTAGGTCTGCGATGTATCAATCTTATTGGATCATCATAAGTTCAATTATGTCTTGAATAAACACCTATGTAATGTGTTTTTAAATCACTTTGTTTAAAGCGACTTGGGTTATCTTTAATTGATTTGCATTAGAAGTAATTAAGTCCCTGGTTATATCTTATAATAAGTCATTTGGTTTAATTCATTGAGATACTTCCAAGCTTTCTTAGTATTATGTTCTTCTTCCGCGTTTCTTAAAACCTATGACTTCATAATAAGAAATTTTTCTTCATCAAACTCTTTGTATTATCCTCCCATCTCGTACATGCATGATGATAATGTTCTAGTTTGTGACACTTAAAAAATAAAAAACTTTCTTTATTGAATACTCCCCTTCCAAAAACTCTGGCACGACCCTAACTTATACAATGAACAAACCTTCTTTGCGCATTCAAAACATTTAATAGTTGGTCTTATTACACAATGTTCATGAATTAAGAAGTTTATTTATTGCTCATAAACTAATCAGGGTTTTATACCATTTGATTCCTCTGAAGAAAAAACTGAAGGTAACGGAAACACAAGAAAGGGGGGGTTTGAATTAGGTTTCTAGAATGAAAATCTTTTGCTACCCAAAACAACAAGTAAAAAACTAAGAACAAAAATAATGAACACAATTATTTTTATCCCGGTTCGCTATTAACAAAGCTACCTCCAGTCCACCTGCCAAGGTGATTTCGCTTTATCACAAGGACTTAATCCACTATACCAAACTTGATTATAACCACAAAGACTAACTGTCAACGCCTTCTTGAGAAATTTTGACTATACCCTAGTCTCTCAAGGAAATACAACTCAAAAGTTGAGAAACAAAGTGTGTTACAAGATGTTTCTAAAAAACAAATTACACAAATGAAATACAAAGATTTACAAACAAAATAATTTCAATGAAAGGGTATGAACAAAAGTTCCCGTGTGTTTGCTTTTATTTCTCTCAGAATATTTACAGTATGCAATGTTTACGTGATATTTATTTTTGCCAAAATCTTGTGTATGTAGTATATATTTTCTCCATTCTCCTAAGACTCCTTTATATAAGCACTACAAAGATATGTTGGATGGCAGAAACGGAGTCCACAAATGTATCTATATCCTTGCATAACGATTTGTGAAAATGGGATACACAATGGTACTACTTTAGTGGAAAGAATATTGATCTTGTACTGTGTACTATTTTCTCACGTAAAACTTTTGATCTTATCTTTAATTATTCAGAGGCTTCAGATAAAGAGATGATGAAGCATGCATAAAAAAAGAATCAGAGTATATATGAGAGAGTCTTCAGAATCTTCAGATCCTAGGTCTTCAAAACATAGTCTTCAGAATCTTCAGAGCTTGGTCTTCAGAAACATCAGAACCTTAGCCCTCAGAGTGTTGAGCACAAAACATCAGAGCTTGTCTGTGTCAGAAGCGTTGAGTAATCATTTTAGAAATACACATCTTAGAGCCAGAGTGCACCAGGTTCAGAATTTGATGGCGTCACACATCACATTATTAGATTCAAAACTTGTATCTAGTATCTACACACTTAACAAAATCATTAGGGTACAAACTTTTTTTTTATGAATCTATGTATTGTATCATCAAAACATAACGCTACATGCATAACCAAATCTTGTTCTTACAATATTCCCCTTTTTGATGATGACAAAATCATATATTTTGATGAACAATTTTTACCTGGTTTAATCACATAAAAACATTTCAGACTGAATTTTGTAAGCTCCCCCTGAGTTTTATGCTATCAACAATATTTCTCAACTTAAATCTTCAGGGTAAGGTTTGCAAGCTCCCCCTGAGTTTAAGACTAAAAATAATTTTAATACATAAAAAAATTCAATCAACATGAAAATATGCACTTCCCTGTAAGAAAATTTGTTCTTGTATCAGAAAGACTGATTGTCAAGAATCTGACTTGTATTAGAGTCTGGTTTAATCTTTTAAGATTAGTTTAATCAAATCTTGATGAAACATAATATCCTGGTTAGAAATTCTTGATTTCTTGTATCAAAACATGGCTTTGTTAGAAATTGGCTTGTATCAGAGCTTGGTTTAAAACCATATATGCATTTATTCTTTCTTGATAGCCTGGTCACTTATGAAACTAAATTTTTGATAACTTGGTTAACTGAAATTTTGCTTAGTAACAAAGGTGAATTGTTTCAAAGTTCCCAGATTATTCAGAGTCATATGTCAAACAATAAAGTCAGAGTTAGATGTTTGGGATTAGTAGAAGGGAAAATAGATATATCAAAATCATATCTACTTCTCCCCCTTTGTTATTAAGAAAAAGATAAAGGAAAATAAAAAGAAACAAAAAATGAAATTCCATTGAAATAAAAGATAAAGGTACAGAAAAGCACAAAATAAAATAAAATGACAAAAACAGAAAACTAAAAGGTTTTAGTTTGGGGGTGGAAATCTTGAGAGTATCACTTGAAGCAGACCTTCAATCTTGGTGTTGGCTTAGGCTTGTTCCTTGAACATGTCATCCTGCTTGTCCAACTGATACCTAACAACAACATTCTCTTGCTTCAATTCTTCGAAATTATTCAACACAAGAGGATTTGGCTTAGATTTAGAAGGATTCATTCCATAAATAACTCTAATTTCAAAATGAGAAATAACTTATTGTACTAGAAGAGGAGTAACTTCAAGAGCAAAATTAATTGCAGGAGCATAAGTAACTTCAGGAGAATCCACGTCCATATCAGCTTGTTTAGTTTGAGCTTATTTTTCAAAAAATACCATGGTCAAGTCAGCTTCTGGTGCAGGATGAAGTGGTGGATTAATCCACTCCAGAATAGGTTTTACGATACCACAAAGTTGTTCATGGAACTTCTTCTGAGCAAACTTATAACAAGTCTCTCTGAGCTGCCTTGAGCAAGAAATGATCCAGCTTTTGAAGGCATTCTGATCCAGTAGGGTTTACACAGTTTGTGTAAAATTCCTCGAGAGAGAGAGAGAGTGTGAAGACACTTATTTTCTTCAAACTCAATTTGTAACAATACTTCACCAATGCTAGGTATGTTGAAGGTTACTTGGGTTATGAGGAAGTTTGGATCAGATACAACTTCATCCTCAGAGTCATATGAGACTGTAATAGTCTTATTTGAGGAGTTAGTAGTAGAGGGTTCATTATTTAGGATACGATCCATAAAGGTGTCAATGATAGGGGTGTCTATGACATTTGGTTGAGGTGGTGATGTTGGTGGTAAAGGTGTTAAATCTGGAAAGGTGAGAATTTGAGGAATTACAATATAGAAGGATATATGAATGGAATGAAGTGGTTTATAGGGGGATTATCAGGTTGTGTTTGGGTTTGTTTAAGTTGTGAAATGAGTGGTTCAAGGATTTGAATTTGTATAGGTTCAGGTAGGATAGTTTCAGGAATGTTTTTAAATGGTTGTGGTTGTGAAAGTTCAGATGGTTTATCAGTGGAAGATTAATGTTCAGTGGGTGCATGAGTGGAAGGTTCAGAGGGAATGGTTTCAGATGTTTTATCAGTGGAAGATGGTTTGGGTTCAGAGGGTTTAATTGATTTAGGTTGTTGAATAATATAGGGATGTTTTTGTTGAGGGGAAGTGATGGTTCCAAAAGGTTTATGGAGTTGTCGAGGGCCAATTTAGTTAATATTTTGATTCCGTTGTTGCACTGTATAGACTAAGTCACTATTGTCTCTATTACTATGTATCACCCAAATTTCCTCTACAGTTACCACTCCCAATATTTTGAGGAACCACAAGATTTCCATAAATCCAACCTTGAAATACTAATGAAGGATTTCATTGTGACGCTTACTCACTCTAGGATATAATCTATGATGGAGCGCTTTGTGACGACACAAACTCTCTAGAATGAAGAGCTTAGAAAACAACATCTCCATGTTAATGTAAACGTTAGGCAGCTAACACTGTGTTCGAGTCCCTCGCAACTCACAACAAGGCATTGGAAACTCAACTCTCCCTGCTTGCACAAACACCTCTAGGACCCTCCCCTGAGAGACATGTGGATGTTGTAGCCACCAGAGTGATAATGAGGTTGAGGAGAGTTATGGTGAGAAATGTAACACCCCAATTCCCATCGTGGATAAATAATACATAAATAAATCAGAGTAAATAAAAATGTATTCCTAGACAGAAACAAGGATGCCACATTTAAAGAAAAACAACACAATCCCTGCTCATAAATTTGATACATAACACAAAATGGAATAAACCAAAAAGGGAAACTTTTTCCAACAAAGGGAAAGTTCAATTATGGAATAAAGCGGAGAGATCCATAACTGACTTGTTTTACAAAATAAATTATTTTATAACATCAAAATATTCATACAAAGGTAATACAAAATAGATCCAACAAATGTATACATATATAACAAAAGTGCTCCCCGACTCCCGTGTTACGTATCAGAGCAGAAAGACCGGCAAAAGGATGGAGAACTAATCTTCACAAAAGCCTCCAAGACACTAATCAGCAATTGCCTCATAGAGCAACAAACCACAGCAGAAGGGTGAGAAATAATAACTAAATCAAGATTGCATAATAATATGCAAACACATATAAATTCACGTGCATAATTATTCTCACCACCAACATTACATATTAATACATATAGCATATCATAGATAATTAATACAATCATTGTAATGTACAACATCCCCACAAAACATAGCATATGTCTATACATAAAACATACCATCCATAACCAATGCATTTATCACAAATGCATATCAAATCACCAATGCTATCACAAGCTCAATACATAATCAATCAATTCACAATTCCCCACACATAATGAATCAATTCACAATTTCCCACATATAATCAATCCATTCATGATTTATGCAAATGCACAGAGACCAACACAACGACTCTATACAATGCAATGTGGTACCATTCCATCCATCATTCTCATCATTAATTCACTCAGGAATTATTGGAATCATCTCTTTTTACTTAGTGTAACTCCCCGTCGGGCAAACGATGTTCCCCGTCGCTTTAGGTCCTCTTTGTATAAGGCACACGGTCAGATCACTTTAGGTCCTCTTTGTATAAGGCACACGATCGTCAATAACGTCACTTTAGGTCCTCTTTGTATAAGGCACATAACCGTTACAGCATATTCCCTCTGGAATCGTTTCTTCGTTCACACCCCACAAGGGCACACGACAACACAAGATGCATATCATGATGCTTGGCATACAATGACTCATGACAATCAAATGCATACACATATACAACCATGTGAACCATTTCAACATCCATAATCATGCATATACAATCAAACACAACACCATGCATTTACTTGCCCTAAGTCCACAAACCACCATCACAACATTTCATCACATGCATTCACATCATATAACAGCACACAAGCCATACGTTATATATCCAAAAACATATCACATGATAACACATCAATCGCACACAATTACGACGATAAAAGTAGACAAAACGACACATTTCCAAATTCCCGACACAATTAAATAGGACACCAATTTAAAAAACCATTTTATAAGAAAGAACATCTCATTAGGTTTCCATCGGTACCAAGAACATCTCGATCCGAGTTACGGATCAAAAGGAACCGCACCGGACGCGAAATCGGGAAAGAAATTGCGAAACGGCAAAATTCTGTACCCTCGGTGGTCATACGCGTATTGCCCTGGGCCATACGCGTATTGCCCAGCTCGCTTGCCCAACCATACGCGTATTTCCTAAAGTGCTACGCGTATGAGCAGAGACTGATTTCTCTCCAAAAATTCCACTAAAATCCCAGTACGTGTATTACCTCCCTCGTTATGCGTAATGCCTTGCCCCTTACGCGTACCATTACGCATTTCAGCAGAGGGCCGTGTAAAATGGGTTTCCATACGCGTAATGCCCTCATTTCGCCCTTGCCATACGCGTATTGCCCTACCCAATAAGCGTATTGCCTTGCCCGTTACGCGTATGGGCAGCGAAAACCCAGAATTTTTCCTGCATAATTCCTGCTACGGAAATCACTCAATTTCTCTCCAAATCTCATCTAAACATTAGCATACTACCAATTGAATGTACAATAACCTATATCTATTAGGTTTCAACAATTAGGAACCTTAAATCATGATTTCCGACACAAAAGTTGTATCCAATTCTCACAATCTCAACATATTAATTGTTGTAGTTCTCTATTCAATTCAGCCAAACTTCAAACAAATACATACATATACATATACAAGCAAGATATAATCGAAACTTCTCACCCTTACCCGATTAGTCGTGATTGAAACGGAGTTTTCTTCGATTTTCCTCTTCTCCTCTCTTTCTCTCCTCTTCTTTCCCTTCCTTTCTCTTTCTCTTCTTTTTTTTTTCTTTTTCTTTCCCCTCTATTTCTACTTATATAAAAATATCTATTTCTAAAAAAAATCTAACGTCCAAAATGACCATTTTGCCCTTTCGCTCAAATATCTCCCAAACACTCTCAAAATGCGATAAAACATAAACAACGATGAAATATATTTCGGGAAATAAAAGTTGAAAAGAAATTATAATTTATTGCAAATACTTTACCTATTAGGGAAATTAACCAATTAACTCAATTAGCAGGTAAAATACAATAAATTCACACATTTCACAAAATTCACATAAATGAAATAAATAAATACAATTAAACAAATCGGGGCGTTACAAGAAAAGATTAGAGATTGAGAAAATCCACCAACACCACCCGAAAGGGAGGTTGTCGAAGAGGTAGAGAAGGAAGCACCTATTGTTGTACCTTCTCCCTATACCCCACTGATTCCTTTCTCCCAAAAGCTTGTGGAAGCTAAGGTAGACTCCCAATCCAAAAAGTATGTGGAGGTATTGGAAAATATCCACACCAATGCACCTTTGTCTGAGGTCCTGTATAAAAAGGAAAGTTAAAGGACCATGAAACTAGGGAAATCATTAGTGTTAAGAGGGGAAGGTTAGCCTTTGAGGTGGTGGATGAAATAACTAAGCCCAAACTTGAAAAGTTGATACCTAGGATAGAGCCAGAACCACCACCACAAGTTTGAAAGAATGAACCACCCCATAGAAGGAAGAAAAGAAAAGGTGATGGATATGAGAGATGTCTTGATAAGTGGCCATGGAAGCCGAAGGTTAATAAAAGTTTGATCGAGGAACCATTCTTGAAAGAACCACCATGAGTAATTACACTCCTGAGCTGTCGAGCTATCAACGTTAAATAAAGCGCTGCGTGGGAGGCAACCCATAAGTTTTTAATTTAATATTTTCCTTTTATTATTCGAATTTTTAGAAAATAAAGAGATGGATCCCTTGTCACGTCTCAGCTGCATCTAGGAGAAAAATCACTAGATGATAATCCTGGAGATGAGCTAGTGCCCATGCACATTCATGTGAATGTCGCTGGTGGTAGTGACATCGATGATGAGTATGACAAGAAAGAGCATGTCTCTCCCGTCCGTAACTCACCTCATACTCTCTCCTCGCATGGTCAGGTTCCACCTACACACACCTGTCATACCCCAAATTTTGACCACTAAGATTTCCCATCATTGTGCAAATCATCATCACAATATGGATGAACCATCAGTCTCCCCAAAGATGGGTGATCACTCACTACAAACAATAATTAGGGTTTCAAGCCCTCTCTGAGCTCTTAGACAAAGGATCAATCAAGGAATGACATGATCTTTAACTTTTCTAGCCTCTCAAATATCCCCAATGGATCAAGAGGACTCCCACAGCAAGAATCAAGCACAATGTTGCAGCATTCCAGGTGGATTAAGCCTTAAGATCGCCAGTGTCACCAAATTAGGGTTTGGTCGACCAGGGCCTCCAGATGGAAATTTTCCTCTAGGCATGAGCCAATGCTTCAAATCATAACCTAATATGCTCCATGGGACATCATGGACCCAATCATCAAGTCAATTTTGACCTCAGGGGATGCATTCATAAAAAATTAGGAATTAGGGTTCTTGACCTAATTCACCCCCCCAAGTTGACTTTTGGGACAAATCATGAGCCAAGACCTCAAGAGAGGATTTGGGGGTCTCTAATAAACTACATTGATCCATTTGCAACAATGGATTGATCCAAGAAGCTTGGTTCCCAAGTTTCAGGTTCATCAGAACCACAGTTAGGGTTTCGCGGAAAAAGTCAACTGTACCTTTGACTTTTGACCAAGACATGCTCCCAAACCCTAGGACATGATTCAATACACCCTATAACACCTATGAAATCAATCCATCAAGTTAGATTTAGGTCAAGGACTTGATTTCATAGAGGATCACACAGTTTAGAATCCATCTGATAAAAAGTCAACTGTGCCCAAAAGTCAAAGTTTGACTTTTTTATTTTTTGGTCAATTATGGTTCCTTAACCCTAAAATGATGTTAATGTGTGATTGGAATCATCATTCAACAAGAAAAATCAAGAAAAGTGGGATAACTTATAAAAGGGGTAACCATAAAAACTTAGAAATTTTTCTAAGTTATGGAACAAAGTGGTTAGGGTACCAACTTTGGAGGATCATCAACTATCTACCCATTACTAAGAGGTTGCACAAACTAACCAAATTGCCCTTTTCCCAAAATAAAATTACACTAACACAAGGTTATTTCAATAACTACCAAAATCAACCAAAATCTATAGTTGCTTTTCACAAATGGATGCCAAGTGTCGTTCATCCTTTGGCTATCCTAAAAAAATAGCTTTTCCCTCTTTTCATTTCTCTCTCTCTCAATTCAAACTTTTTCCTACACTTCTCTCTCACCTGTTTTGTCTCATCTCTCATTCCTCTCAAACCCTAACCTCCGCCCCATTTCTTCATCCTCTCTGTTTCTTTCTTCTTCCTTCTTTTTCCTAAAACCCTACACTACACTGCAGAGTTCGTCGGTTCTGTATCTCTAGATTTTGGCACAGCTTGATTTCATCTCCCTTATAGTAAGTTAATCTCTTTCTCTGAAGCTACTTTGTTCTTCTCGTGGAAAGCTTTTTTGATAACTTCTTATTTTCGATTTTAGGGTTTGTTCTCCGGGAGCTTCATACTGCCAGGTTCTTGATTTTACATTCTTTTGTTTTGAATGCATTTTTTCATTGTCTTTGTAAGCCAATGCTAATTACGCTCTTAATGGTGTAGGTATAATCCAGTGGGAAGATCATTTTATTCCCCTGATTTAGGTAGAAGTCAGCCTTTGGGTGAAGGGCTGGAAAGTTGGAGGGGATTTTATCAAAGTATTCGTCCTACTCAAATGGGACTGTCTTTGAACATTGGTGCGTATAGTCATTGGTGTAGCTTATATACTTTGTACTTCTTTCTGTCGATTCTTCATTCTATTATTTGCTTCATTATTTTTGCCATTTAATAAATATGCTTCATCTATTGTTTGCTGGAAAGGTGATTTAAGAAATACACTCTTAATATTTTCTTTACAATTTTACTTTATTACCTCCTTGGTATCAAAATCTTAACCTTCTCCCTCCCTTATGTTGTACAACTTTTTAGTAAAGTGGATACCTTGTATGTGGAGATATCAGATGTGCTTGAACAATTGGAAACAAAGGTTTTGTCTCCTGGTGTTGGAAATGAGCTGTCAGATGCCTATGACATTCATAACCACATACTTGATCTAAAAAACACTGCTAAAAGAAAAAATGGATTATCATGTGAGTAGATTAATTTTATGGTACATAGTGTTGGAGAGGAAAGGGTTGTTTGTGCATATGCTAATTCTTACAGTTTTCTGATGAATGAATATACTTGTATGTATCTAAGTTCCTGATCTATTTCCTTTTTTTTTTCCATGTATGTGCATGTACAGACTTTGCTAAAATCCGAAAATGTGACTACTGTAAAGAGACTATTATGGTACTAAAGAATTTCTGTTCTTAGGGCATACTGTTTTTTCACTCTGGTGATGAGATACTCCGCTCAAAGTCACTGGATCGAGATTCATACAATTCTGGGGATTGGTTCAACATGTATTCTCTATATATTCAATTTCTGCTATGCATACTAACTATCACTGTTACTGTTTTAACCTTGCCAAAATTAGTATCATCTATATCTTTATAGTGGTTACTCTGTTATTTTTACAGATTTAGTGTTACTTAGTAATCTGCTACCTTTTGCACCTAACTTCACCTTTAATCTCACAATTGCAGGCTTGACTTTACATACAATTCCAATAATTGGGGAGTTGGTCTTCCTCCACGGGAGAAAAACGAAAAAAACTGGCCATTGTAAGCATTTCAACATTTCATTATCACCTTTTCTCAAATATTGAAATTTATGGTCTATATAGCATTATCATTTTATAAATATTGAAGTAACAATTCGATAACTTGAAATTTATGGCATCTATAACATTGAAATTTTTCTTCCACAATAACTAAAAGGTTGGATATACTTATTCTGCAATTGTTACAGCCCTGTTACATCAACAAACTCCCAAGAACATATATTCTGCATTTCTAATTCATCTTATGTATATATCATTTCCAAACCAGGAATCTTTCTGCAACACTATCGGAACATATGACCGATTGACTTTTCCTTTTCCCAGCCGTTTTTAACTCTGCTATGTTTTGAAGAATGTCCTGAATTCCTAATGCCAAGGTATCAATCTCATCCTCACTTCATTTTCAATTTTATCTGCATTATTACTTTGGTAGTATTGAATCAAGGATGTGGTTAGTATTGAATCAACCATTCTTACTAACACCAACGTTCATTGAATTTCTAATACATAATGCATGATTTTTAAGTTGGGATGTTGTTTCTCTCTGTAATTTTAATTAATAATGATGATACTTAAATAACTTAAACAACATCAGCTTAACAAAGTGTAATTTTAAATTGGTGGATTTTTTGTTTATCTTTAGTGTTTTGGTATGTTTTAGAGAAAACTTTAAATCTAATTTCATTTTACATGTTTTTCATATGACAGGGAAATTATCACAGTCAAGCATCATATAAAGAAGTTGATTTTTAAAGCATTTGAATAGTGGAGCAAGGTTTGTTCACTGCTATTTTAAAACAACACATGACATAGATTGTTGATACATGGTTTTATGAAATATATTTTTCTAACTGTTACTAACCTTTGATTGTATGGGAAATATTATAGTTCAACTTATTTTATTGCAGAATCACTTTGGTCTGAGATTTATTTGACAATGCTACCTCAATTGGTTTCAAAATGCAGGGAAGTTTGGAATAGTAAAAGATAGCATTACCTCTGTATCCATAAAAATTTGTTCACATCTAATTTGGTAGCATGTTTAATGTAACAGCCTGGTAGATATCTTTATCATGCTCACTATGGAATGCAAAGAGAGGCAGTGCTATATGGAATGATTCGTGTCACGTCGAGGTGATGTCGGTGTTTGAGTTTATGCGTCGAAGCCGGTGTTGATGCAATTTGTGGTTGATTCACTGTTGTTGCTATTGTTTGATGTGGTTTAATCGCAAAAAGCAGAGAATGTTACCGTCGGGAAACTACTCAGGTTACATTTGTTAAGTAGTTGGCTAATTTGTTTTACCAAGTCACTCTATCCTAAGCCATTTGCGGTTTTGGCTTCATAATTGGGCATGCTAAACATTTAATAAGTATCACCTTGTGAAGGTGTTGAAGAATGAATTGCGGCCATTAAATCAAAGTGACAAGTTGAACCATCAAAGCTGATCAAAGATAAGTTTATTAGACAATAAGAAGCAGTAAGATTTGAGTTTTATATTGTGTAATTGGTATAACGTATGTAGTATAGGGACCATTTCTGTAATTGTAAGATTTGTGTAATTGGTGTAATTGGTATATTGTGTAATTGGTATACAGACCATTTGTATAGGGACCATTTCAGTAAGATTTGTGTAATTGGTGTAATTGGTATATTGTGTAATTGGTATACCGTATGTAGTAGATTTGAGCTATTGGTGAAACATTTGTAATATGTTTATTAAAAATGTTGACTGTTTGGTTTGTGTGTTTTTAATGTTATTTATGCTTGTGTTAACGGGACACTATCACCACAATACCTTTTTTTCTATTGGGCTATCGTTTCAGATTTTATCATTATTATTATACTAATTAAAAACTAATTTTCCATTCCCTTAATTATAATTGATTTATATTATTATTCTTATTATATTTTTGGCCCATTTCTTATATTAGATAACCTTTATTATTTTTAAACCCTATTTTTATGCATATTACATCACTATCTTTCTATTTATCCTTTATTTTTTATTAATGATATTGTATCTCATATTAATCAATAAAAAATCAAGTTCATAATTATTTAATATCTCAATTTATATTTTTTCTTTTTAAACCTAACTACAAACACCCGTGCGAACGCACGGGTCTCTTAATAGTAACTCCTAAACCACAAGGCCATTTTCCCCCATATAAAGCTGGATTTGTAGCTCTCATGGCCCTTTACAAAAGTTTCAAACACAACTCATTCCAATTCCTCATGGATTGTAAGTTATGGAATGATCAAAATCACAAAAAGTGAAAATGTCACTTTCTTCCAACACTTAGTGAAATTTTCACTAAGTCAGAATCTGTCTTACTTTTTTCAAAATGTAGGGGCATTTTTCACTTGGATCCAAAAAGTATCAAAACTAATTATGATCAAACAATTGTTGTATCATATGAGGGCTTTCCAAAATGGCCAAGAACTCCATCAAATTCCACTTGGGCCATGAGATATGACCATGCCAATATGCCTTGCTGCAAACTGTCATGGCAAGGCAAATTTGGGAGTTTTGCTCGTTTTGCTCAAATTTTGCAAAGGGCAAGTAAATCTATCCATCTGAACACCTCGAGGGGGGACAAAGGAGGGACGAAACCTGATTCATAAGCCTCGCAAGTCTTTGGAACCAAAAGTAGCATGCCAAACCTAGAAATGCCTAAAAGAGGGACAAGACTCCAATTTTGGTTTAGAGCATTTAATGGATGCACCAAGGTGGCATGGACTAAGCCATTTCCAACTGAATTCAGTCAAGACTTATCCAAGACCAAGGGAACCAGCAGCCTGTGCCCTAACCTCTAGTCAATGGCTAGAGGAAACTTGGATTCTCATTGATCAACATTGGCCAAACCTCTGCTGCAGTTGCCATTCACTATTGTAGCCAAAACAAACTTGCTCTACTTTAAATAGAGCTCAATTGTGTTCAGTTTGAGTACACCAAAGTACTACAACACTTGCTTTCCTCAAAATCTCTTTCTCTAGGCAAAAATACCTTCTTTAGCAAGGTAACTCTGAGTTTTTGAGTTAGAGAGAAATTCCACCATAGATCATGATCCAAACACATCCAATATGTCATATCTAAGCTGTCCAAACTCTCACAAGTGACCTGTAACACCAAAATCACAAAGTCAGCTCTCAAAACCTCAAAAATGGGCCTTTTATGCATTTTTCAAGCCATGTCTTGATTCAGTCACTTTCCAAACCATATAAAACCTCAAACACACTCCAAATATCATCCTTGAACTGTCCCAAATGATTCCCCCCATCTGGAACACCATTTGAAAGAGTTGCTACTTTGGCCACTTTTGCCCCTTTTGCAAGAAAGAGCTCAAACTTGGTCCTAAGGTTTCCAGTTGATTCCAACCATCCTAAAAGCTTCTAAGGGATCATTTGAGGTTGTTCAAAGCATCAAATCATTTTTGGAACAAAGCCCTTGGCAGATTGCACAAAAGCTACAAAAAGAGGTAAGCATCACAACTTGGATTCTTTGAATCATGCTTTCTTTTGATGTCCACTGATCATGTATCTCTTATACATGTTATATGTGTTTTGTTTGCACCAATTTATCATGTAATTCATGCTTGTACTAAGAGATGGCATAGAAAATGCAAATCATGGCCTATTTCAAAACCACTATCGGGTTTTTCAATAGGAGCATGATCTGAAAAAAAAAACACCACCACCATTGGATTCCTTGTGAAATTCTAGGCAGGATATACCTAAATTTTGTTCCAATCCATGGAGAAATGAGAAAGTTATGGCCTTCACGTTTTCAACCAAAATCTTGCCTTGCCTTGCCATGGGCCAGGCCAAAAACAAGGCAAGCCTTGTATATTTGTGATTGTATTTCAATCAACGGATGTATCACCACCCCAGTGGTAAGGCGCGCGCCCTATACACAAGAGGTCTGGGGTTCGAATCCCCCTCGCCCCAGATCCTCTTTTTGCTACTTTTTTCCACTTTTTATTGTTTTTCTTATTATTTTTAATGATTTGAAAAATTAATAACTCTCTCAATTTTAATTATTTTTTATTGGTTCTTTTTGCAAAAAAATCACAAAAATGTTGAAATATTTTATTCCACAAAAAATCAAATTTATATTAGTTATTTAATATAATTAGTATTTTTGTGAATAAATTCCTTTTTAATTGTTTTTAAACATTTAAAAGTGAATATTTACTTTGAAAATCAAAATCAAATGAGTTTTAATTCATCTTGTGATTAAAACCTCATTTTTCAAACCTTAAATAATAATCACAAGTGGTTTATTCAAATTTATTTAGTATTTTTATCATATTATTTGATTTTCTTTAAATATTTACTTTTAAAGGAAAACAAAATTAGGGTTTCTTTGATTTTCACCCTCTCAAATCATTTTCAAACACTCATGGGCCTCTATTAGAGTGTAAGACTTATCCCCATTATAAATACACCACTTTTTGGGCCTCAGTCATTGTATAAGTCCCACTGTATTTTCAAAAACAATGGCGCGATCGTCGCCTTTTTTAGCAAAATCATCTGGGCCTCTCCTTGAGCTGTAAGCCCCACCACTTGTACAAAAATAAATCATTGGGCCTCTAATAGACTGTAAGACCCAACCCCTTTTTTAACCAAAACATTTTGGGCCTCAATGCATTGTATAAGACCCAGTATGTTAAAGAAATCTCGGCGCGATCGCCAATTCAAAAAAACAAATCATCTGGGCCTACCCTTGTGTTATAAGCCCCATTCTTTTTCTTTAAACACCTTTGGGCCTCTTGAGAGAGTGTAAGACCAATCCCTTTGTACAGAAAACCTTTTTGGGCCTCAGTCACTTGTATAAGTCCCTGTACAATTTCAAACAACAGTGCAATCACTGATAAATCCTTGGGCCTCTCCTTGAGATGTAAGCTCCAACAACCTTTTCAAAGCACTTTCTCCTTTAATTTTGAATATAATATTGTTATCAAAGCTTTCTTTGTTGAACAAACTAACAAAACAGCATGGAAGCTCTACAACCGAGTAAGTGTTTACCCGCTTTCTTTATCCGCTTTCATATATATAACTGTATATTGGGGCTGCTCACTGTAAGTCTTCTTTCACAAACTTTTATATACTTGTCAAATATCCACTGTGTAATACTAGTATATTTATTTAGAGTTTTCCCCGGCAACTACGTCTAGCACTAGGTAAAGCCCTGTTGGTCACTCTTAAATACAAACAAAACTAGATCCCCATAGGATTACTAGACACAGTCTTCCCTCCTATTGGGGTTAAATAATATGGAGACGTGAAAGGCAGCATTCTCGGTGAATCCTTTCTCAGACTGTCACTCTTAGAAATCGTCAAAGAGACTCTACTCCCCAGGGATGATCTTTTCTCCGTGAATGGCATCTCTTGAGTTTCTTCCAAATTCTCGGACTTTCATGGCTTGATCTATTCTCGGTGAATGGCATATCTTGAACTTCTCGGGGTTTGGGGACCCACAGGCTTCTTAAAAGCATCCCTTCCTCCTCTTGGGTGTGTACAAGGACCCTTCGGCTTCTTAAAGCTCTCATGCCTTCTCCTGGGCTTAGTACAAGGACCCAGAGACCTCTACAGGTATATGAACAGAACCTAGTCATCAATTTACTAGAGTTGTCTTTCTGAGTCAAGTGTCAGACCTGTTAATGGGTTGACCTTCATCCCTTAACATACCAGCCTTCTCTTGGGCATCATACAAAGATCATTCACTACCTGAGAATCGATTTCTCAAAACACCAGTAGACTTGGACAGTCTCAATACCCTTTGTATTTTCTATTTCCTTAAAGAACAGGAAATAACCCTGATCCTCTGATCAATCCAAAAGCACAACAATACCTTTAATCGTTCCCTTTATAAGAACTAATTTTCTCTTTTATCCAACATACTGGACTTATCACTAAACTGTAACAGTCACCGGCATAAATAGCCTCCTCTTGGCCTTTGTACAATGATTCTCCCCAACGGAGCTAACCTTTTCAAACTCTCTTGTTGAGTATAAAAGACTCTCTTGTTGGGTCAAACCTATTTAGCTTCCATCTCGGGCTTCGTACGAGATAAAAAACACTCTCTTGTTGAGTATAAAAGACTCTCTTGTTGAGTCACTTCCCTTTTAGCCTCCATGTCGAGCTTCGTAAGAGATACAAAATCATTCTCTTGTTAAGTATAAAAGACCCTCATGTGGAGTCAAAACCTTTTAGCCTCCGTCTTGGGCTTCGTACAAGAAACACATAAAAACACCCTCTTGTTGAGTCAATAGCCTCCTCTTAGGCTTTGTATAAGAAAACCCCGGTTGACTCAATAAACCTTTTAGCATCAAAATCTGTGCCTTGCTCACAGTATACAAACATCAACAACTCCTTTTCCTTCATCTAAATTGTTATAAGCGGCAAGCCTCTGGATTATTTACATCCACGCCACTGTCCCTCTTTTAGCATGAGAAATTCCTAAGGAAAGATGACATTGCTCTAAACTAGGTTAAAGTCTTCTCCTTCAGGTTAAAAATCCCCTATAAAGGAAATTATGGCATTGTTGGATTCACATATCCCAGTTAAAGTAATTCTCCTTTATAACCAGTCACCCAACAATTGTGACAAACAGACCAAATATCCCCTTTTAGAGATGACAAATTCTCTCTCATCAATAAACCCTTTAGCTTCACATTTTGGGCTTTGAACAAGATACAAACCACATTTAGCTTCACATCTTGGGCTTTGAACAAGATACAAACCACATTTAGCTTAACATCTTGGGCTTTGAACAAGTTACAAACCACATTTAGCTTCACGTCTTGGGCTTTGAACAAGACACCAAAACAACCTTTTTTTTCCTCCCATAGAATAGGAGGAACTATGATCGCTCTGATTTCCCTGTTTCGTTAAACGGGAATACATAGGCATAGGATTGGAAAAATCTTAGCGAGCACACTAATCAAAAACCCAAAATCCAGTATCTCCACCAAATCAACCCAAAAGCATCAAACCTAAACACATTAACATCTTACCTCACAAATAGTCCAGGCACTCTATTTTTTTTAACAAAATAACCTAAGAGAGACCCATAATCTTAATAGCATCTGTAAACCAACCGTCACCTGTTTAAACTCAGTATGCGAGCAGGGTTAATTGGAGACATCTATTTCCCTTCCTTAATCAGCTTAACAGGATAAAAAATTATTCGAACTGTAGTACCCCAAAGCGATAGTGCTTCACAACCACGCAAAAATTCGCGCTACAGAAAAATGGCGACTTCACTGGGGAGCGCGAGATCTTGTTCTCTTCCCATCTCTTAGGTAGAAACCTTAAGAAAGTGCCACAAGAAAAAATGGCGCCCACCGTGGGGCCCGTCTTCTCTTTCTTACAATCTCCGGTGAGACCCTTGAGTTCACCAAAATGTCACAGAAATGACGACTCTGCTGGGGAGTCATTGTCTGTATAGGATCATAAGACTAGAAGTCTAGGATGATTAAGACAAATATATATACTGCTTTTCCTAATTGATATCTGTGTTAATTTTTCTGCTAATGGGAATGCGTGTGATGCCGCATGTGGAAAGATTGAGTATACACCTACGATAGGCGTTGGCAATGCGGGTAATCTTGCGGGGAGTGAATCCCAGTTAAGAGCCCCCGATCGACCATCAAACTCAGTGAAGACTCCCTTTGCAGATACATTGCCTATACAACTTCGGTTGTTGAAAGTAGTGTGGTCGACTAGGTTATCTTAGAAGCTGAGGTTTTTAGTAGACTTAAGCCATTTTGTAGTGCGGAAGCTATCAGAAATAGTTATCACATGATACTACCCTCATTTAAGATCGCTTCAGGATACATCAGCTCGTTGGCCATCCGCTTGCTGTTGTTATCCTACAGGGGTCAATGATTTTGCGGACAAGTACAAAAAATCACCCGTATAAACTTGTTTTGGGGGGGGGGGGGTAGAGCCTTGACTTCATGACACCGACCCTTTGACCCCATGTTTTTTCTATGTTTTTGTGTGCTGCATTCATACATTTATTTAAAAAACATTAAAACCAAAAAAACATCTTCTCTTCTAGTCTCTCTTTTTTAAATTAAACTAAGACAATGATTGCAAATATCAGAGAAAGGAGACTACGCTAATAGATTTTGGTAGAAGGAAAACTCATAAGTACACCTTCAAGGTTCCAAAGTTAGAGGATTTAAGAGGTTTGGCGAGAATGATCTCCAACCACGAGGCTTTCAGAGTCAAGAGGACTGTTGTCTCTAATAAGGGTCCATGTAATCGAAGGAATCCTGTCCACACTAATCCAGTTCTACGATCCGGTCTATCACTGTTTCACATTCCCGAATTATCAGCTTACACCAACGCTAGAGGAGTATTCTCACCTGACTGATTTACATATTACTGATCAAGCTCCCTTTTCTGGACTGGAAGAAATTCCAAAGGATCAGACCATTGCAAGAGCAATTTATTTGGACGAGTCAGAAGTCAGGACTCACATGACCACTAAGGGTGGCATCCAGGGTTTGCCAGCCCAATTGTTGATAAAGAAAGCCCTATACTTTGCTAGTATAGGGAAGGTGTCCGCTTTCGAGATCATATTTGTTTTGCTCACCTACGGGTTATTTTTGTTTCCCAACATCGATAACTTTGTAGATATCAACGCCATTAAGATTTTCCTGATCGCAAACCCCGTACCGACCTTACTCGCAGATGCGTATCATTCGGTACATTTAAGGAATTTATATAGTGGAGGAATGATCACGTGCTGTGTACGCTTGCTTTATAAATGGTTCACTTCCCATTTGCCCAAGTCTGCTGCATTTTGGAATCAAAAAAATACTTTACGTTGGTCGCAGAGAATCATGTCTCTTACCAACTCTGACATTGGTTGGTACAATCGAATCTACGACGGGATCAGAATCATTGACCGTTGTTGAAATTTCCCAAATGTACCCCTTATAGGAACTAAAGGGGGAATCAACTATCATCCAGTGTTAGTTCATCATCAATTTGGATACCCAATGAGGCATGTCCCGCGCAATGCTTATCTGGAAGGTCTTTTCTTCAAGGAAGGAGAAAATGACAGGGCACTAAAGACGAAGATAGTGCACTCTTGGAAACATGTTCATAGGAAAGGAAGAGAGTCTTTAGGAAAACTAGAATGTGTCTCGGTGGAGCCTTATCTCCACTGGGTACAAACTAGAGCTCTCAAGCTGAGGATGCCTTACCCTCGCCAGGAAGTTCTTCCATTAAGGGACTCTGTCCTTTATTTCATGTCTGAGACGAAAAAACTTCAGGTTACTCTCAGCAAAGTTTAACAGGAGAAGAGGTCTTGGAGGAACAAGTACCGTATTCTCAATGTGGAATGTAAGAAAATACAGCAGCTATTAAGAGAAAAAGATGCTCTGATTGAGATTTTAGAGCAACATACTGTAGAAAATCAGGATGACCAAAGGAATTTGCTCACTCCTTTCACTTGGCAAAGGAATGACAACCTGACAACGGCCCAAGAGCCCCGTTCAAAGAAAAGGAAAGCACTCGAACCAGCACCTGAGCTCTCTTCAGAGAGGACTCAGGATCCATTAATTTATATTTCCCTTTTCAGTACTTTGTAATCTACTATATTTCCATTTTCGCAATCCTTTGAATTCAATAAAACGGGGTTTCCCCACTGTTTGATATTTGCAATCCAATTGTCGAAGCTTACTTTGAATAAATAAAAATAATTAATAATCATTGCATTCATCATTCTCATAAACGCATTCTTCTTATCTACAAATCTCACGTTTACGTCTCGATTCTAGAGTCAAACTTTCTCATTCGTACAATACTCGGGCCAATCGTTAGAAAAAGATGGATGATTTTGAGGAAGAGAACAGAGAGTTGGGGGAAGAGATCAACATTTTGAAAGAGGATCCGAGAAAGCTTCATAACGACATGCAAGCTCTAGCTGAAGCTCAAATGCAATAACAAAGGACTGTGATCTCGAAGATCACATCTATGGCCATAGTGGAGAAGTATGATCCTAGGTACAAAATGTCGAAAGATTATCCCTGGGGCATGCCTATCAACTATATCCCGAAAGGATATGTTCCGCCAATTAATGAAGATCAGGGAACCACAGTAGGAACCGCTGGGCCTGAAGGTTACAAACTTCGGGAAAGCAAAGATGCCAGGGGCATGAGAGCAACTCCTGAAGGTTACAAACTTCGGGAGGCACCGAGAGTCTCAACCATAATGACTATACCACCGCCCATGGTACACATTGTCTCGGAAGGACAGATTCCACAGATACCCTCAGGTGGAAACAACAACATGTTCGATAAAATGATTGAATTTCAGGAACAATTCTTGGAGAAACAGAAAGAACTACAGGCCCTCCGCGGTCAGGATCTATTTGGAAAGGACGCCGCGGACCTCTACTTGGTCCCCAATGTGAAAGTTCCACACAAGTTCCAAGTGCCCGACTTTGAAAAGTACAAGGGTAACTCTTGCCCTCAGAGCCATTTGGTGATGTACGCTCGGCGAATGTCAGCTCAGACAAAGAACCAGGAGCTACTGATTCACTACTTTCAGGATAGTTTAACCGGTGCCGCATTAAAACGGTACATGGGTCTAAGCTGCGCTACGATCGACACGTTCATAGATCTTGGCGCTGCTTTCGTTCAATAATATAAATACAACTTGGACATGGCACCAGACAGAGATCAACTCAGATCAATGTCAAGAAAGGACAAGGAAATCTTTAAGGAGTACGCTCAGAGATGGCGTGAAATTTCCACTCAGATTTCTCCACCTCATGAGGAAAAAGAGATGACAAAGATCTTCTTAAAGACCTTGGGCTCATTTTACTACGGCAGAATGGTCGCCAGTGCGCCCAGTGACTTCACTGAGATGGTGGGCATGGGAGTTTGTCTTGAGGAAGCGGTCCGGGAAGAACGTTTGGTCAAAGACGCTAGATCATCAAGTAGTACAAAACGATACGGTAGTGCTCTCCCTAAGAAAAAATAGTAAGATATCGGGAATATCTCTCTCGAAAAGAAAAGGCGACGATATCAACCAGTAGAAGCTGTAACTCCTGCTATCAATCCCATGCCTGTTCCTACGTATCAACCTCAGGTTCAGAGCCAACCTAATCAACAACAACTTCAGCAAAGGACACAACATTCTCTTCAGCAGGCTCGTCCTTAGTACAACAACAACCGTACAACGCGACCACCAGGGTTTGACCCTATACCCATATTGTACGCGGAGCTGCTTTCATTATTAATGGTTGTAATACCCCAAAATTTGCCCTCTCACTTCTTCATATCATTTATCATGAGTTTTCCTTTCATGGCATTGCATTCAAGCATAGAAAAACAAAACATAAAGTATTGCATTGCATCTTGCATAAGGGCATGGGATCAGGTGATTCTATAAGGTGTTGATCATCCAAAGTAAGGGAACAAGAGCCAAGGGTCTTCAATAAGCTTAAAGGGTCTCTTATGTCATATATCATCCCACTTTGATCTTACAAGGCATTGGAAGAGGAGAAATCATCAAGAGGATTGAACAGTGCACCATCTCCTACATAAGGCAGTCAAAAATTAGGGTTTGACCTAAAATCAGTTTATCTCTGATTTTTGGGCAAGACTTGATCTTATGGTATTCCTTATGTTCTTAAGTGTATATGGATGGAAAATTGCTCATCAATTCGTTTCAGAAGGGTTTCAATTGATCAGTTGCTTGATAGTCAAGAAATTGGGGAAAAAGTCAACTGTGAAGTTAAAAAAGTCAACTCCTGACTTTTTAAGGTCAAATTCATGAAATTCTTGTTATATATGTTCATTGGACAAGATTTGATCAAGAAATGATGGAGGAATCATGAAAAATCAAGAAATCACAAAACTGCCAAAAATAGAAACTTTAAGGTTTCCAAAAATGGAAACTTTGGACCATTTTGCACCCTACTTTGAGGCCCTTTTTCTTCAAGATAAAAGCTCCAAACCTAAGGCCCAAGTTAAGCCAATGAAAGATGATATTCCAAGCTTCAAATCCATATAAAGAACATCTCCATTGGATCAATATTGAGGGAGATATGATCAATCAAATTTCGGTAAAACTAGGTCCAAAACCAAGTCATGGCAAGGCAAGACTAGGCCCACGCGCCATCATTTTGACAAACACTTGGTGTGCCAAATGTCCAGCCACTTTTCACAATGAGGGATGTTCCAAATGGAAAAATGTTGAACATCAAAGTTGTTCATCTCAATGTCCTCTTCAACTTTGATGTTGGACAAATTTTCATTTGAGCAAGCTATGATGGAGTTATAAGGATTTAAAGTTGGTATGATCATGTTGAATTCCATGCAACATGTTGCCTTGCCATGCCACAATCTTGCCATGCCCTTCCACCAATTTCAAACTCTGATGTTCTAAGCTATTTTCCAACATCTTACACACCTCTATTTGATTTCTTTTCAACATCAATATTATTCCATGATATACCATCTTTCATTTGACACCAAAACCATGCAATATCATCCCCCATACATGGAGAAATTCATCAATAAACCTCCTTGGGTTAATTGATACCAAGCTGCCAAAAGGAAATGTTTGGAATTATTGTTGTATTAATTCACACGCATGCTTACACCATACAGTCATTTCCCATTATGAACAAACACCATCCTTACACACTCCATGACATGCGTGACCATACATAAAAAGGGAAAAACCACAAGCTTGTACAATAAGCTTCTGCTATATCAGAACCGCATCACCACCATTCCTTTCCATTAACCTCACCATAAACTTCATAAACCTCAACCTTACTACATCACAGCCAAGAAACTCACCCCTAACTAACTTGACTCAGTTATTTAGGGTGCACTCAGTTAACTCACCTTAACCGACTCAATTAACCATAGTTTAAACAATTAACCCAACCTATATATTTGAATCTCACTCACAAATCCATTTTCAACTTCATTTTTCCATTCTCTCTCCCAGAATTCTTCTCACTTTTCTCTCTACTCTCTCTCTGATTTCACCCGACATCAACAATTTTCAACTACATTTCATCTACATCATCATCATTGTAACATTTCTGAGCAAGAACACTCAAGAATAGCTTCATCTATTCAAGCTCAACTACACTGCAAATCCATATTCACTTCCATCTTTCAGAGTTCTCAAGCCTTTATTTGGCCAATTGAAGTTCAAGGAAGAAACATCTTTCTCTGGTGTTCTTGTAGATCCAAAGCTTCATCAGTTTCAGGTTTGATTTCTCAAACTTTGGTCTCATGAATTCTCTTCCTTATTACTTGTTTTTTTTGTTGATTTTAGCTTATTATGAGCTCTGAAGTATCCGGCTAGATGATAGGCATGCTAGATGCTTAGTTTCAGAAAATTAGGGCAATGTTGTTGCATTCGATTCTCATTATATGCGTGTGATATGTGAAAGTTGAACCTATATTATTGATCTACATGAGTTCCTCTTCATTTTGGTACCATTTTTGTGCATTTCTGGACATGTGTGAGTTTGCAGGTGGTGGTTGCTCGCCGGAGAAGATGACCGGAGGTCCTTCTCCGGCCGGTGAGGTTTTAACGTTAGGGTTTAGCAACTTTAAATCAGGACCGTTTCATCATTTGCATCGTGTGGTTATGAAGGTGCCAACGCATTAAAATCCATGTGACTTGCATGTGCATTATTTTGAACTTCAGGTTGATCTTGTGTGTACGCGTGCATGATGGTTTTAGTGTACTTGCAGTGTGGATTGTTTGATTCTTTGACTTGCTTGATGATCTTATGTGGACTTTGATCCAACGCTCTATATTGTGCCAGCGCATTAATGACGCATGTGCTAGTCACATGTCTTGGAATTTGACTTGAGTGATTCCACGCGCGTGTGTATATGGTTGTTATCATGGTGTGATGTATCTGAGCCTCTCATTTTGAATGCTTTTGACGTGTTTGACTGTTAAATGCATCCTATGGTCATTGTTGAGACACATGTTTGACTGCATGTACACTCATCACACACAATCACAAGTGTAATTGGATTGGAATTAATTGTTGTTTACACCCCCACACTGAGCCCATTCTTGCTTTTGAACGTGGAAATTACTTTGTCTGCACCCCCTGGCCCATGCTATGGCATTTTGTTTTTATTTTACATATCATTTTCATTTTTATTTTTTAAAATTAGTTTAAGGCATTTAAAAATCATAAAAAAAATCATGAATCATCTTCATAGTTTTATAAAATTTTTACAAATTTTATTTTCCATTTTTCTATTATTTTTTGCATCTGAATTAATTGTTGTTTGAATTTCTTTTTGAAATGTTTCATTTGTGAACACTTTGCATTGCTGGTTTTGTTTCTCATCATTGGTACATAGTTTGATCCTCATTCTTTTTGTATATTTCAGAGGACACTTTGAAGCACTTAAAAAAATTTTTGTCAGATTTTTAAGATCATCTTTATATCCTCTTTGAGCCATTTCTTTGTGCATGATCATGTGAAACCCTAATTACTTTGCCATGCTTGTTTGATTGAGTTTCTTTGCGATTCTTTGCATGAGGTCTTGATATGATGTTTGCCTCTAGTTGAGGTCTCTTGAGACCTAATTTGTTGATTTTTGAGTCATTTTTGGTATTTGTTTAATGACTCTTGTTTGAGGTCCTTTTTTATGAACTTCTTTGATCATGTTTGTTTACTTCCTTGAGAAGGCACTTGTGCCATTGTATTATGAACTTTTTTGACCTAATTCCTCATCCTTTTTCATCTAAGTGCCAACTTGACTTGTATTTGGTATTTTTATGCCATGCCATACTGTCCATTGGCATTTCATATGATGTATGTCCCTGACTTTAAAGCATCTCATTCATTCCATATGCCATTTATGTCTTACTTTGCATACTTGAACATGTTTCATCCAAATGCATGTTTCTTTTTCTTCTAGCTTCTAAATGACTTGTAATTACTTGAAAGTGATTGGTTTGTGCATCTTATCTTCATCCTAACATGTCATACCACTTATAAATTTGACACTTGAGTTCCATCTTGAGTCTTTTTTAGGTTTGACTTATGCCTTGAATGTTTTCTTTCCATGATAAATTCATGTTCATATCTTCTCACCTCTTTTCCTAATCACTCTTAATGTTTGGATACTTGATTGTTTGCATTATGTGACATTTTTACATCATGTTTAGGCACATGTTTAGGTCATCCACATTCTGACTTTGACATTATTGGAAGCATTGATACATGATCACCTTGCATATCCACACATTCTCTATCTATTTTTTCCATGATTCATTTCTTTGATGTTTAAGATCTTTAGTTGTGCATAGTTTGTTCTTGATTGATCAATTAACATTGGAGAACACCCTTAGAGCCTAGGTTCTGACCTTGATTGATTTTCATCTCTTAGGAGCTTTATCCTTTAACTCTTAACTTGTTTGTTCACCACTTGTTATTCCTTTTCTTATTGCACTACTTGTAAATTGTTTTGAACTAACATTTTCATGTAGGTGCTAAAGGTAAGTAAGTGTGTGGACTTAGTTCCACATACATTTCTCTCCCTCATCTTCTCTTATTGCTTTTAATGATTCAAATTTGTGTTTGATAAGCATGTACATGCTTTCCTTGAGTAATTTCTTCTTCATCCCTCTTTAAGATCAACTTAACTTCCATTTTGGAAGTAAGTTGCTTCTTTTGTTCTTCTTCTTCTTTCTTCTAGAAGTAGGTTTGCTAAACCACATTAACCATAGGATCTCCAAGCATGCTAACATTAAGATTAAGTTTTAGTCTCCCTTAGTTTTCACCTTTTCCTCTTTTGAGTCTCTTCTCTTTCATCTCAAAGCAAAAGTAAAAAAACACTTAATAAAGGTTAAACGGGTATTGCGCATGAGCCTTAAATGTGGGAAGTGAATAATGGGGGGGGGGGGTTCCGTTCATTCTTCTAGGGTACCTAGTGTACATCCTGTTGGGGACGATACGCGACGTATTCGTTCCTATGTTGTAGACTTGGGTGCAATGCAAGTTACAAATAACTGCAAAAAACACATCTTTCTAAAAAACTTCAAACAAACAATAACGTCTTTCCTTTGGGAATTCTCTCCTCATCTCATTCACTCCTTCCTTAAGGATGCGTCATTTCCGTTCTACCACAAATAGGTAACGCCTAAGTCTCCCTACAGCGAGCTGCAACACCTAATTATTAGAACGCGAAGTCGACGTTTCCACTAAAAAGACACAAACAACTTTTCCCTAGGTGAGGGGAACTACGTCGCTCTGATTCTCATGTTCCCGATGAGATACGTAGGCAGTGGGGTAGGGCCCATTCGAGCACGTCTTTTATTTTCTCTACATTTGTTTCTTCGTTTCTTTCCATTCTCATTCCTTTTCATTTCCAGTAGCAGCGAAGCTCCAGTCGACGACACCCTTTGATCGAACAACAAGCGTGGATCCCATCGGGTACGATGGACGTGTGAGGGTGCTAATACCTTCCTCGCGCGTAACCGACTCCCGAACCCAGTCCTCTTGGTCGCAAGACCATGCTCTTTCCCTTATCTCAGGTTTATGCGGTGTTTCCTTTCCCTCTCTTGGGATAAATACACATTGCTGGCGACTCTGTTTCGGTGCCACTTTCGCGTTTGTACTTGGATGAAAATCCCGAGAGCGACAACTGGCGACTCTGCTGGGGATCGAACCCAGAATCTCTGGTTTCCTTAGTGAGTCAATCCTAGCGCTTGTCTGTTTTATTTCATTGGGTGTTGTTGTTGTGTTTACTGTTTTCCTGTATGACTGTTTATAGTATTACTGCTTCACTATATTTATCGCATTCACTGCATTACATGTCACTATTATGCTGGATTGTGCTGCTGTTTTCTATTTGGTGGGCAGGGTTTTCTGAGAGATAAGCCCACTACCCAGGCTTGAGTATATACATAGGTATTAGTGTGGGTGGACGTGTCGCTCCTGTGGTGTTTTGCCACGTGTGGGTGTTCACGAGACCTACAACCAGACGAGGTTCTATCCAGAGCTATCTGCTACTGTATGCTCTATACAGGCCAGTAGATATTCTCTGGAGGAATTGTCGACTCTGGTGACCATTCTCGAGGACTCAATTACGGCACTCCTCCTAAGTTATGACAATGGCAGACCATACTTTGTGGCAAACCCATTGCACATTCTCGATCCGAGGACCCAAGGCTGGGAACTTGCTATAGGATGTCCTTTTTTAGGGGAATCAGTTGAGGCCTCCTCGATTGGTGATGATGCCAAACCAGAAATGGTGAACGTATCATCATTTCTCGACCTGAGAGCCCGTGATATTGAGGATCTTCGCCTTTTTAGCACCCACATGTGAGAAGGGCGGGTTGTTTATAGGTTTGCAGGTAACCATGACCTCCTACATACTCAGTTTTCTGTTATCATTACACAAAAGGAGAATTCATTCTATTATATTCAGATGGTCCCTATCTATGGTTCTATGATGTTCTCATAGCTACACTGACACCGTTCACAGTCTAGCACAGACACGTGGCACCTTGATCCCATGCCTTGCATTGCATCTTTTTCTCTAACATTCATATTTTTCATTTTCCAGGTAGTATCTGACATTTTGATTCTAGTCAACGAGCAGTAATAGGGATGGACAACAAAAGAGGCAAGAAGAACACCATTGTGTACAAGTTCCCGAAGCTCATCCTGAGTCATATTGGTAAATTGCAAGAGATGGCTAGTCCAGAAGTGTTAGGAATGTTTGGAGAGAAGTACGGTTAGATCCTATCCTTTGCTCGTAACCTCAGCGAATATGAAGCTGATGGCTTACGCACCCTGATGAAGTTTTATGATCCTGCCTTGAGGTGCTTTGTACTGACAGATTATGTTTTGGTTCCTACTCTGGAGGAGTATTCTACCTCTTGGGAATTTCCATCAAAGAAGGTGCTCCTTTCTGTGGGTCGAAGGTAGATCTTGATTTCTAAGCTGTGGCTGGTGCTCTTTATTTGAGTAAGTCAACTTTGGAAGCTGATATTTCTGGCAAGGGAAAGGTTCGGGGCTATCACCTATCATATTTGGCAAGCAAGGCTCAAGGGGCAGAAAAGGAAGAGAAGTGGAATGCCTTCAACGCAGTGTTGGCTCTCTGTGTATACGGTATTGTCTTGTTCCCGAATGAGCCTGATTTTGTTGACACGAATGCTATCAGAATATTTGTATCTCAAAATCCGGTGCCAACCTTACTAGGAGACCTTTATTATGCCTTGTACAACAGGAATGAGAAGAGACGAGTGGACAGTTCATTGTTGTGCGCCTCTTTTCTATAAGTGGTTTGCCAGTCGTCTACCCCACACAGGTGCTTTCAAGGATACTAAGAATTCTCTGAAATGGAGTCAACGTCTGATGGGCCTAGATGCTAAGGACATTGTTTGGGTGAATCACAGAGTGCTGGGTAAAGACATTTTGCACAGTTGTGGTGAGTACCCTAATGTACCATTGATAGGGAGGAAATGAGGTATCAACTATAACCCTTCCTTGGCTATCCGACAGTTTGGGTATGCTCTAAAAAGTCCCCCAGTTGAAAAGGAGTTGGAAGAGTCTTTGTATTTTCACATGGCTGATGAAGGATTAGATGTGGCGCAGAAAGCTTCCAAAGCATGGCTCAGCAAACAGAAGAGAGGAAAGACCATTTGGGGTTTGCCTAATAATCAAACTTTCCCTCCATATGAGCAATGGATAAAGAAGAGGGTTGAAGAGTACTATTTACCTTTTGATCGGGCGCCTCCCTTGTATCCCAAAGTGATAGAAGAAAGAGTCACCATACCAATTGAGGAATTCAATAAGCAGCGAAGGGCGGTGCAAGATTTGAGAGAGGAAAATGCTAGTATGAATAGTAGACTTCAGGGCGCTTTACATGACAACTTGGAGATGAAATGGAAGATCCAAGATTTGACCGAGCGTTTGGAGAAAAGGGAGAAGGATCTTGATGACAGAGCTCAACACTGTAGAAAGATCAGTATGACTGCTGAATCATCCGGCAAAGCCTGTAGGGAAACCAAAAAGCTCTTGACCAAAACTAAAGATGAGCTTGCCATATATCAGGAGATGTGGGAGGAGCTCAATATTGAGAATTGGGAGTTAAAAGAAGAACTTCAAAGAATGAAGGAAGATAAGAATCACTTCTCTGGTAAGTGGAAAGAATCCCAAAAATAAATTGAAGAGCTCAAGTTGCAAGCGTGAATCAAGAAGTCAAAGCACGAAGGCAATAATGTGGGAGAGCAGATTACTAAGTTGAATTAGGGCGTCGAAAAGAGAAACAGACTGATCAAGGGGTTGCTAGAAAGACCTACTCATCCAGACACCGTGAACCTTCTTGAGGAGATTGAAGCCAGTTTGTTTGGAATTGACTTGTCATAATTCTGTCAGTTATATTTTGCTATGATTACCATCAGGATTATTTATGGAATCACTTTTGATTGTATCAAACCTATATGTATGACTCCTTATGCTATGATATTACAATAGTTTGGTTCAACCATATTTGTCTCAATAGCTCTCAGTTGTTTGAAAGGGGTCTTCCTTTGATTAATTCTGCAATTTTTCTAGATTCAGATTTATTTTCCGCTGTTGTGGCCGATCCCTTGCCCGATTTCCAGGCTGTAATCAAAGCAGATATGCCCTGGGAATGTTAAATATGATTATTTGCATTTGAATTTGCATCCTCATAATCATAAGCATTTTTGCATAACAGGTACCTGCTCCAGTCTTTCTAACCTTTATTTGGTTTCAGGCACTATAGCTGAGAATCACATTCACCGACACTCAACTCGAAGAAATCAAGCAAGGATAATGGATCAAATGCAGAATGATTTGGCTGAAATGAGGGCACACATAGACCAGTTCATGACTCTCATGACTGGTATGGCACAGGCTCAGGAAAGATTAAGGCTTCTGGTCGAGCATCCAGAGACCACACCTAAAGGTAATCAAGTGGACAATTTGCAGACAAGGGTCACTCCTCCTCCTGGTGGTAATCCTCCTCCTGGTGGTAATCTGGGTAATGGAAATGGCAGAAATGTTGGTGGTATTCAAGAAGATGTTTTGGAAGACCAATTCACCCTGCTAGATGCTGATATGGGTAATCCTGGTGACCGAAGGTATGATGAGTTGGCTGAGAAGATCTGGGCTATAGAGTGTAAGAATTCTATGGGTATTTATGTTACTAGTTTGGGTCTGGTACCTGGGGTCAGAATCCCTCCAAAGTTCAAGCCGCCCACTTTTGACAAATATCATGGCAATACGTGTCCCCGGACACATATTCAGGCCTATTTTGGGAGGATTTCAGCCCATACTGATGATGAGAAGTTATGGATGCATTACTTTCAAGATAGTCTAGTTGGAGCTTCTTTGAACTGGTATATGAAATTGAATAGAGATGCGGTGAGAAGATGGAAGGATCTGGCAGAAGCGTTTCTAAAGCAGTACCAGTACAATATCGACATGTCGCCCAATCGCACTCAACTGCAAGGGTTGTCACATAATGCTAAGGAAAGTTTCAAAGAATACGCTCAAAGGTGGAGAGAGATGGCTGCACAGGTTCAACCTCCCTTGCTGGATAGAGAAATGGCAGATATGTTTATGGGCACCCTGCAAGGGGTATTTCTTGAAAGATTGGATGCATGTCCATCAACCGGATTTGTTGATATAGTGATTACTGGAGAAAGGATAGAGAGTCTGTTGAAACTTGGGAAGATCCAAGATGTAAGTGGAGCTGACCCTTCTGGAACGAAGAAACCATTTGCTAGTGGTCAGAAAAGAAGAGAAGGTGATACAAATGCTGTGTATAGAGGACGTGGAAGAGGACATTCTCAAGCTTATCACCAGGTAGGTGCAGTGACAATCCCAACACCATCTATTCAGCAACAACAACCACAACAGCAAGCTCAGCAGCAACAACATCAACCTCTTTTCCAACAGAGGTCTAGGCAGAGGGACCGTAAGATTGACCCTCTCCCTATGACTTATTACGCGTTGTTACCTCAGTTACTCAAATTGAAGTTGGTTGAGCTTCGTACTATGAGACCTCCTGCCGCTGGCAATTTTCCACCTAATTTTGATGTTAACGCTCGCTGTGAATTCCACTCAGGTGCTCAGGGGCATACCACTGAGAAGTGTTGGGCATTTCAGAACAAGGTGCAAGACTTGATCGATGCTAAAGCAATCAATTTCTCGTTACCTCCTAATGTTATCCAGAACCCCATGCCTGATCATGGTGTGGCATATGTACGTGTTATTGAAGGCAGAAAGAGGTTAAACTTGTTAACAGACATCAGTCAGGTGAAGACTCCATTGCTAGTGGTGAAGGATCATTTTTTGAAGGGACAGGTGTTCCCGGGTTATGATCAAGATTGTTCTGAATGTATGAGTCAGAAGAATGGCTGTGATAAGTTGAGAATTGGTTTGCAGAGTCTGATTGACGAGGGCCATCTACAGTTTGACCGGGTTATGAAAGATACTGATGAGGTGTCGACTGTGACCATTTATTATACTCCCGCTGAGATTCAGGTGCCTGCAAGTACAGCTCCTATAGCAAGTGTTTTGCCAGAAATATCCAGTCCTGTTACCATTACGGTGCCAGGACCAGTTCCGTTTACATCTACGAAGGCAATCCCATGGCACTATGGGGCAGACGTGTATTATGAAGGGAAAAAGCAGGAAGTCGGGACATCAGCCAGTTCAAATATTGATAATGTGGGTGGTGTAGGTGGCTTTACTAGAAGCGGAAGGTTGTTTTCTCCCCAAACTTTGCGAAGTGATAAAGAAGTTGAAGCTGCACCAAAAGCTAAAGGAAAACAGGTAGCTGAGAGCGTGCCGGTGCCTGAAATAGAGACAAAGATTACCTTTGACAACGAGGTAGAAGATTTCATGAGGATAATAAAGAAAAGTGATTATAAGATTGTCGATCAACTGAACCAGACGCCCTCGAAAATCTCAATTTTGTCATTGTTGATGTGTTCTGACGCGCATCGGGAGGCTTTGTTGAAAGTGTTGAAGAGAGCATATGTTCCATAGGAAATCACTGTTAATCAGCTTGAGGGTGTAATTTCTAACGTCAATGTCAGCCATGGACTGGGTTTCACAAGTAGGGATTTGACTTCTGAAGGAAGAAACCACAACAAGGCTTTGCACATTACAATGGAATGCAGGGGTGCAGTGTTGTCTCACGTATTGGTAGACACTGGTTCCTCACTCAATGTATTGCCTAAGAAGGCGCTAATGAAGCTGGAAGTTGATGGTTTGGTTTTAAGGCCAAGTGATTTGCTTGTCCAAGCGTTCGATGGAACGAAGAGATCTGTGTTTGGTGAAGTGGAATTACCCGTGCAAATTTGACCGCAACTGTTCAAATCTACATTCCACGTGATGGACATATAGCCTGCGTATAGTTGCTTATTAGGTCGCCCTTGGATTCATGCGGACGGGGCTGTTACATCCACCTTACACCAGAAGCTGAAATATGAGTTCGAGGGACAAGTTGTGACTGTGTGTGGCGAGGAAGACATTTTTGTTAGTCATTTGTCCATGTTCAAGTATGTTGAGATGGATGGTGAAATCCACGAAATGATTTGCCAGTCGTTTGAAGTGGTAAATATTGATAACGTGCCTGAATCTTCCCTTGCACCAGATAGAGCCGGTACATCCATTTCGTCTTATAAACAAGCTGTCGAGGTTGTCAGAGCAGGCAACGCCCAAGGCTGGGGCAAGCCGATAGAGACACCAATGAAGGAGGACAAGTTTGGTATTGGTTATCATCCATCTATGACTTCAGTTGCAGAGAATAGTGGACCCATCACTTTCAGCAGTGGGGGAATCATTTACCCAGATCAGTCTTGTGCAGCTATAGAAGATGGCGTTGACAGCGGCTGTGACTTGAACAACTGGGTACGCCCACGCGCTTCGGGACAACCATTTTAGAATTGGTCTGTTGAAGAAGTCATCCGAGTTATTCTATAATGCATGTTAAAATCTTGCGCTCTGTCCAAGACGTATAGATTCATTTGTAGGGCCACCCTGTTTGCATTTGCAATTTTAATCATCAATAAAGGATGTTTTGCACTCAAATTTTGTTCCTTGTCTTTCTTTTTTTTTTTTTTGCACAAAATAATAAAATGGTAATGTTTCGTTTCTTTTTGTTTTAAAATAAATTCTAAAATAAAGCATGAACCCGTTCGTGCAGACTTGATCCTTCGGATTCCATTGATAACGGTTCTGCTATGGCTATGTATGACTTTGACAAACCGATTTATCAAGCCGAAGAAGGGGATGAGAAAGGCTGTGAACTCCCTGAGGAACTAGCCAGATTGTTAAAACAAGAGGAAAGGACCATCCAGCCTCATCAAGAGACCATAGAGATCATCAATATTGGTACCGAGGATGCTAAGAAAGAGATCAAGATTGGTGCCGGCCTACAAGCAGATGTGAAGAAAGCTTTGACTGAAATGTTGTATGAGTATGTTGATATCTTCGCCTGGTCGTATCAAGACATGCCAGGTTTGGATACTGATATTGTTGTACACAGGCTACCATTGAGAGAAGAATGCCCGCCAGTCAAGCAGAAACTTCGTTGGACTCATCCTGATATGGCCATAAAGATCAAAGAAGAAGTTCAGAAGCAGTGGGACGCAGGGTTTCTTGCTGTGACTAACTATCCTCCTTGGGTTGCCAACATCGTGCCGGTGCCGAAGAAAGATGGAAAAGTGAGAATGTGTGTGGATTATCGAGATCTTAACAAAGCTAGTCCAAAAGATGATTTTCCACTACCCCACATTGATGTACTGGTCGACAATACATCTCAATTTTCGGTGTTCTCGTTTATGGATGGTTTCTCCGGGTACAACCCGATTAAGATGGCACCTGAGGATATGGAGAAGACCACATTCATGACCCCATGGGATACATTTTATTATAAGGTGATTCCTTTTGGGTTCAGAAATGCATGGGCAACGTACCAGCGGGCAATGGTAACGTTATTCCATGACTTGATTCACAAAGAGATTGAATGTTATGTGGACGACATGATTGCCAAGTCGCGAATGGAAGAGGAGCATCTGATTAACTTGAAAAAGTTGTTTGAAAGGTTGAGAAAGTTCCATTTAAGGTTGAATCTAAACAAGTGCACTTTTGGGGTGCGTTCTGGAAAGCTGCTGGGTTTCATTGTGAGCGAAAAAGGGATTGAGGTTGATCCTGTCAAAGTGAAAGCAATACAGGATATGCCTGAACCGAGAACAAAAAAAGAGGTTCGTGGTTTTCTAGGTAGATTGAACTACATTGCAAGGTTCATATCTCACCTAACAGCCACGTGCGAACCAATATTCAAACTGCTAAGAAAAGATCAAACGGTCAGGTGGAACGACGATTGCCAATTGGCGTTCGATAAAATAAAAGAATACTTGCAGGAACCTCCAATCCGCATGCCTCCAGTTTCAGGAAGATCTTTGATAATGTATTTGACAGTGCTTGAAGGTTCTATGGGTTGTGTTCTCGGTCAACATGACGAGACAGGTAGGAAGAAGCATGCTATCTACTACCTGAGCAAAAAGTTCAATGATTGCGAGTCCCGATACTCAATGCTTGAGAAGACATGCTGTGCACTTGCATGGACTGCTAAGCGATTGAGGCAGTATATGATCAGGCACACAACACTGTTGATTTCAAAAATGGATCCTATCAAATACATTTTCGAGAAACCAGCACTAACAGGCAGAGTTACACGGTGGCAAATGGTTTTGACAGAATATGATATCCAATATACTTCTCAAAAGGCCATCAAAGGAAGTATCTTGTTAGACTATCTTGCGCAACAGCCGATTGATGATTACCAACCCATGAAATTTGATTTCCCTGATGAGGACATCATGTTTCTCAAAGCTAAAAATTGCGAGGAACCACTCCCGGAGGAGGGGCCAGACCCTGAATCCAAATGGAGTTTGATGTTTGATGGGGCTGTCAACATAAATGGGTGTGGAGTTGGAGCAGTTCTTATCACGCCGGAAGGTGTTCATATGCCTTTCACTGCCCAAATAACTTTCGGATGCACCAACAATGAAGCAGAATATGAAGCTTGTATAATGGGGATTGAGGAGGCGATTAATTTACGAATTAAGACCCTTGATATCTTCGGTGATTCAGCTTTGGTAATCAATCAAGTGAAAGGGAGTTGGTACACGCACCAAGCAAATCTGGTTCCGTATAGAGATTATACAAGGAGATTGCTGACATTTTTGACAATAGTGAAGATGTACCATATTCCTCGAGATGAGAATAAGTTTGCGGATGCTTTGGCCACGTTGTCGTCTATGATCAAAGTGCAAAGATGAAATCATGTACCTAAGATCGAAGTGTCTCGTCTTGACAGACCTGCATTTGTGTTTGCTGTTGATGCAACATATGATGATAAGCCATGGTTTTATGACATCAAGTGTTTCTTGAAAGGTCAAGAGTACCCGCCTGGGGCATCCACCAAAGATAATAAGACGTTGAGAAGGTTGTCTGGTAGCTTCTTCTTGAATCAGGATGACGTGCTGTACAAACGGAATTTTGACATGGTTCTGCTCAGATGCGTGGATAGACACGAAGCATACCTGTTAATGCAGGAAGTACATGAAGGTTCTTTCGGTACCCATGCCGGAGGACATGCAATGGCTAAGAAATTATTGAGGTCAGGGTATTATTGGTTGACAATGGAAGCGGATTGTTACAAGTACGCCCGCAAGTGTCACAAATGCCAGATCTATGAAGACAAAGTACACGCTCCTCCAAATCCGTTGAGTGTCATGTCATCTCCTTGGTCCTTTGCCATGCGGGGCATTGACATGATCAGAAAGACTGAGCCTACTGCTTCAAACGGCCATCGTTTTATCTTGGTCGCCATTGATTATTTCACTAAATGGGTTGAAGCAGCATCTTATGCCAATGTCACTAAGCAGGTGGTAGCTCGGTTCGTGAAACGAGATATCATTTATCGCTACGGAGTGCCTGAGAGAATCATTACTGATAATGGTTCTAATCTGAATAACAAAATGATGGCTGAGCTGTTCCGGGACTTCAAAATCGAACACCACAATTCTTCTCCGTATCTCCCGAAGATGAATTGCATTATGGAGGCGGCCAACAAAAATATTAAGAAGATTGTACAGAAAATGGTTGTCACTTATAAAGATTGGCATGAGATGTTACTGTTCGCCTTGCATGGGTACCGAACATCAGTATGCACGTCCACTAGGGCAACACCATTTTCACTTGTATATGACATGGAGGCAGTACTACCGGTTGAAGTGGAGATTCCGTCCCTCAGAGTCAAGTTGGATGTCAAGTTAGACGAAGCTAAGTGGGCTCATGCCAGACTTAATCAGTTGAGCCTTATTGAAGAGAAACGATTGGCAGCGGTGTGTCATGGGTAGTTATACCAGCGGAGTATGAAGCAGGCATTTGACCAAAAGGCGCGTCCTCGGGTTTACAAAGTGGGAGATGTGGTACTCAAAAGGATCCTTCCTCCTGGTACAAATCACAGGGGCAAATGGACTCCTAACTATGAAGGTCCATTCGTGGTTAAGAAGGTCTTCTCGGGCGGAGCCTTATTACTTACAACCATGGACGGCGAAGACTTTTCATCCCCTGTCAACTCAGACGTAGTCAAAAAATAATTCGCATAAATAGGCCCGCTGGACAAAAAAAAAGAAAAGTCCAGGCAAAAAAGGGCATCCCGGCGAACCACAAAAACAAAATAAAAGAGGTTCGGGCAAAAATTAGGGATATAAAATAAAAAAATTGTACACCCGGTGAGTTGAAAATCCGCAAGGACAACTCAGGCAAAAAAGGGTATCTCGGTGGATTGAAAACCCGAAAGGGAGGTCCACGCAAAAGAGGGATTTAAGCGAATGACTACAGTCTGAGTTATCTATACTTCATCACCTTTTCAGCAACTGACGTTCCAAAGGGTAGGAATCGGTCTGATCATTCCTCAGAAGGCAAGGTCGGGGAGTTTTGAAGACATACTGGCCATAGCAGAATCGAAACTCAGTGGAATGTCGTTTTCACATTGCAATTAGGATAGTTTCTTTTCTCTATTTTCAGTGATCACCTCTTTCCAGGGATTGCTTCCTGATTGTAATTGCCTATTCTGGGCTTTTTACTGCTTTGTTTGCAAAAACGCCCGAATTTTTGATAAAACATTGCATTTGAAAACACTGTGGCCTTAGAAATAACATGCGCAGAAAAACATCTAAGATCACTTTGAATGTTGAGTAATCCTGGATGGTGGATTCCAACCACGTAATATCCTGGGGCACGTGTGCATATTCTTTTGTTGCAGGTAACAGGTACAAGTATTCCAATGGCATGGATCATGTCTCCTAGACGAGAAATCACTTATTCTCAATACTGGGGTAGTCAAGTTCAGGAAGAGTCCCCACGTCACTTTTGTCACAACGTTTACTGATTGAGTCCATCTTCGACCGTCGGTCGCTCACGGCGATTCGATATCGACAAGTTAGTATCAACTGGGTAGTGTTGTATCTTATTAAGTCGATTCTCCTATTCATAACTTCCAACAGTACAAGCTTTTCTGTGTCGATAACGGTTGCCAATTCCCCAATAGAGCTGTCTCGCTGTTAATGTTCAAGACTCAACGAGCGCCCATGAGTTTGAAGACGCCGAATCTTCTGTAAAACCCTCTTGGCACGTTTGCTTCATATACACCGTGAGATTTGGGGCAAAAGTGAGTTGGTGACACTCCCAAGCATGGGGCATCATAAAATTCCCCAGCGGAATGCGTTCCAGATCTATTATCCCCAGTAGAGTGGCCTCCCGGTCAATACATCTAGCTCAAGTCTCGGCATATGTCTAAGAGTTTAAGGACGTGTGGTCTTCTGTAAAATCCTCTTAAGAGACATCCCCCAGCGAAAGACGCTTTGAAGCGATTCTCCCCAGCAGGGTATTGTAAACTCATTATTCCCCAGTGGAGTCGTCAAGCAGAAGATTTGCCTAGCATGGGACATTGTGGCTCTTATTCCAAGCTTGACAGCGTTGTTCCTCAACAGATCACAATGCATTTGCTTTGTGTTATCCCAGCAGATCTAAGGAATCTTTCCCAGCAAGTCACGACAGAAGGTCTTCTAACCAGGATTTGTGTATCCCTGACAGAGTAATTTCGGTCCCCAACAAGATCGTATTTCTAGTAGTTGTACTCCCCACAGAGTTCAGCATTGAATCTTGTCAATAATACTCCCCAGTTGAGTTGTTTTTCTTCCCCGTAGAAGTTTAACAGGTCAACATAATCTCTTCCTCAGCAGAGTGTTAGCATATTCTCTTCGAATTTGATAGATCCCCAAGTAGAGTTTTAATGACTTATCTTCTTCAGCAGAGTGTTAGTATACTCTTTCCCAGCCAAGTCAGAAAATTCTCATCCCCAGCGGAGTTGCTATGACCAGAATTGGTCCCCAGCCCGATGTAGCTGTTCCTGGCAAAGTCATCATTCTCCATATCTCAAAGTCCAATTTATTTTTGGCAAGCATGACGATTCGAAGCAAACGGATTGTTCATTCATTCTCCAATAGAGATACCATCCTTTCAGGAGTCTCTAAGGTCAAATTGTTGATCACTCTTCCTCAGCAGAGTCAGTAGGGACGTCTGACATACATTCAGAGCATAATCCAGTATTGGAATTTTACAAAAGTCCACCCGTAGTGTGGCAAGCCAGTAGTCGTCTGGAGTTGTTTAAAAGATGTTATCAAAGGCCAACCCTAGATTGGCAAAAGTCCATCTTAGGGTGGCAAAACAGGTCAAAGTCCAACCGCAGATTGGCAAAAGTCCATCCAAGGGTGGCAAATCATCAACAAGCCCAACCGTAGATTGGCAAAAGTCCACCCGTAGTGTGGCAAGTTAGTAGTCATCTGACTCCCTTTAAAAGACCGCATCTAAGTCCAACCGTAGATTGGAAAAAGTCCATCCAAGGGTGGCAAATCATCGGCAAGTCCAATCGTAGATTGGCAAAAGTCCACCCGCAGTGTGGCAATTCAGCTGCAAAGTCCAACTGCATATTGGCAAAAGTCCACCCGCAGAGTGGCAAGTCAGCAGTCGTCTGACTCCATTCAAAAAGACAATCCACCCGTAGTGTGGCAAGCCAGTAGTCGTCTGGCGTCGTGTTAAAAGACATCGCTAAAGTCCACCCGTAGTGTGGCAAGCCAGTAGTCATCTGGCGTAGTTTCAAAAGACATCGCTAAAGTCTACCCATAGTGTGGCAAGCCAGTAGTCGTCTGGCGTTGTACAAAAGACATCGCTAAAGTCCACCTGTAGCGTGGCAGGCCAGTAGTCGTCTGACATTATACAAAAGACGTTGCTAAAGCCCACCCGCAGTGTGGCAGGCCAGTAGTCATCTGGCGTCGTTCAAAAGGACATCCCTTCAGTGTTATTCTTCTCATAAGAGTTTTCTTCAAGCAGAGTTCATTTGGTTGGGTTTATATCCTTTTTCTTCTTCTCCACAGAGTGCAAATTTTCTGGCTATTTTTGGTATTCAATCCCTCTATACCTTGAAAGTCTGACAGCAATCGCTATCATTCATTCAGGTCTACAGTGATTGAATAGGGGCAGCTGTAATAGTCCAAAATTTGCTCTCTCACTTCTTCATATCATTTAGCATGAGTTTTCCGTTCATGGTATTGCATTCAAGCATAGAAAAACAAAACATAAAGTATTGCATTGCATCTTGCATAAGGGCATGGGATCAGGTGATTCTATAAGGTGTTGATCATCCAAAGTAAGGCAACAAGAGCCAAGGGTCTTCAATAAGCTTAAAGGGTCTCTTATGTCATATATCATCCCACTTTGATCTTACAAGGCATTGGAAGAGGAGAAATCATCAAGAGGATTGAACAGTGCACCATCTCCTACATAAGGCAGTCAAAAATTAGGGTTTGACCTAAAATCAGTTTATCTCTGATTTTTTGGGCAAGACTTGATCTTATGGTATTCCTTATGTTCTTAAGTGTATACGGACGGAAAATTGCTCATTAATTGGTTTCAGAAGGGTTTCAATTGATCAGTTGCTTGATAGTCAAGAAATTGGGGAAAAAGTCAACTGTGCAGTTAAAACAGACAACTCCTGACTTTTTAAGGTCAAATTCATGAAATTCTTGTTATATATGTTCATTGGACAAGATTTGATCAAGAAATGATGGAGGAATCATGAAAAATCAAGAAATCACAAAACTGCCAAAAATAGAAACTTTAGGGTTTCCAAAAATGGCAACTTTGGACCATTTTGCACCCTACTTTGAGGCCCTCCTTCTTCAAGATAAAACCTCCAAACCTCAGGCCCAAGTTGAGCCAATGAAAGATGACATTCCAAGCTTCAAATCCATATAAATAACATCTCCATTGGATCAATATTGAGGGAGATATGATCAATCAAAGTTCGGTAAAACTAGGTCCAAAACCAAGTCATGGCAAGGCAAGACTAGGCCCATGCGCCATCATTTTGACAAACACTTGGTGTGCCAAATGTCCAGCCACGTTTCTCAATGAGGGACGCTCTAAATGGAAAAATGTTTAACATCAAAGTTGTTCATCTCAATGTCCTCTTCAACTTTGATGTTGGATGAATTTTCATTTAAGCAAGCTATGATAGAGTTATAAGGGTTCAAAGTTGGTATGATCATGCTGAATTCCATGCAGCATGTTGCCTTGCCATGCCACAATCTTGCCACGCCCTTCCACCAATTTCAAACTCTGATGTTCTAAGCTATTTTCCAACATCTTACACACCTCCATTTGATTTCTTTTCAACATCAATATTATTCCATGATATACCATCTTTCATTTGACACCAAAACCATGCAATATCATCCCCCATACATGGAGAAATTCATCACCAAACCTCCTTGTGTTAATTGATACCAAGTTGCTAAAATGAAATGTTTGGAATTGTTGTTGTATTAGTTCACACGCATGCTTACACCATACAGTCATTTCCCATTATGAACAAACACCATCCTTACACACTCCATGACATGCGTGGCCATACATAAAAAGGGAAAAACCACAAGCTTGTACAATAAGCTTCTGCTGTATCAAAACCGCATCACCACCATTCCTTTCCATTAACCTCACCATAAACTCCATAAACCTCAACCTCACTACATCACAGCCAAGCAACTGGCCCCTAACTAACTTGACTCAGTTAGTTAGGGTGCACTCAGTTAACTCACCTTAACCAACTCAGTTAACCATAGTTTAAACACTTAACCCAACCTATATATTTGAATCTCACTCATAAATCCATTTTCAACTTCATTTTTCCATTCTCTCTCTAAGAATTCTTCTCACTTTTCTCTCTACTCTCTCTCTGATTTCACACGACATCAACAATTTTCAACTACATTTCATCGGCATCATCATCATTGTTACATTTCTGAGCAAGAACACTCAAGAATAGCTTCATCTATTCAAGCTCAACTACACTGAAAATCCATATTCACTCCCATCTTTCAGAGTTCTCAAGCCTTTATTTGGCCAATTGAAGCTCAAGGAAGAAACATCTTTCTCTGGAATTCTTGCAGATTCAAAGCTTCATCAGTTTCAGGTTTGATTTCTCAATATTTGCTCTCATGAATTCTCTTCCTTATTACTTGTTTTTTTGTTGATTTTAGCTCATTAGGAGCTCTGAAGTATCCGGCTAGATGATAGGCATGCTAGATGCTTAGTTTCAGAAAATTAGGGCAATGTTGTTGCATTCGATTCTCATTATATGCGTGTGATATGTGAAAGTTGATCCTATATTATTGATCTACGTGAGTTCCTCTTCATTATGGTACCATTTTTGTGCATTTCTGGACATGTGTGAGTTTGCAGGTGGTGGTTGCTCGCCGGAGAAGATGACCGGAGGTCCTTCTCCGGCTGGTGAGGTTTTAACGTTAGGGTTTAGCAACTTTAAATCAGGACCGTTTGATCATTTGCATCGTGTGGTTATGAAGGTGCCAACGCATTAAAATCCATGTGACTTACATGTGCATTATTTTGAACTTCAGGTTCATCTTGTGCGTACGCGTGCATGATGGTTTTAGTGTACTTGCATTGTGGATTGTTTGATTCTTTGACTTGCTTGATGATCTTATGTGGACTTTGATCCAACACTCTACAATGTGCCAGCGCATTAATGACGCATGTGCTAGTCACATGTCTTGGACTTTGACTTGAGTGATTCCACGCGCATGTGTACATGGTTGTTATCATGGTGTGATGTATCTGAGCCTCTCATTTTGAATGCTTTTGACGTGTTTGACTGTTGAATGCATCCTATGGTCATTGTTGAGACACATGTTTGACTGCATGTACACTCATCACACACAATCACAAGTGTAATTGGATTGGACTTAATTGTTGTTTGCACCCCCACACTGAGCCCATTCTTGCTTTTGAACGTGGAAATTACTTTGTCTGCACCCCCTGGCCCATGCTATGGCATTTTGTTTTTATTTTACATATCATTTTCATTTTTATTTTTTAAAATTAGTTTAAGGAATTTAAAAATCATAAAAAAAAATCATGAATCATCTTCATAGTTTTATAAAATTTTTACAAATTTTATTTTCCATTTTTCTATTAATTTTTGCATCTGAATTAATTCTTGTTTGAATTTCTTTTTGAAATGTTTCATTTGTGAACACTTTGCATTGCTGATTTTGTTTCTCATCATTGGTACATAGTTTGATCCTCATTCTTTTTGTATATTTCAGAGGACACTTTGAAGCACTTAAAAACATTTTTGTCATATTTTTAAGATCATCTTTATATCCTCTTTGAGCCGTTTCTTTGTGCATGATCATGTGAAACCCTAATTACTTTGCCATGCTTGTTTGATTGAGTTTCTTTGTGATTCTTTGTATGAGCTCTTGGTATGATATTGACCTCTGGTTGAGGTCTCTTGAGACCTAATTTGTTGATTTTTGAGTCATGTTTGGTATTTGTTTAATGACTTTTGTTTGAGGTCCTTTTTTATGAACTTCTTTGATCATGTTTGTTTACTTCCTTGAGAAGGCACTTGTGCCATTGTATTAGAACATTATTTTTGACTTCTTGAGCCATGTTTAGATCACTATAGGTTTTTTTATTGAAGTTATAGGTCATTGGTTTGAAGTTGATGCTTTCTTTGTGTACATGTTCAATACTTGTTTCACATGTTTCCTTTTGACCTAATTCCTCATCCTTTTTTCATCTAAGTGCCAACTTGACTTGTATTTGGTTTGTTTATGCCATACCATACTGTCCATTTGCATTTCATATGATGTATGTCCCTGACTTTAAAGCATCTCATTCATTCCATATGCCATTCATGTCTTACTTTGCATAGTTGAACATGTTTCATCCAAATGCATGTTTCTTTTTCTTCTAGCTTTTAAATGACTTGTAATTACTTGAAAGTGATTGGTTTGTGCATCTTATCTTCATCCTAAAATGTCATACCACTTCTGACCTTGACACTTGAGTTCTATCTTGAGTCTTTTTTAGGTTTGACTTATGCCTTGAATGTATTCTTTCCATGTTAAATTCATGTTCATATCTTCTCACCTTTTTTCCTAATCACTCTTAATGTTTGCATACTTGATTGTTTGCATTATGTGACATTTGTACATCATGTTTAGGCACATGTTTAGGTCATCCACATTCTGACTTTGACATTATTGGAAGCATTGATACATGATCACCTTGCATATCCACACATTCTCCATCTATTTCTTCCATGATTCATTTCTTTGATGTTTAAGATCTTTAGTTGTGCATAGTTTGATCTTGATTGATCAATTAACATTGGAGAACACACTTAGAGCCTAGGTTCTGACCTTGATTGAGTTTCATCTCTTATGAGCTTTATCCTTTAACTCTTAACTTGTTTGTCCACCACTTGTTATTCCTTTTCTTATTGCACTACTTGTAAATTGTTTTGAACTAACATTTTCATGTAGGTGCTAAAGGTAAGTAAGTGTGTGGACTTAGTTCCACATACATTTCTCTCCCTCATCTTCTCTTATTGGTTTTAATGATTCAAATTTTGTGTTTGATAAGCATGTACATGCTTTCCTTGAGTAATTTCTTCTTCATCCCTCTTTAAGATCAACTTAACTTCCATTTTGGAAGTAAGTTGCTTCTTTTGTTCTTCTTCTTCTTTCTTCAAGAAGTAGGTTTGCTAAACCACATTAACCATAGGATCTCCAAGCATGTTAACATTAAGATTGAGTTTTAGTCTCCCTTAGTTTTCACCTTTTCCTCTTTTGAGTCTCTTCTCTTTCATCTTAAAGCAAAAGTAAAAAAACACTTAATAAAGGTTAAACGGGTATTGCGCATGAGCCTTAAATGTGGGAAGTGAATAATGGGGGGGGGGGGAGTTTCCCTTCATTCTTCTAGGGTACCTAGTGTACGTCCTGTTGGGGACGATACGCGACGTATTCGTTCCTATGTTGTAGACTTGGGTGCAATGCAAGTTACAAATAACTGCAAAAAACACTTCTTTCTAAAAAACTTCAAACAAACAATAACGTCTTTCCTTCGGGAATTCTCTCCTCATCTCATTCACTCCTTCCTTAAGGATGCGTCATTTCTGTTTTACCACAAACAGGTAACGTCTAAGTCTCCCTACAGCGAGCTGCAACACCTAACTGCTGGAACGCGAACGTCGACGTTTCCACTAAAAACACACAAACAACTTTTCCCTAGGTGAGGGGAACTACGTCGCTCTGATTCTCATGTTCCCGATGAGATACGTAGGCAGCGGGGTAGGGCCCATTCGAGCACTTCTTTTATTTTCCCTACATTTTTTTCTTCGTTTCTTTCCGTTCTCGTTCCTTTTCCTTTCCAGTAGCAGCGAAGCTCCAGTCGACGACACCCTTTGATCGAATAACAAGCGTGGATCCCATCGGGTATGATGGATGCATGAGGGTGCTAATACCTTCCTCGCACGTAACCGACTCCTGAACCCAGTCCTCTTGGTCGTAAGACCATGCTCTTTCCCTTCTCTCAAGTTTATGCGGTGTTTCCTTTCCCTCTCTTGGGATAAATACACATTGCTGGCGACTCTATTTTGGTGCCACTTTCGCGTTTGTACTTGGATGAAAATCTCGGGAGCGACACTTGTTAAGGGGCATGTCCAAACTAAGTCTCCTCTTATAGTACCAGAAAATCCGCCGTTTTGGTTCAAAACGGATCAGACTTGTCCTTACCATCAAGGAGGACCAGGGCATAACATAGAAAACTGTTTCAGTTTCAAATCCGACGTACAAAAGCTTGTTAGGAGCGGGGTCTTATATTTCAAGGATACGAATCCTAATGTTCTCACAAACCCGCTGCCTCAAAATGAGAAAGCTATAGTCAATTTGATAAAGGGAGAGTTTAACAACATCTATCAAATTCATGATGTACTCTTATTAAGGGCCAATTTGGTCAAGATGCATTGTAGACAGAGCAGATATAGCCATGTGCCACCTCATAAATATCACCAGTGTGATATATGCTCTAAAAATAATCAAGGATGTTTTGTGGTGCAAGCCGCTCTACAGGAACAATTAGATCTCGGATGGATCCAAGAGCATCGAGTTCGTGGAGTCAACATGACCTATACGAATTCCAACATCATTCAGAACCACGACATTCGTGCAATGAATAACAACTTGGTGGTGATGCACTTAAGGCAAAGCAAGTATCATAATCTGCCGCGACACGATTATAATTCCTGTGTGACTTGCTCGGTAAACAAACAGGGATGCTCTTTTGTACAAGAGGCCCTCCAGCATCAGATAGATCTTGGATGGATCCAGGACTACCATGATAGAAATCCTTATCAGATCGACATGATTCATATCTTTGATGTTCGTCTGATGAATACCAGCTTGGTGGAGTTACATGCCAGACAGGTCCAACTCGATTTTCTCACTTCACATGATTATCTGAGCTGTAAAGGATGTTATGAGAGTAACCAAGGGTGCGCTCTCGTTCAGAGAAATTTACAACACTTGTTAAACCACTGGTGGCTTCCAATCTATCTGGATGAAGACAAGTAAAAAATCAGTGTGCTTAATGGAAACCCTACTCGGCGTCAAAGTCAGGATGTCCGATCTATGGAAACAAACCTGGTAAGGTTGCACTGCATTCAAAGCAGGCGTGGCCAGGTGCCACCACACAACTATGAACATTGTATAGTCTGATCGGAGAATAACCAAGGTTGCTACCTTGTGCGGGTAGCCCTTTAAGGTCAGTTGGATCGTAAAGAGATTCACTCGGGTCCGAGTTCCGAGCCAATCAACTGGACGCCAGACTACTTCACAGATCAAATCAAATATGTGGTTGTAATCTCTGATCATCGACAAAACAAGGATGTTTATACCATCATCCCTCTACTGGACGAATCAAAGGTTCTTAGCCAGGAACTGATTGAAGTTACTTACGACAGTCAGAAAAATCAGAAGGCTCCTGTAGTTATCTATCTACCGGGACCGTTACCGTATGAATCAGATAAGGCGATCCCTTACAAATACGGTGAAACAAAAATTGAGAATGGAAAGGAAATTCCATTACCCTCCGTCATGAATATTGCAGACATCAGTCGAGTAACACAGAGCGGGCGAATCTTCAACCGAGGAGTTGGAGGACCTAACAAAGAAAAGGAACTTCCGACAGAAGCTCCTGATCCACCAGTCGGTAAATCCAGTAATCCCGACCTTTCAAAGGACAATGATGAGATGCTGAAGCTCATCCAAATGAGTGAATACAACATTGTCGATCAGTTGTTACCAACCCCTTCAAAGATCTCAGTGCTATCACTTTTACTCAGTTCTGAAGCCCACAGAGAGGCTCTACAGAAAGTCTTAGAGTAGGCCTTTGTGGAACAGGATGAGTCAATATGATAGTTCGATAGCATCATCTCTAACATCACTTCCTGCAACAACTTTGGATTCAGTGATGAGGATTTTCCAGAGGGGGGAAAAGTCACAACATGGCTCTCAATATCACAGTTAACTTCCAGGACGATGCTTTAGCCAGCGTACTGGTAGACACAGGATCGACCATCAACATTATGCCGAAGTCCACTTTAATGCAAATATCATTCAAAGGGTCCCCGATGAGGGGCAGTGAGGTCATCGTCAAAGCATTTGACGGGTCTTAGAAAGCAGTTATCGGTGAAGTAGACCATCCCATAACTATCGGTCCTCACACTTTCCTAATCACTTTCCAGGTCATGGACGTCCGGGTAGCGTACAACTGTTTGTTAGGAAGACCTTGGATACACCAGGCTGGGACAGTCACTTCGACACTGCACCAAAAACCGAAGTTCGTCAAGAACGATCAACTCGTCACGGTGTGTGGAGAACAAGCCTTGATCGTGAGTAACCTGTCATTATCTACTTGTGTAGAACCCGAGGAGGTTGTTGGGACTCAGTTCCAAGCACTTTCGGTGAGCAATGAGAATCAATCAGAGAAAGGAACCTCGATTTCCTTATACAGAGATGCTCTCGAAGTGATCGAGAATAACAATGCAAAAGGATGGGGACGGCTTATCATTCCTACTAATAATAAAATAAAGAAGGGTCTTGGTTTTTCTGCAACCTGCACCCAGACAGCTGCTAACGATGAAAGTCTTCATCACATTCAGGACTTCTTCCACATTGGAGGTTTCCTTCACTCAGTGCCTCAAGCAGTCCATACCATCAACGAGGGAGATCCCTCCGATACAGATGAGGAATGGTAGTCTTATCTCAACGAGGACGGTTATATGTCTCAGGAAGAGGTGCCTATGCCCTTTTTTTATCCCGCACAGAGTCCGAGATTTATACCGAGGTCAGATGTCAAAATGAGATACCGAGATTGTGATCCAGAAGGATGTCGTGCTCCACCAAACTCATTAGAGGAGGACACTCTGATGAAGAACAACTTTGATCATGACTATTATGGCCCAATGGATGACCTGCCTATCTGGCAGCAGTACCCAGGAGACTTGGGGCAAGAAAATCAGCCGATCAATAAAAATCAACTGAGCGTCATTGAAAAGAATACCTGCGTCCCCACCATGTCATGGAATCAACACTCAGGGTATTCAGAAAATATCGAGTATGACGATGAATTTGCAAAGTTTGCAGGACTAGAATTCATTAATTACGCTTTTCCCGAGGTCAACATCATCGAGAGAGATGACTCCTTCAGTTCCAAAGAAGTGTGGGACACCTTAGGACAACCAAGTGGAAAATTTGACTTCATGGTCAAGTACACCGCTCCCGGAAGCTCTCGTATCAGGCTCGAAGATATCCAACCAACTGGATGGGGAGATATACCTGAGAGCACAAATACTATGCAAAATACAACAGAGGAATCCTCCTACGGCGACTCTGCCTGGGAGACCGATTCCAATGATCCTGCTCCACCAGAAATCAGCGTTATTTTTTAAGACAAATCAAGGAAGGTACCAGACTTTGTGATTCACCAAGGAGTTCGCCGCCAATGGGTTGCTGTCAATGTTCCGAGGATTATTCATAAGTCAAAGTAATTGCCGTCTTTATCTTAACCTTTCACCCTGCCCAGGTGAAACGGATGTTTTGATAGGGCTCGTTTTCTATAAATATCCCTCTTCGTTTCGCCCAAAGCGACAGCGTTCTATTTTATAGGGCAGTAGTTTCAAGAAGCGACTTGTTCATAAATAAAATAACGTCGTTCTATGATCTCTGCATTAATTACTGTTTTCTCTTTTCGCTTTTCAGAAAATGGTAATCCTAAAAAACAACTCAATAATAAAAATATGCAGTTTTCCAAAAAAAATACACTGCACACACTCTTGCATTCTCTCTATCTCTTCTAAACACAAATCATCACGTCATGCAGATTGCTTGTTTTAAACCCCGTTGAAACATACGATCCGATGCCTTCTCCCGACTTTGAGTTCCCAGTATTTGGGGCTGAAAAAGAAGTTGACAACGAAATTCCAGAAGAGATCTCCCGATTACTCCGACAAGAGGAAACGTCCATTGAACCTGACAAAGATCCGTTGGAAACGATCAACTTGGGTTCAGAAAAAGAGAGAAAAGAAATCAGGATTGGGGCACTGCTCAGTCAAACTGCCAAAGAGAGTTTGACAAAGCTTCTCAGAGAATTTCCCAATGTGTTTGCTTAGTCCTACCAGGACATGCCAGGGTTGGATACCAGCATCGTGGAACATCATTTACCATTGAAATCGGAATGTCCGCCAGAAAAACAGAGGTTGAGACGGACTGACCCGGACATGGCCGTCAAAATCAAAGAGGAGGTACAAAAATAAATTGAAGCGGGTTTCCTCGCCACATCAGAATATCCTCAATGGTTAGCCAATATCGTACCGGTTCCAAAAAAAGACGGAAAAGTCAGAATGTGTGTCGATTACAGAGATCTGAACAAGGCTAGTCCAAAGGACGACTTTCCTTTACCACACATTGACATGCTGGTTGACAATACAACAAAGTTCAAAGTCTTCTCCTTCATGGATAGATTCTCGGGCTATAATCAGATAAAAATGGTGCTGAAAGACATAGAGAAAACTTCGTTCATCACCCTATGGGGTACCTTTTGTTACAAGGTAATGTCGTTAGGTTTGAAGAACGCCGGGGCAACCTATCAAAGGGCCATGACTACTCTGTTTCATGACATGATACACATGGAAATCGAGGTATATGTCGATGACATGATTGCCAAATCTAAGACAGAAGAGGAGCATGTGACCCACTTGTCAAAATTATTCAAGCGGTTGAGAAAATACAAACTCCTCTTGAATCCCAACAAGTACACCTTCGGTGTCCGTTCAGGGAAACTTTTAGGGTTCATCGTCAGCCAAAGAGGAATTGAGGTTGATCCTGACAAGGTCAAGGCCATTCGAGAAATTCCTTCTCCGAAAACTGAAAAACGAGTCAGGGGATTCCTGGGACATTTGAACTACATTTCCAAATTTATATTCCTCATGACCGCGACATGTGTGCAAATTTTCAAATTACTCAAAAAGAATCAGGACTGTGTTTAGACAGAGGACTGCCAAATCGCCTTCGACAGGATTAAGGAATACCTGTTAAACCCATAGATTCTATCACCTCCAGTGGAAGGAAGACCACTGACCATCTACCTCACAGTCCTAGAGGACTCAATGGGTTATGTACTTGGTCAACAAGACGAAACAAAAAGAAAAGAGTCTGCCATCTACTATTTGAGCAAGAAATTCACCGACTGTGAGACTCGGTACACTATGCTTGAGAAAACTTGTTGCGCTTTGGCTTGGGCAGCCAAACGTCTCCGCCAATACATGATTCGTCACACTACTTGGTTAATCTCAGAAATGGATGCAATCAAGTATATCTTTGAAAAACCTACTCTCATGGGAAGAATTGCCCGTTGGAAGATGTTGTTATTGGAATATGACATTGAGTACCACGCTCAGAAAGCTGTTAAGGGAAGTGCTTTAGACGATCATTTGGCTCATCAACCGATTGACGATCATGAATCAATCGGGTTTGACTTCCCAGACGAAGATGTCATGTATTTGAAAATGAAAGATTGTGATGAACCTCTACCAAGTGAAGGGCCAGAACCAGGTTCCCAATGGGGACTAATCTTTGACGGAGCTGTCAATCATTATGGAAATGGAATTGGGGCAATCATCATAACACCTCAGGGTACCCACATTCCTTTCACTGCCAGACTTACATTCAAGTGCACAAACAACGAGGCCGAATACGAAGCTTGTATTATGGGTCTCGAAGAAGCGATTGATTTGAGGATTAAGAACTTGGATGTATATGGCAACTTAGCACTGATTATAAATCAAATCAAAGGAGATTGGAACACATACAATCCGGGTTGATTCCTTACAAAGATTATGCAAGAAGGTTGTTACATTTCTTCAACAGAATCAAGTTTCATCACACCCCTCATGATGAGAATCACATGGCTGATGTATTAGCCACCCTCTCTTCCATGATTAGTGTAGGTCAATGGAACGACCTACCTAAGATCGTCATAATGCGCCTTGAACGGCCCGCTTACATCTTCGCGATTGAAGCAGCCATAGATGACAAACCTTGGTATCACGATATCAAATGCTTCCTTTAGAAACAAGAGTACCCACATGGGGAACTAAGAAAAGACAGAAAAACCCTCAGAAGGCTGGCTGGCAGCTTCTTTCTGAGCGGTGATACACTCTATAAGAGAAACTTTGACATGGTCTTGCTTCGATGTGTAGACAGACCAGAAGCAAACATGCTGATGAAAGAAATTCATGAAGGATCCTTTGGCACTCATGCCAATGGACACACAATGGCGAGAAAAATTCTAAGGGCATGGTACTATTAGTTAACCATGGAATCCGACTGTTACAAGTACTGAGGAAGTGTCACAAGTGTCAAATATACGCTGACAAAATCCATGTACCGCCAACACATCTCAAAGTTCTTTCTTCCCCATTGCCTTTTTCCATATGGGGAATCGACATGATTGGCATGATTGAACACAAAGCTTCGAATGGACATCGGTTGATCCTGGTCGCCATTGACTACTTCACCAAGTGGGTCAAAGCAGCGTCATACGCCAATGTAACCCGACAAGTGGTAGTCCGATTTATCAAAAACAATGTCATATGCCGTTATGGTGTTCCTAGCCAGATCATTACTGATAATGGATCTAACTTGAACAACAAGATGATGAAAGAGTTGTGCGCTGAGTTTAAGATCGAACACCATAACTCATCTCTCTACCGACCCAAGATGAACGGAGCAGTAGAAGCGGCTAACAAGAACATCAAGAAGATCGTTCAAAAGATGGGTGTAACCTACAAAGACTGGCACGGAATGCTACCCTTTGCTCTTCACGGTTATCGCACATCTGTCCGCACTTCAACAGGGGCAACCCCTTTCTCTTTAGTATATTGCATGGAGGCAGTGCTCGCCATCGAAGTAGAGATCCCATCGATCCGGGTATTGATGGAAGCTAAGCTAACAAAGGCTGAATGGTGTCAAAGTCGACACGACGAATGAAACCTAATCGAAGAGAAGCGAATCACGACACTATGCCACGGTCAGTTGTATCAGCAAAGAATGAAGAAGGTGTTCGACAAAAAGGTTCGACCTCGTGTCTTCAGAAAAGGAGACCTTGTGCTCAAGAAGATACAATCATTTCTCGCTGATTCCCAGGGCAAATGGACTCCAAATATCACGGCCCCTATGTGGTCAAGAAAGCTTTCTCAGGCAGTGCCTTGAGACTTGCAACCATGGACGGAGAGAAATTTGCCTACCCCACAAATGTTGATGTAGTCAAGAAATACTTCGCTTAAACTAAAAAACAAAAAAAAAAAACGTCTCGGTGGATTGAAAATTCGGAAGGGCGGTCCAGGCAAAAATTAGAGACATAATAAAAAAAAATCATCCCGGTGGATTGGAAATCTCAAAGTACAATCCAGGCAAAAGTTAGGGATAATGGCAAGTAACTACGTCCAACAGGGGAAAATCCCCTAGTAGCAGTCCTGCCATCCATCAGAAAACTCCAGTTAAGGTCATCTTCGACAGAAGCCCAGGATGTCCCGAATTCAAAGTTGGTAGAAGGATAGTGGTCGTTATGTTTCAATGTAGCCCTTTTCCCTTAAATTACCATTTTCAAACTTTGTAAATACTCTATGGAATCAAGCGTTTGGCTGATTTCTATCCTATCAATAAAATTTGAGCCCTTGTGCTTTTGTTTGCAATTCTTATTTGTTTTAGCTTTACAGAACGACATTTTAACATGATCAACGATTCTTGAAACGAAACAAAAACGAATTTACTTGTCAAACTTTTCTGCTTTAAAAATAAAGATGGAAATTTCTTTTGACTGTTGAACATCAAAAGAACATCGATAGCTTCACCAGAAGTAATCGAACTTCAAAGTGCAGAATCAAAGTATTGATTCTAAACTAGTGCGCCTGAACGGAGCATCCCTTATGTCAGATGCGAATACTCCATCTGACATCTTCGGCCGAGTTCTTACCTTCTAGGCCCGATCAACGGTTGTTCCCCCACAGGGACTACTTCTCCTAAGCAAGGCAGAATTGCTATCTTGAACCAGCGATACTTTTTATCCCCCACTGTGATCGAGTATCCGGTCGTGTTCATCTACTAGTCTGTATGTCGTGTCAGTTTTATCAGCATATACATACATTCATCATGCATTATTGATTTAGATTCATATTCATATTGCATCACTATCACTCTAGTCGGTCTTGTCCCCTAGTGATAGAAGTCCTCTTGATAATCGAGTTGTCAGTTTTTTCCTCGTCAGGAAATGTTGCGTCTGAACAATCTCTCTCCTCTAGTTTATTTCTAGATTAGAGTTGGCCCTTGACCACTTTGATAACTTGAACCTCTGAGAAAACCAGAGAAACTTTCGGCAAATGTCACTCTTCGCCATTGAAGATGATATCTTCGCTTTCCCGGATTAAGGAAAATCCCCAGAGAAAGCCTCTTAATCAGAGATTCGACAATACAGCAGTTTTTCTCTAAAAAATCCGCTGCCGAAAAGGTCATCAGAACCTCAAAATTGGATCACATCATATGGCATTTCTCTGAGAAGATCCCTAGAAAAGTATGATGTAAATACCCAAGTGGAAGCTGTCTCTCAAGAGACTCATTTTCCCCAGATAGAGTCAGCAAATGTCATCTCCAACAGAGAAGTTTGTACCCCTCTACAATCAGACAAATGGGTTCCCCAGAAAGTCTGACATTAAAAGTTTTTTCTATCAAATGGCATCTCCCTAGGAAAATTCGGCGAGAAGTTTGAGGAAAACCGCTACGCATGGCGTCCCTTGTCAAGAAAGTTTATTGACATCAGAAACTGAGACCAGTTCCTTGGTAGGAAACCAGGATCGAGGGGAAGTTTACATCAGAAACTGAGACCAGTTCCTTGGTAGGAAACCAGGATCGAGGGGAAGTTTATATCAGAAACTGAGACCATTTCCTTGGTAGGAAACCAGGATCGAGCGGAAGTTTACATCAGAAACTGAGACCAGTTCCTTGGTAGGAAACCAGGATCGAGGGGAAGTTTATATCAGAAACTGAGACCAGTTCCTTAGTAGGAAACCAGGATCGAGGGGAAGTTTACATCAGAAACTCAGACCAGTTCCTTGGTAGGATACCAGGATCGAGGGGAAGTTTACATCAGAAACTGAGACCAGTTCCTTGGTAGGAAAGAAGGATCGAGGGGAAGTTTATATCTGAAACTGAGACTAGTTCCTTGGTAGGAAACCAGGATCGAGGGGAAGTTTACATCAGAAACTGAGACCAGTTCCTTGGTAGGAAACCAGGATCGAGGGAACGTTTATATCAGAAACTAAGACCAGTTCCTTGGTAGGAAACCAGGATCGAGGGGAAGTTTACATCAGAAACTGAGGCCAGTTCTTTGGTAGGAAACCAGGATCGAGGGGAAGGTTACATCAGAAACTGAGACCAGTTCCTTGGTAGGAAACCATGATCGAGGGGAAGTTTGTATCAGAAACTGAGACCAGTTCCTTGGTAGGAAACCAGGATCGAGGGGAAGTTTTTACCTTTTCTAAGCATCATCGCTTAGCAAAAGAAGATGGATGAGCGAACTACCATTCATAACCACCATCAAAATTTTGGGTATTTCGATATTTAATCCTCTTGCACCTCGAATGCCCGAATACCTTCGCCATTCACACCTTCGGGTCCAAGAAGATTAAATAGGGGCATCTGTAATACCCCAAATTTTGACCACTAAGATTTCCCATCATTGTGTAAATCATCATCACAATATGGATGAACCATCAGTCTCCCCAAAGATGGGTGAGCACTCACTACAAACAATAATTAGGGTTTCAAGCCCTCTCTGAGCTCTTAGACAAAGGATCAATCAAGGAATGACATGATCTTCAACTTGTCTAGCCTCTCAAACATCCCCAATGGATCAAGAGGACTCTCACAGCAAGAATCAAGCACAATGTTGCAACATTCCAAGTGGATTAAGCCTTAAGATCGCCAGTGTCACCAAATTAAGGTTTGGTCGACCAGGGCCTCCAGATGGAAATTTTCCTCTAGGCATGAGCCAATGCTTCAAACCATAACCTAATATGCTCCATGGTACATCATAGACCCAATCATCAAGTCAATTTTGACCTCAGGGGATGTATTCATCAAAAATCAGGAATTAGGGCTTTTGAGCTAATTCACCTCCCAAGTTGACTTTTGGGACAAATCATGAGCCAAGACCTCAAGAGAGGATTTGAGGGTCTCTAATAAACTACATTGATCCATTTGCAACAATGGATTGATCCAAGAAGCTTGGTTCCTAAGTTTCAGGTTCATCAGAACCACAGTTACGGTTTTGCGGAAAAAGTCAACTGTACCTTTGACTTTTGACCAGGATATGCTCCCAAACCCTAGGACATGATTCAATACACCCTATAACACCTATGAAATCAATACATCAAGTTTGATTTAGGTCAAGGACTTGATTTCATAGAGGATCACACAGTTTGGAATTCATCTGATAAAAAGTCAACTGTGCCCAAAAGTCAAAGTTTGACTTTTTGATTTTTTGGTCAATTATGGTTCCTTAACCCTAAAATGATGTTAATGTGTGATTGGAATCATCATTCATCCAGAAAAATCAAGAAAAGTGGGATAACTTATAAATGGGGTAACCATAAAAACATAGAAATTTTTCTAAGTTATGGAACAAAGTGGCTATGGTACCAACTTTGGAGGATCATAACTCCTAAACCACAAGGCCATTTTTCCCCATTCAAAGCTGGATTTGTAGCTCTCATGGCCCTCTACAAAATGTCTTACCTTTTTCTACGAAATTTTCACTAAATCAGAATTTGTCTTACTTTTTTCAAAATGTTGGGGCATTTTTCACTTGGATCCAAAAAGTATCAAAACCAATTATGATCAAACAGTTGTTGTATCATATGAGGGCTTTCGAAAATGGTCAATAACTGCATCAAATTCCACTTGGGCCATGAGATATGACCATGCCAATATGCCTTGCTGCAAACTGTCATGTCTTTCCAGCTTTGGATACGGTTCTTCTCAAGTCCCATATACCATTTCATTGAAGCCCCACTCAAGCTGTCCTGGAAACAGTGAATGAGTAGTTTGTCATCTTTGGCATGAGTAACCATCTTGCGGCATTACATCACCAAGTGGCTTCTGGGATAGGTGTGCCCCTTGTATTTCTCAAAATTAGGAGTTTTGAATTTTGCAGGCATAACCAAGTCTGAAACCAAGCACAAGTCCATTGCGGCATCAATAAAGACATCAATTCCTTCTACAACTCTTATTCTTTTGTCTAGAGTTTTCCATTTCTCTCTGACTTCTTTAATGTATCCAGGTTCTCCATGACTTTCAGATTGTGGACCAGTAGCATGGTACACGAAAGGAGGATTCTCAGGAATAGCTTGAGCAACAATATGCACAACAGGCAGAGGTTCAGTGAGCAATGGAGCTGAAGATACTGGCAGTACAGATGGAACAAACACAGGAGTAGTTGCAAAGGGTGGCGAGTAATTTGGAGGTAACCCAAATTCTGGCCAAGTAGAAGCTGGTTGCTGAGTCAGTGGAGGGTCAATAACAGCTGGAAAGATTTCAGAGATCACAGTCCTCTGATGTGGTTCACCTCTAGCAATCAGAACCTGCAACATTTCTGTGAGTTTGGTCATGCCGGCCTTCAACTCATCAATTTCCATTCTGACTTCGGGGTTGTGTTGTTCTTGGTTTTCCATTCTCAATCTGACAGCAGCTCTAGTTCCGTAGTTGTGTTAAGGAAACAGCTTGACGGTGAATGGATAACTGAAGAAGGAGACAGTTGAAATGAGTTTCTGAGGCGACTAGGAAGAATGCAAATGTATGCTCATGGAGGCAAGAGTGCATGGATGCAACAACCACAAACAAGATCACTCAAAGCACACGGCTTCAAAGGTTCGAGTCAAGAGCATGGAGTCAAGTTTAAGAAACCAACCCACAAAGGAATGTACTAAGGGTATAACACCTACCGAACAAGGTTCTAAAGAAGTTCCCAGAGTCTACAACCCATCTTTCGGATATTATCGATTTCCCAACTTCTTGGTAGTCAATAATATTCTCAAGAGAGCCTCATCTGAGTGTGGTATCGCGTAACAACAGATTCAAGTCTTCACCTGAATAGCTACCGCACCACATCCTAATAAGGCCAAGATGGGTTAAGGGTTCTAAAATTCTCAGCTTCGGGTCCTCGGATCAAGAAGCATAACTGGTTTGCCATTTCTCGTATGCCATTATTGCCTCTTGGGAGGAGTGCCTCAACTGAGTCCTCAGGAATGGTCACCAGAGTCGACAGCTCTCTAGGTTACATTCCATCATCTGTACCAATGCGCAGGATAGAACATTACCAAAGAAAACCTTGTCTGGATGTGGAGTTTTCGTATATACTAAGTATGGCCAAATGCCACACAAGTCACACTACTTTTCACCCTAGTCTTAGGTGTATACTCAAGCCTGGGTATTGGGCTTATCTCACCACACAGATCACCAATCACATTGACAGAACAATCAATAACAAACAAATCAGACAAAAAGCGATAAATAAATCAAAGTAGGCTAAACCCACTAGGAACCAGAGTCCCTAGCAGAGTCGCCACTTTTCTGTAGCGATAAAATAGTGAGTGTAAGGTATTGATTAACTTAACTCATAAAGCAAGAGTCACCACCGAACTTTTATTTCATCCAAAAAAGGAAAGGAAAAAGAGCGAATAAACCTACACAAGCTCTAAACAAGAACAAGTGAAGAGAAACTGGGTAAGGGGGTTGGTTATGCAGAGGGAAGGTTTTACGCACCCAAAACATCTGTGGTACTTCACGAGAACCCTTTGAAATATTTACGCTTTTTGGTTTGAAAAAGATTGCTTGAAAAGAGATTGAGGAGATGAGAAGAGAAATTGTTTTTTAAGATTTTTGTGTTTGGAGAGACTTATCGTCTCATGCCTACGTACCCACGAGGTGCAATGTAGGATCAAAACCCCGTAGTTCGTGGTACAAAGAATGAAAATTGTTTGTTTTGGTTGATTTTAGATGTAAAGACAAGTCATCATTTCCAAGCGAATAATTCCGCTTAAAGAGATGAATCATGTCTAAACTTATGAAAAAGTTTTAAAGGAAAAGTGCACGAGGACACAAAAGGAGTTTGAATGAGTTTGGTGTTTTTTAAAGTCTTTTGAAAAAGGTGTCAATATGCTTATGTAGTTTAGCATTTGTTAAGAAATGAAAGGAAAAGGGTAAAATCACTTGACAAAGTCAAGGTTTGATTATGAAAGAGGTGATAGTTTGAAATCAAGAAGGTTTTGAAAAAGGGAGAGAAAGTTTTGAAAATTGAAGAATGGGGAGGAGAAGAAGTGACTATCCTAAAGCATAAAGAAAAAGCTAAGGATAAGAAAGATTTAACCACACATGTAGCTATTTTCACCATAAACCATGCAAAAGCACAAGTCTTCAAAGTCCTCGAACCATAATTCCAAAGCAAAGGGAAAAAAATCTAGTTCTAAGTCCAAGGTTCCAAGAATAGCATTGGATGTCCTAGTTTTAAGTCCAAGGATCCAAGAATAGCATTGAAGTCCAAGGTCTAGGTGCAAAATTTCATGTCCATTGCAAAGGATAGTAACCATAGTCCAAGATTAGAAGCACAAGTTTTTTAGAGGTTTTGGCCTTCATTAATGTTTTTGGTCCAAGTGGACAATGAGAAAAAGGCATAAGCATAAACATCTATCCAACGGACAAAGGAAAAATTACGAAAGCATAAACATGTGTCCAACGGACAAAGGAAAAATATGCGGAATCATAAACATGTGTCCAACGGACAAAGGAAAAATTACATAAAAGTAAAAGAGAGATAGGGAGCAAGAAGGAATTGTAAAGAAGTTAGAAGTTTGTAATTAGTTGTTAGTTGTTAGAGTAAGTGATCAATAATGATTGAATAATGTACTTAGGTCAAGGTTAATGAAGACTTGTTAGAAGATTGATAGAATCAAAGCCTCTACAACAACAAGCTTCGTAGATTTTAAACCTAAAACAAAAGATCAATCGACATTGAGTTGTTTTCCGATGCGGGACATAATGTTACGCTATGTTAAGCAATCGTCGAGTAATTTACAGAGTAATTACCCTACAATGAGGCCGGTCAATAGATCTTTATGCTAATGCATGCTAGATTAACGATATGTAGATCGTCATCCGAAAGAAATACCGCACGAAAAGAAAAGAAGGTAACAATCTAGTCTTGATCAAAATTCAACAACGGAATTCTATGATCCATAAGACTTTCATCGTTCCAAATAAAAGAGAAATAGATAAAGAGAAAGCCAAATTAAACCACAAAAATATGTGATCTAAGGCTAAGAAAAAGGAAAGGGAAGAAAATGGCAAAAAAACCAAAACAATCCCATAAACAAGCATTTTTCACATTCTGGATGCTGGTTAATCGATTAACCACTTCACAGTGTGTTCGCCGGGGCGAACAACCGCTGGCCTTCCGTCGTAGGTTCGCTTGCGGGATCAGCCACACAAATCCCAGAACAAGGGAATTGGAAGCGTATGTTTATGGTGCGTTTTATTTTCTTGGTTTTTTTAGTGAGAGCTATCACGCTGAGGTGACCTTGGTGACGCAAAGAGTTTTTTAACGGTCAACGAGTTTGGCGCAAAACAAAGAAATAAAGGAAAGGCTGAGTAAAATGAGAAAAAAAAACAATGTCTTAAATTAAATACTAGAAGTAAATTGCATTAAGTAGAATTTGGACGCAAGTGTACATTTGTTTGCGGGAGTGAACTCGTTTCTCTCTAAGCTAGGTACTTTGACTATTTTCCCCTTACAATGTGAAAAAATGCGACCCCTGAAAATGAAAAGTACAACGCCTTATATAGGCTTAAAATGTAACTGTTTGTCAACTCAAACGTCTTCTGAAGCTGACACGTGGCACCCCACTTTCTTTTCAACTTCCCACAGTCTTGGAAGTTTCAAACTTTTCCCGCCTAAGCATTTGTTCCTTGCAGTTAAAATTAGCTTGTCACCTCATTTCCCTCCTACGCCAAGGCCTATCGCTGTTTCTTCGACGTGCCTTTCTGTTGGTGCCGACTCGACACCTTGACGTGCCTCTTTGCGTTGACATGCCCAGGAATCTCCGGATCCCACGGTCAGTCGAAATCCAGTGTCAACACAGTGTAATTAGGTTAATCGATTAACTAGTGTAAACTTGCAGTTTTTTGCGCAGAATTCAACTGTTAATCGATTAACCAATTCGTGCCTCTTTTGGTTAATCGATTAACACTGTAAAAATAGTAGAAAATCAGTTTGAAAATAGCATAATCCTTGATCAATCATTTGTTCAAACACCTCATGATTAAGGATGCAATTGTGCAGGAATTTTTGAGTAAAACAATAGCAAAAACCAGTAATCAGACACAAATTGCAAGATCCAAAGATCAAGCAAACAAGATCAATAAAGGATCTACATTGTGGAAGATGAATCAAGAACAACAATGGTGGCAAATGAGATTACCACTCCAAATCTGAAAATTGCTTCAAATTACTCCAAAATCCAAACTCCAACGTCTTGATCTACTAAAATTGATGATGAAAAAGTGAATGGATGAAGGTTTAGCTCAAAGTTGAACAAGAATCAATGTGAATTCTTGTTAACTTTCAAAAGAAGAAATGTGAGCTTTGAGTGAATTTTGTGGTTGGGGATAGAATTTGCAAGAGGTTTGTTGGCTATCAAAAGCTTCAAGAGAAATTTTAGCAAGGTGAATTTGGCTCTCAAAAGCTTGAAGAATGAATGAAATGAGGGCTCAATTTATAGAGTTTAGGCTTGGAAAATTTGGTAGATGGGAATTTGGTTTGGAAATGAAAATTAGGATTTGAATTCAAATTTGGAGGGAAATTCATAAAAGAGTGGTGATTAGTGAAGGTGTATGGTAGGAAATGATCAAAGTGATGTAGGGGAATTAAAATGAGATGGTCTAGAATATTCCACATGTGATCAAAATGATGAAAATTGGTGCCAATTGCTGCAGAATTTGAATTTGGCACATTTTTTTCAAAAATTACATGTGTTAATCGATTAACCATTTCACAGTGCAATTAGGTTAATCGATTAACACAGTGAAAAATGAGAAAAAATAGCTTTTTTGACGTGGTGTCTTGGGTCTGGCTCGATTTTTCTTGCTTGTCAAAGAAGGCATGGAAATAAACCCATAATCCTTGGAGTCTCTTGAATAATAATCAATTAAATCTTGGAAACTCTTGATCAGAAGATTTTGAATTGCATGCAGATCAACTTTGACTTTGTTCAGATGAAATTCATTCGAGCTGAGGGACTGTTGTTTGATATTCTTGATTCCCTTCCTGAAAAAGTTAGTGAAGACAAAAAAAACATATTTTTGGATTTTGATTAAAGGTTAGTAAACATAAGCAAATAAAGACAAGTAAGACCACACAAATGCTCGGTGATCCCTGAAAGGCGTTAACCCAAAGATGAGAGGGATAAAGGAACCAAAGCATGATCTTGTTTGTGGTAAAGATTCAAAATAAGATGTGAATGATATGTGGAATCTTAGGGGTAAAAAATTAGGGTCTTACACCTGGCAACATGTTCACAAGAAAGGAAGAGAGTCTGCAGGAAGACCAGACTATATCTCCGTGGAACCTTATCTCCACTGGGTACAAACTAGAGCCCTTAAGCTGAGGATGCCTTACCCTCGTCAATAATTTCTTCCGTTAAAGGAATATGTCCTATATTTTATGTTTGATACGAAAAAACTCCAGGTCGCTCTCAACAAAGTTCAACGGGAGAAAAGCTCTTGGAAAAACAAAGTACCGAATCCTTAATGTGGAGTGTACTAAAATTCAGGAACTGTTAAAAGAAAAGGATGCTCTGATTAAGATACTAGAGCAGCATGTTGTAGAAAATCAAGAAGACCAAAGAAATCTACTCGCTCATTTCACTTGGAAAAGGACTGACAACCCGAAAACGCCTGAAGAGCCCCGGTCAAAGAAAAGGAAAATATCAGAATCAGCATCCAAGCTCTCTTCAAAGAGGACTCAGGATCCATAAATTTAGACATTTCCTTTTACAACACCTTGTAAAATACTGTATTTTCCCTTTCTGCAATCTTTCAAATTCAATAAAAGGAGTCTCCCCACTATACGATATTTGCAATCTATTTGTTGAAGTTTCCTTTTAATTAAATAAAAAAAACAAAAAAAAAATATGATTGCATATCATTCATCATTCTCACATAACGCATTTTTCTTATCTTCGAGTCTCACATATGTGTCACGATTCTAGAGTAAAACTGTCTCACTCATATAATACTTGGGCCAATCGACAAAAGAAAATGGACGATCTCGAGGAAGAGAATAAAGAGCTGAGAGAAGAAATCAACGCTCTGAAGAAAGATCTGAAAAAACTTCACAATGATATGCAATATCTGGCAGCAGCTCAGAGGTAACAACAAAGGACTGTGATCTCAGAGATCATATCTAAGCCCATAGTGGAGACATATGATCCTCGGTACAACATGCCTAAAGATCATCCCTAGGGGATGCCTCTAAACTTTCTCCCAGAGGGATACATCCCGCCGATCACTGAAGACCCATAAACTGCAGCAGGAACCGCTGGGCCTGAAGGTTACAAACTTTGGGAAAGCGAGGACAGAAGAGTTATGACTGCAACTACTGAAGGTTACAAACTTCGGGGCTTGGAAGTACCAAGAGTCACCGCCGTAATGACTATACCACAACCAGTGGTACACAGTGTCCCGAAAGAACATATTCCACAAGTAATTTCTGGTGGAAACAAAGACATGTACGAAAGGATGAACGAGTTCCAGGAACAATTCCTGGAGATGCAGAAGGAACTGCATGCCATTCGCGGTCAGGATTTATTTGGAAAGGACGCCGCAGACATTTGTCGCAGAAGGACAAAGAAACTTTTAAGGAATATGCTCAGAGATGGTGTGAAATTGCCGCCCAGATATGTCCCCCTCTTGAGGAAAAATAGATGACCAAGATCTTTTTGAAAACCTTGAGCTCCTTCTATTACGACCGAATGGTTGCCAGTGCGCCCAGTGACTTCACTGAAATGGTGAACATGGGGGTACGCCTTGATGAAGCAGTCCGAGAAGGACGATTGGTCAAGGATGCAGAGCCATCAAGCAGTACCAAAAGATACGGTAGTGCTTTCCCAAAGAAAAAAGAGCAAGATATTGGTAATATATCTCTCGGAAAGCAAAGGCGAAGGTATCAACCAGTAGCAGCGGTAACTCTTGCTATCAACCCAATGTCGACTCCAATGTATTAACCTCAGGTTGTTCAGAGCCTACCGAATCAACAATAGTACCAGCAAAGGACACAACAACCTCTTCAACAGGCTCGTCCTCAGTACAACAACAATAATCATACGACTCAACCATCAAGGTTCGACCCTATACCGATGTTGTACACAGACCTATTTCCACTCTTACTGGCCAAGGGGCATGTCCAAACAAGGTCTCGTCTTACAGTACCGGAAAATCCGCCTTTTTGGTTCAAAGCAGATCAAACTTGCCCTTACCTTCAAGGAGGACCGGGGCACAACATTGAAAACTGTCTCAGCTTCAAGTCTGATATGCAGAAGCTTGTTAGGAAGGAAATCCTATTTTTCAAAGATACTAATCCAAATTTTCAGACAAACCCGTTGCCTCAACATGAGAAGACTGCAGTAAATTTAATAAAAGAAGAGGTTAGTCGCAGTTATTAAATTCACGATCTACTCCTATTGGGAACCAATCTAGCCAGGATACATTATAGACAGGGCGGGTACGGTCATGTACCACCCCATAATTATCACCAGTGTGATATCTGCTCGAAGAATAATCAAGGGTGTTCCGTAGTGCAATCAGCTCTGCAAGAACAAATGAATCTTGGATGGATTCAAGATCACCGAATCTGTGAGGTCAATATGGCTCACGCAAATCCTAACATTGTTCAGAACCACAACATTCTGACGATGAACGTCAATTTGGTGGCGATGCACTCAAGGCAAAGTCAATACCATGACATGCCACAACACGATTACAATTCCTGTCTGATCTGCTCAACAATCAATCAGGGGTGCTCTTTTGTACAAGAGGCCCTCCATCGTCAGATGGATCTCGAATGGATTCAGGACTACCGTGATAGAAATAACTATCAAGTGAATATGATTCAGATCTTTGATATTGGCTTAATGAATACCAGTCTGGTAGAATTAAAAGCTAAGCAAGTCATGCTCGGTTTTTTGGCTTCACATGTTTATCAATATTGTGAAAAATGCTGCGAGAACGATCAAGGGTGTGCACTCATTTAAAGAACACTTCAACACTTGTTGGACCACTGGTGGCTTCCAATCTACTTGGATGAAGCTACACAGCAGATCAGTATGACTGATGGGGATTCTACTAGATATCAAAGTCAGGATGTCAGCTCAATGGAAACAGATCTAGTAAAGATGCATTACATACAAAGCGGGCGTGGCCGGGTGCCACAACACAACTACAAGCACTGTAGAGTTTGTTCAGAAAACAACCAAGGATGTTATCTTGTACGAGCTGCTCTTCAAAATCAGTCAGACCACAAAGAAATCCGACCATGTTCAAGTTCTGAGTCGATCAACGTGATACCAGACTATTTCTTTGATCAAAGCAAGGACATTATCATAATCTCTGATCATGGGAGGACCAAAGACGTTTGTGCCATAATCCCTCTACTAGACGAATCGAGAATTCCTTTGGATAGTAGAAAGGTTCTCAACCAGGAACTCGTCGAGGTTGCTTATAACGGTCAGAGAAATCAAAAAGCTCCCGTGGTTATCTATCTGTTGGGACCAATATCGTACAAATCACATAAGGCTACCCCTTACAAGTACGGTGCAACAACAATCGAGAATGGAAAGGAAACTCCATTGCCCTCCGTCGTACACATTGCCAACATCAGTCGAGTAACATGGAGCGGTCGAATCTTCAACATAGGAGTTGAATAACCCACCAAGGAGAAGGAACCTCAAACAGAAGTTCCAAATCAACCAGTCAGGCAATCCAGTAATCCCGACCTTTCAAAGAACAATGATGAGATGCTGAAGCTCATCCAGAGAAGTGATTACAACATTGTGGACCAAATGTTGCAAACTTCATCTAAAATCTCTATGCTATCTCTCTTACTCAGTTCCGAAGCTCACAGGGAAGCTTTACAGAAAGTCCTGGACCAAGCTTTCATAGAACAAGAGGTGACGGTAAAACAGTTTGACACCATCATTTCCAACATCACTTCCTGCAACAATTTAGGATTTAGTGATGAAGAACAGTCGGAAGAAGGCAAAAATCACAACATGGTACTTAACATTACAGTCAATTGCTAGGACGATACTCTAGCCAGCGTACTAGTAGATACAGGATTAACTCTGAATGTTATGCCAAAATCAACTATAATGCGACTATCATTTCAAGGATCTCTGATGATAGGCAGTGAGGTCATCGTCAAAGCATTTGATGGATCCTGAAAAATAGTTATCGGTGAAGTCGATCTTCCCATAACTATCGGTCCTCACACTTTCTAAGTCACTTTCCAGGTCATGGACATCCGGGCAGCATACCGCTGTTTATTAGGAAGACCTTGGATACACGAAGCTGGGGCAGTAACTTCGACACTTCACCAGAAGCTGAAGTTCATCAAGAATGTCAAGCTAGTCACAGTCTGTGGAGAGCAGGCCTTAATCATAAGCAACTTATCATCATTACCCTGTGTAGAATCCTAGGAGGTTGTTGGAACTCAGTTTCAAGGAATGTCAATAAGCAATGATAATCATTCAGAAAAAGGGACGTCGATTTCCTCATACAAGGATGCCCTCAAAGCAATCAAGAGTAACAACACAAAAGGATGGGGACAACTCATAATTCCTACAGATAACAAGACAAAGAAAGATCTTGGTATCTCCTCAACCTGTACCCAGACTTCTACTAAAAATGAAAGTTTTCATCCCATTCAGGACTTCTTCCACAGTGGAGGCTTCCTCCACCCAGTGTCTCAAGAAGTACACACCATCAATGAGGGTGTCTCCTCCGATACAGATGAAGAGTGGAAGTCCTATCTCAAAGGGGAAGGTTATATGTCTTAGGGAGAGACACATATGCCATTTTTCTTTCCCATGCAGAGTCCGAGATATATACCAAGATCAGACGTCAAGATGATGTACGGAGATTGTGATCTGGAAGGATGTCGTGCTCCGCCTAACTCGTTAGAGGAGGACACTCCAATGAAATACAACTTCGATCATGACTATTTTGATCCCCTGGATGACTTTCCTATCAGGCAACCGTACCCAGAAGACTTGGGGCAAAAGAGTCAGCCAAACGACGCTTATCAGCTAAGCATCATTGAAAAGAATACCTATGTCCCCACCAAATCCTGGGATCATTACTCAGGACATTCCGAAGATATCCAGCACAACGATGAATCTGCAAAGATTGCAGGACAAGAGTTCATTAACTATGCTTTTCCTGAGGTCAATGTCATCGAGAAGGATGACTCCTCCAGTCCTACCGATGTATGGGACACCTTAGGACAGCCGAGTGGCAAGTACCATTTCTTGGTCAAGTACACCGCTCCTGAAAGCTCTTGTATCAGGATCAAAGACATCCAACCAATTAGATGGGGAGATCCGCCTGAGAGTAAAAACACTGTGCAAGATACAATAGAAGAGTTCGTTTACGACAACTCTGCTAGGGAGGAAGACTCCAATGATCCAGCTCTTCCATAAATCAGCGTTATTTCTGAGGGCAAACCAAGAAAGAAGGTACCAGACTTTGTGATTCACCGAGGAGTTCGTCGCCAATGGGTTGCTGTTGATGTCCTGAAAGTCTTCCATAAGTCTAAGTAATTGCCGTCTTTATTTTAACCTTTCACCCTGCCATGGTGAAACAGATGTCTTTATAGGTCTCACTTTCTGTAAATGTCCCTCTTCGCTTCGCCCAAAGCGATAGAGATTTGTTTTATAGGGCTGTAGTTTCAAGAATCGACAAAATCATAAATAAACAAGGTCATTCTGTAATTTCCGCAGTTATTGCTGTTTTCACTTTTCATTTTTCAGAAAATGGTAATCCTAAAACAACCCAAAATAAAAATGAGCAGTTTTCAGAAAAATACACTACACACACTCTTGCATTTCTCTCTATCTCTTCTAAAAAACAAATCATCAGGTCATGCAGATTGCTTATTTTAAACCCCGTTGAAACACACGATCCAATGCCTTCTCCCAACTTTGAATTCTCGGTATTTGAAGCTGAAGAAGAAGAGGACGCAGAAGTTCCAGAAGAGATTTCCAGACTACTTATGCAAGAGGAAAGACCCATTGAACCTCACAAAGAGCCGTTGTAAACGATCAACTTGGGTTCCAAAGAAGAAAGGAAAGAAGTCAAGATTGGGGCACTGCTCAGTTCGATTATCAAAGAAAGCTTGGTAAGACTTCTCAGAGAGTGTCCAGATGTGTTTGCTTGGTCCTATCAGGATATGCCAGGGTTGGATACCAGGATCGTGGAACACCATCTACCGTTAAGATCAGAATTTCCATCGGTGAAACAAAGGCTAAGAAAGACTAACCCGGATATGGCTATCAAAATCAAGGAGGAAGTGTAGAAAAAAATCAATGCAAGTTTCCTTGCAACCTCAGAATATCCTTAATGGCTAGCCAACATAGTGCCAGTTCTTAAAAAAGATGAAAAAGTCAAAATGTGTGTAGACTATAGGGATCTGAACAAAGCCAGTCCAAAGGATGACTTTCCCTTACCGCACATAGACATGCTGGTAGATAGTACAACAAGGTTCAAAGTATTCTCCTTCATGGATGGATTCTCGGGCAATAATCAAATCAAAATGGCGCCGGAAGATATGGAAAAAACTTCATTCATCACCCTATGGGGAACCTTTTGTTACAAGGTAATGTCGTTCGGTTTGAAGAATGCCGGGGCAACCTATCAAAGGGTCATGACAACTCTGTTTCACGACATGATGCATAAAGATATTGAAGTGTATGTCGATGATATGATTACCAAATCTAAAACAGAAGAGGAGCATGTGACCCACTTATCCAAGTTATTTGAGCGTCTGAGAAAATACAAACTCCCCCTAAATTCCAATAAATGAACATGCGTGCCGGTCTTCAAACTGTTCAGAAAGAACTAAAGCTGTGTATGGACAGAAGACTGCCAAAAAGCCTTCGACAGTATCAAGGAGTATTTGTTGAATCCTCCTATCCTATCACCTCCAGTGGAGGGAAGACCACTGATCATATACCTAACAGTCTTGGAAGATTCAATGGGTTGTGTGCTTTCCCAACAAGATGAAACCAAGAGAAAAGAGTCTGCCATTTACTATTTAAGCAAGAAATTCACCGACTGTGAAACTCGGTACACTATGCTCGAGAAAACTTGTTGTGCTTTGGCTTGGGCAGCCAAACGTCTTCGCCAGTACATGATTTGTTACACAACTTGGTTAATCTCCGAAATGAATCCGATCAAGTATGTCTTTGAAAAACCTGTTCTCAAGGGAAGGATCGCCCGTTGGCAGATGTTATTATCAGAATACGACATCAAGTACCATGCTCAGAAAGCCTTCAAAGGGAGTATTTTAGCCAATCATTTGGCTCAACATCCGATTGACAATCAGGAATCAGTCGGATTTTACTTCCTAGACAAAGATGTCATGTACTTGAAAATGAAAGATTGCGATGAACTGCTACCCAATGAAGGGCCAGAACCAGGTTCCCAATGGGGACTAATCTTTGACGGAGTTATCAACAATTATGGAAACGGAATTGGGGCAATCATTGTGACAACTCAGGGCACCCATATTCCTTTCACTGCTAGACTGACATTCAAGTAACAAACAACGAGGCCGAATATGAAGCTTGTATCATGGGTCTCGAAGAAGTGATCGACTTAAAGATCAAGAACTTGGATGTGTATGGAGACTCAGCCATGGTTATCAGTCAGATCAAAGGAGATTGAAACACATACCAATCAGGACTGATTCCTTACAAAGATTACGCGAGAAGGTTGTTACCATTCTTCTACAGAATCGAGTTTCATCACATCCCTCATGAAGAGAATCACATGGCTGATGCATTAGCCACTCTTTCCTCCATAATTAGTGTAGGTCAATGGAATGACGTACCTAAAATTGACATAATGCGCCTTGAAAGGCCCGCTTACATCTTCACGATTGAAGCAGTCATAGACAATAACCCTTGGTATCACGATATCAAATGCTTCCTTCAGAAACAAGAGTACCCACCTGGGGCATCCAGAAAAGACAGGAAAACCATCAGGAGACTAGCTTGCAGCTTCTTTCTACGCGGTGATACACTCTATTAGAGAAACTTTGATATGGTCTTGCTCCGATGCATAGACAGACCACAAGCAAACATGCTGATAAAATAAATTCACGAAGGATCCTTTGGCACTCATGCCAACGGACACACAATGGCGAGAAAAATTATGAGAGCAGGATACTATTTGTTGACCATGGAATTCGATTGCTACAAGTACATGAGGAGATGTCATAAGTGTCAGATATACTCAGACAAAATCCATGCACCGCCAACACATCTCAAAATTCTTTCTTCTCCATGGCCTTTGTCCATTTGGGGAATCGACATGATTAGCATTATCGAACCCAAGGCTTCAAATGGACATCGGTTCATCCTGGTAGCCATTGACTACTTTACCAAGTGGGTCGAAGCAGCGTCATACTCCAATGTAACCTGACAAGTTGTAGTCCGCTTTATCAAAAACAATCTCATCTGCCGTTATGGTGTTCCGAGCCAGATCATTACTGATAATAGATCTAACTTGAACAACAAGATGATGGAAAAATTATGTGTTGAGTTCAAGATTAAACACCATAACTCATACCCCTACTGACCTAAGATGAACGGTGCGGTAGAAGCAGCTAACAAGAACATCAAGAAGATCGTTCAAAAGATGGTGGTAACCTACAAAGACTAACACGAGATGCTACCCTTTACTCTCCACGGTTATCGCACATCTGTCCGCACTTCAACAAGGGCAACCCCTTTCTCTCTAGTATATGGCATGGAAGTAGTGCTCCCCATAGAAGTAGATATCCTATCCCTGAGAGTTTTGATGGAACCCAAGCTAATATAGGCTGAATGGTGCCAAAGCAGGTACGATGAATTGAATCTGATAGAAGAAAATCGAATAACGGCTCTATGCCATGGTTACTTATATCAACAAAGAATGAAAAAGGAGTTTGACAAAAAGGTCTGACCCTGTGTCTTTCGAAAAGGAGACCTTGTGCTCAAAAAGATACAATCATTCCTCATTGATTCCCGGGGCAAATGGACTCCGAATTATGATGTCCTCTATATGGTCAAGAAAACCTTCTCAGGTGGTGCCTTGAGACTCGCAACCATGGATGGAGAGGAGTTTATCTACCCCACGAATGTTGACATAGTCAAGAAATACTTTGCCTAGATAAATAAAAAAAAAATGTCTCGGTGGATTGAAAACCCGAAATGGCGGTCCAGGCAAAAATTAAAGACACAAGCAAAAATCATCCCGAAGGTGGTAACATGATCAATGATTCTTGAAATAAAACAAAAATGAATTTACTTGTCAAAAATTTTCTTATGCTTTTAAAATAAAGATGGTAATTCCTTTTAACTGCTGAACGCGAAGAGAACATCGATTATTTCTCCGAAGGTGATTAAACCTCAAAGTTCAGAATCAAAGTACTCCTTCTAAGCCAGTACACCTGAATGAAGGATCAACTATTTCAGATGCAAATATCCCATCTGATACTCCTGACCGAGTTCTTACCTCTTAAGATTGATTGAACCATCCTTTCTCCCCACAGGGACTACTTCTCCTAAGCAAGGCAAGATTGCTATCTTAAACTGATGATATTTTTCATTCCCCGCAGTGGCCGAGTATCCAGTCGTGTTCATCCACTAGTCTGTATGTCACGTCAGTTTTGTCAGCATAAACATACATACATCATGCATTATTGATTCAAATTCATAATCATATTGCATTACTATCACTCTGGTCAGTCTTACCCCCAAGTGGTAAAGTCCGCTTATCAATCAAGTTTGTCAGTTCTTTCCTCGTCGGGAAAAGTGCCACCCAAACACTTTCTCCCCAGTTTATTTCTGGATTGGTGACGGTCCTCGACCACTTTGATAACTTGAACCTCTGAAAAGCAAGAAAACATTCGATAAAAATCACTCTTCACCATTGAAGATGATATTTTCGCTTTCCCGGATTAAGGAAAATCCCCAGAGAAAGCCTCTCAACCAAAGACTCTCAACAATACATCGATTTTTCTTCCAAGAAAGTCAATATTAATGAAGTCATCGGCACCTAAAAATTGGATCACATCACATGGCATTTCTCCAAAAATATCTCAAAGAAAAGTATGATGTAATATCCCCAAACAAAAAGTAGTCTTTCAAAAGATTCGTTTTTCCCCAGTAGAGTCAACAAATGGTATCTTAACAGAGAAGTTTGCACACCTCTACAGCTCAGACAAATGGGTATCCCTCGCAAGTTTGACCTCATTTTTTCTGTCAAATGGCATCTCCCCAGTAGAAAATTCGGCGAGAAGTTTGACGAAAACCGCTACACATAGCATCCCTTGTGAAGGAAGAAACTTGACAAGAAGAAACTAAGACCAGTTCCTTGGCTGAAGACCAGGATAGATGGGAAGTTTATTTCAGAAACTGAGACCAGTTCCTTGGCGGAAGACTAGGATCGAGGGGAAGTTTATTTCAGAAACTAAGACCAGTTCCTTGGCTGAAGACCAGGATTGAGGGGAAGTTTATTTCAGAAACTAAGACCAGTTTCGTGGATGAAAACCAGGATCGAGGGGAAGTTTTACCCTTTTCTAAGTAACATTTCTTAGCAAAAGAAGATGGATGAGCAAGCTGCCATTCATAACCACCGTCAAAATTTTGGGTATTCCGATATTCAATCCTCTTGCACCCTGAATGCCCGAATACCTTCGCCATTCACACCTTCGGATCCAAGAAAATTAAATAGGGGCATCTGTCATACCCCAAATTTTGACCACCAAGATTTCCCATCATTGTGAGGATCATTACCAAAATATGGATGTACCTTCATGCCTCATCAATCTTCTCAAAGATGGTTGAACATTCACCACAATCCAGAATTAGGGTTTCAAGCCCTCTCAGAGCTTTTAGACAAAGGATCAATAAAAAATTGACATGATCTTCAACTTGTCTAACCTCTCAAACATTCACAAAATATCAAGAGTACTCTCATATCAAAAATCAAGCACAAAGTTGCCACCTTCCAAGTGTTTTGAGCCTCGAAACACCCAATGTCGCCAAATTAGGGCTTTGGACGATTGAGACCTCCAAAATGAGATTTTCACAAAAGGATGAGCCAAGACTCCAACATATGACTCAATATGCTCAAAATAACCCTAGGGATCCATTTGCAAAGATAAATGACCCTCAGAGGATGAATTCCCCAAAAGTCAGGAATTAGGGATTTTACGCTGCGAACCGCTCCGGAGCCAAAAGTCAAAACATGACTTTTTTGGCAAAATTGATCCTTATGATTCATATTTTCATAAAATGTGACTTATAATGACATTTGAACAAGAATTGATGAAGAAACCAAGATAACTTGTAAAAGGTAACCTTGAAAATTTGAAATTTTTTCTAAGTTACTAAATTTGAATGATTTTGGTACCAACTTCCAAGGACCATAACTTGTGATCCAAGCAACCATTTTGGGTGATCCAAAGCCTGATTTGTAGGTCTTCCTACATTTTACAACAGCTTCAAATACATCAAACTCCAATTCTTCATGCATTTTAAGTTATGGAGTGATCAAAATGACAAAAATGAAGAAAATGACATTTTTCAACACTTAGTGAAAATCTGCCTAAGTTACCAGCCTTGGACATCAAAGTTCATGAGGTTTTTTCAGTAGGATTCAAATAGTTTCAATACCAACTGTGATCACACATGTACTATATCATATGAGGGATTTCTGAAAAGCACAAAGAGCCTCCCATAACTCAACCTGAGCAGGGAGATATGATCCCCTCAAAATCATCATTTCCAATTGTCTTGTATAAGGCAGAATTTGGTATTTTGCTCGATTTGGCAAAATCAGACAAGTTCATGCCTTGTCATTCATTTGGACACCTCAGAGGATGAAATTAAAGGGGAATGATCTAATCCACAATCCTCCCAAGTCTAAGAATCTACATGTAGCTATATCATCCTAAAAAGGCTAAAAAGCTCCAAGACTCCAATTTTCTTTCAATGCATTCAATGGATGCATCAAGGTGGCATGAACTGAGGCAAGCATTATCTCTGAACCAAAAGACCATAGGCCTGTGCTCTAACCTCAAGTCAATGGCTAGAGGAGACTTGAGATTCCATTCGATCACCATTGGCCACAGATCTGCTGTAGTTGCCACACACTATTGTTGTCAAAACAAAATTGACACACTATAAATAGAGCTTATTTATGATCAGTTTGAGTACACCAAAGCACCCAAATAGATGCTTTACTCAAAATCTCTTCTTCACTCCAATTTTACCTTCTAACTCAAGTCACTATCGGGTTTTGAGATTGAGAGTGATTCCAACCAAACTAATCGCACACACACACACACACCTCATGAACATCATGTAAGAGTAACCCATAACACAAAATCACATCTGGAACACGAAATTCACAAAATCACCAGCCAATTGCTCAAGTTCTTGACAGAGTTGCAGTTGAGGTACCACAACCAGTTCCAGCTCATTTCAATCCACTCCAAGCATTCAAACACACTCCTTGGCACCTAAGGAAGCTGTTCAGATCATTGGAACCTAGCTACAACACCTCCATCATCAAACTCGATCACCAGCTGCAAGAGGTAAGCCTGAAGCCTTCAAACTCTATGATCCTTGCATCATGAATGAATTTTTGAGTTACCATCTTGTTTATGCATGTATGTAGAGTAATAACCCTCAATCAATTGCCATGAATCCATCGTGTATAGAATTTCATTGCGTTCATGCTGAAATTAAGGTTCTTTAGTTTTTCTGTTGATTTCTTCCTCTATACTTAATATAAATGCAATTAAACTATATGGTTGTGATCCTTGTTCAAAAACGAACAAGATTGGTACTTGAATCATGCAAAACCATTGAGAAATCATGGAGAAAAGTGAGAAAACGCAAATCTTCAGAAACAGGGTGCGTGCGTGTTCTTCCTTGACCGTTGGCGCCATAATTCAAATTTTTGAATTTTAGTTATTTTGTTTAATTGATTCAAAAATTAATTTCTCTCTGAATATTTGTGTTTTTGAATTGATTCTTTTTCTCAAAATTCACAAAAATGTTAAAATATTTTATTTTACAAAAAAAAAATCCAATTTATATTATTTATTTAATATAGTTAGAATTTTTGTAATTAATTTCATTTTTATTATTTTTAAACATTTTTAAATGAAATTCCCACTTTGATCTTTCAAAACTAATTGAATTTCAAGCTTTCATGTGATTAAACATGATTTTTCAAAATATTTTTCAAAGTGTACAACTTGTTTTTGAATATATTTGGTATTTTATATCATTTTTTATTTAATTTCCTTTGAAAATTATATCTTTTAAATTCAAATTTTAGGGTTTCCTCTAAATTTTGATTTTTCAAACTTTTTAAAATACACTTTGGGCCACTAATAGAGTGTAAGACCCATCCCTTGTAAATACAAACTTTCTTGGGCCTCAGTAATTATATAAGACCTACTGTGTTTTCAAAAACCTCGGCGCGATCGTCGTTTTCAAACATTTTCAAATGGGCCTTGTAGTGTGCGATTTTTTTCGGTGACGCGACCACCTTATCGCACAATGAGTTTCTCCTCACCGCAATGGTAGGAGGAGGAGGGGTGCTACTTTCTGATTTCTTATTTATCCCGTGAAGCTGAAAGGAAAAGGGAAGCTATCTAAAACTAACCTTGCATGCGAATGTTTAACTGAATAAACGCTTAAAGAGATTCGCAGAGTTCGAGGTCAGGTTATACAATGGGGAGTTATCAATTACCCATCCTATATGTGGTTATCCACAGGTTATTAATTTTAGTTTCTGCTTTGTACTTGATGGTGTTTATCTGTAAATGGGTTAGGAAAAGTTTGAGAGAGAGAGAGTGAGTATTTTTTTGATGATTTTGGTGAGGTAACTGACCTCAGTTTTGATCGGTGTGAAGGTACTGGACCTAGAGTTTTTGATTGGTATGCTCGCTAAGATTTCACAATCTTATGCCTACGTATTCCCATTTACAGAAACAGGGAAATCAGAGCAATCGTAGTTCCTCCTATTCTATGAGAGGAAAAGATATTTGGTGTCTTGTTCAAAGCCTAAGATTTGAAGCTAAAAAGGTATTTGTGTCTTGTTCAAAGCCCAAGATTGAAGCTAAAGGCTTGACTGAGAGAGAATTTGTCATCTCTAAAGGAGATATTTCGTTTGTTTATCACAATTTGTTGGGTAACTGTTTATAAAGGAGAATTACTTTAACTGGAATATGTGAATCCATCAATGCCATAATTTCCTTTATAGGAGATTTGTCCTGAAGGAGAAAACTTTAACTCAGTGTTGAGCAATGCCATTTTTCCTTAGGAATCTTTCATGCTAAGAGAGGGACAGTAACGTGGATGTAAATAATCTAAAAGCTTGCCACTTACAGCAATTAGATGAAAGAGGAAGTTGGTCAGGATAAGAGATGGACGATAGCTTGGATATTTGAATCAACAAGTGTGCCAGTTATAGCAGTTATCTGGGATTAAGGTTTGTTTTGATTTGTCTGTTTTGATGTGTGATGTATAGAGAAATGTCTTCCTACAGAGATTTTGATTTCCTCTGAGGGGATGCTGATTTTTGTGTGCCTTGATCAAAGCCCAAGGTCGAAGCTAAAAGGTTGATTGACTCTATTGGGGAAGTCGTTATACCAAGCCTAAGAGGAGGCTAGAAAAGACTGACTCAACAAGAGAGTGTTTATCTGTCTTGTACAAAGCCCAAGATTGAGGCTAAGAAAGACTGACTCATTTGGGGATAGCATTATGCAAAGCCTAAGAAGAGGCTAAAATGTTAAACTTTTCCGGGGAAAATATTTTGTCTGTCTTGTACAAAGCCCAAGATAGAGGCTAAAAGGGATTTTGACTCCGCTGGGGAGGGTTTGTATATGTCTTGTACAAAGCCCAAGATAGAGGCTGAAAAGAAGACTGACTCTGTGGGAAAGAAATCTTTATTTGTCTTGTATAAAGCCCAAGATTGAGGCTAAAGTGATACTTTACTGACTCGGTTAAGGATTTTTTAGATGTATTATACAAAGCCCAAGATTGAGGTTGAAATGAGTTTGACTCAGCTAGAGAGTTTTATCTGTCTTGTACAGAGCCCAGGATTGAGGCTGGAAAGAGTATTGACTCTTCTTAGGGAAATTTATATGATGTCTTGTACAAAGTCCAAAATTGAGGCTGAGAAAGGTTGACTCAATAAGAGAGTGTTTTTATCTGTCTTGTACAAAGCCCATGATTGAGGTTAATATGGTTAACTCAACAAGAGAGTGTTTTTGTTTTGTACCATTGACTCAACAAGGGAGTGCAGAAAGGTACTTGACTCAACAAGAGAGTCTGAAAAGGTTAGCTCAGCTGGGGAAAATCATTTGTACAAAGCCCAAGAGGAGGCTAGCTATGCTGAGGAAAGGAAGAATCATTATACAAAGCCTAGGAGGAGGCTATCTTTGTTGGGGAAGAACAAAGAAAGAAATCCTTATGCAAAGACTAAGAGGAGGCTTTCTTCTGTTGAGGATTAGTGAGATCCAGATGCAGGTCTAAATGGAGAATTAACTCTTACTGAGGGTTTACAGAAGAGTTGAGATATCAGATGCCTTGAGGTTCTGATTTGGGATAGTGTTGTACTGATAAAAAGCTGACCCTGGCATGGGAAATTTTAGGAGAAAGACTGGGTTTGAGAACCCATGGGTTTTAACTCTACGGGAGATTGATTAAATGACCAGGGTTTTTCTTGTGTTGGTAAGGAACTTGAGAATGTCTTTGAGATTCAAGAGGGGATTAGACTGTCCGAGTCTATTGGTATGGAAGAATTTATCTTTGTATGATGCCCAAGAGGAGGCTGATGTTTTAAGGGATCAGAATCAACCGTAAATTGGTCTGAGGTTTTGACTCTGGAATGACTGCTCTAGCAAAGGATGACTAAGTTCTGTCCTATACCTTTAAGAGGTCTTCAGGGTCCTTGTGTTAAGCCCAAGAGAAGGCATGAGAACTTCTAAGATGCCGGAGATTCCTTGTACAAAGCCCAAGAGGAGGCAGGGATTCTTTTAGGAAGCCTGTAGGTCCCAAACCTAAGAAGAGTTCAAGAAAAGTTTCACCGAGAATAATCTTTTCTTTAGTGAACAGTTCTAGGGTTTGAAGAAATTCAAGAGAGGTTTCACCGGGAATTAATCCTCTTTGGGTTGATGAACTTCTTTGACAATTTCTAATAGTGACAGTCTGAGAAAAGTTTCACCGGAATCATGCCTTTCTCTTTGTTCCATATTGTTTAAGCCCTAGAGAAGGCAAGGCTGTATCTGGAAATCCTATGGGGATCTAGTTTTGATTGTATTAAAGAGTGACCAACTGGCTTTACCTAGTTCTAGACTTAGTTGTCGGGGAAAACTCTAACCAAATATACTAGTATATATATAGTTGATATATCACAAGTATTTAAAAGGATATGAAAGAAGGACTTACAGGTGAGCAAGCTTCCAGCAACACAGTTATATATATATATATATATGAAAACGAGTAAATGAAAGCTAATAAAACTTACAGGCGAGCAAGCTTCTATTGTAACAGTTGCATGGTTGGTTGTTCAATAAATTAAAGAAAGTTTTGACAACATCTACGGATTTGAACCTAAATCAAGAGGGAAGTTATTTTGAAAAGAATATTGGGGCTTATACTCAAGGAGAGACCCAGGTGAAAAACAGTAATCGTACCGTTGTTTTGTAAACTGTACTGGGGCTTATACAATGACTGAGGCCCAAAAAGATTTTCTGTACAGAGGGATGGGTCTTACAACTCAAGGAGAGGCCCAAAGGTTTGAAAAATAAAAAAATGGGGCTTACAACACAAAGGGTAGGCCCAGATGAAAATGTTTTGCAAAAGCGACGATCGCGCCGAGATTTTGAAAACACAGTGGGTCTTATACAATGATTGAGGCCCAAAAAGGTTTTTATTTACAAGGAATGGGTATTACACCATATTAGAGGCCCAAAGTTTATTTTAAATACAAGTGATGGGGCTTACAACTTAAGGAGAGGCCCAGATGATTTTTGTTTAAAAGGCGACGACCGCACCGAGATTTTAAAATCGTATCGGGACTTATACAATGACTGAGGCCCAAATTATTTATTTACAAGAGGGGTTGGGTCTTACACTCTATTAGAGGCCCATAACAAGTTATTTTTATACAAGAGTTGGGGCTTATAGCTCGAGGAGATGCCCAATTGAAATATTTTGAAAAAACGCCGATCGCGTCGCGGTTTTGAAAACCACAGAGGGACTTATACAATGACTGAGGCCCTAAAGTATTTATTTACAAAGGGAATGGGTCTTACACTCTAATAGAGGCCCAAAGTTTGTTTGAAAATTTAAAATCGAGAGGAAACCCTAATTTTAAATTAAAATGTCATTTTTCAAAGGTAATTTAAATAATAAATGATAAAATATCAATTATATTCAAAAACAAGTTGTACACTTTCGAAAATATTTTGAAAAATCATGTTTAATCATGTGAAAGCTTAAAATTCAATTGATTTTGAAAGATAAAAGTGGGAATTTCATTTTAAAAATGTTTAAAACAATGAAAAATGAAATTAATTACAAAAATTCTAACTATATTAAATAAATAGTATCAATTGGATTTTTTTGTAAAATAGAATATTTAAACATTTTTGTGAATTTTGAGAAAAAGAATCAATTAAAAAGCATAACTATTCAGAGAGAAATTAATTTTTGAAACAATTAAACAAAAATAATTAAAATTCAAAAATTGGAATTATGGCGCCAAGAACACTTGGTTCTTGCCCGCGCCCTCTGTTTTTGCAGATTTGCATTTTCTCACTTTTCTCCATGATTTCTCAATGGTTTTGCATGATTCAAGTATCAATCTTGTTCGTTTTTGAACAAGGATCACAACCATATAGTTTAATTGCATTTATATTAAGTATGGAGAAAGAAATCAACAGAAAACCTCAAGAACCCTAATTTCAGCATGAACACAATGAAATTCCATTAACGATTGATTCATGGCAATTGATTGAGGGTTATCACTCTATATACATGCAAGAACAAGATGGTAACTCAAAAATTCATTCATGATGCATGGAATATAGAGTTTGAAGGGTTCATGCTTACCTCTTGCAGCTGGTGATCGAGTTTGGTGATGGAGGTGTTGCAGCTAGGTTCCAATGATCTGGACAGCTTCCTTAGGTGCCATGGAGTATGTTTGAATTCTTGGAGTGGATTGAAATGAGATGGAACTTGATATGGCACCTCAACTGCAAATCTGTATAGAGCTTGAGCAATTGGCTTGTGATTTTGAGAATATGATGTTCCAAATGTGATTTTGTGTTATGGATCACTCATACATGATGTTTATGAGGTGTGTGTGTGTGTGTGTGATTGGTTTGGTTGGAATTGCTCTCAAACTCAAAACCCGATAGTGACTTGAGTTAGAAGGAAAAAATTGGAGTGAATGAGTGATTTTAAGTAAAACATCAGTTTGGCTGCTTTCGTGTACTTGAACTAAGCACAAATGAGCTCTATTTATAGTGCAACAAGTTTGTTTTGGCATCAATAGTGTGTGGCAACTGCAGCAGGTCTGTGGCCAATGTGGATCAATTGGAATCTCAAGTCTCCTCTAGACATTGACTTGAGGTTAGAGAACATGCCTATGGTCTTTTAGTTCAGAGATAAGGCTTGACTCATTCAGTTAAACATGCCTCAGTTCATGCCACCTTGATGCATCCATTGAATGCAGTGAAACAAAATTGGAGTCTTGGCACTTTTTAGCTCTTTTAGGTTTGGCATGGCTATTGAAGATTCTTGGACTTTCGAGCCTTGGGGATCAAATCATTATCCTTTTGTTTTATCCTCAGATGTGTCCAAATGGATGACAAGGCTTGGAGTTGTCCAAATTTGCCAAATCGAGCAAATGCACAAAATCTGCCTTGCCTAAGACAGTTGGAAATGGTGATTTTGAGGGAGTCATATCTCCCTGCTCAGGTTGAGTTATGGGAGGCTCTTGTGCATTTTAGAAAGCCCTCATATGATACAAAAAATGTGTGATCATAGTTTGTTTTTAAACTATTTGGATCCAACTAAAAAAACCTCATGAACATTGATGTTCAAGGTTGGTAACTTAGGCAGATTTTTACGAAGTGTTGGCAAAAATTTCATTTTCATGTTTTTGTGATTTTTATCAATCCATAACTCAAAATCCATAAAGAATTGGAGTCTGAGGTAGTTGAAGCTTTTGTAGAGTGTAGCAATACCTACAAATCCAGCTTTGGATCACCCAAAATGGTTGCTTGGATCTCAAGTTATGATCCTTAAAAGTTGGTACCAAAATCACTTTTGTTCCATAACTTAGAAAAATTTTGGTTTCTCAAGGTTTCCCCTTTTGCAAGAAACCTCACTTTTCTTGATTTTTCTTGATGTATGATGATCAATATCATACATTAACATTGTTTTTGACTTAAGGGAACCATATTTGTGAAAAATCCCAAAAATCCAAACTTGATTTTGTGCACAGTTGACTTTTTATCGGATGAAATACAAACTGTGTGATCCTTTGTGAAATCAAGTCGATTACCTGAATCAAACCTAATGGAGGGATTCTATAGGTGTTATAGGGTGTATTGAATCATGTCCCAAGGTTTGGAAGCATGTCTTTGCCAAAAGTCAAAGGCACAATTGACTTTTTCCTCAAAACCCTAGTTGTGGTCCAGATGAAAATGAAACTTGTGAATCAAGTTTCTTGGATCAATCCATTGTTGTAAATGGATCAATATGGTGTATTGGAGGCCCTCAAATCATGTCTTGAGGTCTTGGCTCATATCTTGCTTCAAAAGTCAATTTAGGGGTAAATTAGGTCAAGAAACCCTAATTCCTGATTTTTGATGAATGCTTCCCCTAAGGCTAAATTGACTTGATGATTGGGTCCATGAGGTCCCTTGGAGTATCTTGGGTTGTGCTTTGAAGCATTGGCTCATGTCCAGAGGAAGATTTCCATCGGGAGGCCTCAGTTGACCAAAACCCTAATTTGGTGACACTGGCGATCTTGAGGCTTCATCCACTTGGAATGTTGCAAATTTGTGCTTGATTCTTGATGTGGAAGTCCTATTGTTCCTTTATGTGTGTTTGAGAGGTTAGAAAAGTTGAAGATCATGTCATTTCTTGATTGATCCTTTGTCTAAGTGCTCTTAGAGGGCTTAAAACCTTAACTTATGATTGTGGTGAATGCCCAATCATCTTTGAGGAGATTGATGAGGCATGAGAGTACATCCTGTCATACCCCAAATTTTGACCACTAAGATTCCCATCATTGTGTCAATCATCATCACAATATGGTTGAACCATCATGCCTCATCAAATGCCTCAAGGGTTGTTGAGCATTCACTACAATCAAAATTAGGGTTTTAGGCCCTCTCAGAGCCTTAGACAAGGGATCAATCCAGGAATGACATGATCTTCAACTTGTCTAACCCCTCAAACATCCACAAAGGATCAAAAAGGACTCCCACTTCGAGGATTAAGCACAAGGATGCTCCCTTCTAGGTGGATTAAGTCTCAAGATCGACAGTGTCACCAAATTAAGGTTTTGGTCGACCAGGGCCTCCAGATGGAAATTTTCCTCTGGGAACAAGCCAAGGATCCAAAACATGACCTAATATACTCCATGGAACCTCATGGACCCAATCATCAAGTCAATTTTGCCTCTGGGGATGCATTCACTAAAAATCAGGAATTAGGGTTTCTTGACCTAATTCACCCCTAAGTTGACTTTTAGGGCAAATCATGAACCAAGACCTCAAGACATGATTTGAGTGTCTTTAATATACCATATTAATCCATTTGGAACAATGGATTAATCCAAGAAGCTTGAGTAACAAGTCTCAATTTCATCTGCACCACAATTAGGGTTTCGCGAGGAAAGTCAACTGTAACTTTGACTTTTGACCAGGACATGCTCCCAAACCCTAGGACATGCCTCAATATACCCTATGACACCCATGGAACATGTCCATCAAGTTTGATTTAGGTCAAGGACATGATTTCCTGAAGAATTGCACAGTTTGGAATTCATCTGATAAAAAGTCAACTGTGCACCAAAGTCAACTTTGACTTTTTGAGATTTTTCACCAAAATGGATTTTTAACCCTAAAATGATGTTAATGTATGATTTGAATCATCATTCATCAAGAAAAATTAAGAAAAGTTGGATAACTTGTAAAAGGGGTAACCATAAAACGAAAAATTTCTAAGTTATGGAAAAGTACCACTAATGTGCCAACTTTGGAGGACCATAACTCCTAAACCACAAAGCCATTTTTTCCATCCAAAGCTTGATTTGTAGATCTCATTGCCCTCTACAAAAGCTTCATACTGACCTATGTCCAAATTCCTCATGGATTTTGAGTTATGGAGTGATCAAAATCAAGAAAAGTCACTTTGTTTCAACACTTAGTGAAAATTTCACTGTCAGATTTTGCCTTACTTTTTGCCAAATGTAGGGGGATTTTTCACTTGGATTCAAAAGAGATCAAAACCAAAAATGTTCAAACAGTTGTTGTATCATGTAAGGGCTTTCCAAAATGGCCAAGAACATTACCAAATTCAATTTGAGCCATGAGATATGACATTGGCAAGTTGCCTTGCTGAAATCTGCCAAGGCAATGCAGATTTTGCATTTTTGGTCGATTTACCAAAATCAGCCAAATCCAAATGCTCCTATCCACTTGGACACCTCAGGGGATTGAATCTAAAGGGGACAATCACTGAGCCAAGCCTCCAAAGTCTTTGGAACAAGAAATAGTATGTTGAACCTAGAATGGCCAAAATAGGGACAAGACTTCAATTTTGGAATGAGGCATTTAATGGAAGCATCAAGGTGGCATGGACTGAGCCATTCTCAACTAAATTCAGTCAAGACTTATCCAAGATCAAGGGAACCACATCCTTGTGCCCTAACCTCTAGTCAATGGCTAGAGGAGACTTGGATTTCCATTGGACAACATTGGCCAAACCTCTGCTGCAGTTGCCATTCACTCTGGATCCCAAAACAAACTTGCTCTACTATAAATAGAGCTCAATTGTGATCAGTTTGAGTACACCAAAGCTATCTAATAGATGCTTTCCTTAAAATCTCTTTCTCTTGGGAAAAATGCCTTCTTTAGCAAGGCAACTTTGAGTTTTTGAGCTAGAGAGAAATTCCACTCAAACCAATCACACACACACCTCACATACATCATATATGAGTTGATCAAACACTTAAAAAACATCTGGAACACTGATTTCTCAGAATCACCATTCAATTGCTCAAGGTTTTAACCAAGGTGCAGTTGAGATGCCATGAAGTGATCCAGCCAATTTCCATCAAGTCCAAGCATTCAAACACACTCCATAGGGTGTAGGGAAGCTGTTCAGATCATCACAACTCACCTGTAACACCTCCAACTCAAAAATCACATTGCATTTGCTGTCACGACCTAGAGGTAAGCCTAAACTTGGTCATCTCTCAATCTATGCATATTTCCTCGTACAATAGTTTGGCCATATGTTCATAATCATGCATGGAATGTTTGCCCTCAATTAATTGCTTTGTTCGAATCGTGTATCAAAAATCCTAGCCTTCATGCAGAAATTAGGGTTCTTGAGGATTTTTCATGATTTCTTGTTGTATGTTTAATTTAAATGAAATTAAATACCATAGACATGATCGTGAGGTTGAAACGAGTTGATTAGTTAGTGGATTACATGATATAATCAAGTATTCAGTGAGATTGGAGAGAAAATGCAAATCTGGGCAAGCCTAGAACACGCGCGTGTTCTTGGTTGTTCTTGGCGCCCTTTTTGATAAATTCAAATATTTGAATTTTGTGATTTTATTTAATTGAATCAAAAATTAATTTCTCTCTGAGTTTTAATGATTTTGAGTTGATTCTTCTTTTAATAATTCACAAAAATGTTAAAATATTTTATTTTATCAAAAATCCCAAAAATATTATTTATTTCATATAATTGATATTTTTGCAAAGAAACCTTCTGTCCTAACATCCTAATCCTTGTTCCCCGCCAGAAACCTTCTGTCAAAATAAAAAGAAAGAAACTGGTATTGGCGAAAATACAAATAACCAGTACAAAGGCCCCCCACATTGATAGCACCTGTAACCTAACAGACCGCTGTTTAAACTCAGTATGCAAGCAGGGCTAATTGGAGACATCTATTTCCCTTCCTTCATCAGCTTTAATAGGATAAAAAATGAATCGACCTGTAGTAAGCTCAAACCGCAGAGAGCGACCAGCACTTAAGAACCGCGTCCAAAATCGCTCGCTACACATCCATATTGTGATGATGTCTTGCACAATGATGGGAAATCTTGGTGGTCAAAATTTGGGGTATGACAGGCCTACCATCGTGTTGTAAGTCCCATTTCTTTTATTTTAAACAACTTTGGGCCTCTAATAGAGTGTAAGACCCATCCCTCTGTAAATAAACCTTTTTGGGCTTCAGTCATTGTATAAGACCCACTGTGTTTTACAAAATCTCGGCACGATCGCCAGTTCAATATAAAAACCATCTGGGTCTACCCTTGTGTTGTAAGTCCCATTTCTTTTCTTTTTCAAACACTTTTGGGCCTCTAATAGAGTGTAAGACCCAACCTCTTTGTAAATACAATAACTTGGGCCTCAGACATTGTATAAGTCCCGATAATATTTTCAGAATAATAGCACGATCGCTGTTTTTCATCTAGGCCTCTCCTTGAGTATAAGCCCTAATCTTTTCAAAACAACTTTCCCTTTTGATTTAGGTTCAAACTCATAGTTGTTATCAAAACTTTCTTTAATTTCTTGAACAACTAACCATACAGCTGTTATAACGGAAGCTTGCTCGCCTGTAAGTGTCATACCCCAAATTTTGACCACTAAGATTTCCAATCATTGTGCAAATTATCATCACAATATGGATGTACCTTTATGCCTTATCAATCTTCTCAAGTATTGTTGAGCATTCACTACAAACAAAGATTAGGGTTTTAAGCCCTCTCAGAGCACTTAGACAAAGGATCAATCAAGAAAGGACATGATCTTCAACTTGTCTAACCTCTCAAACATCCACAATGGATCAAAAGGACTGCCACATCAAGAATAAAGCACAAAGTTGCAGCATTCCAAGTGGATTAAGCCTCAAGATCACCAGTGTCACCAAATTAGGGTTTTGGTCGACTGAGGCCTCCAGTTGGAAATTTTCCTCTGGGCATGAGCCAATGCTTCAAAGCATAACCCAAGATACTCCAAGGAACCTCATGGACCCCATCATCAAGTCAATTTGGCCTTAGGGGAAACATTCATAAAAAATCCTGAATTAGGGTTTCTAGACCTAATTCACCCCTAAATTTACTTTTGGAACAAAACATGAGCCAAGACCTTAAGACATGATTTGAGGGCCTTAAATATACCACATTGATTCATTGCTACAATTGATTGATCCAAGAAACTTGGTCCACAAGCTTCAATTTCATCTGGACCATAATTAGGGTTTTAAGAAAAAGTCAACTGTACCTTTGACTTTTGACCAAGACATGCTCCCAAACATTGGGACATAAATCAATACACCCTATGACACCTATGAAATTAATCCATCAAGTTTGATTTAGGTCAAGGACTTGATTTCATAGAGGATCGCACCGTTTGGAATTCATTTGATAAAAAGTCAACTGTGCCCAAAAGTCAAAGTTTGACTTTTTGATTCCTTGATCAATTATGGTTCCCTAACCCTAAAATGATGTTAATATATGATTGGGATCATCATTCATCAAGAAAAACCAAGAAAAGTGGGATAACTTGTAAAAGGGGTAACCATGAAAAACTTAGAAATTTTCTAAGTTATGGAACAAAGTGGCTAGGGTACCAACTTCCAAGGATCATAACTTGTGATCCAAGCAACCATTTTAGCTGATCCAAAGATGGATTCGTAGCTCTCATGGAATACTTTAAAAGTGTCAACTGCACCTCATTCCAATTCATCATGAATTTTGAGTTATGGTTGGATCAAAATGGCTGAAAACATGAAATGTCACTTTTTCCAACACTTAGTGAAATTTTTACTAAGTCAGAATTTGTTTCACTTTTTCCAAAATGTAAGGGCATTTTACACTTGGAACCAAAAAGTGTCAAAACACACTATGATCACACATGTGTGGTATCATATGAGAGCTTTCCAAAATGGCCAAGAACTCCATCAAATGCCATCTGAGCTAAGAATTATGACAGTGGCAATATGCCTTACTGCAACTGTCATAATGTAACGCCCCGATTTGTTTAATTCTATTTATTTATTTCATTTATTTGAATTTTGTGAAATATGTGAATTTATTGTATTTTACCTGCTAATTGAGTTAATTGGTTAATTTTTCTGTTAGGTAAAATATTTTCAATAAATTATAATTTCTTTTCAAATTTTATTTCCCGAAAATATATTTCATCGCTGTTTATGTTTTATCGCATTTTGAGAGCATTTGGGAGATATTTGAGCGTAAGGGCAAAATGGTCATTTTGGGTAGTTAGATATTTTGTTATAAATAGAAATAGAGGGAGAGAAATAGAAAGAAAAGAGAAAAAAGAGAAAGAAAAGGAAAAGAAGAGAAAAGAGAGGAAAGAAAGGGAGAAGAAGAAAAGAGGGGAAAATCGAAGATTCTCCGTTTCACTCGCGATTAATCGGGTAAGGGTGAGAAGTTTCGATTATATCATGCTTGTATATGTATATGTATGTTTTGTTTGAATGTTTGGGTGAAAAATATATGTTTTTCTATTTGGTTGAATTTGTGAGCAATTGATAGAAATTGATGTTTTCACGGATGAATTGATGAAATGCATGCCTAAACGTGTTCTAACATGTTATTTTGGGTCATTGGGTGTAATACTATCATGTGGGTTGAAGATTTGGATCATTTTTGGGTCCCAAATACGTTTTGGAGAAATTCTGGTTCGTCCAGATTCGCCAGGCGAGTTAGTGGCGAGTCCGCTTCGCCAGGGATTCGCCATGCGAATTTGTCTGGGACAGCAAAAACAGTATTTTCGTATTTTAGCCATAACTTTTGAACCGTAAGTCCGTTTTGGTCCCCGTTCGAAGTGTTGGAAAGCTAATGAAATATTCATTCTATTAAAAATGGGTTGGAGGTCAGTAGATGATTTATTTAAGTCGTGGTTTTGAAAAAGTGTTGGGTTGTCAGATTTTTACCGTCGTATTGGTGTGCGATTGATGTGTTATCATGCTATCTGTTTTTGGATATGTAAGTTCTTGTAATTGGCTGAAATTTTGTTAAAACAATGCTGATGTCATGGTTGATGTTGCAACATGGGCTTCTACCATTATTGATATGTTTAAGTAACATTCAGGTTTGTTAAAGATGTAAGGGTTGCAGCTGCGTGCTGATGTTACACCTGATGTCGTGACATCAGTAGTGAATATCAGGTCTGAGATGTTTAGGGCTGCACATGGTTTTGGTTTAATGAGATATTCTGCTGAAGAAAATCAGAGATTGCAGACAAATTCATGGGAGATATATTCTGTTGCAATGATGTGTAAAGAGGATTAGTTTGGAGAATATTTAGATTTAATTATTGAAGATTTAATTGAAGATTTGATTGAAAATCTATTTAGGAGCAGAATCTTTTGCAGATTCGGTACAAAAGATTTGATATGATTTGAAGGCCCAAATCCAGTTGGGAAAAAGGTTATAAATAGAATGCTTGTATACTAGTATAGGTACGGGTCCAAGATGTAGATCATTAGGGCTTTGTCTAAGTGAACCACTCAGGTTGTGAGATGGTCACTGTGGTATTACTCAGGAACCTGTAGGTAATGAGTATTGTATTGTTCTTGGAGGAAGCTTGGAAGTAACTCCAAGGTGTGTCATGGAAGTGTAACTTCTAGTATTCCGTGTTTGTTAAGTTGTTGGTAATCAAGCTGTTGATACAGCGGCGGAGAAGTTGACTGCTAGACATCATTGCGATGATCGGGAGTGAGATGGAGTCTTTTATCTAGGGAGGACTTAGATAGAAGGGTCATTGGGTAGTGATAAAATTAGGTAGATGTCAACTGGTCTGTTGAGTCTGTAATTTGATACTACTAATAGTGGACTTCCTTCCTGGCTTGGTATGCCCCAAGATGTAGGTTGTTGAACCGAACTGGGTGAACAATCCGTGTGTTGATTTACTGTTTCTATTATTGTCTTATTTATACAGCAGATTTTGATGTTGTGGCATTGCACTTGACATCACACATCTGTACCAGAATTTCAATTGGTATCAGAGCAGGCATCCTGTCTGTTTCTGGATGAGATCTTGGGAAGATACTTTCTGGTTCATGAGTATGGAAGAGAGTTGTTTGGATGATCCCTTGGAGTGAAGGTTGGACTATCCATGATAGAGCATTGTTGGCACATGGTTTATGTTGATAGTTTGCAAGAATCGTTGAGTAGTGCCTAAAGGTTGTTGAGGAGTGGTTATGTGTTTCGCTGCATGGTATCTGATGTAACCCTGGTTGGTTCTTATATCTCTGTTGGTGAGATTCTTGGAAGGTATTCTCTTGGAAAGACATTAGGGTTTAGTCTCCTCAGCAGGATATTCTATGATTTTGTAGTTTATGCATGACAGCTTCAACCGTTTGGTTAGAGATGCCAAAGATACTTGAGGATTATCTCATATCTTTGTTTTGGGAAAGAAGTATCAAGAGGTGAATGGATCTTATCAAAGACTGTATGTCTTGGAAGTTTCAGTTCTTCAAATCAGGCATTGAAGACCAATCTGTCCAGAATATTGATTCGTCCTTGATGGCGAAAGAAGAGGGTGGAGCCAAAGAAAAAGAGTATCACTGTCAAAACTTTCATGCGGGAGTGAAGATTTTGATAAGTTATCTCTTAAGCTTAGTTGTGGTGACCTAATTAGGAGAATCTTCCTGGTTATGCTGTCAAATATAGTGCTGGTATGTCTGAAGATGATTTCTCTTGTAAAGATACATGAACTGGAGGAAGTTTTATCAAGAAAGAAGCTGAGCTAGATGTGTTCTCGTGTGTTCCCTACATGAGATACGTGTGGATTAATATGGTTATTGTTTCCAAAAGCCATAAGCAGTGTTTAATGTGATGTAGATTGATGTCGGAACTGAAGTTGAAACATCAATTCAGTTCTTTGCTTTCTCAGCCAAAGAAAGTTAGTTGTGCTCATGGTGAAGTATCAAGTCAAGCCACTCACCTAATCTGAAGTGATCAGTGGTGTGGATTAGCAAAAGAGGGATCAACTAGTGGCTCAAGTCTGCAGGAAAAGGATGTCAGACCAGATCAAATGTTGTATCTTGTGATAAATAACTTGACAATAGTTGAGTATTTGTCTGCTTCTGATAATGTTGTGCATTCAACTAATGACAATATACATTGATGGGAGACTATGTATATGTCTGAGGTAAAAGTGCAGGACTGCAGAAGTGTTGAGAATTTACTTTTCTCTATGTGGCTGTTTTGGAAGTATTGTCAAGGGTTAAGCACTTTGGAGCTGAATCAACTGGTGGGGTTGATTGGTGACTATGGAGTATCATCCAAATTGTCTGGGATGAGTTTGGATTATAAGAGGCATATTGATTGTGGAATGTTGATGACATCCGACATCTCAAAGTCAGACAAGTTGCTGGTCTTAAGGCTGAAAGATATGAAGACATCACATCTTGATGGTTACAGCTTGGATCAGTTTTTTTTTACCCAAGTGGTTTGGAACATGGTGTTTTCTCTGGTTGTGAAGGTCGAGTTTAAGTGGCAGTTATCTCTGGCTTTCTAATGACGGCTCTACTAAGGGAAGTGACTTTCTTTAGTATTGCTATGGGGTAGTCTTGTACTACTTATTTTCTGAAGATTCAGATGTGGTAGGTTTGAAGTCTTTGGAGTTTCTAAGCAGGATGGAGGTTGTCTACTCAAACTTGATTGTTGAATCAAGTCTATGAGAGCATGGAAATCTGTTTCTGCAAAGGGAGGAGGTTCTTCTGAGTGGCAAAAAGTAGAGATGAATTCAACAGTTGGATGTCCTGACATCTAGCTTAACATCAGGAGTCTCAGCTGGTGATGTGGCACATCAGCTAATGATAGGGTGATCTACAGGAATGAACAATAGGATGCTTCAAAAAGATCGTTCTCATGGCAGTTTGCGGGAGCTGCAGGAAGGAGAAGATGTTACATGACCATGGCTTAGGGATTCTAAGTGTGTTTGCTGTTGAGCAAGTGGAACATGTAACTTGAAGATCAAGTTCCCTTGGTGGATCAAGATATCTTTGTGAGAGTTCTGACAAACGTGAAAAAGGTCAAACTGTGGCATCTGGTTGGTCTCAGTACTGGTTTTGAAGAATCAAGATAATCAGAGTGTGGCAGCTGGTTACTATTGAGGATTGTCTTGGAACAAGTTACTCTTGGGCAGAAGGGTGATGAGTTGAAGACTCAAGGAGAAGGTGGATGAGAGTTTAATTCTCTAGTTCTTTGGAGGCAATAGTAAGTCCAGTTGGTGGAGCATATCAAGAATCATGGTGATGATGTCTTGGTGTGTGGCAGATATTTTAACGTGTGTTGGGACATTATCTGGTTGGATATCCTTGGTGAAGGATGTTTATGCCCTGGTTCAGAAGCTTGGTGCCTACATCATGCCTAAGGAGCGTCTACATAGTCATACGGGAGAATGATGAAGTAGAAGGTCTGCCTTGGATGGAGAATGTAGAGAAGACTGGAGTAGATCAGGTATTGATTGATTGGAAGTCTGAAGATGAAGAGTATGATGGGGAATGACTGCTTTTGGAGGAAGGGACAATGGTACCAAAATGCATGTGCTCAGCAAGTGTGCTCAAATGTTCATCTTCATCTAGAGCATTAGTTAACCATGACTGAGGGAGTACTTGTCTATGGATTTTGCTGCAAAGGTACATACATTGTGAAGATTGGTTGAATCTTATGAGGGTATAATGTCAGATAACGTGTTATGACATGTTGGTGTATTGGTTGAATCATATGCACACATGCTTCTGAGGATGAGTCTGAAGGGCAGATTTGTTTGTGTCTGGGAGAATTTGCGTTTCTCTGCAATTTCTGGAAGAACTCAATAGGGTTTTTTGTTGATGGGAGATGTCACACTTGTCTAGGTGTGTGTTTTTAATTCAAAGTAAGAGGACTTGAAGTGTAGTGGAAGACAGTGTATCTGTGCCTTAAAACTTGTGGATGTTTGTGACTGGATGAATGAAGACTATGTCTGGATTTTCCAAATGTTATGATCAAGATGTTCATTCCTGAGAGAAGTTGATCAGCTTGGCAAGATGTGAGTTTTGGAGCATGAGAAGATAACCAATCAAGAGGGAATCATGTGATTTTTGGTATTTGGATTGTTTGAGGATTAAGCATTAAGTGAATGCGTTCAGCAGGTGAGTTGAACAGAGGGTGCACTCTTGAAGACATGAAGATGAGTCTTATGTTTTCCATTCATTTAAGGTGTTCTTCGTGCAAAGGTGCACTGGTTATCCTAGATAGGGGGAGCTGATCTTTTGTTGAAAAAGTTGTTTTTCTCTGCTGTTCTGAAGGAATCTAGAAAGGATTGTGAGTTGTGCTGATCAATATATGTCGTGCTTGTGTTTTTGGAATCTTTCAAAGTGTCTTGGATTATTAATGTTGTGAGACAGCAGACAATGTCTGATAAGATGTCAGAACATGGTATAGGACATGTTTTCCTTGAGCCAAACAAGGAAGTATTTTGGACGGTGGTGTAAGGATAAGGTGGAACACGTGGCTTTGACTGTGCATGGAACTGTTTTGGCACAATTTATGGTAAAAATCTGTTAGGAAACAATAAAAGTGGTCAAGACTGTTTTGGATGATAAACATTGAATTTGGATGGAGTTTTTAGTTCCTAAAATAGCGTTTCTATGACCAAGAGCCTTGACTATTCAAAGCTCGTTTATTCTAATGTAACTGATCAGCTATTTATAGGGGTTATTCTGTTCTCCTTCAGCCAGTGAGTGTTCTTGTTTCATAAGTCTAATGGCGTTTGTTCAGTTTTGGGTAAGCACTTCTTGGGTCTGGTTCTGTGAGGGCTTCCTTTGTCAATTTGTGGCTAAAAAGGGGAAGAAAGGAAAGGGTTTGGCTAATTGGTTTGCGTAAATGTTATGTCTGGAGTCTGCAGTTCCTGATGTTGCAGAGGATGTTCTATCCTTAAGTTGGTGTTGAGTCTTTGTGACTTGTGTCCTGAGTTATGAACACAGTTGTGACTTGTGTTCTGAGTTACCTGGGTTGGTAGAATGACACTTCTTAAGTTTCATCTTATGCCATGGATTAAACCCAGTGTCTGATCAATGAAGGTGTGCAGAATTATCTTATGCCACCATTGGTCTTTGATGAATAGACAAACATTTCTTTTCTGGAGGAGTCTTCTACGTTTGTTATGGGTCTGTCCTGGAAGGAAAAAGAAATGTGTTGTGTTGAGGGGGAGTGTCAGATATCTTCTTCCTCATGTGCACCAATACTTCAGGACTGTCTGGTTGTCCTGATGTGCTGCCTAGAGTTGTTGTTATATGGTGATGATATGTCAAACATGATGTCCTAACATCATTCAAAATGAGCCAAGAAGATGATTCTCCATGGATGCAGTACACATTAGCTACTGAATGTTCATCAGATGACTTCTAACAGTAGTATAGGGTTGTAATTGCTGCTGTAATTTGAGATGGAATGTTTATATATGTGTTTTAGCCAAAATTAGCCAAAGGGGGAGATTGTAAGTTCTTGTAATTGGCTAAAATTTTGTTAAAACAATGCTGATGTCATGGTTGATGTTGCAACATGAGCTTCTACCATTATTGATATGTTTAGGTAACATTCAGGTTTGTTAAAGATGTAAGGGTTGCAGCTGCGTGCTGATGTTACACCCGATGTCGTGACATCAGTAGTGAACATCAGGTCTGAGATGTTTAGGGCTACACATGGTTTTGGTTTAATGAGATATTCTGCTGGAGAAAATCAGAGATTGCAGGCGAATTTCATAGGAGATATATTCTGTTGCAATCATGTGTAAAGAAGATTAGTTTGGAGAATATTTAGATTTCATTATTGAAGATTTAATTGAAGATTTGATTGAAGATCTATTTAGGAGCATAATCTTTTGCAGATTTGGTACAAAAGATTTGATATGATTTGAAGGCCCAAATCCAGTTGGGAAAAAGGTTATAAATAGAATGCTTGTATACTAGTATAGGTACGGGTCCAAGATGTAGATCATTAGGGCTTTGTCTAAGTGAACCACTCGGGTTGTGAGATGGTCACTGTGGTATTACTCAGAAACCTGTAGGTAATGAGTATTGTATTGTTCTTGGAGGAAGCTTGGAAGCAACTCCAAGGTGTGTCATGGAAGTGTAACTTCTAGTTTTCCGTGTTGGTTAAGTTGTTGGTAATCAAGCTGTTGATGCAGTGGCGGAGAAGTTGACTGCTAGACATCATTGCGATGATCGGGAGTGAGATTGAGTCTCTTTTCTAGGGAGGACTTAGATAGAAGGGTCATTGGGTAGTGATTAAATTAGGTAGATGTCAACTGGTCTGTTGAGTATGCAATTTGATACTACTAATAGTGGACTTCCTTCCTGGCTTGGTATGCCCCCAGATGTAGGTTGTTGAACCGAACTGGGTGAACAATCCATGTGTTGATTTACTGTTTCTATTATTGTCTTGTTCATACAACAGATTTCGATGTTGTGACATTGTACTTGACATCACACATCTGTACCAGAATTTCAGGATATGTAACGTATAGCTCGTGTGCTGTTATATGAGGTGAATATATGTGATGAAATGTTGTGATTTGTGGATTATGATGAAATGCATTGCTTATGTGAAATTCAATGTATGTTGTTTGGTGGTCTTTATGGTTTGAAATGTATTGTTTGAATTGTTTTGCAATGCATGAATATGATGATGTTGAAGCATGTGACAAGTTGTTGTAATTGTTGTGGTTGATGGTTTGTGGCCTAAGGGAAAGAAAATGCAATGTGTGGTATTTGATGATATATGCATGATTATGGAATGTGTATATGTGTGCATTTTAATGTCATGAGTCATGGTATGCCAAGAATCATGATATGCATTCTTGTGATGTCGTGTGCCCTAGTGGATGTGAGCGACGAATTGATTCCAGAGGGAATCTGCTATAACATCGTGTGCCTTATACAAAGAGGTGTGAGCGATGATTATGGACGATCGTGTGCCTTATACAAAGAGATGTGAGCGATCGGGTCGTGTGCCTTATACAAAGAGGTGTGAGCGATCCATAAACGTCGTGTGCCTTATACAAAGAGGTGTGAGCGACGGGGAACATCGTGTGCCCGACGGGGAGTTACATTAAGTAACAAGCGATGATTCCAGCAGAGTTCCTGAGTGAACTGGTGACGAGAAATGATGGATGGATGGTACCGCATATGCATTACATAGAGTCGTTGTGTTGGTCTCTGTGCAGTTGCATAAATCATGAATGGATTGATTATGTGTGGAAATTGTGAATTAATTGATTATGTGTTGAGATTTATGTTTGAATTGGTGAATTGATGTGCATATGTGATAAATGCATTGGTTGTGGATAATATGTCTTATATGTAGATATGTGCTATGTGATGTGGTGGTGTGTTTCCATATGTTGTGACTTTGGTGTGCCTTATGTGCAAATATGTGATTATGTTAGTATAATTGGTATATGTTTTGTGTATTAATATGTGATGCTTGTGGTGAGAATAACTGTGTATGTGAATTTTTATGTTTTACATATTATTATACAATCTTGATTTAGTTGTTATTTCTCACCCTTCTGCTGTGGTTTATTGCTCTATGAGGCAATTGCAGATTAGTGTCTTGGAGGCTTTTGTGGAGATTAGTCCTCCGTCCTTTGTCGTCTGTCTGCTCTGATACGTAGCATGGGAGTCGGGGAACGATTATGTTATATATGTATATAATTGTTGAATATATTTTGTATTACTTTTGTATATGTACTTTGACGTTATAAAACAATTTATTTTGTAAGACAAGTCGGTTATGGATCTTCCGCTTTATTCCATAATTGACCTTTACTTTTATATGGAAAAAGTTTCCCCTTGAGGGTATTCAATTATCTGTGTTATGTATCAAAAAATTATGAGCATGGATTGTGTTTTATTTATTTAAATGTGGCATCCTTGTTTCTGTCGGAAAAATAAATTTTTATCTACTCTGATTTATTTATGTAGTATTAATTCGTAGATGGGAATTGGGGTGTTACATTAGTGGTATCAAAGCAGGTCGGTCCGTCCGGCCAAGTTGTTGAGTTAGCTGGTGTGACAGTTGGATACTATCGATGTTGGTTGTCCCTTAGTACATGATATGTGTGTGGAGCACTGTCAGTACCTTCTGGTTTCCTAATCTTTTGTCTTCAAGTGTTAGAATGAGATAAGTGGGGGAGAAGTTGGAACTTCTCCAAGTTGCTTTAGTTGAGGAGTGTTGGCTCAGTGTGTCGTTGGTTGCAAGAGTGTAAGTGTTGTTTGGACAGTGTTGTTCCTGATTCCGGAGGGAATGCAGAGGTAAGGTTTATGTCAACTAAGGATTTGTGCCTTAGGTAGTTTTGTGCACAAGATGCAAGAAATGCTATTATAGTTTGGTAAAGATGGTTTATGCCCCATCATGATTGTCGGCTGTCTATTGACAAATTGAGGAACTGATCACCCTTAATCTCTTGTTGATAGCATAAGGGAATTATGTTGGATGGAATAGACGTGTCTTTCTGGCTTTGATAGTGTGTGTAATGAATTGTTGGGAATTTGAAATGTGTTGGTTTGGAAGAGTTGGATTTTGAGGTGTGGAAACCATGGAAATGTAGCAGGAAATTCTGGTTCTGGTGTGATTCGCCAGGCAAATTGGGAATTCTCCAGGTGGATTAGGTTTCTCCAATAGTTCGCCAGGCGAGGTGCTGGCAAAGGGAGATTCGCCAGACGAAATCGTGAGTCTCCAGGCGAAATCGGAGAGACAGAGATGTGTTAGCTACTGGAAGTTTGGGTTTTCAAATAAATCAGGTTTCGTCGCTGGTTCGCTTGGCGAAGGGCTGGCGAAGAGGTATTCGCCAGGCGAAATCCTTACTCGCCAGGCGGATCTGGCTATTTTCCAATAATTGACTTTCCTTCAAAAATTCATATCTTTTGACTCGGGTGTCCGATTTAAGCGTTCTTTATATCGATATGAAGCTATGGAAGTGTTCTATGCTTTGGAAAGTGAAATTATTATTTGTAAGGTGGATTAGAGGCTTTGGTATGTTGGTCAAGTTGGGAAGTTATTGAGAGAAGGCGATTGGGTATTGTTAATGGTTGTTCTCAGAGAGTAGAGTGTGAACTCAAATTTGACGAAGGTGAAGATTTGAGGTTTGGATCTGCTAAGTAAGTAGAAGACTCTTAGTAGATTGGACTAAGATGTTTGTTTTGTCTATGATGATAGTATTCTGGAAATTGGCAGGAAGTCACAGTGATGGACCGTCAGTTGTGCATGGTTTTCGGATGTGTTTTTGGATGGACCATTAAGGTGTGGTCTTAGAGAGCTCCAGCTTTGTTAGTAACAAAAGGGAATGATGATTGAATGGAATAACGAGCATGATGTGTATGATGGTATTGAGACTATGGAAAGCACAACTTAGAGTTCTGGAGAGGTTTGGAGTTTTTGGAATTTTAGAGCATTAATGGAAAATTTGAGAAAACCTTAAGTGTGGATGTAGTATTGGAGAGTTCCTTTGGGATGGTTGTTGCTACATGTTGGAAATTATGGAATTTGGACTGTTAAGCGAAGAAATTGTGTATGGATTACTGGCAGTTGAATAAGGTAACGATTGAGAGCAAATGTCCACTTTCGTGAACAGATGACTGGAATGGTTTGGTTGAGTTTGAGTGGAGTTGCAAGTGTATGGAATGTTTGATAAGAGTGGTGAATTGTGTGAGTTAAGGCTTTGATCGATTTGATGTGACTGGTTATGTTTGTTATTGGAATAGGTTGTTATTTACTCGGTAAAGCTTATGTGTGAGTAGCCAGTTACCCAGTGCAAGGTTTGCAAAAGCTTTGAGAATTTATATCTTTTGGAATTTGGTTGGGCATTACAAAGTACAGTGATGTTATTTGGTGTTAGTAATGCGTCCGTAATGGTTATGGAGTATATGAATCGTATCTTCCATATTTAATCAGATAAGTTCATGGTGGTTTTGATCAAGGATATTCGGATCTATTGTAAACTCAGAGGAAGAACAGGTAGAGTGTTTGAGATTTGAATCACAAGTGTTGAAAAGAGACGAAGTTTGATGCTAATTTATTCAAGTGAAAATTTGGTTGAAAAAGTTTAGTTTTCTTGGATATGTTATTGTAGATGAGAGTATGGTTATGGATCCATCGGAAATAGATGCAGTTTTACATTGAGGGACTCCAAAGTCGGGTAAAGTGCTTAGAAGCTTTTTGGACTTTAGTTGGTTATTACCGCTGGTTATTGGAGACTTTGCTAAGTTCGTACCTCGGTTATCTCAGTTGACTTGCAAAGGGTGAGTCGTTTGTTTTGGATGTTCGTCGTGAGTATGTTTTGGTGACCTGAAGTAGAAGTTGTCTACGGCTTCAGTTTTGATTCTATGTGATCCTGATAAACTGTTTGTGAGGATATTGGGATGCGTTTATGATGAGTGTAGCTAGTGTGCTAATGCAAGAGGGTAAAGTCATTTCTTATGCTTTATGACAATTGAGGATTTATAAAAGGATCTATACTATTTTGGATTTAGATTTGGTTGCGGTTGTATTGTGTTGGAGTATTTGGAGGTATTATTTTTATGGTTCTCGGCTCGAAGTGTTTGGTAATCGCAAGAGTTTAAAGTACTTGGTTAGTTTGAAGGAATAGAGTATGAGACAATGAGGATGGTTAGAATTTGTGATGATTTATGACTTTAATTGGAATTCGTGACGAGTTATGAATTTGGCTTGTATTATCCTTTGGGAAAAGCTGAGGTTGTGCCTGATGAGTTAAGTCAAAAGTTTCTATGTATGTCTGTTTTGATGGCCCGAGAATTTGAATTATTTGAGCAGTTCAGAGACTTGTGTCTGGTGTGTGAGATAACACAGGAGAGTGAGAGGTTGGGAATATAAAAGTGAATAGTGATTTTTGGTGAATATGAGAAAGAGTTAGACTTTGGACGTGAGATTGGTAGTTTTGATGGTTATGAGTAATCAGAGTGCACAACGGAAGCGTGATGTGGCACAATTCGTATATGCATGTGTGGGATTGGTAAAAGTTCATAGGTTGAACATTGGGAACATGTAGAAGTGATGAGACCATTGGACGTTTCAGAATGGAAGTATTAGGTGAAAGGTTTAACTATTCTGCATGGGTTACTATGTAGATGGATGTCTTGGTTATATGTTCGATTGGGGAATCGTAGCATTGTTGTAATAATGTTGTGTGACAAGGATGTTGGTGTTATGGTTATATAGAGGATGTTGAATCGATGTTGGGTTGTGGAACTTGTGTTCTTGTTTCTGTTGTTGCCTCGTTTCTTTCGTGTTGGTTCTAGCGGGAGTAGCTAATTCCTATGTGTTCGTAACTTGGGTACTCTTGCGTCGTGAGTTGGTCGTCAGGTGCATTGTATGGGCTTTGCTTCTGGTCGTTGTAGTTGTCGTCGTTGTCGTGTCGTTTTGTAGCGCTGTTGTTAGCAAGATAGTTTGTCAGTTTGTGTTATTCATGGTGTGCCTAGTGTTGGCTTGTTAGTTGGTTAGTCGGATGCGAGAGTCGTATCCGGAGTCGTTCGTCTCAGTTAGATTTTCGAGGACGAAAATATCTGAGTGAGGGAGAGTTGTAACGCCCCGATTTGTTTAATTCTATTTATTTATTTCATTTATTTGAATTTTGTGAAATGTGTGAATTTATTGTATTTTACCTGCTAATTGAGTTAATTGGTTAATTTTTCTGATAGGTAAAATATTTTCAATAAATTATAATTTCTTTTCAACTTTTATTTCCCGAAAATATATTTCATCGCTGTTTATGTTTTATCGCATTTTGAGAGCATTTGGGAGATATTTGAGCGTAAGGGCAAAATGGTCATTTTGGGTAGTTAGATATTTTGTTATAAATAGAAATAGAGAGAGAGAGAAATAGCAAGAAAAAAGAAAGAAGAGAAATAAAAGGAAAAGAAGTGAAAAGAGAGGAAAGAAAGGGAGAAGAAGCAAAGAGGGGAAAATCGAAGATTCTCCGTTTCACTCGCGATTAATCGGGTAAGGGTGAGAAGTTTCGATTATATCATGCTTGTATATGTATATGTATGTTTTGTTTGAATGTTTGGGTGAAAAATATATGTTTTTCTATTTGGTTGAATTTGTGAGCAATTGATAAAAATTGATGTTTTCACGGATGAATTGATGAAATGCATGCCTAAACGTGTTCTAACATGTTATTTTGGGTCATTGGGTGTAATACTATCATGTGGGTTGAAGATTTGGATCATTTTTGGGTCCCAAATACGTTTTGGAGAAATTCTGGTTCGTCCAGATTCGCCAGGCGAGTTAGTGGCGAGTCCGCTTCGCCAGGGATTCGCCAGGCGAATTTGTCTGGGACAGCAAAAACAGTATTTTCGTATTTTAGCCATAACTTTTAAACCGTAAGTCCGTTTTGGTCCCCGTTCGAAGCGTTGGAAAGCTAATGAAATATTCTTTCTATTAAAAATGGGTTGGAGGTCAGTAGATGATTTATTTAAGTTGTGGTTTTGAAAAAGTGTTGGGTTATCGGATTTTTACCGTCGTATTGGTGTGCGATTGATGTGTTATCATGCTATCTGTTTTTGGATATGTAACGTATAGCTTGTGTGCTGTTATATGAGGTGAATATATGTGATGAAATTTTGTGATTTGTGGATTATGATGAAATGCATTGCTTATGTGAAATTCAATGTATGTTGTTTGGTGGTCTTTATGGTTTGAAATGCATTGTTTGAATTGTTTTGCAATGCATGAATGTGATGATGTTGAAGCATGTGACAAGTTGTTGTAATTGTTGTGGTTGATGGTTTGTGGCCTAAGGGCAAGAAAATGCAATGTGTGGTATTTGATGATATATGCATGATTATGAAATGTGTATATGTGTGCATTTGAATGTCATGAGTCATGGTATGCCAAGCATCATGATATGCATTCTTGTGATGTCGTGTGCCCTAGTGGGTGTGAGCGACGCATCGATTCCAGAGGGAATCCACTATAACATTGTGTGCCTTATACAAAGAGGTGTGAGCGATGATTATGGACGATCGTGTGCCTTATACAATGAGGTGTGAGCGATCGGGTCGTGTGCCTTATACAAAGAGGTGTGAGCGATCCATAAACGTCGTGTGCCTTATACAAAGAGGTGTGAGCGACGGGGAACATCGTGTGCCCGACGGGGAGTTACATTAAGTAACAAGCAATGATTCCAGCAGAGTTCCTGAGTGAACTGGTGACGAGAAATGATGGATGGATGGTACCGCATATGCATTACATTGAGTCGTTGTGTCGGTCTCTGTGCATTTGCATAAATCATGAATGGATTGATTATGTGTGGAAATTGTGAATTAATTGATTATGTGTTGAGATTTATGTTTGAATTGGTGAATTGATGTGCATATGTGATAAATGCATTGGTTGTGGATAATATGTCTTATGTGTAGATATGTGCTATGTGATGTGGTGGTGTGTTTCCATATGTTGTGACTTTGGTGTGCCTTATGTGCAAATATGTGATTATGTTAGTATAATTTGTATATGTTATGTGTATTAATATGTGATGCTTGTGGTGAGAATAACTGTGTATGTGAATTTTTATGTTTTACATATTATTATGCAATCTTGATTTAGTTGTTATTTCTCACCCTACTGCTGTGGTTTATTGCTCTATGAGGCAATTGCAGATTAGTGTCTTGGAGGGTTTTTTGGAGATTAGTCCTCCGTCCTTTGTCGTCTGTCTGCTCTAATACGTAGCACGGGAGTCGGGGAACGATTATGTTATATATGTATATAATTGTTGAATATATTTTGTATTACTTTTGTATGTGTACTTTGACGTTATAAAACAATTTATTTTGTAAAACAAGTCAGTTATGGATCTTCCGCTTTATTCCATAATTGACCTTTCCTTTTATATGGCAAAAGTTTCCCCTTGAGGGTATTCAATTGTCTGTGTTATGCATCAAAAAATTATGAGCAGGGATTGTGTTTTATTTATTTAAATGTGGCATCCTTGTTTCTGTCGGAAAAATAAGTTTTTATCTACTCTGATTTATTTATGTAGTATTTATTCGTAGATGGGAATTGGGGTGTTACACATAACAAGGCAGATTTGTGCAAATGACAAACAAGTTTATCCATCTGAACACCTCAGGGGGAGACCAAGTAGGAACAAACACTGATCCATAAGCCTCCCAATTCTTTGGAACTAAAAGTAGCATGCAAAACCTAAAATTGCCTAAAAAGGGGACAAGACTCCAATTTTGTTTTAGAGCATTCAATGGATGCACCAAGGTGGCATGAACTGAGCCTTTTCCATCAGAATGAGTCAAGGATGATCTCTGAACTAGGGAACCAAAGGCTTGTGCTCTAACCTCTAGTCAATTGCTAGAGGAGACTTGAGATTCCAAATTGCAACCATTGGCCACAGACCTGCTGCAATTACCACACACTATTCCTTGCAAAACAAACTTACTCTACTATAAATAGAGCTCATTTATGATCATTTTAAGTACACCAAAGGCCTACAACACTTGCCTTTCTCAAAATCATCTTCTCACTATCAAAAATGCCTTTCTAAGCAAGTCAATATCGAATTTTTCAGTAGAGAGCAATTCCACTCAAACCAATTGCTCTAACACCTCATAAACATCATATGTGAGCTGATCAAACACTAAACACACAACTGTAACACTAATTTCTCAGAATCACCAGCCAGTTGCTCATGTTTTCAACCAAGTTGCTGTTGAGATGCCATGAAGTGATCCAGCCATTTCCAATCAAGTCCAAGCATTCAAACACACTCCATATGGTGTAGGGAAGCTGTTCAGATCATCACAACTCATCTGTAACACCTCCAACTCAAAAATCACATTGCTCTTGCTGCCACGACCTTCAAGTAAGCCTAAACTTTGTCATCTCTTAATCTATGCATATTTCCTCGCACAATACTTTTGCCAAATGTTCATAATCATGCATAAAATGTTTCCCCTCAATTAATTACTTTGTTTGAATCGTGTATCAAAATTCTCAGCCTTCATGAAAATTTTAGGGTTCTTGAGGTTTTGTCTTGATTTCTTATTCCATGCTTAAAATAAATGAAATTAAAGACCATATGCATGATCGTGAGGTGAAAACGAGCAGATTGATATATGGATTGTATGATTTCATCAAGTATTCAGTGACATTGATGAGAAAACGCAAATCTGAGAAAACAGAGGGCGCGGGCAAGAACTTGGTGTTCTTGGCGCCATAATTCAAATATTTGAATTTTTGGGATTTTATTTTATTGATTCAAAAATTAATTTCTTTCTGAGTTTTAATGATTTTGAGTTGATTCTTTTTTTAATAATTCACAAAAATGTTAAAATATTTTATTTTACCAAAAATTCCCAAAAATATTATTTAGATCATATACTTGAAATTTTTGCAAAGAATTAATCTTTTATTTTTTTTTCAACATTTAAAATATTTTTTCCTCCTAGATTTCCCAAATTTAATTGGTTTCCAATCACTTTGTGGATATAAACATGATTTTTGAAACATTGATCCAAGATCACCACTCATTTTTAACATGTTTTCAATATTTTTTTATTAATTTTTTAACAAAATTAATTCCTTTTTAAAAACAATTAGGATTTTGATTAATTCCAACCTCACAAATCATTTTCAAACACTCATGGGCCTCTATTAGAGTGTAAGAACCATCCCCTTTGTAAATACACCACTTTTTGGGCCTCAGTCATTGTATAAGTCCCACTGTATTTTCAAAATAAACGGCGCGATCGTCGACTTTTTGACAAAACCAACTGGGCCTACCCTCGTGTTGTAAGTCCCATTTCTTTCCTTTAAAACACTTTTGGGCCTCTTGAGGGAGAGTAAGACCCATCCCTTTGTACAGAAAACCTTTTTGGGCCTCAGTCACTTGTATAAGTCCCTGTACAAATTCAAAACAACGGTGCGATCATCGTTAAAACTTGGGCCTCTCCTTGAGCTATAAGCCCCAACAGTCTTTTCAAAACACTTTCTCCTTTGATTTTGAATTCATGTTGTTATCAAAACTTTCTTTAATTTCTTTGTTGAATAACTAACAACACAACATGGAAGCTCTACAACGGGTAAGTGTTTATCCGCTTTCCTTTGTCGTTTTCATATATATATATATATATATATATATATTTATATAACTGTATTGTGGGGCTGCTTCACTGTAAGTCTTCTTTCACATCCTTTTATATACTTGTCACATATCCACTGTGTAATACTAGTATAGTTATTTAGAGTTTTCCCCGACAATTACGTCTAGAACTAGATAAAGCTCGTTGGTCGCTCCTAAATACAAACAAAACTAGATCCCTCGTAGGATTCCAGATACAATCTTCCCTCCTCTTGGGGTTAAACAATATGGAACAAAGAGAAAGGCAGTATTCTCGGTGAACCTATTCTCAGACTGACATCCTTAGAAATTATCAAATAAACTCTAACTCCCAGAGATGATCTTTTCTCCGTGAATGACATCTCTTGAGTTTCTTCCAACTCCTCTAACTTTCCTGGAATGATTTCTTCTTGGTGAATTGAATTTCTTGAACTTCTCTTGGTTTGGGGACCCACGGGCTTCCTAAAAGCATCCATGCCTCCTCTTGGGCATTGTACAAGGACCCTTCGGCTTCTTAGAAGTTCTCATGCCTTCTCTTGGGCTTAATACAAGGACCCTGACAACCTCTTAAAGTTATAAGATATAACTTAGTCATCCTTTGATAAAGCAGTCTTTCCAGTGTCAAAACTCCGGCCGTTTTAGGGTTGATTCTCATCCCTTAATGCCCGTGCCTCCTCTTGGGCATCGTACAAAAGATAAAACTCGCTTATAATAATAGACTTGGACAGTCTAAGCCCCTTGAGTGTCAAAGACATTCTCAAGTTCCTTCTAAACATAGGAAGAAACCCCGATCATTTTGGATCAATCTTTAGTCGAAACCCAGTCTCTCTCATAAGAGTTCTATACTTGGACCTGCCTAGGGATCTCAATAACCCTCAGAAGTATGATAGCCTCCTCATGGGCTCTGTACAATGATTCTCCCCAGCGGAGCTAACCTTTTCAGACTCTCTTGTTGAGTCACTCACTTTTCAAGCCTCTCCTGTTGTGTCAATCTCCTTTTAGCCTCAATCTCGAGCTTGGTACGAGACAACAAATCACTCTCTTGTTGAGTATAAAGGACTCTCTTGTTGAATCAATCACCTTTTCAGTACTCTCTCATTGAGTCAGACCTTTTTTAGCCTCCGTCTTGGGCTTTGTACAAGACAGATAAAAGCAATCTCTTGTTGATTCAATCAAACCATTTTAGCCTCCGTCTTGGGCTTTGTACAAGACACATAAAAACACTCTCTTGTTGAGCAAACCCTTTTATCCTTAATCTTGGGCTTTGTACAAGACAGAAAGAACATTTCCCCAGGAAAAGTCAAACTTCTAGCCTCCTCTTAGGCTTTGTGTAAAGAAATCCCTGGTTGAGTCAATCAACCTTTTAGCATCAAATTGGTACCTTGCTCACAACATACAAACGTCAACAATTACTCTTTAGAGATGACAAACTCCTTTTCAGTCAAAACCCTTTAGCTTCACATCTTGGGCTTTGGATAAGAGACAACTCCCCCTTTAGCTTCAATCTTGGGCTTTGAACAAGACACCAAAACATCTCTTTCCTCCCATAGAATAGGAGGAACTACGATCGCTCTGATTTCCCTGTTTCGTTTAAACGGGAATACATAGGCATAAGATTGCAAACTCTTAGCGAGCATACTAATCAAACACCTTAGGTCACGTACCTTCATACATCAATCAAACTTAGGTCCAGTACCTTACCAAAAACATCGGGAAGAACCCAAACATCAACAAAAACTCACTCTCCCTGTCACACTTTCCCAAGAAACTTTCCCAACCCATTAGCCGATAAACACTATCAATTATAAAGCGGTACTTAAAGCGAACATCCTATGGATAACCACATATAGGATGGGTAATTGATAACTACCGATTGTATAACCTGACCCCGAACCCTCCAATCTCTTTAAAGCATTTGTTCAGTTAAACATTCGCGTGCAAGGTTAGTTTTAGATAGCTTCCCTTTCCCTTTCAGCTTCATGGGATAAATAAGAAATCATAAAGTAGCACCCTTCCTCCTTGAGGAGGAAAACCCAACTTTAGCGATAAGGTGGTCGCGTCACCGACAAAAATCACTCTCTACCGGAATATGGCGACTCTGCTGGGGACGTCATTGTCTGTATAGGATCATAGGACTAGAGGTCTAGCATGTTAGGTCAAATATATATACTGCTTTTCCTAATTGATATCTGTGTTTACTTTTCTGCTAATGGGAATGCGTGTGATGCCGCGTGTGGAAAGATATAGTATACACCTAAGATAAGTGATGGCACTAGACGGGTAATCTTACGGGGAGTGAATCCCATATAAGAGGTCCCGGTCGACCATCGAGTCAATGGAGATGCCCTTTGCGGATTCAATGCATATACGACTTCGGTTGTTGAAAGCAGATTATTTGATTGGGTTATCTGAGAAGCTGAGGATTATAGTAGACTAAAACCATTTTGTAGTGCGGAAGCTATCAGAAATAGTTGTCACGCGATACTACCCTCATTTGAGATTACTCTAAGATACTACAGCTCGCTGGCAATCCGCCTGCTGTCGTTATCCCAAGAGGGGTCAGTGATTTTGAGGACAGGTACAAAAATCACCAGTATAAACCTTTGGGGATGGGTAGATCCTTGACTTCATGACACCGACCTTTTAACCCCATATTTTTTCTATGTTTTTGTGTGCTGCATTCATGCATTCATCTAAAAAACATTAAACAAAGAAAAAATCTTCTCTTCTAGTCTTTTTTTTCAAATCAAACTAAGACAATAATTGCAAATGTCAGATAAAGAGATTGCTAATGGATTTCGGTAGAAGGAAAACTCATAAGTACACCTTCAAGGTTCCAAAACTAGAGGATTTAAGAGGTTTGGCGAGGATGATAACCAACCCTGAGGCTTTCCAAGCTAAGTACGGGGGACTGTTGTCTCTGCTAAGGGTCCATGTAATTGAAGGAATACTAGCTACGCTCATTCAGTTCTACGATCCGGTCTATCACAGTTTCACATTCCCGGATTATCAACTAGAACCAACACTGGAGGAGTACTCTCACCTGACTGATTTACCCATTACGGACCAAGCTCCCTTTTCTGGACTGGAAGAAATTCCAAAGGATCAAACCATTGCAAGAGCAATCTATTTGGACGAGTCAGAAGTCATGACTCACATGACCATTAAGGGTGGTATCCAGGGTTTGCCAGCTCATTTATTGATAAAGAAAGCTCTATACTTTGCTAGTATAGGAAACGTGGCCGCTTTCGAGAGCATCTTTGTTTTTCTCACCTACGGGTTATTTCTGTTTCCCAACATTGATAACTTCATTGATATCAATGCCATTAAGATTTTTTTGATTGGAAACTCTGTACCGACCTTACTCGCAGATGCTTATCATTTTGTACATTTAAGAAATTTATATAGTGGAGGAATGATCACATGCTGTGTACCCCTGCTATACAAATGGTTCATTTCTCATTTACCAAAATCTGCTGCATTTTGGGATCAAAAGAATACTTTACATTGGTCACAGAGAATCTTGTCTCTTACCAACTCTGACATTGATTGGTACAATCGAATCTATGACGGGATCAGAATCATTGACCGTTGTGGAAATTTCCCTAATGTACCCCTTATAGGAACTAAAGGAGGAATCAATTACCATCAAGTTTTAGTTCGTCGTCAATTCAGATACCTGATGAGGCATGTCCCGCGTAATGCTCATCTCGAAGGTATTTTCTTCAAGGAAGGAGAAAATGACAGGGCACTAAAGACAGAAATAGTGCATGCTTAGAAACACGTTCATAGGAAGGGAAGAGAGTCTATAGGAAAACCAGACTGTGTCTCGGTGGAACCTCATCTCCATTGGGTACAAACTAGAGCTCTCAAGCTCAGGATTCCTTACCCTCGTCAAGAATTTCTTCCATTAAGGGACCCTGTCCTTTATTTTATGTCTGATACGGAAAATCTTCAGGTTACTCTCAACAAAGTTCAACATGAGAGGAAGTCTTGGAAGAACAAGTATCGTATTCTCAATGTGGAGTGCAAGAAAATACAGTAATTATTAAAGAAAAAGATGCTTTGATTGAGATTTTAGAGCAACATGCTGTAGAAAATCAGGATGGCCAAAGGAATTTACTCGCTCCTTTCGCTTGGAAAAGGAAATTACTCGACAACAGCTCAAGAGCCCCGGTCAAAGAAAAGGAAAGTACCAGAACCAGCACCTGAGCTCCCCTCATTGAGGACTCGGGACCCATTAGTTTAGATTTCCTTTTACTACACTTTGTAAATTACTGTATTTCCATTTCCGAAATCTTTGAATTCAATAAAATAGGGTCTTCCCCACTGTTTGATATTTGCAATCCAATTGTCGAAGTTTCTTTTGATTAAAGCAAAAAAAGTTTAATATATATCATTGCATATCATTCATCATTCTCACATAAACGCATTATTCTTCCCTACGAATCTCACGTTTGCGTCTCGACTCAAAGTCAAATTGTCTCATTCGTATAATACTCGGGCCAACATTCAGAAAAAGATTAATGATCTCGAGGAAGAGAACAGGGAGTTGAGAGAAGAGATCGACACCCTGAAAGAGGACCTGACAAAGCTTAATAACGACATGCAAGCCCTAGCAGAAGCTCGGATGCAACAACAAAGGACTGTGATCTCAGAGATCACATCAATGACCATAGTGGAGAAGTATGATCCTAGGTATAAAATGCTGAAAGATTGTCCATGGGGCATGCCACTCAACTATATCCCGGAAGGATATATTCCGCCGATCACTGAGGATCAGAGAACTGCGACAGGAACCACTAGGCATGAAGGTTACAAACTTCGGGAAAGCGAAGATGCCAGGGGCATGACAACAACTCCTGAAGGTTACAAACTTCGGGAGAAGGAAGTACCTAGAGTCACTGCCATGATGACTATACCACCACCGATGGTACACACTGTCCCGAAAGGACAGATTCCCCAGATACCTTCCGGTGAAAACGAAAGTATGGACCAGAAAATGAAGGAGTTCCAGGAACAGTTCCTGGAAATGCAAAAAGAGCTGCAAGCCCTCCGCGGTCAGGATTTATTTGGAAAGGATGCTGCAGACCTTTGTTTGGTCCCCAATGTCAAAGTTCCGCCCAAATTCAAAGTGCCCGAATTTGAAAAGTACAAGGGTAACCTTCTTCCTCAAAGCCATTTGGTGATGTACGCTCGGCAAATGTCAACTCAGACAAAGAACCAAGAGCTACTGATTCAATATTTTTAGGATAGTTTAACCGGTGCCGCACTCAAATGCTACATGGGTTTAAACCGCACTAAGATCGGCACCTTCAGAGATCTTGGTGCTGATTTCGTTCAACAATATAAGTATAACCTGGACATGGCACCAGACAGAGATCAACTCAGAGCCATGTCTCAAAAGGACAAGGAAACCTTTAAGGAGTACGCTCAGAGATGGCATGAGATTGCCGCCCAGATTTTCCCACCTCTTGAGGAAAAAGAGATGACAAAGATCTTTTTAAAGACCCTGAGCTCATTTTACTATGACCGAATGGTCTCCAGTGTGCCCAGCGATTTCACTGAAATGGTCGGCATGGGAGTTAGTCTTGAGGAAGTAGTCTGAGAAGGACATTTGGTTAAAGACACCGGATCATCAAGCAGTACCAAAAGATACGGTAGTGCTCTCCCTAAACAAAAGGAGCAGGATATTGGGAATATCTCTCTCGAAAAGCAAAGGCGACGGTACCAACCAGTAGCAGCTGTAACTCCTGCTATTAACCCTGCGCCTGTCCCTACGTATCAACCTCAGGTTGCTCAGAGCCAACCGAATCAACAACAATTTCAGCAAAGGACACAATAGCCTCTTCAGCAGGCTCGTCCTCAATACAACAACAACCATACAACGCGACCACCAGGGTTTGACCCTATACCTATGTTGTACGCATAACTGTTTCCATTACTACTGGTCAAGGGGCATGTCCAAACTAGGGCTCCTCTTGCGATTCCAAAAAATCCGCCTTTTTGGTTCTAAGCAGATCAGACCTGCCCTTACCATTAAGGAGGACCAGGGCATAACATAGAAAACTGTCTCAGTTTCAAATCCGATGTGCAAAAGCTTGTTATGAGCGGGGTATTATCCTTCAAGGATACAAATCCTAATGTTCTCATGAACCCGTTGCCTCAACACGAGAAGGCTGCGATGAATTTGATAGAAGGAGAGTCTAACAACAACTATCAAATTCATGATGTACTCTTATTAAGGGCCAACTTGGTAAAGATGCATCACAGACAGAACGGATACGGTCATGTACCAGCTCACAATTATCACCAGTGTGATACCAGCTCGAAAAACAATCAAGGATGTTCTGTGGTGCAATAAGCTCTACAGGAACAATTGGATCTCGGATGGATCCAAGAGCACCGAGTTCGTGGGGTCAACATGACTTATACGAATTCCAACATCATTCAAAATCACGACATCCGTGCAATGAATATCTACTTGGTGGAGATGCACTCAAGGTAAAGCCAGTATCATAATCTGCCGCGGCACGATTACAATTACTGTCTGACTTGCTCGGAAAAAAAATAGGGATGCTCTTTTGTACAAGAGGCCCTCCAGTGTCAGATGGATCTTGGATGGATCCAGGACTACCATGATAGAAATCCTTATCAAGTCAACATGATTCAAATCTTCGATATTCGTTTGATGAATACCAGCTTGGTGGAGTTACACGCCAAGCAAGTTCAACTCTATTTTCTCACTTCCCATGATTATTTAAGTTGTAAAGTATGCCGTGAGAGCGACCAAGGATGTTCTCTTGTTCAAAGAACTTTACAACACTTGTTAAACCATTGGTGGCTTCCGATCTATCTAGATGAAAACACGCAACAAATAAGTGTGACAAATGGGATCCCTACTAGGTATCAAAGTCAGGATGTCTGATCTATGGAATTAGACCTAGTGAGGTTACACTGCATTCAAAGCAGACGTGGCCGGGTGCCACCACACAACTACGAGCGTTGTAGAGTCTGCTCGGAGAATAATCAAGGATGCTACCTCGTACGAGCAGCCCTTCAAAGTCAGTTGGACTACAAAGAAATTCCACCGTGTCTAGGTTCTAGGTCAATCAACTGGATGCCGGACTACTTTACTGATCAAATCAAGGATGTTGTCGTAATCTCGGACCATAAGAGGAACAATGATGTTTGTGCCATCATCCCTCTACTTGGCGAATCGAAAGTTCCTAACCTAGAACTGATTAAAATTACTTACAATGGACAGAAGAATCAGAGGGCTCCTATAGTTATCTATCTGTCGGGACCGCTACCGTATGAATCAACTAAGGCTATCCCTTATAAATACGGTGCCACAACAATTGAGAATGGAAAGGAAACTCCATTACCCTCCATCGTAGATACTGTAGACATTAGTCGAGTAACACGGAGCGGTCGAATCTTTAACCGAGGAGTTGGAGAACCCAACAAAGAAAAGGAACCTCAGGCAGAAGTTCCCAATATACCAGTCAGTCAATCCAGTGATCCCGACCTTCCAAAGAACAATGATGAGATGCTGAAGCTCATCCAAAAGAGTGAATACAACATTATTGATTAGCTATTACAAAATCCTTCAAAAATCTCAGTGCTGTCTCTTTTACTAAGTTCTGAAGCTTATAGGGAAGCTCTACAGAAAGTCTTAGAGCAAGCCTTTGTGGAACAAGACGTAACAATACGACAATTCGACAGCATCATCTCCAACATCACTTCCTACAATAACTTAGGGTTCAGTGATGAGGAATTGCAAGAAGAAGGAAAAAGTCACAACATGGCGCTCAATATCACAGTTAACTGCCAGGACGATGCCTTAGCCAGCGTACTGGTAGATACCAGATCGACTCTCAATGTTATGCCAAAGTCCACACTAATGCGACTACCATTTAAAGGATCTCCGATGAGAGGCAGTGAAGTCATCGTCATAGCATTTGACAGATCCCGAAAAACGGTTATCGGCGAAATTGACCTTCCCATAACTATCGGTCCTCACACTTTCCAGGTCATGGACATCCGAGCAACATACAACTGTTTGTTGGGAAGACCTTGGATACACCAGGCTGGGGCAGTCACTTCGACACTTCACCAGAAGCTGAAGTTCGTCAAGAATGACCAACTCATCACGGTCTATGGAGAACAAGCCTTGATCGTGAGTAACCTGTCATTGTCCACTTGTGTAGAACCTGAGGAGATCATTGGAACTCAGTTCCAGACACTTTCAGTAAGCAATGAGAATCAATTAGAGAAAGGAACATCGATCTCCTCATACAATGATGCTCTCGAGGTGATCAAAAGTAACAATGCTAAGGGATGGGGACGACTTGTCTTTCCTACTGACAATAAAACAAAGAAGGGTCTTGGTTTTTCGGCAACCCGTACCCAGACAGATACTAGCGATGAAAGTCTTCATCCCATTCAGAACTTCTTCCATAGTGGAGGTTTCCTTCACCTGGTGTCTCAAGAAGTACATACTATCAACGAGGGAGACTCCATCGATACGGATGAAGAATGGAAGTCCTATCTTAATGAGGACGGTTATATGTCTCAGGAAGAAACGCCTACGCCATTTTGCTATCCCACGCAAAGTTCGAGATTTATACCAAGATCAGATGTCAAGATGATATACGGAGATTGTGATCCAGAAGGATGTCGTGCTCCACTAAACTCATTAGAGGAAGACACTCTGATGAAAGACAACTTTGACCACGACTACTACGGTCCGATGGATGGCCTGCCTATCTGGCAGCCATACCTAGGAGACTTGGGGCAAGAGAATTAGCCAAACGATGAATATCAGCTGAGCATCATTGAAAAGAATACCTGTGTCCCCACCATGTCATGGGATCAGTGCTCAGGGCATTCAGAGAATATCCAACACGACGATGAATTCGCAAAGTTTGCATGACTATAATTCATCAACTATGCTTTTCCTGAGGTCAACGTCATCGAAAGGGATGACTCCTCCAGTTCCAAAGAAGTGTGGGACACCTTAGGACAACCGAGTGGTAAATACGACTACATGGTCAAGTACACCGCTCCTGAATGCTCTCGCATCAGGCTCGAAGACATCCAACCAACTGGATAGGGAGATATACCTGAGAGTACAAATACTATGTAAAATACAGCTGAAGAATCTTCCTATGAGAACTCTTCTTGGGAAACAGATTCCAATGATCCTGCTTAGCCAAAAATCAGCGTCATTTTTTAGGACAAATCAAGAAAGAAGGTACCAGACTTTGTGATCCACTGAGTAGTTTTCCGCCAATGGGTTGTTGTTGATGTCCCGAAGATTGTTCATAAGTCAAAGTAACTGTCGTCTTTATCTTAACCTTTCACCCTGCCCAGGTGAAACAGATGTTTTTATAGGGCTCACTTTCTGTAAATATACCTCTTCGTTTCGCCCAAAGCGACAGAGTTTTCTTTTATAGGGCTGTAGTTTCAAGAATTGACAAAATCATAAATAAAATAACGTCGTTCTGTAATTTCCGCATTAATTGATGTTTTGTCTTTTCTCTTTTCTTAGAAAATGGTAATCCTAAACAATTCAAAATAAACAAGCAGTTTTTCAAAAAAATACAATTCACACACTCTTGCATTCTCTTTATCTCTTCTAAAATTAATCATCATGTCATGTAGATTGCTTGTTTTAAACCCCATTGAAACATACGATCCGATGCCTTCTCCCAAATTTGAATTCCCGGTATTTGAGGCTGAAGAAAAAAATGACGAATAAATTCCATAATAGATCTCCGGATTACTCAGACAAGAGGAAAGGTCCATTGAACCTCACAAAGAGCCGTTGAAAACAGTCAACTTGGGTTCAGAAGAAGAGAGAAAAGAAGTCAAGATTGGATCACTACTCAGTCCAACTGTCAAGGAAAGTTTGATAAAGCTGCTTAAAGAGTTTCCCGATTTATTCGCTTAGTCCTATCAGGATATGCTAGGGTTGGATACCAGCATCATGGAACATCATCTACCGTTAAGATCAGAGTGTCCGCCAGTAAAACAAACATTGAGGCGGACTCATCTGGATATGGCCATCAAAATCAAAGAGGAAGTGCAGAAACAGATTGATGTGATTTCCTCGCCACCTCAGAATATCCTCAATGGTTGGCCAACATAGTGCCACTTCTGAAAAAGGACGGAAAAGTCAGAATATCTGTAGACTACAGGGATCTGAACAAGGCCAGTCCAAAGGATGACTTTCCCCTACCGCACATAGACATGCTGGTTGATAGTACCGCAAAGTTCAAAGTTTTCTCCTTCATGGACGGATTCTCGGGCTATAATCAAATCAAAATGGCACCGAAAGATATGGAGAAAACTTCATTCGTCACCCCATCGGGCATATTTTGTTACAATGTAATGCCGTTCGATTTGAAGAACGTTGGGGCAACCTATCAAAGGGCCATGACTACTCTGTTTCATGACATGATACACAAAGAGATAGAAGTGTATGTCGATGATATGATTGCTAAATCTAGGACAGAAGAGGAGCATGTGACCCACCTGTCAAAACTATTCGAGCATCTGAGAAAGTACAAACTCCGCTAGAATCCCAACAAGTGGACATTCGGTGTCCGTTCAGGGAAACTTCTAGGGTTCGTCATTAGCCAAAAAGGAATTGAGTTGATCCTGACAAAGTCAAGGCCATTCAAGAAATGCCTTCTCTGCAGACAGAAAAAAAAGTCAGGGGATTCCTGGGACGTTTTAATTACATTTCCAGATTTATATTCCTCATGACCGCGACATGCACGCCAATCATCAAATTACTCAAAAAGAATAAGGACTGCGTTTGGACAGAAAACTGCCAAACTGCCTTCGACAGTATCAAAGAGTATTTGTTAAACCCACTTATCCTGTCACCTCCAGTGGAGAGAAGACCATTGATCATCTACTTAATAGTCTTGGAAGACTCAATGGGTTGTGTACTTGGCCAACAAGATGAAACCAAAAGGAAAGAGTCTGCCATTTACTATTTGAGCAAGAAATTCACCGACTGTGAGACTCGGTACACTATGCTTGAGAAAACTTGCTGCGCGCTGGCTTGGGCAGCCAAACGTCTTCACCAGTATATGATTCGTCACACTACTTGGTTAATCTCCAAAATGGATCCGATCAAATACATCTTTGAAAAGCCTGTCCTCACAGGAAGGATTGCCCGTAGGCAGATGTTGTTATTAGAATACGACATCGAGTACCATGCTCAGAAAGCCGTCAAAGGATGTATTTTAGCCAATCATTTGGCTCATCAACCAATTGAAGATTAGGAATTAATCGGGTTTGACTTCCCAGACGAAGATGTCATGTATCTAAAAATGAAAGACTGCGATGAACCGCTACCCAGTGAAGGGCCAGAACCAGGTTCACAATGGGGACTAATCTTTGACGGAGCTATAAATCATTACGGAAACGGAATTGGGGCCATCATCATAACGCCTCAGGGTACCCATGTTCCTTTCACTGCCAGACTGGCATTCAAGTGTACAAACAATGAGGCCGAATACGAAGCTTGTATCATGGGTCTCGAAGAAGCAATTGACTTGAGAATTTAGAACTTGGATGTATATGGTGACTCATCCCTGGTTATCAATCAGATCAAAGGAGATTGGAACACATACTAGTCCGGGCTTATCCCTTACAGAGAATATGCGAGAAGGTTGTTACCTTTCTTCAACAGAATTGAGTTTCATCATATCCCTCGTGAAGAGAATCACATGGCTGATGCATTAGCCACTCTCTCTTGCATGCTTAGTGTAGGTCAATGGAATTACATACCTAAGATTGACATAATGCGCCTTGAACGGCCCGCTTACATCTTCACAATTGAAGTAGTAATAGACGACAAACCTTGGTATCATGATATCAAATCATTTTTTCAGAAATAAGAGTATCCGCCTGGGGCCTCCCCAAAAGACAGGAAGACTCTCAGAAGGCTGGCAGGAAATTCTTCCAGAGCGGGGATACACTCTATAAGAGAAATTTTGACATGGTCTTGCTCTGATGTGTAGACAGACTAGAATCAAACATGCTGATAAAAGAAATTCACGAAGGATCCTTTGGCACTCATGCCATCGGACACACAATGGCAAGAAAAATTCTAATAGTAGTGTACTATTAGTTGACAATGGAATCCGACTGCTACAAGTACATGAGAAGGTGTCACAAGTGTCAGATATACTCAGACAAAATCCATGTACCGCCAACGCATCTCAAAGTTCTCTTTTCCCCATGGCCTTTTTTCCATATGGGGAATCGACATGATTGGCATGATCGAACCCAAGGCTTCGAATGGACATCAATTCATCCTAGTAGCCATTGACTACTTCACCAAGTGGGTCGAAGTAGCGTCATACGCCAATGTAACCCGACAAGTGGTGGTCCGCTTTATCAAAAACTATATCATCTGCTGTTATGGTGTTCCAAGCTAGATCATTACCGATAATGGATCCAACTTGAACAATAAAATGATGAAAGAGTTATGCGCTGAGTTCAAGATCGAACACCATAACTCATCTCCCTACCAACCTAAGATGAACGGAGTGGTAGAAGCGGCTAACAAGAACATCAAGAAGATCGTTCAAAAGATGGTTGTAACCTATAAAGACTGGCACGAGAAGCTACCCTTTGCTCTTCACGATTATCGCACGTTCGTCCGCGCTTCAACAGGGGCAACCCCTTTCTCTCTAGTATATGACATGGAAGCAGTGCTCCCCATAGAAGTAGAAATCCCATCAATCCATGTATTGATGGAAGCCAAGTCAACAGAAGCTAAGTGGTGTTAAAGCAAACACGACGAACTAAATTTGATCGAAGAGAAGCGAATAACGACACTATGCCATGGTCAGTTGTATCAACAAAGAATGAAGAAGGCGTTCGACAAAAGGGTTCGACCTCACGTTTTCAAGAAAGGAGACCTTGTGCTAAAAAAGATACAATCATTTCTCACTGATTCCCGAGGCAAATGGACTCCGAATTATGATGGCCCCTATGTGGTCTAGAAAGCTTTCTCAGGTGGCGCCTTGAGACTCGCAACCATGGACGGAGAAGAATTTGCCTACCCCACTAATATTGATGTAATCAAGAAATACTTCGCCTAAATAAAAAAAAAATCTCGGTGGATTGAAAACCCAAAAGGGCGGTCCAGGAAAAATTAGAGACATAATAAAAAAACATCCCGGTGGATTGGAAATCACAAAGTACAATCCAGGCAAAAGTTAGGGATTCATGGCAAGTAACTACATCCAACAAAGGGACAGATCCCCCTAGCAGCAGTCATGCCATCCGTCAGGGAAACTTCAGTCAAGGTCATCTTCAACGGAAGCTCAGGATGTCCAAAATTCAAAGTTTGTAGAAGGATAGTGGTCGTTATGTTTCAACGTATCCCTTTTCCCATAAATTACCATTTTCTAACTTTGTAAATACTCTGTGGAAATACGCACTTGGCTGATTTCCATCCTATCAATAAAATTTGAGCCCTTGTGCTTTGTTTACAATTCTCATTTATTTTAGCTTTACAGAACGACATTTTAACATGATCAACGATTCTTGAAATAAAACAAAAATGAATTTACATGTCAAAATTTTTCTGCTTTTAAAATAAGGATGGAAATTTCTTTTGGATGTTAAACATCGAAAGATCATCGATCGCTTCTCCAAAGGTGGTCGAACCTCAAAGTCCCGAATCAAAGTACTCCTTCTCGAGCCAGTACGCCCGAAAGAAGGATCAACTGTGTCAGAGACCATGTTTTATCTGACACCCCCGGCAGAGTTCTTATCTCCTAACCCTGATTAAAGTTGTTCCCCGCAGGGACTATCTCTCCTAAGTAAGGCAGAATTGATATCTTGAACAAATGGTATTTCCTCGTCCCCAACAGTGGTCGAGTATCCAATCGTGTTCATCCACTAGTCTGTATGTCGTGTCAGTTTTGTCAGCATAAACATACATACATCATGCATTATTGATTTACATTCATATTCATATTGCATCACTATCACTCTAGTCAGTCTTATCCCCTAGGGATAAAATCCCTCCTGTCAATCGAGTTGTCGGTTCTTTCCTCGTCAGGAAGTGAATCACCTAAGCAATTCCTCATCCAGTTTATTTCTGGATTGGAGTCGGTCCTCGACCACTTTGATAACTTAAACCTTTGAAAGGCAAGAAAACTTTCAACAAGCATCACCCTTCACCATTGAAGATGATGTCTTCGCTTTCCCGGATTAAAGAAAATCCCCAGAGAAAGCTTCGTAACTAAAGACTCTCAGCAACACATTGGTTCTTTTATCCAGAAAGTCAATGTTAATGAAGTCAACAGCACCTCAAAATTGGGGTACATTGTATGGCATTTCTCTGAGAAGACCTCGAGAAACGTTTGATGTAATATCCCCAAGCGGAAGTAGTTTCTCAAGAGACTCGTTTTCCCCAGTAGAGTCGACAAATGGCGTCTCTAAACAGAGAAGTTTGTGTACCTCTACAACTCAGACGAATGGGTTTCCCCAGCATGTTTGACATCAAAACATTTTCTGTCAAATGGCACCTCTCCAGGAAAATTCGGCGAGAAGTTTGAGGAAAACCGTTACAAATAGCGTCCATTGTCAAGAAAGTTTATTGACAAAAGAAACTGAGACAAGTTCCTTGGTAGGAAACCAGGATCGTGGGGAAGTTTATTTTAGAGACCGAGACCAGATCCTTGGTAGGAAACCAGGATCGAGGGGAAGTTTACATCAGAAACTGAGACCAGTTCCTTGGTTGGAAACTAGGATCGCGGGGAAGTTTATTTTAGAAACTGAGACCAGTTCCTTTGTAGGAAACCAGGATCGAGGGGAAGTTTACATCAGAAACTGAGACCAGTTCCTTGTTAGGAAACCAGGATCGAGGGGAAGTTTATTTCAAAAGAAAACTGAGACCAGTTCCTCGGCTGAAGACCAGGATCGAGGGGAAGTTTACCTTTTCTAAGCATCATTGCTTAGCAAAAGAAGATGGATGAGCAAGCTGACGTTCATTACCACCATCAAAATTTTGGGTATTCCGATATTTAATCCTCTTGCACCCCGAACGCCCGAATACCTTCGCCATTCACACCTTCGGGTCCAATAAGATTAAATAGGGACATCTTTCATACCCCAAATTTTGACCACTAATATTTCCCATCATTGTGCAAATCATCATCACAATATGGATTTACCTTTATGTCTTATTAATCTCCTCAAGGATTATTGAGCATTCACTACAAACAAAGATTAGAGTTTTAACCCCTCTCAGAGCACTTAGACAAAGGATCAATCAAGAAAGGACACGATCTTCAACTTGTCTAACCTCTCAAACATACATAATGGATCAAGAGGACTCCCACATCAAGAATCAAGCACAAAGTTGTAGCATTCCAACTGGATTAAGCCTTAAGATCACCAGTGTCACCAAATTAGGGTTTTGGTCGACTGAGACCTCCAAGATATTCCAAGGAACCTCATGGACCCCATCATCAAGTCAATTTGACCTCGGGGGAAGCATTCATTAAAAATCAGGAATTAGGGTTTCTTGACGTAATTCACCCCTAAATTGACTTTTGGGACAAAACATGAGCCAAGACCTTAAGACATGATTTGAGGGCCTTAAATGTACCACAATGATTCATTGTAGCAATGGATTGATCCAAGAAGCTTGGTCCACAAGCTTCAATTTCATCTGGACCACAATTAGGGTTTTTAAGAAAAAGTCAACTGTACCTTTGACTTTTGACCAAGACATGCTCCCAAACCTTGGGACATAAGTCAATACACCCTTAACACCTATGAAATCAATCCATCAAGTTCGATTTAGGTCAAGGACTTGATTTCATATAGGATCGCATCGTTTGGAATTTATTTGATAAAAAGTCAATCGTGCCCAAAAGTCAAAGTTTAACTTTTTGATTCGTTGATCAATTATGGTTCCTTAACCCTAAAATCATGTTAATATATGATTAGGATCATCATTCATCAAGAAAAACCAATAAAAGTAGGATAACTTGTAAAAGCGATAACCATGAAAAACTTAGAAATTTTCTAAGTTATGGAACAAAGTGGCTAGGGTACCAACTTCCAAGGATCATAACTTGTGATCCAAGCAACCATTTTGGCTAAACCAAAGATGGATTTGTAGCTCTCATGGAATACTTTAAAAGTGTCAACTACACCTCATTCCAATTCATCATGGATTTTGAGTTATAGTTGGATCAAAATGGCTGAGAACATGAAATGTCACTTTTTCCAACACTTAGTGAAATTTTCACTAAGTCAGAATCTGTTTCACTTTTTCTAAAATGTAAGGGCATTTTTTACTTGGAACCAAAAAGTGTCAAAACAAACTATGATAACACATGTGTGGTATCATATGAGAGCTTTCGAAAATGGCCAAGAACTCCATCAAATGCAATCTGAGCTAAGAATTATGACAATGGCAATATGCCCTGCTGCAACTGTCATAACAAGACAGATTTGTACATTTTGCTCAATTTGAGCAATTTGTACAAATGACAAACAAGTTTATCCATCTGAACACCTCAGGTGGAGACCAAGGAGGAACAAACACTGATCAATAAGCCTCCCAAGTCTTTGGAACTAAAAGTAGCATGCCAAACCTAAAAATGCCTAAAAAGGGGACAAGACTCCAATATTGATTTGGAGCATTCAATGGATGAACCAAGGTGGCATGAACTTAGCCTTTTCCAACTGAATGAGTCAAGGATGATCTCTCAACTAGGGAACCAAAGGCATGTGCTCTAACCTCTAGTCAATGGCTAGAGGAGACTTGAGATTCCAAAATGCAACCATTGGCCACAGACCTGCTGCAGTTGCCACACACTATTCCTTGCAAAACAAACTTGCTCTACTATAAATAGAGCTCATTTGTGATCAGTTTAAGTACACCAAAGGCCTACAACACTTGCCTTTCCCAAAATCATCTTCTCACTCTCAAAAATACCTTTCTTAGCAAGTCACAATCGAATTTTTCAGTAGAGAGAAATTCCACTCAAACCAATTGCTCTAACAACTCATAAACTTCATATGTGAGCTGATCAAACACTAAACACACAACTGTAACACTGATTTCTCTGAATCACCATCCAGTTGCTCATGTTTTCAACCAAGTTGCAGTTGAGATGCCATGAAGTGATCCAGCCATTTCCAATCAAGTCCAAGTATTCAAACACACTCCATATGGTGTAGGGAAGTTGTTTAGATCATCACAACTCATCTGTAACACCTCCAACTCAAAAATCACATTGCTCTTGCTGCCACGACCTTCAAGTAAGCCTAAACTTGGTCATCTCTTAATCTATGCATATTTCCTCGCACAATACTTTTGCCAAATGGTCATAATCATGCATAGAATGTTTCCCCTCAATTAATTGCTTTGTTTGAATCTTGTATCAAAATTCTCAGCCTTCATGCAAATTTTAGGGTTCTTGAGGTTTTGTCTTGATTTCTTATTCCATGCTTAAATTAAATGAAATTAAAGACCATAGACATGATCGTGAGGTGAAAACGAGCAGATTGATATATGGATTGTATGATTTCATTAAGTATTCAGTAAGATTGATGAGAAATGCAAATCTGAGAAAACAGAGGGCGGTTCTTGGCGCCATAATTCAAATTTAGAATTTTTTTGATTTTATTTAATTGATTTAAAAATTAATTTCTCTATGAGTTTTAATGATTTTGAGTTGATTTTTTTTTAATAATTTGCAAAAATTTTAAAATATTTTAGTTTACCAAAAATTCCCAAAAATATTATTTATTTCATATACTTGATATTTTTGCAAAGAATTGATATTTTATTTGTTTTTCAACATTTAAAATATTTTTTCCTCCTTGATTTCCCAAATTTAATTGGTTTCCAATTACTTTGTGGATTTAAACATGATTTTCGAAACATTGATCCAAGATCACCACTCATTTTTCATATGTTTTCAATATTTTTTAATTAATTTTTTAACAAAATTAATTCCTTTTTAAACAAAATTAGGGTTTTGGTTAATTCCACCCTCACAAATCATTTTCAAACACTCATGGGCCTCTATTAGAGTGTAAGACCCATCCCCTTTGTATATACACCACTTTTTGGGCCTCAATCATTGTATAAGTCCCATTGTATTTTTAAAACAAACGACGCGATCATCGCCTTTTTGACTAAACCAACTTGGCCTACCCTCGACTTGTAAATCCCATTTCTTTCCTTTAAAACACTTTTGGGCCTCTTGAGAGAATGTAAGACCCATCCCGTTGTACATAAAACCTTTTTGAGCCTCAGTCACTTGTATAAGTCCCTGTACCAATTCAAAACAACGGTGCGGTCATCGTTAAAATTTGGGCCTCTCCTTGAGCTGTAAGCCCCAAGAGTCTTTTCAAAGCACTTTCTCCTTTGATTTTGAATTCATGTTGTTATACAAACTTTCTTTAATTTCTTTGTTGAACAACTAAAAACACAGCATGGAAGCTCTACAACGGGTAACTGTTTATCCGCTTTCCTTTACCGCTTATATATATATATATATATATATATATATATATATATATATATATATATATATATATATATATATATATATAACCGTATTGTGGGGTTGTTTCACTGTAAGTCTTCTTTCACATCCTTTTATATACTTGTCACATATCCACTGTGTAATACTAGTATAGTTTTTTAGAGTTTTCCTCTACAACTACGTCTAGAACTAGGTAAAGCCCGTTGGTCGCTCCAGAATACAAACAAAACTAGATCCCCCATAGGATTCCAGATATAGTCTTTCCTCCTCTTGGGGTTAAACAATATGGAACGAAGAGAAAGACAATATTCTCAGTGAACCTTTTCTTAGACAATCACCCTTAGAAATTGTCAAAGAAACTCTAACTCCCCAAAGATGATATTTTCTCCGTGAATGGCATCTCTTGAGTTTCTTCCAAATCCTCAAACTTTCCTGGAATGATATTTTCTCGGTGAATTGAATTTCTTGAATGTCTCTTGGTTTGGGGATCCACATGCTTCCTAAAAGCATCCCCGCCTCCTCTTGGGCGTTGTACAAGGACCCTTCGGCTTCTTAGAAGTTATCATGCTTTCTCTAGGGCTTAATACAAGGACCCTGATGACCTCTTAAAGGTATAAGACAGAACTTAGTCATCCTTTGATAGAGCAGTCTTTCCAGTGTCAAAACTCTGGCCGTTTTAGGGTTGATTCTCATCCACTAATGCACGTGCCTCCTCTTGGGCATCGTACAAAAGATAAAACTCACTTATACTAATAGACTTGGACAGTCTAAGCCCCTTGAGTCTGAAAGACATTCTCAAGTTCCTTCTAAACATAGGAAGAAACCCCGATCATTCTGGATCAATCTCTAGCAAAAACCCAGTCTCTCTCATGAGAGTTCTATACTTGGACCTGCCTTGGGATCTCAATAACCCTCAGCGGTAAGATAGCCTCCTCATGGGCTTTGTACAATGATTCTCCCCAGCGGAGCTAACCTTTTCAGACTCTCTTGTTGAGTCACTCACTTTTCAAGGCTCTCTTGTTGAGTCAATCTCCTTTTAGCCTCAATCTCGGGCTTGGTACGAGACAACAAATCACTTTCTTGTTGAGTATAAAGGACTCTCTTGTTGAGTCAATCACCTTTTCAGTACTCTCTCGTTGAGTCAAACCCTTTTTAGCCTCCGTCTTGGGCTTTGTACAAGACAGATAAAAGCACTCTCTTGTTGAGTATAAAGGACTCTCTTGTTGAGTCAATCAAACCCTTTGAGTCTCTGTCTTGGGCTTTGTACAAGACACATAAAAACACTCCCTTGTTTAGTGAACCCTTTTAGCCTTAATCTTGGGCTTTGTACAAGACAGAAAGAACATTTCCCCCAGAAAAGTCAAACTTCTAGCCTCCTCTTAGGCTTTGTATAAAAAAAATCCCCGGTTAAGGCAATCAACCTTTTAGCATCAAATTGGCACCTTGCTCACAACATACAAACGTCAACAATTCCTCTTTAGAGATGACAAACTCCCTTTCAGTCAAAACCCTTTAGCTTCACATCTTAGGCTTTGAACAAGACACAAATCCCCTTTAGCTTCAATCTTGGGCTTTGGACAAGCACCACAACATCGCTCTGATTTCCCTGTTTCATTTAAACGGGAATACTAATAAAAAACCTTAGGTCACGTACCTTCATACATCAATCAAACTAAGGTCCAGTACCTTACCAAAAACATCGGGAAGAACCCGAACATCAACAAAAACTCACTCTCCCTGTCATACTTTCCCAATAAACTTTCCCAACCCATTAGCCGATAAACACTATCAATTATAAAGTGGTACTTAAAGCTAACATCCTGTGGATAACCACATATAGGATGGGTAATTGACAACTACCCATTGTATAACCTGACCCCGGACCCCCCAATATCTTTAAAGCATTTGTTCAGTTAAACATTCGCGTGAAAGGTTAGTTTTAGATAGCTTCCCTTTCCCTTTCAGCTTCATGGGATAAATAAGAAATCAGAAAGTAGCACCCTTCCTCCTCAAGGAGGAAAACCCAACTTCAGCGATAAGGTGGTCGCGTCACCGACAAAAATCGCTCGCTACAGTAAGTTTTAAACAGCTTTCTTTTACATACTTGCACATATATATATTTGCTTGTGCTGGAAGCTTGCTCACCTGTAAGTCCTCCTACCCTTTTTTACATATAGTATATATTTCATCTGCATATATACTTGTATATATCTGCTTAGAGTTTTCCCTGGCAATTAGGTCTAGAACTAGATAAAGCCAAAGGTCACTATTTCAACATAGTCAAAACTAGTTCCCCATAGGAATTTCAAGATACAGTCTTGCTTCCTCTTGGGCTTATACAATATGGAACAAATAGAAAGAGATTATTCCCGATGAAACTTTTCTTAGACTGTCACTCTTAGAAAATTGTCAAAGAAATTCATTTCCCCATAGAGGATTAATTCTTGGTGAAACCTCTCTTGAATTTCTTCAAACCCTAGAGCTGTTCACTAAAGAAAAGATTATTCTCGGTGAAACTTTTCTTAAGTTTTGACCCACAGGCTTCCTAAAAGCATCCCGCCTCCTCTTGGCCTTTGTACAAGAACCCTCCAGCTTCTTAGAAGTTCTCATGCCTTATCCTGGCCTTAATACAAGGACCCTGAAGACCTCTTAAAGGTATAGGACATAACTTAGTCATCCTTTGTTAAAGTAGTTTTTCCAAAGAGTCAAAACCTTAGACCAATTAAGGGTTGATTTTCATCCCTTAAAAAACCCGCCTCATCTTGGGCATCATACAAAGACAAACTCTTCTATACCAGTAAACTTTGATTGTGTAATCTCCTCTTGGATCTCAAAGACATTCTCAAGTTCCCTACAAACATAGGAAAAAACCCTGGTCATTTAATTAATCTCCAGTAGAGTTAAAACCCACACAGGATCTAAAACTCAATCTTTATCCTAAAATTCCCCCATCTAGGGTCATCTTATCATCAATGCCATACTAGCCTATCAGAACCTCAAGGCATCTGATACCTCAACTCTTCTGTAAACCCTCAGCAAGAGTTAATTCCCCAACTTGGACATGCCTCTGGATCTCAATACTCCTCAGTAGAAGACAACCTCCTCTTAGGCTCTGTATAATGATTTTCCTCAGCAGAGTTAGCCTCAAAAGCACTCTTTTGATTGAGTCATATTCTTCCTTAAAGCACTCTCTTGTTGAGTCAACCCTTTTCAGCCTCAATCTTGTGCTTTGTACAAGACACCATATAAGCACTCTCTTGTTGAGTCATTCCCCTTCGGCCTCAATCTTAGGCTTTGTACAAGACACCGTATAAGCACTCTCTTGTTGAGTCAGTCACCTTAAAACACTTTCTTGTTGAGTTAATCACCTCCTAGCCTCCTCTTAGGCTTTGTATAATGATCCTTCTTTTCCTCAGCAAAAGTCAGCCTCAATTTTGGGCTTTGTATAAGACACCAATATAAGCACTCTCTTGTTGAGTCAATCATTCTTTCAGCCTCAATCTTGGGCTTTGTACAAGACACCATATAAATCTCCCTTAAACAGAGTCAAACCCTATTTTCAGCCTCAATCTTGGGCTTCGTACAAGACAAATCATACTCTCCAGCTGTGTCAGTCAATTTTTTCATCCTCAAACTTGGGCTTTGTACAAGACATATAAAACCTCTCACCAGTAGAGTTAGTTTCCCCTTTTAGCCTCAATTTTGGGCTTTGTACAAGACACATACAAATATTTCCCAGTGGAATCAAAAACCCCTTTTAGCCTCAATCTTGGGATTTGTACAAGACATACAAAATATTTCCCCAAAAAAGTCAACTTTTAGCCTCCTCTTAGGCTTTGTATAATGATATATCCGAAAGAGTCAATCCTTCTTTTAGCATCAATCTTGGGCTTTGTACAAGACACACAAAAACACTCTCTTGTTGAGTCAGTCTGTTCCAGCCTCCTCTTAGGCTTTGTACAAGGACTTCCCCCAATGGAGACAATCAATCTCTTAGCTTCAAACTTGGGCTTTGATTAAGGCACATACAAAACAAATCAAACATCCCCTCAGAGGAAATTAAAACCTCTTTGTAGGAGGATATTTCTCTGTATATCACACATCAAAACAGATAAAAACAAACAAACCCTAATCCCAGATAACTGCTATAAGTGGCACACTTGTTGATTCAAACATCCAAGCTGTAGTTTATCTCTTATCCTGGTAAACTCCCTCTTTCACCTAATTGATGTATGTGGCAAGCCTCTGGATTATTTACATCCACGCCACCGTCCCTCTCTTAGCATGAAAGATTCCTAAGGAAAAATGGCATTGCTCAACATTGAGTTAAAGTTTCCTCCTTTAGGATAAATCCCTCATAAAGGAATTATAGCATTGCTGGATTCACATATCCCAGTTAAAGTAATCACCCTTTATAATCAGTCACCCAACAGTCGTGATAAACAGACGAGATATCTCCCTTTAGAGATGACAAATTCTCTCTCAATAACCTTTTAGCTTCAATCTTGGGCTTTGAACAAGACAAAAAACCTTTAGCTTCAATCTTGGCTTTGAACAAGACACCAAACATCTTTTCCTCCCATAGAATAGGAGGAACTACGATTGCTATGATTTCCCTGTTTTCTTTAAACGGGAATATGTAGGCATAAGATTGCAAAATCCTAGCGAGCATACCAATCAAAAACTCTAGGTCCAGTACCTTCCCTCATCAAAAACATCGGAACAAACCCGACATCACAAAAACCCTCTCTCTCAAACACTCCCAAAGGAGAAACTTTCCCAACCCACGACAAACAAACACCAGTAAGTAGAAAGCAGTAATGAAAATTTCTAACAACCTGTGGATAACCACATATAGGATGGGTAATTGACAACTCCCCATTGTATAACCTGACCCTGAACTCCCCAAATCTCTTAAGCATTTGTTCAGTTAAACATTTGCGTGCAAGGTTAGTTTTAGATAGCTTCCCTTTCCTTTCCAGCTTCATAGGATAAATATGAAATCATAAAGTAGGACCCAACTCCTACCATTGCGGTGAGGAGAAACCCATGTCGATAAGGTGGTCGCATCACCGACAAAAATTGCACGCTATATCAGGGTACCCACATTCCTTTCACTTCCAGACTAACATTCAAGTGTACGAACAACGAGGCCAAATACAAAGCTTGTATCATGGGTCTCAAAGAACTAATCGACTTAAGGATTAAGAACTTGGATGTGTATGGAGACTCAGCCCTGGTTATTAGTCAGATCAAAGGAGATTGGAACACATACCAATCAGGACTGATTCCTTACAAAGATTACGCGAGAAGGTTGTTACCTTTTTTCTACAGAATTGAGTTTCATCACATCCCTCATGAAGAAAATCACATGGCTGAGGCACTAGCCACTCTCTCTTCCATGATCATTTTAGGTCAATGGAATAACGTACCAAAAATTGACATAATACGCCTTGGAAGGCCCGCTTACATCTTCATGATTGAAGCAGTCATAGATGACAAACCTTGGTATCACAATATCAAATGCTTCCTTCAGAAACAAGAGTACCCACTTGGGGCATCAAGAAAAGACATGAAGACTCTCAGAAGACTGGCTGCAAGCTTCTTCCTAAGCGGCGATACACTCTATAAGAGAAACTTTGACATGGTCTTGCTCCGATGCGTAGACAGACCAGAAGCAAACATGATGATAAAAGAAATTCACGAAGGAACATTTGGCACTCATGCCAACGGACACACAATGGAAAGAAAATTTTTGAGAGCAGGATATTATTGGTTGACAATGGAATACAATTGCTACAAGTACATGAGGAGATGTCACAAGTGTCAGATATACTCAGAAAAAATCCATGTACCACCAACTCATCTCAAAGTTTTTTCTTCCCCGTGACCTTTTTCTATATGGGGAATCGACATGAATGATTAAACCTAAGGCTTCAAACGGACATCGGTTCATCCTGGTAGCCATTGACTACTTCACCAAGTGGGTCGAATCAGCGTTATACACCAATGTAACCCGACAAGTCGTAGTCCGCTTTATCAAAAACAATCTCATCTGCCGTTATGATGTTCCAAGCTAGATCATTACTGATAATGGATCTAACTTGAACGATAAGATGATAAAAGAGTTATGTGTTAAGTTCAAGATCGAACACCATAACTCATCTCCCTACCGGCCTAAGATGAACGGGGCGGTAGAAGCGGCTAACAAGTACATCAAGAAGATTGTTCAAAAGATGGTTGTAACCTACAAAGACTGGAACGAAATACTACCCTTTGTTCTTCACAGTTATCGCACATCTGTCCGCACTTCAACAGGGGCAACCCCTTTTTCTCTAGTATATGGCATGGAAGCAGTGCTCCCCATAGAAGTAGAGATCCCATCAATCCGGGTATTGTTGGAAGCTAAGCTTACATAAGCAGAATGGTGTTAAAGTCGACACGACGAACTGAATCTGATCGAAGAAAAGCGAATAACGGCTATATGCCATGGTCAGTTGTATCAACAAAGAATGAAGAAGGCTTTTGACAAATAGGTCCGACCCCGTGTCTTCAGGAAAGAAGACCTCGTGCTAAAAAAGATACAATTATTTCTCACTGATTCCCGGGGCAAATGGACTCCGAATTACAACGAACCCTACGTGGTCAAGAAAGCCTTCTCAGGCGGTGTCTTGAGACTCGCAGCCATAGATGGAGAGGAATTTGCCTACCCCACGAATGTTGATGTAGTCAAGAAATACTTCGCCTAAATAAAAAAAAGTCTCGGTGGATTGAAAACCTGAAAGGGCGGTCCAGGAAAAAATTAGAGACATAAGCAAAAAAAATCATCCCGATGGATTGGAAATCTCAAAGTACAATCCAGGAAAAAGTTAGGGATTAATGGCAAGTAACTACATCTAATCAGTTAACTCCTCAGCAGTCATGCCATCCATCAAGAAAACTTCAGTCAAGGCCATCTTCAACAGAAGCTCAGGATGTCCAGAATTCAAAGTTGGTAGAAGAATAATGGTCGTTATGTTGTAATGTAGCCCCTTTTCCCTTAAATTACCATTTTTTGAACTTTATAAATACTCTATGGTATCACACACTTGGCTAATTTCGATCCTATAAATAAAATTTGAGCCCTAGTGATTTTGTTTGCAATTCTCATATGTTTTAGCTTTACAGAAGGACATTTTTAACATGATCAACGATTCTTGAAAGAAAACAAAAATGAGTTTACTTATCAAATTTCTTCTGCTTTTAAAATAAAGATGGCAATTCCTTTTGACTTTGAACATCGAAAAGAACATCGATCGCTTCTCTGAATGTGATTGAACCTCAAAGTGCAAAATCAAAGTACTCCTTTTAAACCAGTGCACCTAAATGAAGGACCAGCTATTTCAGATGCAATGTCTCATCTGTTATTCCCGGCAGAGTTCATACCTCTTAAGACCGATTGAAGAGTACTGTCACCCCCACAGGGTCTACCTCTCCTAAGCAAGGCAGAATTGCTATCTTGGACCAATGGTACTTTTCATACCCCGCCGTGGCCGAGTATCTAGTCATGTTCATTCACAAGTCTAAATGTCGCGTCAGTTTTGTCAGCATAAACATACATACATCATGCATATTTGATTCACATTCATAATCATATTGCATTATTATCACTCTGGCCATCCTCATTTCCCCAGGTGATAAAATACCATTGTCAATCAAGTTGTCAGTTGTCCTCTCCGTGTCAGATAAGACAAAATCCCGACGGTCCTCGATCATCTGAATAATATATCCCCAGTTTATTTCTGGATTAGAGATGGTCCTCGACCACTTTGATCACTTAAACCTCTGAAAGAAAAGAAGTCATTCGACAAACGTCACTCTTGAAGATGATATCTTCGCTTTCCCGGATTAAGGAAAATCCCCAGAGAAAGCCTCTCAACCAAAGACTCTTGGCGATACATCGGTTTTTCCCCCAAGAAAGTCAATGTTAATAAAGTCATCAACACCTCAAAATTGGATTACATCACATGGCATTTCTCCGAAAAAGATCTCGAAGAAAAGTATGATGTAATATCCCCAAGCGAAAAAGCAGTCTATCAAGAGACTCATTTTCCCCAGTAGAGTCAACAAATTGCATCTCCAATAGAGAAGTTTGCACACCTCTACAACTCAGACAAATGGGTACCCCCGCAAGCCTGACCTTTAAACTTTTTCAATCAAATGGTATCTCCCTAGTAAACTCGGGGAGAAGTTTCATAAAAACCGCTACACATACGTCCCTTGCCAAAAAAGGAACTTGACAAGAAGAAACTAAGACCAGTTCCTTGGCTGAATACCAAGATCGAGGGGAATTTAATTTCATAAACTTAGACCAGTTCCGTGGTTGAAAACCATGATCGAGGAGAAGTTTAGTTCAAGAAGAAACTGAGACCAGTTCCTTGGCTGAAGACCAGGATCGAGGGGAAGTTTATTTAAGAAAATGAGACAGTTTTATGGTTAAAGACCAGGATCGAGGGTAAGTTATACCATTTTCTAAGTAGCATTGCTTAGTAAAAGAAGATTGATGAGCAAACTACCATTCATAACCACCGTCGAAATTTCGGGTATTCCGATATTTAATCCTCTTACACCCTGAATGTTTGAATATCTTCGCCATTCACACCTTCGGGTCCAAGAAGATTAAATAGGGGCATCTTTCATACCCCAAATGTTGACCACCAACATTTCCCATCACTGTGTAAATCCTTCATGCCTCATTAATCTCCTCAAAGATGGGTGAACATTCACTACAATCAAGACTTAGGGTTTCAAGCCCTCTCAGAGCACTTAGACAAAGGATCAATCTAGAGATGACATGATCTTCAACTTGTATATCCTCTCAAACACCTATAAAGGATCAAGAGGACTCCCATATCAAGAATCAGGCACAAAGGTGCAACATTCCATGTGGATCAAGCCTCACGATCGCCAGTGTCACCAAATTAGCGTTTTGGTCAACCAAGGCCTCCAAATGGAAATTTTCCTCTAGGAATGAGCCAATGCTTAAAAACATAACCCAATATGCTCCAAGGGACCTCATGGACCCAATCATCAAGTCAATTTAGCCTTAGGGGATGCATTCATAAAAAATCAGGAATTAGGGTTTCTTGACCTAACTCAACCCTAAGTAGACTTTTGAGGCAAGATATGAACCAAGACCTCAAGACATGATTTGAGGGCCTCAAATACACCACATTGATCCATTTTCAACAATGGATTGATCCAAGAAGCTTGATTCACAAGTTTCAATTTCATCTGGACCACAATTAGGGTTTTAAAGGAAAAGTCAACTGTATCTTTGACTTTTGACCAAGGCATGCTCCCAAACCTTGGGACATGATTCAATACACCTTAAAACACCTATGTAATCCATCCATTAGGTTTGAATTAGGCCAATAACTTGATTGCACAAAGGATCGCACAGTTTGGATTTCATCTGACAAAAAGTCAACTGTGCACAAAATCAAGTTTGACTTTTTGGAATTTTTCACAAATATGGTTCCCCTAAGTCAAAAATAATGTTAATGTATGGTATTAATCATCATTCATTAAGATAAATCAAGAAAAGTGAGGTTTCTTGCAAAAGGGGCAACCTTGAGAAACCAAAATTTTTCTAAGTAATGGAACAAAAGTGATTTTGTACCAACTTTGCAAGGTCATAACTCCTAAACCACAAGGCCTTTTTCTCCCATTCAGAGCTAAAATGAAAGTCCATCTGACATACTTTAAAAGTGTTAACTACAAGAGATTCCAAATGCTCATAGATTTTGAGTTATGGATTGATCAAAATCACAAAAACATGAAAATGACCACTTTTCCAACACTCCGTGAAATTTTCAATAAATCAGAATCTGCCTTACTTTTTCCAAAATGTAGGGACATTTTTCACCTTGATCCAAGTAGAACCAGGTCCATTGGTGAACATCAAAGTTGAAGTATGCCATGAGGGCTTTCCAACAAGTACCAGATCATCTCCAAATTCAATTTGAGTAAGGAGATAAAACCCTTGGAACATGGCATCATGGACTGATTTTTACAAGGCAGATTTGTGCATTTTGCTTGAGTTAGCTAATTCGAACAACGCCAAGCCTTGTCATCCATTTGGACACATCAGAGGATAACATCCAAGAGAAAAGATCTGATCCACAAGCCTCCCAAGTCCAAGGAACTACATGTAGCCATAAGTGCCCTAAAAAGGCTAAAAAGGTGCCAAGACTCCAACTTTGTCTCCAAGCCTTCAATGGATGCATCAAGGTGGCATACACTGAGACATTACTAACTGAATGAGTCAAGATTCAGCTCTGAATCAAAGGACCATAGGCATGTGCCCTAACCTCAAGTCAATGGCTATAGGAGACTAAAGATTCCTTTTGCTACAATTGGCCAAGGGAATGTCCAAGTTGTCATTCACTATTGATGCCAAAACAAACTTGATGCACTATAAATAGACCTCAATTCTGATCAGTTTGAGTACACCAAAGCACTATAACACTTGCTTTCCTCAAAATCTCTCTCATTAGGCCAAAATGCATTCTTTTACAAGTCATCTCTGAGTTTTTGAGTTAAAGAGCAATTCAACCACAACTCATGATCCAAACACATCGATTGTATCATATATAAGCTGTTCAAACACTCACCCTTGATTTGAAACACCAAAATCAGAAAGTCAACCTCCAAAACCTCAAATTTAGACTTTTTTGCATTTTTCAAGCCATGTCTTGATTCAGTCACTTCCAAAACCAAACCAGGCCTCAAACACACTCCAAATATCATCCTCAAAATGTCCCAATTAGTTTCCCTCATTTGGAACACAATTTGAGGGAGTTACTATTTTGGTCACTTTTTCCACTTTTGCAAGAAAGAGCCTATACTTGTTCTTGAGGATTCCAGTTGGTTTTGATCATCCTAAAAGCTTCTAAGAGATCAATCAAGAGTGTCTAAAGCATTTGATTATTTCTGGCACAAGGAACTTGACAGTTAGCCCAAGGAGCTTCAAGAGCTAAGTGCATCACAACTTAAACTCTTTAAATCATGCATTGCTTTGAGGTCCATTGATCATGGACCTCTAATACATATCATATGTGTTGTGTTTGAACCAATTTGCCCTGTTGTTGCTGCCTGTATGATGAGATAGCATAGAACATGTAAATCTAGGCCTATTTTGAAATCACTATCGGATTTTAAAATAGGGACATTTTCAAAAAATTCCAAAAGCAACATTGGATTCCTCATGAAATTCTAGGCAGGATACACCTAAATTTTATCCCAATCCATGGAGAAATGAGGAAGTTAGAGCCTTCACGCAAGAGGCCAAAAATCAAGCCTTGCCTTGGGCAAGGGCCAGGCCTAAAAACTTGGCACCCTTATGTATTAATGGGGTGGTTTTGATACACGGATGTATCACCACCCCAGTGGTAGCGCACATGTGTGTTTGTTTGGCAGGTCGTGGTTTCAACACCCACCCAGACCATTTTTGCCATTTTCTCTCGTTTTGCTATTTTTCATATATTTTATGGTTTTTATTAATTAATTCCAAAATTAATTTCTCTTTCAATTTTAATTATTTTTTATTGGTTCTTTTTTGAAAACTCCCAAAAATGTTAAAATATTTTATTCCACAAAATTTCACAAAATATTATTTATTTCATATATTTAGTATTTTTGTCAAGAATTATGTTTTATTTGTTTAAAAATATTTCTTTCTCTTGATTTTTCAACTTCAAATGGTTTTCAAATCATTTTATAAATGAAACATGATTTTTCAAACATTAATCCAAGATCTCAACTTGTTTTTTACACATGTTTGTTAATTTTGATAATTTTAATTGAATTTTATTCAATTAAAATACATTTTAAAATCAAATTAGGATTTTGATTATTTTCACCCTCACAAATCTTTTTCAAAATACCCTTTGGGCCTTTTAATAGAGTGTAAGACTCATCTCTTTGTACAATAACCTTTTTGGGCCTCAGTCATTGTATATGTCCCGATACAATCTTTAAAATAACGGTGCGGTCGTTGTTTTTTCATCTGGGTCTCCCCTTGTGTTGTAAGTCCCATCTTTCATTTTTAAAATACACTTTGGGCCACTAATAGAGTGTAAGAACCAACCCTCTTTTGTACATAAATAATTTTGGGCTTCAGTCATTGTATAAGCCCCAGTACATTTTTCAAAAATGACGGTGCAATCACTGTCTTTCCATGGGCCTCTCCTTAAGTATATGCCCCAATCTTCTTTTCAAAAAAAAAACTTTCCTTTTTGATTTAGGTTCAAATTCATAGTTTTAATCAAAACTTTCTTTAATATCTTGAACAACTAACCATACAACTGTTACAATAGAAGCTTGCTCACCTGTAAGTTTTATCAGCTTTCTTTTACTACTTGCTTATATATATATATATATATATATATATATATATATATATATATATATATATTGTTTGTGTCGGAAGCTTGCTCACCTGTAAGTCCTCCTACCCTCTTTTTACATACAGTATATATTTCATCTGTATATATGCCTCTATATTATCTTCTTAGAGTTTTCTCCGACAATTAGGTCTAGGATTAGATAAAGCCAGTGGTCACTCTTTTAAACAGTCCAAACAAGTTCCCCATAGGAATTCTAGATACAGTCTTACCTCCTCTTGAGCTTATACAATATGGAACAAAGAGAAAGGCATTATTCCCGGTGAAACTTTTCTCAGACTGCCACTATTAGAAAATTGTCAAAGAAATTCATTTCCACTAGAGAGGATTAATTCCCGGGGAAACCTCTCTTAAATTTCTTCAAACCCTAAAACTGTTCACTAAATAAAAGATTATTCCCGGTGAAACTTTTCTTGAACTCTTCTTAAGTTTGGACCCACAGGCTTCCTAAAATCATCCCCGCATCCTCTTGGGCTTTGACCAAGGACCCTCCGGCTTCTTAGAAGTTCTTATGCCTTCTCTTGGGCTTAATACAAGGACCCTGAAGACCTCGTAAAGGTATAGCATAGAAATTAGTCATCCTTTGTTAGAGCAGTCTTTCTGAAGAGTCAAAACCTCAGACCAATTTAAGGGTTGATTCTCATCCCTTAAAGCATCAGCCTCCTCTTGGGTATCATACAAAGATATACTCTTCCATACCAGTAGACTTGGATAGTCTAATCTCCTCTTAGATCTCAATGACATTCTCAAGTTCCCTACAAATACAGGAGAAACCCTGATCATTTAATCAATCTTCAATAGAGTAAAAACCCTCACAGGATCTAAAACTCAATCTTTATCCTAAATTCCCCTAGCTAAGGTCATCTTATCATCAATACCATACTAGCCTATCAGAACCTCAAGGCATCTGATACCTCTACTCTTCTGTAAACCCTCAGCAAGAGTTGATTCCCCGACGAAGACCTGCCTCTGGATCTCAATAATCCTGAGCAAGAGACATCCTCCTCTTAGGCTTTATATAATGATTTTCCTCAGCAGAGTTAGCCACAAAAGCACTCTCTTGTTGAGGCAATCACCTTTTTAGCATTCTCTTGTTGAGTAAATCACCTTTTTAGCACTCTCTTATTGAGTCAATCACCTTGTTAGCACTCTCTTGTTGAGTTAATCACCTTTAAAGCACTCTCTTGTTGAGTCAACCCTTTTCAGCCTCCATCTTGGGCTTTGTACAAGACACTCACATAAACACTCTCTTGTTGAGTCAACCTTTTCAGCCTTAATCTTGGGCTTTGTACAAGACACCCATAAATATTTTCAGCTAAGTCAGTCAATATCCTTCAGCCTTAATCTTGGGCTTTGTACAAGACATATAAAATTTCCCTAAGCAAAGTCAATCCTCTCTTCAGCCTCAATCTTGGGCTTTGTACAAGATAAATCATACTCTGCAGGAGAGTCAATCTTCTTTTAGCCTCAATCTTGGGCTTTGCACAAGACAGATAAAATCTCTCACCAGTAGAGTTAGTTTCCCCTTTTAGCCTCAATCTTGGGCTTTGTACAAGACACATACAAATATTCCGCAGTGGAATAAAAAAAAATCATTTTTAGCCGCAATCTTGGGCTTTGTACAAGACAGACAAAATATTTCCCCAAAAAATTCAACTTTCAGCCTCCTCTTAGGCTTTGTATAATGATATCCCCCAAAGAGTCAGTCTCTTTTTTTGCCTCAATCTTGGGCTTTGTACAAGATAGGTAATAAACTCCCTAGTGGAGTCAATCAATCTCTTAGCTTCAACCTTGGGCTTTGATCAAGGCAAAAAAAAAATCAACATTCCCTCCAGAGGAAATAAAAAACCTCTCTGTAGGAAGACATTTATCTATACATCACAAATCAAAACAGAAAATCAAAATAATCCTTAATCCCAGATAACTGCTATAAGTGGCACACTTGTTGATTCAAATATCCAAGCTGTCGTCCATCTCTTATCCTGGTAAACTTCCTCTTTCATCTAATTGCTGTAAGTGACAAGCTGTAGCGAGCGATTTTGGACGCGGTTCTTAAGCACTGGTCGCTCTCTGCGGTTTGAGCTTAAACTACAGGTCGATTCATTTTTTATCCTATTGTGAGCAAATAAATGAAGGGAAATAGATGTCTCTAATTAACCCTGCTTTGCATACTGAGTTTAAACAGCGGTCTGTTAGGTTACGAATGCTATCAATGTGGGGGGGCCTTTGTACTGGTTATTTGTATTTTCGCCAATACAGATTTCTTTCTTTTTAGGACTTTATAGCGGGGAACAAGGATTAGGATGTTAGGACTGATGTTTTTGATAGATATGTGAGAGTATGGGATTTTGAGTTTTTTGTTGATTGTGCTCGCTAAGATTTTTCTTTCAATCTTATGCCTACATATTCCCGTTTACCGAAATAGGGAAATCAGAGTGTTCGTAGTTCCTCCTATTCTATGGGAGGAAGTGGTTGTTTTGGTGTCTTGTTCAAAGCCTAAGACGTGAAGCAAAAGGTGATTTGTATCTTGTTCAAAGCCCAAGATGTGAAACTGAAAAGTCTATTTGTGTCTTGTTCAAAGCCCATGACGTGAAGCTAAAAAGGTCTCAACTTTAGAGAGAATTTGTCATCTCTAAAGAGGGGGTTTGTCTGTCACAACTGTTGGGTGACTGGTTATAAAGGAGAATTACTTTAACCGGGATATGTGAATCCGGCAATGCCATAATTTCCTTATAGGGGTTTTAACCTGAAGGAGAAGACTTTAACTCAGTGTAGAGCAATGCTATCTTTCCTTAGGAATTTCTCATGCTAAAAGAGGGACAGTGGCATGGATGTAGATGATCCAGAGGCTTGCCACTTACAGCGATTAGATGAAGGGGAAGGAGTTATTGATGTTTGTGTACTGTGAACGAGGCACAACTTTGATGCTAAAAGGTTAATTGGATTAACCAGTGGTTTTCTTATATAAATCCTAAGAGGAGGCTATTATGTGTCTCGTACAAAGCCCGAGAGAAAGGCTAAAAAGGTTTTGACTAGACGATGAAGTCTTTTGGTATCTCGTATAAAGCCCGAGATGGACGCGAAAGGGGTGATTGACTCAACGAGGGAGTCTCTTATGTGTCTCGTACAAAGCCCGAGAGAGAGGCTAAACGTTGTTTGACTCCGCTGGGGAGAATCTTTGTACAAAGCCCAAGAGGAGGCTACGGTGCTGTTTCAGTTGAGTGACAGATCCAATATACTGATTTTTAAAGAGAAAATCAGTTCTTATATGAGTAACACTGTACTCTAGGATTTGATTTGAGGATCCGGGTTATTCCTTTTCTTTAAGGAAGCGGGAAATCCGAAGAGTATTGAGACTGTCCAAGTCTGCGGGTTTCCTTCCTATTTAACGAAGGGGTCACTTGAGAATGTCTTTGAGACTCAAGGAAGTTAGACTGTCCATGTCTAGAGTTTTATCTTTTGTACTACGCTTTGAGAAACAGTAGTAGACTCTACGAAAGGACTGTTCTATTAAGATGACTAAGTTCTGTTCCTATACCTCTAGGAGGTCGTCGGGACAATTTGTACGAAGCCCAAGAGGAGGCTGGAAGCTTTTAAGAAGCCGACGGGTCCTTGTACTAAGCCCAAGAGGAGGCTATCACTCCCGGAGGAAGAGATCATTATACGAAGCCTAAGAGGAGGCTGTGAATACTTCTAAGAAGCCTTGGGGTCCTTGTACTAAGCCCAAGAGGAGGCGTGGTTGCTTTTAGGAAGCCTGTGGGTCCTTGTACGATGCCCAAGAGGAGGCCGATGCTTTTAAGAAGCCCGTGGGTCCCCAAACCCCGAGAAATTCAAGGCAAGCTATTCACGAGGAATAGATCAAGTCAGGAAAGTTCGAGAATTTGGAAGAAACTCAAAGATGCCATTCACAGAGAATACATTCATCTTTGGGAGTAGAGTTTCTTGACAATTCCTAATGAGGACAGCTGAAGAGAATACTGTATCTGGTGATCCTATTGGGGGATCTAGTTGTCTATTTCTATGACTAAACGAAACGGCGTCACCTAGTTCTAGACGTAGTTGCCGGGGGAAACTCTAAATATCTATACTATTATTACACAGTTGATATGAGTTTATGAAAGAAGACTTACAGTGAAACAGCCCCACAATACAGTTATATGTATATGAAAGCGGTAAATGAAAGCAATAACCACTTACTCTGTTGTAGAGCTTTCATGCTGTTTGGTTAGTTGTTCAACAAAGAAAGATTGAAAACAATAGTATATCAAAATCAAAGGAGAAAGTGCTTTGAAAAAGAAAGATTTGGGGCTTACAGCTCAAGGAGAGGCCCAGTGGTTTTATCAGTGAGCGCACTGTTTGAATTTGTACAAAGGGACTTATACAAGTGATTGTGGCCCAAAAATTGTTTTCTGTACAAAGGAGATGGGTCTTACACTCTCTCAAGAGGCCCAAAAAGTTTAACGAAAACGAGTAGGGCTTATAACACGAGGGTATGCCCAATTGACTTTTTCGTTAAAAATGGCGATCGCGCCGAGGTTTTGTTTTAACGCAGAGAGACTTATACAATAAGTGAGGCCCAAAATGATTTTGTCAAAAAAGGATTGGGTCTTACACTCTATTAGAGGCCCAAGTGTTTTGAATGGGTCTTATAGCTCAAGGAGAGGCCCAAAAGGTTATTTTTCAAAAGGCGACGATCGCGCCGTTTGTTTTTGACGGTATCGGGACTTATACAATACAATGAGGCCCAAAATGATTTGGTCAAAAAAGGATTGGGTCTTACACTCTATTAGAGGCCCAAGTGTTTTGAAAATGATTTTTTTTTTGAGTGAAAATCAAAGAAACCCTAATTTTATTCTTTAAAAGTAAATATTTAAAGAAAATCAAATGAAAAATACCAAATAGGTATGAATAAATCACTTGTGATTTTTGTTTAAGGTTTGAAAAATGAGGTATAAATCATAATAGATATTAAAACTCATTTGGTCTTGATTTTTCAAGATGAATATTCATTTTAAAATGCTTAAAAACAAATAAAAATGAATTTATTCACAAAAATAGTAATTATATTAAATAAATAATACAAACTCAATTTTTTTGTGGAATGAAATATTTCAACATTTTTGTGATTTTTTGCAAAAAGAACCAATCAAAAATAATTAAAATTGAAAGAGTTATTAATTTTCCAAATAATTAACAAAACATGAAAATTGTTGGAAAAATAGCAAAAATGTGAAAAATCACAAAATGGCATGGGTGGGGTTTGAACCCACGACCTCAAGCATACAAGGCGCGCGCCTTACCACTGGGGTGGTGATACATCCATTGTTTGAAACAAACCAACAAATACACAAGTCATGCCTTGGTTTTGGCTTGCCCAAGGCAAGTTTTGGCTCAAAAACGTGAAGGTCATAACTTTCTCAATTCTTAATGGTTTGAGACAAAATTTATATGCATCTGGGCCAGAATTTCATAAGGAATCCAATGGTGGTGGTAGTTTTTTCATATCACACTCCCTCCTCAAACCCCGATAGTGGTTTTTAAAATGACCTATAAATGAATTTTCTATGCTACAACTTGGTACAAGCATGGATTACATGGTGAATTAGCTCAAACACAACACATATGACATGTATGAGATGTTTATGATCAATGGACTTCAAATGCACACATGCTTTGGTGAGTGCAAGTTGAGAGGCTTACCCTTCTTTGAGATTTTGGAGGTTTCCTTGCAATCTGCCAACCCTCTTGCTCCAGATATGATTTTATGCTTTGAACCACCTCAAATGATCCCTTGGATGCTTTTAGGATGATTGAAATCAGCTGGTACCTGCAAAAACACAAACTGTCCCTTTCTTGCAAAAAGGGTTAAAAGTGACCAAAATAGCAACTCCCTCAAATGGTGTTCCAGGTGGTGGGAACCATTTGGGACAGTTCAAGGATGATATTTGGAGTGTGTTTGAGGTTTTATCTGGTTTGGAAAGTGACTGAATCAAGACATGGCTTGAAAAATGCAAAAAGTGCTATTTTGAGGTTTTGAGAGGTGACTTTGTGATGTTGTGATTACAAGTCACTTTTGATGGTTTGCACAGCTTACATATGATATATAAGAGGTGTGTGTGTGATTAGTTTGGATGGAATTGCTCTCTAGCTCAAAAACTCAGAATTACTTGCTTTGGAAGGCAAGTTTGAGGTGAAAGAAGAGATTTTTAGGAAAGCATCTATTTGATGGCTTTGGTGTACTCAAACTGAACACAATTGAGCTCTATTTATAGTAGAGCAAGTTTGTTTTGGGATCCATAGTGAATGGCAACTGCAGCAGGTGTTTGTTCAATGTTGGCCAATGGAAATGCAAGTCTCCCCTAGCCATTGACTAGAGGTTAGGGCATAGGGTTGTGGTTCCCTTGGTCTTGGATAAGTCTTTACTGATTTAAGATGAGAATGGCTCAGTCCATGCCACTTTGATGCTTCCATTGAATGCTTCAATCCAAATTTGGAGTCTTGTCCCTATTTTGGCCATTCTAGGTTCAACATGTTATTTCTTGTTCCATGGACTTTGGAGGCTTGGCTCAGTGATTGCCCCCTTTAGATTCAATCCTCATATGTGTCCAAGTGGATAGGAGCATTTGAATTTGGCTGATTTTGGCAAATTGAGCAAAATTGCAAATTCTGCCTTGCCTTGACAAATTTCAGCAAGGCAACTTGCCAATGTCATATCTCATGGTGTAAGTTGAATTTGGTAATGCTCTTGACCATTTTGGAAAGCCCTTACATGATACAACAACTGTTTGAACATGTTTGGTTTTGATCTCTTTTGAATCCAAGTGAAAAACCCCCCTACATTTGGAAAAAAGTAAAGGCAGATTTGGACTTAGTGAAAATTTCACTAAGTGTTGGAAAAAGTGACATTTTCACTTTTCAGCCACTTTGATCACTCCTTAACTCCAAATCCTTAATGAATTGGACTTAGGTCTAGTTGAAGTTTTTGTAGAGCGTAATGAGGGCTACAAATCCATCTTTGGATGAGGAAAAATGGCTTTGTGGTTTAGGAGTTATGATCCTCCAAAGTTGGTACCCTTGTCACTTTATTTTTAACTTAGAAAATTTTCTAAGTTTTTATGGTTACCCTTTTTACAAGTTATCCAACTTTTCTTGATTTTTCTTGATGAATGATGATTCAAATCATACATTAACATCATTTTAGGGTTAAAAATCCATTTTGGTGAAAATTCTCAAAAAGTCAAAGTTGACTTTTGTGCACAGTTGACTTTTTATCAGATGAATTCCAAACTGTGTCATTCTTTATGAAATCATGTCCTTGACCTAAATCAAACCTGATGGACATGTTCCATGGATGTCATAGGGTATATTGGTGCATGTCATAGGGCTTGGGAGCATGTCCTGGTCAAAAGTCAAAGTTACAGTTGACTTTTTCCTTAAAACCCTAATTGTGGTGCAGATGAAATTGAAACTTGTTGCTCAATCTTCTTGGATTAATCCATTGTTCCACATGGATCAATATAGTTCATTAGATACCCTCAAACCCTCTCTTGAGGTCTTGGCTCATGGTTTGTCCCAAAAGTCAACTTAGGGGTGAATTAGGTCAAGAAACCCTAACTCCTGATTTTTGATGAATGCATCCCCTAAGGCAAAATTGACTTGATGATTGGGTCCATGAGGTTCCATGGAGTATATTAGGTTATGTTTTGGATCATTGGCTTGTGCCCAGATGAAATTTTCCATCTGGAGGCCCTGGTCGACCAAAACCCTAATTTGGTGACACTAGCGATCTTGAGACTTGATCCACTTAGAAGGGAGCAACCTTATGCTTAATCCCTGAAGTGGGAGTCCTTTTGATCCATTGTGGATGTTTTAGAGGTTAGACAAGTTGAAGATCAAGTCATTCCTTGACTGATCCTTTGTCTAAGGCTCTGAGAGGGCTTAAAACCCTGATTCTTGGTTGTAGTGGATGCTCACCCATCTTTGGGGAGACTGAAGAAGTATGATGGTTCCTCCATATTGTGATGATGATTTTCACAATGATGGGAAATCTTAGTGGTCAAAATTTGGGGTATGACACAAGCCTCTGGATCATTTACATCCAAGCCAATGTCCCTCTTTTAGCATGAAAGATTCCTAAGGAAAAATGGTATTGCTCTACACTGAGTTAAAGTTTTCTCCTTCAAGATAAATCCCTTATAAAAGGAATTATGGCATTCCTGGATTCACATATCCCAGTTAAAGTAATTCTCCTTTATATTCAGTCACCCAACAGTTGTGATAAACAGATGAGATATCTCCTTTAGAGATGAGAAATTCTCTCTCAATCAAACCTTTAGCTTCAATCTTGGGCTTTGAACAAGACACAAATACTCCTTTTAGCTTCAATCTTGGGCTTTGAACAAGACACCAAAACATCTTTTCCTCCCATAGAATAGGAGGAACTATGATTGCTCTGATTTCCCTGTTTTCTTTAACGGGAATACGTAGGCATAAGATTACGAAATCTTAGCGAGCATACCAATAAAAAACTTTAGGTCTAGTACCTTCACACATATCAAAAACCTTAGGTCCAGTACCTCACCAAAAACATCGGAAAACCCAAAAAACAACAAAAATACTCTCTCTCACAGACATCCTCACAAAGAAGAAACTTTCTCATTTACAGATAAACACCATCAAGTATAAAGCATAATCTAATTCTAATCAACCCATGGATAACCATGTATAAGACGGGTAATTGAAAACTCCCCATTGTATAACCTGACCCCGAACTCCCCAATCTCCCTCAGCGACTGTTCAGTTAAACATTTGCTGCAATGTTAGTTTTAGATAGCTTCCCTTTTAGCTTCACGGGATAAATAAGAAATCAGAAAGTAGCACCCAAGTTCATCCCATTGAGGTGAGGAAATCCCCATGGCGATAAGGTGGTCGCGTCACTGACAAAAATCGCACGCTACACTCTAGTGATGCATTCGATGAAAGACTTGATTACTGCAGCACATGATCCGAGTATTGATATTGATTTATTTGGTCGTAAATAAATTTGATTTATAAAATATCTTTGAGTTAGTTTTATTATCAAAACGAGTTTGAATATTCTATCCCTTCAAAAACTCCTGAAAAATTTGTTTTATAAAGCTCTTTGAGATACTTTTATTTGGGAGGTATATTCAACTCCCCTCCCTTCTAGACCATTATATATATTCAAACCTAACAATAATTTATTTCTCGAATGTTCTATCCCTTATGGTACTTGGGATGGTGACACTTATAGGATATTTGTTTTTGATTGGCATCTTCCTTTGCAATATGGTATTGCATATCTCGGATAATAGCATAATCTTGTCACTTATGGTTCTCATTTTAGAAACGATGTCTTTCAAGAATATTAATTTTTATATTTTTGAACATTTCTATAAACTTGTTTGCACTCTTCTCATCTTGGGGTTTCTTAAATAACTACGAATAAGGAAGTCTTATCTAAGGCTCTTGCAGCTCTCTTTTCTGTATTATTGGTTCATTTTCAATTTTCTTCTTTTTTGAACAGACTCAAGAAATTGGTATTTGAGGTAATTCATTGATTCTACCAATCCTACAATAATTAAATAAGCGTTGAAATGAATTTCCAAGTGAGGTCTTTCTCACAGATCGCATCCTACTTGTTGAACTTGAAAAACCTTGAGTGCATTTATCCTTTTCTCTAGCTTGGATGCTACATATTATTTTATCTTTTTGTAGCTTTCTTCAACTAGATTTAGAACTTCTAGATTATCAGAAATAATACGTTTATCGTATTTCTCACAACTTGTAAGCATGACATAGTCTCCACCACCACTTCCAACAGAGAGACTACTAGGAGACCTTCATTTCTTTTTCATTTTAGTATGATCAATAATTTATTCTTATTCATATTTAAGAGTTTAGCTATAAAATGTATATATTTAAGCACTTATACCAATTGATGGATTTTAAAAAATTGGATAGACACAAATTATAACATATTGTTATATTAAAGAATAATCGACAATGATAAAAACGATGTACCTTGTAGGATTTGTGAAACGATTGTCAGAAGATTGAGTATGAGAGAATTACTACCATCATTAATGTTTAGAGTTTTCAGAGTATTTTAATTGTTTAATGGGGAGACACTTAAATAACTAAACAGATGAGGGCAAAGACCTCTTATTGAGTTTAACTGAACGATTCAACCCATCACATTTTATTTAGGTACAAAACTCAATCAAACAATTCATCTATTTATAGTTAAATAACAATATACCATAATATAATTAATTAATAATTAATTATGTCAATCCATATTTGATTAATTAAATAATTAATCTAACAAGTAATTCACTACTACAAATAATAAATTCTATGTTAAAGCTTTCACATTGTCCAATAAATAACCGAGGTATATTTTTGGGATGTAATGTTTAATTATTTAAAAAATACAAGTTATTCCCTCGATTTTATTAAACACCGAAGGAATAAATCTATTGGGGGACCTCGCTTCGAATTCTAGTTACTGCATTTTTTATTTTTCGTTTATTTTTCAATTGGTTTATGGACCAAGCGTTACATTATTTCAGTTGGCGCCTTTCCCTTTTTTTTTTTTGAATTATGAATTTAATATTTGTTGGATGAAAAAGAAACACTTGATACAAAATAATTACATGAATTGTTTACAATAAAAAAAATATTGATTTTGCTAAATTATTTACTTAAATTTCCCATTGTTTCAAACAATTCTTATTTTTCAAATAATTTTTTTTTTAATTTTTAAATTTGTCTTTTGTCTCGGTTATTTTTTCCAACCAAAGAAAAATATCATTTGCATGAAACTCCTAGAATATGACACTTTTCTATTTTTTTTAATAAATTAATATATTCCCTCGATGGCCTCGATACCCGACGTGAAAGTTCTTTTGTATGTATACATTACAAAACTAGACTCTAAATTTCCATTTACCTTTCAACATTTTCATCTTCATTTTGTTAAAAAATCCTAGGCGATTTTCATCTACCAACCAGATTGTATCATCTCTTCCCACGTGTTCGAACATCTACTCTTCCAACCAAAATTGAACGATGTTTCGTCATCACATTTTTGGTTCATAACTGAATTATCCATGCACATAACTTAGGAATGTTAGGTTATGTTGTATTAAATTGCCTATTTTTTGTATATTATGTTGAGAGAAGTTATTCAGATTATGTTGATGAAAATGAGTTTTCCTCTTTAGTGTTGTTGTTGACAAAAGTCCATTTATATCATGAGTAGTATAACTCATTTGCATTAGGTGCCTTTTTTATTTTTGTTAAGTAAAATGTTTATTGTCATTCTTATTTAACGAGGGATAGATTCGACAAACACCTCTCATACAACCTCTGCTAAGACTAAAAGTAAAAAAAAAATTCTAGAGGTACTAGGATGATGACCAAGTTGTCAAAATCCCACGAAAGCGGTATTAGCTACCCGCATAATTATTGTCCAATAACTGGTAGGTTTTATGTTGAAAATGTTGATAGTTTTAAGAGTTATATGGAAATACAAGCTAGAAGCAAAGTCATAATTTTGATAGATATAATTGAAATGAAGTTTCTGGTGAATTGAAAGATCAAATATGGGCGATATTATATTATTTATTTTATATTTTATGATTTATTTTACAAGTATGTTGACCTTTTATTATTTTTTGTTTAATACTAATATCAACTCTATTATGTAATGTATGAAGTGCTTATCGTTCCTGACAATGATAAGATGAAACATAAATGGATTACATATGCTGGTGAGCGTGAAAGGGATTTATGACACATCTCACAAGTGATTATATTACACATCGAAAGCTTAACTTAGAGCCTTAACATGTAATGTATAAATTTATTAGGAAGGACACTTGGGAGCACTAATACGAAAAAACACATATAAGTTAGGTAGCGCGCTACTTATAACAACAATTTTTCAATCAACCGTTGTGAAATAATTTATAGGTCCTTGGTTCGAATCCCACACACTCCATTTATTCCTTTTATTATTTTGGATGATGAGTTTTACTTATAACAATGGTTAAGTCAAAAACCGTTGTGATATAATTTTTTTATATATATTTTTCAATTTTAGAGTATTCCCAAAATTTAGACCTGAATATTTATGAGTCATATCATACTAGAAACAACAATACAACCATTTTTGAATTGAATTAGACCAAAAAGTGTATTACATCATTGACACAACTCCATTAGGAACCAAAAATCGTATATTACATCAAAACCAAAATGGCATAAGACAACCTACAATGTACACATCATTACAAAAAAAATATTATCTTGTTGTTATGGTGTCTTGTCTTTTAGTGTCTAAACTTTAAACATCTATAATTTCAAATAATAATAGTTGTTAAAAAATAACTTCATTAGTAATTATAAGATACAATAACTTATGAATTAGGAATATAAAATACTTACTTCTTAATTTTTCCATATACCTTCTTGATGACCGTTACGAATGGCATGTACATAATCTCTATCAACTTCTTCATATGCATTAGGCACTTGTGTTGCATAAGAAAGAGTGGAAGGAATATCAAAAATTTCACATCACTAGGAGGAATATGTTTTCCTTTGAGAACAATTGACCAGCTCCTCGAAAAGTCTGCATGGTCTATCACATAAAAAACTTGTTTTGATTGAGTAGCCATGATGAATGGTTCGGTGTTATAAGTTGTCTTGCCAAGGTCAACCCGTGTGAATCCTAACTCTTCAATTTGTACACCATTGTTATTGGGAACCCACTTGCATTTAAATAAAGGACTTTGAAAGTAACATAATCAATCTCCAGAATCTCCTCAGCGAAACCATAGAATGCATAAGTTGCCAAAATTGGATTCTTATCTTTCGAGCTAGAGAAATACATGGATCCGGCCTCAACCATAACCTCATTATTTTGCATTGTACTACAATCATCTTTTGCTTTTGTATAAAATGAATAATTAGAAATGCCATATGTCGTCCAAGTTATCACAGTAAATTTTGGCATGTATGATAACCATTTAATTATCTCAGATGCACAATCATCATTAGAAATCCTCATATTAAACCAACTTATGAATTCCTTGTTATGTCGGGTCAATAACAACTTGTCATTCATTCAGGGATATTTTTACTTTATAACTTTTTTGTGAGCAGCTATGTAAGGTTCAACTACACTACGATTAATCAAAATATAGAAATTTGCTTGAAGTACTACATCACGACCCATTTACTTAACATTTAAACCTTCAGTACCTATACCTTCAAATCTGTCATCATGAAGAGACTTTGGAATTCCAATAGACTCTGCTTCTGACAAATAGTTTGAATAAACTCAAGAGCTTCTTCTGTGATGTACCTTTCAACGATAGAAGCTTCCAGTCAGTGATGATTATTCGCATATCCTTTAAATATATCCATGTATCACTCTGTAGGATACATCCACCTTAAATAAAATGGACCACAATATCTGATTTCTCTGACTAGATGAACAAGTAAGTGAATCATAATGTCAAAAATGATGGAGAAAAATACATCTCCAATTGAAACAATATTATTTCAGTCTCATCCTCTAATTCATCTAATTTTTTGAAATAAAAAACTTTATTACATATAGCATTGAAGAATAAGCACAATCTGGTTATAGTTACTCTTACATTTTTTGGAAGGATGCCACAGATAGCCATTGGTAGAAGTTGTTGCATCAAGACGTGACAATCATGAGATTTTAAGCCAACTAACTTGAGATCTTTCATTGATACAAGTTTCTTGATGTTTGAAGAGTAACCTTAGAGAAATTTGATATCGTGGAAACACTCGCAAAATATTTTATTTTCCTTTTTAGATATAATCTAACATGCCGGAGGCAAATAAGATATATTTCCACTATCTTCTGGAGCCAATTGTTATTGTATACCCATCTCCACCACATCTAAATAAGAATTCTTATTATCTTTAGTCTTTCCTGGAATGTTTAAAAGTTTTCCTATCAAACTGTCACACACATTTTTCTCTACATGCATCACATAAAGACAATGCCTTACATTGAGTTTAGACCAATATGGAAGATTAAACAACACCGATCTCTTTTTCCAAATATTTCTCTCAACGGGACAAATTTTTTTATTTCTAAAGAAAACATTAAGGTATTCTTATTTTTGATAAACTTCATCGTCAGTTAAAGGTTTAGGAGCGCTTTCAAACTCTTGCTATCTGTTAAAAGCCTTCCGCGATCTATGATAAGGATGATTGGCTTTTAGAAATTTCTAATGCCCAAGGTAAACAATCTTTTTTCCAAACTCAAGCTGGTAAAAACAAGTATCAAATTCACATATAGGACACGCTTTATGTCCTTCGGCACTATATCCAGACAAATAACCATATGTAGGAAAGTCGTTGATTGTGAAAAATAACATTGAGCGTATCTTAAACTTTTCACCAGAATATGCATCATCAGCGTAAACACCTTTATCCTACAAAAGTTTTAAATCCTCAATTAATGAACTTATATAAACATCTTTTTGTCGATATATAACTGTAGTCGCGGTTTTTTGGTGACACGACCACCTACCGCTATTTTGTGCTAGTTTCTGATTTCTGTATTTATCCTATGAAGCTTAAAAGGAAGGGGAAGACATCTTAAACTAACCTTGTACGCAAGTGTTTTCTTTAACAGATGCTAAGAGATTGGGGATCGGGGTTTGGTTATACAAAGGGAAACTATTAACACCCAGAGTATCTATAGTAATCTATAGGAACCTTCGTCTGCATATGTTTTCTGATATTTGAAATGCTTTCTTAAGTCTATCTGCTGTTGATTGGGAAAGTGTCTCCTTTGGGAGGACTGGGGGAAATATTTTTGTTTTTTTTGGGTTTTCTGTTGTTTTTGGGAAGGTGCTTGACCTAAGAATTTTGATTAGTGTGCTCGCTAATATTTCACAATCTCATGCCTACGTATTCCAGTAAAGAGATTTGGGAAATCAGAGCAATCGTAGTTCCTCCTATCTATGAGAGAAAATTTGTTGTCTTGTTCAAAGCCCAAGATTTGAGGCTAGCAGAGTATTTGTGTCTTGTTTAAAGCCCAAGATTGAAGCTAAAATTTGATTGAGAGAGAGGATTTGTCATCTCTAAAGGGAGAAATCTCACCTATTCATCACAAATGTTGAGTAATTGGTTATAAGGGAAATTACTTTAACTGGGATATGTGAAATCCAGCAATGCCATATCTTCCTTTATAAGAGAATGTCATGAAGGAAAAAGCTTTAACTCAGTGTAGAGCAATTCCACTTTTTCCTTTATGAATCCTTCATGCTAAGAGAGGGACATTGGCTTAGATGTGTAGAATGCAGAGGCTTGCGACTTATAGATGTTAAATGAAAGAGAAATTTTAGCCATAATAAAGGAGGGACTCCAGCTTGGATTTTTAATCAACAAGTGTGTCGCTTACATCAATTATCTGGAAAAATGTTTTTGATTGTTTATGTTGATATGTGATGTATAGAGGGAATGTCCGCCTACAGAGAGGACTCATGGTCTAATCTGAGGGGATGATGCATTTTTGTACCTTGATCAAAGCCCAAGGGTGAAGCTAAAAAAATGTTGAAAATTGACTCCATTGGAGATGTTTTATTTGAGTATCTTATTTGAAGCCCAAGATGATGAAGCTGAAGAGTTTGAGTATAGCTTTAAAGTAGACTAACTCAACTGGGGAGTATGATATTTGTCTTGTATAAAGCCCAAAATTGAGGATGACTAGAGGGAAAATCATTATATGAAGCCTAAGAGGAGGTTGACTCTTGCTGAGAATTATTGGAATCTAGGAGAAGGCCTCAATTGTGTTGGGGAATCAAAAAAGGGACTCACTGGTGATTTGAGAAAAGCTGATTTATCAGATGCCATGAGGATCTGATTCTTTTGAGGATTTGTTGATGGTAAACCTGGCCCTGGCTGGGGTTTTTAAAGATGAAAGTTAAGCCTTGTTGGGGGTCAGAAGGGTTTTAAAGACGAGTTTGAAAACATTAGAGGTTTTTACTCTTTTGGGAGTTAATGTATTGGTAAAGATGATCAGGATCTATGCTATGCATTTAGGAAGCCTGAGGGTTCTTGTGTTAAGCCCAAGAGGAGACTATGAGGGCGAGACTTTCCAAGTCTACTTGTATGAAGCCTAAGAGGAGTCTAAGACTACCCAAGTCTATTAAGAAGAGGTAGACTCTGGTTGGAGAGAGATCTTTGTATGATGCCCAAGAGGAGGCTGAGGGTTATAGAGATGAAAATCAACCCTTGAATGATGGGATGTTCTAGAGTTTTGACTGTCCTGAGGATTGAACTAGTATAGATGACTGGATTTTATCCTATGCTTTTAGGAAGCCTTTGGGTCTTTGTATTAAGCCCAAGAGGAGTCTGGGATGCTTATAGGAAGTCTGTGGGTCCTTGTACTAAGCCCAAGAGGAGGATATGGGGAACTTTTAAGAAGCCTGTTGGTCCAAGCCTAAGAAAAGTTCAAGAAAGGTTTCACCGGGAATAATCCTTTCTTTGTTGAACAGTTCTAAGGTTTGAAGAAAGTCAAAAGAGGTTTCACCAGGAATTAATCCTCTCTGGGGAAATTAATTTCTTTGTATATTTTTAATTTTTGAAAGTATTAAGAAAAGTTTCACCGGGAATAATGCCTTTCTTTGTTCCATATTGAATAAAGCCTAAGAGGAGGCAGACTGTATTGGGGAAGTTTCCTATGAGGGATTTAGTTATTGAACTAAGTTATGAGTATCCTACTATTTATCTTAACTGCTGGGAAACTTAAACAGATATGCACAAGTATATACAGATAAATAAATTAACAGGTATAGACAAATATGCATTGAATTGAAAAGGTGTTGGGTCTTACACTCTGAAAAGAGGCCCAAGTGTATTGTGATTGGTTGTATTGATTACAACTGTATGATTAAGGTTTTGAGAAATTGATGAAAGTTTTGAGAAAACTTTGAATTTTGAATTTGAAAAAAAAGATTGTTGTTATTTGAATAAAAATAAAGTTTGGGGCTTAAAACTCAAAGAGAGGCTCAAGTGGTCTAAGAGCAGTTTCACCGGGAATAATGCTTCTCTTAGTAACAGTTTAAAATAGACAGATATTTTGAAAACAGAGGGATGGGGCTTACAACTCAAGGAGAGGCCCATGGAGGTTATTTATTAGTTTTAACAAAGTTTATGTACAAAAGATTGGGGCTTGTACTCAAGGAGAAGTCCAGATGGCTTATTTTGAAAACAGTGATCTCACCGCAATTCTGAAAGACGATGTGGGACTTATACTCTAGCAGAGGCGCAAAAATTATTTATTTACAAAGAGGTTGGATCTTACACTCTATTAGAGGCCCAAGTGATTATTGAAGGAAATAAAAGTGGGGCTTATACTCAAGGAGTGGCCCAGATGAAAAATAGCGGACGCACCGTTATTTTGAAAATCGTACTGGGACTTATACTATGACATAAGCCCAAGATTATTTATTTACAAAAGGGTTGGGTGTTACACTCTATTAAAGACCCAATAATGATTTTGAAAGAAAGCTTGAAGATTTAAAATCAAGGAAAAACCCTAATTTTAATAAAAAAAATACATATTTTCAAGGAAAATTAAATAAAAATGATACAAAAATATCATATATATTTAATAAAAATGTTGTGAATATTGATAAATGTTTGAAAATAGATGTTTTATTCACATGATGGTTAGAAATTCAATTGGTTTTTAAAAATCAAGAGAAATAATTTATTTTAAAATGTTTAAAACAATTAAAAAGAAATTCTTTTTAAAAAATCAAAATATATCAAATAAAAATATATTTTTATTTTTATTTTTGGGTGGAATAAAATATTAAACTGTGTAAATGATTTATATTTAAAAAATCATTTGAAAAAGATTAAAAAAATGAGAGAGATATGAATTTTTGAAAATAATTGAAAATATTAAAATATTTAAAAAAATTCAAAAACTCAAAAAATGGCGCCAAGGCCATATTCTTCTTCCTCGTGCGTGCCACCATTGCCAGATTTTCAAAACCTCTCATATCTTTCTCAATACGTAATGATTTTGCACGATATAAACATGAAAGTTGTGTGTTTTTGAACAAGGATTTCAACGATACCAATTAATTGCATTTCTTTTAAGTGTGGAGTGAGAAATCATGTGAAGAACAGATGAACCCTAATTTTTGCAAGAACACTATGAAATTCTATACACGATAGATACAAAGTAATTGATTGAGGGGAAACACTCTACATAAGTGCATAAATATGTTGGTAACTTGAAAACACATTTATGATGCATGGATCATGGAGTTTGAAGAGTTCAGACTTACCTGTGCAAGAGGAATTCAAATCCTCAGTTGTAGGTGTTATAGATGTGTTTAAATGATTTAGAAAGCTTCAATGACCCTAGTGAGCGTGTTGAGAAGCTTGGAATGGATAGAAATCTCCTGGAACTCTTAGTGGTATCCCAACTACAACTAGGTCTAGGTGTGGGATGGTGGTTATTGATCCTGGTGTTATAGAAGTTTGGAAAGTGTTTGAATCCCTTCTATATAAGGTATAGGATGTGTCTACACCATTGGTTTTGACAGAATTGCTTCCTATTTGAAAATTCGAATCCTACTTGTTAGAGAAGCAAATTTTGGTGCAAGAGAGTGAAATGAAGGAAAACATGTATTCTGATGTTTTGGTGTGTTTAAATCAATCACAAATTACCTCTAATTATAGTAGAGGAAGTTTGTTTTGCAAGAAATAGTGAATGGGGGCTGGTTCATCCCATTATCCAATGGATATGGCTAGGAGTCCAAAGTCTCCTCTAGCCTTTAACTTGGACTGAACTTGCAGGCCTATGGTCTTCTGATTATTGGACTAAGCTTGACTCATTTGAATAGTTATGGACTAATACATGCAACCTCTATGCATCCTTTTAATGCTTCACGATAAACTTGGAGTTTTTGGATTTGAAACTTGAACGTCACATACCTTAGAGATAGTGTCTTGACTTGCAAGGCTCTATGATATGATTCCTCTGCAGATAGCAAGTGCATTTTATCTTAGATGTTTGTCTTACATGGTGACTAGGCTTTCAAAGTCACCAAAAAAACAAAATCGTGTGTTGTTGCTAAATCTGCCTTGAAAAACCAGGGTGAAAAATGCCATTTTGTGAGGCTTATAACTTCTTGCTCAAATTAAATCATGGGAGGTTCTTGTATTTTTTAAAAAACCCACATATCATACTTCAACTTTGATGTTTGCATTTTGTCTTAATTCATCTTGGATCATGATAGAAAGTGCCTTTGAACATTGGTGTTCAAAGCTAAAAAACTTGGCAGATTTTCACTAAGTGTCAAAAAAGTTCACTTCTTAATTTTTGTGATTTTGCTCAATCCAAAACTTAAAATCCATGAAGATTTGGAATGTGGTGTAGTTGACAAACTTGTAGTATGTAACAAGACCTATCATTTGAGCTTTGGATGGAAGAAAATGATTGTATGGATCACTAGTTATGGCCTTGCAAAGTTGGGTAAAATCTTTTATTCATAACTTAGTGAAAATCCAAGTTTCTCAAGGTTGCCCTTTTTGCAAGTAACCTCATTTTTCTTTAATTTACTAAATTGATCATGGTGTAAATCATAAGTTAACATTGTTTTTGACTTGAAGAGGCCATATTTGTCAAAAAATCTCAAAAGTCAAACTTGGTTTTGATCACAGTTGACTTTTTATCAGACGAATTTCAAACTTTGTGATCCTTTATGAAATCAAGCCCTTGGGCTAAATTGAACCTAATGGATGGATTCCATAGGTGTTTTAGAGTGTCTTGAATCATGTCCCAAGGTTTGAGATCATGTCTTGGTCAAAAGTCAAAGGTGGGGTTGACTTTTTCTCAAAAACCCTAGTTTGTGGTCCAGGTGAATGTGAGTCTTCATATTGCTCATGAATCAAGTTCTTTGTATCAATTTAAACTTGTGAGGGGATCAATATAGCATTTTTTAGGTCTTCAAAACATTTCTTGAGGTCTTGGCTCATGCTTTGATAAAAAAAGTCAACTTAGGGGTGAATTAGGTCAAGAAAACCCTAATTCCTGATTTTTGATGAATGCATACCCTGAGGCTATTTTGAACTCATGATTAGACTCATGAGGTCCCTTTGAGCTTCTTGAATCATGTTTTGAAGTATTGGCTCATGCCTAGATGAAAATTTCTCTCTGGAGGCCTTGGTCAACCAAAACCCTAATTTGGTGACACTAATGATCTTGAGACTTGATCAACTTGAAATGTTGCATTTTTGTGCATGATTCTTAATGTGGGAGACATCTTGATCTTTCATGGATGTTTGACAAGTTTAAGATCATGTCATTTATTGATTGATCCTTTTCTTGAATTCTCTGAGAGGGCTCAAAACCCTAATCCTAGGTCGAGGTGAATGCTCAATAATCTTTGAGAAGATTGATGAGGCATGAAGGTACATCCATGTTGTGGTGATGATTTGCACAATGATGTGAAATCTTATGGTAAAATTCTAGGGTATGACTGATGCCCCTATTTAATTTTCTTGGACCTGAAGATGTGAATGACGAAAAAATTTAGACATTCAAGGTAAAAGAGGATTAAATATTAGAATACTCGAAATTTTGATTGTGGTTGTGAATGGTAGCTGATTCGCTCGTCCATCTTCTTTCACTAGGTAATGCTATTTAGAAATGGGTAAAACTTCCCCTCGATCCTGGTCTTCAGCCACGGATCTGGTCTCAATTTCTTTTGAAATAAACTTCCCCTCGATCCTGGTCTTTAACTACGGAACTGGTCTCAGTTTCTTTTGAAATAAACTTCCCCTCGATCCTGGTCTTTAGCCACAGAACTGGTCTCAGTTTCGTTTGAAATAAAATTCCCCTCGATCCTGGTCATCAGCCATGGAACTGGTCTCAGTTTCTTCTTGTCTATTTCTTCTCTTGACAAGGAATGCTATATGTGATGGGTTTTTTTATCAAACGTCTCGCCGAGATTTACTGGGGAGATGCTAGTTGATGGAAAAAGATTTGATGTCAGACTTGTTGGGGATAACCATTCGTCTGAACTGCAGAGGTGTGCAAACTTCTCTATTGGAGATGCCATTTTCTTGGAGAGGTTACATCATACTTCCCTTCGAGCCTTTGTTGGAGAGATGCCATATGATGTAATTCAATGTTGAGGTGCTGATGACTTCTTTGAAAGTAGGACAAACTTCTCGGGAATAGATTTTCGTTTGTCGACTTAACTTGGAAATCTACGAGGGCAAGAACAAACTTCCTTGTTTTCTAATCGATAGATATTTCTTGGAGGATGCGATGTTCATGTTGCCAAGAGTCTTTTGTTGAGAAGCTTCCGCGGGGAATTTTACTTAATCCGGGAAAGCGAAATATCATCTTCAATGGTGAAGAGTGATGTTCCAAAGGTATATATCCAAATATCTTCTTATCTTCAGTGGGTTCAAGTTGTCAAAGTGGTCGAGGATCGATTTCAATCCAGGAATAAACTGGTGAGGGATCATTTAGACGATACATTTACTGACGAGGAAAGAACTCAAACCAGGATTTTATCCTATCTGATTATGGAAAGGAAGACTGACAGCTCCAATGGAGGACATTTATCACTTGGGTATGAGTATGATCAAAGTGATTGTGGTGCAATATGAATATGAATATGAATCAATTATGCATGATATGTGTATGAAATACTTAAGCTGACGAAACAGATATGACATGCGGACTGACGATGAGTACAACTGGATACTCGGCCACTCTAGGAGATGGGGGTATCACTGGAGATTTTTTAAGGTAGTAATTTTGTTTGGGAACGGGGATTCCTGTGTTTATTCTGGTTTTCGGAGGTACAAACCTGCTGGGGAGAAAAACCAATCATTGGTTCTCAGAGGTAGGAACTCCGCCGGGGATGACAAATGGGACATTCCACCTGAATCAATTGATACTTCATTCAGAGTGTACTGATCACAAGGTGTATTTTAATTCTGCATTTTGAGGTTTGATCACCTCCGGATAAGCTGTCGATGTTCCTTTTTGTGTTCAGTAATCAAAAAGAAATTGCCATCTTTATTTTAAAACCAGAAGTAAAATTTGAAATTTTTCGTTTTGAGAACAAAAATAAATTCATTTTTGTTTCAAGAATCATTGATCATATTAAAATGTCATTTTGCAAAGCAGAATAAATGAGAATTGCAAACAAAAGGCATAAGGGCTTCAAATTTTTATTGATATAATGGTAATCAGCCTAATGCGTGATTCCATGGAGCATTACAAAATTTAGAAAATGGTAATTTATAGGGAAATAGGTTACATTGAAACATAATAACCACTATCCTTCTACCAGCTTTGAACTCTGGATATTTTTGAGCTTCTACTGAAGGTGACTTCGTTTGATGTTTTCCTGACGAAGGACATTGCTGTTATGGAGTCAATTTTGTCCCATGCAGTTACTTACCATGAATCCCTAATTTTTTCCTAGATTGCTCTTCTTTTTTTTTCAGGTTTTCAATCCATCTGGATGATTATATATACTTTTTGTATGTCTCTAATTTTTCCCTAGACCGCCCTTTTGGGTTTTCAATCCAACGAGACATTTTTTTTCGTTTAGGTGAAGTATTTCTTGACTACATCAACATTTTTGGGGTAGGTAAACTCCTCTCCATCCATGGTTGAGAGTCTTAAGGCACCGCCTGAGAAGGCTTTCTTAACAACATATGGGTCATCGTAATTCGGAGTCCATTTGCCCCTAGGATCAGTGAGAAATGATTGGATCTTTTTTAGCATAAGGTCGCCTTCTCTGAATACACGAGGACAGACCTTTTTGTCAAACGCTTTCTTTATTCTTTGCTGATATAACTGACCATGGCATAAAGCCGACATTCTTTTTTCTTCGATTAGATTCAGTTCATCATATCTACTCTAACACTATTCAGCTTCTGTTAGCTTGGCCTCCATCAAGACTCTTATTGATGGGATCTCTACTTCTATGGGGAGCACTGCCTCCATGCCATATACTAGAGAGAAAGTGGTTGCCCTTATTGAAGTTCAGACAGATGTGTTATAACCGTGAAAAGCAAATGGTAGCATCTCACAGCAATCTTTGTATGTTACAACCATCTTCTGAATGATCTTCTTGATATTTTTGTTAGCTGCTTCTACCGTTCCATTCCATTTAGGCCGGTATGGACATGAGTTATGGTGTTTAATTTTAAACTCAACACACAACTCTTTCATCATCTTGTTCTTCAGGTTTGATCCATTATCCATAATGATCTGGCTTGGAACACCATAACGGCAGATGAGGTTGTTCTTGATAAATCGAGCCACCACTTGTCTGGTCACATTGGTGTATGATATTGCTTCAACCCATTTGGTGAAGTAATCAATGGTTACCAGGATGAACCGATGTTCGTTCGAGGCTTTGGGTTCAATCATGCCAATCATGTTGATCCCCCATATAGAAAAAGGTCATGGAGAAGAAAGAACTTTGAGAAGCGTTGGCGGTACATGAATTTTGTCAACGTATATTTGACACTTGTGACACTTCCTCATGTACTTGTAACAATCAGATTCCATTGTAAGCTAATAATATCCTACTTTCATAATTTTTCTTGCCATTGTGTGTCCATTGGCATGAGTACCAAAGGATCCTTCGTGAATCTCTTTCATTAACATGTTTGTTTCTTGTCCGTCAAAGCATCTGAGAAAATAATGTCAAAGTTTCTCTTGTAAAGTATATCATTGTTTAGGAAGAAGTTATCAGTCAGTCTTCTGAGAGTCTTCTTATCTTTTCTTGATGCCCCAGGCGGGTATTCCTGTCTTTGAAGGAAGCATTTGATATCGTGATACCATGGTTTGTCATCTATGACTGCTTCAATTACAAATATGTAAGCATGCCTATCAAGGCACATTATATCGATCTTGGGTACGTCATTACATCGACTCACACTAATCATGGAGGATTGGTAGCCAGTGCATCAGCCATGTACTTTTCTTCATGAGGAATATGATGAAATTCGATCTTGTTGAAGAAGGGAAACAACCTTCTTGTGTAGTCTTTATAAGGAATCAATCCTGATTGATATGTGTTTCACTCTCCTTTGATCTAATTTATAACCAAAGTCGAATCTCCATAGACATCCAAATTCTTTATCCTTAAGTCGATTTATTCTTCGAGACCCATGATGCAAGCTTCATATTCGGCCTCATTGTTTGTACATTTGCATGTCAATCTGGCGGTGAAAGGAATATGGGTAGCCTGAGGGGTAACAATGATTGCACCCAATTCCATTTCCATAAGCGTTGACAGCTCCGTCGAATATTAGTCCCCATTGGGAACCTGGCTCTGGCCCTTCGCTTGGTAGCGGTTCATCGCAATCTTTTATTTTTAGGTACATTATATCTTCATCTGGGAAGTTAAATTTGACAGATTCTTAATTGTCAATCGGTTGATGAGCTAAATGATCGGCTAAGACACTTTTTTTGATGGCTTTCTGAGCATGGCACTCGATGTCGTATTCTGACAACCTCATCTGCCAATGGGAAATCCTTCCTGTTAAAGCAGGTTTTTTCAAAAATGTACTTGATCGGATCCATTTCAGAGATTAACCATGTAGTGTGATAAATCATGTACTGGCGGAGACATCAAGGTTTCTCGAGCATGGTGTATCGAGTTTCACAGTCCGTGAACTTCTTGCTTAAGTAATAAATGGAAGAATCTTTTCTTTTTGTCTCGTCTTGTTGGCCAAGCACATAACCCATGGAGTCTTCCAAGACTGTTAAGCAGATGATTAGTGGTCTTCCTTCCACTGGAGCAGAATGGCTGACTCTTTTTCTGAGTAGTTTAAAGATTGGCATGCATGTCGTAGTCATGAGGAATATGAATCTAGAGATGTAATTCAGACGTCCCAAAAATCCTCTTTCTTGCTTTTCAGTCTTTGGAGCAGGCATTTCTTGAATGGCCTTGACTTTGTTGGGATCAACCTGAATTCCTTTTTGGCTGACGATGAATCCCAAAAGCTTTCTTGAACGAACACCGAATGTGCACTTATTGGGATTCAAGCGGAGTTTGTATTTTCTCAGACGCTCGAATAGCTTTGACAAATTTTCCACATGTTCTTCTTCTTTTTTAGATTTGGAAATCATGTCATCGACATACACTTCAATTTCTTTGTGCATCATGTCGTGAAACAGAGTTGTCACAACCCTTTGATAAGTCGCTCCCGCGTTCTTTAGACTGAAAAACATTACTTTGTAACAAAAAGTGCCTCATGGGGTGATGAATGAAGTTTTAGAAAAGGTAGAGAGAATGTAAAAGTATGTGCAGTGTATTTTGAAAATGCTTGTTTTTATTTTGTTTTGTTTTTAATGATTACCATTTTCTGAAAAAGCTAAAAGTGAAAATAGCAATAAATGTAGGAATTTAGAATGACATTCTTTGTTTATGATTTATCGATTCTTGAAATATAACCCTATAAAACAAAACTCTTTCGCTTTGGACAGAGCGAAGAGGGACATTTACAGAAAAGCAAGCCCTATAAAACATCCTTTTCACCTGGGAAAAGTGAAAGGTCAAAATAAAGATGCGACAATTACTTTGATTTATGAACGAAATTCGAGACATCGACTGCAACCCAGTGGTGATGAACTCCTCTATGGATCACATAGTCTGGTATTTCTCTTCTCAATTTTTCTTCAGTAATGACACTGATCTCTTGCGGAGTTGGATTATTGGAGTCTTCTTCCCATGCAGAGTTATCATAAGAAGACTCTTATGTCGCATCTTCAACAGTGTTTTCATTCTCAAGAGGATCTCCCCATCCACTTGGCTGGATGTCCTCATATCTGATGCAAGAGCTTTCTAGATCAGTGTACTTTACTAGAAAGTCGTACTTTTCGTTTGGATGCCCCAAAGTATCCTAAGTTTCTGAGGCGATAGACGAGTCATTTTCTTCAATGACGTTTACCTTATGAAAAGAAAAGTTGAAAAATTCTTGTCCTGCGATCTTTACAAATTCATCTAAGTGGTTTTTAACATCCTCGGAATGTTTTGGGTAAGGATTCCATGACTCTGGGAGAACAGGTCTATTTTTCTCAAAGTAATTCAGCAGATATGCATTATCTGACTGACTCTTTTGCTTTGAATCTTCCATGTAAGGCTTCCAGATGGGCAAATGATCAATGGGATCATATGCATCGTAGTCAAAGTTGTCTCTCTTAAGGGTGTCTTCCTCTAATGAGTTGGATTGAGCACGACATCCTTTGGGATCGCAAACTCCGTAGATCATTTTGACGTCTGATCTTAGTATATATCTGGGACTTTTATTTGGAGAGCAGAATGACATGTACGTTTCTCCCTGAGATATATAACCTTCATCGTTGAAATAGGATTCCCACTCTTCATCTGTATCAGAGGAATTATTTTCCTCGATGGTGTGGACTTCTTGAGATATTGGGTGGAGGAAGCCTCCACTGTGAAAGAAATCTTGAATGGTACAAAGCTTTCATCCCTTTTTGTAGTCTTGGCGAGTGCTAAAGAAAAATCGAGACCTTTTCTTGTCTTGTTATCAACGGGAATAACAACTTGTCCCCATTCTTTTATATCATTGCTTCTCATTATTTGGAGAGCATCTTTGTACGAGGAAATTGACGTTCCTTTTTCTTGGTGATTCCGGTTGCTCACCGAGAGTGCCTGGAATTGAGTTCCCACAACCTCTTTTGGTTCTAAATAGGAGAATGATGTTAGGATGCTCATAATTAAAGCTTGTTCCCCACATACTGTGACCAACTTGTCGTTCTTGACAAACTTCAGCTTCTAGTTAAGTGTCAAACTGACAGCCCCTGCTTCAAGTATCCAAAGTCTTTCTAATAAACAGTTGTATGCTACTCGGATGTCCATGACCTGGAAAGTGACTTCGAAAGTGTGGGGACTAATGGTTATGGGAAGGTCGACTTCACCGATAGCTGTTTTCCTGGATCCGTCAAAGGCTTTGACGATGATCTCTCTGCCTCTCATGGGAGTACCTTGAAAAGATAGTGGTATCAAAGTTGATATTGGCATGACATTCAAGGATGAACCAGTGTCTACCAGTACGCTAGATAAAGCATCGTCCTGGAAATTGACTGTGATATTGAGTGCCATATTATGGTTCTTGCCTTCCTCTGGTAGTTCTTCATCACTGAATCCCAAATTGTTGCAGGAAGTGATGTTGGAGATAATGCTGTCAAACTGACCTACTGTCACATATTGTTCTACAAAGGCCTATTCCAAGATTTTCTGTAGAGCTTCTCTGTGAGCTTCTGAACTGATCAGGAGAGATAAAATGGATATCCAAGATGGAGTTTGCAACAATTGATCCACAATGTTGTATTAGCTTTTCTGGATAAGCTTTAGAATTTCATCGTTATTCTTTACAGGTTCCGTGTTGCTGGATTGACCAATTTATTGATTAGGAACTTCAACTTGAGGTTCCTTTTCTTTTGCATGTTCTTCAACTCCTCTATTGAAGATTCGACCGCTTCGGGGACGCAACTGATATCAACAATGTTTACAACAGATGGGAGTGGAATTTATTTTCTATCTTATATTGTAGTCACACCGTACTTGTATGAAATATCATTCTCTGACTTGAATGGTATTGGTCCCAGTAAGTGTTAGACGATGGCTAGGATCAAAAAGGGGGGGGGTTGAATAGATCCCTCGAGTTTTACATGCAAATGGCTTTTCAAAAAATTGGTTTTAAAAGTTTGACGGAAGCGGCCACTGAATTACGTCTACAACGAACCTCTACTAGAGGGATCGGATATGCACGACAATATTTAGAATGAAATACGGATGAGAAAAATTCAGATTGATTAACACAATTTGAACGCAATCAACAATGTTTTATTTGCTTGATATTAATCCAATCCAACGAGATAGATTGACAAATAATTAAATGCAAATGCGTTCGAATTTGCTTTGTAACAAATTATCGAACACTTAGTGTGCGTAAAATACTCTAAGTTCAGATTTCAAAGTAATGTGATGTTGAGCTGCTCCTAAATACAACCCAAGGGATTGTATCAGATTTACGAAACAATTTAACAGCTTAATATAACACTAGCTAAGAAAATTCGATCAATTTAAACGTCGTAAATTCAAATGATATCAAATTTAAAGAGTTAAGGGAAAGAGAGGACAAACGAGATTTGATTAGGCAGTTCCCCAATCGTCCTCGCTATGGGTACCTCTGACCCCAATTCCACGATTGGAATTGAGATATATATAAATTGCCGTTTGTAAATTGTTTATCCAAGAGAAGAACAATGAACATCGGAACTCTCAAACGTCTTTGATTATTGATGCAGAGTCTTCTCTCCCCTTGATTCAAGACGAATCAAGTCCCTCGAATCTGGTTGAACAAGTCACCGTCCCACGCTACTAGACTGCAAGAACCCACCATTCTTCAGTCACCTTCACTCGGCCGACTTCGATCTTCCACAATTTGATCCCAAACCGTTCTTCTACGATCCTTCGACTGTAGCTACTAAACCGAATGAATACTCTATTCTTCGGTTACCTTCGCACAACTGAATCCTTGTAGAACGAAACAATTTATGCCAAAAACCCCCAAAATCACCGTCTCACGCTACTAGATTGAAAGAACCCGTAGCTCTTCAATCACCTTCACTCGGTTGATTCTTGGAGGACAAAACCTGAGGTTTTATTCAAGAAACACCTACCAATTCTCAACCCAGAAATGAAGATCACACACTTCCTAATTCTGAACATTATCACTTCAAAACAATGGACAACACAAGAAAAGATGATTATGTGTAATTGTTGGATGACTCAAGGATGAAGATGAAGATGAAGAGAAAGATTGGTATAAATTTTCACGTTTCTTGTTATTAGGAAACGTGAGCTGACCTAACTATATATAATGAATAAAATGACCAACAAAATGAAGTAACAGGAATAATAGAAAAATTGAATGCAGAAAAATCAGTTCTAAACAGCCATGGGTCGACCCCCCATTATATGAGGGTTGGCGTGAGATAACCCGCAGGGTTGTCTATGCAAATTTAGAAGCCATGCGTCGACTCATGAACTCTGAAACTGCATAATTTCAAAAAACCCAGAAGCATGTGTCGCCTCATGCAAAAGGGGGGTCAGCGTACGCTAATTCGAACATTTCACAAGACTTGTCCAAGATAGCATGAGTCGACTCATGCTCACCTTGGGTCGACTCGTGACATGCAGATTTTCAAAAACTCATTTTTCTCTATGTTTTTGCTGACCAAGACTCGAAACAAGTATACCAAACATCAATATTATGATCATGCACATGTAGAAATTGTGTAGACTTCTTCCTATATGTTTAGACACATGAACATTGATGGTTAGATGCAATTTGCCCGATAATGAAGTGATACCGCTCAAGTTACAATCTAATGACTATCTTATATGTTGACATCATTAAAACCAAAATAGATGAGAGACCTTAGCCCTCACATACTCCCCCTTTTTGATGATGGCAACACTGTCTATCTTTCTCTTGATTGTAATTTGAGAACGGAGAAACTCCCCCTATGTTTAACACTTTAATATATGCTGCTTAAGTATTTTCTGCTGCTAGTATCCTTCTCCCTCTTTGACAACATCAAAAAGAGTAAAGAAGGTGGTCAAAGAGATATCATCATAACAAGTAATGGTTCATTCACCAATTTGCAAAACAGCGACACTAACAAGCATCCACATGTGATACAGTTAATGCAATAGTATAAACGGATAAACACAGAACATAAGAAGCAAACATAATTCATTCCATAATAGTGCAAAATAGTAACATAGTCCTAAATGAAAAGCAAAAGCAAAACATCACGCAAGAAAAGAACAAGTCATACAATCAAAACACATAATACAACATGCACCTTCTCTTGAAAAATGGATCATTCTTGAGTCGACCCATGACACACTTTAGTCGACTCAACCAAGTATAAAATGGAAGAATTTAAGTTTTTACATACATATTCACCAATACATGATAAATAAACATGCTAACACATAATTCAAACATCCAAGTGAATTATATATGCTTAAAATTTGTAATAAACATCAATTTTGAACATCCAACATGGTACATATATTAAGGAAAACTTATGAAGCGGAACAATATTACCTTGACCATGAACAATGATGAAAGTCCTCACATATTGCTCAATAACTCTTGGCATAGTTAGTCAAAACCATAAACAAGCATATATAGATGTGAAGAGCTATTATCTTAAGGAATTATCAAACACGGTCCGAAATATCGAGAACGCCTAGTTCCCTACGGATGTGAAAGAAAGGCTCAGTAGCTAGTGATTTTGTAAAGATGTGAGTAAGTTGATTTTTAGTATCAACATGCTCAAAGACCACATCACCTTTCTCTACATGATCCCTAAGGAAATGATGATGTATTTCGATATGTTTGGTGCGTGAATGCAACACGGGGTTCTTAGTTAGGTTTATTGCACTAGTGTTATCGCACAAAATGGGAATACGCTCAAGTTTTAAATTGAAATCAAGCAATTGTTGTTTAAGCCATAAGACTTGAGCACAACAACTGCATGCGGCAACGTATTCCGCCTCGGCTGTTGACAAGGCAATTGAAACTTGTTTCTTACTATGCCAACTCACCAAGGAGTTTGCGAAAAAGTGACATGTGCCACTAGTACTTTTCCTATCCAACTTGCACCCGGAAAAGTCGAAATCTGAATAACCAACTAAGGAACAAACACTACCTTTGGAATACCACAACCCATACTTTGGAGTACTGGAGAGGTATCGAAGTATGCGCTTAACTGCTTTTAGGTGGGATTCCTTGGGACGTGCCTAATACCTCGTACATATGCATACACTAAACATAATATTGGGACGTGACGCGGTAAGATAAAGAAGGGAACAAATCATACCTCAATATTTCTTTACCTCTATATCCTTACCATGTTCATCACGATCAAGATTGGCACATGTAGGCATAGGAGTATCTATTGCTTTGCAGTTTAGCATGTCGAAGCGTTTGAGAAGTTTAAAAAAATATTTCGATTGACTCACGAATGTACCCCCTTTGAGTTGTTTGATTTGCAATCCGAGGAAATAGTTGAGCTCCCCCATCATGCTCATCTCAAACTCCCTCTGCATAAGACTAGAGAACTCCTTGACCAAGGTCATGTTAGTAGACCCAAAAATAATATCGTCAACATAAATTTGTACCAAGATTAAGTGTTTTCCTTGATGTTTAATAAAGAGGGTTGTGTCAACCTTTCCTCTTGAATACCCTTGATCAAGTAGAAATTTGCTTAGACGTTCATACCAAGCACTAGGGGCTTGTTTAAGTCCGTGCAAAGCACGTTTAAGTTTATAGACATGATCAGGATATTCATGGGATTCAAAACCCGGAGGTTGGGCAACATAAACCTCTTCATTTATATATGCATTAAGGAAAGCACTTTTAACATCCATTTGGAATAATTTGAAGTTCTTAGTGCAAGCATAGGCAAGTAGAATGCGTATAGCCTCGAGTCGAGCAACTGGCGCATAAGTTTCCTCATAGTCGATTCCTTCCTCTTGATTATAGCCTTGTGCTACAAGCTGAGCTTTATTTCGTGTTATTACTCCATTTTCATCAAGTTTATTCCTAGACACCCATAGGGTGCCCATTACTCGATGATCTCGTGGAAGGGGGACAAGGTCCCAAACCTCATTTCTCCTGAGTTGGTTTAACTCATCTTGCATTGATAAAAACCAATGCTCATCGAGTAATGCCTCCATTGCGTTTTTAGGTTTAACTTGGGTGACAAAAGCAAAGTAATAACAAAATTTACTAAGTTTAGAGCGAGTGGTTACTCCCTTAGAGATATCACCGATGATATTGTCGATTGGATGGTCTTTGGAAGACTTCCATGCTGGAGGAAGGTCATCTTCATTAGTTGGATGATTCTCCTCACTCTTCGTTGGTTGGTGATCCTTTTCCTCCTCAATACGCACTGCTTCAGGCTAATCAATTCCCTTATCAGTGTCCTTGAGTATGTCTTCAGAAGATACACCTACACCATGAAAAGAACTACCTTCTCCGACATTTCTCGGATAAGACTCATCAAAAGTAATGTGCACTGATTCTTCAACAATATGTCACCTTTTATTATAAATTCTATAAGCTTTACTTGACTGAGAGTATCCAAGAAAAATACCCTCTTCGGCCTTGGCATCAAACTTACCATGTGTCTCTTTACCATTGTTCAACACGAAACACTTGCAACCAAAGACATGAAGGTGAGAGATATTTGGCTTACACCCTTTTAAAAGTTCATACGGTGTCTTGTTTAGAATAGGCCAGATGAGTTCCCTATTCAAAACGTAACAAGTCGTACTTATGGCATCGGCCCAAAAGTATTTTGGAAGTACAGTCTCATTGATCATAGTCCTTCCTAATTCTTCCAAAATTCTATTTTTACGTTCCACAACCCCGTTTTGTTGAGGGGTACGTGGTGCGGAAAAATTTTGATCAATTCCATGGGATTCACAAAATGCTTCAAATAAATGGTTTTCAAACCCACCCTCGTGATCACTTCTAATTGACACAATATTCGTGTTTAACTTGTTTTGAGATAACTTAGCAAATTTTTTAAAGGCCGAAAAGGTATCACTCTTATTTGCTAAGAAAATAGTCCAACAAAACCTAGAAAAGTCATCAACTATTACAAAACCATAATAGTTACCACCTAGGCTTTTAACCCTAGATGGTCCAAAGAGGTCCATATGGAGGAGCTCAAGGGGTCTCAAAGTTGAAACGATGTTTTTAGATTTGAATGAGATCTTTGTTTGCTTCCCCATTTGACAAGCATCACAAAGGTGATCCTTAGTGAATTTGATTTCGGGCAAACCTGTAACACCCCAATTTAAATTATTTGATCGTCGTGTTATTTTTCCGTTGTTGGCCTGGTTAAGGGTGTGTGTGGTTGAGCGCGTAGGCGTGTGGTCCTTAGTGGGACGGGTAGATTAGAAGTGTCGGAAGTAATTCTTCGGGTATAGGTAGTAATAGTAATATATTTTTTTTATTATTATTGTTATTTTTAGTATTATCATGGTGACTAATATTAGTATGACTATTTTTCTTATTAATATTATTATCCTGAGTATCAAATATTATGGATATTATTTTTATTATTATTATTATTAATAATTGAAATTCAGATTTAATAGTAATATGGGTTAGTGGAGAAAAATAAGGACAGTTTGGTCATTAAGCTGAGATTAGTGAGAACCAGTGAGTAGGGTTAGTCATAATCAGATTTTCACCAAAAGAAGGGCTAGAGAGAGGAAGAACAAGGAAGAACTAGGACTTTGAAGAACCAATTTTCGCAGGAATTTTCTGAGCAAATTCGAGGTAAGGGGGATAATGGGTTTAATATTGGTGGTATGATCATGAGAGGGTAGTGGGGATTCTTAACCCCGTAGGAATTCGTATGAATATATGTTGTTTTATGAATCTGTGGTGCATAAATGAATCTGTGATGAAAACTGTGTGAATCAAATTGTTGTGGTTTTGAATTGTGTGATGTCTTGATGTTGTTGTTGCTGTATGAATGTATCTTTTGCAGAACTGGTTTTTGTGCAGGTTGAGAGAACGAAATTAGACCTAAGACCTGTAATGTTGATTAGTAATGATAGGTGAAAGAGGTAAGATGAAAACTAGGACCTAAAACTGATGTAGAAACACTTTTAGGACTGATATGGAGTGTAGAAGAGAGGTCAAAGTGGAAGGATTCAGACTTGTACGAAAAATAGGTATTTTTCACAGTCTCTGCCCATATGCGTAACAGGGAAGGCGTTACGCGTATGGCTTGGTGTGCCAGGAGGCCATTACGCGTAACAGGCATATTGTTATGCGTATGGCAAAGCGTTACGTGAGTGATACGCGTATGGAACCCAATTGGACACGGCCCTCTGCCCGTACTCGTAATGGTACGCGTATGAAAGCTTAGCCTTACGCGTATGAGAAGGATTACGCGTATTTGGATCTGAAAGGAAATTTTTTGAGGGAAGTACACATCTCTGATCATACGCGTAATAGGCAGGGCAATACGTGTATGGTAGGGCAGGAGGAGAGGCCTTACGCGTCTGGTACGCAGCTGGATGGGCGACCGAGCTGGGCAATACGCGTATGGCACAAGACAATACACGTATGGCCAGCGAGAGTGTAGAATTTTTCCGTTTCGCAATTTCTTTCCCATTTTCGCATCCAAAACGGTTTCTTTTGGTTTGATAGGTTGTGTATAGATGCCAGAACCTGAGAAATGTGTAATTGGTGATGAAAATAATTAATTTAGTAATTTTATTGAATTAATTAGATATTTAATTAATTGACGCCAAGTGAGGGATGCTCGGTTGTGGGGTGTGTTGTGGTGAATGAATATTTCATGTGTGATCAGGAGGATCGTGAGAATGTGTAATTTTTATTATACATGTGTGATGTATGCATATTTATTGTCATGCATTTCATGGTGTGTCGGTGGTGATGAATCGTTGCTCAGGAGGAGTGTATGTGATTCATCCGAACTCCAATGCGGAGTATGGTGGAGATAGATCATTGCCAATTAAGGGTGTATGTGTCGTACCCCAAATTTTGACCACTAAGATTCCCCATCATTGTGCAAATCATCATCACAATATGGATGAACCATTAGTCTCCCCAAAGATGGGTGAGCATCCACTACAATCAGACTTAGGGTTTCAAGCCTTCTCAGAGCTCTTAGACAAAGGATCAATCAAGGAATGATATGATCTTCAACTTGTCTAGCCTCTCAAACATCCACAATGGATCAATAGGACTCCCACATTAAGAATCAAGCACAATGTTGCAGCATTCCAGGTGGATTAAGCCTCAAGATCACCAGTGTCACCAAATTAGGGTTTTGGTTGACCAGGGCCTCCATATGGAAATTTTCCTCTGGGAATGAGCCAATGCTTCAAAGAATAACCTATGATGATCCAAGGGACATCATGGACCCAATCATCAAGTCAATTTAATCTCAGGGGACGCATTCACAAAAAATCAGGAATTAGGGTTTCTTGACCTAATTCACCCCCAAGTTGACTTTTGGGACAAATCATGAGCCAAGACCTCAAGAGATGATTTTAGGGTCCCTAACACACCACATTGATCCATTTCCAACAATGGATTGGTCCAAGAAGCTTGATCAACAAGTTTCAAATTCATCAGAACCACAGTTAGGGTTTCGCGGGAAAAGTCAAATGTATCTTTGACTTTTGACCAGGACATATTCCAAAACCCTAGGACATGATTCAATACACCCTATAACACCTATAAAATCAATCCATCAAGTTTGATTTAGGTCAAGGACTTGATTTCATAGAGGATCGCACAGTTTGAAATTCATCTGATAAAAAGTCAAATGTGCCCAAAAGTCAAAGTTTAACTTTTTTATTTTTTGGTTAATTATGGTTCTTTAACCCTAAAATGATGTTAATGTGTGGTTGGAATCATCATTCATCAAGAAATATCAAGAAAAGTGGGATAACTTGTAAAAGGGGTAACCATTAAAAACTTAGAAATTTTTCTAAGTTATGGAAAAAAGTGGCTAGGGTACCAACTTCGGAGCATCATAACTCCTAAACCATAAGGCCATTTTTTCCCATCCAAATATGAATTTGTAGCTCTCATGGAACTCTACAAAAGCTTCAAACATAACTCATTCCAATTCCTCGTGGATTTTGAGTTATGGAATGATCAAAATCACAAAAAAAGAAAATGTCACTTTTTTCAACACTTACTGAAATTTTCACTAAGTCAGAATCTGCCTTCACTTTTTTCAAAATGTAAGGGCATTTTTCACTTGGATCCAAAAGGTATCAAAACCAATTATGATTAAATAGTTGTTGTATCATATGAGGGCTTTCCAAACTAACCAAGAACTTTACGAAACTCAACTTAAGCCATGAGATATGACAATGGGAACATGCCTTGCTGAAAACTGCCAAAGCAAGGCAGATTTGTACATTTTGCTCGATTTGCCAAATTTGTGCAAATGACAAACACACTTATCCATCTGAACACCTCAGAGGGAGACCAAGGAGGAACCAACTCTGATCTCAAGCCTCCCAAGTCCTTAGAACTAAAAATAGCATGCCAAACCTAGAAATCCCTAAAGAGGGGATAAGACTACAATTTTGTTTTGGAGCATTCAATGGATGCACCAAGGTGGCATGGACTAAGCCATTTCCAACTGAATTCAGTCAAGACTTATCCAAGATCAAGGGGACCAGCAGCCTGTTCCCTAACCTCTAGTCAATGGCTAGAGGAGACTTGGATTCTCATTGCTCAATATTGGCCAAACCTCTGTTGCAGTTGCCATTCACTATTGCATCCAAAACAAACTTGCTCTACTATAAATAGAGCTCAATTGTGTTCAGTTTGAGTACACCAAAGCACTACAACACTTGCTTTCCTCAAAATCTCTTTCTCTAGGAAAAAATACCTTCTTTAGCAAGGTAACTCTGAGTTTCTGAGTTAGAAAGCAATTCCACCACAACTTATGATCCAAACACATCCAATATATCATATCTAAGCTGTCCAAACTCTCACAAGTGACCTGTAACACCAAAATCACAAAGTCACATCTCAAAACCTCAAACTAGGACTTTTGTGCATTTTTCAAGCCATGTCTTGATTAAGTCACTTTCCAAACCAGATAAAACCTCAAACACACTCCAAATATCAATCTTGAACTGTCCCAAATGGTTCCCCCCATCTGGAACACTATTTGAGAGAGTTGTTATTTTGGCCACTTTTGCCCCTTTTGCAAGAAAGAGCTCAAACTTGTTCCTGAGGCTTCCAGCTGATTCCAACCATCCTAAAAGCTTCTAATAGATCATTTGAGGTTGTTCAAAGCATCAAATCATTTCAGGAACAAGTGGCTTGGCATATTGCACAAAAGCTCCAAAAAGAGGTAAGCAACACAACTTGGATTCTTTGAATCATGCTTTCTTTTGATGTCCATTGATCATGCATCTCTTATACATGTTATATGTGTTATGTTTGCACCAATTTATCATGTAATTCATGTTTGTACCAAGAGATGGCATAGAAAATGCAAATCATGGCCTATTTCAAAACCACTATCAGGTTTTTCAATTGGAGCATGATCTGAAAAAAATACCACCACCATTAGATTCCTTAGGAAATTCAAGGCCAGATGCATATAAATTTTGCCTCCATCCATGGAGAAATGAGAAAGTTATGGCCTTCACGTTTCCGACCAAAAACCTTGCCTTGCCTTGCCTTAGCTAGGCCAAATACAAGGCAAGCCTTGTATATTTGTGGTTGTGTTTCTTTTAACGGATGTATCACCACCCTAGTGGTAAGGCACGCGCCCTATACACAAGAGGTCTGGGGTTCGAATCCCTCTCGCCCCAGATCCCCTTTTTGCTATTTATTCCACTTTTTTATTGTTTTTCTTATTATTTTTAATGATTTGAAAAATTAATAACTCCCTCAATTTTAATTATTTTTTATTGGTTCTTTTTGCAAAAAATCACAAAAATGTTGAAATATTTTATTCCACAAAAAAATTAACTTTATATTAGTTATTTAATATAATTAGTATTTTTGTGAATAAATTCCTTTTTAATTGTTTTTAAACATTTAAATGTGAATATTTACTTTGAAAATCAAAACCAAATGAGTTTTAATTTATCTTGTGATTAAAACCTCATTTTTCAAACACTCAACAAAAATCACAAGTGGTTTATTCAAACTTATTTGGTATTTTTATAATTTTTATTTGATTTTCTTTAAATATTTACTTTAAAACGAAAACAAATTTAGGGTTTCCTTGATTTTCACTCAAACAAAACTTTTAAACACTTTGGGCCTCTAATAGAGTGTAAGACCCAATCCCCTTTTAACCAAAACAATTTTGGGCCTCAGATATTGTATAAGTCCCTCTGCGTTAAAAGAAAACCTCGGTGTGATCGCCAATTCAAAAATCAAACCCTTGGGCCTACGCTCGTGTTATAAGCCCCACTCTTTAAAAATCATTGAGCCTCTAGTAGAGTGTAAGACCCAACCCTTTTTGAAAACCAAAATAATTTGGGCCTCAACTTATTGTATAAGTCCCGATACCATCAAAAAGTTCGACGCGATCGTCGCCTTTTAAAACAAAACTTTTGGGCCTCTCCTTGAGCTGTAAGCCCCACCACTTGTACAAAAATAAACCTTTGGGCCTCTTGAGAGAGTGTAAGACCCATCCCTTTGTACAGAAAACATTTTTGGGCCTCAGTCACTTGTATAAGTCCCTGTACAATGTACAAAACAAACAGTGCAATCACTGATAAAACCTTGGGCCTCTCCTTGAGCTATAAGCCCCAATAATCGTTTCAAAGCACTTTCTCCTTTGATTTTGAATATAATATTGTTATCAAATCTTTCTTTGTTGAACAACTAAAAAAACAACATGGAAGCTCTACAACCGAGTAAGTGTTTACCCGCTTTCTTTACCCACTTTCATATATATAAATTGTATTGTGGGGCTGATCACTGTAAGTCTTCTTTCACAAACTTTTATATGTTTGCCAAATATCAACTGTGTAATACTAGTATAATTATTTAGATTTTTCCCCGGCAACTACGTCTAGCACTAGGTAAAGCTCTGTTGGTCACTCTTAAATACAAACAAAACTAGATCCCCATAGGATTACCAGACACAGTCTTCCCTCCTCTTGGGGTTAAACAATATGGAGATGTGAAAGATAGCATTCTCGGTGAACCCTTTCTCAGACTGTCACCCTTAGAAATTGTCAAAGAAACTCTACTCCCCAGAGATGATCTTTTCTCCGTGAATGGCATCTCTTGAGTTTCTTCCAAATTCTCGAACTTTCCTAGCTTGATCTATTCCCGATGAATGGAATGTCTTGAACTTCTTTGGGTTTGGGGACCCACAGGCTTCTTAAAAGCATCCCCGCCTCCTCTTGGGCGTTGTACAAGGACCCTTCGGCTTCTTAAAAGCTCTCATGCCTTCTCTTGGGCTTAGTATAAGGACCCAGAGACCTCTACAGGTATAGGAACATAACCTAGTCATCAATTTGCTAGAGTTGTCTTTATGAGTCAAGTGTCAGACCTATTAATGGGTTGACCTTCATCCCTTAACATACCAGCCTTCTCTTGGGCATAATACAAAGATCATTCACTACCTGAGAATCGATTTCTCAAAACACCCGTAGACTTGGACAATCTCAATACCTTTTGGATTTCCCATTTCCTTAAAGAACAGGAAATATCCCTGATCCTCCGATCAATCCCTGAGTATGACATTACCCATATAAGAACTGATTTTCTCTTTATCCAACATACTGGACCTGTCACTCAACTAAAATAGTCACCAACACAATAGCCTCCTCTTGGGCTTTGTACAATGATTCTCCCCAACAGAGCTAACCTATTCACACTCTCTTGTTGAGTATAAAAGACTCTTTTATTGAGTTAAACACTTTCAGCCTCCATCTCGGGCTTCGTGCGAGATACAAAAACACTCTCTTGTTGAGTACCAAAGACTCTCTTATTGATTCAAAGCCTTTTAGCCTCCATCTCGGGCTTCGTACGAGATAAAAATCACTCTCTTGTTGAGTCAAACATTTTCAGCCTCTATCTCGGGCTTCTTACGAGGTACAAAGACTCTCTTGTTGAGTCAAACACCTTTAGCCTCTGTCTTGGGCTTCGTACAGAACACATATAAAATCACTCTCTTGTTGAGTCAGTCACTTGTTAGCACTCTCTTGTTGAGTCAACCCCTTTTAGCCTCTCTCTCAGGCTTCGTACGAGACATATAAAAATACCCTCTTGTTGGGCCAATAGCCTCCTCTTAGGCTTTGTATAAGAAAACCCCGGTTGAGTCAATCAACCATTTAGCATCAAAAGCTGTGCCTCGTTCACAGTATACAAACATCAACAACTCCTTTTCCTTCATCTAAATTGCTGTAAGTGGCAAGTGTTATACCCCAAATTTTGACCACTAAGATTCCCATCATTGTGAAAATCATCATCACAATATTGATGAACCATTAGTCTCCCCAAAGATGGGTAAGCATCCACTACAATAAAAAATTAGGGTTCAAGCCCTCTCAGAGCTCTTAGAAAAAGGATCAATCAAGGAATGAGATAATCTTCAACTTGTCTAAACCTCTCCAACATCTACAATGGATCAAGATTACTCCCACTTCTAGGATTAAGCACAAGGCTGCTCCCTTCTAAGTGGATCAAGCCCAAAGATCGCCAGTGTCACCAAATTAGGGTTTTGGTCGACCAGGGCCTCCAGATGGAAATTTTCCTCTGGGCATGAGCCAATGCTTCAAGGCATAACCTATGATGCTCGAAGGGACATCATAAACCCAATCGCCAAGTCAATTTAGCCTCAGGGGATGCATACATCAAAAATCAAGAATTAGGGTTTCTTGACCTAATTCACCCCTAAGTTGACTATTGGAACAAATCATGAGCCAAGACCTCAAGGGAGGATTTGAGGGTCTCTAACACACTACATTGATCCATTTGCAACAATGGATTAATCCAAGAAGCTTGAGCAACAAGTTTCAATTTCATCTGAACCACAATTAGGGTTTCGCGAGAAAAGTCAACTGTAGCTTTGACTTTTGACCAGGACATGCTCCCAAACCCTAGGACATGAATCAATATACCCTATAACACCCATGGAACATGTCCATCAAGTTTGATTTAGGTCAAGGACATGATTTCATAAAGGATTGCACAGTTTGGAATTCATCTGATAAAAAGTCAACTGTGCAAAAAAGTCAAACTTTGACTTTTTGAGATTTTTCACAAAAATGGTTTTTTAAACCTAAAATGATGTTAAGGTATGATTTGAATCATCATTCATCAAGAAAAATCAAGAAAAGTGGGATAACTTATAAAAGGGGTAACCATGAAAACTTGGAAAATTTTCCAAGTTATGAACAAAATGGCAAGGGTACAAACTTTGGAGGATCATAACTCCTAAACCACAAGGCCATTCTTACCCATCCAAAGCTGGATTTGTAGCTATCATTACCCTCTACAAAAGCTCCAACTACACCTCATTCCAATTCATTGTGGATTCTGAGTTATGATTGGGCCAAAATGACTAAAACATGAAAATTCATCATTTTCCAACACTTAGAAAAATTCTGGCCATTGCAGATTTTGTTGGAAACACCAAAACTTGTGAGATCTTTTCACATAGTTGCAAGCTGAATCGAGTCCAAAGGTAAACATCAATGTTGTTGCAAATGTTGCCAATAATCCAAAGAGCTTATCAGCATGAATTAATTCAACTTGAGCCAAGAGAAATCCATGCCCAAAGTCATGCTTCTACAAGCTGTTTTGGAAAAATCAGTTTGTATGTTTGCTTGCTACACACGATTTCTGAATCAAAACTAAGGATCATCATTCCATATGTACTCAAACCAATCACAATGCATCTGATCCAACCTACAAAGCTGAGTCACAAAGCCAAGGAATCTTCCAACTTGAAGTTCATGTATTTTGGCACATTTTGCCTTGAATTCAAAGGGCATTAATGTCGAATAGTGCATTGTCAAGATTCTCACTCTCCTCAGTCATGTTCTCTGATTAAACAACAATTAAAATGACTGAGTAATGTGATTTCAGTCAAGGCCTAGTTGATCTATTTGGAGCAGCTGTTACACCTAATGCAAGAGGCATTTATGTCCAACCAATCCCTTTGAAGGTGATCTGATCCAGCAGCCATTCACTATTCCTCCAAGACAAGAGTTGATCACCTATAAATAGAGGTTCCAATGGATCATTCAAGGCACACCAAAGCACCTTATAGCACTGCTTTCTCTCATTCTCTCTTAAGTGCCAAATTTCCTTGTTTTTGAGCAACCACCATCGGGTTTTAAGTTGCAGCCCTAAGCAATCCATTCCAATTGCTCAGACACATCACATATGATGTATTTGAGGTGTCCAAACACTTAAACACCAACTGTAACACCCCTAGCTCAAAATCACCCTTCAACCAAGCCATTATGCCTCAATTATGTAGTTGGAGTTCTCCAACTTGATCCAAAGGTTTTCAGAGTGTTCCAAAGCTTGCAACACACTCCACTACATCCATTGAAGCTGTAGGGATCATCAAATTTCTTCTGGAACACCATCTGTGCAGAGTTTCATTTCAGCTTGCATCAAGGTAAGCCTCAAAACTTCAACTTCATGATCCATGCATATTTCCTCGCATGATATTTTTGCCAATTGATTGCCATCATATGCTGAGTATTTCCCCTCAAAAAATTTGATCATAGCACTCATAATCATGTCTGCTCGATTGCTTTTGCAAAATTAGGGTTCATACGACCACAAAGACATAACTTGCTATACACTGAAAATAAATAAAATTGAGTATTGCCATCTTATTCCTTGTGAAAAAACGCATGAGTTTGGTGGTTGAATCATGTCAAATAGTTGAGAAACGAGAGAGATAGAGGGCTTCATGCACGAGCTGGAGGAAGAAGATGGTCATGTCGCCATTCTTCAGGTTTTCCAACCAAGTTCTCTATATATTTAATATTTGCCATACTATATTTGAATTGGCATTGCGCCCTAGTGGTTGATCAGCTTGTTTTGTGTGTGTTGGCAAGCGAGAGGTCCGGGGTTCGAATCCCCCTCGCCCCAGATCTCTTTTTTACCACTTTTTCTTGTTTTTTGTTATTTTTCATATTTATTTTAAATGATTTGAAAAATTAATAACTCACTCAATTTTAATTATTTTTTATTGGTTCTTTTTGCAAAAAATCACAAAAATGTTGAAATATATTATTCCACAAAAAAATTATATTTATATTATTTATTTAATATAATTAGTATTTTTTTGAATAAATACCTTTTTATTTGTTTTTAAACCCTTTTTAAAAATAAATATTCATGTTGGAATATCAACACCAAATAGGTTTTAATTCATCTTATGATTAAAACCTCATTTTTCAAACCTAAAACCAAAATCACAAGTTGTTTATTCAAACTTATTTGGAATTTGTATCATTTTAATTAATTTTCTTTGAATAATTACTTTAAAAATGGTGAAATTAGGGTTTTTGTTGATTTTCACCCTAACAAACTTTTCAAACTTTGGGCCTCTCCTTGAGCTGTAAGCCCCATCACTTGTACAAAAATAAATTATTGGGCCTCTAATAGAGTGTAAGACCCAATCCTTTGTAAATACAAACAATTTTTGGGCCTCATATATTGTATAAGTCCCACTGTATTTAAAAAAAAAACGGCGCGATCGCCAGTTCAAAAATCAAATCATCTGGGCCTACCCTCGTGTTATAAGCCTCATTCCTCTTCTTGAAACAACTTTGGGCCTCTTGAGAGAGTGTAAGACCCATCCCTTTGTACAAAAATCCTTTCTTGGGCCTCAGTCACTTGTATAAGTCCCTGTACAAAACCCTGGGCCTCTCCTTGAGCTGTAAGCCCCAATTTTCCTTTTAAAAAGCATTTTCTCCTTTGATTTTATAATATACTATTTTCAACTTTTCTTTGTTGAACAACTAACCATACAGCATGGAAGCTCTACAACCAAGTAAGTGTTTACCTGCTTTCATTTACCGCTTTCATATGTATATAACTGTACTGTGGGGCTGTTTCACTGTAAGTCTTCTTTCATAAACTCATATCAACTGTGTAATAATAGTATAGACATTTAGAGTTTCCCCGACAACTATGTCTAGAACTAGACAAAACCTCGTATCCTTACAACAATTTTAGATAACTAGATCTAAGATCTTCCCCCCCTTTTGAACAGTTCCTATACAGAAGGCCAATGTTCCAAGTGAAACCCATTCTGGAACTGTTCATCAGCCTCCTCTTGGGCTTAGTGCAAGGACCCACAGGCTTCCTAAAAGCATCCCCGCCTCCTCTTGGGCGTTGTACAAGGACCCGTCAGCTTCTAAGAAGTTTTCACAGCCTCCTCTTAGGCTTCGTATAATGATTCTTCCTCCGGGAAGATAGCCTCCTCTCGGGCTTTGTACAAATTGTCCCTCGGCTTCTTAAAAGTTTCCAGCCTCCTCTTGGGCTTCGTACAAATTGTCCCGACGACTTTCTAGAGGTATAGGAATAGAAATTAGTTATTTTAATAGAACAGTCTTTCAAAGAGTCTAGATCATGCCACCGCAATTGTACTGTCCCTTAATTTCTCTTAAGTATAGTACAACAGATAAAACTCTAGACTTGGATAGTCTAAGACCCTTGAGTCTCAAAGACATTCTCGAGCCCCTTTCAAGAATGGGAAGGACACCCTCAGACTCGGACAGTCTCAATACCCTTTGGATTTCCTATTTCCTTAAAGAACAGGAAATAACCCTGATCCTCCTATCTGTGCCAAAGCACAACCTTACCTTTAATCTTCATAAGAACTGATTTTCTCTTTTAACTAACATACTGAACCTGACACTCAACTGAAACAGTTACCATAGCCTCCTCTTGGGCTTTGTACAATGATTCTCCCCAGTGTAGCTAACTTTTAGCCTTCATCTCGGACTTCGTACGAGATACAAAAACACTCTCTTGTTGAGTATAAAAGGCTCTCTTGTTGAGTCACTTCCCTTTTAGCCTTCATCTCAGGCTTCGTACGAGATACAAAAACACTCTCTTGTTGAGTATAAAAAGACTCTCTTGTTGAGTCACTACCCTTTTAGCCTCCATCTCGGGCTTCGTACGAGATACAAAATCACTCCCTTGTTGAGTACAAAAGACTCTCTTGTTGAGTCGACCCCTTTAGCCTCCGTCTTGGGCTTCATACAAGACACATATAAAAACACTCTCTTGTTGAGTCAACCCTTTTAGCCTCTATCTCAGGCTTCATACGAGACACATAAAAACACCCTCTTGTTGGGCCAATAGCCTCCTCTTAGGCTTTGTATAAGAAAACCCCGGTTGAGCCAATAAACCTTTTAGCATCAAAGTTGTGCCTCGTTCACAATATACAAACATCAACAACTCTTTTCTCCTTCATCTAATTGCTGTAACTGGCAAGCCTCTGGATTATTTACATCCACGCCACTGTCCCTCTTTTAGCATACGAAATCCCTAAGGAAAGATGGCATTCCTCTAAACTGAGTTAAAGTTTTCACCTTCAGGTTAAAAATCCCCTATAAAGGAAATTATGGGATTGCTGGATTCACATATCCCAGTTAAAGTAATTCTCCTTTATAATCAGCCACCCAACAGTTGTGACAAATAGAACCCCTTTAGAGATGACAAATTCTCTCTAAAGTCAAAACCCTTTAGCTTCACATCTTGGGCTTCAAACAAGATACAAATAGACCCTTCATCTTCACATATTTGACTTTGAACAAGATGCAAACCACCTTTAGCTTCACGTATTGAGCTTTGAACAAGACACAAAAACACCATTTCCTCCCATAGAATAGGAGGAACTACGATCGCTCTGATTTCCCTGTTTCGGTAAACGAGAATACGTAGGCATAAGATTGAAAGAGAAATCTTAGCGAGCACACCACATCGAAATCCTCAGGTCACAAACCCTCATATATCAATCAAAACATCCTAGTCTGTATTCACCACCAAAAGTCAAAACTCGATCAAAATAACCCAAGAGAGGCCCCTCCACATTGATCGCATCTGTAAACCAACAGTTTTGATTGTTTAACCTCAGTTTGCAAAGCAGGGTTAGTTGGAGACATCTATTTCCATTCCTTCATCAGCTCCAATAGGATAAAAAATGAATCAACCTGTAGTACCCTCCCAGAGCGACAGTGTTTTAGAACCACTTCCAAAATCGCTCGCTACAGCAAGCCTCTGGATTATTTACATCCACACCACTGTCCCTCTTTTAGCATGAAAAATTCCTAAGGAAAGACGACATTGCTCTAAACTGAGTTAAAGTCTTCTCCTTCAGGTTAAAAATCCCCTATAAAGGAAATTATGGCATTACTGGATTCACATATCCCAGTTAAAGTAATTCTCCTTTATAACCAGTCACCCAACAGTTATGGCAAACAGATACCCCCTTTAGAGATGACAAATTCTCTCTAAAGTCAAACCCCTTCAGCTTCACATCTTGGGCTTCAAACAAGATATAATTAGACCCTTCAGCTTCACATCTTGGGCTTTGAACAAGATACAAACCACCTTTAGCTTCACGTCTTGGGCTTTGAACAAGACACTAAAACAACCTTTTTCCTCCCATAGAATATGAGGAACTACGATCGCTCTGATTTCCCTGTTTCGTTAAACGGGAATACGTAGGCATAAGATTGAAAAAAATCTTAGCGAGCGCACTAATCAAAAACCTAAAATCCAGTATCTCCACCAAATCAACCCAGAAGCATCAAATCTAAACACAGTATCAACAACCTCACCAATAGTCTAAACATCGTGTTCTCAAGTGAAATAACCGAAGATTGGGCCCCACTTCCACATAACACCTGTAACTTAATAGACCGCTGTTCAAACTCAGTATGCAAGCAGGGTTAAGAACCACGTCCAAAATCACTCGCTACAGTATGTGATCTATCCGGATTCTATTATGTATCGGGTTCGATTGAATAAACCATGGTGTATTGGTACCACATGCTTTGTGTCGTTTGTTGAGTCACATTGCATCATTAGGTGTGTATTGAATTGTAATTGTGAATGACAAGTATGTCGTGATGGTGTGTTACTAATGTGTGATTGCGTAATTACTACTCTTATCATTTATTATGCACAATTTATTATTGAATGTAGTTCTCACCCATTTGTTGTTTGTTGCTTCTATGCTTCTTCAGAAGTACAGATAATCCAGGTACTTAAGTGTGCAAGGAGTGCGTGTTGCTTGATCGAGTCTTAGGAGTCGCTCTGATACGTAACACGGGATGTTGGGAACTTTATCATTTGTTATTCTTTATTTGTTTTGTTACATATCATTCTTTATTTGTAACTATGGTGGACCACAATTAATGTGGATTTTTGGTGTTGTTGGCAAATGGCCTTTTATTTGAATAAAACATTTATTTTCGCTGTTTTACTTCATTAATGAAAAGGAGTTTCGTTGTTGGTTTTGATGATGTGACATCCTACTATTTGTTGTAAACTCTGATTATATTCGTGATATTTGTATATTTTACAAAATGGGAAAGTTGGGTGTTACAATTGGTATCAGAGCAGGTCGGTCCGTCCGGCCAGGTGTAGTAGTAGAGTTTGTCCTTAGAATAGGAGTAGATTGTGTGTTCTAACCGTATGTTGATTGTTGAACAATATGGCAAGAAGGAATGATGCTGTTCTTGCTGTTTCTATGCAAGCTATGGCACAAGCGGTTGAGAATACTAATCAGGTTAGGGGTGCGCAGTTCCGCGACTTAGCACAATTCCAGAGCAATAAGCCGCCTACATATGAAGGAGGTATTCTAGATCCTGAGGCTGTACATAAATGGCTGAAGGCAATTGAGAAGATCTTCAGGACCATGGGATGCAGTGATGCTCAGAAAGTACGGTTTGGCACTCATATGCTGGAGGGAGAGGCCGAAGTCTGGTGGGACAATAGTCGTCAGAGGTTGGAAGCTGCGAGTACTGAGATTACTTGGACATTGTTTCAGACTGAGTTTCTGGAAAAGTAATTTCCCGAAGATATTCGTAGTGCAAAAGAGATTGAATTCTTGGAACTGAAATAGGGTAGCATGACTGTTCATGAATATGCTACTTAGTTTGAAGAGTTGGTACAGTATTGTGCTCATTACAATATGGAGGAAGCTATGAATTCGAAATGCTTGAAGTTTGAGAATGGGCTGCGTCCCGAGATCAAACAGGGCATTGCTTGTTAGAAGATAAGGAATTATCCAGAACTGGTTAGTAGAAGTAGGATTTATGATAATGATAACAGGGTTCGAATTGCTTATTATAAAGCTGTGAGTGATCGGAAGGGTAAGCAGAGGTTTGGGGGTACTCCTTATAGTGCTTCAGCTGATAATTGAAAACAGAAAGCTGTTGTGGGGAAGAAACCAAAAGAGGGAGGAGTGGTTCCTGATGCTCTCAAGTGTTTCAGATGTGGTGGCGCGGCTCACCGTGCTAATAATTGTCCGAATGAAGTGAAGAAATGTTTCAAGTGTGGGTGACCAGGTCATGTTATAGCAGATTGTAAGGCCACTATGCCTACCTGTTATAACTGTGGAGAACAAGGTCATATCAGCACTCACTGTGAGAAGCCAAAGAAATCTTTGGCCAGTGGAAAGGTGTTTGCGTTGGTGGGGACCCAATCCACCAATGAAGAGGGTCATATTCTTTTGATTTCTATCATTGACATGGGTGCAACCCATTCATTCATTTCTGTTGATTGTGTGAAGAGATTAGGAATTATGTCGTCTACTCTAGATCAGAGGATGACGATTGAAACTCCGTCTATTAGTTCTGTGGTTACTTCCTTAGTGTGTTTGAAGTGTCCGTTGAGTATGTTTGGTAGGGATTTCAGAGTGGACTTGATTTGTTTGCCACTCGGTAATCTCGATGTTATTTTGGGGATGAACTGGTTGGAGTTTAATCGGGTTTACATTGATTGCTTTAGGAAGACGTTATCGTTTCTTACTCCTGAAGAGGAAGCATTGGCGAATTCTTTGTCTAGTAGAGAGTTGAGAACATTGTTGGAGGATGAAGTTAAGATGTTTGCAGTGTTTGCCTCATTATCTGTTGAAAGTAAGACTTCAGTTAATGAGTTACCGGTGGTGAGTGAATTTCCTGAAGTGTTTCCAGATGATATTACAGAATTGCCTCCGACGAGGGAAGTTGAATTTACTATTGATCTTGTTCCTGGTACTAGATCTATATCTATGGCATCGTATAGGATGTCGACATCAGAATAGGCAGAGTTGAAATCTCAGATTGGAGAATTGCTTGATAAGAAGTTTATTCGACCGAGTGTGTCGCCGTGGGGAGCTCTTGTGTTGTTGGTGAAAATGAAGGATGGTAGTATGCGTCTGTGCATTGATTACCGTCAGTTGAATAAAGTGACCATTAAAAATAAGTATCCCTTTCCGAGGATTGATGACTTGATGGATCAGCTTGTGGGAGCCCGTGTATTCAGCAAAATTGATTTGAGGTTAGGTTACCATCAGATTAGAGTGAAGGAAGATGATATTCAGAAGACTGCGTTCAGAACTCACTATGGACATTACGAATATGCAGTGATGCCTTTCCGAGTGTCTAATGCGCCGGGTGTGTTTATGGAGTATATGAATCGTATCTTTCACTCTTATATGGATCAGTTTATTGTGGTATTCGTTGATGACATACTGATTTATTCTAAGTCTGACGAAGATTATGCAGGACACTTGAGAATTGCATTGCAGGTGTTGAAAGATAATAAATTGTTTACAAAGTTCTCAAAATATAAATTCTGGTTGAAGACTGTGAGCTTCTTGGGTCATGTTATTTATGGTGATGGCATAGCGGTGGATCCATCTAAAGTAAGTGCGGTACTTCAGTGGGAGCCTCCGAAGACAGCGACGAAAATTAGAAGTTTCTTGGGTTTGGCAGGTTATTACCAAAGATTCATTGACGGGTTTTATAATTTGGCGTTACCATTGACTCAGCTAACTAGAAAGAATTAAGTTTTTGTGTGGGATGCGGCTTGTGAGGAAAGTTTCGAAGAGTTGAAAAAGAAATTGACTACGGCACCAATATTAATTCTACCAAGTCCAAGTGAACCTTTTGTGGTGTATTGTGATGCGTCTAAAATGGGACTAGGCGGTGTGTTAATGCAGGATGGCAAGGTGGTGGCATATGCTTTGCAGCAATTGAGGCTACATGAGAGGAATTATCCTACTTATGATCTTGAATTAGCTGCAGTGGTTTTTGTATTAAAAATTTGGAGAAATTATTTGTATGGATTGAGATTCAAAGTATTCAGTGATCACAAAAGTCTGAAGTATTTGTTCGATCAGAAGGAATTGAATATGAGGCAGCGAAGATGGTTGGAGTTCTTGAAAGACTATGATTTTAATTTGAGTTATCATCCGGGGAAAGATAATGTTGTAGCAGATGCGCTAAGTCGGAAGACAATTCATATGTCGGCATTAATGGTAAAAGAAATGGAGTTGATTGAGAAGTTTAGAGACTTGAGTATGGTTTGTGAAACTACACCTAAGAGTGTTAGATTGGGTATGCTTAAGGTGAATAATGACTTTTTGGATGTAATTAAGGAAAACCAGAGACTTGATGTGAAGCTAGTGGACTTGATGCCTACAGGAGGAGATGATCCTGATAATGATTTTAAAGTGGATAATGTTGGTGTATTAAGATTCTGGGGCAGAATTAGTGTACCAGATAATGATGAATTGAGGAAAGCGATCTTAGAGGAAGGTCACCGGAGTAGCTTGAGTATTCATCCGGGAGCTATGAAAATGTATCATGACTTGAAGAAGTTATTTTGACGGTCTGGTATGAAGATGGACATAGCTCAGTTTGTTTATGCTTGTCTGACATGTCAGAAGTCAAAAGTGGAGCACTAGAAACCTTCGGGGTTAATGCAACCGTTGGAAATTTCGGAATGGAAGTGGGACAATATTACTATGGATTTTGTTACTGGTTTTCCAAACACGGCGAGAGGCTTCGATGCTATTTGGGTAGTGGTGGATCAACTTACGAAATATGCACATTTTATATCAATTAACATCAGTTTTCCGTTGTCAAAGCCGGCAGAGATTTATATCAGAATAATTATGAAGTTGTATGGTGTTCCGTCGAGCATAGTGTCGGATAGAGATCCGAGGTTTACTTCATAATTTTGGAAGAGTTTGCAAGAAGCTTTGTGTTCTAAATTGAAGTTGAGCTCGGCTTATCATCCCCAAATCGATGGTCAGTCAGAGAGGACTATTCAGTCATTGGAAGATTTGCTGAGATCTTGTGTGTTGGAGAAAAGTGGTGCGTGGGATACTCATTTTCCATTGATTGAGTTCATGTATAATAATAGTTACCATTCTAGTATTGGGATGGCACCTTTCGAAGCTTTGTATGGTAGGAGGTGTAGGACGCCTCTGTGTTGGTATGGACCGGTGAGAATGTGGTGCTTTGACCTGAGATTGTGTAACAGACTACTGAGACAATTCAGATGATCCACGAGAAGATGAAAACGTCTCAGAGTAGGCAAAAAAGTTATCATGATAATTGGAAGAAAGACTTGGAATTCAGTGAAGGTGGCCACGTGTTCCTAAGGGTCAACCCCGTGACCGGTGTTAGATGTGCATTGAAATCAAAGAAGCTCGTCCTAAGTTTATTGGACCGTATCAGATCTTGCAAAGAGTAGGCGCAGTTGCTTATAGGGTGGCGTTGCCGCCTAAACTTTTGAACTTGCATGATGTGTTTCATGTGTCGCAACTTCGGAAGTATGTATCTGACCCATCCCATGTTATCCAGATGGATGAGGTGCAGATTAGATATAATCTTACTATGGGGGTGATGCGGATTAGGATTGAGGATCGCAAGATGAAACAACTCAGAGGCAAGGAGATTCCTTTGGTGAGAGTAGCTTGGGGAGGAGCTGCTGGAGGAAGTGTGACCTGGGAGCTGGAAAGCAGGATGCGAGAGTCGTATCCGGAGCTATTTCCATTAGGTACATTTTCGAGGACGAAAATAATTTAAGTGGGGGAGAGTTGTAACACCCCAATTTAAATTATTTGATCGTCGTGTTATTTTTCCGTAGTTGTCCTGGTTAAAGGTGTGTGTGGTTGAGCGCGTAGGCGTGTGGTCCTTAGTGGGATGGGTAGATTAGAAGTGTCGAAAGTAATTCTTGGGGTATAGGTAGTAATAGTAATATAATTTATTATTATTATTGTTATTTTTAGTATTATCATGGTTACTAATATTAGTATGACTATTTTTCTTATTAATATTATTATCCTAAGTATCAAATATTATGGATATTAATTTTATTATTATTTTTAATAATTAAAAGTCAGATTTAATAGTAATATGGGTTAGTGGAGAAAAATAAGGACAGTTTGGTCATTAAGCTGAGATTAGTGAGAACCAGTGAGTAGGGTTAGTCATAATCAGATTTTCACAAAAAGAAGGGCTAGAGAGAGGAAGAACTAGGACTTTGAAGAACCAATTTTCGCAGAAATTTTCTGAGCAAATTCGAGGTGAGGGGGGAGAATGGGTTTAATATTGGTGGTATGATCTTGAGAGGGTAGTGGGGAGTCCTTAACCCCGTAAGAAATCGTATGAATATATGTTGTTTTATGAATCTGTGGTGCATAAATGAATCTGTGATGAAAACTATATGAATCGAATTGTTGTGGCTCTGAATTATGTGATGTCTTGATGTTGTTGCTGCTATATGAATGTATCTGTTGCAGAACTGGTTTTTGTGCAGGTTGAGAGAACGAAATTTGACCTAAGACCTGTAATGTTGATTAGTAATGATATGTGAAAGAGGTAAGATGAAAACTAGGACCTAAAACTGATGTAGAAAAACTTTTAGGACTGATATGGAGTGTAGAAGAGAGGTCAAAGTGGAAGGATTCTGACTTGTATGAAAAATAGGTATTTTTCACAGTCTCTGCCCATACGCGTAACAGAGATGGCGTTACGCGTATGGCTTGGTGTGCCAAGAGGTCATTACGCGTAACAGGCATGTTGTTACGTGTATGGAAAAGCGTTACGTGAGTGACACGCATATGGAACCCAATAGGAGACGACCCTCTGCCCGTACTCGTAATGGTACGCGTATGGAAGCTTGGCCTTACGCGTATGAGAAGGATTACGCGTATTTGGATTTGAAAGGTGAATTTTTGAGGGAAGTACACGTCTCTACTCATACGCGTAATAGGCAGGGCAATACGCGTATGGTAGGGTGGGAGGAGAGGCCTTACGCATCTGGTACGCAGCTGGATGGGCGAGCGAGTTAGGCAATACGCGTACGGCACAAGGCAATACGCGTATGACCAGCGAGAGTGCAGAATTTTGCCGTTTCGCTATTTCTTTCCCATTTTCGCGTCCAAAGCGGTTTCTTTTGGTTTGAGAGGTTGCGTATAGATGCCAGAACCTAAGAAATATGTAATTGGTGATGAAAATAATGAATTTAGTAATTTTAGTGAATTAATTAGATATTTAACTAATTGACACCAAGTGAGGGATGCCCGGTTGTGGGGTGTGTTGTGGTGAATGAATATTTCATGTGTGATCAGGAGGATCGTGAGAATGTGTAATTTTTATTATACATGTGTGTTGTATGCATATTTATTGTCATGCATTTCATTGTGTGTCGGTGGTGATGAATCATTGCTCAGGAGGAGTGTATGTGATTCATCCGAACTCCAATACGGAGTATGGTGGAGATAGATCATTGCCAAGTAGGGGTATATGTGATCTATCTGAATTCTATTATGAATTGGGTTCGATTGAATGAACCATGGTGTATTGGTACCACATGCATTGTGTCGGTTGTTGAGTCACATTGCATCATTAGGTGTGTATTGAATTGTAATTGTGAATGACAAGTATGTCGTGATGGTGTGTTGCTGATGTGTGGTTGCGTAATTACTACTCTTATCATGTATTATGCACTGTTTATTATTGAATGTAGTTCTCACCCCTTTTTTTTGCGTCTATGCTTCTTCGGAAGTACAGATAATCCAGGTACGTAAGTGTGCATGGTGTGCATGTTGCTTGATCGAGTCTTAGGAGTCGCTCTGATACGTAACACGGGATGTTGAGAACTTTATCATTTGTTATTCTTTATTTGTTTTGTTACGTATCATTTTTTATTTGAAACTATGGTGGACCACGATTAATGTGGATTTTTGGTGTTGTTGGCAAATGGCCTTTTATTTGAATAAAACATTTATTTCTGCTGTTTTACTTCATTAATGAAAAGGAGCTTCGTTGTTGGTTTTGATGATGTGACATCCTACTATTTGTTATAAACTCCGATTATGTTCGTGATATTTGTATATTTTACAAAATGGGAAAGTGGGGTGTTACCGATGACTAGGTCTTTAGAGACTATTTTGTTAAGAAAATCAAAGTTGATATGAGCCAACCGTCTATGCCACAACCATGAATCTTCATTCATAGTGACTAGACACTTGTCTCCATTCAACGATACATCATTTAAGTCTAGCATATAGACGTTATTCACCCTCAAACCTTTAAACACATCCTTCTTGTCACTATCCTCAACTATGCAACAATCTCTTGAAAACGATACTTTATAATTTTTGTCACATAGTTGACTAATGCTTAAAAGGTTGTGTCTAAGGCCTTCCACAAGAAGCACATCAGAGATAGTAGAAGATGAGGGGTTACCTACACTACCTTTGCCGAGAATCTGTCCCTTATTGTTATCTCCATAGGTGACAAACCCTTTTTTCTTTGCCACAAAGTCAATGAAAAGAGATATGTCACCTGTCATATGTCTTGAGCAGCCACTATCCAGAACCCATCTTCTTTCGGTGGTCTCAAGACTTTGTACCTACAAAAATAATCAAGGAAGAGTAGGTACCCAATTCTTATTAGGTCCTTTACGGTAAGTGAAACTAAGGTTGCATTTGGGCAACCATTGATAGATGCCTTTTGGAACAAGAAATCTTCTAAAACGACATTTACCAATAGTATGACCATGTTTGCAACAATATAGGCAATCACAGTTCATTTGGAATTTACCTTTGCTATCTTTATCTCGAATCACATACGTATACCTTAGATACGGATTATTCATACTTTCTCGATAATGTGATCGATCAATAGCAAATGTAACTTTAGGCATAAGAGCCTTGTCTAATTTGGCCTTAAGGGTTCTCACCTCTTTTTGCCAAATATGACAAGTATCACAGCCCCAAAACTTGAACCATAGAGACTTATTCTCATCAATCTTAGCTTTTGATGCATCCACCATGGGGTTTTTAAGATCTTCCAATTTCTATTCAGAATCGGCAACCTTTTTCTCCAAGTATTTAAAAATCTTTTTGTTTGAGGCTAAGCGTTGAAAAGCTTCCTTAGCCTCGTGGTGGAACATATCAAAAGCTTTTTGTAACTCTAAATGAGACATAGTATTAGAATGATCATATTTAGAGTGTTTTACCTCTTTCTTCTTATTGTGACGTGTCATAAGACATAGATTAACGGATTCACTTTCGTCACTTGAGTTGTCATCCTTTTCTGACTCACTATCGCTCTCCCAAGCGATGTATGCTCGTCGAGATTTGTTTGACTTTTTATGTTGACGACTCTTATCCTTATCCTTATCCTTGTCTTTCTTAAGTGATGGACAATCCGGCTTGTAGTGTCCGTATTTTCCACAGTTGTAACACGTTCCTTTAACCTTGCCATTCTTGTTGTCTTCCTTTTTAGATTGCCTCCTAAATTTGACTAGATTTTTATTCGAGTGTTGAATCTCATTCTTCCAAACATATCTATTGTATCTCTTCACAAATAGACTCATGTCATCATCGGAGTCATCATCTTCGTCATTTTTGGTTTCATCATCACTTTGCTCTTGAGTCTTAAGAGCAATCGACTTCATCTCTGTATCTTTTGTTTTCTCCTTCTTTATACTCTTTTCATGTTTATCCAAACTAATGAGCACTTGCTCATGCTCATCGAGTTTTCCAAATAGTGTGGTGAGGTCTAGAGTAGCTAGATTATTGGCCTCCTTGATCGCGGTGACCTTCAGTTGCCATTCCTTGTTAAGACACCTCAAGATTTTATTAGTAGCAACCTCGTTTGGAATTGGTTTACCAAGTACATGCAATTTGTTGATAATATGAGTAAATCATTTTTGCATATCTGCAATGGTTTCCCCTTGCTTCATGTAAAAAAGATCGAACTCTTACGTTAGTGTGTTGATATGGGCCATTTTAACATCATTAGTGCCTTCGTGGGCTACTTGTAAAGCATCCCACATGGCTTTGGTCGTTTCACAATGAGAGCTCGATAATATTCGTCAACTCCCAAAGAGGAGATCAAAATATTTCGAGCCTTCCAATCATAGCTGTACTTTTTCTCGTCCACCTGATTCCATTGGACTTCGGGTTTGGGAACAACAAAGCCTTCGACATTGGTCATTGTAATTTCCATGGGACTGTTTAAAATAACTTTCCAAACCTTTCGATCTATGGAATTTATATGGACGCGCATACAATCCTTCCAATAGCTGTAATTCTTGCCAGTAAAAACTGGAGCTCTATTATAAGCCCCTTTAGGTTCGTTCGCCATATTCCAAGAAGTTTTACCGAAGCACCAGATAAACCGGAGCTCGTGATACCACTTGTTAGACGATGGCTAGGATCTAGAAGGGGGGATGAATAGATCCCTCGAGTTTTACTCGCAAATGGCTTTTCAAAAAATTGGTTTTAAAAGTTTGACGGAAGCGGCCACTGAATTACGTCTACAATGAACCTCTACTAGAGGGATCGGATATGCACGATAATATTTGGAATTAAATAGGGATGAGAAAAATTCAAATTGATTAACACAATTTAAACGCAATCAACAATGTTTTATTTGCTTGATATTAATCCAATCCAACGAGATAGATTGACAAACAATTAAATGAAAATGCGTTCGAATTTGCTTTGTAACAAATTATCGAACACTTAGTGTGCGTAAGTTCAGATTTCAAAGTAATATGATGTTGAGCTGCTCCTAAATACAACCCAAAGGATTGTATCAGGTTTACAAAACAATTTAACAGCTCAATATAACACTAGCTCAGAAATTTCGATCAATTTAAACGTTGCAAATTCGAATGATATCAAATATAAAGAGTTAAGGGAAAGAGAGGACAAATGATATTTGATTAGGCAGTTCCCCAATCGTCCTCGCTATGGGTACCTCTGCCCCCAATTCCACAATTGGAATTGAGATATATATAAATTTTCATTTGCAAATTGTTTATACAAGAGAAGAACAATGAACATCCGAACTCTCAAACGTCTTTGATTGTTGATGCAGAGTATTCTCTCCCCTTGATTCAAGATGAATTAAGTCCCTCGAAACTGGTTGAACAAGTAACCGTCCCATGCTACAAGACTGTAAGAACCCACCGTTCTTCAGTCACCTTCACTTGGTCGACTTCGATCTTCCACGATCTGATCCCAGACCATTCTTCTATGATCCTCCGACTGTAGCTACTAAATCGAACGAATAATCTATTCTTCGGTTACCTTCGCACGGATGAATCCTTGTAGAACGAAACGATTTGTGCCAAAAACCCCTAAAATCACCGTCTCAGGCTACTAGATTGAAAGAACCCGTAGCTCTTCAATCACCTTCACTCGTTCGATTCTTGGAGGAAAAAACCTGAGGTTTTATTCAAGAAACACCTACCAATTCTCAACCCAGAAATGAAGATCACACACTTCCTAATTCTGAACGTTATCACTTCAAAATAATGGACAACACAAGCAAAGATGATTATGTGTAATTGTTGGTTGACTCAAGGATGAAGATGAAGATGAAGAGAAAGATTGGTGTTTCTTGTTATTAGGAAATGTGAGCTGACCCAACTATATATAATGAATAAAATGACAACCAAAATGAAGTAACAGAAATAACAGAAAAATTGAATGCAGAAAAATCAGTTCAAAATAGCCATGGGTCGACCCCCCATTAAATGAGGGTTGGCGTGAGCTAACCCGCAGGGTTGTCTGCGCAAATTTGGAAGCCATGCGTCGACCCTCTTGACCATGCGTCGACTCATGAACTCTGAAACTGCATAATTTCAAAAAACCCAGAAGCATGCGTCGACTCATGCAACAAGGGGGGGGGGGGTCATAGTGCGCTAACCCGAACATTTCATAAAACTTTTCCAAGACAGCATGAGTCGACTCATGCTCACCTTGGGTCGACTCGTGACATGCAGATTTTCAAAAACTCATTTTTCTGTATGTTTTTGCTGACCAAGACTTGAAACAAGTATACCAAACATCAATATTATGATCATGCACATGTAGAAATTGTGTAGACTTCTTCCTATATGTTTAGACACATGAACATTGATGGTTAGATGCAATTTGCCCGATAATGAAGTGATACCGCTCAAATTACAATCTAATGACTATCTTATTTGTTGACATCATTAAAACCAAAATAGATGAAAGACCTTAATCGGTTCTAGGTTGGGAACATTTCTACTGTCAAGAGGGATTTCCACGTGATTCGGTTCTTTGAGCAAATGAATTATTATGAAAACATCCTTGTTAATTTCGTAATTAACAGATTCTTTCTCATTGGAGACCGTGATAGTCCTTTTGTCCCTTAGTCCTTGGAACTTGTTTTGGCCAAGGAGACATCCTTGTACCATGTTGATTGACTGAGAATTCAGGCGTAATTGGGTTCCCCTTGGTCTACCTAATACTGGAGAGCTTCCTGCACGAGGTAGCACTCCTGGTTATTTTCTGAACATATTCGACAACGTTCATAGTTGTGAGGTGGCACCCAGCCGTATCCACTCTGTATGCAGTGCACTTTAGCCAAATCAGTTTCCAACAGTCAGATGTCACAGCTTTGGTGTCTGCCTGGATTTCCATTGGTTATGCTAACTTGTAGTGTGTCCTTGTTCTGGTAGACTGGGATCCACCAATGGTCCAATATATGTTGAAGAGTTTTTTGTACAAGTGTACAACCTTGATCATTTTCGGAGCATTCTTTGCAATCTTGATAATTATGCTGGGACAAAAAACCGAGTCTAACCTGCTTGGCATTTATTCCAATAGATTGGTATTCATTAAACGAATGTTGAAGATCTGAATCATGTTGACCTGAAGATCATTCCTTTCATGGTAGTCTTAGATCCATCCAAGATCCATTTGACGCTGGAGGGCCTCTTGTACAAAAGAGCATCCTTGATTGTCTTTTGAGCAAATGACACAAGCGTTGTAATCGTGCAGGGGCAAATTGTAGTGCTGACTTTGTCTTGAATGCATTGCCAGTAGATTGAAATTCATTGCACGAATGTCATGATTTTGAATAATTTTAGGATGTGCATGGGCCATATTTACTTCACGAATCCTGTGATCCTGAATCCAGCATAGCTCCATCTGCTCTTAAAGAGATGCTTATACAATGGCACATCCTTGATTGTCTTTAGAATAGATATCACACTGGTGGTAGTTGTGGGATGGTACATGGCCGTACCCGCTTTGCTTGCAATGTATTTTCACCATATTTGTTCCTAGTAGGCGTACATCATGAATTTGATAACTGTTATCGGATTCTCCTTCTATCAAGTTTACTAAAGTTTTTTCATGTTGCGGCAACGGACTTGTCTGAACATTAGGGTTAGTATCCTTGAAGGATAAAAACCCCATTTCTGACGAGCTTTTGTACATCAGATTTAAAGACGAGGAAATTCTCAATGTTATATCCTGGTCCTCCTTGATGGTAAGGGCAAGATTGATCGACTTTGAACCAAAAAGGCGGATTGTCTAATACTGTAAGAGGAGTCCTGGTTTGAACGTTCCCCTTGGCCAGCAGAATTGGAAATAATTGTGCATATCACATTGGTATAGGGTCAAACCCTGGCGATCGTGTGATACGATTGTTATTGTTGTACTGTGGGCGAGCCTGCTAAAGAGGTTGTTGCTACCTTTACTGATATTGTTGTTGGTTTGGCTGGCTCTGAGTAATTTGAGGTTGATATGTTAGAGCTGGCGCTAGGTTGATGGCGGGAGTTACTGCTGCTTCCTGTCGAGGTTGATACCTTCTTCTTTGCTTACCCATAGAGATATTACTGATATCTTGCTCTTTCTTCTTTTGGAAAGCATTATTGTATCTTTTAGTACTGCTGGATGGTTCTGTATTTTTTACTAAACGGCTTTCTCGGACTACTTCCTCAAGGCGTACTCCCATGTTCACCATTTTGGTGAACTCACTAGGTGCACTTGCAACCATTTGGTCATAATAAAATGAGCCCAATGTTTTTACGAAGATCTTTCTCATTTCCTTCTTCTCGAGAGGAGGACAGATCTGGACAGCGATTTCACGCCATCTCTGAGCATACTCCTTGAAGGTTTCTTTATCTTTCTGAGACATTACCCTGAGCTGGTCCCTATATGGTGCCATGTCCAAAATGTATTTATACTGTTGAACAAAAGCTGCCCTGAGATCTCTGATAGTACTGATCTTGGTGCGGTTTAAACCCATGTACAATTTGAGTGTGGCACTGGTTAAACTGTCTTGGAAGTAGTGGATTAATAGTTGTTGGTTTTCTGTCTGGGTAGACATCTTCCGGACGTACATTACCAAGTGACTTTGAGGGCAAGAGTTGCCTTTGTATTTTTCAAAGTCATGCACCTTGAATTTGTGCGCTATCTTTACATTAGGGACCAAATAGAGGTCAGCGGCGTCCTTACCAAACAAATCCTGCCCGCGAATAGCATGCAGTTCTTTCTACATTTCTAAAAATTGTTCTTGGAATTCATTCATCCTTTTGTATACTTCTTCGTTTCTGCCAGGAGTGGCCTGCAGAATCTGTTCCTCTGGGATAGTATGTATAACTGGTTATGGTATAGAAATTACTGCAGTAACTCTTGGCGCTTAAGTGACCTGAAGTTTGTAACCTTCAGGAGTTTCTGTCGCAACCCTTGCATCTTTATTTACCTAAAGTTTGTAACCTTCAGGTCTTGAGGTTCCTGCTATGGCTTCTAGGTCTTCAGGGACCGGAGGTATATATCATTCAGGTACAAAATTGAAAGGCATGCCCCAGGGAAAACCTTTATGCATGTTGTACTAAGGATGACTGCCAGGTGTTTCAAATGCTGTCGTAGACATAATCTCTGAGATCGCAGTCCTTTGAGGTTGTTGATCCTGAGCTACTGCCAGGGATTCAAAAGCCTCTTTTAGTTCTCCATTCTCTTCTTTAAGATCATCCATTTTCTTTTGCCAATTGGCCCGAGTATTGTACGGATGAGACATTTTGACTCTAGGGTGCGACACATGTGTGAGACTCAATGACAAAGAGGTGTTATGTGAGAATGATGAATGATATGCAAAGAATGAAAGTGAGTTTTTTAGTTTGTTTTCAAAAGAACTTTTAACAATTATGTTGTAAACATCATAAAATGGTGGAAACCTTTTATTGAACTCAAAATATTTGCAATATCTTCCAGGGAAAAGTATAGTATTTATAAGGTGCGAGAAGGAAAACTAGTTCTATGGATCCTAAGTTTTTCTGAAAAAAGCTCAGATGTTACTTGCTGAATTTTTCCCTTCTTTGATCAAGACCCTTCAATCGTCGTCGGGTCGACGATCCTTTGCCGTGAGAAAGGAGAGAGCAAATTTCTTCGTTCCTCTTGACTTTCTATAGCATGCTGCTCTAATATCTCAATCAGAGCATCCTTTTCCTTTAAAGGCTCTTGGATTTTTGTGCATTCCAAACTGATAATCTAGTATTTTCTCTTCCAAGAGTTCTTCTCACGTTAGACTTTGTTGAAAGCGATCTGAAGCTTCTCCTTGTCATTCATGAAGAACAGTCTATTTCAGGGGAAAAACTTCCTAACGAGGGTAAGGCATCTTCAATTTGATGGGTCTAGTTTGTACCCATCAGAGGTAAGGTTCTGCAGAGGTGCAGTTTGGCCTTCCTAAGGACTCTCTTCCCTTCCTTTGAACATGTTTCTAGGCATGCACAATTTCTTTCTTTAGTGCTCTATCATTTTCTCCTTCCTTGAAGAAAATACCTTCCAGATGAATGTTTTGTGCTACATTCTTCATCGGGTATCCAAGTTGACGACGAACTAAAATTGGACGATAGTTGATCCCTCCTTTAGTACCAATAAGGGGTACATTGGGGAAACTTCCACATTTTTCGATGATTTTTATTCCGTTGTAGATCATGTTGTACCAATCTATGTCAGAATGGGTAAGGGACATAATCTTTTGCGACCATCGCATACCACTCTTGGGATCCCAAAAAGCAGCAGACTTGGGTAAGTAGGAAATAAACCATTTGTAGAGTAATGGTACACATCATGTGATCATTCCTCCGCTGTACAAATTCCTTAAATGTACTGAATGATAAGCATCTGCGAGCAAAGTTGGGACTGAATTCCTAATTAAGAATATCTTGAAAGCATTAATATCGACGAAGTTGTCAATGTTGGGAAAAAGGAATAACCCATATATGAGCAAAACAAAGACATCCTTGAAAGCGGTTATGTTTCTTATACTGGCAAAGTATAGGGCATTCTCCATCAGGAATTTAGCTAGTAAACTCTGGATTCCTCCCTTGGTGGTCATGTGAGTTCTGATATCTGACTCTTCCAATGAGGTTGCTCTTACAATGGTTTGATCTTTTGGAATTTCTTCAAGTCCAGAAAATGGATCTTGATCATTGATAGGTAAATCAATTAGATGAGAGTGTAGCGTGCGTTTTTTGTCGGTGACGCGACCACCTTACCGTAGTGGTTGGAATTAGGTGCTACTTTCTAATTTCTTATTTATCCTATGAAGCTGGAAAGGAAAGGGAAGCTATCTAAAACTAACCTTGCACACAAATGTTTTCTTTAACAAATGCTAAGAGATTGAGGGTTCGGGGTCAGGTTATACAAAGGGAAGTAGTCAACTACCTAGTGAATATATGGTTATCCATGGACATTTTATGGCATGTTTTTCTATTGGTTTAAATACTTTCTGGTGTTTATCTGCTATGGGTTGGGAAATTTTCTCCTTTGGGAGTGTTGAGAGAGTGTTTTTGTTGTTTACGGGTTTTCTGTTGTATTTAGTAAGGTACTGGACCTAAAGTTTATGGTATGTGTGCTCACTAAGATTTCACAATCTTATGCCTATGTATTCCCGTAAAGGTACTCTGGAAATTAGAGCAATCATAGTTCCTCCTATTTCTAGTGGAGGAAAATGTTTGGTGTCTTGTTCAAAGCCCAAGATTGAAGCAAAAGGTTATTTGTGTCTTGTTCAAAGCCCAAGATTGAAGCTAAAGGTTTGACTGAGAGAGAATTTATCATCTCTAAAGGGAGATATCTCTCCTATTCCTCACAAAAATGTTGGGTAACTGATTATAAAGGGGAATTACTTTAACTGGAATGTGTGAATCCAACAATGCCATAATTTCCTTTATAAGGGTGATGTCATGAAGGAGGAAACTTTAACTCACTATTGAGCAATGACATTTTTCCTTATGAATCTTTCATGCTAAGAGAGGGACATTAGCTTGGATGTATTTAATCCAGAGGCCTGCCACTTACAGCTGTTTAGATGAAAGAGGATGTTTACAAGGATAAATGAGGGACTACAGGTTGGGTTTTTGAATCAACAAGTGTGCCACTTACATAAGTTATTTGGAATTAGGGTTTTTTGATTGTTTGTTTAGATATGTGATGTATAGAGAAAATACCTTCCTACAGAGAGAACTCTTGATATCCTCTGAGGGAATGTTGATTTTTGTGTGCCTTGATCAAAGCCTAAGGTTCAAGCTAAAAGATGGACTCTACTTAGGGAGTTTTATATCTGTCTTGTACAAAGCCCAAGATTGAGGCTGAAAAGAGATTGACTCAGCTAGAGAGTATGATCTATCTTGTACAAAGCCCAAGATTGAGGCTGAAAAGAGATGGACTCCACTGGGGAGGTTTTATCTGTCTTGTACAAAGCCCAAGATTAAGGTTGACTCTACTGAGGAAAATCATTATACAAAGCCTAAGAGGAGGCTGGCTGGGGGAAATTCTTATATGAAGCCTAAGAGGAGGCTAGCTTCTACTAAGGATTGTTGAAATCCAGAGGCTGGTCCATATGTACCGGGGAATCCAAAGATTTTACTCCTTCTGGGGATTTGGAGAAGAGTTGAAATATCAGAGACCATGAGGCTCTGATTATCTTAGGATTTTATTGATGGTAAATTAAACCTGGCTGGGATTTTTAAGGTGAAGGTTTAAACCTTGAGTTTGAAAACCTATGGAGGTTTTAACTCTGCTGGACATTAGTGTATTGATGAAATGATCACGGTTTTTTCTTGTGCTTTTAGGAAACTTGAGGGTTTTTCTTGGTGAGGTCCAAGAGGAAATGAGACTTTCCAAGTCTATTGGTATGCAGAGGTTGACACTTAACTAGAGAATGATTTTTGTATGATTCCCAAGAGGAGGAGAATGTTTTAAGGTATAAGATTCAACCCTAGGATGATCTGATGTTTTGGAATAGCGATCACACGGTTTATTTTGAAAATTGAATCGGGACTTATACAATGACTGAGGCCCAAAAAGTTTATTTACAAAAGACGTGAGTCTTACACTCTATTAGAGGCCCAAAAATGTTTGAAAAGAAGAAAGGTGGGGCTTACAACTCAAGGAGAGGTCCAGAAGAAAATTGTTTCAAAAATGGCGATCGCGCCGAGATTTTTTAAAATCGTATCGGAACTTATACAATGACTGAGGCCCAAAAAGGTTTATTTACAAAGGGATGGGACTTACACTCCACCAAGAGGCCCAAAAATGTTTAGAAAAATGTTTGTGAGGGTGAAAACAATTAAAACCCTAATTTGATTTAAAAATGCATTTTAATTTGAATAAAAATCAATTAAAATTATCAAAATTATCAAACATGCATGAAAAACAAGTTGTGATTTTGGATTAATGTTTGAAAAATCATATTTCATCCACAGAATGATTTGAAAATTATTTGAATTGGAAAAATCAAGAGAAAGAAATATTTGTAAATGCTTAAAAACAAATAAAATTAAATTCTTTACAAAAATATCAAATATATAGAATAAATAATATTTTTGTGAAATTTTTGTAGAATAATATATTTTAATATTTTTGTGAATTTTGAAAAAAAGAATCGATTCAAAAACAATAAAATCCAAAGAGAAATTAATTTTTGAATAAATTAATAAAATTAACTAAAATTCAAAACACGAATGAAACAAAAGGAGAATGATCTGATCCCCAAGCCTCCAAAGTCCAAGAACCTACACTTAGCCATAACAAACCTAAAAAGGCTAAAAAGGTGCCAAGACTCCAATTTTGTTTCGAAGCATTCAATGGATACACCATGGTGGCATGGACTGACACATTCCTAACTGAATGAGTCAAGAATTAGCACTAAATTAAAGAACCATAGGCATGTGCCCTAACCTAAAGTAAATGGCTATAGGAGACAAAAGATTCCATTTGATCCATATTTGCCAAATGTCTGCTGCAGTTGCCACACACTATTGCTGCCAAAACAAACTTGTTGCACTATAAATAAACCTCAATTCTGATCAGTTTGAGTACACCAAAGCACTACAACTGATGCTTTCCTCAAAATCCCTCTCTTTAGGCCAAAATACCTTCTTTTGCAAGTCATCTCTGAGTTTTTGAGTTAGAGAGCAATTCCACCACAACTCATGATCCAAACACATCCAATATGTTATATCTAAGCTGTCCAAACGTTCACTTGTGACCTGAAACACCAAAATCAAAAAGTCAACCTCCAAAACCTCAAAAATTGACTTTTCTGCATTTTTCAAGCCATGTCTTGATTCAGTCACTTTTTCCCCTTTTGCAAGAAAGAGCTAAAACTCGTTCCTGAGGATTCCAGCTGGTGAGGAGAAACCCATGGCGATAAGGTGGTTGCGTCACCGACAAAAATCACACGCTACAGTGAAATGGCGACTCTACTGGGGTATCATTTTGTCTGTTTAAGATTAAGACTAGAATTCATAAGAGGTCTAGGATATTAGTTTTAGGAACCATATGTATATATATATATATATATATATATATATATATATATATATATACTGCTTTTCCTACTTGATATCTGTGTTTATTTTTCTGCCAATGGGAATGCGAGTAAAGTCGCATGTGGAAAGTATGAGAGAACCCTATGATAGGTGATGGCATAGACGGGTAGTCTTACATGGAGTGAATCCCAAATTAGCTATCCCGATAGACCATCAAATCAGTGGAGATACCCTTTACGGATTCAATGCTTAACGACTCCGTTGTGAAGGAAGATTGTCCAAATGTGGTATCTGTGAAACTGAGGATTTAGTAGATAGTAACCATGTGGCCATTTGGTAGTGAGGTAGCTATCGGAAATAGTTGACACGCAATACTACATGTAACGCCCCAGTAAGTTTTGTCAGTTTTAGTATTTTTATTTAATTGAGTCATTTTCGATTATTTTATTATTATATTATTTTATTTCTGACTTTTATGTGAAAATATGTTATTTTTCATCGTGAATATATTTTATCGCGTTTTGGGAACATTTGTGAGATATTTGAGTGTGGGGTATTTTGGGCATTTTGATTTATTTTGGTTGAGTTAGAATATAAATAGAAAGAAGAAGAGAGAAAATAGTAAGGAGAAGAAGAGAAAGAGAAAAAAAAGAAGAAAAGGGAAAGGAGTAAAAGAGAGAAATCTTGGAAATCGATCAACCAACTTTCTAAAACACGATTTTATCGGGTAAGGGTGCGAAACTCTATTATCTTATCATTGTGTATGATTATGTACGTATGTGTGTATATTGTTTTGCCTTTTTCCATAGTTTTCGGTTATAGGTCGAAAATGCGGAAACGAGTAGAAATCGATGTTTTCACGGACGAAAATTGATGTGAATCTTGTAGTATGATCATGTGATATGTATGAATAATTGTTGAGGTTTGTGTGGCTGTTGGAAATGGTTTGGTTAGGAAAAATGGGGTTTTTGGGGTTATGGAGCAGTGTCACACGTAGCAGAATTTTCTGCATCTAGTGTAAAGCGCTGGGCGATTCGTGATTTCGCCGGGCAGTTTTGGAGAGGCACAAAGGTTACAAGTTCCTGACTCTATTGAGTCATTTTGGTAGAATTGGTGACGCCTCTGCTTCGCCGGGCGAAGTAGCGGCGAAGGGCAAGTGCCGGGCGGTTTAACTGTTTCGCCGGGCGGTTCTTACGATTTTTTTCACACTTTTATTTTCTTTTTAATTCCATAACTTTTGATCTGGTTATCCGTTTTGAATGTTTTTTATATCGTTGGAAAGCTTATGAAATGTTCTTGCTTATGATGATGGTTTTGAGATTGTTGGCCGATTAAATTATGTCGGGGATTAGGAAATGTGTTGTTTTGTTGTCGACTTTTGTCGTTTCAATTGTGTGAACTTGATGTGTATATACAATATGCTGTTGGTGTGGATATTGTATGACATGTGTACTGTTGTGTGATGAAATTGCATGAAATAAATATTATGACGATGAATGGTGGCCTTAGGACAAGAAAGTGCAATGTGTGGTAATTGATAATTATATGCAGGATTATGGATGTGTATATGTGTGCATTTTAAATGCCACGAGTCATTGTATGCCAAGCATCATGATATGCATTGTTGTGACGTCCTGAGTGACGGTTTTGATTCTAGAGGGAATCTGCTATAACATCGTGAGCCTTAAAAATAAGAGGTATGAATAGCCTTAAAAAATAAGAGGAGCGAAAGCGATGGTTATAGACGATCGTGTGCCCATGTGGGGTGTGAGCGATCGGGTCGTGTGCCCGTGTGGGGTGTGAGCGATCCATAAACGTCGTGTGCCCGTGTGGGGTGTGAGCGACGGGGAACATCGTATGCCCGACAGGGAGTTACAGTGATGTAACAAGTGATGGTTCCAACAGATTTCCTGAGTGAACTAGTGATGAGAAACATTGGAAGTCGGTACAGCGTGTGCATATGCATAGAGTCGTTGTGTCAGTCTCTTGCATTTGCATAAATCATTAATGGTTGTTCATGTGTGGAATTGTGGATAAATTGATATACGGATAGGTGTTGGTGATACTTGTATCGTGTGTGGGTAGTATACCTTGGTGACGTATGATTTATGGTGAGAACTGTATATATGTGTATTTTTATGTTATATATAATTGTTTGCAATTATATTATGATTGTTTTTCTCACCCTTCTGCTGTTTTATAATGCTCTATGAGGCATTGCAGATTAGAATTGCTGGAGGTCTTTTTGTGAAGCTTAGGACTTCATTCTTTCGTCGGTCGCCTCTGATATGTGACATCGGGTTATTAGGGAGGCCGTTTCTGATTATTGTGTATTATGTATATATATCTTTTGGCTTGTGCATGTATAACTTGATGTATGACAAACTTTTCATGGGATATATATATATATGATATTCAATTTTAGATTTTCCTCTTTTATTCTAAATCTGAAATGTGGGTGTAAGGAACTAAGTTCCTCTGTTGATTGCTACCCCACTGTTGCATATCTTTATGGGCATATGTTGTATGATTTGTTTCAATATAATGTGATTCCCCCCGTCTATGCCATGATAATTTAAATATACTCTGATGAAATTTTGAATTTTCTTTTACTGCTTTATTTAATTGGTGGTATAGATTGGGGGCGTCACATTAAGTGGTATCAGAGCCAGTCTGTGTCAGTTCGTGCCTGTTTGTGTCAGTCCTTTGTCGGTGTGGCGTTTGGAGTGAGCTGTTTGCTTAACTATAGTTGCTGTTATTGGAAATGAACAGAATATGGCTGGTAGGAATGATGCTGCTTTGGCTGCTGCTATGCAAGCTATGGCTCGGGCTGTGCAGGGTGCACCTAATGCTGCAGGTAATGATGAGTTCAGGAAGAACAAACCGCCTGTCTTCAAAGGAAGATATGATCCTGATGGTGCCCAGGTATGGCTTAAAGAGATTGAAAGGATTTTCCGGGTTATGGATTGTGCTGAGGATCAGAAGGTGAGACTGGGTACTCACATGTTACTAGAAGAAGCTGATGATTGGTGGGTCAGTACACGTCATGTGTTGGAAATTGAGTTCTTGGAACTTAAACAAGGTAATATGTCTGTTGTTGATTGTACTGCTAAGTTTGTGGAGCTTGTGCAGTTTTATCCACATTATGCGGAAGCGACTGCGGAGTTTTCCAAGTGTGTTAAGTTTGAGAACAGATTACGTCCTGAGATAAAGCAGGCAATTGGTTATCAAAGGATTCGGAGGTTTTCTGCTTTGGTGGATTGTTGTAGGATTTATGAGGAGGATAGTAAGGCTCGTTCTACTCACTATAAGAGTGTGAGTGAGAGGAAAGGGAAGCAACGGTTCCGTGGTGGTCCTTATGTAACACCAGCTGATAAGGGTAAACAAAGGGGAAATTTTAAGAAAAGGTCAAGTGGAGGAGGAATGTCTGGTCCTCTGAGGTGTTATAAATGTGGTGAGTTAGGGCATCATCAGTTTGAGTGCAGGAAAGATATGAGGAAGTGTACTAATTGTGGAGGTGTAGGACATGTTGCAGCTGATTGTGCAAGGAAGAATGTGGTGAAGTGTTACAATTGTGGTGAACCTGGTCATATTAGTACGAAGTGTCCGAAACCGAAGCAGGCTCCAGCTGGTGGGAAAGTATTTGCATTAGCGGGAACTTAGACTTCAAGTGCAGATCGTCTGATCAGAGGTACTTGTTTTATTAATAGTACTTCTTTAGTTGCTATTATTGATACTGGAGCGACTCATTCGTTTATTTCGTCTGAGTGCGCGAAGTGTTTGAATCTTGTGTTGTCTCCGATGGGTGGTTATATGGTTATTGATACTCCAGGAATGGGGTCAGTAACTACTTCTTTGGTTTGTCTAAGTTGTCCTTTGACCATTTATGGTAAAGACTTTGAGATGGATTTAGTGTGTTTGCCGTTGGAAGGTTTAGATGTGGTTTTGGGAATGAATTGGTTGCAATTCAATCGAGTTCATATTGATTGTTATCATAAGCTGGTAAGGTTTCCTTCTCTTGAGGAAGATGAAGACTCGAGTTTCTTATCTAACAAAGAGTTGAAGAGACTTTTGGCGGATGAAGCTCAGTTGTTTGGGTTGTTTACATCTTTAACTGTGGATAGTCAAGTTTCACTGGATGTGTTCCTATTATGTGTGAATTTCCGGAAGTGTTTCCCGAGGATATTTCAGACTTGCCGCCAGAGAGAGAGGTGGAGTTTTCTATAGATCTAGTTCCTAGTACTAGACCTGTTTCTATCACACCTTATCGTATGTCGGCGTCTGAGTTGGTTGAGTTAAAGAAGCAGTTGAATGACTTGTTGGAGAAGACGTTTGTAAGGCCGAGTGTGTCGCCTTGGGCTGCTCCAGTTTTATTGGTGAAAAAGAAAGATGGAAGTATGCGATTGTGTATTGATTATCGCCAGTTGAATAAGGTGACGATTAAGAATACGTATCCTCTTCCAAGAATCGATGATCTGATGGAACAGTTGGTTGGTGCGTGTGTGTTTAGTAAGATTGATTTGAGATCAGGGTATCATCAGATTAGGGTGAAGGAGGAAGATATTCAGAAGACGGCTTTTAGGACACGATACGGTCATTATGAATATTCTATGATGCCGTTCGGGGTTTCTAATGCGCCAGGTGTGTTTATGGAGTACATGAATCGTATTTTTCACGAGCATCTGGATCGATTTGTTGTTGTGTTTATTGATGACATATTGATTTATTCTAAGTCTCAAGAGGAGCACGCGGAGCATTTGCGTATTGTTTTGCAGGTTTTGAAAGAAAGGAAGCTTTTTGCCAAATTGTCCAAGTGTGAGTTCTGGGTGTCGAAAGTGAGTTTTCTTGGACACGTAATTTCAGGTAATGGTATTTCTGTGGATCCATCTAAAGTAGAAGCAGTTCTACAATGGGGGGCTCCGAGATCTGTTATTGAAATTTGAAGCTTTTTGGGTTTGGCCAGATATTATCGAAGGTTCATTGAAGGTTTCTCTAAGCTAGCACTTCCTTTGACCCAGTTGACTTGTAAAGGGCAAGTGTTCATTTGGGATATTTGGTGTGAGGAAAGTTTTAATGAGCTGAAGAGAAGATTGACGACAGCTCCGATTTTGATTTTGTCGAATCCTAATGAACCATTTGTGGTGTATTGTGATGCGTCTTTGATTGGTCTAGGTGGTGTGCTAATGCAAGATGGTAAGGTCGTGGCGTATGCTTCAAGGCAGTTGAGAGTGCATGAGAAAAATTATCCTACTCATGATCTTGAATTAGCGGCTATGGTTTTTGTGTTGAAGATTTGGAGGCATTATCTCTACGGTGCAAGGTTTAAAGTCTATAGTGATCATAAGAGTTTGAAATATTTGTTTGATCAGAAAGAGTTAAATATGAGGCAACGTAGATGGTTAGAATTTTTGAAGGACTACGACTTTGGCTTGAATTACCATCCTGGTAAAGCTAATGTGGTAGCGGATGCTTTGAGTCGGAAATCGTTGCATATGTCGGTTTTGATGGTTAATGAGTGGGAACTTTTGGAGTCGTTTAGAGACTTGAGTTTGGTTTGTGAATTGACGTCGCATTTTGTAAGGCTTGGTATGTTGAAGGTTACTAATGATTTTCTGAAGACGGTTGGTGAGAAACAGAAGCTGGATGTGAAATTTGTGGATTTGATGTTGGTGGGAGAAAAAGATGTGAATAGTGATTTTAAAGTGGATATTAGTGGTGTTTTGAGATTCCGAGGTAGAATTTTTATTCCGGATGATGCGGATTTGAAAAGGATAATTTTGGAGGAAGGACACCGGAGTAATTTGAGTATACATCCGGGAGCGAATAAGATGTACCAAGATTTGAAGAAGATTTTCTGGTGGTCTGGATTGAAAAGAGATGTGGCTTAGTTTGTTTATGCATGTTTGACTTGTCAGAAATCAAAGGTGGAACATCTGAGGCCTAGTGGTTTGTTGCAACCGTTGGATATTCCTGAGTGGAAGTGGGATAACATTTCCATGGATTTTGTAACAGGGTTGTCGAATACACAGCGAGGGCATAATGCTATTTGGGTGATTGTTGATAGGCTGACTAATTCAGCTCATTTCATTCCGATTGACATCAATTTTTCTTTGGAGAGGTTGGCGGAGATTTACATCAGTGTGATTGTGAAATTGCATGGGGTTCCGTTAAGTATTGTTTTGGATCAAGATCGTAGGTTTACCTCGAGGTTTTGGGAAAGTTTGCAGAAGGCATTGGGTTCTAAATTGAGATTGAGTTCGGCTTATCATCCGCAAACGGATGGTCAGACGGAGAGGACAATTCAGTCGTTGGAAGATTTGTTGAGAGCGTGTGTTCTTGAACAAGGTGGTGCGTGGGATAGTTATCTTGCATTGATTGAATTTACGTATAATAACAGTTTCAATTCAAGTATTGGAATGGCACCGTTTGAAGCACTGTATGGACGAAGGTGTTGAACACCGTTGTGTTGGCACGAATCTGGTGAGAGTTCGGTAGTTGGACCAGTGTTGGTGCAGTAGACTACAGACAAGGTGAAGTTTATTCGTGAGAAAATGAAGGCTTCTCAGAGTAGACAAAAGAGTTATCCTGATCAGAGACGGAAGGATCTTGAGTTCCAAGAAGGTGATCATGTATTTTTGAGAGTTACGCCGGTGACGGGTGTGGGTCGTGCATTGAAATCGAAGAAACTTACTTCTCGATTTATTGGTCCTTGCCAGATATCCGCGAGAGTGGGTGTTGTGGCTTATAGGGTGGCGTTGCCGCAGAATCTGTCGAATTTGCACGATGTGTTCCATGTTTCACAGCTTCGGAAGTATGTTCCAGATCCGTCGCATGTGATTCCGATGGATGAGGTTGAGGTAAGGGATAACCTTACAGTTGAGGCATTACCAGTTAGGATTTTGGATCGCGAGGTGAAGCGGTTGAGAGGCAAGGATATTGCACTTGTGAAAGTGGCGTGGGGAGGCGCTGCTGAGGGCAATTTGACTTGGGAGTTGGAGAGTCGGATGCGGGAGTCGTATCCAGAGTTGTTCGTCTCAGGTATATTTTCGAGGACAAAAATTTCTAAGTGGGGGAGAGTTGTAACGCCCCAGTCAGTTTTGTCAGTTTTAGTATTTTTATTTAATTGAGTCGTTTTCGATTATTTTATTATTATATTATCTTATTTCTGACATTTATGTGAAAATATGTTATTTTTCATCGTGAATATATTTTATCGCGTTTTGGGAACATTTGTGAGATATTTAAGTGTAGGGGTATTTTGGCATTTTGATTTATTTTGGTTGAGTTAGAATATAAATAGAAAGAAGAAGAGAGAAAATAGTAAGGAGAGGAAGAGAAAGAGAAAAAAAAGAAGAAAAGGGAAAGGAGAAAAAGAGAGAAATCTTGGAAATCGACAATCGACTTTCTAAAACACGATTTTATCAGGTAAGGGTGCGAAACTCGATTAACTTATCGTTGTGTATGATTATGTACGTATGTGTGTATATTGTTTTGCCTTTTTCCATAGTTTTCGGTTATAGGTCGAAAACGCGGAAACGAGTATAAATCGATGTTTTCACGGACGAAAATTGATGTGAATCTTGTAGTATGATCATGTGATATGTATGAATAATTGCTGAGGTTTGTGTGGCTGTTGGAAATGGTTTGGTTGGGAAAAATGGGGTTTTTGGGGTTATGGAACAGTGTCACACGTAGCAGAATTTTCTGCATCTGGTGTAAAGCGCCGGGCGATTTTCTTGTTTCGCCGGGCGATTCGTGATTTCGCCGGACGGTTTTGGAGAGGCGCAGAGGTTACAAGTTCCTGACTCTATTGAGTCATTTTGGTAGAATTGGTGACGCCTCTGCTTCGCCGGGCGAAGTAGCGGCGAAGGGCAAGTGTCGGGCGGTTTAGCTGTTTCGCCGGGCGGTTCTTAGGATTTTTTTCACACTTTTATTTTCTTTTTAATTCCATAACTTTTGATCTGGTTATCCGTTTTGAATGTTTTTTATATCGTTGGAAAGCTTATGAAATGTTCTTGCTTATGATGATGGTTTTGAGATTGTTGGCCGATTAAATTATGTCGGGGATTAGGAAATGTGTTGTTTTGTTGTCGACTTTTGTCGTTTCAATTGTGTGAACTTGATGTGTATATACAATATGCTGTTGGTGTGGATATTGTAGGACATGTGTATTGTTGTGTGATGAAATTGCATGAAATAAATATTATGATGATGATTGGTGGCCTTAGGACAAGAAAGTGCAATGTGTGGTAATTGATAATTATATGTAGAATTATGGATGTGTATATGTGTGCATTTTAAATGCCACGAGTCATTGTATGTCAAGCATCATGATATGCATTGTTGTGACGTCCTGAGTGACAGTTTTGATTCCAGAGGGAATCTGCTATAACATCGTGAGCCTTAAAAATAAGAGGTATGAATAGCCTTAAAAAATAAGAGGACCGAAAGCGATGGTTATAGATGATCGTGTGCCCATGTGGGGTGTGAGCGATCGGGTCGTGTGCCCGTGTGGGGTGTGAGCGATCCATAAACGTCATGTGCCCGTGTGGGGTGTGAGCGACGGGGAACATCATATGCCCGACAGGGAGTTACAGTGATGTAATGAGCGATGGTTCCAGCAGAGTTCCTGAGTGAACTAGTGATGAGAAACATTGGAAGTCGGTACCGCATGTGCATATGCATAGAGTCGTTGTGTCGGTCTCTTGCATTTGCATAAATCATTAATGGTTGTTCATGTGTGGAATTGTGGATAAATTGATATACGAATAGGTGTTGGTGATACTTGTATCGTGTGTGGGTAGTATACCTTGGTGACGTTTGATTTGTGGTGAGAACTGTATATATGTGTATTTTTATGTTATATATAATTGTATGCAATTATATTATGATTGTTTTTCTCACCCTTCTGCTGTTTTATAATGCTCTATGAGGCATTGCAGATTAGAATTGCTGAATGTCTTTTTGTGAAGCTTAGGACTTCATTCTTTTGTCGATCGGCTCTGATATGTGACACCGGGTAGTTAGGGAGGCCGTTTATGATTATTGTGTATTATGTATATATATCTTTTGGCTTGTGCATGTATAACTTGATGTATGACAAACTTTTCATGGGATATATATATATATGATATTCAATTTTAGATTTTCCTCTTTTATTCTAAATCTGAAATGTGGGTGTAAGGAACTAAGTGCCTCTGTTGATTGCTACCCCACTGTTGCATATCTTTATGGGCATATGTTGTATGATTTGTTTCAATATAATGTGATTCCCCCCGTCTATGCCATGATAATTTAAATATACTCTGATGAAATTTTGAATTTTCTTTTACTGCTTTATTTAATTGGGGGTATAGATTGGGGGCGTCACACTACACTCAATTGAGATTACCCTAGGATGCTACAGCTCGCTCGGGTGAACCAACTTGCTGTTGTTATCCCTAGGGGGTCAATGATTTTGGGAACTTTTAACCCATTCTACAGGTACAAAAATTCACCAGAATACAACCTTTGGGGATGGGTAGAGCCATGACTCCATGCTCGTGACGTTGAACCCTTGAACCCATGTTATTTCAATGTTTTTGTGTGCTGCATTCATGCATTCATTTAAAAAACTCTTAAACAAAGAAAAATCTTCTTTTCTCTTCTCTCTTCTTTTTCAAATTAAACTGAAACAATGATTGCAAATATCAGAGAGAAAGATTGCGTTATGGATTTCGGTAGAAGGAAGACGCACAAGTACACCTTCAAGGCTCCAAAACTAGAGGATTTAATAGGGTTGATAAGGATGATCACCAACCTTGACGCTTTCAGAGCTAAGTATGGAGGGTTGTTATCTCTGTTAAGGGTCCATGTAGTTGAAGGAATCATGTCTACGTTAATTCAGCTTTATAATCCGGTTTATCACTGTTTCACATTCCCGGATTATCAGCTAGCACCAACAATGGAGGAGTACTCTCACCTGACTGATTGACCCATCACTGACTAAGCTCCCTTTTCTGGACTGGAAGAAATTCCAAAGGATCAAACCATTGCAAGAGCAATCTATTTGGACGAGTCAGAAGTCAGGACTCACATGACCACTAAGGAAGGAATCCAAGGTTTACCAGCCAAGTTTTTGGTAGAGAAAGCCCTATACTTTTCCAGTATAGGAAACATTACTGCTTCCGAAGATATCTTTGTTCTGCTCACATATGGGTTATTCCTTTTTCCCAACATCGATAACTTCGTCGATACTAATGCTATTAAGATATTTCTGATTGGAAACCCGGTACCGACCTTGCTCGCAGATGCTTATCATTCTGTAAACTTATGGAATTTATACAATAGAGGAATGATCACATGCTCTGTACCCCTACTATACAAATGGTTCACTTCCCATTTACCTAAGTCTGCTGCCTTTTGGGATCATAAGAGTACTCTACATTGGTCACAGAGAATCATGTCTCTTACCAACTCTGACATAGATTGGTACAATCAGATCTATGACGGGATAAGGATCATTCACAAATGTGGAAATTTCCCAAATGTACCCCTCATAGGAACTAAAGGAGGAATCAACTATCATCCGATTTTAGTTCGTCGTCAAACTCGGATACCCGATGAGGCATATCCCACGTAATGTTCATCTGGAAGGTCTTTTCTTCTAGGAAGGAGAAAATGACAGGGCACTAAAGACAGAAATAGTGCATGCCTGGAAACATGTTCATAAGAAAGGAAGAGATTCTCTAGGAAAACCAGACTGTGTCTCCGTGGAACCTTATCTCCACTGGGTACAAACTAGAGTCCTCAAGCTGAGAATGCCTTACCCTCGTCAAGAAGTTCTTCCGCTAAAGGAATCTATCCTTTATTTTATGTCTGATGCGGAAAAACTCCAGGTCACTCTCAATAAAGTTTGACGGGAAAAGAAATCTTGGAAGAACAAGTACCGTATTCTCAATGTGGAGTTTACCAAAATTCAGGAACTATTAAAAGAGAAGGATGCTCTGATTAAGATACTAGAACAACATGTTGTAGAAAATCAAGAAGACCAAAGAAACTTGCTCGCTCCTTTCACTTGGCAAATGACTGACAACCCGACAACGGGTGAAGAGCCCTGGTCAAAGAAAAGGAAAATACCAGAACCGGCACCTGAGCCCTCCTCAGAGAGGACTCAGGACCCATGAACTTAGACATATCCTTTTATAGCACTTTGTAAAATACTGTATTTCCGTTTCTGCAATATTTTAAATTCAATAAAATGGGGTCTCCCCACTGTATGATATTTGCAATCTATTTGTTGAAGTTTCTTTTTGATTAAAGAAAAACAAAAAAATTAATATATATCATTGCATATCATTCATCATTCTCACATAACGCATTCTTCTTACCTTCGAATCTCACGTATGTGTCACGATTCTAGAGTCAAACTGTCAGACTCATACAATACTCGAGCCAGTCGACAAAAGAAAATGGACAATCTCAAGGAAGAGAACAGAGAGCTGAGAGAAGAAATCGGCACTCTCAAGGAAGATTTGAGAAAACTTCACAGTGACATGCAATCTCTGGCAGCAGCTCAGAGACAACAACAAACGACTGTGATCTCAGAGATCACATCTACGCCCATAGTGGAGACGTATGATCCTCAGTACAACATGCCTAAAGATCGTCCCTGGGGCATGCCTATCAACTTTATCCCTAAAGGATACATCCCACCGGTCACTAAAGACCCCGAAACTGCAGCAGGAACCGCTGGGCCTGAAGGTTACAAACTTCGAGAGGTGAGGATGCAAGAGTCATGACAGCAATTCATGAAGGTTACAAACTTCGGGACAGGGAAGCACCACGAGTCACTGCTGTAATGACCATACCACAACCAGTGGTACACACTGTCTTGGAAGGACAAATTCCATAAATAATCTCTGGTGGAAATGAAGATATGTACGACAGAATGAATGAGTTCCAGGAACAATTCCTGGAGATGCAGAAGAAATTGCAAGCCATTTGCGGTCAGGATTTATTTGGAAAGGACGTCGCAGACCTTTGTCAGGTCCCTAATGTGAAAATATCGCACAAATTCAAGGTGCATGACTTTGAAAAATATAGGGGCAACTCTTTCCCTCAAAGTCATTTGGTGATGTACGCTCGAAAAATGTCAAATCAGACAGAAAATCAACAGCTACTGATCTATTATTTTCAAGAAAATTTAACTGGTGCCGCACTAAAATAGTACATGGGTTTAAACCGCACCAAGATCGTCACTTTCAGAGATCTTGGCGCTGCCTTCATTCAGCAATATAAGTATAACCTAGACATGGCACCAGACAGAGATCGACTCAGAGCAATGTCGCAAAAGGACAAAGAAACATTTAAGGAATATGCTCAGAGATGGCGTGAAATTGCCGCCCAGATTTGTCCCCCTCTTGAGGAAAAAGAGATGACAAATATCTTTTTGAAAACCTTGAGCTCATTCTATTTCGACCGAATGGTCGCCAGTGCGCCCAGCGACTTCACCGAGATTGTAAACATGGGGGTATGCCTTAAAGAAGCAGTTCGAGAAGGACGTCTAATCAAATGTACAAAATCATCAAGCAGTACCAAAAGATACGGTAGTGCTTTCCCAAAGAAAAAAGAGCAAGATGTTGGTAATATATCTCTCGGAAAGCAAAGGCGAAGCTATCAACCAGTAGCAGCAGTAACTCCTGCTATCAACCCTGCGCCTGCTCCAACCTATCAACCTCAGGTTGCTCAGAGCCAACCGAATGAACAACAGTATCAGCAAAGGGCACAACAGCCTCTTCAGTAGGCTCGTCCCCAATACAACAATAACAATCGTACTACACGACCACCAGGGTTTGACCCTATACCGATGTTGTACGCAGAACTATTTCCCCTCTTACTGGTCAAGAGGCACGTCCAAACCAGGTCTCCTCTTATAGTGTCAAAAAATCTGCCTTTTTGGTTCAAAGCGGATCAAACTTACCCTTACCATCAAGGAGGACCGGGGAACAACATTGAGAACTGTCTCAGCTTCAAGTCCGATGTGCAGAAGCTTGCCAGGAACGGGGTCTTATCTTTCAAGGATACAAATCCAAATGTTCAGACGAACCTGTTGCCTCAACATGAGAAAACTGCCGTAAATTTGATAGAGGAAGAATTTAACCACGACATTCAAATTAATGATGCACTCCTATTAAGAACTAATTTGGTCAAGATGCATTACAGATAGAGCGGATACGGTCATGTACCGTCTCATAATTATCACTAGTGTGATATCTACTCAGATAACAACGAAGGATGCTACCTTGTGCGGTCAGCTCTTCAAAATCAGTTAGACCAAAAAGAGATTCAATCATGTTCAAGTTCTGGTTCGATTTACGTGATGCCAGACTCTCTCCCTGATCAAAGCAAAGACGTTGTCATAATCTCCGATCATGGGAGGACCAAAGGCGTTTGTGCTATAATCCCTCTACTCCATGAATCAAGAGTTCCTCTTGACAGTAGAAAGATTCTCAACCTCGAACTAATTGAGGCCGACTACGATGGTCAGAAGAATCAAAAGGCTCATGTGGTTATCTATCTTCCAGGACTAATACCGTACAAATCCGATAAGGATATCCCTTACAAATACGGTGCAACAACAATCGAAAATGGAAAAGAAACTCCATTACCCTCTGTCGTGAACATTGCTGACATCAGTCGAGTGACACAGAGCGGTCGGATCTTCAACTGAGGAGTTGGAGAACCCACCAAGGAAAAGGAACCTCAAACAGAAGTTCCCAATCAACCAACTGAGCAATCTAGTAATCCCGAGCTTTCAAAGAACAACGATCTAATGCTAAAGCTCATCCAGAAGAGCGAGTACAACATTGTAGACCAATTGTTGCAAACTCCTTCGAGAATATCTGTGCTATCTCTGTTACTCAGTTCCAAGGCTCACAGGGAAGCTTTACAGAAATTCTTAGAGCAAGCCTTTATGGAACAAGATGTGAGGATAAGACAAATTGACAGCATCATCTTAAACATCACTTCCTGCATTAATTTAGGATTCAGTGATGAAGAACTGCTGAAAGAAGGTAAAAATCACAATATGGCGCTTAACATTACGGTCAACTTCCAGGACGATGCTTTGGCCAGTGTACTGGTAGATACAGGATCAGCTCTGAATGTTATGCCAAAATCTACTCTGATGCGACTATCATTTCAAGGATCTCCGATGAGAGGCAGTGAGGTCATCGTTGAAGCCTTTGACGGATCCAGAAAAATAGTTATCGGCGAAGTCGACCTTCCCATAACTATCGGTCCTTACACTTTCTATGTCACTTTCCAGGTCATGGACATTCGGGCAGCATACAGTTCTTTGTTAGGAAGACCTTTGATACACGAGGCTGGGGCAGTCACTTCGACACTTCACCAGAAGCTGAAGTTCGTCATGAATGACAAGCTAGTCACAGTCTGCGGAGAGCAAGCCTTAATCGTGAGCAACTTATCAACATTCTCCTGTGTAGAATCCGAGGAGGTTGTTGGAACTCAGTTCCAAGCACTTTCGATGAGCAATGATAATCGATCAGAGAAAGGAACATCGATTTCCTCGTATAAAGATGATCTCAAAGTAATCGAGAGTAATGACACGAAAGGATGGGGACACCTTGTCATTCCTACGGATAACAAGACAAAGAAAGGTCTTGGTTTCTCGTCAACCTGTACTCAGACTGCTACTCACAATTAAAGTTTTCATCCCATTCAGGACTTATTCCACAGTGGAGGCTTTCTCCACCCAGTGTCTCAAGAGGTACATACCATCAATGAGGGTGACTCCTCTGCGTAGCGAGTGATTTTGGATGTGGTTGCGAAGCACGATTGTCTAGTACTACAGTTCGATTCATTTTTTATCCTATTAAAACTGATGAAGGAAGGGAAATAGATGTCTCCAACTAACCCTGATTGCATACTGAGGTTAAACAGTCAAAATTGTTGGTTTACAGATGCTACAAAGATTCGGGGTCTCTCCTTGGTTATTTTGTTGACGGGGGTGTTCGGTCGATTTGTTAGGATGTTAGGAAAGATATATGAAAGTATGGGATTTTGGGTTTTTATTTAGTTTGCTCGCTAAGATCTTTTCTTTCAATCTTATGCCTACGTATTCCCATTTACCGAAATAGGGAAATCAGAGCGTTCGTAGTTCCTCCTATTCTATGGGAGGAAATGGTTGTTTTGGTGTCTTGTTCAAAGCCCAAGACGTGAAGCGAAAGGTAGTTTGTATCTTGTTTAAAGCCCAAGATATGAAGCTAAAAGGTCTATTTGTATCTTGTTTAAAGCCCAAGATGTGAAGCTAAAAGGGTTTGACTTTTGAGAGAATTTACCATCTCTAAAGAGGGGGTTGTATGTCACAACTGTTTATAAAGGAGAATTACTTTAACCGGGATATGTGAATCTGGAAATGCCATAATCTTCCTTTATAGGGGATTTCCAACCTGAAGGAGAAGACTTTAACTCAGTGTAGAGCAATGTTATCTTCCCTTTGGAATTTCTCATGCTAAAACAGGGACAGTGGCATGGATGTAGATGATCTAGAGGCTTGCCGCTTACAGCGATTAGATGAAGGGGAAGGAGTTGTTGATGTTTATGTACTGTGAATGAGGCAGAACTTTGATGCTAAAAGGTTGATTGGATCAACTAGTGGTTTTCTTATACAAAGCCTAAGAGGAGGCTAATATGAATCTCGTACAAAGCCCGAGAGGGAGGCTAAAAAGGTTGACTCTACAGGAGAGTGATTTATACTCAACAAGAGAGTGTTTTGTATCTCGTACGAAGCCCGAGATGGAGGCTGAAATTTGTTTGGCTTAATAAGAACCTTTTTGTATCTCATATAAAGCCCGAGATGGAGGCGAAATGGTCGTTGACTCAGCGAGGGAGTCTCTTATGTGTCTCGTACAAAGCCCGAGAGAGAGGCTAAATGTTGTTTGACTCCATTGGGGAGAATCATTGTACAAATCCCAAGAGGAGGCTATGGCGCTGTTTCAGTTGAGTGACAGGTCCAATATACTGATTTCAAAGAGAAAATCAGTTCTTATATGAGTAACACTGTACTCAGGGATTTTGATTCGAGGATCAGGGTTATTTCCTGTTCTTTAAGGAAGTGGGAAATCCGAAGGGTATTGAGACTGTCCGAGTCTACGGGGTTCCTTCCTATTTAACGAAGGGGTCACTTGAGAATATCTTTGAGGCTCAAGGATATTAGACTGTCCGTGTCTAGAGTTTCATCTTTTGTACTATGCTTTGAGAAACAGTAGTAGACTCTATGAAAGGACTGTTCTATGAAGATGACTAAGTTCTGTTCCTATACCTCTAGGAGGTCGTCGGGACAATTTGTACGAAGCCCAAGAGGAGGCTAGAAACTTTTAAGAAGCCGAGAGGTCCTTGTATGAAGCCCAAGAGGAGTCTATCATTCCCGGAGGAAGAGATCATTATACGAAGCCTAAGAGGAGGCTGTGAATACTTCTAAGAAGCCGATGGGTCCTTGTACTAAGGCCAAGAGGAGGCGGGGATGCTTTTAGGAAGCCTGTGGGTCCTTATACGATGCCCAAGAGGAGGCCGATGCTTTTAAGAAGCCTGTGGGTCCCCAAACCCCGAGAAATTCAAGACAGGCTATTCACAAGTAATAGATCAAGTCAGGAAAGTTCGAGAATTTGGAAGAAACTTAAAGATGCCATTCACGGAGAATACATTCATCTCTGGGAGTCGAGTTTCTTGACAACTCCTAATGAGGACAGCCGAAGAGAAGATTGTATCTGGTGATCCTATTGGGGATCTAGTTGTCTATTTCTACGAATAAATGAAACGGCGTCACCTAGTTCTAGACGTAGTTGTCGGGGAAACTCTAAATATCTATACTATTATTACACAGTTGATATGAGTTTATGAAAGAAGACTTACAGCGAAACAGCCCCACAATACAGTTATATGTATATGAAAGCGGTAAATGAAAGCGTATAAACACTTACTCAGTTGAAGAGCTTCCATGTTGTTTGGTTAGTCGTTCAACAAAGAAAGATTGAAAACAACAGTATATTCAAAATCAAAGGAGAAAGTGCTTCGAAAAAGATTTGGGGCTTACAGCTCAAGGAGAGGCCCAGGGTTTTACCATTGATTGCATTGTTGAATTTGTACAGAGGGACTTATACAAGTGACTGAGGCCAAAAAAAGGTTTTCTGTACAAAGGGATGTGTCTTACACTCTCTCAAGAGGCCCAAAAAGAGTGGGGCTTATAACACGAGGGTAGGCCCAGATGACTTTTCGTTAAAAATGGCGATCGCGCCGAGGTTTTCTTTTAACGCAGAGGGACTTATACAATAAGTGAGGCCCAAAATTGTTTTTGTTAAAAGGGGGTTGGGTCTTACACTCTATTAGAGGCCCAAAAGTTTTGAATGGGTCCTATAGCTCAAGGAGAGGCCCAAAAGTTATTTTTCAAAAGGCGACGATCGCGCCGTTTGTTTTTTACGGTATCGGGACTTATACAATACATTGAGGCCCAAAAATGCTTTGGTCAAAAAAAGGATTGGGTCTTACATTTTATTAGAGGCCCAAAGTGTTTTGAAAATGATTTATGTGGGTTGAATTTATCAAAAAACCCTAATTTGTTTTCAAAATGTGTTTTAATTGAATAAAAATTCAATTAAAATGATCAAAATTGTTTAACATATGGAAAACAAATTGTGATCTTGGATTAATGCTTCAAAAATTAATTATTGACCTACAAAATAATTAGAAGGCATTAAAAGTTGCAAAATCAAGGTGGAAAAAATATTTTAAATGTTAAAAACAATTAAAACATTAATTCTTTGCAAAAATATCAATTATATAAAGTAAATAATATTTTTGGGATTTTTTGGTAAAATAAAATATTTTAACATTTTTGTGAATTATTAAAAGAAGAATCAACTCAAAATCATTAAAACTCAGAGAGAAATTAATTTTTGAATCAATTAAATAAAATCACAAAATTCAAATATTTGAAATTTCAAAAAATGGCGCCAAGAACACACCAAGAACACGCGCGTGTTCTGGGTTTGCCCAGATTTGCATTTTCTCTCCAATCTCACTGAATACTTAATCATATCATGTAATCCACATACCAATCAACTCGTTTCAACCTCACGATCATGTCTATGACAATTAATTTCATTTAAATTAAGCATAAAACAAGAAATCACGAAAAATCCTCAAGAACCCTAATTTCTGCATGAAGGCTAGGATTTTTGATACACGATTCAAACAATGCAATTAATTGAGGGGAAACATTCCATGCATGATTATGAACATATGGCCAAATTATTGTGCAGCAAAAATTGCATGGATCATAGAGTTAGAAGAGCTCATGCTTACCACTTGCAGTTGGTGATCGTGTTTTGTGTTGGAGGTGTTACAGCTAGGTTCCAATGATCTGGATAGCTTCCTTAGGTGCCATGGGGTGTGTATGAATGCTTGGAATGGATTGAAATGATCTGGAACTTGAGATGGTACCCCAACTGCAAATCTGTCAAGAACTTGAGCAATTGGCTGGTGATTTTGTGAAATCTGTGTTCCAGATGTTATGTGAGTGTTTGGATCACTTCTATATGATGTATGTGAGGTGTGTGTGTGTGATTGGTTTGATTGGAAAAGCTCTGAAACTCAAAACCCGATAGTGACTTGCCTTAGAAGGCAAAAATGGAGTGAAAGAAGAGATTTTGAGGAAAACGTCTGTTTGATGGCTTTGGTGTACTCAAAGTGATCACAATTGAGCTCTATTTATAGTAGAGCAAGTTTGTTTTGCAAGGAATAGTGAATGGCAACTGCTGAGTAGGTTTGGCCAATGTTGGCAAATGAAAATCCAAGTCTCCTCTAGCCATTGACTAGAGGTTAGGGGAGAAGCTGCTGGTCCCCTTGGTCTTGGATAAGTCTTGACTGAATTCAGTTGCAAAGAGCTCAGTTCATGCCACCTTGATGCTTCCATTGAATGCTCTAATCCAAAATTGGAGTCTTGTCCCTATTTTGGAAATTCTAGGTTCAACATGCTATTTCTTGTTCCAAAGACTTTGGAGGCTTGGCTCAGTGATTGTCCCCTTTAGATTCAATCCTCAGAGGTGTCCAAGTGGATAGGAGCATTTGGATTTGGCTGATTTTGGAAAATCGACCAAAAGTGCAAAAATCTGCCTTGCCTTGGCAGATTTCAGCAAGGCAACTTGCCAATGTCATATCTCATGGCCCAAATTGAATTTGGTAATGTTCTTGGCCCTTTTGGAAAGCCCTTACATGATACAACAACTTTTTGAACATGTTTGGTTTTGATCTCTTTTGAATCCAAGTGAAAAATCCCCCTACATTTGGAAAAAAGTAAGGCAAAATCTGACTTAGTGAAATTTTCACTAAGTGTTGGAACAAAGTGACTTTTCTTGATTTTGATCACTCCATAACTCAAATCCATGAGGAATTTGGTCATAGGTCAGTATGAAGCTTTTGTAGAGGGCAGTGTGATCTACAAATCAAGCTTTGAATGGGGAACAATGGCCTTGTGGTTTAGGAGTTATGGTCCTCCAAAGTTGGCACATTAGTGTCACTTTTTCCATAACTTAGAAATTTTTCTAAGTTTTTATGGTTACCCCTTTTACAAGTTATCCCTCTTTCTTTGATTTTTCTTGATGAATGATGATTAAAATCATACATTAACATCATTTTAGGGTTAGAAATCCATTTTGGTGAAAAATCTCAAAAAGTCAAAGTTGACTTTTGTGCACAGTTGACTTTTTATCAGATGAATTCCAAACTGTGCAATTCTTCAGGAAATCATGTCCTTGACCTAAATAAAAATTGATGGACATGTTCCATGGGTGTCTTAGGGTATATTGAATCATGTCTTAGGGTTTGGGAGCATGTCCTGGTCAAAAGTCAAAGTTACAGTTGACTTTCCTCGCGAAACCCTAATTATGGTGCAGATGAAATTGAGACTTGTTGCTCAAGCTTCTTGGATTAATCCATTGTTGGAAATGGATCAATATAGTATATTAGAGACCCCAAAATCATGTCTTGAGGTCTTGGTTCATGATTTGTCCCAAAAGTCAACTTAGGGGTGAATTAGGTCAAGAAACCCTAATTCCTGATTTTTAGTGAATGCATCCCCTGAGGCAAAATTGACTTGATGATTGGGTTCATGATGTCCCATGGAGTATATTAGGCGATGTTTTGGATCATTGGCTTGTGCCCAGATGAAAAATTTCCATCTGGAGGCCCTGGTCGACCAAAACCCTAATTTGGTTACACTATCGATCTTGAGACTTGATCCACCTAGAAGGGAGCAACCTTGTGCTTAATCCTTGAAGTGGGAATCCTTTTGATCCATTGCGGGTATGTTAGAGGCTAGACAAGTTGAAGATCAAGTCATTCCTTGATTGATCCTTTGTCTAAGGCTCTGAGAGGGCTTAAAACCCTAATTTTGATTGTAGTGAATGCTCAACAACCCTTGAGGCATTTGATGAGGCATGATGGTTCATCCATATTGTGATAATGATTTGCACAATGATGGGAAATCTTAGTGGTCAAAATTTGGGGTATGATAGATGCCCCTATTTAATCTTCTTGGACACGAAGGTGCGAATGACGAAGATATTCGGGCATTCGGGGTGCAAGAGGATTAAATATCGGAATACCCAAAATTTTGATGGCTATGAATGGCAGCTTGCGCATTCATCCTCTTTTACTAAGCAATGATGCTTAGAAAAGGTAAACCTCCCCTCGATCCTAGTCTTCAGCCAAGGAACTGGTCTCAGTTTTCTTTTGAGATGAACTTCCCCTCGATCCTGGTTTCCTACCAAGGAACTGGTCTTAGTTTCTGATTTAAACTTCCCCTCGATCCTGTCTTCCTACCAAGGAACTGGTCTCAGTTTCTGAAGTAAACTTTCCCTCGATCCTGGCTTCCTACCAAGGAACTGGTCTCACTTTTTTCCTGGGGAGATTCCATTTGAGGGAAAAATGACGTCAGACTTGCTGGGGAACCCATTCGTCTGAGTTGTAGAGGTACACAAACTTCTCTGTTTTGAGAGACGCCATTTGTCGACTCTATCTGGGGAAAATGAGTCTCTTGAGAGACTGCTTCCGCTTGGGGTTTTACATCATACTTTTTTTGGGATCTTCCCGGAGAAATGGCACATGATGGGCTCCAATTTTGAGGTGCCGATGACCTTTTCAGCAACGGTTCTTTTGGAGAAATCTTGTCGTATTGCCGAAGCTCCGATTAAGGGGCTTTCTCTAGGGATTTTCCTTAATCCGGGAAAGCGAAGATATCATCTTCAATGGCGAAGAGTGACATTTGTAGAAAGCTTCTCCGGCTTTTCAGAGGTTCAAGTTATTAAAGTAGTCGAGTGCCGACTCTAATCCAGAGATACACTGGAGGCGAGATTGTTCAAACGCAGCATTTCCTGACGAGGCAAGAACTGACAACTCGATTGAGAGGACTATTATCACTAGGGGATAAGACCGACTAGAGTGATAGTGATGCAATATGAATGTGAATTCAAGTAAAATGCATGATGTATGTATGTATATACTGACAAAGACTTGACACAACACACAGACTGACGGATGAACACGACTGGATACTCGGCCACTGCTGGAGATGAAATGTATCACTTGGTTCAAGATAGCAATTCTGCCTTGCTTAGGAGAGATAATCCCTGCGAGGGATACCGTTAATCGGGCTTAGGAGGTAAGAACTCGGCCGAGGGTATCAGATGGTAAAGCCGCATCTCATACAGTTGATCCTTTGTTCAGGCGTACTGGCCTAAAAGGAGTACTTTGATTCTGCACTTTGAAATTCAAACGCCTTTGGAGACGCAATCGACGTCAACAGTCAAAAGAAATTGCCATCTTTAATGTAAAAGCAGAAAAAGTTTTAACAAGTAAATTTATTTTTGTTTCATTTCAAGAATCGCTAATCATGTTAAAACGCCATTCTGTAAAGCTAAAACAAATAAGAATTACAAACAAAAGCACAAGGGCTCAAATTTTATTGATAATATGGAGATCAGCTAAACGTGTGATTCCAAAGAGTATATACAAAGTTTGAAAATGGTAATTTACAGGGAAAAGGGCTACGTTGAAACATAACGACCACTATCCTTCTACCAACTTTGAATTTGGGACATCCTGAGCTTCTGTCGAAGATGACCTTGACTGGAGTTTTCCTCCGATGGATGATGTAACTGCTGCTGAGGGACTTGCCTCTGTTGAACATAGTTACTTGCCATTATCCCTAATTTTTTCCTAGATTGTACTATGAGATTTCCAATCCATCGGGATGATTTTTTTCATGTCTCTAACTTTTGCCTGGACCGCCCTTTCGGGTTTTCAATCCACTGAGACGTTTTTTTCTTTTTAGTTTAGGCGAAGTATTTCTTGACTACATCAACATTCGTGGGGTATGCAAATTCCTCTCCGTCCATGGTTGCAAGTCTCAAGGCACCGCCTGAGAAAGCTTTCGCGACCACATAGGGGCCATCATAATTTGGGGTCCATTTGCCCCGAGAGTCAGTGAGAAATGGTTGTATCTTCTTGAGCACGAGGTCTCCTTTTCTGAAGACACGAGGTCGGACCTTTTTGTCGATCGCCTTCTTCATTCTCTGCTGATACAACTGACCGTGGCATAGTGCCGTGATTCTCTTCTCTTCGATCAGGTTTAATTTGTCGTGTCGACTTTGACACCATTTAGCTTCTGAAAGCTTAGCTTCCATCAATACCCGGATTGATGGGATCTCTACTTTTATGGGGAGAACTGCCTCCATGCCATATACTAGAGAGAAAGGGGTAGCCCCTGTTGAAGTGCGGACAGATGTACGATAACCGTGAAGAGCAAAGGGTAGCATCTCGTGCCAATCTTTATAAGTTACAACCATCTTTTGAACGATCCTCTTGATGTTCTGGTTAGCCGCTTCTACCGCTCCGTTCATCTTGTGTCGGTAGGGAGATGAGTTATGGTGTTTGATCTTGAACTCAGCGCACAACTCTTTCATCATCTTGTTGTTCAAGTTAGATCCATTATCAGTAATGATCTGGCTCGGAACACTATAACGGCAGATGATATTGTTTTTGATAAATCGGACCACCACTTGTCGGGTTACATTAGCGTACGACGCTGCTTCGACCCACTTGGTGAAATAGTCAATGACTACTAGGATGAACCAATGTCCGTTTGAAGCCTTAGGTTCGATCAAGCCAATCATGTCGATTCCCCATATGGAAAAAGGCCACGGGGAAGAGAGAACTTTGAGATGTGATGGCGGTACATGAATTTTGTCAGAGTATATTTGACACTTGTGACACCTCCTCATGTACTTGTAGCAGTCGGATTCCATGGTCAACCAGTAATACCCTGCTCTCAGAATTTTTCTCGCCATTGCATGTCCGTTGGCATGAGTGCCAATGGATCCTTCATGAATATCTTTCATAAGCATGTCTGCTTCTGGTCTGTCTATGCATCGGAGCAAGACCATGTCGAAGTTTCTCTTATAAAGAGTGTCACCGCTCAGGAAGAAGCTTCCAGCCAATCTTCTGAGGGTTTTCCTGTCTTTTCTGAGTGCCCCAGATGGGTACTCTTGTTTCTGAAGGAAGCATTTGATATCGTGATACCAAGGTTTGTCATCTATGACTGCTTCGATTGTGAAGACGTAGGCGGGCCGTTCAAGGTTCATTATGTCGATCTTAGGTAGGTCATTCCATTGACCTACACTAATCATGGAAGATAGAGTGGCTAAGGCATCAGCCATGTGATTCTCATTACGAGGGACGTGATGAAACTCGACTCTGTTAAAGAAGGGTAACAACCTTTTTGCATAGTCTTTGTAAGGAATCAGTCATGATTGGTATGTGTTCCAATCTCCTTTTATCTGATTGATAACCAGGGCTAAGTCGCCATATACGTCCAAGTTTTTGATACTTAAATGAATCGCTTCTTCGAGACCCATAATACAAGCTTCGTATTCGGCCTCGTTGTTCGTACATTTGAACGTAAGTCTGGCAGTGAAAGGAATGTGGGTACCCTGAGGGGTAATAATGATTGCCCCAATTCCGTTTCCATAATGATTAACTGCTCCGTCAAAGACAAGTCCCCACTGGAAACCTGGTTCTGGCCCTTCACTGGGTAACGGTTCATCGCAATCTTTCATTTTTAGATACATGACATCTTCGTCTGGGAAGTCAAACCCGATTGATTCTTGATTGTCAATCGGTTGATGAGCCAAATGATTGGCTAAAATACTTCCTTTAATGGCTTTCTGAGCGTGGTACTCTATGTCATATTCTGATAACAACATCTGCCAACGGGCGATTCTTCCCGTGAGAGTAGGTTTTTCAAAGACGTACTTAATTGGATCCATTTCGGAGACCAACCAAGTAGTGTGGCGAATCATGTATTGGCGAAGACGTTTGGCTGCCCAAGCCAAAGCACAACAAGTTTTCTCAAGCATCATGTACCAAGTTTCGCAGTCAGTGAATTTCTTGCTCAGATAGTAGATGGCAGACTCTTTCCATTTGGTTTCGTCTTGTTGGCCAAGTACACATCCCATTGAGTCCCCTAGGACTGTGAGGTAAATGATCAGTGGTCTTCCTTCCACTTGAGGTGATAGAATCAGCGGATTCAACAGGTATTCCTTAATACTGTCGAATGTTGTTTGGCAGTCATCTAACCAAACGCAATCCTGGTTCTTTTTGAGTAATTTGAAAATCGGCGCACACGTGGCGGTCATAAGGAATATGAATCTGGAGATGTAGTTCAAACGTCCCAGAAATCCTCTGACTTGTTTTTTAGTTTTCGGAGAAGGCATTTCTCGAATGGCCTTGACCTTGTCAGGATCGACCTCAATCATTTCCTGGCTGACGATGAACCCTAAGAGTTTCCCCGAATGGACACCGAAGGTGCACTTGTTGGGATTCAAGCGGAGTTTGTACTTCCTCAAACGCTCGAATAGTTTTGACAGGTGGGTCACGTGCTCCTCTTATGTCTTAGATTTTGCAATCATATCATCGACATATACCTCGATTTCCTTGTGTATCATGTCATGAAACAGAGTAGTCATGGCCCTTTGATAGGTTGCCCCAGCGTTCTTCAAGCCGAACGGCATCACCTTGTAACAAAAGGTACCCCATGGGGTAATGAACGAAGTTTTCTCCATGTCTTTCGGCACCATTTTGATCTGGTTATAGCCTGAGAATCCATCCATGAAAGAGAAAACTTTGAACTTTGTTGTACTGTCAACCAGCATGTCAATGTGTGGTAAAGGAAAGTCGTCCTTTGGAGTTGCCTTGTTCAGATCCCTGTAATCAACACACATTCTGACCTTTCCGTCCTTTTTGGGAACGGGTACGATGTTGGCTAACCATTGAGGATATTCAGATGTAGCAAGGAAACCTGCGTCAATCTGTTTCTGTACCTCCTCTTTGATTTTGATGGCCATGTCTGGGCGAGTGCATCTCAACCTCTGCTTTACTGGCGGACATTCCGACTTTAATGGTAAGTGATGTTCCATGATGCTGGTATCCAACCCTGGCATATCCTAATAGGACCAAGCGAATACATCGGGAAATTCTCTGAGAAGCTTTGTCAAACTCTCTTTGGCAGTTGGACTGAGCAGTGCCCCAATCCTGATTTCTTTTCTCTCTTTTTCTGAACCCAAGTTTACCGTTTCCAATGGCTCTTTGTAAGGTTCAATAGACCTTTCCTCTTGTCTGAGTAATCGGGAGATCTCTTCTGGAATTTTGTCGTCAACTTCTTCTTCAGCCCCAAATATCGGGAACCCAAAGTTGGGAGAAGGATCGGATCGTATGTTTCAACCGAGTTTAAAACAAGAAATCTGCATGACGTGATGATTCGTGTTTAGAAGAGATAGAGAAAATGCAAGAGTGTGTGCAGTGTATTTTTTTTTACTGCTTGTTTTTATTTTTAATTGTTTTTTAGGATTACCATTTTCTGAAAAAGCAAAAAGAGAAAACAGCAATTAATGCGGAAATTACAGAACGATGTTATTTTATTAATGAACAGGTCGATCCTTGAAACTACAGCCCTATAAAACAAATCTCTGTCGCTTTGGGCAAAGCGAATAGGGAAAATTTACAGAAAGCGAACCCCATCAAAACATTTGTTTCACCTAGGCAGGGTGAAAGGTTAAAGATGGCAATTACTTTGACTGATGAACGATCTTCGGAACCTCGACGGCAACCCATTGGCGGCGAACTCCTCGGTGAATCACAAAGTCTGGCACCTTCCTTGATTTGTCTTCAGAAATGATGTTGATTTCTGGTGGAGTAGGATCGTTGGAATCTGTCTCCCAGGCAGAATTGTCGTAGGAGAATTCCTCTATTGCATTTTGCATAGCATTGGTGCTCTTAGCTGTATCTCCCCATCCAGTTGGCTGAATATCTTCGAGCCTGATATGAGAGCTTTCGGGAGCGGTGTATCTGACCATATAGTCAAATTTTCCACTTGGTTGTCCCAGGGTGTCCCACACTTCTTTCGAACCAGAGGAGTCATCCATCTCGATGATGTTGACCTCGGGAAAAGCATAGTTGATGAATTCAAGTCCTGCAAACGTTGCAAATTCATCGTTGTGTTGATTAGTTTCTGAATAACCTGAGTGTTGATCCCATGACATGGTGGGGACACAGGTATTCTGTTCAATTACGGTCAGTTAATTTTCATTGTTCGGCTGACTCTCCTGCCCCAAGTCTCCTGAATAAGGTTGCCACATTGGCAGATCATCCATTGGGCCATAGTAGGTGTAGTCAAACTTGTCTTTCATCGGAGTGTCTTCCTCTAATGAATTTGGCGGAGCACGGCATCCTTCCGGATCACAATCCTCGTACATTATTTCGACATATGACCGTGGTATAAATCTCGGACTCTGTGTAGGAAAGCAAAAAGGAGTTTATGTTTCGTCCTGAGACATATAACCGTCCTCATTAAGATAGGACTTCCATTCTTCCTCTGTGTCAGAGGGATCTTCCTCATTGATAGCATGGACTGCTTGAGGGTCTGGGTGAAGAAAACCTTCACTGTGGAAGAAGTTTTGAATGGGATGAAGACTTCCATCGCTGGCAGTTGTATGGGTACAGGTTGCAGAAAAACCAAGACCCTTCTTTGTTGTATTACTAGTAGGAATGACAAGTTGTCCCCATCCGGTTGTATCGGTACTCTCGACCGCTTTGATAGCATCTATGTATGAGGAAAGCAAGGTTCCTCCTTGGGATTGATTGTCCTTGCCCACTAACAGCGTTTGGAACTGCGTCCCAATAACCTCCTCGGGTTCTACACAAGTAGATGATGATAAGTTACGCCCGAGCAATGCCTATTCTCCACAGACTGTGACAAGTTGATCGTTCTGAACGAACTTTAGCTTTTGGTGGAGGGTCGAAGTGACCTCTCCAGCCTGATGTATCCAAGGTCTTCCTAGTAAACAACTGTATGTTGCCCGGATGTCCATGACCTAGAAAGTGGCTTGGAAAGTGTGAGGACCGATAGTTATGGGAAGATCAACTTCGCCGATAACTGTTTTTCTAGATCCGTCGAACGCTTTGACGACGACCTCGCTGATCCTTATCAGAGGGCCTTTGAATGATAATTGCATCAAAGTGGACTTTGGCATAACATTCAGGGCTGACCCTGTGTCTACCAGTACGCTGGCTAAAGCATCGTCCTGGCAGTTAACTGTAATGTTGAACGCCATGTTATGACGGAGACCCTCTTCGGGTAATTCCTCATCACTAAATCCCAAATTATTGCAGGAAGTGATGTTAGAGACAATGCTATCGAACTGTCTGATTGTTACATCCTGTTCCACAAAGGCTTGCTCCAAAACTTTCTGTAGAGCCTCTCTGTGCACTTCTGAACTGAGTAACAATGATAATACCGAGATATTTGAAGGAGTCTGTAACAGCTGATCAACAATGTTATATTCACTCCTTTGGATGAGCTTCAGCATCTCATCATTATTTTTCGAAAGGTCGGGATTACTGGATTGACCGACTGATGGATCGGGAGCTTCTGTCTGAAGTTCCTTTTCCTTGTTAGGTTCTCCAACTCCTCGGTTGAAGATTCGACCGCTCCGTGTTACACGACTGATGTCTACAATATTCACGACGGAGGGTAATGGAATTTCCTTTCCATTTTCAACTATCATTGCACCGTATTTGTATGGGATAGCCTTAGTTGAATCATATGGTAGTGGTCCCGATAGATAGATGACTATGGGAACCTTCTGATTTTTCTGACCATCATAAGTAATCTCGATCCATTCCCGGTTGGGAATTCTAGATTCGTCAAGTAGAGGGATGAGGGAAAAAACATCCCTAGTCTGGTGACGACCAGAGACTGTGACAACATCCTCGACTTGATTGACAAGGTAGCTCGGCGTCCAGTTGATGGGTCTAGAACCCGGATATGGGCGAATCTCTCCACGATCCACCTGACCCTGAAGAGCTGCTCTCACAAGGTAACACCCTTGGTTACTTTCCGAACAGACACTACAACGGTCATAGTTGTGTGGGGGTACCTGGCCACGCCCACTTTGAATACAATGTAACCTCACTAGGTTAGCTTCCAGAGATCAGACATCCTGACTTTGACGCCGAGTGGGATTCCTGTTATTGATACTAATCTGCTAAGTATCTTCATCCATATAGATTGGCATCCACCAGTGATTTAACAAGTGCTGAAGTGCCTCCTGGACAAGGGTACAACCTCGATCGTTTTTGCAACCTTCTTTACAGCTTTGATAGTCGTGCAATATTAGGAATCCGAGTCGGACCTGCTCAACACGTAACTCTACCAGGTTGGTATTCATCACGCGAATATCGAAGATCTGAACCATGTTGATCTGATAAGGGTTCCTATCATGGTAGTATTGGATCCATCCAAGATCCTTTTGACGCTGGAGGGCCTCTTGTATGAAAGAGCATCCCTGTTTGTTTACCGAGCAAGTCAGACAGGAACTGTAATCGTGTCGTGGCAGATTATGATACTAGCTTTGCCTTGAGTGCATTGCCACCATGTTGACATTCATTGCACAGATGTTGTGGTTCTGAATGACGTTGGAGTTCGTATAGACCATGTTAACTCCACGAACTCGGTACTCTTGGATCCATCCGAGATCCATCTGTTCCTGTAGAGCTGATTGCACTATCGAACATCCTCTATTACTTTTAGAGCAGACATCACATTGATGATAATTATGAGGTGGCACATGGCCATATCCACTCTGTCTACAATGCATCTTAACCAAATTGGTCCTCAATAAGAGTACATCGTGAATTTGATAGACATTGTTAAATTCACTCTCAATCAGGTTGACTGCAGCTTTCTCGTGTTGAGGCAGCGGGTTCGTGAGAACATTTAGATTCGTATCTTTGAAAGATAAGAGCCCGCTTCTAACAAGCTTTTGCACGTCAGATTTGAAATTGAGACAGTTCTCTGTGTTATGCTCTGATCCTCCTTGATGATAAGGGCATGTTTGATCCACCTTAAACCGAAAAGGCAGATTTTCCGGTACTGTAAGAGGAGACTTAGTCTGGATATGCCCCTTAGCCAGTAGTAACGGAAATAGTTCTGCATACAACATGGGTATAGGATCAAACCCTGATGGTCGTGTTGTACGGTTGTTGTTATATGGAGGATGAGCCTGCAGAAGAGGTTGTTGTGTCCTTTGTGTAGCGAGCGATTTTGGACACGGTTCTTAAGCGCTGGTCGCTCTCTGCGGTTGAGCTTAAACTACAGGTCGATTCATTTTTTATCCTATTAAAGCTGATGAAGGAAGGAAAATAGATGTTTCCCATTAACCCTGCTTTGCATACTGATTTTAAACAGCGGTCTGTTAGGTTACGGATGCTATCAATGTGGGGGGGGCCATTGTACTAGTTATTTGTATTTTCGCCAATACTGGTTTTCTCTCTGTTTATCTTGACAGAAGGTTTCTGGCGGGAAACAAGGATTAGGATGTTAGGACTGATGCTTTTTGATGTAAGAGTATGGGATTTGGGTTTTTTGTTGATTGTGCTCGCTAAGATCTTTTCTTTCGATCTTATGCCTACGTATTCCCGTTTACCGAAACAGGGAAATCAGAGCGTTCGTAGTTCCTCCTATTCTATGGGAGGAAATGGTGTTCTGGTGTCTTATTCAAAGCCCAAGACGTGAAGCGAAAGGTGATTTGTATCTTGTTCAAAGCCCAAGATGTGAAGCTGAAAGGGTGTTGACTTTAGAGAGAATTTGCCATCTCTAAAGAGGGGGTTGTATGTCACAACTGTTTATAAAGGAGAATTACTTTAACCGGGATATGTTAATCCGACAATGCCATAATTTCCTTTATAGGAGGTTTTCAACCTGAAGGAGAAGACTTTAACTCAGTATAGAGTAATGCCATCTTTCCTTAGGAATTTCTCACGCTAAAAGGGGGACATTGGCATGGATGTTGGTGATCCAGAGGCTTGCCGCTTACAGTGATTAGATGAAAGGGGAAGGAGTTGTTGATGTTGGTGTATTGTGAATGAGGCACATCTTTTTGATGCTAAAAGGTTGATTGGATCAACCAGTGGTTTTCTTATACAAAGCCTAAGGGGAGGCTAAAAGGTGTCTCGTACGAAGCCTGAGAGAGAGGCTAAAAGGGGTTGACTCAACGATGGAGTCTTTTGGTATCTCGTATAAAGCCCGAGATGGAGGCTGAAATTTGTTTGGCTCAATAAGAACCTTTTTTGTATCTCGTATAAAGCCCGAGATGGAGGCTAACATTTGTTTGGCTCCACTGGGGGAGAATCATTTGTACAAAGCCCAAGAGGAGGCTATGGTGACTGTTCAGTTAAGTGACAGGTCCAGTATACTGATTTTAAAAGAGAAAATCAGTTCTTATATGAGCAACACTGTACTCATGGATTTGATTCAGGGATCCCGATTATTCCTATTCTTTCAGGAAGTGGGAAATTCGAAGGGTATTGAGACTATCCGAGTCTGCAGGTTTCCTTCCTATTTAACGAAGGGGTCACTTGAGAATGTCTTTGAGACTCAAGGATATTAGACTGTCCAAGTCTAGAGTTTCATCTTTGTACTATGTTTTGAGAAACAATAGTAGACTCTAGGAAAGGACTGTTCTGTTAAGATGACTAAGTTCTGTTCCTATACCTCTAGGAGGTCGTCGGGACAATTTGTACGAAGCCCAAGAGGAGGCTGGAGACTTTTAAGAAGCCGACAGGTCCTTGTACTAAGCCCAAGAGGAGGCTATCATTCCAGGAGGAAGAGATCATTATACGAAGCCTAAGAGGAGGCTGTGAATACTTCTAAGAAGCCGTAGGGTCCTTGTACTAAGCCCAAGAGGAGGCGGGGTTGCGTTTAGGAAGCCTGTGGGTCCTTGTACGATGCCCAAGAGGAGGCCGATGCTTTTAAGAAGCCCGTGGGTCCCCAAACCCCGAGAAATTCAAGGCAATGCTATTCACCGAGAATAGATCAAAGTCAGGAAAGTTCGAGAATTTGGAAGAAACTCAAAGATGCCATTCACGGAGAATATATTCATCTCTGGGAGTAGAGTTTCTTGACAATTCCTAATGAGGACAGCCGAAGAAAAGACTGTATCTGGTGATCCTATTGGGGGATCTAGTTGTCTATTTCTATGAATAAACGAAACGGCGTCACCTAGTTCTAGACGTAGTTGCCGGGGAAACTCAAAATATCTATACTATTATTACACAGTTGATATGAATTATGAAAGAAATCTTACAGTGAAACAGCCCCACAATACAGTTATATGTATATGAAAGCGGTAAATGAAAGCGATAACCACTTACTCGGTTGTAGAGCTTCCATGCTGTTTGGTTAGTTGTTCAACAAAGAAAGATTGAAAACAACAGTATATTCAAAATCAAAGGAGAAAGTGCTTTGAAAAAGAAAGATTTGGGGCTTACAGCTCAAGGAGAGGCCCAGGGTTTTATCAGTGAGCGCACTGTTTGAATTTGTACAGAGGGACTTATATAAGTGACTGAGGCCCACAAATTGTTTTCTATACAAAGGGATGGGTCTTACACTCTTTCAAGAGGCCCAAAAAGTTTTAAAGAAAAATAGTGGGGCTTATAACACGAGGGTAGGCCCAATTGATTTTTTCGTTTAAAAATGGCGATCGCGCCAAGGTTTTCTTTTAACGCAGAGGGGCTTATACAATATCTGAGGCCCAAAGCGATTTAGGTTAAAAGGGGATTGGGTCTTACACTCTAATGGAGGCCCAAAAGTTTTGAATGAGTCTTATAGCTCAAGGAGAGGCCTAAGGTTATATTTCAAAAGGAGACGATCGCGCCGTTTGTTTTTTGACGGTATCGGGACTTATACAATACACTGAGGCCCAAAAATGATTTGGTAAAAAAAAAGGATTAGGTCTTACACTCTATTAGAGGTCCAAAAGTTTTGAATGGGTCTTATAGTTCAAGGAGAGGCCCAAAAATTTTTTAAAATGATTTATGAGGGTTGAATTAATCCAAAAACCCTAATTTGTTTTCAAAAATGTATTTAATTGAATAAAAATTCAATTAAAATGATCAAAATTGTTTAAGATATGAAAAACAAATTGTGATCTTAGATTAATGCTTCAAAAATTAAGTATTGACCTACAAAATAATTAGAAAGCATTAAAAGTTGCAAAATCAAGGTGGAAAAAATATTTAAAATGTCAAAAACAATTAAAATATTAATTCTTTGCAAAAATATAAATTATATGAAATAAATAACATTTTTAGGATTTTTTTGGAAAATAAAATAATTTAACATTTTTGTGAATTATTAAAAAAAGAATCAACTCAAAACCATTAAAACTCAGAGAGAAATTAATTTTTGAATCAATTAAATAAAATCACAAAATTCACATATTTGAATTATTCAAAAATGGCGCCAAGAACACACCAAGAACACGCGCGTGTTCTGGGTTTGGCTTATTTGCATTTTCTCCTCAATCTCACTGAATACTTGATTACAACATGCAATCCACATATCATTATGCTCGTCTCAACCTCACGATCATGTCTATGTCCATTAATTTCATTTTAATTAAACATATAACAAGAAATCATGAAAAATCCTCAAGAAACCTAATTTCTGCATGAAGGCTAGGATTTTTGATACACGATTCAAACAATGCAATTAATTGAGGGAAAAAATTCCATGCATGATTGAAATGGTTTGGAGTTGAAGATGGCACCTCAACTGCAAAACTGTCAAGAACTTGAGCAATTGGCTGGTGATTTTGTGAAATCTGTGTTCCAGATGTTATGTGAGTGTTTGGATCCTTCTATATGATGTATGTGAGGTGTGTGAGTGATTGGTTTGATTGGAAAAGCTCTCAAACTCAAAACTCGGTAGCTACCTTGCTAAGAAAGGCATTTTTGCCAAGAGAAAGAGATTTTGAAGAAAGCATCTGTTTGATGGCTTTGGTGTCCTCAAACTGATCACAATTAAGCTCTATTTATAGTAGAGCAAGTTTTTTTTGCAAGGAATAGTGAATGGCAACTCCTAAGTAGGTTTGGCCAATGTTGGCAAATGAAAATCCAAGTCTCCTCTAGCCATTAACTAGAGGTTAGGGCACAGAGCTTTGGTCCCCTTGGTCTTGGATAAGTCTTGACTGATTTCAGATGAGAATGGCTCAGTCATGCCACCTTGATGCTTCCATTGAATGCCTCATTCCAAAATTGAAGTCTTGTCCCTATTTTGGCCATTCTAGGTTCAACATGCTATTTCTTGTTCCATGGACTTTAGAGGCTTGGCTCAGTGATTGTCCCCTTTAGATTCAATCCTCAGATGTGTCCAAGTGGATAGGAGCATTTGAATTTGGCTGATTTTGGCAAATCGAGGAAAGTTGCAAATTATGCCTTGCCTTTGACAGATTTCAGCAAGGCAACTTGCCAATGTCATATCTCATGACTCAAATGGAATTTGGCAATGTTCTTGGCCATTTTGGAAAGCCCTTACATGATACAACAACTGTTTGAACATGTTTGGTTTTGATCTCTTTTGAATCCAAGTGAAAAATCCCCCTACATTTGGCAAAAAGTGAAGACAGATTTGAACTTGGTGAAAATTTCACTAAGTGTTGGAAAAAGTGACATTTTCATTTTTCAGCCACTTTGATCACTCCATAACTCAAAATCCTTAATGAATTGGACTTATGTCTAGTTGAAGTTTTTGTAGAGGGTAATGAGGGCTACAAATCAATATTTGGATGAGGAAAAATGGCTTTGTGGTTTTGGAGTTATGATCCTCCAAAGCTGGTACCCTTGTCACTTTATTTTTAACTTAGAAAATTTTCTAAGTTTTTATGGTTACCCCTTTTACAAGTTAACCAACTTTTCTTGATTTTTCTTGATGAATGATGATTCAAATCATACATTAACATCATTTTAGGGTTAAAAATCCATTTTGGTGAAAAATCTCAAAAAGTCAAAGTTGACTTTTGTGCACAGTTGACTTTTTATCAGATGAATTCCAAACTGTGCCATTCTTCATGAAATCATGTCCTTGACCTAAATCAAACTTGATGGACATGTTTCATAGGTGTTATAGGGCATATTGAATCATGTCTTAGGGCTTGGGAGCATGTCTTGGTCAAAAGTCAAAGTTACAGTTGACTTTTCCCCTAAAACCCTAATTGTGGTGCAGATGAAATTGAGACTTATTGCTCAAGCTTCTTGGATTAATCCATTGTTCCACATGGATCAATATAGTTCATTAGAGACCCTCAAACCCTCTCTTGAGGTCTTGGTTCATGATTTGTCCCAAAAGTCAACTTAGGGGTGAATTAGGTCAAGAAACCCTAATTCCAGATTTTTGATGTATGCATCCCCTGAGGCAAAATTGACTTGATGAATGGGTCCATGAGGTTCCATGGAGTATATTAGGTCATGTTTTGGATCCTTGGCTTATGCCCAGAGGAAATTTTTTATCTAGAGGCCCTGGTCGACCAAAACCCTAATTTGGTGATACTGGCGATCTTGAGACTTGATCCACCTAGAAGGGAGCAGCCTTGTGCTTAATCCTTGAAGTGGGAGTCCTTTTTTATCCTTTGTGTATGTTTGAGAGGTTAGACAAGTTGAAGATCAAGTCATTCCTTAACTGATCGTTTGTCTAAGGCTCTGAAAGGGCTTAAAACCCTAATTTTGATTGTAGTGAATGCTCAACAACCCTTGAGGCAATTGATGAGGCATGATGGTTCATCCATATTGTGATGATGATTGACATAATGATGGGACATCTTAGTGGTCAAAATTTGGGGTATGACACTTTGCTGATTAGGTTGGCTTTGCGCAACCTGAGGTTGATACGTAGGAATAGGCGTAGGGCAGATAGCAGGAGTTACAGCTGCGACCGGTTGATAACGTCGCCTTTGCTTTCCGAGAGAGATATTCCCAATATCCTGCTCTTTTTTATTAGGGAGAGCACTACCGTATCGTTTTGTACTACTTGAAGATTCAACGTCTCTTGCCAAACGTCCTTCTCGGACGACTTCCTCAAGACGAACTCCCATGCCCACCATCTCGGTGAAGTCACTGGGCGCACTGGCAACCATTCTGTCATAGTAAAATGAGCTTAAGGTCTTTAAGAAGATCTTGGTCATCTCTTTTTCCTCAAGAGGTGGAAAAATTTGAGCGGCAATTTCACGCCATCTCTGGGCGTACTCCTTAAAGGTTTCCTTGTCCTTTTGTGACATTGATCTGAGTTGATCTCTGTCTGGTGCCATGTCCAAATTGTATTTGTATTATTGGACGAAGGCAGTACCAAGATCTCTGAATGTGCTGATCGTAGCATGGTTTAAACCCATGTACCATTTTAATGCAGCACCGGTTAAACTATCCTGAAAGTAGTGAATCAATAAATCCTGATTCTTAGTCTAAGCTGACATTCGCCGAGCGTACATCACTAAGTGACTCTGAGGGTGAGAGTTACCCTTATACTTTTCAAAGTTGGGCACTTGGAACTTGTGCGGGACTTTCACATTAGGGACCAAGCAGAGGTCTGCGGCGTCCTTTCCAAATAGATCCTGACAGCGAATGGCTTGCAGTTCCTTTTGTATTTCCAAGAACTGTTCCTGGAATTCATCCATTCGGTCAAACATAGTTTCCTTCTTACCAGAAGGTATCTATGGAATCTATCCTTCCGAGACAGTGTGCACCACAGGGGGTGGTACCGTGACTACGGCAGTGAATCTTGGCATTTCCCGAAGTTTGTAACCTTCAGGAGTTTTCAATATACCTTTGGCATCTTCGCTTTCCTAAAGTTTGTAACCTTCAGGACCAGTGGCATCTGTCGCGATTCTCTGATCTTCAACGATCGGCGGAACATATCCTTCCGGGATATAGTTTGCAGGCATGCCCCAGGGATGATCTTTCAGAATCTGATACCTAGGATAATACTTCTCCACTATGGGCACTGAGGTGATCTCTGAGATCACGGTTCTTTGTATCTGAGCTTCTGCCATGGCTTGCATGTCGTTACGAAGCTTTCTCATATCCCCTCTCAGAGCGTCGATCTCTTCTTTCAACTCTCTGTTCTCTTCCTCAAGATCATCCATCTTTTTCTGACGATTGGCCTGAGTATTGTACGAATGAGACAGTTTAACTCTAGAACCGAGACACAAACGTGAGATTCGTAGGTAAGAAGAATATGCGATGTGAGAATGATGAATGCAATGATTATATTAATTGTTTTTTGGTTTAATCAAAATAAACTTCGACAATTAGATTGCAAATATCAAACGGTGGGGAAACCCCTTTTTATTGAAATTCAAAGGATTGCGGAAACGAAAATACAGTAGATTACAAAGTGCGAAAACAGAAACCTAAGCTAAGGGGTCCCGAGAGAACTCGGGTGCTGATTCTGGTGTTTTCCTTTTCTTTGACCGAGGCTCTTGAGCCGTTGTCGGGTTTTCATTCATTTTCCAAGTGAAAGGAGTGAGCAAATTCCTTTGGTCATCCTGATTATCCACAGCATGTTGCTCTAATATCTCGATCAGAGCATCCTTATCATTCAGTAGTTGCTGTATTTTGGTACACTCTACGTCGAGGGTGCGGTACTTGTTCTTCCAAGACCTCCTCTCCCGTTGAACTTTGTTGAGAACAACCTGAAGCTTTTCAGTTTCCGTCATGAAGTACATGACAGATTCCCTCGACGGAAGAATTCCGTAACGAGGATAAGGCATTTTTAGCTTGAGAGCTCTAGTTTGCACCCAGTGGAGATAAGGCTCCACCGAGACACAGTCCGGTTTTCCTAGAGACTCCCTTCCTTTCTTATGAAGATGTTTCCAAGCGTGCACTATTTCTGTCTTTAGTGCTCTGTCACTTTCTCCTTCCTTGAAGAAAAGACATTCCAGATGAACACCCCGTGGGACGTGTCTCATCGGGTATCCAAACTGACGACGAACAAGAACTGGATGATAATTGATTCCTCCCTTAGTTCCTATAAGGGGTACGTTGGGGAAGTTTCCACAACGGTCAATGATCATGATTCCATCATAAATCCTATTGCACCAATCGATGTTAGAGTTGGTGAGAGACATGATCTTCTGCGACCAGCGCAAGGCACTCTTATGATCCCAGAAAGCAGCAGACTTAGGTAAATGGGAGATAAACCATTTGTAAAGCAAAGGTACACAACATGTGATCTCCCCTCTGCTGTACAAATTCCCTAATTGTACAGAATGATACGCATCCACGAGCAAAGTCGGCACAGGGTTTCCAATGAGAAAAACATTAATAGCGTTGATATCGACGAAGTTATTAATGTTGGGCAACAAAAATAACTCGTAGGTGAGTAAAACAAAGATGCTTTCGAAAGCATTCTCGTTCCCTATGCTAGCAAAGTACAGAGCTTTCTTTGTCAAAAACTGGGCTGGCAAACCTTGTATGCCACCCTTAGTGGTCATGTGAATCCTGACTTCTGACTCGTCCAAATGAATTGCTCTTGCAATGGTCCGATCCTTTGGAATTTCTTCCAGTCCAGAAAATAGAGCTTGATCGGTAATGTGTAGATCGATTAGATGAGAATATTCCTCCAGCGTTGGTGCTAGCTGGTAATCCGGGAATGTAAAGCAGTGATAGACCGGATCGTAGAATTGAACGAGCGTGTCCATGATTCCCTCAATCACATGGACTCTTAGCAGAGATAGCAAACCTCTGTATTTGGCTCTAAAGGCCTCTTGGTTTGTGATCATTCTCGCCAAACCTCTCAAATCCTCTAGTTTTGGACCTTAAAGGTGTACGTATGAGTTCTCCTTCTACCGAAATCCATTAGCGCAATCCTTTTCTCTCTGATATTTGCAATCACAGTCTTAGTTTAATTTGAAAAACAGAGAGACTAGAAGATAAATTTTTTTTGAATGTTTAATGTTTTTTAAATGAATGCATGAATGCAGCACACAAAAACATAGAAAAACATGGGGTTAAAGGGTCGTTGTCATGAAGTCAAGGCTCTACCCATCCCCAAAGGTTTATACTAGGGTGATTTTTTGTACCTGTACTCATTATCATCAGCTCCTCCCAGGAAAGCAAAACAACAAGCGGATCACCAGCAAGTTGTAGAGCAATCTTAGAGTAAGTGCCATTCACCGAGAATAGATCACCAGCCTCAAATGAGGGTAGTATCGCGTGACAACTATTTCTGATAGATTCCGCACTACAAAAGGGTTGGCTCCTCAGCTTCTCAGACATCACAATCGGCCCATTGCCTATGAGAGGGAATGGGTTGCATTGGTCAGCCTCCACTGAGGTTGATGGTCGACCTCGTCACCATCACTTATCTTAAGTGTATTCTCAATCTTTCCACATGCGGCATCACACGCATTCCCATTAGCAGAAAAATAAACACATATATCAATTAGGAAAAGCAGTATATATATTTGTCCTAATCATCCTAGACCTTTAAAGCTATGAATCCTATGTTCCTGACAGAAAAATGGTTTCCCGGCGGAGTCACCATCCTGTGGTTTTATTCCAAATTAACGGCGTTTTGACCTAAGATCCTAGTGACGTCAAGGTTTCTACCTAGGAGACGAGAAGAGAACAAGATCCCTAAAGCAAAAGATTCTCCCCAGCAGAGTCGCCATTTTTCCGTAGTGAGTGATTTTTGGATGTGGTTGCGAAGCATGATCGCTCTAGTACTACAGTTCGATTCATTTTTTATCCTATTAAAGCTGATGAAGGAAGAGAAATAGATGTCTTCAACTAACCCTGCTTGCATACTGAGGTTAAACAGTCAAAACTGTTGGTTTACAGATGATACAAAGATTTGGGGTCTCTCCTTGGTTATTTTGTTGACGAGGGTGTTCGGTCGATTGGTTAGGATATTAGGACAGATATATGAAAGTATGGGATTTTGGGTTTTTGTTTAGTGTGCTCGCTAAGATATTTTCTTTCAATCTTATGCCTACATATTCCCGTTTACCGAAACATGGAAATCAGAGCGTTCGTAGTTCCTCCAATTCTATGGGAGGAAATGGTTGTTTTGGTGTCTTGTTCAAAGCCCAAGATGTGAAGCGAAAGGTAGTTTGTATCTTGTTCAAAGCCCAAGATATGAAGCTAAAAGTTCTATTTATATCTTGTTCAAAGCCCAAGATGTGAAGCTAAAAGGGTTTGACTTTAGACATAATTTGTCATCTCTAAAGAGGGGATTGTATGTCACAACTGTTTATAAAGGATAATTACTTTAACCGGGATGTGTGAATCCGGCAATGCCATAATCTTCCTTTATAGGGGATTTCCAACTTGAAGGAGAAGACTTTAACTCAGTGTAGAGCAATTATATCTTCCCTTAGGAATTTCTCGTGCTAAAAGAGGGACAGTGGCATGGATGTAGATGATCCAGAGGCTTTCTGCTTACAGCGATTAGATGAAGGGGAAGGAGTTGTTGATGTTTGTGTACTGTGAATGAGGCACAACTTTGATGCTAAAAGGTTGATTGGATCAACCAATGGTTTTCTTATACAAAGCCTAAGAGGAGGCTAATATGTGTCTCGTACAAAGCCCGAGAGAGAGGCTAAAAAGGTTGACTCTACAGGAGAGTGATTTATACTCAACAAGAGAGTGTTTTGTATCTCGTACGAAGCCCGAGATGGAGGCTGAAATTTGTTTGGCTCAATAAGAACCTTTTTGTATCTCGTATAAAGCCCGAGATTTAGGCGAAATGGTGGTTGACTCAGCGACGGAGTCTCTTATGTGTCTCGTACAAAGCCCGAGAGAGAGGCTAAACGTTGTTTGACTCCATTGGGGAGAATCATTGTAAAAAGCCCAAGAGGAGGCTATGGCGCTGTTTCAGTTGAGTGACAGGTCCAGTATACTAATTTTAAAGAGAAAATCAGTTCTTATATGAGTAACACTGTATTCAGGGATTTTGATTCGAGGATCAGGGTTAATTCCTGTTCTTTAAGGAAGTGGGAAATCCGAAGGGTATTGAGACTGTCCGAGTCTACGGGTTTCCTTCCTATTTAACGAAGGGGTCACTTGAGAATGTCTTTGAGGCTCAAGGATATCAGAGTGTCCGTGTCTAGAGTTTCATCTTTTGTACTATGCTTTGAGAAACAGTAGTAGACTCTATGAAAGGATTGTTCTATTAAGATGACTAAGTTCTGTTCCTATACCTCTAGGAGGTCGTCGGGACAATTTGTACGAAGCCCAAGAGGAGGCTAGAAACTTTTAAGAAGCCGAAAGGTCCTTGTATGAAGCCCAAGAGGAGGCTATCATTCCCAGAGGAAGAGATCATTATACGAAGCCTAAGAGGAGGCTGTGAATACCTCTAAGAAGCCGTAGGGTCCTTATACTAAGCCCAAGGGGAGGCGGGGTTGCTTTTAGGAAGCCTGTGGGTCCTTGTATGATGCCCAAGAGGAGGCCGATGCTTTTAAGAAGCCTGTGGGTCCCCAAACCCCGAGAAATTCAAGGCAATGCTATTCACCGAGAATGGATCAAAGTCAGGAAAGTTCGAGAATTTGGAAGAAACTCAAAGATGCCATTCACGGAGAATACATTCATCTCTAGGAGTAGAGTTTCTTGACAACTTCTAATGAGGACAGCCGAAGAGAAGACTGTATCTGGTGATCATATTGGGGATCTAGTTGTCTATTTCTACGAATAAACGGAATGGCGTCACCTATTTCTAGACATAGTTGCCGCGGAAACTCTAAATATCTATACTATTATTAAACAGTTGATATGAGTTTATGAAAGAAGACTTACAGCGAAACAGCCCCGCAATACAGTTATATGTATATGAAAGCGGTAAATGAAAGCGTATAAACACTTACTCGGTTGTAGAGCTTCCATGCTGTTTGGTTAGTCGTTCAACAAAGAAAGATTGAAAACAACAATATATTCAAAATCAAAGGAGAAAGTGCTTTGAAAAATATTTGGGACTTACAGCTCAAGGAGAGGCCCAGGGTTTTACCAGTGATTGAACTGTTGAATTTGTACAGAGGGACTTATACAAGTGACTGAGGCCAAAAAAAGGTTTTCTGTACAAAGGGATGAGTCTTACACTCTCTCAAGAGGCCCAAAAAGAGTGGGGCTTATAACACGAGGGTAGGCCCAGATGACTTTTCGTTAAAAATGGCGATCGCGCCGAGGTTTTCTTTTAACGCAGAGGGACTTATACAATAAGTGAGGCCCAAAATTGTTTTGGTTAAAAGGGGGTTGGGTCTTACACTCTATTAGAGGCCCAAAAGTTTTGAATGGATCTTATAGCTCAAGGAGAGGCCCAAAAGTTATTTTTCAAAAGGCGACGATCGCGCCGTTTGTTTTTTACTGTATCGGGACTTATACAATACACTGAGGCCCAAAAATGATTTGGTCAAAAAAAGGATTGGGTCTTACACTCTATTAGAGGCCCAAAGTGTTTTGAAAATGATTTATGAGGGTTGAATTAATCCAAAAACCCTAATTTGTTTTCGAAATGTGTTTTAATTGAATAAAAATTCAATTAAAATGATCAAAATTGTTTAACATATGGAAAACAAATTGTGATCTTGGATTAATGCTTCAAAAATTAAGTATTGACCTACACAATAATTAGAAGGCATTAAAAGTTGCAAAATCAAGGTGGAAAAAATATTTTAAATGTTAAAAACAATTAAAACATTAATTCTTTGCAAAAATATCAATTATATAAAGTAAATAATATTTTTGGGATTTTTTGGGAAAATAAAATATTTTAACATTTTTGTGAATTATTAAAAAAAGAATCAACTCAAAATCATTAAAACTCAGAGAGAAATTAATTTTTGAATCAATTAAATAAAATCACAAAATTCAAATATTTGAAATTTCAAAAAATGGCGCCAAGAACACACCAAGAACACGCGCGTGTTCTGGGTTTGCCCAGATTTGCATTTTCTCTCCAATCTCACTGAATACTTAATCATATCATGTAATCCACATACCAATCAACTCGTTTCAACCTCACGATCATGTCTATGACAATTAATTTCATTTAAATTAAGCATAAAACAAGAAATCACGAAAAATCCTCAAGAACCCTAATTTCTGCATGAAGGCTAGGATTTTTGATACACGATTCAAACAATGCAATTAATTGAGGGGAAACATTCCATGCATGATTATGAACATATGGCCAAATTATTGTGCAGCAAAAATTGCATGGATCATAGAGTTAGAAGAGCTCATGCTTACCACTTGCAGCTGGTGATCGTGTTTTGTGTTGGAGGTGTTACAGCTAGGTTCCAATGATCTGGATAGCTTCCCTAGGTGCCATGGAGTGTGTATGAATGCTTGGAATGGATTGAAATGATCTAGAACTTGAGATGGTACCCCAACTGCAAATCTGTCAAGAACTTGAGTAATTGGCTGGTGATTTTGTGAAATCTGTGTTCCAGATGTTATGTGAGTGTTTGGATCACTTCTATATGATGTATGTGAGGTGTGTGTGTGATTGGTTTGATTGGAAAAGCTCTCAAACTCAAAACCCGATAGTGACTTGCCTTAGAAGGCAAAATTGGAGTGAAAGAAGAGATTTTGAGGAAAGCATATGTTTGATGGCTTTGGTATACTTAAACTGATCATAATTGAGCTCTATTTATAGTAGAGAAAGTTTGTTTTGCAAGGAATAGTGAATGGAAACTGCTGAGTAGGTTTGGCCAATGTTGGCAAATGAAAATCCAAGTCTCCTCTAGCCATTGCCTAGAGGTTAGGGAACAGACTGTTGATCCCCTTGGTCTTGGATAAGTCTTGACTGAATTCAGTTGCAAAGAGCTCAGTTCATGCCACCTTGATGCTTCCATTGAATGCTCTAATCCAAAATTGGAGTCTTGTCCCTATTTTGGCAATTCTAGGTTCAACATGCTATTTTTTGTTCCAAAGACTTTGGAGGCTTGGCTCAGTGATTATCCCCTTTAGATTCAATCCTCAGAGGTGTCCAAGTGGATAGGAGCATTTGGATTTGGATGATTTTGGCAAATCGACCAAAAGTTCAAAAATCTGCCTTGCCTTGGCAGATTTCAGCAAGGCAACTTGCCAATGTCATATCTCATGGCCCAAATTGAATTTTGTAATGTTCTTGGCCATTTTGGAAAGCCCTTACATGATACAACAACTATTTGAACATGTTTGGTTTTGATCTCTTTTGAATCCAAGTGAAAAATCCCCCTACATTTGGAAAAAAGTAAGGCAAAATCTGACTTAGTGAAATTTTCACTAAGTGTTGGAACAAAGTGACTTTTCTTGATTTTGATCACTCCATAACTCAAAATCCATGAGGAAGTTGGACATAGGCCAGTATGAAGCTTTTGTATAGGGCAATGTGATCTACAAATAAAGCTTTGAATGGGGAACAATGGCCTTGTGGTTTAGGAGTTATGGTCCTCCAAAGTTGGCACATTAGTGTCACTTTTTCCATAACTTATAAATTTTCCTAAGTTTTTATGGTTACCCCTTTTACAAGTTATCCCACTTTCTTTGATTTTTCTTGATGAATGATGATTCAAATCATACATTAACATCATTTTAGGGTTAGAAATCCATTTGGGTGAAAAATCTCAAAAAGTCAAAGTTGACTTTTATGCACAGTTGACTTTTTATCAAATGAATTCCAAACTGTGCAATTCTTCAGGAAATCATGTCCTTGACCTAAATCAAACTTGATGGACATGTTACATGGGTGTCATAGGGTATATTGAATCATGTCTTAGGGTTTGGGAGCATGTCCTGGTCAAAAGTCAAAGTTACAGTTGACTTTCCTTGCGAAACCCTAATTGTGGTGCAAATGAAATTGAGACTTGTTGCTCAAGCTTCTTGGATTAATCCATTGTTTCAAGTGGATCAATATAGTATATTAGAGACCCCCAAATCATGTCTTGAGGTCTTGGTTCATGATTTGTCCCAAAATTCAACTTAGGGGTGAATTAGGTCAAGAAACCCTAATTCCTGATTTTTACTGAATGCATCCCCTGAGGCAAAATTGACTTGATGATTGGGTTCATGATGTCCCATGGAGTATATTAGGTGATGTTTTGGATCATTGGCTTGTGCCCAGATGAAAAATTTCCATCTGGAGGCCCTAGTAGACCAAAACCCTAATTTGGTGACACTGTCGATCTTGAAACTTGATCCACCTAGAAGGGAGAAGCCTTGTGCTTAATCCTTGAAGTGGGAATCCTTTTGATCCATTTTGGGTATGTTAGAGGCTATACAAGTTGAAGATCAAGTCATTCCTTGATTGATCCTTTGTCTAAGGCTCTGAGAGGCCTTAAAACCCTAATTTTGATTGTAGTGAATGCTCAACAACTCTTGAGGCATTTGATGAGGCATGATGGTTCATCCATATTGTGATGATGATTTGCACAATGATGGGAAATCTTAGTGGTCAATATTTGGGGTATGACACTCTGATACAGATGAAGAGTGGAAGTCCTATCTCAACGAGGACGGTTATATGTCACAGGAAGAAACGCATATGCCATTTTGCTATCCCACGCAAAGTCCGAGATATATACCAAGATCAGACGTTAAGATGATCTACGGAGATTGTGATCCGGAAGGATGTCCTGCTCCACCTAAATCATTAGAGGAGTACACTCTGATGAAAGACAACTTCGACTATGATTATTATGCCCCAATGGATGACTTGCCTATCTGGCAGCCGTACCCAGAAGACTTGGGGCAAAAGAGTCAGCCCAACGATGCATATCAGCTGAGCATCAATGAAAAGAATACCTGTGTCCCCACCAAATCATGGGATCATTACTCAGGGCATTCAGAAGATATCCAGCACAACGATGAATCTGCAAATATTGCAGGATAAGAGTTTATCAACTATGCTTTTCCCGAGGTCAACGTCATCGAGAGGGATAACTCCTCCAGTTCCACGGAAGTATGGGACACCTTAGGACAACCGAGTGGCAAGTTCGACTTCTTGGTCAAGTACACCACTCCTGAAAGGTCTCGTATCAGGCTCGAAGACATCCAACCAACTGGATGGGGAGATCCACCTGAGAATGAAAACACTGTGCAAGATACAACAGAAGAATTCGTCTATGACAAATCTACATGGGAAGAAGACTCCAACGATCCTGCTCCGCCAGAAATCAGCGTCATTTCTGAGTACAAGCCAAAAAAGAAGATACCAAACATTGTGATTCAGCAAGGAGTTCGCCGCCAATGGGTTGCTGTCGATGTCCCAAAAGTCGCCCATAAGTCTAAGTAATTGCCATCTTTGTTTTAACCTTTCACCCTGCCCAGGTGAAACGGATGTCTTTATAGGGCTCACTTTTCTATAAATGTCCCTCTTCGCTTCACCCAAAGCGACAGAGTTTTGTTTTATAGGGCTGTAGTTTAAAGAACCGACTAAATCATAAATAAACGTCATCCTGTAATTTCCGCATTTATTGATGTTTTCACTTTTTGCTTTTTTCAGAAAATGGTAATCCTAAAGAAACAACTCAAAATAAAAACAAGCACTTTTCTGAAGATACACTGCACACACTTGCATTCTCTCTATCTCTTCTAAAAATAAAACATCACGTCATGCAGATTGCTTGTTTTAAACCCCGTTGAAACATATAATCCAATGCCTTCTCCTAACTTTGAATTCTCGGTATTTGAAGCTGAAGAAGAAGAGGACGAAGAAATTCCATAAGAGATCTCCCGACTACTCAGGCAAGAGGAAAGGTCCATTGAACCTCACAAAAAGCCGTTCGAAATAGTCAACTTGGGTTCAGAAGAAGAGAGAAAAGAAGTTAAGATTGGGGCGCTGCTTAGTCCAACTGTTAGAGATGCCTTGATAAAAATTCTCAAAGAGTTTCCCGATGTGTTTGCTTGGTCCTATTAGGACATGCCAGAGTTGGATACCAGCATCGTGGAACATCATTTACGGTTAAAATCAGAATGTCCGTCGGTGAAACAAAGGCTAAGACGGACTCACTCGGACATGGCCATCAAAATCAAAGAGGAAGTGCAGAAATAGATTGATGCAGGTTTCCTTGCCACTTTAGAATATCCTCAATGGTTGGCCAACATAGTGCAAGTTCCGAAAAAGAACGGAAAGGTCTGAATGTGTGTAGACTACATGGATCTAAACAAAGCCAGTCCAAAGGATGACTTTCCTTACCGTACATAACATGCTAGTAGACAATACATCAATGTTCAAAGTTTTCTCCTTCAAGGATGGATTCTCGGGCTATAATTAGATCAAAATGGAACCGGAAGACATGGAGAAAACTTCATTCATCACCCCATGGGGCACCTTTTGTTACAAGGTAATGTCGTTCGATTTGAAGAACGTCGGGGAAACCTATCAAAGGGCCATGACTACTCTGTTTCACGACATGATGCACAAAGAAATTAAAGTATATGTCGATGATATGATTTCCAAATCTAAAACAGAGGAGGAGCATATGACTCACTTGTCAAAGTTATTTAAGCGTCTGAGAAAGTATAAACTCCGCTTGAATCCTAACAAGTGCACGTTCGGTGTCCGTTCAAGAAAACTACAAGGGTTCATCATCAGCCAGAAAGGAATTAAAGTTGATCCTGACAAGGTCAAGGCCATTCAAGAAATGCCTTCACCAAAGACTAAGAAACAAGTCAGAGGATTCCAGGGACGTCTGAATTACATTTCTAGATTTATATTCCTCATGACCGTAACATGCGCGCCAATCTTTAAATTACTAAAAAAGAATCAGGAATGCGTATGGATAGAAGACAGCCAAACTGCATTCGACAATATCAAAGAGTATTTGTTGAATCCACCTATCATGTCACCTCTAGTGGAGGGAAGACCACTGATCATCTATTTAACAGTCTTGGAAGACTCCATGGGTTGTTTACTTGGCCAACAAGATGAAACAAAAAGAAAATAATCTTCCATTTACTATCTAAGCAAGAAGTTTCCTGACTGTGAAACTCGGTATACTATGCTTGAGAAAACTTGATGTGCTCTGGCTTGGGCAGCCAAACGTCTTCGCCAGTACATGATTTGTCACACTACTTGGTTAATCTCCAAAATGGATCCAATCAAGTATGTCTTTGAAAAGCCTGCTCTCATGGGAAGGATTGCCCGTTGGCAGATGTTGTTATCAGAATACAATATCGAGTACCATGCCCAAAAATCCGTTAAAGGGAGTATTTTAACCAATCATTTGGCTCATAAACCGATTGACGATCCGGAATCAGTTGGATTTGACTTCCCAGACGAAGATGTCATGATCTTGAAAATGAAAGATTGCGATGAACCACTACCTAGTGAAGGGCCAGAACCAGGTTCCCAATGGGGACTAATCTTCAATGGAGCTATCAACATTTATGGAAGTGGAATTGGGGTAATCATCGTAACACCTTAGGGTACCCACATTCCTTTCACTGCCAGACTGACATTCAAGTGAACAAACAAAGAGGCCGAATACGAAGCTTGTATCATGGTACTTGAAGAAGAAATTGATTTGAGGATTAAGAACTTGGATGTGTATGGAGACTCAGCCCTGGTTATCAAACAGATCAAAGGAGATTGGAACACATACCAATCAGGACTGATTCCTTACAAAGATTATGCGAGAAGGTCGTTACCATTCTTCAACAGAATCGAGTTTCATCACATTCCTCGTGAAGAAAATCACATGCCAGATGCACTAGCCACTCTCTCTTCCATGATTAGTGTAGGTCAATTTAACGACGTACCTAAGATTGACATAATGCGCCTTGAACGACCCGCTTACATTTTCACAATTGAAGTAGTCATCGATGATAAACCTTGGTATCACAATATCAAATGCTTCATTCGGACACAAGAGTACCCACCTGGGGCATCCAGAAAAGACAGGAAGGCTCTCAGGAGACTAGCTGGCAGCTTCTTTCTGAGTAGTGATATACTTTATAAGAGGAACTTCGACATGGTCTTGCTCCGATGCGTAGACTGACCAGAACCAAACATGCTGATGTAAGAAATTCACGAAGGAATATTAGGCACTCATGCCAACGGACATACAATGGCGAGAAAAATTCTAAGAGCCGGGTACTATTGGTTGACAATGGGACCCGATTGCTACAAGTACATGAGAAGGTGTCACAAGTGTCAGATATACGCTGACAAAATCCATGTACCGCCAACGCATCTCAAAGTTCTTTCTTCTCCATGGCCTTTTTCTATATGGGGAATCGACATGATTGGCATGATTAAACCCAAAGCTTCAAACGGACATCGGTCATCATGGTAGCTATTGACTACTTCACCAAGTGGGTCGAAGCAGTGTCATACACCAATGTAACCAGACAAGTCGTGGTCCGCTTTATCAAAAACAATCTCACCTGCCGTTATGGTGTTCCCATCCAGATAATTACTGATAATGGATCTAACTTGAACAACAAAATAATGAAAGAATTATGTGCAGATTTCAAAATTGAACACCATAACTCATCTCCCTTTCGACCCAAGAGGAACGGAGCGTTAGAAGCGGCTAACAAAAACATTAAGAAGATTGTTCAAAAGATGGTTGTAACCTATAAAGATTGGCACGAGATGCTACCATTTGCTCTTCACGGTTATCGCACATCTATCCGCACTTCAAAAGGGGCAACCCCTTTCTCTCTAGTATATGGCATAGAAGCAGTGCTCCCCATAGAAGTAGATATCCCGTCAATCAGGGTATTGATGGAAGCTAAGCTAACAGAAGCTGAATGGTGTCAAAGTCGACACGGTGAACTGAATTTGGTCGAAGAAAAGAGAATAATGGCTCTATGCCACGGTCAGTTGTATCAGCAAAGAATGAAGAAGGCGTTTGACAAAAAGGTTCGACCCCGTGTCTTCAGGGAATGAGGCCTTGTGCTCAAAAAGATACAATCATTTCTCACTGATTCCCGGGGCAAATGGACTCTGAATTACGATGGCCCCTATGTGGTCAAGAAAGCTTTCTCAAGCGGCGTCTTGAGACTCGCAACTATGGATGAAGAGGAATTCGCCTACCCCACAAATGTTGACGTAGTCAAGAAATACTTCGCCTAAATAAAAAAAAAGTCTCGGTGGATTGAAAACCCAAAAGGGCGGTCCAGGAAAAATTAGAGACATAAGCAAAAAAAATCGTCCCGATGGATTGGAAATCTCAAAGTACAATCCTGGAAAAAGTTAGGGATTAATGGCAAGTAACTACGTCCTACGAGGTTAAATCCCCCAGCAGTCATGCCATCCATCAAGAAAACTTCAGTCAAGGTATCTTCGACAGAAGCTCAGGAATGCCCAGAATTCAAAGTTGGTAGAAGGATAACGGTCGTTATGTTTCAATGTAGCCCTTTTCCCGTAAATTATTATTTTCTAAACTTTGTAATACTCTATGAGATCACGCGCTTGGCTGATTTCCATCCTATCAATAAAATTTGAACCCTAGTGCTTTTGTTTGCAATTCTTATTTGTTTTAGCTTTACAGAATGACATTTTTAACAATGATCAACGATTCTTGAAATAAAACAAAAATGAATTTACTTGTCAAAATTTTTCTGCTTTTAAAATAAAGATGGAAATTCTTTTGACTGTTGAACATAAAAAAGAACATCGATAGTTTCTCCGAAGGTAATTGAACCTCAAAGTGCAGAATCAAAGTTCTCCTTCTAAACCAGTACGCCTGAATGAAGGATCAACTATATCAGATGTGATTTTCCCATCTGATATCCCCGGCTGAGTTCTTACCTCTTAAGACCGATGGAACAATTATTTCTCCCCACAGGGATCATTTTTCCTAAGCAAGGCAGGATTGCTATCTTGAACCAATGATACTTTTCATCCCCCGCCGTGGCCGAGTATTCAGTTGTGTTCATCTATTAATCTGTATATCTCGTCAGTTTTGTAAGCATAAACATACATACATCATGCATTATTGATTCATACTCATACTCATATTGGATCAATATCACTCTGGTCAGTCTTATCCCCAAGTGATAAAAGTCCTCAATCGAGTTGTCAGTTCTTTCCACGTCAGGAAATGTATCGCCTAAAACAATCTCTCTCCCCAGTTTATTTCTGGATTAGAGACGGTCCTCAACCACTTTGATAACTCGAACCTCTAAAAAGAAAGGAGACATTCGACAAACGTCACTCTTTACTATTGAAGATGATGTTCTCGCTTTCCCGGATTAAGGAAAATCCCCGGAGAAAGCCTTGCAACTAAAGACTCTCAGCAACACATTGGTTTTTCTCTCCAGAAAGTCAACGTTAATAAAGTCACCAGCACCTCAAAAGTGGATTACATCACATGGCATTTCTCCGTGAAGATCTCGAAGAAAAGTATGATGTAATATCCCTAAGAAAAAAGTGGTCTCTCGAGAGACTTGTTTTCCCCAGTAGATTCAACAAATGGTGTCTCCAACAGGGAAGTTTGCACACCTCTACGACTCAGACAAATGGGTTTCCCCAGCAAGTCTGACGTCAAAACTTTTTCCATCAAATGGCATCTCCCCAGGAAAATACTACGAAAAGTTTGATGAAAGCCGATACAAATAGCGTCCCTTGTCAAAAAAAAAAGTAAGACCAGTTCCGTGGCTGAAGACCAGGATCGAGGGGAAGTTTATTGAAAAAAGAAACTAAGACCAGTTCCATGGCTGAGGACCCCGATCGAGGGGAAGTTTATATCAGAAACTGAGACCAGTTCCATGGCTGAAGACCAGGATCGAGGGAAAGTTTATTTCAGAAACTAAGACCAGTTATGTAGCTGAAGACCATGATCTAGGGGAAGATTTACCCTCTTCTAAGCATCATTGTTTAGCAAAATAATATGGATGAGCAAATTGCCATTCATAACCACCATCAAAATTTTGGGTATTCCGATATTTAATCCTCTTGCACCCCGAATGCCCGAATAACTTTGCCATTCACACCTTCGGGTCCAAGAAAATTAAATAGGGGCATCTGTCATACCCTAAATTTTAACCACCAAGATTTCCCATCACTGTACAAATCATCATCACAATATAGATGTACTTTCATGCCTCATCAAACTCCTCAAAGATGATTGAGCATTCACCACAATCAAGAACTAGGGTTTCTTAGCCCTCTCAGAGCACTTAAACAAAGGATCAATTAAGGAATGACATGATCTTCAACTTATCTAACTTCTTAAAACATACACAAAGGATCAAGGGAAATCCCACATCAAGAATCAAGCACACGGTTGCAACATTCCAAGTGGATCAAGCCTCAAGATCGACAGTGTCACCAAATTAGGGTTTTGGTCGACCAAGACCTCCAGATGGAATTTTTCCTCTGGGCATGAGCCAATGCTTCAAAGAATGACCCAAGATACTCCAAGGGACCTCATGGACCCACTCATCAAGTAAAATTATCCTCAGGGGATGCATTCATAAAAAATCAGGAATTATGGTTTCTTGACCTAATTCACCCCTAAGTTGACTTTTGAGGCAAGGCATGAGCCAAGACCTCAAGACACGATTTGAAGGCCTCAAATACAACACATGTATCCATTTACAATAATGGATTGATCCAAGAAGCTTGATTCACAAGTTACATTTTCATCTGGACCACAATTAGGGTTTTGAAGGAAAAAGTCAACTGTGCCTTTGACTTTTGACCAAGACATGCTCCCAAACCTTGGGACATGATTCAATACACCCTATAACACCTATGGAATCCATCCATTAGGTTTGATTTAGGTCAAGGACTTGACTTCACAAAGGATCGTATCGTTTGGATTTCATCCGATAAAAAGTCAACTATGCACAAAATCAAGTTTGACTTTTTGGAATTTTTCACAAATATGGTTCCCCTAAGTCAAAAATAATGTTAATGTATGGTATTGATCATCATTCATTAATAAAAATCAAGAAAAGTGAGGTTTCTTGCAAAAGGGACAACCATAAGAAACCAAAATTTTTCTATGTTATGGAACAAAAGTGATTTTGGTCCAAGGATCAAAACTTGAGATCCAAGCAACCATTTTAGGTGATCCAAATCTGGATTTGTAGGTCTTGCTACACTCTACAAAAGCTTCAACTACCTCAGACTCCAATTCTTCATGGATTTTGAGTTAGAGATTGATCAAAATCACAAAAACATGAAAATGACACTTTTTCCAACACTTAGTGAAAATCTGTCAAAGTTACCAGCCTTGAACATCAATGTTCATGAAGTTTTTCCAGTTGGATCCAAATAGTTTTAAAATAAACTATGATCACACATGTTTTGTATCATATGAGGGCTTTCTAAAAAGCACACGAGCCTCTCATAACTCAACCTGAGCAGGGAGATATGATCCCCTCAAAACCACCATTTCCAACTGCCTTGTACAGGGTAGATTTTGTGTATTTGCTCGATTTGGAAAATTTGGACAACTCCAAGCCTTGTCATCCATTTGACACATCTGAGGATAAAATAAAAGGTGAATGATCTAAAAAGGCAAATATGTGCCAAGACTCCAATTTTGTTTCCAAGCATTCAATGGATACACCAAGGTGGCATGGACTGACACATTCCTAACTGAAGGAGTCAAGAATCAGCACTGAATCAAAGAACCATAGGCCTGTGCCCTAACCTCAAGTCAGTGGTTATAGGGGACTAAAGATTCCATTTGATCCACATTGGCCAAAGGCCTGCTGTAGTTTCCACACACTATTGCTACCAAAACAAACTTGTTACACTATAAATAGACCTCAATTTCGATCAGTTTGAGTACACCAAAGCACTACAACTGATGCTTTCCTCAAAATCCCTCTCTTTAGGCCAAAATGCCTTCTTTTGCAAGTCATCTCTGAGTTTTTGAGTTAGAGAGCAATTCCACCATAGCTCATGATCCAAACACATCCAATATGTTATATCTAAGCTGTCCAAACACTCGCTTGTGACCTGAAACACCAAAATCAAAAAGTCAACCTCCAAAACCTCAAAAATTGACTTTTCTGCATTTTTCAAGCCATGTCTTGGTGCAGTCACTTCCAAAACCAAACAAAGCCTCAAACACACTCCAAATATCATCCTCAAATTGCCCCAAATGATTCCCCTCATCTAGAACACCATTTGAGAGAGTTGCCATATTGGTCACTTTTGCCCCTTTTGCAAGAAAGAGCTAAAACTTGTTCCTGAGGATTCCAACTGGTTTTAATCATCCTAAAAGCTTCTAAGGGATCAATCAAGAGTGTCCAAAGCACTGGATTACTTCTGGCACAAGGATCTTGACAGTTAGCACAAGAAGCTCCAAAAGGTAAGTGCATGACAACTTGAACTCTTTGAATTATGCATTCCTTTGAGGTCCACTAATCATAAACATCTCATACATGTTGTATATGTTGTGTTTGAACCAATTTGTCATGCAATTCTTGCCTGTACCGTGAGATAGCATATAACATGCAAATTTAGGCCTATTTTGAAACCACTATTGGGTTTTAAAATAGGGACGCTTTCTGAAAATTCCAAAAGCACCATTGGATTCCTTGTGAAATTCTAGGCCAGATGCACCTAAATTTTGTCTAAATCCATGGAAAATGAGAAAGTTAGAGGCTTCACGTAAATTGCCAAAACTTGCCTTACCTTGCCTTGGCCAGGCCTGAAAACTTGGCACCCCTTATGTATTAATGGGGTGGTTTTGATACACTGATGTATCACCGCCCCAGTGGTAGCGCGCATGTGTGTTTGTGTATGAGGTCGTGGATTCAAACTCCACCCAGGCCTTTTTTGCTACCTTTCCACATTTTTGCTATTTTTAATATTTTTATGTTTTTGTTAATTAATTCAAAAATTAATTTCTCTCTTAATTTTAATTATTTTTTATTGTTTCTTTTTTTGAAAATTCACAAAAATATTAAAATACTTTATTCCATGAAAATTTCACAAAAATATTGTTTATTTCATATATCTGATATTTTTGTAAAGAATTATATTTTTATTTGTTTTAAACATAAAAAATATTTCTATCTCTTGGTTTTGCAAAATTCAAGTGATTTTTAAATCATCCCATGAATGAAACAAGATTTTCGAAATATAAATCCAAGATCGCAATCTTTTTTTCACATGTTTGATTATTTTAATTGAATTTTTATTCAATTAAAATACATTTTAAAACCAAAAATCAGAGTTTTGATCACTGTCACCCTAACTAATCTTTTCAAACCACTTTGGGCCTCTAATAGAGTGTAAGACCCAACCCCTTTTGAAAACCAAACTATTTTGGGCCTCCGTCATTGTATAAGACCAACTGCGATTTTAAAATCTCGGCGCGATCATCGCCTTTTAAACAAAAGTCAATTGGGCCTACCCTTGTGTTGTAAGTCCCATTTCTTTTCTTTTTCAAACCTTTCGGTTTCGCCTTGAGTTGTAAAACCCATCTATTTGCACAGAAAACCTAATTTGGGCCTCAGTTATTGTATAAGTCCCAATACAATTTTCAGATCAACGGTACGATTACTGTTTTTTTCATCTAGGCCTCTCCTTGAGTATAAGCCCCAACAATCTTTTCAAAAATAACTTCCCTTTTGATTTAAGATCCAACTCATAGTTGTTATCAAAACTTTCTTTAACAACTAACCATACAGCTGTTACTATGGAAGCTTGCTCGCCTATAAGTCTTATCAGCTTTCTTTACATGCTTACACACACACACACACATATATATACATATATATATATATATATATATATATATATATATATATATATATATATATATATATATATAACTGTATTGTTGGAAGCATGCTCACCTGTAACTCCTTCTTTCATATCCTTTTAAATACTTGTCATATATCAACTGTATATATACTTGTATATTTGCTTAGAATTTTCCCCTGCAACTAGGTGTAGAACTAGGTAAAGCCAGTTGGTTACTCTTTCAATACAGTCAAAACTAGTTCCCCATAGGAATTCTAGATACAGTCTTGCCTTCTCTTGGGCTTAAACAATATGGAACAAAGAGAAAGGCATTATTCCCAGTGAAACTTTTCTCAGATTGTCACTATTAGAAATTGACAAAGAAGTTCATTTCCCCATAGAGGATTAATTCCCGGTGAAACCTCTCTTGAATTTCTTCAAACCCTAGAACTGTTCACTAAAGAAAAGATTATTCTCGGTGAAACGTTTCTTGAACTCTTCTTAAGTTTGGACCCACAGCTTCCTAAAAGCATCCCCGCCTCCTCTTGGGCTTTGTACAAGGACCCTCCGGCTTCTTAGAAGTCCTCATGCCTCCTCTTGGGCTTAACACAAGGACCTTAAAGACCTCTTAAAGGTATAGGATAGAACTTAGTCATCCTTTGCTAGAGCAGTCTTTTCAGTGTCAAAACATCTAACCATTTTAGGGTTGATTCTCATCCCTTAAAACACCTGCCACCTCTTGGGCATCATACAAAGATAAACTCTTCCATACCAGTAGACTCGGATAGTCTAATCTCCTCTTGGATGTCAAATACATTCTCAAGTTCCCTACAAATATAGGAGAAACCCTGATCATCCTATCAATCTTCAGTAGAAGTTAAAACTCCCATAGGATTTAAAACTCAGTCTTTCATCCTAAATTTCTCCAACTAGGGTCATCTCATCATCAATACCATACTAGCCTATCAGAACCTTAAGGCATCTGATACCTCAACTCTTTTGTAAACTCTCAACAAGAGTTAATCCTCTGACTTGGACCTGCCTCTGGATCTCAATGATTCTCAACAGAAGCCAGCCTCCTCTTAGGGTTTGTATAATGATTTTCGTCAGCAGAATTAACCTCAAAAGCACTCTATTGTTGAGTCAACTCTTTCTAGCCTCCTCTTAGGCTTTGTATAAGGATCTTTCCACACTCTCTTGTTGAGTCAAACCCTTTTTCAGCCTCAATCTTGGGTTTCGTACAAGATAGATAAAAACACTCTCTTGTTGAGTAAATCTTCTTTCTTGAAATCACTCTCTTGTTGAGTCAATCTCCTTAAGGCACTCTCTTGTTGAGTCGACCTTTTACAGCTTCATCTTAGGCTTTGTATAATGATTTTTTCCAGCTTTTTCAACCTCAATCTTGGGCTTTGTACAAGACAGATAAAAGCACTCTCTTGTTAAGTCAACCACCTTAAAAGTACTCTCTTGTTGAGTCAATCACTTTTAGCCTCCTCTTAGGCTTTGTATAATGATCCTTCTTTTCCTCAGCAAAAGTCAGCCTCAATCTTGGGCTTTGTACAAGACACCATAAATATTCTCAGCTGAGTGAGTCAATCATCCTTTAGCCTCAATCTTGGCCTTTGTACAAGACACATATAAAATCTGCCTAAACAGAGTCAAATATTTCCCCAACCTCAATCTTGGGCTTTGTACAAGATAAATCATACTCTCCAGCAGAGTCAGTCTTCTTTTTAGCGTCAATCTCGGGCTTTGTACAAGACAGATAAAACCTCTCACCAGTAGAGTCAGTTCCCCATTTTTAGCCTCAATCTTGGGCTTTTTACAAGACAGACAAATTATTTCCCCGGAAAAGTCAGCTTATAGCCTCCTCTTAGGCTTTGTATAATGATATCCCCCAAAAAAGAGTCAACTCTCTTTTAGCCTCAATATTGGGCTTTGTACAAAACAGATAAACACTCTCTTGTTGAGTCAGTATTTTCTAGTCTCCTCTTAGGCTTTGTATAAGGACTTCCCCAGTGTAGTCAATCAATCTCTTAGCTTCAACCTTGGACTTTGATCAAGTCACACAAAAATCAACATCCCCTTTGAGGAAATCAAAATCTCTCTGTAGGAAGATACTTCTCTGTATATCACTCTTCAAAAAAGAAAAATAAAAACAAACCCTAATTCCAGATAATTGTTGTAAGAGGCACATTTATTGATTCAAAATATCCAAGCTGCTGCCCATCTTTTATGCTGGTAAACTTCCTCTCTCATCTAATTGCTGTAAGTGGCAAGCCTCTGGATTATCTACATCCACGCTAATGTCCCTCTCTTAGCGTGAAAGATTCCTAAGGAAAATGGCATTACTCAAAACTGAGTTAAAGTTTTCTCCTTCAGGACAAATCCCTCATAAAGGAAATTATGGCATTGCTGGATTCACATATCCCAGTTAAAGTAATTCTCCTTTATAATCAGTCACCCAGTAGTTGTGGTAAACGGACGAGATGTCTCCCTTTAGAGATGACAAATTCACTCCAAGTCAAACCTTTAGCTTCAATCTTGGGCTTTGAACAAGACACAAATACTCAACCTTTTAGCTTCAATCTTGGGCTTTGAACAAGACACCAAAACATCTCTTTTCCTCCCATAAAATAGAAGGAACTACGATTGCTCTGATTTCCCTGTTTCTTTAAACGGGAATTCGTAGGCATAAGATTGCGAAATCTTAGCGAGCATACCAATCAAAAACCCTAGGTCCAGTACCTTCGTATACTAATCAAACACTCTAGGTCCAGTACCTTCACACCAATCAAAACTGATATCCAGTACCTCACCAAAATCATCAAAAACTCTCTCTCTCATATCTCCCAAAGAAGAAACTTTCCCAACTCATCAACAGATAAACACCATCGAGTATAAAAGCAGAATCTATGTCTAACAACCTGTGGATAACCACGTATAGGATGGGTAATTGACAACTCCCCGTTATATAACCTGACCTCGAACTCCCTGATTAAGCGTTTGTTCAGTTAAACATTCGCGTGCAAGGATAGTTTTAGATAGCTTCCCTTTCCCTTCCAGCTTCACGGGATAAATAAGAAATCAGAAAGTAGCACCCCACTCTTACTAATGCGGTGAGGAGAAACCCATGGAAATAAGGTGGTCGCTTCACCGACAAAAATCACACACAACACTTTGGTGTACTCAAACTGACCACAAATGACCTCTATTTATAGTGTGTCAAGTTTGTTTTGGCATCAATAGTGAATGGTGGCTAGTATAGTCCATTATCCAATTGTTGCATAAAGGAATCCCAAGTCTTCTCTAGCCATTGACTTGGGTCAATCTTGCAGGCCTATGGTCTTCTGTTGGAGGGATAAGGATTGAATCATTCATTTGTATTTACTTCAGTCCATGCCACCTTGATGCATCCATTGAATGCTCCATGAGAACTTTGAAGTTTTTGGTTTTTGCATCATTAGATATCATATGCATATATGATGACCTTTTGTCTTGAGAAACTTATGGCTCAGATATCTTTTGCTTTGATCTGATATTTTGTTTTAGCCAATTCGAGCAAATGATGTATAATCTGTCTTGGGAAGAAATCAGTTTTTGGTGCTATGTTCCAAGGGTTGTAACTTCCTGCTCAAATTGAATTTGGAGATGATCTGGTACATGTTGGAAAGCCCTAATGACATACTTTAACTTTGATGTCCAACATTTGTCCTGGTTCAACTTGGATCAAGGTGAAAAATGTACTCAAAGTTGGTGAAAATCCAAGGCAGATTCTATCTAAAATTTTCACTAAGTGTTGGAAAAAGTGGTCATTTTCATGTTTTTGTGATTTTGATCAATCCATAACTCAAAATCCATGAGGATTTGGAATTTTTTGTAGTTGAAACTTTTGAATTATATCATGTGAACTTTCATTTAAGCTTTGGTTGGAAGAAAAAGTCCTTGTGGTTTGGAAGTTAAGATCTTGCAAAGTTGGTACCAAATCACCTTTGTTCCATAACTTAGAAAATTTTAAGTTTCTTATGGTTGCCCCTTTTGCAAGTAACCCTATTTTTCTTGGTTTTTCTTGATGGATGATGATCAAATCTATGCATTAACATTGTTTTTTGACATCGGGGAGCCACATTTGTGAAAAAAGTCAAAAAGTCAAACTTGATTTTGGGCACTGTTGACTTTTTGCCAGATGAATTCCAAACTGTGTGATCTTCTATGCAATCAAGTTCTTGACCTAATTAAAACCTAATGGATGGATTCCATAGGTGTTTTAGGGTGTCCTGAATCATGTCCCAAAGTTTGGGAATATGTCTTGTTCCAAAGTCAAAGGTACAATTGACTTTTTCTTCAAAACCATAATTGTGGTCCAGATGAATTTGAAACTTGTGAATCAAGCTTCTTAGATTAATCCATTGTTGTAAATGGATCAACATGGTGTATTTTAGGCCCTCAAATCATGTCTTAAGGTCTTGGCTCATGTCTTGCTCCAAAAGTCAACTTAGGAGTGAATTAGGTCAAGAAACCCTAATTCCTGATTTTTTATGAATGCATCCCCTGATGCAATTTTGACTTGATGATGGGACTCATAAGGTTACTTTCAGCACTTTGGATCATGTTTTGAAGTATTGGCTCATACCGAGGGGAAATTTTTCATCTGGAAGCCCTGTTCGACCAAAACTCTAATTTGGTGACACTGGCGATCTTGAGGCTTGATCCTCTTGGAATGTTGCAATCTTGTGCTTGATTCTTGATGTGGGGCTCATCTTGATCCTTTATGGGTGTTTGAAAGGCTAGACAAGTTGAAGATCATGTCAATTCTTGATTGATCGTTTGTCTGAGTGCTCTGAGAGGGCTCAAAACCCTAATTTTTTATTGTAGTGAATGCTCAACAATCCTTGAGGAGATTGATGAAGTATGATGGTACATCCATATTGTGGTAATGATCTTCACAATTATGGGAAATCTTGTGGTCAAAGTTTTGGGTATGACAAATGTCCCTATTTAATCTTCTTGGACCCGAAGGTGTGAATGGCGGAGATATTTGGACATTCAGGGTGCAAGAGGATTAAATATCGAAATACCTAAAATTTTGATTGTGGTTATGAATAGCAGTTTGCTCATCCATCTTCTTTTTCTAAGCAATGTTACTTAGAAAAGGGTAAAACTTCCCCTCAATCCTGGTCTTCAGCCACGGAACTGGTCTCAGTTTCTTTTGGAAATAAAGTTCCCCTCGATCATGATCTTCAGCCACAGAACTGGTCTCTGTTTCTTTTGGAAATAAACTTCCCCTCGATCCTAGTCTTCAGCCACAGAACTGGTCTCAGTTTCTTTTGAAATAAACTTCCCCTCGATCCTGGTCTTCAACCACTGAACTGGTCTCAGTTTCTTCTTGTCGAGTTTCTTTCTTGATAAGGAACACTATTTGTAGCGGTCTTTATCAAACTTCTCACCGAGTTTTACTAGGGAGACGCCATTTGATGGAAAAAGATTTGATTTCAGACTTACTGGGAAAACCCATTCGTCTGAACTGTAGGGGTATGCAAACTTCTCTGTGGGAGATTCCATTTGTTGATTCTACTGGGGAAAACGAGTTTCTTGAGAGACCGCTTTTTGCTTGGTGAGGTTACATCATACTTTCTTTCGAGACTTTTTCGGAGGAATCACATGTGATGTGATTTAATTTTGAGGTGCTGATGACTTCATTAACATCAAATTTCTTGGGAGAAAAACCAATGTATTGCCGAGAGTCTTCGCTTAAGAGGCTTTCTCTGGGGATTTTCCTTAATTCGCGAAAGCGAAAATATCATCTCCAATGGTGAAAAGTGATGTTCCAAAGGCGTCTATCGAATTCTTCTTGCCTTTCAGAGGTTCAAGTTATCAAAGTGGTTGCGAACAGTCTCCAATCCAGTAATAAACTGGGGAGAGGTTGCTCAGACGATACATTTCTGGATTAGGAAAGCATTGACAACTTTATCGGTGGGAGGACGTTCATCACTTGGGGATGAAAATGACCAGAGTGATGCTAATGCAACATGAATATGAATATGAATCAATTATGTATGATGTATGTATGTTTATGCTGATAAAACAGACGTGACATACAAACTAGTGCATGAATACGACTAGATACTCGGCCACTGCGGGGGATAAGAAGTATCATTGGTTCAAAGTCTCAATCCTTCCTTGTTTAGGAGGGGTAGACCCTAATGGGGGGAAAGAACCATCAATTAGTCTTCAGAGGTAAGAACTTTGTCGGGGATATCATATGGGACATTACATCTGAAATAGTTAATCCTTTATTCAGGTGCACTGGTTTATAAGAAGTACTTTGATTCTGCACTTTGAAGTTTAATCACTTCCAGAGAAGTCGTCGATGTTCCTTCTTGCGTTCAGTAATCAGAAGGAATTGCCATCTTTATTTTAAAAGCAGAAGAAAATTTGACAAGTAAATTCATTTTTGTTTTGTTTCAAGAATCGTTGATCATATTAAAAATGTCATTTTGTAAAGCAAAATAAATGAGAATTGCAAACAAAAGTACAAGGGCTCAAATTTTATTGATAGAATGGTAATCAACTAAGCGCGTGATCCCATAGAGCACTACAAAGTTTAGAAAATGATAATTTAAGGGAAAAGGGTCTACGTTGAAACCTAACGACCGCTATCCTTCCACCAACTTTGAATTCTGGACAATTTGAGCTTCTGTCGTAGGTGACCTTGATTGAAGGATTTTCGACGGATGGCATCACCACTAGGGATCTGAACTTTGCCAGAGGTAGTTACTTGCCATGAATCCCTAATTTTTTGCCTAGATTGCCTTTTGAGGTTTTCAACCTATCGAGATGATTTTTGTTTATGTCTCTAATTTTTGTCTGGACCGCCCTTTCGGGTTTTCAATCCACCGATACTTTTTTTTTTATTTAGACGAAGTATTTCTTGACTACATCAATATTCGTGGGGTAGGTAAACACCTCTCCATCCATGGTTGCGAGTCTCAAAGCGCCGCCTGAAAAGGCTTTCTTGACCACATAAGGGCCGTCATAATTGGGACTCCATTTGCCTCTGGAATCAGTGAGGAATGATTGTATCTTTTTGAGCACGAGGTCTCCTTTTCAGAAGACACAGGATCAGACTTTTTTGTTGAACACTTTTTTCATTCTTTGCTGATATAGCTGACCATGACGTAAAGTCGTCATTCTCTTTTCTTCGATTAGGTTCAGTTCATCGTGTCTGCTCTGACACCATTCAGCTTCTTTTAGCTCGACTTCTATCAATACTCTCATTGATGGTATCTCTACTTCTATGGGGAGCACTACTTCCATGCCATATACTAGAGAGAAAGGGGTTGCCCCTGTAGAAGTGCAGACAGATGTACGATAACCATGAAGAGCAAAGGGTAGCATCTCCTGTCAGTCTTTGTAGGTTACAACCATCTTCTGAACGATTTTCTTGATGTTGCTGTTAGCCGCTTCTACCGCTCCATTCATCTTAGGCTGGTAGGGAGATGAGTTATGGTGTTCGATCTTGAACTCATCACACAACTCTTTCATCATCTTGTTGTTCAAGTTGGATCCATTATCGGTAATGATCTGACTTGGAACACCATAACGGAAGATGAGATTATTCTTGATAAATCGGACCACCACTTGTCTGGTTACATTGGTGTATGATACTGCTTTAACCCACTTAGTTAAGTAGTCAATGGCTACCAGAATGAACTGATGTCCGTTTGATGCTTTGGGTTTAATCATGCCAATCATGTCGATTCCCCATATAGAAAAAGGCCATGGAGAAGAAAGAACTTTGAGATACGTTGGCGGTACATGGATTTTGTCTGTGTATATCTGACACTTGTGACATTTCCTCATGTACTTGTAGCAATCGGATTCCATTATCAGCCAATAATATCCTGCTCTCAAAATTTTTCTTGCCATTATGTGTCTGTTAGCATGAGTGCCAAAGGATCCTTCGTGAATTTCTTTCATCAACATGTTTGCTTCTTGTCTCTCTATGCATCTGAGCAAAACCATGCTGAAGTTTCTCTTATAGAGTGTATCGCTGTTGAGGAAGAAGTTACCTGCCAGTATTCTGATGGTCTTCATGTCTTATCTGGATGCCCTAGGTGGGTACTATTGTCTTTGAAGGAAGCACTTGATATCATGATACTAGGGTTTGTCATCCATGACTGCTTCAATTATGAAGATATAAGTGGGCCTTTCAAGGCGCGTTATGTCAATATTAGGTACGTCGTTCCATTGACTTACACTAATCATGGCGGATAAGGTTGCTAATGCATCAGCCATGTGATTTTCTTCACGAGGGATGTGATGAAACTCAATTCTGTTGAAGAATGGTAACAACCTTCTCGTGTAGTATTTATAAGGAATCAATCCTGATTGGTATGTGTTCCACTCTCCTTTGACCTAATTGATAACCAGGGTTGAGTCTCTATACACATCCAAGTTCTTTATCCTTAGATCAATAGCTTCTTCGAGACCCATGATACAAACTTCATATTCAGACTCGTTGTTTATGTATTTGAATGTTAGTCTGGCAGTGAAAGGAATATGGGTACCTGTAGTGAGCGATTTTTGTCGGTGACGCGACCACCATATCGCTGAAGTTGGGTTTTCCTCCTCAAGGAGAAAGGGTGCTACTTTCAGATTTCTTATTTATCCCATGAAGCTGGAAGGGAAAGGGAAGCTATCTAAATCTAACCTTGGACGCGAATGTTTAACTTAACAAACGCTTTAAAGAGATTGGGGGTCCGGGGTCATGTTATATAATGGGTAGTTGTCAATTACCCATTCTATATGTGGTTATCCACAGGTTGTTAGCTTTAGGGTTTCACTTTGTAATTGATGGTGTTGATCTGGTAATGGGTTGGGAAAGTTTGTTGGGAAATTGTGACAGGGAGAGTGAGTTTTTGTTGATGTTTTTGGTAAGGTACTGGACCTAAGTTTTGTATGAAGGTACGGGACCTAGGGCTTTTGATTAGTATGCTCGCTAAGATTTCACAATCTTATGCCTACGTATTCTCGTTTAAACGAAATAGGAAAATCATAGCAATCGTAGTTCCTCCTATTCTAATGGAGGAAAAAGATGTTTTGGTATCTTGTTCAAAGCCCAAGATTGAAGCTAAAAGGTTTTTTGTGTCTTGTTCAAAGCCCAAGATTGAAGCTAAAAGTTTTGATTGAGAGAGAATTTTTCATCTCTAAAGGGAGATTGTTGATTTTTGTGTGCCTTGATCAAAGCCCAAGGTTGAAGCTAAGAGGTTGATTGACTCCATTGGGAAAGTCCTTATACAAAGCTTAAGAGGAGGCTGGGAATGACTGACTCAACAAGAGAGTGTTTATATCGGTGTCTTGTACAAAGCCCAAGACTGAGGCAAAAAAGAGACTGACTCTTTGGGGATATCATCATAGAAAGCCTATGAGGAGGCTAAACATTGACTTTTCCACAAAAAATGTTCCTTCTATCTTGTACAAAGCCCAAGATTGAGGCTAAAAGGAATTTTGACTCCGCCGGGGAGTTTTGTATGTGTCTTGTACAAAGCCCAAGATAGAGGCTGAAATGAGAAATGTAATCGACTCTGGTGAGGATATTTTAAGTGTCTTGTACAAAGCCCAAGACGGAGGCTAAACGGATTTGACTCTACTGGAGAGTGTTATTTGTCCTGTACAAAGCCGTGGATAGAGGCAGAAAAGAGTTGGACTCGGCTTGGGAGTTTATTCCTCAAAGTCTAATGAAGGCTCTGAGGAATTGACTTCACTGGGTAAGATGTTTGTCCCAAGCTTATGAAGGTTTATATCTCGCACAAATCCCAAGATATAAGCTAAAAGGGTTTGACTCAACAAGAGAGTGCTTTTATCTGTCCTGTACAAGGCCCAGGATTGTGGCTAAACAAGATGGAGAAAGCCTAAGAGTATGCTAACTTTGCTAGAGGGAATCATTATACAAAGCCTAAGAGGGGGCTATTGACCCTACAAGAGGGTGCTTTTTATTTGTCTCGTACGAAGCCCGAGATAGTGGCTAAAGGGGTTGACTAAACAAGAGAGTGCCTGACTCAAGGAGAGAGTCTGAAAAGTGATTGACTCAACAAGAGAGTCTGAAAAGGTTATTGACTCAACATGAGAGTCTTGAGAGTTGAATGACTCAACAAGAGAGTCTGAAGAGTGATTGACTCAACAAGAGAGTCTTGAAAATTGATCGACTCAACAAGAGAGTCTGAAAAGGTTAACTCCACATGGGAGAATCATTTTACAAAGCCCAAGAGAAGGTTAACTTCACTAAGGAAGGATCATTATACAAAGCCTAAGAGGAGGCTAAACTTTTGTCGGGGGTTCTGGAGATCCCGAGGCAGGTCCAAATGGGGGAATCGACTCTTCCAGGGGAATGCAAAAGAGTTGATAGATCAGAAACCTTGAGGTTCTGATTTGAGATAGTGTTATACTAGTGATACACTGACCCTGGTTGGGGAATTTTTAGGAGAGAGACGAGGTTTTTAGAACCCCTAAGTTTTAACTCACTAGTGCAAAAAGAGCAATTTACACCCGTTTTTTTTTACATTTAACACCCGTTATTAGAGGGTGTGAATTCAACGGGTGAGAAATGTCTGACGAATTTACACCCGTTTAAAAACGGGTGTAAATAGATGTTATATTACACCCTTTTTTGGTTAAAATCGGGTGTAAATGTTTACATATATACTTTTATAGATGGTATATTACACCCTGTGTTATAGAAATCGGGTGTAAATGTTTACATGTATACATTTATAGATGGTATATTACTCCCTTTTTTGTTTAAAATGGGTGTATAAATATGTAATATTACACCCTGTTTTTTAAAAAACGGGTGTAAATTTTTAAACATATTTACTCCCCCATTTGATAAAAATCGGGTGTAAAATAAGCCATATTTACCCTAGATATAGGCAAGTTTACACCCTATTTTCCTTTAAATAGAGTGTAAAAATATGATATATTACACGCAGTTTTACCATCTAAATCTCATACCTGTATGTATCATTCTTCCATTTTTCATAATTATAAACATAGGCATGACAAAGGAAAAACAAAAAAGAACCAAGAAAATAGGAAAATTATATTGATGATTTTATATACACTACTACAATAAAACAAATACTATGTAACAGAAACCACCCCAAATAAAATGGAGGATATTTAACTTAAGAGAAATTTAACTAAAAATTAAAGATAATAAAAGGTGTCAGGTTCTTGCATATTGATTTTCTACGGTTATGTTGACGGCAACAAAATGAGTTAAATGGAGAACTTTTTTCTATATATTTTCCTAAGATTATTATACAATAGGTGAACCACCACCTTCTGCCTTCCGAGTTGTTGAGATAGTGTTATACTAGTGATACACTGACCCTGGTTGGGGAATTTTTAGGAGAGGGACGGGGTTTTTAGAACCCCTAAGTTTTAACTCTTGCTAGAGATTAATCCAGAATCCAGGGTTTCTCCTATGTTTTGTAGGAAACTTGAGAATGTCTTTGAAACTCAAGGGTATTTAGTCTGTCCAAGTCTATTGGAAAAGTTTTATCTTTTGTATGATGCCCAAGAGGAGGCCGACTCTTTTAAGGGATGAGTATCAACCCTAAAATTAGTCTAAGGGTTTTGACTCCTTTTCTAGATAGACAGCTCTAACGAAGGATGACTAAGTTTTTTCCTATACCTTCAAGAGGTCTTTAGGGTCCTTGTATTAAGCCCAAGAGAAGGCATGAGAACTTCTAAGAAGCCGAAGGGTCCTTGTACAAAGCCCGAGAGGAGGCGGGGATGCTTTTAGGAAGCCTGTGGGTCCCAAACCAAGAGAAGTTTAAGAAATTCTATTCACCGAGAATAAATCATTTAATGAAAGTTCAAAGTTTGAAGAAACTCAAGTGATGTTATTCACCGAGAATAGATCAACTCTGGGGAGTAGAATTTCTTTGACAATTTGGGGTGACAGTGTGAGAAAAGGTTCACGAAGAATACTGCCTTTCTCTTTATTCCATATTGTTTAACCCCAAGATAAGGGAAGACTATATCTGGTAATCCTATGGGGATCTAGTTTTGTTTGTATTTAAGAGTGACCAACAGGGCTTTACCTAGTTCTAGACCTAGTTGCCGGGGAAAACTCTAAATAACTATACTAGTATATATACAGTTGATATATGACAAGTATGTAAAAGGATATGAAAGAAGAATAACCATGCGCAGCTTCCCACAATACAGTTATATATATATATGAAAGCAGTAAATGAAAGCGGATAAACACTTACAGGTGAGCAAGCTTCCATGCTGTTTTATTAATGGTTCAACAAAGAAATTAAAGAAAGTTTAATGACAATCATATATTTGAATTCAAAATTAAAGGAGAAAGTGCTTTGAAAAGATTGTTGGGGCTTACAGCTCAAGGAGAGCCCCAAGTTTTAACGATGATCGCACCGTTGCTTTGAAGATCGCAGAGGGGGCTTATACAAGAACTGAGGCCCAAACTATTTTGGTTTTCAAAAGGGGTTGGGTCTTGCACTCTGCTAGAGGCCCAAAGATTATTTAAGGAAAAGTAATGGGACTTATAACACGAGGGTAGGCCTAGTTGATAAAAAAAAGGGCGAAGATCGCGCTGAACTTTTGAAAATGTACAGAGGGACATATATAATATGTGAGGCCCAAAATTGTTTATTTATAAGGGGTGGGACTTACACTCTATCAAGAGGCCCAAAAGATTTATTTTTGTACAAGAGATGGGGCTTACAACTCAAGGAGAGGCCCAATTATTTTGATTTAAACTGGCGATCGCGCCGAGGTTTTTGAAAACACCGTGGGTCTTATACAATGACTGGGGCCCAAATTATTTTGGTTTCAAAAAGGGATTGAGTCTTACACTCTATTAGAAGTCCAAAGTGTTTGAAAAAGATTGATGAGGGTTGAATTAATCAAAACCTTAATTTTGTTTAAAATGGAATTAATTTTGTTTAAAAATGAATAAAAATTGATGAAAACATGTGAAAAAAGAGTGGTGATCTTGGATCAATGTTTCAAAAATCAAGTTTTTATCCACAAAATGATTAAAAACCATTTAAGTTTAGAAAATCAAGAGAAAGAACATTTTTAATATGTTAAAAAAACAAATAAAAATTAATTATTTGCAAAAATATCAAATATATGAAATAAATAATATTTTTGGGAAATTTTTGTAAAATAAAATATTTTAACATTTTTGTGAATTATTAAAAAAAAATAATCAACTCAATATCATTAAAATTCAGAGAGAAATTAATTTTTGAATGAATTAAATAAAATCACAAAATTCAAATATTCAAATATTTGAAAAAGGGTGCCAAGAACACCCAAGAACACGCGCGTGTTCTGAGTTTTGCCCAGATTTGCATTTTCTCATCAATCTCACTGAATACTTGATGAAATCACACAATCCACATATCAATCTGCTCGTTTTCAACTCACGATCATGACTATGGTCTTTAATTTCATTTATTTTAAGCATGGAATAAGAAATCAAAGAGAAACCTCAAGAATCCTAATTTCTGCATGAAGGCTCAGAAATTCCATACACGATTCATACAAAGCAATTGATTGAGGGTAAACACTCTATACATGATTATGAACATATGACAAAATCATTGTGCGATAAAATATTTGCATGAATCATGAGATGACCAAGTTGAGGCTTGCCTCTTGCAGCTGGTGATCGAGTTTTGAGTTGGAGGTGTTACAAGCTGGTTCTAATGATCTGAACAGCTTCCCTAGGTGCCAAGTGATATGTTTGAATGCTTGGAGTGGATTGAATTGAACTGGAACTTGATTTGGCACCTCAACTGCAAATCTGTCAAAGGCTTGTGCAGATGGCTGGTGATTTTGTGATTTTGATGTTCTAGATGTTGTTTAAGTGTTTTGATCACCTCTATATGACGTTTATGAGGTGTGTATGTGATTGGTTTTGTTGGAATTGCTCTCAAACTCAAAACCCGATAGTGACTTGCTTTAGAAGGCAAAATTGGAATGAAAGTGGAGATTTTGAGGAAAGCATCGGTTTGGGTGCTTTGGTGTACTCAAACTGATCACAATTGAGCTCTATTTATAGTAGAGCAAGTTTGTTTTGTAAGGAATAGGGTATGGCAACTGGTACAGGTCTGTGGCCAATTTGATCATTTTGGAATCTCAAGTCTCCTCTAGCCATTGACTAAAGGTTAGAGCACAGACCTATGGTTCTTTGATTCAATGATAAGGTTTTACTGAAGTGTTCATATTTGCTCTGATACATGCCACCTCTAAGCATCCATTAAATGTTCCAAAACAAAATTGGAGTCTTGGCCTCCTTTAGGCTTTTTAGGTTTGGCATGCTACTTGTAGTTCCAAAGACTTGGGAGGCTTATGGATCAGTGTTTGCTCCTCCTTGGTCTCCCCCTGGGGTGTTCAGATGGATAAACTTGTTTTTCATTTGCACAAATTGAGCAAATCGAGCCATAATGCACAAATTTACCTAGCAAGACAGTTTGCATCAAGGCATGTTGCAGCTGTCATAACTCTTAGCTCAGATGGAATTTGATGGAGTTCTTGGACATTTTGGAAAGCTGATATATCCTATTTCAACATGATATCCAACTTTCGTTTTGATCCAACCTGAATTACAATGAAAAATGCCTCTACTTTTGAGAAAAAATAAGGCAGATTCTGACTTAGTGAAAATTTCACGAAGTGTTGGAAAAGTGTCACTTTTGTGTTTTCAGCCATTTTGATGACTCCATAACTAAAAATTCATGAGGAATTGGAATGAGCTGTAGTTGACACTTTTAAAGTATGCCATAAGATCTACAAATCAATCTTTGGATCATCTAAAATGGTTGCTTGGATCTTAAGTTATGATCCTTGATAGTTGGACCCTAGCCATTTTGTTCCATAACTTAGAAAAATCCTAAGTTTTTATGGTTACCCCTTTTACAAGTTATCCCACTTTCCTTGATTTTTCTTGATGAATGATGATTCAAATCACATATTAACATTGTTTTAGGGCCAATGAATCATAATTGTGAAAAATCCCAAAAAGTCAAACCTGATTTTGTGCACAGTTGACTTTTTATCGGACGGAATCCAAACTGTGCGATCCTTTGTGAAATCAAGTCCTTAATCTAAATCAAACCTAATGTATGGATTCCATAGGTGTTATAGGGTGTATTGCATCATGTCCCAAGGTTTGGGAGCATGTCCAGGTCAAAATTCAAAGGTACAGTTGACTTTTCCCGCGAAACCCTAATCGTGGTCCTGATGAAATTGAAACTTGTAGATCAAGCTTCTTGGATCAATCCATTGTTGCAAATGGATTAATGTAGTGTTTTAGAGACCCTCAAACCATGTCTTGAGGTCTTGGCTCATGTTTTGTCCCAAAAGTCAACTTAGGGGTTGTCATACCCCAAATTTTGACCACTAAGATTTCCCATCATTGTGCAAATCATCATCACAATATGGATAAACCATTAGTCTCCCCAAAGATGGGTGAGCATCCACTACAATCAAATTTAGGGTTTCAAGCCCTCTAAGAGCCTTAGACAAAGGATCAATCAAGAAATTACATGATCTTCAACTTGTCTAACATTTCAAACATCCGTAATGGATCAAGAGGACTCCCACATCAAGAATCAAGCACAAGGTTGCAACATTCCAAGTGGATTAAGCCTCAAGATTGCTAGTGTCACCAAATTAGGGTTTTGGTCGACCAGGGCCTCCAGATGAAAATTTTCCTCTGGGCATGAGCCAATGCTTCAAAGCATAACCTATGATGCTCCAAGGGACATCATGAACCCAATCATCAAGTCAATTTGGCTTTAGGGGATGCATTCACTAAAAATCAGGAATTAGGGTTTCTTGACCTAATTCACCCCTGAGTTGACTTTTGGGACAAAACATTAGCCAAGACCTCAAGTGGGGATTTAAGGGTCTCAAATTCATCACATTGATCCATTTGCAACAATGGATTGATCCAAGAAGCTTGAGAACCAAGTTTTAATTTCATCAGAACCACAGTTAGGGTTTCACAGAAAAAGTCAACTGTATCTTTGACTTTTGACCAGGACATGCTCCCAAACCCTAGGACATGATCCAATACACCCTATAACACCTATGGAATCAATCCATCAAGTTTGATTTAGGTCAAGGATTTGATTTCATAGAGGATCGCACAGTTTGGAATTCATCTAATAAAAAGTCAACTGTGCATAAAAGTCAAACTTTTACTTTTTGAGTTTTTTCACAATTATGGTTTTTTAACCCTAAAATGATGTTAATGTGTGATTGGAATCATCATTCATCAATAAAATTCAAGGCCATTTTTTCCCATCCAAAGCTGAATTTGTAAAAGGGGTAACTTGTAAAAGGGGGTAACCATAAAAAACTTGTAAAAGGGGTAACCATAAAAAACTTAGAAAATTTTCTAAGTTATGGAATAAAGTGGCTAGGGTACCAACTTTGGAGGATCATAACTCCTAAACCACAAGGCCATTTTTTCCCATCCAAAGCTGGATTTGTAGCTCTCATTACCCTCTACAAAAACTTCAACTACCACTCATTCCAATTCATCATGGATTTGAAGTTATGGAATGATCAAAATCAAGAAAAGGGAAAATGTCACTTTTTTCCAACACTTAGTGAAATTTTTACTAAGTCAGAATCTGCCTTCACTTTTTTCCAAATGTAGGGGCATTTTTCACTTGGATCCAAAAAGTATCAAAACCAACTATGATTAAACAGTTGTTGTATCATATAAGGGCTTTCCAAAATGGCCAAGAACTCCATCAAATTCCACTTAAGCCATGAGATATGACAATGGCAACATGCCTTGCTGAAAACTGTCAAGGCAAGGCAGATTTTGGAGTTTTGCTCGATTTGCCAAATTTGTGCAATTCTAAGCAACTCTATCCATCTGAACACCTCAAGGGGGGGCCAAGGAGGAACCAACTTTGATCCCAAGCCTCCCAAGTATTTGGAACCAAAAATAGCATGCCAAACCTAGAATTGCCTAAAAGAGGGACAAGACTCCAATTTTGGATTTGAGCATTCAATGCATACACCAAGGTGGCATGGACTGAGCCATTGCCAACTGAATTCAGTCAAGACTTATCCAAGACCAAGGGAACCAGCAGTCTGTGCCCTAACCTCAAGTTAATGTCTAGAGGAGACTTGGATTCTCATTGCTCAACATTGGCCAAACCTATGCAGCAGTTGCCATTCGTTATTACTTGCAAAACAAACTTGCTCTACTATAAATAGAGCTCATTTTTTATCAGTTTGAGTACACCAAAGCCATCAAACAGATGCTTTCCTCAAAATCCCTTCTTCACTCCAAAATTGCCTTCCAAAGCAAGTTAATATCGGGTTTTGAGTTTGAGAGCAATTCCAACCAAACAAATCACACACACACACCTCATAAACATCATATAGAAGTGATCTAAACACATAAGAAACATCTGGAACACTGATTTATCAGAATCACCAGCCAGCTGCTCAAGGTTTTAACCAAGTTGCAGTTGGGATACCATCTTCAGTTCAAGCTTGTTTCAAGCCATTCCAAGCACTCACACACATCACTTGGCACCTAGGGACACTATACACATCATTGGAACCTAGTTGTAACACCTCTAACCCAAAACACGATCACCAGCTGTAAGTGGTAAGCATGAGCTCTTCTAACTCTATGATCCATGCAATTTTTGCTGCACAATAATTTGGCCATATGTTCATAGTCATGCATAGAGTGTTTACCCCCAATTAATTGCTTTGTATCAATCGTGTATGGAATTTATGAACCTTCATGCATAATTTAGGGTTCTTGAGGTTTCTCTTTGATTACTTATTCCATGCTTAAAATAAATGAAATTAAAGACCATAGACATGATCGTGAGGTGAAAACGAGCAAATTGATATGTAGATTGCATAATATAATCAAGTATTCAGTGAGATTGGATAGAAAATGCAAATCTGGGAAAAACAGAGCACGCAGGCAAGGCCAAGATGTTCTTGGCACCCTTTTTCAAATATTTGAATATTTGAATTTTTGTGATTTTATTTAATTGATTCAAAAATTAATTTCTCTCTGAGTTTTAATGATTTTGAGTTGATTCTTTTTTTAATAATTCAAAAAAATGTTAAAATATTTTATTTTACCAAAAAATCAGAAAAATATTATTTATTTCATATAATTGATATTTTTCTAAAAAATTAATATTTTAATTGTTTTTGACATTTAAAATATTTTTTCCTTCTTGATTTTGCAAATTTTAATGACTTCTAATCATTTTGTAGGTCAAAACTTGATTTTTGAAATATTAATCCAAGATCACAATTTTTTTTCCACATGTTAAACAATTTTGATCATTTTAATTGAATTTTTTATTAAATTAAAATACATTTTGGAAACAAATTAGGGATTCAACCCTCATCAAACCTTTTAAAAACTTTTGGGCCTCTATTAGAGTGTAAGACCTAACCTCTTTGGAAACCTAAACCTTTTTTGGGCCTCAGTCATTGTATAAGACCCGCTGCGCTTTCAAAATTCTCGGCGCGATCGCCAGTTCAAAAATCAAACCCTTGGGCCTCTCCTCGAGCTATAAGACCCATTCAAAACACTTTGGGCCTCTAATAGAGTGTAAGACCCAATCCTTTGTAAATACAAACCTATTTTGGGCCTCAAATGTTGTATAAGTCCCGTTGTATTTTAAAAGTTTGGCGCGATCATCGCCCGTTTAAAACAAACCATCTGGGCCTCTCCTCGAGATATAAGACCAATTCAAAATCATTTTTGGACCTCTAATTGAGTGTAAGACCCAATCCCCTTTTGAAACCAAAAAATTTTGGGCCTCAGTCGTTGTATAAGACCTACGGTGTTTTCAAAACCTCGGCACGATCGTCGCCCTTTTTAAAATAAACCCTGGGCTTCTCCTTGAGCTATAAGACCCATCTTTGTTCACTTTCAATCATTTTGGGCCTCTTGAGAGAGTGTAAGACCCATCCCCTTGTACAGGAAACCTTTCTTGGGCCTCAGTCAATTGTATAAGTCCCTGTATAAAACGACAGTGCGATTAATGATTAAATATTGGGCCTCTCCTTGAGCTGTAAGCCCCAATTTTCCTTTCAAAAGCACTTTCTCCTTTGATTTTGAATATAATATTGTTATCAAAGCTTTCTTTGTTGAACAAACTAACCAAACAACATGGAAGCTCTACAACCGAGTAAGTGTTTACCCGCTTTCGTTTACCGCTTTCATATGTATATAACTGTATTATGGGGTTGTTTCACTATAAGTTTTATTTCATAAACTCATATCGACTGTGTAATACTAGTATAGATATTTAGAGTTTCCCTGGCAACTACGTCTAGAACTAAGACAAAACCTCGTCTCCTTACATCCGACGTTCTCCCGGATATTTCAGCATAACCTAAACCATGAGAATTTTCTTTTACAACAATTTTAGATAACTAGATCTAAGAAATCTCCCCCTTGAACAGTTCATATACAGAAGGCAAATGTTCCAAGTGAAACCCCTTCTGGAACTGTTCATCAGCCTCCTCTTGGGCTTAGTGCAAGGACCCACAGGCTTCCTAACAGCATCCCCGCCTCCTCTTGGACGTTGTACAAGGACCCATCGGCTTCTTAGAAGTTTTCACAGCCTCCTCTTAAGCTTCGTATAATGATTCTTCCTCCGGGAAGATAACCTCCTCTTGGGCCTCGTACAAATTGACTCGTCGGCTTCTTAAAAGTTTTTCACGCCACCACTTGGGCTTCGTACAAATTGTCCCGACGACCTCTTTAAGGTATAGGAACATAAATTAGTCATCTTAATAGAACAGTCTTTCAAAGAGTCTAGATCTTTCTGCCGCGAATGTACTGTATCTTGATCTCTCTTAAGCATAGTACGAAAGATAAAACTCTAGACTTGGACAGTCTAATCTCCTTGAGTCTCGAAGACATTCTCAAGTTCCTTTCAAAAATAGGAAAAAACACCCGTAGACTTGGGCAGTCTCAATACCCTTTGGATTCCCAGTTTCCTTAAAGAACAGGGAATAATCCCGGTCCTCAAATCAAATCCATGAGTACAACATTACCCATATAAGAACCGATTTTCTCTTTCAACCAACATACTGGACCTGTCACTCAACTGAAACAGTAACCCTAGCCTCCTCTTGGGCTTTGTACAATGATTATCCCCAGCGGAGCTAACCTTTTTTAGCCTTTATCTCGGGCTTCGTACGAGAAACCAAATCACTCTCTTGTTGAGTGTAAAAGACTCTCTTGTTGAGTCAAACATTTTTAGCCTTCATCCCAGGCTTTGTACGAGATACAAAAACACTCTCTTGTTGAGTATAAAAAGACTCTCTTGTTGAGTCGATCCTCCTTTAGCCTCTATCTCGGGCTTCTTACGAGATACAAATCACTCTCTTGGTGAGTATAAAAGACTCTCTTGTTGAGTCTAACCTGTTTAGCCTCCGTCTTGGGCGTCGTACAAGACACATATAAAAACACTCTCTTGTTGAGTCAACCCTTTTAGCCTCTATCTCGGGCTTCGTAGGAGACACAAAAGCATCCTCTTGTTGGGTCAATAGCCTCCTCTTAGGCTTTGTATAATGAAATCCCTGTTTGATTCAATCAACCTTTTAGCATCAAATCATGCTTTGGTCACAACATACAAACATCAATAACTCCTTTCCCCCCCATTTAATTGCTGTAAGCGGCAAGCCTCTGGATTATTTACATCCACGCCATTGTCCCTCTTTTAGCATGATAAATTCCTAAGGAAAGATGGCATTGCTCTAAACTGAGTTAAAGTCTTCTCCTTTAGGTTGAAAATCTCCTATAAAGGAAATTATGGCATTGTTGGATTCGCATATCCCAGTTAAAGTAATTCTCCTTTATAATCAGTCATCCAACAATTGTGATAAACAGACCCCTTTAGAGATGACAAATTCTCTCTAAAGTCAAAACCTTTTAGGTTCACATCTTGGGCTTCGAACAAGATACAAATAGACCCTTCAGCTTCACATCTTGGGCTTTGAACAAGATACAAACCACCTTTAGCTTCATGTCTTGGGCTTTGAACAAGACACCAAAACACCCTTTCCTCCCATAGAATAGGAGGAACTACGATCACTCTGATTTCCCTATCCCAGAAATACGTAGGCATAAGATTGAAAAAGAATCTTAGCGAGCACACTAATAAAAAAACCCCCAAAGTCCCCTACCTCCAGCCAATCTATTGAACGAAGGCAGCGCCGAGATCTCTGAAAGTGACGATCTTAGTGCGGTTTAGACCTATGTACCACTTGAGTGCGGCACCGGTTAAACTATCCTGGAAGTAGTGGATCAGCAACTGTTGGTTCTCAGTCTGAGTTGACATCCTCTGAGCGTACATCACCAAATGGCTTTGAGGGCAAGAGTTACCCTTGTACATTTCAAATTCGTCACCTTGAACTTGTGCGGAACTTTCACATTGGGGACCAAACAAAGGTCGGCGGCGTCCTTTCCGAATAGATCCTGACGATAAATGGCTTGTAGTTCCTTCTATATTTCAAGGAACTTTTCCTGGAACTCCTTCATTCTGTTGTCCATACTTTCGTTTCCACCAGAAGGTATCTAGGGAATCTGCCCTTCCGGGACAGCGTGTACCACGGGTGGTGGTATAGTTATTACGGCAGTGACTCTTGGCACCTCCCGAAGTTTGTAACCTTCAGGAGTTGTTGTCATTCCCCTGGCATCTTCGCTTTCCCGAAGTTTGTAACCTTCAGGCCCAGCGGCTCCTGCTGTGACGCCCCCAATCTAATACCCCCAAAAACACGCTGTAATACCCCAAAATTTGCTCTCCCCTTTTGGCATCATAGCATGGCATTATCATTTATCATATCATATCCATCTCATTAGCATTGCATTGCATTTAATATAGAAAAATGAAGCATGGCATCCTTCTTACCATCAGGGCATGTGGTCAGGTGGGAGGTGGACAATCAAGAGATCATTCAAAGCACAAAAGGTTAATCAAGTTGGCTCTAGGCAAGCCAAGAGGTCTCTCATGTCTCATACTATCCCAATTGATCTTCCACAACCTCAAGAAGGTGAGATTCAATAGGAGAGTGAAGCATTACATCCTACACTATGCAAGAAGTCCAAAAATTGAAGGAAAATCCTCAAAAGAGATAGCTCATTGATTCAAAATCATTCTCAAGTGGCATTTCTCATCATCCTTTAAGAGGATACACAACATACTCTGAGGAATTTGGATTTGGAAGATGTGCAATTTCCTCCTAACCAGAGGGGGTCAAGATTAGGGTTTCCAATTAAATCAGGGTATCTCTGTTTTTTGAACAAAACTTGATGTCATGGTATTCCATATGTCCCTAAGTGTATGTATGTGGAAAATTGCATCTCAATTGGTTTTAGAAGTGGTTCAATTGGAAGAAAGATCAAGAATCAGAGAAATTGGGGCAAAGTCAAATAATCAGAGGAAAAAGTCAACTCTTGACTTTTTGAGCCCAAAATCATGAAATTCATGTTACATATGTCCAATGTACAAAATTTGGTCAAGAAACTCCAAAGGAATCATGAAAAAATCAAGATGTGGAAAGTTGCCATTTTTGGAAGAGGAAGGTTTGCTAAAAATAGCAAGTTTTGGCCATTTTGCATCAGAGTTTGAACCAAGGCCATTTAAAATTGAAGCACCAAATGAAAATTCCACTCGGCCACAACAAAAGATCTTGTTTTAAGCTTCAAATCCATGTGTGGAACATCTCCATTGGATAAAAATTGAGTGAGATATGATTGATCAAAGTCTGAGCAAAGTAGGTTCAAAACTAGGTCATAACCAAGATTTTCAGGGCACGCGCGCAGTCATTTTAACAAACAGTTGGTGGGCCAAATGTACACCTATTTTTCGCATGGTTAGAGGCTTCATTCTCAAAACTTGTCAACATCAAAAATGTTCCTTGCAATGTCTTCTTCAAGTTTCATGTTGGACAAATTTTTGTTTGACCAAGCTATGATGGAGATATACTAGCCCAAATATGGTTGCCTCATGCTGAAAATTTCCCAAGTCATATGGCCGTGTCCAACTCAAGTTGCCATGCCCTGCACCAGTCATGATGTCTATTATTTCAGGTCATTTTTGAGCCAGATAGAGGCCTCATTTCTAATCTTGTTTCACACCAAACTTGTAGGATCACACTTCTTCTTTCCAATGACACCAAAAGCTCCTCAAGCCATCCATTAACATGTGAGAAATTCACTCTTAAACTTCCACTGCTGCATTGGTCATAGCTGCTACCAAATCAGAAAAATAATGTTGATGTTGATGGATTAATTCAAGCAGTCACACGCATACATCCCACACCAACCATCCCTTACTTCTTTTAAACCAACACATTCCCGTACACACATACATACCATGTCATGCCATGCATAGAAGAGGAAAAAAGGAAACTTGCACCACAAGATTCCAGGCTGCTACACTGTTCCCTCTCTCATTTTCAATTTGCTCAGCTCTACCATAACACCATGAACACTCTTCACTACATCACAACCTCACCCACTCGCCCTAACTAACTTGACTCAGTTAGTTAGAGGCAACTCACTTAACTCACTCACAACTCAATTAACCATACCAGTTAACAGATTTAACTCAACATATATATTCCAATCACACTCACAATTTCAGGGGGGATTCTCATTGTTTCACTCTCACTCCAAAAAACACTATCAAGCTTTCTCTCTGAACTCTCCCTCTACCTGCACGAATTCCCCAAGTTCTTCTTCAATCTTCACCATCAAGCAAGAATACCTCACTGAAGCATTGAATAGCACAGTTAGCTTCAATCTCAGATTCAGTTTTTCTTCTTATTCTCAAGACCAAATAGCATTTATTTTGCTCAAATTGAAGTTCTAGATGTTCAAGAACAAGTTCTCACCTCTGGTTTTCTCAACAACTCAAAGATCTTCAAGTTTCAGGTTCCAAAATTTCTCAAACTTTGCTTGCACGATTTTATCCTGTTTTAACTTGTTGATGTGTTATTTGAGCTTATTAGAAGCTATGTGAAACCGGCTAGTTGATAGAGCTCCTTAGGAGTTTAGAACTGAAACTTAGGGCAAATTTCTCTTCTTCGATTCTCTGTATCCATGCTTGATCTTTGAATTTTGTTGTTGGATTTGTGTTCCTCATGAGCTTAGCTTTCGTTTGGTATATGGCTTGTGAATTTCTGGAGAAAATGTGAGTTGCAGGTGGTGGCTGCTGGCCGGAGAAGATGACCGGAGGTCATCTCCGGCCGATGACTTTAACTGTTAGGGTTTGTGTGCGTTTTAATCTCAGCCGTGTGTTTTTCATGATCGTACGCTCCAAAATGTGGCAGCACATTAAAACTCACATGCTCCTCACATGCATTTTTCTGAATTTCACTTAAGCATGGTGTGGTGTGGTGCATGGTAAGTGGCATGTGTCCTCACGTGCATGCATTGATTTTGAGTACTTTGACTTTTATTTGACTTGGACTTGATCTAATGGTTGTGAGTGAGTCAAGATTGTTGACTGAGGGTTCATACTTGTTATTGTGTTTGGCGCGTAAATGGACCTATGCAGATTGATAATCACACCCCCCTGTTTCCAAGCCCAATTAATTTGCACTGCGTTATTGCTATGTTCATACCCCCTTCCCTTTGCATTTCATTTTAATTTTTCCTTTATTGTACATGTTTCATTTCTAATTTTTAAAAATACCAAAACATATTGGAAAATTCTACAAAAATTCATGTGTATTCTTAAAACATTTAGGAAATTTTTCATGATTTTATTTTCTGATTTTATGACCTTTTTACCCCTGGTCCATAATTTTATTTGAATTTCCATTTAGATGCATTCTAAGCATGATACTTGAATTTGTTTAATTTTGTTCTTGCTCATGACCAACTGTTTTGACATGATTATTTTTGCATTGATTCACTAATACATTGAAGCATGTTATATGATTTTTGTTTGATTTTTTTAGGTCACTTTATTACATGTCTTGATGCCTATATTTGTACCACTTTGCATGATGTTTCAAGTTGACCTAATTGCTTTGTTTGAAGTCATTTTGCTTTGAATTTTGATATGCTATTTTGATATGTGATTCATCTCTGATTAGTGAACTCCAATACCATGTTTTCATAATTTTCATGAGGACATTTGATTTTTGCTTGATGCATTTCATTTAAAGCATTATGACATGTTATATCATTGTAATCTTTAGTGCATGTTTACATGAATTCTTTTGTGCACATTTGTATGAGCATTTGCATATGTTATGAGACATTCATATGATATTATAGGTCTTTGATACACATTATAGGTCATCTTTACATGTTCATTTCAATTTGAACTTTGTGCATCATTAACATGTATTGTTTGCACTTTCTTTTTGAACTTTCATTTCAATTCTTCTTATATTACTTCTTGAATGTCTTGAAGTTGATTCATAAATACTTTTGAGATGTTTATTAACCATTTTCCATTTAGTTTCAATTCTGGTTGTTGATTTACATGTTCCATTTATGCATGTCCTCTTCATTTCTTTCCATCTTTCATCTACCCCTTCTTCTTGTAACATGTTTAAATGCTAATGGGTGATGATTGTTGCTTATTCACTTGCACTTGTATGATAATAACCATTGGTTTCCATATGATGCCCATTCTGGTTGTGGTTCTAGGATTTGTTTTCTCATTTAATTCGTTTGAGTTTTATGATGCATTACATGTTCTTTTACTTCTTATACTTCTTATACATGTTTACTAACCATGTAGGGGCTTTGGTAAGTTTCATTTGAGTGTGGATAAGGAATCCACATTCAACTTCTATCCTTTCTCTTTTACAATTCCATTTTGTGTTTTGTTAAGCACTTATGTGCTTTCTTTTAATAACTCATCACTTTCCCCTTGTGAATTACAATTCATCTTCTACTTTGGAAGTGAATTGTTTAATTCTTTCTTTCTTTAGACTTTAGGTTGAAACCTCACAAACCTTAGGATCACTCCCTTTAATCTTCAATTAGGATTGAGTCTTAGTCCATATAGGTTTTACCTTTATCCTCCCTTGAGTCTCTTTTCTCATCTCAAAGAAAATTCAAAACATATAATAAAGGTAGGCATTTGTTGCCTTTAGGCCTTTCATATAAAGAAAAGATTATAAGGGGTCTTCTCTTGTAATCTTAGAATGTGTAGCATATAACCCATCTTGGGTCAATGTGTTAAACATTTGATCTTGTATGAGGGACTTAAATGCAATACTTGTTGAAGGTGCAAATAATAAAAAACACTTCTTCATTTCTTAATTAACAAAAACACTTAATAAACACAAGTATGCTAGTGTGTTTGAACCTTGATAATTGGAACTAAGTGTGAGGGTCTTCTTCACTCTTAGTGTGCTTTCTTACCCATTCCATCTTGGAATGTGAGAAGGTACACATTCCAATGACTAAGATTCAGATACACTATCATATGCAAACAAATGAAAAAACTCTTAAAAGACAAAAACAAACAATAACGTCTTTCCTTCGGGAATTCTTTTCTCACCTCATTCACTCTTAGCGTACGAACGCGCTTCTACTCGTTCTCTTGCAAGATGGTAACGCACTCGGGCCAGCGAGCCTGCAACACCTGAGCTAGAACGTAAGCCGTTCTCTAAAAAAAAACAATCCACCCCTAGTGAGGGGAACTACGTCGCTCTGATTCTCATGCTCCCGATGAGATACGTAGGCAGTGGGGTAGGGCCCATGCGAGCACTTCTTTTATTTTCCCTACATTTGTTTCCCGTTCCTTTTCTTTTCTTTCTCCTTTCTTTCTTTCAGTTCCTTTTCCAGTATCCTTTCTTTACACCCTTTGATTGAAACAGCAAGCGTGGATCCCATCGGGTACGATGGACGCGTGGGGGTGCTAATACCTTCCTCTCGCGTAACCGACTCCCGAACCCAGTTCTTTTGGTCGCGAGACCATGCTTTTCCTTTCCTTCAGGTTTATGTGGTGTTTCCTTTCCCTCTCATGGGATAAATACACATTGCTGGCGACTCTGTTCGGTGCCACTTTCGCGTTTGTACTTGGAGGAAAATCCCGGGAGCGACAGCTGGCGACTCTGCTGGGGAAACCCCAGAATCTCTGGTTTCCTTAGCGAGTCAATCCTAGCGCTTGTTTGCTTTTCTTTCATTAGGTGTATTTTGTTTGCGGTATTTACTGTTGTATTGTATTATTATTTACCGTATTGCTGCTTTACTGTACTTTACTGTATTTACCGCATTTTAGCATTACATATCATATATTATACTGTGTTGTTTTCTGTTTGGCGGGATGGGTGTTCTGAGAGATAAGCCCACTACCAAGGCTTGAGTACACACATAGGAATTAGAGTGGATAGTCATGACGCTTGCGTGGTGGTGACCACGTATTGTTGTTCATGAGACCCACAACCAGACGAGGTTCTATCAGGAGCTTTCTGCTACTGCATGTTATGCAGGCCAGTGGTTATTCTCTTGAGGAACTGTCGACTCTGGTGACCATTCCCGAGGACTCAGTTGCGGCACTCCTCCCGAGATGTGACAGTGGCAGACCACATTCCGTGGCAAACCCATTGCACATCCTCGATCCGAGGACCCAATGCTGGGAACTTGCTATAGGACATCCCTTTTTGAAAGAGAATCAGCGGAGGCACTCCTCGATTGGCGATAGTATTGTACCCTGAGGGATGAATGTACTATTGCTTCTCGACCTCAGTGCCAGAAGCTGAGGACCTTTTTGTTTTGGAGAATCAGTTGAGGCCTCCTCGATTGATGATGATGCCAAACCAGAAATGGTGAACGTATCATCATTTCTCGACCTGAGAGCCCGGGATACTGAACATCCCAGTACCCACATGTGAGAAGGGCGGGTTGTTTACAGGTTTGCAGGTAACCATGACCTCCTACATACCCGGTTTTCTGTCATCATTGCACAAAAAGGAAGTTTCATCCTATTGTATTCAGATGGTTCTTATCTATGGTTCTATATTAGTCTCAGAGCTACACTGACACCGTTCACAGTTCAGCACAGACACCTGATTACCTGATCACATTTCCCTTTGCATTGCATTATCATATCCTAACATACATGTTTATTCATTTCCAGGTGCATATATTACCCTTGATTCCAGTCATCAGGTCCCTGCAAAGATGAACACTAAAGAGAGGAAGAATATCATCAGCTATAAGTTCCTTATGCCTACTTTGGGCCCTATTGTTGTGCTGAAGGGAATGGCGAGCCCTGCAGCACGAGAAGCTTTTGAAGAGAAATATGGGTGGATTTTATCTATGGTCCGTAATGTCAGTGATTATGAAGCCAGAGGTCTCCATACGTTGATGCAGTTCTATGATCCGCCTCTGAGATGTTTTGTATTTCCAGACTATGTGTTGGTTCCTACCTTGGAGGAGTATTCCAACATGTTGGGGATTGCTATCAAGGAGGAGCCCCCTTTCTTTGGATCGGTGGGGGATCTTGACTTTGGGAAGTTGGCTGGTGCTCTTTATTTGAGCAAATCAGAGTTAAGTGACAATGTCTCCAACAAAGGAAAGATTCGTGGTTACAAGCTGGAATATCTGATTCAGAAGGCTCAGGAAGCAGCTAAAGGCGAGAATTGGCTTGTTTTTAATGCTTTGCTAGCCCTTTGTATATACGGCATAGTGTTGTTTCCCAATGAGCCGGATTTTATTGATACGGACGCTATACGAATATTCATGATGAAGAACCCGGTGCCAACGCTACTGGGAGATCTTCACTACTCATTGTACAACCGAAACGAAAAGAAAAGAGGAGGGATAATTCGTTGTTGTGCACCCTTGTTCTATAAGTGGTTTGCAGGCCGTTTACCACAATCAGGGGCTTTTGTGGATTCCAAAGATTCTCTAGAGTGGAAACAGCGTTTAATGGGATTGGTGGCCAAGGACATCGTATGGGTAGATCATGGGCTGATTGGCAAGAATATTATCCACAGCTGTGGTAAGTTCCCTAACGTTCCACTGATAGGAAGACTGGGTGGGATTAACTACAATCCTTCTTTGGCCATTCGACAATTTGGGTATGCCCTGACAGGTCCGCCTATTAAGAGAGATGTGGAGGAGTCCCTCTATTTTCATACATCAGATGGTTGGGAAGCAGCACAGAAAGCTTCTGAAAGCTGGAGTAGCGTACTGAAAAAAGGGAAAGTTACTCTAGGAAAGCCTAACAACCGGGTTTATCCAGCATATGAAGAGTGGGTGAAGAAAAGAGTTGAAGATTTTCTCTTGCCTTTTGGTAAGGCACCCCTTTTGTATCCGGAGAATGAGAAAGCAAAAAGCACTGCTACTGTGGAAGAAGTTGACAAGTTGCAAGCCTTGGTGAAAAAGCTCCAAGGAGAGAATTCCGAGTTGAGTAGCCGTCTTCAGAATGCTCTACATGCCAACAAAGAGCTGGAGCGGAAAGCCCAAGATGCTGAACAAATCCTAACTGCAAAAGAGAAAGACTTTGCTGGAAGAGCCCAACATTTCCGAAAGATTAGTAAAGGTGCTGATGATGCTACTCAAGCCCACAAGCAAACCAAACAGGCGTTAGCACAGACCAAAGAAAAGTTAACAAAGTTTCAGCACGCTTGGGACGAAGTTAGGATAGAGAATGCTGAATTACAGGAACAGTTGCAGATTAAGGACGAAGAGCTTGAAAAGGCGCATGAGCAGAGAAGAAAGTATCGGGAAAGCCTCGGTAAGAGTCAAGAACAGCTAGAAGAAGCTAGAGGTGAGCTGAGGAATACCAAGAAAGAGCTTGAAGAAGTCATGATAGAAAGGGAGATACTCAAGACGCAAGCCGGCATAAAGAGACACAAAGGAGTGTGTGATGATGAGGCTCTGATGCTGCATATGGGTTCTTTAACTGAAGCTCTTGAGAAAAGGGATGTCTTGATCAAAGAGATGATTGAAAAGCCGAATCACCAGCGTACCCGTATACTTTTTGAGGAGATCAAATACTCAAGTGATAAGCTGAAGGATGTGGAATTGTCAGACTGATGTTCTTTTCCTTATATTTTGTTGTTAATGGTTACCATCAGGCTTGTTGATGGATCCATTTTTCCTTGTATTGCATTTGCGGATGAGCCTTTCTTAAATGTACTTGAATACTTTGTTGAATGAGTATGAGCAGTTTTATTCAGAATTATTCCTTATCAGATAGCTGCACACAAGCACATGACCACGATACGTCTCTTTATATCACGATTTCTGGTCTTCAGATTTCTGTGGTTTGGATTGGAATCAGGGTATAAAGCACCTCGGAAATGACAAACATAGCATTGCATGGAATTGCATATCATTTTGCATTTTTGTTACTTGCTTTTCAGGTACTCGTTGCGGGGTCTCTAACCTTTATTTGGTTTTAGGCAGTATAGCTGAGAATCATATTCACCGATATTCGACGCAAAGAAATCAAGTAAGAATCATGGATCAAATGCAGAAGGATTTGGCTGGGGTGAGGGCCCAATTGGGGCATTTTATGGGGGACATTCAGGCGCTGTCCCGAGGTCAGGAACTACTGAGGGAGGAAGTCAACCAGATGAAGATTCAAATGGGCCTGGTCATGGAAATCTTGAATAAGGTGTTAAAAAAGGAAAATGATCATGTGCCCGCTTCCACAACAGAGGTCTCTACTCCTCCCATCTCTTTGGGATATGCTTTAGATCATGGATTGCTTCGTGAATCTCCTCTGAAAGCTAAAGGTTCAGAGCTCTCGCATCAGCAGTCACTTCCTGATTTCCAAGAGGATCCTAAGTCAGAGGGGCCTAAGAGGAAGTTCGATCCCATTCCGATTTCGTATGCGCAATTGCTTTCTTACTTGCTCGAGCTCAAGCTGGTTGAGTGTGTTAGTTTGGGACCATTGCCCACGAAGATTCCTCTAGGACCTAATGCTAAGGCTAGAAGTGAGTTCCATTCTGGGGCACCTGGTCACAATGTTGAGAATTGTACCAGGTTCAAGCATAAAGTCCAGGAGCTAATTGATTCAGGGGCAATCAAGTTTGCATCAGTTGGTGCTGGTAAACCAAGTGATGTCACTCCCATTGTTGCAAGGGAACTGAGGACTCTCTCCTTTTCCAAAGGGTCTACCTCGCGTCAGGGATCTCTTCCACAACCCTGTGTTGCAGAATACCTATGTCAGCAACCCTTATTTGTGCCTCAGCCGAATGCAGAAAGGAAAGTGCAGGGCCAGGTTGGGCGCCCGAACCAGCAGCAGCAAGATTATCAGCAGCGGAGGCTACTCAGACCAAGGAAGCCCAAGAGGACATTTGATCCTATTCCTATTCCGTACAGTCAGTTGTTGGCTCGTTTGCTCAAAAGTTCGCAAATCCAGCTGAGAAGGGCCATGCCCGTGCCATACCCCATTCCTCCGGACTATGACATGAGTGTTAGCTGTGAGTTCCATTCAGGAACATTTGGGCACACACTTGATAACTGTAATGTGTTCCAGCACAAGGTGCAGGATTTGATTGACTCAAAGGTTATCACCCCAGATGGTACCCCACAAGGTGAAGCTTCTGTACCATGGTGAGTGCTCAAAGTTACAAGAACATCACCAGAAGTGGTCAGTCTAGACGGAGCCAAGCCTCCTCAACAACGACAATCTTTATTTTCCTTGCTGCATTTTCATATGTAGTCTTTATTTGTTCGTTCAGACATTGTTCGCATGTTAAAATTTGTTTGTATTTGGTATGAGGATTTTAATGCAATGAATATGTTTTCTTGAAGAATTTCATTTGTGTTTACTCATTTAATGCTAATGTGTACTGCAATACCATTTTTCTTGCTCAAACTCTATGAGGGAGAATGATGGTCTGAAAACGCAAAAATCTCTAACGGTGTGCTTTGGAATAAGAACCCTGTTGAGGATGTACAGGCATTGTTTCAACTCCTCAAACACTGGAGATATAAGGGAGATAGACCCTCGTTAACCCCTTTGAGCCTTGAAGTAGGAATTTCTTTTCGTACGAAAAAACCCTCACATTTAACCCAGGGGCAGGGTAGGCGTCAGTTAATTTGACCAAGCATTCAAATTTCAAAAGGAGTGTGCATCTGAGGATCCATTACCTTCTATTCCACCGTCAAGAGGGCAAGGGATGTGAAACCACAATGGTTATCCATCAACAATCAAAGAGTGAGGCAGTCACGACCTTTCCAATCAAGTCAAGACAAGCCAGTGTCACACGATTTGTTCAAGAAAAAAGGAAAAAGAATAAAAAAAATGAAAAAATGAAAAAAGCCCGCTAAGTTGAAACTTGAAAACAAGCAACTTAGGCAAAAGTTAGGGCATCCCGCTGGACTCTGAAATTAAAGATTCAAAAGAATCAGTCCAGGCAAAAATTAGGGATCAAAAAGCAAAAGAATGTGAAAGCGAAAAACAAAAGGATTACAAAAGAAAATCCTCGAGCAAGAACAAAGTCGTGTGACTATGGACAAAAGACAAAGGGGTGACTGTCAATCCAAAGCCTCATTAGGTGTCAAACCATCAGTATCATGGTTTCCTTAAAGATCACAAAATCTTTTTGAGAGGCGAACGCTTGTGCAAATTAGCTGAACGTAGGACTGGAGAACATCACGAAGAGTGGGTGGGCACCAATAAACTTTGAGCCATAAATCCTTTTTTCTCAAAATCGTGAACCAGGCCCCGTTACAACCCTCAAAAGTCCTAATTGAAACAGGGTTATTTCAAAGGCATACTACCAAGAGATAGCGTTCCTGACTCCTATCAGTTGTGCTAAAAGATCTTTGTTGGTGTTGCATGTGCATTGCATTATTTCTTTCAAAAATTAATGTCGTATCCTAACCCGTGATTCGCTCACAAAAGGGTTTGCTACATCTTTTTAGTAAAACTTCGAGATTAACATGTTGTGTTGCATTAGAATTTTCATTCTCAGAATAAAACATTTTCTGCTTGCATACATTTGTTTGACATCAAAAGAAGTTTACATATGGAAATCCAGTCCAGAAGTTTAATCTTGCCGAGTTGAGAATCCTAAAACTCCCGAAGGGCAGTCACGTCCAGTGGTACCTCCTCAGGAAACTTTGTTGAGCAGGAGCTTTCCCAACAAGTTGTGTTAAGACGTAGTCGATCCGGGGCAGTCACGTCGAATCATCTCTTTAAGGTGTAGCCGGTCTGAGCCAATTACGTCAAGAAATCTTTTCAGAGTTCAGCCAAACTGGGGCAAAACCACTTCAAGGGTCATACTGAGGCAGGCCATCCCAAAAGCACGAGAAGTTAGTCCATCCAGACAACTAATCAGCCCATCCAGGTTTCAGAATACCGAGGCAGAATATCCCACGGTGGTATGAGATTCTTCATGGATCTTTTCAAGGTGAATTCCTCTGTAGTCTATACGGTCTGGGGAAGTTACGTCGAGATCCAACGAATCTCTACAAGAGTTTGAAGACACTGAAGCATTGAGCTTGCCAAGTCTTCTGTAAAATCCTCATGCGATGACTTCTTCTAAGTAATCCATGCGGTCTGGGGCAGTTACGGCGAGATCCAACGAATCTCTACGAGAGTTTGAAGACATTGAAGCGTTTTGGATGTCAAGCCTTCTGTAAAATCCTCTTGGGACAATTTCTTCCGGTGGACCATGTTGGTTTGGGACAAGTGAAGAAAAACAGTTGGTCACGCATATGCAGTCAATCAACCAAAAGGAGTGAAACTAAGGGGCATTCCAACCCAAGGCATTTTTGGTCCCCGTCTTCAGTAGGCTTCATTAATAATGTTCTCCAGCAAGAGATTGCATGCAAACCTTTCTCCCCAACAAGTGGTGGTTCAGAGTTAGATTTTCTCAGTTGCAGAAGTCATATCTCGCACGGGGTATACGTGCATATTCTTTGCTTGCAGGTAACAGCCTCATACTAGGCTCAAAGGCAAAATTGAAGCCTTTGCGAGATCACGGGATCATGTCTTCTAGACGAGTAATCACTTACTTCCATGCAGAAGACTGGGGCAATCATGTTCGAGAAAGGTGGTCACCCTTTTGTCACAATGTTCACTGATTAAGTCCATCATTCGGTCGACGGTCGGTCACGACGATTCGATATCAACGAATTAAGTTCAACTGGGTACCGTTGCATCTTATTAAGTCGATTCTCTTATTCAGTCCTTCCAACAGCTACAAGCTTTTCTATGTCGATAACAGTCACAGGTTCCCCAAAAGAGTGGTCTCGTCGACACCGAAACTAATGGTCATTATCCCCAGCGAAGTCACAAGAGTTTGAAGAGGCTAGATCTTCTGTAAAATCCTCTTATGACATCCTCTTCGGGGACGAATTGTTGTTTTGTCCAAGCATGGGGCATGTTTGTTTCCCCAGCATGAAGTGTTGATCATCCCCAGTAGAGTTTGAGGACAGTTGGTCTTCTGTAAAATCCTCTCAAAAGGCATTCCCCAACACGAGACGCTTTAAAGCAGTTTTCTCCAGCAGAGTTTGTTATAAACTCGTCATCCCCAACGGAATTGTCTAAAGGAAAGCTCGCCTAACATGGGGCATTGTGGTACTTATCCTAAGCTTGACAGTCATATTCTTCAGCAGACTACTGTGGATTTGCTTTGGGTTTCCCGAACAGATCTCTAAGGACTCTTTCTAGCAAGTTGCAGTGGAATGTTCTAACCAGGATTTGCATATCCCTGGCAGAGTAGCCCTGATACCAGCAAGATCGTATCTTTGGTCATGATATCCCCACAGAGGTCAGCATCGAATCTTGTCAGCAATTCCCAGCTGAGTTGTTGTTCTTCCCGCAGAGGTTTATCAGATCGACAGAATCTATTCCTCAACAAGGAGGGTACAGCCTTTCCCCAGCCGGGTCAAAAGATGGATAACCCCTACAAAGGGTCTTGGATTGGATAGATCCCCAAGCAGAGTTTTTTTTTACGACTTTTCTTCCTTAGCAAGACGCCATGCAAAGAAATTCTCATCCCCAGCGGAATCGCTGTGACCAGAATTCATTCCCCCAGCAGATGAAGTGATTACTGGCAGATTTATTATTCTTCAAGTCCAATTTATTTTTGGCAAGCTTGGCAATTCGAAGCAGACGGATTGTTCATTCATTCTCCAGCAGAGATGCTATCCTCTCAGGAACCTCTAAAGTCAAGTCATTGATCATTGTTCCTCAGCAAAGTCGGCAGAGATGTCTGACACGGATGCAGAGTGTAATCCAGTATTGGAATTTTGCGAAAGTCCACCCGTAGTGTGGCAAGCCAGTGGTCGTCTGGCATTGTTAAAAGACGTTAGCAAAGTCCAACAGTGGATTGGCAAAAGTCCGTCTTCGGGTGGCGAAAGTCCAACAGTGGATTGGCAAAAGTCCGTCTTCGGGTGGCAGAAGTCCAACAGTGGATTGGCAAAAGTCCGTCTTCGGGTGGCAAAAGTCCAACAGTGGATTGGCAAAAGTTCGTCTTCGGGTGGCAAAAGTCCAACAGTGGATTGGCAAAAGTCCGTCTTCGGGTGGCGAAAGTCCAACAGTGGATTGGCAAAAGTCCGTCTTCGGGTGGCGAAAGTCCAACAGTGGATTGGCAAAAGTCCGTCTTCGGGTGGCAAAAGTCCAACAGTGGATTGGCAAAAGTCCGTCTTCGGGTGGCAAAAGTCCAACAGTGGATTGGCAAAAGTCCGTCTTCGGGTGGCAGAAGTCCAACAGTGGATTGGCAAAAGTCCGTCTTCGGGTGGCAAAAGTCCAACAGTGGATTGGCAAAAGTCCGTCTTCGGGTGGCAAAAGTCCAACAGTGGATTGGCAAAAGTCCGTCTTCGGGTGGCAAAAGTCCAACAGTGGATTGGCAAAAGTCCGTCTTCGGGTGGCGAAAGTCCAACAGTGGATTGGCAAAAGTCCGTCTTCGGGTGGCGAAAGTCCAACAGTGGATTGGCAAAAGTCCGTCTTCGGGTGGCAAAAGTCCAACAGTGGATTGGCAAAAGTCCGTCTTCGGGTGGCAAAAGTCCAACAGTGGATTGGCAAAAGTCCATCTTCGGGTGGCAAAGCAGCCAAAAGTCCAACAGTGGATTGGCAAAAGTCCGTCTTCGGGTGGCAAAAGTCCAACAGTGGATTGGCGAAAAGTCCATCTTCGGGTGGCAAAGCAGCTAAAAGTCCAACAGTGGATTGGCAAAAGTCCGTCTTCGGGTGGCGAAAGTCCAACAGTGGATTGGCAAAAGTCCGTCTTCGGGTGGCAGAAGTCCAACAGTGGATTGGCAAAAGTCCGTCTTCGGGTGGCAAAAGTCCAACGGTGGATTGGCAAAAGTCCATCTTCGGGTGGCAAAGCAGCTAAAAGTCCAACAGTGGATTGGAAAAAGTCCGTCTTCGGGTGGCAAAAGTCCAACAGTGGATTGGCGAAAGGTCCATCTAAGGGTGGCATATTCTAAAAAGTCCAACAGTGGATTGGCAAAAGTCCGTCTTCGGGTGGCAGAAGTCCAACAGTGGATTGGCAAAAGTCCATCTTCGGGTGGCACGAAGCTGCAAAGTCCACCAGTAGCGTGGCAGGCCAGTAGTCGTCTGGAATTGCATAAAAGACATTATCAAAGTCCACCAGTAGTGTGGCAAGCCAGTAGTCGTCTGGCGTCGTTCAAAAGACGTTATCAAAGTCCACCAGTAGTGTGGCAGGCCAGTAGTCGTCTGACGTCGTTCAAAAGACATTATTAAAGTCCACCAGTAGTGTGGCAGGCCAGTAGTCGTCTGGAGTTGCATAAAAGACATTATTAAAGTCCACCAGCAGCGTGGCAAGCCAGTAGTCGTCTGGCGTCGTTCAAAAGACAGATCTCTCCGACGTTTCATCGAAGATTCAATCCAGCAGTCTTGTTGGGTTTATATCCCTTTTCTTCTTCATCACCCAGAGCAAATTTTTGGTTATATTTGGTATTCAATCACTATATACCTTGAAAGTCCGAAAGCAATTGCTTTCAGGCATTCAGGTCTACAGCGCTTGAATAGGGGCAGCTGTAATACCCCAAAATTTGCTCTCCCCTTTTGGCATCATAGCATGGCATTATCATTTATCATATCATATCCATCTCATTAGCATTGCATTGCATTTAATATAGAAAAATGAAGCATGGCATCCTTCTTACCATCAGGGCATGTGGTCAGGTGGGAGGTGGACAATCAAGAGATCATTCAAAGCACAAAAGGTTAATCAAGTTGGCTCTAGGCAAGCCAAGAGGTCTCTCATGTCTCATACTATCCCAATTGATCTTCCACAACCTCAAGAAGGTGAGATTCAATAGGAGAGTGAAGCATTACATCCTACACTATGCAAGAAGTCCAAAAATTGAAGGAAAATCCTCAAAAGAGATAGCTCATTGATTCAAAATCATTCTCAAGTGGCATTTCTCATCATCCTTTAAGAGGATACACAACATACTCTGAGGAATTTGGATTTGGAAGATGTGCAATTTCCTCCTAACCAGAGGGGGTCAAGATTAGGGTTTCCAATTAAATCAGGGTATCTCTGTTTTTTGAACAAAACTTGATGTCATGGTATTCCATATGTCCCTAAGTGTATGTATGTGGAAAATTGCATCTCAATTGGTTTTAGAAGTGGTTCAATTGGAAGAAAGATCAAGAATCAGAGAAATTGGGGCAAAGTCAAATAATCAGAGGAAAAAGTCAACTCTTGACTTTTTGAGCCCAAAATCATGAAATTCATGTTACATATGTCCAATGTACAAAATTTGGTCAAGAAACTCCAAAGGAATCATGAAAAAATCAAGATGTGGAAAGTTGCCATTTTTGGAAGAGGAAGGTTTGCTAAAAATAGCAAGTTTTGGCCATTTTGCATCAGAGTTTGAACCAAGGCCATTTAAAATTGAAGCACCAAATGAAAATTCCACTCGGCCACAACAAAAGATCTTGTTTTAAGCTTCAAATCCATGTGTGGAACATCTCCATTGGATAAAAATTGAGTGAGATATGATTGATCAAAGTCTGAGCAAAGTAGGTTCAAAACTAGGTCATAACCAAGATTTTCAGGGCACGCGCGCAGTCATTTTAACAAACAGTTGGTGGGCCAAATGTACACCTATTTTTCGCATGGTTAGAGGCTTCATTCTCAAAACTTGTCAACATCAAAAATGTTCCTTGCAATGTCTTCTTCAAGTTTCATGTTGGACAAATTTTTGTTTGACCAAGCTATGATGGAGATATACTAGCCCAAATATGGTTGCCTCATGCTGAAAATTTCCCAAGTCATATGGCCGTGTCCAACTCAAGTTGCCATGCCCTGCACCAGTCATGATGTCTATTATTTCAGGTCATTTTTGAGCCAGATAGAGGCCTCATTTCTAATCTTGTTTCACACCAAACTTGTAGGATCACACTTCTTCTTTCCAATGACACCAAAAGCTCCTCAAGCCATCCATTAACATGTGAGAAATTCACTCTTAAACTTCCACTACTGCATTGGTCATAGCTGCTACCAAATCAGAAAAATAATGTTGATGTTGATGGATTAATTCAAGCAGTCACACGCATACATCCCACACCAACCATCCCTTACTTCTTTTAAACCAACACATTCCCGTACACACATACATACCATGTCATGCCATGCATAGAAGAGGAAAAAAGGAAACTTGCACCACAAGATTCCAGGCTGCTACACTGTTCCCTCTCTCATTTTCAATTTGCTCAGCTCTACCATAACACCATGAACACTCTTCACTACATCACAACCTCACCCACTCGCCCTAACTAACTTGACTCAGTTAGTTAGAGGCAACTCACTTAACTCACTCACAACTCAATTAACCATACCAGTTAACAGATTTAACTCAACATATATATTCCAATCACACTCACAATTTCAGGGGGGATTCTCATTGTTTCACTCTTACTCCAAAAAACACTATCAAGCTTTCTCTCTGAACTCTCCCTCTACCTGCACGAATTCCCCAAGTTCTTCTTCAATCTTCACCATCAAGCAAGAATACCTCACTGAAGCATTGAATAGCACAGTTAGCTTCAATCTCAGATTCAGTTTTTCTTCTTATTCTCAAGACCAAATAGCATTTATTTTGCTCAAATTGAAGTTCTAGAAGTTCAAGAACAAGTTCTCACCTCTGGTTTTCTCAACAACTCAAAGATCTTCAAGTTTCAGGTTCCAAAATTTCTCAAACTTTGCTTGCACGATTTTATCCTGTTTTAACTTGTTGATGTGTTATTTGAGCTTATTAGAAGCTATGTGAAACCGGCTAGTTGATAGAGCTCCTTAGGAGTTTAGAACTGAAACTTAGGGCAAATTTCTCTTCTTCGATTCTCTGTATCCATGCTTGATCTTTGAATTTTGTTGTTGGATTTGTGTTCCTCATGAGCTTAGCTTTCGTTTGGTATATGGCTTGTGAATTTCTGGAGAAAATGTGAGTTGCAGGTGGTGGCTGCTGGCCGGAGAAGATGACCGGAGGTCATCTCCGGCCGGTGACTTTAACTGTTAGGGTTTGTGTGCGTTTTAATCTCAGCCGTGTGTTTTTCATGGTCGTACGCTCCAAAATGTGGCAGCACATTAAAACTCACATGCTCCTCACGTGCATTTTTCTGAATTTCACTTAAGCATGGTGTGGTGTGGTGCATGGTAAGTGGCATGTGTCCTCACGTGCATGCATTGATTTTGAGTACTTTGACTTTTATTTGACTTGGACTTGATCTAATGGTTGTGAGTGAGTCAAGATTGTTGACTGAGGGTTCATACTTGTTATTGTGTTTGGCGCGTAAATGGACCTATGCAGATTGATAATCACACCCCCCTGTTTCCAAGCCCAATTAATTTGCACTGCGTTATTGCTATGTTCATACCCCCTTCCCTTTGCATTTCATTTTAATTTTTCCTTTATTGTACATGTTTCATTTCTAATTTTTAAAAATACCAAAACATATTGGAAAATTCTACAAAAATTCATGTGTATTCTTAAAACATTTAGGAAATTTTTCATGATTTTATTTTCTGATTTTATGACCTTTTTACCCCTGGTCCATAATTTTATTTGAATTTCCATTTAGATGCATTCTAAGCATGATACTTGAATTTGTTTAATTTTGTTCTTGCTCATGACCAACTGTTTTGACATGATTCTTTTTGCATTGATTCACTAATACATTGAAGCATGTTATATGATTTTTGTTTGATTTTTTTAGGTCACTTTATTACATGTCTTGATGCCTATATTTGTACCACTTTGCATGATGTTTCAAGTTGACCTAATTGCTTTGTTTGAAGTCATTTTGCTTTGAATTTTGATATGCTATTTTGATATGTGATTCATCTCTGATTAGTGAACTCCAATACCATGTTTTCATAATTTTCATGAGGACATTTGATTTTTGCTTGATGCATTTCATTTAAAGCATTATGACATGTTATATCATTGTAATCTTTAGTGCATGTTTACATGAATTCTTTTGTGCACATTTGTATGAGCATTTGCATATGTTATGAGCCATTCATATGATATTATAGGTCTTTGATACACATTATAGGTCATCTTTACATGTTCATTTCAATTTGAACTTTGTGCATCATTAACATGTATTGTTTGCACTTTCTTTTTGAACTTTCATTTCAATTCTTCTTATATTACTTCTTGAATGTCTTGAAGTTGATTCATAAATACTTTTGAGATGTTTATTAACCATTTTCCATTTAGTTTCAATTCTGGTTGTTGATTTACATGTTCCATTTATGCATGTCCTCTTCATTTCTTTCCATCTTTCATCTACCCCTTCTTCTTGTAACATGTTTAAATGCTAATGGGTGATGATTGTTGCTTATTCACTTGCACTTGTATGATAATAACCATTGGTTTCCATATGATGCCCATTCTGGTTGTGGTTCTAGGATTTGTTTTCTCATTTAATTCTTTTGAGTTTTATGATGCATTACATGTTCTTTTACTTCTTATACTTCTTATACATGTTTACTAACCATGTAGGGGCTTTGGTAAGTTTCATTTGAGTGTGGATAAGGAATCCACATTCAACTTCTATCCTTTCTCTTTTACAATTCCATTTTGTGTTTTGTTAAGCACTTATGTGCTTTCTTTTAATAACTCATCACTTTCCCCTTGTGAATTACAATTCATCTTCTACTTTGGAAGTGAATTGTTTAATTCTTTCTTTCTTTAGACTTTAGGTTGAAACCTCACAAACCTTAGGATCACTCCCTTTAATCTTCAATTAGGATTGAGTCTTAGTCCATATAGGTTTTACCTTTATCCTCCCTTGAGTCTCTTTTCTCATCTCAAAGAAAATTCAAAACATATAATAAAGGTAGGCATTTGTTGCCTTTAGGCCTTTCATATAAAGAAAAGATTATAAGGGGTCTTCTCTTGTAATCTTAGAATGTGTAGCATATAACCCATCTTGGGTCAATGTGTTAAACATTTGATCTTGTATGAGGGACTTAAATGCAATACTTGTTGAAGGTGCAAATAATAAAAAACACTTCTTCATTTCTTAATTAACAAAAACACTTAATAAACACAAGTATGCTAGTGTGTTTGAACCTTGATAATTGGAACTAAGTGTGAGGGTCTTCTTCACTCTTAGTGTGCTTTCTTACCCATTCCATCTTGGAATGTGAGAAGGTACACATTCCAATGACTAAGATTCAGATACACTATCATATGCAAACAAATGAAAAAACTCTTAAAAGACAAAAACAAACAATAACGTCTTTCCTTCGGGGATTCTTTTCTCACCTCATTCACTCTTAGCGTACGAACGCGCTTCTACTCGTTCTCTTGCAAGATGGTAACGCACTCGGGCCAGCGAGCCTGCAACACCTGAGCTAGAACGTAAGCCGTTCTCTAAAAAAAAACAATCCACCCCTAGTGAGGGGAACTACGTCGCTCTGATTCTCATGCTCCCGATGAGATACGTAGGCAGTGGGGTAGGGCCCATGCGAGCACTTCTTTTATTTTCCCTACATTTGTTTCCCGTTCCTTTTCTTTTCTTTCTCCTTTCTTTCTTTCAGTTCCTTTTCCAGTATCCTTTCTTTACACCCTTTGATTGAAACAGCAAGCGTGGATCCCATCGGGTACGATGGACGCGTGGGGGTGCTAATACCTTCCTCTCGCGTAACCGACTCCCGAACCCAGTTCTTTTGGTCGCGAGACCATGCTTTTCCTTTCCTTCAGGTTTATGCGGTGTTTCCTTTCCCTCTCATGGGATAAATACACATTGCTGGCGACTCTGTTCGGTGCCACTTTCGCGTTTGTACTTGGAGGAAAATCCCGGGAGCGACACACGCAATTAAGGCGGTAAAAGAAAATTCGAAAATTCGTCAGAGTATATTTGAAATACGGCATAGAAAGGGGAATCACATCAAAGTAACCAAACATACACATAACATGCAACACCTGCCCATAATGATATGCAACTGTGGGGTAGCAATCATACAGAGGAAACTTTGTTCCTTACACCCACTTTTCAGAAATTAGAATTAAAGCGGAAAATCTAAAATCTGATTAACATATATACATATACACATATAAACAGTTTGTCATACATCAGGTAGCATATGTACAACCAAAATATATCATCAGATATACAAAATAATAGCACGCGGCCACCCTAACTACCCGGAGTCACATATCAGAGCCGGCCGACCAAAATAATGAAGACGCAACGCTTCACAAAAAGGAATACCTCCAGCAACTCTAATCTGCAACGCCTCATAGAGCGTTATAAAACAGCAGAAGGGTGAGAAAAACAACCATAATATAATTGAATAAAATTATATATATAAACACAAAAATGTACAAGTAACACATTCTCACCACAACCATATATAACACAATACCGCACAATTCTCAAGCATCGAATACCATTACACACCACACATATACCATACAATCATCAATCACATTCACAAATTCACACACAAGTAATTCATGATTTATGCAATCCACATAGACAGACACAACGACTCTATGCATATGTCATGCGGTACCGACTTCCAATGTCTCATGTCTCATCATCAGTTCACTCAGGAACTATTGGAACCATCGCTCGTTACTGAGAATCTCAAGTAACTCCCCGTCGGGCCTACGATGTTCACCCGTCGCATTAGGTCCTCAGGCAACGCCTCATATTTTCGAGGCACATGACGTTAAGGATTGCTTTAAGTCTCCAAAGGAGCCCACAATCGTCTATAACCACCGCTTTAGGTCCTCAGGCAGCGCCTCATATTTTCGAGGCACACGATGTTATAGCAGATTCCATCAGGAACCAAATCGCCACTCAGGACGTTTCAACAATGCACATCATGATGCTTGGCATACAATGACTCATGACATTCACATTGCATGCACACACATATCCACAATCATGCATATATCATCAAATACCACACTTAGCATTTTCTTGCCTTTCGGCCACAAATCATCATCACAACATTTCATCAAAAACAACTATTCACGATTAATCGGTAAAGTCGGCCAAAAGTCGGCTAAAAATAATATTTTTCTTCACCAAATCATAGAACATATTTTTAGCTTCACATCCATATAAAGAACACTTAAATCGGATAAACAATGAAGAAGATATGAATATTTCAAAATAACGCAAAAACATAAACCGGACGCCCGACACTACGAAACGGTTCGAAAAAACTGTACCGATTGGACTAGGTTCAGACCTCAAAACTATTTTTCCTAGAAATAACATCTCGTTAGCTTCCCAACGCTTTGAACGGGGATCAAAACCGACTTACGGTTCGAGAGATATGAATTTCCGAAGTTTTTCCAAAACAGAATTTTCCACCTACAGCGCGCGTCCGTACGACTGCTCACAAAACCAGAAATTCTGCTACATTCTGGTACAGCTGCGTAATCGCCCAAAACCCGACCGATTCAATTACTTTCTTCCGAATAAATACATGGTAATATCACATAAATACATACCAACATATTAGGATCAAGAAAAACCCGATTCCACGACTTTTATTTTTCACCAAAATCTCACATTCTCAAAACCCAAAAATGTCAAAACTCACAATATCAACCGATTTCAACCAAACGAGTTTCTATAATCTCGGCCTAACCTCATACGACTAATCTACGCAATTTATTTCGAAATTCATCCGTGAAAACATCGGTTTCTACTCTTTTATCTCATTTCGACCTATATTTGAAAAACCAACAAAACTTCCACACAAACATACATAATCATACACAATCATAGTATAATCGAGTTTCGAACCCTTACCCGATTTAATCGTGTTCTAAAAAGTCGGGAGATTGATTTCTTCCTTCACATGTTTTTCCTCTCTTTTCTTCTTTCTCTTCTCTTTTCTTCTTCTCTACTTTTCTTTTCTCTCTTTTTCTTTCTATTCTTTCTATTTCTATTTTTCTTTTCTTTTCTTACTAACTTAGTGAAATTAAATGTGAAATGTCCAAAATACCCCCCACACTCAAATATCTCGCAAACGTTCCCAAAACGCGATAAAATATAATCACGACAAAAAATAACACATTTTCACATAAAAGTCGGAAATAAAATAAAATAATAATAAAATAATCAAAACGACTCTATAAAATAAAATTGGCAAAACGGGGCGTTACAATTCTCCCCCACTTAGAAATTTTCGTCCTCGAAAATCTTACCTGATACAAACAACTCCGGATACGACTCCCGCATCCTACTCTCCAATTCCCACGTCAAATTACCCTTAGCAGCGCCTCCCCACGCCACTTTCACAAGTGCAATCTCTTTACCCCTCAACCGCTTCACCTCGCGATCCAAAATACTAACTGGTAATGCCTCGATCGTAAGGTTATCTCTTACCTCAACCTCGTCCATAGGAATCACATGTGAAGGGTCCGGAACATACTTCCGAAGCTGTGAAACATGAAAAACGTCATGCAAATTCGACAGATTCGGCGGTAACGCCACACGATACGCTACAGCACCCACTCTCGCAGATATCTGGTAAGGACCAATAAATCGAGAAGTAAGCTTCTGAGATTCCAAAGCACGACCAACACCCGTTACCGGTGTAACCCTCAGAAATACGTGATCACCCTCTTGAAACTCAAGATCCTTCCGTCTCCGATCATGATAACTCTTTTGTCTACTCTGAGAAGCCTTCATTTTCTCACGAATAAACTTTACCTTTTCCGTCGTCTGTTGCACTAATTCTGGTCCAACCACAGAACTCTCACCAGTTTCGTGCCAACACAACGGCGTTCTACATCTTCGTCCATATAAAGCCTCAAAAGGTGCCATTCCGATACTAGAATGGAAACTGTTATTATACGTGAACTCAACCAATGCAAGATAACTGTCCCACGTACCACCTTGTTCCAAAACACACGCTCTCAACAAATCCTCCAAAGACTGAATTGTTCTTTCGGTCTGACCATCCGTCTGCGGATGATAAGCCGAACTCAACCTCAATCTAGAACCCAAAGCCTTCTGTAAACTTTCCCAAAATCTCGATGTAAACCTAGGATCTCGATCATAAACAATACTTAAAGGAACCCCATGCAATTTCACCACCACACTGATATAGATCTCAGCTAACCGTTCCAAAGAAAAACTGATGTCAATCGGAATAAAATGCGCCGATTTAGTCAGCCTGTCCACAATCACCCAAATAGCATTATGCCCACGCTGAGTGTTCGGTAATCCCATCACAAAATCCATCGAAATGCTATCCCATTTCCACTCAGGAATATCCAACGGTTGCAACAAACCACTAGGTCTCAAATGTTCCACTTTCTATTTCTGACAAGTCAAACATGCATACACAAACTGAGCCACATCTCTTTTCAAACCAGACCACCAGAAAATCTTCTTCAAATCTTGGTACATCTTATTCGCTCCCGGATGAATACTTAAGTTACTTCGGTGTCCTTCCTCCAAAATCATTCTTTTCAACTCCGCATCATCAGGTATACAAATACGACCACGGAATCTCAAAACACCAAAATTATCAACCTTGAAATCCACATTCTCATTCATCATCAAATCAACAAATTTCAAATCCAACTTTTGTTTCTCACTAACCGACATCAAAAATTCATTCGTAACTTTCAACATTCCAAGCCTCACACTAACCGATGTCACTTCACATACCAAACTCAAATCTCTAAACGATTCCAAAAGTTCCAACTCTTTCACCATCAATGCGGACATATGCAACGATTTTCGGCTCAATGCATCGGCTACCACATTAGCTTTACCAGGATGGTAATTCAAGCCGAAGTCGTAATCTTTCAAGAATTCCAACCATCTCCGTTGTCTCATGTTCAACTCTTTCTGATCAAATAAATATTTCAAGCTTTTATGATCACTAAAGACCTCGAACCTTGCACCATAGAGATAGTGCCTCCATATCTTCAACACAAAAACCACAGCCACTAATTCAAGATCATGAGTAGGATAGTTCTTCTCATGAACTCTTAATTGCCTTGAAGCATAAGCTACAACTTTACCTTCCTGCATCAAAACACCACCCAAACCAATTAAAGAAGCATCACAATACACAACAAATGGTTCATTAGGATTAGGTAAAATAAGAATCGGAGTTGTCGTCAATCTTCTCTTCAGCTCACAAAAACTCTCTTCACATTGAATATCCCAAATGAATGCTTTGCCCTTACAAGTCAACTGCGTCAAAGGAAGAGCTAGCTTAGAAAAACCTTCAATGAACCTCCGGTAATAACCAGCCAAACCCAAAAAGCTTCGAATTTCAGTAACGGATCTAGGAGCCTCCCATTGTAGAACTGCTTCTACTTTAGATGGATCCACAGTAATACCATTACCTGAAATTACGTGCCCAAGAAAACTCACCTCAGACAACCAGAATTCACACTTGGACAATTTGGCAAAAAGCTTCCTTTCCTTCAAAACCTGCAAAACAATACGCAAATGCTCTGCATGTTCTTCCCGAGACTTAGAATAGATTAAAATATCATCAATAAACACCACCACAAAACGATCCAAATGCTCGTGGAAAATCCGATTCATGTATTCCATAAACACACCAGGCGCATTAGAAACCCCGAACGGCATCACCGAATATTCATAATGACCGTACCGTGTTCTAAAGGCCGTCTTCTGAATATCCTCTTCTTTCACTCTTATTTGATGATAACCTGATCTTAAATCAATCTTACTAACTACACAAGCACCAACCAACTGATCCATCAGATCATCAATCCTTGGAAGCGGGTATTTGTTCTTAATCGTCACTTTATTCAACTGGCGATAATCAATACATAATCGCATACTCCCATCTTTCTTTTTCACTAACAAAACTAGAGCACCCCAAGGAGAAACACTTGGCCTCACGAACCTCTTTTCCAACAACTCATTTAACTGCTTTTTCAACTCCACCAATTCAGATGCCGACATTCTATAAGGTGCCATAGAAACAGGTCTAGTACCAGGAACTAGATCAATAGAAAATTCAACTTCTCTCTCTGGCGGTACATCTGAAATATCCTCAGGAAACACTTCAGGAAAATCACACACAACAGGAAACACTTCAAGAGAAACTTGACTATCCACAGTTAATGATGTAAACAAACCAAACAATTGAGCTTCGTCCGCTAAAAGTTTCTTCAACTCTTTAGTAGACAAGAAACTCGAGTCTTCATCTTCCTCAAGAGAAGGAAACCTTACAAGCTTATGATAACAGTCAATGTGCACCCGATTAAATTGCAACCAGTTCATTCCCAACACCACATCTAAACCTTCCAATGGTAAACACACCAAATCCATCACAAAGTCTTTGCCATAAATGGCCAAAGGACAACTTAGACACACCAAAGAAGTAGTTACTGGCCCCATCGCTGGAGTATCAATAACCATCTCAAAATCCATCACAGACAACACAAGATTCAAACTCTTCGCGCACTCAGACGAAATAAACGAATGAGTCGCTCCAGTATCAATAATAGCAATTAAAGGCATATTATTAATAAAGCAAGTACCTCTTATCAGACGATCTGCACTTGAGGTCTGAGTTCCCGCCAATGAAAACACTTTGCCACTAGTCTGAGCTTTCTTCTGATTCGGACACTTCGAGCTAATGTGACCAGGTTCCCCACAATTGTAACATTTCACCACATTCTTCCTTTTATAATCCGCTACAACATGCCCTTCACCGCCACAATTAGAACACTTAATCACATTCCTCCTACATTCATGCTAGCGATGACCCAATTCACCACATTTAAAACACCTAGGAGAATTAGACATACCACCTCCACCTGACCTACGATCAAAAGTACTCCTTTGTTTACCTTTATCAGCCGGTGACACATACGGTCCACCACGGAACTGTTGCTTCCCTTTCCTGTCACTTACACTTTTATAGTGAGCAGAACGGGCCTTACTATCTTCATCATAAATCCTACAGCATTCCACCAAATCAGCAAACCTTCGAATCCTCTGATATCCAATAGCCTGCTTTATCTCAGGACGCAACCCACTTTCATACTTTACACACTTTGAAAATTCAGCTGTCGCTTCCACATAGTGAGGATAAAACTGCACAAGTTCCACAAACTTAGCAGTATATTCAACAACAGACAAATTACCTTGTTTTAGTTCCAAAAACTCAATCTCTTTCTTTCCTCGGACATCCTCCGGAAAATACTTCCTTAGAAACTCTCGGCTAAACACTTCCCAAGTAATCTCTTCTTCCTCCTCCTCAGCTTCCAACACCTGACGAGTACTGATCCATCAGTCGTCAGCCTCTTCATGTAACATATGAGTGCCTAACCTCACCTTATCATCATCGTCACAATCCATTACCCTGAAAATCCTCTCAATCTCTTTCAACCACAACTGTGCACCATCCGGATCATGTTTCCCTTTAAAAACCGGTGGCTTATTCTTTCTAAACTCATCATTTCCGGAAGCATTCGGTGCACCCTGTACAGCTCGTGCCATCGCTTCCATCGCAGCAGCCAAAGCAGCATCATTACGACCAGCCATATTCTGTTCATCCAAATGCAGAAACTATGGTTAAACAACAACTTGTTCAACACAACTCGCCCAATATGCCAGACACAACAGACACAAACAACACAACAAACACAACTGACACGGACTGGCTCTGATACCACTTAATGTGACGCCCCCAATCTAATACCCCCAAAAACACGCAATTAAGGCGGTAAAAGAAAATTCGAAAATTCGTCAGAGTATATTTGAAATACGGCATAGAAAGGGGAATCACATCAAAGTAACCAAACATACACATAACATGCAACACCTGCCCATAATGATATGCAACTGTGGGGTAGCAATCATACAGAGGAAACTTTGTTCCTTACACCCACTTTTCAGAAATTAGAATTAAAGCGGAAAATCTAAAATCTGATTAACATATATACATATACACATATAAATAGTTTGTCATATATCAGGTAGCATATGTACAACCAAAATATATCATCAGATATACAAAATAATAGCACGCGGCCACCCTAACTACCCGGAGTCACATATCAGAGCCGACCGACCAAAATAATGAAGACGCAACGCTTCACAAAAAGGAATACCTCCAGCAACTCTAATCTGCAACGCCTCATAGAGCGTTATAAAACAGCAGAAGGGTGAGAAAAACAACCATAATATAATTGAATAAAATTATATATATAAACACAAAAATGTACAAGTAACACATTCTCACCACAACCACATATAACACAATACCGCACAATTCTCAAGCATCGAATACCTTTACACACCACACATATACCATACAATCATCAATCACATTCACAAATTCACACACAAGTAATTCATGATTTATGCAATGCACATAGACAGACACAATGACTCTATGCACATGCCATGCTGTACCGAATTCCAATGTCTCATGTCTCATCATCAGTGCACACAGGAACTATTGGAACCATCGCTCGTTACTGAGAATCTCAAGTAACTCCCCGTCGGGCCTACGATGTTCACCCGTCGCTTTAGGTCCTCAGACAACACCTCATATTTTCGAGGCACACGACGTTAAGGATTGCTTTAAGTCTCCAAAGGAGCTCACAATCGTCTATAACCACCGCTTTAGGTCCTCAGGCAGCGCCTCATATTTTCGAGGCACACGATGTTATAGCAGATTCCATCAGGAACCAAACCGCCACTCAGGACGTTTCAACAATGCACATCATGATGCTTGACATACAATGACTCATGACATTCACATTGCATGCACACACACATCCACAATCATGCATATATCATCAAATACCACACTTAGCATTGTCTTGCCTTTCGGCCACAAATCATCATCACAACATTTCATCAAAAATAACTATTCACGATTAATCGGTAAAGTCGGCCAAAAGTCGGCTAAAAATAATATTTTTCTTCACCAAATCATAGAACATATTTTTATCTTCACATCCATATAAAGAACACTTAAATCGGATAAACAATGAAGAAGATATGAATATTTCAAAATAACGCAAAAACATAAACCGGACGCCCGACACTATGAAACGGTTCGAAAAAACTGTACCGATTGGACTAGGTTCAGACCTCAAAACTATTTTTCCTAGAAATAACATCTCCTTAGCTTCCCAACGCTTCGAACGGAGATCAAAACCGACTTACGGTTCGAGAGATATGAATTTCCGAAGTTTTTCCAAAACAGAATTTTCCACCTACAGCGCGCGTCCGTACGACTGCGTACAAAACCAGAAATTCTGCTACATTCTGGTACAGCTGCGTAATCGCCCGAAACCCGACCGATTCAATTACTTTCTTCCGAATAAATACATGGTAATATCACATAAATACATACCAACATATTAGGATCAAGAAAAACCCGATTCCATGACTTTTATTTTTCACCAAAATCTCACATTCTCAAAACCCAAAAATGTCAAAACTCACAATATCAACCGATTTCAACCAAACGAGTTTCTATAATCTCGGCCTAACCTCATACGACTAATCTACGCAATTTATTTCGAAATTCATCCGTGAAAACATCGGTTTCTACTCTTTTATCTCATTTCGACCTATATTTGAAAAACCAACAAAACTTCCACACAAACATACATAATCATACACAATCATAGTATAATCGAGTTTCGCACCCTTATCCGATTTAATCGTGTTCTAGAAAGTCGGGAGATTGATTTCTTCCTTCACAAGTTTTTCCTCTCTTTTCTTCTTTCTCTTCTCTTTTCTTCTTCTCTACTTTTCTTTTCTCTCTTTTTCTTTCTATTCTTTCTATTTCTATTTTTCTTTTCTTTTCTTACTAACTTAGTGAAATTAAATGTGAAATGTCCAAAATACCCTCCACACTCAAATATCTCGCAAACGTTCCCAAAACGCGATAAAATATAATCACGACGAAAAATAACACATTTTCACATAAAAGTCGGAAATAAAATAAAATAATAATAAAATAATCAAAACGACTCCATAAAATAAAATTGGCAAAATGGGGCGTTACACCTGCTGCAGTTTCCGGATCTTCAGTGATCGGTGGAATATATCCTTCCGGGATATAGTTGAGTGGCATGCCCCAACGACGATCTTTAGGCTTGTTATACCGAGGATCAATCTTTTCCACTATGGGCGTCGAGGTGATCTCTGAGATCACAGTCCGCTTTATCTGAGCTGCTGTCAGAGCTTGCATGTCACTGTGAAATTTTCTCAGATCCTCTCTCAGAGCGTCGATTTCTTCTATTAGCTCTCTATTCTCTTCCTCAAGATTATCCATTTTCTTTTGTTGACTGGCCCGAGTATTGTACGAATGAGACAGCTTGACTCTAGAATCGAGACACAAATGTGAGATTCGTAGAGAAGAAGAATGTGTTATGCGAGAATGATGAATGATATGCAATGATTATATTTAGTTATTTTTTTATTTAATCAAAAGAAACTTCAACAATTGGATTACAAATATCATACAGTGGGGAAACCCTGTTTTATTGAATTCAAAGATTGCAGAAATGGAAATACAGTAATTACAAAGTGTTGTAAAAGGAAATCTAAACTTATGGGTCCCGAGTCCTCCCTTAGGAAGGCTTAGGTGCTGGTTCTGGTACTTTCCTTTTCTTGGACTAGGGCTCTTGAGTCGTTGTCCGGTTGTCATTTCTTTGCCAAGTGAAAGGAGCGTGCAAGTTCCTTTGGTCTTCTTAATTATCTACAGCATGTTGCTCTAAAATCTCAATCAGAGCATCTTTATCTTTCAACAGTTGCTGTATTTTTTTACACTCCACATTGAGAATACGGTACTTGTTCTTCCAAGATTTCTTCTCCTATTGAACTTTGTTGAGAGTAAACTAAAGTTTTTCCATATCAAAAATAAAATAAAGGACAGGTTCCTTTAACGGAAGAACCTCGTGACAAGGGTAAGGCATCCTCAGTTTGAGAGCTCTAGTTTGTACCTAGTGGAGATAAGGTTCCACCGAGACACAGTCTGGTTTTCCTAGAGACTCTCTTCCTTTCCTATGAACATGTTTCCAAGCATGCACTATTTCTGTCTTTAGTGCGCTGTCATTTTCTCCTTCCTTGAAGAAAAGATCTTCCAAATGAGCATTACGCGGGACATGCCTCATCGGGTGTCCGAATTGACGACGAACTAAAACTGGATGATAATTGATTCCTCCTTTAGTTCCTATAAGGGGTACATTTGGGAAGTTTCCACAATGGTCAATGATTCTGATCCCATCATAGATTCGATTGTACCAGTCTATGTCAGAGTTGGTAAGAGACATGATTCTCTGCGACCAGCGTAAAGTACTCTTATGATCCCAAAATGCAGCAGACTTGGGCAAATGGGAAGTGACCCATTTGTATAGCAAGGGTACACAGCATGTGATCATTCCTATGCTATACAAATTCCTTAAGTGTACAGAATGATAGGCATCTGCGAGCAAAGTTGGTATAGGGTTTCCTATTAGAAATATCCTAATGGCATTGATATCAACGAAACTATCAATGTTGGGAAACAGAAATAACCCGTAGGTGAGCAAAGCAAAGATGCTCTCGAATGCAGTCACGTTCCATATACTAGAAAAGTACAGAGCTTTATTTATCAAAAACTGAGCTGGAAAACCTTGGATTCCACCCTTAGTGGTCATGTGAGCCCCGACTTCTGACTCGTCCAAATAAATTGCTCTTGCAATGGTCTGATTCTTTGGAATTTCTTCTAGTCCAGAAAAGGGAGCTTGGTCAGTGATAGGTAAATCAGTCAGGTGAGAGTACTCCTCTAGTGTTGGTACTAGCTGATAATCCGGGAATGTGAAACAGTGATAGAACGAATCGTAGAACTGAATGAGTGTAGATAGGATTCCTTCAATTACATAGACCCTTAACAGTGACAGTAGTCCTCCGTATTTAGCTCTAAAAGTATCAGAGTTGGTGATCATCCTTGCCAACCCTCTTAAATCCTCTAGTTTTGGAGCCTTGAATGTGTACTTGTGAGTCTTCCTTCTACCGAAATCCATAACGCAATCTTTTTCTCTGATATTTGCAATCATTGTCTTAGTTTAATTTGAAAAAGAGAGACTAGAAGAGAAAAATTTTCTTTGGTTTAATGTTTTTTAATGAAATGAATGCATGAATGCAGAACACAAAAACATAGAAAAAACATGGGGTCAAAGGTTCGGTGTTATGAAGTCAAGGCTCTACCTATCCCTAAAGGTTATACTAATGATTTTTGTACATGTCCTCAAAATCATTGACCCCTCTTGGGATAACAACAGCAGGCTGGAACCACCCGACCGAGCTGATGTATCTTAGAGTAATCTCAAATAAGGGTAGTATCGCGTGACAACTATTTGCGATAGCTTCCGCACTATAAAATAGTAACATGGTTTTAGTCTAATAAAATCCTCAGCTTCTTAGATAACCTAATCAAATAATCTGCTTTCAACAACATAAGTCGTATAGGCATTGAATCCGCAAAGGGTATCTCCACTGATTCGATGGTCGACTGGGACCTCTTATTTGGGAGTCACTCCTTGTAAGATTACCATTCTAGTGCCATCAATTATCTTAGGTGTATACTCAATCTTTCCAGATGCGGCATCACCCACATTCCCATTAGCAGAAAAATAAACACGGATATCAATTAGGAAAAGTGATATATATATTTATCCTAAAACTAACATCCTAGACCTCTTAAGAGCTATAATAATCCTAGTCCTATACAGACAATGACTCCCCAACAGAGTCTCCATTTTTCTGTGGAAAATGGGGACGATGCCCCAAAGATCATTCTAATGACTCACCAGCAGAGTCACCATTTTTCTGTAGCGAGCGATTTTTGTCGGTGACGCGACCACCTTATCGCTGAAGTTAGGTTTTACTCCTCAAGGAGAAAGGGTGCTACTTTCTGATTTCTTATTTATCCCATGAAGCTGGAAGGGAAAGGGAAGCTATCTAAATCTAACCTTGCACGCGAATGTTTAACTGAACAAATGCTTTAAAGAGATTAGGGGTTCAGGGTCAGGTTATACAATGGGTAGTTGTCAATTACCCATCCTATATGTGGTTATCCACAGGTTGTTAGCTTTAGGGTTTCGCTTTGTAATTGATGGTGTTGATCTGGTAATGGGTAGGGAAAGTTTCTTGGGAAAGTGTGACAAGGAGAGTGAGTTTTTGTTGATGTTTTTTTTTAAGGTACTGGACCTATGTTTTGTATGAAGGTACGTGACCTAGGGTTTTTGATTAGTATGCTCGCTAAGATTTTGCAATCTAATGCCTACGTATTCCCGTTTAAACGAAACAGGGAAATCAGAGCAATCGTAGTTCCTCCTATTCTAAGGGAGGAAAAAGATGTTTTGGTGTCTTTTTCAAAGCCAAGATTGAAGCTAAAAGGTTTTTTGTATCTTGTTCAAAGCCCAAGATTGAAGCTAAAAGTTTTGACTGAGAGAGAATTTGGCATCTCTAAAGGGAGACTGTTGATTTTTGTGTGCCTTGATCAAAGCCCAAGGTTGAAGCTAAGAGGTTGATTGACTCCACTAGGGAAGTCCTTATATAAAGCCTAAGAGGAGGCTGGGAATGACTGACTCAACAAGAGAGTGTTTATATTGATGTCTTGTACAAAGCCCAAGACTGAGGCAAAAAAAGACTGACTCTTTGGGGATATCATCATTCAAAGCCTAAGAGGAGGCTAAACGTTGAATTTTCCAGGGAAAATGTTCCTTCTGTCTTGTACAAAGCCCAAGATTGAGGCTAAAAGGGATTTTGACTCCGTCAGGGAGTTTTATATGTGTCTTGTACAAAGCCCAAGATAGAGGCTGAAATGAGAAATTTAATCGACTCTGGTGAGGATATTTTAAGTGTCTTGTACAAAGCCCAAGATGGAGGCTAAACGGATTTGACTCTACTGGAGAGTGTTATTTGTCCTGTACATAGCCCAGGATGGAGGCGGAAAAGAGTTGGACTCACCTTGGGAGTTTATTCCTCAAAGTCTAATTAAGGCTCGGAGGAATTGACTTCGTTGGGGAAAATCTTTGTCCCAGGCTGTAGCAAGCGATTTTGGACGCGGTTCTTAAGCGCTGGTCGCTCTCTGCGGTTTGAGCTTTAAACTACAGGTCGATTCATTTTTTATCCTATTGTGAGCTGAATAAGGAAGGGAAATAGATGTCTCCAATTAACCCTGCTTTGTATACTGAGTTTAAACAGCGGTCTGTTAGGTTACGGATGCTATCAATGTGGGGGGCCTTTGTACTGGTTATTCGTATTTCGCCAATACGGTTCTTTCTTTCTTTTTTCTAGGCAAAGGGTTTCTGGCGGGGAATAAGGATTAGGATGTTAGGACTGGTGCTTTTGAATTACTGCTTTTAATTGATGGAGATATGGGTTTTTTGTTGATTGCGCTCGCTAAGATCTTTTCTTTCGATCTTATGCCTACGTATTCCCGTTTACCAAAACAGGGAAATCAGAGCGTTCGTAGTTCCTCCTATTCTATGGGAGGAAATTGGTTTTTGGTGTCTTGTTTAAAGCCCAAGACGTGAAGCAAAAGGTAGTTTGTATCTTGTTCAAAGCCCAAGATGTGAAGCTAAAAGACCTCGACTTTAGAGAGAATTTGTCATCTCTAAAGAGGGGAGAAGGAGAATTACTTTAACTGGGATACGCGGATCCGAGCAATGCCATAATTTCCGAAGAAAGGGTTTTAACCTGAAGGAGAAGACTTTAACTCAGTGTAGAGCAATGCCATCTTTCCTTAGGAATTTCTCATGCTAAAAGAGGGACAGTGGCATGGATATAGATGATCCAGAGGCTTGCCGCTTACAGCGATTAGATGAAGGGAAAGGAGTTGTTGATGTTTGTGTACTGTGAACGAGGCACAACTTTGATGCTAAAAGGTTGATTGGATCAACCAGTGGTTTTCTTATACAAAGCCTAAGAGGAGGCTAATTTCTGCTAGGAAAATCATTATACAAAGCCTAAGAGGAGGCTATTTTGTGTCTCGTACAAAGCCCGAGAGAGAGGCTAAAGGTTTTTGACCCAGTGGGGCATATCGTTATACAAAGCCTAAGAGGAGGCTAGCAAAGAGTTCGACTCTTGCTTAAGGGATTTATATCTCGTACGAGGTCCGAGATGGAGGCAAAAAAAGGGTGATTGACTCAACGAGGGAATCTTTTGTGTCTCATACAAAGCCTGAGAGAGAGGCTAAAAGGTTGTTTTGACTCCACTGGGGAGAATTTTGGTATCTCGTACGAAGCCCGAGATGGAGGCTATTATAACTGTTTCAGTTGAGTGACAGATCCTATATACTGATTTAAAAGAGAAAATCAGTTCTTATATGAGCAACACTGTGCACAGGGATTTAATTTGAGGATCTGGGATATTTCCTTTTCTTTGAGGAAACGGGAAATCCAAAGGGTATTGAGACTATCCGAGTCTGCGGGTTTCCTTCCTATTTAACGAAGGGTGCTTGAGAATGTTTTTGAAACTCAAGGAAGTTAGATTGTCCGTGTCTAGAGTTTTATCTTTTGTACTATGCTTCGAGAAACAGTAGTAGACTCTATGAAAGGACTGTTCTATGAGGATGACTAGGTTCTGTTCCTATACCTCTAGGAGGTCGTCGGGATAATTTGTACGAAGCCCAAGAGGAGGCTGGAATCTTTTAAGAAGCCGACGGGTCCTTGTACGAAGCCCAAGAGGAGGCTATCATTCCCGGAGGAAGAGATCATTATACGAAGCCTAAGAGGAGGCTCTGAATACTTCTAAGAAGCCGTAGGGTCCTTGAATAATGCCCAAGAGGAGGCGGGGTTTCTTTTAGGAAGCCTGTGGGTCCTTGTATGATGCCCAAGAGGAGGCCGATGCTTTTAAGAAGCCCGTGGGTCCCAAACCAAAGAAAAGTTCAGGAAAACTCTTTTAGAGTTAAAACCACTGGTAAACGTGCGAGGTTTACTATCCAGTGACTTTAACTTTTGGAGAGAGTCCGAACCATTCGGCGGTTTGAAGAAATTCAAGAGAAGTTTCACCGAGAATAATTCATCTCTGGGGATAGAATTTCTTGACGATTCCTAAGGAGGACAGCCGAAGAGAAGACTGTATCTGGTGCTCCTATTAGGGATCTAGGCGTCTATTTCTACGAATATATGAAACGGCGTCACTTAGTTCTAGACGTAGTTGCCGGGGAAACTCGAAATATCTATACTATTATTACACAGTAGATATGAGTTTATGAAAGGAGACTTACAGTGAGCAGCCCCACAATACAGTTTATAATATGAAAGCAGTAAATGAAAGCGATAACCACTTACTCGGTTGTAGAGCTTCCATGTTGTTTGGTTAGTTGTTCAACAAAGAAAGATTAAAAACAACAGTATATTCAAAATCAAAGGAGAAAGTGCTTTGAAAAAGAAAGATTTGGGGCTTACAACTCAAGGAGAGGCCCAGGGTTTTATCAGTGAGCGCACTGTTTGAATTTGTACAGAGGGACTTATACAAGTGACTGGGGCCCAAAAAGGTTTTTTGTACAAAGGGATGGGTCTTACACTCTCTCAAGAGGCCCAAAAAGGTTTAAAGAAAAAGAGTGGGGCTTATAACACGAGGGTAGGCCCAAATGATTTTTCGTTTAAAAATGGCGATCGCGCCGATGTTTTCTTTTAACGCGGAGGGACTTATACAATAAGTGAGGCCCAAAATGTTTTGGTTAAAAGGGGATTGGGTCTTACACTCTAATAGAGGCCCAAAGTGTTTTGAATGGGTCTTATAGCTCAAGGAGAGGCCCAGATGATTTTTGAAAAGGCGACGATCGCGTCGTTTATTTTTTGACGGTATCGGGACTTATACAATAAGTGAGGCCCAAAGATGATTTGGTTAAAAAAGGATTGGGCCTTACACTTTAATAGAGGCCCAAAGTGTTTTGAAAATGATTTATGAGGGTTGAATTAATCCAAAACCCTAATTTGTTTTCAAAATGTATTTAATTGAATAAAAATTCAATTAAAATGATCAAAAATTGTTTAACATATGGAAAACAAATTGTGATCTTGGATTAATGCTTCAAAAATTAAGTATTGACCTACAAAATAATTAGAAAGCATCAAAAGTTGCAAAATCAATGTAGAAAAAATATTTAAAATGCCAAAAACAATCAAAATATTAATTCTTTGCAAAAATATCAATTATACAAAATAAATAATATTTTTGGGATTTTTTGATAAAATAAAATATTTTAACATTTTTGTGAATTATTAAAAAAAGAATCAACTCAAAATCATTAAAACTCAGAGAGAAATTAATTTTTGAATCAATTAAACAAAATCACAAAATTCAAATATTCAAATTTATGAAAATGGCGCCAAGAACAACACCAAGAACACGCGCGTTTTTCAGTTTGCCCAGATTTGCATTTTCCATTCAATCTCACTGAATACGTAATTATAACATGCAATCCACATATCATTATGCTCGCCTCAACCTCACGATCATGTCTATGTACTTTAATTTCATTTAAATTAAACATATAATAAGAAATCACGAAGAGACCTCAAGAACCCTAATTTCTGCATGAAGGCTAGGATTTTTGATACACGATTCAAACAATGCAATTAATTGAGGGAAAACATTTCATGCATGATTATGAACATATGGCCAAATTATTGTGCGAGGAAATATGCATAGATTGAGAGATGACCAAGTTTAGGCTTACCTCCAAGTCGTGACAGCAAGAGCAGATGTGATTTTGAGTTGGAGGTGTTACAGACAAGTTGTGATGATCTGGACAGCTTCCCTACACCATATGGAGTGTGTTTGAACACTTGGATTGAATTGAAATGGACTGGATCAGTTTATGGCATCTCAGCTGCAACTTCACTTCAAACTTGTGTGGATGGCAAGTGATTTTGTGAAATTGGTGTTACAGAAGTTATGTGAGTGTTTGATCAGCTCATATGTGATGTATGTGAGGTGTGTGAGTGATTGGTTTGTGCAGAATTGCTCTCAAACTCAAAACCCGATAGCTACCTTGCTAAGAAAGGCATTTTTGCCAAGAGAAAGAGATTTTGAGGAAAGCATCTGTTAGATGGCTTTGGTGTACTTAAACTGACCAGAATTGAGCTCTATTTATAGTAGAGCAAGTTTGTTTTGCAAGGAATAGTACATGGCAGCTGGTAAGTAGGTTTCCTCAATGTTGGCCAATGGAAATGAAAGTCTCCTCTAGCCATTGACAAGAGGTTAGGGCACAGAGCTTTGGTCCCCTAGGTCTTGGATAAGTCTTGACTGATTTCAGATGAGAATGGCTCAGTCTATGCCACCTTGATGGTTCCATTGAATGCCTCATTCCAAATTTGAAGTCTTGTCCCTATTTTGGCAACTCTAGGTTCAACATGCTATTCCTTGTTCCTTGGACCTTGGAGGCTTGGCTCAGTGATTGTCCCCTTTGGATTCAATCCTCTGAGGTGTCCAAGTGGATTGGAGCAATTGCAATTGGCTGATTTTGGAAAATCGAGCCAAAATGCAAATTCTGCCTTGCTTTGACAGATTTCAGCAAGGCAACTTGCCAATGTTGTATCTCATGATGTAGGTTGAATTTGGCAATGTTCTTGGCCATTTTGGAAAGCTCTTACATGATACAACAACTGTTTGAACAAGTTTGGTTTTGATCTCTTTTGATTCCAAGTGAAAAATCCCCCTACATTTGGCAAAAAGTGAAGGCAAATTCTGACTTAGTGAAAATTTCACTAAGTGTTGGAAAAAGTGACATTTTCACTTTTCAGCCACTTTGATCACTCCATAACTCAAAATCCTTAATGAATTGGAATAACTTGTAGTTGAAGTTTTTGTAGGTGATAGTGAGGGCTACAAATACATCTTTGGATGAGAAAAAATGGCCTTGTGGTTTAGGAGTTATGGTCCTCCAAAGTTGGTACCTTTGCCACTTTATTTTTAACTTAGAAAAATTTCTAAGTTTTATGGTTAGCCCTTTTACAAGTTATCTCACTTTTCTTGATTTTTCTTGATGAATGATGATTCAAATCATACATTAACATCATTTTAGGGTTAAAAATCCATTTTGGTGAAAAATCTCAAAAAGTCAAAGTTGACTTTTGTGCACAGTTGACTTTTTATCAGATGAATTCCAAACTGTGCAATTCTTCAGGAAATCATGTCCTTGACCTAAATCAAACTTGATGGACATGTTCCATGGGTGTCATAGGGTATATTCAATCATGTATTAGGGTTTGGGAGCATGTCTTGGTCAAAAGTCAAAGTTACAGTTGACTTTTCCCTTAAAACCCTAATTGTGGTGCAGATGAAAATGAAACTTGTTGCTCAAGCTTCTTGGATCAATCCATTATTCCAAATGGATCAATATGGTGTATTAGAGACCCTCAAATCATCTCTTGAGGTCTTGGCTCATGGTTTGTCCCAAAAGTCAACTTAGGGGTGAATTAGGTCAAGAAACCCTAATTCCTGATTTTTGATGAATGCATCCCCTGAGGCAAAATTGACTTGATGCATGGGTTCATGAGGTTCCATGAAGCATATTAGGTTATGTTTTAGATCATTGCCTTGTGCCCAGATGAAAATTTCCATCTGGAGGCCCTGGTCGACCAAAACCCTAATTTGGTGACACTGTCGATCTTGAGACTTGATCCACCTAGAAGGGAGCAGCCTTGTGCTTAATCCTTGAAGTGGGAGTCCTTTTTGATCCATTGTGGATGTTTAAGAGATTATACAAGTTGAAGATCATGTCATTTCTTGATTGATCCTTTGTCTAAAGCTCAGAGAGGGCTTGAAACCCTAATTTTAATTGTATTAGATGCTCACCCATCTTTGGGGAGACTGATGAAGCATGATGGTTCATCCATATTGTGATGATGATTTGCACAATGATGGGAAATCTAAGTGGTCAAAATTTGGGGTATTACAGATGCCCCTATTTAATCTTCTTGGACCCGAAGGTGTGAATGACGAAGGGATTCGGGCATTCGGGGTGCAAGAGGATTAAATATCGGAATATCCGAAATTTTGATGGTGGTTATGAATGGTAGCTTACGCATTCATCTTTTTTAGCTAAGCAATGATGCTTAGAAAAGGTAAACTTCCCCTCGATCCTGGTCTTCAGCCAAGGAACTGGTCTTAGTTTCTTTTGAAATAAACCTCCCCTCGTTCTTGGTTTCCTACCAAGGAACTGGTATTAGTTTCTGATTTGAACTTCCCCTCGATCGTGGTTTCCTACCAAGAACTGGTCTTAGTTTCTTATTTAAACTTCCCCTCGATCCTGGTTTCTTACCAAGGAACTGGTTTTAGTTTCTTTTGTCAATAAACTTTACTGACAAGGGACGCTATTCGTAGCGGCTTTCCTTCAAACTTCTCGCCGAATTTTCCTGGGGAGATGCCATTTGAGTGGAAAAAGTTTTGATGTCAGACTTGCTGGGGAACCCAGTCGTCTGAATGGTAGAGTTGTACAAACTTCTCTGTTGGAGACGCCATTTGTTTCTACTGAGGAAAGCGAGTCTCTTGAGAGACAGTTTTCGTTTGGGATCTTTCATCATACTTTTCTCGGGCTCTTCCCGGAGAAACGCCATATGATGGGGTCCAATTTTGAGGTGCCGATGACCTTCTCATCAATGGTTTTTCGGAGCAAAACTGGCGTGCTGCCGAATTTCTGATCACGAGGCTTTCTCTGTGGATTTTCCTTAATCCGGGAAAGCAAGGATATCATCTTCAATGGCGAAGAGTGATGTTTATTGAAAGTTTTCTCTGGATTTCAGAGGTTCAAGTTATCAAAGTGGCCAAGTGCCGACTCTGATCTAAAGATACACTGGTGGCGAGATTGTGCAGACGCAACACTTCCTGACGAGGAAAGAACTGACAAACTCGATTGAGAAAACTGTTTATCACTAGGGGACAAGACCGACTCAAGTGATAGTGATGCAATATGAAATGTAAAAGCAAATCAAAAATGCATGAAGTACGTATGTATATGCTGACAAGACAGACGCGACATACAGAAAAATGGATGAACACAATCGGATACTCGGCCATCGCGGGGCGAAGAAGTACCGTTGATTCAAAATAGCAATTCCACCTTGCTCAGGAGAGATAGTCCACGCGGGGAGCTATGTTGATCGGGCTTAGGAGATGAGAACTCGGCCGAGGCGTGTCAGATGAAACAAGGTCTCTGACACAGTTGATCCCTTTATTCAGGCATACTGGCTTAGAAGGAGTACTTTGATTCTGCACTTTGAAATTCGCTTACTTCGGGAGAAGCAATCGATGTTCTTCTGATGTTCAACAGTCAAAAGAAATGCCATTTTTAATTTAAAAGCAGAAAAATTTTAACAAGTAAATTTGTTTTATTTCAAGAATCGCTGATTAAGTTTAAACAACGTCGTTCTGTAAAGCTAAAACAAGTAAAGAATTACAAACAAAAACACAAGGGCTCAAATTTTATTGATAAGATGGAGATCAGCCAAACGCGTGATTCCAAAGAGTATATACAAAGTTAGAAAATGGTAATTTACAGGGAAAAGGGCTACGTTGAAACATAACGACCACTATCCTTCTACTAACTTTGAATTCGGGGCATCCTGAGCTTCTGTCGAAGATGACCTTTGACTGGAGATTTCCTCCGATAGATGATGTTGTAACTGCTGCTGAGGGACTTGCCTCTGTTGAACATAGTTACTTGCCATTATCCCTAACTTTTTCCTGGATTATACTATGAGATTTCCAATCCATCGGGATGATTTTTTTTTCATGTCTCTAACTTTTGCCTGGACCGCCCTTTCGGGTTTTCAATCCACCGAGACGTTTTTTTTTTGTTTAGGCGAAGTATTTCTTGACTACATCAACATTCGTGGGGTAGGCAAATTCCTCTCCGTCCATGGTTGCAAGTCTCAAGGCGCCGCCTGAGAAAGCTTTCGTGACCACATAGGGGCCATCATAATTCGGGGTCCATTTGCCCCGAGAGTCAGTGGGAAATGATTGTATCTTCTTGAGCACGAGGTCTCCTTTTCTGAAAATACGAGGTCGGACCTTTTTGTCGAACGCCCTTTTCATTCTCTGTTGATACAACTGACCGTGGCATAGTGCCGTGATTCTCTTCTCTTCGATCAGGTTCAGTTCGTCTTGTCGACTTCGACACCATTCAGCTTCGATGAGCTGAGCTTCCATCAATACCCTGATTAACGGGATCTCTACTTCTATGGGAAGCACTGCCTCCATGCCATATACTAGAGAGAAAGGGGTAGCCCCTGTTGAAGTGCGGATAGATGTGCGATAACCGTGAAGAGCAAAAGGTAACATCTCGTGCCAGTCTTTATAGGTTACAACCATCTTTTGAACGATCTTCTTGATGTTCTTGTTAGCCACTTCTACCGCTCCGTTCATCTTGGGTCGGTAGGGAGATGAGTTATGGTGTTCGATCTTGAACTCTGTGCATAACTCTTTCATCATCTTATTGTTCAAGTTAGATCCATTGTCAGTAATGATCTCGCTTGGAACACCATAACGGCAGATGATATTGTTTTTGATAAATCGGACCACCACTTGTCGGGTTACATTGGCGAATGACGCTGCTTCGACCCACTTGGTGAAATAATCAATGGCTACCAGGATGAACCGATGTCCGTTTGAAGCCTTGGGCTCAATCATGCCAATCATGTCGATTCCCCATATGGAAAAAGGCCACGGGGAAGAAAGAACTTTGAGATGTGATGGCGGTACATGAATTTTGTCGGAGTATATCTGACACTTGTGACACCTCCTCATGTACTTGTAGCAGTCGGATTCCATTGTCAACCAATAATACCCGGCCCTGAGAATTTTTCTCGCCATTGTGTGTCCGTTGGCATGAGTGCCAAAGGATCCTTCATGAATTTCTTTCATGAGCATGTCTGCTTCTGGTCTGTCGACACATCGGAGCAAAACCATGTCAAAATTTCTCTTATAAAGAGTGTCACCGCTCAGGAAGAAGTTTCCAGCCAATCTTCTGAGGGTTTTCCTGTCTTTTCTGAGTGCCCCAAATGGGTACTCTTGTTTCTGAAGGAAGCATTTGATATCGTGATACCAAGGTTTGTCGTCTATGACTGCTTCAATCGCGAAGATGTAAGCGGGCCATTCAAGGCGCATGATGTCGATCTTAGGTATGTCATTCCATCGACCCACACTAATCATGGAAGAGAAAGTGGCTAATGCATCAGCCATGTGATTCTCATCACGAGGGGTGTGATGAAAGTCAACTCTGTTGAAGAAGGGTAACAACCTTCTTGCATAGTCTTTGTAAGGAATCAATCCTGATTGGTATGTGTTCCAATCTCCTTTTATCTGGTTAATAACCAGGGCTGAATCGCCATATACGTCCAAGTTTTTGATCCTTAAATTAATCGCTTCTTCGAGACCCATGATACATGCTTCGTATTCGGCCTCGTTGTTCGTACATTTGAACGTAAGTCTGGCAGTGAAAGGAATGTGGGAACCCTGAGGGGTAACAATGATTGCCCCAATTCCGTTTCCATAATGATTGACTGCTCCGTCAAAGATAAGTCCCCACTGGGAACCTGGTTCTGGCCCTTCACTGGGTAGCGGTTCATCGCAATCTTTCATCTTTAGATACATGACATCTTCGTCTGGGAAGTCAAACCCGATTGATTCTTGATCGTCAATCGGTTGATGAGCCAAATGATCGGCTAAAATACTTCCTTTAACGGCTTTCTGAGCATGGTACTCTATGTCATATTCTGATAGTAACATCTGCCAACGGGCAATCCTTCCCGTGAGAGCAGGTTTTTCGAAAACGTACTTGATTGGATCCATTTCGGAGACCAACCAAGTAGTATGACGAATCATGTACTGGCGAAGACGTTTGGCTGCCCAAGCCAAAGCGCAACAAGTTTTCTCAAGCATCGTGTACCGAGTCTCGCAGTTGGTGAATTTCTTGCTCATATAGTAAATGGCAGACTCTTTCCTCTTTGTTTCGTCTTGTTGGCCAAGTACACATCCCATTGAGTCCTCTAGGACTGTGAGGTAAATGATTAGTGGTCTTTCTTCCACTGGAGGTGATAGAATCGGAGGATTCAACAGGTATTCCTTAATACTGTCGAAGGCGGTTTGGCAATCTTCTGACCAAATGCAATCCTGGTTCTTTTTCAATAACTTGAAAATCGGCACACAAGTGGCGGTCATAACGAATATGAATCTGGAGATGTAGTTCAAACGTCCCAGGAATCCTCTGACTTGTTTTTCAGTTTTCGGATAAGGCATTTCTTGAATGGCTTTGACCTTGTCAGGATCAACCTCAATTCCTTTCTGGCTGACGATGAACCCTAGTAGTTTCCCTGAACGGACACCGAAGGTGCACTTGTTGGGATTCAAGCGGAGCTTGAATTTTCTTAGACGTTCGAACAATTTTGACAGATGTTCAACATGCTCATCCTCCGTTCTTGATTTTGCAATCAAATCATCGACATATACCTCGATTTCCTTGTGTATCATGTCATGAAACAGAGTAGTCATGGACCTTTGATAGGTTGCCCCGGCATTCTTCAAACCGAATGGCATTACCTTGTAACAAAAGGTACCCCATGGGGTAATGAACGAAGTTTTCTCCATGTCTTTCGGCGCCATTTTGATCTGATTATAGCCCGAGAATCCATCCATGAAGGAGAATACTTTGAACTTTGCTGTGCTGTCAACCAGCATGTCAATGTGTGGTAAAGGAAAGTCGTCCTTTGGACTTGCCTTGTTCAGATCTCTGTAATCAACACACATTCTGACCCTTCCATCCTTTTTGGGAACGGGTACGATGTTGGCTAACCATTGAGGATATTCAGATGTAGCGAGGAAGCCCGCGTCGATCTGTTTCTGTACCTCCTCTTTGATTTTGATGGCCATGTCCGGGTGAGTGCGTCTCAACCTTTGCTTTACTGGCGGACATTCCGATCTCAACGGTAAGTGATGTTCCACGATGCTGGTATCCAACCCTGGCATATCCTGATAGGACCAAGCGAACACATCGGGGAATTCTTCGAGAAGCTTTATCAGATCTTCTCTGGCAGTTGGACTGAGCAGTGCTCCAATCCTGATTTCTTTTCTCTCTTTTTCTGAACCCAAGTTTACCGTTTCCAACGGCTCTTTGTGAGGTTCAATGGACCTTTCCTCTTGTCTGAGTAGTTGGGAGATCTCTTCTGGAATTTCGTTGTCATATTCTTCTTCAGCCTCGAATACCGGGAACTCAAAGTTGGGAGAAGGCATCGGATCGTATGTTTCAACGGGGTATAAAACAAGCAATCTGCATGACGTGATGATTCGTGTTTAGAAGAGATAGAGAAAATGTAAGTGTGTGCAGTGTTTTGATTTTACTGCTTGTTTTTATTATTGAATTGTTTTTTAGGATTACCATTTTCTGAAAAAGCAAAAAGAGAAAACAGCAATTAATGCGGAAATTACAGAACGATGTTATTTTATTAATGAACAAGTCGAATCTCGAAACTACAGCCCTATAAAACAAAACTCACTCGCTTTGGGCAAAGCGAAGAGGGAAATTTACAGAAAGCGAGCCCTATCAAAACATCTGTTTCACCTGGGCAGGGTGAAAGGTTAAAGATGGAAATTACTTTGACTGATGAACGACCTTCGGAACCTTGACGGCAACCCATTGGCGGCGAACTCCTCGGTGAATCACAAAGTCTGGCACCTTCCTTGATTTGTCTTCAGAAATGATGCTGATTTCTGGTGGAGCAGGATCATTGGAATCTGTCTCCCAGGCAGAATTGTCGTAGGAGGATTCCTCTGTTGCATTTTGCATAGCATTGGTGCTCTCAGCTGTATCTCCCCATCCAGTTGGCTGGATATCTTCGAACCTGATACGAGAGCTTTCGGGAGCAGTGTACTTGACCATAAAGTCGTATTTTCCACTTGGTTGTCCCAAAGTGTCCCAAACTTCTTTGGAACTGGAGAAATTATCCCTTTCGATGACGTTGACCTCAGGAAAAGCATAGTTGATGAATTCAAGTCCTGTGAACGTTGCGAATTCATCTTCATGTTGAGTAGTTTGTGAATGACCTGAGTGTTGATCCCATGACATGGCGGGGACACAGGTATTCTGTTCAATGACGCCCAGCTGAGTTTCATTGTTCGGCTGACTTTCTTGCCCCAAGTTTCCTGGGTAAGGCTGCCACATTGGCAGACCATCCATCGGGCCATAGTAATTGCGATCAAAGTTTTCTTTCATCAGAGTGTCTTCCTCTAATGAATTTGGCGGAGCACGGCATCCTTCCGGATCACAATCCCCATAGATCATTTCGACATCTGATCTTGGTATAAATCTCAGACTTTCTGTAGAAAAGCAAAAAGGCATAGGCACCTCTTCCTGAGACATATAACCGTCCTTGTTAAGGTAGGACTTCCACTCTTCATCCGTGTCAGAGGAATCTTCCTAATTGATAGCATGAACTGTCTGAGACACTGGGTGGAGAAAACCTCCACTGTGGAAGAAGTTTTGAAGGGGATGAAGACTTTCATCGTTGACAGCTGTCTGAGTACAGGTTGCAGAAAAACCAAGACCCTTTTTTGTTTTATTGTTAGTGGGAATGACAAGCCGTCCCCATCCTTTTGTATCGGTACTCTCGACCGCTTTGATAGCATCTTTGTATGAAGAAATTGAAGTTCCTTCTCCAGATTGATCGTTCTTGCTCATCGATAGTGCTTGGAACTGAGTTCAAATAACCTCCTCGGGTTTCACACAAGTAGATGATGATAAGTTGCTCACAAGCAAGGCTTGTTCTGCACAAACCGTGACAAGTTGATCGTTCTTGATGAACTTTAGCTTTTGGTGGAGGGTTAAAGTAACCGCTCCAGCCTGATGTATCCAAGGTCTTCCTAATAAACAACTGTATGTTGCCCGGATGTCCATGACCTGGAAAGTGATTTGGAAAGTGTGAGGACCAATAGTTATGGGAAGATCAACTTCGCCGATAACTATTTTTCTGGATCTGTCGAATGCTTTGACGACGACCTCGCTGACTCTCATCGGAGGGCCCTTAAATGATAATTGCGTCAAAGTGGACTTCGGCATAACATTCAGGGCTGACCCTGTGTCTACCAGTACGTTGGCTAAAGTATCGCCCTGGCAGTTAACTGTAATGTTGAGCGCCATGTTATGACGACGACCCTCTTCAGGTAATTCCTCATCACTAAATCCCAAATTATTGCAGGAAGTGATGTTAGAGACAATGCTATCGAATCGTCTGATTGTTACATCCTGTTCCACAAAGGCTTGCTCCAAGACTTTCTGTAGAGCCTCTCTATGTGCTTCTGAACTGAGTAACAGCGATAATACTGAGATCTTTGAAGGAGTCTGTAACAGTTGATCGACAATGTTATATTCACTCCTTTGGATGAGCTTTAGCATCTCATCTTTGTCTTTTGAAAAGTCAGGATTACTAGATTGACCGACTAGTGGATCAGGAATTTCCGCCTGAAGTTCCTTTTCTTTGTTGGATTCTCCAACCCCTCGGTTGAAGATTCGACCGCTCTGTGTTACACGACTGATGTCTACAATATTCACGACGGAGGGTAATGGAATTTCCTTTCCATTCTCGATTGTTGTTGCACCGTATTTGTAAGGGATCGCCTTAGCTGATTCATACGGTAATGGCCCCGGTAGATAGATGACTATGGGAACCTTCTGATTTTGTTGACCGTCATAAGTAACCTTGATCCATTCCCGGTTGGGAACTCTAGATTTGTCAAGTAGAGGAATGATGGCAAAAACATCCCTGATCTGGTGATGACCAGAGATCGTGACAACATCCTCAACCTGATCGGCAAGGTAGTTCGGCGACCAAATGATGGGTCCAGAACCCGGATATGGATGAATTTCTCCGTAATCGATCTGACCCTGAAGAGCTGCTCTCACAAGGTAACACCCTTGGTTACTCTCCGAACAGACGCTACAATTGTCATAGTTGTGTGGTGGCACCTGGCCACGCCCACTTTGAATGCAATGCAACCTCACTAGGTTATCTTCCATTGATCGGACATCCTGACTTTGACGACGAGTAGGATTCCTGTTATTGATACTAATCTACTGAGTATCTTCGTCCATATAGATTGGCATCCACCAGTGATTTAACAAGTTCTGAAGTGCCTCCTGGACAAGGGTACAACCTCGATCGTTTTCGCAACCCGCTTTACAGCTTTGATAATCGTGTGATATTAAGAATCCGAGTCAGACCTGCTCAGCATGTAACTCTACCAGGTTGGTATTCATCACGCGAATGTCAAAGATCTGAACCATATTGATTTGATAGGAGTTCCTATCATGGTAGTCTTGGATCCATCCAAGATCCATCCGACGCTGGAGGGCCTCTTGTATGAAAGAGCATCCCTGTTTGTTTACCGAGCAAATCAGACAAGAACTATAATCGTGTCGCGGCAGATTATGATACTGGCTTTGCCTTGAGTGCATCGCCACCAAGTTGACATTCATCACACGGATGTCGTGGTTTTGAATGACGTTAGAATTCGTAGAGACCATGTTAACTCCACGAACTCGGTGCTCTTGGATCCATCCGAGATCCATCTGTTCCTGCAGAGCTGCTTGCACCACAGAACACCCCTTGTTGTCTTTAGAGCAGATATCACACTGGTGATAATTATGAGGTGGCACATGGCCATATCCACTCTATCTACAATGCATCTTGACCAGATTGGTCCCCAATAAGAGTACATCGTGAATCTGATAGACATTGTTAGTCTCTTTCTCAATCAGATTGACTGCAGTTTTCTCATGTTGAGGCAGCGGGTTCGTAAGAACATTAGGATTCGTATCTTTGAAAGATAAGAGCCCGCTCCTAACAAGCTTTTGCACGTCGGATTTGAAATTGAGACAAGTCTCAATGTTATGCCCTGAACCTCCTTGATGATAAGGGAATGTTTGATCCGCTTTAAACCAAAAAGGTGGATTTTCCGGAACTGAAAGGGGAGACTTAGTCTGAATGTGCCCCTTAGCCAGTAGTAACGGAAATAGCTCTGCGTACATTATGGGTATAGGATCAAATCCTGGTGGCCGTGTTGTACGGTTGTTGTTATATGGAGGACGAGCCTGCTGAAGAGGCTGTTGTGTCCTTTGTTGGTCAGGTTGGCTCTGGGCAACCTGAGGTTGATACATAGGAACAGGCGCGGGGCCGATAGCAGGAGTAACAGCTGCTACTGGCTGATAACGTCGCCTTTTCTTTCTGAGAGAGATATTCCCAATATCTTGCTCTTTTTTCTTAGGGAGAGCACTACCGTATTTTTTAGTACCGCTCGTTGATCTAGTGTCTTTTACCAAACGCCCTTCTCGGACGACTTCCTCAAGACGTACACCCATGCCGACCATTTCGGTGAAATCACTGGGCGCACTGGCGACCATTCGGTCATAGTAAAATGAGCTTAAGGTCTTTAAGAAGATTTTTCTCATCTCTTTTTCCTCAAGAGGTGGACAAATTTGAGCGGCAATTTCACGCCACCTTTGAGTATACTCCTTAAAGGTTTCCTTGTCCTTTTGCGACATTGATCTGAGTTGATCTCTGTCGGGTGCCATGTCCAAATTGTATTTGTATTGTTGGACGAAGGCAGTACCAAGATCTCTGAATGTACTGATCGTAGTACGATTTAAACCCATGTACCATTTGAGTGCGGCACCGGTTAAACTATCCTGGAAGTAGTGAATCAGCAGGTCCTGATTCTCCGTCTGAGCTGACATCCGCCGAGCATACATCACCAGATGGCTCTGAGGGTAAGAGTTACCCTTGTATTTTTCAAAGTCGGGCACTTGGAACTTGTGCGGGACTTTCACATTTGGGACCAAGCAGAGCTCTGCGGCGTCCTTTCCAAATAGATCCTGACCGTGAATGGCTTGCAGCTCTTTCTGCATTTCCAAGAACTGCTCCTGGAATTCCTCCATTCTATCAAACATAATTTCCTTCTTACTAGAAGGTGTTGGTGGAATCTGTCCTTCCGGGACAGTGTGCACCACAGGGGGTGGTACCGTGACTACGGCAGTAAGTCTTGGCGCCTCCCGAAGTTTGTAACCTTCAGGAGTCTTGAGTATGCCCCTGGCATCTTCGCTTTCCCGAAGTTTGTAACCTTCAGACCCAGCGGCTTCTGTTGCGATTCCCTGATCTTCAGTGATCGGCGGAACATATCCTTCCGGGATATAGTTAACAGGCATGCCCCAAGGACGATCTTTCGGTATCTGATACCTAGGATCATACTTTTCTATGATGGGTGTTGAGGTGATCTCTGAGATCACAGTTCTTTGTAGCTGAGCTTCTGCCATGGCTTGCATGTCTTTACGAAGCTTTCTCATATCCTCTCTCAGAGCGTCGATCTCTTCTTTCAACTCTCTGTTTTCTTCCTCAAGATCATCCATCTTTTTCTGACGATTGGCCCGAGTATTATACGAATGAGACAATTTGACTCTAGAATCGAGACACAAACGTGAGATTCATAGGGAAGAAGAATACGCGATGCGAGAATGATGAATGCAATGATTATATTAATTGTTGTTTTTTTTGGTTTAATCAAAATAAACTTCGACAATTAGATTGCAAATATCAAACAGTGGGGAAACCTCTTTTTATTGAAATTCAAAGGATTACAGAAATGGAAATACAGTAGATTACAAAGTGCAGAAACAGAAACCTAAACTAATGGGTCCCGAGTCCTCTCTGAGGAGAAACCGGGTGCTGATTCTGGTATCTTCCTTTTCTTTGACCGGGGCGCTTGGGCCGTTGTCGAGTTGTCATTCCTTTGCCAGGTGAAAGGAGTGAGCAAATTCCTTTGGTCATCTTGATTCTCTACAGCATGCTGCTCCAAAATTTCAATCAGAGCATCTTTCTCTTTTAGTAGTTACTGTATTTGGACACACTCTACGTCGAGGGTGCGGTACTTGTTCTTCCAAGACCTTCTTTCCTTTTGAACTTTGTTGAGAGTAACCCGAAGCCTTTCAGTTTCCGTCATGAAGTACATGACAGTTTCCCTCGGTGGAGGAATTCCGTAACGAGGATAAGGCATCTTTAGCTTGAGAGCTCTAGTTTGTACCCAGTGGAGATAAGGCTCCACCGAGACACAGTCTGGTTTTCCCAGAGACTCTCGTCCTTTCTTATGAACATGTTTCCAAGCTTGCACTATTTCCATCTTTAGTGCTCTGTCGTTTTCTCCTTCTTTTAAGAAAAGACCTTCCAGATGAACACCCAGTGGGATGTGTCTCATCGGGTATCCAAATTGACGAAGAACTAATATCGGATGATAGTTGATTCCTCCTTTAGTTCCTATGAGGGGTACGCTGGGGAAGTTTCCACAACGGTCAATGATTCTGATTCCCTTATAAATCCTATTACACCAATCTATATCAGAGTTGGTGAGGGACATGATCTTCTGCGACCAACGTAAGACACTCTTGCAATCCCAAAAAGTGGCAGACTTGGGCAAGTGAGAGATAAACCACTTGTAAAGCAAAGGTACACAGCATGTGATCTCCCCTCCGCTGTACAAATTTCCTAAGTGTACAGAATGATACGCATCTGCGAGCAAAGTCGGCACAGGGTTTCCAATGAGAAAAACCTTAATAGCGTTGATATCGACGAAGTTATTGATGTTGGGAAACAAAAATAATCTGTAGGTGAGCAAGACAAAGATGCTTTCAAAAGCAGTCCCGTTCCCTATACTAGCGAAGTACAGAGCTTTCTTGGTAAGGAACTGGGCTGGCAAACCTTGGGTGCCACCCATAGTAATCATGTGAGTCCGGACCTCAGACTCGTCCAAATGAATTGCTCTTGCAATAGTCTGATTCTTTGGAATTTCTTCCAGTCCAGAAAATGGAGCTCGATCAGTGATATGTAAATCAGCCAGATGAGAGTACTCCTCCAGCGTTGGTGCCAGCTGGTAATCCGGGAATGTGAAACAATGATAAACCGGATCGTAGAATTGAATGAGCGCGTCCATGATCCCCTTAATCACATGGACTCTTAACAGTGGTAGCAAACCACCATGCTTGGCTCTGAAAGCCTCTGGGTTAACGACCATCCTTGCTAACTTTCTCAAATCCCCTAGTTTTGGAACCTTGAAGGTATACTGGTGAGTTCTCCTTCTACCGAAATCCATTAATGCAATCTTTTTCTCTGATATTTGCAATCACAGTCTTAGTTTAATTTGAAAAATAGAGAGACTAGAAGAGAAAGTTTTTTGAATGTTTTAATGTATTATTAAATGAATGCATGAATGCAACACACAAAAACATAGAAAAAACATGGGGTCAAAGGGTCGTTGTCATGAAGTCAAGGCTCTACCCATCCCCAAAGGTTTATACTAGGGTGATTTTTGTACCTGTACTCATTATCATCAGCTCCTCCCAGGAAAGCAAACAACAAGCGGATCGCCAGCGAGTTGTGTGCAATCTTAGAGTAATTGCTATTCACCGAGAATAGATCACCAGCCTCAAATGAGGGTAGTATCGCGTAACAACTATTTCCGATAGTTTCCGCACTACGAAAAAGGTTGGCTTTTCTTAAGTGTATACTCAATCTCACCACATGCGGCATCACACGCATTCCCAGTAGCAGAAAAATAAACACGTATAGCAATTAGGAAAAGCAGTATATATATTTGTCCTAATCATCCTAGACTTATAAAGCTATGAATCTTAAGTTCCTGACAGAAATGGGTTCCCCGGCAGAAGCCCCAATCTGTGGTTCCCTGCCTAAGAGATGGACCAGCATAGGTCAATCTTTCTCTTCAGCAGAGTTCCCATTTTTCGTAGAAAACGGGGATGATGCCCTAAGGCAGAAAAGGAGACTCCCTAGCAGAGTCGCCATTTGTGTAATTTTTCACACAAGAGAAGCAGAAAGAAAGGAACGGGCCCCACGGTGGGTGCCACTTTTCTGTAGCGAGCGATTTTGGACGCGGTTCTTAAGCGCTGGTCGCTCTCTGCAGTTTGAGCTTTAAACTACAGGTCGATTCATTTTTTATCCTATTGTGAGATGAATAAGGAAGGGAAATAGATGTCTCCAATTAACCCTGCTTTGCATACTGAGTTTAAACAGCGGTCTGTTAGGTTACGGATGCTATCAATGTGGGGGGCCTTTGTACTGGTTATTCGTATTTCGCCAATACGGTTCTTTCTTTCTTTTTTCTAGGCAAAGGGTTTCTGGCGGGGAATAAGGATTAGGATGTTAGGACTGGTGCTTTTGAATTACTGCTTTTAATTGATGGAGATATGGGTTTTTTGTTGATTGCGCTCGCTAAGATCTTTTCTTTCGATCTTATGCCTACGTATTCCCGTTTACCGAAACAGGGAATCAGAGCGTTCGTAGTTCCTCCTATTCTATGGGAGGAAATTGATTTTTGGTGTCTTGTTTAAAGCCCAAGACGTGAAGCGAAAGGTAGTTTGTATCTTGTTCAAAGCCCAAGATGTGAAGCTAAAATACCTCGACTTTAGAGAGAATTTGTCATCTCTAAAGAGGGGAGAAGGAGAATTACTTTAACTGGGATACGCGGATCCGAGCAACGCCATAATTTCCGAAGAAAGGGTTTTAACCTGAAGGAGAAGACTTTAACTCAGTGTAGAGCAATGCCATCTTTCCTTAGGAATTTCTCATGCTAAAAGAGGGACAGTGGCATGGATATAGATGATCCAGAGGCTTGCCGCTTACAGCGATTAGATGAAGGGAAAGGAGTTGTTGATGTTTGTGTACTGTGAACGAGGCACAGCTTTGATGCTAAAAGGTTGATTGGATCAACCAGTGGTTTTCTTATACAAAGCCTAAGAGGAGGCTAATTTCCGCTAGGAAAATCATTATACAAAGCCTAAGAGGAGGCTATTTTGTGTCTCGTACAAAGCCCGAGAGAGAGGCTAAAGGTTTTTGACCCAGTGGGGCATATCGTTATACAAAGCCTAAGAGGAGGCTAGCAAAGAGTTCGACTCTTGCTTAAGGGATTTATATCTCGTACGAGGCCCGAGATGGAGGCAAAAAAAGGGTGATTGACTCAACGAGGGAATCTTTTGTGTCTCATACAAAGCCTGAGAGAGAGGCTAAAAGGTTGTTTTGACTCCACTGGGGAGAATTTTGGTATCTCGTACGAAGCCCGAGATGGAGGCTATTGTAACTGTTTCAGTTGAGTGACAGATCCTATATACTGATTTAAAAGAGAAAATCAGTTCTTATATGAGCAACACTGTGCACAGGGATTTAATTTGAGGATCTGGGATATTTCCTTTTCTTTGAGGAAACGGGAAATCCAAAGGGTATTGAGACTATCCGAGTCTGCGGGTTTCCTTCCTATTTAACGAAGGGTGCTTGAGAATGTCTTTGAAACTCAAGGAAGTTAGACTGTCCGTGTCTAGAGTTTTATCTTTTGTACTATGCTTCGAGAAACAGTAGTAGACTCTATGAAAGGACCGTTCTATGAGGATGACTAGGTTCTGTTCCTATACCTCTAGGAGGTCGTCGGGACAATTTGTACGAAGCCCAAGAGGAGGCTGGAATCTTTTAAGAAGCCGACGGGTCCTTGTACGAAGCCCAAGAGGAGGCTATCATTCCCGGAGGAAGAGATCATTATACGAAGCCTAAGAGGAGGCTCTGAATACTTCTAAGAAGCCGTAGGGTCCTTGAATAATGCCCAAGAGGAGGTGGGGTTGCTTTTAGGAAGCCTGTGGGTCCTTGTATGATGCCCAAGAGGAGGCCGATGCTTTTAAGAAGCCCGTGGGTCCCAAACCAAAGAAAAGTTCAGGAAAACTCTTTTAGAGTTAAAACCACTGGTAAACGTGCGAGGTTTACTATCTAGTGACTTTAACTTTTAGAGAGAGTCCGAACCGTTCAGAGGTTTGAAGAAATTCAAGAGAATTTTCACCGAGAATAATTCATCTCTGGGGGATAGAATTTCTTGACGATTCCTAAGGAGGACAGCCGAAGAGAAGACTGTATCTGGTGCTCCTATTGGGGATCTAGGCGTCTATTTCTACGAATAAATGAAACGGCGTCACTTAGTTCTAGACGTAGTTGCCGGGGAAACTCGAAATATCTATACTATTATTACACAGTAGATATGAGTTTATGAAAGGAGACTTACAGTGAGCAGCCCCACAATACAGTTTATAATATGAAAGCAGTAAATGAAAGCGATAACCACTTACTCGGTTGTAGAGCTTCCATGCTGTTTGGTGAGTTGTTCAACAAAGAAAGATTAAAAACAACAGTATATTCAAAATCAAAGGAGAAAGTGCTTTGAAAAAGAAAGATTTGGGGCTTACAGCTCAAGGAGAGGCCCAGGGTTTTATCAGTGAGTGCACTGTTTGAATTTTTACAGAGGGACTTATACAAGTGACTGGGGCCCAAAAGGGTTTTCTGTACAAAGGGATGGGTCTTACACTCTCTCAAGAGGCCCAAAAAGGTTTAAAGAAAAAGAGTGGGGCTTATAACACGAGGGTAGGCCCAAATGATTTTTCGTTTAAAAATGGCGATCGCGCCGAGGTTTTCTTTTAACGCGGAGGGACTTATACAATAAGTGAGGCCCAAAATGTTTTGGTTAAAAGGGGATTGGCTCTTACACTCTAATAGAGGCCCAAAGTGTTTTGAATGGGTCTTATAGCTCAAGGAGAGGCCCAGATGATTTTTGAAAAGGCGACGATCGCGCCGTTTATTTTTTGACGGTATCGGGACTTATACAATAAGTGAGGCCCAAAGATGATTTGGTCAAAAAAGGATTGGGTCTTACACTCTAATAGAGGCCCAAAGTGTTTTGAAAATGATTTATGAGGGTTGAATTAATCCAAAACCCTAATTTGTTTTCAAAATGTATTTAATTGAATAAAAATTCAATTAAAAGGATCAAAAATTGTTTAACACATGGAAAACAAATTGTGATCTTGGATTAATGCTTCAAAAATTAAGTATTGACCTACAAAATAATTAGAAAGCATCAAAAGTTGTAAAATCAATGTAGAAAAAATATTTAAAATGCCAAAAACAATCAAAATATTAATTCTTTGCAAAAATATCAATTATACAAAATAAATAATATTTTTGGGATTTTTTGATAAAATAAAATATTTTAACATTTTTGTGAATTATTAAAAAAAGAATCAACTCAAAATCATTAAAACTCAGAGAGAAATTAATTTTTGAATCAATTAAACAAAATCACAAAATTCAAATATTCAAATTTATGAAAATGGCGCCAAGAACAACACCAAGAACACGCGCGTTTTTCAGTTTGCCCAGATTTGCATTTTCCATTCAATCTCACTGAATACGTAATTATAACATGCAATCCACATATCATTATGCTCGCTTCAACCTTACGATCATGTCTATGTACTTTAATTTCATTTAAATTAAACATATAACAAGAAATCACGAAGAGACCTCAAGAACCCTAATTTCTGCATGAAGGCTAGGATTTTTGATACACGATTCAAACAATGCAATTAATTGAGGGAAAACATTTCATGCATGATTATGAACATATGGCCAAATTATTGTGCGAGGAAATATGCATAGATTGAGAGATGACCAAGTTTAGGCTTACCTCCAAGTCGTGACAGCAAGAGCAGATGTGATTTTGAGTTGGAGGTGTTACAGACAAGTTGTGATGATCTGGACAGCTTCCCTACACTATATGGAGTGTGTTTGAACACTTGGATTGAATTGAAATGGACTGGATCAGTTTATGGCATCTCAGCTGCAACTTCACTTCAAACTTGTGTGGATGGCAAGTGATTTTGTGAAATTGATGTTTCAGAAGTTATGTGAGTGTTTGATCAGCTCATATGTGATGTATGTGAGGTGTGTGAGTTATTGGTTTGTGCAGAATTGCTCTCAAACTCAAAACCCGGTAGCTACCTTGCTAAGAAAGGCATTTTTGCCAAGAGAAAGAGATTTTGAGGAAAGCATCTGTTAGATGGCTTTGGTGTACTTAAACTAACCACAATTGAGCTCTATTTATAGTAGAGCAAGTTTGTTTTGCAAGGAATAGTACATGGCAGCTGGTAAGTAGGTTTCCTCAATGTTGGCCAATGGAAATGAAAGTCTCCTCTAGCCATTGACTAGAGGTTAGGGCACAGAGCTTTGGTCCCCTTGGTCTTGGATAAGTCTTGACTGATTTCAGATGAGAATGGCTCAGTCTATGCCACCTTGATGGTTCCATTGAATGCCTCATTCCAAATTTGAAGTCTTGTCCCTATTTTGGCAACTCTAGGTTCAACATGCTATTCCTTGTTCCTTGGACCTTGGAGGCTTGGCTCAGTGATTGTCCCCTTTGGATTCAATCCTCTGAGGTGTCCAAGTGGATTGGAGCAATTGCAATTGGCTGATTTTGGAAAATCGAGCCAAAATGCAAATTCTGCCTTGCTTTGACAGATTTCAGCAAGGCAACTTGCCAATGTTGTATCTCATGATGTAGGTTGAATTTGGCAATGTTCTTGGCCATTTTGGAAAGCTCTTACATGATACAACAACTGTTTGAACAAGTTTGGTTTTGATCTCTTTTGATTCCAAGTGAAAAATCCCCCTACATTTGGCAAAAAGTGAAGACAAATTCTGACTTAGTGAAAATTTCACTAAGTGTTGGAAAAAGTGACATTTTCACTTTTCAGCCACTTTGATCACTCCATAACTCAAAATCCTTAATGAATTGGAATGACTTGTAGTTGAAGTTTTTGTAGGTGATAGTGAGGGCTACAAATCCATCTTTGGATGAGAAAAAATGGCCTTGTGGTTTAGGAGTTATGGTCCTCCAAAGTTGGTACCTTTGCCACTTTATTTTTAACTTAGAAAAATTTCTAAGTTTTATGGTTAGCCCTTTTACAAGTTATCTCACTTTTCTTGATTTTTCTTGATGAATGATGATTCAAATCATACATTAACATCATTTTAGGGTTAAAAATCCATTTTGGTGAAAAATCTCAAAAAGTCAAAGTTGACTTTTGTGCACAGTTGACTTTTTATCAGATGAATTCCAAACTGTGCAATTCTTCAGGAAATCATGTCCTTGACCTAAATCAAACTTGATGGACATGTTCCATGGGTGTCATAGGGTATATTCAATCATGTATTAGGGTTTGGGAGCATGTCTTTGTCAAAAGTCAAAGTTACAGTTGACTTTTCCCTTAAAACCCTAATTGTGGTGCAGATGAAAATGAAACTTGTTGCTCAAGCTTCTTGGATCAATCCATTGTTCCAAATGGATCAATATGGTGTATTAGAGACCCTCAAATCATCTCTTGAGGTCTTGGCTCATGGTTTGTCCCAAAAGTCAACTTAGGGGTGAATTAGGTCAAGAAACCCTAATTCTTGATTTTTGATGAATGCATCCCCTGAGGCAAAATTGACTTGATGCATGGGTTCATGAGGTTCCATGAAGCATATTAGGTTATGTTTTGGATCATTGCCTTGTGCCCAGATGAAAATTTCCATCTGGAGGCCCTGGTCGACCAAAACCCTAATTTGGTGACACTGTCGATCTTGAGACTTGATCCACCTAGAAGGGAGCAGCCTTGTGTTTAATCCTTAAAGTGGGAGTCCTTTTTGATCCATTGTGGATGTTTAAGAGATTAGACAAGTTGAAGATCATGTCATTTCTTGATTGATCCTTTGTCTAAAGCTCAGAGAGGGCTTGAAACCCTAATTTTTATTGTATTGGATGCTCACCCATCTTTGGGGAAACTGATGAAACATGATGGTTCATCCATATTGTGATGATGATTTGCACAATGATGGGAAATCTAAGTGGTCAAAATTTGGGGTATTACACAGGCTTATGAAGGTTTATATCCCATACAAAGCCCAAGATAGAGGCTAAAAGGGTTTGACTGAACAAGAGAGTGCTTTTATTTGTCTTGTATAACGCCCACGATTGTGGCTGGACAAGCTGGAGAAAGCCTAAGAGTAGGCTAACTTTGCTAGAGGGATCATTATACAAAGCCTAAGAGGAGGCTATTGACCCAACAAGAGGGTGCTTTTTATTTGTCTCGTACGAAGCCCGAGATAGAGGCTAAAAGGGTTGACTCAACAAGAGAGTGCCTGACTCAACAAGAGAGTGCCTGACTCAACGAGAGAGTCTAAAAAGTGATTGAATCAACAAGAGAGTCTGAAAAGGTTATTGCCTCAACAAGAGAGTCTTGAGAGTTGAATGACTCAACAAGAGAGTCTGAAGGGTGATTGACTCAACAAGAGAGTCTTGAAAATTGATCGACTCAACAAGAGAGTCTGAAAAGGTTACCTCCATAGGGTATAATCATTTGTACAAAGCCCAATAGAAGGATAACTTCGTTGAGGAAGGATCATTATACAAAGCCTAAGAGGAGGCTAAACTTTTGTCGGGGGTTCTGGAGATCCCGAGGCAGGTCCAAATGGGGGAATCGAATCTTGCAGGGGAATGCAAAAGAGTTGATAGATCAGAAACCTTGAGGTTCTGATTTGAGATAGTGTTATACTAGTGATACACTGACCCTGGTTGGGGAATTTTTAGGAGAGAGACGAGGTTTTTAGAACCCCTAAGTTTTAACTACTCTTGCTGGAGATTAATCCAGAATCTGGGGTTTCTCCTATGTTTTGTAGGGAAATTGAGAATGTCTTTGAGACTCATGGGTATTTAGATTATCCAAGTCTATTGGAAGATTTTTATCTTTTGTATGATGCCCAAGAGGAGGCCGACTCTTTTAAGGGATGAGTATCTACCCTAAAATTAGTTTGAGGGTTTTGACTCCTTTTTTATAAAGACAGCTCTAACGAATGATGACTAAGTTATGTCCTATACCTTTAAAAAGTATTTAGGGTCCTTGTATTAAGCCCAGGAGAAGGCATGAGAACTTCTAAGAAGCCGAAGGGTCCTTGTACAGAGCCCCAGAGGAGGCGGGGATGCTTTTAGGAAGCCTGTGGGTCCCAAACCAAGAGAAGTTCAAGAAATGCTATTCACCGAGAATAGATCATTTAACGAAAGTTCAAAGTTTGAAGAAACTCAAGAGATGCTATTCACCGAGAATAGCTCAACTCCGGGTGTCGCTCCCGGGATTTTCATCCAAGTACAAACGCGAAAATGGCACCGAAACAGAGTCGCCAGCAATGTGTATTTATCCCAAGAGAGGGAAAGGAAACACCGCATAAACCTGAGGGAAAGGATAGAGCATGGTCTTGCAACCAAGAGAACTGGATTCGGGAGTCGGTTATGCGAGAGGAATGTATTAGCACCCTCTCACGTCCATCGTACCCGATGGGATCCACGCTTGCTGCTTCAATCAAAGGGTGATAGAAAATGATACTGGAAAAGGAACTGAAAGAAAGAAAGGAGAAAGAATGGAAAAGGAACGAGAAACAAATGTAGGGAAAATAAAAGAAGTGCTCGCATGGACCCTACCCCACTGCCTACGTATCTCATCGGGAACATGAGAATCAGAGCGACGTAGTTCCCCTCACTAGGGATGGATTGTTTGTGTTTTTCAGGGAACGGTTGACGTTCTAGCTCAGGTGTTGCAGGCTCGCTGGTCCGAGTGCGTTACCATCTTGCAAGAGAACGAGTAGGAGCACGTTCGTACGCTGAGAGTGAGTGAGATGAGAAAAGAATTCCCGAAGGAAAGATGTTATTGTTTGTTTTTGTCTTTTAAGAGTTTTTCCATTTGTTTGCATATGATAGTGTATCCAAATCTTAGCCGCTGGAATGTGTACATTCTCACATTCCAAGATGGAATGAGTAAGAAAGCACACTAAGGGTGAAGAAGACCCTCACACTTAGTTCCAATTGTCAAGGTTCAAACACACTAGCATACTTGTGTTTATTAAGTGTTTTTGTTGGTTATGAAATGAAGAAGTGTTTTTTATTTGTACCTTCAACAAGTATTGCATTTAAGTCCCTCATACAAGATCAAATGTTTAACACATTGACCCAAGATGGGCCATATGCTACACATTCTAAGATTATAAGAGAAGACCCCTTATAATATTTTCTTTATATGAAAGTCCTAAATGCAATAAATGCCTACCTTTATTAGATATTTTGAATTTTCTTTGAGATGAGAAGATGAGAGACTCAAGGGCGGATCAAAGGTAAAAATCTATATGAACTAAGACTCAATCCTAATTGATTAGTTAAGGGAGTGATCCTAAAGGTTTGTGAGGTTTAAAGATTCTAATCCTAAAAGAAGAGAGAAGAGACTCAAAGTGTAAGAGAAAACGGAAGTTAGTTGTTAGTGTGCTCGCCAAGGATAGGGATCCTCGTGCCTACGTATCCTCATTAGGGAATAAGGAATCAGAGCATCCGTAGTTCACGGTACTACGGGTGAACTGGAGACAGGATCTCGACCGCATAGGTGCGAGAGAACAAAGGGGAAAGACACACATACAGTCTAAGGGGGAAACTCGGTCCTACAAGTTAACATGCAATGATGGCTCTATGGTTGAGGATCAGAAAGGGAAATCTACCTAATGTTGTCATGCATGGATTAGTCCTATGTTATGTTTTCTAACCTATCTAACTTAGACAAGTTAGAATAGGTATCCTAATGAGGAAGAAAAAACTAAAACAAACAATACAATGATATCACATATCAAAGTAGATCAATAAAAAAGATGTGAGTGAGATCACATAAGCGTCAACATCGGTCGATGTGAGCTAATGACAATGAGTGGGGGTTGGTTGCGAACCCTATCTTCCACTTGAGACTCGATAACAGGAGCAGGTGATGTTCAAAGCTTCAATCATGTAATGAGAGCTAAGAACGACTCGACTAGAATAACGGGGGTCGATCGCGAACCCTAACTTCCGTCAATTGCCTCCTTAGAGGTCTTCAGCACAATATCAAACAAGCACCATCATGGCCTCACTTGAGGGCTTTCCATACAATCCTACTTATCATGGCATTTGCTATTCCTACTTCTCATGGCATAAAAAAGGAAAAATGCGGAATTAGTAAGAGAGAAGAGATATAATACCGAACGGATATCAATCCGTAGCAACGCAAACAAAATATAAGCAAACCGACAAGCTTTTAGTAACCTAGCATAAATGAACAAAGGTGTTAGAAAGTGGAATGGATCCGTGAAAAGCATGGAACCAAATGCTCTTAAAAAACAATAAAACAAAGACATAAGCCATAAACAACAGCGCTCCAGCACCTGCATAGCTGTAAAAAATAGCAACAAGTAAAAACAGTCTATAACAGCTACTATTTCCAGAACATGACAGGTATGTATACAGCCAGACAGAACAAAAACATTCTACAGCACCCTTTGTACACAGCAGCTGTGTATACTACAGCAACTTCTATGTTGAATGTGAAACACTACAAAATAAACTCAAAGATTAACCAAAGTTCAAATGGAAATAACCAAAGTGAGTAACTAAGATCAAAAGGAAATGTCAATAAGAAGGGATTGAAATCAATACTAAAATGTAAACAATCAATTAGCCAAAAATCAAATGCAAAACATATTAAGGACTATTAACAAAGTTAACAAATGAAATATTAAAATGATTAATCGATGTTAGAACTAAATCAATGTCAATTAGTTCAAAGTTCTAATTCTAAAACTAGTTAGTGGACCATAAAGGCAAAAACAATTAATGAACCAATTAGGCTACAAAACAATTAGTGTGCAATTAAACTACAAGCAAATATGCTAACAACAATTATCAAGCAATCAAGTCAAAAACGATTAGTGAACCATTAAGCTAAACAATTAGCACACTTAAGCAAAAATCAATTAATGAATGATTAAACAAAACAAAAAAAAACAATTATCAACACTTACTAATCGAATTACCGAATGCTACCCAAAAAGTTTTATCAAAGTTTAATCCAAGCAACCGCATCAAGAATCAACAAAAATCAAAATCTACTTCAAATCGAAATTGACTTCTAAACGAAAGTTAATCGAAATTGACCTTCTAAAAACTAATTATAGATTAAGAACAAATTCTAATTTGAAAGCTAATTCAAAAAATAAAATCTAAATCAAACTCGAACAAGGTTATGTTCTAATCAAAATTTAAAACTAAACTAACTAAGGGTTAACCTCTAACTAAAAAGTGAAATCCAAACTGAATTCTTAAGCATAAACCTATGTTGCTAATTGTGTTAGCATTAATCTAAATCACAAACAAAATCTTGATTAAAAAAGTAAAAAGAAAAAAGGAATGGGGTACCGTATAGGTGTTGGTGGTGTGAATAGAAGAGTGAATGGCCCAGCCCATACACACAAAGGTCTGTTAGATGCCTAGCGAAAGGAATCAAGTCTTCAGCTACAAAGCACTTCCAGGATTTATTCACAATCGGACTTCAAAGACTCGATAATCACTTTTTCCATAATCACTTCTTATCATCCAACCTACTCAATAATCACTTCCCGCAACCACATCCGTCACCATCGCTTCTCGACGTCACTTCTTGCACACCTCGTGAGCTCGGAATCGCCTCTAGAATCACCTCCAATGGAGGACCGATTACGGATCGCACCATACCTAATCGATTCCTCCGCGATGCATCACGACGAATAGAATCCGGCGCGGTGGCTCGACGACGGCAATTTTACAAGTAACTCGCTTCCTCTCTTCAACGATTATTCATACTCCTTCAATCGAATCGAACGGAGTGCGAACCCTAACAACCTCCGCAATGATTCTTTTTCCATTCACGCTTTTCCCCGAGAGAATCGAAGAACTAACACCGGCGACAGAATTCGACGAAGTCACTTCCAAGTATGAATCTTTTACCTCTTCTCTTCCTCTTTTCGATTCCCGTTTCTACCGTTGATATCATCGCGGTTGCGAATTCGTTCTTCTGCTCCTTCTTCATGTTGTATTGTGAACTTTCGATTACGGAATTGAAGCCGTATGTTTTTGAATTCTGCAGGTTCTGAAATTTGGTTGTGAATTGATGAAGAGTTGAGGATTGAGATTGAAGATGGTGATTGGAAGATGAAGATGAAGAGAAAATGGAGGAAGTTGCAGAGAGTTTGAGAATTTAAAGTGAAGAGTGGAAGAAGGAGAATTGAGAAATTGTGCAGAATCAAAAAAAAGCTCAAGAGTGAAGAAGAGGTGAATTTATAGAGAAAATTGGAAGGATCTAGAGGAAGAGTTAGTTATGAAATTCTGTTAGAGTTATTGGGATTTGTGAAATTCTGTTAGAAACTTCTGTTAGAAACTTGGGAAAATTTGTGAATTTTCTGGTGAGAAGTGTTAATTTTTTGTAATTCTTTCTGCTGAATTTTCCGTACCTGCTATGTAGTTCTTTTTTTCAATTTCTGTCAAACTTTGTAATGTTTTGTGCGGTTTTTGTGTAGTATGCTGCAGAGTGATTTTGTGAATGTATGGTTTACATGGCTCATGTGCTCTCCTGGATATTTGTTGTTTTTATTTGCAGGATCATGGTCAGCTTGTGTAGGCCAATTCGGTGGCTTTTGATGGTCTGAAGTGTGGACATGGTTTGGACGTAGGGGTTGTGAAATTGAAGTGGGTAATGGATATATAGTAGAAAAAACGGACTTCAAAGGATGAATTTGGATATAAAAAATAAATGATAAAATGATGGATAGAATTTGGATAACATGGAGAATGAATTAAAAAGTGGATAATTGAAAATGAATATAAAATGGATAAAATTGGACAAAGTTGAAATGGATATGGACATGAGCTAAATGGATAAACATGGATATCAAAAATGGTTTTTTATGGATATAGAATTGAAACAAGCGGATATGGATATAAAAGGTGATTTGCTATGGATTAGTAAAAAATGGATATTAAGAATGGATATTTAAAATTTGAATTATGGTTTGGAAATTGAATTATAGAAATGGATTTGGACAAAAATGGTAAAAATGGAATGGATATTTATGAAATGAAAAAGAATGGATAAAAGTGGTCTAAAAATGGATATGGGTTAGAAAGTGGTTTAGGTATGGATTAGATGGTTCACGGTTGAAATGGATAGAAAAAATGGATAATGAAATATATGAATTCCAAGAGATCCGCATGCATAACCAGTCTTAACATGTTTAATTCCCCCCCAAATTCCAAATCCAAAGCAAACTCGCATTCTCAACCAATCTCCAACTTCAATCAATAAACTTTGCTAACCATGAATACCAAGACGCATTTGTCAGGCAACCTTAACCACCGTCTCCAATTGATGAATATCAACCAAGTCACACAGGAGATAAGAAACCATGATCCCATGCCTTAGGAGTCCAATGCAAATGAATGAATGAGTTATGACCTAATGGAAAATGTATATGAATGCGAAACAAAAGCCAAAAAAAGGTAGGGCAAATTTTGGGGTGCTACAGCTGCCCCTATTCAATCAACTTGGACCTGAAAGGATGATAGCAACTGCTTTCAGACGTTCAAGGTTCAAGGTGATTGAATACAAAAAGAACCGCAAAATTTGCTAACTGCGAGGAGAAACAATGTAAATGGAGCCCAGTCACACTTCGTCAAAGGAATCTAACGGAAAGACAGCATACCCAGACAACCACATCGTCAAAGGGGCTTGACGGGAAGAAAAATGGAACCCGGCTGAAAGGACACATCGTCATAGGGATGACGACAAGAAGACTCAACTGAAGGAACACATTGTCATGGGGATGACAGAAAGAAGACCTGGTCGAAAGCAACACATTGTCATAGGGATGACAGGAAGCAGACTCGGCCACAGGAAACACATTGTCATAGGGATGACAGAAAGGAAACCGAAAACATCCGAAGGTACGAAACCTGAGCTCGGAACACATCGTCAAAGGGTTGACGGGAAGAAATTGAAAACATCCAAAGGTACGAAACCTGAGTTCTGAACACATCGTCAAAGGGTTGACGGGAAGAAATTGAAAACATCCGAAGGTACGAAACCTGAGCTTGGAACACATCGTCAAAGGGTTGACGGGAAGAAACTGAAAACATCCGAAGGTACGAAACCTGAGCTCGGAACACATCGTCAAAGGGTTGACGGGAAAAAACTGAAAACATCCGAAGGTACGAAACCTGAGCTCGAAACACATCGTCAAAGGGTTGACGAGAAGAAGACTCGACCAAAGGAGACACATTGTCATAGGGATGACAGAAAGAATACCTGACTTAGGGATCACATTGTCATAGGGATGACAGAAAGAAAACCATATGCAGAAACACATCATCAAAGGGGTTTGATGGAAAGGAAACCTGACCGAAATGCCGTCATCAAGGGGTTGATGGACAATGACTGGTCGAGGGTAATATCGGCGTATGATCTACGACCCAAAAGAAAGGTAGGCAGAGGGGTTGATTGTAATGTCTGCTGGGGATATGTCACCATTTTGATTGGCAGTTGATTCGGGCTTTCGCGCAAGGTACCAAATCTGGCTTATGCTTCGCATGCACATGTTTGAATTTTCTTTCTATGGCGTAATGCTCCATACCAAATGGAAATGCTACGCGATTTGAGGATGCAATGATCACTATATGCAAGACGCCGACGCATGCTCGGGCTACCGGGAGAGAAGGATGTGCCAAGTATAATTGGACTTTGCTGGCAAGGATAGGTGAAACCTGAGGGTGATTGTTTTTTCAAAGGCGAAATCTTTCTGGGTACCAATAGGGATTGGATTTTGTATGAAGTGCCAATAGGGATTGGACTTTTGGTTTGAAGGAAACGCCAATAGGGATAAGGCTTCAGGTTTTTGAAAGATGCCATCAAAGTGGGCTGTGGAAGGATGCCGAGCAAGGTTGGGCTATAGATTTGCTGTTTGGTTTTACGAGGCTTCATGCAATGCTATGCTGATGATATGCGATGATGACTATGCAATGATGCTTATGATATGCAACAGGAGCATTCCAGCAAAATAAATGCTGGAGAAACGAGGCCAACTCCGCTGGGGATAACAAACTGAATCGCCTTCAGTGTCATAAACTGCTCAAGATCCCGACTAAACCTCCATTCTGCGGAAAAGTATGAATCACAAATGTCTACTGGAGGAAACATCCCAGGAACCTGCTGAAGAAAAGTACCAATGAATAATCGACCTTTGACTTGCTGGGGAACGCTAACCACCACCCAAAAATATGCTTGGGGCCAATGGTTGATGATATCAACTCTGCTAGGGGACAAGATCATACTTACTCCTCTGTTGGGAATCTACCTTCTACTTTTACTCTGTTGGGGAGACAGAAACAACTTTACCGTAAGCTAGGGAAGCACAAATCCTACACTCTTATCCTGTACCGGCATATGAACTTTCGCTGACAAGCAACAGACTTCACCAACCTGGCTAGGGGAGAGCGAATTCCTGAACTCCTGCTGAGGAGAATGATTCACAATCTTCATAATGCTCTGCTGAGTGATAAAACATCAGCCATCTCTGCCAAGGAGAGACACTCTACTGGGGCGTCGCGTGTCAGCTATCAACATGAGCCTTACAGATGTGATATGACCAAAAGAGGTGCCCGATGCAGCATAAATTGTAAATGAACATGTCTTTAGGATGTCTCATGAAGATCCGACATATATTGCCCCATGGCTTTTGATTGACCGTCCTCCGGAGAGAATAACCTTTTGTGCTTTTGGGGGGCATGCCCCAACCGTGAAATGATTCTTGCTCCTGGCTGACTAATCTGTGAAGGAGTACCTTTAACTGACCTTTGAGCGATTTGTTGAATCTCGACTTGATTGCCCCAGATTCTCAACATAATTGCCCCACGTTAACTGAATCTTGGAATGGATTGCCCGTTTGGTATGACTTGCCCCGGCTCAACGGAGTACTTGGGCACTTTACACCTTAGATTAATCAATCTTTCCATTGTAGAAACTTTCCTGATGTCAAGCACTGACTCGCAAGTAAAACAATTCGTTTTGAAAAGATAATTTTGAGGCAATGCATATGACAGTTTTGAAATCCAAGTTTGTTCACTAGAAAAATATTATGACGTGTAGTGAACGAATCACTTATTAGAATGTCACTGATACCAACATGAATGGTAAGAAGATCCTTTTAGGAGTCAGCACTGACGCGATCTTAACCGAAGTATACTTTCGAAACAACCCTGCTTCAATTAGGTCTTTTGAAGGTTGTAACGTGGCCTGGTTCACGGTTTAAGAAAGAAAGGATATAAGGCTCAAAGTTTTGTTTCAACCCACCCAATCTCCTTGATGTTCTCCAGTCCTACGTTCAGCTTACTTGACCCAAGCGCTCGCCTTTCAAAAAGTTATGAACGGTATGAGGATGGAAGGAACCCACACAGTTTTCAAAGTGACAGTCACCCATTTTGTCTTCGGTGTCTGTATTCACACGATTTGTTCTTTATTCGAGGATTTTTCTTTTGCCATCCTTTCCGCTTTTCGCTTTTTCATTCTTTTGTTTTTTGATTTCCTGATTTTTGTCTGGACTAATTCTTTTGAATTTTCTGATTTTGAAGTCCAGCGGGATGCCCTAACTTTTGCCTAAGTCACTTGTTTTCAAGGCTTGACTTAGCGAGCTTTTTCCTTTTTTTTTTTGTTTTTTTTTTTGAACTAATCATGTGACACTAGCTTGTCTTGACTTGTAAAGGGTTGTGACCGTCTCACTCTTCGGTTGGTGAGGGATAACCATGGATGTAATTGATCCTCGAACATGACACTTCTTTTGAAATTTGAACGCACGGTCAAATTAGCTGACACCTGCCCTGCCCTGGGTTAAGATAGAGGGTTTTTCATTTTCAGAAATAAACTCCTACTACTAGGCTCAACGGGGTTTGCAAGGGATTATCTTCCTTATGTCTCCGGTGTTTGGGAATTGAAACAATGCATGTACATCATCAGCAGGGTTTTGTCCCAAAAGCATACGATTAGAAGTTTTGCGCCTTTCAACTTCGTCATCCTCCCTAGGATCCTACTTAAACAAGCATATGATATCGATAAAAAGTATGAGTGAACACGCCTGGATTTAATCAAAATACGCATATTTATTTCATTACCATTATCAATTAAAAACAGACAAGTTTTACAAATGAGTTTGCACTTTTTAACAGAAAAGAAACAACAAATGCAAAGAAATGACATGATCTAAATGATCGCCAGCTTTGAGGAACTGGGATTCCCAAGTTTGATTTGCTAATGAGCTAGCCATCTTTAGTATTGCTCGTCGAAGTCAGTCTGATAATCATCTGCACAACTGCTCTCAGTGACTTCTTCCATAACCTGAACTGATGAACCCATATAACTGGACGAAGGAGAGTCGTGGATCTGAATACCCTGAGGCGTGAATGAGAACATGTTGGAGTCAAGAAGAGTCTGAATCTTGCTCCTAAGCACCTTACAGTCTTCAGTTGAATGCCCCTGTGCCCCAGCATGGTAATCACAACGGGCGTTGGTATCAAAACCTGGTGGATACGGAAATGGCACTAGCTTCAATTCCTTCGGCACTATCAATCCACCTCTGATCAAATCCGGCAACATCTGACTATACGACATTGGCAAATGAGTGAAATTCCTCTCTGGCTTCCTTGGCCTTTGTCGGGCATGCTGACGCGACTGACGGTGATATGACCGTTGACTCTGAGGAGGTCTCTGATTTACAGAAGAATATTGTCTCTGGTATGAAGACCCATAAGATTGTTGACTCTGAACAGTTGATATGTCTGAACACTGAGAACGAGGTGGTAGAGATTCCTGAACAGAACTATTTTCTTCCTCGAATTCTTCTTGAGAACTAACAACTGATTCAGTTTCATTAGCTTGGAAGTTCGAGATGCCTTGGAGCTTTCCACAATTGAGCAATCTCTCAATACGTTCTCCCACCATCACCAGGTCAGAGAATTTGTTGCCCCATTGACAATCATCTTTTCCAAGTACGGCCCTTGCAAGGTATCCATGAACAAATCAACCAATTCTCTATCCGAAATTGGTGGTTGAACACGAGCGGCTAACTTTCTCCATCTCTGAGCATACTCTCGGAATGATTCATTATCTGCTTGAGACAAGTCTTGCAAATGCATTCAGCTGGGAGCCATGTCAAGATTATAATCGTACTGCTTCACAAAGGCGTTAGCTAGATCTGTCCATGATCGGATGCTACCACTTTCCAACTGCATATACCAATTCAGTGATGCCCCACTCAGACTGTCCTGGAAGCAGTGAATCATGAGCTTATCGTTATCGACGTGTGAGGTCATTCTTCTGCAGAACATCACCAAATGTAGCCTCGGACAGCTATCTCCTTTGTATTTTTCAAATTTTGGCATCTTAAACTTTGAAGGCGTTACCAGGCCAGGCACCAAACACATGCTTGAAGCACTCAAATCAAGATTATCACGCCTCTCCAGGGCTTTAATTTTCTCGTCCAACACACGGTATCTTTCATCATCAACAGATCGTGGATCCTTAGGGTCCAACTTCGGAACTATCCCTCGGACATCTGGCATAGAGAAGGAAAAGCTCTGATAATCTATGGCATCAAGAGAAGAAGAATGTCCATCTCGGAAGATGGTACGCTCGTGTATAGCATGATTCTCAACCGGGATCTGCACAGGCTGAGCTTGGGCAACATTGCTCACCGAAGGTGGAACAACATTCTCATTTCTTTGAATATTGGCCTCTCCCCTTGTCATGGTTGCCATAGCTTCCATAAGTTGATCCAACTGATGCTTCATCAATTCAACATCGGCCCTAGTCACAAACTGATTCTGTTCCCCAGAGTTCATGATTCTTCCAGAAGCTGATTCAAGTCCAATACAAAAGCCAGGAAATCAAACTGCAGTTCAGATAAAGGATGGATGAGCTCACTGGTTCAGCTGGAGAAGGATATGCAAAATGATGCAAGATGCAAATGCAATGCAATAATATGAATGCAATAAGACATGGGATCAAAGCTTCTACATAATCTGAATAAGCATTGTGCTGTGCTGACTGAATAAGCTCATGAGTCTGTTCTGAAGAGAATACCGAAATACCAGAATACCGGATGATCAGAATACCAGAATACTAGGCCGATAAGTCCACACTGATAGGAAATCCATAATATCGGGTATGTTGAAGGTCAAGGTTACCTGCAAACCTGTAAACAACCCGCCCCACTCACATGTGGGTACTAGGATGTTCAGTATCCCGGGCTCTCAGGTCGAGAAATGATGATACGTTCACCATTTCTGGTTTGGCATCATCATCAATCAAGGAGGCCTCAACTGATTCTCCAAAACGATAGGTCCTCAGCTTCTGGCACTGAGGTCGAGAAGCAATAGTACATTCATCCCTCGGGGTACAGTACTATCGCCAATCGAGGAGTGCCTCCACTGATTCTCTTTCAAAAAGGATATACTATGCAAGTTCCAAAGTGGGCCCTCGGGTGCAAGTGGGTTTGCCACAGAATGTGGTCTGCCACTGTCACCACTAAAGAGAGATGTTTCCACTAAGGTCCTCATGATCGGTCACTAGAGTCGATAGCTCTCTAGATCGACATCCTGGAATACGCAAGATGCGTACGCCATGATGGGGCCCAAGATAGCCTCGTCTAGCTGTGAATTTCGTGATTACCCAACGTACACAGATGGTACGTAGGTCCCACTACTCTCTACTCTAAATCTAAGTGTATACTCAAGCCTGTGTACTGGCCTCATCTCTCAGAAATCCCATCCCGCCAAACAGACAGAACAGTGCAACACAGTATAATATACGAAATGTAAATGCTAACATGCTGTAAAAATGGTACAAGTAATAAAATACAGTAAACAGCAAATACAAGATAACAGTAAACACCCAATGAAAGAAAAGCAAACAAGCGCTAGGATTGACTCGCTTAGGATGGACCAGCAGTAGATCAACCTGTCCCCAGCAGAGTCGCCAGCTGTCGCTCCCGGGATTTTCATCCAAGTACAAACGCGAAAGTGGCACCGAAACAGAGTCGCCAGCAATGTGTATTTATCCCCAGAGAGGGAAAGGAAACACCGCATAAACCTGAGGGAAAGGATAGAGCATGGTCTTGCGACCAAGAGAACTGGATTCGGGAGTCGGTTACGCGAGAGAAAGGTATTAGCACCCTCTCACGTCCATCGTACCCGATGGGATCCACGCTTGCTGCTTCAATCAAAGGGTGATAGAAAATGATACTGGAAAAGGAACTGAAAGAAAGAAAGGAGAAAGAATGGAAAAGGAACGAGAAACAAATGTAGGGAAAATAAAAGAAGTGCTCGCATGGACCCTACCCCACTGCCTACGTATCTCATCGGGAACATGAGAATCAGAGCGACGTAGTTCCCCTCACTAGGGATGGATTATTTGTGTTTTTCAGGGAACGGCTGACGTTCTAGCTCAGATGTTGCAGGCTCGCTGGTTCGAGTGCGTTACCATCTTGCAAGAGAATGAGTAGGAGCACGTTCGTACGCTGAGAGTGAGTGAGATGAGAAAAGAATTCCCGAAGGAAAGACGTTATTGTTTGTTTTTGTCTTTTAAGAGTTTTTCCATTTGTTTGCATATGATAGTGTATCCAAATCTTAGCCGCTGGAATGTGTACATTCTCACATTCCAAGATGGAATGAGTAAGAAAGCACACTAAGGGTGAAGAAGACCCTCACACTTAGTTCCAATTGTCAAGGTTCAAACACACTAGCATACTTGTGTTTATTAAGTGTTTTGGTTGGTTATGAAATGAAGAAGTGTTTTTTATTTGTACCTTCAACAAGTATTGCATTTAAGTCCCTCATACAAGATCAAATGTTTAACACATTAACCCAAGATGGGCCATATGCTACACATTCAAAGATTATAAGAGAAGACCCCTTATAATCTTTTCTTTATATGAAAGGCCTAAATGCAATAAATGCCTACCTTTATTAGATATTTTGAATTTTCTTTGAGATGAGAAGATGAGAGACTCAAGGGCGGATCAAAGGTAAAAATCTATATGAACTAAGACTCAATCCTAATTGATTAGTTAAGGGAGTGATCCTAAAGGTTTGTGAGGTTTAAAGATTCTAATCCTAAAAGAAGAGAGAAGAGACTCAAAGTGTAAGAGAAAACGGAAGTTAGTTGTTAGTGTGCTCGCCAAGGATAGGGATCCTCGTGCCTACGTATCCTTATTAGGGAATGAGGAATCAGAGCATCCATAGTTCACGGTACTACGGGTGAACTGGAGACAGGATCTCGGCCGCATAGGTGCGAGAAAACAAAGGGGAAAGACACACATACAGTCTAAGGGGGAAACTCGGTCCTACAAGTTAACATGCAATGATGGCTCTATGGTTGAGGATCAGAAAGGGAAATATACCTAATGTTGTCATGCATGGATTAGTCCTATGTTATGTTTTCTAACCTATCTAACTTAGACAAGTTAGAATAGGTATCCTAATGAGGAAGAAAAAACTAAAACAAACAATACAATGATATCACATATCAAAGTAGATCAATAAAAAAGATGTGAGTGAGATCACATAAGCGTCAACATCGGTCGATGTGAGCTAATGACAATGAGTGGGGGTCGGTTGCGAACCCTATCTTCCACTTGAGACTCGATAATAGGAGCAGGTGATGTTCAAAGCTTCAATCATGTAATGAGAGCTAAGAACGACTCCACTAGAATAACGGGGGTCGATCGCGAAGCCTAACTTCCGTCAATTGCCTCCTTAGAGGTCTTCAGCACAATATCAAACAAGCACCATCATGGCCTCACTTGAGGGCTTTCCATACAATCCTACTTATCATGGCATTTGCTATTCCTACTTCTCATGGCATAAAAAAGGAAAAATGAGGAATTAGTAAGAGAGAAGAGATATAATACCGAACGGATATCAATCCGTAGCAACGCAAACAAAATATAAGCAAACCGACAAGCTTTTAGTAACCTAGCATAAATGAACAAAGGTGTTAGAAAGTGGAATGGATCCGTGAAAAGCATGGAACCAAATGCTCTTAAAAAACAATAAAACAAAGACATAAGCCATAAACAGCAGCAACAACAGCGCTCCAGCACCTGCATAGCTTTAAAAAATAGCAACATGTAAAAACAGTCTATAACAGCTACTATTTCCAGAACATGACAGGTATGTATGCAACCAGACAGAACAAAAACATTCTACAGCACCCTTTGTACACAGCAGCTGTGTATACTACAGTAACTTCTATGTTGAATGTGAAACACTACAAAATAAACTCAAAGATTAACCAAAGTTCAAATGGAAATAACCAAAGTGAGTAACTAAGATCAAAAGGAAATGTCAATAAGAAGTGATTGAAATCAATACTAAAATGTAAACAATCAATTAGCCAAAAATCAAATGCAAAACATATTAAGGACTATTAACAAAATTAACAAATGAAATATTAAAATGATTAATCGATGTTAGAACTAAATCAATGTCAATTAGTTCAAAGTTCTAATTCTAAAACTAGTTAGTGGACCATCAAGTCAAAAACAATTAATGAACCAATTAGGCTACAAAACAATTAGTGTGCGATTAAACTACAAGCAAATATGGTAACAACAATTATCAAGCAATCAAGTCAAAAATGATTAGTGAACCATTAAGCTAAACAATTAGCACACTCAAGCAAAAATCAATTAATGAATGATTAAACAAAACAAAAAAAAACAATTATCAACACTTACTAATCGAATTACCGAATGCTACCCGAAAAGTTTTATCAAAGTTTAATCCAAGCAACCGCATCAAGAATTAACAAAAATCAAAATCTACTTCAAATCAAAATTGACTTCTAAACGAAAGTTAATCGAAATTGACCTTCTAAAAACTAATTATAGATTAAGAACAAATTCTAATTTGAAAGCTAATTCAAAAAATAAATGCTAAATCAAACTCGAACAAGGTTATGTTCTAATCAAAATTTAAAACTAAACTAACTAAGGGTTAACCTCTAACTAAAAAGTGAAATCCAAACTGAATTCTTAAGCATAAACCTATGTTGCTAATTGTGTTAGCATTAATCTAAATCACAAACAAAATCTTGATTAAAAAAGTAAAAAGAAAAAAGGAATGGGGTACCGTATAGGTGTTGGTGGTGTGAATAGAAGAGGAATGGCCCAGCCCATGCACACAAAGGTCTGTTAGATGCCTAGCGAAAGGAATCAAGTCTTCAGCTACAAAGCACTTCCAGGATTTGTTCACAATCGGACTTCAAAGACTCGATAATCACTTTTTCCATAATCACTTCTTGTCATCCAACCTACTCAATAATCACTTCCCGCAACCACATCTGTCACCATCGCTTCTCGACGTCACTTCTTGCACACCTCGTGAGCTCGGAATCGCCTCTAGAATCACCTCCAATGGAGGACCGATTACGGATCGCACCATACCTAATCAATTCCTCCGCGATGCATCACGATGAATAGAATCCGGCGCGGTGGCTCGACGACAGCAATTTTACAAGTAACTCGCTTCCTCTCTTCAACGATTATTCATACTCCTTCAATCGAATCGAACGGAGTACGAACCCTAACAACCTCCGCAATGATTCTTTTTCCGTTCACGCTTTTCCCCGGGAGAATCGAAGAACTAACACCGGCGACAGAATTCGACGAAGTCACTTCCAGGTATGAATCTTTTACCTCTTCTCTTCCTCTTTTCGATTCCCGTTTCTACCGTTGATATCGTCGCGGTTGCGAATTCGTTCTTCTGCTCCTTCTTCATGTTGTATTGTGAACTTTCGATTACGGAATTGAAGCCGTATGTTTTTGAATTCTGCAGGTTCTGAAATTTGGTTGTGAATTGATGATGAGTTGAGGATTGAGATTGAAGATGGTGATTGGAAGATGAAGATGAAGAGAAAATGGAGGAAGTTGCAGAGAGTTTGAGAATTGAAGGTGAAGAGTGGAAGAAGGAGAATTGAGAAATTGTGCAGAATCAAAAAAAAGCTCAAGAGTGAAGAAGTGGTGAATTTATAGAGAAGATTGGAAGGATCTAGAGGAAAAGTTAGTTATGAAATTCTGTTAGAGTTATTGGGATTTGTGAAATTCTGTTAGAAACTTCTGTTAGAAACTTGGGAAAATTTGTGAATTTTCTGGTGAGAAGTGTTAATTTTTTGTAATTCTTTCTGCTGAATTTTCCATACCTGCTATGTAGTTCTTTTTTTCAATTTCTGTCAAACTTTGTAATGTTTTGTGTGGTTTTTGTGTAGTATGCTGCAGAGTGATTTTGTGAATGTATGGTTTACATGGCTCATGTGCTCTCCTGGATATTTGTTGTTTTTATTTGCAGGATCATGGTCAGCTTGTGTAGGCCAATTCGGTGGTTTTTGATGGTCTGAAGTGTGGACATGGTTTGGACGTAGGGGTTGTGAAATTGAAGTGGGTAATGGATATATAGTAGAAAAAACGGACTTCAAAGGATGAATTTGGATATAAAAAATAAATGATAAAAATGATGGATAGAATTTGGATAACATGGAGAATGAATTAAAAAGTGGATAATTGAAAATGAATATAAAATGGATAAAATTGGACAAAGTTGAAATGGATATGGACATGAGCTAAATGGATAAACATGGATATCAAAAATGGTTTTTTATGGATATAGAATTGAAACAAGCGGATATGGATATAAAAGGTGATTTGCTATGGATTAGTAAAAAATGGATATTAAGAATGGATATTTAAAATTTGAATTATGGTTTGGAAATTGAATTATAGAAATGGATTTGGACAAAAATGGTAAAAATGGAATGGATATTTATGAAATGAAAAAGAATGGATAAAAGTGGTCTAAAAATGGATATGGGTTAGAAAGTGATTTAGGTATGGATTAGATGGTTCACGGTTGAAATGGATAATGAAATATATGAATTCCAAGAGATCCGCATAACCAGTCTTAACATGTTTAATTCCCCCCCCCCCCCCCCCCCCCCCAAATTCCAAATCCAAAGCAAACTCGCATTCTCAACCAATCTCCAACTTCAATCAATAAACTTTGCTAACCATGAATACCAAGACGCATTTGTCAAGCAACCTTAACCACCGTCTCCAATTGATGAATATCAACCAAGTCACACAGGAGATAAGAAACCATGATCCCACTCCTTAGGAGTCCAATGCAAATGAATGAATGAGTTATGACCTAGTGGAAAATGTAGATGAATGCGAAACAAAAGCCAGAAAAAGGTAGGGCAAATTTTGGGGTGCTACACCGGGGAGTAGAATTTCTTTGATAATTTCAAGGGGTGACAATCTGAGAAAAGGTTCACGAAGAATACTGCCTTTCTCTTTATTCCATATTGTTTAACTCCAAGAGAAGGGAAGATTGTATCCGGTAATCCTATGGGGATCTAGTTTTGTTTGTATTTAAGAGTGACCAACAGGGCTTTACCTAGTTCTAGACCTAGTTGTCGGGGAAAACTCTAAATAACTATACTAGTAAATATACAGTTGATATATGACAAGTATGTAAAAGGATATGAAAGAACACTAACCATGCGCAGCTTCCCACAATATAGTTATATATATGAAAGCAGTAAACGAAAGCGGATAAACACTTACAGGTGAGCAAGCTTCCATGTTGTTTTGTTAGTCATTCAACAAAGAAATTAAAGAATGTTTTGATGACAATCATATATTTGACTTCAAAATCAAAGGAGGAAGTGCTTTGAAAAGATTGTTGGGGATTACAGCTCAAGGAGAGGCCCAAGTTTTAACGATGATCGTACCGTTGCTTTGAAGATCGCAGGGGGACTTATACAAGGACTGAGGCCCAAACTATTTTGGTTTTAAAAAGGGGCTAGGTCTTACACTCTGCTAGAGGCCCAAATATTATTTATGGAAAAGTAATGGGACTTACAACATGAGGGTAGGCCCAGTTGATTAAAAAACGGGCGAAGATCGCGCAGAACTTTTGAAAATATACAGAGGGACTTATACAATATGTGAGGTCCAAAATTGTTTATTTACAAGGGATGGGACTTACACTCTATCAAGAGGCCCAAAAGATTTATTTTTGTACAAGAGATGAGGCTTACAACTCAAGGAGATGCCCAATTGTTTTGATTTAAACTGGCGATCGCGCCGAGCTTTTTGAAAACACTGTGGGTCTTATACAATGAATGAGACCCAAATTATTTTGGTTTCAAAAAGGGATTGGGTCTTACACTCTATTAGAGGCCCAGAGTGTTTGAAAAAGATTGATGAGGGTTGAATCAATCAAAACCCTAATTTTGTTTAAAATGGAATTAATTTTGTTTAAAAATTAATAAAAATTGATGAAAACATGTGAAAAAAGAGTAGTGATCTTGGATCAATGTTTCAAAAATCAAGTTTTTATCCACAAAATGATTGAAAACCATTTAATTTTAGAAAATCAAGAGAAAGAACATTTTTAAAATGTTAAAAAACAAATAAAAATTAATTCTTTGCAAAAATATCAAATATATGAAATAAATAATATATTTGGGAAATTTTTGTAAAATAAAATATTTTAACATTTTTGTGAATTATTAAAAAAAGAATCAACTCAAGATTATTAAAATTCAGAGAGAAGTTAATTTTTGAATCAATTAAATAAAATCACAAAATTCAAATATTCAAATATTAGAAAAAGGGCGCCAAGAACACCCAAGAACACGCGCGTGTTTTGAGTTTTGCCCAGATTTGCATTTTCTCATCAATCTCACTGAATACTTAATGAAATCACACAATCCACATATCAATCTGCTCGTTTTCATCTCACGATCATGTCTATGGTCTTTAATCTCATTTATTTTAAGCATGGAATAAGAAATCAAATAGAAACCTCAAGAACCCTAATTTCTGCATGAAGGCTCAGAAATTCCATACACGATTCATACAAAGCAATTGATTAAGGGTAAACACTCTATACATGATTATGAACATATGGAAAAATTATTGTGCGAGAAAATATATGCATGAATCATGAGAAGACCAAGTTGAGGCTTACCTCTTGCAGCTGGTGATCGTGTTTTGAGTTGGAGGTGTTACAAGCTGGTTCCAATGATCTGAACAGCTTCCCTAGGTGCCAAGTGATGTTTCCGAAAGCTTGGAGTGGATTGAATTGAACTGGAACTTAATTTGGCACCTCAACTACAAATTTGTCAAAGGCTTGTGCAGATGGCTGGTGATTTTGTGATTCTGATGTTCCAGATGTTGTTTAAGTGTTTGGATCACCTCTATATGATGTTTATGAGGTGTGTGTGTGTGTGTGTGTGATTGGTTTGGTTAGAATTTCTCTCAAACTCAAAACCCGATAGTGACTTGCTTTAGAAGGCAAAATTGGAGTGAAAGTGGAGATTTTGAGGAAAACATCAGTTTGGGTGCTTTGGTGTACTCAAACTGATCACAACTGAGCTCTATTTATAGTACATCAAGTTTGTTTTGCAAGGAATAGGGTATGGCAACTGGTACAGGTCCGTAGCCAATTGGATCATTTTGGAATCTCAAGTCTCCTCTAGCCATTGAATAGAGGTTAGAGCACAGGCCTATGGTTCTTTGATTCAAGGATAAGGCTTGACTGAAGTGTTCGTCTTTGCTCTGATACATGTCACGTCTAAGCATCCATTAAATGTTCCAAAACAAAATTGGAGTCTTGGCCTCCTTTAGGCTTTTTAGGTTTGGCATGCTACTTGTAGTTCCAAAGACTAGGGAGGCTTATGGATCAGAGTTTGTTCCTCCTTGGTCTCCCCCTGAGGTGTTCAGATGGATAAACTTGTTTGTCATTTGCAAAAATTGAGCAAATCGAGCTATAATGCACAAATCTGGCTTGCAAGACAGTTTGCATCAAGGCATGTTGCAGCTGTCATAACTCTTAGCTCAGATGGAATTTGATGGAGTTCTTTGACATTTTGGAAAGCTGATATATCCTATTTCAACATGATATCCAACTTTGGTTTTGATCCAACCTGAATTACAATGAAAAATGCCTCTATATTGAGAAAAAATAAGGCAGATTCTGAATTAGTCAAAATTTCACTAAGTGTTGGAAAAGTGTCACTTTTGTGCTTTCAGCCATTTTGATGACTCCATAACTAAAAATCCATGAGGAATTGGAATGAGCTGTAGTTGACACTTTTAAAGTATGCCATGAGATCTACAAATCCATCTTTGGATCATCCAAAATGGATGCTTGGATCTCAAGTTATGATCTTTGGAAGTTGGTACCCTAGCCACTTTGTTCCATAAATTAGAAAAATCCTAAGTTTTTATGGTTACCCCTTTTACAAGTTATCCAACTTTCCTTGATTTTTCTTGATGAATGATGATTCAAATCACATATTAACATTTTTTTAGGGTCAATGAATCATAAATGTGAAAAATCCCAAAAAGTCAAACTTGATTTTGTGCACAGTTGACTTTTTATCGGACATAATCCAAACTGTGCGATCCTTTGTGAAATCAAGTCCTTGATCTAAATCAAACCTAATGGATGGATTCCATAGGTGTTATAGGGTGTATTGAATCATGTCCCAAGGTTTAGGAGCATGTCCAGGTCAAAAGTCAAAGGTACAGTTGACTTTTCCCGCGAAACCCTAATCGTGGTCCTGATGAAATTGAAACTTGTAGATCGTGCATCTTGGATCAATCCATTGTTGCAAATTGATAAATGTAGTGTATTAGAGACCCTTAAACCATGTCTTGAGGTCTTGGCTCATGTTTTGTCCCAAAAGTCAACTTAGGGGTGAATTAGGTCAAGAAACCCTAATTCCTGATTTTTGGTAAATGCATCCCCTGAGGCTAAATTGACTTGGTGATGGGGTCCATGAGGTCCCTTGGAGTATCTTGGGTTATGCTTTGAAGAATTGGCTCATACCCAGAGGAAAATTTCCATCTGGAGGCCCTGGTCGACCAAAACCCTAATTTGGTGACACTGACGATCCGGAGGCTTAATCCACTTGGGATGTAGCAACTTTGTGCTTGATTCTTGATGTGGGAGTCCTATTGATCCCTTATAGGTATTTTGAGAGGCTAGACAAGTAGAAGATCATGTCATTTCTTGATTGATCCTTTGTCTAAGGGCTCTGAGAGGGCTTGAAACCCTAATCTTTGATGGTAATGAATGCTCACCTATCTTTGGGGAGACTAATGAGGTATGATGGTTCATCCATATTGTGATGATGATTTGCACAATGATGGGAAATCTTAGTGGTCAAAATTTGGGGTATGACAGTAACCTGAGGTGTTACAATGATTGCCCCAATTCCATTTCCATAAGTGTTGACTGCTCCAGCGAATATTTGTCCCCATTGGGAACCGGGTTCTAGCCTTCAATGGGTAGCGGTTCATTGCAATCTTTTATTTTTAAGTACATGACATCTTCGTCTGGGAAATCGAATTTGACTAATTCCTGATCGTCAATCGGTTGGTGAGCCAAATGATCGGCTAAAATACTCCCTTTGACGACTTTCTGTGCATGGTACTCAATGTCGTATACTGATAACAACATCTTTCAACGGGCAATCCTTCCTATGAGAGCAGGCTTTTCATAGACGTACTTGATCAGATCCATCTAAGAGATTAACCAAGTAGTGTGGGAAATCATGTACTGGCGAAGACGTTTGGCTGCCCAACCCAGAGCGCAACAAGTTTTCTCGACCATAGTGTACTGAGTTTCACAGTCCGTGAACTTCTTGCTTAAGTAGTAAATGGCAGACTCTTTTCTTTTTGTCTCATCTTGTTGGCCAAGCACACAACCCATGGAGTCTTCCAAGACTGTTAGATAGATGATCAATGGTCTTTCTTCCACTGGAGGAGACAGAATCGTTGGATTCAACAGATATTCTTTGATGCTATCAAAATCCTTTTGGCAGGCTTCTATCCGTACACAACTTTGATTCTTTCTGAGTAGTTTAAAGATCAGTGTGCATGTCGCGGTCATGAGGGATATGAATCTGGAGATGTAATTCAAAAGTCCCAAAAATCCTCTGACCTGTTTTTCAGTCTTTGGTGAAGGCATTTCTTGAATGGCCTTGACCTTGTCAGGATCAGCTTCGATTCCTTTTTGGCTGACGATGAATCCCAAGAGTTTTCTTGAGCAGACACCGAACGCGCACTTATTGGGATTCAAGCGCAGTTTGTATTTTCTCAGACGCCCGAACAGCTTTACCAGGTGTGTCACAAGCTCTTCTTCTGTTTTAGATTTGGCAATCATGTCATCGACGTACACTTCAATCTCTTTGTGCATCATGTCATGAAACAGAGTCGTTATGGCCCTTTGATAGGTTGCCCCAGTGTTCTTCAAATCGAACGGACTTACCTTGTAACAAAATGTGCCCCATGGGGGTAATTAATGAAGTTTTATACATATCTTCCAGTGCCATTTTGATTTGATTATAGCCCGAGAATCCATCCATGAAGGAGAAGAATTTGAAGCTTGCTCTGCTGTCTACCAGCATGTCAATGTGTGGTGGGGGGAAGTCATCCTTTGGACTTGCTTTGTTCAGATCCCTTTAGTCTACACACATTCTGACTTTTCCGTCTTTCTTCGGAACTGGCACTATGTTGGCTAACCATTGAGAATATTCTGAGGTGGTGAGGAGACCTGCGTCGATTTGTTTCTTCACTTCCTCCTTAATTTTGATGGCCATATCTGGATGAGTCCTTCTCCGTCTTTGTTTTACTGGCGAATATTTTGATTTCATCTGTAAGTGGTGTTCCACGATGCTGTGTCCAACCCTGGCATGTCCTGATAGGACCAAGCAAACACATCTGGAAACTCTTTGAGAAGTTTTATCAAGCCATCTCTAACAGTTGGACTGAGCAGTGCCCCAATCTTAACTTCTTTCTTTTCATCTCCTAAACCTAAATTGACTGTTTCCAATGGCTCTTTGTGAGGCTCAAAAGACCTTTCCTCTTGTCTGAGTAGTCGGGAGATCTCTTCTAGAATTTCTTCGTCCTGTTCTTCTTTAGCTTCAAATACCGGGAATTCAAAGTTAGGAGAAGGCATTGGATCGTATGTTTCAATGGGGTTTAAAACAAGCAATCTGCATGACGTGATGATTCGTTTTTTAGCAAAGACAGAGAGAATGCAAGAGTGTGTGCAGTGTATTTTCTGAAAAATGTTTGTTTTTATTTTGGGCTGTTTTTAGGGTTACCATTTTCTGAAAAACAAAAAGTGAAAACAGCAATAAATGCGAGAATTCAGAATGACATTATTTATTCATGATTTGTCGATTCTTGAAACACAACCCTATAAAACAAAACTCTGTCCCTTTGGGTGAAGCGAAGAGGGAAATTTAAAGAAAAGTAAGCCCTTATAAAAATATCCATTTCACCCGGGCAAGGTGAAAGGTCAAAACAAAGATGGTAATTACTTCGACTTATGGACGACTTTCGGGACATCGACTGCAACCCAGTGGTGATGAACTCCTTTGTGAATCACAAAGTCTGGTACTTTCCTTCTTAGTTTGTCTTCAGAAATAACGCTGATTTCTGGCAGAGTAGGATCATTGGAGTCTTCCTCCCATACAGAGTTGTCATAAATGAACTCTTCTGTTGTATTTTCCATGGTGTTTTCACTCTCCCGGGAATCTCCCCATTCAGTTGGGTGGATGTCCTCAAACCTAATACGAGAGCTTTCGGGATTACTGTATTTGACTAGGAAGTCATACTTTCCGCTTAGTTGTCCCAAAGTGTCCCATGTTTCTGTGGGAATGGATGAGTCGTCTTTCTCAATGACGTTGATTTCGGGAATCGCGTAGTTAATGAACTCTCGTCCTGCGATCCTTGCGAATTCATTAGCATGGTTTTGGACATTCTCGGAATGTGCTGGGTAATGATTCCATTACTCTGGGGAACAGGTATGTTCCTTTCATGATCATTCAGCTGATAGACATTGTCCGACTGACTCTTTTGCCCCAAGTCTTCCGTGTATGGCTTCCAGATAGGCAAGTCATCTAGGGGATCATAATAATTGCAATCAAAGTTGTATTTCATTAGATTGTCTTCCTCTAATGAGTTGGGTGGGGCATGACATCCTTCAGGATCACAATCCCCATAGATCATCCGGATGTCTGCCCTTGGTATATATCTCGGGCTCTGCTTTGGAAATCAGAATGGCATGTGCGCTTCTCCCTGAGACATATAACCGTCATGGTTAAGGTAAGATTTCCACTCTTCATCCGTATCAGAGGAATTGTTCCCGTTGATGGTGTGTACTTCTTAAGGTAGCGGGTGGAGGAAGCCTCCACTGTGGAAAAAATCCTGAATGGGACGAAAACTTTCGTCCTTCTTTGTAGTCTGGGTACAAGTCAGAGAGAAACTAAGACATTTTCTTGTCTTGTTATTCATAGGAGTTACTACATGTCCCCATCCTTTTATGTCATTACTCCCGATCGTTTTAAGAGCGTCTTTGTATGAGGAAATCGACGTCCCTTTTTCTGATTGATTCTCATTGCTCACCGAGAGTGCTTGGAACTGAGTTCCAACGACCTCCTCTAGTTCTACACAGGAGAATAATGATAAGTTACTCACAATTAAGGCTTGCTTTCCACATACTGTGACTAATTTGTCATTCTTGACGAACTTCAGCTTCTGGTGAAGTGTCGAATTGACTGTCCCAAGTTCGTGTATCCAAGGCCTTCCTAATAAACAACTGTATGTTGCCCGGATGTCCATGACCTGGAAAGTGACTTGGAAAGTGTGAGGACCGATAGTTATGGGAAGATCGACTTCGCCAATGACTATTTTTTTGGACCCATCAAAGGCTTTGACGATGATCTCCCTGCCTCTCATCGGAGCTCCTTGAAACTAAAGTCCTACCAAAGTTGATTTTGGCATAACATTTAAAGATGATCACGTGTCTACCAGTACGCAGGCTAAAGCATCATTTTGGCAGTTGGCTGTAATGTTGAGTGCCATATTATGATTCTTGCCCTCTTCTGGCAATTCTTCATCACTGAATCCTAAATTGTTATAGGAAGTGATGTAGGAGATGATGCTGTTAAATTGTCCTATTGTCACATCTTATTCTACAAAGGCTTGTTCTAAGACCCTCTGTAGAGCTTCCCTGTGCGTTCCTGAACTAAGTAGGAGAGATAACATAGAAATTCGAGACGGAGTTTGCAACAAATGATCCACAATGTTGTACTCGCTTTTCTGGATGAGCTTCAGCATCTCATCGTTATTTTTTACAGGCTCTGGATTACTGGATTGACTGACTTGTTGATTAGGAACTTCCGTTTGAGGTTCCTTTTCTTTGGTAGGTTCTCCAACTCCTCTGTTGAAGATCCGACCTCTCCGGGTAACTCGACTGATGTCGGTGATGTTCACAACGGAGGGTAATGGATTTTCTTTTCCATTTTCTATGGTCGTTGCACCGTACTTGTAAGGGATAGCCTTTTCTAATTTTTACGGTATTGGACCTTGCAAGTAGATAACCTCTGGGGCTTTTTGGTTTTTCTGACCGTCATAGGCAACCTCAATTAGTTCCTGGTTGGGAACTTTTCAACCATCAAGAAGGATCTTTAATTCACTGAATAGAGGAATTATGGTGCAAACGTCCTTAGTTATCACATGATCGGAGATTACGACAGCGTTTTTGTTCTGACCAGGGAGGTAATCTTGTATCACGTTGATCGACCCAGAACTTGAACATGGTCGAATCTCCTTCCGGTCCAACTGATTCTGGAGCGCTGCTCGCACTAGATACCATCCTTGATTATTTTCCGAGCATACTCTATAGCGCTCATAATTATGCGGTGGTACCCGACCATATCCGCTTTGTATGCAGTGCATCTTTACTAGATTTGTTTCTAATCAGCGAATATCATGACTTTGATGTCTACCAGGATTCGCATCAATCATGTTAATCTGTTGTATGTATTCATCTAGGTAGATCGGAAGCCACCAGTGATCTAACAGATGTTGAAGAGTCCTTTGCACAAGCGCACATCCTTGGTCATCTTCGCAACATTCTTTACTGTCTAGATAATCATGTGAAGCCAGAAAACCAAGTCTGACCTGTTTAGCATGTAATTCCACTAGACTGGTATTCATTAAGTGGATGTCAAAGATTTGAACCATATTAACCTGATGCTCATTTCTTTCATGGTAGTCTTGGATCCATTCAAGATCCATTTGATGTTGGAGGGCCTCTTGTACAAAAGAGCATCCCTGATTATCTGTTGAGCAGATTGGACAAGTGTTGTAATCGTACCGCAGAAGATTATAATACTGAATTTGTCTCGAATGCATTGCCACTAAATTGACGTTCATTGCACAAATGTCATGGTTCTGAACAGTGTTGGGATGTGCGTGGGCCATGTTTACTTCCCGAATTCTGTGATCCTGAATCCAGCCCAAGATCCATTTGTTCTTGTAGAGCTGCTTGTACTGTGGTACACCCTTGATTGTCCTTGGAGCAGATATCACACTGATGATAGTTGTGTGATGGCACATGGTCGTACCTGCTCTGTTTGCAATGCATTTTTACCAGATTGGTTCCCAATAAGCGTACATTTTGAATTTGATAACTGTTGATAGGTTCTCCTTCTATCAAATTCACTACAGTCTTTTCGTGTTGTGGTAATGGGTTCGTCTAAACATTTGGATTTGTATCCTTGAAAGATAAAAACCCGCTTCTAATAAGCTTCTATACATCAGACTTGAAGCTGAGACAATTCTCAATGTTATGTCCCAATCCTCCTTGATGGTAAGGGCAAGTTTGATCTTCTTTGAACCAAAAAGATGGATTTTCTGGTATTGTAAGAGGAGTCCTGGTTTGAACATGCCCCTTGGCCAGTAGAAGTGGAAATAACCATGCGTATAACATTGGTATAGGGTCGAAATGTGATGGTCGTGTAACACGATTGTTATTATTGTACTGCGGGCGAGCCTACTAAAAAGGATGTTGTTGCCTTTGCTGATACTATTGTTGATTTGATTTGCTCTGAGAAACCTGAGGTTGATAAGTCGGAGCTGGCCGGGTTGATGGCGGGAGTCATTGCTGCTACTGGTTAATATCTTCGTCTTTGCTTTCCTAGAGAGATATTATTGATGTCTTTCTCTTTCTACTTTTGGAAATCAATAACATATCTCTTGGAACTGCTAGATGGCTCTCCATCTTTGACCAATCGTCCTTCTCGGACTGCTTCTTCAAGGCGTACTCCCATGTTCACCATTCGAGTGAAGTTACTGGGCGCACTGGCCACCATTCGGTCGTAATAGAAGGAGCTTAAGGTTTTCAAGAAAATCTTGGTCATCTCCTTTTCCTCAAGAGGGGACAGATCTGAGCAGCAATTTCACACCATCTCTGAGCATATTCTTTGAAATTTTCTTTGTCCTTTTATGACATTGCCCTGAGTTTATCCCTTTCCAGTGCCATGTCCAAATTGTATTTATACTGTTGAACGAAGGCTGCCCCGAGATCTCTGAAAGTACTGATCTTGGTGCGGTTTAAACCCATGTACCATTTTAGTGCGGCACTGGTTATACTGTCTTGGAAGTAATGGATCAGTAGCTATTGATTGTCTGTCTGAGTAGACATTTTTTGTGCGTACATCACCAAATGACTTTGAGGGAAAAGAGTTGCCTTTGTATTTTTCAAAGTCGGGCACCTTGAATTTGAGTGGGATCTTTACATTAGGGACCAAACAGAGGTTGGCAGTGTCCTTTCCGAATAAGTCTCGACCGCGAATGGTATGCAGTTCCTTCTGCATTTCCAAGAATTGTTCCTGGAACTCATTCATCCTTTCGTACATGTCTTCGTTTCCACCAGAAATTGCTTGCGGAATTTGTCCTTCCGGGACAGTGTGTACCACTGGTTGTGGTATATACATTATAGTAGTGACTCTGTGCACTTCAGTGCCCTGAAGTTTGTAACCTTCAGGAGTTGCTGTCGCAACCCTTGCATCTCCACTTTCCCGAAGTTTGTAACCTTCAGGTCCAGTGGTTCCTGCTACGGCTTCTGGGTTTTTAGTGACTGGTGGGATATATCCTTTAGGTATAAAGTTGAAAGGCATGCCCTAGGGGCGACCCTTAGGCATGTTGTTCCTGGGCTGCTGCCAGGGTTTGTAGGTTGCCGTGAAGTTTTTCCAAACTTTCCTTTAGATAGTCGATTTCTTCTCTCAGCTCTCTGTTCTCTTCCTCTAGATCGTCCATTTTCTTCTGTTGATTGGCCTGAGTATTGTATGAATGAGACAGTTTGACTCTAGGATTGTGACACATACGTGAGACTCAAGGATAAAAAAAATGAGTTATGTGAGATTGATGAATGATATGCAATGACATATTTTTTAGTTTTTGTTTTCAAAAGAAACTTCAACAAGTAGATTGCAAATATCACACAGTGGGGGGTGGAGACCCCTTTTATTGAATTCGAAAGATTGCAGTATTTTACAAAGAGAAGTACAGTATTTTACAAAGTGCTGTAAGGAAAATGTCTAAGCTCATGGATCATGAGTTCTCTCTGAAGAGAGCTCAGACGTTGGTTCCTGTATTTTCCTTTTCTTTGATCAGGCCTCTTTAGCCATTGTCGGGTCGACGATCCTTTGCCAAGCGAAAGGAGTGAGTAAATTTCTTCGGTCTTCCTGACTTTCTATAGCATGTTGTTCTAATATCTCAATCAGAGCATCCTTCTCCTTTAGTAGTTCCTGAATCTTGGTACATTCCAAATTACAGATCTGTTATTTGGTCTTCCAAGAGCTCTTCTCACGTTGAACTTTGTTGAGAGCGACCTGGAGTTTTTCCGCATCAGACATGAAATAAAGGACATATTCCTTTAATGGAAAAACTTCTTGACGAGGGTAAGGCATCCTCAGCTTGAGGGTTCTAGTTTGCATCAGGTGGAGATAAGGTTCCATGGAGGTACAATTTGGTTTTCCTAGAGACTCCCTCCCTTTCCTATGAATATGTTGCCAGGCATGCACTATTTCTTTCTTCAGTGCCCTGTCATTTTCCCTTTCCTTGAAGAAAAGACCCTTCAGATGAACATTATGTGGGATATTCTTCATCGGGTATCCGAGTTGACGGTGAACTAAAATTGAACGATAATTGATTCCCCCTTTAGTTCTAATGAGGGGTACGTTGGGGAAATTTCCGCATCTGTCAATGATCTCTATCCCTTCGTAAATCCGGTTGTGCCAATCTATGTTTGAATTGGTAAGAGACATAATCCTCTGTGACCAACGTAGAGTACTCTTGTGATCCCAAAAAGCAGCAGATTTGGGGAAATGGGAAATGAATCATTTGTAGAGTACACAGCATGTGATCATTCCTCTGTTGTACAAATTCCTTAAATGTACAGAATGATAAGCATCTGCGAGCAAGGTTGGTACAGGGTTTCCTATTAAAAATATCTTAACAGCATTGGTATCGACGAAGTTGTCAATGTTGGGAAAAAGGAATAACCCATATATGAGCAAAACAAAGACGTCTTCGAAAGCAGTTATGTTTCCTACACTAACAAAGTATAGAGCTTTCTCCATTAGGAATTTAGCTGGTAAACCCTGGATTCCTCCTTTAGTGGTTATGTGAGTCCTAACTTCTGACTCATCCAAAGAGATTGCTCTTGCAATGGTTTGATCTTTTGGAATTTCTTCCAGTCCGGAAAATGGAGCTTGATCAGTGATAGGTAAATCAATCAGGTGGGAGTACTCTTCCAATGTTGGTGCAAGTTGATAATTCGGGAAAGTGAAGCAGTGATAAATCGGATCATAGAACTGTACCAGTGTAGACAAGATTCCTTCAACTACGTTGACCCTCAATAGAGACAACAACCTCCGTGCTTAGCTCTGAAAGCCTCGGGATTGGTAATCATCCTTCCCAATTTCCTTAAGTCTTGTAGTTTCGGAGACTTGAAGGTGTACTTGTGCGTTTTCCTTCTACCAAAATCCATAACGCAACCTTTGACATTTGCAATTATTGTTTTAGTTTTTTTAGAAAAAGATTTTTTTCTTGTTTGAAAAGAGTTTTTTAATGAATGCATGAATGTAGCAAACAAAAACATTTGAAAACATGGGTTTAGGGGTTCAACGTCATGAGCATGGAGTCACGACTCTATCCATCCCTAAAGGTTGTACTATTTTGGTCAATTTTTGTACCTGTAGAACGGGTTCTAAAAGGTTCCCAAAGTCATTGACCCTTCCTAGGGATATCAACAGCAAGCTGATTCACTCGAGCGAAAGATTGAAGCTAAAGGTTTGATTGTAAGAGAATTAGTCAAAGCCCAAGATTGAAGCTAAAGGTTATTTGTGTCTTGTTCAAAGCCCAAGATTGAAGCTAAAGGTTTGATTGTAAGAGAATTAGTCATTTATAAAGGGAGATATCTCTCTTATTCATCACAAAAATGTTGGGTAACTAATTATAAAAGGGAATTACTTTAACTGGAATGTGTGAATCCAGCAATGTCATAATTTTTTTTATAAGGGTGATGTCATGAAGTAGGAAACTTTAACTCAGTATTGAGCAATGCCATTTTTCCTTATGAATCTTTCATGCTAAGAGATGGACATTGGCTTGGATGTAAGTAATCCAGAGGCTTGCCACTTACAACTGTTTAGATGAAATAGGAAGTTTACCAGGATAAAAGAGGGACTACAGCTTGGGTTTTTGAATCAACAAGTGTGCCACTTACAACAGTTATATGGAATTAGGATTTTTTGATTGTTTGTTTAGATATGTGATGTACAGAGAAAATTTCTTCCTACAGAGAGAACTCTTGGTATCCTCTAAGGGAATGTTGATTTTTGTGTACCTTGATCAAAGCCCAAGGTTGAAGCTAAAAGATGGACTCTACTTAGGGAGTTTTATATCTGTCTTATACAAAGCCCAAGATTAAGGTTGAAAAGAGATTAACTTAGCTAGAGAGTATGATATGTCTTATACAAAGCCCAAGATTGAGGCTGAAAATAGATGGACTCCATTGGGGAGGTTTTATCTGTCTTGTACAAAGCCCAAGATTGAGGCTGACTCTACTGAGGAAAATCATTATATAAAGCCTAAGAGGAGGCTGACTGGGGGAAATTCTTATATGAAGCCTAGGAGGAGGCTAGCTTCTGCTGAGGATTATTGAAATCCAGAGGCAGGTCCATATGTACTGGGGAATCCCAAGGTTTTACTCATTCTGGGGATTTGGAGAAGAGTTGAAATATCAGAGACCATGAGGCTCTGATTATGTTAGGGTTTTATTGATGGTAAATTAAACCTGGCTAGGATTTTTAAGGTGAAGGTTTAAACCTTGAGTTTGAAAACCTATGGAGGTTTTAACTCTGCTGGAGATTAGTGTATTGATGAAATGATCAGGGTTTTTTCCTGTGCTTTTAGGAAACTTGAGAGTTTTTCTTGGTGAGGTCCAAGAGAAAATGAGATTTTCCAAGTCTATTGGTATGTAGAGGTTGACACTTAAGTGGAGAATGATCTTTGTATGATGCCTAAGAGGAGGCTGATGTTTTAAGGGATAAGAATCAACCCTAGAATGATTTGATGTTTTGGAATTCTGACTCTACAGAGGATTGAACTAGTAGAGATGACTAAGTTCTGTCCTATACCTATAGGAGGTCTTCTGGTCCTTATACTAAGCCCAAGAAGAGGCTGAGAACTTTTAAGAAGCCTGTGGGTACTTCTACAAAGCCCAAGAGAAGGTTAGGGATGCTTTTAGGAAGCCTGTGGGTCCAAGCCTAAGAAAAGTTCAAGAAAGGTTTCACCGGGAATAAGTCATTTCCTTGTAGAACACTTCTTGGGTTTGAAGAAATTCAAGATAGGTTTCACCGGGAATTAATCCTCTCTAGGGAAATGAATTTCTTGTACACAATACTTCTAAATTTGGACAGTCTTGAGAAAAGTTTCACCTGAAATAATGCCTTTCTCTGTTCCATATTGTATAAGCCCAAGAGGAGGCAAGACTGTATCTGGACTTTCCTATGGGGAACTAGTTTTGACTGTGTTGAAAGAGTAACCACTAGTCTGATCTAAACCTAGACCTAACTATTGGGGAAAACTCTAAGCAAGTATGTACAAACATATATATACAGATGAAATACATAAACAAGTATTTATTGAAGAGATAGTGGAACTTACAGTTGTGCAAGCCCAAGCATTTTGACTACAGCTGTATGGTTAGTTTTTTTCAAGAAATTGAAGAAAGTTTTGATAAAAAATTTGAATTTGAATTTGAATTTGAATTAAAGAGGAAAGTTATTTTAAAAGGAAATTTGGGGCTTATACTTAAGGAGAGGCCCAAATAATCTCTTTTGAAAAGGGAACGATCGCGGCATAGTTTTGAAAACCACAAAGGGACTTATACAATGACTGAGGCCCAAATTATTGTATTTTATAAAAGGGATGGGTCTTACACTCTATTAGAGGCCCAAAAGTTTATTTTTATACAAGAGTTGGGACTTATAGCTCAAGGAGAGGCCCATATGAAAAACAACGATCGCACCGTTTATTTTGAAAATTGTATTGGGACTTATACAATGACTGAGGCCCAAAAAGTTTATTTACAAAAGAGGTGGGTCTTACACTCTATTAGAGGCCCAAAAATGTTTGAAAAGAAGAAAGATGGGGCTTACAACTCAAGGAGAGGCCCAGATGAAAATTGTTTCATAAATGGCGATTGCGCCGAGATTTTTTAAATCGTATCGGGACTTATACAATAACTGAGGCCCAAAAAGGTTTATTTACAAAGGGATGGGACTTACACCCTACCAAGAGGCCCAAAAATATTTAGAAAAATATTTGAGTGGGTGAAAACAATTAAAACCCTAATTTGATTTTAAAATGCATGTTAATTTGAATAAAAATCAATTAAAATGATCAAAATTATCAAAAATGCATGAAAAATAAGTTGTGATTTTGGATTAATGTTTGAAAAATCATATTTCATCCATAGAATGATTTGAAAATCATTTGAATTGGAAAAATCAAGAGAAAGAAATATTTTTTAAATGCTTAAAAATAAATAAAAATAAATTCTTTACAAAAATATCAAATATATAGAATAAATAATATTTTTGTGAAATTTATGTAGAATAAAATATTTTAATATTTTTGTGAATTTTGAAAAAAAGAATCAATTCAAAAACAATAAAATCCAAAGAGAAATTAATTTTTGATTCAATTAATAAAATTAACTAAAATTCAAATATTCAAAAATTCAAAAAAGGGCGCCAAGAACATATGTTCTTGGTCGTGCGTGCTCTGGTTTTCCAGATTTGCAAAAACCTCTCTATCTCACTGAATACGTGATGAAATCAAACGATTCAAACATCAATCTTGCTCGCTTTTGATCAAGGAACACGATGGTGGTATTTAATTTCATTTATTTTAAGTGTGGAGTGAGATAATTGTGATGAACGCAGAAACCCTAGAATTTGCAAAAACTATCATGAAATCCTAAACACAGATGAAACTTGGCAATTGATTAAGGTTTATCACTCTATGAACTACCAGAAACAAGTTGGTAACATGAAAATGAATTGATGATGCATGTAATATTGAGTTTGAAGACTTCAAGCTTACCTCTTGTAGCTGGTGATCGAATTTGATGATGGAGATGTTACAGATGTTATGTAATGATTTAGACAGCTTCAGTGGACCTTATGTAAGGTGTATGAATGCTTGGAATGGATGAAAAGCAGCTGGATCACTCTGTGGTACCTCAACTGCAAATGACCTCTAGGATGGCTTTGGAAGTTTGTGATTTTGGTGTTACAGATGAAGGATGAGTGTTTGAACTGCTTATATATGATATATTGGATGTGTTTGGATCATAATTTGTGATGGATTTTCTCTCTAACTCAAAATTCGATGGTGACTTGCAAAATAAGGCATTTCTGGATTTTTGAAAGAGATTTAGAAAAAAGCATTTGTTATGGTGCTTTGGTGTACTCAAATTGACCACAAATGACCTCTATTTATAGTGTGTCACGTTTGTTTTGGCATCAATAGCGATTGGTGGCTGGTATAGTCCAATATCCAATCTATAATATAAGAAAAGAAGATGCTCTGGAAAATGCATTTATGCCCCTGTCTTAAAAATTGCCACTACATCAATTTAGGGACTTTTTGTGTCCAAATAATGCTTTTTGCAACCAATGATGTCACATTGTTCAATTCAAACTACATAGTTATTATATTATGCCTTTGCTGGTTAGGTTTAATTGAACTGATGATGTCACATAATTCTATTTCAATTTCCTTCTTTTCTAATTATACTTTATGTCACTTTTCGCCCTTTATTCTCTCCTCTTTCAGCGTGTCATTTTCTTCCTTTTTCACTTTCTCTTTCTTCTATCCCACCTCTTCCATCTTTTCTATCCTTTCTTTCTGCTTTAATTTGTATTATCTTTCTCTTATCTCTTCTGCTCTTGGTTCATGTATTATGAGTTCAACAAATGTGTTTACGGATTATTGTTTCATTCTAAGAAAATTTGATGTTCAACTGACAAATCTGCTTACTGTTTGTTGTTTCGATTTCAACCGAACAAAAAGAAGGAGATTTGATTTTGGGTTGTGGATAGGGTTTCAAGCGAAGAAGATGGAGATCTATTTTCTGGTCATCTTCGAAAGGCTAGTAGTTTTTTCTATCTAGAGTTTTAAATCACAGATTTGTATTTAGTGTTTAGGCTTTTGTGAGGTATTTAATTGTAATGATGAGATTTTGTGGTTGATTTTCTTTAGCAGCTTTTAATAGGGTTACATTTTCTTGAGCTGGCTTTAGTAAGAAGAATGCTCTACCTGATGATAAAGGAGATCTCTCCCTCTGCAGATGAAGTTACATTTTATTATGCAAAATTTCTTCTATTTTAGATTTATATTTATGGGGTTTAATTTGCGTATTACACAATCAGGTGATTGTTCATTTTCTGTTGGTAGTTTTTTAAATCACATGTTTGTGATTATGTGAAATTGTGATTTTAATTTGTTGTTTTTTTTCTTTTTTCAGATGGATTGAATCTAGCTGGGAATATAAATTTTTTGGCTCTTACTGCTGATTTTTTTCTGGTCTTTAATGATTTAGTAGTTCATAAATAGTCCAATATATTTTTTATTGTTTTTGGGTTTCAATTTCATTGATGGGTTTATCTTATTGTGCTCATGTGGAATTTGATGATTTAAGATTTGTTTTCTTTCATGGTTTGTTTGTAGATATGTTTTGAAAAAAAATCAGACTTGCTAGGCAGACTGAATGATGCAGAAGATCTACTCATTAAGAGGTGACTTTTTCTTTTTTTGGTGTATCCCTCTTTATTGATTTGATTCATATGTTTGTAATGTGTTTTTATTAGTTTAGAAGACATTTAAATGTTGTTTATTGTTGGGAAATCTAGATGGCTCTTATTGGAAGAATTAGCACGCTTACATTGTGGAATTCAAAGAGGCTTAGGTTAAGAAAGTGAGTGACTCTCTTAATTCTCTATTGATAGCTTAAATTTTATTATGGATTAATTCAGAAAATAAATTTGTGAGTTGGTATGTTCTCATCACAACTTTTGCTTCCTTATAACATACATCACAACTTTTACAGGAGCTGGTGTAATATTTGAGTTTGCCAAGAATTTCTAGATCAGATCCGATTTCATTATGATTATCTCATAAAGTTTCTTCTCATTGGTGATAGCTGTAATTATTTTCTTTTTGTTGTTCCTCGTATTCGTTTAAATTTGATCCGTTCCTTGATTGTTTTCTTATTATGTAAGTCTATAAAATGTTTATTTAAATTATTCTGCTAAATATTTGTTTAGGTCTGAAGATTTATGTTTAACCGTTTCAGAGTTTATAAGGTTTTATGATTTTCAATTGTAAATTAGTGTGTAGTGTATTCTTATAAGTTTTATTGTAATGAATGTAGTTAGTATCTGGTTTTTGTTAAATGAAATTGAAAAGTAAATAAGGTTATGGTATTAGTAAATAGCCTGTATCAAATGTGCTTGTGTATAAGCTGTTAATTTAAGCTAGACATTGTTTTCATGTAATTATCTTGGAGTGGACAGCTTATGGAAATAAGCTGAAAATAATTTATGGGCAGTCACAAACTGTTTTCATAGCTCTTTCAAGAATTCTCATAAGTGCTTATGGTAGTAGATAAGTTCAAATAATCTTATAAAACACACTTTATATCTCCTCTCTTTCTCCATTTTATTATGATAATAGTAATTATTATTATTATGATTATTATTATTATTATTATTATTTATTTATTTTTATTAATGTATGAGATGTATCTTATTGAGTTTTGTTTGTATTTTATTACATTTTGTTTTCACATTGGCAGGTGTGGATAAAAGTTACCTTCTATTGCGTTTAAACAAGTTTTATCACAACTAAAGGGTATTTGTTTTTGTATTAACCCACTTATTATAAGTTTTCTTTGTTCTTCTTTTGATGAAGGGTACATAGTGCTTGGTCGAGCTGCCGATGATTTTAGAGCAATATTAATTGATGTTACCAAGACCACGTTTGAGTGATCCAAATACAAGATAGTGAGAAATTGTCTGTAATGTAATATAGAGTTGCACATATGCTATATGAAATAACCTTGTAGATGTGTTTGTTTCTGTTCAGGTTGGATATAGGCTGCACATACACTATATTGATTTTGCTAAAGCTTATAAGAATCGAGCCAAGGTAACCATTTTTTATTTACATTGAATTTTTATTTTTGACAATTTTTTAAATTGTTTTCATTTGACCTCCATGCTTTTACTCTATCATAGTATTAAGATGTGAATTTTTTATAGATTGAAGGTGTTTACTCTATCATGCTTTTAGGTTAATTAATTAACTTTTTATAGTATTAATTAGAAACTATAAGAATGAAGGTGTTTAGATTTTTACTTTTAAAAGCAGCATTGTCAAATAGCACTAGCTATAGTTTAGAGAAATTTTAACAACATGTGGTTGTTCCACTATATGTAGTCTTACCATTGGATTGAAGGGGGCTCCATGGAGAGTTATAATGCTTTCCCCATGATTTTCTTTCATCAAGAATGAATGAACTATGTTAATGATTCAAGCTCTTCGAACAGGTTTGTTCTGCCTCTTTCTTGTGATTACGCTTAACTTTTAACTTTTGACATTGTCCATAACAGAGTCATGTATTTGGTTTGTTATGAGATTTTACAGTAAAAGATAGGAAATCTTGTAGTTCATGCTCAAGCAGTTTGGGATGATAGCAATGCCATCAATGAAGGTGGAGAAAAGAAGTTTGGTTTGTTATTTTTTATTGTTATATTATGTGTGAATGATAATACACTTTAAGAAATACTTGCTTTGGTTTTATTATCAAATTCCAAGTGAACGGTTCATTGTTTACATATTGCTTAGAATGTCATTAGAACCAACAAGCCTCACAGAAGAATGGTTAACACATTGAAAAATATTTGTCTATGTTTAGCTCTTAAATATTGTGCTTGATTTGAACATAGCCTTCAATATCCTATTATTACTATGAATTTATCAACCTAAATTAATTTGTTTGTATATTATTTTTTCTTCTTGGTTGATTCATATAAATGTCATACTATAAACAAAAAAAATCTTCTATACTCTATGAAGCAATATATTAAAATTCACGTGAATATATAAAATTGGATAAGCTATATTGCTTAGATGAAGTAAAGTAATAATACACCATAAGTTCATCAAAATGTTTAAAGTAATTTTGAAACATCAGTATGATTTTGCATTAACATTAGTAGAACTTATATCCAAATTTGTTAAAATAATTGTTATATTTAATTATGTTTTATGGTTGATTTTAATTATATGTATTTATGTTGTATTAAATAAATTAGTAGAACACATCAATGCTTCTCAATTAAATCCTTAGTATTAAATAAATTTCTTGTCAATAAAGGTTACACCCATTATCTATCAAATAAATATTTGTTTCTGCTAAATTTATGTCATAAAAGTACATCTCAATATGAAATCAATCACAAACTTTGCTTGTATCCTATCAACTCATTACCAGTCTTATTCAACTGCATAATTTGCCTTCATTTATTATGCCTGACCTACTAATGCAAGTGAACTATCCTACATCCCTACGATTTTCAACAACAGATATACTTTCTCACCCTCATATTGTGTCACACCATTTTGTACCATGCTTACTTTAACTTTCGTTCTTATCTATTGCTGCTACAACTTAAAATTTTAAATTACCATACTACCTCAAAATTGGATATTATAATATTCTCATTAAAATACTTTTTACCATACTCAAAGCAATCTTTTTACTAAACTATCCACCAAATTCAAGAATTAATATAGAAGACTTTTTACAATATTATAATTATTTTTATTTTGAAATTCATTTTACCTTCCACCTAAGAATATTTGTTGACTCATTCGTAAAATTAACATCATCTTTAATTTGGTTCTAAACCATTAATTGTTTCAACCTACATTATACCTCAACATCCAGAATCAAATGATACTCAACATCTATTACCAATAAATAAAGTATTTATTTACAATTTTTAGGCATATTAAAATTTATTTATATATTGTTGATTAAAATATTTGTATAAATAATGTCAAAACAAAAATAATATTTATATACGGAAAAAAATACATTGTTGATTAAAATAATTTTGATTCAACTTTAATATTGATTCAAATTTTGTTATATACGAAAAAAAAATACTATTTTGTTATACGGGCACAACTTTAATTTTGATTCAAATATTTTTATATTCGAAAAAATACTATTGTTATAAACGGACATAGGTTTAATTTTATTCAAATATTTTTATATACGAAAAAAATACTATTTGAGTAAATGGGGACAACTTGAATTTTTATTAAAAAAATTTTACCATACGAAAACAAATATTGTTATTTTAAATGGATGCAACTTATATTTTGATTCAAATTTTTTTATATAACATAAAATACTACTATTATAAACGGGGACAACTATAATTTTGATTCAAATATTTTTATATACGAAAAAAATACTATTGTTATAAACGGGGACAACTTTAATTTTGATTCAAATATTTTTATATACGAAAAAATATTATTGTTTTAAACGGGGAAAACTTTAATTTTGATATGATTTTTTTATATAAGATAAAATACTACTACTATAAACGGGCACAACTTTAATTATGATTCAAAATTTATTTATAAAAGAAAAAAAAATACCATTGTCATAAACGGGCACATATAAACTTTTGCTTCTAATTTTTTGATATACGAAAAAAACTGTATTGTTATAAACGGTCACAACTTTAATTTGATTCAAATTTTTTTATATACGAAAAAAATACTATTGTTTTAAATGGGGACAACTTTAATTTTGATACAAATTTTTTTATATACAAAAAAAAAAATACTATTGTTATAGACGGACATAACTTTAATCTTTATTCAATTTTTTTATATACGAAAAAAATACTATTGTTATAGATGGACACACCTTTACTTTTCAATAGTTTTTTAAACATATTATTATTGATATTTTTGTTTGCCTCTCATCTTATACATGTTTTATTATTTCAACATAATTTTACTATTATTCTTAAGTTTTAATCATATTATTATTCCTGAATTTACTATTATTCTTTAGTTTCATTTGTTTTTGGTCTAGCAATTGATTAATATTTTTTGTTTAATATTTTCAATTATCATTGCATTTTTTGAATTTATATCAATAATTAATTTAATTTCTTCTTTTACAACACACATCATTTTCTTATACTTACCAATACAAATTTTTAATTTCAATCATACTATTTTTATAATTTTACCATTTTTCTTTTCAATTTGATTAACAATTACGCGTCCATAACATAAAATCCTCGAACATACAGGCCTGTGCGAACGCACGGGTTAGTTACTAGTTGTTTCATAAAGGAATCTCAAGTCTTCTATAGCCATTGACTTGGGTCAATCTTGCAGACCTATGGTCTTCTGTTGCAGGGGTAAGGCTTGACTCAATCAGTTGTATTTGCTTTAGTCCATGCCACCTTGATGCATCCATTGAATGCTCCATGACAACTTTGAAGTTTTTGGTTTTTGCATCATTAGATATCACATGTATATATGATGATCTTTTGTCTTGGGAGACTTGTGGCTTAGAGATCATTTGCTTTGATCTGATCCTTAATGTTTCTAGAAGGATTACAAGACTTGTAATTGCACAAATTAGCCAATTCCAGCAAATGACCTATAATCTGTCTTGGGAAGAAATCAGTTTTTGGTGCTATGTTCCAAGGGTTGTAACTTCCTTCTCAAATTAAATTTGGAGATGATCTGGTACTTGTTGGAAAGCCCTAATGACATACTTTAACTTTGATGTCCAACATTGGTCCTGGTTCAACTTGAATCAAGGTGAAAAATGGCCTCAAAGTTAGTGAAAATCCAAGACATATTCTGTCCAAAATTTTCACTAAGTGTTGGAAAAAGTGGTCATTTTCATGTTTTCGTGATTTTGATCAATCCATAACTCAAAATCCATGAGGATTTGGAATTTTTTGTAGTTGACACTTTTGAAGTATATCATATGAACTTTCATTTGAGCTTTGGAGGGAAGGAAAAAGGCCTTGTGGTTTGGAAGTTATGATCTTGCAAAGTTGGTACCAAATCACTTTTGTTCCATGACTTAGAAAATTTTAAGTTTCTTATGGTTGCCCCTTTTGCAAGTAACCCTATTTTTCTTGGTTTTTCTTGATGGATAATGATCAAATCCATGCATTAACATTGTTTTTTGACTTAGGGGAGCCACATTTGTGAAAAAATTCAAAAAGTCAAACTTGATTTTGGGCACAGTTGACTTTTTGTCAGATGAATTCCAAATTGTGTGATCTTCTATGCAATCAAGTTTTTGACCTAATTAAAACCTAATGGATGGATTCCATAGGTGTTTTAGGGTGTCTTGAATCATGTCCCAAGGTTTGGGAACATGTCTTGGTCCAAAGTCAAAGGTACAATTGACTTTTTCTTCAAAACCCTAATGTGGTCCAGATGAATTTGAAACTTGTGAATCAAGCTTCTTGGATCAATCTATTGTTGTAAATGGATTAATTTTGTGTATTTGAGGCCCTCAAAACATGTATTGAGTTCTTGGCTCATGTCTTGCTCCAAAAGTCAACTTAGGGGTGAATTAGGTCAAGAAACGCTAATTCCTGATTTTTGATGAATGCATGCCCTGAGGCCATTTTGACTTGATGATAGGACTCATAAGGTTCCTTTGAGCACTTTTAATCATGTTTTGAAGTATTGGCTCATAACCAGAGGAAAATTTTCATCTGGAAGCCCTGGTCGACCAAAATCCTAATTTGGTGACACTGGCGATCTTGAGGCTTGATCCACTTGGGATGTTGCAATCTTGTGCTTGATTCTTGATGTTGGAGTGTTCATGATCCTTTATGGGTGTTTGAGAGGCTAGAAAAGTTGAAGATCATTTCAATTCTTGATTGATCCTTTGTCTGAGTGCTCTGAGAGGGCTCAAAACCCTAATTCTCAATTGTAGTGAATGCTCAACAATCCTTGAGGAGGTTGATGAGGTATGATGGTACATCCATATTGTGGTAATGATCTTCACTATAATGGGAAATCTTGTGGTCAAAATTTGGGGTATGATAGAGAGTACTCTTCTAGTGTCGGTGTGAGCTGATAATCTGGAAATGTGAAACAATGGTATACTAGATCATAGAACTGTATCAATGTAGACAGGACTCCTTCTACCACATTGACCTTCAAAAGAGACAACAGTCCTCTGTGCTTAGCTCTGAAAGCCTCGGGATTAGTAATCATCCTTCCTAACTTCCTTAGGTCTTCTAATTTTGGAATTTTGAAGGTGTACTTGTGCGTTTTTCTTCTATCGAAATCCATTGTACGACCTCTGATATTTGCAACGAATGGTTTAGTTCTTTAGATAAATATTTTTTTCTAGTTTTTTAAAAAAGTTTTTTAATGAATGCAGAAAACAAAAACATTTAAAAACATGGGTTTAGGGGTTCATCGTCACGAGCATGGAGTCATGGATCTACCCATCCCAAAGGTGTGTACTAGGGTCTAATTTTTGTACCTGTAGAACGGGTTATAACAAAGGTTCCCAAAATCATTTACCCCTCTCGAGAATATTAACAGCAAACCGACTGAGTCATGAGAGCTGTAATATTCCCAAGTTGAATCTCTTTTGACTGTAGTATCGCATATCAACTATTCCCGATAGTCACCGCACTACCTAATGGTCAAGTGGTTAAATGTTTACTAATCCTCAGTTTCAAGGGTGCCCAATGGAAATAGTAATGTTTTCAGGACTTGCTCGTTCAACATCAGTAATTCCAAAAGGGTACCTCCACTAATTCGGCAGACTTTCAAGTTAGCTTGGTCGGGACTCACTCCCTATAAGTCTTCCTGAATATGCCACCACTTATCTTAATGTGCTCTCAGACTCACCACATGAGTATTAATCGCATTCCCAGATAACGGTAATTTAAATAAGTAAGCAAATAGGCAGATAGTATAACAGTAAATAATATAAAAATGAGAAAGCAAATAAAATAGTAGAAAAATAAATGCAGAGCAAGGCCTAAACCTCTTAGGAAATCTAATTCTACAGTTTCTCCCCAACAAAGTCGCCATTTTTCTGTAGCGTCAGTTTTTTGGTGACACGACCACCTACCGCTATTTGGTGCTACTTTTTTATTTCTGTATTTATCTTATGAAGCTTAAAAGGAAGGGGAAGATATCTTAAACTGACCCTACACGCAAGTGTTTTCTTTAACAGATACTAAGAGATCGGGGATCGGGGTTTGGTTATACAAAGGGAAGCTATTAACACCTAGAGTATCTATAATAATCTATAAGAACCTTCGCTTTCATATGTTTTTTGATATTTGAAATGCTTTCTTGAGTCTATCTGCTGTTGATTGGGAAAGTTTCTCCTTTGGGAGGACTGGGGGAAATGTTTTTGTTGTTTTCAGATTTTCTGTTGTTTTTGGGAAGGTGCTTGACCTAAGAATTTTGATTAGTGTGCTCGCTATGATTTTGCAATCTGATGCCTATGTATTCCCGTAAAGAGATTTGGGAAATTTGTTGTTTTGTTCAAAGCCCAAGATTGGAGCTAGCAGAGTATTTTTGTCATGTTTAAAGCCCAAGATTGAAGCTAAAATTTGATTGAGAGAGAGAGAATTTGTCATCTCTAAAGGGAGAAATCTCACCTATTCGTCACAAATGTTGAGTAATTGGTCATAAAGGAAGTTACTTTAACTGGTATGTGTGGAATCCAGCAATGCCATATCTTCCTTTATAAGAGAATGTCATGAAGAAAGAAGCTTTAACTTAGTATAGAGCAATGCCACTTTTTCCTTTATGAATCCTTCATGCTTAGAGAGGGACATTGGCTTGGATGTGTAGAATCCAGAGACTTGCCATTTATAGCTGTTAGATGAAAGAGAAATTTTAGCCATGATAAAGGAGGGGCTCTAGCTTGGATTTTGAATCAACAAGTGTGCCGCTTACATCAATTATCTGGAAAAATGTTTTTGATTGTTTGTGTTGATGTGTGATGTATAAAGGAAATGTCCTCCTATAGAGAGGACTCATGGTCTCATCTGAGGGGATGATGAAGCTAAAAAGTTTGAGTATAGCTTTAAAGTAGACTAACTCAACTGGGGAGTATGATATTTGTCTTGTATAAAGCCCAAGATTGAGGGTCACTGGAGGGAAAATCATTATGTGAAGCCTAAGAGGAGGCTGACTCTTGTTGAGGATTATTGGAATCCAGGAGAAGGTCTAAACTTTGTTGGGGAATCAAAAAAGGGACTCACTCTTGCTGGTGATTTGAGCAAAGCTGATTTATCAGATGCCATGAGGGTCTGATTCTTTTGAGGATTTGCTTATGGTAAACCTGGCCCTGGATGGGGTTTTTAAAGATGAAAGTTAAGCCACGTTGGGGGTCAGAAGGGTTTTAAAGATGAGTTTGAAAATCTTAAAGGTTTTAACTCTTCTGGAAATTGATGTATTGGTAAAGATGATTAGGATTTATCATATGCTTTTAGGAAGCTTGAGGGTTCTTGTGTTAAGCCCAAGAGGAGATTTTGAGGGTGAGAGTTTCCAAGTCTACTTGTATGAAGCCCAAGAGGAGGCTAAGACTATCCAAGTCTATTAAGAAGAGGTAGACTCTGGTTGGAGAGAGATCTTTGTATGATGCCCAAGAGGAGGCTGAGGGTTATAGAGATGAAAATCAACCCTTGAATGATGGGATGTTCTAGAGTTTTGACTGTCTGGAGGATTGAACTAGTAGAGATGACTAGATTTTATCCTATGCTTTTAGGAAGCCTTTGGGTCCTTGTATTAAGCTCAAGAGGAGGCTGGGATACTTCTAGGACTCCTGTGGGTCCTTGTACTAAGCCCAAGAGGAGGCTATGGGTACCTTTTAAGAAGCCTGTTGGTTCAAGCCTATGAAAAGTTCAAGAAAGGTTTCACCGGGAATAATCATTTCTTTGTTGAACAATTCTAAGGTTTGAAGAAATTCAAAAGAGGTTTCATCGGGAATTATTCCTCTCCGGGGAAATGAATTTCTTTGTATATTTCTAATTTTTTATAGTCTTAAGAAAAGTTTCACCGGGAATAATGCCTTTCTTTGTTCCATATTGAATAAAGCCCAAGAGGAGGCAGACTGTATTGGGGAAGTTTCCTATGAGGGATTTAGTTATTGAACTAAGTTATGAGTATCCTAATATTTATCTTAACTGCTGGGAAACTTAAACAGATATGCACAAGTATATACAGATAAATGAATTAACAAGTATAAACAAATATGCATTGAATTGAAAAGGTGTTGTGTCTTACACTCTGAAAAGAGGCTTAAGTGTATTGTGATTGGTTGTATTGATTACAACTGTATGATTAGGGTTTTGAGAAATTGAAGAAAGTTTTGAGTAAACTTTGAATTTTTAATTTGAAAAAGAAAATTGTTGTTATTTGAATGAAAAGAAAGTTTGGGGTTTATAACTCAAAGAGAGGCCCAAGTGGGGTAAGAGCAGTTTCACCGAGAATAATGCTCCTCTTAGTACCAGTTTAAAATAGACAGATGATTTTGAAAACAGAGGGATGGGGCTTACAACTCAAGGAGAGGCCCATGGAGGTTGTTTATTATTTTAAACAAAGTTTATGTACAAAATATTGGGGCTTATACTCAAGGAGAGGCCCAGATGACTTATTTTGAAAACAGTGATCGCACCGTGATTCCGAAAGACGTTGTGGGACTTATACTCTAGAAGAGGCCCAAAAGTTATTTATGTACAAAGAGGTTGGGTTTTACACTTTATTAGAGACCCAGGTGATTATTGAAGGAAATAAAAACGGGGCTTATACTCAAGGAGAGGTCCAGATGAAAAACAGTGGATGCACCGTTATTTTGAAAATCGTACTAGAACTTATACTATGACAGAAGCCCAAGATTATTTATTTACAAAAGGGTTGGTTCTTACACTCTATTAAGGGCCCAATAATGATTTTGAAAGTAAGCTTGAAGATTTAAAATCATGGACAAACCCTAATTTTAATAAAAATACATTTTTTAAGGAAAATTAAATAAAAATGATACAAAAATATCAAATATATTTAATAAACATGTTGTGAATTTTGATAAATGTTTGAAAATAGATGTTTTATTCACATGATGGTTTGAAATTCAATTGGTTTTGAAAAATCAAGAGAAAGAATTTATTTTAAAATGTTTAAAACAATTAAAAAGAAATTCTTTTAAAAAATTCAAAATATATCAAATAAAAATATTTTTTTATATTTTTTGTGGAATAAAATATTAAAATGTGTAAATTATTTATATTTAAAAAAATATTTGAAAAAGATTAAAAATGAGAGAGATATGAATTTTTGAAAATAATTGAAAATATTTAAATATTTAAAAAAATTCAAAAATTCAAAAAATGGCGCCAAGGCCATCTTCTTCTTCCTTGTGCGTGCCACCTTTGCCAGATTTGCAAAACCTCTCATATCTCTCTCAATACGTAATGATTTTGCACGATATAAACATGAAAGTTGTGTGTTTTTGAACAAGGAGTTCAATGATACCAATTAATTCCATTTCATTTTAGTGTAGAGTGAGAAATCATGTGAAGAACATAAGTACCCTAATTTTTGCAAGAACACAATTAAATTCTATACACAATAGATACAAAGCAATTGATTGAGGGGAAACACTATACATAAGTGCAGAAATATGTTGGTAACTTGAAAACACATTTATGATGCATGGATCATGGAGTTTGAAGAGTTCAGGCTTACCTGTGCAAGAGGAATTCAAATCCTCAGTTGTGGATGTTATAGATGTGTTTGAATGATCTGGACAGCTTCAATGGACCCTAGTGAGTGTGTTGAGAAGCTTGGAATCACTAGAAATCTCCTGGAACTCTCAGTGGTATCCCAACTGCAACTAGGTGTAGGTGTGAGATGGAGGTTATTGATCTTGGTGTTACAGAAGTTTGGAAAGTGTTTGGATCCCTTCTATGTGAGGCATAGGATGTGTCTACACCATTGTTTTTGACAAAATTGCTTCCTATTTGAAAATTTGAATCCTACTTGTTAGAGAAGCAAATTTTGGTGCAAGAGAGTGAAATGAAGGAAAACATGTATGCTGATGTTTTGGTGTGTTGAAATCAATTACAAATGACCTCTATTTATAGTAGAGGAAGTTTGTTTTGCAAGGAATAGTGAATGGGGGCTGGTTCATCCTATTATCCATTGGATATGGATAGGAGTCTAAAGTCTCCTTTAGCCATTGACTTGGACTGAACTTGCAGGCCTATGGTCTTCTGATTCTTGGACTAAGCTTGACTCATTTGGATAGTTATGGACTGATACATGCCACCTCTATGCATCCTTTTAATGCTTCATGACAAACTTGGGGTTTTTGGATTTGAAACTTGAATGTCACATGCCTAAGAGATAGTGTCTTGACTTGCAAGGCTCTATGCTATGATTCCTCTACAGATAGCAAGTGCATTGTATCTTAGATGTTTGTCTTACATGGTGACTAGGCTTGCAAAGTCACCAAAACAACAAAATTATGTGTTGTTGCTAAATCTGCCTTGGAAAACCAGGGTGAAAAATGCCATTTTGTGAGGCTTGTAACTTCTTGCTCAAATTAAATCATGGGAGATTCTTGTACTTTTTAAAAATACCATATATCATACTTCAACTTTGATGTTTGCATTTGGTCTTAATTCATCTTGGATCATGATGAAAATTGCCTTTGAACATTGGTGTTCAAAGCTGAAAAACTTGGCAGATTTTCACTAAGTGTCAAGAATGTTCACTTCTTAATTTTTGTGATTTCGCTCAATCTATAACTTAAAATCCATGAAGATTTGGAATGTGGTGTAGTTAACAAATTTGTAGTATGTAACAAGACCTATCATTTTAGCTTTGGATGGAAGAAAATGGTTGCTTGGATCATAAGTTATGGCCTTGCAAAGTTGGGTAAAAATAATTTTTTTTCATAACTTAGTGAAAATCCAAGTTTCTCAAGGTTGCCCTTTTTGCAAGTAACCTAATTTTTCTTGATTTTTCTTAATTGATCATGGTCCAAATCATAAATTAACATTTTTTTTACTTGAAGAGGCCATATTTGTCAAAAAATCTTAAAATTCAAACTTGGTTTTGATCACAGTTGACCTTTTATCAGATGAATTTCAAACTTTGTGATCCTTTATGAAATCAAGCCCTTGGGCCAAATTGAACCTAATGGATAGATTCCATAGGAGTTTTAGAGTGTCTTGAATCATGTCCCAAGGTTTGAGATCATGTCTTGGTCAAAAGTCAAAGGTGGGCTTGACTTTTTCTCAAAAACCCTAATTTGTGGTCTAGATGAATGTGAGTCTTCATATTGCTCAAGAATCAAGTTCTTTGTGTCAACTTAAACTTGTGAGGGTATCAATATAGGATATTTGAGGTCTTCAAAACATTTCTTGAGGTCTTGGCTCATGCCTTGATCAAAAAGTCAACTTAGGGGTGAATTAGGTCAAGAAAACCCTAATTCCTGATTTTTTATGAATGCATCCCATGAGGCTATTTTGAACTCATGATTATGAGGTCCCTTCGGGCTTCTTGAATCATGTTTTGAAGTATTGGCTCATGCCCAGATGAAAATTTCTCTCTAGAGGCCATGGTCGACCAAAACCCTAATTTGGTGAGATTGATGATCTTGAGACTTGATCAACTTAAAATGTTGCATTTTTGTGCTTGATTATTGATGTGGGAGACCTATTGATCCTTCATGGATGTTTGACAAGTTGAAGATCATGTCACTTCTTGATTGATCATTTGCTTGAATGTTCTGAGAGGGCTCAAAACCCTAATCCTTGGTCGAGGTGAATGCTCAACAATCTTTGAGAGGATTGATGAGGCATGAAGGTACATCCATGTTGTTGTGATGATTTGCACAATGATGTGAAATCTTGTGGTAAAAATTTAGGGTATGACAATAACATATCATAAATATGTGTTTTCATGTAAAACGATTCTCCAATATTATAAATCATATCTTCTAGTCGATCATCCATATTATCATCATCTCCATCCATTTGTGACGTCGCATTTTGATTATTATCCACTTCTCCATGCCACGTTCATCTTATATAATTTTGACATATTCCATCATAACATAGGTGATGGAATATTTCTTTCTTTGATAGTTTTCTAATATTCCTGCAAACAACACAAGCACAATAAAAGCTACGATTATTGTGGGAACATTTTTTCGGCAAATTCAAGGAATTCAAAAACTCCTTTCTCATACAATAGACCTAATCTATCATCTTTCATCCAACTACGATCCATAACAAATTCTGAAATTTATATCAAAAGAATAATGTGAATGACAACCTAATACTACACACACAACATCAAAAACCAAAACACCGGACCTAATATGATTATGAGCATATGACATTGTCTGAATAAAACATAAACATGGCAACACTAAAACATAAACATATTTAGAAGTGTCATAATGTTTGAATAAAACATAAGCATATCCAACACAAAAACCTAAAGCATATTCACAAAATTTGAATAAAACATGAACATGGCAACATGAACAATACACATGACAATGTCAATACACGCATTGGTAAGCGTCAGGGAGAGATAAAGGTAAATAACCCTTACGAAGAACATAAACATTCAAAAGTGTCAGAGAGACAAATTGGTAACATATCATAATTTGAAGAGGATGGTGATTTCCTTTCCATATTCGTTTCCTGAAATGAATGAAGATGGTGAAGGTTTTGTTATCGATGTCGTCTCGTTCGCTAGGGTACCGTTGTGTGTTATGAACGAAATGAACTAACTGTAATGTTTTAATTTTGTGGGAAAACATTTCACATTGGTTGCAAGCTTCAATTGTTATGAAATATGGAACATATAACCACTGTTGAAATTAACAACCGTGGTTGTTATACTTTTAAGTTTTAAATAAAAATAAATGAAAAGGGGCACACGCTAATTTTTATTCTAAAAAAAGGAAAACTGTTTATGCTGAGACTCGAAGTTGTGATCCAACTTTTCATTAGATGTATTTTTCAAGATGTCAAAACTATGATACTTTAGCGTTAATGTATATTGGACGACATCCTCTGATCCTAAATGTGAATCTTAGCATTAAGAAGCATTAAAAAGTTTTGGAAAAGTTTCATACATAAAAAAATGCATTGAAAACAAATTTTTGTGAAAAGAATCATAATATGTGTTGACACATAGATCTTTCAGGTCGGCACCTAGAAGGAAAACTTTCCTATGTGTCGACACATCCATCCTTTAGGTCGGCACATATGTTGTAGTATTAAAGCATGTAGGCTTTATCCAATGTGCCGCCTCATATAGGTTGACACAAGACCTTCATAGGTCTACACAAAACCTTCATAGGTCGACACATGACCTTTTCAGGTCGGCTCATAACTTTCATGGGTCGACTCATACGATGCATTTTTCCAAAATTCACAATTTTCTTCATTTTTTGCATTCCTTTTGCTTCCAAACTTGCACACATATAAATATTTGATACATGCATAATTTCTAGTATTTTTCTAGAGTAAACCTACAAGAAACTAGATTTCAAAGCACTCTCATTATAATCTTTTTTTTTTTGGTGTCATATAGATTAGGATTGATACCGTCCAATTTAGGTTATTTGTACTGTAAATTGGGTTGAGTTCTTTGAGGGTTTCAAATAAGAAAACCAAGTTGGGGTTTTCCTTCAAGATCATTAAGGTATTTGATGGTTTTGGACAAGACTACACAATTCAGATTTGATCGAGTGAAAGCCTTGGGACAAGGGGTGCCTTGCAAGGGAGTAGCTAGAGACGGTGGATCATCTTGGTAAATCTTATTTCAACAAATGTGCACTTGGAATTAATTCGACCGGGTGAAAGCCTTGGGACAAGGGGTGTCTTGAAAGGAAGTAGCGATAACAAGTGAATTAAAGTTGCATTTTTGGTTACTTGATCAATCTTTGATATAGGGTTTTGGAGGTGCTAGAGTCAACATCAAACTTAAGGTTTTTAGGGTTGGATTGTTACATCTCTTGTATACATAATTTTGCAAAGTAAGGTTAATTTCAATGATCTAAATTCCAATTCGAATTGAGGGCAGGCGTACCCATAATGAGGTCGATTGGGGAACTGCCTAAGCAAATCCTTGTGTACTCTCTCTGTCTCTCTCAATCTCTTTTAATTTGTGTTTCCAAAATATTGAATTTATTGTTCGTTCAATCAATTCGTTTGGAAATTATTTTTTATCACATTTTGAAAAAGGTGTTTTTGTGTTAATCACAATCCATTTGATTGTGATTGGATTTGAAGATCAACAAAACCAAACAAATTTCCAAACGATATCGATTGCATAAGGTGTTCGATAAATTGATTTATTGTGTTTTTGTGTGTTTTGATCATTGGGAATAAGCTTCACCTATAGCTTTGCATTCAATTGGTTTTGATTAATAGTTTTTGAACAATTTGTGTTTATTATCATACATTTGTGTACCTTTACGCATATCCGAGCTTTTTGATAGAGGTTCGGTTAGACGATTCGATTCGGGTTGTTTCCGTTGTGCCATAAATTTTTACAAATCAATTTTTTCCAAAAGTTTTTAACTTATGATCTATTCACCCTCCCACTAGATCGAAGTTTTTCGTCTAACAAGTAGTATCACGAGCTCTAATTAATTATGTGCTTAAGATTTGCTTATTAGAATAATGGCTACTAAACCTAAGGTATCGAACAATAGAGCACCAATTTTTGAATTTTTTACGTAAATACCCCTAATTTTGGAAAAAATTCCCTAAATAACCCATGTTTCAAAAATATTCCCAAAATGCCCCCATTAGGGTTTTGGTTTGAACTATGTCGCCATTGGAATTGGTGACTCCCTTGTAGAGGTCTAACCATGTCGCCAATGCAACTGGAGACACCCTTCCAAGTCGCCAGTGCAACTGGCGACACAGTGTAATGGTTAAACCAAGTCGTCAATCCAAGTGGAGACACCCTTCAAACTGAAAAATTTCACTATAAATAGGGGTGTTAAGTTTGGTTTGTTCCATATATCTTCTCACAACTTTGTTTTACTCATAAAATGTATCGTCGTCGTTGGGGTAAAGTTATTTTTTCGCGAGACAAGCCACCGATCGACATGATGTTTTGGAACATACAAGGTATCAATCAACTTATTGTTGTATGTTGTTTAAATTGTTATAACAAAGAGAAATGCATTAATGAAAACATTTGGTTACAACAAACAAAAAGATAAGATAAATTATGATGCAGATGTTCCTCCAACATTGGGACAATGTTTTTTTGTTGTGGCCAGGCTGACGACAGATACTGCATAGTCGTATCATTTTATCAGCAATATCCATTTCGGTTCTTATACGCTTGCTGTTTGGGCGACCTTTTTTCTTTCTTCTCATTTCATCGTTGTGCCAAACTATTTCACCTTGGTATGGAGGCCAATAATCCTCCATTGGTAGCACTGTGAAGCCTTTTTTGTATACATTCATAACATTAACCACCTTGTAAACATCAGATAGATATCCATAAGCATCTTGACGAGCATGTGCGCATGCTGCATTGGCATGTGAGCAAGGTACACGGAGGGCCTGGAACTTGCCACAATCACACCAACCTCTGTTTATCCTGACAACATATGATAAATTGGGTCTCCCCTCATTAAAATCCATTGTTTCTTATACACTGAATGATTACCTATGTCGGTCAAAAATTGTAACTGCATGTGTGCTAGCTTTGATAGCAGCATCCTTCATCAATTTCATAACGCTCTCACTGTATACTTGACCAGACGCTAACACTGCACTCCATCTTTCACCTCTTGTTGCGAAAAGTGATGCCAACCTATAATAGGTGGATCACCTAACACCCACAGATGTAAGTCTACCTAAACATTTCTATTCTTTTATTTCATATATTTTACTATCTAATATTTTTCTATTCTGCAGTTCATATGGCGTCCATACCTAGGCATGGAAGACCTACAAGAAGTCAGCGATGAAGATGCTGCCATTTGGACTGCATGTGTCCCGATCATTAGATTCACAACTGTGGAGCTGCACAATAGTTATCGTGTCAAACTGCAATTTGGAATGCATCAAGACATCCCAGATCCGCCTGTTGACATCAGTAAATGGCATTTAAAAAAAGTTAATGATCAATGGGAGTTTAGGGACTGGAAGGATTTTGCAAAGACTGAGCGTCGTAAATGGATGAACCGCAACCATTATGTCTTACGTGAGCCAGTGATGCCAACCCCATTTATAACAACAAATAATTACATGGCTTGGTACAGATTGGTTGCAATTGGGTTTGTCTCCGAAGACAGGTATTTATACGACCCACGCCAGACCACCTACACACAAGAAGCCTCAACGTCTAACCCACCTCCAAAGCCATGTTACTCACAACCCCCTACCCAGCAAAATTACCAACCCATTATCCATCCAAACATGCCATACACCCAACCACAATACTAAGAGCGTCCCCCATATCATCTTCAACAAAATGATTATTATCAAGAGACTCAACATGGCTATGCCACCAACATGCCACAAAGATACAGCCAAAACGAGGGTACGTCATGCAATAGCCAAATTGGGCAAACATCTTTTCATAGCCCAAACGCCCAAACATCATACCCTAGCCAACACAATCAACCTTCTCAACATCCTTATGGCTTTCAAACACCATTTCAACCTTTCATCAACGAATCCTTCACACCAATGTCTCCCTTCAATCGGCCTGCCCGCACACCAATCACCCCCTCAAACTACCCCGGCATGGGTCGCACGCTCAGTTTCAGTCCCCAAGACTTCACAGGAATGCAAGACATCCTAAAGGAACCATCTCGGACTGTTCCTGAGACTTCGACTCCTCAAACACCCGGTGTGAATCAACAACAAGGGGAACAAGGGGGCCGAGTACAACGAGTGAGGGTCCCTAGGGGATGTGGAACTGGTGGCCGGTTGAATGCACCCGGTCACGAACATTAATTAATGTAATATTTTATTAAATTAATGAAAATTTTATGTCATTGTGCAAACAAAATCAACGTAAACTAAAAAAAACAAAACACACCATGTCTCCACTTGGATTGGCGACTTGGTTTAACCATTACACTGTGTCGCCAATTGCACTGGCGACTTGGAAGGGTGTCTCCAGTTGCATTGGCGACATGGTTAGACCTCTACAAGGGAGTCGCCAATTCCAATGGCAACATAGTTCAAACCAAAACCCTAATGGGGGTATTTTGGGAATATTTTTGAAACATGGGTTATTTAGGGAATTTTTTCCAAAATTAGGGGTATTTACGTAAAAAATTCCCAATTTTCACCGGTAAAAGTTATGGCTATTGGAAAACTTGTATGCGTATTCATGTCAACTCGATTGATAAGGGTATATGGGATGCCATCATGAATGGTCCTAATGAAATTATAATTTCCAATGGTGAAGGTGTTACCATACCTTAATCGGAAGCATAATGGAATGATAATGATAAGAAATTATGCTCACATGATTGGAAGGCTAAATATATTCTTACATATGCACTCGGTGTTGATGAATATTATTGTGTCTCTCATTGTGAGACTGCCAAATCTATGTGGGGCGCATTAGAAGTTGCATATGATGGAAATAATGAGGTCAAACAAGCTAGGATCAATACCTTAAATCAAGAGTTTAAAATATTTTGCATGGAGCCTGGTGAAACCATTGCAGACATACAAAAACGCTTCACACATCTTATCAATTGATTGAATGCTCTAGGTAATCCTATTTCCAATGATATTTCTACTAATAAGGTGTTGAGATGTCTAAATAGGGAATGGCAACCCAAGGTCACCGATATCAAAGAGGCGAATGGTCTAAAAGTACTTGATCTCACTATGTTTTGAAAATTGGAAGAATGTGAGCAAGAAACCACTTTCTTAAAAGAACATGAAAAGGAGTATGAAAAGAATGTAAAGAATATGAAAGGTAAAGATAAGGAGGTAGAGAAGTCTATTTGTCTAAAGACTTCAAGCTCAAAGTCCTTATACCATGAGCAAAGTGATTGTGAAAGTGGAGATGACAAGAATTTCGATGATGCAGATATTGGGTTGTTTGTCAAAACATACCAAAGGTATATAAGGAAAAATGGAGACAAACACTCCGACAAGAACCTAATAAAATTTAAAAGGATAAGAAACTCCGACAATTGTGGGGAAGTTGGCCACTATAGACCGGAGTGTCCTAGGATGAATAAAGACAGAGAGAAAGGCCATCACAAGATATCTAGTACGTCTAGAAGAGCTTATGCCGCTTGGGAGAGTGCAAGTGATTCCTCAAGTGAAGACAATACAAGTTCAAGTGTTGAATCAGCACAGATTTTTCTCATGGCAAGCAAAAAGAAAAATAATGTAAGTTTTTCCAAGCTTGAATCTATTAATGAACTATCTTATTCTCAATTACAAAAAGCTTTTGGAAATCTTCATAGAGAAGTCTTAAATGGTTTTAAAAAGTTAGCTTCACACGAAATAATCTTTTTATAATTACTAAAGTTTTAGAATCCGAAAGGAAGATGTAAGTTCTTAAGCAATCTATGATAGATGTTCAAAAGGACAAGAATAAGGATATAAAACCTTCAAAGTTTGGTTGTGAACATTGTCACAATTGGCAAGAAGAGGTAAATATTCTTCAAGTCAAACTGGACAAAGCCTTACAACCTAAAATTGTATTTTCTATTGATCCTTCAAAGTTTGAAAATTATTTTAACATTTAAAAAGCATAAATATGTGCATTAGGACTAAAATATCAAAGGAACATCTCATCACAGCTTATCTTGTCACTATCGTTGCAAGAAAGGTCACATTATTAAAAAATGCAAGTTAAGGAAACCTTTTGTCCCTAAAGGAACTATTCAATGGTTGTCTAAATGTAAATTTGATTTCACTCACTCTCAAAAACCCAATGAAAATTGGGTACCTATTTCCCTTGTTGGATTCTACAAGTTGAATATTTTGACTCTACGGATAAGATGTGATATCTTGATAGTGGATGCTCAAGACATATGACGGGTGACATATCTCTATTCATTGATGTTATTTCTATGCTTTTGTGGTTGGCATTTATTTTGCTAAAACTATTATAGCAACAAGATGTTGAATCTTAATGTTCTAAGTTGCTGCACTCAACATGTCAAATGAAGATGTCCCATACCAGCTCATAGGACATCGCGTCGTGGATTCAGTTTTAATGCAGATTCTGTTACTATGAATTGTTACTGAATATTCTGGGAATATTTAGTTATCCTATGTGGCATCCTAAGCATTTTTGGATTGTGATTATTTGTTGGTTTATCAGATTTGCTGCTGTTTCTAATTATGGAGACATAATAGGAAACTTTGGATTGAAGACCTATTTTGTTGGAGTTAATTTTGCAGATTTGTGAGCAGTCTATTTACTGCGTTTTTGAAGCCTAATTCAGTCCAGATTAATTGCTATATATTGACTGATGTAAACCTAGTTTAGGTGTGGAACTTACTTGTGTTTTTTTAGGGTTTTCGAGTGTATTTTGTGAGCCTAACTGGTATCATTCTGATAACAGTATAAGGACTGGTTTTTTGTGTTGTAAGTTTTGTCAGTTACTCATAAGCTTTTAAGCATTGAGTTTCTTGTGTCTTAATTCTCATAAGCTTTGAAGTATTGAGAATTGTGTGTTTTGAAAGTGTGACTTTCGATTTGTTACTTGTGTGGAAAGGTACCAATCACGGGTTGTGGTTGTAGAGGGATTTGAGGAGGGCCTCATACCTAGGTGAGTCTTAGGTAGAAGTCATAGGAAGGGTAGTGATTAAGTGAGTAGATTATTCAGTGTTTGTATGATCTATGAATTGATACTATCGTATATTGGTTTCGTCCCTGGCTTGGTAGCCCCCAGAGTAGGATTGTTGATCCGAACTGGGTAAAATATCACTGTGTTATTTACTTTCTGCACTGTTAGTTTTATTGTTATCTTGTTCATTGTATTGGATATCAGTGTCTCAACATCTGTGTAGGACATCTAATATCTGTACCAAAATTTCAATTGGCATCAAGAGCTTGCACCCTTATTTAGTTCTGGGTGAGATTCAGGGAAGGTACTTTCTGGTACAATGGACAAGGATGGAGGATTTTTGAACAAACCACCTCTGCTTGATGGTTCCAATTATGACTATTGGAAACCAAGGATGATAGCATTCATCAAATCCATGGATGATCAAGCATGGAAAGCTGTTATAAAAGGATGGGAGCCCCCTAAGGTTAAAGATGAAAAAGGTGCCCCTACTGATGTGGTGAAGGAAGAGGAAGACTGGGATGATGCAGATTACAAAGGGTCCGTAGGGAATTCCAAAGCCATGAATGCATTGTTCAATGGTGTTAACAAGAATATCTTTAGGTTGATTGAACACTGCACCATTGCTAAAGAGGCGTGGGAGGTCTTGAAGGTTGCTCATGAAGGGACTTCAAAGGTGAAGATGTCAAAACTTCAGCTTCTCACTAGCAAGTTTGAAAGTTTGAAGATGAAAGAGGATGAGAGCATTCATGATTTTCATATGAACATTATTGAGATAGCTAATGCCTCTAGTGCCCTAGGTGAAAAGATGTCTGACAGCAAACTGGTCAGAAAGATCCTCAGATCTCTACCTAAGAGATTTGACATGAAAGTGACTGCTATAGAGGAAGCTCAGAATATAGACAAGATGAAAGTGGACGAATTGGTGGGATCTCTTCAAACATTTGAATTAGGGATCACTGAAAAGTCTGAAAAGAAGAAGAGCATAGCTTTTGTGTCAAATGCTGGTGACTCAGAAGATGAAGGTGACCTGGTCAGAGATGAAGGGGTGTCTAAAGATCTGGTATTACTTGGAAAATAATTTAACATAGTGTTGAAAAGGATTGACTGGAAGTCGAGAGCAAATGCTCAAAACAAGTCACTCGACGTCAGTAAGAACCAGGATGGAGGCAGAAGATCCAAAACTGAAGAAGACTCCAATCAAGGGAAGAGAGTTCAGTGCTTTGAATGTGAGGGATATGGGCACATAAAGACTGAGTGTCCCACGTATCTCAAAAGGCAGAAGAAGGGCCTATCAGTGTCTTGGTCAGAAGGAGAGTCTGAGAGTGATCTTGAAGAAGAATCAGCAAAATTGGTGACAGTTTTGACTGGGATCTGTAAGGCTAATGGAGAAACTACTTGTGAGTCTGACTCTGACAAAGAATCCTATGTTGGAGAACTCACTAAGGAAGACATCTTCACAGGGTTTTCAGAATTGTGTATCAAGAATGAAGAAAGGTGCCAGATAATATTAGAACAGAAGATTCTAATAGCTCAACTAGAAGCTGAGAAGGAAGAACATCTATCAACCATTGCTGATCTGAAGGAGGAGGTTGAATGGCAAAAGTCAAAACTTGACAATATGACCAAATCTATAAGAATGCTGAACAATGGTACCACGCAGCTGGATGAGATCCTTCAGAATGGGAAAGAAGCTGGAAATGTGCAAGGCCTTGGTTTTAACAATCAAGCAAAGACTTCCAGGAAGCCTGTACTGAAGTTTGTTCCTCAGAAAATAAAGCAAGAAGTGGAGATGTCAAATCACATGTTTCAACATCAGATGAAGCATCAAAAAAGAGTTTGTAGATCAAAGTATAAACCATGGAGATGCCATTACTGTGGAAAGATTGGTCACTTAAAGTCCTTTCGCTACAAGCTGCACGGCTATCCCAAAACTGCTCAGCAACAAAATAAAGGACAGAGTTGGGGTAAAGTGATGAGAAGATGGATTCCTAGACAAATGATGGCTGGTCTCATAGCACATACCTCTCTTAGAGCATCTGCAAGAGAAGATTGGTACTTTAAAAGTGGTTGTTCAATACACATAACTGGTGTGAAGAAGTTCTTGTCAGATATCAGACCTCACTCCACCAATTATGTCACCTTTGGGGATGGATCAAAGGGTGAAATAAAAGGAGTTGGAAAGCTGAACTACACAGGACAACCAAACCTGGATCGTGTTCTATTTGTCAAAGGGATGACTGCAAATTTAATCAGTATAAGCCAACTGTGTGATGTAGGCCTCAAAGTAAATTTCACCAAATCTGAATGTTTAGTAACCAATGAGAAAGATGAAGTTGTTATGAAGGGAACCAGGTCTAAGGATAACTGCTATCTGTGGAATCCTCAAGAACCTGAAAGTTTGTCTACTTGTTTGATGTCAAAGGAAGATGAAACCAAACTGTGGCATTAGAAATTGGGTCACTTACACTTGAAAGGGATGAAGAATGTTATGTCAAGTGAAGTTGTTAGAGGTATTCCCAAGCTGAAGATTGATGAGGATAAAATATGTGGTGAATGTCAAGTTGGGAAGCAAACAAGGGTGTCACACAAGAGGCTTCAACATCTTACCACAACTTCTAGAGTTCTAGAACTTCTTCACATGGACTTAATGGGACCTATGCAGGTTGAAAGTCTTGGTGGGAAGAAGTATGCCTATGTTGTCGTAGATGACTACTCCAGGTTCACTTGGATAAGTTTTATCAGAGAAAAGTCTGAAGTATTTGCATCCTTCAAAGAGTTGTGTCAAAGGATTCAACGGGAAAAGGATTGTGGTGTTGTTCGAATCAGAAGTGACCATGGGAAAGAATTCAAAAATAGCAGGTTTGAAGAGTTCTGCTTATCTGAGGGAATCACTCATGAATTCTCATCACCGATCACTCCTCAGCAGAATGGTGTGGTGGAACACAAGAACAGGACTATACAAGAGTGTGCAAGAGTCATGATTCATGCCAAAAAGATTCCATATCATTTTTGGTCTAAATCCATGAATACTGCTTGCTATATATACAATAGGGTAACTATCAGATCAGGTACTTCTGTCACTCTTTATGAGCTATGGAAAGGTAGAAAGCCAAATGTGAAGTATTTCTATGTGTTTGGCAGTAAGTGCTATATCTTAGCTGATCGTGAGCAGAGGCGAAAGATGGATCCTAAGAGTGAGGAAGGAATATTTTTGGGATACTCTACAAACAGTAAAGCATATAGGGTATTTAATTCCAGAACTAAGGTGATGATGGAATCCATAAATGTGGTGGTTGATGACTCTGGCAAAGACGAAGATGTCCCAGATGATGTTGGAGCATGTTTGCCCATGAACAATGAAATCTCCCAAGACATTGAGTCTGTAGAAGATAGTGCTCAAGAAACCAACACTAGACCTGAGAATGAAGAGGTAGAGGATGCTAACAGGGGACCCTCTATAAGGATTCAGAAGGATCACCCTAAGGAATTGATTATTGGAGATCTGAATGAAGGTGTTAGAACTAGAACGAGGAAGACTGTGTCAAATGCATGCTTTGTTTCAAAGATTGAACCAAAGAATGTCAAAGAAGCATTGACAGATGAGTTCTGGATAAGTGCTATGCAAGATGAACTTTGTCAATTCAAGAGGAATGAAGTCTGGGAACTGGTACCAAGACCAGCAGGAACAAATGTGATTGGAACAAAATGGGTTTATAAGAATAAGTCTGCTGAGCAAGGAGTTGTTACTAGGAACAAAGCCATATTAGTTGCTCAAGGATACACACAGATTGAAGGAGTAGACTTTGATGAAACATTTGCGCCTGTGGCTCGATTGGAATCCATTAGATTACTGCTAGGAGTGGCATGTTTGTTGAAATTCATATTATTTAAAATGGATGTCAAGAGTGCCTTTCTGAATGGCTATCTTAATGAGGAAGTCTATGTTGAGCAGCCTAAAGGGTTTGTGGATCCAAATTTCCCTGATCATGTTTACAAGCTGAAGAAGGCCTTGTATGGGCTGAAACAAGCTCCACGAGCTTGGTATGAAAGGCTGACTGAGTTCTTAGTCAACCATGGGTACAGGAAGGGTGGTATTGATAAAACACTTTTTGTCAAGGAGAAGGATGGGAAATTAATGATTGCTCAGATTTACGTAGATGATATTGTGTTTGGAGGGATGTCGGATGAAATGGTCCAACATTTTGTCAACCAAATGCAGTCTGAATTTGAGATGAGCCTGGTAGGTGAATTGACCTACTTCCTTGGATTACAAGTCAAGCAGATGGAAGATTCCATTTTTATTTGTCAGAGCAAATATGCGAGGAACATTGTGAAGAAGTTTGGACTGGATAATGCCAAGCATAAGAGGACTCCTGCTCCTACTCAATTGAAGTTATCCAAAGATTCAAAGGGAGTGAATGTTGAACAAAGTTTGTATAGAAGTATGATTGGCAGTTTTTTGTATCTTACAGCAAGTAGGCCACTCATAACTTTTGCTATTGGTGTGTCTGCAAGATATCAAGCAGAACCCAAGGTCAGTCACATCAATCAAGTGAAGAGAATTCTAAAGTATGTGAGTGGTACATGTGATTATAGGTTGCTTTACTCCCATGACTCAAGTCCCATTTTATTAGGTTACTGTGATGCTGATTGGGCTGGAAGTGCTGACGATAGGAAGAGTACCTCTGGAGGATGTTTCTTTTTGGGAAATAATCTTATTTCATGGTTTAGTAAGAAGCAAAATTCAGTATCCCTTTCTACTGCTGAAGTTGAGTACATAGCAGCTGGAAGTAGTTGTGCTCAACTAGTATGGATGAAGCAGATGTTATCTGAGTATAATGTCACACAAGATGTCATGACATTGTTTTGTGACAACTTGAGCGCTTTTAATATTTCCAAAAATCCCATTCAACATAGCAGGACTAAGCACATTGATATCAGGCATCACTTCATCAAAGAACTTATGGAGGACAAAGTCATAACTCTTGAGCATGTGAGCACAGAAAATCTGCTTGCTGACATATTTACCAAGGCTCTGGATGCAGTTCAGTTTGAAAACCTGAGGAGCAGACTTGGGGTGTGCATTCATGAAGAACTATAGCAATCATTGTTCCTTCTAGCTGCCAGATTGAAAAGTCTAAAGGAAGTTCTAGTAGTGCAGTGTGTAAATGAAGGGGAAATGCTGAAGTTTGTGCATGACATTTGGGCATGTGATGGGGTGTGCATCTACTCTCTGATGCCGTTTACTCTGGTTTATTTTAACCTTAACTTGTTCTACTTGCCTTTGTCATATTTATGGCTAAAAAGGGGGAGTAGTATGATTGTGTGGGGATGCGTGTGTGCTTGTGCTGCTGCAGTAGTTGAGGGGGAGAATGTGGAATGTTGCTGGAATGTTGCTGCTGTTGAGGGGGAGTTTTGCTAGGCTGCTATGATGAGTTGTTTGTTGTATTGAGTGTTGTATGCAGCTAAAGGGGAGTGCTGCTATGCTGGATGTTTTTTTGCTGTGTGCTGTTGGTGTTTTCGTTGCTGTCTGATATATGGATATTTTTGCTGCTGTTTGTGCCTCTATTGAAAGTTTTTTTGTGTGTGTAGTTTTAGCCAAAATAAGCCAAAGGGGGAGATTGTTATTTCTGTGCTTTTGTGGTTGGCATTTATTTTGCTAAAACTATTATAGCAACAAGATGTTAAATCTTAATGTTCTAAGTTGCTGCACTCAACATGTCGAATGAAGATGTCCCATACCAGCTCATATGACATCGCGTTCTGGATTCAGTTTTAATGCAGATTCAGTTACTATGAATTGTTACTGAATATTCTGGGAATATTTAGTTATCCTATGTGGCATCCAAAGCATTTTTGGATTGTGATTATTTGTTGGCTTTTTGGATTTGCTGATGTTTCTAATTATGGAGACATAATAGGAAACTTTGGATTGAAGACCTATTTTGTTGGAGTTAATTTTGCAGATTTGTGAGCAGTCTATTTGCTGCGTTTTTGAAGCCCAATTCAGTCCAGATTAATTGCTATATATTGACTGATGTAAACCTAGTTTAGGTGTGGAACTTACTTGTGTTTTTTTTAGGGTTTTCGAGTGTATTTTGTGAGCCTAACTGGTATCATTCTGATAACAGTATAAGGACTGGTTTTCTGTGTTGTAAGTTCTGTCAGTTACTCATAAGCTTTTAAGCATTGAGTTTCTTGTGTGTCAATTCTCATAAGCTTTGAAGTATTGAGAATTGTGTGTTTTGAAAGTGTCACTTTCGATTTGTTACTTGTGTGGAAAGGTACCAATCACAGGTTGTGGTTGTAGAGGGATTTGAGGAGGGCCTCATACCTAGGTGAGTTTTAGGTAGAAGTCATAGGAAGGGTAGTGATTAAGTGAGCAGATTATTTGGTGTTTGTATGATCTGTGAATTGAACTATCGTATATTGGTTTCGTCCCTGGCTTGGTAGCCCCCAGAGTAGGATTATTGATCCGAACTGGGTAAACATATCACTGTGTTATTTACTTTCTGCACTGTTAGTTTTATTGTTATCTTGTTCATTGTGTTGGATATCAGTGTCTCAACATCTGTGTAGGACATCTGATATCTGTGCCAGAATTTCAATTGACTTTGTGCCAAAGAAAAAGGGGTTCATCACTTATGGAGATAACAACAAGGTAGAAATACTTGGAAAAGATAGTGTAGGTAATCCCTTATATACAACTATCTCTGATGTTATGCTAGTTGTTGGTCTTAGACATAACCTCCTTAGCATTAGTCAACTTCGTGACATGGGTTTTAAAGTTAATTTTACAAATACTTCTTTCTTATTTGTACATAATGAGAGGAAGGATTGTATGTTTAAAGGTGTCGCACCTTGAAAAATCATTGAAGACACGACCCTCACGCGAAAGGCGTGGAAGAATTTGCAGTTCGACAAAGTCGCCACCGAACTTTATTTATCCCAAAAGAGGGAAAGGAAAATATCGAGAAAACCTTTAAGAGAGATAAGAACATAGTCATCACACCCACATTCTGGGTTCGGGAGTCGGTTACGTAGAGGAAGGTACGCACACCCCCTCACATCCGTTGTACTCAACAGGAACCTCTTAGTTTGGTTTGTGATGAACGTTAGCTAATCTTGTTTGTTTTCTTCTCAACGATAAATGCGAAACGGTAAGGTAAAATGGAATCGATGCTAAGGGAAAAAGGGTGGTTTTAGGATAGGATGCTCGCCAAGGTTGGGGCCCATGTGCCTACGTATTCTCATTCAGACGAGAATGAGTAATCAGAGCAATCATAGTTCGACTACGGGGAAGGATAGGGAAAACGGAAGATGGATGAAAGCTAGAAAAAGGTGGAAAAAGAAAAAGGTAGCTCGCCAAGATCATCACAATCTTGTGCCTACGTATCTTTACTCGGACGAGAATAAAAAATCAGAGCATCTGTAGTTCTTGGATACGACCACGAAAAGAAGGAGTTGGTGTTTTATGTTAAAGGTGACAATTGTTTACACACGAGTAAGAGAACTCGCACCCAAACAATTGAGGAGACAGGTCAAAGACTTGACCCTCCTCACTTCACCTTTTAAGAAATCGTGTTTGAATATTGATTAAATGTCTTGATGCATGGTTGATTACGAAAATGGTTTGAATGTTGTTGAGTTGAAAGTGTTTTAGAGGCGTCAATTGCTCACACACGAGTAAGAGAACCCGCACCTAAACAACTGAGGAGAGGTCAAAGGCTTAACCCCCATATTTCATCAAGGAAAGAGTTTCGACAGTTGTTAATCATTTTTTAAGTTTGATTGAGAAAATCCACTTGGCGTTGGATCAAGGGTTAGTTTTTATGTGAAGAGGTTGATTGCGAGGAAAAAGGCACTCGGCTTAAAGGTTGTTTTGAAAATGGCTCGACGACAAATTGAGGGTTTGATTGAAAAAGGTGTGAATCGATCCTAGTCCCTAGGGGTGCTCCTAGTAACGAAACCACGATGAAATGTGTGAGTGTGTATGTTAGGTTGATGGCGAATGCTAATGAGCAATTGACTTACGGGGGGTATTTTGAAACTGGCTCGACGACGAATCGAGAATTAGTTTGAAAATGGTTTTGTCTATGCTAGTCCCCAGGGTGCTCCTAGTAAACAAACCACAATCAAAAGCGAGTAAATGCATACATCAGAATGGGAGCGGGGTACATGTAAGTTACACGGGATTACACGAAATAAAAGGTCTCATTGTAAGGTAGCCCAAGAGGAAGACGTGTGTGTACGAGGTGTCCTAAACTAACCCTTGAGCAAGAGTCGAACAAAAGCTCCAAGCTAGGGTTTCTGTACAGAGTCAAACTTCCGTTGCTCGGAAAAGTAACCAATAGTCCACCAATTAGTTTTTTATGGTTTCGATCATTATTAGTGTGTTTTGAATAATATGAACAAATGAAAGGTTAGATGAACAAGATATGAATAAGATGAAGATGATATGAATATGAACAATATAATCAAGATAATATGAGCAAGATAATATTGACGGAAACTAGAGCAAGAGTATATTGACGAAAATTAAAGTTAGTGGTTAGTGATTAATCGTTAATTGTCATTGAATCGGGTCAACTATAGCGCTAAACCGTCGTAGCGCGATCTATGATGAAGATCACACTATAGAAGGCCACGCAAGAATGATGTTTGTGTTAAAACATGATGGAGAATTGATATTGAGGATCATTCTCAAAAGAAATCGTGCCACACAAAAAGAAAAGTGGATAATCTCGTCGTAATCACAAACTTGTATCGATTAATCGAAGGTAACCTATCACAATCCAAAAGTATTGAGAATGATCTAAAGATCAATCCCTACAGATTTGAAATAATGAAGGTTAAACAACCTCAACCAACCAACTTTCGCGAATAAAAAGACTTCATCGATCAAAATCGAAAAAGAGAATAAAACGAAATAGAAACAAAAAGAAGTAAATAATGGTCTCATCTTAATCACGATTTTGTCGATAATCGACAATAATGATATTAGACTTTCATTGACCAAAGATAAAATAAAATTGAAATAATAATGAGATGAATCATTAAGTTAAATGAATTAATTATGGACATAATTGAAAGATTAAACAAAGATTAAAAATATAAAGGAAAACTTGTTTAAGAAAATGTAAAGAAGAAAATAAATAGTGAACAATAACGATTAGGGGGCGCTGCAAAATGGTGTGATAGAATCATATGGGCCTAGCCCATCATCCATTCACCCAAACACTGTTAAAGGAAAGAATAAGGGTGTTATTAGAAAATCAACGGGCCATGAAGTCCACCATAAACCACAAGGAGCCTGATCCAAGAAAAACAACAGCCATTAAAAAATCAACTGCTCAAGTTTAAAACCGAATCAAGAAGGAACAAAACCCATCTCTTAACCAAACGCGGATCCGCAAATAAAAAGAAAAGTCAAAACGATAACAAACTATAGTGAAAAGCAGAGCAACGGATCAACACGTCAGATTCTCTCTTTGAAAACGTTGATCTCAGAATAATAACAATGAGGTCCAATTGGAAAAATACCCACATCCATGGTGGAACACCCACACAATAAAACACAAAAGGAATCCAAAAACGCGGTCCAACCTTCCTCGCGTGGTACTCGGTTGAGCTCTCTCTCCATGTTTGTTTTTTGATTTGGGTCTGTTATGTTTCACTCTATCATCTCCAAATCTCTTTCTGGTTCGAATCGTATGGGTTTGTGGATTGTTGGGAGCTGTTTTAGGTTACGATTTGGTATCGGTTTAGTTCAAGGTTGATGAATGTGTTGGGTTTTGGTGAATAGAAGAAGGGTGATTGGAAAAAGGAGATGAAGAAGGTTGAAGATGAATTTGTTGAAGGAGGAGGTGGAGATGAAATATTGGCAGTGTATTTTTGGCGTTAGAGCTTGATTTGTGAAGGAGAATGGTGTTGGTTTTATAGGAGTTTGGAGAGGGTAAATGGGGAATGAATGAATTTGTGACGTGGATGTCGTTTTTTCAGAATCATGTTGTTGCGGATTCACGGTTTTCACACGTCGTTTTTGGTTCGTTTGGAGTTTCTGCAGGTGGTGTGTGTATGGTTTGGTAATGTTGCTTTTTCTTGTGGGGTCGGGTGAGGGTCTATTGTAATTTGGCTTCTTGTGTGATGCAGGATATGTGCTTTTGTGGGGTACATAACGGCTTGGCTCACAAGTGCGGGGTCAGTTCTTTTGCACAAGGTATAGTATATGACTTATTTTTGTTGTTGTGGCTGCATAACATAAACATGGTTTTGGAATTTGTTTTGCAGGTCATTCTTTTTGAAGCGGCTCATAACTTTCGCGACGACATGGTGTTGTGTTGCACCGCTCACGTTTTGTTTACCGTGGAGAGGTGTGTATTGATTTTGTGTAACGGTTATGGTGATGTACAAATCATGATGCTTGGCAATTATGTGCGCAGGATGGGTTTTTTGGGTTGTAGCGAGAAATTGGCTTGCAGCAGTAGTAGCATGGATGGATTGTATGGTATGCATCACGCTGCAAGTTGCACTAGAGAAAGTTGTGTTTGAAAACCCATGTAGCTAAAGTTGGAAAAGTGTAATGAGCCTTATTGTTGATGGACTTTTTGTAATTAGATTCTAAACCTTTTTTTTGTAATGTTTTTTTTTTTTCAACAAAGAATGTGTAATGGGCTTGGTATTTTTTTGTGAACTTTGTGACAATGAGCTTGGAAATATTTGTGATAAAGCTTGAATCCATGTATTATTTTTTTTTTGTAGAGTTTTTTTTGTAGAATATACTTGGACTTGAATTGAATTCTTTTTGTACCTCCATACCATTTTTCTTGAACTTACCCTTGAATACGAAATATCTCAAATTAATCCTCGACAAATGAAACAATACGCGAATCCATCTTTAATTTGAAATGAATCAGATTTTTAGATCAACATGAATCCACCACTGAATCAATACTATGATTGTACCACTTACACTGATAATAAATCTTTTTGCCATGAACCAAATGAGCAACAAATGCCTTGAGACAAGAAGATAATGAACTGCACTACACTGCTCCAAAAACCCTAATTGAAAGAAATAAACTTCTCCATCATGAAACATCTGAATTTGGCATAGCCTGACAACTTAATTCATACACAGACAACCTGAATTGTCACGGAACCCTAACTGGAAGCTCAGACCCACATCACTTGAATCAATCAGACTCATACCTTGATCTTGAAACAAAACTTGTCTGACTCAGATTAGGTCAGACCTAACTGATCTTCAATCATCATTGAACCCACACACTCATACTAATAAACCTTAGAATAACCTCAATTCAACTCATCTCAACCCTGTGATATCCTAAGTTTGGACCATGAGCATAAGCAACATACTTTTTTTTTTGGATTTTCTAAATAATGGTTAGTGGGTGGTAGTACAGATGAAAAATATACAGGTAGGACAAATTTGGGGTATGACAAATGCCCCTATCTAATCGGCTTGGACCTAGTAAAATGAACTTCCAAGGTGTTCATTCTTTCGAGGTAGAAGTCAATTAGATATGAAGAAGACTTAGAATTTGTTCGAAAGAAAGAAAAGAGCCTGTGAGGTAAAATAACAGATAACTTGCAAAGGTCGTTATCACCAAAAGGATGATAACAGGAAATTTCTGATAGCAAAAGGATGACAGGCGCCTATCACCAAAAGGATGATAGTAAACTCACACGCATAAAGAAATCTGGCACCAAAAGGATGGCAGACCTATCACCAAAAGGATGATAGTAAACTCACACAACTCGACTCGCTATTACCAAAAGGATAACAGTGAGGTCACAATTTGCTATTACCAAAAGGATAATAGTAAGCACAATGATCCCCGACACCAAATGGATGACGGATCTATCACCAAATGGATGATAGAGGACTCACACGACTCGACCCTTCACCAAAAAGGATAAAAATGAGGTCAAAGCTCGCTATTACCAAAAGGATAATAGTAAGCAAAAACGCACACAGACCCTTTACCAAAAGGATGAAAATGAGGTCAATACTCGCTATTACCAAAAGGATAATAGTAAGCTCACACAGATTTCTTACACCAAAAGGATGACAGACCTATCACCAAAAGGATGATAGTAAACTCAGACAACTCCGACACCAAAAGGATGACGGACCTATCACCAAAAGGATGATAGTGGACTCACACGACTTGACCCTTCACCAAAAGGATGAAAATGAGGTCACAACTTGCTATTACCAAAAGGATAATAGTAAGCACATCATGATTTCTGAAACCAAAAGGATGGAGGATCTATCACCAAAAGGATGATAGAGAACACACGCACACAGAAATATCTGACACCAAAAGGATGATAGTGGACACACACGCAATGACCCTTCACCAAAAGGATGAACGTGAGGTAACAACTTGCTATTACCAAATGGATAATAGTAAGTAAACTCAGATTTCCGACACCAAAAGGATGACAGGTCTAACACCAAAAGGATGATAGAGACCATACACAGCTCCGACACCAAAAGGATGACAGATCTATCACCAAAAGGATATTAAAGAAACACACGCATACGGTGACCCTTCACCAAAGGATGAAAATGAGGTCAAAGCTCGCTATTACCATAAGGATAATAGTAAGCAAACAGCGGATATCTGACACCAAAAGAATGACAGACCTGTCACCAAAAGGATGATAGTGAATACACACGACTCGACCCTTCACCAAAAGGATAAAAATGGGGTCAAAGCTCGCTATTACTAAAAGGATAATAGAGCACACACACACACACACACCGAGATATCTGAAACCAAAAGGATGACAGACCTATCACCAAAAGGATGATAGTGAACTAGCACGGCTTCGATATCTGACACCAAAAGGATGACAGGCCTATCACTAAAAGGATGATAGTGAACACACACACACACACACACAGATATCTGACACCAAAAGGATGACAGACCTATCACAAAAAAGATGATAGTAAACACACACGAATCCGACACCAAAAGGATGATGGATCTATCACCAAAAGGATGATAGAAAACACACGACCCGACGACCTTTCACCAAAAGGATCAAAGTGAGGTCACAACTTACTACTACCAAAATGATAATAGCAAGCAAAATGATATCAAAAGCTGTCATTCGTCAAAAGGATGACACACAAACCAAAGGTTCATAGATCTCTGACACCAAAAGGATGACGGTAACAATACAAGCTACTACCACTAAAAGGATGATAGGATCTTCCTACTTACGAGGAACACCAACACCAAAAGGATGAAGGTTAGGTTGAAACAACATGAATGGCTACCACCAAAAGAATGATGGTAAATTTCTGGTTTTGAGAGTTGCCAACACCAAAAGGATGATGGGAATGTTGAATTGATAGGGTTTCACTATCACCAAAAGGATGATAGTACGACAATTGACAAAAGGTCAAGTTTGTTGAGGATGTGATGAGTGATGCTTATTTGGAGACATCAACAAAAGGTTGAAGCAAAGAAGTCACTGATGAAAATTATCCTTATCAGCAAAAGGTTAAAAAGAGCCAACTCACTGGGGAACGCCCAAGAGGAAAGTTGAATTTTGTTTGTAGAAAAACCATTGACTGGTTTGAGGATAGCAACTCCATCAACAAAAGGTTGAAGAGATACAATTCAATGAGGAACACCCATTGACTCGGGGAAATGCTTGTTGGTTGAGTTGGGGATGACAACTCCATCAACAAAAGGTTGAGGAAACAACTCAATGAGGAACACCCACTGACTTTCTTGGAGATCACAACTTCACCAACAAAAGGTTGAGGTAATTCTATGAGGAACGCCCGCGCATTTGAAGAAGATGCCCTTACCTGGGCTGAAGATTGCCTTGGGCTTGATTAACAAAGGTTGAAACAACTTCGTGAGAAACGCCCACAGATGTGAAGAAGATTCCCCTGCTTGGGCTGAAGATTGTCTTGAGCTTGATCAACAAAAGGTTGAAATAAATTCGTGAGGAACACCCATGGATTTGCAAAAGATGCCCCTGCCTGGGTTGAAGATCGTCTTGGATTCACGAGATTGATCCTGAATCTCGACTTGTGCATGCCCGAATGCTTGATTTTGTAATGACGTTCCATGTCGAATGGAAATGCAATGCAGATGCCGATGCGCTGAGATGCAAGTTCTGGGGAAGTGTGATTTGGTTTTGGTATGCATATGATGCAAATGATGTTTATGTTGACGAATACAATGCGTATGATGCGTATGATTGCAGACGGGTGATTGGATATGTTTTGAAGGTTCCAGCATGGTGGACTTTTGGTAGTTTCCAATGCGGATTAGACTTTAGGTGGAGAGAGGGTTTGATTCCCTCGACACTCAGTTTGTTGGAGACGCCATGATTGAAGCAGACGAAGATGCCCTTGATGGCTCAAGTTTGTTCACTTGGTGATGAGTTCGTTTCTGAGAGAACCACAACTTTGTGCTTGATGGTCAGGATGGCCTGAAAATGAGCATAGCGACGTGATCAAATCATGAAGATTGTGCTCTTGCTCTGGATTTGATGATTGTCAGTGCCTGGCAAGGTATGATGTCCGACTTAAAAGTACAAAAAGAGTATTTCTTATGCAACTTGTCTTGCCCCAGTTTGAACATGGTAATGGTCTGCCCTCGATTAACCAGTTCTGAAGTGGTCTGATCCTTGAAATTTGAGCTTTGAGATGGCTTGCCCCTGATCGAGCTTTTGAAGGACTTTGCCCCTGATTGAGCTATTGAAGGATTTGCCCCAGATTGTGGGCTTTGAAGGAGTCTTGATTTGGGTCGACACCACTGAAAATTCAAGTTCCTCTTTGATTGCTCCTTGTTGGAGTGTCTTGGATGTCTAGCACTGATTTGCAGTTAAAATTGCTCATTTACAAATGGTAATCTTAATGCAATGCTCATGCAAGTTCTGAAAAATTGTCGTTTATTGGAGTGTCATGATAATGTGAGACGAATAGACCGTTAGGCCAGCCGTTGTGCTAATTTTCCTAGTGCGTGAAGATATAGCAAGGAGAATGACACCAATGCTAAAGATTAGCAAATATATGGGGAGTCAGTTTACGCAACCTTGCAATAGTATGCTTTCAAAATAAACCTTGCCTCAATTAGGTCTTTCGAGGGTTGTAACGTGGTCTGGTTCACGGTTTTAGAAATAAAGGATATTAGGCTCAAAGCTTGATTTGTGCCCACCCCTTCCTCATGATGATCTCCAGTCCTATGTTCAGTTAATTCTGCACAGGTTTGTCTTCTAAAAGGGTTGACGATGTAAGGGTGATGATTCATGGTTTGCTGGAAATGGAGGTCACCTTATTTTGCTTTTGATGGATGTAAGTGACCTTTTGATTTTGACATGGTGGTCACTGAATCTTATTTTGTTTTTGTTGAGGATTTGAAGGCCTCTTTTGATTTTTTTATCCCTATCTTTTGCATGGACTGATTTGGCTTTTTGAGTCCATCGGGATTGCCTTGATTTTTGCCTAAGTCTCCTTTGAGGTGTTCGACTTAGCAGGCTTTTGATTTTTTGATTTTTGATTTTGTTGGAGGATTGTGACTGCCAAGTCATGCGTTACTGAAGAACAACCGTCATGTCTTTTGGATTTTTCTTTTTGGTTTGAGTGCCTAATTGGGTTAACTGAACACTACCCTGCCCCACGTTGAGTGTAAGGGTTTGTAGATCCGAAGGAAATTGCTATTTCTCAGCTCGAAGTGGTTAACTAGGGATTAACCCCTTGTCTCTCCAATATTTGGGGAATTGAAACAATGCATGTACATCATTGACAGGATTTTATCCGAAAGCATACGGTTTGCAATTATGGGTATTTCGTTGTCATCATTCTCCCTCCAATCATTGCTAAACAACAGTTGATAAAGAGAGTGAAGTGGACAAGTATGTGTCGGTGATTTGCACTAAATGGAGAAAACGAGTGAATGCGGCATAACTAATTCAAAACATGTAAATCACTACATTAATAAAAATATGAATGACAATGTTCGAAGCATACAGTACTTAAACAAACAAAGACAAAAAACAAGAATGCAAATGATGGAATGGAAATATGACTGCCTTTTTCGAGGAACTGATCTTCCTGTCTTGACTTGATTGATGCTTCAAATAGCTTGTTCAGAGGTGGAGACTATTCAGCTTGTCTTTGGCAACCCCTTCAATAACTGATGGTTATGCCTGTACATGTGGCGGCATGGTCTTGTTGGACGTGATTCATCATTTGTCTGCTCTTGGCTCGAGTAGCGCATCTGTGTCGAGGAATCAACTTGATTTTCTGGATATGAAGGAAGTTGAAATGGGATTCTGAAGATGAAATGAAATGCAAGATGCATAACTGATGCAATGCAATGCAATGACATGACATGATGCAATGCAAGATGCAAGGTGCAAGATCCAGGATCACAGGTTCAAACAGGTTCTGAGGTTGGTCGGAGGAATGGGTAAACAACCAAAGCTCGGATCAAAGAAAGCCCACGGGTAGGTTTCTAAGATGGGTAATGTTATACCCCAAATTTTACCCTCAGATCCTCTGATCATTGTCATACCATTTTGAGCCGATCATCTTTGCATATGCAGTCATATAGTCCATTAATCATAGTCATGCATTTTTCGTCTATTTTTGTCACTTATTCTCTTTTTTAATTCAATTTATTTTTATTGAGATTTAAAGCTTTATTTTAATTTAGAATCTCGTTTTTATTTTTATTAATTTTAATCACTAATTTAGTTTCAAATTAATTTCTTTTTTATTGTTATCATTCTTATTATTTATTAGTATTTATTCTTTTTATTTATTATTAGTATTTATTATTATCATTAATATTTATTTTTATTTTTATTATTATGATTTTATTATATCATTTACATTTATTAATTATTTTATTATTATGTCGTTTGTTATTTATTATTATTATTATTTTATTATATCTTTGATTTTCATTTACTTATTTATTTATTTATTATTTCATCATTATTTATTATATATTTTTTTATTATCACTATCATTATTTTTATTTATTTCATTATTATTATTGTTGTTTATTATTATTATTTTTGTTTTTTATTTTTTTATTATTATTGTATTGTTATTATTATTTTTTATGAGTATTATAATTTTTGTTATTGTTTTTATTATTTCATTTTTATTAATATTATTTAAGTCCAAGAAAAAGAAGGAAACAATTCTCAGCAAAACCAATCTCCACATCTTGCACTGACCCATTTCCAATACCCTGCATCATACACTGCTGCAAAAACAAAACAACTCTCCAAGCCTCATTTTTTCCTGCTACGAACCGTACAACCATCATCCACACACCATGCTGCACCAATTTTTCCTCCAAAATCGTACAACCTTCCTGCTACAAAAACAAAACAACTCTCCAAGCCTCATTTTCCTGCTGCAAGATCGTACGAACGAAACCCACACACGCAACTGCAGCAGACCAATATGCAAACCAATAACAATGCTTCAACACACAAGCTAAACAAAACCTGAACAAGAGGACCGAATAAAAGGGGAGATGGAGAAGGAAATAAAAAAAGAAAAAAAGAAAACATCAGACCTTCATACAAAATCTAGCAGACTCTTTCTCTTTGGCAACTTTCTTCCTTCTTCTCTCTTTAATTCTCTCGTCAAGACACAAACTCGAGAAAAAGAAATAGAGAGGGATTTGTTCAGCAAAATCTCACCTTTATAGACCACAACCATAACAGAAGCACTTCCATCTACCATTTACTCAGCAAAACATCTAAAGAAAAACCTGAAACTTCAACTCACCTCAAAAAGCAACCATAAGCCAATTTCCTCCCAACACCAATAGCTCATTCACACTATTTCTACTCTCTCACAAACTCTTCATCATCTTTCCACTTCATTATGCCAAAACTTTCAACCTCCTCTTGTTTTCTTTTCCCTTTCAGATTCTTCAACCTCAGTTTCCTCTCCATATCACCACAACCCAAAACTCAACCACCACCAATGAACACCAAGAACACCGCCACTCAACCAACAATAACTGCAACCCTCTCTGATTTACACCAATAACATACAACAAGCCTTGGACTTTCCGGTGGAACAAAACCCATCATCTACCGCCGCGTGTAAAAGATACCGAGGGAGATCCGCGACACGAAGATGGAGGCCACATGGAGATTCGCGAGACCGATGGAGAAGATGAACATGACCAAGAAGTGGAAGACAAAGAGGAACACAGAGAGACAAAGATTTGCATATGAAAACGATGCGAGGTACTTGCTTGTTCACGATTGTGTTTTGATCGTGTCTTCTTGGGAGATTTTCGGTCGTGTGGTTTTAGTTTCTAGGTTTTATTCTTTTCTTCTTTCTGTATTTTTATCTTGTGAGCTGGGTCATATCCATACCCGACCCGTTTGAGAGAAAGGGCCTTCCTAGGCTTTTTTTTTTCCCCTCTCACTGGCCATTCGTTTCTTTTTTATCTGTCTATTTGTTTTTTGGGTTGTTTATTTTTATTATAATGATTTTAGTTTGTTTAAGATTTAGTTAAGTTTTTAAAACATAAATAAATAAATAAATATTAAATTTAGTTTCTCTTAACCTTTTAAATGCTTTAGATTTAATATTTAGAATCATTTTTTTATATAATAAAATAATCAAACTTAAAAAAAAAAATATTATTATTATTATTATTATTATTTTCTCTAATTAACCTTTTGATTTAAGAATTCAATATGTTAAGGTTTCATTTAGTTTATTTCATATTATATTTTAGTTTTTGAATTTATTTTGTTAAAGGTCTAAAAAATCATCAAAGTTTATTTTGCTCAAATGTGAAAATTCAAAAAAGAAGAAGAACTTTTATTCCAAATTTTGTTAGTCATTTATTATGAATTTCTTTACCTAGTTCATTTACTTCTTGTTTGGCTTGGTGCTCGATTTTTTGACACATTTTTTAGTCTTGGATCCAATTGTTGAGTTGTTGCTACATCTAAGCATCATTGTCGCCTGATTCCAAAGGAAGGTATCTTTGTTTGACTTTTGAGTCATTTTCTAAGGTAGTTAGACCTTTCCCTTTTTCACTTCCATGACCTTATTAGGATAAACCCTTTGGCCTCTTTATAGCCACTTATCCTTGACCTAGTTAGGTTAGGATCCTTACCCCTCTTGTAAGCATTAACATCATAGATGTTTACTTTCCTCTTTGGCGTCATTAGAGCCACTTACCTTACAACTTAGGGTTAACTTAGAGTTCTTCAACTCTATGTGAGTACCATCATAATGGTGTTCCATCTCTCTTTGGCCTTATTAGAGCCATTAACCCCTTTGAACTTAGAGATTAGGATAGAGTTCTTAAACTCTACGTGATTCTCATCATAATGAGTATTCATTTCCCTTTTGACTTTGTTCAAAGTCAACCTCTTAGACTTACCCTTTTCAACATAGACTTAGAGAGTTCTTTAACTCTATGTGAGTTTCATGATCATGAATACTCATTCCCCCTTGGAACCTTGATCATTATCAAGAGTTTCTCGTCCCAAGTTAGGCGAACTACGGAGGCTCTGATTCCTCATTCCTAATCAGGATATGTAGGCACAAGATGTGATATCTTCTCGAGCCAATTTGCCTTACAACTTAGTCTTAGAGAGTTTTTGAACTCTATATGAGTATCATGATCATGAATGCTCATTCCATCTAGAACCTTGATCATTATCAAGAGTTCCTCACCCTAGTTGAGGTGAACTACGAATGCCTTGATTCCATCCTTATTTGGATGCGTAGGCACGAGATGTGACGTCTTGGCGAGCATACTTAGTGTATATACCCTTAGGTCTTTACCTTAGCACAATTCCCTTAGCAAGCAAACATAACATAACGCAATACAAACAAGAGGTTCATGTAGAGTATTACAGATATCTAGGATGATAACAACTTCCCTAGGTATAACCAAGCCCCGAACCTTAGATCTCTTAGTTGTGTCTTCATATAGCGCAATTAGGGTTTTCTTCGATCTTTACCCTTTCCTTTGGATAAATCAAAGCTCGGTGGTGAATTTCAAAGATGTGTGATTCAAATTAATTAATAGCTTGATATCCGATTCTCAGCGCAACAGAAATGGGTACTTCACTGGGAAGCGCACATCCCATAAGAGGGTTAAGCCCACCTTGTTTGCATTTGTGTTATTTTATATGGTTGCTTGGCTGTATACTTGTATATCTGTATATCTGTATATCTGTATATATGTATATATCTGTCTGTGCTTGGGTTTTCTGTATGCAGGGTTATTACTTTGGGTGGTGAGGATATGTCCTATACTCGGACTTGAGTGCACCTATGATAGAATGATGGTATATTCAAAGAGACTTTGAGGGAGTCGATTCCCGAAAAAGTTGACTTGAGAAACCATCACTTAGTTGAGGCCCTCTTGAGAGTTAGTCATGTTAAACGAGTCTATTCGTGAAAACGTTACTACTTTCGACCTAGGAGCCCATGACACTGATGACCATTAGTCACCTTTAACCCCACTTGGCCTTTTAGAATGTAGTGCGATGACTATGAGGGAGTCGATTCCCAAAATGTTTGATACGCGATACTACACTCAGAAGAGGCTCTCATGATAATATTATTGACTACCGAGTCATTTGGGAAATCGATAATATTCGAAAGATGGGTTGTTGACTTTGAGAACTTCTTAAAACCTTGTTCAGCAGATACAAGAACCTATAGTACACACCTTTTGGGATGTGTAGACCATGGCTCCATGCACGTGATCGCTAAACCTAGGCCCCCTTTGCCTGTTGCATGTATATATGTGCATATGTGTGAATATCTATATATATCTGTATACGTGTGTTTGTGCATACATTCATCCAGACATTCACACATTTATAGCCCTTTGGTTTCAAGGAATTCAATTGCTCATTCCTTTGTAAGAATCAATAGAGATCATGGATTTTGAAACGAAACTCTTTAGTTTTTCCAAAAATGTCTACAACTTACCTTTGAGTTCCTTGAAACCATTTGGCTTTCATTTGCATTGCATGCGTATGCCATCACATTTGCATTTCATTTACATTTCTCAGCCTTGAGTCTCATCCATCCTTTGTCCGTAACCCAATTGACTTCCCGAAGCCAGCATTGGACTTGAAGTAGCTTTTGAAGGATCATGAATTCAGTAGAGCACAACCAGTTTGTGACCAGAGTGGATTTTGACTTGTTGAAAGATTAGTTGGGCCAGATTGTGGAAGCTATAACAGCCTTGGCAAAGAGAGATGACAACATTCAAAGGACTTCTGTGACTAATGTTGCCCAAGCTCAACCTGTGCAGATTCTTGTTGAGAACCAGGTTATACAAGAACGCACCATTGTTCGAGATGGACATTCCTCTTCTGTTGATGTCGTGGAATACCGTAGTTTCGCATTCTCTGAGCCAGATTCCCAAGAGGTAATCCCTGTGATGAAAACCAACGACCCACGATACGTTGAGATTATAGAAAAATGTCGTGCCTTGGAAGACAAGCTTGATGCCATTAAGGGTCGTGACTCTGATGATCTAAATGCATTGAACATATGTTTGGTACCCAACCTTGTGATGCCACCAAAGTTCAAGACAACAAAGTTTGAGAAGTACAAAGGGGATAGCTGTCCGAAGCAGCATTTGGCGATGTTTTGCAGAAGAATGACTTCACATGTCCGTAATGACAAGCTCATGATCCACTGTTTCCAAGACAACCTAAGGGGGCATCACTGAATTGGTACATGCAGCTAGAGAGTAGCAATGTCCAATCATGGTCAGACCTAGCTAATGCCTTTGTGAAGCAATACAACTACAATCTTGACTTGGCTCCCAGCCATATGCATTTGCTAAACTTATCTCAAGAAGACAATTAATCCTTCAGAGGATATGCTCAGAGGTGGAGAGAAATAGATGCTCGTGTCCAACCACCACTCTTGGATAAGGAATTGGTTGATTGGTTTGTGGATACCTTGCAATGCCCATACCGAGAAAAGTTGTTTAGCATCGTGACATCAAACTTCTCTGACTTGGTAATAGCTGGAGAGCACATCCAGAGTGGTCTCAAGAGTGGAAAAATCCAAGGTGCCTCGAACATCCCAGCTAGTGAGAGTGAATCAGTTGTCAGTTCTCAAGAGGAATGGGAGGAAGAAAGTAATTTCGTCTGGGAATCTCCGATACCTCCGCCTCAGCGCTTCTACAACTCAAGTGTTCAAAGTCACTAATCTTTTGGGTCTCCGCGTCAAACACCATTCTCTCCACAGGGGCAATATTCTTATCCAAATCGAAGACCTCCTTAGTTTCAACGGTCAGACCGCTGTCAGCCGCGTCAGCACGCCCGAAAAAGGCCAAGGAAGCCAGAAAGGTATTTCACTCCGTTACCAATGTCATACAGTCAGATATTTCTAGATTTGATCGAAGGTGGAATGATAGTGCCAAAGGAGATAGATCATGTGATTCCTCCATACCCACCAGGCTTCGATGCCAACGCTCGCTGTGACTACCATGTTGGGGAACAGGGGCATTCAACCGAAGACTGTAAGGTGCTCAGGAGCAAGGTCCAGACTCTGATTGAAACCGAAATGTTCTCATTCATGCCTCAAGGAATTCAAATAAAAAATCCTTCACCTAATCAGGCGGGTTCATCAGACTCTGAGATGGAAGAAATTGTCGAGGATAGATGTGAAGATGATTCTCTGACAGATCTCGACAGTAAACTCTGAAGATGACTATCTCAGTTTGGCAAGTCAAGAAAGGAAAGCCCAGTTCCCCGAAGCTGGCAATCTTTTGGCTGTTTCAGCATTTTGTTGTATTTTCTTTGCATGTTTGAATTTGTATTTGCTTGTAAGCTGTTGTCTTTTTTTATTGGAAATATTATGAAATGTTTATGCATCTTTTAATTTAATCCATTCGTATTCACTCATTTTTTTTATTGTCATGAAAAACAAAAAATATTTATCTTTTTTCATCAACTTATCTTTATCAAACTGTTGTTTAAGCAAAGATTGGGGAGGATGACGAAATGTTATATTCATAACTGCTGATATTATGCTTTCAATTAAACTTTGCCGATGATGTAAGGCTTTGTTTCAATCCCCAAACACTGGAGAAATAAGGAGTTAATCCCTAGTCAACCACTTTGAGCCTAGAAGTAGGAGTTTTCCTACGGATTTCTAAACCCTTAAATCTTAAACTTGGGGCAGGGTAGTTCTCAGTTTAACTTGGGTATACATTCGAATGCAAGAGCTTCACGCAAGACACCTATCAACACTCTCGAATCAAATGAACAAATGTTGTACAAGTTGTTCCCAAAGTGATAAATAAGAAAGGACCATTAAGAAATCCTTACTCGAAGAATGAGCCGAGTCCCTTTCAAGGCAAAAGCTAAGAAAGATGGGAGGATCATGACATTGACTTATACAAAAAGGCTTGTATGACAACCAAAAAGAGGTTGAACTTAGGTCCTTACCATGAAGTCCCACGAGGGTAAAAACAAATGAATGTTGTAAGGGAGTAGTGACTACCCTAGGTGTCTGAACCATCACCAACTGTCATCAGTTGAATTCCTAGCCTATAGGACCCTGAATGTATAACCCGAGTTAACTGAACGTAGGATTAAAGTTAATCATGAGGAATGGGTTGGGACAAACAAACTTTGAGCCTTTATCCTTTGTTTCATGAGCAGTGAACCAAACCACGTTACAACCCTTAAAAGACCTAATTGAGGTAAGGTTGTTTTGAAAGCATACTACAGCAAGGTTGGATAACCTGACTCATAATGATCTTTGCTATTTGTTTGTGTTGATCACTTCATCTATCATTTTGTAAATGATAAGATCTGTTTTGTTTTTAATTATTTAATCACTCCACTGTGTTTTATCAATAAGCTTTGATTTCAAAAAGCTTGCATGAATGTTGCATTGAAATTGACAATTTTTTTAATGGATAATACTGCTTGCAAGACAATTCAATACCAGAGGAATCCCAATAAATGCATCCAGCTAAGGAATTTGATTTGGTAAAGGAAGCTCAGCCTGGGGCAACCAATTTGGAGGATCTTTTAATCGACCATTCCAGGGGTTAGTGAATCAGGGGTAGAACTCTTCAAAGTTCAGAATACTAGGGCAAGTCGTCTTGAGCTCATCTTATGGCAAGTTTCTTCCCAATTCCTTTCAAAGCAAGGACTCCAATGACCCACCGACAGGGGCAAGTCTGTTTCTCAGTTGTTACTACCACAGTCCAAGGACTTTGTCGTGCAAATTTAGATAATATAGGGCAGTTACGTCGAGATTTATAAATCTCTCCAAGAGTTTGAAGATATTGAAGCATCTTGTATGCAAATTCTTCTATAAAATCCTCTTGGTATTTTATTCCAACAAACTATGTAATCTGGGACATACGAGACTTGAAGATGATCATTACGCAATTGAAGTGCAGAACTACTTGGTTCTCGTAATATCTTGTGCCAGCTCCCCAGTAAGTTGTTACTTCAATTGATCTTGGTAATTCCCCATGGATATTTTTCTTCCAACAAGGAAATCAGGCTCATAATGGCAATCCAGGTGAAGTTATCATGTTATACTGCCGAGTGGCATACTCTTTTCCCCCAGAGAAGGTTGTAACCTTGAAGTAGAACTGTTGGTTCTGCATGTTCATCCCTAATGATGGTCCAATCTGGTGAGGTTGGCTGGGTATCCTTGTCGAGATGTTTATTTCATCTCCAGTTTTGTTTCCCCTCTGTCCGTTAGTCAGCATAAGCATAAGCATAAAAATGGCATGCATGTGTTCATACATATGCATGGCATCTGAGCATTTATGCTACCATTCTGGTGTTTACCTGTTTTGTTCACTTTGGCGTTTATTCCCCAAGTGACTGGGTTTGTCGTTTCTCTCCAATAGAGTTGTTAGCCCTTAGGCATAAAGTGCCCTTCCTTTCTGAAATTTCCCACAGAGTTTGATTCTCGTGGATGATGGTTGCTTCAGTTATCTTTTCCATGTTTGGATAAGATAAATCCCATTTGAGTTTATTCCTCAATGGTTGGAGTCTTGTTTGACCATTTCTTTCTAGCTCGTTCCTAGATTGAACTTTGGTCCCTGGCAAGTGTTGCTTTTGAGCCTGATTAAGTGGCCGAACCTAATCTGAACGTGCATTTATTTTGCACGGTGTCTTGCAGGAAGAATCTTTTACAGATCCTCATTTAAGACAAAATCTATTCTTCATCAGTGTTGTCATAACAACGTATCTTCGGAATTTACAGCCAGACAACAAGTGGCAGTCTCCTTGAGAATCTTTTTTGGTCATTGGTATTTTTGCAACGATAAGTGGCAATCTCTCCCGAGAAGCTTAGCTGTCTTTGGTGTTTACCTAAATTCTTTTTCTGTAACAAGTGGCCATCTCTTTGAGAAGCTTGTTTTCTATGGCGATAAGTGGCAATCTCTCCCAAGAAGCTTATCCATCCTTGGTGTTATTCAACCATTTTGTGGTTACAATTGTTGTTACCCTCGATCAGTCATTACTGTCAACCCTTTTTGATGACGACTTTCAAATACACCCTTTTCCATCAACCCCTTGATGAAATTCCTATTTGAGGTGTTCCTTTCCATCAACTCTTTGACGACGTCACTCTTTAGTGAATTGTTTCATCTCCGTCAACCCTTTGACGATGTCATTCTTTAGTGAAGTGTTTTATTTTCGTCAACTCTTTGACGATGTCACTCTTTAGTGAAGTGTTTCTTCATTCCGTCAACACTTTGACGATGTCAATTTTCGTTCCATCAATCCCTTTATGAGTTTCTTACTTGAGTTCTTCTTCCTATCAACCCTTTGACGATGTCACTCTTTAGTGAAGTGTTTTATTTCCGTCAACTCTTTGACGATGTCACTCTTTAGTGAAGTGTTTCTTCATTCCGTCAACACTTTGACGATGTCAATTTTTGTTCCATCAATCCCTTGATGAGTTTCTTACTTGAGGTCTTCTCTTCGTCAATCTTTTGATGATGTCACTCTTTAGTGAATTGGTTTGCCTTCCCGTCAACCCTTTGACGATGTCACTCTTTAGTGAATTGTCCTTTCCGTCAACCCTGTGATGATGTCACTTTTGGTGAATTGGTTTGCCTTTCCGTAAACCCTTTGACCATGTCACTCTTTAGTGAATTGTTCGTTCAATCAACCCCTTGATGATGTCACTCTTTAGTAAATTATTTTGTTGCCATTAATCCTTTGATAATGTCACTCCTTGGTGAATTGGTTTGTCATTTCGTCAATCTTTTGGCGCAGTGTTCCTCCAGACATGTATCTTTCCGTCAATTCTTTGACAGGGTGTCTCTTCGATGAAGTATTTTTAACCCTTTGAGTATGTCAGTTGGTTTTGTTCCGTCAACCCTTTGACGATGCCACTCTTTAGTGAATTGATCGTATCCATCAACCCATTGACGATGATAATGTTTGGTGATTTGCTACCTTGCTATTAACCCTTTAGTAGTGATCCTCAAGTTAATGTATCTCTCCGTCAACCCTTTGACGATGTCACTCTTTAGTGAAGTGTTTTATTTCCGTAAACTCTTTTACGATGTCACTCTTTAGTGAAGTGTTTCTTCATTCCGTCAACACTTTGACGATGTCAATTTTCGTTCCATCAACCCCTTGATGAGTTTCTTACTTGAGGTCTTCTCTCCGTCAATTCTTTGATGATATCACTCTTTAGTGAATTGGTTTGCCTTTCCGTCAACCCTTTGACGATGTCACTCTTTAGTGAATTATTCACTCCGTCAACCCCTTGATGATGTCACTCTTTAGTGAATTATTTCGTTGCCATTAATAATTTGATGATGTCACTCCTTAGTGAATTAGTTTGTCTTTTCGTCAATCTTTTGACGCAATGTTTGGACATGTATCTTTCTGTCAATTCTTTGACGAGGTGTCTCTTTGATGAAGTATTTTCAACCCTTTGAGTATGTCAGTTGATTTTGTTCCACCAGTCCTTTGATGATGCCATTCTTTATTGAATATTTCCTGAATTAGATCGTACTCGTCAACCCATTGACGATGATAATGTCTGGTGATTTGCTACCTTACCATCAACTCTTTAGGCGTGACTCTCAAGTTTATGTATCTTTCTGTCAACCCTTTGACAATGCCACTCGTTTGTGAACTTTTCTTTCCCCAGTGGATACCGTATTTCTGGTTCAACCTTCATTGAGGATCTTTTGTTCTAGAATGTCATCCGGTCACATTTGAACTTGATGATCAATCATTCTAGATACCTTTGCTAGAGACCATCTTTTGGTTCAACTTCCAATAAGGTTGCTTTTTTGTCCAAGAGTTTCAGTCAGTCATGCTTGAACTTGTTGATCCACTGCTTTGGATATTCCCCAATGGAGACTGACTTTCCGGTTTAACCTTCATTGAGGATCTTTTGTTCTGGAATGTCATCCGGTCACATTTGAACTTGATGATCAATCATTCTGGATACCTCTGCTGGAGACCATCTTTTGGTTCAACTTCCAATAAGGTTGCTTTTTCGTCCTAGAGTGTCAGCCAGTCATGCTTGAACTTGTTGATCCACTGCTTTGGATATTCCCCAGTGGAGACTGTCTTTTCGGTTCAACCTTCATTGAGGATCTTTTGGTTCTAAGATGTCATCCAGTCACATTTGAACATGATGACCAATCATTTTTGGTGTTGTATAAGTCCAGTGATTACTGACACATTTTTATCCAATCATTAGTGGTACTCCAAGTCCAGTGTTTACTGGCATCGCTTAAAAAATAAAGCATTATTGATGTTGCAAAGTCCAGTGATTACTGTCATTGTTTCAGGCCAATCATTATTGGTACTTTAAGTCCAGTGTTTACTGGAATTTGTTTCAAAATCCAATCATAATTGGCCAGTCATAACTATCTTTTTTCTCTTTCCAAATCCAATCATAATTGGTCAGTCATAACCGACTTCTCTCTTTCAAATCCAATCATTATTAGTACTCCAAGTCCAGTGTTTACTAGCATCGCTTCAAAAATAAATCATTATTGATGTTGCAAAGTCCAGTGATTACTGGCATTGTTTCAAACCAATCATTATTGGTACCTTAAGTCCAGTGTTTACTGGCATTTGTTTCAAAATCTAATCACAATTGGTCAGTCATAACTGTCTTTTCTCTTTCCAAATCCAATCATAATTGGTCAGTCATAACTGCCTTCTCTCTTTCAAATCCAATCATTATTGGTACTCCAAGTCCAGTGTTTACTGCCATCGCTTCAAAAGTCAATCATTATTGATGTTGCAAAGTCCAGTGATTACTGGCATTGTTTCAGGCCAATCATTATTGGTATTTGTTAAGTCCATTGTTTACTGGCATGTTTTAATATCGATCATCATCGGTATCGTATAGGTCCAGTGTTCACTGACATGTTTTTCATCCAATCATTATTAGTATCTTATAATCTTATCCCCAGCAAAGGTTTGGTCATTACCAATATCCCGGTAAAAGTTCATTCTTTACTGCATTTGTTGAGAGTCTGATCATTATCAGTATCCTAAGTCTAGTAATTACTGGCATGTTTTCTAAGTCCAATCATTATTGGCATCTTAAGATTGGTCATTACCAATATCCTTTGAAATTCCATGTGTCTACCATCATTTAGACTTATCAAAGCCAGTCATTATTTGTGTTCCTGGTTTAAGTCCAATTCGTTTGGCGCTTGCGAAGTTTGTGTCTTCCCCGTTTTTTCTGGTTTTTCTTGAAGATCCCATTTGAACTCTTCAACATAAGAAATCCCCAGGAAATCTGTTTATTGGATGTTTATCCCTTTGTTTCAAGTTGATCCCCGATGGAGATCATATTTCTTTCTGGTTTTATCCCCAGTAAAGAGCTATCTACCTCTTGGTTTTCTAAAGTCGTCTGGTCATATCCGAACCTGTTGTTTATCTCCCTGGATATTCTCCAGTGGAGACCATCTCTTGGTTTTACCTCCAGTGAGTATCTTTCCTTTCTAAAGTGCCAGCGGTCACATTTGAACTAGTTGCTCGATCACTTTAGATTCCCCAGTTTTGTTTCATCTTCCCAGTGTTATTGTCATCCCCAGTGAGTCTTTACTCATGGTGTCGACTTTATCCTTGTTTGCTTTCATTTTCATCGGCATCTTACATTTAGCATTCCATCATTTTCATCATGCTAGAGTTCATCGCTTGTCGGCGACATAGTTTAGTTTTGTCCATAGCATTGCATATCATTGTATCTAAAGGCAAAATTTTCGGTTATCTATATTTAAATATCTTTCACCATGATTTCACGAGGATTATCATCACTCATGACATCCAGTGAAGATATTTAAATAGGGGCAACTGTTATACCCCAAATTTTACCCTCAGATCCTCTGATCATTGTCATACCATTTTGAGCCGATCATCTTTGCATTTGCAGTCATATAGTCCATTAATCATAGTCATGCATTTTTCGTCTATTTTTGTCACTTATTCTTTGTTTTAGTTCAATTTATTTTTATTGAGATTTAAAGCTTTATTTTAATTTAGAATCTCGTTTTTATTTTTATTACTTTTAATCATTAGTTTAGTTTCGAATTAATTTCTTTTTTATTGTTATCATTCTTATTTTTTATTCTTATTATTTATTACTATTTATTCTTTTTATTTATTATTAGTATTTATTATTATCATTAATATTTATTTTTATTTTTATTATTATGATTTTATTATATCATTTACATTTATTTATTATTTATTATTATGTCATTTGTTATTTATTATTATTATTATTTTATTTTAATTTTATTATATCTTTGATTTTCATTTACTTATTTATTTATTTATTATTTCATCATTATTTATTATATATTTTATTATTATCACTATCATTATTTTTATTTATTTCATTATTATTATTGTTGTTTATTATTATTTTTTTGTTTTTTATTTTTTTATTATTATTGTATTGTTATTATTATTCTTTATGAGTATTATAATTTTTGTTATTGTTTTTATTATATCATTTTTATTATTATTATTTAAGTCCAAGAAAAAGAAGGAAACAATTCTCAGCAAAACCAATCTCCACATCTTGCACTGACCCATTTGCTATACCCTGCATCGTACACTGCTGCAAAAACAAAACAACTCTCCAAGCCTCAATTTTTCCTGCTGCGAGCCTTACAACCATCATCCACACGCCATGCTGCACCAATTTTTCCTCCAAAATCGTACAACCTTCCTGCTGCAAAAACAAAACAACTCTCCAAGCCTCATTTTTTCCTGCTGCGAGATCGTACGTACGAAACCCACACACGCAACTGTAGCAGGCCAATATGCAAACCAATATCAATGCTTCAACACGCAAGCCAAATAAAACCTGAACAAGAGGACCGAATAAAAGGGGAGATGGAGAAGGAAATAAAAATAAATAAAAAAATAAAACATCAGACCTTCATACGAAAATCCAGCGGACTCTTTCTCTTTGGCACCTTTCTTCCTTCTCCTCTCTTTAATTCTCTCTTCAAGACATAAACTCGAGAAAAAGAAACAGAGAGGCATTTGTTCTGCAAAATCTCACCATCATAGACCACAACCATAACAGAAGCACTTCGATCTTCCATTTACTCAGTAAAACATCTAAAGAAAAACCTGAAACTTCAACTCACCTTAAAAAGCAACCATAAGACAATTTCCTCCCAACACCAATAGCTCCTTCACACCATTTCTACTCTGTCATAAACTTTTCATCATCTTTCCACTTCATTATGCCAAAACTTTCAACCTTCTCTTGTTTTCTTTTCCCTTTCAGATTCTTCAACCTCAGTTTCCTCTCTATATCACCACTGTAGCGAGCGATTTTGGACGCGGTTCTTAAGCGCTGGTCGCTCTCTGCGGTTGAGTTTACTACAGGTCGATTCATTTTTTATCCTATTGTAAGCTGAATAAGGAAGGGAAATAGATGTCTCCAATTAACCCTGCTTTGCATACTGAGTTTAAACAGCGGTCTGTTAGGTTACGAATGCTATCAATGTGGGGGGGCCCTTGTACTGGTTATTTGTATTTTCGCCAATACTGTTTTCTTTTTCTCTTTCTAGGACTTTCTGGCGGGGAACGAGGATTATGATGTTAGGACTGATGCTTTTGATAGATACATGAGAGTATGGGATTTTGGGTTTTTGTTTAGTGTGCTCGCTAAGATTTTTCTTTCAATCTTATGCCTACGTATTCCCGTTTACCGAAACAGGGAAATCAAAGCGTTCGTAGTTCCTCTTATTCTATGGGAGGAAATGGTTGTTTTTGGTGTCTTGTTCAAAGCCCAAGACGTGAAGCGAAAGGTAGTTGGTATCTTGTTCAAAGCCCAAGATGTGAAGCTGAAAGTGTTGACTTTAGAGAGAATTTGTCATCTCTAAAGGGGGTCTGTTTGTCACAACTGCTGGGTGACTGGTTATAAAGGAGGATTACTTTAACCGGGATTTGTGAATCCGACAATGCCATAATTTCCTTTATAGGGGGTTTTAACCTGAAGGAGAAGACTTTAACTCAGTTTAGAGCAATGCTATCTTTCCTTAGGAATTTCTCATGCTAAAAGAGGGACAATGGCATGGATGTAGATGATCCAGAGGCTTGCCACTTACAACAATTAGATTAAGGGGAAAGAGTTGTTGATGTTTGTGTACTGTGAACGAGGCACAGCTTTGATGCTAAAAGGTTAATTGGATTAACCAGTGGTTTTCTTATATAAAGCCTAAGAGGAGGCTAGTATGTGTCTCGTACAAAGCCCGAGAGAGAGGCTAAAAGGTTTTGACTCGACGATGAAGTCTTTTGGTATCTCGTATAAAGCCCGAGATGGAGGCTATTTGACTCAACAAAAGAGTTTTTTGTATCTCGTACGAAGCCCGAGATGGAGGTTGTTGTTTGTTTGGCTCAATAAGAACCTTTTTGTATCTCGTATAAAGCCCGAGATGGAGGCGAAAGGGTGATTGACTCGACGAGGGAGTCTCTTATGTGTCTCGTACAAAGCCCGAGAGAGAGGCTAAACGTTGTTTGACTCCGCTGGGGAGGATCATTGCACAAAGCCCAAGAGGAGGCTATGGTTACTGTTTCAGTTGAGTGACAGGTCCAGTATGCTGATTTTAAACAGAAAATTAGTTCTTATATGAGCAATATTGTACTCAAGGATTTGATTCAAGGGTCCGGGTCATTCTTGTTCTTTAAGGAAGTGGGAAATTCGAAGGGTATTGAGACTGTCCGAGTCTAGGGGTTCCTTCCTATTTTTGAAGGGTGCTTGAGAATGTCTTTGAGACTCAAGGAGATTAGACTGTCCAAGTCTAGAGTTTCATCTTTTGTACTATGCTTTGAGAAACAGTAGTAGACTCTATGAAAGGACTGCTCTATGAAGCTGACTAAGTTCTGTTCCTATACCTCTAGGAGGCCGTCGGGACAATTTGTACGAAGCCCAAGAGGAGGATGGAAACTTTTAAGAAGCCGAGAGGTCCTTGTACTCAGCCCAAGAGGAGGCTATCATTCTCGGAGGAAGAAATCATTATACGAAGCCTAAGAGGAGGCTGTGAATACTTCTAAGAAGCCGTAGGGTCCTTGTACTAAGCCCAAGAGGAGGCGGGGTTGCTTTTAGGATTGGGTCTTACACTCTATTAGAGGCCCAAAGTGTTTTGAAAATGATTTATGAAGGTTGAATTAATCCAAAAACCCTAATTTGTTTTCAAAAATGTATTTAATTGAATAAAAATTCAATTAAAATGATCCAAATTGTTTAACATATGAAAAACAAATTGTGATCTTGGATTAATGCTTCAAAAATTAAGTATTGACCTACAAAATAATTAGAAAGCATTAAAAGTTGCAAAATCAATGTGGAAAAAATATTTAAAATGTCAAAAACAATTAAAATATTAATTCTTTGCAAAATTATCAATTATATGAAATAAATAATATTTTTGGGATTTTTTGATAAAATAAAATATTTTAACATTTTTGTGAATTATTAAAAAAAGAATCAACTCAAAATCATTCAAACTCAGAGAGAAATTAATATTTGAATCAATTAAACAAAAATCACAAAATTCAAATATTCAAATTTCTGAAAATGGCGCCAAGAACACACCAAGAACACGCGCGTGTTCTGAGTTTCCCAGATTTGCGTTTTCCATCCAATCTCACTGAATACTTAATCATATCATGCAATCCACATACCAATCAACTCGTTTCAACCTCACGATCATGTCTATAACACTTAATTTCATTTAAATTAAACATAAAACATGAAATCACGAAGAAACCTCAAGAACCCTAATTTCTGCATGAAGGCTAGGATTTTTGATACACGATTCAAACAAAGCAATTAATTGAGGGAAAACATTCCATGCATGATTATGAACATATGGCCAAATTATTGTGCAGCAAAAAATGCATGGATCATAGAGTTAGAAGAGCTCATGCTTACCACTTGCAACTGGTGATCGTGATTTATGTAGGAAGTGTTACAGTTGTGTTGTGATGATCTGAACAGCTTCCCTAGGTGCTATGGAGTGTGTTTGAATGCTTGGACTTGATGGAAATTGGCTGGATCACTTCATGGCATCTCAACTGCACTTTGGTTAAAACCTTGAGCAATTGACCGGTGATTCTGAGAAATCAATGTTCCAGTTGTTGTTTAAGTGTTTGATCAGCTCATATATGATGTATATGAGGTGTGTGAGTGATTGGTTTGAGTGGAATTGCCCTTTAGCTCAAAACCCGATAGTTACCTTGCTAAGAAAGGCATTTTTGCCAAGAGAAAGAGATTTTGAGAAAGGAAAGTGTTGTAGGCCTTTGGTGTACTTAAACTGAATACAATTGAGCTCTATTTATAGTAGAGCAAGTTTGTTTTGCAAGGAATAGTGAATGGCAACTGCAGCAGGTGTTTGTTCAATGTTGGCCAATGGAAATGCAAGTCTCCTCTAGCCATTGACTAGAGGTTAGGGCACAGGGCTGTGGTTCCCTTGGTTTTGGATAAGCCTTGACTGAATTCAGTTGAGAATGGCTCAGTCCATGCCACCTTGATGCTTCCATTAAATGCTCCAATCCAAAATTGGAGTCTTGTCCCTATTTTGGCCATTCTAGGTTCAACATGCTATTTCTTGTTCCATGGACTTTGGAGGCTTGGCTCGGTGATTGTCCCCTTTAGATTCAATCCTCAGATGTGTCCAAGTGGATAGGAGCATTTGAATTTGGCTGATTTTGGCAAATCGAGCAAAATTGCAAATTCTGCCTTGCCTTTGACAGATTTCAGCAAGGCAACTTGCCAATGTCATATCTCATGGTGTAAGTTGAATTTGGCAATGTTCTTGACCATTTTGGAAAGCCCTTACATGATACAACAACTGTTTGAACATGTTTGGTTTTGATCTCTTTTGAATCCAAGTGAAAAACCCCCTACATTTGGCAAAAAGTAAGGCAAAATCTGACTTAGTGAAATTTTCACTAAGTGTTGGAACAAAGTGTTTTCTCTTGATTTTGATCACTCCATAACTCAAAATCCATGAGGAATTTGGACATAGGTCAGTATGAAGCTTTTGTACAGGGCAATGAGATCTACAAATCAAGCTTTGAATGGGGCACAATGGCCTTGTGGTTTAGGAGTTATGGTCCTCCAAAGTTGGTGCATTAGTGGCACTTTTTCATGACTTAGAAAAATTTCTAAGTTTTATGGTTACCCCTTTTACAAGTTATCCAACTTTTCTTGATTTTTCTTGATGAATGATGATTCAAATCATACATTAACATCATTTTAGGGTTAAAAATCCATTTTGGTGAAAAATCTCAAAAAGTCAAAGTTGACTTTTGTGCACAGTTGACTTTTTATCAGATAAATTCCAAACTGTGCAATTCTTCAGGAAATCATGTCCTTGACCTAAATCAAACTTGATGGACATGTTCCATGGGTGTTATAGGGTATATTGGGGTATGTCCTAGGGTTTTGGAGCATACCTTGGTCAAAAGTCAAAGTTACAGTTGACTTTTCCCTTAAAACCCTAATTGTGGTGCAGATGAAATTAAGACTTGTTGCTCAAGCTTCTTGGATCAATCCATTGTCCCAAATGGATCAATATGACATATTGGAGATCCTCAAATCCTCTCTTGAGGTCTTGGCTCATGGTTTGTCCCAAAAGTCAACTTAGGGGTGAATTAGGTCAAGAAACCCTAATTCTTAATTTTTTATGAATGCATCCCCTGAGGCAAGATTGACTTAATGATTGGGTCCATGAGGTTCCATGGAGTATATTAGGTTAGGTTTTGGATCATTGGCTTGTGCCCAGATGAAAAATTTCCATCTGGAGGCCCTGGTTGACCAAAACCCTAATTTGGTGACACTGTCGATCTTGAGACTTGATCCACCTAGAAGGGAGCAGCCTTGTGCTTGATCCTTAAAGTGGGAGTCCTTTTGATCCATTATGGATGTTTGAGAGGTTAGACAAGTTGAAGATCATGTCATTCCTTGATTGATCCTTTGTCTAAGCACTCAGAAAGGGCTTGAAACCCTAATTTTGATTGTAGTGGATGCTCACCCATCTTTGGGGAGACTGATGAAGCATGATGGTTCCTCTATATTGTGATGATGATTTGCACAATGATGGGAAATCTTAGTGGTCAAAATTTGGGGTATGACAGATGCCCCTATTTAATCTTCTTGGACACGAAGGTGTGAATGACGAAGGTGTTCGGGCATTCGGGGTGCAAGAGGATTAAATATCGAAATACCCGAAATTTTGATGGTGGTTATGAATGATAGTTTACACATTCATCTTCTTTTGCTAAGCAATGATGCTTAGAAAAGGTAAACTTCCCCCCGATCCTGGTCTTCAGCCAAGGAACTGGTCTCAGTTGCTGATTTAAACTTCCCCTCGATCCTGGTTTCCTACCAAGGAACTGGTCTTAGTTTCTGAAGTAAACTTCCCCTCGTTCTTGGTTTCCTACCAAGGAACTGGTCTCAGTTTCTTTTGTCAATAAACTTTATTGACAAGGGACGCTATATGTAGCGGTTTTCCTCAAACTTCTCACCGAATTTTCCTGGGGAGATGCCATTTGATAGAAAAACTTTGATGTCAGACTCGCTGGGGAACCCAATCATCTGAGTTGTAGAGGTGTACAAACTTCTCTGTTGGAGATGCTATTTGTTGACTCTACTCAGGGAATGCGAGTCCCTTGAGAGACTGCTTTCGCTTGGGATTACATCATACTTTTCTCGGGGTCTTCCCGGAGAAACGCCATATGATGGGGTCCAATTTTGAGGTGCCGATGGCCTTTTCATCTCCGATTTAGGAGGCTTTCTCTCGGGATTTTCTTTAATCTGGGAAAACAAGGATATCATCTTCAATGGCGAAGAGTGATGTTAACTGAGGGCCCTCTGGTTTTTCAGAGGTTCAAGTTATCAAAGTGGTCGAGGGCCAACTTCCTTCCAGAAATAAACTGGAGGAGAGATTGTTCAAACGCAGCGTTTCCTGACGAGGCAAGAACTGACGACTCAATTGAGAGAACTTCTATCACTAGGGGACAAGACCGACTAGAGTGATAGTGATGCAATATGAAATGTGAATGCAAATCAAATAATGCATGATGTATGTATGTTTATGCCGACAAAACTGACGTAACATACAAACTGACAGGTGAACTTGACTGGAAACTCGGCCATCGCGGGGCGAAGAAGTATCGCTGGTTCAAGATAGCAATTCCACCTTGCTTAGGAGAGATAATCCCTGTTGGGGAGCTACCGTTGGTCGGGCTTAGGAGATGAGAACTCTGTTGTGGCGTGTCAGACGAAACAAGGTCTCTGACACAGTTGATCCCTTCATTCAGGCGTACTGGGTTAGAAGGAGTACTTTGATTCTGCACTTTGAAGTTTGCTTACTTCTGGAGAAGCGACCGATGTTCTTCTGATGTTCAACAGTCAAAAGAAATTGCCGTCTTTAATTTAAAAGCAGAAAGAGTTTTAACAAGTAAATTCATTTTTGTTTTATTTCAAGAATCGTTAATCATATTAGCAACGTCGTTCTGTAAAGCTAAAACAAATAAGAATTACAACCAAAAGCACAAGGGCTCAAATTTTATTGATAAGATGGAGATCAGCCAAACGCGTGATTCCAAAGAGTATATAAAAAGTTTGAAAATGGTAATTTATAGGGAAAAGGGCAACGTTGAAACATAACGACCACTATCCTTCTACCAACTTTGAATTCGGGACATTCTGAGCTTCTGTCGAAGATGACCTTGACGGGAGTTTTCCTCCAATGGATGGTATAACTGCTGCTGCTAAGGGACTTGCCTCTATTGAATATAGTTACTTGCCATTATCCCTAATTTTTTCCTGGATTGTACTATGATGTTTCTAATCCATCGGGATGATTTTTTTTTCTGTCTCTAACTTTTTCCTGGACCGCCCTTTCGGGTTTTCAATCCACCGAGACGTTTTTTTTTTAGTTTAGGCGAAGTATTTCTTGACTACATCAACATTCGTGGGGTAGGAAAATTCCTCTCCGTCCATGGTTGCAAGTCTCAAGGCGCCGCCTGAGAAAGCTTTCGTGACCACATAGGGGCCATCATAATTTGGAGTCCACTTGCCTCGCGAATCAGTGAGAAATGATTGTATTTTCTTGAGCACGAGGTCTCCTTTTCTGAAAACACGAGGTCAGACCTTTTTGTCAAACGCCCTCTTCATTCTCTGTTGATACAACTAACCGTGGCATAGTGCCGTGATTCGTTTCTCTTCGATCAGATTCAGTTCGTCGTGTCGGCCTTGACACCATTCAGCTTCGGTGAGCTTAGCTTCCATCAATACTCGGATTGACGGGATCTCTACTTCTATGGGGAGCACTGCTTCCATGCCATACACTAGAGAGAAAGGGGTTGCCCCTGTTGAAGTGCGGACAGATGTACGATAACCGTGAAGAGCAAAGGGTAGCATCTCGTGCCAGTCTTTGTAGGTTACAACCATCTTTTGAACGATCTTCTTGATGTTCTTATTAGCCGCTTCTACCGCTCTGTTCATCTTGGGTCGGTAGGGAGATGAGTTATGGTGTTCAATCTTGAACTCTACGCACAACTCTTTCATCATTTTGTTGTTCAAGTTAGATCCATTATCAGTAATGATCTCGCTTGGAACACCATAACGGCAGATGATATTGTTTTTGATAAATCGGACCACCACTTGTCGGGTTACATTGGCGAATGACGCTGCTTCGACCCACTTGGTGAAATAGTCAATGGCTACCAGGATAAACCGATGTCCGTTTGAAGCCTTGGGCTCAATCAAGCCAATCATGTCGATTCCCCATATGGAAAAAGGCCATGGGGAAGAAAGAGCTTTGAGATGTGATGGCGGTACATGAATTTTGTCGGAGTATATCTGACACTTGTGACACCTTCTCATGTACTTGTAGCAGTCGGATTCCATGGTTAACCAATAGTACCCTGCTCTGAGAATTTTTCTCGCCATTGTGTGTCCGTTGGCATGAGTGCCAAAGGATCCTTCATGAATTTCTTTCATAAGCATGTCTTCTTCTGGTTTGTCTACGCATCGGAGCAAGACCACGTCAAAATTTCTCTTATAAAGAGTATCACCGCTCAGGAAGAAGTTTCCAGCCAATCTTCTGAGGGTCTTTCTGTCCTTTCTGAGTGCCCCAGATGGGTACTCTTGTTTCTGAAGGAAGCATTTGATATCGTGATACCAAGGTTTGTCGTCTATGACTGCTTCGATCGTGAAGACGTAGGCGGGCCGTTCAAGGCGCATTATGTTGATCTTAGGTAGGTCGTTCCATTGCCCTACACTAATCATGGAAGAGATAGTGGCTAATGCATCAGCCATGTTATTCTCATCACGAGGGATGTGATGAAACTCAATTCTGTTAAAGAAGGGTAACAACCTTCTCGCATAGTCTTTGTAAGGGATCAATCCTGATTGGTATGTGTTCCAATCTCCTTTTATCTGATTGATAACCAGGGCTGAGTCGCCGTATACATCCAAGTTTTTGATCCTTAAATCAATTGCTTCCTCGAGACCCATGATACAAGCTTTGTATTCGGCCTCGTTGTTCGTACATTTGAACGTAAGTCTGGCGGTGAAAGGATTGTGGGTACCCTGAGGGGTAACAATTATTGCCCCAATTCCGTTTCCGTAATGATTAACTGCTCCGTCAAAGATAAGTCCCCACTGGGAACCTGGTTCTGGCCCTTCACTGGGTAACGGTTCATCGCAGTCTTTCATCTTTAGATACATGACATCTTCGTCTGGGAAGTCAAACCCGACTGATTCCTGATCGTCAATTGATTGATGAGCCAAATGATCGGCTAAAATACTTCCCTTAACGGATTTCTGAGCGTGGTACTCTATGTCATATTTTGATAACAACATCTGCCAACGGGCAATTCTTCCCGTGAGAGCAGGTTTTTCGAAGACATACTTGATTGGATCCATTTCGGAGACCAACCAAGTAGTATGGCGAATCATGTATTGGCGAAGACGTTTGGCTACCCAAGCCAAAGTGCAACAATTTTTCTCGAGCATCATGTACCGAGTTTCGCAGTCGGTGAATTTCTTGCTCAGATAGTAAATGGCAGACTCTTTCCGTTTGGTTTCGTCTTGTTGGCCAAGTACACATCCCATTGAGTCCTCTAGGACTATGAGGTAAATGATCAGTGGTCTTCCTTCCACTGGAGGTGATAGAATCAGAGGATTCAACAGATATTCCTTGATACTGTCGAAGGTAGTTTGGCAGTCTTCTGACCAAATGCAATCCTGGTTCTTTTTGAGTAATTTGAAAATCGGCGCACACGTCACGGTCATGAGGAATATGAATTTGGAGATGTAGTTCAAACGTCCCAAGAATCCTCTGACTTGTTTTTCAGTTTTCGGAGAAGGCATTTCTTGAATGGCCTTGACCTTGTCAGGATCAACCTCAATTCCTTTCTTGCTGACGATGAACCCTAGATGTTTCCCTGAACAGACACCGAAGGTGCACTTGTTGGGATTCAAGCGGAGCTTGAATTTTCTTAAACGTTCGAACAATTTTGACAAGTGTTCAACGTGCTCACTCTCTGTTTTTGATTTTGCAATCATATCATCGACATATACCTCGATTTCCTTGTGTATCATGTCATGAAACAGAGTAGTCATGGCCCTTTGATAGGTTGCCCCGGCGTTCTTCAAACCGAACGGCATTACCTTGTAACAAAAGGTACCCCATGGGGTAATGAACGAAGTTTTCTCCATGTCTTTCGGCGCCATTTTGATCTGGTTATAGCCCGAGAATCCATCCATGAAGGAGAAGACTTTGAACTTTGCTGTGCTGTCAACCAGCATGTCAATGTGTGGTAAAGGAAAGTCGTCCTTTGGACTAGCCTTGTTCAGGTCCCTGTAGTCGACACACATTCTGACCTTTCCGTCCTTTTTGGGAACGGGTGCGATGTTGGCTAACCATTGAGGATATTCTGATGTGGCGAGGAAACCTGCGCCAATCTGTTTTTGTACCTCCTCTTTGATTTTGATGGCCATGTCTGGGTGGGTGCGTCTCAACCTCTGCTTTACTGGCGGACATTCCGATCTTAACGGTAAGTGATGTTCCACGATGCTAGTATCCAACCCTGGCATATCCTGATAGGACCAAGCAAATACATCGGGGAATTCTCTGAGAAGCTTTATCAAACTCTCTTTGGCAGTTGGACTAAGCAGTTCCCCAATCCTGATTTCTTTTCTCTCTTTTTCTGAACCCAAGTTTACCGTTTCCAAGGGTTCTTTGTGAGGTTCAATGGACCTTTCCTCTTGTCTGAGTAATCGGGAGATCTCTTCTGGAATTTCGTTGTCATTTTCTTCTTCAGCCTCGAATACCGGGAACTTAAAGTTAGGAGAAGGCATCGAATCGTATGTTTCAACGGGGTTTAAAATAAGCAATCTGCATGACGTGATGATTCGTGTTTAGAAGAGATAGAGAAAAATGCAAGTGTGTGCAGTGTATTTATTTTACTGCTTGTTTTTATTATTGAATTGTTTTTTAGGATTACCATTTTCTGAGAAAGCAAAAAGAGAAAACAACAATTAATGCGAAAATTACAGAACGACGTTATTTTATTAATGAACAAGTCGATTCTTGAAACTACAGCCCTATAAAACAAAACTCGATCGCTTTGGGCTAAGCGAAGAGGGAAAATTTACAGAAAGCGAGCCCTATCAAAACATCCGTTTCACCTGGGCAGGGTGAAAGGTTAAAGATGGCAATTACTTTGACTGATGAACGACCTTCGGAACATCGACAGTAACCCATTGGCGGCGAACTCCTCGGTGAATCACAAAGTCTGGCACCTTCCTTGATTTGTCTTCAGAAATGACGCTGATTTCTGGTGGAGCAGGATCATTGGAATCTGTCTCCCAGGCAGAATTGTCGTAGGAGAATTCCTCAGTTGTATTTTGCATAGTATTTGTGCTCTCAGCTGTATCTCCCCGTCTAGTAGGCTGGATATCTTCGAGCCTGATACGAGAGCTTTCGGGAGCGGTGTACTTGACCATGTAGTCGTATTTTCCACTCGGTTGTCCCAGGGTGTCCCAAACTTATTTGGAACTGGAGGAGTCATCTCTCTCGATGACGTTGACCTCGGGAAAGGCATAGTTGATGAATTCAAGTCCTGCAAACGTTGCGAATTCATCTTCATGTTGAGTAGCTTCAGGATGACCTGAGTGTTGATCCCATGACATGGTGGGGACATAGGTATTCTGTTCAATGACGGTCAGCTGATTTCCATTGTTCGACTGACTTTCTTACCCCAAGTCTCCTGGGTAAGGTTGCCACATTGGCAGACCATCCATTGGGCCATGGTAGGTGTAGTCAAAATTGTCTTTCATCGGAGTGTCTTCCTCTAATGAATTGGGCGGAGCACGACATCCTTTCGCATCACAATCTCCATATATCATTTCGACGTCTGACCGTGGTATAAATCTCGGACTCTGTGCGGTGTAGCAAAATGGCGTAGGCACCTCTTCCTGAGACATATAACCGTCCTCATTAAGATAGAACTTCCATTCTTCATCTGTGTCAGAGGGATCTTCCTCATTGATAGTGAAATTCTGGCCTGTATATCAGATGTCCTATCGAGATGTCGAGACACTGATATACAACAACAATGAACAAGTTCAATACAAAAGTGTGCAAAAAATGTAAAGAACACCAGAAATTGTTAACCCAGTTCGGATCTAACTATCCTACATCTGGGGGCTACCAAGCCAGGGATGAAATCAATATTCGATAGTATTAATTCACTGATAACCACACCCGGTTCAATCAGCTCACTTAATCACTACCCTTCCTATGACTTCTACCTAAGACTCCCCTAGGTATGAGGCCCTCCTCAAATCTCTCTTCAATCACAACCCATGACTGGTTCCTTACAAGATAAATAACAATGGTCGAAACATAAATTCTCAATACTTCACAGCTTATGAGAATTAACACACAGCTACTCAATGCTTAAAAGCTTATGAGCAACCTTACACAACTTACACTACAGTCCTTATACTGTTATGATAAGATACCAGTTAGGCTCACAAAACACAAGCACACAACCCTAAAAATACATGTAAGTTCGACACCTAAAACTAGGTTTACATCAGTCTATTTATAGCTTGAAATCTGGACTGAATTTGGGCTTCAAAGACGCAGCAATTAGACAGCTCACAAATCTGCAAAAATAACTCCAATAAAATAGGTCTTCACTCCAAAGTTTCCTATTATGTCTCCATAATTAGAAACAGCAGCAAATCCGAAAGCAAACAAATAACCCTAATCCAAAAAGGCTTTGGATGCCACTTAGGATAACCAATTATTCACAGAATATTCAGTTACAAATCATTGTAACAGAATCTACAATAAAACCTGACTTCACAGCGCGATGTCCTATGAGCAGTCATGGAACATCTTCATTCGACATGTTGAACAGAGAATAATCTTCATTCAACATCTGCTGCTACATGAGTTTTAGCAAAATAATGCCAACCATAAAACCAAGGAAATAACAATCTCCCCCTTTGGCTTATTTTTGGCTAAAACTCCACACACACTTAAATACCATCAGTATCAGCAGCGGAAGAAAACACCATTAATAGCAGCAAAGAAAAAACTCCCCCTCAGCTGCATTCCCCCTCAGCTGCATACACACACAGTCCAGCAAACATCATAGCAACTCCCCCTCAACAGCAGCAAACTCAGCTGCACCTGCAGCACACACACTCTACCTGCAACAGCACAAGCACATAACAAAGCTGCTCCCCCTCACACTTTCTACTCCCCCTTTTTAGCCACAAATATGACAAAGAGAGGTCATAGACAAATGTCACCAAATCACATAGCAGTATAATGTTCAAAACTAAAACAGAATTAAGTTGTCCTAAAAGAAGAAAGAAAAAAACAAAACAAAAAAAAAGTAAACATGCAGATAGCCTATAGCTATTCAACACTGTCCTCTTCAGCCACCTCATCACTTTCACCTTCAGATTCAGAAGCACCCTTCTCAGAACCAGAATCATCAGACTGTTGGACACTTCTTCCATCATACTCAGTAGATTCACCTTGTCCATCATCTTCAGCCAGCTCTTGCTCTTTAGCAGCATTTCTCTTTTCAACCAAGGCTTTAATCAGCTGCTCGAGCTTTGTCTTCCTTGCTGTATCTCTCCTGATAGATTCTTCCAGCTCCTTGCAGGTTTCTTGCAACTGAGCAATGGCTTCATCATCAAGATTAGCAGGTCGTGAAGTTGAGGAGGATGTCTTAACAACATCAGACACATGGACTCCACCTAGCAGCCTATAATGCAAAGTCATTGGAGGTTTTCTCTTGCTGACCTTGTCACTTTTTACTAAGCAGTCAGGAAATTGATCCAGGATTATTCCACAGATTAAGGATGGAAAGCATATGGGTAGCTTAACAGCGGATGAGCTGGCTTGCTTCAAAACTTGTTCAAAGATATGTGCTCCAAAGTTAAAAGGGACCTTCTTTCCAATAGCATAAATGAACTTTCCAAGCATGGATGAGATGGTGGAAGTATGATTGGTAGAAACCCAGTTTACCACTGCAATTCTGTGAAGGATAGCATATTTGACACATAGCTTCCCAGAAGAGAGCTTTCCTTCACCTGGCCAAACTTTGATGCACCCACCTGTTATCTCCTCACTGATTTCATCATCTGTTGCTCCTAACTCAGCCTGATGGTCCGTAGGTCTCCCCAGAAAGTTATTAATCACTTTGGGAGAAAATTTCACAGCTTTTCCTCTTACATAGACTTTTCTGAGTTTGTTATTACAATCTTCAGGGATACTCACAACAAACTCCTTAAGCAACTTCTCATAACAAGGTCCTATGTCAGACACCATCTTCATCAACCCAGCAGCTTCAATAAGATCAACCACTTCCTTATACTTGTTGAAGTCTTTTCCCAGTTCTCTCTCTAAAGCTACCCTTCTTTAGTTGACAATTTTCCACCTATCAGTTTGCCTGACAGTTTGATCCTCCCTTCTCCCACCGATGTCCTGGACATCAGTTCCAGCATTTGACTCATTCAGGCCTGTGACCCTTCTTTTCTTGATTGGAACCACAACTTTACTCCATTGCTTAGAGGGACCTGCTCCAGCCTTTCTTTTGTTACTCTCCACATTAGCAGATTTCCTAATGGTATTCTCTTTTCTACTCTTGATTCCTTGTAGTATGTCAGCTATTGGTTCCTCATCAGAGTTTTTCTCAGCAACGCTACTACACATCTCAGCCCTCTTCTTGCTTCTTCTTTCCCTAGCCACCTGAACTGGTATACAATTCTCAGTCCGATCAGTAGGATTGTTATTTGTTTTTCCAGCCATGGATGTTGGGACGTCAGACCCGACATCTTTATCAGCTTCACTAACATCAAGGGTGGCAAATCTTCTAAGACTCTGATCTCTACTGAAAACACTACCATCAAGAGTCCTACTATCATTCTTAGTTTCATCCACCCTCCTATTCGAATTCTTTTCAGTGACATTTTTTCTAGGGTTTATCTTATCAAAATAAAACCTAGTAATCATTTTGTCTTTCTTCCTAGATGAAAGGGGTTTAAACTTCTTACTTGACATACTCTCATTTACAGAGTGGGAAACTGGTTGTTTACCTCTAGTGTCAGCAGGAACAACATTCAACGGGGCGATATCACGGACAAGATCTGTGAGTTTGATCAATCGGTGAGGATCATAGTCTTCATCATTGACTTGGGAAGTTCTTGAATCAGCAGGAGCATCATGATGTTGAGACATTTTTTGTTGCTCACAAAATGCAGTATTGAAGAGAGTAAGAGCAAACCCTAGCGAAGAAGAGTTTTGAGAGAATAGGTTAGATGAAGTTTTTGCACTGTAGAATTGAAGTTGGAATGGGTTAGCTGGGCTATTTATAAGTTTTGGAAATGGGTCCTTATACGCATGCCACTCACAAGTTCTTTGGTTTAACATTTCCACAATTGTGCTTTCGTCTTTCCACAGATAGCAATCCTCTGAGGTTCTTTCACCTCTCATAACAACAACATTCTTTTCATCCATTATTAAGCATTCATGGGTGGTAAAGATGACCTTAAGACCTTGATCACACAACTGGCTTATGTTTATTAGGTTAGTATCTAATCCTTCAACAAGCAATACTTCTTCCAGAATTGGCTGTCCTGGACAATCCACTCTTCCAACACCAAGCACTTTTCTTTTTGATCCATTACCAAAAATCACCTCATTAGGAGCATGGTACTTAACATGTGACATATATCCACCAGCACCAGTCATATGTCGAGAACATCCACTATCAAAGAACCATTTTTCATCTGTAGAGACTCTGAAAGACTTGTAGTCCCTATGTTCTTTTACACTATCCTTTGAAGTCCATATCCTTTTTGTTTCAACCCAGCTCTTTTTTCTACTATACTGTTGCATGGGTTTGGGATAACCATGTAGCTTGTAACAAAAAGCTTTTATATGACCAACCTTCCCACAATGGTAGCATGTCCATCTTTGATTCTTCTTCTTTATGAATTTCTTCTGATGTCTAGGAGGCTGTTGCAACATGTTATTCAACATCTTCAAACTTCTCTTATCTTGAACGGGTACTCCCTCAGATTTCTTTCCTTCATTTAATTCATTTGTAACTTCAAATCCAATACCACTGATATTTCTAGCATCTCTTCCTGACTTCAGAATTTCATCAAGTACATCCGAACTCCTATTTAACATTCTGACATTTTTGATCATGTTGTCCAGTTTTGAATTCAAAACATTTACTTCACTTTGTAGATCAGCTATAGTAGACATATGCTCAGTATTCTCAGCTTCTAAATGAATAATGGCACATGCTTGTTCTTCTTTCTGCTGACATACTTCTTCATGTTCAATGCACAACTTCTTATAAGAGATAGCCATCTCTTCAAAAGTAAGCTCTTCAGATTCTTCATCTGATTCACATACTCCTGTTAAAGCTGTCACCAACTTTGCAGATTTCTCATCAGCGTCAGTTTCAGAATCATCTTCTGACCATGTCACAGATAATCCCTTCTTCTGTCTTTTGAGATAAGTGGGACACTCAGTTTTTACGTGCCCAAATCCTTCACATTCATAGCATTAAACTCTCTTCCCTTGATTAGAGTCTTCTTCAGTTCTGGATCTTCTGCCTCCATCCTGGTCTTTGTTGATGTCGAGAGACTTGTTCCGAACATTTTCTCTTGACTTCCAGTCCATCCTTTTCAACACTTTATTAAAATGTCTTCCAAGCAACACTAGCTCTTTGGACACATCTTCATCTTTGACCAGTTCTCCTTCATCATCTGAGTCATCAGCATTCGACACAAATGCTATACTCTTCTTCTTTTCAGCTTTTTCACCGAGTCCTAACTCGAAAGTTTGGAGAGATCCCATAAGCTCATCCACCTTCATCTTGTCAATGTCCTGAGCTTCTTCTATAGCAGTAACCTTCATATCAAATCTCTTAGGAAGAGACCTGAGAATCTTCCTGACCAGCTTGCTGTCAGACATCTTTTCTCCTAAGGAACTAGAGGCATTATCTATCTCAATAACGTTCATATGAAAATCATGAATGCTCTCATCCTCTTTCATCTTCAAACTCTCAAACTTGCTAGTGAGAAGCTGAAGCTTTGACATTTTCACCTTTGAGGTCCCTTCATGAGCAACTTTCAGGACCTGCCAAGCCTCTTTGGCAATAGTACAATGCTCAATCAGCCTGAAGATATTTCTGTTGACACCATTGAACAATGCATTCATGGCTTTAGAATTTCCAACAGATCCTTTGTAGTCAGCATCATCCCAATCCTCTTCTTCCTTCAGAACATCAATAAGATTTCCTTCTCCATCTCTTACCTTTGGAGGCTCCCAACCTTTGATAACCGCTTTCCATGCTTGATCATCCATGGACTTGATGAAGGCTATCATCCTAGGTTTCCAATACTCATAGTTAGAGCCATCCAGCAAAGGTGGTTTATTCAGAGCTCCTCCATCCTTGTCCATTGTACCAGAAAGTACCTTCCCTGAATCTCACCCAGAAACAACAAAGGGTGCCAGCTCTTGATGCCAATTGAAATTCTGGCCTGTATATCAGATGTCCTATCGAGATGTCGAGATACTGATAACAACAATGAACAAGTTCAATACAAAAGTGTGCAAAAAATGTAAAGAACACCAGAAATTGTTAACCCAGTTTGGATCTAACTATCCTACATCTAGGGGCTACCAAGCCAGGGATGAAATCAATATTCGATAGTATCAATTCACTGATAACGACACCCGGTTCAATCAACTCACTTAATCACTACCCCTTCCTATGACTTCTACCTAAGACTCCCCTAGGTATGAGGCCCTCCTCAAATCCCTCTTCAATCACAACCCGTGACTGGTTCCTTACAAGATAAATAACAATGGTCGAAACACAAATTCTCAATACTTCACAGCTTATGAGAATTAACACACAACTACTCAATGCTTAAAAGCTTATGAGCAACCTTACACAACTTACACTACAGTCCTTATACTGTTATCATAAGATACCAGTTAGGCTCACAAAACACAAGCACACAACCCTAAAAATACATGTAAGTTCGACACCTAAAACTAGGTTTACATCAGTCTATTTATAGCTTGAAATCTGGACTGAATTTGGGCTTCAAAGACGTAGCAATTAGACAGCTCACAAATCTGCAAAAATAACTCCAATAAAATAGGTCTTCACTCCAAAGTTTCCTATTATGTCTCCATAATTAGAAACAGCAGCAAATCTGAAAACCAACAAATAACCCTATTCCAAAAAGGCTTTGGATGCTACATAGGATAACCAATTATTCACAGAATATTCAGTTACAAATCATTGTAACAGAATCTGCAATAAAACCTGACTTCACAGCGCGATGTCCTATGAGCAGTCATGGAACATCTTCATTCGACATGTTGAACAGAGAGTAATCTTCATTCAACATCTGCTGCTACATGAGTTTTAGCAAAATAATGCTAACCATAAAACCAAGGAAATAACAAATAGCATGTACTGCTTGAGTCACCGGGTGAAGAAAACCTCCACTGTGGAAGAAGTTTTGAAGGGGATGCAGACTTTCATCGTTGGCAGCTGTCTGGGTACATGTTGCAGAAAAACCAAGACCCTTCTTTGTTTTATTGTCAATAGGAATGACAAGCTGTCCCCATCCGGTTGTATCAGTACTCTCGACCGCTTTGATAGCATCTTTGTATGAGGAAATCGAGGTTCCTCCTTGGGATTGATTGTTCTTGCTTACCGACAGTGCTTGGAACTGAGTTCCAATAACCTCCTCAGTTTCTACATCAGCAGATGATGACAAGTTGCTTACAAGCAAGGCTTATTCCCCACAAACTGTGACAAGTTGATCGTTCTTGACGAACTTTAGCTTTTGGTGGAGGGTTGAAGTAACCGCTCCAGCCTAATGTATCCAAGGTCTTCCTAATAAACAACTGTACGTTGCCCGAATGTCCATGACCTGGAAAGTGACTTGGAAAGTGTGAGGACCAATAGTTATGGGAAGATCAACTTCGCCGATAACTATTTTTCTGGATCCATCGAACGCTTTGACGACGACCTCGCTGATTCTCATCGGAGGGCCTTTGAATGATAATTGCATCAAAGTGGACTTCGGCATAACATTCAGAGCTGACCCTGTGTCTACCAGTACGCTGGCTAAAGCATCGTCCTGGCAGTTAACTGTGATATTGAGCGCCATGTTATGACGGCGACCCTCTTCGGGTAATTCCTCATCACTAAATCCCAAATTATTGCAGGAAGTGATGTTAGAGACAATACTATCGAACTGTCTGATTGTTACATCCTGTTCCACAAAGGCTTGCTCCAAGACTTTCTGTAGAGCCTCCCTGTGGGCTTCTGAACTGAGTAACAGTGATAACACAGAGATCTTTGAAGGAGTTTGTAACAGTTGATCGACAATGTTGTATTCACTCCTTTGGATGAGCTTCAGCATCTCATCATTTTTCGAAAGGTCAGAATTACTGGATTGACCGACTGGTGGATCAGGAGCTTCCGTCTGAAGTTCCTTTTCTTTGTTAGGTTCCCCAACCCCTCGGTTGAAGATTCTACCACTCCGTGTTACTCGACTAATGTCTGCAATATTCACGACGGAGGGTAATGGAGTTTCCTTTCCATTTTCAATTATCGTTGCACCGTATTTGTAAGGGATAACCTTAGCTGATTCATACGATAGTGGTCCCGGCAGATAGATGACTACGGGAGCCTTATGATTTTTCTGACCATCATTATTAATCTCGATCTGTTCCCTGTTGGGAACCTTAGATTCGTCAAGTAGAGGGATAATGGCAAAAACATCCCTGGTCCTGTGATGACCAGAGATCGTGACAACGTCCTCAACTTGCTCGACAAGGTAGTTCGGCGTCCAGTTGATGGGTCAAGAACCCGGATATGGGCGAATCTCTCCACGATCCACCCGACCCTGAAGAGCTGTTCTCACAAGGTAACACCCTTGGCTACTTTCCGAACAGACGTTACAATGGTCGTAATTGTGTGGTGGCACTTGACCACGCCCACTTTGAATACAATGTAACCTCACTAGGTTAGCTCCCGCAGATCAGACATCCTGACTCTGACGCCGAGTAGGATTCCCGTTGCTAATACTAATTTGCTGAGTATCTTCATCCATATAAATTGGCATCCACCAGTGATTTAACAAGTGCTGAAGTGCCTCCTGGACAAGGGTACAACCTCGATCGTTTTCGCAACCTGCTTTACAGCTTTGATAGTCATGTGATATTAAGAATCCGAGTCGGACCTGCTCAGCATGTAACTCTACCAGGTTGGTATTCATTACGCGAATATCAAAGATCTGAACCATGTTGATTTGATAGGAATTCCTATCATGGTAGTCTTGGATCCATCCAAGATCCATCTGACGCTGGAGGGCCTCTTGTATGAAAGAGCATCCCTGTTTGTTTACCGAGCAAGTCAGACAGGAACTGTAATCGTGCCGCGGCAGATTATGATACTGGCTTTGCCTTGAGTGCATCGCCACCAAGTTAACATTCATCGCATGGATGTCGTGGTTCTGAATGATGTTGGAGTTCGTGTAGACCATGTTAACTCCACGAATTCGGTGCTCTTGGATCCATCCGAGATCCATCTGTTCCTGTAGAGCTACTTGCACCACAGAACATCCTTGGTTGTCTTTAGAGCAGATATCACACTGGTGATAATTATGAGGTGGTACATGGCCATATACACTCTGTCTACAATGCATCTTGACCAGATTGGTTTTCAACAAGAGTACATCGTGAATTTGATAGACATTGTTAGTCTCCTTCTCAATGAGATTGACTGCAGCCTTCTCATGTTGAGGCAGTGGATTCGTAAGAACATTAGGATTTGTATCTTTGAAAGACAAGACCTCGCTCCTAACAAGTTTTTGCACGTCAGATTTGAAATTGAGACAATTCTCTATGTTATGCCCTGATCCTCCTTGATGATAAGGGCATGTCTGATCCACCTTAAACCAAAAAGGCGGATTTTCTGGCACTGTAAAAGGAGATTTAGTCTGAATGTGCCCCTTAGCCAGGAGTAACGGAAACAACTCTGCGTACGTTACGGGTATAGGATCAAATCCTGGTGGCCGTGTTGTACGGTTGTTATTGTATGGAGGACGAGCCTGCTGAAGAGGCTGTTGTGTCCTTTGTTGGTCAGGTTGGCACTGCGCAACCTGAGGTTGATACGTAGGAATAGACGCAGGGTTGATAGCAGGAGTCACAGCCGCTACCGGTTGATAATGTCGCCTTTGCTTTCCGAGAGAGATATTCCCAATATCTTGCTCTTTTTTCTTAGGGAGAGCACTACCGTATTTTTTAGTACCGCTCGTCGATCCAGTGTCTTTTACCAAACGCCCTTTTTGGACGGCTTCCTCAAGACGTACGCCCATGCCCACCATCTCGGTGAAATCACTGGGTGCACTGGCAACCATTCGGTTATAGTAAAATGTGCTTAAGGTCTTTAAGAAGATCTTTGTCATCTCTTTTTCCTCAAGAGGTGGACAAATTTGAGCGGAAATTTCACGCCACCTTTGAGCACACTCCTTAAAGGTTTCCTTGTCCTTTTGCGACATTGATCTGAGTTGATCTCTGTCGGGTGCCATGTCCAAATTGTATTTGTATTGTTGGACGAAGGCAGTGCCAAGATCTTTGAATGTACTGATCGTGGCACGGTTTAGACCCATGTACCATTTGAGTGCGGCACCGGTTAAACTATCCTGAAAGTAATGAATCAGTATGTCCTGATTTTCCGTCTGAGCTGACATCTACCGAGCATACATCACCAGATGGCTTTGAGGGCAAGAGTTACCCTTGTATTTTTCAAAGTCGGGCACTTGGAATTTGTGCGGAACTTTCACATTGGGGACCAAGCAGAGGTCTGCGGCGTCCTTTCCAAATAAATCCTGACCGCGAATGGCTTACAGCTCCTTCTGCATTTCCAAGAACTGCTCCTGGAATTCCTCCATTCTGTCAAACATAGTTTCCTTCTTACCAGACGGTATCTGTGGAATCTGTCCTTCCGAGACAGTGTGCACCACAGGGGGTGGTACCGTGACTACGGCAGTGAATCTTGGTGTTTTCAGAAGTTTGTAACCTTCAGGAGTCTTCATTATGCACCTGGCATCTTCGCTTTCTCAAAGTTTGTAACCTTCAGGCCCAGCGGCTTCTGTTGAGATTCCCTGATCTTCAGCGATCGGCGAAACATATCCTTCCAGGATATAGTTAACAGGCATGCCCCAAGGATGATCTTTCAGTAGTTGATACCTAGGATCATACTTTTCTACTATGGGCGTTGAGGTGATCTCTGAGATCATAGTTCTTTGTAGTTGAGCTTCTACCATGGCTTGCATGTCGTTACGAAGCTTTCTCATATCCTCTCTCAGAGCGTCGATCTCTTCTTTCAACTCTCTGTTCTCTTCCTCAAGATCATCCATCTTTTTCTGACGATTGGCCCGAGTATTGTACGAATGAGACAGTTTGACTCTAGAATCGAGACACAAATGTGAGATTCGTAGGTAAGAAGAATACGCGATGTGAGAATGATGAATGCAATGATTATATTAATTGTTTTTTGGTTTAATCAAAATAAACTTCGACAATTAGATTGCAAATATCAAACAGTGGGGAAACCCCTTTTTATTGAAATTCAAAGGATTACAGAAATGGAAATACAGTAGATTACAAGGTACAGAAACAGAAACCTAAGCTAATGGGTCCCGAGTCCTCTCTGAAGAGAAACCGGGTGCTGACTCTGGTACTTTCCTTTTCTTTGACCGGGGCTCTTGGGCCGTTGTCGGGTTGTCATTCCTTTGCCAAGTGAAAGGAGTGAGCAAATTCCTTTGGTCATCTTGATTCTCTACAGCATGTTGCTCCAAAATTTCAATCAGAGCATCTTTCTCTTTCAGTAATTGCTGTATTTTGATGCACTCTACGTCGAGGGTGAGGTACTTGTTCTTCCAAGACCTTCTCTCCTTTTGAACTTTGTTGAGAGTAACCCGAAGCTTTTCAGTTTCCGTCATGAAGTACATGACAGACTTCCTCGGTGGAAGAATTTCGTAACAAGGATAAGGCATTTTTAGCTTGAGAGCTCTAGTTTGTACCCAATGGAGATAAGGCTCCACCGAGACACAATCCGATTTTCCTAGAGACTCTCGTCTTTTCTTATGAACACGTTTCCAAGCTTGCACTATTTCCATCTTTAGTGCTCTGTCGTTTTCTCCTTCCTTGAAGAAAAGACCTTCCAGATGAACACCCCGTGGGACATGTCTCATCGGGTATCCAAATTGACGATGAACGAGAACTGGATGATAGTTGATTCCTCCTTTAGTTCCTATGAGGGGTACGTTGGGGAAGTTTCCACAACGATCAATGATTCTGATTCCATCATAGATCCTATTACACCAATCTATATCAGAGTTGGCAAGGGACATGATCTTCTGCGACCAACGTAAGGCACTCTTAAAATCCCAAAAAGCAGCAGACTTGGGCAAGTGAGAGATAAACCATTTGTAAAGCAGAGGTACACAGCATGTGATCTCCCTTCCGCTGTACAAATTTCCCAAGTGTACAGAATGATACGCATCTGCGAGCAAAGTCGGCACAGGGTTTCCAATGAGAAAAACCTTAATGGCGTTAATATCGACGAAGTTATTGATGTTGGGAAACAAAAATAACCCGTAGGTGAGCAAGAAAAAGATGCTTTCAAAAGCAGTCACGTTTCCTATACTAGCAAAATACAGGGCTTTCTTTGTCAAGAACTGGGCTGGCAGACCTTGTATGCCACCCTTAGTGGTCATGTGAGTCCTGACCTCAGACTCGTCCAAATGACTTGCTCTTGCAATTGTCTGATTCTTTGGAATTTCTTCCAGTCCAGAAAATGGAGCTCGATCAGTAATGTGTAGATCAATCAGGTGAGAATACTCCTCCAGCGTTGGTGCGAGCTGGTAATCCGGGAATGTGAAACAGTGATAAACCGGACCGTAAAATTGAATGAGCGCATCCATGATTCCCTCAATCACATGGACTCTTAAAAGTGGTAGCAAACCTCCGTGTTTGGCTCTGAAAGCCTTAGGGTTAGTGTCATCCTTGCTAACCTTCTCAAATCCTCTAGTTTTGGAACCTTGAAGGTGTACTTATGAGTTCTCCTTCCACCGAAATCCATTAGCGCAATCCTTTTCTCTGATATTTGCAATCACAGTCTTAGTTTAATTTGAAAAACAGAGAGACTAGAAGAGAAGAATTTTTTGAATGTTTTAATGTTTTTTAAATGAATGCATGAATGCAGCACACAAAAACATAGAAAAAAACATGCCAAAGGTTTATACTAGGGTGATTTTTGTACCTGTACTCATTATCATCAGCTCCTCCCCAGAAAGCAAAACAACAAGCGGATCGCCAGCGAGTTGTAGAGCAATCTTAGAGTAAGTGCCATTCACCAAGAATAGATCACCAGCCTCAAATGAGGGTAGTATCGCGTAACAACTATTTCTGATAGTTTCCTCACTACGAAAGGGTTTGGCTCCTCAGCTTCTCAGACTTAACAATTGACCCATGGTCTAGGTGAGAGAATGGGTTGCATTGGTCAGCCTCCACTGAGGTTGATGGTCGACCCCGCCGCCATCACTTATCTTAAGTGTATACTCAATCTTTCCACATGCGGCATCAAACGCATTCCCATTAGCAGAAAAATAAACATGTATAACAATTAGGAAAAGCAGTATATATATTTGTCCTAAACATCCTAGACCTTTAAAGCTATGAATCCTAAGTTCCTGACAGAAATGGGTTCCCCGGCGGAAGCCCAAATCTGTGGTATTCACATAAGTGAAGAGAAAAAAAGAAAAAAAGAAAAACAAAGGCATGGCCCCACGGTGGGCGCCATCTTTCTGTAGCGAGCGATTTTGGACGCGGTTCTTAAGCGCTGGTCGCTCTCTGCGGTTGAGTTTACTACAGGTCGATTCATTTTTTATCCTATTGTAAGCTGAATAAGGAAGGGAAATAGATGTATCCAATTAACCCTGCTTTGCATACTGAGTTTAAACAGCGGTCTGTTAGGTTACGAATGCTATCAATGTGGGGGGGCCCTTGTACTGGTTATTTGTATTTTCACCAATACTGTTTTCTTTTTCTCTTTCTAGGACTTTCTGGCGGGGAACGAGGATTAGGATGTTAGGACTGATGCTTTTGATAGATACATGAGAGTATGGGATTTTGGGTTTTTGTTTAGTGTGCTCGCTAAGATTTTTCTTTCAATCTTATGCCTACGTATTCCCGTTTACCGAAACAGGGAAATCAGAGCGTTCGTAGTTCCTCCTATTCTATGGGAGGAAATGGTTGTTTTTGGTGTCTTGTTCAAAGCCCAAGACGTGAAGCAAAAGGTAGTTTGTATCTTATTCAAAGCCCAAGATGTGAAGCTGAAAGTGTTGACTTTAGAGAGAATTTGTCATCTCTAAAGGGGGTCTGTTTGTCACAACTGTTGGGTGACTGGTTATAAAGGAGGATTACTTTAACCGGGATTTGTGAATCCGGCAATGCCATAATTTCCTTTATAGGGGGTTTTAACCTGAAGGAGAAGGTTTAGAGCAATGATATCTTTCCTTAGGAATTTCTCATGCTAAAAGAGGGACAGTGGCATGGATGTAGATGATCCAGAGGCTTGCCGCTTACAGCAATTAGATGAAGGGGAAAGAGTTGTTGATGTTTGTGTACTGTGAACAAGGCACAACTTTGATGCTAAAAGGTTAATTGGATTAACCAGTGGTTTTCTTATATAAAGCCTAAGAGGAGGCTAGTATGTGTCTCGTACAAAGCCCGAGAGAGAGGCTAAAAGGTTTTGACTCGACGATGAAGTCTTTTGGTATCTCGTATAAAGCCCGAGATGGAGGCTATTTGACTCAACAAGAGAGTTTTTTGTATCTCGTACGAAGCCCGAGATGGAGGCTGTTGTTTGTTTGGCTCAATAAGAACCATTTTGTATCTCGTATAAAGCCTGAGATGGAGGCGAAAGGGTGATTGACTCGACGAGGGATTCTCTTATGTGTCTCGTACAAAGCCCGAGAGAGAGGCTAAACGTTGTTTGACTCCGCTGGGGAGGATCATTGCACAAAGCCCAAGAGGAGGCTATGGTTACTGTTTCAGTTGAGTGACAGGTCCAGTATGCTGATTTTAAAGAGAAAATCAGTTCTTATATGAGTAATACTGTACTCAAGGATTTGATTCAAGGGTCCGGGTCATTCCTGTTCTTTAAGGAAGTGGGAAATCCGAAGGGTATTGAGACTGTCCGAGTCTACGAGTTCCTTCCTATTTTTGAAAGGTGCTTGAGAATGTCTTTGAGACTCAAGGAGATTAGACTGTCCAAGTCTAGAGTTTCATCTTTTGTACTATGCTTTGAGAAACAGTAGTAGACTCTATGAAAGGACTGCTCTATGAAGCTGACTAAGTTCTGTTCCTATACCTCTAGGAGGCCGTCGGTACAATTTGTACGAAGCCCAAGAGGAGGCTGGAAACTTTTAAGAAGCCGAGAGGTCCTTGTACTCAGCCCAAGAGGAGGCTATCATTCCCGGAGGAAGAAATCATTATACGAAGCCTAAGAGGAGGCTGTGAATACTTCTAAGAAGCCGTAGGGTCCTTGTACTAAGCCCAAGAGGAGGCGGGGTTGCTTTTAGGAAGCCTGTGGGTCCTTGTACAATGTCCAAGAGGAGGCCGATGCTTTTAAGAAGCCGATGGGTCCCCAAATCCCGAGAAATTTAAGGCAAGCTATTCACAAGGAATAGATCAAGTCAGGAAAGTTCGAGAATTTGGAAGAAACTCAAGAGATGCCATTCACGGAGAAAATATCATCTCTGGGGAGTAGAGTTTCTTTGACAAGTGCTTTTAAGAAGCCTGTGGGTCCCCAAAACCCCGAGAAGTTCAAGACATGCCATTCACCGAGAATAGATCAAGCCAGGAAAGTCCGAGAATTTGGAAGAAACTCAAGAGATGCCATTCACGGAGAAAAGATCATCTCTGGGGAATAGAGTTTCTTGACAACTTCTATGAGTGACAGTCTATGAAAGGGTCACAGAGAATGCTGCCTTTCATATCTCCGTATTATTTAACCCCAAGAGGAGGGAATACTGTGTCTGGTAATCCTATGGGGATCTAGTTTTGACTATTTCTAAGAGTGATCAACGGGCTTAATGCTAGACGTAGTTGCCGGGGAAACTCTAAATATCTATACTATTATTACACAATTGATATGCGTTTATGAAAGAAGACTTACAGTGAAACAGCCCCACAATACAGTTATATGTATATGAAAGCGGTAAATGAAAGCAATAACCACTTACTCGGTTGTAGAGCTTCCATGCTGTTTGGTTAGTTGTTCAACAAAGAAAGATTGAAAAATAACAGTATATTCAAAATCAAAGGAGAAAGTGCTTTGAAAAGAAAGATTTTGGGCTTACAGCTCAAGGAGAGGCCCAGGGTTTTACCAGTGAGCGCACTGTTGTTTTGTATAGAGGGACTTATACAAGTGACTGAGGCCCAAAATGTTTTCTGTACAAGGGTGTTGGGTCTTACACTCTAATAGAGGCCCAAAAGGTTTAAAGAAAAAGAGTGGGGCTTATAACACGAGGGTAGGCCCAATTGATTTTTCGTTTAAAATGACGATCGCGCCGAGATTTTCTTTTAACACAGAGGGGCTTATACAATAAGTGAGGCCCAAAATGATTTTGGTTAAAAGGGGGTTGGGTCTTACACTTAATTAGAGGCCCAAAAATTTTGAGTGGCTCTTATAGCTCGAGGAGAGGCCCAAAATTGTTTTTTGAATAGGCGACGATCGCGCCGTTTGTTTTTGACGGTATCGGGACTTATACAATACACTGAGGCCCAAAAATGATTTGGTCAAAAAAGGATTGGGTCTTACACTCTATTAGAGGCCCAAAGTGTTTTGAAAATGATTTATGAGGGTTGAATTAATCCAAAAACTCTAATTTGTTTTCAAAAATGTATTTAATTGAATAAAAATTCAATTAAAATGATCAAAATTGTTTAACATATGAAAAACAAATTGTGATCTTGGATTAATGCTTCAAAAATTAAGTATTGACCTACAAAATAATTAGAAAGCATTAAAAGTTGCAAAATCAATGTGGAAAAAATATTTAAAATGTCAAAAACAATTAAAATAATAATTCTTTGCAAAATATCAATTATATGAAATAAATAATATTTTTGGGATTTTTTGATAAAATAAAATATTTTAACATTTTTGTGAATTATTAAAAAAAGAATCAACTCAAAATCATTCAAACTTAGAGAGAAATTAATTTTTGAATCAATTAAACAAAAATCACAAAATTCAAATATTCAAATTTCTGAAAATGGCGCCAGGAACACACCAAGAACACGCGCGTGTTCTGAGTTTCCCAGATTTGCGTATTCCATCCAATCTCACTGAATACTTAATCATATCATGCAATCCACATACCAATCAACTCGTTTCAACCTCACGATCATGCTTATAACACTTAATTTCATTTAAATTAAACATAAAACATGAAATCACGAAGAAACCTCAAGAACCCTAATTTCTGCATGAAGGCTAGGATTTTTGATACACGATTCAAACAAAGCAATTAATTAAGGGAAAACATTCCATGCATGATTATGAACATATGGCCAAATTATTGTGCAGCAAAAAATGCATGGATCATAGAGTTAGAAGAGCTCATGCTTACCACTTGCAGCTGGTGATCGTGATTTGTGTAGGAGGTGTTACAGTTGTGTTGTGATGATCTGAACAGCTTCCCTAGGTGCTATGGAGTGTGTTTGAATGCTTGGACTTGATGGAAATTGGCTGGATCACTTCATGGCATCTCAACTGCACTTTGGTTAAAACCTTGAGCAATTGACTGGTGATTCTGAGAAATCAATGTTCCAGTTGTTGTTTAAGTGTTTGATCTGCTCATATGTGATGTATATGAGGTGTGTGAGTGATTGGTTTGAGTGGAATTGCCCTCTAGCTCAAAACCCGATAGTTACCTTGCTAAGAAAGGCATTTTTGCCAAGAGAAAGAGATTTTGAGAAAGGCAAGTGTTGTAGGCCTTTGGTGTACTTAAACTGAACACAATTGAGCTCTATTTATAGTAGAGCAAGTTTGTTTTGCAAGGAATAGTGAATGGCAACTGCAGCAGGTGTTTGTTCAATGTTGGCCAATGGAAATGCAAGTCTTCTCTAGCCATTGACTAGAGGTTAGGGCACAGGGCTATGGTTCCCTTGGTCTTGGATAAGCCTTGACTGAATTCAGTTGAGAATTGCTCAATCCATGCCACCTTGATGCTTCCATTGAATGCTCCAATCCAAAATTGGAGTCTTGTCCCTATTTTGGCCATTCTAGGTTCAACATGCTATTTCTTGTTCCATAGACTTTGGAGGCTTGGCTCAGTGATTGTCCCCTTTAGATTCAATCCTCAGATGTGTCCAAGTGGATATGAGTATTTGAATTTGGCTGATTTTGGTAAATCGAGCAAAATTGCAAATTCTGCCTTGCCTTTGACAGATTTCAGCAAGGCAACTTGCCAATGTCATATCTCATGGTGTAAGTTGAATTTGGTAATGTTCTTGACCATTTTGGAAAGCCCTTACATGATACAACAACTGTTTGAACTTGTTTGGTTTTGATCTCTTTTGAATCCAAGTGAAAAATCCCCTACATTTGGCAAAAAGTAAGGTAAAATCTGACTTAGTGAAATTTTCACTAAGTGTTGGAACAAAGTGTTTTCTCTTGATTTTGATCACTCCATAACTCAAAATTCATGAGGAATTTGGACATAGGTCAGTATGAAGCTTTTGTAGAGGGCAATGAGATCTACAAATCAAGCTTTGAATGGGGCACAATGGCCTTGTGGTTTAGGAGTTATGGTCCTCCAAAGTTGGTGCATTAGTGGCACTTTTTCATGACCTAGAAAAATTTCTAAGTTTTATGGTTACCCCTTTTACAAGTTATCCAACTTTTCTTGATTTTTCTTGATGAATGATGATTCAAATCATACATTAACATCATTTTAGGGTTAAAAATCCATTTTGGTGAAAAATCTCAAAAAGTCAAAGTTGACTTTTGTGCACAGTTGACTTTTTATCAGATGAATTCCAAACTGTGCAATTCTTCAGGAAATCATGTCCTTGACCTAAATCAAACTTGATGGACATGTTCCATGGGTGTTATAGGGTATATTGGGGTATGTCCTAGGGTTTGGGAGCATGCCTTGGTCAAAAGTCAAAGTTACAGTTGACTTTTCCCTTAAAACCCTAATTGTGGTGCAGATGAAATTGAGACTTGTTGCTCAAGCTTCTTGGATCAATCCATTGTCCCAAATGGATCAATGTGACATATTGGAGATCCTCAAATCCTCTCTTGAGGTCTTGGCTCATGGTTTGTCCCAAAAGTCAACTTAGGGGTGAATTAGGTCAAGAAACCCTAATTCCTGATTTTTGATGAATGCATCCCCTGAGGCAAGATTGACTTGATGATTGGGTCCATTGGGTTCCATGGAGTATATTAGGTTAGGTTTTGGATCATTGGCTTGTGCCCAGATGAAAAATTTCCATCTGGAGGCCCTGGTCGACCAAAACCCTAATTTGGTGACACTGTCGATCTTGAGACTTGATCCACCTAGAAGGGAGCAGCCTTGTGCTTGATCCTTAAAGTGGGAGTCCTTTTGATCCATTGTGGATGTTTGAGAGGTTAGACAAGTTGAAAATCATGTCATTCCTTGATTGATCCTTTGTCTAAGCACTCAGAGAGGGCTTGAAACCCTAATTTTGATTGTAGTGGATGCTCATCCATATTTGGGGAGACTGATAAAGTATGATGGTTCCTCTATATTGTGATGATGATTTGCACAATGATGGGAAATCTTAGTGGTCAAAATTTGGGGTATGACAACCACAAACCCAAAACTCAGCCACCACCAACGAACACCAAGAACACCACCACTCAACCAACAATAACTGCAACCCTATCTGATTTACACCATTAATATAGAACAAGCCTTGGACTTTCCGGTCGAACAAAACCCACCATCTACCATCGCGCCGTAAAAGAAACCAAGGGAGATCCGCGACGAGAAGAAAGAGGCCACGTGGAGATTCGCGAGACCGGTGGAGAAGATGAACATGGCCAAGAAGTAGAAGACAAAGCAGAACACAGAGAGACAGAGATTTGCAGATGAAAATGATGCAGCGTACTTGCTTGTTCATGATCGTGATTTGATCGTGTCTTCTTGGGAGATTTACGGTCGTGTGGTTTTAGTTTCTAGGTTTTATTCTTTTCTTCTTTCTGTTTTTTTATCTTGTGAGTTGGGTCATATCCATACCCGACCCGTTTGAGAGAAAGGGCCTTCATGGGCTTTATTTTTTTCCCCTCTCACTGGCCATTCGTTTCGTTTTTATCTGTCTGTTTGTTTTTTGGGTTGTTTATTTTTATTATAATGTTTTTAGTTTGTTTAGGATTTAGTTAAGTTTTAAATAAATAAATAAATAAATATTAAATTTAGTTTCTCTTAACCTTTTAAATGCTTTAGATTTAATATTTAAGATCAGTTTTTTTATATAATAAAATAATCAAACTTAAAAAAATATATTTTATTATTTTTTTCTCTAATTAACCTTTTGATTTAAGAATTCAATATGTTTAGGTTTCATTTAGTTTATTTCATATTATATTTTAGTTTTTGAATTTATTTTGTTAAAGGTATAAAAAATCATCAAAGTTTATTTTGCTCAAATGTGAAAATTCAAAAAAGAAGAATAACTTTTTTATTCCAAATTTTGTTAGTAATTTATTATGAATTTATTTACCTAGTTCATTTACTTCTTGTTTGGCTTGGTGCTCGATTTTTTGACACATGTTTTAGTCTTGGATCCAATTGTTGAGTTGTTGCTATGTCTAAGCATCATTGTCGCTTGATTCCAAAGGAATGTATCTTTGTTTGACTTTTGAGTCATTTTCTAAAGTGGTTAGACCTTTCCCTTTTTCACTTCCATGACCTTATTAGGATCAACCCTTTGGCCTCATTATAGCCACTTCTCCTTAACCTAGTTAGGTTAGGATCCTTACCTCTCTTGTAAGCACTATCATCATAGATGTTTACTTCCCTCTTTGGCATCATTAGAGCCAATTACCTTACAACTTAGGGTTAACCTAGAGTTCTTCAACTCTATGTGAGTACCATCATAATGGTGTTCCATCTCCCTTTGGCCTTCTTAGAGCCATTCAACCCTTTGAACTTAGAGATTAGGATAGAGTTCTTAAACTCTATGTGATTCTCATCATAATGAGTATTCATTTCCCTTTTGACTTTGTTCAAAGTCAACCTCTTAGACTTACCCTTTTCAACATAGACTTAGAAAATTCTTTAACTCTATGTGAGTATCATGATCATGAATACTCATTCCCCCTTGGAAACTTAATCATTATCAAGAGTTTCTCGTCCCTAGTTAGGCGAACTACAGAGGCTCTGATTCCTCATTCCTAATCAAGATACGTAGGCACAAGATGCGATATCTTGTCGAGCCAATTTACCTTACAACTTAGTCTTAAAGAGTTTTTGAACTCTATATGAGTATCATGATCATGAATGCTCATTCCCTCTGGAACCTTGATCATTATCAAGAGTTCCTCACCCTAGTTGAGGTGGACTACGAATGCTCTGATTCCATCCTTATTAGGATACGTAGGCACGAGATGCGACCTCTTGGCGAGCATACTTAGTGTATATACCCTTAGGTCTTTACCTTAGCACAGTTCCCTTAGCAAGCAAACATAACATAACACAATACAAACAAGAGGTTCCTGTAGAGTACTACAGATATCTAGGATGCTGTAGCGGTTAAATCGTGAGTGTAAGCTATTGATTAACTTAACTCAAAAATAAGCAAGAGTTGCCACCGCACTTTTATTTTATCCACGAAGAGAAAGGAAAAAGAGCGAACAAAACCTAAAGAGTTCTAAAACAACAAGAACAAACAGAGAATGGGTAAGGGGGGTTGGTTACGCAATGGGAAGGTGTTAGCGCCCAAAACGTCTATAGTACTCTATAGGAGCCCTTTGAAACATTTATCACTTTTTGGTCTGAAAATGGTTTGCTTGTAAAGAGATTGAGGAGATGAGAGGAGGATTATCTTTTTTTAGATTTTTGTGTTTGGAGAGACTTATCGCCTCATGCCTACGTACCAACGATGTGCAATGTAGGATCAAAACCCCGTAGTTCGTGGTACAAAGAACAAAAATTTGTTTGATTTGGTTAATTTTAAAATGTAAAGATAGGTCGTCATTTCTAAGCGAATAATTCCGCTTAAAGAAATGAATCATGTCTAAACTTATGAAAAAGTTAAAGGGAAAAAAGTGCACAAAGCACAAAAAGAGAGTTTGATGAGTTTGATGTTTTTTAAAGTCTTTTAAAAAAAGTGTCAATATGCTTATGTGGTTTAGCATTTGTTAAGAAATGAAAAGAAAAGAGTAAAATCACTTGACAAAGTCAAGGTTTGATTATGAAAGAGGTGATAGTTTGAAATCAAGAAAGTTTTGAAAGAGAGAGAGAGTTTTGAAAATTGAAGAATGGGTGGAGAAGAAGTGACTATCCTAAAGCATAAAGTAAAAACTAGGGAAAAGAAGGATCTAACCAAAATGGAGCCACTTCAAAGCAATATTAAAAGAGTTCCATCCTTAAGCAAATTAGCCAAGTAAAGGCAAGTCTTCAATCAATACTCCAAGCAAAGGGATAAGAAGTCCTAATTCTAGGTCCATAAGTCCAATATTACTTCAAAAGAGGTCCATAAAGAGATCACTCCAAAGCATAGGATAGTAACCAATAGTCTAAGATGGGGAGAATTAAGCTTTTTATGGTTTAAGCCTTTATTAATGTTTTTGAGTCCAAATGGACAAAGGAAAAAAAAAAGCATAAGCATAAACATGTGTCCAACGGACAAAGGAAAAATTGCGGAAGCATAAACATGATATGAAATGAAGCATAAAAAATAAAAGAGATAGGGAGCGAGAAGGAAACATAAACAAAATTAATACAAAATATTGTTAGTAAGTTAGTGATTATTTGTTAGTGTTAATGATCAATAACAATTGAATAATTACACTTAGGTCAAGGTTGATGAAACTCATTAGAGGATTGATAAGACCAAAGCCTCATAACAACAAGTTTCATGAGTTTTGAACCATAAGACAAATAATCAACCATTCTTGATAGTTTTCCGATACAGGACAAATATTGCGCTATGTTAAGCAATCACCGAGTAATTTACGAAGTAATTACCCTACAATGAGGCCGGTCAATACAGGGTGTTAATCGGTTAACCAATTTACACTGTGTTTGGTTAATCGGTTAACACTGCACCAGAAGCAAAAAAATGTGCAAAATTTAGCATTATCTTCTTTCAAAACATTTTTCAAACACCTTATGATCATGAATTGAATTTGCATGAATTTTAAAGTAAAAATAGACAGAGAAACCTGCAATCAAACAACAATATACAATCCAAAGGATCAACAACAAGCAACACCAAGGATCTACATCTTGAATGATGAATATGAAGCTTTAACAATGGTGGAAAGTGAATTACCACTCCAAATCAGAAAAATCCTTCCAAATTGCAGCAAGATCTACACTCCAAAGCCTTGATCTATGAACAAAACAAGAATGGATGAAGGTTTAGCTCTAAATTAGTAAGAATCAATGTGAATTCTTACTAACTTATGAAAGAAGAAATTGAGCTTTTGGTGAATTTTGGTAGTTGGGGAGAGAATTTGCAAGAGGTTTATTGGCTATCAAAAGCTTGTGAAATGAGTGAAATGAAGCCTCTATTTATAGAGTTTAGGCTTGGGAATTTGGTGGTTTGGAATTAGGCTTGGGTGATCAAAATTAGGATTGGAATTCAAATTTGGAGGGAAATTAAAAGAGTGGTGATTAGTGGAGGTGTATGATAAGAATTAATATTGATGATGTAGGGAACAAAACTGAGATGGGATATTCCAAAATGATGAAAATTGGTGCCAATTGCTAAAAATTTGAATTTGCTGCCATTTTTTTTCAAAATTCGCACGCGTTAACCGATTAACCAATGTGTTAATCGATTAACACAGTGAAAATTTGGGAAATTTGGCTTTTTGACGTGTTGTCTTGGCTCCGGCTTGATTTTTCTTGCTTGTCAAAGAAGGCATGAAAATAAACACATGAACCTTGGAATCTCTTGAATAAAAATCAGTTAAATCTTGGAGACTCTTGATCAGATGAATTTTTGAATTGTTTGCAGATCAAATTTGACTTTATTCAGGTGAAATCCATTCGAGCTGCGGGACTGATTTTTTTGTATTTTTAACCTGTTCTTCCCCTGAAAATGTTAGTGAAAGAAAACAAAATATTTTTGGATTTTAATTACTGGTTAGTAAACATAAACAATTAAACAATAAAACAAGTAACAGACACACACAAACCCCAAAGATCCCTGCAAGGCACAATCCTATAGAAGAGGGAACCAATGTGTGATCTTGTTTGTGGTATGAAATGCAAAAGAAAAGCAAAGAATCTTAAGGGCCAAAATTAGGGTATTACAGCTGCCCCTATTTAAGTTTCTTCTATCCGGAGGTACGAAAATTGACATCTTTGTCTCAACGTGATAGAAGAGACTTAAATATAACAACAAACCAAATTTTTGGCCCTAAGAGACCACAAAATGATATGATCATGCAAATGATATGCAGACACGAGACCACTGTGGGGAAAAAACGCCACAGGTGACAAACAAACTAGGGAGCAAAGAGAAAAGACTCCACCGAGGAAAAACACATCCTAACAGGGGAGGAAACGAATCTCCACTGGGGAAGAGCAAGGAGTAAGATTCCAACTGAGGGAAAATTACCGACACCAGAAACACCAGAGGAAAAAACCGTCCCAACATGGAGAGAAAACTCTTCGTTGGGGAACAGATCGTCTAATACCAGACATCCGGTAATAACATGATCAAAAGGAAAGATTGCCAACTACCAACCAAGTGATAGTTACAGCAAGGTAGTCACTCAAAAGGATACGAGAAGAATTACCTACTACCAACACAGGGCAGGACGACAAAGGTAACGATCTCACAAAGAGGATAAAGTTACCAGCTATCAACTAAGTGACAACTATAACAAGGCAACCAAACCGGGCTATATTACCTACTACCAACAAAGGGCAGGACGACAAAGGTAATAAGCTGGCTATATCACCTACTACCAACAAAGGGCAGGACGACAAAGGTAATAAGCCAAAATAAGGATTACCAACTATCAACCAAGTGATAGTTACGACGAGGTAATCAATCCAAGGGTGTGAGAAAAATTATCTACTACCAACAAAGGGGTAGGACGACAAAGGTAATAACCTCAAAAGGGGTCGAGAAGTATCACATACTACCAACAAAGGGCAGGACGACAAAGGTGATAAATTCGAGCAAAGAAGGGAGAGATTACCAACTATCAAATGAGTGATAGCTACAACAAGGTAATCAAACCCGGCTATATTACCTATTACCAACACAGGGCAGGACGACAAAGGTAATAAACCAGCTATAGCACCTACTACCAACAAAAGGCAGGACGACAAAGGTGATAAGCCCAAAGCAAGGGACCAAAATTCAATCCGGGAATAAACCAAAGAGAAACGGTCAAATAAGACTCATCCCGAGGAGGAAATATCTCGACTGAGGATTACTTCCATCCCGACAAATGAACTGGGGAGGAAACTGAATCAAAATCTTCCACGAGAAACAAACTCAGTGGGGAATTAACAAAGATAGGCATTTTCTGCTTACGGGTCAACACTCTAATGGAGGGAGGACACACACGCTCTGCGGGGATAACAACACCAGAGAGCAAAGAAACACCAACACAAATGCAAAAATGCACAATGCAATAACAACATGCTATGCACAACAAAAAAAATGTGCATGCAATGCGTATGAGTATGAATATGCTGACAAAACAGACATAAAGGATAAACCGGGGGTGGAAAAACATCACAACACCACCGAATAGTCGGCTAATCTCAACAAGATGGAGATACCATTAGCAACTCTGCTAGGCATTTAGCTGAAGAAATCCTGCAAAAGCCCTCAAAGGAAAATAAATCCTACTACAAGGCTCAAATCTTACTGGAGAAAAGAAAATACTCCTTGGGGAAAAACCCCAAATATCAATCTTCTAACATCATTGATCCACAAAGAGGATAAAACATAAACTCTGCTTTGAGGATGGAAGGAAAGTTGTTGGGGAATCATAACAACCCAAATCTTTCAGACATTTCCTGGGGTTCATAAAGAATTAACAGGAACTTCCATTCCAAAAGGATGAAGAGATCTGATGCGGGGAAATAATGCATCCGCTGGGGATCTGTAGACATATAAAAATCTACGCCAAATCCATCGAAAATACCAGGAAGATCTGCTGGAGACACAAGAGAAAATCTCTCTGAAGATTAACCAATTCTGAGCAAAACAACTTGGACTTGTTGAGGAAAACAGCAACAAGGTCAAACTGTGGGGGATTTTAGATAAATACTCATCATGAATGAGAGAAAACCCAACAGGTGACTAGTATATCAATATTCCTCGAATAGAGATATCATCGACAACTTCACTGGGGAACACACCAAAATAGTGATGCATAATTTTCTCTGAAAACATACAATCTGGAGAGAAATACGTCCTGGACTTGCCGGGGAAGATAACGCTGCTCTGCGTTTGGGAATATCCAAAGCAACAACAATACACCTAGAAGGTAAAACACTGAGTGGAGATTCCTCGTATGATTTCTGCTAGGGACAGCGAAAATGAATCTCTGTGTGGGGACCACCATTAAGGAGAAGGGGACCTCAAAACTACTCAACTGCCTGACCATAACATAATCAGCTGGAGAGGATTCAGATCAAAACCTAGCTGGGGAAAAACCAAACAGCATTAACCCTTATGAATTCAACGCATCATAACACAACCTTGAAGGGACCTATCATCTTGTCAACAACTGATCACATTCATAGGAACAAACTCTGCTGAGGAAATATCAACAAACTCTACTGGGGAATATCGACAAACTCTACTGGGGAGCTGTCAATAAATTTTGCCAAAGGGGCGAGAACGAACCCTGCCGAGGAAAACGTTGATCCTACCATCCTGGGAATAACCGTTGATGTTCCTTTTTGCATTCATAAATCAAAGGAAAATATTTTTATAATTTTCAAAAATTTAAATCAATTATTTGCATTTTGTTTCAAAAATCATCATAAAAAATAAATGAAATTTTGCAAACAGAAACAAAATAAGAATTGCAAACAAAGGGACACAGGCCCGAATTTTATTAATAGAATGGAAGTCTGCAAATGGCGTAACTCCATAGATCATTACAAAGTTTGAAAAAATGGTAAATACATGGAAATGGTAACATTGAAATACAATGACCACTATTCTCCCTAACACCTTTGAATTCCGCTGTGCTAAAAACTTCAGTTGAGGATGATTGAAGCTGAATCCTTGACGGACAATGTTGCTTTCAAATGATCAAGACTGGCCAGATGTAGTTACTTTCCATAATCCCTAACTTTTGCCTAGATTGCCCTTTCGGGTTTTCAATCTACTGGGATGATTGTTTCTGTTTATGTCTCTAATTTTTTCCTGGATCGCTCTTTTGGGTTTACAGCCCACCGAGATGCTCATTTTTGCCTAAGCCGCCCTTTCTGGTTTTCAACTTAGTGAGCTGTTCTTTTATTTTTTAGGCGAAGTATTTCTTGACTGCATCGACATTCACAGGACGAGTGAACTCTTCACCATCTATAGTTGTAAGAAGTAATGAACCGCCAGAGAAGGCTCTCTTAACAACATATGGACCTTCATAATTAGGAGTCCACTTGCCCCTAGAATCACTGGTAAAAGTCGAGATCCTTTTGAGCACGAGGTCGCCTTCTCTGAACACACGAGGTCGAACCTTCTTATCAAAAGCTTTCTTCATTCTCTGTTGATACAATTGGCCATGACACAAGGCCGTCATTCTTTTCTCTTCAATCAAATTCATCTGGTCATATCTGCTTTGGCACCATTCAGCCTCAGACAATTCAGCTTCCATCAAAACTCTCATAGAAGGGATTTCAACCTCTACCGGGAGCACTGCTTCCATACCATACACAAGAGAGAAAGGGGTTGCCCCTGTTGAAGTGCGGACGGATGTACGATACCCATGCAAAGCAAAAGGGAGCATCTCATGACAATCCATGTAAGTAATAACCATCTTCTGAACAATCTTCTTAATATTCTTATTAGCAGGTTCAACATCCCCATTCATCTTAGGTCTGTAAGGAGAAGAATTATGATGGTCAATCTTAAACTCATCACATAATTCCTTCATCATCTTGTTATTCAAATTCGACCCATTATCAGTGATAATCTTGCTCGGAACACCATACCAACAGATGATTTGGTTCTTGATAAACCGGACCACTACTTGCTTGGTCACATTGGCATATGATGCCGCTTCCACCCACTTGGTAAAATAGTCAACAACCACCAATATGAAACGGTGTCCATTTGACGCTTTAGGCTCAATCATTCCAATCATATCAATTCCCCACATAGAGAAAGGCCATGGAGAGGAGATAACATTGAGAGGAGTTGGTGGTACATGAATTTTGTTAGCATAAACCTGGCACTTATGGCACTTCTTCACGAATTTGCAACAATCAGATTCCATTGTCAGCCAATAGTAACCTGCCCTCAACATCTTCTTAGCCATTACATACCCATTGGCATGGGTACCAAAAGATCCTTCATGAATTTCTTTCATCAACATGTCTACTTCGTGTATATCCATGCATCTGAGCAAGACCATGTCATAATTTCTTTTATACAACACATCATCATTCAAGAAGAAACTACCAGCCAATCTTCTCAAAGTCTTCTTATCTTTCTTGGATGCCCCAAGCGGGTACTCTTGATTTAGAAGAAAGCATTTAATATCATAATACCACGGTTTATCATCAACAAGCTCTTCAACCACAAACACATGAGCTGGTCTATCAAGCCGCATAATATCGATTTTGGGTACATCATTCCACCGATTCACCACAATCATGGAGGATATAGTGGCTAAAGCGTCCGCCATTCGATTTGCTGCTCTGGGTACATGGTGAAACTCAACCTTATTGAAGAAAGTTAACAACCTTCTTGCATAATCTCGATAAGGAATCAAATCAGGTTGACGCGTCTCCCATTCTCCTTTAATTTGATTAATCACCAGGGCTGAATCTCCGTATACATCAAGAATCTTGATTCTTAAATCAATGGCTTCTTCCAAGCCCATAATACATGCTTCATACTCAGCCGCATTATTTGTGCAAGTAAACATGAACCTTGCAGTGAAAGGAATATGAGAACCATGAGGAGTAACAATTGTTGCCCCAATACCATTGCCATATTCATTAATAGCTCCATCAAAAATTAGACCCCAACGGGATCCAGGCTCAGGCCCTTATCAAGTAATGGTTCTTCAAAATCTTTAACCTTTAGATACATCACATCTTCATCAGGAAAATCATACGTGATAGGTTGATAATCATCAATTGGCTGGTGTGCCAAATGGTCAGCCAAAACAATTCCTTTTATTGCTTTTTGAGTTCGGTACTCGATATCATATTCTGACAACAACATTTGCCAACGAGCAATCCTCCCAGTTAAAGCAGGATTTTCAAAGATATACTTGATTGGATCCATTTTGGATATCAACCAAGTTATATGATTTAACATATACTGGCGGAGGCGCTTGGTAGCCCAAGCTAAAGCACAACATATCTTTTCAAGCATTGAGTACCGAGACTCACAATCATGAACTTCTTGCTTAAATAATAAATGGAAAATTCCTTTCGACCAGATTCATCTTGTTGACCCATAACACATCCCATAGACTCTTCCAGCACAGTCAAATACATGATCAAAGGTATTCCTTCCACGGGAGGAGACAAAATCGGAGGTTCAAGCAGATACTCTTTAATCCTTTTAAAAGCTTTCTGACAATCCTCTGTCCAAACACAACCCTGATCTTTGTGAAGAAGCTTGAAGATCGGCGCACATGTGGCAGTCATATTGGATATAAATCGGGAGATGTAATTCAAACGTCCCAAAAATCCTCTTAATTGTTTCTCTGTTTTGGGCGCAGGCATTTCCTGAATAACTTTAACTTTACCAAGGTCAACTTCAATGCCTTTTTGGCTAACAATAAAGCCCAACAATTTTCCAGAACGGACACCAAAAGTGCATTTATTAGGATTCAAACGGAGCTTAAACTTTCCCAAATGCTAAAACAACTTCAATAAGTACTCAATATGATCTTCTTCAGTCTTCGACTTACAAATCATATCATCCACATAGACCTCAATTTCTTTATGCATCATATCATGGAACAAAGTGGTCATAACTCTCTGGTACATTGCACCAACATTTCTCAAACCGAAGGGCATCACTCTGTAACAGAATGTTCCCCAGGGTGTAATGAATGTTGTTTTTCTCCATATCATCGGGTGCCATCTTTATTTGATTATAACCAGAAAATCCATCCATAAAAGAAAAGATACTGAATTTAGCAGTATTATCTACCAACATGTCAATGTGTGGCAATGGAAAATCATCTTTTGGACTAGCTTTATTCAAATTTCTATAGTCAACGCACATTCGGACTTTTCCGTCTTTCTTTGGAATAGGCACAATATTGGCCACCCATTGAGGATACTCAGAAGTCACAAGAAAACCAGCATAAATCTGCTTTTGAACCTCCTCTTTGATCTTCACAGCCATGTCAGGATGAGTTCTCCTTAATTTCTACTTCACAGGTGGATATTCAGGCTTTAATGGCAATCTATGCTCCACAATATCAGTATTAAGACCAAGCATGTCTTGATAGGACCAAGCAAACACATCAACATATTCTCTAAGAAGCTCTACAATCCTATTCTTAACATTCGACTGAAGCAGTGCCCCAATCTTGACTTCTTTTATATCATCATCTGAACCCAAATTAACCAATTCCATCGGCTCTTCATGAGGCTGAATGGCTTTTTCCTCATGCTCAAGCAACCGAGAAATTTCATCTGGAATCTCTTCAATATCCTCTTCTTTAGCTCCAAACACAGGGAACTCAAAATTGGGAGAGGGCATAGGGTCATTGTTTTAAATGGGTTTAACAATCAATCTGCACAATGGTTTATGTTTGATTTTAGAATATGAACAAAAGTGCAAGTACCATGCAGATAAAAGTGATTATCACATTATTATTATTTTTGGTTATTTTATGTTACCATTTTTCAGAAATAAAGCAAAAAGGGAAAACATAACACGGATAAACAAAATAACATTTTATTGATGATGATAAAATTTGAAACAAAGCCCTCACAAATTCACTTTCACCTTGGGCAGAGTGAAAGGATTGTTTGAAAGAAATAAAAACAAATTACTTTGAAAAATGAACAACAGTAGGAACATCAACAGCTATCCAATTCTGGCAGACTTGTCCATGTGTCACAAAATCGGGAAGCTCTTCCTCTTCATCATCTTCAATGATGGCAACAGTAGAGTGATATTTGTTGATGAATACGGCGCTGTGAAAGGCCTCATTAATACGCTTCAAATCTCTTCTGACTGAACCAGACGTAAAGCCTAAACCAGTTTTGCCCAGGTTATCAACCACATCAATGACTCGGCCCCAACCGTCAGATCAACCAGTCTTTAACACGTGCAGAGCATCTTTCAAAGAAGACGTGGGTAACTCATTCTTCTTAACAGCTTTGTCATCAACAGAAAGAGCTTGGAATGGAGTTCCAACAATTTCATCAGCATCAACATACGAAAAGGATGAAAGGTGGCTCACTAGCATCGCTTGCTCACCTCCAACAATTACCAGCTTATCATTCTTAACAAATTTCAATTTCTGATGAAGAGTTGAAGTCACTGCCCCAACCTCATGAATCCAGGGTCGGCCAAGCAGACAACTATAAGCAGGACGAATATCCATTACTTGAAAAGTAATCTAGAAGAAGCATGGTCCTATTTTGATTGGAAGATCAACTTCTCCAATCACAGTCTTTTGAGATCCATCAAAAGCTTTAACAACAACTCCACTATACCTCATGGGAGGACCTCGGTAAGAAAGCCTTGATAAAGTAGATTTTGGCAACACATTCAAAGAAGAGCCAGTATCAACCAACACATTGGAAAGCGCATCTTCTTGACAGTTCATGGAGATATGTAAAGCCAAATTGTGATTCCTCCCCTCCTCGGGTAACTCTTCATCACAGAAACTCAAATTATTACATGCTATGAGGTTGGCAACAATGCCATCAAACTGATTAGCAGTCACATCATGCTCAACATATGTTTGTTCCAATACCTTCTGTAAAGATTTCCTATGAACTTTAGAATTCATTAGTAAGGACAACACTGAAATATTGGACGGGGTGTGCAAGAGTTGATCCACAACACTGTAATCACTCTTCTTGATCAATTTCAAAAATTCATCCTCATAAGCCTTCGAACCACTAGACTGACCAGAAGCATCGACATTAGTCTCATCTTGAGTTCGTTTACTAGCAATAACATTCTCCACAATCTTTGGAGGCTCAGGAGCGAAGACACGACCACTTCGGGTCACTCTACTCACATCAGCGACGCTTACCATAGAAGATAAAGAAGGAATGGGCACTTACTTACCATTTTCTACCATGGTAGCATTGTACTTATACGGAACAACCTTGTCAGATTCATAGGGTACCGGGCCGGGCAACCGAATGACCAAAGGTGTAACAACGGCCTTCTGGCTCTCATAAGAGATAACAACACGTTCAGGAATATTAAAGCATGGTGCAATAACATTCACCTCATTCTGATATTCATCCATTTTAGCAGTGACTTCAATCAAATTTTCATCCATCATCCTTTGAATGTCCCTCTTCACTATCACACAACCACGAGGATTCACGGAACAAATACAGCAAGATGCATAGTCATGATCAATATCATGGTATTCACTCAAAAGTGCATGCAGTTCCACAAGAGATCTTCGGATCCAACGGATATCAAAGATTTTGAATGTACCAGGACAACCATAAACCATATTGACAGACGCCTTGCCATGATTGGGCAGTGGATTCGATTGTACATTAGGGTTGGAATCTTCGAAAGACAGAATACCACTCCTAGCCAACCTTTGAACTTCCATCTTCAATGGATAACAGTTCTCAGTATCATGTCCCACTCCTCCCTGATGGAAAGCGCAATGAGCTTCAGGTTTATACCACCATGGAAAATCTTTCGGAACAGCAGGCGGTGGACGGGTCTGAACAAGATTCTTCTGAATTAAGCAAGGAAGCAAATCTGTATAGGTCATCAAAATCGGGTCAAAATCTTTCTGGAAACGGCCCCGTTGATTGCTCTATTGATTAGAACATTGTTGCTGCATAGGAGCTGCCTGAACAATAGTAGCTGAACTGATAATAGGAGTAACAGATGCAACATGTTGCTGACACTGATTATTCTTACTGTAACTCTTTTTGCGCCCTCCATGGGAAATAACATGGGTCTCACCCTCTTTCTTCTTAGCAAATCCTCCGCCATACTTCTTGGACCAGCAGAATTATTATCTTTTGACAAACGTCCCTCACGGACACCTTCTTCCAATCTCATCCCCATATTAACCATCTCAGTGAAATCACTTGGGGCACTAGCAATCATACGCTCATAATAGAAAGGACTCAGAGTTTTCAGAAAAATCTTAGTCATCTCCTTTTCTTCCAAAGGAGGGTTGATCTGAGCAGCAATATCGCACCACCTCTGCGCGTATTCTTTGAATGTCTCCTTATCTTTCTGAGCCATTGCCCGAAGCTGGTCACGATTAGGAGCCATATCCATATTATACTTATACTGTTTGACAAACGCCTCACCCAAGTCTTCAAAAGTGCGAACTCGAATACTGTCGAGTCCCATATACCATTTCAAAGCTGCACCAGATAAACGGTCTTGAAAGTAGTGAATGAGAAGCTGATCATTATCCTTCTGAGCCGATATCTTATGAGCATACATAGTCAAATGACTCATCGGACAAGAGTTACTCTTATACTTTTCAAAGTCAGGGACTTTGAACTTATGCGGGATCTTCACATTAGGAACCAAGCATAACTCATGAGCATTCTTTCCAAACAGCTCTTTACCTCTCAGAGCTTTGATCTCTTTCTGCATTTCAATAAACTGGTCCTGAATCTCTTCCATTCTATCATACGCACTGGCATTCTCACTTGGAGCAGTATGGAAAATTTGTTCGTCACCAAAAGGAATAGTATGAACCACAGGCGGTGGCACAGTCATCACAGGTTGAACGGTAGGAACAACTGGAACTTCAGGAGGTGGTGGTGGTTGATAACCCTCAGGAACAAAGTTATAAGGCATACACCAGGGGAAAACAGGAGGCATGGAGTACTGAGGAACACTAGCAGGCACCACAGAGATGGGCGTGGAGACAATCTCAGAAATGACTGTCCTTTGTACAGGAGTTTAAAGCGCAGGAGGAGGGGGTGGTGGCTGATTCTGAGCAGCCACCAGAGCTTCCATCATAGCAGTGAGTCTTTCCAAACCATCCTTCAGAGTTGATACTTCTTCACGAAGCTCACGGTTCTCTTTTTGCAGTTGATCCATCTTCTTCTTCAGATTAGCCCGAGTAGTATACTGGTGCGATAACTTGGCTGAATGAAGACCAAAGGGAAACAAAAGACACCTGAAAAAGGCAAGAAATAATGCAGAATGACGCTTGATATGCAAGATGCAAATGCAAAGTTTCAAGGAATTATAAGGCATATTGCAAACATTGTTATTTGAAATACCAAAATCTCATTCATTAATGATGGAAAATATTACATCTCGGAAGTACAAATTCAAGAATCCTAAAACAAAAGAGAATAAAGAAAACTAGATCCCTAGAGAATCCTATGAGAAGAAGTCCCAGCTCTATCTTCCAGCTTCTTGATGTGGGCCTGCATCTGAGTCTTCTCAACCAACAACTGATCAACTATCAACTTCCAAGGAGATTATGAACTCTTTGGAATATCAGAAACTGGCTGAATGAGAGAGGAAAATAAATCCTCTTGCGCCTTTCTCTTCTTGTTGGCAACTTCATCTTCATTCTTCCTCTTGAAGTGCTCTTGAAGTCTTGCATTCTCTAACTCGATGATTTGATGTTTTTTAAAGTCTTTTAAAAAAAAGTGTCAATATGCTTATGTGGTTTAGCATTTGTTAAGAAATGAAAATAAAAGAGTAAAATCACTTGACAAAGTCAAGGTTTGATTATGAAAGAGGTGATAGTTTGAAATCAAGAAAGTTTTGAAAAAGAGAGAGTTTTGAAAATTGAAGAATGGGTGGAGAAGAAGTGACTATCCTAAAGCATAAAGTAAAAGCTAGGGAAAAGAAGGATCTAACAAAAATGGAGCCACTTCAAAGCAATATTAAAAGAGTTCCATCCTTAAGCAAATTAGCCAAGTAAAGGCAAGTCTTCAATCAATACTCCAAGCAAAGGGATAAGAAGTCCTAATTCTAGGTCCATAAGTCAAATATTACTTCAAAAGAGGTCCATAAAGAGATCACTCCAAAGCATAAGATAGTAACCAATAGTCCAAGATGAGGAGAATTAAGTTTTTTATGGTTTAAGCCTTTATTAATGTTTTTGAGTCCAAATGGACAAAGGAAAAAAAAAGCATAAGCATAAACATGTGTCCAACGGATTAAGGAAAAATTATGGAAGCATAAACATGATATGAAATGAAGCATAAAAAATAAAAGAGATAGGGAGCGAGAAGGAAACATAAACAAAATTAATACAAAATATTGTTAGTAAGTTAGTGATTAGTTGTTAGTGTTAATGATCAATAACAATTGAATAATTGCACTTAGGTCAAGGTTGATGAAACTCATTAGAGGATTGATAAGACCAAAGTCTCCTAACAACAAGTTTCATGAGTTTTGAACCATAAGACAAATAATCAACCATTCTTGATAGTTTTCTGATACGGGACAAATATTGCGCTATGTTAAGCAATCACCAAGTAATTTACGAAGTAATTACCCTACAATGAGGCCGGTCAATAGCTCTTTGTGCTAATGTATGCTAGATGAACGATATATAGATTGTCATCCGAAAGCAATACCGCACGAAAAGAAAAGTGGTAACGATCTAGTCTTGATCGAAATTCAACAACAGAATTCCATGATCTTTTAGACTTTCATCGATCAAAATAAAAGAGAATTAGATGAAGAGGAAGCCAAACTAAACAACACAATTATGTGATCTAAGGCTAAGAACAAAGGAAGAGGGAAGAAAATGGCAAAAGAACCAAAACAGTCCCAAAACAGAGCCAAAATAGCATTCTGGACACTGGTTAATCGGTTAACACATTGGTCAATCGGTTAAGCAGTGCAGATTTTGAATTTCTGTGCAAAACAGGGTATTAATCGGTTAACCAATTTACACTGTGTTTGGTTAATCGGTTAACACTGCACCAGAAGCAAAATAATATGCAAAATTCAGCATGATCTTCTTTCAAAATAATTTTCAAACACCTTATGATCATGAACTGAATTTGCACGAATTTTAAAGTAAAAATAGACAGAGAAACCTGAAATCAAACAACAATATACGATCCAAAGGATCAACAACAAGCAACACCAAGGATCTACATCTTGAATGATGAATATGAAGCTTTAGCAATGGTGGAAAGTGAATTACCACTCCAAATCAGAAAAATCCTTCCCAATTGCAGCAAGATCTACACTCCAAAGCCTTGATCTATGAACAAAACAAGAATGGATGAAGGTTTAGCTCTAAATTAGTAAGAATCAATGTGAATTCTTACTAACTTATGAAAGAAGAAATTGAGTTTTTGGTGAATTTTGGTAGTTGGGGAGAGAATTTGCAAGAGGTTTATTGGCTATCAAAAGCTTGTGAAATGAGTGAAATGAAGCCTCTATTTATAGAGTTTAGGCTTGGGAATTTGGTGGTTTGGAATTAGGCTTGGGTGATCAAAATTAGGATTGGAATTCAAATTTGGAGGGAAATTAAAAGAGTGGTGATTAGTGGAGGTGTATGATAAGAATTAACATTGATGATGTAGGGAATAAAACTGAGATGGAATATTCCAAAATGATGAAAATTGGTGTCAATTGCTGAAAATTTGAATTTGCTGCCATTTTTTTCAAAATTCGCACCCGTTAACCGATTAACTAATGTGTTAATCGATTAACATAGTGAAAATTTGGGAAATTTGGCTTTTTGACGTGCTGTCTTGACTCTGGCTTGATTTTTCTTGCTTGTCAAAAAAGGCAAGGAAATAAACACATGAACCTTGGAATCTCTTGAATAAAAATCAGTTAAATCTTGGAGACTCTTGATCAGATGAATTTTTAAATTGTTTGCAGATCAACTTTGATTTTATTCAGGTGAAATCCGTTCGAGTTGCGGGACTGATTTTTTTTTGTATTTATAACCTGTGCTTCCCCTGAAAATGATAGTGAAAGAAAGCAAAATACTTTTGGATTTTAATTAATGGTTAGTATACATGAACAATTAAACAATAAAATAACTAACAGACACACACAAACCCCAAAGATCCCTGCAAGGCATAATCCTATAGAAGAGGGAACCAATGTGTGATCTTGTTTGTGGTATGAAATGCAAAAGAAAACCAAAGAGTCTTTGGGGCAAAAATTAGGGTATTACAGATGCTAACACCTTCCCTAGGTATAACCAACCCCCGAACCTTAGATCTCTTAGTTGTGTCTTCACATAGCACAATTAGGGTTTTCTTCGATCTTTACCCTTTCCTTTGGATAAATCAAAGCTCGGTGGTGAATTTCAAAGATGTGTGATTCAAGTTAATTAATAGCTTGATATCCGATTCTCACCGCAATAGGTAGGTTCATAGAGTCATGGATATATTTCAGACATTATAGCCATGACAAAGCCTCATTTGACTATAATATCCTCGAAACAATCTCCTCTAGGTGAGGTCTTCATTTCTTCCCCACGAGAAAGACTCCTCAGAGGCGTCCACTACACAACCATCAACACACGGGTTCTAAGACAGGTTTCCAGAGTCATAGATCGAGGTTGAAAATATTATTGTCAGGAAGTAATACGTTCAAGGGATCTCATCTGATTGGGGCCTTCGTATTAAACCAAAAGTCGTTAACACTACCAACCACCAAGGATAAATTGGGTTAATGGTCCTTGGGATCAACGATTCAGGCTCGAAAACATTATCGCCATGGTAAAGACTTACAACAACAATAACATCTGTAAGGAAATCTACTCCAAGCGGGGTTATCGCTTCGGCTCACACGGAAGAGACCATGCAAGTCTCCACTACACAACCGCCATCTTAATCCTAGGGTTATACTCGGACTCGGGTGTAGAGTCGTCTCACAAAGTACCCATAATCAAAACAACCCCACAACGTCACAAAAGTTAACACAGATAAAGAATAGGAAAGCAAGTAAATAAATAAATGTGAAGAAAACAAATAAGCGAAGCTAACGAGCTCATAATTCGAACTAAGATAGGCTTGACTCTCTCTTGCATGGAGCAATCATATTCCCAGCAGAGTCGCCCGCTGTCGCACCTCGAAAAATCATCAAAGACATGACCCTCACACGAAAGGAGCGGAAGAATTTGCAGTTCGACAGAGTCGCCACTGAACTCTATTTATCCCAAAATAGGGAAAGGAAAATATCGAGAAAACCTTTAAGAGAGATAAGAACATGGTCGTCGCAACCACATTCTAGGTTTGGGAGTCGGTTACGTGAGAGGAAGGTACGCGCACCCCCTCACATCCGTTGTACTCAACGGGAACCTCTTAGTTCGGTTTGTGATGAACCATAGCTAAGCTTGTTTGTTTTCTTCTCAACGATAAATGCAAAACGGAAAGGTAAAAGGGATTCGATGCTAAGGGAAAAAAGGGTGGTTTTAGGATAGGATGCTCGTCAAGGATTGGGGCCCTTGTGCCTACGTATGCTCATTCGGACGAGAATGAGTAGTCAGAGCAATCGTAGTTCGATTACGGGGAAGAATCGGGAAAATAGAAGATGGATGAAAGGTAGAAAAAGGTGGAAAAAGAAAAAGGTAGATCGCCAAGATCATCGCAATCTTGTGCCTACGTATCTTTACTCAGACGAGAATAAAGAATCATAGCATCTGTAGTTCATGGATACGACCACGAAAAGAAGGAGTTGGTGTTTTATGTTAAAGGTGACAAATGTTCACACACGAGTAAGAGAACTCACACCCAAACAATTAAGGAGATTGGTCAAAGACTCGACCCACCTCACTTCACCTTTTAAGAAATCGTGTTTGAATATTGATTAAGTGCTTTGATGCATAGTTGATTGCAAAAATGGTTTGAATGCTGTCGAGTTGGAAGTGTTTTAGAGGCGTCAATTGCTCACACACGAGTAAGAGAACCCGCACCTAAACAACTGAAGAGAGGTCAAAGGCTCAACCCCCCATTTTCACCTTGGAAATAGTTTTGATAGTTGTTAAATGTTTTAGAAGTTTGATTGAGAAAATCCACTTGACGTTGGATCAAGGTTTGTTTGTATGCGAAGAGGTTGATTGCAAGGCAAAAGGCACTCGACTTAAAGGTTGTTTTGAAAATGGCTCGACGAAAAATTGAGGGTTTGTTTGGAAAAGGTGTGAATCGATCCTAGTCCCTAGGGGTGCTCCTAGTAACGAAACCACGATGAAATGTGCGAGTGTGTGTGTTAGGTTGAAGGCAAATGCTAATGAGCAATCGACTTACGAGGGTGTTTTGAAAATGGCTCGACTACGAATCGAGAATTAGTTTGAAAATGGTTTCGTCTATGCTAGTCCCTAGGGGTGATCCTAGTAAACAAACCACAATCAAAAGCGAGTAAATACATACATCGGAATGGGAGCGGGGTACATGTAAGTTACACGGGATTGCACGAAATAAAATGTCTCATTGTAAGGTAGCCAAAGAGGAAGTCGTGTGTGTGCGAGGTGTCCTAAACTAAGCCTTGAGTAAGAGTCAGACAAAAGCTCTAAGCTAGGGTTTTCGTACAGAGTCCAAGTTGCGTTACTCAGAAAGTAACCAATAGTCCACCAATTAGTTTTATATGGTTTCGATCGTTATTAGTGTGTTTTGAATAATATGAACAAAGGAAAAGTTAGATGAACAAGATATGAATAAGATGAAGATGATATGAATATGAACAATATAATCAAGATAATATGAGCAATATAATATTGACGGAAAGTAGAGCAAGAGTATATTGATGGAAATTAAAGTTAGTGGTTAGTGATTAATCGTTAATTATCATTGAATCGGATGAATCAGGTCGACTATAGCGCTAAACCCTTTCTTGGCCAAATGTTTTACTATATAAGAAGGATTTTTATTCACTTCAAAACACAGAAGAAATATGAAATATTAATCTTGTCTCTTACTTATTCTCTTCTAAGAAACTTACTATACACTTCAAGTTATTTTAGCGTCAAGAGATAAAAAAATAAATAAGAGTTGTATTTGTGTAACTATTGTTTCAATCTTCTTGAGATGTAATAATAAATCGATAGTGTAATTCTCTAGTAACACTAATATAACAATTAAGGTTGCAAGCTGAATCTGGATGAAATCTTGGTGTAAGAATGTGTTGGATTGATCTTATGATAAAAGCTCAAGTTGTTAGTGTAACTTTCAAGGGGAAATCCTCGGGGAGTGAAATAGGCCCCATGGTTAAAGGTTGAACAAGTATAAATTCTAGTATGCAATTGTGTTTCCCTTGTCTCTTTATTTTTCTGCTATTTACTATTCCATGCTTAAATCTTTGTTGCATCTCTTTTATTAAAATTGATCAGGTATTGTACCTTAAAAAAATTGACCAAGTGAAATCAATCGTTTTCTTAAATTTTTTTGAAAAATATTTTATCACAATTCCCCTTTTTTGTGTTTGAAGTCACTTGGTCAATAAATTTAACTTGAAGTGTAATGGTGTTAATGAGATATTAGACTTAAGTTCATATTAGTGAACTATTGCATAGTTTCAGTTTGTTCACAAACACCATGAGGTTTATCCCTGACATCACATGACACGACACCATATGTTACCACAACCACTAGCTAAAATCAGGTAATGGATCATTGTCCAACATAAAAAAAAACAGTACCTAAAAAGTGTAGTAATATTGAAAAAACACTTTCCATAAAAATTATGAACTTTGTAATTGATTAAAAAACTAATTTCATACACTACTACAAATAATACATAAGATGACGCTCATTTCACCGCGGTTGTTTCAAGGACTGTTGTGACATCTTGAAAATCTGGCGCCGTTATTTTATTTATTTTTAAATTAAAAATAATTTACATTTTACCATAGTTGGATATAGAAAACATGGAGAAATCTTGTAAAGGTTATGGGTTTGAATCTCATCGCTTGCAAATTTGTGGTTTATTTAAAATTATAGTGGAGCCTTTTATTTTAAACTTATTATAAGCTAAATTTTCTCATGGTTGGAATTTACAACCGTGGTGAAATATTTTCCCCCTTTTAAAAAAATATTTAAATGTTCAAAAATTGGCGCCTTGCTTAAATTTAAATAAATATATAGGATGTCACCACGGTTGGATTTTCCAACCGTGGTGAAATATATTATTCTTATTCAAAAAACATAGCTTACGTCTTGTCATGTCTCTTCAGTCTTCGTTGCCTTACGAAAATCACATTTAGCACATAATAAAACCATTTTGAACCCTAACAAATATTCCATCTCCATTAACAAAGAGAACCCTAAACATGTTTCATCTTCAACTTGTTCATAATCGTGTCATCTCCAATTCCTTACTAACATATCTATTCAAACTAGTTATTCAATAAACATGGTCGAACTCCATCAATACTGCTTTAGGTTGTAGAAAGAAATGAAATATGAAGAAAAACTCAAATGAGGAACACGGACGATACTTGAAACAAGAAAAGGCGAAATTCATATGATATTTAGCTCTTTGAATTCTTCATCATGTTTCCAGTACGTTAAATATCTCTACCATGCATGTAACATTAATGTTGTTGAGATATCTTAGGTTTATGTTGTTGTTGTTGTTGTTGTTGTTAATGTTTAGTGCCTAAACCCTAAAGGTTTATTTGTTCTTGGTGGTGAGAATGTTAATGAAGGTTTTATCTTAGTTGTTTTATTGAGATAAGCGATATGTTTGTTGTTATTGTTGTTGTTGTTGCTATTGAGATATGAAATGTTTTGGTATATTGAGATATTGTAGTTTTGTTGTTATTGAGATAATGATGGTTTAGTGTTGTTGTTGTTATTGAGTTATTGATAATTTTATTTTATTGAGATATTGTAGTTTTGTTATTATTGATATAATGAAGGTTTAATGTTGTTCTTGTTGTTATTGATTTTCAAAGGTTTTGTTTTATTGAGATATTATAGTTTTGTTATTATTTAGTATTTTCATCTAAACCCCGCGCATCGCGCGGGTCTCTATCAAGTATAATTATATTTAGAAGCACGTTTGGAAGAAGTTTATCAAGTCTCATAGTTCTGATGATTTCTTGGTTAGTAGTAATCTTATTTTCTGAAGAATAATCTTATCATGTTTTATGTTGATGCTTTTTAGATACAACCATGTAAATTAATATATTTCCTATATTTATGATCGGTTAAAAGTCAATCAGGAAAGGAAAATAAGGGAAAATAAATATCACATAGATTGTCTCCTGGAGGTTATAAGAAATTTGAGGAAGAAATGACTAAAGAAAAAACAAAAAGTGTGAGATAACTCAATAAGTTGTGATCGTAGCCCATCTCCACCATCACATCATGAGAAGTGGAAGAGGGTACGACAAAGACCAACTAGAGATTTCACTTCAGATGCCTCACGTGTAGTCACTAAGAAGGTTGTAAGTAGAATCTTTTGTCAATTATAATATTAAATGTAGGATTTGTTGTGTGTTTGATTTATTATGTGTGATTTAAATTACTTTGGTAATGATATCTTATTCATGTTTTGTGTAGGATTTATTGTTTTATAAGGTCAATCAAGGTTCTTTTGTTCCAGATGTACGCCATGATATATTACTAAAAGTAATCAGAACAAAGGAGCATGGTGGACGTGTCTTTGGTGTTGAACAAGGCATCAACATGAGATTATACTTTGAAACATTGAGAAAAGTTAAGATTTGTTAAAGGAAGAGGTTGACAAGCTTGTTGATAAGAAGTTAGCATAGGAACGAGAATCCCAAAAGAAAGAGATGGACGAGTACTATGGTAAAAAGTTTGAAGAAAGATTAACACATGAGCGGGAATCACAAAATAAAGAGATATACGATATGTATGATAAAAAAAATTGGAAGAAAGATTAGCACAAGATCAGGAATTGCACAATAAAGAGTTGGATGAGCTTTATGTGGTATGTGAAAATTGTGTTTTATGTGTTACATCTATTTATGGTCTTATAACATGACATCTGCGTTGTGTTTTGCTGTTATTTTTATGATGCAGAAATTGGAACCGATGGGTGTAAACTTCCAACCGAATATAAATAAAGATGATGAATTTCCTGAAAAAGTTGTTTTAGGTGGTACGAGCACAAAAGGAAGTTGTTCATCTACCCATACCCATATCCAAAATGAGACGATGGTTCCTTATGATGATTCGTTAAGAAAATTGGTAATTTTCATCATGGATATTAAAAAACTCATTCCTCTTCAAGTGGAGCATGATCTAAATTTAAAGGTTTTTACTACTACAAAATGCACCTTCGGTAAAACTAGTTTTACTACGGTTAGCCTTTCACCGTGATGATATGTCTTACTTAACGCGCGATCATTTTCTTTGATATGATATAATCACAGATGAAACATAAGACCATGGTTATATAATCACCCTTTCACAGGTTTGAATCTCAGCACCCTCAAATATTTTATTTCTTTAACATTTAGCCGCGCCTTTGTATTTGTAACATTTAGTCGTGCCTTTGTATTTGTAACATTTCTTTAACATTAAATATCACCACAATTGAATAACTCAACCGTTATAACTTGTTATAAATATTTTAAATTGTAATATATTGACGTGTCAAATATTTTATTTCTTTAACATTTAGTCGCGCCTTTTTATTTTTATTTATTTTTAATTTTTAAAAAAATGAGATACCATCACGCTTTTTTAGCAAAACCGTTGTGACATATTATTCATTTTGTTTTTAATATTTTAAATTGTAATACACTGGCGCTTCTTTATGAAATGTAATTTAGTAAGTAACATATCACCACGATTCACGTTTTCGAACGTGGTGGTATCATTCATTCATTTTTTTATCAAGCTAACTAGCTTGTCTCTTCAGTAGTCATTCTTTGCTGAGAAACAATACACCATTTCAACCCTAACATTCAGTACTGAGAAACGATAAACCATTTCAACCCTAACATTCATTGTTCATCATCATCGTTCATCATCACCGGTTTATCATTCATCATCACCTGTTCATCATTCATCATCATCGGTTGTTATAGTTTTACATTCGTTGTTCATTTTCAACCCGTAGTCATCGTCATCGTCATCGGCTCGTTTTCAACCCTAACATTCCAACGCTAACACTAACATCATCGTCATTGTCAAGGAGGAGTACAACAACAATAATATTTGTATCAACCCAAATATTCACATTTACTTAGTCATCACGTTTCCCGTACGTAAAACTTTTTCCCATGCACTACAGTAAACTTAGTTTCCATTGTTGTTGATGTTGTTGTTGTTGTTGTTATTGTTGTTGTTTTTCTGGTTCTTGTTGAATGTGTGTCATAAAACTTGATTAATTTGTTGTTGTTGTTGTTGTTGAATGTGTATGTGATAATAGATGAAAGAGTTTGTTGTTGTTGTTGTTGAATGTGGATATGATAATCTTTGAAAGAGTGTATTGTTGTTGTTGTTGTTAAATGTGTATATGCTAATAGATGAAAGAGTTTGTTGTTTTTGTTGAATGTGTATATGATAATAGATGAAATAGTTTGTTGTTGTTGTTGTTGTTGTTGTTGATGTTGTTGTTGTTTTTAAAAATAGATGTCGACTTCGTCGTATTCTTCATCCAGTGGCGAGGAAACTATGAAAAGTGATACTCAAGTCAAAAACAAAAGATAACAAAGAGGTGCCACTATGCTTACCAAAATTACAAAAGTCCACAAATCTGGTATCAAATTGCCTATCGCGTTTGATTCGTATAATAGAGTAGTTGATGATGAAAACTCTTCTCTTTTTAAGAGTTATGTTGCATTCCTTGGACGTAGGAAAGTTAGCATATTGGTAGATGATTGGAAACAAGTTTCATCTGAGGTCAAAGATAGCATATGGACAGATGTTAAGGTATTAGTTTTAATTTTCATCATTTCGATATGCGTTTCTATAATTTCTAATACATTCTTATTGATTTAAACGTAGTTGACCTTTGAGTAAATGGATGGTGATAAGCACTTAAAAAAAGTGGTTAACTCAAGCTGGTATGTGTTGGAGGGGCTTTAAGTCACGGCTCATGCGTAACTATATTAGGAATCCTAAGTTTGGTCTTGAGCGTCCCTGGGTGAGGTGTAGTTTTCTCTCGAAGAGGGTTTGGAAAACGTTTGCAAAGGGTCGTCGTTTTGAGAAATTCCTGGCTAGTAATAGTCTTATTTATCTTGATAATTTGATGGTAATGATTTATAGATACTAATCATATTTTCACTATGTTTATAACATACTAAAATTCAGGCAGGAATTCAAAATAAAGCGAAAAATATTTACCCCTATAGATTATCTCGTGGGGGTTATAGAAAACTAGAGAAAAAATGATGGAGGAAAAAAGACAACAAATGGGAGATGCGTACTCCATTAGTCATGATCGTAACCCATCTCCACCGTCAAGGTATGAGAAGTGGAAGAGGGCTCGACAAAGACCAAATGGAGAGTACGCCTCAGATGCTTCAAGAGAAGTTGCTGAGAAAATTGTAAGTATGATTTGTTGTTCGTATGTTATGTGTTATTTAAATATTGTGGCAATTACAATATTAATATTATCATGCATGTTGTGTAGGATGTGTTGGTTGAGGAGGCCCATGGAGGCTCATTTGTTCCTGAACCACGACATGATATACTAATCGAGGCTATTGGAACAGATGAGCATGGTGGCCGCGTTCGTTATTCTCTGGTCCAACCAAAAAAAGCGCCGACAATGCCGAATTACAAGAGCATAGAGAAAAGCTTGCTCTTGTTGAGAAGGAGTTAGAAGAGCAGAGGAAGATGTTAAAAACCGAGCGGGAAAGTCGGAAGAAAGACATAGAAAAGTTAGAAGAGTTATATGCGGTAAGTGTTTTATCTGAAATGCTAGTGTTTTATATGATATATGTGATATATTGTGTTTAATCTGAAAAGTTAGAAAATATAGAAATGTGTTTATTATGTATTGATATATTGTTGCAGAGAATAAGTGGATCCCTACCACGACACACAGATGAAAATGATACTAATAATGTTGATGATCAAGTTCCCCAAACACATAGTGTACGTCATGCTAGCACCAAAGGAAGCGATTGTTTAGCCGCCCCCACTAAAGAGGTTAATTAGTAATTGGATCCTTCTTCAAATGAAATAGCCACGTTATACGTTTTGGTTGCAGAACGTAATGATCTGTATCCTCTTTCTCTATAGCATTGTCCATCGGTAGAGCTCTATTATGTTTGTCCTAGTGACTTTCAAAATTTTCTCTATGGTGGCACTTGGCTGGACGTAGGGATATTGCAACTTTGGTGCACGTAAGTATATACTTGAATATGCATGTCATTATAGTACATTATCATTTTTGTATATCCTTTACTTATTTTTTTAATTTTGTTTAACCATTTAGGTACATTCATTGTTTATGTAAAGAGTTAAATAAGTCCAATATTTATGGCATCTTGGATCCGTTTAATATTCGATGGACAAATAATAAGCCAAAAGATATTGAGACATACCTTTTGGGATGGTTAGGTCAAGGGGAAAAGAATGTTACTTCGCACCATTTCTCAATGTGTAAGTAATTTTTAAATTGTGGCTTATCTTTTATAGTTAGTTTTGTTTCAGAGAATACTAATTCTATATACGCTCGTGTTTATTCATTGATCATCATATCTCTTAAGACGAGTACGATAACGACATTGTGTTCATTACATCAACCACTCAATCTTAAAATGAAGCAAATTATTAATAGGTAAGTTTATGTTTATACGAAATTTTCATTTATACATATTTTGTTTGGCTTTGTAATTAGGTTAATTGGTTTAACCCTCAAATATTTTCAAATGTGCAGTGTTGTGCTGTGACACAATATTTTGAACAAAGTTAGGAAAAAGCCAACAATTATCTTGCCTAAAGTAAGTGGCTATATTATTTTGTGACATTCATTTATATATATATATTGTTACATGCATGTGTGTTTAAAAAATTCATGAAATTAATTTTTATTTTTGTAGACGAGGAAACCAAAAAAGAGATTCGAGTGTGGTTATTATATAATGAAACACATGTTAAACATTGTCTTCACCAAAATTATTCATAACTAGGATCAGGTATATATTACATATTTAATGAATTGTTTACAATGCGCTTATGGGTGTTGAGAATAATATAACAAGTGTGAGTTGGAGTCCCACATTGGTTATAAATGTGGAGAGTTGAGCATTTATAAGTGGGAGAACTCATACACCTATCACCTTAAGGTTTTGGGTGAATATGTGGTGTCTCTCTCACTTGTGTTGCTCATCTCCCATTCAGGCAGGAATTCAAAATAAAGCGAAAAATATTTACCCCTATAGATTATCTCGTGGGGGTTATAGAAAACTAGAGAAAAAATGATGGAGGAAAAAAGACAACAAATGGGAGATGAGTACTCCATTAGTCGTGATCGTAACCCATCTCCACCGTCAAGGCATGAGAAGTGGAAGAGGGTTCGACTAAGACCAAATGGAGAGTACGCCTCACATGCTTCAAGAGAAGTTGCTGAGAAAATTGTAAGTATAATTTGTTGTTCGTATATTATGTGTTATTTAAATATTGTGGCAATTACAATATTAATATTATCATGCATGTTGTGTAGGATGTGTTGGTTGAGGAGGCCCATGGAGGCTCATTTGTTCCTGAACCACGACATGATATACTAGTCGAGGCTATTGGAACAGATGAGCATGGTGGCCGCATTCGTTATTCTTTGGTCCTACCCAAAAAAAGCGCCGACAATGCTGAATTACAAGAGCATAGAGAAAAGCTTGCTCTTGTTGAGAAGGAGTTAGAAGAGAAGAGGAAGATGTTAAAAACCGAGCGGGAAAGTCGGAAGAAAGACATAGAAAAGTTAGAAGAGTTATATGCGGTAAGTGTTTTATCTGAAATGCTAGTGTTTTATATGATATATGTGATATATTGTGTTTAATCTGAAAAGTTAGAAAATATAGAAATGTGTTTATTATGTATTGATATATTGTTGCAGAGAATAAGTGGATCCCTACCACGACGCACAGATGAAAATGATACTAATAATGTTGATGATCAAGTTCCCCAAACACATAGTGTACGTCATGCTAGCACCAAAGGAAGCGATTGTTTAGCCGCCCCCACTAAAGAGGTTAATTAGTAATTGGATCCTTCTTCAAATGTAATAGCCACGTTATACGTTTTGGTTGCAGAACGTAATGATCTGTATCCTCTTTCTCTATAGCATTGTCCATCGGTAGAGCTCTATTATGTTTGTCCTAGTGACATTCAAAATTTTCTCTATGGTGGCACTTGGCTGGACGTAGGGATATTGCAACTTTGGTGCACGTAAGTATATACTTGAATATGCATGTCATTATAGTACATTATCATTTTTGTATATCCTTTACTTATTTTTTTTTATTTTGTTTAACCATTTAGGTACATTCATCGTTTATGTAAAGAGTTAAATAAGTCCAATATTTATGGCATCTTGGATCCGTTTAATATTCGATGGACAAATAATAAGCCAAAAGATATTGAGACATACCTTTTGGGATGGTTAGGTCAAGGGGAAAAGAATGTTACTTCGCACCATTTCTCAATGTGTAAGTAATTTTTAAATTGTGGCTTATCTTTTATAGTTAGTTTTGTTTCAGAGAATACTAATTCTATATACGCTCGTGTTTATTCATTGATCATTGGCAATTGATCATCATATCTCTTAAGACGAGTACGATAACGACATTGTGTTCATTACATCAACCACTCAATCTTAAAATGAAGCAAATTATTAATAGGTAAGTTTATGTTTATACGAAATTTTCATTTATACATATTTTGTTTGACTTTGTAATTGGTTTAATAGGTTTAACCCTCAAATATTTTGAAATGTGCAGTGTTGTGCTGTGACACAATATTTTGAACAATGTTAGGAAAAAGCCAACAATTATCTTGCCTAAAGTAAGCGGCTATATTATTTTGTGACATTCATTTATATATATATTGTTACATGCATGTGTGTTTAAAAAATTCATGAAATTAATTTTTATTTTTGTAGACGAGGAAACCAAAAAAGAGATTCGAGTGTGGTTATTATATAATGAAACACATGTTAAACATTGTCTTCACCAAAATTATTCATAACTAGGATCAGGTATATATTACATATTTAATGAATTGTTTACAATGCGCTTATGGGTGTTGAGAATAATATAACAAGTGTGAGTTGGAGTCCCACATTGGTTATAAATATGGAGAGTTGAGCATTTATAAGTGGGAGAACTCATACACCTATCACCTTAAGGTTTTGGGTGAATATGTGGTGTCTCTCTCACTTGTGTTGCTCATCTCCCATTCAGGCAGGAATTCAAAATAAAGCGAAAAATATTTACCCCTATAGATTATCTCGTGGGGGTTATAGAAAACTAGAGAAAAAATGATGGAGGAAAAAAGACAACAAATGGGAGATGAGTACTCCATTAGTCGTGATCATAACCCATCTCCACCGTCAAGGCATGAGAAGTGGAAGAGGGCTCGACTAAGACCAAATGGAGAGTACGCCTCACATGCTTCAAGAGAAGTTGCTGCGAAAATTGTAAGTATGATTTGTTGTTCAAATATTATGTGTTATTTAAATATTGTGGCAATTACAATATTAATATTATCATGCATGTTGTGTAGGATGTGTTGGTTGAGGAGGCCCATGGAGGCTCATTTGTTCCTGAACCACGACATGATATACTAGTTGAGGCTATTGGAACAGATGAGCATTGTGGCCGCGTTCGTTATTCTTTGGTCCAACCAAAAAAAGCGCCGACAATGGCGAATTCCAAGAGCATAGAGAAAAGCTTGCTCTTGTTGAGAAGGAGTTAGAAGAGCAGAGGAAAGATGTTAGAAACCGAGCGGGAAAGTCGAAAGAAAGACATAGAAAAGTTAGAAGAGTTATATGCGGTAAGTGTTTTATCTGAAATGCTAGTGTTTTATATGAAATATGTGATATATTGTGTTTAATCTGAAAAGTTAGAAAAGATAGAAATGTGTTTATTATGTATTGATATATTGTTGCAGAGAATAAGTGGATCCTTACCACAACGCACCGATGAAAATGATACTAATAATGTTGATGATCAAGTTCCCTAAACACATAGTGTACGTCATGCTAGCACCAAAGGAAGTGATTGTTTAGCCTCCCCCACTAAAGAGGTTAATTAGTTATTGGATCCTTCTTCAAATGAAATAGCCACGTTATACGTTTTGGTTGCAGAACGTAATGATTTGTATCCTCTTTCTCTATAGCATTGTGTAATACCCCAAAATTTACCCTCTTATTTCTTCATATCATCTAGCATGAGCTTTCATTTCATTGCATTGCATTCAAGCATAGGAAAATAAAACATTAAGCATTTAGCATTGCATCTTGCATAAGGGCATGTGATCAGTTGTTTCTCAAAGAGGTGGATCATCCAAAGCCAAAGAATAAGAGCTAAGGGTTTCTCAACAAACCTCAAGGGTCTATTACATCATATATCATCCCACTTGATCACACAAGTCATTGGAAGATGGGAATTCGTCAAGAAGATTGAACAGTGCATCACCTCCTATCACAAAAAATAGTCAAAATTAGGGTTTTGGATTCAAGTGGTCTCCTGATGAAATTTTGATCTAAACTTAATCTCAATGTTTTCTACATGATATTAAGTGTCTAAGGATGGAAGATTGGCCATTGATTCATTTCAGAAGAGGTTCAATTGATCAGTTGCTTGATAATCAAGAAATTGGGGAAAAAGTCAATTGTGCAGTGAAAAAGTCAACTCCTGACTTTTTGAGGTCAAAATCATGAAATTCAAGTTATATGTGTCCATTGGACAAGATTTGATCAAGAAATTATGGATGAATCATGAAAAATCAAGAAATCACAAAACTGCCAAAAATAGAAACTTTAGGGTTTCCAAAAATGGCAAGTTTGGACCATTTTGCACCCTACTTTGAGGCTCTCTTTCTCCAAGATAAAAGCTCCAAACCTCAGTCCCAAGTTGAGCCAATTAAATTTCACATTCTAAGCTTCAAATCTATATAAAGAACTCTTCCATTGGATCAAAATTGAGGGAGTTATGATCAATCAAAGTTTGATAAAACTAGGTCAAAACCCAAGTCATGGCAAGGCAAGCTTAGGCCCATGCGCCATAATTTTGACAAACACATGGTGTGCCAAAAGTCAAACCATTTTTCTCCATCAAGGAAGCTTCAAATGGAAAAATTTCCAACATCAAAGTTGTTCCTTTCCATGCCCTCTTCAATGTTCATGTTGGCCATTTTTTAATTTGATCAAGTTATGAGATAGTTATGATAGCCCCAAGTTAGTATGATCATGCTGAAAATTCATAGGCCATGTTGCCTTGCCATGCCAAGTTCGCCACACCCCAAGTCAGCTTTGGATCCATTGAGTTCATGTCCATTTTTAAGTGTGTTTGAGATCCCATTTCAATCCAACTTCCACACCAATCTTGTTCTATGATCTAGCCTCTTGCCATTGACATCAAAAGTAGCTATTTTCATTCACTAACAAGAGAGCAATTCCTCATCAAACTCTCATACTTCCATTGAAATGGTGTTGCTACAAAATCAGAAAAACTCATTGTTAGTGTTGTGAATCCATACCAGCTCGCACGACAATGTTTCAAACATCACTCTCCATATTACTTCTTTTAGCCAAACACCTTTCTTTACATCCTACATTCACCATGCCATCATACACCAAAGAGGCAATGAATTGAAACTTGCTGAACAAGTTCCCTCGCTGCAGCATGCCTCCATCACCACCACTCTTCTCTCTCAGCTCCACCATAACATCATAAACCCTCCCCACCCTATAACAGCTCATTCACTCGCCCTTAACTAACTTAACTCAGTTAGTTAGGGTGCACTCACTTAACCTCACCTAGACAACTCAATTAACCATGAGTTAGCCCACTTAACCCAACATATAAATCAAAATTTCACTCACAGTTTCAATTTCAGCTCTCATTTTTCCAATTTCACTCCAAAAAAAATTCAAGGTCTCTCTCCAAACTCTTTCTCTGTGTGCACGATTCTGTCATCACCTTCATCTACTTCATCTCTATCATCATCAATGGTGCATAATTGAAGTAAGAGCCAACATAATCCACACGAATTCTTCAAGTGTACTTCAGCAAATTTTTGAATCTCTCTCTGTTCTCAAGATATCAAGCTCAAACAACATTTATTTTGCTTAAATTGAAGCTCCAACGTTGAAGATCAAGTTGATATCACTGGTTTTCTCAACACTTCCAAGATCTCCAAGTTCCAGGTTCCAAAACACTCAAACATTTATCTCACATTTTCTTGCTTACTTGGTTATTTTTGTGTTGATTTAAGCTTATTAGAAGCTGCGTGAGTCCTGGCTAGTTGATAGGTCTCTTAGAGGCATAGTTTCAAAATTTAGGGCAACTTTAATCTCCTCGGTTCTCTGTATATATGATTAATATGTGGAAAATGTTTGTGGATTGGTGTTGAGCGTAAGTTCCTCTACATTTTGGTACCATTTTTGTGGATTTCTGGACATGTGAAAATTTGCAGACGGTGGAGTTTGCCGGAGAAGATGACCGGAGGTCCTTCTCCGGCCGGTGGTTTGAATGTGCTAGGGTTTTTGAGTTTTATATCGTGGCCGTTGGATTATTCTTATCGTGTGGTTCAGGTGTTGCCAACACATTAAAAAGCATGTGCATCTCACGTGTTTCATTTTTCTCTCTGATTGATTACATGTGCGTGTGTGTATCATTATTACCGTGTGCTTGCGTATTGATTGGCATGATCTAATTACTTATGTGATCATCTTGCATTGACTTTGATCCAACGTCTGATATTAGGTCAACGCATTAATGAGAATGTTGCATATCATGTGACTCATTTATTTTATTTCTGAGTGGTTGCCTACATGCGCGTGTAGGTTAGATATCATGTGCATGTGATTTAATACGTGTGAACTGATTACTTTGCACAAGTGGTGATGATGGATTGATCTTGTGGCTATAATTGCAGCACGTATCTGGCTGCATGTACACTAATCACACACAACCACACGCATATGGACTGGGTTGAGTAATTACTTTTCACACACCACCTTTTCAGGCCCATTACATTTTAACTGGCGAATTGCTTTCTCTGCACCCCCTTTTCATTCTTTTATTATTTTTAATTTCTTTTCCATATCTGTTTGGTTTTCTATTTTTAAAAATAGTTAATAATCTCTAAAAATCCCAAATAAATTCATGTATGTTCTTGACACATTTAAATAATTTTCTTTTATTTTTAATTCTGGTTTTGTTAATTTTTGCACTTAATTGCATAATTTTATTTTAATTCCTTTTTTAATTGAATTTCTTCATGACACTTAAACTTGCATATTTTCTTTCTCCCATTTCACATCACATTTTTAACTCATTCTTTTGGCATTGTTTATATAACACATTAAAGCATCTAAATCCATTTTTATTTGATTTTAAAGTCATTTTATCATGTGTGTAGGTGTTCATTTTTGTGCAATCTTGTGATGTGTTTCAATGTGAATTTGTGGAACTATTAGGTCATGCTTGCTCTTGATTTTTGATATGAGTTTTACTCCATGTTCTGGCTTCTGACTTGGATTGTTTAGTACTTAATTTTACAATTTTCTCATATACTTTGATAGTTGTTTAATGCCTTGCATTTGAAGTTACTTGTGTGCATTCTTTTATGCCCCATTCTCACATGTTTTGATGAGGCATTTATGCCACCACTTGATATCATTTTGTGCATATATTGAAACATGTTTCACTTCTACTTCATCTTATTCCTTCTACTTATTTTTTTATCCATGTATTGTATGGTGATTCATATGCATTGTGAGATGTTCCTAAATGACTTTGGTTCTGACTTTAACCTTTCATGAAGCATTAATGCATGATCACTTTGCATATCCACTCATTCTTCATCTACTTCTTTCATAATGCATTTCTTGGTGTTTTAAGGCATTGTTTGTGTGCATTTGATTTGTGTTTGCTCTCATATTATTGGAGAACTTTCTTATGATGTGCATCCTGACCTTGTGCTTCCCTTAACCTTTAAGATGCTTTTACTTTGGTTATTGACTTTGTTGAAGCCTTACTTGTTCATCTTAACTTGTTTCTTCACTTGTAAATGATTGCACTAACCATTTCAGGGGCTAATGGTAACTCACTTGAGTGTGGATATGCATCCACATTCTAATTTCTTCCTTCATCTTTTAATCATTCAATTTGTGTTGTTTAAGCATTCAATGATGCTTTGCTTTCATAACCTTCTTTCTTCCCTCTTAGAAATAACTTAACTTCCATCTTGGAAGTAAGTTGTTTTATTTCTTTCTCTTCTCCTTTCTCTTAGGATTAGGTTTCTTAAACCTAATTAACCATAAGATCACCATGTATGATAACATTAGGATTGAGTCTTAGTCTCCCTCTTTAGTTTTACCTTTACTCCTCCATTTGAGTCTCTTCTTCTCATCTTAAAACAAAAGTAAAAAAACACCTAATAAAGGCAAAACAAATATGGTATTTGAGCCTTTCATGTAAGAATGAGATAGTGAGGGATCTTATCTCATTTTCTTAGAATGTTTAGCGTACGTCCCGTCTCGGGTCGATATGCGAGGCATTCGATCCTACATGAAGGACTTAAATACAATGTGCGTTACAAAATATAAAGTAATCAAAACACTTCTTTCTTAAAAGACAAAAACAAACAAACAAATTCTTTTCCCATCTCCTTCATTCTATTCCTTAAGGGCTCGTCAAGTCCGTCCTACCGCAAACAGGTAACGCCTAAGTCTCCCAACAACAAGCTGCAACACCTAACTGCTGGAACGTGTACTTTGACGTTTCCACTAAAAAACACAAACAAAGCGACCCTCGTTGAGGGGAACTACGTCGCTCTGAATCTCATGTTCCCGATGAGATACGTAGGCAGTGGGGTAGGGCCTATTCGAGCACTTCTTTTATTTTCCCTACATTTGTATCTCTTTCTCTTTCCTTTCCTTTTCCAGTTCTCCAGCTAGCAGTTCCTTTTCCAGTATCCTTTCCTTACACCCTTTGATCAAGACAAGCAAGCGTGGATCCCATCGGGTACGATGGACGCGAGGGGGTGCTAATACCTTCCTCTCGCGTAACCGACTCCCGAACCCAGTTCTCTTGGTCGCGAGACCATTCTCTTTTCCTTTCCCTCAGGTTTATGTGGTATTTCCTTTCCCTCTCTTGGGATAAATACACATTGTTGGCGACTCTGTTTCGGTGCCACTTTCGCGTTTGAACTTGGATGAAAATCCCAGGAGCGTCAGCTGGCGACTCTGCTGGGGATCGAACCCAGAATCTCTGGTTTCCTTAGCGAGTCAGTCCTAGCACTTGTCTATTTTTCTTTCATTGGGTGTTTACTGTTGTGCTGTATTTACTATTGTACTGTATTGCTATTTACTGTATTACTGCTTTACTGTATATTACTGTATTTACCGCATTTTAGCATTTTCATTTCATATGATATATTATGCTATACTGGACTGTGCTGTTTTCTGTTTGGCGGGATGGGGTATTCTGAGAGATAGGCCCAATACACAGGCCTGAGTGCACTTATGTTTAGTGTGTTTCATGTCCTCTCGCGTTCCATTTCGGTTCGAGGAGGGAATATGAAACACAATCTGGATGTGGTTCTCTCTAGATAATTCTGCGTTATGGGTCTTCCACGATGGTAGAGCTATCTGGAATAGCTGTTAAGTCTGGATGACCTTCTAGGATGGCCCCTCTTTATTTTGAGGTGAATCAGAGGACGATCTCTTTGTTTGGCGATAGCATTGTATCCTTCGGGCTAAATGTGTTATTGCTTCTCATTCCGAGATCCGAATTTGAGGGTCCTCACTTTTTAGTACCTACATATGAGATTGGGGGGATTGTTTACAGGTGTGCAGGAACCCTTGACCTCCATCATACCCGGTTTTCTTATGTGTTATGGATTTGTTACTGAATCTTTGATCCTGATCAGTTCAGATTTGTTCTGGATTTGTTATTGGACTTTTTATCCTGGTTTTGTATATCTCATCAAATTCAGAAAACAGTACAGTGGGTTCAGCAATATTTGTGCAGTGTTGATCACATGCCCTTGCATTCATGTCATCATTAGTATTCTTGCATTTAACCTTCATGTTTATTCATTTGCAGGGTATACTTCCTTTCGATTCCGGCTGACAGCTCTCTTTACAGCTATGGAGATTCCCAGGAAGAACAATGTGCATTACACGTTCTTTGACACAAAGGTGGGACAGTTACAAAAGATGGTTTCTCTTATTATTCCAGACCATGTGGGTATGTTCCGAAAGGCTTATGGGGAGATTCTGACTGTGGTGGATGACTTGAATGCTTCAGAGAGGAGTGTCATTCATACTTGCTTGCAGTTGTATGACCCACAGTTAAGGTGCTTCACTTTCTCGGACTTTCAATTGGCTCCGATGCTAGAAGAGTATGCCCTGCTTCTAGGTATGCCTCTCAAGTACCAGATTCCTTTCAACTCCGATATGCACCCTCCAAAGCCTGAGGAGATAGCTAAGGCCCTCCATCTAAGTGTACCTGTGGTGGCAGATAACCTCGCCACCAAAGGAGGTTTATCTGGTTTTCATTTGGGCTTCTTGGTTGCCAAAGCTGAAGAATGTGCTGCTAAGGCTCAGTGGGAAACCGTTTGTGCTATTCTTGCTTTGAGCATCTATGGAATTATGTTGTTTGCTGATGAACCTAAGTTTGTGGACATGAGTGCAATCCATATTTTTGTGCTGAAGAATCCCATACCTACACTCCTGGGTGATTTGTACTATTCTGTGCATTTTAAAAATGAGAAGAAACGAGGAGGTTTGGTTAGATGTTGCGCACCTCTGTTCCATAAGTGGCTCATGAGCCATTTACCAAATTCAAAGGCTTTTTTGAATCCTCATCCTGCAAAGAATTGGGCTAAGAGGATGATTCAGTTGACGGCAAAGGACATTCGTTGGTTCAATCAAAGGACGATGGGTGGAGATTTTGTCAGTAGATGTGGAAGACATCCTAATGTGCCACTCTTGGGGATAAGGGGTTGCATCAGTTACAATCCTATTATTCTAAGGAAGCAGTTGGGATTTGATTTAATAGAGCCTCCGAAGGACAGTGATTTGGAAGAATCTTTCTTTTTCTTTGTGAAAGATAATCCTTTGTTGGTAAGGCAAGCGGCTGGACCTTGGGGCAATCTGCAAACGAAGGGTAAGGTTGTCTTCGGAAAGTGCAACAATGTGTCTTCTTCTCAATATGATGCCTGGTTGAAAAGAAGAGTTCAGATCACTCTTTTTCCATTTTCTCAGGAAAGACCGTCAGATCCAGTTGCTGTGGAACCGGTGACCATGATAAGTGTTGCTGAATATAACAAGCTTAAGGCGGAGATGGATAAGACAGTCAAAATGAATGAGAAGTTGAGTGAAGGACTCCGAAAGACGCTTTCTGAAAAGCGTAATGTTGAGTATGAACTGAAAAAGCCGACTGAGCGTCATGAGGCTAATGAGAAAAGAATTGCAGAGGACACTATCTATATTCGCAAGGTCAAGCAAAACGAGATGGAATTAAAAGAGGCGTGCAAGCGTATCAACGAGTAGTTGTCAAAGTCTGAAAATGCACTTGCCAAAGGGCAGTAGAGATGGGATGAGTTCTGCGAGTGCCGAAGGGAGATCGAAGCAAGAATCAGGGCTGAAAATGATGAGTTGAGAAAGAATTTGAAGAGTAAAGAAGGTGAATTCCTCCAACAGCTTAGTTCATCCCACCGCGAGATTGAAGATCTGAAAGTCTGCGCCGGAGTAAAGAGAGTCAAAGAGTTAGATGTTAAAGATCAAATCTGAAAGCTGGAGGAAGCTGTCAAGATAAGAAGTCAGCTGATCAGGAGTCTTACAGAGCGCCCTAATGATCCAGTTACTGAAGCACTTCTCAAGGAGGTCCGGGAGGATTTATATGGGCTCAGTGTCTGAGTTATTGTTATTCTGGAAATTCACCATTAGGCTTGTTGATGGGTTTTTCCTTTGCTTGTATTCATGCTATTCAGTTGTATCTGTTCAGAACCAATTTGTATTTGACTGTTCCACACCTGGTTGTGGGTTTCATTTATGTTAATGGTGTTTCGTTTAGTATTATTGAGGTGGATTCTTCATCGAATGATACAATGATTCACACACTCACTAGGCCGTATATGATGGGTATTCTGAATTATTAATATGCGCCTCAGATGTTCTGTCGCTGTTAACAATTGCAGGAGTATATATTGTTCCCTTACTGTCAAACTGGAATTGAAGGAAGGAATGCCCCAAAATGAATAAACATTGCATTGCATTGCATAGCATTTTTCATTCTGTTGCTTGCTTCTCAGGTACTCGTTGCAGGGTCTCTAACCTTTATTTGGTTTCGGGCATTATAACTGAGAATCACATTCACCGATACTCAACTCGAAGAAATCAAGCAAGGATAATGGATCAAATGCAGAATGATTTGGCTGAAATGAGGGCACGCATGGACCAGTTCATGACTCTCATGACTGGTATGGCACAGGCTCAAGAGAGATTGAGACTTCTGGTCGAGCGTCCAGAGAACACGCCTGAAGGTAATCAAGTTGACAATTTACAGACAAGGGGCACTCCTCCTCCTGTTGGCAACCCTCCCCCTGTTGGTAATTAGGGTAATGGAAATGTCAGAAATGTCGGTGGTGTTCAGGAAGATGTTCAGGAAGACCAATTTACCCTGCTGGATGCCGATATAGGTTATCCTGGTGATAGAAGGTATGATGAGCTGGCGGAGAAGATCCGGGATATAGAGTGCAAGAATTCTATGGGTATTGATGTTACTAGTTTGGGTCTGGTACCAGGAGTCAGAATTCCTCCAAAGTTCAAGCGGCCCACTTTTGACAAATATCATGGCAATACGTGTCCTCGGACACATATTCAGGCTTATTTTGGGAGGATTTCAACCCATACTGATGATGAGAAGTTATGGATGCATTACTTTCAAGACAGTGTGGCTGGAGCTTCTTTGACCTGGTATATGAAATTGAACAGAGCTGCTGTGAGAAGTTGGAAAGATTTGGCAGAAGCATTTCTAAAGCAATATCAGTACAATATCGACATGGCACCCAACCGTACTCAACTGCAAGGGTTGTCACAGAATGCTAAGGAAAGTTTCAAGGAATACGCTCAAAGGTGGAGAGAAATGGCTGCTCAGGTTCAACCTCCTTTGCTGGATAGAGAAATGGCAAATATGTTTATGGGCACCCTACAAGGGGCATTTCTTGAAAGATTGGCTGCGTGTCCATCAACTGGATTTGCTGATATTGTAATTGCTGGAGAAAGTATAGAGAGTCTGTTGAAACTTGGGAAGATCCAAGATGTAAGTGGGGCTGGCTCTTCTGGAACAAAGAAACCATTTGCTAGTGGTCAGAAAAGAAGAGAAGGTGATACAAACGATGTGTATAGAGGATGAGGAAGAGGACGTTCTCAAGCTTATAACCAGGTAGGTGCAGTGACAATCCCAGCACCATCTGTTCAGCAACAACAACCACAACAGCAAGCTCAGCAGCAACAGCAGCAACCTCCTTTCCAACAGAGGTCTAGGCAGAGGGACCGTAAGATTGACCCTCTCCCTATGACTTATTCAGCGTTGTTACCTCAGTTACTCAAATTGAAGTTGGTTGAGCTTCGTACTATGAGACCTCCTGCCGCTGGCAACTTGCCACCTAATTTTGATGTTAACGCTCGCTGTGATTTCCACTTAGGTGCTCAGGGGCATACCACTGAGAAGTGTTGGGCATTTCAGAATAAAGTGCAAGACTTGATCGATGCTAAAGCAATCAATTTCTCGTTACCTCCTAATGTTATCCAGAACCCCATGCCTAATCATGGTGTGGCAGATGTGCACACTGTTGAGGACGGAAAGAAATTGAACTTGGTGGCGGATATCAGTCAGGTGAAGATTTCATTGCTAGTGGTGAAGGATTGTTTATTGAAGGGACAGGTGTTCCCGGGTTGTGATCAAGACTGTTCTGAGTGTATGGGCCAAAAGAATGGCTGTGATAAGTTGAGAATTGGTTTGCAGAGTCTGATTGACGAGGGCCGTCTACAGTTTGACCGGGTTGTGAAAGATACTGATGAGGTGTCAACTGTGACCATTTATTATACTCCTGCATAAATTCAGGTGCCTGCAAGTACAACTCCTGTAGCAAGTGTTGTGCAAGAAAGATCCAGTCCTGTTACCATCACGGTGCCAGGACTAGTTCCGTTTACATCTACGAAAGTAATCCCATGGCACTATGGGGCAGACGTGTATTATGAAGGGAAAAAGCAGGAAGTCGGGATATCAGCCAGTTCAAATATTGATAATGTGAGTGGTGTAGGTGGCTTTACTAGGAGCGGAAGGTTGTTTGCTCCCCAAACTTTGCGCAGTGATAAAGAAGTCAAGGCTGCGGCAAAAGCTAAAGAAAAATGGGCGGCTGAGAGTGTGCCTGTGCCTGAAACAGAGACAAAGATTACCTTTGACAACGAGGTAGAAGAGTTCATGAGGATAATAAAGAAAAGTGATTATAAAATTGTCGATCAACTGAACCAGACACCCTCGAAAATCTCAATTTTGTCATTGTTGATGTGTTCTGACGCGCACCGAGAGGCTTTGTTGAAAGTGTTGAAGCGAGCCTATGTTCCACAGGAAATTACCGTCAATCAGCTTGAAGGTGTGATTTCTAACGTCAATGTCAGCCACGAATTGGGTTTCACAAGCAGAGACTTGACTTCTGAAGGGAGAAACCACAATAAAGCTTTGCACATTACAATGGAGTGCTGGGGTGCAGAGTTGTCTCACGTATTGGTAGACACTGGTTCCTCGCTCAATGTCTTGCCTAAGAAGGCGCTGATGAAGCTAGAAGTTGATGGTTTGATTTTAAGGCCAAGTGATTTGGTTGTCAGAGCGTTCGATGGGACAAAAAGATCTGTGTTTGGAGAAGTGGAATTACCCGTGCAAATTGGACCGCAAGTGTTCAAATCTACATTCCATGTGATGGACATACAACCTGCTTATAGCTGCTTATTAGGTCGCCCATGGATTCATGCGGCCGGGGCTGTTACATCCACATTACACCAAAAGTTGAAATACGAGTTCGAAGGACAAGTTGTGACAGTGTGTGGTGAAGAAGACATTTTTGTCAGTCATTTGTCCACGTTTAAGTATGTTGAGATGGATGGGGAAATCCACGAAATTCTTTGCCAGTCGTTTGAAGCGGTAAATATTAATAACGTGCCTGAATCTTCCCTTGCACCAGATAGAGACGGTACATCCATTTCGTCCTATAAGCAAGCTGTCGAGGTTGTCAGAGCAGGTAATGCCCAAGGTTGGGGCAAGCTGATAGAGACACCAATGAAGGAGGACAAGTTTGGTATTGGCTATCATCCCGCTATGACTTCAGTTGCAGAGAATAGTGGACCCATCACTTTCAGTAGTGGGGGAATCATTTACTCAGATCAGTCTTGTACAGCTACAAAAGATGGCGTTGACACTAACTGTGACTTGGACAACTGGGTACGCCCACGTGCTCCGGGACAACAGTTGCAGAATTGGTCCGTTGAAGAAGTCATTCAAGTTACTCTTCAAACAGAGTAATTTTCTTTGTTTTTCTAACCATAATGCATGTTAAAATCTTGCGCTCTGCCCAAGGCGTATAGATTCATTTGTAGGGCCATCCTGTTTGCATTTGCAATTTTAATCATCAATAAAGGACGTTTTGCACTCAAATTTTGTTCCTTGTCTTTCATTTTTATTTTTGCACAAAAATAATAAAATGGCAATGTTTCGTTTCTTTTTGTTTAAAAATAAATTCTAAAATAAAGCGTGAACCCGTTCGTGCAGACTTGATCCTCCGTATTCCATTGATAACGGTTCTGCTATGGCTATGTATGACTTTGACAAACCGATTTATCAAGCAGAGGAAGGGGATGATAAGGGCTGTGAACTCCCTGAGGAACTGGCCAGATTGTTAAAACAAGAGGAAAGGACCATCCAGCCTCATCAAGAGACCATAGAGATCATCAATATTGGTACCGAGGATGCTAAGAAAGAGATCAAGATTGGTGCCAGCCTGAAAGCAGATGTGAAGAAAGCTTTGACTGAAATGTTGTGTGAATATGTTGATATCTTTGCCTGGTCGTATCAAGACATGCCAGGGTTGGATACTGATATTGTTGTGCACAGGTTGCCATTGAGAGAAGAATGCCCGCTAGTCAAGCAGAAACTTTGTTGGACTCATCCCGGTATGGCCATAAAGATCAAAGAAGAAGTTCAGAAGCAGTGGGATCCAGGGTTTCTTGCTGTGACCAATTATCCTCCCTGGGTTGCCAACATCGTGCCGGTACCAAAGAAAGACGGAAAGGTGAGAATGTGTGTGGATTATCGAGATCTTAACAAAGCTAGTTCGAAAGATGATTTTCCACTACCCCACATCGATGTACTGGTTGACAATACAGCTCAGTTTTCAGTGTTCTTGTTTATGGACTGTTTCTCCGGGTATAACCAGATTAAGATGGCACCTGAGGATATGGAGAAGACCACGTTCATTACTCCATGGGGTACGTACTGTTATAAGGTGATGCCTTTTGGGTTGAAAAACGCAGGGGCAACGTACCAGCGGGCAATGGTAACATTATTCCACGACTTGATTCACAAAGAGATTGAATGTTATGTGGATGACATGATTGCCAAGTCGCGAACGGAAGAAAAACATCTGATTAACTTGAAAAAGTTGTTTGAAAGGTTGATAAAGTTCCGTTTAAGGTTGAATCCAAACAAGTGCATTTTCGGGGTGCGTTCTAGAAAGATGCTGGGTTTCATTGTGAGTGAAAAAGGGATTGAGGTTGATCCTGCCAAAGTGAAAGCAATACAAGATATGCCTGAACGAGAACAGAAAAAGAGGTTCGTGGTTTTCTGGGTAGATTGAACTACATTGCAAGGTTCATATCCCACCTAACAGCCACGTGCGAACCAATATTCAAACTGCTAAGAAAAGATCAAACGGTCAGGTGGAATGAAGATTTCCAATTAGCATTCGATAAAATAAGAGAATACTTGCAGGAACCTCCAATTCTCATGCCTCCAGTTTCGGGAAGACCTTTGATAATGTATTTGACAGTGCTTGGAGGTTCTATGGGTTATGTTCTCGGTCAACACGACGAGACTGGTAAGAAGGAGCATGCTGTCTACTACCTGAGCAAAAAGTTCAATGACTGCGAGTCCCGGTACTCAATGCTTGAGAAGACATGTTGCGCACTTGCATGGGCTGCTAAGCGATTGAGGCAGTATATGATCAGGCACACGACTCTATTGATTTCAAAAATGGATCCTATCAAATACATTTTCGAGAAACCAGCACTAACAGGCAGAGTTGCACGGTGGCAAATGGTTTTGACAGAATATGATATCCAGTATACTTCTCAAAAGGCCATCAAAGGAAGTATCTTATCAGACTATCTTGCGCAACAGTCGATTGATGATTACCAACCCATGAAATTTGATTTCCCTGATGAGGACATCATGTTTCTCAAAGCTAAAGATTGCGAGGAACCACTCCCGGAGGAGGGGCCAGACCCCGAATCCAAATGGAGTTTGATGTTTGATGGGGCTGTCAACATGAATGGGTGCGGAGTTGGGGCAGTTCTTATCACGCCGGAAGGTGTTCATATGCCTTTCACTGCCTGAATAACTTTCGGGTGCACCAACAATGAAGCAGAGTATGAAGCTTGTATAATGGGGATTGAGGAGGCGATTAATTTACGAATTAAGACCCTTGATATCTTCGGTGATTCAGCTTTGGTAATCAATCAAGTGAAAGGGAGTTGGTACATGCATCAAGCAAATCTGGTTCCGTATAGAGATTATACAAGGAGATTGTTGACATTTTTCACGATAGTGAAGCTGTACCATATTCCTCGAGATGAGAATAAGTTTGCTGATGCCTTGGCCACATTGTCTTCTATGATCAAAGTGCAAAGGTGAAACCATGTACCTAAGATTGAGGTGTCTCGTCTTGACATACCTGCATTTGTGTTTGTTGTTGATGCAACGTCTGATGACAAGCCATGGTTTCATGACATCAAGTGTTTCTTGAAAAGTCAAGAGTACCCGCCTGGGGCATCTACTAAAGATAAGAAGACGTTGAGAAGGTTGTCTGGTAGCTTCTTCTTGAATCAAGATGACGTGCTGTACAAATGGAATTTTGACATGGTTCTGCTCAGATGCGTGGATAGGCACGAAGCAGACTTGTTAATGCAGGAAGTACATGAAGGCTCTTTCGGTACCCATGCCGGAGGACACGCAATGGCAAAGAAATTATTGAGATCGGGATATTATTGGTTGACAATGGAGGCAGATTGTTGCAAGTACGAACGCAAATGTCACAAATGCCAGATTTATGTAGACAAAGTGAATGTGCCTCCAAATCCGTTGAGTGTCATGTCCTCTCCTTGGCCCTTTGCCATGTGGGGCATTGACATGATCGGAAAGATTGAGCCTACTACTTCAAACGGCCATCATTTCATCTTGGTCGCCATTGATTATTTCACTAAATGGGTTGAAGCAGCATCTTATGCCAACGTCACTAAGCAGGTGGTAGCTCGTTTCCTGAAATGGGATATCATTTGTCGCTATGGAGTTCCCGAGAGAATCATTACTGATAATGGTTCTAATCTGAACAACAAAATGATGGTTGAGCTGTGCCGGGACTTCAAAATTGAACACCACAATTCTTCTCTGTATTGCCCGAAGATGAATGGAGCTGTAGAGGCGGCCAACAAGAATATTAAGAAGATTGTGTAGAAAATGGTTGTCACATATAAGGATTGGCATGAGATGCTACCATTTGCTTTGCATGGATACCGAACGTCAGTGCGCACGTCTGTTGCACCCCAAAATTTGCTCTCCTTACTTTATTACTAACTGGCTTATGTTTCATTTCATTTTTGCATTATCATGTGTGCATAGAATTTGTTCTTAGCATGGGGTCAAGGTACCTGAGATATTCTTCAAAGGGTCAAGCAAGAGAGATCAAGTGGATCATTCTCTCCTAACTAGTGCATAGATTAGGGTTTTGAGATTCTTGGGTTTACTGCTCCAATTGGCAAGCTCCTTGGGTTTTTATCATCACCAAATGGCCTATATTATCTTTGTTGGAGAGGATACACATCATATTCAGAGGAATTTGGATTTGGAGACTGTGTTATTTCCTCCTAGACTGAGGGTACCAAAACTAGGGTTTGCTATAAAGTCAGTTTATTTCTGATTTTTTGGGCAAGACTTGATTCTATGGTATTCCTTGGTTCCCCAAGTATCTAGGGATGGGAGGTTGTCCATAAGTTTGGTTCAGGAGAGATTTAATTGATCAGAAGATTGAGAATCAGGTGAATGGGGTAAAAGTCAACAGTAAGAGGAAAAGTCAACTGTGGAATTTTGAGGTTCTCTCCAAGGTTTTCAAGGTCTCACATCCTCATATGGTCATCAAAAGTCAAGTTTCACACCATTTATCAAAAATCAGGAGTTGGTGCAAAAGTTACTAAAAATGGAAATGACCTATAATTTGAAAGTTTCCTTTTTGGGCAAGTTCCTGCACTGCATTCAACTAGACTTTTCATCATCAATGAAGCTTCAAATGAATTTTTCTCCAACATGGAAGTTGAAGATCTTTTTCTCCTCTTTCCAACAAGTACTAGTGGGTCTCCATATCATTTGTGAAATTCAACTTATGATCAAAAGAAGGTAAAGTGGTTTTTAGGGTTTCTCATGATCCCATTTTCACAATTTTAGGCATAATGACCTATAATCAATTCCATTGCTTCATGCGACATTCTAATATCAAAGGACATTCCTTGAGGATTATTTTGGGCCCAAGAACTAAGAAATTCCATGGTTTATTCTTCACTTATTCTCCATTATTCAAAAAAGCCAAGTCATCAAAAAACTCATGAATCAATTGTTTTCAAGGCCCAAGTTCAATTGTGGTGTAATTAGCAATTCACATATGGGTGATCCATCATGGATTTCTTAAGTATACATGCATGGAGAGAGGTGTAACTCACATTATGCAATTTTCCAAAATTATTCAAAAGATCATTAAACCAAGAATTGCCTAAGCCCAATTCATCATCAGAGGAAAACCCTAGCCTATTTAAACCTATCCATGCACTGGTTAGAGAGGTATTCACGTGCATTTGGAGGAGAACAACAACTTGAACCCTAATTCTTGAATTCATTGGATCTCTCAATCTACAAGGAGTTTCTCCAAAGTTCTTCCACAAATCTCTTCCTGGTGATCTCTAGAACACAACCTAACCACCATTCGCAGCCAAAAGCAAGGATTAGAGTTGCACCATCACAGGTTGGTGGATTTTCTCCTTTTTTTATGTCTATATTGTTGTGTGATTGTCACTAATCATCCTGATATATTTACTTTTAAATTTGGACGTGTGGTTTGCTTGTAATGATGATTTAAAGTTTTGGACCCTAACATTAATCCCTTCGTTTTTCATTATATGTTGATTATTTGTGGTTTTGAGTTGCATATTTGGGATCAGGGTTGAATTCTGGTTCAAACGGTATAAGGGTCATGGATTTCTGGACAGGTTTTTGGTTGCAGGTGGCGGCCGGAACTAGGGTTCTGGCGACGGTGGCGGACCGACGAAGGAGGTTGGCTGGAGGTAGGAGATGAAATCTCCACCCTCCATTCTCACGATCCAATGGTCCTCAACTCGCCACATGTTTTTTCTTTTATTTTTTTTTCTAATTTTTAATTATTGATCAGGTGTATATTACCCCATGATCTTACCATGTGCCATCCAATTGTTTTATTTTGTTTCGTTTACTATTTATTTTCGTTGACTAATCCTGGACCATGTGATGAATCGTCTGGTGGATAGCGTGCCAACAAATTAAAATTACATGTGCCTTGCACATGGCTGGTGTATGGTATTCAGTTCTCTTTGGTGTGTGTCCGTACATGGTTAGTGTGGTGTACCTTCTCATCATGACCACTAATCGTAACTACTTGTGCTTTGTGTTGATTGAATAACGTACGTAGGATCAATCTGAAAGAGTGAGGTGAGTCAACTGGTGGACTGAGGTCCACACATGGGTTTTTTTTTTTTTACTGATGGGTTGGGCTGCTATTCGCACCCCCCACTCTTCAGCCCATATCATTTTCAATGCAATTCTTTACTCATTGCACCCCCATGCCATTTGTTTCATTTTTATTTTTATTTTAATTATTATATTTAATTTTTAATTTTTAAAAATACATGATTGCATAAAAAAATCCCAATAAAATTCACGCATCATTTTCATCATTTTATAAAATTTTCACAAATTTTATTTTCATTTTTATTTTATTTTTATCATCTAAATTTATTATTTAGTCAATTTCCTTTTTGAATTATCCATATAATGCATACCTAATTTTGTTTATTTTATTTCTCTGCATCCGTAAAATATTTTTAATCCGTTCCTTTTGCATTTATTAGGTAACATTCTAAAATGCATCAAAATATTTTTAAATCATTTATAATTATTATTTCATATTGCATTCTGGTCCTCTTTTTTGCACTGAACCCCACTCCTCACCTGAGCTTTACCCAATTGTTTGAATGACTAACACTTTGAATTTTTGCAGGAATTTTTGATGTGTTGTTTGTCTCTGGTTGATAAACCTTGATATTTAATTTGGGAATTTTAGGAGTTATTTCTCTAATTATTTGATTTGCTTTCACTTGAGATCTGCTTATATGTGTATTTCTGATCATGCCTAAGTCCTTGTTTGAAAGGCACTTGTGCCATTTGCTTTGGGGTTGTTTCTTTGATTTCTGAATTCATGTTTGGATTATTATCACTATTATTTGCCATTGTTTGGTTTTCATTTGCTTTAATATTATTTGTGTCTGTTTCTCACTAACCTTTTATGCAGGGACTAAGGTAAGTTCTTTAAGGGTATGGATAAGTATCCATGGTCACCCTTACTCTTTCCTTTTCTCTCCTTTTCCTTTAGGATTTAGGTTGTCGTCAAACCTCACTAACTGTAGGTCACCCATGCATGATAACTTTAGGACTCATAGTCCCCCTTTAGAGTTACCTTTGTGTCTTCTCTCTTCTCATCTCAAACTTCTTTAAAATACTTAATAAATATCAAGTGTATTGCGCACGAGCCTTAAGCGTGGGGAATGAGAAATGAGGGGCTTCCTCTCATCTTTCTAGAGTTCTTAGCGAGCGTCCTGTCTTGGGACGATGCGTTAAGTATTCGCCCCTGTGCCCTAGACTTTGGTGCAATGCAACTTAGGAACTAACTTAAGCCACTTCTGTCCTAAAAAACACAAACCAACTTCAAACCTTTTTGTCCTTCGGGATTGTCAAACTAAAGGCTATTTTCAGAAAGGGTACGTTACCTTCCGTCCGAGTCGCAAACAGGCATCGACCTTAACTGCCGGACGCGAACTTAATGTCGCTCATAAAAAACACAAAAAGAACTTGGCCCGAACTACGTTGACTCTGAATTCCCCATTGCACAAAGGGGGTACGTAGGCCTAGGACGTCGACGTCCTACCGAGTCTGCCTTTGTTTTCCCCTCCTCCGTTTTAGTACAGCCATAGATGATAGGATAACTCACCCTTAGAATAGACAACAAGCGTGGATCCCATCGAGTACGATGGACGCGTGGGGTGCTAGCACCTTCCCCTCGCGTAACCGACTCCCGAACCCAGGTTATGGTTGCGATGACCATTCCTTTCCCTCTTCCTCAGGTTTATACGGTGTTCCCTTTCCCTCTCTTGGGATAAATTTATACGGCTGGCGACTCTGTTTTTCCGCGCCACTCTCGCGTTTGTACCTGGATGAAAATCCTGGGAGCGACAGCTGGCGACTCTGCTGGGGACTCTGGTTGACCTATGCTGGTCCATCCCTAAGCGAGTCAGTCCTAACGCTTGCTTGTCTTTGTTCTCTTTGGGTGTTTTGTTTTTGTTTTGTTTTATGTGTTGTATTTTATTTTTATTTTTACCACATTTTCTGCATTTCATTTTTTATTACTGTCATACTGATGTGCTGTGCTGGCTGTCTTTGTTTTGCAGGTTGGGTGGGACCGAGAGATAAGCCCAATACCCAGGCTTGAGTATACCCTAGGACTAGAGTGGAGAGTAGTGGGACCTACGTGCCCGCTTGGTACGTTTGTGTGTTCACGAAATTCACAACCAGACGAGGCTATCTTGGGACGCATTCTAACGTGTGTGTCTTGCGCATGTTGGGGTGTTGATCTAGAGAGCTGTCGACTCTGGTGACCGATCATTGAGGACCTTAGTGGAAACATCCCTCTTTAGTGGTGACAGTGGCAGACCACATCCTGTGGCAAACCCATTCGCACCCGAGGGCCCGCATTTGAACTCGCATAGGATGACCCCTACGTTTTGGAGAGAATCAGTGGAGGCACTCCTCGATTGACGATAGTACTGTACCCCGAGGGATGAATGTACTATTGTTTCTCAACCTCAGTGCCAAAGCTGAGGACCTTCCGCTTTGGAGAATCAGTTGAGGCCTCCTCGATTATGATGATTCCAAACCAGAAATGGTGAACGTATCATCATTTCTCGACCTGAGAGCCCGGGATACTGAACATCCTAGTACCCACATGTGAGAGGGGATGGGCGTTTGCAGGTTTGCAGGTAACTGAAACCTTCAACCTACCCTATTTTTCCGGATTTCTCTTCAATGTCTGATTATTTGGGTTCCTATCTCAGTGGTTCAGAATTCTGGTTTTCTGGGTTGTGGTTCTCGTTCAGTTAACAGCGCAGCACATCCAGCAGTGTGCCTTGACCCCATGTTTGCATGAGCATATCATTTTTCCTGCATTCTGACATGTTTGACATTTTGTAGGGCTTGCATCCTACTGTTGATTCTGGTTTTCTGAGGCTACCTTAGCATGGATGTCCAGAGGAAGAAGACTATTGCCTATTCATTCCCATAACCAACTTTGACATTGATTCACAAATTGATTAATATGGCTGGTTCCGGAGTTCGTACAAAGTTCAGTGGAAGGTATGGGAGACTTCTGAAATTTGTCTACAGCATTTCCAAGTATGAGAAAGATGCCATTCATACACTTCTTCAGTTTTACGATCCGTCTTTGCGTTGCTTCACTTTCCCAGACTACATCTTGGCTCCAACGTTGGAGGAATTCTCATTTATTTTGGGAATCCCCATCAATCCTGTTATAGTTTTCTTTTCCGAAGAACACCCCGGGGTAAAAGAAATGGCTGTTGCTCTTCATATTAGTGAATCCGTTCTGAACAGTAATATTGAAGAAAAACAAGGAGTTAAGGGTTTCTTGTTGAAGTTCTTGTTTGATCAAGCTTGCATACATGTCAAAGAGAAGAATTGGACTGCTTTCCAAGCTATTCTGGCTATGTGTATATATGGGATTGTTCTGTTTCCGAATATTCCTGATCTGGTGGATATGCACGCCGTCAAAATCTTTATTTCGAAGAATCCTATACCTACCTTGCTAGGTGATGTGTATCACTCAGTCCACTACAAGAATGAGAATAGGCGTGGAAAAACTGTGAGTTGCTGTGCACCGCTCTTAGCTACTTGGTTTCTGAGTCGTCTCCCCGAATCTGGCGCTTTCGTTGATACGAAAGATTCTCTGAAGTGGTCAAAGAGGGTTATGGGCTTGACTGCTGAAAACATTGTTTGGATCAATCATGACTTGCTAGGAATGGAGATTATCTACAAGTGCGGAGAATTCCCTAATGTACCCTTGATAGGGAGGAAAGGTGGAATTAACTATAATCCCTCCCTAGCTATCAGACAGTTTGGTTATCCTTTGAAAGGTCCACCTGAAGAGCGAGATGTCCGAGAGTCCTTATTCTTCATTGGTATTGAGGATCAAGGGTTGATAAGGAAGATTGTGAATGTTTGGAAACAGGTGACCAAGAAGGGTAGAATTCCATTCGGGAAATGTAATAACCGGGCTTTCCCTTCCTATAAAGAGTGGATTAAGAAGAGGGCAGAAGAGGAGCTTCTTCCATTCCCGGTGGAACCATCTTTGTATCCTTTGGTGATCGAGCCTCCTACCACCGTTGAGTTGGAGAAGTATAACAAATTATGGGCTGAAAAGGAAAGGCTGCGGGAAGAAAATAGTGAGCTAAAGAGAGAGATTTATCAGTGGAAGCATGAGCGGGGTGAAGCTGTTTATACCGCCATGTTGAAGACAGAGCTCCTTGCTAAAGCAGAAAAAGAGCTTGCTGACATGGTCGCATCTAGACAAAGGATGAAGGAATCTTTGGATGGTATCAATAAGGTTCTCAAGTCCAAGGAGGAGGAATTAGGCAAGGCTTTATTGAAGATTCATAGGTTCGATGATCACCGAGAAATTTCCATGGCTGAGAATAAGAGAAAGGAAGACGACTACCTTGCTAAGATTGATCAGTTGAAGTCGACGCTCAAGAAGAAAAACGCTGAGATTTTTTCAGGGGTATTCAAGAGACAAGCAGTCGAGGATCGACTTAATCAAGCCATAGCCTCCATAGAAGAACTGAAGGTCCAAGCTGAAGTGAAGAGATCTAGACATGAGGGGGCTAGTATAGATGGCGTTTCTGGAGAAGACGCTTGGGAGTTGCGTTGCCGATACTTGGACGGGATCATACACAGGAGAGACCTTCTCATTCAAGGACTAATTCAGAGACCAAAGCATCCCGACACCAGAAAACTGTTCGAGGAGATTCAAGACTGGTGCAGAAAGCATAATGGATGGGGGGATTGACACTTGTGGATTTTGATGACATGTCGTAGCTTTCTATTTTCTTTCTTTATTTGGACCACTTCCAGGCTTGTTGGTTGGGATCTATGGTTTTTATATTCAGACTTGTTACCTTGGATTTGTGATTGTTAACAGTTGGTTTTCCCCTGGTTTTTCTTAATATATGAGCAGAAATTTCATTATATTGTGCCGTTAAACTGGAATCAAGGGGTGGATCGCCCTGCGAATTTTTAAACATGTTCATTTGCATTTGCATATTCATAATCATTTTGCATAACAGATGTTTATCTCCGGTATTCTTATCTTGTTCCCATCTCAGAATTGCAGACTTAACTCCTCAGGCCGTTCAGGAGTTGATCATGGAGCAAATTCAAGCTGAGTTGAGGGAAATGCGAAGCCAGATGGGGCAATTTGGGGAAGACATGCTCCAGGAGTAGAGGATGCTGAGGGAGGAGATCAATCAGTTGAAGACTCAGATGGGTTTGATCACGGAGATTCTAAAAACAGCGTTGAAGAAGGAAGACAGTCCTGTGCCCGCTTCCACAACAGAGGTTCTCATTCCTCCCATCTCTTCGGGGTCTCCTCTAGACCATGGATTGCCTCGTGGATCCTCTCCACCATCAGATCTTTTTCATCAACAACCGTTTCTTGAGGGTCTTAATCCGGAGAAGCTTGATAAGTTTGATCAGATTCCGATGCCATACACTCAGTTGCTTCAGCACTTGCTCAAGTTTCAGCTAATTGAATTGATTGCTGCAGGACCTCCACACATCAAGTTTCGTATGGGTTCCAATGTCCGTGATAGGTGTGAATTCCATTCAGGGGCACCTGGTCATAATGTTGAAGATTGTAAGATGCTCAAGTACAAAGTCCAAGAGCTCATTGATTCAGGGGCAATCAAGTTTACATCGATTGACACTGGTAAACAAAGTGATGTTACTCCCAGTGTTGCAAAGGGACTGAGGACTCCCTCTTTTGCCAAAGGATCCACCTCGCGTCAGGGATCTCTTCCACAAGCCTTGTTTGTGCCTCAGCCGAGTGCAGAAAGGAAATTGCAGGGCCAGACGGGGCGCCCAAATCAGCACCGACAACAGAATTATCAACAACAGGGGCAACCGAGACCAAGAAGGCCCAACAGGATATTTGACCCTATTCCAATCCCTCATAGTCAGTTGTTTGCTCATCTGCTCGAGAACTCTTTGATTCAAGCAAGGAGTACCAGCCCGGTACCATACCCTATTCCTCTGGATTATGACATGACTACTAGGTGCGAGTTCCACTCGGGAACGTTTGGGCATACGATTGATGAGTGTAAGGCATTCCAGCACAAGGTGCAAGACCTGGTAGACTCCGAGATCATTGTATTCACTGAAGATGATATATACATTAATGGAAGCCTCCTTTCTCAAATGAACACCCAGTCTGCAAGTACGTCCAGGCAGAATTAAGCTTCCTCAGCAATGGCAATCTTCAGCTTTTTTACTGCATTTTCATTTGTAGTTTTTTTTCATTTCTTGTTAAAGCATCGTATGTATGCAAGACTTGTTTGTTTTTTATGATGATATTAATGCAATGAGTATGTTTTCCTTGAAGTAATCCATTCGTGTTCACTCTTAAATGTTTATATGCACTGCAATACCAATTTTCTTTGTTTAGAACTCTTGAGGGAGGATGACGAGATAAGAACGCAGATTTCTAATGGTACGCTTTTGGACAGAACCCTGTTGAGGTTGTACAGGCATTGTTTCAAACCCCTAAACACTGGAGATATAAGGGAGATAGACCCTCGTTAACCCCTTTGAGCCTTGAAGTGAGAGTTTCTTTCGTACGAAAAAACCCTCATACTTAACCCTGGGGCAGGGTAGACGTCAGTTAGTTTGACCGAACGTTCAAATTTCAAGGAGAGTGTGCGTCTAAGGATCCTTTACCTTCTGTCCCACCATCAAGAGGTCAAGAGATGCAAAACCACAATGGTTATCCTTCAACAATCAAGGAGTGAGGCAGTCACGACCCTTTCAAGCAAGTAAGACAACCAGTGTCACACGTTTTGTTCGAAAAAGGGGAATAAAAAAAAGCCCGCTAAGTCGAAACTTGAAAACAAGTGACTTAGGCAAAAGTTAGGGCATCCCGCTGGACTTCAAAATCGAAAAAACTCAAAAGAGTCAGTCCAGGCAAAAATTAGGGAAAAGCGAAAGGCGTTACAAAAGAAAATCCCCGATAAGAACAAATTCGTGTGATTACAGACACAAAAGATAAAAAGGGGTGACTGTTACTCCAAAACCCCCTTAGGTGCCAAACCATTAGTGGCGTGGGTCCCTTAAAAGATCGTAAACCTTTTGAGAGGTGAGCGTTTGTGTCAGATTAACTGAACATAAGGCTGGAGAACATCACGAAGAATGGGTGGGCGCCGATAAATTTTGAGCCATAATCCTTCTTTCTGAAACCGTGAACCAGGCCACGTTACAACCCTTAAAAGTCCTAATTGAAACAGGGTTTATTCCGAAAGCGTACTTCAACAGGATAGCGTTCCTGACTCCTACGAGTTGTGCTAATAAGATTTGTTGGTATTGCATGTGCGCATTGTTTTGCCATTCAAAAATCAAGGTCGCATCCCAGCAAGTGATTCGTTCACGGGGCTTGGCGACACATCTTCAATAAAAACTTCAAGGTTAACATATTTGTTGCATTAGAATTATCATTCTCATAATAAAAATTTTCTGTTTGCATATATCTGCCTAAGCATCAATGCAACTTACACAGTGAAATTCAGTCAAGAAGCTTGATCCTGCCAAGTTGGAATGCTTGGAATTCTGAAGGGCAATCATATCAAAGGGCAGGCTGCCAAGAGACTCAGTGTAGAGTGGGCTCTCCCCAGTAAGTCGTGTTAAGATGTAGCCAATCTGGGGCAGTCACGTCGGGAAATCTCTCCGAAATTCAGTTATCCGGGGGCATTCATTCTAAGATCAGGGGCAAAGTCACTTCAAAGCTCATATTGGGGCAGGCCACCTCTAGAGCATGGGAGATTGTCCACTCCTGAAAATGTTTAATTGAAAACACCTCCTCAAGGTTCAAGGTACTAAAGAACAGTATTTTTAAGTCATTACAATTCCTTTCGAGGTAATGTACTTCATGGATTATGAAGTCTGGGGCAGTTATGTCGAGATATGATAAATCTCTCCAAGAGTTCGAAGACCCTGGGGCAGTGCAAACGCCCGGTCTTCTATAAAATCCTCTTGAGATGATTTCTTCCGTTAGACCTGGTGGTCTGGGGGCAGGTGGAAAGTTCAAAGGGCCGTTTATAGCCGTAGGGACAGGTCAGGTTGGATGGCAACAAGATTGTATTCCCCAGCAGTTTGCTCTCCCCAGCATTAAGATTGCTCCTTCCCCAGCAGGACAAACTTTCCTCAGCAGAGCAGACCTTCCCCAACAGGAGACTTGGGAAGTATTTTCTCTGAATCAAGACGTTATTTCCCCACAGAATCAGGGTGTTCACCTTCCCCATCCAGTCAGGAAGCGTGCTTTCACCGACAATGTCATATTCTAGTCCTCAGCAAGGTGGGAGTAAAGTCATTCTCCCCACCAGCAGGCTAAGTTCAACAGTATCCCCAAGCAGGATGGTATTATGGACTGTTTTCCCCAAGCAAGATGGTATTATGGGCTGGCATCCCCCAGCAGGTCATAAGCCCATCTATTATTGGCAATCCTCAGTAACAGACTTCCGGTTCCATTATTGGCATTCATTCTCAACTCCTCCAGCAGAAGATAAATCTCAGGTTTTGGATGTTACCTTCAGTAAAGGACAGGTGTGGCCCCGGTAGTTCTTTCGGGATTTCATCCCCAGTAGAAGTTGTGGATCCAAAGAGTCGGTCAGTGTGATCCTTCACGGCAGAGTTCCTAGATTCAGAAGACAAATTATTTTTGTCATCCCCAGCTGAATTGGTCTTTTCTCTCCAGCATTTATTTTGCTGGAGAGACCCCTTTTGCATATCATAAGCATTTGCGTTGCATTCTCAAACGCGTAGCATTTCCACTTCTTGTGGAGCATTACGGCAAAATGCAAACATTTGCATTCGAAGCATAAGCCAGGTTTGACGCTTTCCTTGCCAGTTCTCTTTCCCAGCAGAGATGGCATAACTCAGGAGATTTTGGAGGGATGCGTTCCTCATACTTGTGCTCCCCGACAGAGTCTTTTATTTAGACTTCTCCTTCCCCAGCGGAGTCATCTTATCTGTGGATCTTGAGTCCGTTAGAAATTTTCTTTTGTTCGACCTTTCTCTTTTGTGAGATCCAGTTTACCAGTATCCTTTTCTCAGTAGGGGTGGTATGAACCAGAAGTTTTGTTTCACGTTATCCCCAGTGAAGTCACCATTTTATGTTGGTTATCCTGTTACGGGTATAATTGAGGTTGTATTCGTTTTGTGGATGCGATCGAGGTCGTATTCGTATTTTCTTTATGGGTAGAGTGATTGAGGTCAGTCTTCCTTTGTGGGTGCAATTGAGGTTGTATTCATTTTGTGGGTGAGATTGAGGTCGTATTCGTATTTTCTTTGTGGGTAGAGTGATTGAGGTCAGTCTTCCTTTGCGGGTGCAATTGAGGTTGTATTCTTTTTGTGGGTGCGATTGAGGTGGTATTCGTTTTGTGGGTGCGATTGAGGTCGTATTCGTATTTTCTTTGTGGGTAGAGTGATTGAGGTCAGTCTTCCTTTGCGGGTATAATTGTGGTTGTATTCGTTTTGTGGGTGCGATTGAGGTCGTATTCGTATTTTCTTTGTGGGTAGAGTGATTGAGGTCAGTCTTCCTTTGCGGGTGCAATTGAGGTTGTATTCGTTTTGTGGGTGCGATTGAGGTCGTATTCGTATTTTCTTTGTGGGTAGAGTGATTGAGGTCAGTCTCCCTTTGCGGGTGCAATTGAGGTTGTATTCGTTTTGTGGGTGCGATTGAGGTCGTATTCGTATTTTCTTTGTGGGTAGAGTGATTGAGGTCAGTCTTCCTTTGCGGGTGCAATTGAGGTTGTATTCGTTTTGTGGGTACAATTGAGGTCGTATTCGTATTTTCTTTGTGGGTAGAGTGATTGAGGTCAGTCTTCCTTTGCGGGTGCAATTGAGGTTGTATTCGTTTTGTGGGTGCGATTGAGGTCGTATTCGTGTTTCTTTGTGGGTGGAGTGATCGAGGTCAGTCTTCCTTTGAGGGTACAATCGAGGTTGTATTCATTTTATGGATGCGATTGAGGTTGTATTCGTGTTTCTTTGTGGGTGGAGTGATCGAAGTCAGTCTTCCTTTGCAGGTGCAAGTAAGGTTGTATTCGTTTTGTTGGGTACGATTGAGGTCGTATTTGTTTTTCTTGTGGATATAGTTGAGGTCATATTCCTAATTTTTCAGCACACTCTATCTTGTTATTCTTACCATTAGCAAATTTTCGGGGCTCTTTCGGTATTCAATCCCCGTGTACCCTGGAATGTCTGAGAGCCGTTGCTATCATACCTTCAGGACCAAGTTGATTGAATAGGGGCAGATGTTGCACCCCAAAATTTGCTCTCCTTACTTTATTACTAACTGGCTTATGTTTCATTTCATTTTTGCATTATCATGTGTGCATAGCATTAGTTCTTAGCATGAGGTAAACGTACTTGAGATATTCTTCAAAGGGTCAAGCAAGAGAGCTCAAGTGGATCATTCTCTCCTAACCAGTGCATAGATTAGGGTTTTGAGATTCTTGGGTTTACTGATCCAATGGGCAAGTTCCTTGGGTTTTTATCATCACCAAATGGCCTATCTTATCTTTGTTGGAGAGGATACACATCATATTCAGAGGAATTTGGATTTGGAGACTGTGTTATTTCCTCATAGACTGAGGGTACCAAAACTAGGGTTTGCTATAAAGTCAGTTTATTTCTGATTTTTTGGGCAAGACTTGATTCTATGGTATTCCTTGGGTCCCCAAGTATCTAGGGATGGGAGGTTGTCCATAAGTTTGGTTCAGGAGAGATTTAATTGATCAGAAGATTGAGAATCAGGTGAATGGGGTAAAAGTCAACAGTAAGAGGAAAAGTCAACTGTGGAATTTTGAGGTTCTCTCCAAGGTTTTCAAGGTCTAACATCCTCATATGGTCATCAAAAGTCAAGTTTCACACCATTTATCAAAAATCAGGAGTTGGTGCAAAAGTTACTAAAAATGGAAATGACCTATAATTTGAAAGTTTCCTTTTTGGGCAAGTTCCTGCACTGCATTCAACTAGACTTTTCATCATCAAAGAAGCTTCAAATTAATTTTTCTCCAACATGGAAGTTGAAGATCTTTTTCTCCTCTTTCCAACAAGTACTAGTGGGTCTCCATATCATTTGTGAAACTCAACTTATGATTAAAAGAAGGTAAAGTGGTTTTTAGGGTTTCTCATGATCCCATTTTCACAATTTTAGGCATAATGACCTATAATCAATTCCATTGCTTCATGCCACATTCTAATATCAAAGGACATTCCTTGAGGATTATTTTGGGCCCAAGAACTAAGAAATTCCATGGTTTATTCTTCACTTATTCTCCATTATTCAAAAAAGCCAAGTCATCAAAAAACTCATGAATCAATTATTTTCAAGGCCCAAGTTCAATTGTGGTGTAATTAGCAATTCACATATGGGTGATCCATCATGGATTTCTTAAGTATACATGCATGGAGAGAGGTGTAACTCACATTATGCAATTTTCCAAAATTATTCAAAAGATCATTAAACCAAGAATTGCCCAAGCCCAATTCATCATCAGAGGAAAACCCTAGCCTATTTAAACCTATCCATGCACTGGTTAGAGAGGTATTCACGTGCATTTGGAGGAGAACAACAACTTGAACCCTAATTCTTGAATTCATTGGATCTCTCAATCTACAAGGAGTTTCTCCAAAGTTCTTCCACAAATCTCTTCCTGGTGATCTCTAGAACACAACCCAACCACCATTCGCAACCAAAAGCAAGGATTAGAGTTGCACCATCTCAGGTTGGTGGATTTTTTCGTTCTCCTAAAACTCCTTTTTTTTATGTCTATATTGTTGTGTGATTGTCACTGATCATCCTGATATATTTACTTTTAAATTTGGACGTGTGGTTTGCTTGTAATGATGATTTAAAGTTTTGGACCCTAACATTAATCCCTTCGTTTTTCATTATATGTTGATTATTTGTGGTTTTGAGTTGCATATTTGGGATCAGGGTTGAATTCTGGTTCAAACGGTATAAGGGTCGTGGATTTCTGGACAGGTTTTTGGTTGCAGGTGGCGGTTCGGCGAAGGAGGTTGGCTGGAGGTAGGAGATGAAATCTCCACCCTCCATTCTCACGATCCAATGGTCCTCAGCTCGCCACATGTTTTTTCTTTTATTTTTTTTCTGATTTTTAATTATTTATCAGGTGTATATTACCCCATGATCTTACCATGTGCCATCCAATTGTTTTATTTTGTTTCGTTTACTATTTATTTTCGTTGACTAATCCTGGACCATGTGATGAATCGTCTGGTGGATAGCTTGCCAACAAATTAAAATTACATGTGCCTTGCACATGGCTGGTGTATGGTATTCAGTTCTCTTTGGTGTGTGTCCGTACATGGTTAGTGTGGTGTACCTTCTCATCATGACCACTAATCGTAACTACTTGTGCTTTGTGTTGATTGAATAACGTACGTAGGATCAATCTGAAGGAGTGAGGTGAGTCAACTGGTGGACTGAGGTACACACGTGGGTCTTTTTTTTATTTTTTTTTCCGCTGATGGGTTGGGCTGCTATTCGCACCCCCCACTCTTCAGCCCATATCATTTTCAATGCAATTCTTTACTCATTGCACCCCATGCCATTTGTTTCATTTTTATTTTTATTTTAATTATTATATTTCATTTTTAATTTTTAAAAATACATGATTGCATTAAAAAATCCCAATAAAATTCACGCATCATTTTCATCAATTTATAAAATTTTCACAAATTTTATTTTCATTTTTATTTTATTTTTATCATCTAAATTTATTAATTAGTCAATTTCCTTTTTGAATTATCCATATAATGCATACCTAATTTTGTTTATTTTATTTCTCTGCATCCGTAAAATATTTTTAATCCGTTTCTTTTGCATTTGTTAGGTAACATTCTAAAATGCATCAAAATATTTTTAAATCATTTCTAATTATTATTTCATATTGCATTCTGGTCCTCTTTTTTGCACTGAACCCCACTCCTCACCTGAGCTTTACCCAATTGTTTGAATGACTAACACTTTGAATTTTTGCAGGAATTTTTGATGTGCTGTTTATCTCTGGTTGAGAAACCTTGATATTTAATTTGGGAATTTTAGGAGTTATTTCTCTAATTATTTGATTTGCTTTCACTTGAGATCCGCTTATATGTGTATTTCTGATCATGCCTAAGTCCTTGTTTGAAAGGCACTTGTGCCATTTGCTTTGGGGTTGTTACTTTGATTTCTGAATTCATGTTTGGATTATTATCACTATTGTTTTCCATTGTTTGGTTTTCATTTGCTTTAATATTATTTGTGTCTGTTTCTCACTAACCTTTTATGCAGGGACTAAAGTAAGTTCTTTAAGGGTATGGATAAGTATCCATGGTCACCCTTACTCTTTCCTTTTCTCTCCTTTTCCTTTAGGATTTAGGTTGTCGTCAAACCTCACTAACCGTAGGCCACCCATGCATGATAACTTTAGGACTCATAGTCCCCCTTTAGAGTTACCTTTGTGTCTTCTCTCTTCTCATCTCAAACTTCTTTAAAATACTTAATAAGTATCAAGTGTATTGCGCACGAGCCTTAAGCGTGGGGAATGAGAAATGAGGGGCTTCCTCTCATCTTTCTAGAGTGCTTAGCGAGCGTCTTGTCTTGGGACGATGCGTTAAGTATTCGCCCCTGTGTCCTAGACTTTGGTGCAATGTAACTTAGGACCTAACTTAAGCCACTTCTGTCCTAAAAACCACAAACCAACTTCAAACCTTTTTGTCCTTCGGGATTGTCAAACTAAAGGCTATTTTCAGAAAGGGCATGTTACCTTCCGTCCGAGTCGCAAACAGGCATCGACCCTAAATGCCGGACGCGAACTTAATGTCGCTCATAAAAAACACAAAAAGAACTTGGCCCGAACTACGTTGACTCTGAATTCCCCATTGCACAAAGGGGGTACGTAGGCCTAGGACGTCGACGTCCTACCGAGTCTGCCTTTGTTTTCCCCTCCTCCATTTTAGTAGAGCCATAGATGATAGGATAACTCACCCTTAGAATAGACAACAAGCATGGATCCCATCGAGTACGATGGACGCGTGGGGTGCTAGCACCTTCCCCTCGCGTAACCGACTCCCGAACCCAGGTTATGGTTGCGATGACCATTCCTTTCCCTCTTCCTCAGGTTTATGCGGTGTTCCCTTTCCCTCTCTTGGGATAAATTTACACGGCTGGCGACTCTGTTTTTCTGTGCCACTCTCGCGTTTGTACCTGGATGAAAATCCTGGGAGCGACAACGTCCACTGGGGCAACACCATTCTCAATTGTATACGATATGGAAGCAGTACTACCGGTTGAAGTTGAGATTCCATCCCTCAGAGTCATGATGGATGTCAAGTTAGACGAAGCTGAATGGGTTCGTGCCAGATTTAATCAGTTGAGCCTTATTGAAGAGAAACGACTGGCAGCTGTGTGTCATGGGCAGTTATACCAGCGGAGGATGAAGCAGGCATTCGACCAAAAGGTGCGTCCTCGGGTTTACAAAGTGGGAGATGTGGTACTCAAAAGGATCCTTCCTCCTAGTACAGATCACAGGGGCAAATGGACTCCCAACTATGAAGGTCCATTCATGGTTAAGAAGGTCTTCTCGGGTGGAGCCTTATTACTTACAACCATGTCAACTCAGACATAGTCAAAAAATACTTCGCATAAATAGACCCGCTGGACAAAAAAAAAAAGAAAAGTCCAGGAAAAAAAAGGGCATCCCGGCGAACCACAAAAACAAAATAGAAAGGTTCGGGCAAAAATTATGGATAAAATAAAAAAAGTTATACACCCGGTAAGTTGAAAATCCGCAAGGACAACTCAGGCAAAAAAGGGTATCCCGATGGATTGAAAACCCGAAAGGGCAGTCCATGCAAAAGAGGGATTTAAGCGAATGACTACGGGCTGGGTTATCTGTACTCCATTACCGTTTCAGCAACTGACGTTCCAAAGGGTAGGAATCGGTCTAATCACTCCTCAGAAGGCAAGGTTGGGGAGTCTTGAAGACATACTGGCTATAGCAGAATGGAAACTCAGTGGAATGCCGTTTTCACATTGCCATTAGGATAGTTTCTTTTCTCAATTTACAGCAATCTCCTCTTTCTAGGGTTTGCTTCCCAATTGTACTTGCCTATTCTGGGCCTTTTCAATCAGTAAATTGAATTTCAGTCCATAGCTTCTTATTTTGTTTTTTACTGCTTTATTTGCAAAACGTCCTAATTTTTTATAAAACATTGCATTTGAAAACACTGTGGCCTTACAAATAACATGCGCAGAAAAACATTTAAAATCACTTTGAATGTTGGGTAATCCTGGATGGTGGATTCGAACCACGCAATATACCGGGGCATGTGTGCATATTCTTTTGTTGCAGGTAACAGGTACAAGTATTCCAAGAGCAGGGATTATGTCTTCTAGACGAGGAATCACTTATCCCCATGCAGGATACCGGGGCAGGCAAGTTCAGGAAAAGGTTCCCACGTCACCTTTTGTCACAACGTTTACTGATTGAGTCCATCTTCGGCCGTCGGTCGCTCATGACGATTCAATATCGACAAGTTAATATCAACTGGGTAGCGATGTATCTTATTAAGTCGATTCTCTTATTCAGTACTTCCAACAGCTACAAGCTTTTTCTGTGTCGATAACGGTTGCAAATTCCCCAGGAGAGCTGCCTCGCTGTTAGTGTCCAGGAGTTTGAAGATGCCAAGTCTTCCATAAAATCCTCTTGGGACGATTTCTTCAGGTCCGCCGCGAAAGCGAGTTTATGATCCTTCCCAAGCATGGGGCATCATGAAGTTCCCTAACAAGGGAAGTCCCAGATCTATTATCTCCAGTAGAGTGACCTCTCAAGTCTTAGCATCTACCCAAGAGTTTGAAGATATATGGTCTTCTGTAAAATCCTCTTAAGAGACATTCCCCAGTGAGAGACGCTTTGAAGCAGTTCTCCCCAGTAAAGTTTGTTGTAAACTCATTATACCCAGTGGAGTCGTCAGGCAGAAGGTGGCCTAGCGTGGGACATTGTGGCTCTTATTCTAAGCTCGGCAGCTTTGTTCCTCAACAGATTACAATGGATTTCCTGTGTGTTCTCCCAGCAGATCCCTAAGGACTCTTTCCCAACAAGTCACAATAGAATGTCTTTTAACCAGGATTTATGTATCCCTGACGGAGTAGTTCTGGTCCCCAGCAAGATCGTATCTCTGGAAGCAGTTCTCCCCACAGAGTTTAGCAATGAATCTTGTCAACAATACTCTCCAGCTGAGTTGTTTTTCTTCCCCGCAAAAGTTTAGCAGGTCAACAGAATCTCTTCTTCAGCAGAGTGTTAGCATATTCTCCCAGGGTTCGATAGATCCCCAAGTAGAGTTTTAATGACTTGTCTTCTTCAGCAGAGTGTTAACACATTCTTTCCCCAGCCAAGTCAGAAAATTCTCATCCCCAACGGAGTTGTTATGACCAGAATTCGTCCCCATTCAGATGAAGTAGTTCTTGGCAAAGTCATCATTCTCCATATCTCAAAGTCCAATTTATTTTTGGCAAGCGTGACAATTCGAAGCAAACAGTTTATTCATTCATTCTCCAACAGAGATACCATCCTTTCAGGAGTCTCTAAAGTCAAATCATTGATCATTGTTCCTCAGCAGAGTCAGCAGAGATGTCTGATATGCATGCAGCGCGTAATCCAGTATTGGAAGTCTGCCAAAGTCCAACCGTAGATTGGCAAAAGTCCATCTTAGGGTGGCAAATCAGCAAGACCAACCGTAGATTGGCAAAAGTCCATCTAAGGGTGGAAAAACATCAAAGTCCAACCGTAGATTGGCAAAAGTCCATCCAATGGTGGCAAAGCATCAAAGTCCAACCGTAGATTGGCAAAAGTCCACCCGCAGTGTGGCAATTCAGCTGTAAGTCCAACCGTAGATTGGCAAAAGTCCATCCAAGGGTGACAAATCAGCAAGTCCAACCGTAGATTGGCAAAAGTCCACCCGCAGTGTGGCAATTCAGCTGCAAGTCCAACCGTAGATTGGCGAAAGTCCACCCGTAGTGTGGCAAGTCAGTAGTTGTCTGACTCCATTAAAAAAAAGACAGTTGTAAGTCCAACCGTAGATTGGCGCAAGTCCACCCGTAGTGTGGCAAGTCAGTAGTCGTCTGAATCCATTTAAAAAAGACGTTGCTAAAGTCCACCCACAGTGTGGCAGGCCAGTAGTCGTCTGGCGTTGTTCTAAAAGACGTTGTTAAAGTCCACCCGTAGCGTGGCAAGCAAGTAGTCGTCTGGCGTCGTTCAAAAAGACATCCCTTCAGTGTTATTCTTCCCATCAGAGTTTTAATCAAGCAGTGTTCATTTGGTTGGGTTATATCCCTTTTCTTCTTCTCCACAGAGTTCAAATTTTCTGGTTATTTTCGGTATTCAATCCCTCCATACCTTGAAAGTCTGACAGCAATCGCTATCATCGATTCAGGTCTACAGTGATTGAATAGGGGCAGCTGTAATACCCCAAAATTTTCCCTCTCATTTCTTCATATCATCTAGCATGAGCTTTCATTTCATTGCATTGCATTCAAGCATAGGAAAATAAAACATTAAGCATTTAGCATTGCATCTTGCATAAGGGCATGTGATCAGTTGTTTCTCAAAGAGGTGGATCATCCAAAGCAAAATAATAAGAGCTAAGGGTTTCTCAACAAACCTCAAGGGTCTATTACATCATATATAATCCCACTTGATCTCACAAGTCATTGGAAGATGGGAATTCGTCAAGAAGATTGAACAGTGCATCACCTCCTATCACAAAAAATAGTCAAAATTAGGGTTTTGGATTCAAGTGGTCTCCTGATGAAATTTTGATCCAAACTTGATCTCAATGTTTTCTACATGATATTAAGTGTCTAAGGATGGAAGATTGGCCATTGATTCATTTCAGAAGAGGTTCAATTGATCAGTTGCTTGATAATTAAGAAATTGGGGAAAAAGTCAATTGTGCAGTGAAAAAGTCAACTCCTGACTTTTTTAGGTCAAAATCATGAAATTCAAGTTATATGTGTCAATTGGACAAGATTTGATCAAGAAATGATGGATGAATCATGAAAAATCAAGAAATCACAAAACTGCCAAAAATAGAAACTTTAGGGTTTCCAAAAATGGCAAGTTTGGACCATTTTGCACCCTACTTTGAGGCTCCCTTTCTCCAAGATAAAAGCTCCAAACCTCAGGCCCAAGTTGAGCCAATTAAAGTTCACATTCTAAGCTTCAAATCCATATAAAGAACTCTTCCATTGGATCAAAATTGAGGGAGTTATGATCAATCAAAGTTTGATAAAACTAGGTCAAAACCCAAGTCATGGCAAGGCAAGCTTAGGCCCATGCGCCATAATTTTGACAAACACATGGTGTGCCAAAAGTCAAGCCATTTTTCTCCATCAAGTAAGCTTCAAATGGAAAACTTTCCAACATCAAAGTTGTTCCTTTCCATACCCTCTTCAATGTTTATGTTGGACATTTTTTAATTTGATCAAGTTATGAGATAGTTATGATAACCCCAAGTTAATATGATCATGCTGAAAATTCATAGGCCATGTTGCCTTGCCATGCCAAGTTCGCCACGCCCCAAGTCAGATTTGAATCCATTGAGTTCATGTCCATTTTTAAGTGTGTTTGAGATCCCATTTCAATCCAACTTCCACACCAATCTTGTTCTATGATCTAGCCTCTTGCCATTGACATCAAAAGTAGCTATTTTCATTCACTAACAAGAGAGCAATTCCTCATCAAACTCTCATACTTCCATTGAAATGGTGTTGCTACAAAATCAGAAAAACTCATTGTTAGTGTTGTGAATCCATACCAGCTCGCACGACAATGTTTCAAACATCACTCTCCATATTACTTCTTTTAGCCAAACACCTTTCTTTACATCCTACATTCACCATGCCATCATACACCAAAGAGGCAATGAATTGAAACTTGCTGAACAAGTTCCCTCGCTACAGCATGCCTCCATCACTACCACTCTTCTCTCTCAGCTCCACCATAACATCATAAACCCTCCCCACCCTATAACATCTCATTCACTCACCCCTAACTAACTTGACTCAGTTAGTTAGGGTGCACTCACTTAACCTCACCTAGTCAACTCAATTAACCATGAGTTAGCACACTTAACCCAACATATAAATCAAAAATTCACTCACAGTTTCAATTTCAACTCTCATTTTTCCAATTTCACTCCAAAAACAATTCAAGGTCTCTCTCCAAACTCTTTCTCTGTGTGCATGATTCTGTCATCACCTTCATCTACTTCATCTCTATCATCATCAATGGTGCATGATTGAAGTAAGAGCCAACATAATCCACACGAATTCTTTAAGTGTACTTCATCAAATTTTTGAATCTCTCTCTGTTCTCAAGATATCAAGCTCAAACAACATTTATTTTGCTTAAATTGAAGCTCCAAAGTTGAAGATCAAGTTGATATCACTGGTTTTCTCAACACTTCCAAGATCTCCAAGTTCTAGGTGTAGCACCCCGAAATTTGCCCTACCTTTTTCTGGCTTATGTTTCTTTCTCATTTTGCATTCTGTAGGTCATATTCATATGCATATTCATATAATTTGCATTGGGTTCCTAAGACATGGGATCGAGGTGTTTTCTTGTTATTGGTATTCAGAGGTGCAGAGGTTTTCTTATTCAGATGAGGCATCAAAAGCAACGGGCCAGGATTTCATTTGTGTGAATCAGGGTGTACGTCTCAAAGAGAATTAGAGTTCTTGTTCAAAGTTGAGCTTGTGGATTGTTTATCAGTTGAGATTCTTCAATGGATCACGTGAGTGGCCAGATTGTTCAGTGGTAGCTGTGACCATTTTGTCAGAGGCTTGTGGAAAGTTGGTGATTGGTTTGAATTCATTTGGTTAGCCAGTTTCTACCCATAATCCATATCCAAACTAGTTACTTTTAATCCACCTATCCTTTTCTTTTGACCATCTTCATTTTTCTAAACCATCATCCGTATTTTCAATAAACCCATTTTTCTTTATCCATTTTTATCCAATTATTAATATCCATTTTCATTTTCCATTACAAATATCCATATCTATTTTTGTTCAAAAATCATGTTTCTTTAAACCAAACTCAAATTTATCCATTTGTTTTTAAATCACTTTTCAGCCTACTTTCCATTTACCCATTCCTTACTGTCCAAATTCATAGACCAGATCCATTTGTTAAAACAATAATCCATTTTTTTCTTACCCATATTCAACAAGTCCATTCCATTAAACTACTTTTCAAATCCACTTATGTAATTTAATCCCAACATCCACTTTTTAATCCTGAGTGTCCATTTGTTAATTCTAAGTGAATCCCATTACATTCAAGCCCAAAACTACAAAAAAAATGAAGCCCATGAAATACAAAAACTGAAATGCTAAGATCCATCCACTTGAAACAATTGCCTCCACCCGTACCTTGCCTCATGATTCTAAGCCTACACATCATAGCAGAAAGAATTACATAACCAAAACCAAGCGCAGTGCACGACTTGTGACTCTTTTCACAGCATAACAGAATTTCTAAATTGAAAAGCCAGAATTACCCTCCAAGAGGTCCATATACATATAACAGTTGCAACAGAATTTGAGGCACCGCTTCTCTATTTTTCTCGATTCACTCCCTTTACATTTTCTCCATCAATTCTGCAATTCACCATTACAAAACCTGTAGAAAATCACCGTTTCAATCATGCTGCAAAACATCAACAACTTGCAGTATTAACAAACTCATAACAGAAAATTGATCAAATCCTCTCAGCTATAACTTCATTCAATCTTCCTCAATCGTAGCTCTCCGAAAACAACACCTTCATCATTCCTCTCAAACTTCACAACAACGCTGAAACTGTAGGGATTCAACATACACGGATTAGAGGAGGAAAAATCATAGTCGAAGCCACATCCGCAACGACAAAAGCACGCAAAGGGAAGGAGTAGAGAATTCAACAACAATGCGGAACTGAACAAGAAGAAGCAGAAACAAGAATGGATTGAGACTCATACCTAAAGTGTTGCAGTGTTTACGGTAATCTCGCTCTGAATTCTAGTTTTGTGCTTGATTTCGCCTTGTATGTGCATTGTTTGATTTATTTTTGGACTGGCGGATGTTGAGTTCATGTGCTCGCAATCTTCGCTTTCATTTGTGTGTTTGTAGCTGCGATATTGGTGCTCTTACTTGTGATATCTGAGTTTTTATTTTTGTTCGTATGCGTGTGGTGGCTTGTCTTTTTTTAAATCGATCATTGCCAATGCGTTCGAGAAAGAGGTGATGTTGTGAGGGTGTTGAGTTTCGAGTACGATCCATTGAGACGAAGTTTAGTTGATCGCGAATCGGAGAATGGACGAAGAAGAAAAATGGTGGCTGTGCGGAGTCCAGCGCGGCGGAGCGATGAGTTACTTTGTTGTCATGTGGAGGTTCGTATGAGGTTCGAGACGGAGATGGCTTTGGTGTCGTGCCGATGGCTTTTTGAGAGGGAGTCACCGCGTGTTGGTTGAGAGAGAGTATGACGGAGAAACTGGAGAGTTAAGTCGCTGTTGTGGTTGTTGTGAGCGGAGAAAACTCCAGCGGTGTGAAAGAAAGTGAGGAGAACGATACTATGCGAACAGAGTTTTCGTTCGTGGTGGCTTAAGAGAGGAAAGCAGCGGCAAGGAGGTGAGACGGAGAGGGCACGACGAAGAGTTTTGGTTTGAATAAGAGAAGAGGCGACGGAGAAGATGAGTATGGTTGTGGCGGCGTTTGGAGAAAAAGGGGATGAAGAAGATGACCGTGGAGAAGAAGAGGATTTAAGATAATTTGGGTAGCTGAGTTTTGGCTTAGGCAATTAGGTTTTTTCGTTGGATCGGGCTCGGGCCCAAGTTTTTTTTGCCTCTCCACACTCCCGTTTTTTTTGCACCCACCCTTCTTGGTTACTGAATGAGATCATTGGGCCAATAACTACAAAGCCCAGCTCCTATTTTTGGTTTCACACCACCAGAATACTGCTCGCACCCCCTGGCTGAGAGAGAAAATTTATTGGGCTTGCATACCCAAGGCCCATACGTCTGGATACCTGATCACACCCCTGCGATCAATTTTTGCACCCTATTTTCTTAATTGTTGAGTTTAGATTTTTGTTTTTGTTTTATTGTTTTGTTTAATTGTTTTAATTGGTTTTAATAATTAATTTTGACTTTAGGATTTTATTTTGATTAAATAGAATTAGTCTTAGTTTTAGATTAATTTTTTTAACTTAGAATTTAATCTTTCTTTTATTTAGTATTTTAATTTTAACTTGGTTATTTTTGGTTAATTGTTGACCATGATTTTAATTGTTGATTCTTGATTAATTTCTGATTAATTCCTGATTAAATACTTGACTGCCTCTTATTCGTTTTCTCTTTGTGATTGAGCTGCTTGGTGTTTATTTGTTGATTACTCTGTATTCACATGCTCCCTTAAGGCTCCTAGTCCGACTTAATTTCTGATTAAGCTCGGAGTAGGATAGACATTAGGCTCTCAATTCAAGCATGATAACATTAGGTAGAATTCCCTCCTAAGCCTCACTAACCATAGGACATCTATGCATGATAACATTAGGACTCTTAGTTGCCCTTTAGAGTTTCCCTTGTGTCGCTTCTATTCTCATCTAAAAAATAAAAGTAAAAAATACTTAATAAAGGTTAACGTGTATTGCGCTCGAGCCTTAAGTGTAGGAAGTGAAGAACGAGGGGTCTCCCCTCCTCTTCTAGAGTGTTTAGCATACGTCCCATTTGGGGGCGACCATGCGATTCACTCGTTCCCGCATGGTAGACTTTGGTACAATGCAAGTTACAAGCTAACTTAAAAAAAAAACACTTCTGTCTAAAAAACTTCAACATAACATCTTTCCTTCGGGAATTCTTTTCTCATCTCACTCACTCTCGACGTACGAACGTGCTCCTACTCGTTCTCATGCAAGACGCTAACGCACTCGATTCAGCGAGTCTGCAACACCTGAGCTAGAACGTAAGCCGTTCCCTAAAAAACACAATCCACCCTTAGTGAGGGGAACTACGTCGCTCTGATTCTCATGCTCCCGATGAGATACTTAGGTAGTGGGGTAGGGCCCATGCGAGCACTTCTTTTATTTTCCTACATTAGTTTCTTTTTCTCTCCCTTTTCCTTTTCCTTTTTCCCGTTCCTTTCCCTTTCCAGTAGCAGTGGAGCTCCAGATGACGACACCCTTTGAACGAGACAAGCAAGCGTGGATCCCATCGGGTACGATGGACGCGAGGGGGTGCTAATACCTTCCTCTCGCGTAACCGACTCCCGAACCCAGTTCTCTTGGTCGCAAGACCATGCTCTTTCCCTTATTCTTTCAGGTTTATGTAGTGTTTCCTTTCCCTCTCTTGGGATAAATACACATTGCTGGCGACTCTGTTTTCCGCGCCACTCTCGCGTTTGTACCGTTGGATGCGAATCTTTCGGGAGCGACAGCTGGGGACTCTGGTTGACCTCTTGCTGGTCCATCCCCTTTAGCGAGTCAATCCTAGTGCTTGTTTGTTTTCTTTCATCGGGTGTTTTTCTGTGGTGCTTTGCTTTGTTGTATAATACTATATTGTTGTTTACTGTATATTTGCTTTACTGCTTTACTATTTTTACAGCTTTTATTGCATTGCATTTCATTTTATTACTGTCATACTGGATATTGCTGTGCTGTTCTGCTGCTGGGTTTTCTGTTTGTAGGGTGGTCTGGATTCATGAGAGGAAAAGCCCAATACCCAGGCTTGAGCATACACCTATGATTAGCGTGGAAAGTAGTGTGACTTGTTTGGCATTTGGCCAGACGAAGTATACATGAAAACTCGACATCCAGATGAGGTTTTCTTGGTAATATTCTATCATGTTCATTTGGGGCAGACGATGGAATATAACCTGGAAAACTGTCGACTCTGGCGACTGTCTCCCGAGGACTCACTAACGGCACTCCTCCCGAGATGTGACAGTGGCAGACCATGTTTTGTGGCAAATCCATTGCACATTCTTGATCCGAGGATCCAATGCTGGGAACTTTCCATAGGATCCTTTTTTTGAAAGTGAATCAGCGGACGACCTCTTTGATTGGCGGTAGCATTGTATCCTTCGGGCTGAATGTGCTATTTCTTCTCAAACCTCCGAAGCTGAGGATCTTTCGTTTTGGTGAATCAGTTGAGGCCTCCTCGATTGGTGATGATGCTAGACCAGAAATGGTGAACGTATCATCATTTTTCGACCTGAGAGCCCGGGATACTGAGGATCTTAGCACCCACATGTGAGAGGGGCGGGTTATTTACAGGTTTGCAGGTAACCTTGACTTTCATCCTACCTGGTATTCTGGTTCTCTTATCAGTGTGTACTTATCAGCTGGGTATCCTGGTATTCTGGTTTTCCTATCAGTATGGATTTATCAGCTTGGTATTCTGGTATTCTGATCATCCGGTATTCTGGTATTCCGGTATTTTCTTCAGAGCAGACCTGTGAACTTATTCAGTCAGCAGCACAGTAGTTATTCAGAATATGTGGAAGCTTTGATCCCATGTCTGCTGCATTCATATTGCATTGCATTTGCATCTTGCATCATTTTTGCATATCTGTCTCCGGCCTGATCAGAGAGCTCATCCATCCTTTGTCTGAACCGCAGTTGATTTCTAGACTTTCTCATCGAACTTGAATCAGCTTTTGGGGAGATCATCATGAATTCAGGGGAACATAATCAGTTTGTAACTAGGGCCGATGTTGAATTGATGAAGAGTCAGTTGGATCAACTTGCGGAAGCTATGACAGCCATGAATAGGGGAGAGACCAATGTTCAGAGGACTTCAGTTACTGGGAATGTTATTCCACCTCTGGTGAACGATGTCGCTTAAGCTCAGCCTGTGTAGATCCCGGTTGAGAATCATGCCATACACGAGCCTACCATCTTCCGAGACGGACATTCTTCTTCTCTTGATGCCACAGATTATCAGAGTTTTACCTTCTCTATGCCAGATGTCCAAGGGGTAATTCCAGAGATGAAGCCTAAGGACCCACGATCTGTTCAGTTTGATGAAAAATACAGTTGGTTGGAAGGAAAAATTAAAGCCCTGGAGAGGCGTGATACTCTTGATTTGAATGCTTTGAGCATGTGTCTGGTACCTGGCCTTGTGATGCCTCCAAAGTTTAAAATGCCGAAGTTTGAGCAATACAAAGGGGATAGCTGCCCAAAACTACATTTGGTGATGTTTTACCGAAGAATGACCTCACATGTCTATAATGATAAGCTCATGATTCACTATTTCCAGGACAGTCTGAGCGGGGCATCGTTGAGTTGGTATATGCAGTTAGAAAGTGGTAGCATCCGATCATGGACAGATCTAGCCAACGCCTTTATGAAGCAGTACGATTATAATCTTGACATGGCTTCCGAGAGTACGCTCAGAGATGGAGAGAGTTAGCCGCTCGTGTTCAACCGCCATTGTCAGATAGAGAATTGGTTGATTTGTTCATGGATACCTTGCAAGGGCCGTATTTGAAAAAGATGATTGCCAATGGGGCAGCAAAATTTTCTGACTTGGTGATGGTGGGAGAACGTATTGAGAGGTTGCTCAAGTGTGGAAAGCTCCAAGGCCTCTCGAACTTCCAAGCTAATGAAAGCAAATCAGTTGTCAGTTCTCAGGAAGAATTAGAGGAAGAAAGTAATTTCATCTGGGAACATCCACCATCTCATCCTCAATATTCAGATGCATCAACTGTTCAGAGTCAACAATCTTCTGGGTCTTCGTATCAGGGATCTCCTCAGAATCAACGGTCGTACTGCCGTCAGCCGCGTCAACACGCCCGACAAAGACCTAGGAAGCCAGAGAGGCATTTCACCCATTTGCCAATGTCGTACAGTTAAATGTTGCCGGATTTGATCAGAGGTGGATTAATAGTGCCGAAGGGATTGAAGCCAGTGATTCTTCCATATCCACTAGGTTTTGATGTCAATGCCCATTGTGACTATCATGCTGGGGCACAAGGGCATTCAACTGAAGACTGTAAGGTGCTCAGGAGCAAGATTCATACTTTTATTGACTCCAACATGTTCTCGTTCACGCCTCAGGGTATTCAGATCCACAACTCTCCTTCATCCAGTTATGCGGGTTCATCAGTCCAGGTCATGGAAGAAGACACCGAGAGCAGTTGTACAAGTTTTTATCAGACTGACTTCGATGAGCAATTCTGAAGATGGCTAGTTCAGCAGCAAGTCAAGCTTGGAAAGCTCAGTTCCCTGAAGCTGGCAATCTTTTAGATCATGTCATTTCTTTGCATTTGTAGTTTCTTTTCTGTTAAAGTGCAAACTCATTTGTAAAACTTGTCTGTTTTCAGTTGATAATGATAATTAAATGAATATGCATGTTTTGATTAAATCCATCTGTGTTTACTCGTATTTTCTTTATTGATATCTAACCTTTGTTTAAGCAGGATCCGAGGGAGGATGATGAAATTCAAAGATGCAGAACTTCTGATGGTATGCTTTTGGGACAAAACTTTGCTGATGATGTACAGGCATTGTTTCAAATCCCTAAACACCGGAGATATAAGGAAGATAATCCCTTGTCAACCCCTTTGAGCCTAGAAGTAGGAGTTTCTTTCTGAAAATGAAAAAACCCTCAATCTTAACCTGGGGCAGGGTAGGTGTCAGCTAATTTGACCGAGCGTTCAAATTTCAAAAGGAGTGTCCAATTCGAGGATCAAATCACAACGGTTATCCCTCGCCAACCGGAGAGTGAGGCAGTCACAACCCTTGCAAACAAGTCAGACAAGCCAGTGTCACACGATTTGTTCAAAAAAAAAGAAGAGAGAAAATGAATCAAAGAAAAATATCAAAAAAAAAAAAGAAAGAAAGCCCGCTAAGTTGAAACTTGAAAACAAATGACTTATGCAAAAGTAGGGCATCCTGCTGGACTTCAAGAATCGAAAAAATCAAAAGAATTCGTCCAGGCAAAATCAGGGAAAAACAAAAAGGAATAAAAAGTGAAAATAAGAGGAATAAAAAGAAAAATCCTCGAATAAAGAACAAATCGTGTGAATACAGACACCAAGGACAAAAAGGGTGATTTTCACTCCGAAAACCGTGGGGGTTCTTTCTATCCTCCTACCATTCATTAACCTTTTTGAAAGGTGAGCGCTTGTGTCGAGCTAGCTGAACGTAGGAGTGGAGAATATCAAGGAGAATGGGTGGGTTAAAATAAAACTTTGAGCCTTATATCCTTTCTTTCTCAAACCGTGAACCAGGCCACGTTACAACATTCGAAAGACCTAATTGAAGCAGGGTTGTTTCGAAAGCATACTTCGGTAAAGATCACGTCAAAGCTGACTCCTAAAAGGATCTTCTTACCATTCATGTTGGTATCAGTGACATTTTGATTAGTGTTTCATCCACTATATGTCACAACTTTTTTTTCTAGTGAACAGACTTGGATTTCAAAATTGTCATATGCATTGCATTAAAATTGTCATTTTCAAAACGAATTGTTTTACTTGCGAGTAAGTGCTTGATCAGGGAATTTTCTGCAATGAAAAGATTGATCAATATAAGTGCAGAGTGCCTAAGTACTCCATTGAGCAGGGGCAAGCCATCAAATAGTCATATCAAATGGGCAATTCATTCCAAGATTCAGCCAATCTGGGGCAATCAGGTCGAGATTCGACAAATCTCTCGAAGGTCAGTCAGTCAGAGGTACTCCTTCACAGATCAGCCAGTCAAGGGCAAAATCACTTCAAGGCTGGGGCAGGTCACCCCAAAAGCAAAAGGGTTTTTCTCAGGAGAATGGTTAATCCGGATCATGGGGCAAGATATGTCAGATCTTCATGATACATCCTAAGGACAAGTTCTTTTTGGATTATGCTGCATCAGGGCACATTCTTTTGGTCACATCTGTAGGGTTCATGTTGATAGCTAACACGTGACGACCCCAGTAGAGTCTCTCTCCCTAGCAGAGATAGCTGGATTTTTATCTCTCCGCAGAGTGTCATAAAGATCATGATTATTCTCCTAGCAAGAGTTTAGGAGTTCGCTCTCCCCTAGCCAGGTGGTGAAGTTCACTGCTCGTCAGCAAAAGTTCATAGGCATGTACAGGATAAGAGTGTTAGATTTGTGATCCCCCAGTTTGCGGTAAAGTTGTTGCCATCTCCCCAACAGGGTAAGGGTAAGAGGTCAGTCTCCAACAGAGGAGTAAGCTCGATGATGTCCCCTAAAAGAGTTGACATCATCAATCATCGTTCCCCAAGCAGATTACTTGGTGGTGACTGGTATTCCCCAGCAGGTTAAGAGCGCTTCCCCGACCACGGGTTAAGTTCAATGATATTCCTCGGCAGGTTCGGTGTTATTGACTTCATTCCTCAAGCAGAGTTTAGTGGTAGTCATCTCAATAGGTTGGTCAACAGTGGTTGATGTCCCCGGAAGATTCCAAGTCCAATGGTTATTGGCACCTTTTTAGTAGCCGATCTGTGGGTTTCATTCTTCAGAAGTTGTTATTCTTGATCCCCAATGGAGTGGGAGTTCTCTTCGGTTCATCTTCAGCAGTGGTTATATCCGGAAGGCTGTTTAGCGTGACTTCCTCAACAGGGATTGTGGCCTCGGAGACAGTTCGGTTTGTCATCCCCAGCGGAGTTGGCCTCTTATCTTCAGCATTTATTTTGCTGGAGGGGTCCTTTTGCATATAGTAAGCATATTTGCTTTGCATCCTCAAACGCGTAGCATTTCCATTTCGTATGGAGAATTACGCCATAGAAAGAAAATTCAAACATATGCATGTGAAGCATAAGCCGGATTTGGTGCCTTGTACAGAAACCTAAATCAATTTTCAGTCAGGACAGTGACATATCCCAAACAGAATACCAAGCCATTCCCCAGCAGACAGTTTCTTTCCGTCAACCCTTTGATGACGTGTTCTGAGCTCAGGTTTCGTACCTTCGGATGTTTTCAGTGTCTTTCCGTTAACCCTTTGACGATGTGTTCCGAGCTCAGGTTTCGTACCTTCGGATGTTTTCAGTTTCTTTTCGTCAACCCTTTGACGATGTGTTCCGAGCTCAGGTTTCGTACCTTCGGATGTTTTTAGTTTCTTCCCGTCAACCCTTTGACGATGTGTTCCGAGCTCAGGTTTCGTACCTTCGGATGTTTTTAGTTTCTTCCCGTCAACCCTTTGACGATGTGTTCCGAGCTCAGGTTTCGTACCTTCGGATCTTTTCAGTTTCTTTCCGTCAACCCTGTGACGATGTGTTCCGAGCTCAGGTTTCGTACCTTCAGATGTTTTCAGTTTTCTTCCCATCAACCCCTTGACGAGGTGTTTTCTTGGGCTTCATCTACTTTCCGTCGTCCCCATGACGATGTATTCCTACGGTGGAATTTTCATTTTCTTTCTGTCATCCCTATGACAATGTGTTTCTTGGGTTTCATCCTCTTTCTGTCATCTCCATGGCAATGTGTTCCTACGGTGGAATTTTCTTTCTGTCATCCCAATGACAAGGTGTTTCTTCGGATATGGGTTTCATCTTATTTCTGTCATCCCTATGACAACGTGTTATCTCCATGACAATGTGTCCCTTTGGTCGGGTTTTCGTTCTCTTTCTGTCATCTCTATGACAATGTGGTTCTTTGGATAAATAATCGGTGCAGTTCTGGGGTTCACTTTTCTTTCTATGGGTTTCATCTTTTTCCTGTCATCCCTATTACAATGCGTTCTCTTCGGTTAGGTTTTCTTCCCGTCAACCCTTTGACGAGATGTTTCTTGGGTTTCATCTTCTTCCTGTCATCCCTATGACAATGTGTTATCTTCGTCAATTCCTTGACGATGTTGAGCTGTCTCCCCCGTAGAGGTTGATGTTCAGGTCTCTCTCATGTGAAGTCTTGTTGAAGATTTCTTATTGTACTTCCCCCGAAGAGGTTGATGTTCAGGTGTCTCTCATGTGAAGTCATGTTGAAGATTTTCTTCGCCAATTCCCTCTATCAGCAGGGATGGTGTTCTTTATGCAAATTTATGGGTTCTTTTTATATTCAATCACCTTCTACCTTGAATGTCTGAAAGCCGTTGCTATCATCCCTTCAGGTTTAAGTCGATTGAAAAGGGGCAGCTGTAGCACCCCGAAATTTGCCCTACCTTTTTCTGGCTTATGTTTCTTTCTCATTTTGCATTCTGTAGGTCATATTCATATGCATATTCATATCATTTACATTGGGTTCCTAAGACATGGGGTCGAGGGGTTTTCTTGTTATTGGTATTCAGAGGTGCAGAGGTTTTCTTATTCAGATGAGGCATCAAACGCATCGGGCCAGGATTTCATTTGTGTGAATCAGGGTGTACGTCTCAAAGAGAATTAGAGTTCTTGTTCAAAGTTGAGCTTATGGAATGTTTATCAGTTGAGATTCTTCAGTGGATCATGTGAGTGGCCAGATTGTTCAGTGGTAGCTGTGACCATTTTGTCAGAGGCTTGTGGAAAGTTGGTGATTGGTTTGAATTCATTTGGTTAGCCAGTTTCTACCCATAATCCATATCCAAACTAGTTACTTTTAATCCACCTATCCTTTTCTTTTGACCATCTTCATTTTTCTAAACCATCATCCGTATTTTCAATAAACCCATTTTTCTTTATCCATTTTTATCCAATTATTAATATCCATTTTCATTTCCCATTACAAATATCCATATCTATTTTTGTTCAAAAATCATGTTTCTTTAAACCAAACTCAAATTTATCCATTTGTTTTTAAATCACTTTTCAGCCTACTTTCCATTTACCCATTCCTTACAGTCCAAATTCATAGACCAGATCCATTTGTTAAAACAATAATCCATTTTTTTTCTTACCCATATTCAACAACTCCATTCCATTAAACTACTTTTCAAATCCACTTATGTAATTTAATCCCAGCATCCACTTTTTAATCCTGAGTGTCCATTTGTTAATTCTAAGTGAATCCCATTACATTCAAGCCCAAAATTACAAAAAAAATGAAGCCCATGAAATACAAAAAATGAAATGCTAAGATCCATCCACTTGAAACAATTGCCTCCACCCGTACCATGCCTCATGATTCTAAGCCTACATATCATAGCAGAAAGAATTACATAACCAAAACCAAGCGCAGTGCACGACTTGTGACTCTTTTCACAGCATAACAAAATTTCTAAATTGAAAAGCCAGAATTACCCTCCAAGAGCTCCATATACATATAACAGTTGCAACAGAATTGGAGGCACCGCTTCTCCATTTTTCTCGATTCACTCCCTTTACATTTTCTCCATCAATTCTGCAATTCACCATTACAAAACCTATAGAAAATCACCATTTCAATCATGCTACAAAACATCAACAACTTGCAGTATTAACAAACTCATAACAAAAAATTGATCAAATCCTCTCAGCTATAACTTCATTCAATCTTCCTCAATCGTAGCTCTCCGAAAACAACACCTTCATCATTCCTCTCAAACTTCATAACAACGCTGAAACTGTTGGAATTCAACAGACGCAGATTAGAGGAGGAAAGAGCACAGTCGAAGCCACATCCGCAACGACAAAAGCACGCAAAGGGAAGGAGTAGAGAATTCAACAACAACGCGGAACTGAACAAGAAGAAGCAGAAACAAGAATGGATTGAGACTCATACCTAAAGTGTTGCAGTGTTTACGGTAATCTCGCTCTGAATTCTGGTTTTGTGCTTGATTTCGCCTTGTATGTGCATTGTTTGATTTATTTTTGGACTGGCGGATGTTGAGTTCATGTGCTCGCAATCTTCGCTTTCATTTGTGCGTTTGTAGCTGCGATATTGGTGCTCTTACTTGTGATATCTGAGTTTTTATTTTTGTTCGTATGCGTGTGGTGGCTTGTCTTTTTTTAAATCTATCGTTGCCGATGCGTTCGAGAAAGAGGTGATGTTGTGAGGGCGTTGAGTTTCGAGTACGATCCATTGAGACGAAGTTTAAGTGATCGCGAATCAGAGAATGGACGAAGAAGAAGAATGGTGGCTGTGCGGAGTCCGGCGCGGCGGAGCGATGAGTTACTTTGTTGTCATGTGGAGGTTTGTATGAGGTTCGAGACGGAGGTGGCTTTGGTGTCGTGCCGATGGCTTTATGAGAGGGAGTCACCGCGTGTTGGTTGAGAGAGAGTGTGACGGAGAAACTGGAGAGTTAAGCCGTTGTTGTGGTTGTTGTGAGTTGAGAAAACTCTGGCGGTGTGAAAGAAGGTGAGGAGAACGATACTATGCGGACAGAGTTTTCATTCGTGGTGGCTTAAGAGAGGAAAGCGGCGGCAAGGAGGTGAGATGGAGAGGGCACGACGGAGAGTTTTGGTTTGAATAAGAGAAGAGGCGACGGAGAAGAGGAGTATGGTTGTGGCGGCGTTTGGAGAAAAAGGGGATGAAGAAGATGACCGTGGAGAAGAAGAGGATTTAAGATAATTTAGGTAGCTGTGTTTTGGCTTAGGCAATTAGGTTTTTTCGTTGGACCGGGCTCGGGCCCAAGTTTTTTTTGCCTCTCCACACTCCCGTTTTTTTTGCACCCACCCTTCTTGGTTACTGAATGAGGTCATTGGGCCAATAACTACAAAGCCCAGCGCCTGTTTTTGGTTTCACACCACCAGAATACTGCTCGCACCCCCTGGTTGAGAGAGAAAAGTTATTGGGCTTGCATACCCAAGGCCCATACGCCTGGATACCTGATCACACCCCTGCGATCAATTTTTGCACCCTATTTTCTTAATTGTTGAGTTTAGATTTTTGTTTTTGTTTTATTGTTTTGTTTAATTATTTTAATTGGTTTTAATAATTAGTTTTGACTTTAGGATTTTATTTTGATTAAATAGAATTAGTCTTAGTTTTAGATTAATTTTTTTAACTTAGAATTTAATCTTTCTTTTAATTAGTATTTTAATTTTAACTTGGTTATTTTTGGTTAATTGTTGACCATGATTTTAATTGTTGATTCTTGATTAATTTCCGATTAATTCCTGATTAAATACTTGACTGCCTCTTATTCGTTTTCTCTTTGTGATTGAGCTGCTTGGTGTTTATTTGTTGATTCCTCTGTATTCACATGCTCCCTTAAGGCTCCTAGTCCGACTTAATTTCTGATTAAGCTCGGAGTAGGATAGACATTAGGCTCTCAATCCAAGCATGAAAACATTAGGTAGAATTCCCTCCTAAGCCTCATTAACCATAGGACATATATGCATGATAACATTAGGACTCTTAGTTGCCCTTTAGAGTTTCCCTTGTGTCGCTTCTCTTCTCATCTAAAAAATAAAAGTAAAAAATACTTAATAAAGGTTAACGTGTATTGCGCTCGAGCCTTAAGTGTAGGAAGTGAAGAACGATGGGTCTCCCCTCCTCTTCTAGAGTGTTTATCATACGTTCTATTTGGGGGCGACCATGCGATTCACTCGTTCTCGCATGGTAGACTTTGGTGCAATGCAAGTTACAAGCTAACTTAAAAAAAAAAACACTTCTGTCTAAATAACTTCAACAAACAATAACGTCTTTCCTTCGAGAGTTCTTTTCTCATCTCACTCACTCTCGACGTACGAACGTGCTCCTACTCGTTCTCATGCAAGACGGTAACGCACTCGATTCAGCGAGTCTGCAACACCTGAGCTAGAACGTAAGTTGTTCCCTAAAAAACACAATCCACCCCTAGTGAGGGGAACTACGTCGCTCTGATTCTCATGCTCCCGATGAGATACGTAGGCAGTGGGGTAGGGCCCATGCGAGCACTTCTTTTATTTTCCCTACATTAGTTTCTTTTTCTCTCTCTTTTCCTTTTCCTTTTTCCCGTACCTTTCCCTTTCCAGTAGTAGTGGAGCTCCAGATGACGACACCCTTTGAACGAGACAAGCAAGCGTGGATCCCATCGGGTACGATGGACGCGAGGGGGTGCTAATACCTTCCTCTCGCGTAACCGACTCCCGAACCCAGTTCTCTTGTCGCAAGACCATGCTCTTTCCCTTATTCTTTCAGGTTTATGCAGTGTTTCCTTTCCCTCTCTTAGGATAAATACACATTGCTGGCGACTCTGTTTTCCGCGCCACTCTCGCGTTTGTACCGTTGGATGCGAATCTTTCGGGAACGACACCAGGTTCCAAAACACTCAAACATTTCTCTCACGTTTTCTTGCTTACTTGGTTATTTTTGTGTTGATTTTAGCTTATTAGAAGCTGCGTGAGTCCTGGCTAGTTGATAGGTCTCTTAGAGGCATAGTTTCAAAACTTAGGGCAACTTTAATCTCCTCGGTTCTCTGTATATATGATTGATATGTGGAAAATGTTTGTGGATTGGTGTTGTGCGTAAGTTCCTCTACATTTTGGTACCATTTTTGTGGATTTCTGGACATGTGAAAATTTGTAGACGGTGGAGTTCGCCGGAGAAGATGACCGGAGGTCCTTCTCCGACCGGTGGTTTAAATGTGCTAGGGTTTTTGAGTTTTATATCGTGGCCGTTGGATTATTCTCATCGTGTGGTTTAGGTGTTGCCAACACATTAAAAGGCATGTGCATCTCATGTGTTTCATTTTTCTCTCTGATTGATTACATGTGCGTGTGTGTATCATTATTACCGTGTGCTTGCGTGTTGATTGGCATGATCTAATTACTTGTGTGATCATCTTGCATTGACTTTGATCCAACGTCTGATATTAGGCCAACGCATTAATGAGAATGTTGCATATCATGTAACTCATTTATTTTATTTCTGAGTGGTTGCCTACATGCGCGTGTAGGTTAGATATCATGTGCATGTGATTTAATACTTGTGATCTGATTACTTTGCACAAGTGGTGATGATGGATTGATCTTGTGGCTATAATTGCAACACGTATCTGACTGCATGTACACTAATCACACACAACCACACGCATATGGACTGGGTTGAGTAATTACTTTTCACACACCACCTTTTCAGGCCCATTACATTTTAACTGGCGAATTGCTTTCTCTGCACCCCCTTTTCATTCTTTTATTATTTTTAATTTCTTTTCCATATCTGTTTGGTTTTCTATTTTTAAAAATAGTTAATAATCTCTAAAAATCCCAAATAAATTCATGTATGTTCATGACACATTTAAATAATTTTCTTTTATTTTTAATTCTGGTTTTGTTAATTTTTGCACTTAATTGCATAATTTTCTTTTAATTTCTTTTTTAATTGAATTTCTTCATGACACTTAAACTTGCATATTTTCTTTCTCCCATTTCACATCACATTTTTAACTCATTCTTTTTGTATTGTTTATATAACACATTAAAGCATCTAAATACATTTTTATTTGATTTTAAAGTCATTTTATCATGTGTGTAGGTGTTCATTTTTGTGCAATCTTGTGATGTGTTTCAATGTGAATTTGTGGAACTATTAGGTCATGCTTGCTCTTGATTTTTGATATGAGTTTTGCTCCATGTTCTGGCTTCTGACTTGGATTGTTTAGTACTTAATTTTACAATTTTCTCATATACTTTGATAGTTGTTTAATTCCTTGCATTTGAAGTTACTTGTGTGCATTCTTTTATGCCCCATTCTCACATGTTTTGATGAGGCATTTATGCCACCACTTGATGTTTGGTTGTGCATCTATTATAGGTCATTTGTATGATGTTAGAGGTCATATTTGTTTCATTATAGGTCATTTAGATATGTGTTTTCATTTTAACTTGAGTTTATGCTTTCTAATTTGAAGTTTGATATGAATTTTTGCATCTTCTCCTCTTATGCTTTAATTGCTTTATGTGTACATTTTATATGACATTTCCCTCATTCCATTTACATCTCATCAATGTTATGCCACTGGAAATGTGCATTCATCAATCATTTTACATGATATGCATCTATAATATGTCATTTTGTGCATATATTGAAACATGTTTCACTTCTACTTCATCTTATTCCTTCTACTTATTTTTTTTATCCATGTATTGTATGGTGATTCATATGCATTGTGAGATGTTCCTAAATGACTTTGGTTCTGACTTTAACCTTTCATGAAGCATTAATGCATGATCACTTTGCATATCCACTCATTCTTCATCTACTTCTTTCATAATGCATTTCTTGGTGTTTTAAGGCATTGTTTGTGTGCATTTAATTTGTGTTTGCTCTCATATTATTGGAGAACTTTCTTATGATGTGCATTCTGACCTTGTGCTTCCCTTAATCTTTAAGATGCTTTTACTTTGGTTATTGACTTTGTTGAAGCCTTACTTGTTCATCTTAACTTGTTTCTTCACTTGTAAATGATTACACTAACCATTTCAGGGGCTAATGGTAAGTCACTTGAGTGTGGATATCCATCCACATTCTAATTTCTTCCTTCATCTTTTAATCATTCAATTTGTGTTGTTTAAGCATTCAATGATGCTTTGCTTTCATAACCTTCTTTCTTCCCTCTTAGAAATAACTTAACTTCCATCTTGGAAGTAAGTTGTTTTCTTTCTTTCTCTTCTCCTTTCTCTTAGGATTAGGTTTCTTAAACCTCATTAACCATAAGATCACCATGTATGATAACATTAGGATTGAGTCTTAGTCTCCCTCTTTAGTTTTACCTTTACTCCTCCATTTGAGTCTCTTCTTCTCATCTTAAAACAAAAGTAAAAAAACACCTAATAAAGGCAAAACAAATATGGTATTTGAGCCTTTCATGTAAGAATGATATAGTGAGGGATCTTCTCTCATTTTCTAAGAATGTTTAGCATACGTCCCGTCTCGGGTCGATATGCGAGGCATTCGATCCTACATGAAGGACTTAAATACAATGTGCGTTACAAAATATAAAGTAATCAAAACACTTCTTTCTTAAAAGACAAAAACAAACAAACAAATTCTTTTCCCATCTCCTTCATTCTATTCCTTAAGGGCTCGTCATGTCCGTCCTACCGCAAACAGGTAACGCCTAAGTCTCCCAACAGCGAGCTGCAACACCTAACTACTGGAACGCGTACTTTGACGTTTCCACTAAAAAACACAAACAAAGCGACCCTCGTTGAGGGGAACTACGTCGCTCTGATTCTCATGTTCCCGATGAGATACGTAGGCAGTGGGGTAGGGCCCATTCGAGCACTTCTTTTATTTTCCCTACATTTGTATCTCTTTCTCTTTCCTTTCCTTTTCCAGTTCTCCAGCTAGCAGTTCCTTTTCCAGTATCCTTTCCTTACACCCTTTGATCGAGACAAGCAAGCGTGGATCCCATCGGGTACGATGGACGCGAGGGGGTGCTAATACCTTCCTCTTGCATAACCGACTCCCGAACCCAGTTCTCTTGGTCGCGAGACCATGCTCTTTTCCTTTCCCTCAGGTTTATGTGGTGTTTCCTTTCCCTCTCTTGGGATAAATACACATTGCTGGCGACTCTGTTTCGGTGCCACTTTCGCGTTTGTACTTGGATGAAAATCCCGGGAGCGACACATTGTCCATCGGTAGAGCTTTATTATGTTTGTCCTAGTGACATTCGAAATTTTCTCTATGGTGGCACTTGGCTGGACGTAGGGATATTGCAACTTTGGTGCACGTAAGTATATACTTAAATATGCATGTCATTATAGTACATTATCATTTTTGTATTTCCTTTACTTATTTTTTTAATTTTGTTTAACCATTTAGGTACATTCATCGTTTAAGTAAAGAGTTAAATAATTTCAATATTTATGGCATCTTGGATCCGTTTAATATTCGATGGACAAATAATAAGCCAAAAGATATTGAGACATACCTTTTAGGATGGTTAGGTCAAGGTGGAAAAGAATGTTACTTCGCACCATTTCTCAATGTGTAAGTAATTTTCAAATTGTGGCTTATCTTTTATAGTTACTTTTGTTTCAGAGAATACTAATTATATATACGCTCGTGTTTATTCATTGATCATTGGCAATTGATCATCATATCTCTTAAGACGAATACGATAACGACATTGTGTTCATTACATCAACCACTCAATCTTAAAATGATGCAAATTATTAATAGGTAAGTTTATGTTTATATGAAATTTTCATTTATACATATTTTCTTTGACTTTGTAATTAGTTTAACAAGTTCAATCCTCAAATATTTGAAAATGTACAGTGTTGTGATGTGACACAATATGTTGAACAATGTTAGGAAAAAGCCAACATTTATCTTGCCTAAAGTAAGTGGCTATATTATTTTGTGACATTCATTTATATATATTGTTACATGCATGTGTGTTTAAAAAATTCATGAAATTAATTTTTATTTTTGTAGACGAGGAAACAAAAAAAGAGATTCGAGTGTGGTTATTATATAATGAAACACATGTTAAACACTGTCTTCGCCGAAATTATTGATAACTAGGATCAGGTATATATTACATATGTAATGAATTATTTACAATGCACTTATGGGTGTTGAGAATAATATAACAAGTGTGAGTTGGAGTCCCACATTGGTTATAAATGTGGAGAGTTGAGCATTTATAAGTGGGAGAACTCATACACCTATCACCTTAAGGTTTTGGGTGAATATGCGGTGTCTCTCTCACTTGTGTTGCTCTTGACCCGATGTTTAATGCTCCCAAGTGAAAAAACACTCACAACAATGGTATCTTGAGCCTTTGGTTAGAGTAAAGGAACCGTCATACATGTATCGAAATGCCCAGGAAGTAGTGTCCCATTGAAATCGAAATGTTCGTGAAAAGGTTTATCGAAATGCCCAGGAAAGAGGTGTCAATGACTCTACAAATATATATTGACAAAAGAGTTTCCACACGAGGCGGAGCATTATGGACTCACACTTGAAGGGGGGTGTTGAGAATAATATAACAAGTGTGATTTGGAGTCCCACATTGGTTATAAATGTGGAGAGTTAAACATTTATAGGTGGGTCCCACCCCATACACATATCACCTTAAAGTTTTGGGTGAATATGTGGTGTCTCTCTCACTTGTGTTGCTCTTGACCCAATGTTCAATGCTCCTTAGTGTAAATCTCCCCTAACAATGGTATCATGAGCCTTTTGTTCGAGTAAAGAGACCGACTTACATGTATCGAAATGCCCAGGAAGTGGTGTCTCGTTGAAATCAAAATACCCAAGGAAGAGGTGTATCGAAATGCCCAGGAAGAGGTGTTAAGGAAGATACAAATATATGTGGACAAAAAGAGTTTCCACTTAAGTGGGAGAACCCATACACCTATCACCTTAATATATTGGGTGAATATGTGGTGTCTCTCTCTCACTTGTGTTACTCTTGACCCAATGTTCAATGTTATCTAATGTAAATCTCCCCTAACAATGGTATCATGAGCCTTTTGTTCGGGTAAAGGAACTAAATTACATGTATCGAAATGTATCAAAATGTCCAGGAAGTGGTGCCTGGTTGAAATCGAAATGCCCTAGGAAGAGGTTTATCGAAATGCCCAGGAATAGGTGTCAACGGCGGTAGAAATATATGTGGACAAAAAGAGTTTCCACTTGAGGGGGAGTGTTGAGAATAATATAACAAGTGTGAGTTAGAGTCCCACATTGGTTATAAATATGGAGAGTTGAGCATTTATAAGTGGGAGAACCCATACACCTATCACCTTAAGGTTTTGGGTGAACATGTGGTGTCTCTTTCACTTGTGTTACTCTTGACCCAATGTTCAATGCTTCCTAGTGTAAATCTCCCCTAACAAGGGGTCCTCAATAATGAGCTTAATCTAGTATAATTTATGCAGACTTTTAACGATGAAAAACGCCATTCCCGTGCGAAGACTTTGTAGAAATTCATAAACATTGGGTGTATATGTTTAATGTGATTAATGAATATCAAACATGATATTCATCTGTAATATATATATATATATATGTGTGTGTGTGTGTGTGTGTTGTGTGTGTGTGTGTGTGTGTGTGTTTGATGTACATTTGAGTTTGAGAGTTGTAAATAACATTTTTTATTTGATGAAATAAATAAGTATTTGAGTTTGAGTGTTGTCATACTCCAAATTTTGACCACCAAGATTTCCCATCATTGTGAAGATCATTACCACAATATGGATGTATTTTCATGCCTCATCAATCTCGTCAGGGATTGTTAGGCATTCTTTACAATCAAATATTAGGGTTTTAACCCCTCTCAGAGCATTTAGACAAATGATCAATCAAGAATTGACATGATCTTCAACTTGTCTAGCCTATAAAACATCCATGAAGGGTCAAGGGGTCTCCCACATCAAGAATCAAGCACAAGATTGCAACATTCCAAGTGGATCAAGCCTCAAGATCGCCAGTGTCACCAAATTAGGGTTTTGGTCGATTGAGGCCTCCAGATGAAAATTTCCATATGGACATGAGCCAATGCCTCAATGTATGGTCCTATAAACTCAAAAGGATCTCAAGAGCCCATCCACAATGGCAAAATCACCTTGAGGGTCCATCTATCCAAAAAATCAGGAATTAGGGTTTTGACCTAATTCAACCCTTGAGTTAACTTGTGAAGTGAGGTATGGCTTGAAGCTTCAAAATGAAATTCAAAGACCTCAAATACATCATGTTGACATGTTTACAAGATTTGATTGAATCAAAGAGCTCACATCATAAACCACAAGAACTCAAAACCCTCTGATCACAAATTAGGGTTTCTAATGGAAAAAGTCAACCCTATCCTTGAGTGTTTGTCTATCCTTGATCTCAAACCTTGGGGAGGGGTCTAAGACATCCCTAAATACCCTTGGAGGCCACCCGTGAAGTTTAATTAAGCCCAAGGATTGATTTCACAAAAGGATCACAAAGCCGAAATTTCATTTGATGAAAAAGTCAGCTGCACAAAAATCCAAGTTTGACTTTTTGGATTTTTTGTCAACCAAGGTTCCTTAACCCTAAAACAATGTTAATATGTGATTTGAATTATCATTCATCAAGAAAAATCAAAGAAAGTGAGTTAACTTGTTAAAGGGGTTACCATAAAAAACTTAGAATTTTTCTAAGTTATGGAACAAAGTGGCTAGGGTACCAACTTTGCAAGGCCATATCTCCCAAACCCTAAGGCCTTTTTCTCCCATTCAAAGCTCAGAAGGAAGTTCTCATTACATACTTCAAAAGTGTCAACTACATCTCATTCCAATTCCTCATGGATTTCAAGTTATGATTGGATCAAAATCACTAAAAAAACATGAAAGTGCATTTTTCCAACACTTAGAAGAAATTCTGCACAAGGCAGATTACAAGTGAAACACCAAAACTAGGAGGGTTGTTTCACATAGTTCTAGGCTGAATCAATTCAAGACTTAAACATCAAAGTTGTTGTGCATATTGCCTACAATCCAAGGAACTTATTGGAATGAAACAACTCAGCTAGAGCCAAGAGTTATGGCTGCTGCAAGACACCATGACAAGGCTGTCATGAAAAATTAGTTTGTGAGATTTCTTTCCATTCACGATTTTGGGCCAAAAAGCAATGATCACTATGCCACATTCATCCAATTTGATCCTAATCCATTTGATCCAACCTGCTAAGCTGAGTCAAAAATCCAAGGGATCTTCCAACTTGAGGTTAATGCATTTTGTCACATTATGCCTTGAATTCAAAGGCATTTATGTGCAATAGTGCACTTTCAATAAAGCCACTCTACTCAGTCAAGATGCTCACTTAAAAAACAATTAAAACATCTGAAGAATGTGGATTTGGTCAAGACATAGCCCTGCTATTGGGAGAGGCTAGTTTGCCTTGCATGAGAAGAAATGCCACCAAGCCAAAGCCATTGAATGTGATCTGATCTTGCAGCCATTCACTATTCCTCCAAGACAAGAGTTGATCCACTATAAATAGAGGTCTTAACTGATCATTCAAACTACCCCAGAGCAGCTTACAACATTGCTTTCTCTCATTTCCTTCTTAAACTCCAAATTTCATTGTTCTTGAGAAAGCACTATCGGGTTTTGAGTTGGAGGCCAATGCAACTCAAACCAATGATCCACACACCTCACACACAACATATAGGAGTAATCTAAACCATTACATCCCATCTGTAACATCAAAATCACCATATGGCCACCCAATTGCACAAGACTCATGACTTGCCGCAGAAGGAATCAGGCTGATCCATCCAGAGGTTTTCCAATCAACCTAAGCACTCAAACAAATCCATTAAGGTACAAGGAAGCTGTCCAAATCATTGGAACTCATCTGTAACACCTCTAAACCAGAATTTGATTATCACTTGCAGAGGTAAACCTTAAACTTTCAAACTCAATGAATCATGTATTATAAACATGTTTGGTGATTACCATTGTGTTTCTGGATGTTTGTAGATCATTTACACTCAATCAATTGTTATTTACAATTCGTGTATAGGATTTCATTGAGTTCATGCCAATTTTAGGGTTCTTCAAGTTTTATCATATTATGTTTTGATTCACTTAATTTCAATAAAATTGAGTATTGCCATTGTGTTCCTCATTTGAAAACGCATGATTTTCATATTTGGATCATGTGAAATGGTTGAGAGATGAGTGAGATAGGAGGCTTCACGTATCTAAGCTTGAGGATGAAGATGACCATGGCACCATGCTTCAGAAATTCAACTTGTTTGCTATATATTTTTTCCTTTCCATATATTAAATGAATTGGCATTGCGCCCTAGTGGTTGATCAACTGGTTTGTGTGTATTGAGCGAGCGAGAGGTCTGGGGTGAGGTTCGAATCCCCCTCGCCCCAGACCTCTTTTTTATCACTTGTCCCATTTTATTTTATTTTTCATATTATTTTTGTTAATGATTTGGAAAATTAATTTCTCATTCAATTTTAATATTTTTGATTGGTTCTTTTTCTGAAAAATCACAAAAATATTAAAGTATTTTATTCTACAAAAAAAAATCATATTTATATTATTTATTTAATATAGTTGGTATTTTTGTGAATAAATTCATTTTTATTATTTTTTAACATTTTAAAAGTGAATTTTTATCTTGAAAATCAAAATCAAATGAGTTCTAAATCATCTTGTGACTAAAACCTTATTTTTCAAACCTTAACCAAAAATCACAAGTAGTTTATTTAAACTTATTTGGCATTTTTATTGATTTTCTTTAAAGAATTACTTTTAAAAGAAAATGAAATTAGGGTTTCTTTGATTTTGATCTTTATCAAACATTTTCAAAAAAAAAACTTTTGGGCCTCTTGATAGAGTGTAAGTCCCATCCCTTTGTAAATAAAATAATTTGGGCCTCAGTCATTATGTAAGTCCCGATACAATTTTCAAAACGACGGTTCGATCACTGTTTTTCCATGGGCCTCTCATTGAGTTGTAAGCCTCATCACTTGTACAAAAATAAATCTTGGGCCTCTAATAGAGTGTAAGACCCAACCCCCTTTGTACATAAATAATTTTGGGCCTCAGTCATTGTATAAGTCCCACTGTATGTTAGAAAATATCGGCGCGATCGCCTTTTTCAAACAAAATCAACTGGGCCTACCCTTGTGTTGTAAGTCCCATTTCTTTTCTTTTTTCAAACTTTTGGGTCTCTCCTTGAGTTGTAAGACCCATCCCTTTGTACAGAAAACCTCTTTGGGCCCCAGTCATTGTATAAGTCCCAATACAGTTTATAAAACAATGGTAAAATTAATGTTTTTCATCTGGGCCTCTCTTTGAGTATAAACCCCAACAATATTTTCAAAAACAACTTCCCTTTTGATTTAGGTTCAAATATACAGTTGTTATCAAAACTTTCTTTAATTTCTTGAACAACTAACAATACAGCTATGGAAGCTTGCTCGCCTGTAAGTTTTTATCAGCTTTCTTTAACATGCTTTTATATATATAACTGTATTGTGGGAAGCTTGCTCACCTGTAAGTCCTTCTTTCATTCTTTTAAATACATGTCAAATATATATAACTGTATTGTGGGAAGCTGCTCCCCTGTAAGGCCTTCTTTCATTCTTTTAAATACATGTCAAATATATATAACTGTATTGTGGGAAGCTTGCTCACCTGTAAGTCCTTCTTTCATTCTTTTAAATACATGTCAAATATATATAACTGTATTGTGGGAAGCTGCTCCCCTGTAAATCCTTCTTTCATACCCTTTTAAATACTTGTCATATATCAACTGAATATATACTAGTATATCTATTAAGAGTTTTCCCCGACAACTAGGTCTAGAACTAGGTAAAGCCAGTTGGTCACTCTTGAATACAGTCAAAACTAGATCCCTATAGGACTTCCTTATACAGTCTTGCCTTCTCTTGGGCTTAAACAATATGGAACAAAGAGAAAGGCATTATTCCCGGTGAAACTTTTCTCAAACTGTCACTATTAGAAATTGTCAAAGAAATTTAGTTCCCCGGAGAGGATTAATTCTCGGTGAAACTTCTCTTGAATTTCTTCAAACCCTAGAATTGTTCATTAAAGAAAAGATTATTCCTGGTGAAACTTTTTTTGAACTCTTCTTAGGTTTTGACCCACAGGCTTCCCAAAAGCATCCCCGCCTCCTCTTGGGCTTTGTACAAGGACCCTCCGGCTTCTTAAAAGTTTTCATGCCTTCTCTTGGGCTTTGTACAAGGACCATAAAGACCTCTTAAAGGTATAAGACAAAACTTAGTCATCCTTTGCTAGAGCAGTCTTTTCAGTTTCAAGCCTCAGACCAATTTAGGGTAGATTCTCATCCCATAAAACACCTGCCTCCTCTTGGGCATCATACGAAGATAAATTCTTCCATACCCGTAGACTTGGACAGTCTAATCCCCTCTTGGAACTCAAAGACATTCTCAAGCACCTTACAGACATGGGAGAAACCCCGGTCATTTTAGGATCAATCTCCAACAGAGTTAAAACCCATGGGCTCTAAAATCCATTCTCTCTCCTAAAATTCCCCAGCCAGGGTCGGTTTATCATCAGTATAACACTATCCCAAATCAGAACCTCAAGGTCTCTGATATGTCAACTCTTCTGTAACCCTCAGCAAGAGTTGATTCTTCATTTGGACCTACCTCGGGATCTCAATAATCCCCAACAGAAGCTAGCCTCCTCTTAGGCTTTGTATAGTGATCCTTCCTTTCCTCAGTACAGTTAGCCTCCTCTTGGGCTTTGTACAAAGATTTTCTCTCCAGCAGAGCTAACCTTTTCAGACTCTCTTATTGAGTCAATCACCCTTTCAGACTCTCTTGTTGAGTCAATCACCTTTCATCACTCTCTTGTTGAGTCAACTCTTTTTAGCCTCAATCTTGGGCTTTGTACAAGACAGATAAAAACCCTCTCTTGTTGAGTCAATCTTTTTCCAGCCTCCTCTTAGGCTTAGTATAAAGATTTCCCTTAGCAGAAGATAGCCTCCTCTTAGGCTTTGTATAATGATTTCTCCAGCTCGTTCAGCCACAATCCTAGGCTTTGTACAGGATAGATAAAAGCACTCTTTCGTTGAGTCAAACCCTTTCAGCCTCAACCTTGGGCTTTGTAAAAGACACCATATAAATTTCCTAAGCAGAGTCAAACTCTTTTCAGCCTCAAGCTTGGGCTTTGTACAAGACAGATAATACTCTCCAGCAGAGTCAAACTCATTTCAGCCTCAATCTTGGGCTTTGTACACGACATTTAAAATATCCTCAGCCGAGTCAGTAGAGTCTCATTTTAGCCTCAATCTTGGGATTTGTACAAGACAGATAAAGATTTATTTCCCACAGAGTCAGTCTTTTTTTCAGCCTCAATCTTGGGCTTTGTACAAGACACATACGAACCCTCCACGGCGGAGTCAAACTTTTAGCCTCCTCTTAGGCTTTGTATAATAATATCCCCACAGAGTCAGTCTCTTTTTTGCCTCAATCTTGGGCTTTGTACAAGACATATAAACACTCTCTTGTTGAGTCGGTCATTTCTAGCCTCTTCATTAGGCTTTGTATAAAGACTTCCCCAGTGGAGTCAATCAACCTCTTAGCTTCAACCTTGGGCTTTGATCAAGGCACACAAAAATCAACATCCCTTCAGAGGAAATCAATATCTCTCTGTAGGAAGTCATTTCTCTGTTTATCACATATCAAAACAGACATTTAAAACAAACCCTAATCCCAGATAACTATTGTAAGTGGCACACTTGTTGATTCAAATATCCAAGCTGTTGTCCATCTTTTATCTTGGTAAATCCTCTCTTTCATCTAATTGCTGTAAGCGGCAAGCCTCTGGATTGTTTACATCCACGCCACTGTCCCTCTCTTAGCATGAGAAATTCCTAAGGAAAAATGGCATTGCTCTACATTGAGTTAAAGTTTTCCCCTTCAGGACAAATCCCCTATAAAGGAAATTATTGCATTGTTGGATTCATATATCCCAGTTAAAGTAATCCTCCTTTATAAACAGTCACCCAAAAGTTGTGATAAACAGACCAAATATCTCCCTTTAGAGATGACAAATTCTCTCTCAATCAAACCTTTTAGCTTCAATCTTGGGCTTTGAACAAGACACAAATACTTAACCCTTTAGCTTCAATCTTGGGCTTTGAATAAGACACCAAAACATCTTTTTCCTCCCTTAGAATAAGAGGAACTACGATTGCTCTGATTTCCCTGTTTCGTTTAAACGGGAATACGTAGGCATAAGATTGCGAAATCTTAGTGAACATACTAATAAAAAACTCTAGGTCCAGTACCTGCATATCGATCAAAACTTAGGTCCAGTACCTTACCAAAAACATCAGAAAATCTGAACATCAATAAAAACTCACTCTCCCTCTCATATTTCCCAAGAAACTTTCGCAACCCATTAACGGATAAACACCATCAAGTACAAAGCAGAACCTAAAGCTAACAACCTGTGGATAACCAGATATAGGATGGGTAATTGACAACTCCCCATTGTATAACCTGACCCCGAACTCCCCGAATTTCTTTAAGCGTTTGTTCAGTTAAACATTCGCGTGCAAGGTTAGTTTTAGATAACTTCCCTTTCCCTTCCAGCTTCACGGGATAAATAAGAAATCAGAAAGTAGCACCCCCCTCATCTTCATTGGGGAGAAAACCCAATTTCTGCGATAAGGTGGTCGCGTCACTGACAAAAATCGCACGCTACAGTAAAATGGCAACTTTGTTGGGGAGTCAAATTAATCAGAGTAAGATCTAGTCATTATCGTCACCCTTTCCCACAGGAAAATGACGACTCTACTGGGGAGTCAATTTGTATGTTTAGGATTATAGACTCGAATTCTTAAGAGGTCTAGGATGTTAGTTCTAGGAATGAATATATATATCGCTTTTCCTAATTGATATCCGTTTTTATTTTTCTGCTAATGGGAATGCGGGTGATGCCGCATATGGAAAGTTTGAGTGATACCTAAGATAGGTGATGGCATAGACGGGTGGTCTTATAGGGAGTGATTCCCGAATAAGCGATCCCTGTAGACCATCAAATCAGTGGAGATACCCTTTGCAGATTCAATGTCTTACGACTTCGGTTGTGAAAGCAGATAGTTCGATTGTGGTATCCATGAAACTGAGGATTTAGTAGACTGAAACCATGTGACTATTTAGTAGTGTGGAAGCTATCAGAAATAGTTATCATGCGATACTACCCTCAATTAAGATTACTCTAAGATACTATAGCTCGCTCGGGTGAACCAGCTTGCTGTTGTTATCCGAAGAGGGGTCAATGATTTTGAGGACAGGTACAAAATTCACCATAGTACAACCTTTGGGAATGGGTAGAGCCATGACTCCATACTCGTGACGCTGAACCTTTGAGCCCATGTTTTTTCTATGTTTTTGTGTGCTGCATTCATGCATTCATTTCATTAAAAAAACTTTAAACAAAGAAAAATTTTCTCTTCTAATCTCTCTCTTTTTCAAATAAGACTAAAACAATGATTGCAAATATCAGAGAGAAATATTACGTTATGGATTTCGGTAGAAGGAAGAATCACAAGTACACCTTCAAGGTTCCAAAACTAGAGGATTTAAAAGGGTTGGCAAGGATGATCACTAACCCTGATGCTTTCAAAGCTAAGCATGGAGGACTGTTGTCTCTGTTAAGGGTCCATGTAATTGAAGGAATCCCGTCTACGTTAATTCAGTTCTACGATCCAGTTTATCACTGTTTCACATTCCCGGATTATCAACTGGCACCAACACTGGAGGAGTATTCTCACCTGACTGATTTACCCATTACTGAACAAGCTCCCTTTTCTGGACTGGAAGAAATTCCAAAGGATCAAACCGTTGCGAGAGCAATCTATTTGGACGAGTTAGAAGTCAGGACTCACATGACCGCTAAAGATGGAATCCAAGGTTTACCGGCCAAGTTTTTGATAGAGAAAGCCCTGTACTTTGCCAGTATAGGAAACATTACCGCTTTCGAAGATATCTTTGTTCTACTCACATACGGGTTATTCCTTTTTCCCAACATCGATAACTTCATTGATATCAATGCCATTAAGATATTTCTGATTGGAAACCCTGTACCGACCCTGCTCGCAGATGCTTATCATTCTGTACACTTAAGGAATTTGTTTAGCGGAGGAATGATCGAATACTGTGTACCCCTGCTATACAAATGGTTCACTTCCCATTTACCCAAGTCTGCTGCTTTTTGGGATCATAAGAGTACTCTACATTGGTCATAGAGAATCATGTCTCTTACCAACTCTGACATAGATTGGTACAATCGGATCTATGACGGGATAAGAATCATCGACCGTTGTGGAAACTTCCCAAATGTACCCCTCATAGGAACTAAAGGAGGAATCAATTATCATCCAGTTTTAGTTCGTCGTCAATTCGGATACCCGATGAGACATATCCCGCGTAATGTTCGTCTAGAAGGTCTTTTCTTCAAGGAAGGAGAAAATGACAGGGCACTAAAGACCGAAATAGTGCATGCCTAGAAATATGTTCACAGGAAAGGAAGAGAGTCTCTAGGAAAACCAGACTGTATCTCTGTGGAACCTTATCTCCACTGGGTACAAGCTAGAGCTCTCAAGCTGAGGATGCCTTACCCCCGTCAAGAGGTTCTTCCGTTAAAGGAATGCGTCCTTTATTTTATGTCTGGTACGGAAAAACTCCAGGTCACTCTCAACAAAGTTCAACAGAAAAAGAAATCTTGGAAGAACAAGTATCGCATTCTCAATGTGGAGTGTACCAAAATACAGCAATTGTTAAAAGAAAAAGATGCTCTGATTGAGATTTTAGAACAACATGCTGTAGAAAATCAAGAAGACCGAAGGAATTTGCTCGCTCCTTTCACTTGGAAAAGGACTGACAACCCGACAACGGCTCAAGAGCCCCGGTCAAAGAAAAGGAAAATACCACAACCAGCACCTGAGCCCTCCTCAGAGAGGACTCAGGATCCATAAGCTTAGACATTTCCTTTTACTGTACTTTGTAAATTACTGTATTTCCATTTCTGCAATCTTTGAATTCAATAAAACGGGGTTTCCCCACTGTATAATATTTGCAATCCAGTTGTTGAAGTTTCTTTTGATTAAAATTAATTAAAATATAATTATTGCATATAATTCATCATTCTCACATAACGCATTCTTCTTACCTTCGAATCTCACGTCTGTGTCTCGATTCTAAAGTCAAACTGTCTCATTCGTACAATACTCGAGCCAATCGACAAAAGAAAATGGATGATCTCAATGAAGGGAATAGAGAGCTAAGAGAGGAAATCGACGCTCTAAAAGAAGATCTGAGAAAACTTCACAGTGACATACACTCTTTGGCACCAGCTCAGAAACAACAACAAAGGACTGTGATCTCAGAGATCACATCTACATCCATAGTGGAGACGTATGATCCTCGTATAACATGCCTAAAGATCGTCCCTAGGGAATGCCACTCAACTATATCCCTAAAGGATATATTCCGCCGATCACGGAAGATCCGGAAACTACAGCAGGAACAACTGGGCCTGAAGGTTACAAACTTCGAGAAAGCGAAGATGCAAGGGGCATGACAAAAACTCCTGAAGGTTACAAACTTCGGGATAGGGAAGCACCAAGAATCACTGCCGTAATGTGTAACACCCCAATTTCCCATTTTATAAAATACATAAATAATATGAAAATAATCAGAGTTTACAACAAAGTAGGATGTCATATCTCATAAAAATTGCCTGAAGTCTCAATTACTTCATTCACTTTATTACTCATAAAAATTGTTTTTACAGTGGAATCATAATTCAATTCAATCTATGGCACTAAGGCCTTCACCACAATACTCTCCACATAACAAGTGGTCTAATAAAAGTTTAATAAATGAGATACGTAATGAAATAACATGGTATAAAACATAACAAATCCCTTAATATCCCGTGTTACGTATCAGAGTGAGTCCTAAGACTCGATCAAGGAACACAAGCTCCATGCACTACTCAGGTACCTGCTCATCTGTACTTCCCGAGAAGCACAGACACAACAAACAACAAAGGGGTGAGAACTACATTCAATAATTAACGATGTATAATACATGTTAAGGAGTAGTCATCACACAATCACACATAAACAACACACCATCACGACACACTTGTCACTTTCAATCATAATTTAATAAACACATAGTAATGCAATGTGACTCGATGATTGACACTATGCATGTGGTACTAATACACCATGGTTCATTCAATCGAACCCGATTCCTATTGGAATCCGGATAAATCACATACACTCCCACTGAGCAATGATTTATCTCCATCACAACTCCACATTGGAGTCCGGACAAGACTAGGCACCCATCATAGATTCCCACCTAGCTGTCTCCACCAGACACATCATGAAATGCATGACCCATAAGATGCACAAACACATGTATAACAATCAGTTATACATCTACACGATCCTCCTTATGACATGTGCGTTACACTCGAACCGTAATTCACCATTGAATTACTACACCTGTGTCGCGGTGAGAATTGGATACCAAGCTATTGGGTTAACTTGAATCACAATTTTTGGAATTCACCACCGGTCTTTATTTTATCCAAAGGAAAGGGTTAAAGATCGAAAAACCTAATAAGATATCTAAGGTTCGGGGGTTGGTTACGATTAGGGAAGGTTTTAGCATCCTAAACGTCCGTAGTACTCTACGGGAACCTCTTGTTATTATTCATGTTATTTATTGCTCGCTTGCTAAAGGTATGTGCTAAAGTAAAGGATCTAAGGGTCGATGGCGATGCTTAAGAAGCAATCGACTTACAAGGGAAGAAAATGGCTCGATGTGAATCGAGAGTTTATTTTAAAAAAAGGGTTTGAATAAGAATCGAAATAAAAGTAAAAAATTTATTTTTTTCAAATCAAAGGATAAATGAATTTTTTTTGAATTTTTAAATAAAAATAAGTATAAACAAAATATCAGGGAAAAAAATAAATATTTTTGACATTTTTCAAATTTTTTTATTTAACAAACAAACTCAATAAGAGGTTAAGTCCTAAATTAAAATTAACTAAAAAAATAATATATTAACAATTTATTAGAAATAAGGATTAAAATAAAACTCTAAATAAACAAAAAAATCTAATTAAATCTAATATAGATTAAAATCTAATTAAGATCCCATTCTAATTAAAATCAATATAAAATAAGACTAAGGGCGAACAAGATGAAATTAAATTATAATTTACAACCTAATATCCTAATTATATAAATTTCAAAATGACTAACCAAAATATAGTCTTAATTGCTAACTTTTAACCAACTAATTTTTAATTATTCATAATTATTCTAAATGACACTAAACAAATAAAAAAAAGAAACGGAACAGTCCGTATGAAATTTGGAGGTCTACCCATTCCACATCCTAATTCTAATTAATTATTATATTAATAACATGAATGTTTGATTTTTCAAAGTTTCAACTAATTAGTATTCAAGTGGCACATGTTCCTTTGACCAAAAGGTTAGATTAAATATATAAACACACTATCAGTAAAAGGAAAAAAAATGAAATCACAACATCATCTCTCTTTCTCAAGTTCTCTCATCCTTCTCCATGAACTCAATAATTCAGCAAAGAAAATCCACCACATCATAAAGCATCACAGCAAGGATTTCAAAAGTGAAGAACAACTAGAAAAGGAAATCGAACCTCTGACGATGATTCCGGCAATGGGAAGTGAGAGCTTCAACGGCGGCGCGTAGAGTGCTTCAACGGAAGAAGTGCGGATGTATTTTGAAGCTTCGCGATCTGAATTTCGGCAATGGCGAATTTCCGGTAGCTTCGCGGTGATCCTCACGTCGGATGAAGGTCTGTGATTTGGTAGCTGTCTATTTGTGTTCTTTATCTTTCGTGTGTGCTCGCGGTGGCAATGAAGTGGTTCTGACAAGGGTTCAACTTGTTGCTGCTACCATTCGAAAGTTTCGGCGTAGCGATTCGTAGGTGAAGTCGACACTTTCACGGGTATGCGTTTGGTTTTGGGTGCGTGATGCTGTATTACGTATTTTGATACCGCCCCTTTGTGCTGCAGCTGCTAGTGGATGTGTTGTTTTGATGGCTTCGTTTCTCTCTCAATTGTTTATCTGAATGTGAATGAGTTTTGTTTTGGTTTTTTTCTGGTGTGAATGAAATTTCTTACTGATATTCTGTTCTTTTTTTCCTCTGCGTGTTTGTTGCTCTAAACTTGTGTATGTGAATGAATTGCTATTCTGGGAATTTGGTTTTTCGATGGATTTGTGATGATCTCTGAATTGTGTGTTAGTATGTGAATTCTGTGAGACCTTTTTCTGCGTCTTCTTCTGATTGTATGTGTGTGTGAATTCTTGGAACACCGGTGTGGAATATTTTTTTAGTGCTGGAGGTTCTGAATGTGATTTGTGGGTTTTTTCTTTTGATGAATTTCTCTGATGTGAGTGTATGGTGTGGTGTGAATCTCTCTGTTCTTTTTTTGTTGCTGTCCTCTGAGTTTGATAATGCTCTCCCTTTTATAGACTGATGTGCGATTACTCTTCTTGATTTTGAAATTATGCTGCCGGTTACGACTTTGGAAAGGAAATATTATTTGTCTGGCTTGTCCTTACACGGCTCAAATGCTCCTTCCCTTTCCAGCTGAACATGTCGATGTACTATTGAATGTCCCTGTGAATTGTTTTGGAAACGTTGGATGTTGTCTTGGAAAGTATAGGAACCTTGTCTGATTTTGTTTTTTTTGGAAATTAATGTTATGCTTTAACTTGTGTAGGTTTGGATTGATGAGAATTGAAGTAGTAGCATGAAGGAAATTTGTGCAGAATATTTTAGCTTTGAAAGCTTTCTTTGCAAATATGGGAATAAGATCAATTTATAGGAACTTTGGCCTTTTGAATTGAAGTGAACCTGTAGCCTTACGCCTTACTTGTGAGATGAGCGTTTGGCCTTTTCACGGCATTTCGTAACGAGACAACGACATTGTACATTGAGGCACTTGGCACTTACGTCCCTTTGAAGCACTTGTAATGAAATATTGACATTGCACATTAGACCTTGCATACATTGTAATAGTCCTTGACATGAATGTGAAACCAATTTGAGTATTTTAAAGAACCATATGAACAAGTAAACCAACTTGTATTTTGTAAACATATTCCCAAATATTCAAAATAGTTTTCTCTTTCATATTGGCTCTTTTAAACTTTCAAACTCTTATGATTTTACATTATACCTTGAATGAATCTGGACTTGTATTGTTGGTATTTTTTTCAAATGGTATCTTGAATTTGAGCTTGAATTTGATACTTTCAAGTTGAACTTTATGAACATGACTCGGTTCTTGAAATCCATCTGAACATGAATTTCGGAAGTCCCTTAGCACATACTATCATGACAAACCATTCCTTTGAACTTGGATATTGGATGATGAACATATCATAATTATGCTATTAAGCTGACACTTTGCAAATCTCGATTTTGAACGCTTTGATAAGACCACAAAAATTCATAACGATGGCCCAACTTCTTCTAAAAGTAATACATCCAAGATAAACATCATATTGCCACCAAGCTTAGAATACCATGGCCCAAATCACAATGCCTTACAGTCCAACAAAACTCCAGTTTGAGATCAATGCACCATCAAGAGCAAGTTTACAACGATGCCATAACAGTCTTCAGATTCCCATGCTCAAAACCAATGGACGAAAAACCTTAGTCCTCCTTAGTGAAACCTCTGAGAAATCTTGAGGAAAATGGACCCTGTATTGGCTAAGGGGCCATAAGGATGAGAGCATATTCTTCCTCCATCTCCGTGAGAATCCAACACAATTTGCAAGGGACCAGAATCACCATGAGCACACACACAACCTCCATGACCTTTGAACTTTCAGCAGCAACCCTAAATTCACAAAGGAAAATAAACAGACACAAGTTTGATAAATTGGTTAGCTATGCATGGATGATTGACCTAATATGATGTGATATGCTATGCAGACGATGCGAAATGAAAACAGAACCTTAGGGTCAAAAATTAGGGTATGACAACCTGTATCACAATATCATTACACACAAAAAGTATGCATGAGACGTTATTATCAAGCATAATACACGATCCTCATTGATCTCACGTGAGTCATACACTAACCGTAATTCCCACTAGAATTACCCACCTACACCAATACAATTATCACATATACAATAATCCATTACTTTGCATTAATCAGTCATTAATGAAGTAATCCACACAAAAATACAGTTTATCATATTTCCTAGTATTACTAGATTTCCCATGTTCTTATATACATATATATGTCCTCACTATGAGTCTCCTTAGAATTACCACCCTGTCCAAACAGTCTCACGCAGCTCACACGATTAATAACAACACCTCACGTGGCCTTAATTCGCTAATTATCTAATTAATCCACCTAAATTCAATTTTTATTAATTTTCCTACCATTACTAGGTTCAGCAAGTTCTGACACCTACCCCAACCTCTCAGACCAAAAGAAACTGCATCAGACGCGAAATCGGGAAAGAAAACGCGACAAAACTCCAACAACACGACAATTTTTCAAAATCACGTAATAAATAAATCATATATTACCCTCTAAATGATTTTTAGTAGAAAGAATATTTAATTAGCTTCCCAAAGCTTCGAACGGGGGTCAAAACGGACTCACGGATCAAAAGTTATGAAGAAAACAAAATTTGACATTTTGGAAAAACTGTACAACCTACGGGTCCGTACAGGCCGACCCATGAGTCGACTCATGCTATACGCAAAAACATAAAATTTTTCTATTTTTCATCATTAAATGCCTTCCGGACCTCCGATTTCGATTCTGTAAAAAGCCCCGGTCTCAGAATTCAACATACTACGATATTTTCACAATAAAAACGCCATCCAACACATTTACAAAAAATTAACACCATTGTTATCAAAAGTGGAAAAAGTTAGGTTTTCAATCACTCAATTAAACACGTGTCGAAACATACCGACAAGTATTCCCGATTAAATCCCATCATCACCCGACTATACTACGCAATCTATTCCATATTCTAACCGTTAAAACATTGATTATATTCATTTGTTCATCTATCATTCACCTATTATTACTAGCCAAATTATCACCTATTAAATCTACATTCGTCACTCTTAAACCTGTCAAAAATCAGATCTGTAAACACAGTATAACATGACAACAACAACTACAATTATCATTCCAATTTACAACAACAATGATCGATTTCATGCAATTCACAACAGATACACATATACCAGATTCAGATCTGCAACCACAATTACACAAATAAAATCCTACGAGGGAAAGGACCCCTCACTACCCTCTCATGATATTAACACCTATATTGAGCCCATTCTCCCCCTTACCTCAAATTCTTGATCAAAATCCTGCGAAAATTGCTGAAGAAATTGCCCTAGCTCTGTGTTCTTTCTCTTGTTCTTCCTTCCCTACTTCTCTCTTTTTACATGAAAAAGTGGTTATGACTAAATCTGTCCCTAAACCAGATTAAGGACTTAATCTCCTTATTTTCCTCCCACTATCAATATTATTAATTAAATTCTGACTTTTAATTAATAATAATAAAAATAATAATAATAATAATAATAATATTAATAATGGTAATAATCATACTAATAATAATACTTATAATAATATTAATAATAGTGAATATAATAATAACATTAATAATAACCATACTAACATTATTATTTATGTCTACCTATTATTATGTATCAGTGCATTATTATTAAACTAATGTCTTCGTTGTTAAACACTCAACTAAGGACACTCCATCCTACGCACTCAACCACACACCCCTTACCAAGGCCACACAATTAAAATAACACATGATGATTAAATAAATTTAAATGAGGTGTTACAACTCTCCCCCACTTAAAATATTTTCGTCCTCGAAAATGTACCTGCTGCGAACAATTCTGGATATGACTCTCGCTGCTCTCCAACTCCCAGGTCGCACTCCCTCCAATAGCTCCTCCCCAAGCTAATCTCACCAAGGGAATCTCTTTGCCTCTAAGTTGTTTCATCTTGCGATCTTCAATCCTTATCGGCATCGCTTCCACAGTCAGATTATCTCTAATCTGCACTTCATCCCTTTGGATGACATGAGATGGATCATATACGTATTTTCGAAGTTGCGACACATGAAACACGTCATGCAAGTTCGAAAGCTCAGGTGGCAGCGGTACCCTATACGCAACTGTACCCACTCTCTGCAAGATCTGGTACGGTCCAATGAATTTAGGATCCAGCTTCTTTGATTTCAATGCACGTCCAACACTAGTCACAGGTTTGACTCTCAGGAATACATGGTCACCTTCGCTGAATTCCAAGTCTTTCTCCTTATTCGATAATCCAATAACAAGTTCCTCAAAATATTATTCCACTTCCATTCCGTAATTTCCCAAAGGTTGCATCAACCTAACCGTTTCTGACGCTTAACTTCTGATTCCTAACACAGCAAACAATCATACATAACCGAGTTATATTACTCTCCATGCCTGGCCACCAAAATAATCTCGTAATGTCTTAATACATTTTCGTAGCTCCCGACCGAAAGTTCAACCTATTCTCTATGACTTTCCGCTAGGATCCTCTTTCTCAATTCAATGTCACCTGGCACACAAGTTCTTCCTTGAAATCTCAACACACCACACCATCCATCTTGAAGTCACTATCCGAACTGCCCTCACCTACATGCATCAAATCAACTAGCTTCACGTCCAGCTTCCGTTTCTCCTTAATCACATCAAGAAAATCTTATTCGCTTTAAGCATACCCAACCTGACGCTCTCCGGTGTCAACTTACAAACCATACCCAAGTCTTTCCCTACTCCTCAAAACATTTTCTACAAATTAGCTTTTCCCGGATGATAACTCAAACTAAATTCCTAATCCTTCAAAGTTTCTAACTCCTTCTCTTCCCATATTCAATTCTTACTGGTCCATTAAGTACTTCTGACTCATGCGACCACTAAACACTTCTAACCTCGATCCATACTAACAATGTTTCTAAATTCTCGACAGAAAAACCACTGCAGCTAACTCACAATCATGAGTAGGGTAATTCCCTTCAGTTATCCTCAATTGTCGTGAAACATACGTTACTACTTTACCATCTCGCACCTGCATTCTGCCTAATCCCATTTTAGACGCATCGTAGTATACCAAAAGGTTTACTTGAATTTGGTAGCACTAACACTGGTGTAACACCCCAATTTAAATTATTTAATCGTCGTGTTTTATTCTCAATTGTTTGGCCTTGTTTGGGGGGGTGTCTGAGTACGAAGGGGTAATGTTAATAGGATAATAAGGATTAATATGGGGGTATGTCCAATTATAGTGGTATAGAAGTGAATATTATTATTATTATTGTTATTACTATTATTATTATTATTATTAGTATTATTATTATTTTTATTAATTAAAAATATGATTTAATTAATTGGATAAGGGGCTAGTGGATGAATTAAGGGCAGTTTAGTAATTAAGCTGAGATTAGTGTGGGTTAGTGGGAGAATTAGCCATAATCAGATTTTGGGAAAAGAGACAAAGTTAGAGGATTAGGAACAAGGAAGAACAAGGGTGATAGGGCTAGAATCTTCATCAATTTCGCAGGAATTTGATCAGAAAATTCGAGGTAAGGGGGGAGAACGGGTTTAATATTGGTGGTATAATCATAAGGGGGTAGTGGGGAGTCCTTAACCCCGTAGGAATTCGTCTAAATGTATGTTGTATTATGATTATGTGATGCATATGTGAATCTATGATAAAAATTGTGTGAATTGAATCATTGCGATTCTAATTGTTTAATATTTTGGTGTTGCTGGTACTGTATGAATATGAATGTTGCAGATATGAGTTTTGGTGCAGGTTGAGTGATCGAAATTAGATCCAAGAACCATAATTTTGACTAGTAATAATAGGTAAAAAGAAGTAAGATGAGGAATAGGACCTAAAACTGATATAGAAACAAGTTTAGGACTGAATTAGAGTGGAAAAGTGAGGATCCCGTAGTAGAACCCAAACTGGTGTGGGGAAATTGCATTTGCGTAATAGATCTGGCCATACGCATAACAGGTAAGGCAATATGCATAAGGCTATGGTCATTACGCGTATGGGAGGGCCAAAAAGGAGGATTGGCACGACCCTCTTCCCATACGCGTAACAGTACGAGTATGGAGGTCTGGCCTTACGCGTATGAGGAGGGAATACACGTATTAGGTCTGGAAATGGAATTTGATGGAAAAATAGGTCTCTGCCCATACGCGTAATAGGTAGGGAAATACGTGTATGGCAGGGTGGGAGGATAGGCGGTACGCGTAGGATATGCGTATGGTTGGGCGAGCGAGCTGGGCAATATGCGTATGGCACAAGGCAATACGCATATGGTCAGCGAGTGTACAGAATTTTACCGTTTCGCGATTTCTTTCCCATTTTCGCGTCCGAAGTGGTTTCTTTTGGTTTGAGAGGTTGGGGATAGATGTCAGACCTTGAGAAATGTAGGATGGGTGACAAAAATATTTGATTTAGTAATTTTGGTGAATTAATTGGTAATTAGCTAATTAACGTTGTGTGAGGTGTTTTCGGTGGTGTTATGGATTGATTGTGATCAGGAGGATCGTGGGATTGTATCATTATGATTATACATAAATTATATGCATATTGATGTCATGCATTCATGGTGTGTCGGTGGTGATGAATCATTGCTCAGGAGGAGTGTATGTGATTCATCTGAACTCCAATATGGAGTGTGGTGGGATAAATCATTGCCAAGTAGGGGTGTATGTGATTTATCCGGGTTCGATTGAATGAACCTTGGTGATATTGGTACCACGTGCATTGTGTCATTTGTTGAGTCACATTCCATTGTTATTACATGTCGATTGAATGATAATTGAAAATGACAAGTGTGTCGTGATTATGTGATTGTGTGAATGACTGTGAGTAACTACCCTTAATATGTATTATTCACCGTTTATTATTGAATGTAGTTCTCACCCCTTTGTTGTTGTGTCTGTGCTTCTTCGAAAGTACAGATAATCCAAGTACTTGAGTTGCTTGGAGTGTGTGTTGCCTGTTCGAGTCATAGGAGTCGCTCTGATACGTAACACGAGAATTTTGGGGATTTTATTAATTGTTATTTTGTAATGAATTTTATTACGTATCTCTTTTAAATTCAATATTTTTGAGGACCACGAGTTTAATGTGGAGTTTTGGAGTATGTTGGCAAGTGTGCCGTGAATTCATGAAATGGTTATCTCCGCTGTTTTATTTCATTTAATGAAAAGAAGTTTTGATGTTGATTTTATTGGTGTAGCATCCTACTTGTAAAAGTTGAAAACTCTGATTTTATCTGTAATATTCTTATATTTTATAAAATCGGAAAGTGGGGTGTTACAATTGGTATCAGAGCCTGGTTGGTCCGTCCGGCCAGGTGTAGTAGTTGAGTCTGTCCTTAGAATAGGAGTCGATTGTGTGTTCTGACCGTATGTTGATTGTTGACTAGTATGGCAGGAAGGAATGATGTTGCTCTTGCTGTTGCTATGCAAGCCATGGCACAAGCTGTAGAGAACAACAATCAGGCTAGAGGTGCTCAGTTTTGTGACTTAGCACAGTTCCAGAGCAATAAGCCGCCTACATATGAGGGAGGTATTTTGGATCCAGAGGCTGCACTGAAATGGCTGAAGGATGTGGAGAAGATCTTCAGGACCATGGAATGCAGTGATGCTCAGAAGGTATGGTTTGGTACTCATATGCTGGAAGGGGAGGCTGAGGTCTGGTGGGACAATAGCCGTCAGAGATTGGAAGCTGCGGGTACTGAGATTACTTGGACAGTGTTTCAAGCTGAGTTTCTGGAAAAGTATTTTCCGGAAGATATTCGTAGTGCAAAGGAAGTTGAATTTCTGGAGCTGAAACAGGGTGATAAGACAGTTGCTGAATATGCTGCCCGATTTGAGGAATTGGTACAGTATTGTGCTCATTACAATATTGAAAAAGCTATGACTTTGAAGTGCTTGAAGTTTGAGAATGGGCTACGCCCCGAGATCAAATTGGGCATTGCTTGTCAGAAAATAAGAAATTATCCAGAACTGGTAAGCAGAAGCAGAATCTATGACAACGATAACAGAGCCAGAATTGCTCATTACAAGGCTGTGAATGAGAAGAAGGGTAAGCAGAGGTTTGGAGGTACTCCTTACTGTGCTCCAGCTGATAAGGGGAAACAGAAAACTGATGTGGGGAAGAAACCAAAGGAGAAAGGAGTAGGTTCTGATACTCTCAAGTGTTTCAGATGTGGTGGCGCGGGTGTAACACCCAAAATTTTCCCTCTTGTTGTGGCCTAGCTTATGTTTCATTGCATTGCATTTAGATCTCATTTCATCTCATATCTCGTACATGTTGCATTGGAGCGTGTGATTAGTGGATTTTAGAGTATTGATCATCCAAAGAAGGAGAATAAGAGCCAAGGGTCTTCAAGCAAGCCTCAAGAGTCTCTTACATCTCATATGATCTCAATTGATCCCACAAGTCATTGGAAGAAGAGAATTCACCAAGAAGTTGGACAGTTCATCATCTCCTAACCAAAAATAGTCCAAATTAGGGTTTGTGATTCAAGCAGTCTCCTGATGAATTTTTGGTACAAACTTGATATCAAGGTTTTCCACATGATGTCAAGTATCTAAGGATGGAAGACTGTCCATTGGTTCATTTCAGAAGAGGTTCAATTGGCCAGTTGCTTGAGAATCAAGAAATTGGGGAAAAAGTCAATTGTGTAGTGAAAAAAGTCAACTCCTGACTTTTAAGGTCAAATTCATGGAATTCAAGTCACATATGTTCATTGTACAAGATTTGATCAAGAAATGATGGAGGAATCATCAAAAATCAAGAAATGTACAAAGTTTCCATTTTTAGAAACTTAGGGTTTCCAAGAATGACAAGTTTAGACCATTTTGCACTACACTTCAAGGCATTCTTTCTTCAAGATAAAAGCTTCAAACTTCAGGCCCAAGTTGAGCCAATTAAAGATCACATTCCAAGCTTCAAATCCATATAAAGAACTCTTCCATTGGATCAAAATTGAGAGAGTTATGATCAATCAAAGTGGAGCAAAATCAAGGCAAATTCCAAGTCATGGCAAGGCAAGTTCAGGCCTCCAGGCCATAATTTCATCAAACACTTGGTGTGCCAAATGTCAAGCTAATTTTCTTCATCAAGAAGGCTTTAAATTAAAAATTGTTGAACATCAAAGTTGTTCATTTCCATGTCCTCTTCAACTTTGATGTTGGACATTTTCTCATTTGAACAAGTTATGAAGGTCATATGAAGGTTCCAAGACAAGGGCTTCACACTGAATTTCTCATAGGTCCATGACCAGGTTTGCCAACAATTTGCCTCTCCCATGATGCAGTTTGGATTCCTTGATTTCTAAGTCATCTTTGATCATCTTACAAGCTTCCATTCATTTTGATTCCAACATCAACATTGTTCTTTGATGTACCCTCTTTCCATAGCCACCAAAAACATTAATTTTCATGTATTACATTGAGAGAACTTTATCTCCAAATTTCCATATTTTCATTGATGTGAGGCTGCCAAAACATAATGCTTGCATTATCATTGGTGTTTCAATTCAGTTTACACGCATACAAACACCTCCCCAACATTTCCTCTTTTGAGCACACAGCATCTTACACATACGTGCACACATACCTTTACCATACATAAGTGAGGAAAGTTTCAAAAGGAAAGAAACTTGCATGACAAGTTTCTGCAGCAGGCTACACAACATAACATCATCACCATCATCCATTTAACCATCATCACCATAACATAACCAACAACACACACGAGCTCTCTTTCCTCTCATTTTTCAAATTGCTTCGACCACCACATTTAACTCAACTTTAGTTCCAATTGTCAAATGAGTTGGTTAGAAGCTAACCACACTTATAAATAGAAACCTCTAACTGAATTGAACAACAACACTTCATTTCTCACATTTCTCACCAAAAGCTCTCAAATCTCTCTCTCTCTCTCTCTCTGCACGATTTCATCATCATCTTCATCCCTATTTCATCATTATCATCATCAATGGTTCATCATTGATCAAGAACAAGGAAGAATCAAGATCATTTCCTCAAGTGTAGCTTTATTGCATTTGGAATTTCATTCTGTTTTCATCCAGATTCAAAGCTCCATAGCATTTATTTTGCTCTATTGAAGCTCAAGAACAAGCCTACACCTCTGGTTTTCTTTTGCTTCAAGATTTCTTCAAGTTTCAGGTTCATTATTTCTCAACTTTTTTTGCATGAATTCACTTTGTTTGAGCTGGTTTTTGTTGTTTATGAAGCTTACTAGAAGCTATGAACGATCTGACTAGTTGATAGGCTCTCTAAGAGCATAGTTGCAAAACCTAGGGCAAAATGTTTGTTGTCGATTCTCTCTGATCATGCATTGTTTGTGAAATCTTTTGTCAGATTCTTGATCTACTTGACTTCCTCTTTCGATTGGTGTACTTTTTGTGAATTTCTGGAGAGTTTGAAGGTTGCAGGTGGTGGTGCTTCGCCGGAGAAGATGACCGGAGGTCCTTCTCCGATCGGTGAGGATTATTTAGGGTTTTATTGCCAGATTATATCACATCCGTTAATTTAATTTCATCCAATGCTTGAGGACGTGACAACGCATAAATGAGGAGGTTGCCTCTCACGTGCCCTTCTTTTCTTTCAGCTTGATTGCATGTGTGTGCGTGCATGCTCATTATTGTGTGCTGGCATCATGAAACGTTAGATTTGATTACTTTTATCATCATCTCATCATGATTTAATCCTAAGGCTCAGATTGAGTCAACCTACTGACTGAGAGTGCACCAAAATTCACACACACACGCGTGTAATTGGACCTGAACCTGTTTGCTTTTCTCACCCCCACGCATTGGGCCCAAAACATTCTGAACTATCATTTTGCTATGTCCACACCCTTGACTCTTTTATTTGCATTTTATTTTCTTTTTTATATTGTTTGATTTTCTTTTATTAAAAATACCAAATCATTCCTAAAAATTCCAATTAATTCACATGTTATCTTGATACTTAAAAATAATTTTCTATTATTTTTAATTCTGATTTTATTAATTTTTACTTATATTTTCATAATTTCTTTTTAATTTCCTTTTAAATGATGTCCTTCATTGATACTTGACCTTTCCCATTTTATTTCTCTTAACTCACACAATCTTTGGCACTCATTCTTTTTTTCATATTTGGATAATATCTTGAGGCATTTAAAACCATTTTTCCCATATTTTTAAAGTCATTTTTGCATAGCTTTTGATCCATATCATTGTGCATTATTCATTGTTGACCTAATGTGACTTTGATGACTTGTTTGGATTGGTTTCTTCTTGAGTTTTACCATGAGCTTTTGACATGTCTTTAGCTTCTGACTTAGGCTGGTTGAGATCTATTTTCCTTTTTTTTCTCATGTGATTTGGTAATTGTTTGATACCTTGCATTTGAAGCAACATGTGTGCATATTCTTCTACTTCCATCCAACATGATTTTGATGAGGCACTTGTGCCACCTTATTATGCTTGCTTTGTGTGAGATTATAGGGTTTGTCTAGAGGATTATAGGTCCTTCTTGATTCATTATAGGTCCTTTTGATTTATGTTTACCTTTGATGTGTGTTTATGCATTTTAACTTGCATTTTTGACCTAATTCCACATCTCATTTCTTCTTGTGCTCTACATGATTTGTGTTTGCATTGTGTATGCCATTTTATTCTTGCCATTTGCATATCATCAATTGTATGCTACTGGTCTATAGGCATTCATACTCATTTCATATGTCATACATCTTTAACATGTAAATTTGTGCATCTAATTGAAACTTGTTTCTCTCCTTTGCATTTCTTCTTCATCTATTTTCTTCTACTTGAATCATTTCATCCATGACTTGTATGATTGTTCATATGCACTATAAGACATTCATAAATGATGTATACTTCTGACCTTGACATTTCATCAAGCATAAATACATGTTCATTTTGCATTTTTACTCATCTTTCATCAACTACTTTCATGGTGCAATTTCTTTGATGTTTAAGGAATTATTTGTGCAAAGTTTGCTTGTGTTTGGTACCTTAGCCTTAGAGGACTTTCTTAGAGAATAAGTTCTGACCTTGAGTACTTCTCAACCTTTAGGACCTTTCTTCTTTAGTTCTTAACTTGTTTGATCTTTACTTGTTATTCTTTCTTTATTTCTTTACTTGCAAATTGTTTTTGCTAACATTTCCAGGGGCTAATGGTAAGTTAAGTGTGTGGGTGTGCACCCACATTCAACCTCTTCTCTTATCTCTTTAAGCTTTCAAGTTGTGATTGTGATAAGCATCTTATGCTTTCTTTGTTCAATCTCTTTCATCCCCTTTGAGTTCTTAACTTAGCTTCCATATTTGAAGTAAGTTAGAAATCACTCTTCTTCTCTTTTCTTTTAGAGTTAGGTTTCTAAACCACACGTAACCCTTAGGAACATCCATGCATGATAACAAATAGGATTGTTAGTCTCCCATTTAGACTTTTACCTTTCTCAACCTTTGAGTCTCTCTTCTTCTCATCTCAAAACAAAAGCAAAAACACTTAATAAAGGCATAACATATATTGCATTTGAGCCTTTCATGTGAGAATAAGATAGTGATGGGTCTTCTCTCACTTTCTTAGAATGTTTAGCATATGTCCCGTCTTGGGTCGATATGCGAGGCATTCGATCCCACATGAAAGACTTAAATACAATATGCGTTGTATACACACCAATAATCAAAATACTTCTTTCTAAAAGACAAAAACAAACAAATTCTCTTCTCATCTCCTTCATTCTATTCCTTAAGGACTCGTCATGTCCGTTCTACCGCAAACAGGTAACGCCTAAGTGTCCATACAGCGACCTGCAACACGTAACTGCTGGGACGCACACTCTGACGTTTCCATCAAAAAACACCAACAAAGCAACCCTTGTTGAGTCGAACTACATTTGCTCTGATTCTTCTTCTCATCTGATTGAAGATACGTAGGCACGAGATGCGATATCTCGACGAGCAACCTTTCCCTATAGTTCGTCGAACTACGTTGACTCTGACTTTCCCATTGCGCTGAGGGAATACGTAGGCCTAGGACAACGATAATGTCCTATCGAGTCACTTCTTTCCTTCCCCCCTCTTTCTCCTTTCTACCTTTCATTTCCAGTTCTCCAGTTAGCAGTTGATTTCCAGTTCCTTACACCCTTTGATCGAAACAAATAAGCGTGGATCCCATCGAGTACGATGGACGCGTGGGGTACTAATACCTTCCTCTCGCGTAACCGACTCCCGAACCCAGTTCTCTTGGTCGCAAGACCTCGTTCTTTCCTTCCCTCAGGTTTATGCAGTGTTTCCTTTCCCTCTCTTGGGATAAATACACATTGCTGGCGACTCTGTTTCCGTGTCACTTTCGTGTTTGTACTTGGATGAAAATCCCGGGAGCGACAGCTGGCGACTCTGCTGGGGATCGAACCCAGAATCTCTGGTTCCCTAAGCGGGTCAATCCTAGCGCTTGTTTATTTTTCGTTCATTGGGTGTTTACTTTGATGCTGTATTTTGCTGTATTTACTGTTTTGCTGTATTGCTGTTTATCGTATTACCACTTTACCGTACTTTACTGTATTTATTGCATTTACTGCAATTTTACTTTCATATACTGTATTATACTGGACTGTGCTGTTTTTGTTTGCTGGGATGGGGAATCTGAGAGATAGGCCCAGTACACAGGCCTGAGTGCACTTATGTTTAGTGTGTTTCATATCCTCTCACGCTCCATTTCGGTGCGAGGAGGGAATATAAAACACAATCTGGATGTGGTTCTCTCTAGAGAATTCTACGTTGTGGGTCTGCCACAATGGTAGAGCTATCTGGAAGAGCTGTTAAGTCTGGATGACCTTTTAGGATGACCCCTCTTTATTTTGAGGTGAATCAGAGGACGATCTCTTTGTATGGCAGTAGCATTGTAACCTTCAGGCTGAATGTGCTATTGCCTCTCATTCCAAGATCTGAATTTGAGAATCCTCACTTTATAGTACATGCATGTGAGATTGGGGGGATTGTTTACAAGTGTGCAGGAACCATTGACCTTCATCATACCTGGTTTTCTTGTTGTTCTGGATTTGTTATTGAACCTTTGATCCTGACTGGTTCCTATTTGTTCTGGATTTGTTACTGGACCTTTGATCCTGGTTTTGTGTATCTCACCAAATTCAGACAACAGTACAGTGGGTTCAGCAATATATGTTCAACATTGATCACATGCCCTTGCATACATATCATCATTCACATTTTTGCATTTAACCTTCATGTTTATTCATTTGCAGGGTATACTTCCTTTTGATTCCGGTTGACAGTTCCCTTTGCAGCTATGGATGTTCCAAGAAAGAATAATGTGCATTACACGTTCTTTGACACCAAGGTGGGTCAGTTACAAAAGATGGTATCTCTTATTACTCCAGATTATGTGGGTATGTTCCGAAAGGCTCATGGAGAAATTCTGACTATGGTTGATGATTTGAATACTTCAGAGAAGAGTGTTATTCATACTTGCTTGTAGTTTTATGACCCAAATTCTGATGCTAGAAGAGTATGCATTTCTTCTAGGTGTGCCTCTCAAACACCAGATTCCTTTAAACTCTGATATGCATCCCCCGAAGCATGAGGAGGTAGCTAAGGCTCTCCGTCCGAGTGTACCTGTGGTAAAAGATAACCTCGCCACCAAAGGAGGTTTATCCGGTTTTCATCTGGATTTCTTGGTTGCCAAAGCTGAAGAGTGTGCTGCTAAGGCTCAATGGGAAACAATTTGTGCTATTCTGGCCTTGAGCATTTATGGGATTATGTTGTTTGCTGATGAGGCCAAGTTTATAGACATGAGAGCCATCCATATCTTTGTGTTGAGGAATCCTATATCTATTCTATGCATTATAAGAATGAGAAGAAACGAGGGGGATTGGTTCGATGTTGTACACCTTTGTTTCATAAATGGCTCATGAGACACTTACCGAATTCTGAGGCTTTCTTGAATCCTCATCCTTCAATGAATTGGGCTAAAAGGCTGATTAAGTTGACGACAAAAGTTATTCGTTGGTTTGATCAAAGAACGATGGGTGGGAATTTTATCAGTAGTTGTGGAAGACATCCAAATGTGCCACTCTTGGGAATAAAGGGTTGCATCAATTACAATCCTGTTATCTTAAGGAGACAGTTAGGATTTGCTTTATTAGATCCTCCGAAGGATAGTGAATTGGAAGAATCCTTCTTTTTCCCCGTGAAAGATAATATTTTATTGGTAAGGCAAGCGGCCGGGGCCTGGGGCAATTTGGAAACAAAAGGTAAAGTTGTCTTTGGCAAGTGCAATAACGTGTCTTCTCCTCAGTATGATGCATGGTTGAAAAGGAGAGTTCAGATCACTCTTTTGTCGTTCTCTATGGAAGGTCTGTCAGATCCAGTTGTTGTGGAACCTGTGACCATGATAAGTGTTTTTGAATATAACAAGCTTAAGGCGGAAAAGGGCAAGGCAGTTAAGATGAATGAGAAGCTAAGCGAAGGACTCCGAAAGATGTTTTGTGAAAAGCGTAAGGTTGAGCATGAAGTCCAAAAGTTAACCGAGCGTCATGAGAAAAATGAGAAAAGAATTGCTGAGGACACTGTCTATATTCGTAATATTAAACAAAATGAGATGGCATTAAACGAGGCGTGCAAGCATATCAACGAGCAGTTGGCAAAGTCTGAAAATGCACTTTCCAAAGGGCAGCAAAGATGGGATGAGTTCTCCGAGTGCCAAAGGAAGATTGAAGCAGGAATCAGGTCTGAAAATGATGAGTTGAAAAAGAATTTGAAGAGTAAAGAAAGCGAATTTCTCAAGAAACTTAGTTCAGCTAACCGAGAGATTGAAGAGCTGAAAGTTCGTGCTGGAGTAAAGAAAGTAAAAGATTTAGCTGTTAAAGATCAAATCAGGAAGCTGGAGGAAGCTATCAAGATAAGGAGTCAGTTGATCAGGAGTCTTACAGAGCGCCCTAATGATCCAGTTACCGAAGCACTTCTCAAGGAGGTTCGGGAAGACTTGTATGGGCTTAGTGTCTGAAGCATTTTCATTGTTGTTCCGAGAACTCACCATCAGGATTGTTGATGGGTTTTCTCTTGTTTGTATTCATGCTTTCAGTTGTATTTGTTCAGAACAAATTTATGTTTGACAGTTCCATACCAGGTTGTGGGTTTTCATTTATGCTATGGGCATTTCGTTTTGGTATTATTGATTCTATGAGGTGGATTCTTCGTCAAATTATACAATGGTTCACACACTCACTGGGCCGTATATGATGGATGTTCTGATTCATTACTGTGCACCTCTGATGTTCTATCAATATTAGCAATTGCAGGTGTATGCGTTATTCCATTTCGGTCAAAACTGGAATCGAAGGAAGGAATGCCTCAAAATGAATAAACATGACATTGCATAGCATATATCATTTTGTATTTTGTTGCTTGCTTTTCAGGTACTTATTGCAGGTTCTCTAACCTTTATTTGGTTTCAGGCACTATAGCTGATAACCACGTCCACCGGTACGCAACTCGCAGAAACCAAGCTAAGATCATGGATTAGATGCAAATTGAATTGGCTGAGCTGAGGAACAGGATGGACCAGTTCATGACATTAATGACTGGTATGGCCCAAAATCAGGAAAGACTCAGGGAAATGGTTGAGCGGCCAGAAGTAGAGGTACAGAATGGTAACGGTAATAATAGAGGTCACAGAATTATTGATGAGACTGGTAATCAGATTGGCGTTAATGCAGGCGGTGACCCTCCTAGAAATACTAGGGTTCGTCATGTTGTGGAAGACAACCAAGATGAGCAGTTCACTCTGTTAGATGCTGAACATGAGAACACTCACAAATTCGATGAGCTCACTAAAAAAATTAGGTTCTTTGAATCCCAAAACACTCTTGGCTTTGATGTTTCCGACTTGGGATTGGTACCTGGAGTAAGAATCCCGCATAACTTCAAGCCACCAACATTTGACAAGTACAATGGCACTACTTGTCCTAAAACTCATCTCCAATCTTATGTGGGGAGGATAGCCGCTCATACCGACGATGAGAAGTTGTGGATGTACTATTTCCAGGACAGCCTTACTGGGGCATCCCAAGAATGGTATATAAAGTTGAGCAGGACTTCCGTAAGGAACTGGAAGGAGTTAGCTCATGCGTTTGTCAAGCAGTATCAATACAACATGGATATGGCTCCAAACCGTACTCAGCTGCAAAGTATGGCTCAGAATGCGAAGGAGAGTTTTAAGGAATATGCTCAAAGATGGCGCCAGTTGGCTTCCATGGTTCAACCTCCACTGCAGGACCGAGAGATGGCCGACATGTTTATGGGTACTCTTCAGGGAACTTATCTTGATAGGTTGGTCGCCTGTCCTTCAACTGGGTTTCTGGACATTGTAATCGTTGGGGAAAGGATTAAAAGTTTGCTGAAGCTTGAAAAAATACAAGATGTCAGTGGTGCTAGTTCTTCAGGAGTGAGGAAGCCATTTGCTAGAGCTACCAGAAAGAGAGATGGAGAGGCCAGTGATGTTTATAAGAACAGGGGAAGAGGTAGAGGCTATCAAGATTCCTATAATCAGGTTGCTTCTGTGACCATTCCTAGTCCACAAGTTCAATCACAGCCGTAACAACAGAATGTTCAGGCACAGAATAATCAACAGCCACAGAAATCATATCAGCAGAGACAAAATGACAGGTGTATGGATCCTCTGCCTTTGACTTACGCAGCTTTGTTACCTCAATTGTTGAAGCTCAATCTGGTGGAGCTTCGTACGATGGGCCCGACTCCTGCTATATTACCAAAGGGTTATGATGCTAATGCCCGCTGTGAGTTTCATTCTAGGGCTCCAGGTTATAGTATTGAAAAGTGTCGGACATTTCAGCATAAGGTATAGGATTTGATTTATGCCAAGGCAATTAATTTCTCGCCTCCACCAAATGTGCTTCAGAATCCCATGCCAGATCATAATGTGCCAAAGGTCAACGCCATTGAAGATGGGAAGGTTTTGAATTTGGTAACTGATGTGAACAGGCCAGGTGAGGACTCCTTTGAGTTTTGTGAAGGCTCGCTTGTTGAAGGGGCAGGTGTTCCCTGGATGTGAAGAAAATTGTGTTGATTGTGAGAATCAGAGTAATGGTTGTGATAAACTGAAGGCCGACATCCAAAGTTTGATTGACGAAGGGTGTCTACAGTTTGATAAGGGGGACAAAAAGGATGATGATGTGTCAGCTGTTACCATTTATTTTAAGCCATTTGAGATTCAAGTGCCAGCGCCTGCTGCAACCATTGTGCCTGCTGTAGTGAGTCCTGTTACTATTACGGTACCAGGACCATTTCCTTATACTAGTGAGCGGGCCATCCCATGGCACTACAGCGTAGATGTTTACTATCAAGGAGAAAAGCAAGAGGTGGAAACTCCAGCTGGGGGTAGTTCCAGTATTGATAATGTTGGAGGTCTTGGTGGCTTCACTAGAAGTGGACGCTTATTCGCTCCACAGACTTTGAGAACTAATGCTGAAACTGAGGCAGCAGCCAAAGCCAAGGGTAAACAGGTGGCTACAGAGGAGGTTGTTGTTCCTGAATCTGTGCAGAAAGGTACTTTTGAGAAAGAGGTCGAAGAGTTCATGAGACTTATCAAAAAGAGTGATTATAAAGTGGTTGATCAGTTGAACCAAACGCCATCAAAGATTTCTATCTTGTCGTTGCTTATGAGTTCTGCAGCTCATCGAGAGGCACTTTTAAAGGTCTTGAATATGGCCTATGTACCTCAAGAGATTACTGTGAATCAATTGGAGTCTGTTGTTTCTAATGACAATGCTAGCCATGGGCTAGGTTTTATAGATTATGATTTGACTACTGAGGGTCGCAATCACAACAGGGCATTACACATTACCCTGGAGTGTAAAGGGGCAGTATTATCTCATGTATTGGTAGACACGGGGTCTTCCCTGAACGTATTACCAAAGAAGGCCTTAATGAAGTTAGACGTTGACGGAATTATTCTAAGACCAAGTGATTTGGTAGTGAGGGTTGTCGATGGTTTGAAACGTTATGTATTCTGAGAGGTAGAGCTCCCAGTAAAGATCGGTCCTCAAGTGTTTAAGCGCGTGTTCTACGTGATGGACATTCAGCCCGCATATAGTTGCCTGTTAGGCAGACTGTGGATTCATGCCACTGGGGCAGTGACATCTACGTTGCATCAAAAGTTGAAATATATGGTTGATGGTCAAGTGGTGACTGTATGTGGAGAGGAAGACATCTTCGTAAGTCAGCTGTCTACCTTTAAGTACATGGAAATGGATGGAGAGATCCATGAGATGCTGAGTCAAGCATTTGAGGCAGTCAATATTGGTGATTCGTCTTCACAGGCGGTATCTTCTTAGGGCGAAGAACAGGTGGGTACTTCTATTGCTTCTTACAAACAGGCAGTGGAAGTAGTCAAAGCAGGTAATGCCTAAGGCCGGGGCAAATTGATTGAAGTCTCTGCAAAGGAAGATAAGTTCGGTATAGGCTATAATCTGTATCAGGCTGCTGCAACAGAGTGCAGGGGGCTGATTACTTTCTACAGCGGGGGAATTATTAATCCAAATCAGATGTGCGCTGCAAGTGAAGATGGCATCGACAGTGATTGTGATCTCGACAATTGGGTGCGCCCGTGTGTACCGGGTCAAGAGCTTTGCAATTGGTCTGTTGAAGAAATTGTTCAAGTTACTCCTCAAACAGAGTAATTTTCTTTGTTCTTCTTTGTTGCATGTTAAAATCTCGCGCTCTGCCCAAGGCGTGTAGATCCATTTGTAGGGCCTCATAATTGCATTTGCAAGGTTTTTTATCATTAATAAAGGACGTTTTGCATTCAAATTTTGTGTTCCTTGTCTTTCATTTTTTTTATTTTTGCAGAAAAAACAATAAAATGGCAATGTTTTATTTTTGTTGTTTCTTTTTTCAAAAAGTCTCATTCTAAAATAAAGCATGACCCTCAATCATGCAGATTTAATCACCCGGATTTCATTGATAACGATTCTGCTATGGCCAAGTATGACTTTGATAATCCAATCTATCAAGCTGAAGAGGGGGATGAAGAAGACTATGAAGTTCCCGAGGAATTGGCCAGATGTTGAAGCAGGAGGAGAGGGTCATTCAACCTCACCAAGAGACAATTGAGGTTATCAACATTGGTTCCGAGGACGCCAAGAAAGAGATTAAGATTGGAGCCAGTCTGCAGGCCGAGGTGAAGAAAGAGCTGATCAGTATGCTGCGGGAATATGTTGACATCTTTGCCTGGTCGTATCAAGATATGCCGGGGTTAGATACAGACATTGTTGTGCACAGGTTTCCATTGAAAGAGGGTTGTCCTCCTGTCAAACAAAAGCTCCGGAGAACTAAACCAGAAATGGCTCTCAAAATCAAGGAGGAGGTACAAAAACAGTTAGATGCGGGATTTATGGCCGTCACCAATTACCCACCATGGGTTGCAAATATTGTTCCTGTGCCGAAGAAAGATGGTAAGGTTAGAATGTGCGTTGATTACCGGGATCTAAACAGAGCAAGTCCGAAAGATGACTTTCCTTTACCTCACATTGATGTACTGGTTGACAACACCGCTCAGTTCTTGGTATTCTCCTTCATGGATGGCTTCTCCAGGTACAATCAAATCAAGATGGCGCTGGAAGACATGGAGAAGACAAAGTTCATTACCCCGTGGGGTACCTTCTGTTACAAAGTGATGCCTTTTGGGTTGAAGAACGCCAGGGCAATGTATCAGCGAGCTATGGTAACACTCTTCCATGACTTGATTCATAAGGAGATTGAGTGTTATGTGGATGATATGATTGCCAAGTCTCGAACAGAAGAAGAGCATCTGGTCAACTTGAAGAAACTGATTGAGAGGTTGAGAAAGTTTCGACTCAGGTTGAATCCGAACAAGTGCACTTTCGGAGTGCGGTCCGGTAAATTGCTGGGTTTCATCGTAAGCGAAAAAGGAATTGAGGTTGATCCCGCCAAAATAAAAGTTATTCAAGAAATTCCTGTACCAAGAACAGAAAAAGAAGTACGTGGTTTCCTAGGTAGATTGAACTACATTACACGGTTCATATCTCACCTCACAACCACTTGTGAACCAATATTTAAGATGTTAAGAAAAGAACAAGCAGTCAGGTGGAATGACGATTGCCAAAGGGCTTTCGAGAAAATAAAAGAATATTTGCGGGAACCTCCAATTCTCATGCCTCCAGTTTCAGGGAGACCATTGATCATGTATTTGACTGTGCTTGAAGGGTCCATGGGTTGTATTCTCGGTCAACATGACGAGACGGGTAAGAAGGAGCACGCCATCTACTACTTGAGAAAAAAATTCAATGATTGTGAATCACGATACTCAATGCTTGAGAGGACATACGGTGCACTTGCATGGGCTACTAAGCGATTGAGGTAGTATATGCTCACTCATACAACCTTGTTAATCTCAAAGATGGATCTTGTCAAGTACATATTTGAGAAACTAGCATTGACCGGACGGGTTGCATGTTGGCAGATGGTGCTGACTGAATATGATATCCAGTATACTTCTCAGAAAGCCATCAAGGGAAGTATTTTGTCAGATTATCTTGCGCAGTAACCAATTGATGACTATCAGCCGATGAGGTTTGATTTCCCTGATGAGGACATCATATTTCTCAAAGGTAAAGATTGCGAGGAACCACTCCCCGAGGAGGGGCCAAACCCTGAATCCAAATGGAGTTTGATGTTTGATGGGGGCGTCAACATGAATGGATGCGAAGTTGGGACAGTTCTTATCACTCCGAAAGGGTCTCATATACCTTTCACTGCCAGGTTAACTTTTGATGTCACCAACAATGAAGCAGAATATGAAGCTTGCATTATGGGCATTGAAGAAGCCATTGACTTAAGGATCAAGACTCTTGAAATATTTGGGGACTCTGCTTTGGTGATCAATCAGATCAATGGAGATTGGCATACCCATCAACCAAACTTGATTCCTTACAGAGACTATGCAAGGAGGTTTTTGACTTTATTCACAACAGTGAATTTTTACCATACACCTCGAGATGGAAATCAGATGGCTGACGCTTTGGCAACATTATCTTCCATGATTCAAGTGAATGGGTGGAACCATGTGCCCAAAATTGAGGTGTCTCGTTTTGACAGGCCTGCACATGTGTTTGATGTTGACGCAGTGTCTGATGACAAGTCGTGGTTTCATGATATCAAATGCTTCTTGAAGAGTCAAGAATATCCGGCTGGGGCATCCAACAACGATAAAAAGACTCTGAAGAGGTTAGCTGGTAGCTTCTTCTTGAATGAGGACGTGCTGTACAAACGAAACTTTGACATGGTCAAGAATATACGTACTGGATGACTATGGATGCAGACTGTTGTTCATACGCCCGCAAATGCCACAAATGTCAAATTTATGCGAATAAAGTGCATGTACCTCTGAATCTGTTGAATGTCATGTCTTCTCCTTGGCCCTTTGCAATGTGGGGCATTGATATGATTGGAAAGATTGAGCCAACTACTTCCAACGGCCATCGCTTCATCTTGGTCGCTATCGATTACTTTACCAAATGGGTGGAAGCAGCGTCTTATGCTAATGTCACCAAGCAGGTGGTAGCCAGATTTCTGAAAAGAGATATCATCTGTCGCTATGGAGTGCCCGAAAGAATCATTACTGATAATGGTTCTAATCTCTACAACAAAATGATGGCAGAATTATATCGGGACTTCAAAATTGAGCATCACAATTCTTCGCCGTACCGTCCAAAGATGAATGGCGCTGTTAAAGTGGCCAACAAGAACATCAAGAAGATTGTGCAAAAGATGGTGGTGACTTACAAAGATTGGCATGAAATGTTACCGTTTGCCTTGCATGGGTACCAAACATCAGTAAGGACATCTACTGGGGCAACACCGTTCTCACTTGTGTATGGTATGGAGGCAGTCCTACCAGTTGAAGTTGAGATTCCCTCGCTGAGGGTTATGATGGATGTCAAACTGGATGAGGCAGAATGGGTTCGCACCCGATTCAATGAGCTGAGCTTAGTTGAGGAAAAGAGATTAGCAGCTATTTGCCATGTTCAATTGTATCAAAGAAGGATGAAGCGGGCATTTGATCAGAAAGTGCGACCTCGGGAGTATCAAGTTGGTGAATTGGTACTTAAAAGGATCCTTCCTCCAAACACAGATCATAGGGGAAAATGGACACCAAACTATGAAGGTCCATTTGTGGTTAAAAAGGTTTTCTCTGGCGGAGCCTTAATGCTTGCAACCATGGATGGTGAAGATTTTCCATCCCCTGTCAACTCAGACGCAGTCAAAAAATACTTCGCATAAATAGACCCGCTGAACGAAAAAAAAAAAGAAGAAAAAGTCCAAGTAAAAAAGGGCATCCCGGCGAACCATAAAAATAGAATAAATAGGTTTGGGCAAAAATTAGGGATAAAATAAAAAAAATTGTACACTCGGTGAGTTGAAAATCCGCAAGGACAACTCAGGCAAGAAAGGGTGTCCCGATGGATTGAAAACCTGAAAAGGGCGGTCTACGCAAAAGAGGGATTAAGCGAAGACTGCGATCTGAGTCATCTGAGTCATCTGTACTGCCTCATCGTTTCACTCAAACTGGCAATCTCCAAATGATAGGAATTGGTCCAATCATTCTCCTCAGAAAGTGAAGATAATCGGAAAGTCTTGAAGACATACTGGTCATAGCAGAATTGAAACTCAGTGAAATGCCATTTTCGCGTTGCCATTAGGATAGTTTCTTTTCTCAATTTTCAGCAATCACCTATTTCCAGGGATTGCTTCCGGATGTACATGCCTATTCTGGGCATTTCAATCAATAAAGTTGGTTATTCAGTCAAAAAGCTTCGTATTTGTTTTCATTTTACTATTTTGTTTGCAAAAAACGTCCGAATTTTTGATAAAAAACATTGCATCGTTGAAAACATTGAGGCTTTATAATAACATGCGCAGGGAAAACATTTAAAATTGCTTTGAATGTTGATTAACTCCGAACGGTGGATTCAAAACATGCAGTCTCCAGGACATATGTGTGCATTTCTCTTGTTGCAGGTTTACATTCAGAAGCCTAACATGAAGTCATCTTCAGCACAAAGCTTTGCTGGGTGCTCTCCCCAACAAGTGATGGTTTAGAGGCGGATTTTCGCAACACAGGGAATATGTGCATATCTTTTGCTTGCAGGTAGCAGCCTCCTACTAGGCTCAAAATCATGATTGAAGCCTTTTCGAGAGCATGGACCATTTCTTCCAGACAAGTAATCTCCACCCCTAATGCAAAATACCGGGGCAATCATGTTCAGGAAAGGGTTCACATGTCACCCTTTTGTCACAACGTTTACTGATTGAGTCCATCATTCGGCTGACGGTCGCTCACGACGATTTGATATCGACAAGTTAATTGCCACTGGGTATCGTGGTATCTTATTAAGTCGATTCTCCCATTCAGTAATTCCAATTGGAGTGTCAGAATTGGAGTATTCCCCAGTCGAGTCAGAAGGCTGATTATCTCCGCAAAGGATCTTGGGTTTGATAGACCCCAAGTAGAGTTTTAATGACTCTTTTCCTCACCAGAACGTCATTCAGAAAGTTCTCATCCCCAACGGAGTGCTATGAACGGAATAATCCCTTTCTAGGGCAGAGTCATTCCAGTGGAAACTTCCTCAACAGGATCATCACACCTCAGTGTACCTCCTAGCCAATTTATTTTTGTCAATTTGTGGCAGGCGTTATTCCGGCATAAGGGTTAGTCCCCACAGAGCAATTGAAGGAACGAACAATGATATTTTCCCCGCGGAGTTGGATTCCTCGTCCGAAGCCTCTTTTGCACTTGCATATAGTTTGCATAGCATTTTTCTAAAGCCTAGCATTCCATTGATATGGAGCATTGCGGCAAAACTTAAACATACGCACACGAAACATAAGTCAGGTTCAACCATTTACCTGCAAACTAGAGCAATTCACAGACAAAACATTGTCGTGCAACCCCAACAAAGCTTACTACAACACTTGATCGTACAATCTTACTTCAATACTCGTCCGTATTAACCTTTGAGATACTTATCTGTATCTTTTTAATCATCGTCAGATACTCATCCGTATCGTCGACTTGGTCACTCGTCGTGTACCTTTGACGATTGTCTGATGCTCGTCCGCATCGTTGACCTTTGACACTCGTCTGTGTCCTTTTCAGCACTCGTCCGTGTTTGAACCTTTAGGCAATACTCGTCCATATTGACTTTTGAGATACTCGTCCGTATCTTATTAATCATCGTCCGATACTCGTCTGTATCTTATTAATCATTGTCCGATACTCGTCCGTATCGTCGACTTGGTCACTCGTCGTGTACCTTTGATGATTGTCCGATGCTCGCTCGCATCGTTGACCTTTAACACTCGTCCGTGTCCTTTTCAACACTCTTTCGTGTTTGAACTTTTAGCCAATACTCGTCCGTATTGATCTTTGAGATACTCATCCATATCTTATTAATCATCGTCCGATACTCGTCCGTATCGTTGACTTGGTCACTCGTCGTGTACCTTTGATGATTGTCCGATGCTCGTCTGCATCGTTGACCTTTGACACTCGTCCGTGTCCTTTTCAACACTCGTCCGTGTTTGAACCTTTAGTCAATACTCGTCCGTATTGACTTTTGAGATACTCGTCCGTATCTTATTAATCATCGTCCGATACTCATCCATATCGTCGACTTGGTTACTCGTCGTGTACCTTTGATGATTGTCCGATGCTCGTCCGCATCGTTGACCTTTGACACCCTTCCGTGTCACTCGTCAAGAAGATACAATCATTCCTCACTGATTCCCAAGGCAAATGGACTCCGAATTATGACGGCCCCTACGTGGTCAAGAAAGCCTTCTCAGGCGGCGCCTTGAGACTCGCAACCATGGATGGAGAGGAATTTGCCTACCCTACAAATGTTGACGTAGTCAAGAAATACTTCGCCTAAACAAAAAAAAACCTCTCGGTGGATTGAAAACTCGAAAGGGCGGTCCAGGAAAAAATTAGAGACATAAACAAAAATCATCCCGATGCATTGGAAATCTCAAAGTACAATCCAGGCAAAAGTTAGGGATTAATGGCAAGTAACTACGTCTGACAAGGTTAAATCCCTCAGCAGTCATGCCATCCATCAGAGAAAACTCTAGTCAAGGTCATCTTCGACAGAAGCTTAGGATGTCTAGAATTCAAAGTTAGTAGAAGGATAATAGTCATTATGTTTCAATGTAGCCCTTTTCCCTTGAATTACCATTTTCTAAACTTTGTAAATACTCTAGGGAATTAAGCGCTGGCTGATTTCCATCCTATCAATAAAATTCGAGCCCTAATGCTTTTGTTTGCAATTCTCATTTGTTTTTGCTTTATAGAATGACATTTTTAAACATGATCAATGATTCTTGAAATAAAACAAAAATGAATTTACTTGTCAAAAATTTTTCTGCTTTTAAAATAAAGATGGCAATTCTTTTGACTGTTGAACATCGAAAGAACATCGATCGCTTCTCCAAAGGTGATTGAGCCTCAAAGTGCAGAATCAAAGTATTCCTTCTAATCCGGAGCACCTAAGTGAAGGATCAACCGTGTCAGATACCATGTTTCATATGACATCCCCAACAGGGTTCTTACCTCCTAAGTCCGACCAACGTTGTTCCCCATAGGAACCATTTTTCCTAAGCAAGGCAGGATTGCTATCTTGAACCAATGATATTTTTGAACCCCTGTAGTGGCCGAGTATCTAGTCATGTTCATTCACCAGTCTGTATGTCACGTCAGTTTTGTCAGCATATACATACATACATCATGCATTATTGAATCATATACATAATCATATTGCATTACTATCACTCTAGTCGGTCTTGTCCCCTAGTGATAAAAGTCCTTTCATCAATCGAGTTGTCAGTTCTTTCCTCGTCAGGAAATGTTGCGTCTGAACAATCTCTCTCCAGTTTATTTCTCGATTGGAGTTGGTCCTTGAACACTTTGATAACTTGAACCTCTGAAAGACAAGAAGACAGCCGACGAACGTCACTCTTCACCATTGAAGATTATATCTTCGCTTTCCCGGATTAAGGAAGATCCCCAGAGAAAGCCTCTCAACCAAAGACTCTCAGACACATATTGATTTTTCTCTCCAAGAGAGTCAATGACAATGAAGTCATCAGCACCTCAAAATTGGATTACATCATATGGAATTTCTCCGAGAAGATCTCGAGGAAAAGTATGATGTAATATCCCCAAGCAGGAAACAGTCTCTCAAGAAACTCATTTTCCCCAGTAGCGTCAACAAATGGCGTCTCCAACAGAGAAGTTTGAACACCTCTACGACTCAGACGAATGGGTTCTCCAACGAGTCTGACATCAAAACTTGTTCCCATCAAATGGCATCTCCCCAGGAAAATTCAGCGAGAAGTTTGAGGAAAACCGCTACACATAGCGTCCCTTGTCAAGAAAGTTTATTGACAAAAGAAACTAAGACCAGTTCCTTGGCTGAAGACCAGGATCGAGGGGAAGTTTATATCAGAAACTGAGACCAGTTACGTGGCTGAAAACCAGGATCGAGGGGAAGTTTAATGACGAAAGAAACTAAGACCAGTTTCGTGGCTAAAGACCAGGATCGAGGGGAAGTTTATTTCACAAACTTACACCAGTTCCGTGGCTAAATACCAGGATCGAGGGGAAGTTTTTACCTTTTCTAAGCATCATTGATTAGCAAAAGAAGATGGATGAGCAAGCAGCCATTCATAACCACCATCAAAATTTCGGGTATTCCGATATTTAATCCTCTTGCACCCCGAATGCCCGAATACCTTCGCCATTCACACTTTCGGGTCCAAGAAGATTAAATAGGGGCATCTGTCATACCCCAAATTTTGACCATCAAGATTTCCCATCATTGTGAAGATCATTACCACAATATGGATGTACTTTCATGCCTCATCAATCTCCTCAGGGATTGTTAGGCATTCTTTACAATCAAATATTAGGGTTTTAACCCCTCTCAGAGCATTTAGACAAAAGATCAATCAAGAATTGACATGTTCTTCAACTTTTCTAGCCTCTCAAACATCCATGAAGGGTCAAGGGGTCTCCCATATCAAGAATCAAGCACAAGATTGCAACATTCCAAGTGGATAAAGCCTCAAGATCGCCAGTGTCACCAAATTAGGGTTTTGGTTGACTGAGGCCTCCAGATGAAAATTTCCATCTGGACATGAGCCAATGCCTCAATGTATGGTCCTATAAGCTCAAAAGTATCTCAATAGCCCATCCATAATGGCAAAATCACCTTGAGGGCCCATCTATCAAAAAATCAGGAATTAGGGTTTTGACCTAATTCAACCCTTGAGTTAACTTGTGAAGTGAGGCATGGCTTGAAGCTTCAAAATGAAGTTCAAAGACCTCAAATACATCATGTTGACATGTTTACAAGATTTGATTGACTCAAAGAGCTCACGTCATAAACCACAAGAACTCAAAACCCTCTAATCACAAATTAGGGTTTCTAATGAAAAAAATCAACCCTATCCTTGACTGTTGGCCTATCCTTGATCTCAAACCTTGGGGAGGGGTCTAAGACATTCCTAAATACCCTTGGAGGCCATCCATTAAGCTTAATTAAGCCCAAGGATTGATTTCACAAAAGGATCACAAAGTCAAAATTTCATCTGATGAAAAACTCAACTGTACAAAAATCCAAGTTTGACTTTTTGGATTTTTGGTCAACCAAGGTTCCCCTAAAACAATGTTAATATGTGATTTGAATCATCATTCATCAAGAAAAATCAAATAAAGTGAGTTAACTTGTTAAAGGGGTAACCATAAAAAACATAGAATTTTTCTAAGTTATGGAACAAAGTGGCTAGGGTACCAACTTTGCAAGGCCATATCTCCCAAACCCTAAGGCCTTTTTCTCCCATTCAAAGCTCAAAGGGAAGTTCTCATTACATACTTAAAAAGTGTCAACTACATCTCATTCTAATTCATCATGGATTTCAAGTTATGATATGATCAAAATCACTAAAAAACATGAAAGTGCATTTTTCCAACACTTAGAAGAAATTCTACACAAGGCAGATTTCAAGTGAAACACCAAAACTTGGAGGGTTGTTTCACATAGTTCTAGGTTGAATCAATTCAAGATGTAAACATCAAAGTTGTTGTGCATATTGCCTACAATCCAAGGGACTTATTGCATGAAACAACTCAGCTTGAGCCAAGAGTTATGGCTGCTGCAAGACACAATGACAAGGCTGTCATGAAAAATTAGTTTGTGAGATTTCATGCCATACACGATTTTTAGCCAAAAAACAATGATCACTATGCCACATTCATCCAATCTGATCCTAATCCATCTGATCCAACCTGCTAAGCTGAGTCAAAAAGCCAAGGGATCTTCCAACTTGAGGTTAATGCATTTTGTCACATTATGCCTTGAATTCAAAGGCATTTATGAGCAATAGTGCACTTTCAATAAAGCCACTCTACTCAGTCAAGATGCTCACTTAAAAAATAATTAAAACATCTGAAGAATGTGGATTTGGTCAAGACATAGCCCTGCTATTGGGAGAGGCTAGTTTGCCTTGCATGAGAAGAAATGCCACCAAGCGAAAGCCATTGAATAAGATCTGATCTTGCAGCCATTCACTATTCCTCCAAGACAAGAGTTGATCCACTATAAATAGAGGTCCTAACTGATCATTCAAACTACCCCAAAGCATCTTACAACATTGCTTTCTCTCATTTCCTTCTTAAAGTCCAAATTTCATTGTTCTTGAGAAAGCACTATCGGGTTTTGTGTTGGAGGCCAATGCAACTCAAACCAATGATCCACATACCTCACACACAACATATAGGAGTGATCTAAACCATTACATCCCATCTGTAACATCAAAATCACCAAATGTCCACCCAATTGCACAAGACTCATGACTTTCTGCAGAAGGAATCAGGTTGATGAATCCAGAGGTTTTCCAATCAACCTAAGCACTCAAACACATCTATTAAGGTACAAGGAAGCTATCAAAATCATTGGAACTCATCTGTAACACCACCAAACTAGAATTTGATTCTCACTTGCAGAGGTAAACCTTAAACTCTCAAACTTAATGAATCATGCATCATAAACATGTTTTGTGATTACCATTGTGTTTCTGGATGTTTGTAGATCATTTACCCTCAATCATTTGTTGTTTAAAGTTTGTGTATAGGATTTCATTTAGTTCATGCCAATTTTAGGGTTCTTCAGGTTTTATCATATTATGTTTTGATTCACTTAATTTCAATAAAATTGAGTATTGCCATTGTGTTCGTCATCTGAAAACGCACAATTTTCATATTTGGATCATGTGAAATGGTTGAGAGATGAGTGAGATAGGAGGCTTCACGTATCTGAGCTTGAGGATGAAGATGACCATGGCGCCATGCTTCAGAAATTCAACTTGTTTGTTATATAATTTTCCCTTTCCATATATTAAATGAATTGGCATTGCGCCCCAGTGGTTGATCAACTGGTTTGTGTGTATTGAGCGAGCGAGAGGTCGTGGTTTCAAATCCCGCTCGCCCCAGACCTCTTTTTTATCACTTGTCCCATTTTAATTTATTTTTCATATTATTTTTGTTAATGATTTGGAAAATTAATTTCTCATTCAATTTTAATCATTTTTTATTGGTTCTTTTTTTTTTAAAGCACAAAAATATTAAAGTATTTTATTCTACAAAAAAATCAGATTTATATTATTTATTTAATATAGTTGGTATTTTTGTGAATAAATTCATTTTTATTGTTTTTTAACATTTTAAAGTGAATTTTTATCTTGAAAATCAAAATCAAATGAGTTCTAAATCATCTTATGACTAAAACCTCATTTTTCAAACCTAAACCAAAAATCACAAGTAGTTTATTTAAACTTATTTGGTATTTTTATTAATTTTCTTTAAAGAATTACTTTTAAAAGAAAATGAAATTAGGGTTTCTTTGATTTTGATCTTTATCAAACATTTTCAAAAAAAACTTTGGGGCCTCTTGATAGAGTGTAAGTCCCATCCCTTTGTAAATAAAATAATTTGGGCCCCAGTAATTGTATAAGTCCAGATACAATTTTCAAAACGACGGTGCGATCACTGTTTTTCCATGGGCCTCTCCTTGAGTTGTAAGCCCCATCACTTGTACAAAAATAAATCTTGGGCCTCTAATAGAGTGTAAGACCCAACCCCCTTTGTACATAAATAATTTTGGGCCTCATTCATTGTATAAGTCCCACTGTATGTTAGAAAATCTCGGCGCGGTCGCCTTTTTCAAACAAAATCAATTGGGCCTACCCTTGTGTTGTAAGTCCCATTTCTTTTCTTTTTTCAAACTTTTGGGCCTCTCCTTGAGTTGTAAGACCCATCCCTTTGTACAGAAAACCTCTTTGGGCCCCAGTCATTGTATAAGTCCCAATACAGTTTATAAAACAACGGTAAAATTACTGTTTTTCATCTGGGCCTCTCTTTGAGTATAAGCCCCAACAATCTTTTCAAAAACAACTTCCCTTTTAATTTAGGTTCAAATATACAGTTGTTTTCAAAACTTTCTTTAATTTCTTGAACAACTAACAATACAGATATGTAAGTTTGCTCGCCTGTAAGTTTTTATCAGCTTTCTTTTACCTGCTTTTATATATATAACTGTATTGTGGGAAGCTTGCTCACCTGTAAGCCCTTCTTTCATTCTTTTAAATATATATCAAATATATATAACTGTATTGTGGGAAGCTGCTCCCCTGTAATTCCTTCTTTCATTCGTTTAAATACATGTCAAGTATATATATAACTGTATTTTGGGAAGCTTGCTCACCTGTAAGTCCTTTTTTCCTTCTTTTAAATACATGTCAAATATATATTACTGTATTGTGGGAATATGCTCCCCTGTAAGCGTGAGAGCAAGAGTTGTCTCTACAAGTCAATCTATGTTTTAATGATAACAATATGTATTTGTGAAAGAACTATTTTATGTTCTAACGTGTGTTGTGTGCAGATCATAATCATAGAAGATATCAGATCCAACAAGAACCAGCCAGATGTGCATAATTGATAATATGCGAAGTTACTATGTGTGACACAAGTCGCAAGAAGCAAGAACGCTTCTATATCTGATCATGATCAGTCAGTTCCAAGGATGCTGATATTGCGGTTTCAATGCTCTTGTGGATGCTCTCTGAAAGTGGTCGAGATTCTGAAGATTGCGAAGCTTCTGAAGAAGAGAACTGAACTGCTGAAGACTCTCATGACTTGAAGTTCTGAAGGCGGAAGGCTCTGAAGACAAAGTGCAGAAAGACTCTGAAGAATTATGTGTTTTGAAGTTTACGGTTCCAAAGGTCAAGTGCTGAAGACTCTGAAGACGGAATCCTAATGGACAAGTTCTGAAGTTTCGGAAGACTTGAAGTAGTAAAGGAAAATGTTCTTAAAGACAAGTGCTGAAGTTCTGAAGACTGATGCCTAATGGACTTCTTCAAATGACTGAAGACTTGACGTACCAGATATCCTGTTAAAGAAGGCTCTACTCATGCTTCATTAATTTACCATCAGAATCCTCTGAAGTTTGGATGTCAAATGTTACCGTTGTGAACAACTTACACAGTGCTCAAGAAGATATATCCCGTCACTTCCCCCACAGAAAAAAGGAGACGTGTCAGTATAGCTAATTATTACACAACGTCTCTTTTCCAATAGCCAACAGTATTTCAAACGACTATATTTCTACTGGGCTATTTAAAGGAAAGAGCTCTCGCTTCTGAAGTGTTGATTTGCTGAACATCATCAAATGGATGTATCATTTACAAATTGATCAAGTCATTGTGTGAAGATAGCAACAACGGTGAGTTCTCATAGTAACACTTAGAATATCTAATGTTATCATTAATTTACACATGGCCATTGTTGTTGAAGCTCAAAGATCATCATTCAACACAACAACAATCAATTGGTACATAAGCTATTGATGAAGAAGACAACATTGCAAATCAGTCAAGTCATCAACCACCTTCTCGTCAGTGCTACATTGAAGATCTGAAGCAAGGAGTTGTTGCTCAAAGCTTGCTCACCCAAGAAGACGAAGAAGAAGAAGATCTACAAGATGTCAACAACTGTCAAATCATTATACATCTTTGTAGTTTCTTAGGATAGCAAGGAGGTGTTGCTCACATCTTGCTTGAACACTTGTGTGTTCTTTGTACTTAAACTTAGGAGTAATCTGCTTGTTAAGAAGCATCATTGTAATCTCCTGTAAAACTAATTCTTGGTGAATTAGGATTCCTTGGGTGGTCAGTGTGATCGGAGACTCGAGAAGACAATGGCGAGATTTCATTGTGGGAAAAGCCAGAAATAGGGTCAGTAGCGTTATATTCATTGCGATGAATCCCTGAACGTCTAGCTGTGAAAGCCTAGCAGTAGATCTTGCGAGATTGGAACCTGCATGTCAATGTTCTTTATATTCATTAAGTTGAATCCCTGAACGGTTCATTGCATGTTAGTCATAGTGCGGCTGTGCAAGTGGTTAGTCACCGGCTGTTTCCCGTGAATCTGTAATCGAGATTGATTATAGTGGATTAAGACCTTGTGTTTAAGGCAAAATCACCTGAGGAGGGTGGACTGGATTAGCCTTTGTGGTGAACCAGGATATATCGTGTGTCCTTTACTCTTATGCTTAATGTCCTTGTTTATGTTTCTATATTGAGTATCATAACCTTACATAAGCTTGTTAGAACCTTGCAACTCTGATAAGCTTCCGCTCTGCAAGTTCTGAATGATGTACACAACGTTCGGACTCTTGTTGGTTCTTATGCTCATGCAAGGCAAGTCTGAATATTACTTCGTAAGTTAGAGTCTCTCAACGAACTCTGATGTTATCTCAGCGTCTTAACGATAAGAAGCGAAAAGTTGTTAAAGAGTAAATACACAATTGAAACCCCCCCCTTTTTGTGCCTTTCTCGCACCTTCAATTGGTATCAGAGCTCCGGTTCTGTTATCGATGGATATCAAACACTTAACAGTGTCAGAAAAAGATCCAGATGTGGTGCGTAGAAATACTTTGGGAGAGATCTCAATCCACTTACAATAACAGCTCAGAAGATGACTGTGTACGAAATTGTAATCAATCTGAGTACTTGAGCAAATCAGTGATTCTGGAAGTTTTACAGTTGTCAAACTACTAAATCTTCCTCACTTAAGTTTTAATGAAGATTGAAGAATCAGATGATAAGATAGATTCATCAGATAAGAAGTAGTATTTGTTGAATGCTTATCTTAGAAGATACGTGTGGATGAACCACGTATTTGCTCAAAGTTGAATCATCAGAAAACAAGAAATCTTGTTTAATGAAGATTAATTCTTTATGAGTTTTTGAGATGTTTTCAAGAAACGGATTAGGTCCACCCTTGACTTTCTCGTATAAAAACTCATTCAGAACTTCTTCATGTAAAGAAGAAAGATTGTTGTTCTATGATGTTGAACCTCAGAATGAAGTATGCAGAATTCAAAAAACTGAAGAATTCAAAATAACTCAACATCTGAATTTTGACTGATCAAGAAGTTAAAAGATTCAATGAAGAACTGAATATTGTTCTCTTGGAAAGCTATGTAGGAAACTGAAAGAATATTCAAGAAGATGAATGTCCAAAAATTCATCAAGTACTTAATCAAGTATGAACTCTTAATTCTTGATTGAATCGGTATAATCAAGTTCTGATGACCTGAAATTATCTCTCAGTTGAACCAAACATTATTGATTAGATCACCATCTGATAAGTGTCTCAGAACCTATCAAACATTGGAATCAGAAGATGTCAATCCAAACACTTAGTTCCTCCCCTTAAGATCAAAAGAATTGAAGTTACTGATGTCCTTCAGAATGAAGAAATCAGTTGTCATTCTTTTAGAAGTAGATATGCTACTGATCCTTGATGGACTAATTCTATAATCAAGTTAAAACAGCATTGTAAGAAGTGTCATGCAAACTATATGTTGTGCTACACACATATTTGATGATACTTGGTTCTGAACATAATCTGCAATCGGTTGAAGAAACAAGTCAGAAAATGCTATGAGATAAAAAATGCCACTTCCGAAGTCATGAATAATTTAGGTAAAGAATCTCTGCAAAAAGATTTATGTATCCCTAAGGTATGGTTTCCTTCATTCTTAATTATTTTTAAATTTAATCACTAACTGTCTACTAGTATCCCTTTAAGGTTCATAAATAAAGTTAGATCTTCAAGCGTTTATGATTAGATGATTTTCAAAGATCAAATAAATAATCATTATTATGCTGTGTCAGCTACTACACCTATACCCATAGGTATACGGTGATTTAAGGCTATCATGTGTCCTTTCAGCTGACCGCCACAGCTATCCATAGCGTGTCTAGGAAATGATGACCTCGTGTGTTCCAAGCTTGATAAATAGCTATCGTTCCTTAGTTCTCCTCACAACCTTACCCCCTTCCTAGAGAGAATCACTATCCAAACTACCTAGTAGCCTAGAACTTCCTTCCTCAAAATGTCTTCACACAATATCAGAGGAGAAATCGCTGATCTTGAACTCCTAATGGAATACACTCTTGATTTAAACCTTCTACCTCAACTCAATAAAACAAGTCTTGTCTCTGGAATTAAATTTCAGAACTGGGAGAATTATTTCAACTTGCTTGTTGGACCAGTCTTCCCTGCTCTCGTTGCTGAGTTCTGGGCAAATGCTCGAGTTCTAGAATATAACTATGGTAAAAATGCTATCTTATTTGTGGTTGCTGGCTGTCCAGTCTTGATCAACCCTACCATCATAGCTAAAGCCATCAGGTGTGTTGAAGATGGTGTGACTGTGGAAAGAAATATCAACAGTCATAGCTTCGATAGGCACGTGCATGTCATTTTTGAAACTGAGGGGCGTCTCACTCAACCATGCACCCTCACTCCATTTGCTAAAGATTGGTACAAGCTAATGGTAACTAATTTAAGACCAAGAGAAAGAGGAGGATGATGGTTATCTGATAAAGAAAGATTATTTATTTTGTTCTTAGTGTCAAGGATCAAAATAAACCTACCCCAATCCATGTACAATCATCTGAAGGATGAAATCAATTTGTCTAGGGAAGACACAATCTCTCAAATTCCATATTGTAGAGTCATCTCCCACATTCTTGATCTTCAAGGGGTAATTGGTCATTGCAGAAGAAATGGAATGACTGAGAAGATCCTTCCTGAGTTTTGTCAACCTATGACATTCTTATTCTAAGATAGGAAGTCATTCCTTCTAGAATCATAAGTTAATCAAGGTTCCTATCTGATTATACTTATGTGTTTAAAATGGATATGTATCTTCATGATCAGTTATTAAAGTATTCTTAACTATAAATTGCTCATCCTCTTGAATGTTTCTCTATGGCTGATTAACTAATTGGAGATTAAAAAGAAATAATTAAGCATCTTAAGTGACTATTAAAATTCGCTCGAAAAGTTTGGTTTATCTAGAAACCACAAATCCCTCTTAGGTCATAATTAAGTAACGGTTACCATTATCACTCACTAGAGTTAATTCACAACTCTTGATAGGATAATCTGCCTCTATTAAATAATCAAATCATTAAACCTCCTTTCCCACGTCCTGTGGTACTTCTAGGAAAATTAACCGTTGTCCTCTCAAATTCTCCAAAGAAAATACTTTGTTTTTTCTTATATAAAAGCCTCAAACCCTAAATCAGTAACACAGCTCTTACACACCTAAATCTTCTGCCCAAATACCTTCTATCTTCTTCATCTAATCATCCTCTACAATGGCCTTCGTCTCCCAAAATGCTTCAACTCCCATAACCATACAAGTTCTAGTTGACAACCTCACTGTTATGTCAGAAACAATTGTAAAATTCAACAATCTAAAGTCAAATGGATGTTATATTACTCCTTCAATGGAAACTCAAGGATGGAGTAACTACTTCAAGAGGTTGGAAGGACCAACCTACGGTCATCTGGTTAAGGATTTCTGGATTCACGCCAACACATCAAATACCCTCATTGTCTCTTTCGTTTTTGGAAAAAAAAGTCTTCATCTCTGAGAAGACCATTGCAGATTTCTTGATGCATGAAAATAACGGATTCAGAATCACTAAGAATCTACTTAGTGAGGAAAGAGAGGCTAAGGTTATGACCTCTATCTTTAAAGAAGAAGCTACAGCTGAGAACCAAATATCCTCAAATCTGAAAGATTCACTACAAGTTTGGTTCAGAATTCTACAAGGAAGCGTCTTTCACCATTGTCATACCCCAAATTTTGACCACTAAGATTTCCCATCATTGTGAAAATCATCATCACAATATGGATGAACCATTAGTCTCCCCAAAGATGGGTGAGCATCCACTACAATCAGACTTAGGGTTACAAGCCCTCTCAGAGCTCTTAGACAAAGGATCAATCAAGGAATGACATGATCTTCAACTTATCTATCCTCTCAAAAATCCACAATGGATCAAGAGGACTCCCACATCAAGGATTAAGCACAAGGCTGCAACATTCCAAGTGGATTAAGCCTCAAGATCACCAGTGTCACCAAATTAGGGTTTGGTCGACTAGGGCCTCCAGATGGGAATTTTCCTCTGGGCATGAGCCAATGCTTCAAAGCATAACCTATGATGCTCCAAGGGACATCATGGACCCAATCATCAAGTCAATTTAACCTCATGGGATGCATTCACAAAAAATCAGGAATTAGGGTTTCTTGACCTAATTCACCCCCCAAGTTGACTTTTGGGACAAATCATGAACCAAGATCTCAAAAGAGGATTTGAGGGTCCCTAACACACTACATTGATCCAATTGCAACAATGGATTGATCCAAGAAGCTTGAGAAACAAGTTTCAATTTCATCAGAACCACAGTTAGGGTTTCGTGGGAAAAGTCAACTGTATCTTTGACTTTTGACCAAGACATACTCCCAAACCCTAGGACATGATTCAATACACCCTACAACACCTATGAAATCAATCCATCAAGTTTTATTTAGGTCAAGGACTTGATTTCATAGAGAATCACACAGTTTGGAATTCATCTTAGAAAAAGTCAACTGTGCACAAAAGTCAACATTGACTTTTTGAGATTTTCCATAATTATGGTTCCTTAACCCTAAAATGATGTTAATGTGTGGTTGGAATCATCGTTCATCAAGAAAAATCAAGAAAATTGGGATAACTTATAAAAGGGGTAACCATAAAAAACTTAGAAATTTTTCTAAGTTATGGAACAAAGTGGCTAGGGTACCAACTTTGGAGGATCATAACTCCTAAACCGTAAGGCCATTTTTTCCCATCCAAAGCTGGATTTGTAGCTCTCATGGCACTCTACAAAAGCTTCAAACATAACTCATTCCAATTCCTCATGGATTTTGAGTTATGGAATGATCAAAATCACAAAAAGTGAAAATGTCACTTTTTTCCAACACTTAGTGAAATTTTCACTAAGTCAGAATCTGCCTTCACTTTTTTCCAAATCTAGGGGCATTTTTCACTTGGATCCAAAAATTATCAAAACCAATTATGATCAAACAGTTGTTGTATCATATGAGGGCTTTCCAAAATGGCCAAGAACTCCATCAAATTCCACTTGAGCCATGAGATATGACAATGCCAATATGCCTTGCTGCAAACTGTCATGGTAAGGCAGATTTGGGAGTTTTGCTCGATTTGCTCAAATTTTGTAAAGGGAGAGCAACTCTATCAATCTAAACACCTCAAGGGGGGACCAAGGAGGAACCAACTCTGATCCTAATCCTCCCAAGTCTTTGGAACCAAAAATAGCATGCCAAACCTAGAAATGCCTAAAAGAGGGAAAGACTCCAATTTTGGATTGGAGCATTCAATGGATGCACCAAGGTGGCATGGACTGAGCCATTTCCAACTGAATTCAGTCAAGACTTATCCAAAGATATAAATTAGAAAATTTAATTTTTCACCTCTTCATTGTTAGTTAATCTTCCACTTTTTTTTTAAAGAAGTTCATTCTTCTATTTCAAAATCTATTTCAAATCTAATGAATGGAAAGAGTAAAAATGAGGGTAGAAAAAAAAATTCAAACCTATATCTGATAAATTCACATGTTAGAAAAATCATCCAAAGCCATATGTGAAAAATCATTCAAAGGCATGTGTGAAAAATTATCAAATTTTCTGTAAAATGCAAAATCAAATCCAAATCGGTTTTAGACTAATGTTTTTCAAAAATACTAATTCTATTGTTTTTGTTTTCGCTTTCATCTGTATAATTTTTTAGACCGTGTTGCTTGTAACTTTCATGTCACCCTTGTCATATATAATTAGTTTTACACCTATATCCTCATCCAACTTCTTAGAGTCATTCTAAAATTTATAATTTAGAAATGAGTATGATATAAAATTATAAATTAATATGATGATGATAAAGTAAGGAACTAATTAAAAAAATGATCTTTTATATAACTTTTATTTAATAAAAATATGATCATCACAACCATAGCCTGGGTTCGGGAGTCGGTTACGCGAGGGGAAGGTGCTAGCACCCCACGCGTCTATCGTACTCGATGGGATCCACGCTTGTTGTCTATTCTAAGGGTGAGTTATCCTATCATCTATGGCTGTACTAAGACGGGGAAGGGGAAAACCAAGACAGACTCGGTAGGACGTCGACGTCCTAGGCCTACGTACCCCCTTTGTGCAATGGGGAATTCAGAGTCAACGTAGTTCGGACCAAGTTCTTTTTGTGTTTTTTATGAGCGACGTCAAGTTCGCGTCCGGCAGTTAGGGTCGATGCCTATTTGCGACTCAGACGGAAAGTAACGTGCCCTTTTTGAAAATAGCCTTTAGTTTGACAATCCCGAAGGACAAAAGGTTTGAAGTTTGTTTGTATTTTTTAGGACAGAAGTGATTTGAGTTAGTTCATAACTTGCATTGAACCAAAGTCTAGGGCACAGGGGCGAATACTTAACGCATCGTCCCAAGACAGGACGCTCACTAAGTACTCTAGAAAGATGAGAGGAAGCCCCTCATTTCTCATTCCCCACGCTTAAGGCTCGTGCGCAATACACTTTATCTTTATTAAGTGTTTTCAAGAAGTTTTGAGATGAGAAGAGAGAAGACACAAAGGAAACTCTAAAGGGAAACTAAGAGTCCTAATGTTATCATGAATGGGTGACCTACGGTTAGTGAGGTTTGACGACAACCTAAGCCTAAAGAAAAGAAAAGATGAGAGACAAAAAGAGTGAGAGTGAATATGGATGACTATCCACACCCTCAAATAACTTACCTCAGCCTCTGCATAAAAGGTTAGTACAAAACAGACATACGTAACAATAAGAGAAAAGAAACTCAAACAAATCACAAACCAAAGAGAAATGAATATAAATCAACTAAAATCAATCAAGACAGAATGTGGATAACCTAAACATGAAGTCAAAGGGGCAAACCCAAATGATGGCACAAGTGCCTTCTCAAACAAGTAATCAGACATGGTCAAAGATATGCATACAAGAAGATCCCACACAAAGAGCAGTTAAACAATTAGCAACACACATTTTAAAATCACCAAATTAATTATCAAATTAGCTCAACCAGAAACAAACAACATGTCCAAAACTCATGCCAAAATTCCAGATATAAGTCACTCAACAAAAATGCAAAGTTCAGACAAGAAACATGGTTCAATATGCAAACAAGGAGGACTAAAATGCAATATGAAATGATTTTAAAAATGAGAGAAAAATATTTTAATGCAATTCAATGTATTGGTGAAAAAATGAAAAAAGAATGAGTTCAAAAGGTTTTGTGAATGATGAGAAAAAAATTCTACAAGTTTAGGTATGCATGATATGAATAATTCAAAAAGAAAATAAACAAATATTTATTTCAGATGTAAAATTAAAATAAAATAATAAAATAAAATTTTTGAAAATTTTATAAAATTATAAATATGATGCATGAATTTTTGGGGAATTTTTTAATGCAATTATCTATTTTTAAAAAATGAAAAAGAAATGTAATAATTAAATAAAAAGTAAAAATAAAGAAATACCATGGGGGGTGGATTCAGCCGGTAATTCACGTTGAGTAGGGACATGGGCTCAAAATGAGGGGTGAAAATAGTAGGGCCCAAACACAAATCCATCAGAAAAATAAAATAAAACAAAAAGGGGCACACGTGGGCTTCAGTCAACCCAATTGACTCACCATCACCTTCAGATTGATCCAACGCTTCATATCAAGTCAAAGCAATCAATAAGTAAACAAAACCAATGGCCCAGATTAATACGCACATGATAACTAACATACACACGCGTACACGCAACCACTCAGCACACCATGGAATTCCACGTGCACGACACATGGTTTCATTAATTGGTTGGCACAATGTCAGCCACACGATTCATCAGACGCACGTGAAGCAGTCAACATAATAAAAATACGCATGATGGATGGCTATGATCAGAGGGTGCATGATAATACCTGTGGGTTAGCAAACACATAAACCATAATATAATAACAAATTTTTAAAACACATGGCGCATGGTGGACCGTTGGATCAATGCCATCAACGGCTGAAACATCATCTTCCTCGTCAAAAACCCTAGCCGGTCGGAGATCAGACCAGACGCCGGAGCCCTAGCTCCGATCGTCTTCTCCGGCGACCACCACCCCAAAAAAACCCAGAACAGGCATGTGAGTACACTATTTTGATCAGAAAAATGTGAGGATCAATAATATCATCTCAAAAATCACAAACAATGCATAAATAAAGAGAATCGAAAGCAACAAGGTTAGGGTTCAAAACTTAGAACTCACGCAGCAACCAAACCACACGTCCAATTTCAAAAATAAATATATCAGGATGATCAGTGGGCATCACACATCAATATGCACATCAAAAGTTTAAGTTTTATGATCATCAAAAATATCACTAACCTGAGATGGTGCAACACGTATCTTCACTGTTAGCTTCAAAGGATGGTTGGTTTGTGCCCTGTTGATCCCCAGAAAGAAGATTGTGGAAGAATTTTTGGAAAAGCTCCTCTTGGTTGAGAGATACGAATGATAGAAGCTTTTAGGGTTCAAGCTTTGGTTCTCCTCCAAAATCACGTGTAATCTTTTCCAACCCTAGCATGAGTAAGTTTAAATAGGCTAGGTTAAACCACTGATGATCACTTGGGCCTTGGTAATTCTCCACTTAATGAGTTTTGGGCAAATTTGGAAATTTGAATAATGTGAAATACACCCTCCTCCATGCATGGATATCTAAATATTTCATGATGGATCACTCAATTTCCAATTGCTAATTACACCTGAATTGAAATTGGGCCTTGAAACCTTTTGATTCATGAATTTTGATGCCTCTTGCAATTTTGAATAATGGAAAATAAGTGAAGAATAAACCATGGATCCACTTGATTCAAAGGCCAAAAATAGTCCTTATGGATTGTACTTTGATGTTAGAATGTGCCTTGAAGCAATGGAATTAATTATAGGTCACTATGTCCCAAAATGCAAAAGTTGTGAAAATGGAACCCTAAAAACCACTTTGCCTTCTTTTGATCATAACTTGAGTTTCACAAATGATATGGAGACCCACTAGTACTTGTTGGAAAGAGGAGAAAAAGATATTCAACTTTCATGTTTGAGGAAAATTCATTTGAAGCTTTCTTGATGATGAAAAGTTAAGTTGAATGCAGTGTAAGAACTTGCCCAAAAAGGAAACTTTCAAATTATAGGTCATTTCCATATTTAGTAACTTTTGTACCAACCCTTGATTCTTGATAAATGGTATGAAATTTGACTCTTGAAGACCATATGAGGATGTGAGACCTTGAAAACCTTGAAGAGAACCTCAGAATTTCACAGTTGACTTCCCCTCTCACTGTTGACTTTTCCCCAATTCTCCTGATTTGCAATCAATTGGCCAATTGAATCTCTCCTGAACCAAACTGATGGACAATCTCCCATCCCTAGATACTTAGGGACCCAAGGAATACCATGGAATCAAGTCTTGCCCAAAAAATAAAAAATAAACTGATTTTATAGCAAACCCTAATTTTGGTACCCTCAGTCTAGGAGGAAATAACACAGTCTCCAAATCCAAATTCCTCTGAATATGATGTGTATCCTCTCCAACAAAGATAAGATATGCCATTTGGTGATGATAAAAACTCAAGAAGCTTGCCCATTAGAGCAAAAAACCCAGGAATCTCAAAACCCTAGTTTCTGCACTGGTTATGAGGGAGTGATCCACTTGAACTCTCTTGCTTGACCCTTTGAAGAACATCTTCTCCTCTTGAACTTACCTCAGGCACCTTGACCCCATGCTAAGAACCAATGATATGCACACATGATAATGCAAAATGAAATGAAACATAAGCCAGTTAGTACTAAAGTAAGGAGGACAAATTTTGGGGTGCTACAACTGCCCCTATTCAATTAACTTGGTCCTGAGGGTATGATAGCGACGGCTTTCAAACAATCAGGATGCATAGAGATTGAATACCAAAGAACCCGAAAATTTGCAATCCTCCACTGGAGAATTAGCCATAAATGTTGTACTGTCACAACACGGACGAGTGCCGGGTATGCTGGGTGTAAAGTGAAACAAACTTTCCCAGGTTATGTCATCTCTGCTGATAAAGAGAACTGACAAAGGAATCTCGAAGTATGCCATCCCTGCTGATAAAGGGAACTGACGAAAAGAATCTTTAAAAGATTGCTATCCCTGCTGACAAAGAGAACTAGCAACATAAATGCCATCCCTGCTGATAAAGGGAACTGACGAAAAGAATCTTCAAAAGATTGCTATGCCTGCTGACAAAGAGAACTGGCAAAATACATGCCATCCCTGCTGATAAAGGGAACTGACGAAAAGAATCTTCAAAAGATTGCTATCTCTGCTGATAAAGAGAACTAGCAAAATAAATGCCATCCCTGCTGATAAAGGGAACTGACGAAAGAAGTCTTCAAAAGATTGCTATCTCTGCTGATAAAGAGAACTAGAAAAAGAAATGCCATCCCTGCTGATAAAGGGAACTAACGAAAGAAATCTTCAAAAGATTGCTATCTCTGCTGACAAAGAGAACTAGCAACACAAATGCCATCCCTGCCGATAAAGGGAACTGACGAAGAAAATCTTCAAAGGATTGCTATCTCTGCTGATAAAGAGAACTAGCAAAACAAATGCCATCCCTGCTGATAAAGGGAACTGATGAAAGAAATCCTCCAAAAGATTGCTATCACTGCTGATAAAGAGAACTAGCAACATAAATGCCATCCCTGCTGATAAAGGGAACTGACAAAGAAAATCTTCAAAAGATTGCTATCTCTGCTGACAAAGATAACTAGCAACACAAATGCCATCCCTGCCGATAAAGGGAACTGACGAAGAAAATCTTCAAAGGATTACTATCTCTACTGATAAAGAGAACTAGCAAAACAAATGCCATCCCTGCTAATAAAGGGAACTGACGAAAGAAATCCTCCAAAAGATTGCTATCTCTGCTGATAAAGAGAACTAGCAACATAAATGCCATCCCTGCTGATAAAGGGAACTGACAAAGAAAAACTTCAAAAGATTTCTATCTCTGCTGACAAAGAGAACTAGCAACATAAATGCCATCCCCGCTGATAAAGGGAACTGACGAAAGAAAATCTTCAAAAGATTGTTATCTCTGCTGATAAAGAGAACTAGCAACATAAATGCCATCCCGCTGATAAAGGGAACTGATGAAGGAAAAACTTCAAAAGATTGCTATCTCTACTGATAAAGAGAACTAGCAAAATAAATGCCATACCTACTGATAAAGGGAACTGACGAAGAAAATCTTCAAAAGATTGCTATCTTGCTGAGAAAGAGAACTAGCAACACAAATGCCATCCCTGCTGATAAAGGGAACTGACGAAAGAAAATCTTCAAAAGATTGCTATCTCTGCTGATAAAGAGAACTAGCAAAATAAATGCCATCCCTGCTGATAAAGGGAAATTGGCCAGCAAAATATGTCAAGTAAGAACTGCCTACCAGGTGAGAACGAGATTTCACAAAAGAGAAGGGCCAAACAAAGGCAAACTCCCAACCGACTCAAAATCCACAGGCAAGATGACTTCACTGGGGAAGGAGAAGTCTAAATAAAAGACTCTACCGGGGAGCACAAGTATGAGGAACGCGTCCCTCTAGGATCTCCTGAGTCATGCCATCTCTGCTGAGAAAGAGAACTGGCGAAGAAAGTACCAAACCTGGCTTAAGCTTCAAATGTAAATGTTTGAATTTTGCCGTAATGCTCCATACGAAATGGAAATGCTACACTTTTGAGGATGCAATGCGAATGCTTATGATATGCGAAAGGGGTCCCTCCAGCAAAATAAATGCCGGAGAGAAAACACCAATTTAGCTGGGGATGACAAAAATAAATTGCCTCTGACCCCAGGAACTCTGCTGAGAAGGATCATACCGATCAACTCTTTGGATCAACAACTTCTGCTGGGGATGAAATCCCGAAAGAACTTCCGGGGGCTACATCTGTCTTTCACTGAAAGTAACATCCAAAACCTGAGATTTCTCCTATGCTGGGGAAGTTGAGAATGAACGCCAATAACGGAACCCGAAGTCTGTTACTGAAGATTTCTAATATCCAATTCAGAACCTGCTGGGGGATGCTAGCCCATAATACCATCCTGCTTGGGGAAAAATGTCCATAATACAATCCTGCTTGGGGATACTGCTGAGCCTAGCCTGCTGATGGGGAGAATGACTTTACTCCCACCTTGCTGGGGGTTAGAATACGACATCGTCGGTGAAAGTATGCTTCCTGACTGGATGGGGAAGTGAAAACCCTGATTCTGTGGGGAGATAACGTCTTGATTCAGAGAAAATACTTTCCAGGTCTCCTACTGGGAAAGGTATGCTCTGCTGAGGAAAGTTTGTCCAGCTGGGGAAGGAGCAATCTCAATGCTGGGGAGAGCCAACTGCTGGGGATGTACAATCCTGTTGCCCTGCAACCTGACTTGTCTTTATGGTCATAAGCGGCTCTTTGAACTTTTCACTTGCCCCAGACCACCAGGTCTAATGGAAGAAATCATCTCAAGAGGATTTTACAGAAGATCGGGCGTTCGCACTGCCCCAGGGTCTTCAAACTCTCGGAGAGATTTACCATATCTCGACATAACTGCCCCCAGTCTTCATAATCCATGAAGTACATTACCTCGAAAGGGATTGTAATGACTTGAAAATACTCTGCTTTAGTACCTTGAACCTTGAGGAGGTGTTTTCAATTAACCATTTTTAGGAGTGGATAATCTCCCACGCTCTAGAGGTGGCCTGCCCCAATATGAGCTTTGAAGTGACTTTGCCCCTGATCTTAGAATGAATGCCCTAGAATAACTGAATTTCAGAGAGATTTCTCGCCGTGACTGCCCCAGATTGGCTACATCTTAACACGACTTACTGGGGAGAGCCCACTCTACACTGGGTCTCTTGGTAGCATGCCCTTTGATATGATTGTCCTTCAGAATTTTCAAGCATCCCAACTTGGCAGAATCAAGCTTCTTGACTGACGTTCACTGTGTAAACTGCGTTGATGCTTAGGCACATGTATGCAAACAGAACAAGTTATTTATGAGAATGATAATTCTAATGCAACAAATATGTTAACCTTGAAGTTTTATTGAAAATGCGTCGCCAAACCTTGTGAACGAATCACTAGCTGGGACGCGACCTTGATTTTTGAATGGAAAAAAACAATGCGCACGTGCAATACCAACAAAAATCTTATTAACACAACTCATAGGAGTCAGGAACGTTATCCTGTTGAAGTACGCTTTCAGGGTAAATCTTGTTTCAATTAGGACTTTTAAGGGTTGTAACGTGGCCTGGCTCACGGTTTCGGAAAAAGGATTTATGGCTCAAAATTTATCGGTGCCCACCCACTCTTCGTGATGTTCTCCAGTCCTACGTTCAGTTAATCTGACACAACCGCTCATCTCTCAAAAGGTATATGATCTTTAAGGAACCCATGCAACTAATGGTTTGACACCTAAGGAGGCTTTTGAGTGACAGTCATCCCTTTTGTATATGTAATCACACGAATTTGTTCTTACCGAGGATTTTCTCTTGTAATGCTTTTTGCTTTTTCTTTCTTTTGCTCTTTTTCTGATCCCTAATTTTTGCCTGGACTTACTCCTTTGAGTTTTTTTCGATTTTGAAGTCCAGCGGGATGCCCTGACTTTTGCCTAAGTCACTTATTTACAAGTTTCGACTTAGCGGGCTTTCCTTTTTTATTCCCCTTTTTGAACAAAGCGTGTGACACTGGTTGTCTTACTTGCTTGAAAGGGTTGTGACTGCCTCACTCCTTGATTGTTGAAGGATAACCATTGTGGTTTCACATCTCTTGACCTCTTGATGGTGGGATAGAAGGTAATGGTTCCCGGATGCACACTCTCCTTGAAATTTGAACGCTCGGTCAGACTAACCGACGCCTACCCTGCCCCTGGAATAAGTATGAGGGTTTTTCGTACGAAAGAAGCTCCTACTCCAAGGCTCGAAGGGGTTAACGAAGGTTTATCTCCTTATCTCTCCAGTGTTTAGGGGTTTGAAACAATGCCTGTACATCCTCAACAGGGTTCTATCCTTGAACATACAACCAGAGATTTTGCGTTTTCGTCTCATCATCCTCCCTCAAGAGTTCTAAACAAGAAAATTGGTATTGCAGTGCATATAAACATTTAAGAGTGAACACAAATGGATTACTTCAAGAAAAATATACTCATTGCATTAATATCATCATAAAAAAACAAACAAGTCTTACATGCATACGATGCTTTAACAAGAAATGAAAATCTACAAATGAAAATGCAGTAAAGAAGCTGAAGATTGCCATTGCTGAGGAAGCTTAATTCTGTCTGGACATACTTGTAGACTGAGTGTTCATTTGAGAAAGGAGGCATCCATTGATGTACATATCATCTTCAGTGAATACAATGATCTCCGAGTCTACCAGGTCTTGCACCTTGTGCTGGAATACATTACACTTATCAATTGTATGCCCAAACGTTCCCAAGTGGAACTCGCACCTAGAAGTCATGTCATAATCCGGAGGAATAGGGTACGGTACCGGCCCGGTACTCCTCGTTTAAATCAGAGAGTTCTTGAGCAGATGAGCAAACAGCTGGCTATAAGGGATAGGAATAGGATCAAATATCCTCTTGGGCCCTCTTGGTCTCGGTTGCCCCTGCTGCTGATAACTCTGCTGTCGGTGTTGATTTGGGCGCCTCACCTGCGCTTGCAATTTCCTTTCCACATTTGGCTGAGGCACAAACAAAGGTTGTTGACGTAGAGCTTCTGCAGCAAAAGGTTGTGGAGAAAGTCCATGACATGAGGTGGATCCTGCAAAGAGGGGAGGAGTCTCCACTTCTTTTGCAACAATTGGGGTAAAATCACCTTGTATATTCACGCCGCCCGACGTGAACTCAATTGCCCCTGCATCAATCAAATCCTGGACTTGGTGCTGAAAGGCCCTACATTTCTCCACAGTATGCCCTGGTGCCCCAGAATGGAAATCACAATGGGCTCTTGCATCATAGCCTGGTGGAGGATTACTAGTGAGAGGAGCCAAAGTCCTTTTCTATACCAATTGCAACTGAAGGAGATGCTGCTATAGTTGAGAATATGGCATAGGGAGCGGATGAAAAACTCTTTCAGACTTCTTCTGTTTCTGTGTACGCTTTTTGCCCTTGGGCTTCTCTTGGGAGCCAAGACCTAGCTGCTGTTGGGAAAGTTCCAGAACTTCTGCTTGTGGAAGAGATTCACGAGGTAATCCACGATTTAAACCAAATTCCAAAGAGATGGGAGGAGTAAGGATCTCTGTTGTGGAAGCGGGCATAGGACTGTCTTCCTTCTTCAACACGCTATTCAAAATTTCCATGGCCGAACCCATCCGAGTCTTCATCTGATTGACCTCCTCCCTCAGCATCTTCTGGTCTTGCATGAGATTTTGCATATTCCCCATAAGATGCACCATCTGGCCTCGCATTTCCCTCAACTCAGCTTGAACTTGCTCCATGATCAACTCTTGAATGACCTGAGGAGTTAAGTCTGTAATTCTGAGAAAACCAGATCAAAATAAGAATAACCAGCCTTGAACACCTGTTATGCACAATGATTATGCAAAATGATTATGAATATGCAAATGCAAATGAACATGTTTGAATATCCGCAGGGCGATCCACCCCTTGATTCCAGTTTAACAACAAGATAGAACGGAACTTCTTCTCATATATTAAGAAAACCAGAGGAAAACCAAATGTCAACAATCACAACTCCAAGATAACAAGTCTGAACACAATAATCATAGATCCCAACCAACAAGCCTGGCAGTGGTCCAAATAAAGAAAGAAAATAGAAAGCTACGACATGTCATCAAAATCCACAAGTGTCAATCCCCCCCATCCATTATGCTTTCTGCTCCAGTCTTGAATTTCTTTGAACAGCTTTTTGGTGTCAGGATGCTTCGGTCTCTGAATTAGCTCTTGAATGAGAATGTCTTTCCTATGCATGATCCCCTCCAAGTATCGGCAATGTAATTCCCAAGTGTCTTCTCCAGAAACACCATCCATACTAGGTCCCTCATGTCTAGATCTCTTCGCTTCAGCTTGGACCTTTAGTTCCTCTATGGAGGCTATGGCTTCATTGAGTCGACCCTCGACTGCTTGTCTCTGGAATACCCCTGATAGGATTTCAGCGTCATTTTTCCTGAGTTGCGACTTCAATTGATTAATCTGAGCTAGATAACCGTCTTCTTTTTGCTTATTCTCAGCCATTGCAGTTTCTCGGTGAGTATTGAACCTGTGAATTTTTAACAAAGCCTTGTCCAATTCCTCCTTCTTAGACTCGAGAACCTTACTAATACCATCTAAAGCTTGTTTCATCCTTTGTATGGCCACGACCTTGTCAGCTAGCTCCTTTCTGCTTCAGTAAGAAGCTCTGTCTTCAACTTGGCGATATGAACAGCTTCACCCCACTCATGTTTCAACTGATAAATCTCTCTTTGTAGCTCACTATTTTCTTCTCGCAGCTTTTCCTTTTCAGCCCACAACTTGTTAAACCTTTCTATCTCAACTGTGGTAGGAGGCTCAATCAGCAAGGGGTAAGATGGTGGTTCTACCGGGAAGGGAAGAAGCTCCTCTTCTGCTCTCTTCTTAATCCACTCTTAATAGGAAGGAAAAGCCCGGTTGTTACATTTCCCGAATGAAGTTTTTCCCTTCTTGGTAACCTGCTTCCAAGCATTCACAATCTTCCTTATCATCTCTTGATCCTCAGTACCATTGAAGAATAAGGACTCTCTGACATCTCGCTCTTCAGGTGGATCTTTCAAAGGATAACCAAACTGCCTGATAACAAGGGAAGGATTATAGTTAATTCTACCTCTTCTCCCTATCAAGGGTACATTAGGGAATTCTCCGCACTTGCAAATAATCTCTATTCCTAGCAAGTCACGGTTGAACCAGACAATGTTGTCAGCAGTCAAGCCCATTAACCTCTTTGACCACCTCAGAGAATCTTTCGTATCAACGAAAGCGCTAGTTTCGGGGAGATGGCTCAGAAACCATGTAGATAAGAGCGGTGGACAACAACTCATGGTTTTTCCCCGCCTATTTTCATTCTTGTAGTAGAATGAGTGATACACATCACCTAGCAAGGTAGGTATAGGATTCATTGAAATAAAGATTCTGACAGCATGCATATCCACCAGATCAGGAACATTGGGAAACAAGACAATCCCATAGATGCACATAGCCAGAATAGCTTGGAAAGCAGTCCAATTCTTCTCTTTAACATGTATGCAAGCTTGATCAAACAAGAACTTCAATAAGAAACCCTTAGCTCCTTGTTTCTCCTCAACATTACTGCTCAGAACGGATTCACCAATATGAAGAGCAATAGCTATTTCTTTTAACCCAGGGTGTTCTTCAGAAAAGAATACTATGTCATGCCTGATGGGGATTCCCAAAATAAATGAGAACTCCTCCAACGTTGGGGCCAAGATGTAGTCTGGGAAGGTGAAGCAACGCAAAGACGGATCATAAAACTTAAGAAGTGTATGAATGTCATCCTTCTCATACTTGGAGATATTGTAGACAAACTTCAGAAGTCTCCCATACCCTCCGCTGAACTCTGTACGAACTCCGGGACCAGCCATACTAATCAGCTTGTGAATCAATGTCAAGGTTGGATCTGGGAACGAATAGGCAACAGTCTTCTTTCTCTGGACATCCATGCCAAGGTAACATCAGAAAACCGGAATCAAGAGTAAGATGCAAGCCCTGAAAAATGTCAAACATGTCAGAATGCAAGAAAAATGATATGCTCATGCAAACATGGGATCAAGGCAACACTGCTGGATGTGCTGTGCTGTTAACTGAACAAGAACCACAACCTAGAAAACCAGAATTCCAAAATACCGAACCACTGAGATAACCAGAAACCCAGATAATCAAACACTGACGAGAAATCCAGAAAACTGGGTAGGTTGAAGGTTTCGGTTACCTGCAAACCTGCAAACACCCATCCCCTCTCACGTGTGGGTACTAGGATGTTCAGTATCTCGGGCTCTCAGGTCGAGAAATGATGATACGTTCACCATTTCTGGTTTGGCATCATCATCAATCGAGGAGGCCTCAACTGATTCTCCAAAACGGAAGGTCCTCAGCTTCTGGCACTGAGGTCGAGAAATAATAGTACATTCATCCCTTGGGGTACAGTACTATCGTCAATTGAGGAGTGCCTCCACTGATTCTCTTCAAAAGATAGGGGTCATCCTATGCGAGTTCCAAAGTGAGCCCTCGGGTGCGAATGGGTTTGCCACAGGATGTGGTCTGCCACTGTCACCACTAAAGAGGGATGTTTCCACTAAGGTCCTCGATGATCGGTCACCAGAGTCGACAGCTCTCTAGATCGACATCCTAACATGCGCAAGACACACACGTTAGAATGCGTCCCAAGATAGCCTCGTCTGGTTGTAAATTTCGTGAACACACAAACGTACCAAGAGGGCACGTAGGTCCCACTACTCTCAACTCTAGTCCTAGGGTGTACTCAAGCCTGGGTATTGGGCTTATCTCTCAGAACAACCCAACCTGCAAAACAGAAACAGCCAGCACAACACAGCAATATCCAATATGACAGTAATAAAAATGAAATGCAATGCAGAAAATGCGGTAAAAATAAAATACAACAAATAAAGCAAAACAAAAACAAAAACACCCAAAGAGAATAAAGACAAGCAAGCTCTAGGATTGACTCGCTTAGGGATGGACCAGCATAGGTCAACCAGATTCCCCAGCAGAGTCGCCAGCTGTCGCTCCCAGGATTTTCATCCAGGTACAAACGCGAGAGTGGCGCGGAAAATAGAGTCGCCAGCCGTGTAAATTTATCCCAATAGAGGGAAAGGGAACACCGCATAAACTTGAGGAAGAGGGAAAGGAATGGTCATCGCAACCATAGTCTGGGTTCGGGAGTCGGTTACGCGGGGGAAGGTGCTAGCACCCCACGCGTCCATCGTACTCGATGGGATCCACGCTTGTTGTCTATTCTAAGGGTGAGTTATCCTATCATCTATGGCTGTACTAAGATGGGGAAGGGGAAAACCAAGACAGACTCGGTAGGACGTCGACGTCCTAGGCCTACGTACCCCCTTTGTGCAATGGGGAATTCAGAGTCAACGTAGTTTGGACCAAGTTCTTTTTGTGTTTTTTATGAGCGACGTCAAGTTCGCGTCCGGCAGTTAGGGTCGATGCCTGTTTGCGACTCAGACGGAAAGTAACGTGCCCTTTTTTAAAATAGCCCTTAGTTTGACAATCCCGAAGGACAAAAGGTTTGAATTTTGTTTGTATTTTTTACGACAGAAGTGATTTGAGTTAGTTCATAACTTGCATTGCACCAAAGTCTAGGGCACAGGGGCGAATACTTAACGCATCATCCCAAGACAGGACGCTCGCTAAGTACTCTAAAAAGATGAGAGGAAGCCCCTCATTTCTCATTCCCCAAGCTTAAGGGTCGTGTGCAATACACTTTAACTTTATTAAGTGTTTTCAAGAAGTTTTGAGATGAGAAGAGAGAAGACACAAAGGAAACTCTAAAGGGAAACTAAGAGTCCTAATGATATCATGCATGGGTGACCTATGGTTAGTGAGGGTTGACGACAACCTAATCCTAAAGAAAAGAAAAGATAAGAGATAGAAAGAGTGAGAGTAAATATGGATGGCTATCCACACCCTCAAATAACTTACCTCAGCCTCTGCATAAAGGGTTAGTACAAAACAGACATACGTAACAATAAGAGAAAAGAAACTCAAACAAATCACAAACCAAAGAGAAATGAATATAAATCAACTGAAATCAATCAAGACAGAATGTGGATGACCTAAACATGAAGTCAAAGGGGCAAACCCAAATGATGGCACAAGTGTCTTCTCAAACAAGTAATCAGACATGGTCAAAGATATGCATACAAGAAGATCCCACACAAAGAGCAGTTAAACAATTAGCAAAACACCTTTTAAAACCACCAAATTAATTATCAAAGTAGCTCAACCAGAAACAAACAACATGTCCAAAACTCATGCCAAAATTCCAGATATAAGTCACTCAACAAAAATGCAACATTCAGACAAGAAACATGGTTCAATATGCAAACAAGGAGGACTAAAATGCAATATGAAATGATTTTAAAAATGAGAGAAAAATATTTTAATTTAATTCAATGTATTGGTGAAAAAATACAAAAAGAATGAGTTCAAAAGGTTTTGTGAATGATGAGAAAAAAATTCTACAAGTTTAGGTATGCATGATATGAATAATTAAAAAAGAAAATAAACAAATATTTATTTTAGATGTTAAAAATAAAATAAAATAACAAAATAAAATTTGTGAAAATTTTATAAAATTATAAATATGATGCATGAATTTTTTGGGAATTTTTTAATGTAATTATCTAATTTTAAAAAATGAAAATGAAATGTAATAATTAAATAAAATGTAAAAATAAAGAAATACCATGGGGGGTGCGTTCAGCAGGTAATTCACGTTGAGTAGGGACATGGGCTCAAAATGAGGGGTGAAAATAGCAGGGCCCAAACACAAATCCATCAGAAAAATAAAATAAAACAAAAAGGGGCACACGTGGGCTTCAGTCAACCCAGTTGACTCACCATCACCTTCAGATTGATCCAACGTTTCATATCAAGTCAAAGCAATCAATAAGTAAACAAAACCAATGGCCTAGATTAATACGCACATGATAACTAACATACACACGCGTACACGTAACCACTCAGCACACCATGGAATTCCATGTGCACGGCACATGGTTTCATTAATTGGTTGGCACAATGTCAGCCACACGATTCATCAGACACACATGAAGCAGTCAACATAATAAAAATATGCATGATGGATGGCTATGATCAGAGGGTGCATGATAATACCTATGGGTTAGCAAACACATAAACCATAATATAATAACAAATTTTTAAAACACATGGCGCATGGTGGACCGTTGGATCAATGCCATCAACGACTGAAACATCATCTTCCTCGTCAAAAACCCTAGCCGGCTGGAGATCAGACCAGACGCCGGAGCCCTAGCTCCGGTCGTCTTCTCCGGCGACCACCACCCCAAAAAAACCCAGAACAAGCATGTGAGTACACTATTTTGATCAGAAAAATGTGAGGATCAATAATATCATCTCAAAAATCACAAACAATGCATAAATAAAGAGAATCGAAAGCAACAAGGTTAGGGTTCAAAACTTAGAACTCACGCAGCAACCAAACCACACGTCCAATTCCAAAAATAAATATATCAGGATGATCAGTGGGCATCACACATCAATATGCACGTCAAAAGTTTGAGTTTTATGATCATCAAAAATATCACTAACCTGAGATGGTGCAACACGTATCTTCACTGTTAGCTTCAAAGGATGGTTGGTTTGTGCCCTGTTGATCCCCAGAAAGAAGATTGTGGAAGAATTTTTGGAAAAGCTCCTCTTAGTTGAGAGATACGAATGATAGAAGCTTTTAGGGTTCAAGCTTTGGTTCTCCTCCAAAATCACGTGTAATCTTTTCCAACCCTAGCATGAGTAAGTTTAAATAGGTTAGGTTAAACCACTGATGATCACTTGGGCCTTGGTAATTCTCCACTTAATGAGTTTTGGGCAAATTTGGAAATTTGAATAATGTGAAATACACCCTCCTCCATGCATGGATATCCAAATATTTCATGATGGATCACTCAATTTCCAATTGCTAATTACACCTGAATTGAAATTGGGCCTTGAAACCTTTTGATTCATGAATTTTGATGCCTCTTGCAATTTTGAATAATGGAAAATAAGTGAAGAATAAACCATGGATCCACTTGATTCAAAGGCCAAAAATAGTCCTTATGGATTGTACTTTGACGTTAGAATGTGCCTTGAAGCAATGGAATTAATTATAGGTCACTATGTCCCAAAATGCAAAAGTTGTGAAAATGGAACCCTAAAAACCACTTTGCCTTCTTTTGATCATAACTTGAGTTTCACAAATGATATGGAGACCCACTAGTACTTGTTGGAAAGAGGAGAAAAATATATTCAACTTTCATGTTTGAGGAAAATTCATTTGAAGCTTTATTGATTATGAAAAGTCAAGTTGAATGCAGTGTAAGAAGTTGCCCAAAAAGGAAACTTTCAAATTATAGGTCATTTCCCTATTTAGTAACTTTTGTACCAACCCTTGATTCTTGATAAATGGTATGAAATTTGACTCTTGAAGACCATATGAGGATGTGAGACCTTGAAAACCTTGAAGAGAACCTCAGAATTTCACAGTTGACTTCCCCTCTCACTGTTGACTTTTCCCCAATTCTCCTGATTTGCAATCAATTGGCCAATTGAATCTCTCCTGAACCAAAATGATGGATAATCTCCCATCCCTAGATACTTAGGGACCCAAGGAATACCATGGAATCAAGTCTTGCCCAAAAAATCAGAAATAAAATGACTTTATAGCAAACCCTAATTTTGGTACCTCAGTCTAGGAGGAAATAGCACAGTCTCCAAATCCAAATTCCTCTGAATATGATGTGTATCCTCTCCAACAAAGATAAGATATGCCATTTGGTGATGATAAAAACTCAAGAAGCTTGCCCATTGGAGCAAAAAACCCAGGAATCTCAAAACCCTAGTTTCTGCACTGGTTAGGAGGGAGTGATCCACTTGAACTCTCTTGCTTGACCCTTTGAAGAACATCTTCTCCTCTTGAACTTGCCTCAGGCACCTTGACCCCATGCTAAGAACCAATGATATGCACACATGATAATGCAAAATGAAATGAAACATAAGCCAGTTAGTACTAAAGTAAGGAGGGCAAATTTTGGGGTGCTACAATAAGGCGCGCGCCCTATACACAAGAGGTCTGGGGTTCGAATCCCCCTCGCCCCAGATCCTCTTTTTGCTATTTTCTCCACTTTTTTATTGTTTTTCTTATTACTTTTAATGATTTGAAAAATTAATAACTCCCTCAATTTTAATTATTTTTTATTGGTTCTTTTTGCAAAAAATACAAAAATGTTGAAATATTTTAATCCACAAAAAAATTAAATTTATATTAGTTATTTAAAAGTGAATATTTACTTTGAAAATCAAAACCAAATGAGTTTTAATTTATCTTGTGATTAAAACCTCATTTTTCAAACCCTCAACAAAAATCAAAAGTGGTTTATTCAAACTTATTTGGTATTTTTATCATTTTTATTTGATTTTCTTTAAATATTTACTTTTAAAAGAAATCAAATTTAGGGTTTCCTAGATTTTCACTCAAACAAAACTTTAAAACTCTTTGGGCCTCTAGGTAGAGTGTAAGACCCAATCCCCTTTTAACCAAAACAATTTTGGGCCTCAGATATTGTATAAGTCCCTCTGCATTAAAAGAAAATCTCGGCGCGATCTCCAGTTTAAAAATCAAACCCTTGGGCCTACCCTCGTGCTATAAGCCCCACTCTTTAAAAACCATTTGGCCTCTAGGTAGAGTGTAAGACCCAACCCTTTTTGAAAACCAAAATAATTTGGGCCTCACTTATTGTATAAGTCCCGATACCATCAAAAAGTTCGGCGGGATCGTCGCCTTTTAAAACAAACTTTTGGGCCTCTCCTTGAGCTGTAAGCCCCACCACTTGTACAAAAATAAACCTTAGGGCCTCTTGAGAGAGTGTAAGACCCATCCCCTTGTACAGAAAACCTTTTTGGGCCTCAGTCACTTGTATAAGTCCCTGTACAATGTACAAAACAACAGTGCAATCACTGATAAAACCTTGGGCCTCTCCTTGAGCTGTAAGCCCCAACAGTCTTTTCAAAGCACTTTCTCCTTTGATTTTGAATATAATATTATTATCAAAGCTTTCTTTGTTGAACAAACTAACCAAACAGCATGGAAGCTCTACAACCGAGTAAGTGTTTACCCGCTTTCTTTATCCGCTTTCATATATATATAACTGTATTGTGGGGCAGCTCACTGTAAGTCTTCTTTCACAAACTTTTATATACTTGTCAAATATCAACTGTGTAATACTAGTATAGTTATTTAGAGTTTCCCCGGCAACTACGTCTAGCACTAGGTAAAGCCCTGTTGGTCACTCTTAAATATAAATAAAACTAGATCCCCATAGGATTACCAGACACTGTCTTCCCTCCTCTTGGGGTTAAACAATATGGAGACGTGAAAGGAAGCATTCTCGGTGAACCCTTTCTCAGACTGTCACTCTTAGAAATCGTCAAAGAAACTCTACTCCCCAGAGATGATCTTTTCTCCGTGAATGGCATCTCTTGAGTTTCTTCCAAATTCTCGAACTTTCCTGGCTTGATCTATTTTTGGTGAATGGCATGTCTTGAACTTCTCGGGGTTTGGGGACCCACAGTCTTCCTAAAAGCATCCCCGCCTCCTCTTGGGCATTGTACAAGGACCCTTCGGCTTCTTAAAAGCTCTCATGCCTTCTCTTGGGCTTAGTACAAGGACCCAGAGACCTTTACAGGTATAGGAACAGAACCTAGTCATCAATTTGCTAGATCTGTCTTTCTAATTCAAGTGTCAGACCCGTTAATGGGTTGACCTTCATCCCTTAACATACCAGCCTTCTCTTGGGCATCATACAAAGATCATTCACTACCTGAGAATCAATTTCTCAAAACACCCATAGACTTGGACAGTCTCAAGACCCTTTGGATTTCCCATTTCCTTAAAGAACAGGAAATGTCCTTGATCCTCCGATCAATCCCTGAGCACAACATTACCCATATAAGAACTGATTTTCTCTTTTTCCAACATATTGGACCTGTCACTCACTTGAAACAGTCACCAACACACTAGCCTCCTCTTGGGCTTTGTACAATGATTCTCCCCAGTGGAGCTAACCTTTTCAGACTCTCTTGTTGAGTCAAAGCCTTTCAGCCTCCATGTCGGGCTTCATACGAGATACAAAAACACTCTCTTGTTGAGTACCAAAGACTCTCTTGTTGAGTCAAAGCCTTTTAGCCTCCATCTCGGACTTCGTGCGAGATAAAAAAATCACTCTCTTTTTGAGTATAAAAGACTCTCTTGTTGAGTCAAACATTTTCAGCCTCTATCACGGGCTTCGTACGAGGTACAAAGACTCTCTTGTTGAGTCAAACACCTTTAGCCTCCGTCTTGGGCTTTGTACAAGACACATACAAAAGCACTCTCTTGTTGAGTCAACCCTTTTAGCCTCTCTCTGGGGCTTCGTACGAGACACATAAAAACACCCTCTTGTTGGGCCAATAGCTTATCTTAGGCTTTGTATAAGGAAACCCCGGTTGAGCCAATCAACTTTTTAGCATCAAAAGTTGTGCCTCGATCACAGTATACAAACCTCAATAACTCCTTTTCCCCCATCTAATTGCTGTAAGCGGCAAGCCTCTGCATTATTTACATCCACGCCACTGTCCCTCTTTTAGCATGAGAAATTCCTAAGGAAAGATGGAATTGCTCTAAACTGAGTTAAAGTCTTCTCCTTCAGGTTAAAAATCCCCTATAAAGGAAATTATGGCATTGCTGGATTCACATATCCCAGTTAAAGTAATTCTCCTTTATAATCAGTCACCCAACAGTTGTGACAAACAGACCAAATACCCCTCTTTAGAGATGACAAATTCTCTCTAAAGTCAAAACCCTTCAGCTTCACATCTTGGGCTTCGAACAAGATACAAATAAACCCTTTAGCTTCACATCTTGGGCTTTGAACAAGATACAAACCAGCTTTAGCTTCATGTCTTGGGCTTTGAACAAGACACCAAAACAACCTTTTTCCTCCCATAGAATAGGAGGAACTACGATCGCTCTGATTTCCCTATTTTGTTAAACGGGAATACGTAGGCATAAGATTGAAAAAATCTTAGCGAGCACACTAATCAAAAACCCAAAATAACCGAAGATTGGGCCCCACTTCCACATAGCATCTGTAACCTAACAGACCGCTGTTCAAACTCAGTATGCAAGCAGGGTTAATTGGAGACATCTATTTCCCTTCCTTCATCAGCTTCAATAGGATAAAAAATGAATCGACCTGTAGTACCCCAGAGCGACAGTGCTTAAGAACCACGTCCAAAATCACTCGCTACAGAAAAATGGCGCCCACCGTGGGGCCCTCTTCTCATTCTTACAATCTTAGGTAGAAAACCATGAGTTCTCAAAATATCACAGAAATGACAGCTCTGCTGGGGAGTCATTGTCTGTATAGGATCATAAGACTAGAGGTCTAGGATGATTAAGACAAATATATATACTGCTTTTCCTAATTGATATCTGTGTTTATTTTTCTGCTAATAGGAATGCGTGTGATGCCGCATATGGAAAGATTGAGTATACACCTAAGATAGGTGATGGCAATGCGGGTAATCTTACTGGGAGTGAATTCCAGTTAAGAGCCCTTGATCAACCATCAAACTCAGTGGAGACTCCCTTTGCAGGTACATTGCCTATACGACTTTGATTGTTGAAAGTTATGTGGTCGACTGGGTTATCTGAGAAGCTGAGGTTTTTAGTAGACTTAAGCCATTTTGTAGTGCGGAAGCTATCGGAAATAGTTGTCACGCGATACTACCCTCATCTAAAATCACTCTAGGATACATCAGCTCGCTGGTGATCCGCTTGCTGTTGTTATCCCAGAGGGGTCAATGATTTTGCAGACAGGTACAAAAAATCACCAGTATAAACCTTTGGGGGGGGGGGGGGGTAGAGCCTTGACTTCATGACACCGACCCTTTGACCCCATGTTTTTTCTATGTTTTTGTGTGCTGTATTCATACATTCATTTAAAAAACATTAAAACAAAAAAATCTTCTCTTCTAGTCTCTCTTTTTCAAATTAAATTAAGACAATGATTGCAAATGTCAGAGAAAGGAGATTGCGCTAATGGATTTCGGTAAAAGGAAAACTCATAAGTACACCTTCAAGGTTCCAAAGTTAGAGGATTTAAGAGGTTTAGCGAGAATGATCACCAACCCCGAGGCTTTCAGAGCCAAGTATGGAGGACTGCTGTCCTTGTTAAGGATCCATGTAATTGAAGGAATCCTGTCCACGTTAATCCACTTCTATGATCCGGTCTATCACTGTTTCACATTCCCGGATTATCAGCTTGCACCAACGCTAGAGGAGTATTCTCACCTGACTGATTTACATATTACTGATCAAGCTCCCTTTTCTGGTCTGGAAGAAATTCCAAAGGATCAGACCATTGCAAGAGCAATTTATTTGGACGAGTCAGAAGTCAGGACTCACATGACCACTAAGGGTGGAATCCAGGGTTTGCCAGCCCAATTCTTGATAAAGAAAGCCCTGTACTTTGCTAGTATGGGGAACGTGGCTGCTTTCGAGAGCATCTTTGTTTTGCTCACCTACGAGTTATTTTTGTTTCCCAACATCGATAACTTTGTAGATATAAACGCCATTAAGATTTTCCTGATCGGAAACCCCGTACCGACCTTACTCGCAGATGCGTATCATTCGGTACACTTAAGGAATTTATACAGTGGAGGAATGATCATGTGCTGTGTACCCTTGCTATACAAATGGTTCACTTCCCATTTACCTAAGTCTTCTGCATTTTGGGATCAAAGGAATACTTTACGTTGGTCACAGAGAATCATGTCTCTTACCAACTCTGACATCGATTGGTACAATCGAATCTACGACGGGATCAGAATCATTGACCGTTGTGGAAATTTCCCAAATGTACCCCTTATAGGAACTAAGGGGGGAATCAACTATTATCCAGTGTTAGTTCATCGTCAATTTGGATACCCGGTGAGGCACGTCCCACGGAATGCTCGTCTGGATGGTCTTTTCTTCAAGGAAGGAGAAAATGACAGGGCACTAAAGACGGAAATAGTGCACGCTTTGAAACACGTTCATAAAAAAGGATGAGAGTCTCAAGGAAAACCAGAATGTGTCTCAATGGAGCCTTATCTCCTTTGGGTACAAACTAGAGCTCTCAAGCTGAGGATGCCTTACCCTCGTCTGGAAGTTCTTCCATTAAGGGTCTCTGCCCTTTATTTTATGTCTGAGACAGAAAAACTTCAAGTTACTCTCAGCAAAGTTCAGCAGGAGAAGAGGTCTTGGAGGAACAAGTACCGTATTCTCAATGTGGAGTGCAAGAAAATACAGCAACTGTTAAGAGAAAAAGATGCTCTGATTGAGATTTTAGAGCAACATGCTGTAGAAAATCAGGATGACCAGAGGAATTTGCTCGCTCCTTTCACTTGGCAGAGGAATGACAAACCGACAACGGCTCAAGAGCCCCGGTCAAAGAAAAGGAAAGTACCCAAACCAGCACTTGAGCTCTCTTCAGAGAGGACTCAGGATCCATTAGTTTAGATTTCCTTTTCCAGCACTTTGTAATCTACTGTATTTCCATTTCCGCAATCCTTTGAATTCAATAAAATAGGGTTTCCCCATTGTTTGATATTTGCAATCTAATTGTCGAAGTTTACTTTGAATAAACAAAAATACTCGGGCAATAGAGTCAAACTGTCTCATTCGTACAATACTCGGGCCAATCGTCAGAAAAAGATGGTTGATCTCGAGGAAGAGAACATAGAGTTGAAAGAAGAGATCGACACTCTGATAGAAGATCTGAGAAAGCTTCATAACAACATGCAAGCTCTAGTAGAAGCTCAGATGCAACAATAAAGGACTGTGATCTCGGAGATCACATCTACGCCCATAGTGGAGAAGTATGATCCTAGGTACAAAATGCCGAAAGATCGCCCCTGGGGCATGCCACTTAACTATATCCCAGAAGGATATGTTCCATCGATCGATGAGGATCAGGGAACCGCAGTAGGAACCGTTGGGCCTGAAGGTTACAAACTTCGGGAAAGCGAAGATGCTAGGGGCATGGCAGTAACTCCTAAAGGTTACAAACTTCGGGAGGCTCCAAGAATCTCGGCCATAATGACTATACCACCACCCATGGTACACACTATCCCGGAAGGACAGATTCCACAGATACCCTCTGGTGGAAACGACAACATGTTCGACAGAATGAATGAATTCCAGGAACAATTCCTAGAGATGCAGAAAGAACTGTAGGCCCTTCGCGGTCAGGATCTATTTGTAAAGGACGCCGTAGACCTTGTGAGAGCAAGAATTGTCTCTACAAGTCAATCTATGTTTTGATGATAACAATAAGTATTTGTGAAAGAACCATTTTATGGTCTAACGTGTGTTGTGTGCAGATCATAAGACTAAAGACATCAGAACCAACATACACCAGCTAGATGTGCTATGATTTAATATATACATATGCGAAGTTACTATGTGTGACTAAAGTCGCGACAAGCAAGACGCTTCTTTATCTAGTCATAATCAGCCAGATCCAAGGATGCCAAGATTTCTGTTGCAATGCTCTTGTGGATACTCTCTGAAAGTGATTGAGATTCTGAAGATAACTAAGCTTCTGAAGAAGTACACTCTGAAAGAACCAAAGTACGGAAGACTCCTATGACTTGAAGTTCCGATAGCTGAAGGCGCTGAAGACCAAGTGCAGAAAGAATCTGAAGACTGATGAGTGTCATACCCCAAATTTTGACCACTAAGATTTACCATCATTGTGAAAATCATCATCACAATATGGAGGAACCATCATACATCATCAGTCTCCCCAAAGATGGGTGAGCATCCACTACAATCAAAATTAGGGTTTTAAGCCCTCTCAGAGCCTTAAACAAAGGATCAATCAAGGAATGGCATGATCTTCAACTTGTCTAACCTCTCAAACATCCACAATGGATCAAAAGGACTCCCACTTCAAGGATCAAGCACAAGGCTGCTCCCTTCTAGGTGGATCAAGTCTCAAGATCGACAGTGTCACCAAATTAGGGTTTTGGTCGACTAGGGCCTCCAGATGGAAAATTTTCATCTGGGCACAAGCCAATGATCCAAAACATAACCTAATATACTTCATGGGACCTCATGGACCCAATCATCAAGTCAATTTTGCCTCAGGGGATGCATTCATCAAAAATCAGGAATTAGGGTTTCTTGACCTAATTCACCCCTAAATTGACTTTTAGGGCAAATCATGAGCCAAGACCTCAAGAGAGGGTTTTAGGGTCTCTAATGAACTATATTGATCCATTTGGAACAATGGATTAATCCAAGAAGCTTGAGCAACAAGTCTCAATTTCATCTGCACCACAATTAGGGCTTTGCGAGGAAAGTCAACTGTAACTTTGACTTTTGACCAGGACATGCTCCCAAGCCCTAAGACATGATTCAATATACCCTATGACACCCATGGAACATGTCCATCAAGTTTGATTTAGGTCAAGGACATGATTTCATGAAGAATTGCACAGTTTGGAATTCATCTGATAAAAAGTCAACTGTGCACAAAAGTCAATTTTGACTTTTTGAGATTTTTCACCAAAATGGATTTTTAACCCTAAAATGATGTTAATGTATGATTTGAATCATCATTCATCAAGAAAAATCAAAGAAAGTGGGATAACTTGTAAAAGGGGTAACCATAAAAACTTAGAAAAATTTCTAAGTTATGGAAAAAGTGACACTAATGTGCCAACTTTGGAGGACCATAACTCCTAAACCACAAGGCCATTGTTCCCCATTCAAAGCGTGATTTGTAGATCTCATTTCCCTCTACAAAAGCTTCATACTTACCTATGTCCAAATTCCTCATGGATTTTGAGTTATGGAGTGATCAAAATCAAGAAAAGTCACTTTGTTCCAACACTTAGTGAAAATTTCACTAAGTCAGATTTTACCTTACTTTTTGCCAAATGTAGGGGGATTTTTCACTTGGATTCAAAAGAGATCAAAACCAAACATGTTCAAACAGTTGTTGTATCATGTAAGGGCTTTCCAAAATGGCCAAGAACATTACCAAATTCAATTTGAGTCATGAGATATGACATTGGCAAGTTGCCTTGCTGAAATCTGCCAAGGCAAGGCAGATTTTTACACTTTTGGTCGATTTACCAAAATCAGCCAAATCCAAATGCTCCTATCCACTTGGACACCTCTGAGGATTGAATCTAAAGGGGACAATCACTGAGCCAAGCCTCCAAAGTCTTTGGAACAAGAAATAGCATGTTGAACCTAGATTTGCCAAAATAGGGACAAGACTCCAATTTTGGATTGGAGCATTCAATGGAAGCATCAAGGTGGCATGGACTGAGCCATTCTCAACTGAATTCAGTCAAGACTTATCCCATACCAAGGGAACCAGCAGCCTGTGCCCTAACCTCTAGCCATTGGCTAGAGGAGACTTGGATTTTCATTTGCCAACATTGGCCAAACCTACTCAGCAGTTGCCTTTCACTATTCCTTGCAAAACAAACTTACTCTACTATAAATAGATTTCAATTGTGATCAGTTTGAGTACACCAAAGCCATCAAATAGATGCTTTCCTCAAAATCTCTTCTTTCACTCCAATTTTGCCTTCTAAGGCAAGTCACTATCGGGTTTTGAGTTTGAGAGTTTTTCCAATCAAACCAATCACACACACACACCTCATATACATCATATAAAAGTGATCTAAACACTCACATAACATCTAGAACACAGATTTCACAAAATCACCAGCCAATTGCTCAAGTTCTTGACAGTTTTGCAGTTGAGGTACCATCTTTAGCTCCAAACCATTTAAATCCATTCCAAGCATCCAGACACACTCCATGGCACCTAGGGAAGCTATCCAGATCATTGGAACCTAGCTGTAACACCTCCAACACAAATCACGATCACCAGCTGCAAGTGGTAAGCATGAGCTCTTCTAACTCTATGATCCATGCAATTTTTGCTGCACAATAATTTGGCCATATGTTCATAATCATGCATGGAATGTTTCCCCTCAATTAATTGCATTGTTTGAATCGTGTATCAAAAATCCTAGCCTTCATACAGAAATTAGGGTTCTTGAGGATTTCTCGTGATTTCTTGTTTTATGCTTAATTTAAATGAAATTAATTGTCATAGACATGATCGTGAGGTTGAAACGAGTTGATTGGTATGTGGATTGCATGATATAATCAAGTATTCAGTGAGATTGGAGAGAAAATGCAAATCTGGACAAACCCAGAACACACGCGTGTTCTTGGTGTGTTCTTGGTGCCATTTTTGAAAATTCAAATATTTGAATTTTGTTATTTTATTTAATTGATTCAAAAATTAATTTCTCTCTGAGTTTTAATGATTTTGAGTTGATTCTTTTTTTAATAATTCACAAAAATGTTAAAATATTTTATTTTCCCAAAAAATCCCAAAAATATTATTTATTTTATATAATTGATATTTTTGCAAAGAATTAATGTTTTAATTATTTTTAACATTTAAAATATTTTTTCCACCTTGATTTTGCAACTTTTAATGCCTTCTAATTATTTTGTAGGTCAATACTTAATTTTTGAAGCATTAATCCAAGATCAAAATTTGTTTTCCATATGTTAAACAATTTTGATCATTTTAATTGAATTTTTATTCAATTAAATACATTTTTGAAAACAAATTAGGGTTTTTGGATTAATTCAACCCTCATAAATCATTTTCAAAATACTTGGCCTCTAATAGAGTGTAAGACCCAATCTTTTTTTTTTACCAAATCATTTTTTGGGCCTCAGTGTATTGTATAAGTCCCGATACCGTCAAAAACAAACGGCGCGATCGTCGCCTTTTGAAAAATAACCTTGGGCCTCTCCTTGAGCTATAAGACCCATTCCAAAATTTTGGGCCTCTATTAGAGTGTAAGACCCAATCCCCTTTTAACCAAAACAATTTTGGGCCTCACTTATTGTATAAGTCCCTCTGCGTTAAAAGGAAACCTCGGCACGATCGCCATTTTCAAACTGAAAATCAATTGGGCCTACCCTCGAGTAGTAAGACCCATTTCTTTTCTTTAAAACTTTTTGGGCCTCTTAAGAGAGTGTAAGACCCATCCCTTTTGTGCAGAAAACTTTTTGGGCCTCAGTCACTTGTATAAGTCCCTCTGTACAAAACAACAGTGCGTTCACTGATAAAACCCTGGGCCTCTCCTTGAGCTGTAAGCCCCAAATCTTTCTTTTTCAAAGCATTTTCTCCTTTGATTTTGAACTATACTGTTGTTTTCAATCTTTCTTTGTTGAACAACTAACCAAACAGCATGGAAGCTCTACAACCGAGTAAGTGGTTATTGCTTTCATTTACCGCTTTCATATACATATAATTGTATTGTGGGACTGTCTCACTGTAAGTCTTCTTTCATAAACTCATATCAACTATGTAATAATAGTATAGATATTTAGAGTTTCCCCGGCAACTACGTCTAGAACTAGGTGACGCCGTTTCGTTTATTCGTAGAAATAGACAACTAGATCTCCAATAGGATCATCAGATACAGTCTTTTCTTCGGCTGTCCTCATTAGGAATTGTCAAGAAACTCTACTCCCAGAGATGAATGTATTCTCCTTGAATGGCATCTTTGAGTTTCTTCCAAATTCTCAAACTTTCCTGGCTTGATCTATTCTTTGTGAATAGCCTGTCTTGAACTTCTCAGGGTTTGGGGACCCATCGGCTTCTTAAAAGCATCGGCCTCCTCTTGGGCATCGTACAAGGACCCACAGGCTTCCTAAAAGCAACCCCGCCTCCTCTTGGGCTTAGTACAAGGACCCACCGGCTTCTTAGAAGTACTCACAGCCTCTTCTTAGGCTTCGTATAATGATCTCTTCCTCCGGGAATGATAGCCTCCTCTTGGGCTTCGTACAAGGACCTCTCGGCTTCTTAAAAGTTTCCAGCCTCCTCTTGGGCTTTGTACAAATTGTCCCGACGACCTCCTAGAGGTATAGGAACAGAACTTAATCATCTGCATAGAACAATCCTTTCAAAGAGTCTACTACTGTTTCTCAAAGCATAGTACAAAAGATGAACCTCTAGACTTGGACAGTCTAATCTCCTTGAGTCTCAAAGACTTTCTCAAGTGACCCCTTTGTTAAATAGGAAGAAAACCCGTGGACTCGGACTGTCTCAATACCCTTGGATTCCCCCTTTCCTTAAAGAACAGGAAATGACCCTGATCCTCGAATCAAAAATCCCTGAGTGCCAACATTACTCATATAAGAACTGATTTTCTTTTTAAATCAGCATACTGGACCTGTCACTCAACTGAAACAGTAACCATAGCCTCCTCTTAGGCTTTGTATAATGATCCTTCTCCAGTGAAGTTAGCCTCTCTCTTAGGCTTTATACAATGATTCTCCCCAGCGGAGTCAAACAACGTTTAGCCTCTCTCTCGGGCTTTGTACGAGACATATAAGAGACTCCCTCGTTGAGTCAATCACCCCTTCCGCCTCCATCTCGGGCTTTATACGAGATACAAAAAGGTTCTTATTGAGCCAAACAAACCTTTAGCCTTCATCTCGGGCTTTGAACGAGATACAAAAACTCTCTTGTTGAGTATAATAGATCCTCTTGCAGGATCAACCCCTTTTAGCCTCTCTCTCGGGCTTTGTACGAGACACACAAAAACACCCTCTTGTTGGGCCAATAGCCTCCTCTTAGGCTTTGTATAAGAAAACCACTGGTTGATCCAATCAACCTTTTAGCATCAAAGTTGTGCCTCGTTCATAGTACACAAACATCAACAAATCCTTCCATCTAATCGCTGTAAGCGGCAAGCCTCTGGATCATTTACATCCATGCCACTGTCCCTCTTTTAGCATGAGAAATTCCTAAGGAAAGATAGCATTGCTCTACACTGAGTTAAAGTCTTCCCCTTCAGGTTGGAACTCCCCTATAAAGGAAATTATGGCATTGCCGGATTCACATATCCCGGTTAAAGTAATTCTCTTTTATAAACAGTTGTGACAAAAACCCCCTCTTTAGAGATGACAAATTCTCTCTAAAGTCAAAACCCTTTAGCCTCATATCTTGGGCTTCGAACAAGATACAAATAAACCCTTTTAGCTTCACATCTTGGGCTTTGAACAAGATACAAACCACCTTTCGCTTCACGTCTTGGGCTTTGAACAAGACACCAAAAACAACCATTTCCTCCCATAGAATAAGAGGAACTACGAACGCTCTGATTTCCCTGTTTCGGTAAACGGGAATACGTAGGCATAAGATTGAAAGAAAAATCTTAGCGAGCACACTAACCAAAAACTCAAAATCCCATACTCTCATATATCTATCAAGAAGCATCCGTCCTAACATCTAAACCTCCCACCACTTTTAAAAAAATAAACCCGATAGAGACCCCGAATCTTTGTAGCATCTGTAACCTAACAGACCGCTGTATAACCTCAGTATGCAAGCAGGGTTAGTTGGAGACATCTATTTCCCTTCCTTCATCGACTTTAATAGGATAAAAAATGAATCGAGCTGCAGTACCAGAGCGATAGCGCTTCGCAACCGCGTCCAAAATCGCTCGCTACAATGAGTTCTGAAGATCAAGGTTTCAAATAATAAGTTCTGAAGACTCTGAAGACAGGCTCTGAAGATTTGGAAGACTTGAAGCAGAAAAGAATAACGTTCTTAAAAACCAAGTGGTGAAGTTCTGAAGACTGATTCCTAATGGACTTCTTCAGTCGACTGAAGATTTGAAGCATTAGATATTATGCTATGAAGACTCTACTCATGCTTCATCAAATTAACATCAGAAGCCACTGAAGTTTTGAAGTCTAAATATTACCTTTGTGAGTCAAATGTACACACTGCCCAAGAAAAAATGTCCGGTGACTTCTTCCTCTGCAAAAAGAAGATGTGTCAGTACAACTCATTATATCACAACGTCTTTTTTCCAAACAGCCAAAAGTATTCTCTAACGGCTATATTTTTATTGGCTATTTAATGGAAAGAGTTTTTGCTTCTGAGGTTGTAGCGAGCGATTTTGGACGTGGTTCTTAAGCACTGTCGCTCTGGGGTTACTACAGGTCGATTCATTTTTTATCCTATTGAAGCTAATGAAGGAAGGGAAATAGATGTCTCCAACTAACCCTGCTTTGCAAATTGAGGTCAAACAGTCAAAACTGTTGGTTTACAGATGCGATCAATGTGGGGGGCCTCTCTTAGGTTATTTTGGTTAAATTTAGACTTTTGGTGGGGAATACGGACTCGAATATTTTGGTGGATATGTGAGGATTTGTGACCTGAGGTTTTTGATGTGGTGTGCTCGCTAAGATTTTTCTTTCAATCTTATGCCTACGTATTCCCGTTTACTGAAACGGGGAAATCAGACCGATCGTAGTTCCTCCTATTCTATGGGAGGAAGTGGTGTTTTGGTGTCTTGTTCAAAGCCCAAGACATGAAGCTAAAGGTGGTTTATATCTTGTTCAAAGCCCAAGATGTGAAGCTAAAAAGGTCTCAACTTCAGAGAGAATTTGTCATCTCTAAAGGGGGTCTGTTTGTCACAACTGTTGGGTGAATGACTATAAAAGAGGATTACTTTAACCGGGATATGTAAATCCTAGCAATGCCATAATTTCCTTTATAGGGGGTTTTAACCTGAAGGAGAAGACTTTAACTCAGTGTAGAGCAATGATATTTTTCTTTAGGAATTTCTCATGCTAAAAGAGGGACAGTGGCGTGGATGTAAATAATCCAGAGGCTTGCCGCTTACAGCGATTAGATGAAAGAAGTTGTTGATGTTTGTATCCTGTGAACGAGGCATAGTTTTGACGCTAAAAGATTGATTGACTCAACCGAGGTTTTTCTTATACAAAGCCGAAGAGGAGGCTATTGACCCAACAAGAGGATGTTTTTTTGTCCCGTACGAAGCCCGAGAGGGAGGCTAAAAGGAGTTGACTCAACAAGAGAGTGCTTTTAGATGTGTCTTGTACGAAGCCCAAGACGGAGGCTAAAGGTTGACTCAACAAGAGAGTCTTTTATACTCAACAAGAGAGTATTTTTGTATCTCGTATGAAGCCCGAGATGGAGGCTAAAAGGGAGATTGATTCAACAAGAGAGTGTTTTTGTATCTCGTACGAAGCCCGAGATAGAGGCTAAAAGGATTGCTGTTTCAGTTGAGTGACATGTCTAGTAGGTTGGTTAAATGAGAAAATCAGTTCTTATAAAGAGACTGATTAAAGGTAAGGCTATGCTTTGGGATTGATCAGAGGATCAGGGTTATTTCCTGTTCTTTAAGGAAACGGGGAATCCAGAGGGTATTGGAGACTGTCCGAGTCTACTGGTGTTTTTCCCTACTTGGGAATGCCTTCGAGACTCAAGGAGATTAGACTGTCCAAGTCTAGAGTTTTACCTTTTGTACTATGCTTAAAGAAACAGTAGTAGTACGTTCAAAGTAGAAAGATCTAGACTCTTTGAAAGACTGTTCTGTTAAGATGACTAATTTTTGTTCGTATACCTCTAGGAGGTCGTCGGCAAAATTTGTATGAAGCCCAAGAAGAGGCTGGAAACTTTTAAGAAGCCGAGGGACAATTTGTACGAAGCCGAAGAGGAGGCTCTTTTCCCGAAGGAAGAATCCTTATACGAAGCCTAAGAGGAGGCTGTGAATACTTCTAAGAAGCCGTAGGGTCCTTGTACAATGCCCAAGAGGAGGCGGGGATGCTTTTAGGAAACCTGTGGGTCCCCAAACCCCGAGAAATTCAAGACTGGCTATTCACAGAGAATATATCAAGCCAGGAAAGTCTGAGAATTTGGAAGAAACTCGAGAGATGCCATTCACGGAGAAAAGATCATCTCTGGGGAGTTAGAGTTTCTTTGACAATGTCTAAGGGTGACAGTCTGAGAAAGGGTTCACCGAGAATGCTGCCTTTCACGTCTCCATATTGTTTAACCCCAAGAGGAGGGAAGACTGTATCTGGTAATCCTATGGGGGATCTAGTTTTGTCTATTTAAGAGTGATCAAAAGGGATTAGTGTTAGACGTAGTTGTCGGGGAAACTCTAAATATCTATACTAGTATTACACAGTTGATATGAGTTTATGAAAGAAGACTTACAGTGAAACATCCCCACAATACAGTTATATGTATATGAAAGCGGATAAAGAAAGCATATAAACACTTACTCGGTTGTAGAGCTTCCATGCTGTTTGGTTAGTTGATCAACAAAGAAAGATTGAAAACAACAGTATATTCAAAATTAAAGGAGAAAGTATTTTGAAAAGATGTTGGGGCTTACAGCTCAAGGAGAGGCCCAAGGTTTATCAGTGATCGCACTGTCGTTTTGTACAGAGGGACTTATACAAGTGACTGAGGGCCAAGAAAGGTTTTCTGTACAAGGGGATGGGTCTTACACTCTCTCAAGTGGTCCAAGTGTTTAAAGAAAAAGAATGGGGCTTACAGCACGAGGGTAGGCCCAGATGATTGGTTTTTTTTTTATTGGCGATCGCGCCGAGGTTTTCTTTTAACGCAGGGGGACTTATACAATGTCTGAAGCCCAAAAAGTTTTGTCTAAAAAAAAAGGGTTGGGTCTTACACTCTAATAGAGGCCCAAAAGATTTATTTTTGTACAAGTGGTGGGGCTTACAGCTCAAGGAGAGGCCCAGAGTCATTTGTTTGAAAATGACGATCGCGCCGAGATTTTTGAAAACACGGTGGGTCTTATACAATGCATTGAGGCCCAAAATGGTTTGGTTTTCAAAGGGGGTTGGGTCTTACACTCTAATAGAGGCCCAAGAAGTTTTGAATGGGTCTTATATCTCGAGGAGAGGCCCAGGGTTTGTTTTTCAACGGACGATGATCGCGTCAAACTTTTTGAAATACAACGGGACGTATACAATAATTAAAATTGAAGGAGTTATTAATTTTCCAATTAATAAATAAAACATGAAAATATTGGAAAAAATAGAAAAAATGTAAGAAAACACAAAATGGCATGGGTGGGGTTTGAACCCACGACCTCAAGGTTAGGGCGCGCGCCTTACTACTGGGGTGGTGATACATCCATTGCTTGAAGTGAAACCACAAATATACAAGGCATGCCTTGTTTTCTAGGCCTGGCCAAGGCAAGGCAAGGCAAGTTTTGCCAAGAAACAGGAAGGTCCATAACTTTCTCATGTCTCAATGGTTGGGGACAAAATTTATATGGATCTGGCCTAGAATTTCACAAGGAATCCAATGGTGGTGGTATTTTTTTCAGATCATACTCCCTCCTCAAAACCCGATAGTGGTTTTGAAAATGGCCTATAATTGCATTTTCTATGCTACACTTTGATACAGGCATGAATTACATGATGAATTGGTTCAAACACAACATATATAACATGTATGAGGTGTGTATGATCCGTGGACTTCAAAGCAATGCATATTTTGGAAAGTCCAAGTCATGATGCTTACCTCTTTTTGAGCTTTTGGAGTTTTCTGTGCAATCTGCCAAACTTCTTGTTCCAGAAATGGTTTGATGCTTTGGACACTCTCAAATGATCCCTTAGAAGCTTTGAGGATGGTTGGAATCAGCTGGAACCTGCAAAAACACAAACTGGCCCTTTCTTGCAAAAGGGGTTAAAATGACCAAAATAGCAACTCTCTCAAATGGTGTTCCAGATGGGGGGAACCATTTGGGATAGTTCAAGGATGTTATTTGGAGTGTGTTTGAGGTTTTATCTGGTTTGGAAAGTGACTGAATCAAGACATGGCTTGAAAAATGCACAAAAGGCCTATTTTGAGGTTTTGAGAGGTGACTTTGTGATTTTGGTGTTACAGATCACTTTTGATAGTTTGGATCACCTACATATGATGTTTATGAGGTGTTAGGATCATGAGTTGTGAAGGAAATGCTCTCTAACTCAAAAACTCAGAGTTGTCTTGCTAAAGAAGGCATTTTGGCCTAAAGAGAGGGATTTTGAGGAAAGCATCTGTTTGATGGCTTTGGTGTACTTAAACTAAGCACAAATGAGCTCTATTTATAGTAGAGCAAGTTTTTTTTGGGATCAATAGTGAATGGCAACTGCAGTAGAGGTTTGGCCAATGGTTGCACTTTGGAATCTAAGTCTCCTCTAGCCATTGACTAGAGGTTAGGGCACAGGGTTGTGGTTCCCTTGGTCTTGGATAAGTCTTGACTGAATTCAGTTGCAAATGGCTCAGTCTATGCCACCTTGGTGTATGCATTGAATGCTCCAATCCAAAATTGGAGTCTTGTCCCTCTTTTAGGCAATTCTAGGTTCGACATGCTACTTCTTGTTCCAAGGACTTGGGAGGCTTGGCTCAGTGTTTGTCCCCTTTAGATTTGATCCTCAGATGTGTCCAAAGTGATGACAAGGCTTGGAATTATCTGATTTTTCCAAATCGAGCAAAAATGCAAAATTCTGCCTAGCCTTGGTAGTTTTCAGCAAGGCCTATTGCCATTGTCATATCTCATGGCCCAAGTGGAATTTGGTGATGTTCTTGGCCATTTTGGAAAGCCCTCATATGATACAACAACTGTTTGATCATATTTGGTTTTGATACCTTTTGGATCCAAGTGAAAAATCCCCCTACATTTGGAAAAAAGTGAAGGCAGATTCTGACTTAGTGAAAATTTCACTAAGTGTTGGGAAAAGTGACATTTTCACTTTTTGTGATTTTGATCATTCCATAACTCAAAATCCATGAGGAATTTGGAGGGAGGTCAGTTTTAAGCTTTTGTATAGGGTAATGAGATCTACAAATCAAGCTTTGGATGGGGAAAATGACTTTGTGGTTTAGGAGTTATGATCCTCCAAAGTTGGTACCCTTGCCACTTTGTTCATAACTTAGAAAATTTTCCAAGTTTTTATGGTTACCCCTTTTACAAGTTATCCCACTTTTCTTGATTTTTCTTGATGAATGATGATTCAAATCATACATTAAAATCATTTTAGGGTTAAAAAACCATTTTGTGAAAAATCTCATAAAGTCAAAGTTGACTTTTGTGCACAGTTGACTTTTTGTCAAATGAATTCCAAACTGTGCGATCCTCTATCAAATCAAGTCATTGACCTAAATCAAACTTGATGGATTGATTTAATAGGTGTTATAGGGTGTATTGAATCATGTCCTAGGGTTTGGGGGCATGTCCTGGTCAAAAGTCAAAGCTACAGTTGACTTTTTCCGTGAAACCCTAATTGTGGTACTGATGAAATTGAGACTTGCTGTTCAAGCTTCCTGGATCAATCCATTGTTACAAATGGATCAATATGGTATGTTGGAGACCCTCAAATCCTCTCTTGAGGTCTTGGCTCATGATTTGTCCCAAAAGTCAACTTAGGGGTGAATTAGGTCAAGAAACCCTAATTCCTAATTTTTTATTGGTGCATCCCCTGAGGTCAAATTGACTTGATGCTTGGGCCCATGAGGTTCCATGGAGTATTTTAGGATATTCTTTGAAGCATTGGCGCATGCCTAGAGGAAAATTTCCATCTGGAGGCCCTGGTCGACCAAACTCTAATTTGGTGACACTAGCGATCTTGAGGCTTGATCCACCTGGAAGGGAGCAGCCTTGTGCTTAATCCTTAAAGTGGGAGTCCTCTTGATCCCTTGTAGATGTTTGAGAGGATAGACAAGTTGAATATCATGTCATTTATTGATTGATCCTTTGTCTAAGAACTCTAAGAGGGCTTGAAACCCTAATTTTGATTGTAGTGGATGCTCACCCATCTTTGGGGAGACTGATGAGGCAAGATGGTTCCTCCATATTGTGATGATGATTTTCACAATGATGGGAAATCTTAGTGGTCAAAATTTGGGGTATAACAGAGGTGTCGATCACTTGTAGAATCACGAACTGAATGTTCATCTACAAAATTGACCAAGTCATTGTGAAGATAGCAACAACGATGAGTTCACGTTGTAACACTTAACATATTCAGAGCTATCATTATTTCACTAATGGCGATTGTTGTTGAAACCCAAGAAGACAAATCAACATAACAACAACAATCGAACAGAAGCTATTGATGAAGAAGACAACATTGAAGATCTGTCAAGTCATCAACCTACCTTTTCGTCAGGACTACATTGAAGATCTAAAGCAAGGAGTTGCTGCTCAAAGCTTGCTCAACCAGAAGACGAAGAAGGAGAAGATCTACAAGATGTCAATAATTGTAATATCTAAATACATCTTTGTAGTTTCTTAGGAAAGCAAGGAGCTGATTGCTCAAAACTTGCTTGAACACATGTGTGTGTTCTTTGTACTTAAACTTAGGAGAAACTTGCTTATTAAGAAGCACAATTTGTAATCTCCAGTTTTCCAATTCAACTAGATGAATTGAGACTCCTCAAGTGAATGTTATATCCTGATGGGATCCCTGAACGGTTCAGCTGTGAGTTGAGGCCCTTGAGTAGATCACGTGGTGAACAGATACTTGAGATGACAATGGCTGGGTGTCATTGTGGAAAATCCTGAAATAGGGTCAGTAGCGTTATATTCATTAAATTGAATCCCTGAACGTCTAGCTACGAAAGCCTAGCAGTAGATCTTAAAGAGATTGGAACCTGCAGGTCAATGTTCGTTATATTCATTAAGTTGAATCCCTGAACGGTTCATTGTGTTATTAGTCACAGTGCGGTTGTGCAAGTTGTTAGTCACCGGTGTGGCCCGTGCAAGTGTAATCATGATTTGATTATAGTGGATTAAGTCCTTGTGTTCAAGGCGAAATCACTTGAGGAGGGTGGACTGGATTAGCCCGTGTGGTGAACTAGGATATATCGTGTGTCCTTTACTCTCTTGCTTAGTATCTCTATTTATGTTTCTGCATTGAATATCAGAACCTTATATTAAGCAAAGTCAGAACCTTGCAGCCTATCTCTGATAAGCTTCCGCACTGCAAGTTTTGTGTATCGTATCCTATGATCATAACCAATATGGTTCTCATGTTCCGTAGTTAAGAGATCAGAATCTCTCAACGAAATTTGAAGGTTCTTGAGTGTCTCTTTAACAAGATGCAAAAAGTTATAAAAAGAGTAAATACACAATTCAAATCCCCCTTTCTTGTGTCTTTCTCGAACCTTCAATTGGTATCAGAGCTCCGGTTCTGTTATTGATTTACATCAAACACTTAACAGTGTCAGAAAAAGATCCAGATGTGGTGCGTAGAAGTACTCTTGGTGAGATTGAAATCCACTTACAATTTCTGTAATAGTTCAGCAGTTGACTGTGTACAAAATTGTAATCAATCTGATTACTTCGTGAGCAATTCACTGATTCTAGATGAAGCCTCACTAAAATTAAAGAATTGAGCTGATAAGATAAATTCATCAGGTAAAAGGAAGTATCTATTGAAAGCTCATCCTGGAAATTACGTGTGGATAAAACCACGTATATGCTTAAAAGATGAATCATCAGAAAGCAAGAAGTCTTGTTTGCTGAAGATTAATTCCTTATGAGTTTTTGAGATGTTTTCAAGAAACGGATTAGGTCCACCCTTGACTTTCTCGTTTAAAACTCATTCTGAATCTCTTCACGTAAAGAAGAAAGCTTACTGTTCTAAGACTTTGAATTTCAGAAAGAAATCTGTTAAAATCAGAATCAGAAAAATTCAAATTATTAGAAATTATTCAATGTCAGAATCTAGAATAATCAAAAGATTCAATGAAGAACTGAATCCCAAAGATTCAGTAAATACTTGACTCTGAATGAATTCTTAAGCTTTAACTGGTTCAGTGATCAACCTCCAACAACATGAAATCATCCTAGTAAAAATCAAATGTTCATAATCTAATTTTCATCAGATCAAGTTTTCTTAGAACCACTTGAGCTATGAAATTAGATACTATCATTCCAGACATCTAGGTTCTCCAACTGATGTCTTAAAAGATGACGTTAATGATGTTCTTTTAAAGAAATCAGTTAACTCATAGATATGTGTGAACAACTCCAAATAAGTTGATCAGCATTGTGAGAACAAGAAGGTTCATACAAACCATGTCTAGTGATGTACACATGGGGCGTGATGATGTTTTGGTTCTGAACAAGTTCTGAAACAACCCTGAAGGAACAAAGTCAGATGTTGATATGTCAATTCTTCCTTGAATGACCTCTTAAAGGTTCTCACTAATCTTGTGATATCAATGATCTTTCAAAGAAAAGAAACTCTCACAAACGCAAATTGAATTCAGGCTATGAAAGGAGAACTCAACCAAGTCTTAAAGATTGTCGTTTAAGATTCAGATCCATATCTTAAGAACTGTATCGGAACTAAACAGGTTCTATGGATCAAGGAAATAAGGAGTGAGAAGCAATCAAAAATAGATGCAATCTGATGAATGGAGTCATCAAATAGAATTTATTGTTCACTAAAGTACTGCTCCCAAGCATATGAGCGTCAATCTTCCTTCAGAACATTCATTACATCGCACCAAAAGGATTGCATGTAATTGGCTAAGTTCGGATGAAGTGATCACTCTGATCACATTAAGTCCTAATCTCGGTTGCTATAACCTAGAAAGTTGATGGACAAGGTTGAACAAGAAAATAGAGAAAGTCGTAATTCAACTAGGATCACATTCCAAGAAAATATTCTTTTTCTTTGGAAGTCAGAAGACAAGTGTATCTTGAAGAACCCAAGAAACATCTGCAACTTACTCGGAAATAGGCAGAATCAAAAAGATGCTTAAAGATTCAGAAGTCAGAAAGGAATGCTTTCACGAAAAGTTTTAGCTAAAAGATTCTCTTCAAAAGTTCAGCATCCCTAAGGTACACTGTTTTTCTTCTTCTCTGTTAACCCATAAAATAATTTTTATGACTAGTTAAAAGTTTAGGATTCACTAGGAAAATTATTTGAATATCTGTTAAAACTTAGCTATAAGAAATTGCTAGATAAAAGAAAATCCTTTAACAAAATCTACACGCAAAGGGAACACCATAATAAATGCGAATCTTCTGAAAACATAACATAACTCTGACATCTAAATAAAATCTCATTAAAGTCTTTTGCACTAACCTATATCTTCCCTAGTCTAGGCATAAGTCTACCAACTTATTCTATAAAATCACGTCTCCATTTCATACTCTAATACTCAAAACCCTAAAATTCTAAGCCTCTTCGTCCATCCATTATCATGCCTCCACTAACCTTTCTCGGTAATCCAAATCTTCTTGAACTTATTCCTGAGAAACGGTTCTCATTCATTACTCCTTCACTCTCAAGAGATGCTGCGTGTAGTATAGCAGATATTTTGTATACTCAACAATGGACTAGGTACTCCATGATGCTAGAAAATCCTATCTATGTAAACCTGGTCAAAGAATTCTGGAAACATGCTGATCTTGATATTGAAAGAAAATGCATCACTTCCTATGTTTTTGAAATCCCTATTGACATCAACCTATTCTCAGTGATCCTTGCAACTGGATGTGAGGATGTTGGAATTCATGTTAATTTTGACAAACATAATTTCTTTCCTACAAGAAATTTTGCATCCCTTCACGACTTATCTTCTAGATACATACCCTAAAATCCCGAGAATCTCCTACCTACTCCCAAAGCCTGGTACAAACTCATGTTGTCAAATTTTCTTCCCAGAATAGATAGCAATAATCTAATTTGATTTCACGACCATAAGTTCATTTATTTACTAATGAATGACTTTCGGATAAATTTACCACACTCAATCTTCAACTATCTCTGGAAAACCATCCTTGAGTCTCGAAACCTCACAAAATCCTACATTCCTTATGGAAGAGTTTTGTCTGAGATTTTCTTCAGAGATGGAATTGTGGACATGATCAAGGAAAGAATTGAAGAAGATGGTCCTGATGATTTTCCAGAAAACTGTCTGTTGAAGACAAAATGTGAAGTCTTTAATGACTAGAGAAACTATGTTAATTATGCTTTAATCGTTTTGTTTGTGTGCTCAATTGTCCTTAGACTATTTAAGACAAACGTATTGTCAAATCTATAATCATTAATTAAAGTCTCTCTTTGAACAATAAAATTTTACATTGATAATAAGCCTTATTAAAATTTTACAGTTAAAACTTAAAAAAAATATTAATTCATTAAGAATTTTCTGCGAATCAAATTTATTACCATCATTAATGTACCCAACTCATTGACCACTTACCGAAAAGCCATCATTAACTCTAGTATCCTTTCCAATAAATAAACAACTAACTCGTCTCTGTAGCTACACGCGTTTACATCTCTCCATATATCCAAGATTTAATATAATATCTAGGAAATAAGAAATCAAATCCTATCCCCAAAAGTGATCATCACACTTCATCCTAACTCACCCATAAAAGGTAGGATTCCTCTCTCTCTCTCCACTCTCAATTACAAAATTCTAAACTCACTAAGAATGATGAACTCTCAAAGGAATGGACCAACCTTCCTTGGAAACAAAGAAAATCTACACCTTATTCCTGAGAAGAAACTCAACCTTGCTCATCTCGGAGACAATGGTTTGGAGATACCCAGAAGCATGCAAGCCCAGTCTTGGCAAGGCTATTACGCTCTCCTATATGGTCATATCTATCCAAACCTAGTTAAAGAGTTCTGGAAATTTGCTAGAGTTAGTAACGATGGAAAAACCATCTGGTCGGAAGTCTACCTTCAACCCATTGCTGTCTCCGTCTCCTCGATAGAGAAAATCACTAGTTGCGTCTCCTCCGGAGTTACGATTGATGACTATCAATCAAACCTAAGCTTGGTGGATCAGTGCAAAATCTTATTTGACGACTTAGTACCTTACGAACCAAACAACCCTGAGAGGCTTCTCCCTTTTTCCAAAAGCATGGTTCAAATTTTCCCTGACCAACCTTCGTCCTCGTATGGCTCCTGAGAACATCTTAACGCACAACGACATAATCCTTATCTTTCTTCTAACACGTCATGTTACAATAGATCTCCCTAAAACCATTTTTAATCATATGAAACATTCTATCAAAGTCTCTAGAAACAAAGTGTAGGCCTTCATTCCGTACGGAAGAATAATTTCGAAAATACTTCTACAAGAAAAGGCCTGGGATTTAATTATCAGGCTTGAACCTAGTACTTCTCATGTTGAAATCAGTTGTGAAAATATGGACAGTGTTAAGGTTTCTGATGATTAAAGTGGTGATGATCATTTAGTAGTTTCTATGTTTTGAAAATTACTGTCTTTATTTCTTTATGTACAATCACCATTGAATTAATGAAAATGTCTTATTTGTCTCATATGAAAATTTTAAACCTAAATTTTCACTCCTTCTCATAGAGTCTTTTAGATAATTTAACCAACATTAGAAATCAAAATGGCTAAATTAAAAGAAACTCATTAATTTATCCCATCTAGGAAATTGCATACAAAAGGGTACTCCCCTATTTCTTACTAGAAATTTCTAAGCCGTTCACTTCTCTTGAAATACGCATACAGCCATTCGACTAATAAACTATTGAGGAACATCTCAATCCTTCATAACACGGAAATACGTGACTCTAAAAGTTTTCTCTTATCAGAACCTGTTTTGTCTAATCTAAATCTGTATGTTTTGATGAAATCCATCTGTAATACAATCTATATCTTTATGTAATCTATATGTTTTTGTTTAAATCTTTATCTAATGTATGTTTAAATACAGTTAGCCTGCTTAATGAGCTTCTTATTGGTTATGTGTAATTTCCCTTCAGATTAATCTTGCCATAACGAAAAATTAGTAAAATAAACCTAATTGCCTTTAAGGTACCTGAACACCGGTTCACGTCCTTCACAATTGGCTTCCATCTATTATCCTTCAATTAAATACATACTGATTATAGATGTGTTTCACTAAAATAAGTCAAAATGCTTCCAAATGTTTAAATGACTCTATGACTCTATGCTCCCTATCATGTCAAATATTCAATATACTCAAATAGGAGAAATAAAGTTTTAATATGTAGGAAACTGAATATAAGAGATTATATGCTCTAGCACTTTTTGATGATGTCAAAAAGGGGGAGAAATATATTGATTTTGATTGAAAGAAGGAAATCTTAAAGCATGCAGAACTCAAACACAAAGTACTCATATAAAATGCGTTGCTACTAACGTTTGTTGTTTGATGTTATCCGAGGAACTCTAAACAAGTTCACTTATGTGTTGCTACTAACGTTTGTTGTTTGATGTTATTCGAGGAACTCTAAACAAGTTCACTAGGAATTCTAAGAAACAGGTTAAGCTGGAAGAATCATATTTATCGTAATCCTTGTCTCACTTAGCTCAGAAAAGAAGTAAGAAAACTCTGAAAGCAGTCAAAGACTAAGCATACATCTCAAGATGCTCACTCAGAAGATCTGTACAAATCAGAAGTCAAGAACTGTCTGAAGATCCGGATTAAAGATCCAAGAAAGAAAGCGTTCTGATGTTTACCAGGAACCATTGGAAATGAAAATGATCTGGTATCAGACTAAATACACAAAGATCAGTATCAGACTCATAAATCAGAGCAAAGCTGTGGATTACTGTCAAAATACCTTCATTGGTATCAATATCAGCACTCTAATGAATTACCTCTCAAGCGTATGAGAAGAAATTCTTCACTTGGTATTAGACTCAACATACTCTGGTATAAGACTCAGCACATCACATGGTAACAGATCAAAATTAAATCATGAGTATCAGATTCAGAATCAAGCGTTGATTGAACACTTTAATTAAAACCTTCAATTGGTATCTCATCAGAGATCAAGCTTTGATAAACTACTAAGTATGACTTTAACAAGGTTCTGAGATGAAGACCCGTGTTCAAAAGTCAAGACAGTCATGATCTACATTGGTGTTTAAAATCTTATCATCCTGAATTATAATTCTGAAGATCCTAATATTTGACGTATAGGAATTAGGGGGAGACTGCCCTGAAGATCAAATTGCAAAATCTCAAATCTTCACAAAGTCTGAAACTCAGAGGGAGTTTCCTTTAAAGACAATGTCTGTCTCTGATTGATAGCAAGGCTACGACTATCAGTCAAGAATTGTTCTGATCTTATGCTTAATGGAATCTGCTAAAAAGTAGAAATGCTTCAGACGTCTCTGAAGATAATAAGCTCTGATACGACAACAAAGAAAACTGAGTTCTGAAGATCTGAAGATGGAAGTTCTAATGAACTAGTCCAGATGCTAAAGACTCTTCGTTTTCCTAAAGACGAGATAGAGAAGTAACTCTTTTCTATTCCTGTTCTGACAACTCAAGTTGTTACTCTGTATATCTTTGGATTACATAAAATCCTAGACGATCTCAGATAAAGCTTTGAGGATAACTCATTCAGGGGGAGCTGCTGTTCCAAACTCTGAATTTGTTTGTTTTGGTGATTACCTTGTATAAAATGTTCAATCAAAATACTTGGTTTTGTCAACATCAAAAAGGGGGAGATTGTGAGAGCAAGAACTGTCTCTACAAGTCAATCTATGTTTTGATGATAACAATAAGTATTTGTGAAAGAACCATTTTATGGTCTAACGTATGTTGTGTGCAGATCATAAGAACTAAAGACATCAGAACCAACATACACCGGCTAGATGTGCTATGATTGTATATATACATATGCGAAGTTACTATGTGTGACTAAAGTCGCGAGAAGCAAGAACGCTTCTTTATCTAGTCATAATCAGCCAGATCCAAGGATGCCAAAATTGCTGTTGCAATGCTCTTGTGGATGCTCTCTGAAAGTGATTGAGATTCTGAAGATAGCGAAGCTTCTGAAGAAGTACACTCTGAAAGAACCAAAGTACGGAAGACTTCTATGACTTGAAGTTCTGATAGCTGAAGGCGCTGAAGACCAAGTGCAGAAAGAATCTAAAGACTGATGAGTTCTGAATATCAAGGTTTCAAATAATAAGTTCTGAAGACTCTGAAGACAGGCTCTGAAGATTCGGAAGACTTGAAGCAGAAAAGAATAACGTTCTTAAAAACCAAGTGCTGAAGTTCTGAAGACTGATTCCTAATGGACTTCTTCAATCGACTGAAGACTTGAAGCATTAGATATTCTGCTATGAAGACTCTACTCATGCTTCATCAAATTAACATCAGAAGCCACTTAAGTTTTGAAGTCTAAATATTATCGTTGTGAGTCAAATGTACACACTGCCCAAGAAAAGATGTCCGGTCACTTCTTCCTCTGCAAAAAAAAGATGTGTCAATACAACTCATTATATCACAACGTCTCTTTTCCAAACAGCCAACAGTATTCTCTAATGGCTATATTTTTACTGGCTATTTAATGGAAAGAGTTTTTGCTTCTGAGGTGTCGATCACTTGTAGAATCACGAACTGAATGTTTATCTACAAAATTGACCAAGTCATTGTGAAGATAGCAACAACGTTGAGTTCTCGTTGTAACACTTAACATATTCAGAGCTATCATTATTTCACTAATGGCGATTGTTGTTGAAACCCAAGAAGACAAATCAACACAACAACAACAATCAAACAGAAGATGTTGATGAAGAAGACAACATTGAAGATCTGTCAAGTCATCAACCTACCTTCTCGTCAGGACTACATTGAAGATCTGAAGCAAGGAGTTGCTGCTCAAAGCTTGCTCAACCAGAAGATGAAGAAGAAGAAGATCTACAAGATGTCAACAATTGTAATATCTAAATACATCTTTGTAGTTTATTAGGAAAGCAAGGAGCTAATTGCTAAAAACTTGCTTGAACATATGTGTGTGTTCTTTGTACTTAAACTTAGGAGAAACTTGCTTATTAAGAAGCACAATTTGTAATCTCCAGTTTCCCAATTCAACTAGATGAATTGAGACTCCTCAAGTGAACGTTATATCCTGATGGGATCCCTGAACGGTTCACCTTTGAGTTGAGGCCCTTGATTAGATCACGTGGTGATCAGAGACTTGACATGACAATGGCTGGGTGTCATTGTGGAAAATCCTGAAATAGGGTCAGTAGCCCTGAACGTCTTACTGCGAAAGCCTAGCAGTAGATCTTAAAGAGATTGGAACCTGCAGGTCAATGTTCGTTATATTCATTAAGTTGAATCCCTGAATGGTTCATTGTGTTGTTAGTCACAGTGTGGCTGTGCAAGTTGTTAGTCACCGGCGTGGCCCGTGCAAGTGTAATCATGATTTGAATATAGTGGATTAAGTCCTTGTGTTCAAGGAAAAATCACTTGAGGAGGGTGGAGTGGATTAACCCGCGTGGTGAACTAGGATATATCGTGTGTCCTTTACTCTCTTGCTTAGTATCTCTATTTATGTTTCTGCATTGAATATCAGAACCTTATATTAAGCAAAGTCAGAACCTTGATGCCTATCTCTGATATGCTTCCGCACTGCAAGTTTTGTGTATTGTATCCTATGATCAGAACCAATATGGTTCTCATGTTCCATAGTTAAGAGATCAGAATCTCTCAACGAAAATTGAAGGTTCTTGAGTGTCTCTTTAACAAGATGCGAAAAGTTATAAAAAGAGTAAATACACAATTCAAACCCCCCTTTCTTGTGTCTTTCTCGCACCTTCATACCTTTGTTTGGTCCCCAATGTGAAAGTTACGCACAAATTCTAAGTGCCCGACTTTGAAAAGTACAAGGGTAACTCTTGCCCTCAAAGCCATTTGGTGATGTACGCTCGGCGAATGTCATCTCAGACAAGGAACCAGGAGCTACTAATTCACTACTTTCAGGATAGTTTAACCGGTGCCGCATTAAAATGGTACATGGGTTTAAACCGCGCTATGATCAGCACGTTCAGAGATCTTGGCGCTACTTTCGTTCAACAATATAAATACAATTTGGACATGGCACCGGACAAAGATCAACTCAGATCGATGTCACAAAAGGACAAGGAAACCTTTAAGGAGTACGCTCAGAGATGGTGTGAAATTGCCGCTCAGATTTGTCCACCTCTTGAGGAAAAAGAGATGACAAAGATTTTCTTAAAGACCTTGAGCTCATTTTACTACGACAGAATGGTCGCCAGTGCGCCCAGTGACTTCACCGAGATGGTGGACATGGGGGTTCGTCTTGGGGAAGCAGTCCGAGAAGGACGTTTAGTGAAAGACGCTGGATCATCAAGTAGTACAAAACGATACGGTAGTACTCTCCCTAAGAAAAAAGAGAAGGATATCAGGAATATCTCTCTCGGAAAGCAAAGGCGACGATATCAACCGGTAGCAGCTGTAACTCCTACTATCAATCATGCGCCTATTCCTACGTATCAACCTCAGGTTGCGCAGAGCCAATCGAATCAACATCAATATCAGTAAAGGACACAACAACCTCTTCAGCAGGCCCGTCTTTCGTACAACAACAACCGTACAACGCGACCACTAGGATTCGACCCTATACCAATGTTGTACGTAGAACTACTTCCGTTACTACTGGTCAAGGGGAATGTCCAAACTAAGTCTCCTCTTACAGTACCGGAAAATCTGCCTTTTCGGTTCAAAATGGATCAGACGTGTCCTTACCATCAAGGAGGACAAGGACATAACATAGAAAACTGTCTCAGTTTCAAATCCGACGTGCAAAAGTTTGTTAGGAGCGGAGTCTTATCTTTCAAGGATACAAATCCTAATGTTCTCACAAACCCGCTATCTCAACATGAGAAAGCTGCAGTCAATTTGATAGAGGAAGTGTCTAACAACATCTATCAAATTCACGATGTACTCTTATTGAGGACCAATCTGGTCAAGATGCATTGTAGACAGAGTGGATATGGCCATGTGCCACCTCATAACTATCACCAGTGTGATATCTGCTCTAAAAACAATCAGGGATGTTCTGTGGTGCAATCAGCTCTACAGGAGCAATTGGATCTCGGATGGATCCAAGAGCATCGAGTTCGTGGAGTCAGAATGACCTATGCGAATTCCAACGTCATTCAAAACCACGACATCCGTGTAATGAATGTCAACTTGGTGGTGATGCACTCAAGCCAAAGCCAGTATCATAATCTACCGCGGCACGATTATAATTCCTGTCTGACTTGCTCGGTAAACAAACAGGGATACTCTTTTGTACAAGAGGCCCTCCAGCGTCAGATGGATCTTAGACGGATCTAGGACTACTATGATAGAAATCCTTATCAGATCAACATGATTCAAATCTTTGATATTCGTCTGATGAATACCAGCTTAGTGGAGTTACACGCCAGGCAGGTCCAACTTGGCTTTCTCACTTCGCATGATTATTTGAACTGTAAAGGATGTTGTTAGAGTAACCAAGGGTGTGCTCTCGTTCAAAGAACTTTACAACACTTGTTAAACCAGTGGTGCCTTGCAATCTATATGGATGAAGACACGCAACAAATTAGTGTGGTTGATGGGAACCCTACTCGGCATCGAAGTCAGGATGTCCGATCTACGAAAACAGATCTAGTGAGGTTACACTGCATTCAAAACGAGTGTGGCCAGGTGCCACCACACAATTATGAACGCTGTAGAGTCTTTTCAGAGAATAACCAAGGATGCTACCTCGTGCGAGCAGCCCTTCAGAGTCAGTTGGATCGCAAGGAGATTCACCCATACCTAGCTTCGGGGTCCATTGACTGGACGCCAGACTACTTCGCCGATCAAATCAGAGACGTGGTTATAATCTCTGACCCTGAGAGGAACAAGGATGTTTGTACCATCATCCCTCTACTGGACGAATCAAAGGTTCTTAGCAAGGAACTGATTGAAGTTACTTACGACAGTCGGAAAAATCCGAAGGCTCCTGTAGTCATCTATCTGTCGGGACCATTACCGTATGAATTAGCTAAGGTGATCCCTTTCAAATACAGTGCAACAATAATTAAGAATGGAAAGGAAATTCCATTACCCTCCGTCGTGAATATTGCAGACATCAGTCGTGTAACACGTAGCGTTCGAATCTTCAACCGAGGAGTTGGAGAACCTAACAGAGAAAAGGAACCTCAAACAGAAGTTCCCGATCAACCAGTCGGTCAATCTAGTAATCGCGACCTTTCGAAAAACAATGATGAGATGCTGAAGCTCATCCAAATGAGTGAATACAACATTGTTGATTAGCTGTTACAAACTCCTTCAAAGATCTCAATGCTATCATTTTTACTCAGTTCTGAAGCCCACAGAGAGGCTCTACAGAAAGTTTTAGAGCAGGCCTTTGTGGAACAGGATGTGTCAATACGACAGTTCGATAGCATCATCTCTAACATCACTTCCTGCAACAACGTAGGATTCAGTGATGAGGATTTTCCAGAGGGGGGAAAAAGCCACAACATGGCGCTCAATATCGCAGTTAACTGCCAGGACGATGCTTTAGCCAGCGTACTGGTAGACACAGGATCGGTCATCAATGTTATGCCGAAATCCACTTTAATGCGACTATCATTCAAAGGACCCCCGATGAGGGGCAGTGAGGTCATAATCAAAGCATTTGACGGGTCTCGGAAAGAAGTTATCGGAGAAGTCGACCTTCCTATAACTATTGGTCCTCACACTTTCCTAATCACTTTCCAGGTCATGGACATCCAGGCAACATACAATTGCTTATTAGGAAGACCTTGGATACACCAGGCTGGGGCAGTCACTTCGGCGCTGCACCAAAAACTGAAGTTCATCAAGAACGATCAACTCTTCATGGTTTGTGGAGAATAAGCCTTGCTCGTGAGCAACTTGTCATTATCTACTTGTGTAGAACCCGAGGAGGTTGTTGGGACTCAGTTCCAAGCACTGTCGGTGAGCAATGAGAATCAATCAAAGAAAGGAACCTCGATTTCCTCATACAGAGATGCTCTCGAAGTGATCGAGAATAACAATGCAAAAGGATGGGGAAAGCTTGTCATTCCCACGGATAACAAAACAAAGAAGGGTCTTGGTTTTTCTGCAACCTGCACCCAGACAGCTGCTAACGATGAAAGTCTTCATCCCATTCAGGACTTTTTCCACAGTGGAGGTTTCCTTCACCCAGTGCATCAAGCAGTCCATACTATCAACGAGGGAGATTCCTTCGATACGGATGAGGAATGGAAGTCCTATCTCAACGAGGATGGTTATATGTCTCAGGAAGAGGTGCCTACGCCATTTTGCTATCCCGCACAGAGTCTGAGATTTATACCAAGGTCAGACTTCGAAATGATATATGGAGATTGTGATCCGGAAGGATGCCGTGCTCCACCAAATTCATTAGAGGAGGACACTTCGATGAAATACAACTTTGACCACGACTATTATGGCCCAATGGATGGCCTGCCTATGTGGAAGCCGTACCGAAGAGACTTAGGGCAAGAAAATCAGCCGAATAATGAAAATTAGCTTAGCATCATTGAACAAAATAGCTGTGTCCCCACCATGTCATGGGATCAACTCTCAGGTCATTCAGAAAATATCCCATACGATGATGAATTGGCAAAGATTGCCGGACTAGAATTCATCAACTATGCTTTTCCCGAGGTCAACGTCATCGAGAGAGATGACTCCTCCAGTTCCAAAGAAGTGTGGGACACCTTGGGACAACCAAGTGGAAAATTTGACTTCATGGTCAAGTACACCGCTCCTGAAAGCTCTCGTATCAGGCTCGAGGACATCCAGCCAACTGGATGGGGAGATTTGCCAAAGAGCACAAATACTATGCAAAATACAACTGAGGAATCCTCTTACGACAACTTTGCTTGGGAGACAGATTCCAATGATCCTGCTCTGCCAGAAATCAGTGTCATTTCTGAAGACAAATCAAAGAAGGTACCAGACTTTGTGATTCATCGAGGAGTTCGCCGCCAATGGGTTGCAGTCGATGTTCCGAAGATTGTTCATAAGTCAAAGTAATTGCCATCTTTAACCTTTCACCCTGCCCAAGTGAAACAGATGTTTTGATTGGGCTCGCTTTCTGTAAATTTCCCTCTTCGCTTCGCCTTATAGGGCTGTAGTTTCAAGAATCGACTTGTTCATAAATAAAATAACGTCGTTCTATAATTTCCGCAGTTATTGTTGTTTTCTCTTTTCGGTTTTTCAGAAAATGGTAATCCTAAAAAATAACTCAATAATAAAAACAAAAAGTTATTGTTGTTTTCTCTTTTCGCTTTTTCAGAAAATGGTAATCCTAAAAAACACTGCACACACACTTGCATTTTCTATATCTCTTCTAAACATAAATCATCACGTCATGTAGATTGCTTGTTTTAAACCCCATTGAAACATACAATCCGATTCCTTCTCCCAACTTTGAGTTCCCGGTATTTGGGGCTGAAGAAGAAGTTGACGACGAAATTCTAGAAGAGATCTCCCGACTACTCAGACAAGAGGAAAGGTCCTTTGAACCTCACAAAGAGCCGTTGGAAACGGTCAACGTAGGTTCAGAAAAAGAGAGAAAAGAAATCAAGATTGGGGCACTGCTCAATCCAACTGCCAAAGAGAGTTTGACAAAGCTTCTCAAAGAATTTCCTGATGTATTCGCTTGGTCCTATCAGGACATGCCAGGGTTGGATACCAGCATCGTGGAGCATCATTTACCATTAAGGTCAGAATGTCCGCCAGTAAAACAGAGGTTGAGGCGGACTCACCCAGACATGGCCATCAAAATCAAAGAGGAGGTACAGAAACAGATTAACGCGGGTTTCCTCGCCACGTCTGAATATCCTCAATGGTTAGCCAATATCGTACCCGTTCTAAAAAAGGACGGAAAAGTCAGAATGTGTGTCGATTACAGAGATCTGAACAAGGCTAGTCCAAAGGACTACTTTCCTTTACCACACATTGACATGTTGGTAGACAGTACAGCAAAGTTCAAAATATTCTTCTTCATGGATGGATTCTCGGGCTATAATCAGATAAAAATGGCGCCGAAAGACATGGTGAAAACTTTGTTCATTACCCCATGGGGTACCTTTTGTTACAAGGTAATGCCGTTCGGTTTGAAGAACGTCGGGGCAACCTATCAAAGGGCCATGACTACTCTGTTTCATGACATGATACACAAGGAAATTGAGGTATATGTCGATGACATGATTGCCAAATCCCAAACAGAGGAGGAGCATGTGACCCACCTGTCAAAACTATTTGAGCGGCTGAGAAAGTACAAACTCCGCTTGAATCCCAACAAATGTACCTTCGGTGTCCGTTCAGGGAAACTCTTAGGGTTCATCTTCAGCCAGAAAGGAATTGAGGTTGATCCTGAAAAGGTCAAGGCCATTCAAAAAATGCCTTCTCCAAAAACTGAAAAACAAGTCAAAGGATTCCTGGGACGTTTGAACTACATCTCCAGATTCATATTCCTCATGACCGCGACATGTGCGCCGATTTTCAAATTACTCAAAAAGAACCAGGACTGTGTTTGGACAAAAGATTTCCAAACCGCCTTCGACAGTATCAAGGAATATCTGTTGAATCCAAAGATTCTATCACCTCCAGTGGAAGGAAGACCACTGATCATCTACCTCAGAGTCCTAGAGGACTCCATGGGTTGTGTACTTGGCCAACAAGACGAAACCAAAAGAAAAGAGTCTTCCATTTACTATCTGAGCAAGAAATTCACCGACTGCGAGACTCGGTACACTATGCTTGAGAAAAATTGCTGTGCGTTGGCTTGGGTAGCCAAACGTCTTCGCCAGTACATGATTCGTCACACTACTTGGTTGATCTCAGAAATGGATCCAATCAAGTACGTCTTTGAAAAACCTGCTCTCACAGGAAGAATTGCCCGTTGGCAGATGTTGTTATCAGAATACGACATCGAGTACCACGCTCAGAAAGCCATTAAAGGGAGTATTTTAGCCGATCATTTAGCTCATCAACTGATTGATGATCAAGAATCAATCAGATTTGATTTCCCAGACGAAGATGTCATGTATTTAAAAATGAAAGATTGCGATGAACCGCTACCCAGTGAAGGGCCAGAACCAGGTTCCCAATGGGACTAATCTTTGACGGAGCTGTCAATCATTACGAAAACGAAATTAGGGCAATCATCATAACACCTCAGGGTACCCACATTCCTTTCACTGCCAACTGACATTCAAGTGTACAAACAACGAGGCCGAATACAAAGCTTGTATTATGGGTCTCGAAGAAGCGATTGATTTGAGGATCAAGAACTTGGATGTATATGGCGACTCAGCTTTGGTCATCAATTAGATCAAAGGAGATTGGAACACATACCAATCAGGACTGATTCCTTACAGGGACTATGCGAGAAGGTTGTTACCATTCTTCAACAGAATCGAGTTTCATCATATCCCCCGTGAAGAGAATCACATGGCTGACGCCTTAGCCACCCTCTATTCCATGATTAGTGTAGGTCAATGGTACAACTTACCTAAGATCGACATAATGCGCCTTGAACGGCCCGCTTACATCTTCACAGTCGAAGCAGTCATAGGCGATAAACCTTGGTATCACAATATCAAATGCTTCCTTCAAAAACAAGAGTACTCACCTGGGGCACTAAGAAAGGACAGAAAGACCCTCAGAAGACTGGCTGGAAACTTCTTCCTGGTGGTGATACCCTCTATAAGAGGAATTTCGACATTGTTTTGCTCCGATGCGTAGACAGACCAGAGGCATACATGCTGATAAAAGAAATTCACGAAGGATCCTTTGGCACTCATGCCAACTGACACACAATGGTGAAAAAAATTCTAAGGGCAGGGTACTATTGGTTGACCATGGAATCCGACTGCTACAAGTACATGAGGAGATGTCACAAGTGTCAGATATACTCCAACAAAATCCATGTACCGCTTACACATCTCAAAGTTCTTTCTTCCCCATGGCCTTTTTACATATGGGGAATCGACATGATTGGCCTGATTAAACCTAAGGCTTCGAACGGACATCGGTTCATCCTGGTAGCCATTGATTACTTCACCAAGTGGGTCGAAGCAGCATCATACGCAAATGTAACCCGACAAGTCGTGGTTCGCTTTATAAAAAACAATATCATCTGCCGTTATGGTGTTCTGAGCCAGATCATTACGGATAATGGATCTAACTTGAACAATAAGATGATGGAAGAGTTGTGTGTTGAGTTCAAAATCGAACACCATAACTCATCTCCCTACCGACCCAAGATGAACGGAGCAGTAGAAGCGGCTAACAAGAACATCAATAAGATTGTTCAGAAGATGGTTGTAACCTATAAATATTGGCACGAGATGCTACCCTTTGCTCTGCACGGTTATCGTACATCTGTCCGCACTTCAACAGGGGCAACCCCTTTCTCTCTAGTATATGGCATGGAAGTAGTGCTTCCCATAGAAGTAGAGATCCCATCAATCCGGGTATTGATGGAAGCTAAGCTAACAGAAGCTGAATGGTGTCAAAGTCGACACGACGAACTGAATCTGATCGAGGAAAAATAAATAATGACACTATGCCATGGTCAGTTATTTCAGCAAAGAATGAAGAAGGCTTTCGACAAAAAGGTTCGACCTCGCGTCTTCAGGAAAGGAGACCTTGTGCTCAAAAAGATACAATCATTTCTCGCTGATTCCCGGGGTAAATGGACTCCGAATTATGACGGCCCCTACGTGGTCAAGAAAGCTTTCTCAGGCGACGCCTTGAGACTTGCAACCATGGACGGAGAGGAATTTTCCTACCCCACAAATGTTGATATAGTCAAGAAATACTTCGCCTAAAAAAAGGAAAAAAAAACGTCTCGGTGGATTGAATACCCGAAAGGGTGGTCCAGACAAAAATTAGAGACATGATAAAAAAATCATCCCGGTGGATTGGAAATCTCAAAGTACAATCCAGGAAAAAGTTAGGGATAATGGCAAGTAACTACGTCCAACAGGGGCAAATTCCCCAGTAGCAGTTATGTCGTCCATCAGAAATCTCGATCAAGGTCATCTTCGACGGAAGCTCAGGATGCCCCAAATTCAAAGTTGGTAGAAAGATAGTGGTCGTTGTGTTTCAATGTAACCCTCTTCCCTTAAATTACCATTTTCTAACTTTATAAATACTCTATGGAATCACGCGTTTGGCTGATTTCCATCCTATCAATAAAGTTTGAGCCCTTGTGCTTTTGTTTGCAGTTCTTATTTATTTTAGCTTTACAGAATGACATTTTAACATGATCAACGGTTCTTGAAATAAAACAAAGATGAATTTACTTGTTAAATTTTTTCTGCTTTTAAAATAAAGATGGCAATTATTTTGACTGTTGAACATGGAAAGAACATCGACCGCTTCGCCAGAAGTAATCGAGCTTCAAAGTGCAGAATCAAAGTACTCCTTCTGAACCAGTACGCCTGAACGAAGGATCAACTGTGTCAGATGCGAATATTCCATCCGACACCCCCAATAGAGTTCTTATCTCCTAAGCCCGACCAACGGTTGTCCCCGTAGGGACTATCTCTCCTAAGCAAGGCAGAATTGCTATCGTGAACCATTGATACTTTTCATCCCCCACAGTGGCCGAGTATCCCGTCGTGTTCATCCGTCAGTTTGTATGTCGCGTCAGTTTTGTCAGCATAAACATACATACATCATGCATTATTGATTTACATTCGCATTCATATTGCATCACTATCACTCTAGTCGGTCTTATCCCCTAGTGATAAAAGTCCCCTTAATCGAGTTGTCAGTTCTTTCCTCGTCAAGAAATGTTGTGTCTGCACACTCTCTCTCCTCCAGTTTATTTCTGGGATGAGGTCGGTCCTCGACCACTTTGATAACTTGAACCTCTGAGAAGACCAGTGAAAACGTTCGACAAATGTCACTCTTCGCCATTGAAGATGATATCGTCGCTTTCCCAGATTAAGGAAAATCCCCAGAGAAAGCCTCACAACTAAAGACTTTCAGCAACACATTGATTTTTCTCTCCGGAGAGTCGATGTTAATGAAGTCATCATCACCTCAAAATTGGATCACATCATATGGCATTTCTCCTAGAATATCTCTAAGAAAAGTATGATGTAATATCTCCAAGCGAAGGCAGTCTCTCAAGAGACTCGTTTTCCCCGATAGAGTCGACAAATGGCATCTCCAACAGAGAAATTTTTACCCCTCTACAATTCAGACATATGGGTTTCCCAGCAAGTCTGACATCAAAACTTTTTCCATCAAATGGCATCTCCCCAGGAAAATTCGGCGAGAGGTTTGAGGAAAATCGCTACGAATAACGTCCCTTGTCAAGAAAGCTTATTGACAAAAGAAACTAAGACCAGTTCCTTGGTAGGAAACCAAGATCGAGGGGAAGTTTATTTAAGAAACTAAGACCAGTTCCTTGGTAGGAAACCAAGATCGAGGGGAAGTTTATTTCAGCAACAGAGACCAGTTCCTTGGTAGGAAACCAGGATCGAGGGGAAGTTTATTTCAAAAGAAAACTGAGACCAGTTCCTTAGCTGAAGACCAGGATCGAGGGGAAGTTTTTACCTTTTCTAAGCATCATTGCTTAGCAAAAAAAGAAGGATGCATGAACTACCATTCTTAACCACCATCAAAATTTCGGGTATTCCGATATTTAATCCTCTTGCACCCTGAATGCCCGAATACCTTCGCCATTCACACCTTCGGGTCCAAGAAGATTAAATATGGGCATCTGTCATACCCCAAATTTTGACCACTAATATTTCCCATCATTGTGCAAATCATCATCACAATATGGATGAACCATTAGTCTCCCCAAAGATGGGTGAGCATCCACTATAATCAGACTTAGGGTTTCAAGCCCTCTCAGAGCTCTTAGACAAAGGATCAATCAAGGAATGACATGATCTTCAACTTGTCTAGCCTCTCAAACATCCACAATGGATCAAGAGGACTCCCACATGAAGGATTAAGCACAAGGCTGCAACATTCCAAGTGGATTAAGCCTCAAGATCACCAGTGTCACCAAATTAGGGTTTGGTCGACCAGGGCCTCCAAATGAGAATTTTCCTCTGGGCATGAGCCAATGCTTCAAAGCATAACCTATGATGCTCCATGTAATACCCCAAATTTTGACCACTTAGATTTCCCATCATTGTGAAAATCATCATCACAATATGGATGTACCTTTATGCTTCATTAGTCTCCCCAAAGATGGGTGAGCATCCACTACAATCAAAATTAGGGTTTCAAGCCCTCTCTGAGTGCTTAGACAAAGGATCAATCAAGAAATGACATGATCTTCAACTTGTCTAATCTCTCAAACATCCTCAAAGGATCAAAAGGACTCCTACTTCAAGGATTAAGCACAAAGCTGCTCCCTTCTAGGTGGATCAAGTCCCAAGATCGACAGTGTCACCAAATTAGGGTTTTGGTCGACCAGGGCCTCCAGATGGAAATTTTCATCTGGGCACAAGGCAATGATCCAAAACATAACCTAATATACTTCATGGAACCTCATGAACCCATGCATCAAGTCAATTTTGCCTCAGGGGATGCATTCATCAAAAATCAGGAATTAGGGTTTCTTGACCTAATTCACCCCTAAGTTGACTTTTGGGACAAACCATGAGCCAAGACCTCAAGAGATGATTTGAGGGTTTTTAATATACCATATTGATCCATTTGGAACAATGGATTGATCCAAGAAGCTTGGGCAACAAGTCTCAATTTCATCTGCACCACAATTAGGGTTTTAAGGGAAAAGTCAACTGTAACTTTGACTTTTGACCAGGACATGCTCCCAAACCCTAATACATGATTGAATATACCCTATGACACCCATGGAACATGCCCATCAAGTTTGATTTAGGTCAAGGACATGATTTCCTGAAGAATTGCACAGTTTGGAATTCATCTGATAAAAAGTCAACTGTGCACAAAAGTCAACTTTGACTTTTTGAGATTTTTCACCAAAATGGATTTTTAACCCTAAAATGATGTTAATGTATGATTTGAATCATCATTCATCAAGAAAAATCAAGAAAAGTGAGATAACTTGTAAAAGGGGTAACCATAAAACTTAAAAAATTTTCTAAGTAAAAAATAAAGTGGCAAAGGTACCAACTTTGAAGGACCATAACTCCTAAACCACAAGGCCATTTTTTCTCATCCAAAGATGGATTTGTAGCCCTCATTATCACCAACAAAAACTTCAACTACAAGTCATTCCAATTCATTAAGGATTTTGAGTTATGGAGTGATCAAAGTGGCTGAAAAGTGAAAATGTCATTTTTTCCAACACTTAGTGAAATTTTCACTAAGTCAGATTCTGCCTCACTTTTTGCCAAATGTAGGAGGATTTTTCACTTGGAATCAAAAGAGATCAAAACCAAACTTGTTCAAACAGTTGTTGTATCATGTAAGAGCTTTCCAAAATGGCCAAGAACATTGCCAAATTCAACCTACACCATGAGATACAACATTGCCAAGTTGCCTTGCTGAAATCTGTCAAGGCAAGGCAGAATTTGCAACTTTGGTCGATTTGCCAAAATTAGCCAAATTCAATTGCTCCTATCCACTTGGACACCTCAGAGGATTGAATCTAAAGGGGATAATCACTGAGCCAAGCCTCCAAAGTCCATGGAACAAGAAATAGCATGTTGAACCTAGAATGGCCAAAATCGGGACAAGACTTCAAATTTGGAATGAGGCATTCAATGGAACCATCAAGGTGGCATGGACTGAGCCATTCTTATCTGAAATCAGTCAAGACTTATCCAAGACCAAGGGGACCAAAGCTCTGTGCCCTAACCTCTAGTCAATGGCTAGAGGAGACTTGGATTTTCATTTGCCAACATTGGCCAAACCTACTTACCAGCTGCCATTCACTATTCCTTGCAAAACAAACTTGCTATACTATAAATAGAGCTCAATTGTGGTCAGTTTGAGTACACCAAAGCCATCTAACAGATGCTTTCCTCAAAATCTCTTTCTCTTGGCAAAAATGCCTTTCTTAGCAAAGTAGCTACCGGGTTTTGAGTTTGAGAGCTTTTCCAACCAAACCAATCACTCACACACCTCACATACATCACATATGAGCTGATCAAACACTTAGATTACTTCTGAAACATCAATTTCACAAAATCACCAGCTGGTTACTCAAGGTTTTAACCAAAGTGCAGCTGAGGTGCCACAAAATGATCCAGCCAATTTCAATCAAGTCCAACCATCCAAACACAATCCATAGGCTGTAGGGAAGCTGTTCAGATCATCACCACTCATCTGTAACACCTCCAAATCAAAAATCACTTTGAACTTGCTGTCACGACTTGGAGGTAAGCACATACTTGGTCATCTCTCAATCTATGCATATTTCCTCGCACAATAATTTGGCCATATGTTCATAATCATGCATGGAATGTTTTCCCTCAATTAATTGCATTGTTTGAATCGTGTATCAAAAATCCTAGCCTTCATGCAGAAATTAGCGTTCTTGAGGTCTCTTCGTGATTTCTTGTTGTATGTTTAATTTAAATGAAATTAAAGTACATAGACATGATCGTGAGGTTGAGACGAGCATAATGATATGTGGATTGCATGATATGATTACGTATTCATGGAGATTGGATAGAAAATGCAAATCTGAGAAACCAAGAACACGCGCGTGTTCTTCAGCTTGTTCTTGGCGCCATTTTTGAATAATTCAAATATTTGAATTTTGTGATTTTGTTTAATTGATTCAAAAATTAATTTCTCTCTGAGTTTTAATGATTTTGAGTTGATTATTTTTTTAATAATTCACAAAAATGTTAAAATATTTTATTTTATCAAAAAATCCCAAAAATATCATTTATTTCATATAATTGATATTTTTGCAAAGAATTAATGTTTTAATTGTTTTTGGCATTTTAAATATTTTTTCTACATTGATTTTGCAACTTTTAATGCTTTCTAATTATTTTGTAGGTCAATACTTAATTTTTGAAGCATTAATCCAAGATCACAATTTGTTTTCCATGTGTTAAACAATTTTTGATCATTTTAATTGAATTTTTATTCAATTAAATACATTTTGAAAACAAATTAGGGTTTTGGATTAATTCAACCCTCATAAATCATTTTCAAAACTTTTTGGGCCTCTTGAGAGAGTGTAAGACCCATCCCCTCTTGTACAAAAACTTTTTGGGACTCATCCATTGTATAAGTCCCTCTGTACAAGCAAACGACGCGATCGTCGCCTTTTCAAAATAACCCTTGGGCCTCTCCTTGAGCTATAAGACCCATTCAAAACACTTTGGGCCTCTATTAGAGTGTAAGACCCAATCCCCCTTTTAACCAAAACATTTTGGGCCTCACTTATTGTATAAGTCCCTCCGCGTTAAAAGAAAACCTCGGCGCGATCGCCATTTTTAAACGAAAAATCATTTGGGCCTACCCTCGTGTTATAAGCCCCACTCTTTTCTTTAAACCTTTTTGGGCCTCTTGAGAGAGTGTAAGACCCATCCCTTTGTATAGAAAACCTTTTAGGGCCCCAGTCACTTGTATAAGTCCCGCTGTACAAAGTCAAACAGTGCGCTCACTGATAAAACCCTGGGCCTCTCCTTGAGCTGTAAGCTCCAAATCTTTCTTTTTCAAAGCACTTTCTCCTTTGATTTTGAATATACTATTGTTTTCAATCTTTCTTTGTTGAACAACTAACCAAACAGCATGGAAGCACTACAACCGAGTAAGTGGTTATCGCTTTCGTTTACTGCTTTCATATTATAAACTGTATTGTGGGGCTGCTCACTGTAAGTCTCCTTTCATAAACTCATATCTACTATGTAATACTAGTATAGATATTTCGAGTTTCCCCGGCTACTACGTCTAGAACTAGGTGACGCCGTTTCATTTATTCGTAGAAATAGACGCTTAGATCCCCAATAGGAGCACCAGATACAGTCTTCTCTTCGGCTGTCCTCCTTAGGAATCGTCAAGAAGCTCTACTCCCCAAGATGAATCTATTCTCCGTGAATGGCATCTTTGAGTTTCTTCCAAATTCTCGAACTTTCCTGACTTGATCTATTCCTTGTGGATAGCTTGCCTTGAATGTCTCGGGGTTTGGGTACCCACTACGGTCATAATCTTGGACCATAACTAAGGAACCCTCTTTAAAAGCTAAAAGTCGCTGGATAGTAAACCTCGCACGTTTACCAGTGGTTTTTATCTTTAAAAGAGTTATCTCTCCTAATGGAAAGGAGATGATAGACCCACGGGCTTCTTAAAAGCATCGGCCTCCTCTTGGGCATTATTCAAGGACACTACAGCTTCTTAGAAGTATTCACAGTCTCCTCTTAGGCTTCGTATAATGATCTCTTCCTCCGGGAATGATAGCCTCCTCTTGGGCTTCGTACAAGGACCCGTCGGCTTCTTAAAAGTTTCCAGCCTCCTCTTGGGCTTCGTACAAATTGTCCCGACGACCTCCTAGAGGTATAGGAACAGAACATAGTCATCTTCATAGAACAATCCTTTCATAGAGTCTACTACTGTTTCTCAAAGCATAGTACAAAAGATAAAACTCTAGACTTGGACAGTCTAACTTCCTTGAGTCTCAAAGACATTCTCAAGCACCCTTCGTTAAATAGGAAGGAAACCCGCGGACTCGGACAGTCTCAATACTCTTTGGATTTCCTGTTTCCTCAAAGAGAAGGAAATATCCCTGATCCTCAAATCAAATCCCTGTGTACAGTGATGCTCATATAAGAACTGATTTTCTCTTTCAAAATCCGTATACTGGACCTGTCACTTAACTGACACAGTAACCCTAGCCTTCTCTTGGGCTTTGTACAATGATTCTCTCCAGCGGAGTCAAACAACGTTTTAACCTCTCTCTCGAGCTTTGTACGAGATACAAAAAACTCTATTGTTGAGTCCAATAGCCTCCATCTCAGGCTTTATACGAGATACCAAAAGATTCCATCGTCGGGTCAAAAACTTTTAGCCTCTCTCTCGGGCTTTGTACGGGACACAAAATAGCCTCCTCTTAGGCTTTGTATAATGATTTTCCTAGCGGAAATTAGCCTCCTCTTAGGCTTTGTATAAGAAAACCACTGGTTGATCCAATCAACCTTTTAGCATCAAAGCTGTGCCTCGTTCACAGTACACAAACATCAACAACTCCTTTCCCTTCATCTAATCGCTGTAAGCGGCAAGCCTCTGGATCATCTATATCCACGCCACTGTCCCTCTTTTAGCATGAGAAATTCCTAAGGAAAGATGGCATTGCTCTACACTGAGTTAAAGTCTTCTCCTTCAGGTTAAAACCCTTTTCTTCGGAAATTATGGCATTGCTCGGATCCGCGTATCCCAGTTAAAGTAATTCTCCTTCTCCCCTCTTTAGAGATGACAAATTCTCTCTAAAACCGAGGTCTTTCAGCTTCACGTCTTAGGCTTTGAACAAGACACAAATAGACCTTTCAGCTTCACATCTTGGGCTTTGAACAAGATACAAACCACCTTTCGCTTCACGTCTTGGGCTTTGAACAAGACACCAAAACACCCATTTCCTCCCATAGAATAGGAGGAACTACGAACGCTCTGATTTCCCTGTTTCGGTAAACGGGAATAGGTAGGCATAAGATCGAAAGAAAAGATCTTAGCGAGCGCAATCAACAAAAAACCCAAATCCCATATCTCAGTCAATCAAAAGCAGTAATTCAAAAGCATCAGTCCTAACATCCTAATCCTTGTTCCCCGTCAGAAACCCTTTGCCTAGATTAAAAGAAAGAAAACCGTATTGGCGAAAATACAAATAACTAGTACAAAGGCCCCCCCACATTGATAGCATCCGTAACCTAACAGACCGCTGTTTAAACTCAGTATGCAAGCAGGGTTAATTGGAGACATCTATTTCCCTTCCTTATTCAGCTCACAATAGGATAAAAAATGAATCAACCTGTAGTTCAAACTCAGACCGCAGAGAGCGACCAGCGCTTAAGAACCGCGTCCAAAATCGCCCGCTACAGAAAAATGGCGCCCACCGTGGGGCCCGTTCAAGGTTAGATCTAGGCACGGTCTTCCTTCTCTTCACTTATGTGAAAACCACAGATTGGGGCTTCCGCCGGGGAACCCATTTCTGTCAGGAACTTAGGAATCATAGCTTTATAAGTCTAGGATGATTAGGACAAATATATATACTGCTTTTCCTAATTGTTATACGTGTTTATTTTTCTGCTAATGGGAATGCGGGTGATGCCGTATGTGGAAAGATTGAGTATACACCTAGAAAAGCCAAACCCTTTCGTAGTGCGGAAGCTATCGGAAATAGCTGTTACGCGATACTACCCTCATTTGAGGCTGGTGATCTATTCTCGGTGAATAGCACTTACTCTAAGATTGCACACAACTCGCTGGCGATCCGCTTGTTGTCTGCCTTCCTGGGAGGAGCTGATGATAATGAGTACAGGTACAAAAATCACCCTAGTATAAACCTTTGGGGATGGGTAGAGCCTTGACTTCATGACAACGACCCTTTGACCCCATGTTTTTTCTATGTTTTTGTGTGCTGCATTCATGCATTCGTTTAATAAAACATTAAAACATTCAAAAAAATTTCTCTTCTAGTCTCTCTATTTTTCAAATTAAACTAAGACTATGATTGCAAATATCAGAGAAGAGGATTACGCTAATGGATTTCGGTAGAAGGAGAACTCGCCAGTATACCTTCAAGGTTCCAAAACTAGGGGATTTGAGAAGGTTAGCAAGGATGATCGTTAACCCAGAGGCTTTCAGAGCCAAGCACGGTGGTTTGCTACCACTGTTAAGAGTCCATGTGATTAAGGGGATCATGGACGCGCTCATTCAGTTCTACGATCCGGTTTATCACTGTTTCACATTCCCGAATTACCAGCTATCACCAACGCTGGAGGAGTATTCTCATCTGACTGATTTACATATCACTGATCGAGCTCCGTTTTTTGGACTGGAAGAAATTCCAAAGAATTAGACTATTGCAATAGCAATTCATTTGGACGAGTCTGAGGTCAGGACTCACATGACCACTAAGGGTGGCATCCAAGGTTTGCCAACCCAGTTCTTGACAAAAAAGGCTCTATACTTCGCTAGTATAGGGAACAGGACTGCTTTTGAAAGCATCTTTGTCTTGCTCACCTACGGGTTATTTTTGTTTCCCAACATCAATAACTTCGTCGATATCAACGCCATTAAGGTTTTTCTCATTGGAAACCCTGTGCCGACTTTGCTCGCAGATGCGTATCATTCTGTACACTTGGGAAATTTGTACAGCGGAGGAGAGATCACATGCTGTGTACCTTTGCTTTACAAATGGTTTATCTCTCACTTGCCCAAGTCTGCTGCTTTTTGGGATTGCAAGAGTGTCTTACGTTGGTTGCAGAAGATCATGTCTCTCACCAATTCCGATATAGATTGGTGTAATAGGATTTATGAGGGAATCAGAATCATTGACCGTTGTGGAAACTTCCCCAGCGTACCCCTCATAGGAACTAAAGGAGGAATCAACTATCATCCGATATTAGTTCTTCGTCAATTTGGATACCCGATGAGACACATCCCAATGGGTGTTCATCTGGAAGGTCTTTTCTTCAAGGAAGGAGAAAACGACAGAGCACTAAAGATGGAAATAGTGCATGCTTGGAAACAGGTTCATAAGAAAGGACGAGAGTCTCTGGGAAAACCGGACTGTGTCTCGGTGGAGCCTTATCTCCATTGGGTACAAACTAGAGCTCTCAAGCTAAAGATGCCTTATCCTCGTTACGGAATTCTTCCACCGAGGGAAACTGTCATGTACTTCATGACGGAAACTGAAAAGCTTCAGGTTACTCTCAACAAAGTTCAAAAGGAAAGAAGATCTTGGAAGAACAAGTACCTCACCCTCGACGTAGAGTGTATCCAAATACAGCAACTACTAAAAGAGAAAGATGCTCTGATTGAAATTTTGGAGCAGCATGCTGTAGAGAATCAAGATGACCAAAGGAATTTGCTCGCTCCTTTCACCTGGCAAAGGAATGACAACCCGACGACGGCCTAAGCGCCCCGGTCAAAGAAGAGGACTCGGGACCCATTAGTTTAGGTTTCTGTTTCTGCACTTTGTAATCTACTGTATTTCCATTTCTGTAATCCTTTGGAATTCAATAAAAAGGGGTTTCCCCACTGTTTGATATTTGCAATCTAATTGTCGAAGTTTATTTTCATTAAACCAAAAAAACAATTAATATAATCATTGCATTCATCATTCTCACATCGCGTATTCTTCTTACCTACGAATCTCACGTTTGTGTCTCGATTCTAGAGTCAAACTGTCTCATTCGTATAATACTCGGGCCAATCGTCAGAAAAGGATGGATGATCTTGAGGAAGAAAACAGAGAGTTGAAAGAAGAGATCGACGCTCTGAGAGAGGATATGAGAAAGCTTCGTAACGACATGCAAGCCATGGCAGAAGCTCAGCTACAAAGAACTGTGATCTCAGAGATCACCTCAACGCCCATCATAGAAAAGTATGATCCTAGGTATCAGATGCCGAAAGATCGTCCTTGGGGCATGCCTGTTAACTATATCCCAGAAGGATATGTTCCGCCGATCACTAAAGATCAGGGAATCGCAACAGAAGCCGCTGGGCCTGAAGGTTACAAACTTCGGGAAAGCGAAGATGCCAGGGGCATACTCAAGACTCCTGAAGGTTACAAACTTCGGGAGGCGCCAAGACTTACTGCCGTAGTCACGGTACCACCCCCTGTGGTGCACACTGTCCCGGAAGGACAGATTCCACAGACACCTTCTGGTAAGAAGGAAACTATGTTTGACAGAATGGATGAATTCCTGGAGCAGTTCTTGGAAATGCAGAAAGAGCTACAAGCCATTCGTGGTCAGGATCTATTTGGAAAGGACGCCGCAGACCTCTACTTGGTCCCAAATGTGAAAGTCCCGCACAAGTTCCAAGTGCCCGACTTTGAAAAATACAAGGGTAACTCTTGCCCTCAGAGCCATCTGGTGATGTACGCTCGGCGGATGTCAGCTCAGACGAAGAATCAGGACCTGCTGATTCACTACTTCCAGGATAGTTTAACCGGTGCCGCACTCAAATGGTACATGGGTTTAAACCGTACTACGATCAGTACATTCAGAGATCTTGGTACTGCCTTCGTCCAACAATACAAGTACAATTTGGACATGGCACCCGACAGAGATCAACTCAGATCAATGTCACAAAAGGACAAGGAAATCTTTAAGGAGTATGCTCAAAGGTGGCGTGAAATTGCCGCTCAAATTTGTTCACCTCTTGAGGAAAAAGAGATGACAAAGATCTTCTTAAAGACCTTAAGCTCATTTTACTATGACCGAATGGTCGCCAGTGCGCCCAGTGATTTCACCGAGATGGTCGGTATGGGTGTACGTCTTGAGGAAGCCATCCGAGAAGGACGTTTGGTAAAAGACACTGGATCGACGAGTGGTACTAAAAAATACGGTAGTGCTCTCCCTAAGAAAAAAGAGCAAGATATTGGGAATATCTCTCTCGGAAAGCAAAGGCGACGTTATCAGCCAGTAGCAGCTGTTACTTCCGCTATCGGCCCCGCGCCTGTTCCTATGTATCAACCTCAGGTTGCGCAGAGCCAACCTGACCAACAAAGGACACAACAGCCTCTTCAGCAGGCTCGTCCTCCATATAACAACAACCGTACAATACGGCCATCAGGGTTTGATCCTATACCCGTAACGTACGCAGAGCTGTTTCCGTTACTGCTGGCTAAGGGGCACATTCAGACTAAGTCTCCCATTTCAGTTCCGGAAAATCCGCCTTTTTGGTTTAAAGCGGATCAAACATGCCCTTATCATCAAGGAGGTTCGGGGCATAACATTGAGACTTGTCTCAATTTCAAATCTGACGTGCAAAAGCTTGTTAGGAGCGGGCTCTTATCTTTCAAAGATACGAATCCTAATGTTCTTATGAACCCGCTGCCTCAACATGAAAAAACTGCAGTCAATCTGATTGAGAAAGAGACTAGCAATGTCTATCAAATTCATGATGTACTCTTGTTAAAGACCAATCTGGTCAAGATGCATTGTAGACAGAGTGGATATGGCCATGTGCCACCTCATAATTATCACCAGTGTGATATCTGCTCTAAAGACAACCAGGGATGTTCTGTAGTGCAAGCAGCTCTACAGGAACAAATGGATCTTGGATGGATCCAAGAGCACCGAGTTCGTGGAGTTAACATGGTTTACACGAATTCCAACGTCATTCAAAACCATGACATCCGTGCGATGAATGACAACTTGGTGGCGATGCACTCAAGGCAAAGCCAGTATCATAATCTGCCATGGCACGATTACAGTTCCTGTCTGATTTGCTCGGTAAACAAACAGGGATGCTCTTTCATACAAGAGGCCCTCCAGCATCAGATGGATCTTGGATGGATCCAAGACTACCATGATAGGAACTCCTATCAAATCAACATGGTTCAGATCTTTGACATTCGCGTGATGAATACCAACCTGGTAGAGTTACATGCTGAGCAGGTCCGACTTGGATTCTTAATATCACATGATTATCAAAACTGTAAAGCAGGTTGCGAAAACGATCGAGGTTGTACCCTTGTCCAGGAGACACTTCAGCACTTGTTAAATCACTGGTGGATGCCAATCTATATGGACGAAGATACTCAGTAGATTAGTATCAATCACAGGAATCCTACTCGTCGTCAAAGTCAAGATGTCCGATCAATGGAAGATAACCTAGTAAGGTTACATTGCATTCAAAGTGGGCGTGGCCAGGTGCCACCACACAACTATGATAGTTGTAGCGTCTGTTCGGAAAGTAACCAAGGGTGTTACCTTGTGAGAGCAGCTCTTCAGGGTCAGATCGATCATGGAGAAATTCACCCATATCCAGGTTCAGGACCTATCATTTGGTCGCCGAACTACCTTGCTGATCAAGTTGAGGATGCTGTCACCATCTCTGGTCATCACCAGATCAGGGATGTTTTTGCCATCATCCCTCTACTTGACGAATCTAGAGTTCCCAACCGGGAACGGATCAAGGTTACTTATGATGGTCAGAAAAATCAGAAGGTTCCCATAGTCATCTGTCTACCGGGGCCACTACCGTATGAATCAGCTAAGGCAATCCCTTACAAATACGGTGCAACAATAATCAAGAATGGAAAGGAAATTCCATTACCCTCCGTCTTGAATATTGCAGACATCAGTCGTGTAACACGGAGCGGTCGAATCTTCAACCGAGGGGTTGGAGAATCCAACAAAGAAAAGGAACTTCAGGCAGAAATTCCCGATCCACCAGTCGGTCAATCTAGTAATCCAGACTTTTAAAAAGACAAAGATGAGATGCTAAAGCTCATCCAAAGGAGTGAATATAACATTGTCGATCAACTGTTACAGACTCCTTCAAAGATCTCAGTATTATCACTGTTACTCAGTTCAGAAGCACACAGAGAGGCTCTACAAAAAGTCTTGGAGCAAGCCTTTATGGAACAGGATGTAACAATCAGATAGTTCGATAGCATTGTCTCTAACATCACTTCCTGCAATAATTTGGGATTTAGTGATGAGGAACTACCTGAAGAGGGTCGTCGTCATAACATGGCGCTCAATATCACAGTTAACTGCCAGGGCGATGCTTTAGCCAACGTACTAGTAGACACAGGGTCAGCCCTGAATGTTATGCCGAAGTCCACTTTGATGCAATTATCATTTAAGGTCCCTCCGATGAGAGTCAGCGAGGTCGTCGTCAAAGAATTCGACGAATCCAAAAAAATACTTATCGGCGAAGTTGATCTTCCCATAACTATTGCTCCTCACACTTTCCAAATCACTTTCCAGGTCATGGACATCCGGGCAACATACAGTTGTTTATTAGGAAGACCTTGGATACATCAGGCTGGAGCGGTTACTTCAACCCTCCACCAAAAGCTAAAGTTCGTCAAGAATGATCAACTTGTCACGGTTTGTGGAGAACAAGCCTTGCTTGTAAGCAACTTATCATCATCTACTTGTGTGGAACCCGAGGAGGTTATTGGAACTCAGTTCCAAGCACTATCCGTGAGCAAGGATAATCACTTCAAAGGAGGAACCTCGATTTCCTCATGCAACGATGCTATCAAAGCAGTCGAGAGTGCCGATACGACAGGATGGGGACAGCTTGTCATTCCCATTGACAATAAAACAAAGAAGGGTCTTGGTTTTTCTACAACCTGTACCCAGACAGTTGCCAACGATGAAAGTCTTCATCCCCTTCCAAACTTCTTCCACAGTGGAGGTTTTCTTCACCCAGTGTCTCAGACAGTTCATGCTATTAATGAGGAAGATCCCTCTGACACAGATGAAGAATGGAAGTCCTATCTTAACAAGGACGGTTATATTTCTCAGGAAGAGGTGCCTATGCCTTTTTGCTTTCCTACAGAAAGTCCGAGATTTATACCAAGATCAGATGTCGAAATGATCTACGGAGATTGTGATCCGGAAGGATGCCGTGCTCCGCCAAATTCATTAGGGGAAGACACTCTGATGAAAGACAACTTTGACCACAATTACTATGGCCCGATGGATGGTCTGCCAATGTGGCAGCCTTACCCAAGAAACTTGGGGCAAGAAAGTCAGCCGAGTAATGAAACTCAGCTGAGCGTCATTGAACAGAATACCTGTGTCCCCACCACGTCATGGGATCAACACTCAGGTCATTCAGAAACTACTCAACATGAAGATGAATTCGCAATGTTTGCAGGACTAGAATTCATCAACTATGCTTTTTCTGAGGTCAACGTCATCGAGAGGGATGACTTCTCCAGTTCCAAAGAAGTTTGGGACACTCTGGGACAACCTAGTGGAAAATACGACTTTATGGTCAAGTACACTGCTCCCGAAAGCTCTCGTATCAGGCTCGAAGATATCCAGTCAACTGGATGGGGATATACAACTGAGAGCACAAATGCTATGCAAAATGCAACACAGGAATCCTCCTACGACAATTCTGCCTAGGAGACAGATTCCAATGATCCTGCTCCACCAGAAATCAGCGTCATTTCTGAAGACAAATCAAAGAAGGTGCCAGAATTTGTGATTCACCGAGGAGTTCGCCGCCAATGGGTTACCGTCGAGGTTTCGAAGGTCGTTCGTCAGTAAAAGTAATTGCCATCTTTAACCTTTCACCCTGCCCAGGTGAAACGGATATTTTGATAGGGCTCGTTTTCTGTAAATTTCCCTCTTCGCTTTGCCTAAAGCGACAGAGTTTTGTTTTATAGGGCTGTAGTTTCAAGATTCGACTTGTTCATTAATAAAATAACGTCGTTCTGTAATTTCTGCATTAATTGCTGTTTTCTCTTTTTGCTTTTTCAGAAAATGGTAATCCTAAAAAACATTCAATAATAAAAACAAGCAGTAAAATCAAAACACTGCACACACTTGCATTTTCTCTATCTCTTCTAAACACGAATCATCACGTCATGCAGATTGCTTGTTTTACACCCCGTTGAAACATACGATTCGATGCCTTCTCCCAACTTTGAGTTCCCGGTATTTGGGGCTGAAGAAGAAGATGACGACGAAATTCCAGAAGAGATCTCCCGACTACTCAGACAAGAGGAAAGGTCCATTGAACCTCACAAAGAACCATTGGAAACGGTAAACTTGGGTTCAGAAAAAGAGAGAAAAGAAATCAGGATCGGAGCACTGCTCAGTCCAACTGTTAAAGAAAGTTTGATAAAGCTTCTCAAAGAATTCCCCGATGTATTCGCTTGGTCCTATCAGGATATGCCAGGGTTGGATACCAGCATCGTGGAACATCACTTACCGTTGAGATCGGAATATCCGCCAGTAATGCAAAGGTTGAGACGCACTCACCCGGACATGGCCATCAAAATCAAGGAGGAGGTACAGAAATAGATCGACGCGGGTTTCCTCGCTACATCTGAATATCCTCAATGGTTAGCCAACATCGTACCCGTTCCCAAAAAGGACGGAAGGGTTAGAATGTGTGTTGATTACAGAGATCTGAACAAGGCAAGTCCAAAGGACGACTTTCCTTTACCACACATTGACATGGTGGTTGACAACACAACAAGGTTCAAAGTATTCTCCTTCATGGATGGATTCTCGGGCTATAACCAAATCAAAATGGCGCTGAAAGACATGGAGAAAATTTCGTTCATTACCCCATGGGGTACCTTTTGTTACAAGGTAATGTCGTTCGGTTTGAAGAATGTCGGGGCCACCTATCAAAGGGCCAGGACTACTCTGTTTCATGACATGATACACAAAGAAATCGAGGTATATGTCAATGATTTGATTGCAAAATCAAGAACAGAGGATGAGCACGTTGAACATCTGTCAAAATTGTTCGAACATCTATGAAAATTCAAGCTCCGCTTGAATCCTAACAAGTGCACCTTCGGTGTCCGTTCGGGGAAACTACTAGGGTTCATCGTCAGCCAGAAAGGAATTGAGGTTGATCCTGACAAGGTCAAGGCCATTCAAGAAATGCCTTCTCCGAAAACTGAAAAACAAGTTAGAGGATTCCTGGGACGTTTGAATTACATCTCCAGATTCATATTCCTTATGACCGCCACGTGTGCGCCGATTTTCAAATTACTCAAAAAGAACCAGGATTGCGTTTGGTCAGAAGATTGCCAAACCGCCTTCGATAGTATCAAAGAATATCTGTTGAATCCTCCAATTCTATCACCTCTAGTGGAAGGAAGACCACTGATCATTTACCTCACAGTCCTAGAGGACTCAATGGGATGTGTACTTGGCCAACAAGACGAAACTAAACGGAAAGAGTCTGCCATTTACTATCTAAGCAAGAAATTCACCGACTGCGAGACTCGGTACACAATGCTTGAGAAAACTTGTTGCGCTTTGGCTTGGGCAGCCAAACGTCTTCGTCAGTACATGATTCGCCATACTACTTGGTTGGTCTCCGAAATGGATCCAATCAAGTACGTTTTCGAAAAACCTGCTCTCACGGGAAGGATTGCCCGTTGGCAGATGCTGTTATCAGAATATGACATAGAGTACCACGCTCAGAAAGCCGTTAAAGGAAGTATTTTAGCGTATCATTTGGCTCATCAACCGATTGAAGATCAAGAATCAATCGGGTTTGACTTCCCAGACGAAGATGTCATGTATCTAAAGATGAAAGATTGCGATGAACCGCTACCCAGTGAAGGGCCAAAACCAGGTTCCCAGTGGGGACTTATCTTTGACCGAGCAGTCAATCATTATGGAAACGGGATTGGGGCAATCATTGTTACCCCTCAGGGTTCCCACATTCCTTTCACTTCCAGACTTACGTTCAAATGTACGAACAACGAGGCCGAATACGAAGCATGTATCATGGGTCTCAAAGAAGCGATTGATTTAAGGATCAAAAACTTGGACGTATACGACGATTCAGCCCTGGTTATTAACCAGATAAAAGGAGATTGGAACACATACCAATCAGGATTGATTCCTTACAAAGACTATGCAAGAAGGTTGCTACCCTTCTTCAACAGAGTCGACTTTCATCACATCCCTCGTGATGAGAATCACATGGCTGACGCATTAGCCACTCTCTCTTCCATGATTAGTGTAGGTCGATGGAACGACTTACCTAAGATCGACATAATGCGCCTTGAACGGCCCGCTTACATCTTCACAATTGAAGCAGTCATAGACGACAGACCTTGGTATCACGATATCAAATGCTTCCTTCACAAACAAGAGTACCCATCTGGGGCACTCAGAAAAGATAGAAAGACCCTCAGAAGATTGGCTGGAAACTTCTTCCTGAGCGGTGACACTCTTTATTAGAGAAATTTTGACATGGTCTTGCTCCAATGCATCGACAGACCAGAAGCAGACATGCTCATGAAAGAAATTCATGAAGGATCCTTTGGCACTCATGCCAACGGACACACAATGGCGATAAAAATTCTCAGGGCCGGGTATTATTGGTTGACCATGGAATCCGACTGCTACAAGTACATGAGGAGGTGTCACAGGTGTCAGATATACTCCGACAAAATTCATGTACCGCCATCACATCTCAAAGTTCTTTCTTCCCCGTGGCCATTTTCCATATGGGGAATCGATATGATTGGCATGATTGAGCCCAAGGCTTCAAAAGGACATCGGTTCATCCTGGTAGCCATTGACTATTTCACCAAGTGGGTCGAAGCAGCGTCATTCGCCACTGTAACCCGACAAGTGGTGGTCCGATTTATCAAAAACAATATCATCTGTCGTTATGGTGTTCCAAGCGAGATCATTACTGATAATGGATCTAACTTGAACAATAAGATGATGAAAGAGTTGTGCACAGAGTTCAAGATCGAACACCATAACTCATCGCCCTACCGACCCAAGATGAATGGAGCGGTAGAAGCGGCTAACAAGAACATCAAAAAGATTGTTCAAAAGATGGTTGTAACCTATAAAGATTGGCACGAAATGCTACCCTTTGCTCTTCATGGTTATCGCACATCTGTCCGTACTTCAACAGGGGCAACCCCTTTCTCTCTAGTATATGGCATGGAGGCAGTGCTCCCCATAGAAGTAGAGATCCCATCAATCCGGGTATTGATGGAAGCGAAGCTCACCAAAGCTGAATGGTGTCAAAGTCGACACGACGACCTGAACCTGATCGAAGAGAAGCGAATCACGACACTATGCCACGGTCAGTTGTATCAACAGAGAATGAAGAGGGCATTCGACAAAAAGGTCCGACCTCGTGTCTTCAGGAAAGGAGACCTTGTGCTCAAGAAGATACAATCATTTCTCACTGATTCTCGGGGCAAATGGACCCCGAATTATGATGGTCCCTATGTGGTCACAAAAGCTTTCTCAGGCGGCGCCTTGAGACTTGCAACCATGGACGGAGAGGAATTTGCCTACCCCACGAATGTTGATGTAGTCAAGAAATACTTCGCCTAAAACAAAAAAAACGTCTCGGTGGATTGAAAACCCGAAAGGACGGTCCAGGCAAAAGTTAGAGACATGAAAAAAAATCATCCCGATGGATTGGAAATCTCATAGTACAATCCAGGCAAAAGTTAGGGATAATGGCAAGTAACTATGTTCAACAGAGGCAAGTCCCTCAGCAGCAGTTGCATCATCATTCGCCAGGAAAACTCCAGTCAAAGGTCATCTTCGATAGAAGCTCAGGATGTCCCGAATTCAAAGTTGGTAGAAGGATAGTGGTCGTTATGTTTCAACGTAGCCATTTTCCCTGTAAATTACCATTTTCTAACTTTGTATATACTCTTTGGAATCACGCGTTTGGCTGATCTCCATCTTATCAATAAAATTTGAGCCCTTGTGCTTTTGTTTGTAATTCTTTACTTGTTTTAGCTTTACAGAACGACGTTGTTTAAACTTAATCAGCGATTCTTGAAATAAAACAAAAATGAACTTACTTGTTAAACTTTTTCTGCTTTTAAATTAAAGATGGCATTTCTTTTGACTGTTGAACATCAGAAGAACATCGATCGCTTCTCCCGAAGTAAGCGGACTTCAAAGTGCAGAATCAAAGTACTCCTTCTAAGCCAGTATGCCTAAATGAAGGGATCAACTGTGTCAGAGACCTTGTTTCGTCTGACACGCCTCGGCCGAGTTCTCATCTCCTAAGCCCGATCAACATAGCTCCCAACGGGACTATCTCTCCTAAGCAAGGTGGAATTGCTATTTTGAATCAACGGTACTTCTTCGCCCCGCGATGGCCGAGTATCCAATTGTGTTCATCCATTAGTCTGTATGTCGCGTCTGTTTTGTCAGCATATACATACGTACTTCATGCATTTTTTATTTGCATTTACATTTCATATTGCATCGTTATCACTCTAGCCGGTCTTGTCCCCTAGTGATAAACAGTTTTCTCAATCGAGTTTGTCAGTTCTTTCCTCGTCAGGAAGTGTTGCGTCTGCACAATCTCGCCACCAGTGTATCTTTAGATCAGAGTCGGCACTTGGCCACTTTGATAACTTGAACCTCTGAAAAGCCAGAGAAAACTTTTAATAAACATCACTCTTCGCCATTGAAGATGATATCCTTGCTTTCCCGGATTAAGGAAAATCCACAGAGAAAGCCTCGTGATCAGAGATTCGGCAGCACGCCAGTTTTGCTCCGAAAAACCACTGATGAGAGGGTCATTGGCACCACAAAATTGGATCCCATCATATGGCATTTCTCCGGGAAGATCCCGAGAAAAGTATGATGTAACCCCAAACGAAAACAGTCTCTCAAGAGAGTCGCTTTCCCCAGTAGAATCGACAAATGCCGTCTCCAACAGAGAAGTTTGTGCAACTCTACAACTCAGACGTTGGGTTTCCCAGCAAGTCTGACATCAAACTTTTTTCCATTAAATGGCATCTCCCCAGGAAAATTCGGCGAGAAGTTTGAAGGAAAACCGCTACACATAGCGTCCCTTGTCAATAAAGTTTATTGACAAAAGAAACCAAGACCAGTTCCTTGGTATGAAACCAGGATCGAGGGGAAGTTTATTTCAAAAGAGACTGAGAGCAGTTCTTGGTAGGAAACCAAGAATGAGGGGAAGTTCAAAAGAAACCAAGACCAGTTCCTTGGTAGGAAACCAGGATCGAGGGGAAGTTTATTTCAAAAGAGACTGAGACCAGTTCTTGGTAGGAAACCAAGAACGAGGGGAAGTTCAAAAGAAACCAAGACCAGTTCCTTGGTAGGAAACCAGGATCGAGGGGAAGTTTATTTCAAAAGAGACTGAGACCAGTTCCTTGGTAGGAAACCAGGATCGAGGGGAAGTTTACCTTTTCTAAACATCATTGCTTAGCTAAAGAAGATGAATGCGTAAGCTACCATTCATAACCACCATCAAAATTTCGGGTATTCCGATATTTAATCCTCTTGCACCCCGAATGCCCGAATCCCTTCGTCATTCACACCTTCGGGTCCAAGAAGATTAAATAGGGGCATCTGTAATACCCCAAATTTTGACCACTTAGATTTCCCATCATTGTGAAAATCATCATCACAATATGGATGTACCTTTATGCTTCATTAGTCTCCCCAAAGATGGGTGAGCATCCACTACAATCAAAATTAGGGTTTCAAGCCCTCTCTGAGTGCTTAGACAAAGGATCAATCAAGAAATGACATGATCTTCAACTTGTCTAATCTCTCAAACATCCTCAAAGGATCAAAAGGACTCCTACTTCAAGGATTAAGCACAAAGCTGCTCCCTTCTAGGTGGATCAAGTCTCAAGATCGACAGTGTCACCAAATTAGGGTTTTGGTCGACCAGGGCCTCCAGATGGAAATTTTCATCTGGGCACAAGGCAATGATCCAAAACATAACCTAATATACTTCATGGAACCTCATGAACCCATGCATCAAGTCAATTTTGTCTCAGGGGATGCATTCATCAAAAATTAGGAATTAGGGTTTCTTGACCTAATTCACCCCTAAGTTGACTTTTGGGACAAACCATGAGCCAAGACCTCAAGAGATGATTTAAGGGTCTTTAATATACCATATTGATCCATTTGGAACAATGTATTGATCCAAGAAGCTTGGGCAACAAGTCTCAATTTCATCTGCACCACAATTAGGGTTTTAAGGGAAAAGTCAACTGTAACTTTGACTTTTGACCAAGACATGCTCCCAAACCCTAATACATGATTGAATATACCCTATGACACCCATGGAACATGCCCATCAAGTTTGATTTAGGTCAAGGACATGATTTCCTGAAGAATTGCACAGTTTGGAATTCATCTGATAAAAAGTCAACTGTTCACAAAAGTCAACTTTGACTTTTTGAGATTTTTCACCAAAATGGATTTTTAACCCTAAAATGATGTTAATGTATGATTTGAATCATCATTCATCAAGAAAAATCAAGAAAAGTGAGATAACTTGTAAAAGGGGTAACCATAAAACTTAGAAATTTTTCTAAGTTAAAAATAAAGTGGCAAAGGTACCAACTTTGAAGGACCATAACTCCTAAACCACAAGGCCATTTTTTCTCATCCAAAGATGGATTTGTAGCCCTCATTATCACCTACAAAAACTTCAACTACAAGTCATTCCAATTCATTAAGGATTTTGAGTTATGGAGTGATCAAAGTGGCTGAAAAGTGAAAATGTCATTTTTTCCTACACTTAGTGAAATTTTCACTAAGTCAGATTCTGCCTCACTTTTTGCCAAATGTAGGAGGATTTTTCACTTGGAATCAAAAGAGATCAAAACCAAACTTGTTCAAACAGTTGTTGTATCATGTAAGAGCTTTCCAAAATGGCCAAGAACATTGCCAAATTCAACCTACATCATGAGATACAACATTGCCAAGTTGCCTTGCTGAAATCTGTCAAGGCAAGGCAGAATTTGCAACTTTGGTCGATTTGCCAAAATCAGCCAAATTCAATTGCTCCTATCCACTTGGACACCTCAGAGGATTGAATCTAAAGGGGACAATCACTGAGCCAAGCCTCCAAAGTCCATGGAACAAGAAATAGCTTGTTGAACCTAGAATGGCCAAAATAGGGACAAGACTTCAAATTTGGAATGAGGCATTCAATGGAACCATCAAGGTGGCATGGACTGAGCCATTCTCATCTGAAATCAGTCAAGACTTATCCAAGACCAAGGGGACCAAAGCTCTGTGCCCTAACCTCTAGTCAATGGCTAGAGGAGACTTGGATTTTCATTTGCCAACATTGGCCAAACCTACTTACCAGCTGCCATTCACTATTCCTTGCAAAAAAAACTTGCTCTACTATAAATAGAGCTCAATTGTGGTCAGTTTGAGTACACCAAAGCCATCTAACAGATGCTTTCCTCAAAATCTCTTTCTCTTGGCAAAAATGCCTTTCTTAGCAAGGTAGCCATCGGGTTTTGAGTTTGAGAGCTTTTCCAACCAAACCAATCACTCACACACCTCACATACATCACATATGAGCTGATCAAACACTTAGATTACTTCTGAAACATCAATTTCACAAAATCACCAGCTGGTTGCTCAAGGTTTTAACCAAAGTGCAGCTGAGGTGCCACAAAATAATCCAGCCAATTTCAATCAAGTCCAACCATCCAAACACAATCCATAGGGTGTAGGGAAGTTGTTCAGATCATCACCACTCATCTGTAACACCTCCAAATTAAAAATCACTTTGAACTTGCTGTCACGACTTGGAGGTAAGCACATACTTGGTCATCTCTCAATCTATGCATATTTCCTCGCACAATAATTTGGCCATATGTTCATAATCATGCATGGAATGTTTTCCCTCAATTAATTGCATTGTTTGAATCGTGTATCAAAAATCCTAGCCTTTATGCAGAAATTAGGGTTCTTGAGGTCTCTTCGTGATTTCTTGTTGTATGTTTAATTTAAATGAAATTAAAGTACATAGACATGATCGTGAGGTTGAGACGAGCATAATGATATGTGGATTGCATGATATGATTACGTATTCATGGAGATTGGATAGAAAATGCAAATCTGAAAAACCAAGAACACGCGCGTGTTCTTCAGCTTGTTCTTGGCGCCATTTTTGAATAATTCAAATATTTGAATTTTGTGATTTTGTTTAATTGATTCAAAAATTAATTTCTCTCTGAGTTTCAATGATTTTGAGTTGATTCTTTTTTTAATAATTAACAAAAATGTTAAAATATTTTATTTTATCAAAAAATCCCAAAAATATTATTTATTTCATATAATTGATATTTTTGCAAAGAATTAATGTTTTAATTGTTTTTGGCATTTTAAATATTTTTTCTACATTGATTTTGCAACTTTTAATGCTTTCTAATTATTTTGTAGGTCAATACTTAATTTTTGAAGCATTAATCAAAGATCACAATTTGTTTTCTATGTGTTAAACAATTTTTGATCATTTTAATTGAATTTTTATTCAATTAAATACATTTTGAAAACAAATTAGGGTTTTGGATTAATTCAACCCTCATAAATCATTTTCAAAACTTTTTGGGCCTCTTGAGAGAGTGTAAGACCCATCCCCTCTTGTACAAAAACTTTTTGGGCCTCATCCATTGTATAAGTCCCTCTGTACAAGCAAACGGCGCGATCGTCGCCTTTTCAAAATAACCCTTGGGCCTCTCCTTGAGCTATAAGACCCATTCAAAACACTTTGGGCCTCTATTAGAGTGTAAGACCCAATCCCCCTTTTAACCAAAACATTTTGGGCCTCACTTATTGTATAAGTCCCTCCGCGTTAAAAGAAAACCTCGGCGCGATCGCCATTTTTAAACGAAAAATCATTTGGGCATACCTTCGTGTTATAAGCCCCACTCTTTTCTTTAAACCTTTTTGGGCCTCTTGAGAGAGTGTAAGACCCATCCCTTTGTATAGAAAACCTTTTTGGGCCCCAGTCACTTGTATAAGTCCCGCTGTACAAAGTCAAACAGTGCGCTCACTGATAAAACCCTGGGCCTCTCCTTGAGCTGTAAGCCCCAAATCTTTCTTTTTCAAAGCACTTTCTCCTTTGATTTTGAATATACTGTTGTTTTCAATCTTTCTTTGTTGAACAACTAACCAAACAGCATGGAAGCACTACAACCGAGTAAGTGGTTATCGCTTTCGTTTACTGCTTTCATATTATAAACTGTATTGTGGGGCTGCTCACTGTAAGTCTCCTTTCATAAACTCATATCTACTGTGTAATAATAGTATAGATATTTCGAGTTTCCCCGGCTACTACGTCTAGAACTAGGTGACGCCGTTTCATTTATTCGTAGAAATAGACGCCTAGATCCCCAATAGGAGCACCAGATACAGTCTTCTCTTCGGCTGTCCTCCTTAGGAATCGTCAAGAAGCTCTACTCCCCAAGATGAATGTATTCTCCGTGAATGGCATCTTTGAGTTTCTTCCAAATTCTCGAACTTTCCTGACTTGATCTATTCCTTGTGGATAGCTTGCCTTGAATGTCTCGGGGTTTGGGTACCCACTACGGTCATAATCTTGGACCTTAACTAAGGAACCCTCTTTAAAAGCTAAAAGTCGCTGGATAGTAAACCTCGCATGTTTACCAGTGGTTTTTATCTTTAAAAGAGTTATCTCTCCTAATGGAAAGGAGATGATAGACCCACGGGCTTCTTAAAAGCATCGGCCTCCTCTTGGGCATTATTCAAGCACACTACGGCTTCTTAGAAGTATTCACAGCCTCCTCTTAGGCTTCGTATAATGATCTCTTCCTCCGGGAATGATAGCCTCCTCTTGGGCTTCGTACAAGGACCCGTCGGCTTCTTAAAAGTTTCCAGCCTCCTCTTGGGCTTCGTACAAATTGTCCCGACGACCTCCTAGAGGTATAGGAACAGAACATAGTCATCCTCATAGAACAGTCCTTTCATAGAGTCTACTACTGTTTCTCAAAGCATAGTACAAAAGATAAAACTCTAGACTTGAACAGTCTAACTTCCTTGAGTCTCAAAGACATTCTCAAGCACCCTTCGTTAAATAGGAAGGAAACCCGCGGACTCGGACAGTCTCAATACCCTTTGGATTTCCTGTTTCCTCAAAGAGAAGGAAATATCCCTGATCCTCAAATCAAATCCCTGTGTACAGTGATGCTCATATAAGAACTGATTTTCTCTTTCAAAATCCGTATACTGGACCTGTCACTTAACTGACACAGTAACCCTAGCCTTCTCTTGGGCTTTGTATAATGATTCTCTCCAGCGGAGTCAAACAATGTTTTAGCCTCTCTCTCGGGCTTTGTACGAGATACAAAAAACTCTATTGTTGAGTCCACTAGCCTCCATCTCGGGCTTTATACGAGATACCAAAAGATTCCATCGTCGGGTCCAAAACTTTTAGCCTCTCTCTCGGGCTTTGTACGGGACACAAAATAGCCTCCTCTTAGGCTTTGTATAATGATTTTCCTAGCGGAAATTAGCCTCCCCTTAGGCTTTGTATAAGAAAACCATTGGTTGATCCAATCAACCTTTTAGCATCAAAGTTGTGCCTCGTTCACAGTACACAAACATCAACAACTCCTTTCCCTTCATCTAATTGCTGTAAGCGGCAAGCCTCTGGATCATCTATATCCACGCCACTGTCCCTATTTTAGCATGAGAAATTCCTAAGGAAAGATGGCATTGCTCTACACTGAGTTAAAGTCTTCTCCTTTAGGTTAAAACCCTTTTCTTCGGAAATTATGGCATTGCTCGGATCCGCGTATCCCAGTTAAAGTAATTCTCCTTCTCCCCTCTTTAGAGATGACAAATTCTCTCTAAAACCGAGGTCTTTCAGCTTCACGTCTTGGGCTTTGAAAAATACACAAATAGACCTTTCAGCTTCACATCTTGGGCTTTGAACAAGATACAAACCACCTTTCGCTTCACGTCTTGGGCTTTGAACAAGACACCAAAACACCCATTTCCTCCCATAGAATAGGAGGAACTACGAACTCTCTGATTTCCCTGTTTCGGTAAACGGGAATACGTAGGCATAAGATCGAAAGAAAAGATCTTAGCGAGCGCAATCAACAAAAAACCCAAATCCCATATCTCAGTCAATCAAAAGCAGTAATTCAAAAGCATCAGTCCTAACATCCTAATCCTTGTTCCCCGTCAAAAACCCTTTGCCTAGATTAAAAGAAAGAAAACCGTATTGGCGAAAATACAAATAACCAGTACAAAGGCCCCCCCACATTGATAGCATTCGTAACCTAACAGACCGCTGTTTAAACTCAGTATGCAAGCAGGGTTAATTGGAGACATCTATTTCCCTTCCTTATTCAGCTCACAATAGGATAAAAAAATGAATCGACATGTAGTTCAAACTCAGACCGCAGAGAGCGACCAGAGCTTAAGAACCGCGTCCAAAATCTCTCGCTACACTCCAAAGGACATCATGGACCCAATCATCAAGTCAATTTAACCTCAGGGGATGCATTCCCAAAAAATCAGGAATTAGGGTTTCTTGACCTAATTCACCCCCCAAGTTGACTTTTGGGACAAATCATGAGCCAAGACCTCAAAAGAGTATTTGAGGGTCCCTAACACACTACATTTATCCATTTTCAACAATGGATTGATCCAAGAAGCTTGAGCAACAAGTTTCAATTTCATCAGAACCACAGTTAGGGTTTTGCAGGAAAAGTCAACTGTATCTTTGACTTTTGACCAGAACATACTCCCAAACCCTAGGACATGTTTCAATACACCCTATAACACCTATGAAATCAATCCATCAAGTTTTATTTAGGTCAAGGACTTGATTTCATAGAGAATCGCACAGTTTGGAATTCATCTGACAAAAAGTCAACTTTGACTTTTTGAGATTTTTCACAATTATGGTTCCTTAACCCTAAAATGATGTTAATGTGTGGTTGGAATCATCGTTCATCAAGAAAAATCAAGAAAATTGGGATAACTTATAAAAGGGGTAACCATAAAAAACTTAGAAATTTTTCTAAGTTATGGAACAAAGTGGCTAGGGTACCAACTTTGGAGGATCATAACTCCTAAACCGTAAGGCCAATTTTTCACATCCAAAGCTGGATTTGTAGCTCTCATGGCACTCTACAAAAGCTTCAAACATAACTCATTCCAATTCCTCATGGATTTTGAGTTATGGAATGATCAAAATCACAAAAAGTGAAAATGTCACTTTTTTCCAACACTTAGTGAAATTTTCACTAAGTCAGAATCTACCTTCACTTTTTTCCAAATGTAGGGGCCTTTTTCACTTGGATCCAAAAAGTATCAAAACCAGTTATGATCAAACATTTGTTGTATCATATGAGGGCTTTCCAAAATGGCCAAGAACTCCATCAAATTCCACTTGAGCCATCAGATTTGGGAGTTTTGCTCGATTTGCTCAAATTTTGCAAAGGGAGAGCAACTCTATCCATCTGAACACCTCAAGGGGGGACCAAGGAGGAACCAACTCTGATACTAAGCCTCCCAAGTCTTTGGAACCAAAAAAAGCATGCCAAACTTAGAAATGCCTAAAAGAGGGACAAGACTCCAATTTTGGATTGGAGCATTCAATGGATGCACCAAGGTGGCATGGACTGAGCCATTTCCAACTGAATTGAGTCAAGACTTATCCAACACCAAGTGGACCAGCAGCCTGTGCCCTAACCTCTAGTCAATGGCTAGAGGAGACTTGGATTCTCATTGCTCAACATTGGCCAAACCTCTGCTGCAGTTGCCATTCACTATTGTAGCAAAAACAAACTTGCTCTACTATAAATAGAGCTCAATTGTGTTCAGTTTGAGTACACCAAAGCACTACAACACTTGCTTTCCTCAAAATCTCTTTCTCTTGGCAAAAATACCTTCTTTAGCAAGGTAACTCTGAGTTTCTAAGTTAGAAAGCAATTCCACCACAGCTTATGATCCAAACACATCCAATATATCATATCTAAGTTGTCCAAACTCTCACAAGTGACCTGTAACACCAAAATCACAAAGTCACCTCTCAAAACCTCAAAATATGACTTTTGTGCATTTTTCAAGCCATGTCTTAATTCAGTCACTTTCCAAACCAGATAAAACCTCAAACACACTCCAAATATCATCCTTGAACTGTCCCAAATGGTTCCCCCCATCTGGAACACCATTTGAGAGAGTTGTTAATTTGGCCACTTTTGCCCCTTTTGCAAAAAAGAGCTCAAACTTGTTCCTGAGGTTTCCAGCTGATTCCAACCATCCTAAAAGCTTCTAAGAGATCATTTGAGGTTGTTCAAAGCATCAAATCATTTCTGGAACAAGTGGCTTGGCAGATTGCACAAAAGCTCCCAAAAGAGGTAGGTATCACAACTTGGATTCTTTGAATCATGCTTTCTTTTGATGTCCACTGATCATTCATCTCTTATACATGTTATATGTGTTGTGTTTGCACCAATTTATCATGTAATTCATGCTTGTACCAATAGATGGCATAGAAAATGCAAATCATGGCCTATTTCAAAACCACTATCGGGTTTTTCAATAGGAGCATGATCTGAAAAAAATACCACCACCATTGGATTCCTTGTGAAATTCTAGGCAGGATAGACCTAAATTTTGTCCCAATCCATGGAGAAATGAGAAAGTTATGGCCTTCACGTTTTCAACCAAAATCTTGCCTTGCCTTGCCTTGGGCCAGGCCAAAAACAAGGCAAGCCTTGTATATTTGTGGTTGTGTTTCAATCAACGGATGTATCACCACCCCAGTGGTAAGGCGCGTGCCCTATACACAAGAGGTCTAGGGTTCGAATCCCCCCGCCCCAGATCCTCTTTTTGCTATTTTCTCCACATTTTTATTGTTTTTGTTATTATTTTTAATGATTTGAAAAATTAATAACTCCCACAATTTTAATTATTTTTTATTGGTTCTTTTTGCAAAAAATCACAAAAATGTTGAAATATTTTATTCCACAAAAAAATTAAATTTATATTAGTTATTTAATATAATTAGTATTTTTGTGAATAAATTCCTTTTTAATTATTTTTAAACATTTAAAAGTGAATATTTACTTTGAAAATCAAAACCAAATGAGTTTTAATTTATCGTGTGATTAAAACCTCATTTTCAAACCCTCAACAAAAATCACAAGTGGTTTATTCAAACTTATTTGGTATTTTTATCATTTTTATTTGATTTTATTTAAATATTTACTTTTAAAAGAAAACAAATTTAGGGTTTCCTAGATTTTCACTCAAACAAAACTTTAAAACTCTTTGGGCCTCTAAGTAGCGTGTAAGACCCAATCCCCTTTTAACCAAAACAATTTTGGGCCTCAGATATTGTATAAGTCCCTTTGCGTTAAAAGAAAATCTCGGCGCGATCGCCAGTTCAAAAATCAAACCTTTGGGCCTACCCTCGTGTTATATGCCCCACTCTTTAAAAACCATTGGGCCTCTAGGTAGAGTGTAAGACCCAACCCTTTTTGAAAACCAAAATAATTTGGGCCTCACTTATTGTATAAGTTTCAATACCATCAAAAGGTTCGGCGCGATCGTCTCCTTTTAAAACAAACTTTTTGGCCTCTCCTTGAGCTATAAGCCCCACCACTTGTACAAAAATAAACCTTTGGGCCTCTTGAGAGAGTGTAAGACCCATCCCTTTGTACAAAAAACCTTTTTGGACCTCAGTCACTTGTATAAGTCCCTGTACAATGTACAAAACAACAGTGCAATCACTGATAAAACCTTGGGCCTCTCCTTGAGTTGTAAGCACCAACAATCTTTTCAAAGCACTTTCTCCTTTGATTTTGAGTATAATATTGTTATCAAAGCTTTCTTTGTTGAACAAACTAACCAAACAACATGGAAGCTCTACGACCGAGTAAGTGTTTACCCGCTTTCTTTATCCGCTTTCATATATATATATAACTGTATTGTGGGGCTGCTCACTGTAAGTCTTCTTTCACAAACTTTTATATACTTGTCAAATATCAACTGTGTAATACAAGTATAGTTATTTAGAGTTTTCCCCGGCAACTACGTCTAGCACTAGGTAAAACCCTGTTGGTCACTCTTAAATACAAACAAAACTAGATCCCCAAAGGATTACCAGACATAGTCTTATCTCCTCTTGGGGTTAAACAATATGGAGACGTGAAAGGCAGCATTCTCGATGAACCCTTTCTCAGACTGTCACTCTTAGAAATCGTCAAAGAAACTCTACTCCCCATAGATGATCTTTTCTTTGTGAATGGCATCTCTTGAGTTTCTTCCAAATTCTCGAACTTTCCTGGCTTGATCTATTCTCGGTGAATGGCATGTCTTGAACTTCTCGGGGTTTAGGGACCCACAGGCTTCCTAAAAGCATCGCCGCCTCCTCTTGGGCGTTGTACAAGGACCCTTCGGCTTCTTAAAAGCTCTCATGCCTTCTCTTTGGCTTAGTACAAGGACCCAGAGACCTCTACAGGTATAGGAACAGCCTCTGTCTTTCTGAGTCAAGTGTCAGACCTGTTAATGGGTTGACCTTCATCCCTTAACATACCAGCCTTCTCTTGGGCATCATACAAAGATCATTCACTACCTGAGAATCGATTTCTCAAAACACCCGTAGACTTGGACAGTCTCAATACCCTTTGGATTTCCCATTTCCTTAAAGAACAGGAAATATCCCTGATCCTCCGATCAATCCCTGAGCATAACATTACCCATATAAGAACTGGTTTTCTCTTTATCCAACATATTGGACCTGTCACTCAACTGAAACAATCACCAGCACACTAGCCTCCTCTTGGCCTTTGTACAATGATTCTCCCCAATGGAGCTAACCTTTTCAGACTCTCTTGTTGAGTCAAAGCCTTTCAGCCTCCATCTCGGGCTTCGTACGAGATACAAAAATACTCTCTTGTTGAGTACCAAAGACTCTCTTGTTGAGTCAAAGCCTTTTAGCCTCCATCTCGGGCTTCGTACGGGATAAAAAAATCACTCTCTTGTTAAGTATAAAAGACTCTCTTGGTTAGTCAAACACTTTCAGCCTCCATCTCGGGCTTCGTACGAGGTACAAAGCCTCTCTTGTCGAGTCAAACACCTTTATCCTCCGTCTTGGGCTTCGTACAAGACACATACAAAAGCACTCTCTTATTGAGTCAACCCTTTTAGCCTCTCTCTCGGGCTTCGTACGAGACATATAAAAACACCCTCTTGTTGGGCCAATAACCCCCTCTTAGGCTTTGTATAAGGAAACCCCGGTTGAGCCAATCAACCTTTTAGAATCAAAAGTTGTGCCTCGTTCACAGTATAAAAACCTCAACAACTACTTTTCCCCCATCTAATTGCTGTAAACGGCAAGCCTCTGAATTATTTACATCCACGCCACTGTCCCTCTTTTAGCATGAGAAATTCCTAAGGAAAGATGGCATTGCTCTAAACTGAGTTAAAATATTCTTCTTCAGGTTAAAAATACCCTATAAAGGAAATTATGGCATTGTTGGATTCACATATCCCAGTTAAAGTAATTCTCCTTTATAATCACTCACCCAACAGTTGTGACAAACAGACCAAATACCCCTCTTTAGAGATGACAAATTCTCTCTAAAGTCAAAACCCTTCAGCTTCACATCTAGGGCTCCGAACAAGATACAAATAAAACCTTTAGCTTCACATCTTGGGCTTTGAACAAGATACAAGCCACCTTTAGCTTCATGTCTTGGGCTTTGAACAAGACACCAAAACAACATTTTTCCTCCCATAGAATAGGAGGAACTACGATCGCTCTGATTTCCCTGTTTTGTTAAACGGGAATACGTAGGCATAAGATTGAAAAAATCTTAGCGAGCACACTAATCAAAAACCCAAAATCCAGTATCTCCACCCAGAAGCATCAAATCTAAATGCAGTATCAACAACCTCACCAATAGTCTAAACACCGTGTTCTCAAGCGAAATAACCGAAGATTGGGCCCCACTTCCACATAGCATCTGTAACCTAACAGGCCGCTGTTCAAACTCAGTATGCAAGCAGGGTTAATTGGAGACATCTATTTCCCTTCCTTCATCAGCTTCAATAGGATAAAAAATGAATCGACCTGTAGTACCCCAGAGCGACAGTGCTTAAGAACCACGTCCAAAATCGCTCGCTACAACCATCTCCCTTCAGATCAACTTAATGACACTCAAAAATGTGTCTTGTTCCTTCTCCTTAAAGGAATTAAGTTCCATCTCCCTTCCGTTCTCTTCAAACTTCTCAAGGAACCCATAAGAAACTCCAGAACAGGCTCTGTCACAGAGGACAGACATATTCCGTATGGAAGACTTATTTCTGACATCTTGGTGGAATCAGGAGAAGTTGACGATATTCTGATTAACGAGGGAGAATCAAGGAAGTTGCTTAAAAGTGCTGGAAAAATTCTCAGGTTTGAGAATCTTAAAAGAGAAAACTCCACTCTGGATAATACATCATTTAGGAAATTAACATTGACCCCAAGGGTTCCTGTTGAAGGATTTCCAAACTTCTCCAAACACAATCAAGCAGATGTAGGAAACTATCTGCAGCGATTTAAGGATGAAGACATCAGCGTGTGGATTAACATGGAGAATATTCTGATGTACTTCAAGAGCTCTCTGATTGGAAGAGAGTAAGTAAGAAACAGAAGGATACTGATGATGGAGAACCTTCATCAAAGAAATCAAAAATGGTGAATGATGCCTTAACATCCTTTAAGGATAATGCCATCACAGAAATCCAAAGCTTAGTGGATACTTCCAGTTCCTGTATAGACCCCATGGAAATAAGAAATATCTGGACTGAGTTCCATGAATGAATCTCAGAGGAAATTGTGAAGAGCAAGAGGCTGTCAATTACTCAAGCAGAAGAAAAACTGCATGCCTAAAGAACTGATGATTCTGAAATCTTACTATCAGCTTCCTCATCATCATTAGGCTCATTTTAGTCTAATCTTTAGGAACCCATCCTCATTAGGTCTATGTTTTGATTACCTTTAGGATTAAGCTTAACCTATGCCTTATTTTTTAAATCATTTTGCGGTTCTGCGTTAAAATTCCATCTAGGTATCATTAATATGCTATGACCAATTACTAAAAATGATTTATCCCTATCATATCAATCTTAGTATGATTAATGCTTTAATGATAACATCCTTGAGTCTATTTATGTTCACTATTATATTGATCTATATATGCTTAAATGCTAAGACGCTTTAAACTTTTTGATGATGTCAAAAAGGGGGAGAAATATAATATGATTTTGATTGGAAAGAAATAAATCTTAAAGGAAAAGAATGCAACTTAAACAAGTAATCAATCATATAAAATGCGTTACTACTAACGTTTCTTGTTTGATGTTTAACCGAGGAACTCTAAACAAGTTCACTAGGCATTCTAAGAACAGGTTAAGAAAGAAGAACTCTGTTAGAAGTTCTTATGAACTGTTGGTCATATGATAGAAGTTGTACACTTCGTGAACATGTGTTCAGAATCAGATCTACCCAGTATTGTTCAAAAGTTGAGAACTGTCTAAAAGTCAAAGTTTATCGTGATCTCTGTCTCACTTGGTTCAGAAGCTGTAAGCTGTCTAAGAATATGAGATTCAGAACGTAAGAATCAGAAGAAGAAAACTCTGAAAGCAGTCAGGACAAAGTATACATCTCAAGATGCTTATTCAGAATAACTGTGCAAATCAGAAGTCAAAGAACTGTCTAAAGATCCAGATTGAAGATCCAAGAAGAAGTAGTTCTGATGTCTACCAAGAATCAATTAAGAAGAAAATGATTTGGTATTGGACTAAATCAATAATTGGTAATCAGACTCAGTACATAAAGATTGATATCAGACTCAGTCTGCAGTAATATCAATCAGAGCAAAGTTGTGAATTATTGTCAAAATACCTTCATTGGTGTCAATTTCAGGACACTAAGGAAATACCCTTCAAGTGGTATGAAAAGAATTCCTTCAGTTGGAATCAGACACAACATACTCTGGTATAACTCAGTATCAGACTAAGATTAAAACATGTGTACCAGTTTCAGAATCAAGCGTTGATTGATCATAAAAATTAACCTTCAATTGGTATCTGATCAAAAATCAAGCTTTGATGAACCACTGAGTTGTGACAGTAACAAGGTTCTGAGATGAAGACCTGTGTTTAGAAGTCAAACTCTGAAAAAGTCATGATCCATATTGGTGATTAAAAACTCATATTCCTGAATTACGATTCTGAAGATCCCAATATCTGACTTATGGAAATTAGGGGGAGACTACCCAGAAGATTCAATTGCAAAATCTAAAATCTTCACAAAGTCTGAAACTCAGGGGGAGTTTATCAAAAGACAGTATCTGTCTCTGATGAATAGCGATACCATGTTATTAGATAAGAAATGTTCTGTTTGTGCTTAAATGAATCTGCTAAAAAGTAGAAATGCTTCAGATGTCTCTGAAGATTATAAGCTCTAATACGACTGCAAAGGAATTGAGTTCCGAAGATCTGAAGATGGAAGTTCTGATGAACTAGTCCCGATGCTAAAGACTCTCTGTTCTCCTTAAAGACAAGATAGAGAAGTAGTCATTTCCTATTCTCAGTTCTGGAAATTCAAGTTGTTATTCTGTATATCTTTGGATCATATAAGATTCTACATGATCACAGATAAAACTTTGAGGTTAACACATTCAGGGGGAGTTGTTGTTCCAGACTCTGAATATGTTTGTTTTGTGATTACCTTGTATAAATTGTTCAATCAAAATACTTGGTTTTGTCATCATCAAAAAGGGGGAGATTGTGAGAGCAAGACTTGTCTCTACAAGTCAATCTATGTTTTGATGATAACAATACATATTTGTGAAAGAACTATTTTATGTTCTAACATGTGTTGTGTGAAGATCATAATCATACAAGATATCAGATCCAACAAGCACCAGCCAGATGTGCGTAATTGATAATACGCGAAGTTACTATGTGTGACACAAGTCGCAAGAAGCAAGAACGCTTCTGTATCTGATCGTGGTCAGTCAGATCCAAGGATGTTGATATTGTTGTTGCAATGCTCTTCTGGATGCTCTCTGAAAGTGGTCGAGATTCTGAAGATTACGAAGCTTCTGAAGAAGAGAACCGAAGTGCTGAAGACTCTCATAACTTGAAGTTCTGAAGGCGGAAGGCTCTGAAGACCAAGTACAGAAAGACTCTGAAGACTTGTGTGTTCAGAAGTTTACGGTTCCAAAGGTCAAGTACTGAAGACTCTGAAGACGGATTCCTAATGGACAAGTTCTGAAGTTTCGGAAGATTTGAAGTAATAAAGGATAATGTTCTTAAAGACAAGTGCTGAAGTTCTGAAGGCTAATTCCTAATGGACTTTTTCAAATGACTGAAGACATGACGTACCAGATATCCTAGTAAACAAGGCTCTACTCATGCTTCATTAATTTACCATCAGAAGCCTCTGAAGTTTGGAAGTCAAATGTTATCGTTGTGAACAACTGTACACAGTGCTCAAGAAGATATATCCCGTCACTTCTCCCACAGGAAAAAGGAGATGTGTCAGTATAGCTAATTATTACACAACTTCTCTTTTCCAACAGCCAACAGTATTTCAAACGGCTATATTTCTACTGGGCTATTTAAAGGAAAGAGCTCCCACTTCTGAAGTGTCTATTTGCTGAACATCATCAAATGGATGTATCATTTACAAATTAACCAAGTCATTGTATGAAGATAGCAACAACGATGAGTTCTCGTTGTAACACTTAGAATATCCAAAGCTATCATTAATTTACACATGGCCATTGTTGTTGAAGCTCAAAGATCATCATTCAACACAACAACAATAAATTGGTACAGAAGCTGTTGATGAAGAAGACAACATTTCAAATCAATCAAGTCATCAACCACCTTCTCGTCAGCGCTACATTGAAGATCTGAAGCAAAGAGTTGTTGCTCAAAGCTTGCTCACCCAAGAAGACGAAGAAGAAGAAGATCTACAAGATGTTAACAACTTGTCATACCCCAAATTTTTACCACTAAGAATTCCCATCATTGTCCAAATCATCATCACAATATGGATGAACCATCATGCCTCATCAAGCTCCTCAAGGAATTGTTGAGCATTCACTACAATCAAGGATTAGGGTTTCAAGCGCTCTTAGAGCCTTAGACAAAGGATCAATCAAGGAATGACATGATCTTCAATTTGTCTAACCTCTCAAACATCCATAAAGGATCAAGAGGACTCCCACATCAAGGATCAAGCACAAGGCTGCAACATTCCAAGTGGATTAAGCCTTAGAATCGCCAGTGTCACCAAATTAGGGTTTTGGTCGACCAGGGCCTCCAGATGGAAATTTTCCTTTGGGAATGAGCCAATACTTCAAAGCATAGCCCAAAATACTCTAAGGGACCTAATAAACCCAATCATCAAGTCAATTTAGCCTCAGGGGATGCATTCATAAAAAATCAGGAATTAGGGTTTCTTGACCTAATTCACCCCTAAGTTGACTTTTGGGACAAAACAAGAGCCAAGACCTCAATACATGATTTGAGGGTCCCTAATACACTATATTGATCCATTTTCAACAATGGATTGATCCAAGAAGCTTGATTCACAAGTTTCAAGTTCATCAGAACCACAGTTAGGGTTTCGCGAGAAAAGTCAACTGTGCCTTTGACTTTTGACCAGGACATGCTCGCAAGCCTTGGGACATGATTCAATACAGCCTATAACACCTATGAAATCAATCCATCAAGTTTGATTTAGGTCAAGGACTTGATTTCATAGAGGATCGCATAGTTTGGAATTCATCTGATAAGAAGTCAACTGTGACCAAAAGTTAAAGTTTGACTTTTTGATTTTTTGATCAAATATGGTTCCCTAACCCTAAAATAATGTTAATGTGTGATTGGAATCATCATTCATCAAGAAAAATCAAGAAAAGTGGGATAACTTGTAAAAGGGGTAACCATAAAAAGTGGCTAGGGTACCAACATTCAAGGATCATAACTTGAGATCCAAGCAACCATTTGGGCTGATCCAAAGATGGATTTGTAGCTCTCATGGCATCCTTTAAAAGTGTCAACTACACCTCATTCCAATTCATCGTGGATTTTGAGTTATGGTTGGATCAAAATGGCTGAAAACATGAAATGTCACTTTTTCCAACACTTAGTGAAATTTTCACTAAGTCAGAATCTGTTTCACTTTTTTCAAAATGTAAGGGCATTTTTCACTTGGATCCAAAAAGTTTCAAGACAAACTATGATCACACATGTGTTGTATCATATTAGAGCTTTCCAAAATGGCCAAGAACCCTATCAAATCCCATCTGAGCTAAGAGTTATGATAGTGGCAATATGCCTTGCTGCAACTGTCATAACAAGGCAGATTTGTGCATTTTGCTCGATTTGAGCAATTTGTGCAAATGACAAACAAGTTTATCCATCTGAACACCTCAGGGAAAGACCAAGGAGGGACAAACACTGATCCATAAGCCTCCCAAGTCTTTGGAACTAAAAATAGCATGCCAAACCTAAAAAACCCTAAAGAGGGGGCAAGACTCCAATTTTGTTTTGGAGCATTCAATGGATGCTCCAAGGTGGCATGAACTGGGCCATTTCCAACTGAATGAGTCAAGGATGATCTCTGAACTAGGGAACCAAAGGCATGTGCTCTAACCTCTAGTCAATGGCTAGAGGAAACTTGAGATTCCAAAATGCTCCAATTGGCCAAAGGTCTGCAGCAGCCTCCATTCAGTATTGCTTGCAAAATAAACTTGCTCTACTATAAATAGAGCTCATTTGTGCTCAGTTTGAGTACACCAAAGCACTACAACACTTGCTTTCCTCAAAATCACTTTCTCTAGGCAAAAATGCCATCTTTAGCAAGGTAACTCTGAGTTTTTGAGTTAGAGAGCAATTCCATCACAGCTCATGATCCAAACACATCCAATATGTCATATCTAAGCTATCCAAACTCTTACAAGTGACCTGAAACACCAAAACCTCAAAGTCCTTTCTCAAAACCTCAAAATAGGACTTTTTTGCACTTTTCAAGCCATGTCTTAATTCAGTCACTTTCAAAACCAGATAAAGCCTCAAACACACTAAAAATATCATCCTTTAACTGTCCCAAATGATTCCCCACATCTGGAACACCATTTGAGAGAGTTGCTATTTTGGTCACTTTTGCCCCTTTTGCAAGAAAGGGCCAGTTTTCATTCCTAAGGTTTCCAGCTGTTTCCAATCATCCTAAAAGCTTCCAAAGGACCATTTGAGGGTGTCCAAAGCATCAAATTGTTTCTAGAACAAGGCAATTGACAGATTGTCCAAAAAGATCCTAAAGAGGTAAGCATCACAACTTGAACTCTTTGAAATATGCATTGCTTTGAAGTCCACTGATCCTACACATCTCATACATGTTATATATGTTGTGTTTGGACCAATTCATCATGTGATTCATGCCTATACCATGAGGTAGCACAGAAAATGTAAATGGAGGCCTATTTCAAAACCACTATCGGGTTTTTAAATGGGGACCTCATCTGAAAAAACCACCACCACTATTGGATTCCTTGTGAAATTCTAGGTAGGATAGACCTAAATTTTGTCCCAATCCATGGAGAAATGAGAAAGTTACAAGCTTCACGTTTTTTGCCAAAACCTTGCCTTGCCTTGGCCAGGCCAAAAACAAGGCAAGCCTTGTATATTTGTGGGTGGGCTTTGATACACTGATGTATCACCACCACAGTGGTAGGAGGCGCGCATTGCACACAAGAGGTGTGGGGTTAGAATCCCCCTCACCCCAGACCCCTTTTTAATGTTTTTTTTTTCATTTTTCTATTATTTTTCTTATTATTTTTAATGATTTGAAAAATTAATAACTCCCTTAAATTTAATTATTTTTTATTGATTCTTTTTGTAAAAAATCACAAAAATGTTGAAATATTTTATTCCATAAAAAAATCAAATTTATATTATTTATTTAATATAGTTGGTATTTTTATGAATAAATTCATTTTTAATTGTTTTAAAACATTTTAAAAGTGAATATTCATCTTGAAAAATCAAAACCAAATGAGTTTTAATTCATCTTGTGGTAAGACCTAATCCCCCTTTTAACCAAAACAATTTTGGGCCTCAGATATTGTATAAGTCCCTCTGCGTTAAAAGAAAAATCTCGGCGCAATCGTCAGTTCAAAAATCAAATAACCCTGGGCCTACCCTCGTGTTGTAAGTCCCATTTCTTTTATTTAAAACTTTTTGGGCCTCTATTAGAGTGTAAGACCCATCCCTTTTGTAAATACACCACTTTTTGGGCCTCAGTCATTGTATAAGTCCCACTGTATTTTCAAAAATAACGGCGCAATCGTCGCCTTTTTAAATAACCCTGGGCCTACCCTCGTGTTGTAAGTCCCATTTCTTTTATTTGAAATAAATTTTTGGGCCTCTAATATAGTGTAAGACCCATCCCCTTGTACATAAAAACTTTTTGGGCCTCACATATTGTATAAGTCCCTCTGTATAGTTTTCAAAACAACAGTGCGATCATCGTTAAAACTTGGGCCTCTCCTTGAGCTGTAAGCCCCGACAATCTTTTCAAAGCGCTTTCTCCTTTGATTTTGAATTCAAATATATGTTGTTATCCAAACTTCCTTTGTTGAACAACTAACAAAAACAACATGGAAGCTCTACAACGGGTAAGTGTTTATCCGCTTTCATTTACCGCTTTCATATGTATATAACTGTATTGTGGGGCTGCTTCACTGTAAGTCTTCTTTCACATCCTTTTATTTACTTGTCACATATCCACTGTGTAATACTAGTATAGTTATTTAGAGTTTTCCCCGGCAACTACGTCTAGACCTAGGTAAAGCCCTGTTGGTCACTCTTAAATACAAACAAAACTAGATCCCCCGTAGGATTCCAGATACAGTCTTCCCTTCTGTTGGGGTTAAATAATATGGAACAAAGAGAAAGGAAGTATTCTCGGTGAACCTTTTCTCAAACTGTCACCTTTAGAGATTGTCAAAGAAACTCTAACTCCCCAGAGATGATCTTTTCTCCGTGAATGGCATCTCTTAAGTTTCTTCCAAATTCTCGAACTTTCCTGGAATGATCTCTTCTCTGTGAATTGCATTTCTTGAACTTCTCTTGGTTTGGGGACCCACAGGCTTCCTAAAAGCATCCCCACCTCCTCTTGGGCATTGTACAAGGACCCTTCGGCTTCTTAGAAGTTCTCATGCCTTCTCTTGGGCTTAATACAAGGACCCTGATGACCTCTTAAAGGTATAAGACAGAACTTAGTCATCCTTTGCTAGAGCAGTCTTTCCAGCGTCAAAACTCCGACAATTTTAGGGTTGATACTCATCCCTTAATGCCCGTGCCTCCTCTTGGGCATCATACAAAAGATAAAACTCTAGACTTGGACAATCTAAACCTCTTGAGTCTCAAAGACATTCTCAAGTTCCTTTCAAACAATAAGAAAAAATACCAATCACTCTGGATCAGTCTCCCACAGAAACCCGGTCTCTCTCATGAGAGTTCCCCACACTTGGACACGCTTCAGGATCTCAATAATCCTCAGCCTTAAGATAGCCTTCTCTTGGGCTTTGTACAAATTATTCTCCTCAGCGGAGATAACCTTTTCAGACTCTCTTGTTGAGTCAACCACTTTTAGCCTTAATCTTGGGCTTTGTACAAGACATATAAAAACACTCTCTTGTTGAGTATAAAAGACTCTCTTGTTGAGTCAATCTCCTTTTAGCCTCAATCTCGGGCTTCGTACGAGATAGCATAACACTCTCTTGTTGAGTATAAAAGACTCTCTTGTTTAGTCAATCCCTTTCTGGCCTCAATCTCGGGCTTTGTACGAGATAGAAAAAAACACTCTCTTGTTGAGTATAAAAGACTCTCTTGTTGAGTCAATCTCCTTTTAGCCTCAATCTTGGGCTTCGTACGAGATAGCATATCACTCCCTTGTTGAGTATAAAAGACTCTCTAGTTGAGTCAATCAAGCTTCAGACTCTCTTGTTGAGTCAATCAATCTTCGAACTCTCTTTTTGAGTCAACCTTTTTTGGCCTCCGTCTTGGGCTTTATACAGGAAAGTTAAGAGTACTCTCTTGTTGAGTCAAACCATTTCAGCCTCCATCTTGGGCTTTATACAAGATACATTCTCCCCAACGGAGTCAAAATCCCTTTTAGCCTCAATCTTGGGCTTTGTACAAGACAAAAAGAACATTTTCCCCGGAAAAGTCAACTTCTAGCCTCCTCTTAGGCTTTGTATAAAGAAATCCCCGGTTGAGTCAATCAACCTTTTCGCATCACATTTGTGCCTTGCTCACAGCATACGAACATCAACAATTCCTCTTTAGAGATGACAAATTCCCTTTTAGTCCAAACCCTTTAGCTTCTCATCTTGGGCTTTGAACAAGATACAAACCACCTTTAGCTTCATGTCTTGGGCTTTGAACAAGACACCAAAACATACCTTTCCTCCCATAGAATAGGAGGAACTACGACCGCTCTGATTTCCCTGTTTCGTTAAACGGGAATACATAGGCATAAGATTGCAAAATCTTAGCGAGCATACTAATCAAAAACCCAAAATCCTGTACCTCCCTACATCAATCAAGAAGCATCAGACCTAACATCTTACCAAAAACCTCGCAAATAGTCCAGACACTATTTTTTAAGCAAATAACCTAAGACAGACCCCCCTTTTGATAGCATCTGTAAACCAACAGTTTTGACTGTTTAACCTCAGCATGCAAGCAGGGTTAATTATAGACATCTATTTCCTTTCCTTAATCAGCTCAACAGGATAAAAAATGAATCGAACTGTAGTACCAAAGCGATAGTGATTTGAAACCACAAAAATCGCACTACAGAAGAATGGCGACCATGGTGGGAGAGCTACCGTTCTCCCATCTCTTAGGTAGAATCCCTTAAGGTTAGAAGGTACCACGGTGAATGGCGACTCTGCTGAGGAGTCATTGACTGTTAGGATCATAGGACTAGAGGTCTAGGATGTTAGGACAAATATATATACTGTTTTTCCTAATTTATATCCGTGTTTATTTTTTTGCTAATGGGAATGCGTGTGATGCCGCATATGGAAAAATTAAGTATACACCTAAGATAAGTGATGGCATTATACGGGTAATCTTACGGGGAGTGAATCCCAGATAAGAGGTCCCGGTCGACCATCGAATCAGTGGAGATGTCCTTTGCGGATTCAATGCCTATACGACTTCGGTTGTTGAAAGCAGATTGTTCCATTGGGTTATCTGAGAAGCTGAGGATTCTAGTAGACTGAAACCATTTTGTAGTGCGGAAGATATCGGAAATAGTTGTCACGCAATACTACCCTCATTTGAGATTACTCTAAGATACTACAGCTCGCTAGCGATCCGCTTGTTGTCGTTATCCTAAGAGGGGTCAGTGATTTTGAGGACAGGTACAAAAAATCACCAGGATAAACCTTTGGGGAAGGGTAGAGCCTTGACTTCATGACACCGACACTTTGACCCAATGTTTTTTCTATGTTTTTGTGTGCTGCATTCATACATTCATTTTAAAAACATTAAAACAAAGAAAAATTTCTCTTCTAGTTTCTCTTTTTCAAATTAAACTAAGACAATGATTGCAAATGTCAGATAAAGAGATTGCTAATGGATTTTAGTAGAAGGAAGACTCATAAGTACACCTTCAAGGTTCCAAAATTAGAGGATTTAAGAGGTCTGGCATGGATGATAACCAACCCTGAGGCGTTCAGAGCTAATTATGGAGGACTGCTATTTCTGTTAAGGGTCCATGTAATCGAATGAATCCTGTCCACACTAATCCAGTTCTACGATCCAGTCTATCACTGTTTCACATTCTCGGATTATCAGCTAGCACCAACACTGGAGGAGTACTCTCACCTGATTGATTTACATATTACTGATCAAGCTCCCTTTTCTGGACTGGAAGAAATTCCAAAGGATCAAATCATTGCAAGAGCAATCTTTTTGGACGAGTCAGAAGTCAGGACTCACATGACCACTAAGGGTGGAATTCAGGGTTTGCCAGCCCAGTTCTTAATCAAGAAAGCTCTGTACTTTACTAGTACAGGGAACGTGGCCGCTTTTGAAAGCATCTTTGTTCTGCTTAGCTACGGGTTATTTTTGTTTCCCAACATTGATAACTTCGTTGATATCAACGCCATTAAGATTTTTCTGATTGGAAACATTGTACCGACCTTGGTCGCAGATGCTTATCATTCGGTACACCTAATGAATTTGTATAGCAGAGGAATGATCACATGTTGTGTACCCCTGCTGTACAAATGGTTCATTTCCAACTTGCCCAAGTCTGCTGCATTTTGGGATCCTAAGAATACTTTACGTTGGTCGCAGAGAATCATGTCTCTTACCAACTCTGACATCGATTAGTACAATCGAACCTGTGATGGGATCAGGATCATTGACCGTTGTGGAAATTTCCCAAATGTACCCCTCATAGGAACTAGAGGAGGAATCAATTATCATCCAGTTTTGGTTCGTCGTCAATTTGGATACCCGATGAGGCATGTCTCGCGTAATGCTCATCTAGAAGGTCTTTTCTTCAAGGAAGAAGAAAATGACAGGGCACTAAAGACAGAAATAGTGCATGCCTGGAAACATGTTCACAGGAAAGGAAGAGAGTCTCTAGGAAAACCAGACTGTGTCTCGGTGGAACCTTATCTCCACAGGGTACAAACTAGAGCTCTCAAACTGAGGATGCCTTACCCTCGTCAGGAAGTTCTTCTGTTAAGGGACCCTGTCCTTTATTTTATGTCTGATACTGAAAAACTTCAGGTTACTCTCAACAAACTTCAGGTTTAGGGTTTATGTCTTTGAATTCAATAAAACGAGGTTTCCCCACTGTTTGATATTTGTAATCCAATTGTCGAAGTTTATTTTGATTAAACAAAAATTAATTAAAATATAATTATTGCATTCATCATTCTCTCGTAACGCATTCTTCTTACCTACGAATCTCACGTTTGCGTCTCGATTCTAGAGTCAAACTGTCTCATTCGTATAATACTCGGGCCAATCGACAGAAAAAGATGGATGATCTCAAGGAAGAGAACAGAGAGTTGAGGGAAGAGATCGACGCTCTGAAAGAGGATCTGAGAAAGCTTCATAACGACATGCAAGCTTTAGCTGAAGCTCAGATGCAACAACAAAGGACTGTGTTCTTAGAGATCACATCGACGCCCATAGTGGAAAAGTATGATCCTAGGTACAAAATGATGAAAGATCGTCCATGGGGCATGCCTATTAACTATATCCCAGAAGGATATGTTCCGTCGATCATTGAAGATCAGGGAACCACAGCAAGGACCGCCGGTCCTGAAGGTTACAAACTTCGGGAAAGCGAAGATGTCAGGGGCATGATGGAAACTCCTGAAGGTTACAAACTTCGAGAGAGGGAAGGACCTAGAGTCACTGCCATGATGACTATACCACCACCCGTGGTACACACTGTCCTGGAAGGACAGATTCCACAGATACCTTCTGGTGGAAATGAAAGTATGTTTGACAGAATGAATGAGTTCCAGGAACAGTTCTTGGAGATGCAGAAAGAGCTGCAAGCCCTTCGCGGTCATGATCTATTTGGAAAAGACGCCGCAGACCTTTGTTTGGTCCCCAATGTTAAGGTTCCGCACAAATTCAAAGTGCCCGAATTTGAAAAGTACAAGGGTAACTCTTGACCCAAAGCCATTTGGTGATGTACGCTCGGCGAATGTCAACTCAGACAAAGAACTAAGATCGGTACTTTCAGAGATCTTGGCGCTGCCTTCGTTCAACAATATAAGTATAACCTGGACATGGCACCGGACAGAGATCAGCTTAGAGCCATGTCGCAGAAGGACAAGGAAACCTTTAAGGAGTACGCTCAGAGATGGCGTGAAATTTCTGCCCAGATTAGTCCACCTCTTGAGGAAAAAGAGATGACAAAGATCTTCTTAAAGACCTTGAGATCATTTTACTATGACCCAATGGTCGCGAGTGCGCCCAGTGACTTTACTGAAATGGTAGGCATGGGAGTTTGTCTTGAGGAAGAAATCCGAGAAGGACGTTTAGTTAAAGACGCTGGATCATCAAGCAGTACCAAAAGATACGGCAGTGCTCTCCCTAAGAAAAAAGAGCAAGATATTGGCAATATCTCTCTTAGAAAGCAAAGGCGACGATACCAACCAGTAGCAGCCGTAACTCCTTCTATCAACCCTGCGCCTATTCCTACATATCAACCTCAGGTTGCTCAAAGCCGACCGAATCAACAACAATATCAACAAAGGACACAACAGCCTCTTCAGCAGGCTCGTCCTCTGTATAACAATAATCGTACAACGCGACCACCAGGGTTCGACCCTATACCCATGTTGTATGCAGAACTATTTCCACTCTTACTGGCCAAAGGGCACGTCCAAACCAGGTCTCCTTTTACAGTACCGGAAAATCCGCCTTTTTGGTTCAAAACAGATCAGACTTGTCCTTACCATCAAGGAGGACCAGGGCATAACATAGAAAACTCTCTCAGTTTCAAATCCGATGTGCAATAGCTTGTTAGGAGCGGGGTCTAATCCTTCAAGGATACAAATCCTAATGTTCTCACGAACCCGTTGCCTCAACATGAGAAAGCTGCAGTGAATTTAATAGAAGAAGAGTCTAACAACAGCTATCAAATTCATGATGTACTCTTATTAAGGGCCAACTTGGTCAAGATGCATTTAGACAGAGTGGGTACGGCCATGTGCCACCTCATAATTATCACCAGTGTGATATCTGCTCTAAAAATAATCAAGGATGTTCTGTGGTGCAATCATCTCTACAGGAACAATTGGATCTCGGATGGATCCAAGAGCACCGAGTTCATGGAGTTAATATGACGTATGCAAATTCCAACATCATTCAGAACCACGACATTCGTGCAATGAATGTCAACTTGATGGCAATGCACTAAAGGAAAAGCCAGTATCATAATCTGCTGCGGCACGATTACAATTCCTGTCTGACTTGCTCGGTAAACAAACAGGGGTGCTCTTTTGTACAAGAGGCCCTCCAGCGTCAGATGGATCTTGGGTGGATCAAGGACTAACATGATAGAAATCCTTATCAGATCAACATGATTTAAATCTTCGATATTCGTTTGATGAATACCAGTTTGGTGGAGTTACACGCCAGGCAGGTCGAACTTGGTTTTCTCACCTCACATGATTATTTGAGCTGTAAAGTATGTTGTGAGAGTAACCAAGGGTGTGCTCTCGTTCAAAGAACTTTGCAACACTTGTTAAACCACTGGTGGCTTCCGATCTATATGGACGAAGACACACAATAAATCAGTATGATTAATGGAAACCCTACTAGGCATCAAAGTCAAGATGTTCGATCAATGGAGACAGATCTAGTAAGGTTACACAGCTGTAGAGTCTGCTTGAAAATAATCAAGGATGTTACCTCGTGCGAGCATCCCTTCAAAGCTGGTCGGACCGCAAAGGGATTCAACCATGTCCAAGTTCTGGATCAATCAACTAGATGCCAGGCTATTTCGCTGATCAGATTAAGGATGTTGTCGTGATCTATGACCACGAAAGGACCAAAGATGTTTGTACCATCATCCCTCTACTTGACGAATCGAAGGTTCTTAACCAAGAATTGATTGAAGTTACTTACGACAGTCAGAGAAATCAGAAGGCTCCTGTAGTTATCTATCTGCCGGGACCAGTTCCGTACAAGTATGATAAAGCTATTCCTTACAAATACGGTTCAACAATAATTGAGAATGGAAAGGAAATTCCATTACCCTCCGTCGTGAATATTGCAGACATCAGTTGAGTAACACGGAGTGGTCGAATCTTCAACAGAAGAGTTGGAGAACCTAACAGAGAAAAGGAACCTCAAACGGAAGTTCCCAATCCACCAGTCGGTCAATCCAGTGATCCCGACCTTTTGAAGAACGATGACGAGATGCTGAAGCTCATCCAAAGGAGTGAATACAACATTGTTGATCAGCTGTTACAAACTCATTCAAAGATCTTTGTGTATCTCTTTTACTCAGTTCTGAAGCCCACAAAGAGGCTCTACAGAAAGTCTTAGAGCAGGACTTTGTGGAACAGGATGTGTCGATAAGGCAATTCGATAGTATCGTCTCTAATATCACTTCCTGCAACAACTTGGGGTTTAGCGATGAGGAATTGCTAGAAGAAGGCAAAAGTCACAACATGGCGCTCAATATCATAGTTAACTGCCAGGATGATGCCTTAGCCAGCATACTGGTAGATACCTAATCGGCTCTGAACGTCATGCTGAAGTGCACTCTAATGTAACTATCATTCAAAGGATATCCGATGAGAGGTAGTGAGGTCATCGTCAAAGCATTTAACAGGTCTAGAAAAACAGTTATCGACGAAGTCGACCTTCCCATAACTATCGGTCCTCACACTTTCCAAGTCACTTTCCAGGTCATGGACATCCGGGCAACATACAGCTATTTGTTGGGAAGACCTTGGATACACCAGGCTGGGGCAGTCACTTTGACACTTCACCCGAAGCTGAAGTTCATCAAGAATGACCAAATCATCATGGTCTGTGGAGAACAAGCCTTGATCGTGAGTAACCTATGATTGTCCACTTGTGTAGAACCCGAGGAGGTTGTTGGAACTCAGTTCCAGGAACTTTTGGTAAGCAGTGAGAATCAATTAGAGAAGGGAACCTCAATATCCTCGTATAAAGATGCTCTCGAGGTGATCAAAAGTAACAATGCAAAGGGATGGGGACAGCTTGTCATTCCTACTAATAATAAAACAAAGAAAGGTCTTGGTTTTTCTGCAACCTGTACCCAGACTGCCGCTAACGGTGAAAGTCTTCATCCCATTTAGAACTTCTTCCATAGTGGTGGTTACCTTCACCTACTGTCTCAAGAAGTACATACCATCAACGGGGGAGATTCCTCTGACACAGATGAGGAATGGAAGTCCTATCTTAACGAGGATGGCTATATGTCTCAGGAAGAGGTGCTTACGCCATTTTTCTATCCCGCACAGAGTCCGAGATTTATACCAAGGTCAGACATCAAAATGATATACGGAGATTGTGATCCGGAAGGATGTCGTGCTCCACCAAACTCATTAGAGGAAGACACTCTGATGAAAGACAACTTTGACCATGACTATTATGGCCCGATGGATGGTCTGCCTATCTGGCAGCCGTACCTAGGAGACTTGGGGCAAGAAAATCAGCCGAACAATGAAAATCAGCTGAGCATCATTGAAAAAATACCTGCGTCCCCACCATATCATGGGATCAACACTCAGGTCATTCAGAAAATATCCAGTGCGATGATGAATTTGCAAAGTTTGTAGGACTAGATTTCATCAACTATGTATTTCCCGAGGTCAACGTCATCGAGAGAGATGACTCCTCCAGTTCCAAAGAAGTGTGGGACACCCTGGGATAGCCAAGTGGTAAATATGACTTCATGGTCAAGTATACCACTCCCGAAAGCTCTCGTATCAGGCTCAAAGACATCCAGCCCACTGGATGGGGAGATCTGCCTGAGAGCACCAATACTATGCAAAATACAACTGAGGAATCGTCCTACGACAACTCTTCCTGGGAAACAGATTCCAATATTCATGCTCCACCAGAAATCAGCGTTATTTCTAAAGACAAATCAAGAAGGAAGGTACCAGAATTTGTGATTCACCAAGGAGTTCGCCGCTAATGGGTTGCTGTCAACGTTCCGAAAGTTGTTCATAAGTCCAAGTAATGGCCATCTTTGTTTTAACCTTTCACCTCTCCCAGGTGAAACGGATGTTTTGACAGGGCTCACTTTCTGTAAATATCCCTCTTCGCTTCGTCCAAAGCGACAAAGTTTTGTTTTATAGGGCTGTAGTTTCAAGAATCGACAAGTTCATAAATAAAATAACGTCGTTCTGTAATTTCCGCATTAATTATTGTTTTCTCTTTTTGCTTTTTCAGAAAATGGTAATCCTAAAAAATAATTCAAATAATAAAAACAAGCAGTAAAAAAATACACTGCACACACTCTTGCATTTCTCTCTATCTCTTCTGAAAAACAATCATAACGTCATGCAGATTGCTTGTTTTAAACCCCGTTGAAACATACGATCTGATGCCTTCTCCCAACTTTGAATTCCCGGTATTTGGGGCCGAAGAAGAAGATGACGAAGACATTCCAGAGGAGATCTCCCGATTACTCAGACAAGAGGAAAGGTCCAGTAAACCTCACAAGGAGCCGTTGGAAACAATCAACTTGGGTTCAGGGGAAGAGAGAAAAGAGGTCAAGATTGGGGCACTGCTCAGTCCAACTGTCAAAGAAGATTTGACAAAGCTTCTCAAAGAGTTCCTAGATGAATTTGCTTGGCCCTACTAGAACATTCCAGGGTTGGATACCAGCATCGTGGAACATCATCTACAGTTAAGATCAGAATGTTCGCTAGTAAAACAAAGGTTGAGACGGACTCATCCAGACATGGCCATCAAAATCAAAGAGAAGGTACAGACACAGATTGATGCGGGTTTCCTCGCTACATCAGAATATCCTCAATGGTTAGCCAACATCGTACCAGTTCTGAAAAAGGACGGAAAGGTCAGAATGTGTGTGGATTACAGGGATCTAAACAAGGCTAGTCCAAAGGACGACTTTCCTTTACCACACATTGACATACTGGTTGACAGTACAGCAAAGTTTAAAGTCTTCTCCTCCATGGATGGATTCTTGGGCTATAATCAGATAAAAATGTCGCCAAAAGACATGGAGAAAACTTCCTTTATCACCCTATGGGGCACCTTTTGTTACAAGGTAATGTCGTTTGGTTTGAAGAACGTCGGGGCAACCTATCAACGGGCCATGACTACTCTGTTCCACGACATGATACACAAAGAAATCGAGGTATATGTCGATGATATGATTGCCAAATCTAAGACGGAAGAGGAGTATGTGACCCATCTGTTAAAGCTATTCAAGCGATTGAGAAGGTATAAACTCCGCTTAAATCCCAACAAGTGCACCTTCGGTGTCTGTTCAGGGTAACTCTTAGGGTTCATCATCATCCAGAAAGGAATTGAGGTTGATCCTGACAAGGTCAAGGCCATTCAACAAATGCCTTTTCCGCGGACTGAAAAATAAGTCAGGGGGTTCTTGGGATGTCTGAATTACTTTTCCAGATTTATATTCCTCATGATCGCGACGTGTGCGCCAATCTTCAAATTACTCAAAAAGAATTAGGACTGCATTTGGACAGAAGATTGCCAAACCGCCTTTGACAGTATCAAGGAATACCTGTTGAACCCACCGATTCTATCACCTCCAGTGGAAGGAAGACCACTGTGTAGCGAGCGATTTTGGATGCGGTTCTTAAGCGCTGGTCGCTCTCTGCGGTTGAGTTTACTACAGGTTAATTCATTTTTTATCCTATTAAAGTTGATGAAGGAAGGGAAATAGATGTCTCCAATTAACCCAGCTTTGCATACTGATTTTAAACAGCGGTCTGTTAGGTTACGAATGCTATCAATGTGGGGGGGCCTTTGTACTGGTTATTTGTATTTTCGCCAATACGGTTTTCTTTTCTCTTTCTTGGATTTTCTGGCGGGGAACGAGGATTAGGATGTTAGGACTGATGCTTTTGATAGATACATGAGAGTATGGGATTTTGGGTTTTTGTTTAGTGTGCTCGCTAAGATTTTTCTTTCAATCTTATGCCTACGTATTCCCGTTTACCGAAATAGGGAAATCAGAGCGTTCGTAGTTCCTCCTATCCTATGGGAGGAAATGGTGTTTTGGTGTCTTGTTCAAAGCCCAAGACGTGAAGCGAAAGGTGATTTGTATCTTGTTCAAAGCCCAAGATATGAAGCTAAAGGTTTGACTTTAGAGAATTTGTCATCTCTAAAGAGGGGTTTGTATGTCACAATTGTTGGGTGACTGACTGTAAAGGAGGATTACTTTAACCGGGATACGCGGATCCTAGCAATGCCATAATTTCCTTTATAGGGGGTTTTTAACCTGAAGGAGAAGACTTTAACTCAGTGTAGAGTAATGCCATCTTTCCTTAGGAATTTCTCATACTAAAAGAGGGACAGTGGCATGGATGTAGATGATCCGGAGGCTTGCCGCTTACAGCAATTAGATGAAGGGGAAAGAGTTGTTGATGTTTGTGTACTCTGAACGAGGCACAATTTTGATGCTAAAAGGTTAATTGGATTAACCAGTGGTTTTCTTATACAAAGCCTAAGAGGAGGCTGATATGTGTCTCATACAAAGCCCGAGAGAGAGGCTAAAAGGTTTTGACTCGATGATGAAGTCTTTTGGTATCTCGTATAAAGCCCGAGATGGAGGAGAAAGGGGTAATTGATTCAACGAGGGAGTCTCTTATGTGTCTCGTACAAAGCCCGAGAGAGAGGCTAAATGTTGTTTGACTCAACGAAGGAGTCTTTTGTATCTCGTATGAAGCCCGAGATGGAGGCTAAAATTGTTAGCTCCGCTAGGGAGAATCATTGCACAAAGCCCAAGAGGAGGCTATGGTGACTGTTCAGTTAAGTGACAGGTCCAGTATACTGATTTTAAAGAGAAAATCAGTTCTTATATGAGCAACACTGTACTCATGGATTAGATTCAGGGGTCCGGGTTATTCCTGTTCTTTAAGGAAGTGGGAAATCAGAAGGGTATTGAGACTGTCCGAGTCTACGGGTTCCTTCCTATTCTTGAAGGGTGCTTGAGAATGTCTTTGAGACTCAAGGAGATTAGACTGTCCAAGTCTAGAGTTTTATCTTTTGTACTATGCTTTGAGAAATAGTAGTAGACTCTTTGAAAGGACTGCTCTATGCAGATGATTAAGTTCTGTTCCTATACCTCTAGGAGGTCGTCGGGACAATTTGTACGAAGCCCAAGAGGAGGCTGGAAACTTTTAAGAAGCCGACGGGTCCTTGTACGAAGCCCAAGAGGAGGCTATCATTCCCGGAGGAAGAGATCATTATACGAAGCCTAAGAGGAGGCTGTGAATACTTCTAAGAAGTCGTAGAGTCCTTGTACTAAGCCCAAGAGGAGGCGGGGTTGCTTTTTGGAAGCCTGTGGGTCCTTGTACGATGCCCAAGAGGAGGTCGATGCTTTTAAGAAGCCGATGGGTCCCCAAATCCCGAGAAATTCAAGGCAAGCTATTCACAAGGAATAGATCAAGTCAGGAAAGTTCGAGAATTTGGAAGAAACTCAAGAGATGCCATTCACGGAGAAAAGATCATCTCTGGGGAGTAGAGTTTCTTGACAAATGCTTTTAAGAGGCCTGTGGGTCCCCAAACCTCGAGAAATTCAAGACATGCCATTCACCGAGAATAGATCAAGCCAGGAAAGTCCGAGAATTTGGAAGAAACTCAAGATATGCCATTCACGGAGAAAAGATCATCTCTGGGGAATAGAGTTTCTTTGACAACTTCTACGAGTGACAGTTTATGAAAGGGTTCACCGAGAATGCTGCCTTTCATGTCTCCATATTGTTTAACCCCAAGAGGAGGGAAGACTGTGTCTGGTAATCCTATGGGGATCTAGTTTAGACTATTTCTAAGAGTTATGAATGGGCTTAATGCTAGACGTAGTTTCCGGGGAAACTCTAAATATTTATACTATTATTACACAGTTGATATGAGTTCATGAAAGAAGACTTACAGTGAAACAGCCCCACAATACAGTTATATGTATATGAAAGCGGTAAATGAAAGCAATAACCACTTACTCGGTTGTAGTGCTTCCATGCTATTCGATTAGTTGTTCAACAAAGAACGATTGAAAACAACAGTATATTCAAAATCAAAGGAAAAAGTGCTTTGAAAAAGAAAGATTTGGGGCTTACAGCTCAAGGAGAGGCTCAGGGTTTTATCAGTGAGCGCACTATTTGAATTTGTACAGAGGGACTTATACAAGTGACTGGGGCCCAAAAAGGTTTTCTGTACAAAGGGATGGATCTTACACTCTCTCAAGAGGCCCAAAGAAGTTTAAGAAAAGCAATGGGTCTTACTACTCGAGGGTAGGCCCAGAGTTTGTTTTCAGTTTGAAAATGGCAATCGCGCCGAGATTTTCTTTTAACGCAGAGGGACTTATACAATAAGTGAGGCCCAAAATGTTTTGGTTAAAAGGGGGTTGGGTCTTACACTCTATTAGAGACCCAAAAGTTTTGAATGGGTCTTATAGCTCGAGGAGAGGCCCAAAAGGTTATTTTTCAAAAGGCGACGATCGCGCCATTTATTTTTTATGGTATCGGGACTTATGCAATACACTGAGGCCCAAAAATGATTTGGTCAAAAAAGGATTGGGTCTTACACTCTATTAGAGGCCCAAAGTGTTTTGAAAATGATTTATGAGGGTTGAATTAATCCAAAAACCCTAATTTGTTTTCAAAATGTGTTTTAATTGAATAAAAATTCAATTAAAATGATCAAAATTGTTTAACATAGGAAAAAAAATTGTGATCTTGGATTAATGCTTCAAAAATTAAGTATTGACCTACAAAATAATTAGAAAGCATTAAAAGTTGCAAAATCAATGTGGAAAAAATATTTAAAATGTCAAAAACAATTAAAACATTAATTCTTTGCAAAAATATCAATTATATGAAATAAATAATATTTTTGGGATTTTTTGATAAAATAAAATATTTTAACATTTTTGTGAATTATTAAAAAAAGAATCAACTCAAAATCATTAAAACGCAGAGAGAAATTAATTTTTGAATCTATTAAACAAAAATCACAAAATTCAAATATTCAAATTTTTGAAAATGGCGCCAAGAACACACCAAGAACACGCGCGTGTTCTGAATTTCCCAGATTTGCATTTTCTCTCCAATCTCACTGAATACTTGATTATATCATGCAATCCACATACCAATCAACTCGTTTCAACCTCACGATCATGTCTATGACAATTAATTTCATTTTAATTAAGCATAAAACAAGAAATCACGAAAAATCCTCAAGAACCCTAATTTCTGCATGAAGGCTAGGATTTTTGATACACGATTCAAACAATGCAATTAATTGAGGGAAAGCATTCCATGCATGATTATGAACATATGGCCAAATTATTGTGCAGCAAAAATTGCATGGATCATAGAGTTAGAAGAGCTCATGCTTACCACTTGCAGCTGGTGATCGTGATTTGTGTAGGAGGTGTTACAGTTGTGTTGTGATGATCTGAACAACTTCCCTAGGTGCCATGGAGTGTGTTTGAATGCTTGGACTTGATGGAAATTAGCTGGATCACTTCATGGCATCTCAACTGCACTTTGGTTAAAACCTTGAGCAATTAACTGGTGATTATGAGAAATCAATGTTCCAGTTGTTGTTTAAGTGTTTGATCAGCTCATATGTGATGTATATGAGGTGTGTGAGTGATTGGTTTGAGTAGAATTTCCCTCTAGCTCAAAACCCGATAGTTACCTTGCTAAGAAAGGCATTTTTGCCAAGAGAAAGAGATTTTGAGAAAGGCAAGTGTTGTAGGCCTTTGGTGTACTTAAACTAAACACAATTGAGCTCTATTTATAGTAGAGCAAGTTTGTTTTGCAAGGAATAGTGAATGGCAACTGCTAAGTAGGTTTGGCCAATGTTGGCAAATGAAAATCCAAGTCTCCTCTAGCCATTGACTAGAGGTTAGGGCACAGAGCTTTGGTTCCCTTGGTCTTGGATAAGTCTTGACTGATTTCAGATGAGAATGGCTTAGTCCATGCCACCTTGATGCTTCCATTGAATGCTTCAATCCAAATTTGGAGTCTTGTCCCTATTTTGGCCATTCTAGGTTCAACATGCTATTTCTTGTTCCACGGACTTTGGAGGCTTGCCTTAGACAGATTTCAGCAATGCTACTTGCCAATGTCATATCTTATGGTGTAAGTTGAATTTGGTAATGTTCTTGACCATTTTGGAAAGCCCTTACATGATACAACAACTGTTTGAACATGTTTGGTTTTGATCTCTTTTGAATCCAAGTGAAAAATCCCCCTACATTTGGCAAAAAGTAAGGCAAAATCGGACTTAGTGAAATTTTCACTAAGTGTTGGAGAACAAATTGTTTTCTCTTGATTTTGATCACTCCATAACTCAAAATCCATGAGGAATTTGGACATAGGTCAGTATGAAGCTTTTTTAGAGGGCAATGAGATCTACAAATCACGCTTTGAATGGGGCACAATGGCCTTGTGGTTTAGGAGTTATGGTCCTCCAAAGTTGGTGCATTAGTGGCACTTTTTCATGACTTAGAAAAATTTCTAAGTTTTATGGTTACCCCTTTTACAAGTTATCCAACTTTTCTTGATTTTTCTTGATGAATGATGATTCAAATCATACATTAACATCATTTTAGGGTTAAAAATCCATCTTGGTGAAAAATCTCAAAAAGTCAAAGTTGACTTTTGTGCATAGTTGACTTTTTATCAGATGAATTCCAAACTGTGCAATTCTTCAGGAAATCATGTCCTTGACCTAAATCAAACTTGATAGACATGTTCCATGGGTGTTATAGGGTATATTGGTGCATGTCCTAGGGCTTGGGAGCATGTCCTGGTCAAAAGTCAAAGTTACAATTGACTTTTCCCTTAAAACTCTAATTGTGGTGCAGATGAAATTGAGACTTGTTGCTCAAGCTTCTTGGATTAATCCATGGTTCCAAATGGATCAATATAGTTCATTAGAGACCCTCAAACCCTCTCTTGAGGTCTTGGCTCATGATTTTTCCCAAAAGTCAACTTAGGGGTGAATTAGGTCAAGAAACCCTAATTCCTGATTTTTGATGCATACATCCCCTGAGGCAAGATTGACTTGATGATTGGGTCCATGAGGTTCCATGGAGTATATTAGGTTAGGTTTTGGATCATTGGCTTATGCCTAGATGAAAAATTTCCATCTGGAGGCCCTGGTCGACCAAAACCCTAATTTGGTGACACTGACGATCTTGAGACTTGATCCACCTAGAAGGGAGCAACCTTGTGCTTAATCCTTGGAGTGGGAGTCCTTTTGATCCTTTGTGGATGTTTGAGAGGTTAGACAAGTTGAAGATCATGTCATTCCTTGATTGATCCTTTGTCTAAGCACTCAGAGAGGGCTTGAAACCCTAATGTTGATTGTAGTGAATGCTCACCCCTCTTTGGGGAGACTGATGAAGAATGATGGTTCCTCCATATTGTGATGATGATTTGCACAATGATGGGAAATCTTAGTGGTCAAAATTTGGGGTATGACACACTGATCATCTACCTAACAGTCTTGGAAGACTCCATGGGTTGTGTGTTTGGCCAACAAGACGAAACCAAAAGAAAAGAGTCTGCCATTTACTATTTGAGCAAGAAGTTCACCGACTGCGAGACTCTGTGTACTATGCTTGAGAAAACTTGTTGTGCTTTGGCTTGGGCAGCCAAACGTCTTCGCCAGTATATGATTCGTCACACTACTTGGTTAGTCTCCGAAATGGTTCCGATCAAGTACGTCTTTGAAAAACCTTCTCTCACGGGAAGGATTGCTCGTTGGCATATGTTGTTATCAGAATACGAAATCGAGTACCACACTCAAAAATCCATTAAGGGAAGTGTTTTAGTCGATCATATGCCTCATCAACCGATTGACAATCAAGAATCAGTCGGGTTCGACTTCCCAGACGAAGATGTCATGTACTTAAAAATGAAAGACTGCGATGAACCACTACCCAGTGAAGGGCCAGAACCAGGTTCCCAATGGGGACTTATCTTTGACGGAGCTGTCAATCATTAAGGAAACGGAATTGGGGCAATCATCATAACACCTCAGGGTACCCACATTCCTTTCACTTCCAGACTAACATTCAAGTGTACAAACAACGAGGCCGAATACGAAGCTTGTATCATAGGTCTCGAAGAAGCAATCGACTTAAGGATAAAAAACTTGGATGTATATGGCGACTCAGCCCTGGTTATTAATCAGATCAAAGGAGATTGGAACACATACCAATCGGGAATGATTCCTTACAAAGACTACGCAAGAAGGTTGTTATCATTCTTCAACAGATTTGAGTTTCACCATATCCCTCGTGAAGAAAATCACATGGTTGATGCATTGGCCACTCTCTCTTCCATGATTAGTGTAGGTCAATGGAATGACATACCTAAGATTGACATAATGCGCCTTGAAAAGACCACTTATATCTTCACGATCGAATCAGTCATAGATGATAAACCATGGTATCATGATATCAAATGCTTCCTTCAGAAACAAGAGTACCCACCGGGGGCATCCAGAAAAGACAGAAAGACCCTCAGAAGGCTGGCTGGCAGCTTCTTCCTGAGCGGTGATACACTTTATAAGAAAAACTTTGACATCGTTCTGCTCCAATGCTTAGACAGACCAGAAGCAAACATGCTGATAAAAGAAATTCACGAAGGATCCTTTGGCACCCATGTCAACGGACACACAATGGCGAGGAAAATTCTGAGAGTAGGGTACTACTGGTTGACCATGGAATCCGATTGCTACAAGTACATGAGGAAGTGTCACAAGTGTCAGATATACTCCAACAAAATCCATGTACCGCCAACGCATCTCAAAGTTCTTTCTTCCCCATGGCCTTTTTCCATATGGGGAATCGACATGATTAAACCTAAGGCTTCGAATGGACATCGGTTCATCCTGGTGGCCATTGATTACTTCACCAAGTAGGTCAAAGCAACGTCATACGCCAATGTAACCCGACAAGTGGTGGTCCGATTTATCAAAAACAGTATCATCTGCCGTTATGGTGTTCCAAGCCTGATCATTACTGATAATGGATCCAACTTGAACAACAAGATGATGAAAGAGTTGTGCGCTGAGTTCAAGATCGAACACCATAACTCATCTCCCTACTGACCTAAGATGAACGGAGCGGTAGAAGCGGCTAACAAGAACATCAAGAAGATCGTTCAAAAGATGGTTGTAACCTACAAAGATTGGCATGAGATGCTACCCTTTTCCCTTCACGGTTATCGCACATCTGTCCGCACTTCAACAGGGGCAACCCCTTTCTCTCTAGTATATGGCATGGAAGTAGTGCTCCCCATAGAAGTAGAGATCCCATCAATCTGGGTATTGATGGAAGCTAAGCTAACAGAGGATGAATGATGTCAAAGTCGACATGATGAATTGAATATGATCGAAGAGAAACGAATAACGGCACTATGCAATGGTCAGTTGTATCAGCAAAGAATGAAGAAGGCATTTGACAAAAAGGTCCGACCTCGCGTCTTCAGAAAAGGAGACATTGTGCTCAAAAAGATACAATCATTTCTCACTGATTCTCGGGGCAAATGGACCCCGAATTTTGACGGCCCCTACGTGGTCAAGAAAGCCTTCTCAGGCGGCGCCTTGAGACTCGTAACCATGGACGGAGAGGAATTTGCCTACCCCACCAATGTTGACGTAGTCAAGAAATACTTCGCCTAAATAAAAAAAAACGTCTCGGTGGATTGAAAATCTGAAAGGGCGGTCCAAGCAAAAATTAGAGACACAATCAAAAATCATCCTAGTGGATTAGAAATCTCAAAATATAATCCAGGCAAAAGTTAGGGATTAATGGCAAGTAACTACGTCTGACCAGTTCAGCTCCTCAGCAGTCATGCCATCAGTCATAAAAAATCCAGTCAAGGTTATCTTCGACAGAAGCTCAGGATGTCCAGAATTCAAAGTTGATAGAAGGATAATGGTCGTTATGTTTCAATGTAGCCCTTTTCCCTTAAATTACCATTTTCTAACTTTGTAAATACTCTATGGAATTACGCGCTTGACTGATTTCCATCCTATCAATAAAATTTGAGCCCTAGTGCTTTTGTTTGCAATTCTCATTTGTTTTAGCTTTACAGAATGACGTTTTAATGTGATTAACGATTCTTGAAATAAAACAAAAATTTACTTGTCAAAATTTTTCTGCTTTTCAAAATAAAGATGGCAATTTCTTTTGACTGTTGAACATCGAAAGAACGTCGATCGCCTCTCCAGAAGTAATCAAAATTCAAAGTGTAAAATCAAAGTATTCCTTCTAAACCAGTACGCCTGAATGAAGGATCAGCTGTGTCAGAGACCATGTTTCATCTGACACCCCCCGGCAGAGTTCTTATCTCCTAAGCCCGACCAATGTTGTTCCCCGCAGGGACTATCTCCCCTAAGCAAGGCAAAATTGCTATTTTGAACCCAGTGGTACCTCTTCGTCCCCCGCAGTGGCCGAGTATCCAGGCATGTTCACTCACTAGTCTGTATGTTGCATCAGTTTTGTCAGCATAAACATACATACATCATGCATTATTACTTTGCATTCATATTCTTGTTACATCACTATCACTCTAGTCGGTCTTATCCCCTAGTAATGAAAGTCCTCTCAATCGAGTTGTCAGTCCCTTCCTTGTTAGGAAATGTTGCGTCTGAATAATCTCTCCTCTAGTTTATTTCTGGATTGAAGTCGGCCTGTGACCACTTTGATAACTTGAACCTCTAAAAGACAAAAAGACCTTCGACAAACGTCACTCTTCACCATCAAAGAGGATATCTTCGCTTTCTCGGATTAAGGAAAATCCCCAGAGAATGCCTCTTAATCAAAGATTCGGCAGTACAACAGTTTTCCTCCAGAAAATTCGCTGACGAAAAGGTCATCAGCACTTCCAAATTGGATTACATCACATGGCATTTCCTCCGAGAAGATCTCGAGGAAAAGTATGATGTAATATCCCTAAGCAGAAATCAGTCTCTCAAGAAACTCGTTTTCCGCAGTAGAGTCAACAAATGGCGTCTCCAACCAGAGAAGTTTGAACACCTCTACATTTCAGACTAATGGGTTCCCCAGCAAGTCTGACATTAAAACTTTTTCCATCAAATGGCATCTCCCCAGGAAATGTCGGAGAGAAGTTTGAGGAAAATCGCTACAAATAGCGTCCCTTGTCAAGAAAGTTTATTGACAAAAGAAACTGAGACCAGTTCCTTGGCTGAAGACCAGGATCGAGGGGAAGTTTATTTTAGAAACTGAGACCAGTTCCTTGACAGAAGACCAGGGTCGAGGGGAAGTTTATTTCAGAGACCTAGACCAGTTCCTTGGTAGGAAACCAGTATCGAAGGGAAGTTTACATCAGAAATTGAGACTAGTTCCCTGGATGAAGACTAGGATCGAGGGGAAGTTTTTACCTTTTCTAAGCATCAACACTTAGCAAAATAAGATGGATGAGAAAACTACCATTCATAACCACCATCGAAATTTCAGGTATTCTGATATTTAATCATCTTGCACCCCGAACGCCCGAATACCTTCGCCATTCATACCTGCGGGTCCAAGAAGATTAAATAGGGGCATCTGTCATACCCCAAATTATGACCACTAAGATTTCCCATCATTGTGCAAATCATCATCACAATATGGATGAACCATCATGCCTCATCAAGCTCCTTAAGGAATTGTTGAGCATTCACTACAATCAAGGATTAGGGTTTCAAGCCCTCTCAGAGCCTTAGACAAAGGATCAATCAAGGAATGACATGATCTTCAATTTTTATAACCTCTCAAACATCCATAAAGGATCAAGAGGACTCCCACATCAAGGAATAAGCACAAGGCTGCAACATTCCAAATGAATTAAGCCTCAAGATCGCTAGTGCCACCAAATTAGGGTTTTGGTCGACCAGGGCCTCCAGATGGAAATTTTCCTTTGGGCATGAGCCAATGCTTCAAAGAATAGCCCAAAATACTCTAAGGGACCTCATAAACCCAATCATCAAGTCAATTTAGCCTCAGGGGATGCATTCATAAAAAATCAGGAATTAGGGTTTCTTGACCTAATTCACCCCTAAGTTGACTTTTGGGACAAAACATGAGCCAAGACCTCAAGAAATGATTTAAGGGTCCATAATACACTACATTAATCCATTTGCAATAATGGAATGATCCAAGAAGCTTGATTAATAAGTTTCAAGTTCATCAGAACCACAGTTAGGGTTTCCCGAGAAAAGTCAACTATGCCTTTGACTTTTGACCAGGACATGCACCCAAGCCTTGGGACATGATTCAATACACCCTATAACACCTATGAAATCAATCCATAAAGTTTGATTTAGGTCAAGGACTTAATTTCATAGAGGATCGCACAGTTTGGAATTCATCTGATAAAAAGTCAACTGTGCCCAAAAGTCAAAGTTTAACTTTTTGATTTTTTGATCAATTATGGTTCTCTAACCATAAAATGATGTTAATGTGTGGTTGGAATCATCATTCATCAAGAAAAATCAAGAAAAGTGGGATAACTTGTAAAAGGGGTAACCATAAAAAACTTAGAAATTTTCTAAGTTATGGAACAAAGTGGCTAGGGTACCGACTTTCATGGATCATAACTTGAGATCCAAGCAACCATTTGGGCTGATCCAACGATGGATTTGTAGCTCTCATGGCATACTTTAAAAGTGTCAACTACACCTTATTCCAATTCATCATGGATTTTGAGTTATGGTTGAATCAAAATGGCTGAAAACATGAAATGTCACTTTTTCCAACACTTAGTGAAATTTTCACTAAGTCAGAACTGTTTCACTTTTTTCAAAATGTAAGGGCATTTTTCAGTTGGATCCAAAAAGTTTCAAGACAAACTATGATCACACATGTGTCGTATCATATGAGAGCTTTCCAAAATGGCCAAGAACCCCATCAAATCCCATCTGAGCTAAGAGTTATGACAGTGGCAATATGCCTTGCTGCAACTGTCATAACAAGGCAGATTTGTGTATTTTGCTCGATTTGAGAAATTTGTACAAATGACAAACAAGTTTATCCATCTGAACACCTCAGGGAGAGACCAAGGAGGGACAAACATTTATCCATAAGCCTCCCAAGTCTTTGGAACTAAAAATAGCATGTCAAACCTAAAAAACCCTAAAGAGGGGACAAGACTCCAATTTTGTTTTGGAGCATTCAATGGATGCACCAAGGTGGCATGAACTGAGCCATTTCCAACTGAATGAGTCAACGATGATCTCTGAACTAGGGAACCAAAGGCCTGTGCTCTAACCTCTAGTCAGTGGCTAGAGGAGACTTGAGATTCCAAATTGCTCCAATTGGCCAAAGGTCTGCAGCAACCTCCATTCACTATTGCTTGCAAAACAAACTTGCTCTACTATAAATAGAGCTCATTTGTGCTCAGTTTGAGTACACCAAAGCACTACAACACTTGATTTCCTCAAAATCTCTTTCTCTAGGCAAAAATGCCTTCTTTGGCAAGGTAACTCTGAGTTTTTGAGTTAGAGAGCAATTCCATCACAGCTTATGATCCAAACACATCCAATATTCCATATCTAAGTTATCCAAACTCTCACAAGTAACTTGAAACACCCAAACCTCAAAGTCCTTTCATAAAACCTCAAAATAGGACATTTTTGCACTTTTCAAGCCATGTCTTGATTCATTCACTCTCAAAACTAGATAAAGCCTCAAACACACTCCAAATATCATCCTTGAACTGTCCCAAATGATTCCCCACATCTGGAACACCATTTGAGAGAGTTGCTATTTTGGTCACTTTTGCCCCTTTTGCAAGAAAGGGCCAGTTTCCATTCCTGAGGTTTCTAGTTGTTTCCAATCATCCTAAAAGCTTCCAAGGGATCATTTGAGGGTGTCCAAAGCATCAAATTGTTTATGGAACAAGGCACTTGATAGATTGCCCAAAAAGCTCCTAAAGAGGTAAGCATCACAACTTGAACTCTTTGAAATATGCATTGCTTTGAAGTCAACTGATCCTACACATCTCATACATGTTATATATGTTGTGTTTGGACCAATTCATCATGTGATTCATGCCTGTACCATGAGGTAGCGCAGAAAATGCAAATGGAGGCCTATTTCAAAACCACTATCGATTTTTAAAATGGGGACTTCATCTGAAAAAACCACCACCACCTTTGGATTCCTTGTGAAATTCTAGACAGGATAGACCTGAATTTTGTCCCAATCCATGGAGAAATGAGAAAGTTACAAGCTTCACGTTTTTGGCCAAAACCTTTCCTTGCCTTGCCTTGGCCAGGCCAAAAACAAGGCAAACCTTGTATATTTGTGGGTGGGCTTTGATATACGGATGTATCACCACCCCAGTGGTAGGAGGCGCGTACTGCACACAAGAGGTCTGGGGTTCGAATCCCCCTCGCCCCAGACCCCTTTTTAATGTTTTATTCCATTTTTCTATTATTTTTCTTATTATTTTTAATGATTTGAAAAAATAATAACTCCCTCAATTTCAATTATTTTTAATTGATTCTTTTTGCAAAGAATCACAAAAATGTTGAAATATTTTATTCCATAAAAAATCAAATTTATATTATTTATTTAATATAGTTAGTATTTTTATGAATAAATTCATTTTTAATTGTTTTAAAACATTTTAAAAGTGAATATTCATCTTGAAAAATCAAAACCAAATGAGTTTTAATTCATCTTGTGGTTAAAACCTCATTTTTCAAACCTTAACCAAAAATCACAAGTTGTTTATTCAAGCTTATTTGGTGTTTTATCATTTTTTATTGATTTTCTTTAAGAATTCACTTTCAAAAATGATGAAATTAGGGTTTTGATCGATTCCACCCTTATCAAACATTTTCAAAAACGCGTGGGCCTCTAATATAGTGTAAGACCTTATCCCCTTTTAACCAAAATAATTTTGGGCCTCAAATATTGTATAAGTCCCTCTGTGTTAAAAGAAAAATCTCGGCGCAATCGTCAGTTCAAAAATCAAATAACCCTGGGCCTACCCTCGTGTTGTAAGTCCCATTTCTTTTATTTAAAACTTTTTGGGCCTCCATTAGAGTGTAAGACCCATCCCCTTTGTAAATACGCCACTTTTTGGGCCTTAGTCATTGTATAAGTCCCACTATATTTTCAAAATTAACGACGCGATCGTCGCCTTTTTAAATAACCCTGGGCATACCCTCATGTTGTAAGTCCCATTTCTTTTATTTGAATTAAATCTTTGGGCCTCTAATAGAGTGTAAGACCCATCCCCTTGTACATAAAAACTTTTTGGGCCTCACATATTGTATAAGTCCCTCTGTACAGTTTTCAAAACAACGTGCAATCATCGTTAAAACTTGGGTCTCTCCTTGAGCTGTAAGCCCCAACAATCCTTTCAAAGCACTTTTTCCTTTGATTTTGAATTCAAATATATGTTGTTATCCAAACTTCCTTTGTTGAACAACTAACAAAAACAGCATGGAAGCTCTACAATGGGTAAGTGTTTATCCATTTTCATTTGCCTCTTTCATATGTATATAACTGTATTGTGGGGTTGTTTCACTGTAAGTCTTCTTTCACATCCTTTTATATCCTTGTCACATATCCACTGTGTAATACTAGTATAGTAATTTAGAGTTTTCCCCGGCAACTACGTCTAGACCTAGGTAAAGCCCTGTTGGTCACTCTTAAATACAAACAAAACTAGATCCCCTGTAGGATTCCAGATACAGTCTTCCCTTCTCTTGGGGTTAAACAATATGGAACAAAGAGAAAGGAAGTATTCTCGGTGAACCTTTTCTCAGACTGTCACCCTTAGAGATTGTCAAACAAACTCTAACTCCCCAGAGATGATCTTTTCTCCTTGAATGGCATCTCTTGAGTTTCTTCCAAATTCTCGAACTTTCCTGGAATGATCTCTTCTCTGTGAATTGCATTTCTTGAACTTCTCTTGGTTTGGGGACCCACAGGCTTCCTAAAAGCATCCCTGCCTCCACTTGGGCATTGTACAAGGACCCTTCGGCTTCTTAGAAGTTCTCATGCCTTCTCTTGGGCTTAATACAAGGACCCTGATGACCTCTTAAAGGTATAAGACAGAACTTAGTCATCCTTTGCTAGAGCAGTCTTTCCAGCGTCAAAACTCCAGCCATTTTAGGGTTGATACTCATCCCTTAATGTCCGTGCCTCCCCTTGGGCATCATACAAAAGATAAAACTCTAGACTTGGACAGTCTAAACCTCTTGAGTCTCAAAGACATTCTCAAGTTCCTTTTAAACAATAGGAAAAATACAGATCACTCTGGATCAGTCTCCCACAGAAACCCAGTCTCTCTCATGAGAGTTCCCCACACTTGGACATGCTTCAGGATCTCAATAATCCTCAGCCTTAAGACAGCCTCCTCTTGGGCTTTGTACAAATTATTCTCCCCAGCAGAGCTAACCTTTTCAGACTCTCTTGTTGAGTCAACCACTTTTAGCCTCAATCTCGGACTTTGTACAAGACATATAAAAACACTCTCTTGTTGAGTATAAAAGACTCTCTTGTTGTGTCAATCTCCTTTTAGCCTCAATCTCGGGCTTCGTACGAGATAGCATAACACTCTCTTATTGAGTATAAAAGACTCTCTTGTTGATTCAATCCCTTTCTGGCCTCAATCTCGGGCTTTGTGCAAGATAGAAAAAACACTCTCTTGTTGAGTATAAAAGACTCTCTTGTTGAGCTAATCTCCTTTTAGCCTCAATCTCGGGCGTCGTACGAGATATCATATCACTCCCTTGTTAAGTATAAAAGACTCTCTTGTTGAGTCAATCAAGCTTCAAACTCTCTTGTTGAGTCAATCAATCTTCGAACTCTCTTGTTGAGTCAACCTTTTTTGGCCTCCATCTTGGGCTTTATACAGGACATATAAGAGTACTCTCTTGTTGAGTCAAACTGTTTCAGCCTCCATCTTGGGCTTTATACAAGATACATTCTCCCCAACGGAGTCAAAATCCCTTTTAGCCTCAATCTTGGGCTTTGTATAAGACAGAAAGAACATTTTCCCCGAAAAAGTCAAACTTCTAGCCTCCTCTTAGGCTTTGTATAAAGAAATCCTCGGTTGAGTCAATGATCCTTTTCGCATCAAATTTGTACCTTACTCACAGCATACAAACATCAACACTTCCTCTTTAGAGATGACAAATTCCCTTTTAGTCAAAACCCTTTAGCTTCTCATCTTGGGCTTTGAACAAGATACAAACCACCTTTAGCTTCATGTCTTGGGCTTTGAACAAGACACCAAAACATCCCTTTCCTCCCATAGAATAGGAGAAACTACGATCGCTCTGATTTCCCTATTTCGTTAAACGGGAATACGTAGGCATAAGATTGCAAAATATTAGCGAGCATACTAATCAAAAACCCAAAATCTCGTACCTCCCTACATCAATCAAGAAGCATCAGACCTAACATCTTACCAAAAACCTCGCAAATAGTCCAGACACTGTTTTTTAAGAAAATAACCTAAGACAGACCCCCCTTTTGATATCATCTGTAAACCAATAGTTTTGACTATTTAACCTCAGCATGCAAGCAGGGTTAATTAGAGACATCTATTTCCCTTCCTTAATCAGCTCAACAGGATAAAAAGTGAACTGAACTATAGTACCAAAGAGATAGTGATTCGAAACCAAAAAAAGCGCGCTACACAACTGTCAAATAATTATACATCTTTGTAGTTTCTTAGGATAGCAAGGAGTTGTTGCTCACATCTTGCTTGAACACTTGTGTGTTCTTTGTACTTAAACTTAGAAGTAATCTGCTTGTTAAGAAGCATCATTGTAATCTCCTGTAAAACTAATTCTTGGTGAATTAGGATTCCTTGAGTGGTCAGTGTGACCGGAGACTCGAGAAGATAATGGCGAGATGTCATTGTGGGAAAAGCCTGAAATAGGGTCAGTAGCGTTATATTCATTGCGATGAATCCCTGAACGTCTAGCTGTGAAAGCCTAGCAGTAGATCTTGCGAGATTGGAACCTGCAAGTCAATGTTCATTATATTCATTAAGTTGAATCCCTGAACGGTTCATTGCATGTTAGTCACAGTGCGGTTGTGCAAGTGGTTAGTCACCGACTATTGCCCGTGCATCTGTAATCGAGATTGATTATAGTGGATTAAGACCTTGTGTTCAAGGTGAAATCACCTGAGGAGGGTGGATTGGATTAGCCTTTGTGGTGAACCAGGATATGTCGTGTGTCCTTTACTCTTATGCTTAATGTCCTTGTTTATGTTTCTATATTGAGTATCATAACCTTACATAAGCGTGTCAGAACCTTGCAACTCTGATAAGCTTCCGCTCTGCAAGTTCTGAATGATGTACACAGCATTCAGACTCTTGTTGGTTCTTATGCTTCATGCAAGGCAAGTCTGAATGTTACTTCGCAAGTCAGAGTCTCTCAACGAACTCTGATGTTATCTCAGCGTCTTAACGATAAGAAGCGAAAAGTTGTTAAAGAGTAAATACACAATTCGAACCCCCCTTTCTTGTGTCTTTCTCGCACCTTCAGTAAGTCCTTCTTTCATACCATTTTAAATACTTGTCATATATCAACTTAATATATACTAGTATATCTATTTAGAGTTTTCCCCGACAACTAAGTCTAGAACTAGGTAAAGCCAGTTGGTCACTCTTGAATACAGTCAAAACTAGATCCCCATAGGACTTCCAGATACAATTTTGCCTTCTCTTGGGCTTAAACAATATGGAACAAAGAGAAAGGAATTATTCCCGATGAAACTTTTCTCAGACTGTCACTATTAGAAATTGTCAAAGAAATTCAGTTCCCCGGAGAGGATTAATTCCCGGTGAAACTTTTCTTGAACTCTTCTTAGGTTTGGACCCACATGCTTCCTAAAAGCATCCCCGCCTCCTCTTGGGCTTTGTACAAGGACCCTCCGACTTCTTAAAAGTTCTCATGCCTTCTCTTGGGCTTTGTACAAGGTCCCTAAAGACCTCTTAAAGGTATAAGACAGAACTTAGTCATCCTTTGCAAGAGCAGTCTTTCTAGTGTCAAGCCTCAGACCAATTTAGGGTTGATTCTCATCCCTTAAAACACCTGCCTCCTCTTGGGTATCATACAAAGATAAATTCTTCCATACCAGTAGACTTGGACAGTCTAATCCCCTCTTGGATCTCAAAGACATTCTCAAGCACCTTACAAACATAGGAGAAACCCCGATCATTTTAAGATCAATCTCCAGCAGAGTTAAAACCCATGGGCTCTAAAACCCAGTCTCTCTCCTAAAATTCCCCAGCCAGGGTCGGTTTATCATCAGTATAACACTATCCCAAATCAGAACCTCAAGGTCTCTGATATTTCAACTCTTCTGTAACCCTCAGCAAGAGTTGATTCTTCATTTGGACCTGCCTCGGGATCTCAATAATCCCCAGCAGAAGCTAGCCTCCTCTTAGGCTTTGTATAATGATCCTTCCTTTCCTCAGTACAGTTAGCCTCCTATTGGGCTTTGTACAAAGATTTTCTCCCCAGCAGAGCTAACCTTTTCAGACTCTCTTATTGAGTTAATCACCCTTTCAGACTCTCTTATTGAGTCAATCACCTTTCAGCACTCTTTTGTTGAGTCAACCCTTTTTAGCCTCAATCTTGGGCTTTGTACAAGACAGATAAAAACCCTCTCTTGTTGAGTCAATTTTTTCCAGCTTCCTCTTAGGCTTAGTATAAAGATTTCCCCTAGCAAATAATAGCCTCCTCTTAGGCTTTGTATAATGATTTCTCCAGCTCGTTCCAGCTCGTTCAGCCACAATCTTGGGTTTTGTACAGGACAGATAAAAGCACTCTTTCGTTGAGTCAAACCCTTTCAGCCTCAACCTTGGGCTTTGTACAAGACACCATATAAATTTCCTAAGCAGAGTCAAACTCTTTTTAGCCTCAATCTTGGGCTTTGTACAAGACAGATAATACTCTTCAGCAGAGTCAAACTCATTTCAGCCTCAATCTTGGCCTTTGTACAAGACATTTAAAATATACTCAGCCTAGTCAGTAGAGTCTAATTTTAGCCTCAATCTTGGGCTTTGTACAAGACAGATAAAGATTTCTCTCACACAGAGTCAATATTATTTTCAGCCTCAAACTTGTGCTTTGTACAAGACACATACGAACCCTCCCTAGCGGAGTCAAACTTTTAGCCTCCTCTTAGGCTTTTGTATAATAATATCCCCACAGAGTCAGTCTCTTTTTTGCCTCAATATTGGGCTTTGTTCAAGACATATAAACACTCTCTTGTTGAGTCGGTCATTTCTAGCCTCCTCATTAGGCTTTGTATAAAGACTTCCCCAGTGGAGTCAATCAACCTCTTAGCTTCAACCTTGGGCTTTGATCAAGGCAGAAAAAAATCAACATCCCTTTAGAGGAAATCAAAATCTCTCTATAGGAAGTCATTTCTCTGTTTATCACATATCAAAACAGATATTAAAAACAAACCCTAATCCCAGATAACTGTTGTAAGTGGCACACTTATTGATTCAAATATCCAAGCTGTTGTCCATCTTTTATCCTAATAAATCCTCTCTTTCATCTAATTGCTGTAAGCGGCAACCCTCTGGATTGTTTACATCCACGCCACTGTCCCTCTCTTAGCATGAGAAATTCCTAAGGAAAAATGACATTGCTCTACATTGAGTTAAAGTTTTCCCCTTCCGGACAAATCCCCTACAAAGGAAATTATGGCATTGTTGGATTCATATATCCAAGTTAAAGTAATCCTCCTTTATAAACAGTCACACAACAATTGTGATAAACAGACCAAATGTCTCCCTTTAGAGATGACAAATTCTCTCTCAGTCAAACCTTTTAGCTTCAATCTTGGGTTTTGAACAAGACACAAATACTTAACCCTTTAGCTTCAATCTTGGGCTTTGAACAAGACACCAAAACATCTTTTTCCTCCCTTAGAATAGGAGGAACTATGATTGCTATGATTTCCTTGTTTCGTTTAAACAGGAATACATAGGCATAAGATTACGAAATTTTAGCGAGCATACTAATCAAAAAATCTAGGTCCAGTACCTTCATATCGATCAAAACTTAGGTCCAGTACCTTACCAAAAACATCAGAAAACCCGAACATCAATAAAAACTCACTCTCCCTCTCATATTTCCCAAGAAACTTTCCCAACCCATTAACGGATAAACACCATCAAGTACAAAGCAGAACCAAAAATTAACAACCTATGGATAACCACATATAGGATGGGTAATTGTAGCTTCCCTTTCCCTTCCACCTTCACGGGATAAATAAGAAATAAAAAAGTAGCACCCCCTCCTCTTCATTGAGGAGAAAACCCAATTTCTGCGATAAGGTGATCGCGTCACTGACAAAAATCGCACGCTACAAGTGTTGGTAATATACATCTTCAATTGTTGTTTCTATTATGTTACAGTTTGATGTACATTTGAGTTTGAGTGTTATAAATAACATTTTTGATTTGATGAAATAAATAATTATTTGAGATTGATTGTTTTAATATGTATCTTAAATTGATGTTTTTGTTCTGTTACAGTTTAAACAATACAGGCTAAAAAATGGAAAATTTTCAAAATGCAAAAATTTATTTTTTTAAAAATGCATAAAATTTAAAGACGGTTTTTAATTATGACTGTGGTTGTATAATGGATAATATATAATATAACCATGATTTTTATATAAGTTCGTGGTTATATACTGAAAAATGCGTTGGGATTTGAACCTGAGATATTTTATATATGACAATGGTGCGCACGTTCAGATTTTCCACAATGGTCATAAGACCGTGATTGTAAGTGGCGCATATACAACCACACCCTGTGTAACAACTGCAGGTCACGGATGATGTTATCCATTTTCCAACAATTGTTGTATATGTTTTCTGTAGTAGTGTTTCTATATTGATCCTAAAGATATAAAGGATATTTTGTTTGGAAATGAATGGCTATACATAACGATACTACTGGTTTGGTGCACGTGAGTATAATTTCTATTCTAACCACTGTCAATTTTAAATTTTTGTGCACATAAGTAATTTCAATGTTAAAACTCACTTTATTCTTTAATTTTGTTTAACCATTTAGGTGCATGCAGTATTTTTTGTATAGAATCAATTAAATCAAATATTTAGGATTCTTGGATCCATATTGTATGTGACTTATATCGACTTTTCAAAAGGTGGTTGAAATATAATTATCATCACGATTAAGAGATATGAATAAAGTCTATTATTTAGCACAATTTATCTTTTCTTGAGTAATTTTAAAATTGTGGTTTCTCTTATATTTAGTTTCCATATTTTACCAAGTATTAATTATGCTTGTGTTTATCCGTGGCCACTGGCAGTTGATCATCATTTGTCCTAAGCAGAATATGGTAATTGAGCTATGTTCCTTAGCTAAACCACTTGAACTAAAGATGAAACGTATAGTTTCTACATAAGTTTATATTTTATGAGACTTTTCATAATATTTTCTTTGACTTTGTAATTAGTTTAGCATGTAATATTTAATATATTTTTTCAATATATAGAGTTGTAGAGGGAACCAATATATTGAACGAAGTTAGAAAAAAAGTCCAAATTTTATACGCCTTTAGTAAGTTTATTATTTATGACATTCGTTTATCTATAATTACATCTGTGTTTATATATTTATATAATATTTAAATTTATAGACAAAAAAAATAGGCAAAAGGATATGAGTATGGTTATTATATCATGAAATACATGATAAATGATAGGAAGTTTATCAGGCCCAATAGAATGGTAAAGAGGCTTTTTTGGCAAAATGATTATGTTATGCAATGACTCTTTTATTTTGTTAGACTTTTGGTATTCTTTGTATTCCTTCAAGTGGGCCCAGCCCAGTGTTTGTTTTAATCCTTGTTTCCTAGTAATTAAAAGCTAGTTGTCTCTTTTTCTAGGGCAGAAAATTAATGACAAGTTATCTTTTTCTTTTATTTTTATTGTGTGTTCTTTATGAGTTAACCATAATCTCTTGATAGTACTAGAACTCTCTATCAATAAAAATTGTCTCTATCGACATTGTTAATTTTTAAAAACAAATTTATATATTTACAATAATATATTAATAATTTTTACCGTCCTTTTTTTTAGAACTTCGTGACAAGAATGTCATGAATAAATTGTCTTGCATGTTTTGATAGAATAAAGTTCAGCAACTACTACGAAATCTAGGGTAAGCCATTGAATAAACACAAAACAAGAAGAAATGAAAATAAAGTTCTGATTAATTTTCTACCCTCTCAAGCTGAAAGTTGAGGTTTAAATACAAAAGGACCATTAATGGGCCAGAACAAAGGCCAGGCCCAAAACAGAAATTAACTAGCTTAAAATTCTGAATAAAAAAAATACAATTCAATCAAACACAAAATCTTTCATCCAATTGGGCATCTTTAAAATACGAGTGGGCCTTCTATCATCACTGTCCGGCCCAAATATAATCTTGTCCTCAAGATTGGGGGAATTAAGTGATTGGGCTGAAGGCAAAGTGGGAGCCCAAATGTGTGTCCGCCCAGGATTAGTTGAAGTGGGGAGCGGATTTGAATTTGAAACGGTAGGATAAGGATGAGAGTAGTGTGGGCCAGCTGGAGTGGAGGGAAGCTGCATGCGTGCCAGCTGTGATGTGGATGGAAGGCGCGTGGGTTGATGGGAGGGAAACGTGTGCAGAGGAGAATCAGAGCAGGTGTGGGTAAGTGGGTTTTCACGTGGCTCCATAAAGGTAAGTGGCATACTGATGAGCGGTGGGGATTTAACATTCAAACTTTCAACTTCATCGTGTGGTGGAGAATGCTTGTCTTGGGAAACATTGGGAAGTAAACTAGCTGGGAGTGTACTTTCGGGAAACTCACCGCTTTGATTTTGTAGAACTTTGTTACATATACCAACTAGTTTCCCACTTTGCATTTGCTGAGTTGCTTCAACGTTTTCTCTACTTCTCTGAGAAAATGAAAAGTCTTGTAACCCTTCATCTAAAAACTCAACCTTTTCCAAACCCTCTTGCGTCCGAACCTCCGAACCTTGTCCTTCTTCTGGATCAAACTCAGAACTTCTTGTTGTTTTTGAAACCTTCAACCTTTGTTCTTCTTTCAATCGAACACTGTCTGTTGTGGTTGAATCGGAGCTTGCATGCGGGTTTGGCGTTGTAGTTTCATCTAAACTTGCATTAGGATCATGAAACTCTGGTGGAATCAGTGAAAAATGTGATGCTAGGTCTGTTCCATGGTACAGTCGAAGCTGCGAAACATGTATAACCGAATGGATCCATTAAGACGGAGGAAGATCCAACTTGTACGCGACCTTACCAATTCGTTGGAGGATCTTGAAGGGGCCGTAAAAGCGTTTGGAGAGTTTGTGAGACGCGCGGCAATGAACGGAGGACTGACGATAAGGTTGAAGGCGCAACAAGACTAAATCACCTTCTTTAAAGGTACAATAAGATCTCTTTTTGTTACTTTGAGTTTCCATCCTCTTTCTTACTTTCTGAAGGTTAAGTTTAATAGCCTGTAATATTTCTTCTCTTTGTTGCAAGGACTCGTCTAGCTGAGGAACCGTGGTGGATCCGCGTTGGTACGTGATTAGAGACGGAGGTGGTCTGCCATAAAGAGCCTCAAAGGGAGACATTTTAATGGCGGAGTGATGAGCTGAGTTATGCCAAAACTCGGCCAAGTGTAAGTATCTGAACCACCTTTTTGGGTTATCGCTTGTGAAACAGTGCAGATAAGTTTCCAGACATCTATTTGTAACTTCAGTTTGTCCGTCCGTTTCAGGGTGGTAGGCGGAGCTGTACTTCAAGGTGGTACCGTGTACTCGGAACAGCTCTTTCCAAAAAGTGCTAAGGAATAGTGGATCTCGGTCTAAGACGATGGAAGAAGGCATACCATGAAGGCGACAAATCTCTACGGAAAAACGCAGCGCCAAATCCTTAGCGTTGAACTTCGTTGGAAGCGCAATGAAATGGGAGAACTTTGTCAGCCTATCGCAAACAACCCAAATAACTGTGTGGCTGAAGGAGTTCGGTAAGTGCGTTATGAAATCCATTCTCAATTCGTCCCAAACTAATGATGGTATAGGTAGCGGTTGTAAAAGTCCTTGTTTATTAATGGGTATGTACTTGTTGTGTTGGAAAACTGAACATCTCTTAACAAATGCTTTTGTGTCTTTGTAGATCCCTGGCCAGAGAAAAGAAGATGAAAGACGAGCCAGTGTAGGCTGGAGACCAGAATGGCCAGCAGTTGGTGTGGAATGATACTCTGTGAGCAGAGCCTCGCGGATTTCCTGAGTTGAAGGTATGTAAATTATGTCCTTATAGTATAGAAGGCCATCTTTAACATGGAAAAAGTTTTTCATTGAGATGTCTGTACTGGCTTGTTGCATAAATTTTTGACCTCTGGATTAGATTTATAGTAGTTCTTTAACTGTTTCAGGAGGAGTGGAACAGGCGAGGAAATGGAGAAGAACATTGTTGGCTCATCTGTGTGTTTGCGGCTCAAAGCATCTGCAACCTGATTTGCTTTTCCAGGTTTGTAGAAAATCTCAAAATGAAACCCTTGAAGTTTTGCGACACATTTCTGTTGTTCTGGGGTCTGAATAGTTTGTACAAGCAAACTCTTTAGACTCTTCTGATCAGTGTAAATGTGAAATTTTCTGCCTATTAAGTACTGACGCCACTTTTTAACAGCTTCGGTGATTGCATACATCTCGCGGACGTACACTGAAGATGCTTGCAGTCTATTACAAAGCTTCTTACTGAAGAAAGCCAAGGGGTGGCCCTGTTGTGAAAGCACTACTCCAACCGCTACCGCTGAAGCATCATTTTCAAGGATGAAGACTTGGGAGAAATCTGGAAGGCTGAGAATAGGAGTTTCTGTCATCTTTTTTCTTAATTTGTAAAATCTGTCTCAGCTGATGTACTCCAATGTAATTTAGTGGAACCCAACAGATCGGTAAAAGGAGCGGCGAGAGTGGCGTAATGACGAACAAATCGTCTATAAAAGCCTGTTAGACCTAAAAAACCCCTGAGTGCTGTGAGTGAACGTGGCTTCGGCCAGTCCAAAATAGCTTGAATTTTCGCAGGATCTGGGGTTACACCTTCACTTGAGATAATATGACCTAGATAATCAACACTAGGAACTGCAAACACACATTTTGAAAATTTGGCATAAAACTGATTAGTAACAAGTAATTCTAAAATCAATTTCAAATGATTGGCAATCTCAGAGATACAAGAACTGTAGATTAAAATGTCATAAAAAAAACTAACACAAACCGACGTAAATAAGGCCTAAGTAAACCGTTCATCGCTGATTGAAAAGAACTAGGAGCATTTGTAAGCCCAAATGGCATTACAAGAAACTCATAATGACCATCAAAAGTACGAAAAGCAGTTTTGTGTGTATCCTCTGGTGTTACCCGTATTTTGTGATATCCAGATCGAAGATCGATCTTAGAAATAATAGTTTCTGAACCCAATTCATCAAATAGCTCATCTATAGTGGGTATGGGAAATCTGTCTTTGACTGTAACAGCATTAAGCGCACGATAATCAACATCAAATCGCCAACTGTCGTCTTTTTTTCGAACTAAGAGGACTGGGGAAGAGTAAGGACTGTTGCTGGGTTTAATGATACCCTCATGCAGCATGTCTTGGATTATGGTTGTCATGGCGTCCTTTTAGGAATGAGGGTATCGGTAGGGTTTAACATTAATGGGTGTTGTGTTGGGTAGGATGGGAATGTGATGATCGTGGGGTCGATTTAGTGGTAATCCTTGTGGTTTATTGAAAATTTGAGCAAATGACTTAAGGATTGTGGAGATTTGGGGTGGTATTGTGGATGGTAAGGAATCAATGGGTGTAATGGTGTGTGGAAGGCTGGTTTCATTTGTTGTGGTGGGTTGGTAAAGTAAGAGATGGATAGATGCAATAGAATCAGTGTGGAGAAGGTGGCAAATGTGGTTGTATGATGATGGTGATGAAGGGTTTTTGGGTCGCCGGAAATAGTGATGTCATTGTCCTTGTAAGTGAAAGAAATCTTAGGAATGGAAAAGTCAGCGACGAGAGGACCAAGGGTGCGCAACCACTCCATACCAAGGACAACGTTGGCTCCTTCAATAGGAAGTAAGTGGAAAGGGATTGTAAATAAAGTATTTTAGAGGGTAATAGGCACCTGTGGGCAAAGGCCTGAACAAAGTAACTTAGAACCGTTACCAACCATGACTGAAAAATTGGGGATTGGTGTAGTGGTGAGTTTGAGATGGTGGGCGATGCGGGGTTGTAAGATGTTGTGGGTACTTCCTGTGTCAATCAAAACAGTCACATTTAAACCAAGAATAACTCCATTGAATTTAAGAGTTTTTGGAGAAAAATGGCCATTGGCAGCTTGGGGGGATAGTTGAAAGTACGTTTCCTCCTGTTCGGTGGGTGTAGGTAAAGTATCGTTTGGCTCATTGATGTGGACCTCGGTGGATTCCTCCTCATCTACCATTAGCAAGAGGAATTTTCCAGATGAGCATTTATGGCCTGGGATGAATTTTTCATCACAATTGAAGCACAACCCTTGTGCACGACGCTCTTGAAGTTGGGCGTTGGACAAGCGACGAATAGGGAGTTTAGCTGGCTGTTGGGGTGCAGTGGGTTTTGGGGAATTGGATGATGGAGTATTTGTATGGGATGGTGGGCTGGGCTTAGTGTAAGGGCTGGAAAAAGTTTTCTGAAATTTAGGTTTTGATTCCCTTAATTTGGATTCAATTAGCTTTGCAAGTCCAATGGCTTGTGATATAGAGGTAGGTTTATGAATAGCAATTTCATTTTGAATATCAGGGATCAGACCAGAGATAAAACAATTCAATATGGCTTCATGTGACAGTCCAACAACCATGTTTCCCAATTTTTCAAAAGCAGCTTGGTATTCCACAACAGAGCTGGTTTGCTTAAGTTTAAACAATTATGCTTGATGGTTTGCAAATATGGAAGGTCCAAACCTTAATTCCAAGGCTCTAGTAAAACTGAACCAATCTGTTAACAATTGACTTTGATGCATCCATTTAAACCAACCAAGTGCTTCACCTTTCATATAAAATGAAATCATTGACAAACGATTTTTAGGTGGTAATTGGTAAAAATTAAAAAATTGACCAGCTTGAAATAATCATTCCAATGGGTTAGAGCCATCAAACATAGCCAACTCTATTTTTGGGGTACGAATTTGAGGTAAAGGGGGTGTGTGAGTGTATTGCATCTGGTGAGGGAATAGGTTTGTATACGGGACTGTATGGGGGAAACTCGTTGGGACAAAGGGGTATGGTATAAATTGGGGTAGGGTTTGTGGAATAGGTGTATGCGTGGCTGATGATAGGTTGGTATGGATGGAGGTGGGGGAAAAAGTGGCGGACTGCCTTAGAGGAGTAAAGGCTGATGAAGATACGTGAGAAAAAGGAGCAGTAGCCATTGGTATTGAATAGGGTAGGTGGGTTATACCTGACGAGTTGGCTGCTGAAGAGATGATAGCAGTTGGTTGCGTTGAAGACACCATTGCAGCACTTGTGGTGTTCTTTGAGTGAGTAATTTGTTGAGGGTTGACATGATTGAGTCATAGCGAGAATCTGAGATTTGTCTTTCATTCTCCATTTTGGTGTTAATAGTACCCAGATTTTTTTGAGTATTTTCCAGATCTGAGTGAACTTTGTCAAATCTCTCATCCAGATCTGAGTGGATCTGGTTGACAGCATTATCTAGATGTATGTGAGAGGTTTGCACAGCTTGTTCCACAATTTCTTGAGGAGTTGGTTGAGGTGGTTTAGGAGGAGGAGCCATGAATACAAAATGAAAGCACCAATGATAGAATAAAGTTCAGAAACTACTACAAAACCTAGGGTAAGCCATTGAATAAACACAAAACAAGAAGAAATGAAAATAAAGTTCTGATTAATTTTCTACCCTCTCAAGCTGAAAGTTGAGGTTTAAATACAAAAGGACCATTAATGGGCCAGAACAAAGGCCAGGCCCAAAACAGAAATTAACTAGCTTAAAATTCTGAATAAAAAAAATACAATTCAATCAAACACAAAATCTTTCATCCAATTAGGCTTCTTTAAAATACGAGTGGGCCTTCTATCATGTTTACAAGATTTCTAACTAGATATATCAAAACTTTGTTCAAAGCATACATTATGTAGAAATTCATTTTTCATCTTATGGAATACTTGGCAAACAAAGAACATGATAGACTTCTATGGCAAGGTTTGTAGGTTCAACATTGATACTAGACTCTTTAAAAGCTTAATTCATCAAGTTGGAAGTAATTTTAAGAGCTGCATGTTGTTAACTATATACGAGTCGGCCACCTATAAATTTCTCCCGAATCGTTGCCAAAAAGTTAAAAATACTTGATGTTTTTAAAGATGTATTTCTGAACGCACGTTTTTCCTCTGCCTACATCAAATAAGTTAAAATGTTTATTCTTTCGACCATTTGAATCATTTGAGAGGTCAAAATCACAATTCTCTCCCCATAAATTCTCTCCTTAATATCATTAGAAGTTTCATGTTTAGAGTTTCTCAAATCTATTATGAAGAAAATAATTGTGTTAGTCAATTAAAAAGTGCTTACTATTTTGTGGATGGACATAACATAGTGAGATCATATTTCTACTAATTCATATATATATATATATATATATATATATATATATATATATATATATATATATATATATATATATATATATATTGTGATCACAAACGATATCTTTCAATACTTTCTTAAATGAGAAACGAAGTTTCTTGGGTGAACAATGAAACTCTTAGAACAAAGAGAGAAAGAAGAAAGAATATAGAAGAAAGAAGGAGAATAGGATTCTTGGGCAAACTGTTTTCTATTTACTTTTCCATTTAGGGTTTACAAATGATTACAAGTGAATAACATAATTGGTCTCACTCAACAACCTGAGTGATCTAACCTATTTATAGACTACAAGGTAACTTAAATAACTAGCTAACCTAAATAATTGGATCCTTAACACAAGGCATAATTCGACTTAATAATTTGACACTACGTATTAGAACTGACTTCGACTACAGTATGTAAACACTTCGACATCAGCATGTGAGCAATCTTCAACTTCATGCTTGTCTCCTGTCGAATCATGAAAGCTATTCCAGTCGACACATCCCAGTTGACAACACTAGAGTTCGATCCAATATCTCACAAATCTACACCTTGGATTAAACTCTACAAGCAACAAGGAATAAACTAGCTTTCATCATGCAGCGTTATCAACTACATACAGTGGAAAAACTTGCAACTCAGCAATATCTTGGTGATCATATCAGCAACATTGTCATTAATTGAAACCTTCAGCACTTGGACTTTCCCACGCTCGATTATCTCTCTGACGAAGTACAGCCTTACATCGACGTGTTTCGTTCGCTCATGATAGGCTGAATTCTTCGATAGGTGTATTGCACTTTGACTATCACATTTAATAGTGATACTTCGACCTTGAAGTTTCAGCTCCTTTGCAAAACCTTCAAGCCACAATGCTTCTTTCACAGCTTCAGTGAGGGCAATATATTCTGCTTCAGTGGTTGATAAGGAAACAACCTTCTGAAGTGTCGCTTTCCAACTGATCGTCGTGTCGAACATAGTGAACACATATCCAGAAATAGATTTTTTGGAATCCATACAACCTGCATAATCAGAGTCGACAAATCCTTCAGTTTCGACTTTGCTATCATCACCACAGGCTCCGCCATAAATCAGAACTCGACTCAGAGACCCATTTATGTACCTGAGAATCCACTTCAAAGCTTGCCAGTGCGCCTTTCCAGGATTGGCCATATACATGCTTACAATGATCACTATATACGATATGCCTGGCCTTGTACAGACCATAGAATACATCAAAGAACCCACTATACTAGCATATGGAATGCTACTCATATAGATTTTTTCAGCTTCAGTACTCAGACTTTGAGTAGTACTAAGCTTAGACTGAGGATTTGTCAGAGTCACAACAGGCTTTGAATTCGACATACCAAACTTGTCGAGAACCTTCCGTAGGTATGGCTCTTGAGATAAGTATAATCTTGAATGCTTTCTATCTCTCCGGATGTCAATCCCAAGAATTCTGGTGGCAGCTCCCGGATCCTTCATTTTGAACTGCTTAATGAGTTCAACCTTCACCTCCATTACATCCTCGACACTGTTGCTAGCTATGAGGATATCATCCACATAAAGCAACAAAATAAGAAGTGAATTTCTCGGTCGAAATTTGAAGTAAACAGAGTGGTCGGACTGGCTCTTAGTGAAACTAATATGTGCCATGAACTTGTCGACTCTCTTGTTCTAGTGTCGAGGAGACTGTTGCAATCCATACAAAGACCTATCAGCTTGCACACATAATCTTCCTTGCCCGTTTCTGCATACCCTTTAGGTTGGCGCATCAGGATCATTTCTTCTAGATCACCAAACAGGAAGGCTATCTTCACATCCATCTGTTCAAGTACTAGTTCGAACTTCACCACAATGGCTAACAACATTCTAATGGATCTATGCTTTACAACAGGCGAGAACACATCATTGAAGTCGACACCTTATTTCTGACTGAACCCCCTAGCAACCAGCGTTTCCTTAAAGAGCTTCGACATCACTTCTTTGATTCCTTACTTGACCTTGAAAATCCACTTACAACTGACTAACCTGGCTCATGCAGGTTTCTCAATCAACTCTCAAGTGTTATTATCATGAAGATGTTTCATCTCGTCATCCATGGCTTTTCACCATTCATTCTTATTTCGACTCCTTATAGCTTCCTTGTAATCTCTAGGTTCTTCCTCAAGTACCTCACTTGCAAAGAATAAGGAAAAAGCTATAAGATCTGCATAACCAAATCTCTGAGGTGGCTTGATGACTCTTCTCGACCTATCTTTTGCCAGTAGGTAGTCATTGACAGTTTTCTCAGTCTCTTCAGCATCTTACTCTTCTTCTTCGACTACATCTGGGTTATACACTTCAGCATCACTATGCTCCACCTCAATAGGAATCTCTACATGTTCCAGCTCCTTTTCAGAGATTTCTGCACTTCGACCAGCATCACCAGTTTTCTTGAACGCCATCTCGACTTTATTGAAAACTACATCACGCCTTGTGATACATCTTTTGTGACCTGACTCTAGGCACCAGTACAACCTATAACCTTTGACTCCCTCAGGATATCTAAGGAACATGCATCTCAGAGCTCTAGGTTCGACATTGTCTTGCCTAATGTGAGCATAGGCTAAACAGCCAAATACTCTCAGTTTGTCGATATCTGGTGGCTAAACCGACCAACTTCTTCAGGTGTCTTCATTCCCAAAACAGTCGAGGGATATCTATTTATCAGATAAGTAGTTGTCGAAACAGCCTCCGCCCAAAACACCATCTTCAATCCAGCACTAACCAACATGCATCTAACCCTTTCAAGGCATTTTGTTGAGGAGTACCTGCTACAGTATTATGCCTTGCCATCCCAGACTCGACACGGTAACTGTCGAAAGCTTTATTGCAGAACTCAAGGCCATTGTCGGTTCTCAACCTCTTAACCTTTCTGCCAGTTTTAGTTTCGACCAAAACCTCCCAACTTTTAAAATTTTCAAATGTTTCATCCTTAGTCTTCTGAATGAATACCCATAACTTTCTGGAATAGTCATCAACTATGGATAAAAAATACCTTGCACCTGAATGTGAAGGATTCCTTGCAGGCCCCCAAAGATCAGTATGAATGTAATCAAGGGATCCATGTGTTCTTTGTTTACCTTTGTTAAACTTCACCCTACATGATTTACAAGATACACAAGGTTCACAAAACTCTAACTTCTCGACTTTGTCACCACCTAGTAGGTTCTGTTTCCCCAGTTCGACCAACCCTATTTTGCTGACATGGTCCAATCTCATGTGCCATAATTCTATCTTCGACACAGGATTGCAAAATCTGTCGAACAACTTAAAGCCTCATCCTCAAGGGTATACAAGCATCATTTCTTCACCCCTCTCAAGACTTCCTTCGACCCCTTCATGACTTTCAGGATACCTTGCTCTCCTTTGAAGACATATCCTTTCTTGTTTAATTCACAAAGAGATATCAAATTCCTCTTAAGGTCAGGTACATACCTAACCCTAGTCAATAGTCTTATTGACTCATCAAGGAGCTTGAATCTAACAGATCTAATACCAACAATCTTGCAAGCTTTATTATTTCCCCAGAGCACTGATCCACCATCTTGATCACATAATTTTTCAAACACATTCTTGTTTGGAGTTATATGCCAAGTACATCCTGAATCCATAATCCACTCTTTGCAAGAGTTGTTGCTTGACGCCACAAGGACATCAGATGATTCATAATCATCTTACACAATAGTTGCATTGCCATTGTCCTTACCTCCATGATTATTCAGGCGCTCAAGACACACCTTTCTTGTGTGACCCTCCTTCTTACAGTGATTACACTTAATACAAGAAATATCACCACCATAAGAGTTCTGCTAAGTTTTACCTTTCTTCTTGTCGAACCTACCATCTCTCTTCAAGGACTTCCCCTTCACGGACAACCCTTCAACTGATGATGATAGTTTTTGCTCTTTTCTTTCGTTCAAATCCTTCGAATACAAGGCTGCTTGAACTTCTTCAAAGGTCAAGGACTTTTTTCCATACAAGATAGTTTCTTTGAAGTGAGCATGCGGCTTAGGTAAAATACACAACAATAACAATGCTTGATCTTTGTCATTGATGGTAACATCAATATTTTCAAGATCAAGAATCAGCTTGCTGAACGTATCTAGCTGCTTCATCAACACTTTGTCTTCATTCATCTTAAATGAATACAAATCTCGCTTCAAGTACAAACTATTCACCAAGGACTTTGTCATATACAATCCTTCGAGTTTCAGCCTAACACCCGATGTCGTCGTCTCTTTCGAAACCTGCCTGAGAACCTTATCACCAAGACTCAGAACAATTGCATTGTAGGCTTTCTCAATCATCGTTGTCTTTTCCTTCTCCGTCAATGCATCATCCATTGCTTCCTCTCCCATTAACGCTTCTAGCAAACCCTGTTAAACAAGAAGGGCTCGCATCTTCAAACGCCATAAACCGAAATCATTAACTCCGGTGAACTCCTCAACTTCAAACTTTGTTGATGACATCCTTCTCCACGCTCACCGCACCAGTTTGTTGTGATCGCAAACGATACCTTTCAACACTTTCTTGAATGAGAAACAAAGTTTCTTGGGTGAACAATGAAACTGTTAGAACAAAGAAAGAAAGAAGAAAGAAGGAGAATAGGATTCTTGGGCAAACTGTTTTCTATTCACTTTCTCATTTAGGGTTTACAAATAATTACAACTGAATAACACAATTGGTCTCACTCAACAACTTGAGTTATCTAGCCTATTTATAGCCTACAAGGTAACTTAAATAACAAGCTAACATAAACAATTGGATCCTTAACACAAGGCCCAATTTGACATAATAATTCGACACTACATACTAGAACTGACTTCGACTACAGTATGTAAACACTTCGACATCAACATATGATAATCTTTGACTTCATGTTTGTCTCCTATTGAATCATGAAAGCTATCTCAGTCGACAGCACTAAAGTTCGATCCAATATATATATATATATATATATATTACGCTTTATTATAATTATATTTGCTTTCTTTGATGGTTCTGATTTACGCTCCATCATCTTTTTGTTTTCTCTTTTCGTCTTTTCGATACATATAATTTTGGAGGCATAGAGCTCTCGTTTTAAAAAAAATAAAGACAATCATGCGAAGATAATAGTTAGTGTATAAACTTTTTTATGTTAAACATAAAATAAATACATAATAGAGTTAAACGAAAAAATCAATTAAATCCATAAACTCTAAAATTAATTTAAAGTTATGAAAAACTTTAACTTATCAAAAAATACTAAAACAAATATGCAACACAATATAAATGAATAAACATATTCAAGTTATAATTAAGATTATATTGTGACTTTGATTATAATAGCGATGAATAAAAATTGAGTAGAAAATTAGTAAATTCATCACCAAGAACTCTCGTAAAAACACGTAAAAACACTGACAATGATTTCTTCTTTTCATGATACTTTCGACTCTTTAAAATTGAAGTTAGATTTAGCACATATATTAAAATTGAGTGCAATGTTGTTTAAATGGTATTTTGCATTAATTCGTATTTTTGTATGCATTAAATTAAATTCTTAGATAATAATCAATGAAAAATGGTTCAAGTAAAATTAGTCAAATATTTTAGTCAAGAAACGCATGAATGCATGATTTCTATTGTGAGATTTGGGTCGAACTCATGTTGTGTCGAAGGAGAAGCTTTCATGTGTATTTCGACAGGAGGCAAGCGTGCAGTTGAAGCTTGTTCACATGCTGATGTCTGATTGTTACAAATTGTAGTCGAAGTCTGTTCTAGTTTGTAGTGTCAAAATATTTTTCTGTCGAATTGGGCCTTGTGTTAAGGATCTAATTGTTTAGGTTTCTTGGGTTGCAAGTTACCTAGTTAGTCTATAAATAGGCTAGTACACTCAATTTTCTAGGTGTGACAAATTGTGATATTCACTTGTAATCATTTGTGATTTTAATGAGAAAGTGAATAGTAAATAGATTTTTTATTTGCCCAATCATTATTGTTCTATTCTTCTTCTTCTTGCTTTCTTTTCCGTTAAACCCTAACCCTTGTTTTGGTTCTTGATCATCAAGAAACCGTTTTATACTTTGCTTAAAGACATTGCTTTTCACAACAAATTGGTGCGGTGAGCGTGGAGGAGATGTCTTCAACAAAGTATGAGATTGAAAAGTTCACCGGAGTGAACGATTTCGATTTGTGGCGTTTGAAGATGAAAGTCCTACTGGTACAGCAGGGATGTTTGGAAGCGTTGAAGGGACAGGCAGCCATGGATGCTGCATTGACGGAAAAAGAAAAAACAGCAATGATCGAGAAAGCACACAGCGCGATATTGTTGAGTCTTGGTGATAAGGTTCTACGGCAGGTATCAAAAGAGACGACGGCGTCAGGATTATGGGTAAAGCTTGAAAGCTTGTACATGACCAAATCGTTGGTAAATCGTTTGTACCTGAAGCAAGCTTTGTATTCATTCAAGATGAATGAAGACAAAGCTTTGGTTGAGCAGTTGGATATGTTCAACAAGCTGATTCTTGATCTTGAAAATATTGATGTGAAGATCGATGACGAAGATCAAGCGATGTTGCTGTTATGTGCTTTGCCAAGAACGCATGCTCACTTCAAAGAAACCCTCTTGTATGGAAGAGAGTCCCTGACCTTTGAAGAAGTTCAAGCAGCCTTGTATTCGAAGGATTTGAACGAAAGAAAGGAGCAGAAACCTTCATCAGTTGGCGAAGGGTTGTCCATGAAAGGAAGATCATCAAAGAAAGATGGTAGGTTTGACAAGAAGAAAGGAAAGACTCAGCAGAAGTCTTATGGTGGTGATATGTCAAGTATCAAATGTTATCATTGTAAGAAGGAGGGTCACACAAGAAAAGTGTGCCCTGAGCCCCTGAATAATCATGGAGGTAAGAACAATGGGAATGCAGCTATAGTGCAAGATGGCTATGAATCATCTGATGTACTTGTGGTGTCGAGCAGTAACTCTTGCGAAGAGTGGATTATGGATTCTGGATGTACTTGGCATATGACTCCAAACAAGAATGTGTTTGAAGAATTGTATGCTCAAGATGGTGGATCAGTGCTGCTGGGGAACAATAAAGCTTGCAAGATTGCAGGCATTGGATCTGTTAGATTCAAGCTCCATGATGAGTCAATATAGCTATTGACTGGGGTTAGGTATGTACCTGACCTTAAGAGGAATTTAATTTCTCTTGGTGAATTCGACAATAAAGGATATGTCTTCAAAGGAGAGCAAGGTATCCTGAAAGTCATGAAGGGGTCGAAGGAAGTCTTGAGAGGCATGAAGAAACAAGGCTTGTATACCCTTGAGGCTGAGGTTGTAAGTGGTTCGACAAATGTTGTATCCACGAAACCTGTGTCGAAGACAGAGTTATGGCACATGAGATTGGGCAATGTTAGCGAAAGAGGTCTGGTCGAATTGGGAAAGCAGAACCTGCTAGGAGGTGACAAAGTCGAAAATCCGGAGTTTTGTGAATCTTGTGTATTTGGTAAATCTTGTGGGGCGAAGTTTAACAAAGGAAAGCAAAGAACATATGGATCCCTTGATACATTCATGCTGATATTTGGGGGCCTGCAAGGAATCCTTCACACTCAGGTGTAAGTTATTTTCTATCCATCGTTGATGACTATTCCAGAAAGCTATGGGTATTCATCCAGAAGACGAAGGATGAAACTTTTGAGAATTTCAAAAGTTGGGAGGTTCTGGTCGAAACTCAAACTGGCAGAAAGGTTAAGAGGTTGAGAACCGACAATGCCCTTGAATTCTGCAACAAAGCGTTCGACAGTTACTGTGTTGAGTCTGGGATTGCAAGGCATAAGACTGTAGCAGGTACTCCTCAACAAAATGGCTTAGCTGAGAGATTCAATCGAACAATCCTTGAAAGGGTTAGATGCATGCTGGCTAGTGATGGATTGAAGAAGGTGGTTTGGACAGAGGCTGTTTCGACAGCAACTTATCTGATAAATAGATGTCCCTCGACTGCGTTGGGAATGAAGATACCTGAAGAAGTTTGGTCAGGTCATCCACCAGATCTCGAAAAACTGAGAGTATTTGGCTGTTTAGCATATGCTCACATTAGGCAAGACAAGGTCGAACCTAGAGCTCTGAGATGCATGTTCCTTGGATATCCTGAGGGAGTCAAGGGTTATAGGCTATGGTGCCTAGAACCAGGTCACAACAGATGTATCACAAGTCGTGATGTAGTTTTCAATGAGGTCAAAATGGCTTTCAAGAAAATTGGTGATGTTGGTCGAAGTGTAGGAATCTCTGAAGAGGAGGTGGAACAGGTAGAGATGCCTGTTGAGGTGGAGCATAGTGATGCTGAAGTGCATATCCCAGATGAAGTCGAAGAGCAGGATGCTGAAGAGGCTGAGGAAACTGTCAATGACTACCTACTGGCAAGAGATAGGTCGAGATGAGTCATCAAGCCACCTCAGAGACTTGGTTATGCAGATCTTATAGCTTTTGCCTTAATCTCTGTAAGTGAGGTACTTGACGAAGAACCTAGAGATTACAAGGAAGCTATATGGAGTCGAGACAAGACTGAATGGCAAAAAGCCATGAATGGCGAGATGAAATCTCTTCATGATGATAACACTTGGGAGCTGATTGAGAAACCTGCAGGAGCAAGGTTAGTCAGTTGTAAGTGGATTTTCAAGGTCAAGGAAGGAATCAAAGGAGTGATGTCGAAGCGCTTTAAGGCGAGACTGGTTGCTAGGGGGTTCCTCAGAAAGAAGGAGTCGACTTCAATGACGTGTTCTCACCAGTTGTAAAGCATGGATCCATTCGAATGTTGTTGGCCATGGTGGCAAAGTTCGACTTGGAACTTGAGCAAATGGATGTGAAGACAGCATTTCTGTATGGTGATCTAGATGAAACGATCCTGATGCGTCAACCTGAAGGGTATGCAGAAAAGGGTAAAGAAGATTATGTGTGCAAGCTGAATAGGTCTTTGTATGGCTTGAAACAATCCCTTGACAGTGGAACAGGAGATTCGACAAGCTCATGGCACACATTAGTTTCACTAGAAGTCAGTTCGATCACTGTGTTTATTTCAAATTTCGACCTGGAAACTCACTTGTTATGTTGTTACTGTATGTGGATGATATCCTCATAGCTAGCAACAATGTTGAGGATGTAACGAAGGTGAAGGCTGAACTCAGTTAGGAGTTCGAAATGAAGGATCTGGGAGCTGCAGCCAGGATTCTTGGGATTGACATCCGAAGAGATAGAAAGCAGTCGAAGTTGTGCTTATCTCAAGAGTCATACCTACGGAAGCTTCTCGACAAGTTTGGTATGTCGAATTCAAAGCCTGTTGTGACACCTACAAATCCTCAGTTTAAGCTTAGTACTACTCAAAGTCCAAGTACTGAAGCTGAAAGAACCTATATGAATAGCATTCCATATGCTAGTGTAGTGGGTTCTTTGATGTATGTTATGGTTTGTACGTGGCCAGACATAACATATGGAGTGAGCCTTGTGAGCAGGTATATGGCCAATCCTGGAAAGGCGCACTGGCAAGCTGTAAAGTGGATTCTTAGGTACATAAATGGGTCTCTGAAAAGAGTCTTGATTTATGGTGGAGCCTGTGGTGGAGATAACATAGTCGAAATCGAAGGATTTGTTGACTCTGATTATGCAAGTTGTATGGATTCCAGAAAGTCTATTTCTGGATATGTGTTCACAATGTTTAGCACAACAATCAGTTGGAAAGTGACGCTTCAGAAGGGTGTTACCTTATCAACCACTGAAGCTGAATATATTGCCCTCACTGAAGCTGTGAAGGAAGCATTGTGGCTTGAAGGTTTTGCAAAGGAGATGAAAATTCAAGGTCGAAGTATCACTGTTAAATGTGATAGTCAAAGTGTAATACACCTGTCGAAGAATTCACCCTATCATGAGCAAACCAAGCACATTGATGTGAGGCTGCATTTCGTCAGAGAGATAATCGAGCATGGTGAAGTCTAGGTGCTGAAGGTTTTAACTGAAGACAATGTTGCTGATATGATCACCAAGACGTTGCCAAGTTGCAAGTTCTTCCACTGTATGCAGTTGATAAAGCTGCATGATGAAAGATAGTTGATTCCCTTATTACTGAGTTAGATCCAAGCTGGAGATTTGTGATATTTGGGTCGAACTCATGCTGTGTCGAAAGAGAAGCTTTCATGTGTATTTCGACAGGAGGCAAGTGTGCAGTCGAAGGTTGTTCACATGCTGATGCCTAATTGTTACAAATTGTAGTCGAAGTCTGTTCTAGTTTGTAGTGTCGAAATATTTTTCTGCCGAATTGGGCCTTGTGTTAAGGATCCAATTGTTTAGGTTTCTTGGGCTGCAAGTTACCTAGTTAGTCTATAAATAGGCTAGTACACTCAGTTTTCTGTGTGTGGCAAATTGTGATATTCACTTGTAATCATTTGTGATTTTAATGAGAAAGTGAATAGTAAACATATTTTTTATTTGCCCAATCATTGTTGTTCTATTCTTCTTCTTCTTGCTTTCTTTTCCGTTAAACCCTAACCCTTGTTTTGGTTCTTGATCATCAAGAAACCGTTTTATACTTTGCTTAAAGACATTGCTTTTCACAACATCTATCGTACTAATTTTAATTCAATCCTAAATTTTAATTTATTCGAAAAATCAATTTTTAAAAGTGTGATTCGAATTAAGGTTATGAATTATTTGAATCAATGAACGAATATGAAAATTCACAATTTTCCTCTTCCAATTTAATTCAAGTTACAGATTTTCCTGATTTAATTCAAATCATAGAATACATGATTCAAGTCATGGCACTGTTGACTCGAATCACATAAATCTTGACTTGAATCATGACATTGTTGACTCTAATCAATGAAAAGTTTGACTCGAATCAAAAGTGGACATCAGATTTTGGTTTTTGATTATGGTTGTGTGACCCAAATCAAAGATTTCCCTTACTCGAATCAAAGGTGTAGAATATGGGTTTTAAGTTTTTGATTTAAATAATTTCCCTCATTCGCTCGAATCATACTCATTGCCATTAACTTGAATCAAAAGGGTAATTTTAATAATTTTTTCACATAATCTCAAGCACCTTTATAAATAATTTTTTTTCTCCCTCGACATTTTTCTTTATGATAATATTACAACTTTAAAAGTCTTTCTAAAGGCTTGGAAACCCACTTTCAAAGAATATTTTTTATATATTTCTCTTGCATTTGAACTCATCTTAAACTTATAGTAAGATTACCATGACTTGGTTGTTTCTTAACTCTTTTAGAGTCTAAGTTCTATTGTAGAGGAGCTTCATTCATTGTTGATGTCTGTGAAGTGTTTCAGTTGGAGATTAAGATTCAAATTGTATGGTGTAAGTGGGATTGACAATTCAATAGGTAAAAAAGGAATTTCTTCTCCAGGGAAGACTTTGGTAGAACTGAGTAAAGGTTGTTGCAGAATGGAGTTGAGATTTTTTGTCTCATTAGATATGTGAAGAGCTCAAATAAGGTACCGGTAAGATTGAGTGGAAATCGATGCAGAAAGGATGCATGGAGCAGATATTGGATTTGAGTAAGAGGACATTCAAGGCTAAGTGAAGGTCTTGTAGATTTGAGTTGCATGGGTTGTGTACAATAAATGAAGGAAAGATTCAGGTTAGAGTTATCTTAATTGTAGTTTAGTTTCTGCATCTGGTTTCTTGATTATATTAAACGCACATTGTGAACATTGTTAAAACTTTAGAAGACTATGAATGTTCAATGGCTTTCCATTAGAGACTATAGATTTTGTGCGAAGCAAGTACGAACAAGCTAAACTACTATAAACCCTGGTGTAATCTTCTCTATCCCTATCTCTTTAATTTTCTATACAGTTTACATGTTTAGGTTTGTATCTCTTTCGTAGAATCACATGTTGATAGATTATATCTGCTTGTAGTTATTTATTATGTAAGTGTAGGTACACTATTACAAATAATAGATTTCATGACAAAGCTTTCACCTCAGTTATTAAAAAACCGAGGTCAAATGACCTAGAACGCGCTATATATTAAATTTTTTTAAGAAACTTATCTTTAACCTCGGTTTTCTAGGAAAACCAACATAAATTGTTGTTCAGTATTTGAGCTTCGGTTCCCAAATCCTGTAATTTTATGTTTTATTTACAACTAAAAAGGCACATTTATTTTTCATACATTTTACGTCGGATATTATCCCTCGGTTGTTGAAGAAAACTGAGATAAAAACTCTAAAGACAATTTTTATTCCTTCAAAATTATAATGTTTTGTCTCATTCACTTTTTGCGCCCTAGCGAACGAAAGGAACCCATTCTTCTCCGACGAACGAAGGAGTTTCCCAATACTCTAAACCACCGCCCTTCTTCTCTGAGGAGGAAGTAAGCTCGAATTCTTCTCCGTTGAGTCTCTCATCAAATTTCTGGTATGTACAAATTCTCCATTAGTGTTGTTTGTTGTTTGCGTCATTTATGTTGTAGCTGTAGGTCGTCGTTGTTGTTGTTGTTGTTCCATTGTACATTGATGTGGTTGTTGATGTTGTTTACTATAATTTTGTTATGGTATTTGTTATTGTTCTGGTACTTATTGTTGGTTGTTTCTATTTTTATTTTATTTTCAGAAGATGTATGTGATTATGAATCGTAGTTGGATGAAAGCCAATAGATTAAGTAAAGAGTACGTGAATTGAGTTATTTAATTTCTTGATTTTGCAGGGGAAAAAACCTTCCTAAGGCGAAGGGGATTTTTTGGTGTCTTTGTAAAGTTTTCCGAAATATTCACAAACATCCAAGGGATGAAATATTCAATCATTTAGGTTGTGATGGAAAATTACATGAAATGGGTATGGCATGGTGAAGTGACAAAAAAAAGACCTTTGTCACCTACAGTTAAAGATGAAGATGAATTTATGAATTATACTCTAGAAGATATGATTAGTGATATTGGGGTAGACGCTTTCAAGAATGCTAATTTGGTAGATACTTTTCAAAAAGACATGGAAGAGTCGTTGTATCCAGGATGCAAAATTTTTACAAGATTGTCAGTTGTGTTAAGACTATTTAATCTTAAGGCAAGAGGTGGGTGGACGGATAAAAGTTTCACTGAGTTGCATGAATTGTTGCAAGAAATGTTTCTAGAAGGTAACACGTTGCCAAATTGTAGTTATGAGGTCAAAACGATATTGTGTCCAATTCGTTTGGATTATGTCAAAATACATGCATGTCATAATGATTGTATATTATATAGGAAAGAATACGATAATGATATGGTATGGTGTAATAAGAAATGGTGTTCCTTCCAAGGTGATGTGGTACCTACTGGTAATTCAAAGGTTCAAGAGATTGTTTGTTAATGCAAATGATGCAAAGAAATACTAGATGACATGCATATGAAAGAGTGTGTGATTAAAAATTTTGCCATGTAGCTTATTCATTGCAATGGAAGAAAATTAATTCCTTGTTTCTAAATTTTGCACTAGAACCTAGGAACCTTAGGCTTGGACTTTCCATCGGCAGAATGAACCCTTTTGGTGATTTGAGTACTAACCATATGTCATGGCCTGTTCTTCTAATAATTTACAACCTATCTCCATGGTTATGCATGAAACGCAAATATATGATGTTATTAATGATGATTTCAGGTCCAAAACAACCAGGGAACGGCATAGATGTTTCTTTAACTCCATTGATTGAAGATTTAAGACTTGTGTGGAAGGAAGGCGTTGATGTTGGTGATGCGTATACATGTGATAAATTTAATCCACGTGCCATGTTGTTTTTCATAATCAATGACTTTCATGCATAGGTTAATTTGTCTTGGTATACTGTCAAGGGATATAAAGCGTGTCCTATATGTGAATTTGATACATGCCACCACCAATTACAAAATGGAAAAAGACAGTTTATCTTAGGCATCAAAAAATTTTAAGACCTAATCATCCACACCGTAGATTGTAGAAGGCTTTTAATGGAGAGAAAGTGTTTGGTTTCGCTCCAAAGCCCTTAACCGGGAAGGAAGTTTATAAAATACAACAACGCATTAAGGTTGTCTTTGGAAAGAAACTAAAAGGTAAACAAAAAGGGCCTGTGGAGAAAAGTAGATGGAAAAAGAGGTCGGTGTTCTTTAATCTTCCATATTGGTTTAGTCTTGACGTAAGACATTGTCTTGATATGATGCATGTAGAGAAAAATGTATGTGATAGTTTGATTGGAACATTTCTCAACATTAAAGGCAAGATAAAAGATACTAATAAATCCCGTGAAGATATGGTGGCGATGAGTTTACGAAAAGAGTTAGCCTCAAAAGAAATAGGAAATCAAACTTATTTACCTATAGCTTGTCACACTCTGTCTAAAAAAGAAAAAAACATTTTTGTGATTGTTTGTAGGATATCAAAATTCCCCAAGGGTGCTCATCAAATGTTAATAAATTAGTTTCAGAGAACGATCACAAATTAGTCGGCTTAAAATCTCATGATCGTCAAGTCTTGATACAATAACTTCTACTAGTGGTTATCCCTGACATCTTACCAAGGAATGTAAGGGTAACTATAACCAGATTGTGTTTATTCTTCAATGTTATATCTAGTAAAGTCATTGATCCTGAAAATTTAGACAATTGGAACATGAGGCTCCAATTATCTTGTGTCAATTAAAGATGTTTTTCCCTCCATCATTCTTTGACATTATGGTTCACTTAGTTGGTCATATAGTATGAGAGATTAGAATTTGTGGTCCAATTTATTTACAATGGATGTATTCCGTAGAGTGTTACATGTAGATCTTCAAAGGTTATACAAAGAATCATCATTTTTCGGAAGCTTCGATTGTTGAATAGTACATCACAAAAGAAGCTATTGAGTTTTGTACAATGTATTTGTTAGAAGCTAACTCTATAGGAATTCCCGAGTCTCGTCATGAGCGAAGATATGATGGTAGAGGTACTTAAGGTTTAAATGTTAAAATTTTAGCCGAGGAGTAGTTCTTCAAGCACATTTGTATATATTGAATAACCTTGATGAAGTTAAACCTTACTTGACCGCTCACAAAAGTCTTGTAAAACAAAAATACCCCCGGATGAATAAAAAATGGTTGTTGACAGAGCATAACAAAACTTTCATAACATGGTTTAATGAAAGTGTTTCTAAAGAGACTATTGCATCAGAGACAATTAAATGGTTGTCGCGTATGCCTAAGTTTAATGTAATTACTTGGAGTGCATACGACATTACTAGATATTTATTCTATATAAAATCAAAGGAAAAAATCTTCCTGATGAAAATAAAGATGTTGACTACGAGACCCCTTGTTTCGCAACACATGTAAGTTAATAATCTGAAGAAAATGATTCAGACGATGTGCATGTTATTCGTCGTGATCATAAAGAAGGAATATGGGAAAATTAGTAAGTAAATGTTTTATATCACTTAGTAATTTATAATTATTAATTTTACTCTTTTTTATTCCTTTTACTAAAGATTTAATGTTGTTGTTGATTCTCCTAATTGGTTTAAATTGTTGTTCAAATTATAAGTGTTTAATGACTGGTGACAAATCTTAACATATAACTTTTGGACAACCTACAAGATTTTCCATTTTGGTAATGCTTTTGTTGGTTAATCATTTGATTTAGTTTTGTTATAAAATTATAAGGTTTGTTGTAAACATTCATTCTTTTGTGATATGGTTCTGTAATGCTTCAAAAATCTGCAAGATATGGTTCCGTATTCTGTGATATGGTTATGTAGGTACAGACGAAAATTTTAAAAAATATTTTACCCCGCAGTTTTTAAATAAATCTAACGTAATAATATAGGGCTATTACCTCTGTTTTTAAATAAAACCAAGATGTTATGTTGGTCGCGCCATCCAGATTTGTAAATAATAAAAATGCAGATGTTGGGGTTCGAACTCATGATCAGATAACTTACCCCTCGGTTTTTTATTAACCAAGGTGTTAAGTGGCATCTTTTCATGTCACCTTTTGTTACGTTGCCTGGGTAGCCGAGGCTACATCTCTTTCACGTACGATGTTAAAAGCGTTACTTGTAGTAGTGGTATGTGATAGATCTAGTCATTTGGATATTCTTTTTGGAGATTATGGCTATATAAACTCTTGTTGTCAGATTGATCATTCGGTTAATATAATTCAATTTGAGCTTTGTATGAAAATTGAATTATGATAATTGTTTAATGGCTTGTTAAATCATATTTCTTAGTTGTTGTGATTTTGATTGATCTTAGTTAACTGTATTATTTTTTAATCATTTGTTTTATAAAAACTCTGTTATCTTTTTCTTTTGTTTGTAATTTGCACATATGTTTGTAAAATAAGGATTTTCGAAGATTTTTTTTTTAAAAAGGTTTAAGCGAATAATCCATTAAATTACCCCCTCCTCTAAACCATTCTACACTCATATTCTCCACTAATAATTGGTATAAAAATTGCTCTTTTCATTAGGGGTTGTGACTTTAAAACTTAAGGATATGGACTAGAGCAATCCAAAGGGTGTATTCAATAGAACTCACATATTTGAAAAACGGATGTATATGATTGAACAAATATCATGTTGCTTACTTGATATCAGTTGATTAAATGACTTTGGTTTATGTGAAGCAATATGATATCATTATGTTAATAGTTTATATAATCCTTAAGTTAGAAATTTAATTTGACTTTATCTAACTAGGATTGGGATGACAAAGTGTTAAGGTTTATGTGCAGGAATGGCCGCCTAGCCACATGATTTGAAGACATTAGATTTCAATTCTATTTGGAAAGCTGGTTTATCATGAAACTTGATACGTCCTAATCTGATCTGAAAAGGGAAAAAGTGTTAGGAGAAAGAAGCATTTCCTTGAAGACTTATACTTCCAAGGTCATCGTAAAGGAATATGAGGATAGTTTCAATGAAGATATTGGTGTGTTTGTTAATCTTTCAAGAAGTATATGAGAATACATAAATTTATAAGTTTTTTAGTGAGCCAAATTATTGTCAAATGTTGAATTCGTTATCCAAGTTTATCGAAGCATAAGTTCAAGCAATGAAGTAGCTAATTAGTGCTTGATGGCAAGGCAGAACCAAATAAATTCATAGTGTGTGCCATTCCACTTTAGTTAATATCTAGAGTGTCTGAGAATTGCTCTCTAGACTTGCAAAGGAAGGTGTATCAAATCATAATTTTGATTGTATTATAATTTTTCTATATAAGTTTTGTTGTTTGCTAAATTTACGTATGCAGGAAGTCAAGTCCTAGATCATCATAATTGTTATCATTTTTCAACTCTCTTTAATCTTATTGTTGTGTAATTGATTTATTATTATTATTGTTATGTTGCTCATGTGTGGCCATTTGATTGTGTTACATGAGCTTATCATATTATTTCATCTTGATCATTCATTACTTTTTTTCATCTGCATCAAAATAATGTTTTTTATGCATTAAAATTACTTTTAAATTCTTTTTGCATTAAATAGTTTTTCTCATTAAAAGTTTTAAGCAAAAGGAATCATATACCTTCTTAGTTCAGATATATGTCGATGATATTATATTTAGATTTACTGACGAGTTATTATGCAGAGTGTTCTCTAGTATCATACAGGGAGAGTTCTAAATATCATTGATGGGTGAGCTTAACTATTTCTTGGGATTTCAAATCAAGCAAACAGAGACTGACACATTCACCAGTCAGGTGTGGAGAATTTCATGCTTACAGTTATGACTTTCATTTTTCTTAATGATAAAGCTGGGAAAGGTGTGGAGATAGAGATTACGAAGTAGCGAGGTATCATAGGATCTCTAATCTATTTAACCCCATGTAGAAGAAATCTTACTTTTAGTGTATGCATGTGCACTCGATTTTAAGCATCACCGAGGGAATCCCACATTAAGATTGTTAAAATAATTTTGAGGTATGTTACCGTGACCTCACATCATGGCCTTTGGTTTCCTAAGGGGAATGATTGTAGCTTAGTAGAATTCTCTGATTATGACTTTGCAAGGTGTAAATCAAATGGGAAGAATACTAGTGATATTATCACTTATTCAAAAAAATAATCGTGGCACTTCATGAAGCAACACAAAGTTGATTTTTCTATTGCTCAATCCAAATATCTAGCCACTAGTAACTATTGTGAACAGGTCTTAAGGCTAAAGTAACAACTACTATATTACAATTTAAAACTTGGTTGTGTTCCAATTAAGTGTGATAACACTAGCGCTACCAGTCTTACACATAATTTGGTATTGCATTCACACGTTAAATATATTAAGATTATGAATCATTTCCCTAGGGATCATGTCAAAAAGGGGGATGTTATTTTTAAGTATGTGGATACAAAAAATTAGTTTACTGATATATTTAAAAGAAGCTTTTATCTATATAGCATTTTCACAAAATTCGTAAGGAACCAGAGATTCTAGATCCATCATGTTTTAAATATATTTTGGTCCTACTATATTTTTTCACTACATGTTTTATTATGCACTAGCGATTTCTTGTGTAGCAAGTAACTTCTTACCAAGTTTATTGGAATGATCTCTCCAAACTCTATTTTGTCCTTAATTACTTATCTGTTCTATTTTGTATATGTGATGATATATGTGTATATCTTGTATGGTTCTTATTGTTACTTAGCACAAAATTAAGTTTTATAATTATCGTATCCATAGAGACTGGTAGCTTCAAAGTCTTGGCATAATTATCTTTGAATTTAATATAACACAAGATCCTTGAGTCTTCTTGATAAGGCTTGAGATATTCTCATGTTGATTACCATCAAATGAGAATTTTAAAGTATAAAACCACCACCAAACCTAAGTCTTCACTTAAGAGTCATTGTACTGTAGTGTTGACTTTAAAACAGATAATCAACTTGATTCATGAGAACAAGTCATATGTGCTCCAACCTTCTCATCCAACATATGTGTTCCAAAAGAAACTTTTGTTCTTCAGTACATGTCATGACTCGAAAAATCTTCTCAATTTCCTGAATCAAAAACTTAGCACCTTCTAGATCCTATTTTCCTTTAAACATAGACGGTTTGTTCTTCTAAAATTTTCCCGGTCCACGAAATTCATCAGCTATAGCATTTTGTACACCTTGAAACCCATGAGTAGCCTGAGCCACCACGTTAGTCATTTTCTCTAATGTGTCAGCTATAACACAATCATTACTACTAACAACCATTTCTTCTTGTATCAACCAGACAGGAAACAAAAATTTGTTATGAACAATGAAGAAAATAGCGTTTAAGGGAAAACAATATTGATAGTGCTAACACACATGTAGTAAACAAGGGAATAACAAACTCATAACACATGAGACCTGATGGATAGAACTTCTTTGATACTAACTATGTGACTCCATAAATCCCAAATATTTTTTTGTGTGGATATAAATTGCACAATTATTTATATAGTAAATAGTATACAAAACACAGGATATCACACATTACTCATAATATACATTAGCGAATTCCCATACTTGGGTAACATGTTCATGATTCACAATAAAAAAATGAAAAGAAAAAACATAAAATTCTTTTAAATTGAAACCCCATCCTTGATGTCACTATATCAGAACTTTATTTCAAATCAATCCCTAGTTGACTAAAATATGTCAGCAACACAACACACATAATACTAAGATGGTCTTCTACACCATCGTCACTGGATGGCTCATGAAGCAACTACTCCTTAGTCTCATTCTTAGGGTATCCTATTTAGAGGTTTATCATACCAACAAGAAAGCAAGAGGGTGAGAATACATTTTATAAAATAGAAAGGTAGTACAACACAAACATTCACAATCATCATTACAATATGTAAAATACCACGTTAATTCATACAACCACACATAAATGCACATGAATGCTATGTTAACCTCTACTCTATATGTGTGTGGTACCAAACATTAAAGTCATAGTATATTCATGGAAGTACATGTGGGCCACGCTTCGTACCACAACACTCTCTATGATCAATAGTCTAGGAATACATGCGGGATACATTTGTACCACATACCTCTCTCGAGTTCTATAGTTTAGGAGTACATGTGAGCTACATTCATATTACGACACTCTCCTAGACGTCTGTAAACCTGCAATTCCTAGGAGTACTGCGAGCTACATCCGTACTACAACACTCCCCTAAATTTGACCTACTTCCACGCTAGTATGATGCAAGAACAACCTATTAACAATAATCCTCCTGAACCCCATTCCTCTTTGAAACACATTCATTTTCACTACCACATAAGGACTTTATAATAATTTCCTTAGAACACATTTCCATCACTCCACATAAGGGCTTCACATTGATTCATCTCAACCATTCATAATATAAAACAGTCATACTGATACAACAATATCATTAACTTTTATCACAAGAAATTTATCATATTATCTTTCCAATGCAACTGAACACACATCAAATGGAATTACGAAACTCAAGTTACGCGTGAAACAAGATGGCTAATACTGGATTGAGAATTGACTACGCTCCTGCTATACGAACCAGGGAACTACTAATTTTGTAGCACTAAAAGGCCCAATTTCCTCACTTCAATAAAAAGTTTATTACGTTAGCTTTCCAAATTTGAAATTGACCATACATCACACGAACTTACAAAACGAAGTTATGCGTAAAACAATATGACCAATACTGAATTGAGATTTGACTACACTTCTGGTATAAGAACCAAAGAATTGTTACTTCTGTAGCACCCCGAGTCCCAATTTCCTCACTTTAAGAAAATAAATTATTGCATTAGCTTTCCAAAGCAACAAATCGCACCTCAAACAGACTTACGAAGCTTAAGTTATGCGTAAAACAAGAGGACTAATACCTTTATGTGTTTTTCAGCGATTTTTCTGAGTTTCATCTGTTATTTTCGACGTTTTATGACATTTTTAACTCGAATTTTACTATTTTGTCTTGTACACAACTATTTAGGGTGTGCAACACTTCACTTAACTCATATCAACACTAAAATATAGTTTAATTGTCTTATCAGATCTAATCAGTCAACAACTTATGAGTACGAGGCAAGGATCAAACTCAAAAGACAGAGAGAAACCCAAATTCAAAATTCAACTATCAAATCAAAGCATTCCAACAGTAGCACATTAAAGGGTAAACACACATATAAAAGAATCAGCTAATTATTCACGTATAAAATTAACAATACTATTTAGATCCTTTATGCCCTAGGGTTTACAACAAACTTTGTACTATGGGACAACTCCATAGAGACAAATCAGTATCAGGGTTCAAGGTCAACCTCACTACCTTACAAACCAATATACCCTTTGTAAGATAATCTCACCCCTTACCTTGGATTTAAAGTTTTCTCGAACTGTTATACAATGGCAGTTCTCCCATCCTAATGTCAACCTTGCAATCTCTTGGATGAATCGAGAGATTGGGATGCATCGATTAATTTATCGTCTCCTACGATAAATTTTCTCTTCTCCCTTTCTTCTCACTTTTATCTTATCTCTTTTTCTATAAAAAATCTCATTTTTTCATTTATGTCCCTTCTCATTCTCAATTCTTTCCCTTTTAACCTTTCTAACTTCCTCTCTCTCTCTCTCTCTCTCTCTCTCTCTCTCTCTCTATATATATATATATATATATATATATATATATATATATATATAACTTTTTATTTTCTTTTCCAACAACAACAACAACAACAATAATAATAATAATAATATCAATATCATTAAATAATCATTAATATTAATAAACATGTATTATTTAAATACTAAAAATACTAATAAAATATTTTAAAAAATTAAAATAATAAAAATAATTATAATTAAAATTGGGGTGTTAAAATATGCACCACCAACCCAATCTGAAAATTTGCTACCCCGCTCACCAATTTCTATTTGAGGTACACGCCGAAAGGTACTTGATTGTGATGAAATACAAGATAGTTTTAGAAAGAGCATTTAACTCCCACAACTTGGATGGTATAATGAGCTACTTGTGATTTTAGAGTAAAGACGATGGATCATACTCAACAACTTGATTAAAAAGACCAACAAAACCATTGGCTTAGATTTCTATGCAAACATGTTCAACCATCAGCTGAATGCTTACACTTCAATTGTGAGATATAAATTTATTGAGTACATTGTATATGCGATTAACTCATTACTTGATTTATGTCCCTCACAATTGTGGGGAGTCCAAAATAGCAAAGCTCACAACATTAGGATAACAGATGAAGGATGGGAAGCTATTAAGGAAGAATTGTGCCACCCTCAGGCAGAATGGATTAGTAATTAAGGCATTCCGAAAAGTCTCAAAAGTGGTTGCCCTAGGGCTAGCATCTGGTAGCCTAAAGGTTGTCGCCAGAGGGCTAACACTTGATAACCCAAAGAAGGGGAGGGAGTCTTCCCTCACCCCCCGGCTAGCACCTAAAAGTTCAAAGGAGCGGCGAGAGCCTCCCTCTAGGGCTAACACTTGGTAGCCCAAATAATGGGCGGGAGCCTCGCCCCAGGAGTAGCACCTGGTATCCCAAAAGTAGTCGCCCCAAGACTAGCACCTGATAGCCTAAAGAAGGGGCATGATCCCCTTAGAGATAGCACCTGATAGTTTAATGAATGGATAAGTTCCCCTTTTAGGACTTTGATTAAAATACCTAATGGGGCCAGTAAAAGGGGGAACCACTTCCTCAATAATTCTAGGAAGACTAAATCTTTCCTTGGTCATGGAACAAGGGTATAACCTTCCACTAACTCTAAAACCTAGGACTAAGAGAACCTTTATAAATACCTCTCTCCTAGCAGGTGAGAGATAGATCTTAAGCAATATAGAGCAATACAGATCTCAAGCCATATAAATCTTAATTGTTATGCCTATACACAAACAACCAACACATATACAGAGCCTCTCACCTCATGTGAAGAGATTCTTTAAACCACCAAAAACACACCATCGTACAAAGCTTCTTGATGCCATGGACAAGTCCGAACCATCATATAGATTAATATATAGCAAAATATCCTTTTTGGTCCCTTAACTATTCCCTTAGATTCAGATTGGTCCCTTAATTTTTTTTTCGTGTCAGATTGGTCTCTTAACTCTTTAAAATGTATCATGTTAGTCATTTTTGTCTAATTAGAGACAAAAAATTCAAAACACGGTCGCTAAATTTGTCGCTAATTAGATTAGAAGGACTAACATGATACTTTTCAAAGAGTTAAGGGACCAATCTGACATGAACAAAAAATTAAGGGACCAATCTGAACCCAATGGTATAATTAAGGGACCAAAAAGAATATTTTGGCTTAATATATCTACTAAGACTTCTGAGTACCCCTGCCTTATTATGGATAACATGCACATGTGTACTTTTTGACTAGTACAGTGACGCCCACTATAGGGCCATGTAAAACTAACATGGGCCTCAAGTTCAACCTGTGTGACACTGGTGACAATCAAAAGGACGCTGCCAGTGTTTTAAAAAACGGTAGCGGTCGTGTAAAGGTTTTTGTGATTTTGGTCAGTACAGGTGTGACGACACTGATTGTGGTCGTCACGATGTGAATTAACCATAATTTATTCTTTATTATAGAAAACAGTGATAACAGTATGGTATTGGCATTTGTCAAAACAGTTTTGTCGCAGTCATTTTTGCGGTCATTGACCATTTTCTAAAACGGTGGACGTTGTTGCCGGTGTCTCATAGACTTTCATTTTCGTTACATATTTAGGAGTAAATTGATTCCATTTCACTTTCAGTTTATGTGTTTTCAATTTCATTTTCCTACATCTAACATCCTCGCCGAGTCAAGTCATCACACCTTTGTTGCGTCGTCTTTACCTACAATACAAGGAACCAATAACACTACGGAGAAGGGCGAACGCAAAATCAACCAAACAAGCTCCTCTCCAAGAAGAACATGTTCCTTTAAAATTAAAGGAAAAAATATACCCACGGTCCTTTAATTTATTTTATTGTAACAAAGCAGTCCTTTATGTTTTTTTTTCTACAAATAGATCCTATTTGTTTTTAAATTGTAACAATCATGTCCTTTAAGTTTTGTCTATTGTACAAATTACAACCTTACTGTAACAAAACGGGTATAGAATTACAACACAAAACTGTTATGAATTGAAGAATTAACCGTTGTCAACAAGTGTTATATGAAAGTACCAAAAGTCATGTCTTACGACATTAACACCAAAATTAACAATGATCACTACTTCTGAACCAAAATACACACCAACACTACAAAAATCAAAACTAACAACATTATGACATAGACTAGCATCGTAAACATCTTCAATATGTTCTTCATCATCTCCTTAAATGACACATCAGCGCCGTTAGTGCCATATAAGCTTTTTTGGAACGAAATTTGTGAAAAATGTCAACGGTGAACACATTAATTAACATAAAGGACTAACTTGTAGCAAAAAAATATAAGGAACTATCCTATTACAATAAAATGATTTAAAGGATCCTGAGAATACTTTTGCCTAAATTAAAATATTCAATTTCTTTTTCCACTTTTATATAGAAATGAAAGCGGGGTAAATTTGTGAGCATCTTCATAAACAGCTACCTATACAAACATCAAATTATTATATTGTTTTCTGGAAGATAAGGAGTTAATATAATTACAAAATCTCTGTCACTACCATTAGGCCTTTTGAGAATTGGTGACGGCTTCTTGGTTCAGCATAATCAAATCAATGTTTTCCACATGCCAAATGAGAAACACATTATTATCTTCTTTCCACATGCTAGACATCACTTCAAATATTGAGGTGCTCCTTTGTTGAATGATTAAACTTGATTTGGGCCTAAACATATTATTTGGATTTTTGGATTTAGTTATTTTGGGCTTAGGTAATTTTAAATAATGTTTTTAGAAAACTCTTGTAGTGTTTGGAATGTCTAGATATCTCTTAGGGTTGTAATATTTTCTATAATGCTCTTGGAATTTCTAAAGTTGAGAACTCTATAGAATTAGTGTCTAGAGTTCTCCGTAGAGTACTATAAATAGAGATGTAATCCTACACTTTTGTATCAAGCAAAAATTCAAAGTTCGCTCTTCCATAAAGAATTCTCCTACCTATCAAGTTTCTTCTTAAGCCTCTAATATTCCCACACATTTTCTCTAAACAAAAAGGTCTTATTTCCAAAAAAGTGGCATCAGAGCTTCAAGGTACTCAAAACATGGCGAATGGAGGTTTCCCTTTTCAAATGTCAATGCTCACAAAGAATAACTATGACAATTGGAGTATCAAGATGAAGGCGCTACTAGGAGCTCAAGATGTGTGGGATATCATTGGGAAAGGCTTCAAGGAGCAAGATAAAGCCTCACTAAGCCAAGGTGTAAAGGAGACATTGAAGGAGTCAAGAACGAGAGACAAGAAAACTTTCTTCCTCATTTATCAATCGGTGGATGAAGATACATTTGAGAAGATCTCCAATGCAACGACGGCCAAAAAAGCATGGGAAAAACTTCAAACTTGCAACAAAAGAGTGGAGCAGGTGAAAAAGATTCTTCTTGAAACTCTTAGAGGTGACTTTGAACATTTATTTATGGAAGAGTATGAGTCAATTTCTGATTATTTTTCTCGAGTATTGTCCATAGTCAATCAACTTAAAAGAAATGGTGAAGATGTTGATGAGGTGAAAGTCATGGAAAAAATACTTCGCACTTTAAATCCAAGTTTTGACTTCATTGTTACCAACATTGAAGAAAACAGGGATTTAAAGACCATGACTATCGAGTAACTCATGGGTTCCTTAAAAGCATACGAAGAAAAACAAAAGAGAAAAATTAAACAAAAGGAAGCTATGGAGCACCTACTATAAATCAACGCAAAGGAAGGAAACTATGTGAATTACAAGAGCCAAAGAGGATGAGGTATCGTGGATGTGGATGAGGACATGGAGGATAAGGAAGAGACAATTACAACAACTACTCAAACAACTTCAACAATGGAGAAAAAAGTTGGAATACACAAGCAACAAGAGGTCGTGGAAGAGGAAATTCATGGTCAAGGTGCGACAAGTCACAAACCAGGTGCTTCAACTGCAACAAGATCGGTCACTACGCATCTGAGTGTAGATTCTCAAAGAAGGTTGTGGAGAAAGCTAAATTTGTAGAAGAAAAAGGCGGAGAAGAAGAAACATTGTTGCTCGCGTGCCAAAACCAATTTGAAGAGAAAATAAACAAGTGGTACCTCGACACCGGAGCAAGCACCCACATGTGCGGCGATCGAAGCATGTTCGTAGAGATCAATGAAGCGACAACTGGCAATGTCTCATTTGGAGATGACTCAAAGATACCGGTCAAAGGAAAAGTTAAGATTCTTATACACTTGAAGAATAGGAGTCATCAATTCATATCCAATGTCTAATATGTTCCTAACATGAAAAATAATATTTTGTTTGGGACAATTATTATAGAAAGGCTATGACATCCACTTGAAAAAACATAGTATTTTCTTAAGAGATTGTGGACATAACTTGATTGATAAGGTGCCTGTCTCAAAGAATAGAATGTTCCTCTTGAACATTCAAAATGATGTGGCAAAGTGTCTCAAGGCTTGCTATAACGACTCTTCATGGCTATGGCATCTAAGATTTGGACACCTCAATTTCAGCAGTCTAGAATGTTTGTCAAAGAAGGAGATGGTGGGAGGCTTGCCTAGTATAAACCACCCAGACCAACTATGTGAAGGAAGTCTAATTCGGAAGAAATTCCTAAAAATCTTTCCAAAGGAATCAACGTCAAGAGCGACAAAACCTTTAGAGCCCATACACACCGATGTCTGTGGACCAATAAATCCAAACTCTTTTGGTAAGAATAAAAACTTTCGCCATTTTATTGATGATTATTCTAGAAAAACGTGGGTTTATTTCTTGAATGAGAAGTCAGCAGTGTTTGAAAACTTTAAGAAGTTCAAATCTCTTATGGAGAAAGAAAGTGGTCTTTCCATTAAGGCCATGTGATCTGACCAAGGAGGAGAGTTTACTTCAAATGAGTTTAACAAATATTGTGAAGACCATGGAATCCGCCACCCACTAATAGTGCCAAGATTGCCACAAAAAAATGGAGTAGCAGAGAGAAAGAACCGAACCATAATTAATATGGTGTGAAGCACGCTTAAAAGCAAGAAGATGATGAAAGAGTTTCGGGCCGAAGCAGTGGCATGTGCAGTTTACCTGACAAATCGTTCCCCAACAAGAAGTGTGCATGAGAAGACACCACAAGAAGCATGGAGTGGAAGATAGCCAAGGATTTATCACCTTAAAGTGTTTGGAAGCATTGCCTATACTCATGTTCTAGATGAAGGGAGAACAAAGCTCGATGATAAAAGTGAGAAGTACGTATTCGTGGGTTACGACTCAAGCTCCAAAGGGTACAAGCTCTATAATCCAAATAGTGGAAATATTGTCATAAGTCGTGACATTGAGTTCGAAGAAGAAGATTGTTGGGATTGGAGTGTTCAAGAAGATAGGTATGATTTTCTTCCTTACTTTGAAGAAGAAGATGATGAAATAGAACAACCAATGATAGAGGAACATATTACACCACCTGCCTCACTGACACCAAGGTTGAATGAAACAAGCTCAAGTGAGAGGACACCACAACTAAGGAGAATTGAAGAGCTTTATAAGGTAACCGAAAACCAAAATTACATTAACCTCTTTTGTCTTTTTGGTGATTGCGAGCCTCTAAGCTATCAAGAAGCTGTTGAATATGTAAAGTGGAGAGACGCCATGGATGAAGAAATAAAGTCAATCACGAAGAATGATATGTGGGAACTTACTACACTTCCACGAGGATGTGAGAGCAAGAATTGTCTCTACAAGTCAATCTATGTTTTGATGATAACAATAAGTATTTGTGAAAGAACCATTTTATGGTCTAACGTGTGTTGTGTGCAGATCATAAGAACTAAAGACATCAGAACCAACATACACCAGCTAGATGTACTATGATTGAATATATATATATATATATATATATATATATATATATATATATATATATATATATATGCGAAGTTACTATGTGTGACTAAAGTCGCGAGAAGCAAGAACGCTTGTTTATCTAGTCATGATCAGCCAGATCCAAGGATGCCAAGATTGCTGTTGCAATGCTCTTGTGGATGCTCTCTGAAAGTGATTAAGATTATGAAGATAGTGAAGCTTCTGAATAAGTACACTAAAAAAGAACCAAAGTTCTGAAGACTCCCATGACTTGAAGTTCTGATGGCTGAAGGCGCTGAAGACCAAGTGCAGAAAGAATCTGAAGACTGACGAGTTCTGAAGATCAAGGTTTCAAACAAGAAGTTCTGAAGACTCTAAAGACAGGCTCTGAAGATTCGGAAGACTTAAAGCAGAAAAGGATAACGCTCTTAACGACCAAGTACTGAAGTTCTGAAGACTGATTCCTAATGGACTTCTTTAATTAACGGAAGACTTGAAGCATCAGATATTCTGCTATAAAGACTCCAATCATGCTTTATCAAATTAACATCAGAAGCCACTGAAGTTTCGAAGTCTAAATATTACCGTTGTAAGTTAAATGTACACACTGCCCAAGAAATGATGTCCGGTCACTTCCTCCTCTGCAAAAAGAAGATGTGTCAATACAACTCATTATATCACAACGTCTCTTTTCCAAACAACCAACAGTATTCTCTAACGGATATATTTCTACTGGCTATTTAATGGAAAGAGTTTTTGCTTCTGATGTGTCGATCACTTGTAGAATTACGAACTGAATGTTCATCTACAAAATTGACCTAGTCATTGTGTGAAGATAGCAACAACGATGAGTTCTCGTTATAACACTTAGAATATTCAAAGATGTCATTAATTCACTCATGGCAATTGTTGTTGAATCTCAAACGAACAAATTAACACAACAACAACAATCAAACAGAAGCTATTGATGAAGAAGACAATAATTGAAGATCAGTCAATTCATCAACCTACCTTCTCGTCAAAGCCACATTGAAGATCTGAAGCAAGGAGTTGCTCCTCAAAGCTTGCTCAACCAGAAGGCGAAGAAGAAGAAGATCTACAAGATATCAATAATCATAATATCTAAATACATCTTTGTAGTTTCTTAGGAAAGCAAGGAGCTGATTGCTCAAAACTTGCTTGAACACATGTATGTGTGTGTTCTTTGTACTTAAACCTATGAGAAACTTGCTTATTAAGAAGCACAATTTGTCATCTCCAGTTTGCCAATTCAACTAAATGAATTGAGACTCCTCAAGTGAACGTTATATCCTGATGGGATCCCTGAACGGTTCAGCTGTGAGTTGAGGCCCTTAAGTAGATGACGTGGTGATCAGATACTTGAGATGACAATGGCTGAGGGTCATTGTGGAAAATCCTGAAATATGGTCAGTAGCGTTATATTCATTGTGATGAATCCCTGAACGGCTAGCTGTGAAATCCCAGCAGTGGGTCTGCTTGGTTAATGAACGTTATATCCTGTTGGATCCCTGAATGGTTCATTGGGTTGTTAGTCACCGTGCTGCTGTGCAAGTGGTTAGTCACCGGCTGTTGCCCGTGCAAGTGTAATCATGATTTGGTTATAGTGGATTAAGTCCTTGTGTTCAAGGCGAAATCACCTGAGGAGGGTGGACTAGATTAGCCCGCGTGGTGAACCAGGATATATCGTGTGTCCTTTACTCTCTTGCTTAGTATCTCTATTTATGTTTCTGCATTGAATATCAGAACCTCATATTAAGCAAAGTCAGAACCTTGCAGCCTATCTCTGATAAGCTTCTGCACTGTAAGTTCTGAGTATCGTATCTTATGAACAGAACCTATACGGTTCTCATACTCTTTAGTTAATAGATCAGAATCTCTCAACGAACATTGAAGGTTCTTGAGCGTCAAATTAACAAGATGCGAAAAGTTACAGAAAGAGTAAATACACAATTCAAACCCCCCTTTCTTGTGTCTTTCTCGCACCTTCAGAGGACACAAAACAATCAGAGTAAGATGGGTGTACAAGGCGAAGAAGAATGCAAAAGGAAACGTGGAGAGATACAAAGCAGTACTGGTGGAAAAAGGCAATAGTCAAAGACAAGGAATTGACTATGATGAGGTATTTGCTCCCGTTGCTCGTCTTGAAACTATTAGATTGATCATTTCTTTGGCAGCCCAAAATGAATGGAAGATTTATCAAATGGATGTGAAGTCGGCCTTCTTGAATGGTTTTCTCGAAGAAGAAGTTTATATCGAGCAACCACGGGGATATGAAGTAAAAGGGCAAGAAGAAAAAGTCTTGAAGTTGAAAATGCGTTCTACAGACTCAAGCAAGCACCGAGAGCTTGGAATGTTTGAATCGACAAGTACTTTCGAGATAAGAACTTCATAAAGTGTCCATATAAGCATGCACTCTATATTAAAGCGCAAAGTGGAGATATTTTGATTGTGTTCTTATATGTTGATGAATTGTTCTTCACTGGGAAAAATTAACCATGTTCTAAGAGTTCAAGAAAGACATGTCAAATGAATTTGAGATGACGGATATGGGGCTCATGGCATATTATCTCGGCATCGAAGTAAAGCAAGAAGACAAAGGAATTTTTATCACCTAAGAAGGTTATACCAAAGAAGTCCTTAAGAAGTTCAAGATGGATGATGCCAATCTGGTTGGCACCTTGATTATGCCAAAGAAGTCCTTATGAAATTCTATGATTTTTGCACAACTTTCCAAGCTCATAACTTCCTCAACAAGTAACCATTTTCTTTGCTCCAAAGACCAAAATGAAAATATTGTTTCATACTACAACTTTGTCCTATGGGATGATTTTCATAAGATGCATGGATTAAGAGATATGAGGCCTTGAAGTGGAGGGTTCATTACTTTTGAAGCAAGAACACTTAGAAAAAATTTCAACAAAATCTCCCTTGTCATGAAACCAACTTTACAAGCATTTTTCATCATAATCCCAATTGAATCAAGAAAAGTTATCAACATGAAAGTTGTATAGGATTTTTCAAGATTTTCAAAGAGTACAAGAACACAATTTTATCATGCTTGAGCTAGGAGTTTCGGAGACATGAAGTTGGCACCTCCAAGTGGAATTTCAAGTCATTTCCATGGCAAGTTCATAACCAAAACCTAGCCAAACCTACATAATCTTGCTTTGCAGGTCATGTTACTTCTAAATCACAACATAATCTGAGGTTTGTACAAGTTTTGGTGCATTGCACAAAGAATTCAAGTATTATCCAAGACTTCAGACCATTTATGGAATGTTATGCATAAAGTTCCATGACCGTTCTTGTAATGTTGCTTTTTGCCAAACCACTTGTGCATCGAGCCTCTAAATGGTTCCCTCTGGTCATGCTTAGACCCCTAATCCTCAGAAGCAATATCTAAACATCATAAAATCACAGCCATATCCCCTAATTCACTCAAACTTTTCATCATGATCCATGCTACCTTCTTGTGCAAATTGAACCAAATTCTCCAAACCATAATTCCAAGTAAACTAAACCAAGTTTCCGCTAGTTCCTTGACGCATCTATAAATAGTGGATCACACCTCAGAACCAAAGACACTTGAAAAACACTTGAACACACCAAAACTTGCATCTAACCTCCACTTTGGCCAAAAACTCCATTTTCACAAACTTGTCCAAAACCTTCTCCATTCACAAAATCATCAAACCACCCATCCACACACTTCATAAAACACATAACCAAGTTATCTAATCCATCATCTTCATCAAAAACCTTCAGAATCAAAAAGTCAACCTTCAATACTCATTATGTTGACGTTTTGCACAAAAACCACAACTCTTCAAATAATCCATTTCCAATCCATCCAAGCCTTCAAACACCATCAATAAACATTCCTTGAATTGTTCCAAGTGTCATTTCACAACTGTAACACCATTTCCTTGGAGTTCAAGTTTTCACTTTTCATTTTGGCAAGAAGATTCGAGTTGACCTATTGAAACTATTTCAATACAAAGTGAGCATTCCAAAAGAATCAAGGGAGATCATAGAAGCTTTCTGGATCATCACACACCTTCTATAATCTGTTGAAGATGGAATTGGACCTTGCTCCAATAGGTAAGTGCATTCTCATTTGAAACTATGTGTTTTTGATATTATTTGCATACATTTGAATTACCAGCTTGTTTGCCATCATATATACATTATAAATCCTATGTTAATTGATCCTTATCATGTCCATACACGATTTCACTTTGAATTTTTATCATAGGGTTCATGCTGGTTCAGATCATATTGTTTGAAATGTGTTGAGAATTAATAAAATTAATTGACATCATCATGTTCCTCATGAAAAATCACACAAATTTCATGTTTACACCTTGGCATTTTATTAAGTCTTGAGTGAGATACAATTTTCAAGGTTTTCAAAAATGGAGGAAGATAATGATGATGGCTATGGCACGCATTTTTTAGTATTTGAACTTGTTTTAATATTTTGTTATTGTTTCCACATTATTCATTGAATGGGCATTGCGCCACAATGGTTGATGTGTGTGTTGTGAATGTTCTTGCATGTGTGAGGGTTGGGGTTCGAATCCCCCTCGCCCCAACCCTTTAGTGTTAATTTATTTTTCAATATTTTGTATGCTGGTTTAATATATTATGTTGCACGCGCGTATTTTGTTAAGCCCAGGCAATTAGCCCAATGGCTAGTCTTTTAAGCTGCAATCCAGGGTGCGTGAGTTCAACCCATGTGTGTGACATTTCCTTCTTTTTGTATCACTTGTATGCTTTATTGTTCTTTTTCAATTTTCTTTTGATCATGTCTCCCTATCTATTTATTACTTTTGGCTGAGTTTTTGCACACCTAGTATTTGTTATATGTATTTTGTGAACATGTGAAAAAAATCCAAAAATATCATTTATTTCACCTATTTTTATTATGATGAAAACATGCCCATATATGTAGTTTTTTAGGACTTCTTCATGTTTATTTTGAGTTGTTTCTTCAATCAAGTGACTCATAAATGTTTGTATGACCATTGTTATGTCTTGCACCATGTCTAAGTGTTATGCCTTAGTTGCCCACCATGATTAAATGTGCCATATTGTCACCACATTCAAGTACTTGCTTTCATGAACTTATTTGTCAAAATATGCTTATGTCTCCTAGGTTTAGAATTGATCATGTACTTGTCACGACTTTGTTCCTCATCAAGTGTGCATGTTGTTCCCTTTGTAGGGTTAAGTCTTGTTTTCATTTATGTGTTTGAAACCCTTGTGACCTTTGTTCATGTTTGTGTACCATGATTCATGCCTTGAGATGTTCACTTGTTTCCAAATGCTTTCTACACAAACTTCATATTGTTAAGCATGATTTCTTATTTTGCATTTGTCCATGAGATGTTCCTTGTGATGTTATGTAAACCTTTGTTATTGTACACATTCATTATGGCTAAACCATGTTGATGTTTTGTTCATGAAGTTTATTCAATACATGTTTATTCGATCATCCTTATCCATTTCCAAGCGAAGGGTATTGTTGTTGACCTATTGGCATTTGCATTTACATTTTGCATCTTCTTGTATATAGCTCTTTATAATCCTAGAATTTGATATCCCTTAGGAAGTCTCCCTTAGGATTACCTTTCAAATTAGACACATTTCAATTAGGGTTTCCCCTTTATAACTCAAAACCACTTTCATTAAAAAAAACCTTGACCTTAGATCATTGATATTTTCAACTCTTTTCTCAATAAAATGCTTTAAAATACATTAAGCATATTCAAGCATCTTTCAAAGTCTAAAAAATACAAACTCAATTCAAACTTTTTGCCACTTTGGATTTTTCAATCTTTAAAACCTTTTCAAGATAGACTAGACATTAGTCCTCCTTAGTGAGATATAAATCTTTTACTCCATAACATGTTGAGAAATATGATTGATGCTTTTCCACTTGAGGGAGGTATGTGGCATACTTGTTGATTGTAATCCAAGTTGGAGCCCTTCCCTTAATGTGAAGCAAAGATCCCTCTTCCACATGTTTGTGATGGACTAGATGAGTAATATCTATAGGATGACAACTTGTTTTCTTTTCAAATTAAAATCCACCATAACAAACACTTTTCAATTTCTACCCCGAACTACGAGGTTTTGATCCTTTATTGGTATGTAGGCACAAGACTTTGTGTCTTGCCAAACACAAAAACAATAAAAAACATTTCTCTTCTCATCTCCCCAATCAATCCCAATTAGCAAACAAACAAATAACATAATTCAACAAGAGGTTCCTATAAAGTACTATAGATACTTAGGGTGCTAATACCTTCCCTTAGTATAACCAACCTCTAAACCTTAGATTCTCTTTATTGCTTTGTATTGCATTGCATATTTATGGATTTATTCGTTCCTTTTCCCTTCCCTTGGATAAATTAAAGATCGGTGGTGACATCTATGATTTGTGAAGCCTAGCTAACTCAATAGCTATGGTCTCCGATTCTCACCGCGACAAAAATAGCGACTTCACTGGAGATGAATCCCTAAGAGGGTTACACCTAACTTGTTTTATATGTGTTATTTCTATACATGTATATATTTGTTTGCTATATGTGTGGGTTCCTTTTGGGTGATCATATTGTGGTTAGACAAGTCTTAACCCAGACTTGAGAGCACACATAAGATAGGAAGGGCGGTATAGTCAAGGAGGCTTTGAGGGAGTAATCCTGAAAAAGTTAACTTGAGATCCCCCGCTCCGTGGAGGCCCTCTTAAGGGTAGTATTTTTTGAACGAGTAATCGTGAATGCATTCTTACTTTCGACCTTGGAGCCTGTGAAACTAAGGACCTTAGTTACCTATTACCCCACTTGGCCTAATTAGGATGTAGTGCGGTGGTTATGAAGGTGTAAACCTGAATTAGTTGATACGTGATACTATGCTCAAATGAGATTCTCTTGAGAATATTATTGATTCCAAGTAATTGGTGTGTTAATAATATCCGAAAGATGGGTCAATGACTTTGGGAACTTGTTAGAACCTTCTCTTGCAAGTACAAAAACCCATTGTACATACCCTTGGGATGGTTAGACCATGGCTACATGCTCATAAACCCATTTTTGTTTGTATATATGTGAATATATGTATATGTGTGTTTGTGCATTCATCCATTCATGCATTCATACACCCTTTTTTTCTAACTCATCAAGGAACTTAGAGTTATTTTGCAAACATTATAGGATTTATAATGGATTTCGGAAGGAGAAGAACCCAAAAGTACAGTTTCCAAAGCCCAAAGTTGAATAATCTAAGGAAATTGGGAGATTTGGTTACCGACCCATTGGCTTTCAAGGACAAGTATGGAAGGATCTTATCTCTGTTGAAGCTCAAGATGGTGGATGAAATTCTCTCTACTTTGGTGCAGTTTTATGATCCTATATATAATTGCTTCACCTTTCCCGACTATCAGTTGATGCCTATGTTGGAGGAGTATTCTTGTTTAGTTGGACTACTTATCTCTTCTTAAGCTCCCTTCTCAGGTTTGGAAGATATTCCTAGAGGAAAATATATTGCAGAAGCTACCCACCTAAGGTTGTTAGAGATTAAGGCTCACATGACCAATAAAGGAGGATTTCTTGGATTTCCTGCCAAGTTCTTAATGGAGAAAGCTCAGTACTATGCTGACATGAAGAGTGCAGATGCTTTTGAGGCTATCCTTGCTTTACTCATCTATGGACTTTTCCTCTTTCCCAACGTTGACAACTTTTTTAACATTGATGCCATTAAGATTTTCTTGCTTGGAAATCCAGTTCCAACATTGCTTGCAGATGCCTATCATTCTGTTCATCTAAGGAATTCTCATGGTGGAGGGATGATTACTTGTTGCAACTTTATGCTCTACAAGTGGTTTATTTTACACTTTCCTCGGTTAGCTACTTTTTGGGATCTCAAGGATGGTTTGCTTTGGTCACAAAAGATTATGTCACTCACTCATTATGACATTGAGTGGTATAATCCTGTTTATGGAGGAATGGTAATGATTGACTATTGTGGTGAGTTTTCCAATGTACCTCTTCCTGGTACAAAGGGATGCATAAGCTACAATCCAGTTCTAGCTCATCGACACCTTGGTTATCCTATGAAGGATAAACCTAATATTATCCATTTGGAAGGAATTTTCTTCAAAGAGGGTGAGAATAATGTTCTTAAAGATACGATTGTGAATGCGTGGCGTCACATTCATATGAAGGGAATGACAGTGTTAGGGAAGCCTGATTGTATCTCTTTGGAGCCTTATCTCCAATGGGTGCAAGATAGGGTTATCAAGCTGAAGATGCCTTACCTTCGTCATGAGCCTCTACCCATGGCCGTTAGAGATCCCACCTTGATCTTTATGAGCGAGGAAGAGAAGCTGAAGATTGCCTTGACTAAGGCTAAGCGAGAAAGAGATGCTTGGAAGAACAAGTACCAAGTTGTCAACCATGAGAATGGGAAACTCTAGAAACTCCTAAAGCAAAAGGATGAAGAAGACTCCACTAAGAAGAGGAAGGTGCGAGAGGATTTATTTTCCACTAGCATTCCATCAGCTCTTGTTGCTAGTTCAGACATTCCTCCACATCAGTTCCATGGAAGTTGCACGTCGACAATCTCATCCTTGAGAAGGCCGAGATGAAAAAGCAGATCAAGAAGCTTACAAGGAGGTTGCAAGGAGGAAAGGGTTCTTCCCTTCAGATTGCTTAGGACTTCTATTTTCCTTTTCTTGTATTATCCAACTTGTTAGGACTTTTGAAAGTTTGTATTTCATTTTATAAACCATCAAAATTAAATCAATGAAATAAGACTTTTTCAGTTATTCAAAATGTGTTCTCCATTATACGATGTTTGAAAATATAAATTTTGAGTTCCTTGAATTTCAATTGCATTTTTTGCATTTGCATGCATCATTAGCATTGCATCCTTTGCATTCCAGGTGCTTACTCTTGTTTCTTCCTCCAATAGTCAAGTTGTGTCATAGGTGTAGTGTGCAATTTTTGTCGGTGACGCAACCACCTTATCGCAAAATGGGTTCCTCCTCGCCGCAATGGTAGGAGGAAGAGTGCTACTTTCTGATTTCTTATTTATCCCGTGAACCTGGAAGGGAAAGGGAAGCTATCTAAAACTAACCTTGCATGCAAATGTTTAACTGAACAAATGCTTAAAGAGATTGGGGGGTCCGGGGTCAAGTTATACAATGGGGAGTTGTCAATTACCCATCCTATATGTGGTTGTCCACAGGTTGTTAGTTTTAGGTTCTGCTTTGTACTTGATGGTGTTTATCTGTTGATGGGTTGGGAATGTTTCTTGGGAAATATGAGAGAGAGAGTTTTTAATGACTTTGGTGAGGTATTGGACCTCAGTTTTTTATTAGTATGTGTGAAGGTACTGGACCTAAAGTTTTTTATTGGTATGCTCGCTAAGATTTCGCAATCTTATGCCTACGTATTCCCGTTAAAGATAAACAAGGAAATCAGAGCAATCGTAGTTCCTCCTATTCTATGGGAGGAAAAGATATTTGGTGTCTTGTTCAAAGCCCAAGATTGAAGCTAAATAAGGATTTGTGTCTTGTTCAAAGCCCAAGATTGAAGCTAAAAGGTTTGACTGAGGGAGAATTTGTCATCTCTAAAGGGAGACATCTCGTCTGTTTATCACAATTGTTGGGTGACTGTTTATAAAGGAGGGTTACTTTAACTGGGATATGAGAATCCAGCAATGCAATAATTTCCTTTATAGGGGATTTTTCCTGAAGGAGAAAACTTTAACTCAGTGTTTGAACAATGCCATTTTTCCTTAGGAGTCTTTCATGCTAAGAGAGGGACAGCGGCGTGGATGTAAATAATCCAGAGGCTTGCCGCTTATAGCAATTAGATGAAAGAGGATGTTTTGCCAGGATAAGAGATGGACGACAGCTTGGATCTTTGAATCAGCAAGTGTGTCGCTTATAGCAGTTATCTGGGATTAGGGTTTGTTTTGATTTATCTGTTTTGATGACGATAAACAGAGAAATGTCTTCCTATAGAGAGATTTTGATTTCCTCTGAGAGGAATGTTGATTTTTGTGTGCCTTGACCAATTCCCAAGGTTGAAGCTAAGAGATTGATTGACTCCACTGGGGAAGTCCTTATACAAAGCCTAAGAGGAGGCTGGAAAAAGACTGACTCAACAAAAGAGTGTTTATCTGTCTTGTACAACGCCCAAGATTGAGGATAAAAGAGACTGACTCTTTTGGGGATATCTTTATACAAAGCCTAAGAGGAGGCGAAAAGTTAACTTTTCCGGGGAAATATTTTGTCTGTCTTGTACAAAGCCCAAGGTTGAGGCTTAAAAGGGATTTTGACTCCGCTGAGGAGGGTTTGTATGCGTCTTATACAAAGCCCAAGATTGAGGTTAAAAAGAAAACTGACTCTGTGGGACGAAAATCTTTATCTGTCTTGTACAAAGCCCAAGATTGAGTCTAAAATGAGACTTTACTGACTCAGTTGAGGATATTTTAGGTGTCTTATACAAAGCCCAAGATTGAGGCTGAAATGAGTTTGACTATGCTGGAGAGTATTATCTGTCTTGTACAAAGCCCAAGATTGAGGCTGAAAAGAAGATTGACTCTGCTTAGGGAAATTTATATGGTGTCTTGTACAAAGCCCATGATTGAGGCTAAAATAGGTTGACTCAACAAGAGAGTGTTTTTAACTGTCTTGTACAAAGCCCAAGATTAAGGCTGAAAGGGTTGACTCAACAAGAGAGTGCTTTTGTTTTATACCATTGACTCAACAAGAGAGTTTGGAAAGGTAATGGACTCAACAAGAGAGTCTAAAAAGGTTAGCTCGGCTGGGTAATATCATTGTACAAAGCCCAAGAGGAGGCTGACTTTGCTAGGAGAAAGGAAGGATCATTATACAAAGCCTAAGAGGAGGTTAGCTTCTGTTGAGGATTATTGAGATCCAGAGGCAGGTCCAAATGGGGAATCAACTCTTACTGAGGGTTTACAGAAGAGTTAAGATATCAGATGCCTTGAGGTTCTGATTTGGGATAGTGTTATACTGATGATAAGCTACCCTGGCTAGGGGAAACTTGAGGTGAGAGTTTAAAGATTGAGTTTTAAAAACCTATATAGGTTTCAACTCTACTGGAGGTTGGTTGAATGACCAAGGTTTTTCCTATGTTTATAGGGAACTTGAGAATGTCTTTGAGATCCAAGAGAGGATTCGACTATCCAAGTCTACTGGTATGGAAGAGTTTATCTTTGTATGATGCCCAAGAGGAGGCAGGTGTTTTAAGGGATGAGTATCAACCCTAAATAGTCTAAGGTTTTGACTCTTTAGAAAGACTGCTCTAACGAAGGATGACTAAGTTCTGTCCTATACCTTTAAGAGGTCTTCAGGGTCCTTGTATTAAGCCCAAGAGAAGGCATGAGAACTTCTAAGAAGTCGGAGGGTCCTTATACAAAGCCCAAGAGGAGGCTGGGATGCTTTTACGAAGCCTGTGGGTCCAAACTTAAAAAGAGTTCAAGAAAACTTTCACCGGGAATAATCTTTTCTTTAGTGAACAGTTCTAAGGTTTGAAGAAATTCAAGAGAGGGATAATGAATTTCTTTGACAATTTCTAATAGTGACAGTCTTAGAAAATTTTCACCAGGAATAATGCCTTTCTCTTTGTTCCATATTGTTTAAGCCCAAGAGAAGGCAAGACTGTATTTGGAAATCCAATGGGGATCTAGTTTTGACTGTATTTAAGAGTGACCAACTGGCTTTACCTAGTTCTAGACCTAGTTGCCGGGGAAAACTCTAAGTAGATATACAAGTATATATATACAGTTGATATATGACAAGTATTTAAAAGGATATGAAAGAAGGACTTACAGGTGAGCAAGCTTCCAGCAATACAGTTATATATATATGACAAGTATTTAAAAGAATGAAAGAAGGACTTACAGGTGAGCAAGCTTCCAGCAATACAGACAAATATATATATATATATATATATATATATATATATATATATATATATGAAAGCATGTAAAGAAAGCTGATAAAAACTTACAGGCGAGCAAGCTTCCATTGTAACAGCTGTATGGTTAGTTGTACAAGAAATTAAAGAAAGTTTTAACAACAACTATGGATTTGAACCTAAATCAAGAGGGAAGTTGTTTTGCAAAGATTGTTGGGGCTTATACTCAAGGAGAGGCCCAGATGAAAAACAGTAGTCGTACCCTTGTTTTGTAAATTGTACTGGGGCTTATACAATGGCTGAGGCCCAAAGAGGTTTTCTGTACAAAGGGATGGATCTTAAAACTCAAGGAGAGACCCACATGTTTAAAAAAAGAAAGAAATGGGACTTACAACACAAGGGCAGGCCCAGATGAAAATGTTTCGTAAAGAGACGATCGCGCCGGGATTTTGAAAACACAGTGGGACTTATACAATGACTGAGGCCCAAAAAAGGTTTATATTTACAAGGAATGGGTCTTGCACCCTATTAGAGGCCCAAAGTTTATTTTAAAAGATTTGTTAGGGTGATAGTGATCAAAACCCTAATTTTTGGTTTTAAAAAGTATTTTAATTGAATAAAAATTCAATTAAAATAATCAAACATGTGAAAAAAGGTTGTGATCTTGGATTTATACTTGAAAATCATGTTTCATTCATGGGATGATTTAAAAATCATTTGAATTTTGCAAAACCAAGAGAAAGAAATGTTTTTAATGTTTAAAAACAAAGAAAAAACAATTCTTTACAAAAATACCAAATATATGAAATAAATAATATTTTTGTGAAATTTTCATGGAATAAAATATTTTAATATTTTTGTGAATTTTCAAAAAAAGAATCAACCAAAAATGATTAAAAGTAAGAGATAAATTAATTTTTCAATTAATTAACAAAAAACATGAAAATATGGAAAATAGCAAAAACATAGAAAAATGGCAAAATGGTATGGGTAGGGTTTGAACCCACGACCATCAAGCCAAACACACATGCGCGCTACCACTGGGGTGGTGATACATCCGTGTATCAAAACCACCCCATGAATACATAAGGGGTGCCAAGTTTTCAGGCCTGGCCAAGGCAAGGCAATGCAAGTTTTGGCAATTTACGTGAAGCCTCTAACTTTCTCATTTCTCCATGGATTGGGACAAAATTTAGGTGCATCTGACCTAGAATTTCATGAGGAATCCAATGGTGCCCTTGGAATTTTTAGAAAATGTTTCCTCTTCTAAATCCGATAGTGATTTCAAAATAGGCCTGTTTTTGCATGTTTTATGCTATCTCATGGTACAGGCAAGAATTACATGGCAAATTGGTTCAAACACAACATATGCAACATGTATGAGATGTTTATGATCAATGGACATCAAAGGAATGCATAATTCAAAGAGTTCAAGTTGTCAGGCACTTACCTTTTGAAACTTTTTGTGCTATCTGCCAAGTTCCTTGTGCCAGAAGTAATTTGATGCTTTGGACACTCTCAATTGATCCCTTAGAAGCTTTTAGAATGATTAGAACCAGCTGGAATCCTCAGGAACATATTTTGGCACTTTCTTGCAAAAGGGGCAAAAGTGACCAATATGGCAACTCCCTCAAATGGTGTTCTAGATGAGGGGAACCATTTGCGATAGTTTGAGGATGATATTTGGAGTGTGTTTGAGGCTTTGTTTGGTTTTGGAAGTGGCTGAATCAAGACTTGGCCTGAAAAATACAGAAAAGTCCAATTTTGAGGTTTTGGAAGTGGACTTTCTGATTTTGGTGTCTCCTCTAGCCATTGACTTGAGGTTAGGGCACATGCCTATGGTCCTTTGATTCAGGGATTATTCTTGACTCATTCAGTTAGGAATGTGTCAGTCCATGCCACCTTGGTGTATCCATTAAATGCATTGCAACAAAATTGGAGTCTTGACACCTTTTTAGCCTTTTTAGGTTTGTTATGGCTAAGTGTAGATTCTTTGACTTTGGAGGCTTGGGGATCAGATCATTCTCCTTTTGTTTTATCCTCAGATGTATCAAAATGGATGACAATGCTTGGAGTTGCTCGATTTTGCCAAATCGATCAAAATGCCAAAATCTGCCTTGTCCAAGACAGTTGGAAATGGTGATTTTGAGGGATTCATATCTCCCTGCTCAGGTTGAGTTATGGGAGGCTCTTGTGCTTTTTAGAAAGCCCTCATATGATACAAAACATGTGTGATCATAGTTTGTTTTGAAACTATTTGGATCCAACTGAAAAAACCTCATGAACATTGATGTTCAAGGCTGGTAACTTAGGCAGATTTTTACTTAGTGTTAGAAAAAGTGTCATTTTCATGTTTTTGTCATTTTGATCATTCCATAACTTAAAATCCATTAAGAATTGGAGTTGGAGGTAGTTGAAGCTTTTGTAGAGTGTAGCAAGACTTACAAATCCAGCTTTGGATCACCCAAAATGGTTGCTTGGATCTCAAGTTATGGTCCTTGGAAGTTGGTACCAAAACCATTTTTATTCCATAACTTAGAAAAATTTTGGTTTCTCAAGGTTCCCCCTTTTGCAAGAAACCTCACTTTTCTTGATTTTTCTTGATGGATGATGATCAATATCATACATTAACATTATTTTTGACTTAGGGGGACCATTTTTGTGAAAAATTCCAAAAAGTCAAACTTGATTTTGTGCACAATTGACTTTTTATCGGATGATATCCAAACTGTGCGATCCTTTGTGAAATAAAGTCTTTGACCTAAATTAAACCTAATGGATGGGTTCCATAGGTGTTATCGGGTGTATTGAATCATCTCCCAAGGTTTGGGAGCATGTCTTGGTCAAAAGTCAAAGATACAATTGACTTTTTCCTCGAAACCCTAATTATGGCCTTGGTGAAATTGAAACTTGTGAATCTAGCGTCTTGGGTCAATCCATTATTGCAAATGGATCAATGTGGTGTATTGGAGATCCTCAAATCATGTCTTGAGGTCTTGGCTCATGCTTTGTCCCAAAAGTCAACTTAGGGATGAATAGGGGAAGAAACCCTAATTCCTGATTTTTAGTAAATGCATCCCCTGAGGTTAAATTAACTTGATGATTGGGTCCATGAGGTCCCTTGGAGTATCTTGGGTTGTGCTTTGAAGCATTGGCTCATGCCCAGATGAAAATTTTCATCTGGAGGCCTTGGTCAACCAAAACCCTAATTTGCTGACACTAGCGATCTTGAGGCTTGATCCACTTGGAATGTTGCAACTTTGTGCTTGATTCTTGATGTGGGAGTCCTATTGATCCTTTATAGGTGTTTGAGGGGTTAGAAAAGTTAAAGATCATGTCATTTCTTAATTGATCATTTGTCTAAGTGCTGAAAGAGGGCTTGAAACCCTAATTCTTGATTGTGGTGAATGCTCAACCATCTTTGAGGAGATTGATAAGCCATGAAAGTACATCCATATTGTGATGATGATTTACACAATGATGAGAAATCTTGATGGTCAAAATTTGGGGTATGACAGATGCCCATATTTAATCTTCTTGGACCCGAAGGTGTGAATGACGAAGGTATTCAGGCATTCGGGGTGCAAGAGGATTAAATATCAGAATACTCAAAATTGATGGTGGTTATGAATGGCAGTTTGCTCATCCATCTTCTTTTGCTAAGCAATAATGCTTAGAAAAGGGTGAAACTTCCCCTCGATCCTGGTCTTCAGCCAAGGAACTGGTCTAAGTTTCTTAAACAAACTTCCCCTCGATCTTGGTTTTTACCCATGGAACTGGTCTCAGTTTCTTTTGTCAATAAACTTCTCCTCGATCCTGGTCTTCAGCCATGGAACTGGTCTCAGTTTTTTTTTAAGTTTCTTCCTTGACAAGGGATGCTATGTGTAGCGGTTTTCATCAAACTTCTCGCCAAATTTTCCTGGGGAGATGCCATTTGATGGGAAAAAGTTTTGATGTCAGACTTGTCGGGGAATCCATTCGTCTGAGTTGTAGAGGTGTTCAAACTTCTCTGTTGGAGACGCCATTTGTTGACTATACTAGGGAAAATGAGTCTCTTGAGAGGCTGTTTCCTGATGAGGGATATTACATCATACTTTTCTTCAAGATCTTCTCGGAGAAATGCCATATGACGTTATCCAACTTCGAGGTGCTGATGACTTCATTAACATTGACTTTCTTGGGAGAAAAACCAATGTGTTGCTGAGAGTATCTGGTTGGGAGGCTTTCTCTGGGGATTTTCCTTAATCCGGGAAAGCGAAGATATCATCTTTGATGGTGAAGAGTGACATTTGTCGAATGTCTTCTTGCTTTTCAGAGGTTCAAGTTATCAAAGTGGTCGAGGACCGTCTCCACTCCAGAAATAAACTAGGGCAGAGATTATTCTGACAAAACATTTCTTGACTAGGGAAGAACTCTCAGCTCGATTGATAAGAGGACTTTTATCACTTGGGGATGAATATGACCAGAGTGATAGTGATGCAATATGAATATGAGTATGAATCAATCATGCATGATGTATGTGTGTTTATGCTGACAAAATAGACGCGACATACAGACTAATAGATGAACATGACTGGATACTCGGCCACGGTGGGGGATGAAAAGTATCACTGGTCCAAATTAGCAATCCTGCCTTACTTAAGAGAGGTAGTCCCTGTGGGGAGAAAGAATTATTTAATCGGTCTTAAGAGGTACGAACTCTGTCGGGGATATCAGATGGGAAAATCACATCTGATACAGTTGATCCTTCATTCAGTTGCACTGGTTTAGAAGGAGTACTTTGATTCTGCACTTTGAGGTTTAATCACCTTCGGAGAAGCAATCGATGTTCTTTTATTGTTCAACAGTCAAAAGAATTGCCATCTTTATTTTAAAAGCAGAAAAAATTTTGACAAGTAAATTCATTTTTGTTTTATTTCAAGAATCGTTGATCATGTTAAAAATGCCATTCTGTAAAGCTAAAACAAATAAGAATTACAAACAAAAGCACTAGGGCTCAAATTTTATTGATAGGATGGAAATCAACCAAGCGCGTGATGCCATAGAGTATTTACAAAGTTAGAAAATGGTAATTTAAGGGAAAAGGGCTACATTGAAACATAACGACCGCTATCCTTCTACCAACTTTGAATTCTGGACATCCTGAGCTTCTGTCGAAGATGACCTTGACTGGAGTTTTCCTGATGGACGACATTACTGCTGAGGATTTAACCTGATCAGACGTAGTTACTTGCCATTAATCCCTAACTTTTACCTGGATTGTACTTTGTGATTTCCAATCCATCATGATGATTTTTGCTTGAGTCTCTAATTTTTGCCTGGACCGCCCTTTAGGGTTTTCAATCCATCGAGTCATTTTTTTTGTTTAGGCAAAGTATTTCTTGACTACATCAACATTCGTTGGGTAGGTAAACTCCTCTCCATCCATGGTTACGAGTCTCAAGGCGCTGCCTAGAATGATTGTATCTTCTTGAGCACGAGGCCTCCTTTCCTAAAGACACGGGGTCAAACCTTTTTGTCAAACGCTTTCTTCATTCTTTGCTGATATAACTGACCATGACATAATGTCGTTATTCGTTTTTCTTCGATAAGGTTTAATTTGTCGTGTCGACTTTGACACCATTCAGCCTCTGTTAGCTTAGGTTCCATCAATACCCGGATTGATGGGATCTCTACTTCTATGGGGAGTACTACTTCCATGCCATATACTAGATAGAAAGGGGTTGCCCCTGTTAAAGTGCAAACAGATGTGCGATAACCGTGAAGAGCAAAGGGTAGCATCTCGTGCCATGCTTTGTAGGTTACAACCATCTTTTGAACAATCTTCTTGATGTTTTTGTTAGCCGCTTCTACTGCACCGTTCATCTTAGGTCGGTAGGGAGATGAGTTATGGTGTTCGATCTTGAACTCAGTGCACAACTCTTTCATCATCTAATTGTTCAAGTTAGATCCATTATCAGTAATGATCTGGCTTGGAACACCATAACGGCAGATAATATTATTTTTGATAAAACAGACTACTACTTGTCGGGTTACATTGGTGTATGACACTGCTTCGACCCACTTGGTAAAGTAGTAAATGGCTACTAGAATGAACCGATGTCTGTTTGAAGCTCTGGGTTTGATCATCCCAATCATGTCGATTCCCCATATGGAAAAAGGCCATGGGGAAGAGAGAACTTTGAGATGTGTTGGCGGTACATGGATTTTGTCAGCGTATATCTGACACTTGCGACATCTCCTCATATACTTTTAGCAATCGGATTCCATGGTCAACCAGTAGTATCCTGCTCTCAGAATTTTTCTCACTATTGTGTGTCCGTTGGCATGAGTGCCAAAGGATCCTTCGTGAATCTCTTTCATCAACATGTTTGCCTCTGGTCTGTGTACGCATCGGAGCAAGGCCATGTCAAAGTTCCTCTTATAGAGAGTATCACCGCTCAGAAACAAGCCGAATGTCAAACTTCTAAGGGTCTTTCTGTCTTTTTTGGATGCCCCAGGTGGGTACTCTTGTTTTTGAAGGAAGCATTTGATATCGTGATACCAAGGTTTATCGTCTATGAATGCTTCAATCGTGAAGATGTAAGCAGGCCATTCTAGGCGCATTATGTCAATCTTAGGTATGTCGTTCCATTGACCTACACTAATCATGGAAGAGAGAGTGGCTAGTGCATCAGCCATGTGATTCTCTTCCCGAGGGATATGATGAAACTCGATTTGGTTGAAGAAGGGTAACAACCTTCTTGCGTAGTCTTTGTAAGGAATCAATCCTGATTGGTATGTGTTCCAATCTCCTTTGATCTGATTGATAACCAGGGCTAAGTCTCCATACACATCCAAGTTCTTTATCCTTAATTCAATCGCTTCTTCGAGACCCATGATACAAGCTTCGTATTCGACCTCTTTGTTTGTACATTTGAAAGTCAGTCTGGCAGTGAAAGGAATGTGGGTAATCTGAGGTGTTATGATGATTGCCCCAATTCCGTTTCCATAATGATTGACAGCTCCGTCAAAGATTAGTCCGGATAGGGAACCTGGTTCTGGCCCTTCACTAGGTAGCGGTTAGTCGTAATCTTTCATTTTTAAATACATGACATCTTCGTCTGGGAAGTTAAATCCGACTAATTCTCGATCGTCAATCGGTTGATGAGCCAAATGATCGACTAAAATACTTCCTTTGACGGCTTTCTAAGTATGGTACTCGATGTCGTATTCTGATAACAACATCTGCCAACGGGCGATCCTTCCCGTGAGAGCAGGTTTTTCAAAGACATACTTGATTGGCTCCATTTCTGAGATTAACCAAGTAGTGTGATAAATCATGTACTGGCGAAGATGTAACGCCCCGATTTGTTTAATTGTATTTATTTATTTCAGTTATGTGAATTTTGTGATATGTGTGAATTTATTGTATTTTACCTGCTAATTGAGTTAATTAGTTAATTTCTCTGATAGGTAAAATATTTGCAATAAATTATAATTTCTTTTCAACTTTTATTTCCCGAAATATATTTTATCGCTGTTTAAGTTTTATCGCATTTTGAGAGCGTTTGGGAGATATTTGAGCTGAGGGGTAAAATGGTCATTTTGAGAGGTTAGATATTTTAGAAAAGTTAGATATTTTATATAAAAAGAGAAATAGAGAGAAAAGAGAGAGAAAGGAAAAGAAAAGAAAGAAAGTGGGAAGAAGAGAAAGAGAAGAGAAGGAAAAAGAGAGAAGAGGAAAAAGAGGAAAATCGAGGAAATCTCCGTTTCAAGCGCGAATAATCGGGTAAGGGTGAGAAGTTTCAATTATATCTTGTTTGTGTATGTATATGTGTTGTTTGTTGTGAATGTTTTGGTTGTTTTACAATGTTTTCTCTTTTGATAAATTGGGATCAAATCGATAGAAATCGATGTTTTCACGGATGAATTTCGAAATAAATTGCGTAGATTAGTCGTATGAGGTTAGGCCGAGATTATAGAAACTCGTTTGGTTGAAATCGGTTGATATTGTGAGTTTTGACATTTTTGGGTTTTGAGAATGTGAGATTTTGGTGAAAAATAAAAGTCGTGGAATCGGGTTTTTCTTGATCCTAATATGTCCCTATGTATTTATGTGATATTACCATGTGTTTGTTTCGAAGGAATTATGTGAATCGGTCGGATTTTCGGACGAAAACGCCGAAAAATAGCAGTTGCACCAGTAGAACCCGCAGGGCTGCATTGCTGATTTTTCTGGTTTTGTGTAATTGTCGGAAAACTTCGGAAATTCATATCTCTCGAACCGTAAGTCGGTTTTGATCCCCGTTCGAAGCGTTGGGAAGCTAACGAGATGTTTTTTCTAGGAAAAATAGTTTTGAGGTCTGAATCCTTCCCAATCGGTACAGTTTTTACGAACCGTTTCGTAGTGTCGGGCGTCCGGTTTATGTTTTGTGTTATTTGGAAATATTCGTAACTTATTCGTCGTTTATCGGATTTAAGAGTTCTTTATATCGAATCGAAGGTCTTTAGGAGTACTTTTTAGTGATGATGAAAAATATTATTTTTGGCCGACTTTTCCGAGAAAACGAATTATGGACTTTTGTGTTATTTTTCAATATTGTGGGTTATGCTTTGGTAAGTGATTGTATGACTTGTGTGATGATTCTTTGATGATAATTGGTTGTTGTGGAATACTTTGTTGATGGTTTGTGGCTTTATGACAATAATTGTGTTGATGTGAATATATATGATAAGTATTGGTGATGATGGTTTGTGGTGTTATGGAGGAATAAATGTGTGTTTTGGGTTTTGATTTCAATGTGCGATAATGATGTGTTGTGAGTAGCATTTGATATGTGAATTCCTTGTGGAAGTTATTGTGAATTGTATGATTGTTGTGGTAGGTGATGAAATGCATTGTTTGAATTGTTTTCAATGCTTGAATATGATGATGTGTATATTGGTTGTGTAACATACAATGTGGCATTGATATTAATGTGTATGCCTTGTATGATGTTGAGTAATGATAGTGCATGTGATGTGCTGTTGTGTTGATGGTTTGTGGCCGTTGGGCATTGTTATATATCACCTTGGTTGTGATTGATAGGCATGATTATTATATATGCATGAACATTTATTTAGCATGAGTCGTGCATGTGTCAAGCATAAAAACATGCGCTCTTGCTATTAGGATTCTATATGAATCCGTTGTACGTTCGTGTGCCTTACACACTATGGGACGATAGCGACGTTACAACTGATCGTGTGCTTGATGATAAGTGGAAGCGATCGGATTGTGTGCCTGATCCATATAGGTGGAAGCAATCCATAAACGTCGTGTGCTTATTTATAAGAGGAAGCGACGGGGAACATCGTAGGCCCGACGGGGAGTTACTCTATGTAACGAGCGATGATTCCAAGAGTTCCTGGGGGACTAATGTATCACCAATTGAGTCGGTACCGCATTTGCGTCTATATAGAGTCGTTGGTCGATCTCTATGGTATGCATTGATCATCTTTTGTATATTTGCATTGATGAATGAATATGGAAAAGTATGCTTTGTGGAAGTATGGAATTAATGGAATATGCATGATTATATGCTTGGTTTCGTATAGATATATACATTGTGATGTATATGAGTGAGTTGTGATGAATTGTGGTGTGAATTGTGAAGGGATGTGTTATGTGTGGAAAATCATGATTCGATTTATTATGTGTGATATATTATGTATTGGTGCCATGCTATATGTGTTAGTATGTGATGTATGCGGTGAGAAATATTACATATGTGAATTATCTGTGTTGTGGCATATTATTATGCAATCTTGTTATAGTTGTTATTTCTCACCCTTCTGCTGGAATATGCTTTTTATGGCATAGTGCAGATTGTCAGCTTTAGAGGCGTGGAGGCTTTTGTGAAGATTAGTCCTCCGTTCCGTTGTCGGTCTTGGTGTCTGCTCTGATACGTAGCACGGGAGTCGGGGAACGTTTATTATATGTATATTTTTGTTGAATATATTAAATATTATTTTGTATGAATATTTGGAGGTATAAAACAGTTTATTTTGTAAAACAAGTCGGTTATGGATCTTTCCGCTTCATTCCATAATTGACCATCCTTTTGTAAGGAAAAGTTTCTCTTTGTGTTATGTATCAAAAATGTCGAGCAGGGATTGTATTTTATTCATTTAAGTGTGACATCCCTGTTTCCTGTCGGAAAAATAAATTTTTAGTTACTCTGATTTTTATTATGTGTTATTTATTCGCGATGGGAATTGGGGTGTTACATTAGTGGTATCAGAGCTGGTCGGTCCGTCCGGCCAAGTTGTTGAGTCAGTTGGGGTGACAGTTGAATACTGTCGTTGTTGTTTATCCCTTAGTACGTGATAGGTGTGTGGAACACTGTCAGTACTTTCTGGTTTTTCTAATCCTTTGTTTTCAGGATTGAGTTTGAGATAAGTGGGGGAGAAGTTGGTACTTCTCCATGTTGCTTCAGGTGTGGAGCGTTGGCTCAATGTATTGTGAATTGCAAGAGTGTAAGTGTTGTTTGGACAGTGTTGTTTCCGATTCCGGAGGGAATGCGGAGGTAAGGTTTATGTCAACTAAGGATTTGTGCCTTAGGTAGTTTTGTGTACAGGATGTAAGAAATGCTATTATAAGTTTGGTAAAGACGGTTTATGCCCCATCGTGATTGTCGGCTGTCTATTGACAAATTGAGGAACTGATCACCCTTAATCTCTTGTTGATAGCAGACGGAAATTATGTTGGATGGAATAGACGTGTCTTTCCGGCTTTGATAGCGTGTGAAATGAGTGTTTGGAATTTAAGGAAACGATTACAGATTGTTTTGATGAGTCGATGAAGATGCTAATATCGGAAGATGAAATGGATTAGAGGTTTTGGTATGTTGGTCCAGTTGGGAAGTTTTGAGAGAGAATGATTGGGCATCGTTAATGGTTGTTCTCAGAGAGAAAAGTGTGAACTCAAATTGGACAAAGGTAAGGATTTCAGGTTTGGATCTGCTAAGTAAGCAGGAGAACTTTTAGGAAGTGAAACTAAGATGTTGTTATGTTTGTGATGATAGTTTTCTAGAAATTGGCAGGGAGGACACAGTGATGAGCTACCGGTTGTGCGTGATTTTAAGACGTATTCCCAGATGGAATATTGGATGTTAGCGTTAGAGGTACCCGGACTGATAGAGCAGTTGGAAGATTTACTGGAAAGGAGAATTGTGAGGCCAAGTGTGTCGTCTTGGAGAGCTTCAGTGTTGTTAGCAACAAAAAGGAAGGATGATTGACCGAAATAACAAGCATGATGTGTATAATGGTATTGAGACTATGGAAAGCCAAACTTAGAGTTCCGAAGAGGTTTGGAGTTTTTGGAATTTTAGAGCATTAATGGAAATTTTGAGAAAACCTTAAGTGTGGATGTATTATTTAAGAGTTCTTTTTGGTTGATTGTTGCTACATGTTGGGATTTATAGAGTTTGGATTGTTAAGAGGAGAAATTGTGTATGGATTACTAACAGCGGATAAGGTGACGATTGAGAATAAGTGTTCACTTTCGGGAATAGATAATTGGAATGGTTTGACTGAGTTTGAGTGAACTTGCAATTGTTTGGAATGTTTGATAAGAGTGGTGAATTGTGTGAGTTAAGACTTTGATCGATTTGATGTGACTGGTTATGTTGTTATCATCGGAATAGGCTGTTAATTACTCGGTTAAGCTTGTGTGTGAGGAGCCAGTTACCCAGTGCAAGGTTTTGCAAAAGCTTTAAGAATTTATATCTTTTGGAATTTGGTTGGACATTACGAAGTACGGTGATGTTGTTCGGTGATAGTAATGCGTCTGTAATGTTTGTGGAGTAGAGGAATCGTATCTTTCATATTTATTTGGATAAGTTCGTATTGGTTTTGATTGAGGATATTCGAATCTGTTATAAACTCAGAAGAAGAACCGGTAGAGTGTTTGAGATTTGAATCACAAGTGTTGGAAAGAGACGAAGTTTTATGCTAAGTTATTCAAGTGAGAATTTTGGTTGAAAAGGTTAGTTTTCTTGGATATGTTATTTCTGGTGATGGTATTTTTACGGATCCATCGGAAGTAGATGTAGTTCTTCATGAGAGGCTCCGAAGTTGGTTAAGGAGAGTAGAAACTTTTGGGCTCAGTTGGTTGTTACGGTAGGGTATGGAAGACTTTACTAAGTTTGTACTTCTGTTATTTCAGTTGGCTTGCAAAGGATGAGTCGTTTGTTTTGGATGTTCGTTGTGAGTTAGTTTTGGGTGAGTTGAAGTAGAAATGGTCTACGGCTTCAGTTTTGATTCGGGGTAATCCTAATAAACCGTTGGTGAGGTATTGGGGTGCGTCTTTGATGAGTTTAGTCAGTGTGTTAATGCAAGAGGGTAAAGTCGTGGTTTATGCTTTACGACAATTGAGGATTCATAAAAGGATCTATATTATTCTGGATTTGGAATTAGTCGCGGTTGTATTGTGTTGGAAAATTTGGAGGTATTATTTTTATGGTTCTCGGCTCGAAGTGTTTGGTAATCGCAAGAGTTTAGAGTACTTGGTTGGTTGAAGGAATAAAGTATGAGACAATGAGGATGGTTAGAATTACTTGAGCAAATCAGAGACTTGTGTCTGGTGTGTGAGAAAACATAGTCAAGTGTGAGGTTGGGTATATTAAAGGCGAACAATGATTTTTGGTGAATATGAAAAAGAGCTAGACTTTGGACGTGAAATTGATAGTTTTGATGGTTACGAGTAATCAGAGTGCGCATCAGAAGCCTGATGTGGCACATTTCGTTTATGCGTGTGTGACTTGATAGAGTTCAAAGGTTGAACAGTGGGAAACGGTAGGAATGATGAGACCATGGGATGTTCTATAATAGAAGTGATAAGTGGAAGGTTTCAATATTAATCAGGTACGAATATGTAGTCGTGTGTTTTGGTTATATGTTCGATTGGTGAATCGTAGCATTGTTGTAGTATGGTTGTGTGACAAGGATGTTGGTGTTCTGGTTTTGTTGATGTTGTTGAGACCTTGTGGTGTCGTGGAATTTTATGTTCTTGTTTGTGTTGTTGCCTCGTTTCCATGGTGATGGTTCGAGTGTGTGTAGCTAATTCCTATGATTGGGAATTGGGGGAGTGTTACCTAAGGTGCGGGTAACGATCCTGTTGTGTTTTGGGTTCAAGAGTGAACCTGTGAGTTGTGTTTTGTGTATTCTTTGGGTTGTGAGTTGGTCGTCAAGTGCATTGTATGGGCTTTGCATCTTGTCGTTGTTGTGTCGTTATTGTATTTGTGGTTAGCAAGGTGTTTGTCTGTGGTGTTATTCGTGGTGTGCCTTTGGTTGGCCTGTTAGTTTGTTAGTCGGATGCGAGAGTCGTGTCCGGAGTTGTTCGTCTCAGTATATTTTCGAGGACGAAAATGTCTAAGTGGGGGAGAGTTGTAACGCCCCGATTTGTTTAATTGTATTTATTTATTTCAGTTATGTGAATTTTGTGATATGTGTGAATTTATTGTATTTTACCTGCTAATTGAGTTAATTAGTTAATTTCTCTGATAGGTAAAATATTTGCAATAAATTATAATTTCTTTTCAACTTTTATTTCCCGAAATATATTTTATCGCTGTTTAAGTTTTATCGCATTTTGAGAGCGTTTGGGAGATATTTGAGCTGAGGGGTAAAATGGTCATTTTGAGAGGTTAGATATTTTAGAAAAGTTAGATATTTTATATAAAAAGAGAAATAGAGAGAAAAGAGAGAGAAAGGAAAAGAAAAGAAAGAAAGTGGGAAGAAGAGAAAGAGAAGAGAAGGAAAAAGAGAGAAGAGGAAAAAGAGGAAAATCGAGGAAATCTCCGTTTCAAGCGCGAATAATCGGGTAAGGGTGAGAAGTTTCAATTATATCTTGTTTGTGTATGTATATGTGTTGTTTGTTGTGAATGTTTTGGTTGTTTTACAATGTTTTCTCTTTTGATAAATTGGGATCAAATCGATAGAAATCGATGTTTTCACGGATGAATTTCGAAATAAATTGCGTAGATTAGTCGTATGAGGTTAGGCCGAGATTATAGAAACTCGTTTGGTTGAAATCGGTTGATATTGTGAGTTTTGACATTTTTGGGTTTTGAGAATGTGAGATTTTGGTGAAAAATAAAAGTCGTGGAATCGGGTTTTTCTTGATCCTAATATGTCCCTATGTATTTATGTGATATTACCATGTGTTTGTTTCGAAGGAATTATGTGAATCGGTCGGATTTTCGGACGAAAACGCCGAAAAATAGCAGCTGCACCAGTAGAACCCGCAGGGCTGCATTGCTGATTTTTCTGGTTTTGTGTAATTGTCGGAAAACTTCGGAAATTCATATCTCTCGAACCGTAAGTCGGTTTTGATCCCCGTTCGAAGCGTTGGGAAGCTAACGAGATGTTTTTTCTAGGAAAAATAGTTTTGAGGTCTGAATCCTTCCCAATCGGTACAGTTTTTACGAACCGTTTCGTAGTGTCGGGCGTCCGGTTTATGTTTTGTGTTATTTGGAAATATTCGTAACTTATTCGTCGTTTATCGGATTTAAGAGTTCTTTATATCGAATCGAAGGTCTTTAGGAGTACTTTTTAGTGATGATGAAAAATATTATTTTTGGCCGACTTTTCCGAGAAAACGAATTATGGACTTTTGTGTTATTTTTCAATATTGTGGGTTATGCTTTGGTAAGTGATTGTATGACTTGTGTGATGATTCTTTGATGATAATTGGTTGTTGTGGAATACTTTGTTGATGGTTTGTGGCTTTATGACAATAATTGTGTTGATGTGAATATATATGATAAGTATTGGTGATGATGGTTTGTGGTGTTATGGAGGAATAAATGTGTGTTTTGGGTTTTGATTTCAATGTGCGATAATGATGTGTTGTGAGTAGCATTTGATATGTGAATTCCTTGTGGAAGTTATTGTGAATTGTATGATTGTTGTGGTAGGTGATGAAATGCATTGTTTGAATTGTTTTCAATGCTTGAATATGATGATGTGTATATTGGTTGTGTAACATACAATGTGGCATTGATATTAATGTGTATGCCTTGTATGATGTTGAGTAATGATAGTGCATGTGATGTGCTGTTGTGTTGATGGTTTGTGGCCGTTGGGCATTGTTATATATCACCTTGGTTGTGATTGATAGGCATGATTATTATATATGCATGAACATTTATTTAGCATGAGTCGTGCATGTGTCAAGCATAAAAACATGCGCTCTTGCTATTAGGATTCTATATGAATCCGTTGTACGTTCGTGTGCCTTACACACTATGGGACGATAGCGACGTTACAACTGATCGTGTGCTTGATGATAAGTGGAAGCGATCGGATTGTGTGCCTGATCCATATAGGTGGAAGCAATCCATAAACGTCGTGTGCTTATTTATAAGAGGAAGCGACGGGGAACATCGTAGGCCCGACGGGGAGTTACTCTATGTAACGAGCGATGATTCCAAGAGTTCCTGGGGGATTAATGTATCACCAATTGAGTCGGTACCCGCATTTGCGTCTATATAGAGTCGTTGGTCGATCTCTATGGTATGCATTGATCATCTTTTGTATATTTGCATTGATGAATGAATATGGAAAAGTATGCTTTGTGGAAGTATGGAATTAATGGAATATGCATGATTATATGCTTGGTTTCGTATAGATATATACATTGTGATGTATATGAGTGAGTTGTGATGAATTGTGGTGTGAATTGTGAAGGGATGTGTTATGTGTGGAAAATCATGATTCGATTTATTATGTGTGATATATTATGTATTGGTGCCATGCTATATGTGTTAGTATGTGATGTATGCGGTGAGAAATATTACATATGTGAATTATCTGTGTTGTGGCATATTATTATGCAATCTTGTTATAGTTGTTATTTCTCACCCTTCTGCTGGAATATGCTTTTTATGGCATAGTGCAGATTGTCAGCTTTAGAGGCGTGGAGGCTTTTGTGAAGATTAGTCCTCCGTTCCGTTGTCGGTCTTGGTGTCTGCTCTGATACGTAGCACGGGAGTCGGGGAACGTTTATTATATGTATATTTTTGTTGAATATATTAAATATTATTTTGTATGAATATTTGGAGGTATAAAACAGTTTATTTTGTAAAACAAGTCGGTTATGGATCTTTCCGCTTCATTCCATAATTGACCATCCTTTTGTAAGGAAAAGTTTCTCTTTGTGTTATGTATCAAAAATGTCGAGCAGGGATTGTATTTTATTCATTTAAGTGTGACATCCCTGTTTCCTGTCGGAAAAATAAATTTTTAGTTACTCTGATTTTTATTATGTGTTATTTATTCGCGATGGGAATTGGGGTGTTACAGAAGACATTTGGCTGCCTAAGCCAGAGCACAACAATTTTTCTCAAGCTTAGTGTACCGAGTTTCACAGTCGGTAAATTTTTTGCTCAAATTGTAGATAGCAAACTCTTTTCTTTTTGTTTCGTCTTGTTGTCCACGTACACAGCCCATGGAGTCTTCCAAGACTGTTAAATAGATGATCAACGGTCTTCCCTCCACTAGAGGTGATAGAATTGGTGGGTTCAATAGGAATTCCTTGATACTGTCGAAGGCTTTTTGGCAATCTTCTGTCCATACACAGTCTTGATTCTTTTTGAGTAGTTTGAAGAGCGGCGCGCATGTCGCGGTCATGAGAAATATGAATCAGGAAATATAATTTAAACGTCACAGGAATCCTCTGACTTGTTTTTTTCTGTCTTTTTTTGGAACTGGCACTATGTTGGCTAACCATTGAGGATATTCAGATGTGGCGAGGAAACCTGCGTCAATCTGTTTCTGTACTTCCTCTTTGATTTTGATGGCCATGTCTGGATGAGTCCGTCTCAGTCTTTGTTTTACCGGCGGACATTATGATCTTAGTGGTAAGTGATGTTCCACGATGCTAGTATCCAACCCTGGCATGTCCTGATAAGACCAAGCGAATACATTCAGAAATTCTTTGAGAAGTTCTATCAAGTCTTCTTTGACAGTCGTATTGAGTAGTGCCCCAATCTTGACTTCTTTTCTCTCTTCTTCTGAACCTAAGTTAACTATTTCCAATGGCTCTTTGTGACGTTCAATGGACCTTTCCTCTTGTCTAAGTAATCGGGAGATCTCTTATGGAATTTCTTTGTCTTCTTCTTCTTCAGCTTCAAATACCGGGAATTCAAAGTTGGAAGAAGGCATCAGATCGTATGTTTCAATGAGGTTTAAAACAAGCAATCTACATGACGTGATGATTTGTTTTTTTAGAAGAGATAGAGAGAAATGCAATAGTGTGTGCAGTGTATTTTCTGAAAAATGCTTGTTTTTATTTTGAGTTGTTTTAGGATTACCATTTTCTGAAAAAGAAAAAAGGGAAAACAACAATAAATGTGGAAATTACAGAACGACGTTTATTTATTTATGATTTGGTCGATTCTTGAAACTACAGCCCTATAAAAACAAAACTCTGTCGCTTTGGGCGAAGCGAAGAGGGACATTTATAGAAAGTGAGCCCTATCAAAACACCCGTTTCACCTGGGCAGGGTGAAAAGTTAAAACAAAGATGGCAATTACTTAGACTTATGAACGACTTTCGGGATATCGACAGCAACCCATTGACGGCGAACTCCTCGGTGAATCACAAATTCCAGTACCTTCTTTCTTGGTTTGCCCTCAGAAATGACGCTGATTTCTGGTGGAGTAGGATCGTTGGAGTCTTCCTCCTAGGCAGAGTTGTCGTAGACGAACTCTTCTGTTGTATCTTGCACAGTGTTTTCACTCTCAAGCGGATCTTCCCATCTAGTTGGCTGGATATCTTCGTACTTGCCACTCGGTTGTCCTAAGGTGTCCCATACTTTAGTGGAACTGGAGGAGTCATCCCTCTCAATGATGTTGATCTCGGGAAAAGCATAGTTGATGAATTCTTGTCCTGCAACCTTTGCAGATTCATCTTTGTGCTGGATATTTTTTGAATGCCCTGAGTAATGATCCCATGATTTGGTGGGGACGCAAGTATTCTTTTCAATGATGCTCAATTGATATGCATCGTTTAACTGACTCTTTTGCCCCAAGTCTTTCGGGTACGGCTGCCAGATAGGCAAGTCATCCATTGGGTCATAATAGTCATAGTCGAAGTTGTCTTTCATCAGAGTGACTTCCTCTAATGAGTTGGGTGGAGCACGGTATCCTTCCGGATCACAATCTCCGTACATCATTTTGACATCTGATCTTGGTATATATCTCGGACTTTGTGTGGGAAAGTAAAATGGCTCATGCATTTCTTCCTAAGACATATAACTGTCCTTGTTGAGATAAGACTTCCACTCTTCATCCGTATCGGAGGAGCCACCCTCATTGATGGTATGTACTTCTTGAGATACTGGGTGAAGGAAACCTCCACTGCGGAAGAAGTCATGAATGGGATGAAAACTTTCATCGTTAGCAGCAGTCTGGGTACAGGTTGAGGAAAAACCAAGACCTTTCTTTGTCTTGTTATCAGTAGGAATGACAAGCTGTCCCCATCCTTTTGCGTTGTTACTCTCAATCACTTTGAGAGCATCTTTGTACGAGGAAATTAATGTCCCTCTTTCTGATTGATTCTCATTGCTCACCGAAAGTGCTTGGAACTGAGTTCCAACAACCTCCTCCAGTTCTACACAGGATGTTGATGATAAGTTGCTCATGATTTAGGCCCGTTCTCCACAGACTATGACTAGCTTTTCGTTTTTAACGAACTTCAGCTTCTGGTGAAGTGTCGAAGTGACTGCCCCAGCCTCGTGTATCCAAGGTCTTCCTAATAAACAGCTGTATGCTGGCCGGATGTCCATGACCTGGAAAGTGACTTGGAAAGTGTGAGGACCAATAGTTATGGGAAGGTCGACTTCACCGATAACTATTTTTCTGGATCCGTCAAAGGCTTTGACGATGACCTCACTGCCTCTCATCAGAGATCCTTGAAATGAGAGTCGCATTAGAGTAGATTTTGGTATAACATTCAGAGATGATTCGGTGTCTACCAGTACGCTAGCTAAAGCTTCACCCTGGCAATTGACTGTAATGTTAAGCGCCATTTTGTGATTTTTGCCTTCTTCTGGGAGTTCTTCATCACTGAATGCTAAATTGTTGCAGGAAGTGATGTTGGAGATGATGCTGTCAAATTGTCTTATCGTCACATCTTGTTCCACAAAGGCTTGCTCTAAGACTTTCTGTAAAGCTTCCCTGTGAGCTTCAGAACTGAGTAAAAGAGATAGGACAGAGATTCTTGAAGGAGTTTGCAACAGTTGGTCTACAATGTTGTACTCGCTCTTCTGGATGAGCTTCAGTATCTCATCGTTGTTCTTTGAAAGGTCGGGATTACTGGATTGCCCGACTGGTTGATTGGGAACTTCTGTTTGAGGTTCCTTCTCCTTGGTGGGTTCTCCAACTCCTCTGTTGAAGATCCGGCCGCTCCCTGTTACTCGACTGATGTCAGAAATGTTTACGACAGAAGGTAATGGAGTTTCCTTTCCATTCTCGATTATTGTTGCACCATATTTGTAAGGGATAGCCTCATCAGATTTGTATGGTATAGGTCCTGGTAGATAGATAACCACATGAGCCTTTTGATTTTTCTGACCATCGTAGGCAGCCTCAATTGGTTCGAGGTTGAGAATCTTTCTACTGTCAAGAGGGAGTCTTGATTCATGGAGTAGAGGGATTATGGCACATACATCTTTGGCCACTTCCTGTTTAGGGATTAAGACAACGTCTTTGCTTTGATCAGGAAGATAGTTTTGCATTACGTTGATCAAACAAGAGCTTGAACACGGTCGGATCTCCTTTCGGTCTAACTAATTTTGAAGAGCTACTCGCACAAGGTAACATCCTTGGTTGTTCTCTGAGCAAACTCTGCAGAGCTCGTAGTTGTGTGGTGGCACCCGGCCACATCCGCTTTGTATGTAGTGCAACCTCACTAGGTCTATTTCCATAGATCGAGCGTCCTGACTTTGATGCCTAGTAGGGTTCCCGTCAGTCATACTGACTTGTTGTGTGTCTTCATCTAAGTAGATCGGGAGCCACCAGTGGTTCAACAAGTGTTAAAGTGTTCTTTGGACAAGTGCATATCCTTGGTCGTCTTTACGACACACTTTACAATCCTGATAATCATGTGAATCCAGAAAGCCGAGCCTGACTTGCTTAGCGTATAATCCTACCAAGCTGGTATTCATTAGGCGAATATCAAAGATTTGAGTCATATTAACTTGATAATGGCTTCTATCACGGTAGTCCTGAATCCATCCGAGATCCATCTGACGCTGGAGGGCCTCTTGTAGAAAAGAGCATCCCTGATTGTTTATTGAGCAGATCGGACAGGAATTGTAATCGTACTGTGGCAGATCATGATGTTGGCTTTGCCTTGAGTGCATTTCCACCAAGTTGACATTCATCGCACGTATGTCGTGGTTCTGAATGATGTTAGAATTTGTATAAGTCATGTTGACCTCACGGATTCGGTGATCTTGGATCCATCCGAGATCTATCTGTTCTTGTAGAGTTGATTGCACTACGGAACATCCTTGGTTATTCTTGTAGCAAATATCACACTGGTGATAATTGTGAGACGGTAGATGACCGTATCCGCTCTGTCTGCAATGCATCTTGACCAGATTGGTTCCTAATAGGAGTACATCATGAATTTGATAGATGTGGTTAGATTCTTCCTCTATCAAATTTACAGCAGTTTTTCATGTTGAGGCAACGGGTTCGTCTGAACATTTGGATTCGTATCATTGAAAGATAGGACCCCGTTCCTGACAAGCTTCTGTACATCGGATTTGAAGCTGAGACAGTTTTCTATGTTATGCCCCGGTCCTCCTTGATGGTAAGGGTAAGTTTGATCTGCTTTGAACCAAAAGGGCAGGTTTCCGGTATTGTAAGAGGAGACCTGGTTTGGACGTGCCCCTTGACCAGTAGTAGTGGAAACAGTTCTACGTACAACATTGGTATAAGGTCGAACCCAGGTGGTCGTGTCGTACGATTGTTATTGTTGTACTGAGGCAGAGCCTGCTGAAGAGGCTGTTGTGTCCTTTGCTGATACTGTTGTTGACTTGGTTGGCTCTGAGCAACCTGAGGTTGATACATTGGAATAGGCACAGGGTTGATAGCAGGAGTTACTGTTGCTACTGGTTGATACCTTCGCCTTTGCTTTCTGAGAGAGATATTACCAATATCTTGTTCTTTTTTCTTAGGGAAAACATTACCGTATCTTTTGGTACTGCTTGATGGTCCTGTATCTTTGACCAGACGTCCTTCTCGGACTGCTTCTTCAAGGTGTACTCCCATGTTCACCATCTCAGTAAAGTCGCTAGGTGCACTGGCGACCATTCGATCGTAATAGAATGAGCTCAAGGTTTTCAAAAAGATCTTTGTCATCTCTTTTTCCTCAAGAGGGGGACAAATATGGGCGGAAATTTCACGTCATCTCTGAACATATTCCTTAAAGGTTTCCTTGTCCTTCTGCGACATTGCTCTGAGTTGATCTCTGTCTGGTGCCATGTCCACTTTATATTTATATTGTTGAACGAAGGCTTCCCCAAGATCTCTGAAAGTAACGATCTTGGTGCGGTTTAAACCCATGTACCACTTGAGCGCGGCACCGGTTAAACTATCTTGGAAATAATGGATCAGTAGCTGTTGATTCTCTATCTGAGTTGACATCTTTTGAGCGTACATCACCAAATAACTTTGAGGGAAAGAGTTACCCTTGTATTTTTCAAAGTCAGGCACCTTGAATTTGTGTGGGATTTTCACGTTGGGGACCAGACAAAGGTCTGCGGCGTCTTTTCCAAATAGATCTTAGTCGCGAATGGCATGCAGTTCCTTCTGTATCTCCAAGAATTATTCCTGGAACTCATTCATTTTTTTGTACATGCCCTAGTTTCCTCCAGAGATTACTTGTGGAATCTATCCTTCTGGGACAGTGTGTACCACGGGTTGTGGTATAGTTATTACTGTGGTGATTCTTGGTGCTTCCCTATCCTGAAGTTTGTAACCTTCAGGAGTTGCTGTTATGACTCTTGCATCTTCGCCCTCCCGAAGTTTGTAACCTTCAGGCCCAGCGGTCCTGCTGCAGTTTCCGGGTCTTCCGTGACCGGCGGAATATATCCTTCAGGGATAAAGTTGATAGGCATGCCCCAGGGATGATGTTTAGGTATGTTGTACCGAGGATCATATGTCTCCACTATAAGCGTAGTTGTGATCTCTGATATCACAGTCCTTTGTTGTTGTCTCTGAGCTGCTGCAAGGGATTGCATGTTTTAGAGAGCGATTTTGGACGCGGTTCTTAAGCGCTGGTCGCTCTCTATGGTTGAGTTTACTACATGTCGATTCATTTTTTATCCTATTGTGAGCTGATGAAGGAAGGGAAATAGATGTCTCCAATTAACCCTGCTTTGCATACTGAGTTTAAATAGCGGTCTATTAGGTTACGAATGCTATCAATGTGGGGGGGGGGGGGGGGCTTTGTACTGGTTATTTGTATTTTTGCTAATACTGTTTTCTTTCTTTCTAGGATCTTATAGCGGGGAACAAGGATTAGGATGTTAGGACTGATGCTTTTTCATAGATACATGAGAGTATGGGATTTTGGGTTTTTGTTTAGTGTGCCCGCTAAGATTTTTCTTTCAATCTTATGCCTACGTATTCCTGTTTACCGAAACAGAGAAATCAGAGCATTCGTAGTTCCTCCTATTCTATTGGAGAATAGGAGGAAATGGTGTTTTGGTGTCTTTTTCAAAGCCCAAGACGTGAAGCGAAAAGTAGTTTGTATCTTGTTCAAAGCCCAAGATATGAAGCGAAAGGTGGTTTGTATCTTGTTCAAAGCCCAAGATGTGAAGCTGAAGGTGGTTGACTTTAGAGAGAATTTGTCATCTCTAAAGAGGGCCTGTTTGTCACAACTGTTGGGTGATTAACTGTAAAGGAGGATTGCTTTAACCGGGATACGCGGATCCTAGTAATGCCATAATTTCCTTTATAGGGGGTTTTACCCTGAAGGAGAAGACTTTAACTCAGTGTTGAGCAATGCCATCTTTCCTTAGGAATTTCTTATGCTAAAAGAGGGATAGTGGCATGGATGTAGATGATCCAGAGGCTTGCTGCTTACAGCGATTAGATGAAGGGGATTGTTGATGTTTGTGTACTGTGAACGAGCCACAACTTTGATGCTAAAAGGTTAATTGGATCAACCAGTGGTTTTCTTATACATAGCCTAAGAGGAGGCTAATATGTGTCTCGTACAAAGCCCGAGAGAGAGGCTAAAAGGTTTTGACTCAACGATTTTGGTATCTCGTATAAAGCCCGAGATGGAGGCTATTTGACTCAGCAAGAGAGTTTTTTTGTATCTCGTACGAAGCCCGAGATGGAGGCTGTTGCTTGTTTGGCTCAATAAGAACCTTTTTGTATCTCGTATAAAGCCCGAGATGGTGGCGAAATGGGTGATTGACTCAACGAGGGAGTCTCTTATGTGTCTCGTACAAGCCCGAGAGAGAGGCTATGGTGTCTGTTTCAGTTAAGTGACAGGTCCAGTATACTGATTTTAAAAGAGAAAATCAGCTCTTATATGAGCAACACTGTACTCAAGGATTTGTTTCAAGGATCCAGGTTATTCCTGTTCTTTAAGGAAGTGGGAAATCCAGAGGGTATTGAGACTGTCCGAGTCTACGGGTTTCCTTCCTATTCTTGAAGGGTGCTTGAGAATGTCTTTGAGACTCAAGGAAATTAGACTGTCCAAGTCTAGAGTTTCATCTTTTGTACTATGCTTTGAGAAACAGTAGTAGACTCTTTGAAAGGACTGTTCTATGCAGATGATTAAGTTCTTTTCCTATACCTCTAGGAGGTCGCCGGGACAATTTGTACGAAGCCCAAAAGGAGGATGGAAACTTTTAAGAAGTCGATCGGTCCTTGTACGAAGCCCAAGAGAAGACTATCATTCCCGGAGGAAGAGATCATTATACGAAGCCTAAGAGGAGGTTGTGAATACTTCTAAGAAGCCGACGGGTCCTTGTACTAAGCCCAAGAGGAGGCGGGGATGCTCTTAGGAAGCCTGTGGGTCCTTGTACGATGCCCAAGAGGAGGCCGATGCTCTTAAGAAGCCGATGGGTCCCCAAACCCCGAGAAATTCAAGGCAAGCTATTCGCAAGGAATATATCAAGTCATGAAAGTTCGAGAATTTGGAAGAAACTCAAGAGATGCCATTCACGGAGAAAAGATCATCTCTGGGGAGCAGAGTTTCTTGACAAGTGCTTTTAAGAAGCCTGTGGGTCCCCAAACCCCGAGAAATTTAAGGCAAGCTATTCACAAGTAATAGATCAAGTCAGGAAAGTTCGAGAATTTGGAAGAAACTCAAGAGATACCATTCATGGAGAAAGATCATCTCTGGGGAATAGAGTTTCTTTGACAACTTCTATGAGTGACAGTCTATGAAAGGGTTCACAGAGAATGCTTCCTTTCATGTCTCCATATTGTTTAACCCCAAGAGGAGGGAAGACTGTGTCTGGTAATCCTATGGGGATCTAGTATTGACTATTTCTAAGAGTGATCAACGGGCTTAATGCTAGACGTAGTTGCCGGGGAAACTCTAAATATCTATACTATTACTACACAGTTGATATGAGTTTATGAAAGAAGACTTACAGTGAAACAGCCCCACAATACAGTTATATGTATATGAAAGCGATAAATGAAAGCAATAACCACTTACTCGGTTGTAGAGCTTCCATGTTGTTTGGTTAGTTATTCAACAAAGAAAGATTGAAAACAACAGTATATTCAAAATCAAAGGAGAAAGTGCTTTGAAAAAGAAAGATTTGGGGCTTACAGCTCAAGGAGAGGCCCAGGGTTTTATTAGTGAGCGCACTGTTTGAATTTGTTCAGAGGGACTTATACAAGTGACTGGGGCCCAAAAGGTTTTTCTGTACAAAGGGGTTGGGTCTTACACTCTAATAGAGGCCCAAAGAAGTTTAAGAAAAGCAATGGGTCTTACTACTCGAGGGTAGGCCCAGAGTTTGTTTTTCAACGGATGATGATCGCGTCGAGGTTTTCTTTTAACGCAAAGGGACTTATACAATAAGTGAGGCCCAAAGTGTTTTGGATAAAAGGGGATAGGGTCTTACACTCTATTAGAGGCCCAATAGTTTTGAATGGGTCTTATAGCTCGAGGAGAGGCCCAATTGATTTTTAAAAGGCGACGATCGCGCCGTTTGTTTTTTACGGTATCGGAACTTATACAATACACTGAGGCCCAAAAATGATTTTGTCAAAAAAGGATTGGGTCTTACACTCTATTAGAGGCCCAAAAGTTTTGAAAATTATTTATGAGGGTTGAATTAATCCAAAACCCTAATTTGTTTTGAAAAAATGTATTTAATTGAATAAAAATTCAATTAAAATGATCAAAATTGTTTAACATATGAAAAACAAATTGTGATCTTGGATTAATGCTTCAAAAATTAAGTATTGACCTACAAAATAATTAGAAAGAATTAAAAGTTGCAAAAATCAAGGTGAAAAAAAATATTTTAAATGTTAAAAACAATTAAAACATTAATTCTTTGCAAAAATATCAATTATATGAAATAAATAATATTTTTGGGATTTTTTAATAAAATAAAATATTTTAACATTTTTGTGAATTATTAAAAAAAGAATCAACTCAAAATCATTAAAACTCAGAGTGAAATTAATTTTTGAATCAATTAAATAAAATCACAAAATTCAAATATTTGAATTTGAAAGAAATGGCGCCAAGAACACAACAAGAACACGCGCGTGTTCTGGGTTTGGCCAGATTTGCATTTTCTATCCAATCTCACTGAATACTTGATTATATCATGCAATCCACATACCAATCAACTCGTTTCAACCTCACGATCATGTCTATGGCATTTAATTTCATTTAAATTAAACATATAACAAGAAATCACGAAAAATCCTCAAGAACCCTAATTTCTGCATGAAGGCTAGGATTTTTGATACACGATTCAAACAATGCAATTAATTGAGGGGAAACATTCTATGCATGATTATGAACATATAGCCAAATTATTGTGCGAGGAAATATGCATAGATTGAGAGATGACCAAGTATATGCTTACCTCTAGGCCGTGACAGCAAGTGCAATGTGATTTTTGATTTAGAGGTGTTACAGATGAGTGGTGATGATCTGAACAGCTTCCCTACACTCAATGGAGTGTGTTTGAATGCTTGGACTTGATTGAAATTGGCTAGATCACTTCATGGCATCTCAACTGCACTTTGGTTAAAACCTTGAGCAATTGACTGGTGATTATGAGAAATCAGTGTGCCAGTTGTTGTTTAAGTGTTTGATCAGCTCATATGTGATGTATGTGAGGCGTGTGAGTGATTGGTTTGAGTGGAATTGCCCTCTAGCTCAAAACCCGATAGCTACCTTGCTAAGAAAGGCATTTTTGCCAAGAGAAAGAGATTTTGAGAAAGGCAAGTGTTGTAGGTCTTTGGTGTACTTAAACTGATCATAATTGAGCTCTATTTATAGTAGAGCAAGTTTGTTTTGCAAGGAATAGTGAATGGCAACTGTTTAGTAGGTTTGTTCAATGTTGGCCAATGGAAGTTCAAGTCTCCTCTAGCCATTGACTAGAGGTTATGGCACATGCTGCTGGTTCCCTTGGTCTTGGATAAGTCTTGACTGAATTCAAATGAAAATGGCTCAGTCCATGCCACCTTGATGCTTCCATTGAATGCTCCAATCCAAATTTGGAGTCTTGTCCCTATTTTGGCAATTCTAGGTTCAACATGCTATTTCTTGTTCCAAAGACTGTAGAGGCTTGGCTCAATGATTGTCCCCTTTAGATTCAATCCTCAGATGTGTCCAAGTGGATAGGAGCATTTGGATTTGGCTGATTTTGGTAAATCGAGCAAAAATGCAAATTCTGCCTTGCCTTGACAGATTTCAACAAGGCAACTTGACAATGTCATAACTCATAGCCCAAATGGAATTTGGCAATGTTCTTGGCCATTTTGGAAAGCCCTTACATGATACAACAACTGTTTGAACATGTTTGGTTTTGATCTCTTTTGAATCCAAGTGAATAATCCCCCTACATTTGGAAAAAAATGAAGACAGATTTGGACTTAGTGAAAATTTCACTAAGTGTTGGAAAAAGTGACATTTTCATTTTTCAGCCATTTTGATCACTCCATAACTCAAAATCCTTAATGAATTGGACTTAGGTTTAGTTGAAGTTTTTGTAGAGGGTAATGAGGGCTACAAATCCATCTTTGGATGAGGAAAAATGGCTTTGTGGTTTAGGAGTTATGATCCTCCAAAGTTGGTACCCTAGCCACTTTATTTTTAACTTCAAAAATTTTCTAAGTTTTTATGGTTACCCCTTTTACAAGTTATCCCACTTTTCTTGATTTTTCTTGATGAATGATGATTCAAATCATACATTAACATCATTTTAGGGTTAAAAATCCATTTTGGTGAAAAATCTCAAAAAGTCAAAGTTGACTTTTGTGCACAGTTGACTTTTTATCAGATGAATTCCAAACTGTGCAATTCTTCAGGAAATCATGTCCTTGACCTAAATCAAACTTGATGGACATGTTCCATGGGTGTCATAGGGTATATTGAGGTATGTCCTAAGGTTTGGGAGCATGTCTTGGTCAAAAGTCAAAGTTACAGTTGACTTTTTCCTTAAAACCCTAATTGTGGTGCAGATGAAATTGAGACTTGTTGCTCAAGCTTCTTGGATCAATCCAATGTTCCAAATGGATCAATATGGTATATTAGAAACCCTCAAATCCTCTCTTGAGGTCTTGGTTTATGATTTGCCCTAAAAGTCAACTTAGGGGTGAATTAGGTCAAGAAACCCTAATTCCTGATTTTTGATGAATACAACCCCTGAGGCAAAATTGACTTGATGATTGGGTCCATGAGGTTCCATGGAGTATATTAGGTTGTGTTTTGGATCATTGGCTTGTGCTCGATGAAAATTTTCCATCTGGAGGCCCTGGTCGACCAAAACCCTAATTTGGTGACACTGTCGATCTTGAGGCTTGATCCACCTAGAAGGGAGCAGCTTTGTGCTTAATCCTTGGAGTGGGAGTCCTTTTTTATCCTTTGTGTATGTTTGAGAGGTTTAGACAAGTTGAAGATCATGTCATTCCTTGATTGACCCTTTGTCTAAGGCTCTGAGAGGGCTTGAAACCCTAATTTTGATTGTAGTGGATGCTCACCCATCTTTGGGGAGACTGATGAAATAAGATGGTCCCCCCATATTGTGATGATGATTTGCACAATGATGGGAAATCTTAGTGGTCAAAATTTGGGGTATGACAGATGCCCCTATTTAATCTTCTTGGACCCGAAGGTGTGAATGACGAAGGTATTCGGGCATTTGGGGTGCAAGAGGATTAAATATCAGAATACCCGTAATTTTGATTGCTATGAATGGCAGGTTGCGCATTCATCTTCTTTTGCTAAGCAATGATGCTTAGAAAAGGTAAACTTCCCCTCGGTCCTAGTCTTCAGCCAAGGAACTGGTCTCAGTTTCTAAAATAAACTTCCCCTCGATCCTGGTTTCCTACCAAGGAACTGGTCTTAGTTTCTAAAATAAACTTCCCCTCGATCCTGGTTTCCTACCAAGGAACTGGTCTCAGTTTCTTATGTAAACTTCTCCTCGATCCAGGTTTCCTACCAAGGAATTGGTCTCAGTTTCTTTTGTCAATAAACTTTATTGACAAGGGACACTATTCGTAGCGGTTTTCCTCAAACTTCTCGCCAAATTTTCCTGGGGAGATGCCATTTGACAGAAAAAGTTTTGATGTCAGACTCGCTGGGGGACCCAGTCGTCTGAGTTGTAGAATTGCACAAACTTCTCTGTTGGAGACGCCATTTGTTTCTACTGGGGGAAAGCAGGTTTCTTGGGAGACTGCTGTCGCTTGGGATCTTACATCATACTTTTCTCGGGATCTTCCCGGAGAAATGCCCTATGATGGGGTCCAATTTTGAGGTGCCGATGACCTTTTCATCAGCAATCTTTTCGGAGCGAAACTGGCATGCTGCCAAATCTCTGATTACGAGGCTTTCTCTGTGGACTTTCCTTAATCCGGGAAAGCAAGGATACTGTCTTCAATGGCGAAGAGTGATGTCAACTGAAGATTCCTCTGATTTTTCAAAGGTTCAAGTTATCAAAGTGGTCGAGGGCCAACTTCATTCCAGAAATAAACTGGAAGCGAGGTTGTTCAAACACAGTATTTCCTGACGAGGCAAGGACTGACAACTCGATTGAGAGAACTGTTTATCACTAGGGGACAAGACCAACTAGAGTGATAGCGATGCAATATGAAATGTGAATGCAAATCAATAATGCATTATGTAAGTATGTTTATACTGATAGAACTGACACGACACACAAACTAAAAGATGAACATGACTGGATACTCGGCCACAGTGGGGCATGTAGAAATATCACTGGTTCAAGATATCAATTCCACCTTACTTAGGAGAGATAGTCCCTGTTGGGAGCTACCGTTGGTCGGGCTTAGGAGATGAGAACTCTGTCGTGGCATGTTAGTCGAAACAAGGTCTCTGACACAGTTGATCCTTCATTCAGTCGTACTGGGTTAGAAAGAGTACTTTGATTCTGCACTTTGAAGTTTGCTTACTTCTGGAGAAGCGGTTGATGTTCAACAGTCAAAAGAAATTGCCGACTTTATTTTAAAAGCAGAAAAAGTTTTAACAAGTAAATTCATTTTTGTTTTATTTCAAGAATCGTTGATCATGTTAAAATGTCGTCCTGTAACGCTAAAACAAACAAGAATTACAAACAAAAGCACAAAGGCTCAAATTTTATTGATAGGATGGAAATCAGCCAAATACGTGATTCCAAAGAGTATATACAAAGCTAGAAAATGGTAATTTACAGGGAAAAGGGCTACGTTGAAACATAACGACCACTATCCTTCTACCAACTTTGAATTCTGGGCATCCCGAGCTTCTGTCGAAGATGACCTTGACTGGAGTTTTCTGACAGATGATGTAACTGCTGCTGCTGAGGGACTTGCCTCTGTTGAACATAGTTACTTGCCATTATCCCTAATTTTTACCTGGATTGTACTGTGATGTTTCCAATCCAACGGGATAATTTTTTTTTATTTTGTCTCTAACTTTTGCCTGGACCGCCCTTTCGGGTTTTCAATCCACCGAGACGTTTTTTTTTTTTTTTTTTAGTTTAGGCGAAGTATTTCTTGACTACATCAACATTCGTGGGGTAGGCAAATTCCTCTCCGTCCATGGTTTCAAGTCTCAAAGCACCGCCTGAGAAAGCTTTCTTGACCATATAGGGGCCGTCATAATTCGGGGTCCATTTGCCCCGAGAATCAGTGAGAAAAGATTGTATCTTCTTGAGCACGAGGTCTCCTTTCCTGAAGATGCGGGGTCGAACCTTTTTGTCGAACGCCCTCTTCATTCTCTGTTGATACAACTGACCGTGGCATAGTGCAGTGATTCATTTCTCTTCGATCAGATTCAGTTCGTCGTGTCGACTTTGACGCCATTCAGCTTCGGTGAGCTTAGCTTCCATCAATACTCAGATTGATGGGATCTCTACTTCTATGGGGAGCACTGCTTCCATGCCATACACTAGAGAGAAAGGGGTTGCCCCTGTTGAAGTGCGGACAGATGTGCGATAACCGTGAAGAGCAAAGGGTAGCATCTCGTGCCAGTCTTTGTAGGTTACAACCATCTGTTGAACGATCTTCTTGATGTTCTTATTGACCGCTTCTACCGTTCCGTTCATCTTGGGTCGGTAGGGAGATGAGTTATGGTGTTCGATCTTGAACTCAGCGCACAACTCTTTCAGCGTCTTATTGTTCAAGTTAGATCCATTATCAATAATGATCTCGCTTGGAACACCATAGTGGCAGATGATATTGTTTTTGATAAATCGGACCACCACTTGTCGGGTTACATTGGCGTATGACGCTGCTTCGACCCACTTGGTGAAGTAGTCAATGGCTACTAGGATGAACCGATATCCGTTTGAAGCCTTGGGCTCAATCATGCCAATCATGTCGATTCCCCATATGGAGAATGGCTATGGGGAAGAGAGAACTTTGAGATGTGATGGCGGTACATGAATTTTGTCGGAGTATATCTGACACTTGTGACACCTCCTCATGTACTTGTAGCAGTCGGATTCCAAGGTCAACTAGTAGTACCCTACTCTTAGGATTTTTCGCGCCAATGTGCATTTCTGCTTCTGGTCTGTCTACGCATCGGAGCAAGACCATGTCAAAATTTCTCTTATAGAGAGTGTTACCGCTCAGGAAGAAGTTTCCAGCCAATCTTCTGAGGGTTTTTCTGTCCTTTCTGAGTGCCCCAGATGGGTACTCTTGTTTCTGAAGGAAGCATTTGGTATCGTGATACCAAGGTCTGTCGTATATGACAGCTTCAATCATGAATATGTAAGCGGGCCATTCAAGGCGCATGATGTCAATCTTAGGTATGTCATTCCATTGACATAACCTAATCATGGAAGATAGGGTGGCTAATGCATCATCCATGTGATTCTCATCACGAGGGATGTGGTGAAACTCGACTCTGTTGAAGAAAGGTAGCAACCTTCTAGAATAGTCTTTGAAAGGAATCAACCCTGATTAGTATGTGTTCCAATCTCCTTTAATTTGATTGATAACCAAGGCTGAGTCGCCGTATACGTCCAAGTTTTTGATCCTTAAATCAATTGCTTCCTCGAGACCCATAATACAAGCTTCGTATTCGGCCTCGTTGTTCGTACATTTGAACGTAAGTCGAGCAGTGAAAGGAATGTGGGTACCCTGAGGGGTAACAATGATTGCTCCAATTCCATTTCCGTAATGATTAACTGCTCCGTCAAAGATAAGTCCCCATTGGGAACCTGGTTCTGGCCGTTCACTGGGTAGCAGTTCATCGCAGTTTTTCATCTTTAGATACATGACATCTTCGTCTGGGAAGTCAAACCCGATTGATTCCTGATCGTCAATCGGTTGATGAGCCAAATGATCGGCTAAAATACTTCCCTTAACAACTTTCTAAGCGTGGTACTCTATGTCATATTCTGATAACAACATCTGCCAACAGGTAATCCTTCCCGTGAGAGCAGGTTTTTTCGAAAACGTATTTGATTGGATCCATTTTGGAGACCAACCAAGTAGTATGACGAATCATGTATTGGCGAAGACGTTTGGCTGCCCAAGCCAAAGCGCAGCAAGTTTTCTCGAGCATCGTATACTGAGTTTCGCAGTCGGTGAATTTCTTGCTCAAATAGTAAATGGCAGACTCTTTCCTTTTAGTTTTGTCTTGTTGGCCAAGTACACATCCCATTGAGTCCTCTAGAACTGTGAGGTAAATGATCAGTGGTCTTCCTTCCACTGGAGGTGATAGAATCGGAGGATTCAACAGATATTCCTTGATACTGTCGAAGGAGGTTCGGCAATCTTCTGACCAAACGCAATCCTGGTTCTTTTTGAGTAATTTGAAAATTAGTGCACAGATCACAGTCATGAGGAATATGAATCTGGAGATGTAATTCAAATGTCCCAGGAATCCTCTGACTTGTTTTTCAGTTTTCGGAGAAGGCATTTCTTGAATGGCCTTGACCTTGTCTGGATCAACCTCAATTCCTTTTTGGCTGACGATGAACCCTAGTAATTTCCCTGAACAGACACCGAAGGTGCACTTGTTGGGATTCAAGCGGAGCTTGAATTTTCTTAGACGTTCGAACAATTTTGACAGATGTTCAACGTCCTCACTCTCTGGTTTTGATTTTCCAATCATATCATCGACATATACCTCGATTTCCTTGTGTATCATGTCATGAAACAGAGTAGTTATGGCCCTTTGATAGGTTGCCCCGGTGTTCTTCAAACCGAACGGCATTACCTTGTAACAAAAGGTGCCCCATGGGGTAATGAACGAAGTTTTCTCCATGTCTTTCGGCGCCATTTTGATCTGGTTATAGCCTGAGAATCCATCCATGAAGGAGAAAACTTTAAACTTTGATGTACTGTCAACCAACATGTCAATGTGTGGTAAAGGAAAGTCGTCCTTTGGACTAGCCTTGTTCAGATCTCTGTAATCGACACACATTCTAACCTTTCCGTCCTTTTTGGGAAAGGGTACAATGTAGGCTAACCATTGAGGATATTCAGATGTAGCGAGGAAACCCGCGTCAATCTGTTTCTGTACCTCCTCTTTGGTTTTGATGGCCATGTCCGGGTGAGTCCGTCTCAACCTCTGCTTTACTAGCGGACATTTCGATCTTAACGGTAAGTGAGGTTCCACGATGCTGGTATCCAACCCTGGCATATCCTGATAGGACCAAGCGAATACATTGGGGAATTCTTTGAGAAGCATTATCAAACCCTCTCTGGCATTTGGACCGAGTAGTGCCCCAATCCTGATTTCTTTTTTCTCTTTTTCTGAACCCAAGTTTACCATTTCCAACGGTTCTTTGTGAGGTTCAATGGACCTTTCCTCTTGTCTGAGTAGTCGGGAGATCTCTTCTAGAATTTTGTCGTCATTTTCTTCTTTAGCCTCGAATACCGAGAACTCAAAGTTGGGATAAGGCATCAGATCGTATGTTTCAACAGGGTTTAAAACAAGCAATCTGCATGACGTGATGATTCGTGTTTAGAAGAGATAGAGAAAATGCAAGTGTGTGCAGTGTTTTATTTTTATTACTGCTTGTTTTTATTATTGAATTGTTTTTTAGGATTACCATTTTCTGAAAAAGCAAAAAGAGAAAACAGCAATTAATGCGGAAATTACAGAACGACGTTATTTTATTTATAATCTTGTCAATTCTTAAAACTACAGCCCTATAAAACAAAACTCTGTCGCTTTGGGCAAAGCGAAGAGGGACATTTACAGAAAGTGAGCCCAATCAAAACATTAGTTTCAACTGGGCAGGGTGAAAGGTTAAAACAAAGACGGCAATTACTTAGACTTATGGATGACTTTCGGAACATTGACAGCAACCCATTGACGCTGATTTTTTGGTGGAGCTGGATCATTGGAATCTGTCTCCCAGGCAGAGTTGTCGTAGGAGGATTCTTCTGTTGTATTTTGCATCACATTTGTGCTCTCAGCTGTATCTCCCCATCCAGTTGGCTGGATGTCTTCGAACCTGATACGAGAGCTTTTAGGAGCAGTGTACTTGACCATATAGTCGTACTTTCCACTCGGTTATCCCAAGGTGTCCCAAACTTCTTTGGAACTGGAGGAGTCATCCCTCTTGATGACGTTGACCTCGGGAAAAGCATAGTTGACGAATTCAAATCCTGCAAACGTTGCGAATTCATCTTCATGTTGAGTAGTTTCTGAATGACCTGAGTGTTGATCCCATGATGTGGTGGGGACACAGGTATTCTGTTCAATGATGCTTAGCTGAGTTTCATTACTCGAATGACTTTCCGGCCCCAAGTTTCCTGGGTAAGGTTGCCACATTGGTAGACCATCCATTGGGCCATAGTAGTTGTAGTCAAAGTTGTCTTTCATCAGAGTGTCTTTCTCTAATGAATTTGGCGGAGCACGGCATCCATCCAGATCACAATCTCCATAGATCATTTTGACATCTGACCGTGGTATAAATCTCGGACTCTGTGTGGGATAGTAAAATGGCGTAGGCACCTCTTCCTGAGACATATAACCGTCCTCGTTAAGGTAGGACTTCCATTCTTCATCCGTGTCAGAGGGATCTTCCTCATTGATAGCATGAACTGTCTGAGACACTGGGTGAAGGAAACCTCCACTGTGGAAGAAGTTTTGAAGGGGATGAAGACTTTGGTCGTTGGCAGCTGTCCGGGTACAGGTTGCAGAAAAACCAAGACCCTTCTTTGTTGTATTGCTAGTAGGAATGACAACCTGTCCCCATCCGGTTGTATCGGTACTCTCGACCGCTTTGATAGCATCGTTGTATGAAGAAATGGAAGTTCCTTCTTTGAACTGATTGTTCTTGCTCACCGATAGTGCTTGGAACTGAGTTCCAATAACCTCCTCGGGTTCTATACCAGTAGATGATGATGAGTTACTCACAAGCAAGGCCTGTTCTCCACAGACTGTGACAAGTTGATCGTCCTTGACGAACTTTAGCTTTTGGTGGAGGGTCGAGGTGACCGCTCCAGCCTGATGTATCCAAGGTCTTCCTAATAAACAACTGTAAGTTGCCCGGATGTCCATGACCTGGAAAGTGACTTGGAAAGTGTGAGGACCAATAGTTATGGGAAGATCAACTTCGCCGATAACCGCATCGGAGGTCCCTTGAATGATAACTGCATCAAAGTGGACTTCGGCATAACATTCAGGGCTGACCCTGTGTCTACCAGTACGCTGGCTAAAGCATCGTCCTGGCAGTTAACTGTGATATTGAGTGCCATGTTATGACGGCGACCCTCTTTAGGTAATTCCTCATCACTAAATCCCAAATTATTGCAGGAAGTGATGTTAGAGACAATGCTATCGAACTGTCTGATTGTTACATCTTGTTCCATAAAGGCTTTGTCCAAGACTTTCTGTAGAGCCTTCCTGTGGGCTTCTGAACTGAGTAACAGAGATAATACAGAGATCTTTGAAGGAGTTTGTAACAGTTGATCAACAATGTTGTATTCACTCCTTTGGATGAGCTTCAGCATCTCATCGTTGTTTTTCGAAAGGTCGGAATTACTGGATTGACCGACTGGTAGATCAGGAGCTTCCGTCTGAAGTTCCTTTTCTTTGTTAAGTTCCCCAACCCCTCGGTTGAAGATTCTGCCACTCCGTGTTACACGACTGATGTCTGCAATATTCACAACGGAGGGTAATGGAATTTCCTTTCCATTTTCAATTGTTGTTGCACCATATTTGTAAGGGATAGCCTTAGTTGATTCATACGATAATGGTCCCGACAGATAGATGACTATGGGAACCTTCTGATTTTTCTGACCATCATAAGTAATTTCGATTCGTTCTCGGTTGGGAACCTTAGATTCATCCAATAGAGGGATAATGGCACAAACGTCCCTGGTCCTATGATGACCAGAGATTGTGACAACATCTTCAATTTGATCGGCAAGGTAGTTCGGCGTCCAGTTGATAGGTTCAGAACCTGGATATGGACGAATCTCTCCATGATCCACCTGACCCTGAAGGGCTGCTCGTACAAGGTAGCATCCTTGGTTACTTTCCGAACAGACGCTACAATGGTCATAATTGTGTGGTGGTACCTGGCCACACCCACTTTGAATACAATGTAACCTCACTAGGTTAGCTTCCACTGATCGGACATCCTGACTCTGACACCGAGTAGGATTCCTGTTACTGATACTAATTTGTTGAGTATCTTCATCCATATAGATTGGCATCCACCAGTGATTTAACAAGTGCTGAAGTGCCTCCTGAACAAGGGTACAACCTTGATTGTTTTCGCAACCCGCTTTACAACTTTGATAGTTATGTGATATCAGGAATCTGAGTCAGACCTGTTCAGCATGTAACTCTACCAGGTTGGTATTCATCACGCGAATGTCAAAGATCTGAACCATGTTGATCTGATAAGGGTTCCTGTCATGGTAGTCCTGGATCCATCCAAGATCCATCTGACGTTGGAGGGCTTCTTGTACAAAAGAGCAACCCTGTTTGTTTACCGAGCAAGTCAGACAGGAATTGTAATCGTGCCGCGGCAGATTATGATACTGGCTTTGCCTTGAGTGCATTGCCACCAAGTTGACATTCATCGCACGGATGTCGTGGTTCTGAATGACGTTGGAATTCGTGTAGACCATGTTAACTCCACGAACTTGGTGCTCTTGGATCCATCCAAGATCCATTTGTTCCTGTAGAGCTGCTTGCACCACAGAACATCCCTGGTTGTCTTTAGAGTAGATATCACACTGGTGATAGTTATGAGGTGGCACATGGCCATATCCACTCTGTCTACAATGCATCTTGACCAGATTGGTTTTCAACAAGAGTACATCGTGAATTTGATAGACATTGTTAGTCTCTTTCTCAATCTGATTGACTGCAGCTTTCTCATGTTGAGGCAGCGGGTTCGTGAGAACATTGGGATTCGTATCTTTGAAAGATAAGAGCCCGCTCCTAACAAGCTTTTGCACGTCGGACTTGAAATTGAGACAATTCTCAATGTTATGCCCTGGACCTCCTTGATGATAAGGACAAGTCTGATCCATATTAAACCAAAAAGGCAGATTTTCCATTATTATATGAGGGGACTTAGTCTGAATGTGCCCCTTGGCTAGCAGCAATGGAAACAGCTCTGCGTACGACACGGGTATAGGATCAAACCCTGATGGTCGTGTTGTACAGTTGTTGTTGTATGGAGGACGAGCCTGCTGAAGAGGTTGTTGTGTCCTTTGCTGATCAGGTTGGCTCTGCGCAACCTGAGGTTGATACGTAGGAATAGGCGTAGGGCTGATAGCAGAAGTTACAGCTGCTACCGGATGATATCGACGCCTTTGCTTTCCGAGAGAGATATTCCCAATATCTTGATCTTTTTTCTTAGGGATAGCACTACCGTATTTTTTAGTACCACTCGTCGATCCAGTGTCTTTTACCAAACGTCCTTCTCGGACGGCTTCCTCAAGACGTACGCCCATGCCCACCATCTCGGTGAAATCACTGGGTGCACTGGCAACCATTTGGTCATAGTAAAATGAGCTTAAGGTTTTTAAGAAGATCTTTGTCATCTCTTTCTCCTCAAGAAGTGGACAAATTTGAGTGGCAATTTCACGCCACCTTTGAGCACACTCCTTAAAGGTTTCCTTGTCCTTTTGCGACATCGATCTGAGTTGATCTCTGTCGGGTGCCATGTCCAAATTGTATTTGTATTGTTGGACGAAGCCAATGCCAAGATATCTGAATATACTGATCGTGGCACGGTTTAGACCCATGTACCATTTTAATGCGGCACCGGTTAAACTATCCTGGAAGTAGTGAATCAGTAGGTCCTGATTCTCTGTCTGAGCTGACATCCGCGAGCGTACATCACCAGATGGCTCTGAGGGCAAAAGTTACCCTTGTACTTTTCAAAGTCAGGCACTTGAAATTTGTGCGGAACTTTCACATTGGGGACCAAGCAGAGGTCTGCGGCATCCTTTCCAAATAAATCCTGACCGCGGATGGCTTGCAGCTCCTTCTGCATTTCCAGGAACTGCTCCTGGAATTCATCCATTCTATCGAACATAGTTTCCTTTTTACCAGAAGGTATCGGTGGAATCTGTCCTTCCGGGATAGTGTGCACCACAGGGGGTGGTACCGTGGCTACGGCAGTGAGTCTTGGTGTCTCCCAAAGTTTGTAACCTTCAGGAGTCTTCAGTATGCCCATGGCATCTTCGCTTTCCCGAAGTTTGTAACCTTCAGGCCCAGCGGCGTCTGTTGTGATTCCCTGATCTTCAGTGATCGGCGGAACATATCCTTCCGGGATATAGTTAACAGGCATCCCCAAGGACGATCTTTCGGCATTTGATACCTAGGATCATACTTTCCCACTATGGGCATTGAGGTGATCTCTGAGATCACAGTTCTTTGTAGCTGAGCTTCTACCATGGCTTCCATGTCGTTACGAAGCTTTCTCATATCCTCTCTTAGAGTGTCGATCTCTTCTTTCAACTCTCTGTTTTCTTCCTCAAGATCATCCATCCTTTTCTGACGATTGGCCCGAGTATTGTATGAATGAGACAGTTTGACTCTAGAATCGAGACACAAACGTGAGATTCGTAGGTAAGAAGAATTCGCGATGTGAGAAGGATGAATGCAATGATTACATTAATTGTTTTTTTGGTTTAATCAAAATAAACTTCGACAATTAGATTGCAAATATCAAACAGTGGGGAAACCCCTTTTTATTGAATTCAAAGGATTACAGGAATGGAAATACAGTAGATTACAAGGTGCAGAAACAGAAACCTAAGCTAATGGGTCCCGAGTCCTTTCTGAAGAGAAATCGGGTGCTGACTCCGGTATTTTCCTTTTCTTTGACCGGGGCTCTTGGGCCGTTGTCGGGTTGTCATTCCTTTGTCAAGTGAAAGGAGTGAGCAAATTCCTTTGGTCATCTTGATTCTCTACAGCATGTTGCTCCAAACTTTCAATCAGAGCATCTTTCTCTTTCAGTAATTGTTGTATTTTGATGCACTCTACGTCGAGGGTGCGGTACTTGTTCTTCCAAGACCTTCTCTCCCTTTGAACTTTGTTGAGATTAGCCTGAAGCTTTTCAGTTTCCGTCATGAAGTACATGACAGATTCCTTTGGTAGAAGAATTCCGTAACGAGGATAAGACATTTTTAGCTTGAGAGCTCTAGTTTTTACCCAATGGAGATAAGGCTCCACCGAGACACAGTCCGGTTTTCCTAGAGACTCTCGTCCTTTCTTATGAACCTGTTTCCAAGCATGCACTATTTCCATCTTTAGTGCTCTGTCATTTTCTCCTTCCTTGAAGAAAAGACCTTCCAGATGAACACCCCGGGGGACGTGTCTCATCGGGTATCCAAACTGACGGCGAACCAACACCAGATGATAGTTGATTCCTCCTTTAGTTCCTATGAGGGGTACGTTGGGGAAGTTTCCACAACGATCAATGATTCTGATTCCATCATAGATCCTATTACACCAATCTATATCAGAGTTGGTAAGAGACATGATCTTCTGCGACCAACGTAAGGCACTCTTGCAATCCCAAAAAGCAGCAGACTTGGGCAAGTGGGAGATAAACCATTTATAAAGCAGAGGTACACATCATGTGATCTCCCCTCCGCTGTACAAATTTCCTAAGTGTACAGAATGATACGCATCTGCGAGCAAAGTTGGTACAGGGTTTCTAATGAGAAAAACCTTAATGGCGTTGATATCGACGAAGTTATTGATGTTGGGAAACAAAAATAACCCGTAGGTGAGCAAGACAAAGATGCTTTCAAAAGCAGTCACGTTTCCTATATTGGCAAAATACAAGGCTTTATTTGTCAAGAACTGGGCTGGCAAACCTTGGATGCCACCCTTAGTGGTTATGTGAGTCCTGACCTCAGACTCGTCCAAATGAATTGCTCTTGCTATGGTCTGATTCTTTGGAATTTCTTCCAGTCCAGAAAATGGAGCTCGATCAGTGATATGTAGATCAGTCAGATGAGAATACTCCTCCAGCATTGGTGCAAGCTAGTAATCCGGGAATGTGAAACAGTGATAAACCGGATCATAAAACTGGATGAGCGCATCCACGATTCCCTCAATCACATGGACTCTTAACAGTGGTAGCAAACCTCTGTGCTTGGCTCTGAAAGCCTCAGGGTTAGTGATCATCCTTGCTAAACATCTTAAATCCTCTAACTTTGGAACCTTGAAGGTATGCCTATGAGTTCTCCTTCTACCGAAATCCATTAGTGCAATCCTTTTCTCTGATATTTGCAATCACAGTGTTAGTTTAATTTGAAAAACAGAGAGACTAGAAGAGAAAAATTTTTTTTGAATGTTTTAATGTTTTTTTAAATGAATGCATGAATGCAACACACAAAAACATAGAAAAAACATGGGGTCAAAGGGTCGTTGTCATGAAGTCAAGGCTCCACCCATCCCCAAAGGTTTATACTAGGGTGATTTTTGTACCTGTACTCATTATCATCAGCTCCTCCCAGGAAAGAAAAATAACAAGCGGATCGCCAGCGAGTTGTAGAGCAATCTTAGAGTAAGTGCCATTCACCGAGAATAAATCACCAGCCTCAAATGAGGGTAGTATCGCGTAACAACTATTCCCGATAGTTTCTGCACTACAAAAGGGTTTGGCTCCTCAGCTTCTCAGACATCACAATCGGCCCATTGTCTAGGTGAGAGAATGGGTTGCATTGGTCAGCCTCCACTGAGGTTGATGGTCGACCTCGTCGCCATCACTTATCTTAAGTGTATACTCAATCTTTCCACATGCGGCATCACACGCATTCCCATTAGCAGAAAAATAAACATGTATAGCAATTAGGAAAAGCCATATATATATTTGTCCTAAACATCCTAGACCTTTAAAGCTATGAATCCTAAGTTCCTGACAGAAATGGGTTCCCCGGCGGAAGCCCCAATCTGTGGTATTCACACAAGAGGTGAAAAGGAGAAAAAACTTTACACGCCCCATTTTTCTGTAGCGAGAGATTTTATACGCGGTTCTTAAGCGCTGGTCGCTCTCTGCGGTTGAGTTTACTACAGGTCGATTCATTTTTTATCCTATTGTGAGCTGATGAAGGAAGGGAAATAGATGTCTCCAATTAACCCTGCTTTGCATACTGAGTTTAAACAGCGGTCTGTTAGGTTACGAATGCTATCAATGTGGGGGGGCCTTTGTACTGGTTATTTGTATTTTTGCCAATACTGTTTTATTTCTTTCTAGGATCTTATAGCGGGGAACAAGGATTAGGATGTTAGGACTGATGCTTTTTGAAAGATACATGAGAGTATGGGATTTTGGATTTTTGTTTAGTGTGCTCGCTAAGATTTTTCTTTCAATCTTATGCCTACGTATTCCCGTTTACCGAAACAGAGAAATCAGAGCGTTCGTAGTTCCTCCTATTCTATGGGAGGAAATGGTGTTTTGGTGTCTTGTTCAAAGCCCAAGACGTGAAGCGAAAAGTAGTTTGTATCTTGTTCAAAGCCCAAGATATGAAGCGAAAGGTGGTTTGTATCTTGTTCAAAGCCCAAGTTGTGAAGCTGAAGGTGGTTGACTTTAGAGAGAATTTGTCATCTCTAAAGAGGGTCTGTTTGTCACAACTGTTGGGTGACTGACTATAAAGGAGGATTACTTTAACCGGGATACGCGGATCTTAGTAATGCCATAATTTCCTTTATATGGGGTTTTACCCTGAAGGAGAAGACTTTAACTCAGTGTTGAGTAATGCCATCTTTCCTTAGGAATTTCTCATGCTAAAAGAGGGACAGTGGCATGGATGTAGATGATCCAGAGGCTTGCCGCTTATAGCGATTAGATGAAGGGGATTGTTGATATTTGTGTACTGTGAACGAGGCACAACTTTGATGCTAAAAGGTTAATTGGATCAACCAGTGGTTTTCTTATACAAAGCCTAAGAGGAGGCTAATATGTGTCTCGTACAAAGCCCGAGAGAGAGGCTAAAAGGTTTTGACTCAACGATTTTGGTATCTCGTATAAAGCCCAAGATGGAGGCTATTTGACTCAACAAGAGAGTTTTTTTGTATCTCGTACGAAGCTCGAGATGGAGGTTGTTGCTTGTTTGGCTCAATAAGAACCTTTTTGTATCTCGTATAAAGCCCGAGATGGAGGCGAAAGGGGTGATTGACTCAACGAGGGAGTCTCTTATGTGTCTCGTACAAAGCCCGAGAGAGAGGCTAAATGTTGTCTGACTCCGCTGGGGAGAATCATTGTACCAAGCCCAAGAGAGAGGCTATTGTGACTGTTTCAGTTAAGTGACAGGTCCAGTATACTGATTTTAAAAGAGAAAATCAGCTCTTATATGAGCAACACTGTACTCAAGGATTTGTTTCAAGGATCCGGGTTATTCCTGTTCTTTAAGGAAGTGGGAAATTTGGAGGGTATTGAGATTGTCCGAGTCTACGGGTTTCCTTCCTATTCTTGAAGGGTACTTGAGAATGTCTTTGAGACTCAAGGAAATTAGACTGTCCAAGTCTAGAGTTTCATCTTTTGTACTATGCTTTGAGAAACAGTAGTAGACTCTTTGAAAGGACTGTTCTATGCAGATGATTAAGTTCTTTTCCTATACCTTTAGGAGGTCGTCGAGACAATTTGTACGAAGCCCAAGAAGAGGCTGGAAACTTTTAAGAAGCCGATCGGTCCTTGTACGAAGCCCAAGAGAAGGCTATCATTCTCGGAGGAAGAGATCATTATACGACGCCTAAGAGGACGCTGTGAATACTTCTAAGAAGCCGACGGGTCCTTGTACTAAGCCCAAGAGGAGGTGGGGATGCTTTTAGGAAGCCTGTGGGTCCTTGTACGATGCCCAAGAGGAGGCCGATGGTTTTAAGAAGCCGATGGGTCCCCAAACCCTGAGAAATTCAAGGAAAGCTAGTATTGACTATTTCTAAGAGTGATCAACGGGCTTAATGCTAGACGTAGTTGTCGGGGAAACTCTAAATATCTATACTATTATTACACAGTTGATATGAGTTTATGAAAGAAGACTTACAGTGAAACAACCCCACAATACAGTTATATGTATATGAAAGCGGTAAATGAAAGCAATAACCACTTACTCGGTTGTAGAGCTTCCATGTTGTTTGGTTAGTTGTTCAACAAAGAAAGATTGAAAACAACAGTATATTCAAAATCAAAGGAGAAAGTGCTTTGAAAAAGAAAGATTTGGGGCTTACAGGTCAAGGAGAGGCCCAGGGTTTTATCAGTGAGCGCATTGTTTGAATTTGTACAGAGGGACTTATACAAGTGACTGGGGCCCAAAAGGTTTTTCTGTATAAAGGGGTTGGGTCTTACACTCTAATAGAGGCCCAAAGAAGTTTAAGAAAAGCAATGGGTCTTACTACTCAAGGGTAGGCCCAGAGTTTGTTTTTCAACGGATGATGATCGCGTCGAGGTTTTCTTTTAACGCAAAGGGACTTATACAATAAGTGAGGCCCAAAATGTTTTGGTTAAAAGGGGATTGGGTCTTACACTCTATTAGAGGCCCAATAGTTTTGAATGAGTCTTATAGCTCGAGGAGAGGCCCAATTGATTTTTAAAAGGCGACGATCGCGCCGTTTGTTTTTTACGGTATCAGGACTTATATAATACACTGAGGCCCAAAAATGATTTTGTCAAAAAAGGATTGGGTCTTACACTCTATTAGAGGCCCAAAAGTTTTGAAAATGATTTATGAGGGTTGAATTAATCCAAAACCCTAATTTGTTTTCAAAAAATGTATTTAATTGAATAAAAATTCAATTAAAATGATCAAAATTGTTTAACATATGAAAAACAAATTGTGATCTTGGATTAATGCTTCAAAAATTAAGTATTGACCTACAAAATAATTAGAAAGCATTAAAAGTTGCAAAAATCAAGGTGAAAAAAAATATTTTAAATGTTAAAAACAATTAAAACATTAATTCTTTACAAAAATATCAATTATATGAAATAAATAATATTTTTGGGATTTTTTGATAAAATAAAATATTTTAACATTTTTGTGAATTATTAAAAAAAGAATCAACTCAAAATCATTAAAGCTCAGAGAGAAATTAATTTTTGAATCAATTAAATAAAATCACAAAATTCAAATATTTGAATTTGAAAGAAATGGCGCCAAGAACACACCAAGAACACGCGTGTGTTCTGGGTTTGGCCAGATTTGCATTTTCTATCCAATCTCACTGAATACTTGATTATATCATGCAATCCACATACCAGTCAACTCGTTTCAACCTCACGATCATGTTTATGGCATTTAATTTCATTTAAATTAAACATATAATAAGAAATCACGAAAAATCCTCAAGAACCCTAATTTCTGCATGAAGGCTAGGATTTTTGATACACGATTCAAACCGTGCAATTAATTGAGGGGAAACATTCTATGCATGATTATGAACATATGGCCAAATTATTGTGCGAGGAAATATGCATAGATTGAGAGATGACCAAGTATATGCTTACCTCTAGGCCGTGACAGCAAGTGCAATGTGATTTTTGATTTGGAGGTGTTACAGATGAGTGGTGATGATCTGAACAGCTTCCCTACACCCTATGGAGTGTGTTTGAATGCTTGGACTTGATTAAAATTGGCTGGATCACTTCATGGCATCTCAACTGCACTTTGGTTAAAACCTTGAGCAATTGACTGGTGATTCTGAGAAATCAGTGTTCCAGTTGTTGTTTAAGTGTTTGATCAACTCATATGTGATGTATGTGAGGTGTGTGAGTGATTGGTTTGAGTGGAATTACCCTCTAGCTCAAAACCCGATAGCTACCTTGCTAAGAAAGGCATTTTTGCCAAGAGAAAGAGATTTTGAGAAAGGAAAGTGTTGTAGGCCTTTGGTGTACTTAAACTGATCACAATTGAGCTCTATTTATAGTATAGCAAGTTTGTTTTGCAAGGAATAGTGAATGGCAACTGCTGAGTAGGTTTGTTCAATGTTGGCCAATGGAAGTTCAAGTTTCCTCTAGCCATTGACTAGAGGTTAGGGCACAGGCTGTTGGTTCCCTTGGTCTTGGATAAGTCTTGACTGAATTCAAATGAAAATGGCTCAGTCCATGCCACCTTGATGCTTCCATTGAATGCTCCAATCCAAATTTGGAGTCTTGTCCCTATTTTGGCAATTCTAGGTTCAACATGCTATTTCTTGTTCCAAAGACTTTGGAGGCTTAGCTTAGTGATTGTCCCCTTTAGACTCAATCCTCAGATGTGTCCAAGTGGATAGGAGCATTTGGATTTGGCTGATTTTGGCAAATCGAGCAAAAATGCAAATTCTGCCTTGCCTTGACAGATTTCAACAAGGCAACTTGACAATGTCATAACTCATAGCCCAAATGGAATTTGGCAATGTTCTTGGCCATTTTGGAAAACCCTTACATGATACAACAACTGTTTGAACATGTTTAGTTTTGATCTCTTTTGAATCCAAGTGAAAAATCCCCCTACATTTGGAAAAAAATGAAGACAGATTTGGACTTAGTGAAAATTTCACGAAGTGTAGGAAAAAGTGACATTTTCATTTTTCAGCCATTTTGATCACTCCATAACTCAAAATCCTTAATGAACTGGACTTAGGTTTAGTTAAAGTTTTTGTAGAGGGTAATGAGGGCTACAAATCCATCTTTGGATGAGTAAAAATGGCTTTGTGGTTTAGGAGTTATGATCCTCCAAAGTTGGTACCCTAGCCACTTTATTTTTAACTTCAAAAATTTTCTAAGTTTTTATGGTTACCCCTTTTACAAGTTATCCCACTTTTCTTGATTTTTCTTGATGAATGATGATTCAAATCATACATTAACATCATTTTAGGGTTAAAAATCCATTTTGGTGAAAAATCTCAAAAAGTCAAAATTGACTTTTGTGCACAGTTGACTTTTTATCAGATGAATTCCAAACTGTGCAATTCTTCAGGAAATCATGTCCTTGACCTAAATCAAACTTGATGTACATGTTCCATGGGTGTCATAGGGTATATTGAGGTATGTCCTAGGGTTTGGGAGCATGTCTTGGTCAAAAGTCAAAGTTACAGTTGACTTTTCCCTTAAAACCCTAATTGTGGTGCAGATGAAATTGAGACTTGTTGCTCAAGCTTCATGGATCAATCCATTGTTCCAAATGGATCAATATGGTATATTAGAAACCCTCAAATCGTCTCTTGAGGTCTTGGCTCATGATTTTCCCTAAAAGTCAACTTAGGGGTGAATTAGGTCAAGAAACTCTAATTCCTGATTTTTGATGAATGCAACCCCTGAGGCAAAATTGACTTGATGATTGGGTCCACGAGGTTCCATGGAGTATATTAGGTTGTGTTTTGGATCATTGGCTTGTGCCCAGATGAAAATTTTCCATCTGGAGGCCCTGGTCGACCAAAACCCTAATTTGGTGACACTGTCGATCTTGAGGCTTGATCCACCTAGAAGGGAGCAGCTTTGTGCTTAATCCTTGGAGTGGGAGTCCTTTTTGATCCTTTGTGTATGTTTGAGAGGTTTAGACAAGTTGAAGATCATGTCATTCCTTGATTGACCCTTTGTCTAAGGCTCTGAGAGGGCTTGAAACCCTAATTTTGATTGTAGTGGATGCTCACCCATCTTTGGGGAGACTGATGAAATAAGATGGTTCCCCCATATTGTGATGATGATTTGCACAATGATGGGAAATCTTAGTGGTAAAAATTTGGGGTATGACACATGTCACTGTGGATTTTCCTCAAATCTTCTTTCAATGCATCGATTTATTCTCTCAGCTCTCTGTTGTCTTCCTCGAGATCGTCCATTTTCTTTTGTCGATTGGCCCGAGTATTGTATGAATGAGACAATTTGATTTTAGAATCGTGACACATACGTGAGATTCGTAGGTAAGAAGAATGCGTTATGTGAGAATGATGAATGATATGCAATGATATATTTATATATATATTTTTAGTAAAAAAGAAACTTCAAAAAATAGATTGCAAATATCATACAGTGGGGAGACCCCATTTTATTGAATTTGAAAGATTGCAACAAGGGAAATACAATATTTTACAAAGTGCTATAAAAGGAAAAGTCTAAGCTTATGGATCCTGAGTCCTCTCTGAGGAGGGCTCGGATGCTGGTTCTGGTATTTTCCTTTTCTTTGTCCAGGGCTCTTGAGTCGTTGTCGGGCTGTCAGTCCTTTGCCAAGTGAAAGGAGCGAGCAAGTTCCTTTGATCTTCTATAGCATGCTGTTCTAGAATCTCGATCAGAACATCCTTTTCTTTTAATAGTTCCTGAATTTTGGTACACTCCACATTGAGAATACGATACTTGTTCTTCCAAGATTTCTTTTCCCATCGAACTTTGTTGAGAGTGGCATGGAGTTTTTCCGCATCAGACAAAAAATAAAAGACAGATTCCTTTATCGGAAGAACTTCATGACTAGGGTAAGGCATCTTCAGCTTGAGGGCTCTAGTTTGTACTCAGTGGAGATAAGGTTCCACAGAGATACAGTCTGGTTTTCCTAGAGACTCTCTTCCTTTCCTGTGAACATGCTTCCAGTCAAGCACTATTTCTGTCTTTAGTGCCCTGTCATTTTCTCCTTCCTTGAAGAAAAGACCTTCCAGATGAACATTACGCGGGATATATCTCATCGGGTATCCGAGTTGACGACAAACTAAAACTGGATGATAGTTGATTCCTCCTTTAGTTCCTATGAGGGGTACATTAGGGGAGTTTCCACAACGGTCGATGATCCTTATCCCGTCATAGATTCGATTGTACCAATCTATGTCTAAGTTGGTAAGAGACATGATTCTCTGTGACCAACATAGAGTATTCTTATGATCCCAAAAAGCAACAGACTTAGGTAAATGGGAAGTGAACCATTTGTATAGCAGGGGTACATAGCATGTGATCATTCCTCTGCTGTACAAATTCCTTAAGTGTACAGAATGATAAGCATCTGCGAGCAAGGTCGGTACAGGGTTTCCAATCAAAATATCTTAATGGCATTGGTATCGACGAAGTTATGTATGTTGGGAAAGAGGAATAACCCGTATGTGAGTAGAACAAAGATATCTTTGAAAGCAGTAACGTTTCCTATAATGGCAAAGTATAGGGCTTTCTCTATCAAGAACTTGGTCGACAAACCTTGGATTCCATCCTTAGTGGTCATGTGAGTCCTGACTTCTGACTCGTCTAAATAGATTGCTCTTGCAATGGTTTGATCCTTTGGAATTTCTTCCAGTCCAGAAAATGGAGCTTGGTCAGTAATGGGTAAATCAGTCAGGTGAGAATACTCCTCCAGTGTTGGTACTAGTTGATAATCCAGGAACGTGAAATAGTGATAAATTGGATCATAAAACAGGATTAGCGTAGACAGGATTCCTTCAACTACATGGACCCTTAACAGAGACAGCAGTCCTCCGTACTTAACTCTGAAAGCATCAGGGTTGGTGATCATCCTTGCCAACCCTCTTAAATCCTCTAGTTTTGGAACCTTGAAGGTGTACTTGTGCATCTTCCTTCTACCGAAATCCATAACGCAATCCTTCTCTCTGATATTTGCAATTTTTGTTTTAGTTTAAATTGAAAAAAGGAGAGAAGAGAAAATATTTTTTTTTGTTTAAGAGTTTTTTAAATGAATGCATGAATGCAGCACACAAAAACATCGAAAAAACATGGGTTCAAAGGTTCAGCGTCACTGATACCACAATTGAACAATCTGCTTTCACAATCGAAGTCGTTAGACATTGAATACGCAAAGAGTCTCTCCACTGATTTGATGGTCTACCGGGACAGCTTATTCGGGATTCACTCCCTGTAAGACTGCCCGTCTCTGCCATCACCTATCTTAGGTATCACTCAAACTTTCCGCATGCAACATCACTCACATTTCCATTGACAGAAAAATAAACACAGATATCAAGTAGGAAAAGTGATATATATATATATATATAGTAAGATTCCTAAAACTAACATCCTAGACCTCTTAAGAATTCTAGTCTATAATCCTAAACAGATCAAAGACGTTTTCAGCAGAGTCGCCATTTTACTGTAGCGTGCGATTTTTGTCGGGGACGCGACCACCTTATCGCAAAATGGGTTCCTCCTCGCCGCAATGGTAGGAGGAAGAGTGCTACTTTCTGATTTCTTATTTTTCCCGTGAAGCTGGAAGGGAAAGGGAAGCTATCTAAAACTAACCTTGCACGTGAATGTTTAACTGAACAAACACTTACAGAGATTGGGGGGTCCGGGGTCAGGTTATACAATAGGGAGTTGTTAATTACCCATCCTATATGTGGTAATCCACAGGTTGTTAGTTTTAGGTTCTGCTTTGTACTTGATGGTGTTTATCTGTTGATGGGTTGGGAAAGTTTCTTGGGAAATATAAGAGAGATAGAGTTTTTGATGACTTTGGTGAGGTACTGGACCTCAGTTTTTGATTAGTATGTGTGAAGGTACTGGACCTAAAGTTTTTTATTGGTATGCTCGCTAAGATTTCGCAATCTTATGCCTACGTATTCCCGTTAAAGACAAACAGGGAAATCAGAGCAATCGTAGTTCCTCCTATTCTATGGGAGGAAAAGATATTTGGTGTCTTGTTCAAAGCCCAAGATTAAAGCTAAATGAGTATTAGTGTCTTGTTAGAAGCCCAAGATTGAAGCTAAAAGGTTTGACTGAGGGAGAATTTGGCATCTCTAAAGGGAGACATCTCGTCTGTTTATCACAACTGTTGGGTGACTGTTTATAAAGGAGGGTTACTTTAATTAGGATATGAGAATCCAACAATGCCATAATTTCCTTTATAGGGGATTTGTCCTGAAGAAGAAAACTTTAACTCAATGTTTGAGCAATGCCATTTTTCCTTAGGAGTCTTTCATGCTAAGAGAGGGACAGTGGCATGGATGTAAATAATCCAGAGGCTTGCCGCTTACAGCAATTAGATGAAAGAGGATGTTTTTCCAGGATAAGAGACGGACGACAGCTTGTATTTTTTTATCAGCAAGTGTGCCGCTTATAACAGTTATCTGGGATTAGGGTTTGTTTAGATTTATCTATTTTGATGAGCGATAAACAGAGAAATGTCTTCCTACAGAGAGATTTTGACTTCCTCTTAGAGGAATGTTGATTTGTGTGTGCCTTGATCAAAGCCCAAGGTTGAAGCTAAGAGATTGATTAACTCCACTAGGGAAGTCCTTATACAAAGCCTAACAGGAGGCTGGAAAAAGACTGACTCAACAAGAGAGTGTTTATATATCTTGTACAACGCCCAAGATTAAGGCTAAAAGAGACTGACTATTTTGGGGATATCTTTATACAAAGCATAAGAGGAGGCTAAAAGTTGACTTTTCAGGGGAAATATTTTGTATTTCTTGTACAAAGCCCAAGGTTGAGGCTTAAAAGGGATTTTGACATCGCTGAGGAGGGTTTATATGTGTCTTGTACAAAGCCCAAGATTGAGGCTGAAAAGAAGACTGGCTCTGTGGGAAGGAAATCTTTATTTGTCTGGTACAAAGCCTAAGATTGAGGCTAAAACGAGACTTTACTGACTCGGCTGAGGATATTTTAGTTGTCTTGTACAAAGCCCAAGATTGAGGCTGAAATGAGTTTGACTCTGCTGGAGAGTATTATCTGTCTTGTACAAAGCCCAAGATTGAGGCTGAAAAGAGGATTGACTCTGCTTAGGGAAATTTATATGGTGTCTTGTACAAAGCCCAAGATTGAAGCTAAAAAAGGTTGACTCAACAAGAGAGTGTTTTTATCTGTCTTGTACAAAGCCCAAGATTGAGGCTGAAAGGGTTGACTCAACAAGAGAGTGCGTTTGTTTTATACCATTCACTCAACAAGAGAGTGTGGAAAGGTGATAGACTCAACAAGAGAGTCTGAAAAGGTTAGCTCAGCTGGTGAAAATCATTGTACAAAGCCCAAGAGGAGGCTGACTTTGCTAGGGGAAAGGAAGGATTATTATACAAAGCCTAAGAGGAGGCTAGCTTCTGCTGAGGATTATTGAGATCCAGAGGCAGGTCCAAAAGGGGAATCAACTCTTACTGAGGGTTTACAGAAGAGTTGAGATATCAGATGCCTTGAGGTTCTGATTTTGGATAGTGTTATACTGATGATAAGCTGACTTGGCTAGGGGAAACTTGAAGTGAGAGTTTAAAGATTGAGTTTTGAAAACCTATAGAGGTTTCAACTCTACTGGAGGTTGGTTAAATGCCAGGTTTTTTCCTATGTTTATAGGGAACTTGAGAATGTCTTTGAGATCCAAGAGGGGATTAGACTGTCCAAGTCTACTGGTATGGAAGAGTTTATCTTTGTATGATGCCCAAGAGGAGGCAGGTGTTTTAAGGGATGAGTATCAACCCTAAATTGTCTAAGGTATTGACTCTTTAGAAAGACTGCTCTAATGAAGGATGACTAAGTTCTGTCCTATACCTTTAAGAGGTCTTCAGGGTCCTTGTATTAAGCCTAAGAGAAGGCATGAGAACTTCTAAGAAGCCGGGGGGTCCTTGTACAAAGCCCAAGAGGAGACTGGGATGCTTTTAGGAAGCCTGTGGGTCCAAACTTAAGAAGAGTTCAAGAAAAGTTTCACCGGGAATAATCTTTTCATTAGTGAACAGTTCTAAGGTTTGAAGAAATTCAAGAGAGGTTTCACCGGGAATTAATCCTCTCTGGGGAAATGAATTTCTTTGACAATTTCTAATAGTGACAGTCTGAGAAAAGTTTCACCGGGAATAATGCCTTTTTCTTTGTTCCATATTGTTTAAGCCCAAGAGAAGGCAAGACTGTATCTGGAAATCCTATAGGGATCTAGTTTTGACTGTATTTAAGAGTGACCAACTGGCTTTACCTAGTTCTAGACCTAGTTGTCAGGGAAAACTCTAAGCAGATATACAAGTATATATATATACAGTTGATATATGACAAGTATTTAAAAGGATATGAAAGAAGGACTTACAGGTGAGCAAGCTTCCAGCAATACGCTGATATATATATATATATATATATATATATATATATATATATATATATATGACAAGTATTTAAAAGAATGAAAGAAGGACTTACAGGTGAGCAAGCTTCCAGCAATACAGACAAATATATATATATATATATATATATATATATATATATATATATATATATATATATATATATATATGAAAGCATGTAAAGAAAGCTGATAAAAACTTACAGGCGAGCAAGCTTCCATTGTAACAGCTGTATGGTTAGTTGTTCAAGAAATTAAAGAAAGTTTTGATAACAACTATGGATTTGAACCTAAATCAAGAGGGAAGTTGTTTTGCAAAGATTGTTGGGGCTTATACTCAAGGAGAGGCCCAGATGAAAAACAGTAGTTGTACCGTTGTTTTGTAAATTGTACTGGGGTTTATACAATGGCTGAGGCCCAAAGAGGTTTTCTGTACAAAGGGATGGGTCTCACAACTCAAGGAGAGACCCAACGGTTTAAAAAAAGAAAAGAAATGGCACTTACAACACAAGGGCAGACCCAGATGAAAATGTTTCGAAAATCGACGATCGCGCCGGGATTTTGAAAACACAGTGGGACATATACAATGACTGAGGCCCAAAAAACGTTTATATTTACAAGGAATGGGTCTTGCACTCTATTAGAGGCCCAAAGTTTATTTTAAAAGATTTGTCAGGGTGATAGTGATCAAAACCCTAATATTTGGTTTTAAAAAGTATTTTAATTGAATAAAAATTCAATTAAAATAGTCAAACATGTGAAGAAAGGTTGTGATCTTGGATTTATACTTGGAAAATCATGTTTCATTCATGGGATGATTTAAAAATCATTTGAATTTTGCAAAACCAAGAGAAAGAAATATTTTTAATGTTTAAAAACAAATAAAAAAATAATTCTTTACAAAAATACCAAATATATGAAATAAATAATATTTTTGTGAAATTTTCTTGGAATAAAATATTTTAATATTTTTGTGAATTTTCAAAAAAAGAATCAACCAAAAATGATTAAAATTGAGAGAGAAATTAATTTTTCAATTAATTAAAAAAAATGAAAATATGGAAAATAACAAAAACATAGAAATATGGCAAAATGGTCTGAGTGGGGTTTGAACCCACGACCATCAAGCCAAACATACATGCGCGCTACCACTAGGATGGTGATACATCTGTCTATCAAAACCACCTCATGAATACATAAGGGGTGCCAAGTTTTCAGGCCTGACCAAGGCAAGGCAAGACAAATTTTGGTGATTTACGTGAAGCCTCTAACTTTCTCATTTCTACATGGATTTGGACAAAATTTAGGTGCATCTGACCTAGAATTTCATGAGGAATCCAATGGTGCCCTTGGAATTTTCAGAAAATGTTTCCTCCTCAAAATCCGATAGTGATTTCAAAATAGGCCTACTTTTGCATGTTCTATGCCATCTCATGGTACAGGCAAGAATTACATGGCAAATTGGTTCAAACACAACATATACAACATGTATGAGATGTTTATGATCAATGGACATCAAAGGAATGCATAATTCAAAGAGTTCAAGTTGTTATACACTTACCTCTTGGAGCTTTTTGTGCTATCTGCCAAGTTCCTTGTGCCAGAAGTAATTTGATGCTTTGGACACTCTCAATTTATCCCTTAGAAGCTTTTAGAATGATTAGAACCAGCTGGAATCCTCAGGAACAAGTATTTGCACTTTCTTGCAAAAGGGGAAAAGTGACCAATATGGAAACTCTCTCAAATGGTGTTCCAGATGAGGGGAACCATTTGGGACAGTTTGAGGATGATATTTGGAGTGTGTTTGAGGGTTTGTTTGGTTTTGGAAGAGACTGAATCAAGACATGGCTTAAAAAATGCAGAAAAGTCCAATTTTGAGGTTTTGGAAGTGGACTTTTTGATTTTTGTGTTTCAGGTCACAAGTGAGTGTTAGAACAGCTTAGATACAACATATTAGAGGTGTTTGGGTCATGAGTTGTGGTGGAATTGCCCTCTAACTCAAAAACTCAGAGATACCTTGCAAAAGAAGGCATTTTGGCCTAAAGAAAGAGATTTTGAGGAAAGCAAGTGTTGTAGTGCTTTGGTGTACTCAAACTGATCACAATTGAGCTCAATTTATAGTGTGTCAAGTTTGTTTTGGCATCAATAGTGAATGGCAGTTCTAGCAGGACTTTGGCCAATGTTGAGCAAAAGGAATCTCAAGTCTCCTCTAGCCATTGACTTGAGGTTTGGGCACAGGCCTATGGTCCTTTGATTCAAAGCTTATTCTTGACTCATTCAGTTAGGAATGTGTCAATCCATGCCACCTTGGTGTATCCATTAAATGCATTGCAACAAAATTGGAGTCTTGGCGCCTTTTTAGCCTTTTTAGGTTTGTTATGGCTAAGTGTAGATTCTTAGACTTTGGAGGCTTGAGGATCAGATCATTCTCCTTTTAGTTTATCCTTAGATGTGTCCAAATGGATGACAATGCTTGGAGTTGCTCAATTTTTCCAAATCGAGCAAAATGCCAAAATCTTCCAAAATCTGCCTTGTCCAAGACAGTTGGAAATGGTGATTTTGAGGGATTCATATCTCCCTGCTCAGGTTGAGTTATGAGAGGCTCTTGTGCTTTTTAGAAAGCCTTCATATGATACAAAACATGTGTGATCATAGTTTATTTTGAAACTATTTGGATCCAACTGAAAAAACCTCATGAACATTAATGTTCAAGGCTGGTAACTTAGGCAGATTTTCACTAAATGTTGGAAAAAGTGTCATTTTCATGTTTTTGTCATTTTGATCACTCCATAACTTAAAATCCATAAAGAATTAGAGTTAGTGGTATTTGAAGCTTTTGTAGAGTGTAGCAAGACCTACAAATCCAACTTTGGATCACCCAAAATGGTTTCTTGGATCTCAAGTTATGGTCCTTGGAAGTTGGTACCAAAACCACTTTTATTCCATAACTTAGAAAAATTTTGGTTTCTCAAGGTTGCCCCTTTTGCAAGAAACCTCACTTTTCTTGATTTTTATTGATGGATGATGATCAATATCATACGTTAACATTGTTTTTGACTTAGGGGGACCATTTTTGTGAAAAATTCCAAAAAGTCAAACTTGATTTTGTGCACAGTTGACTTTTTATCAGATGAAATCCAAACTGTGCGATCCTTTGTGAAATCAAGTCCTTGAACTAAATTAAACCTAATGGATGGGTTCCATAGGTGTTATAGGATGTATTGAATTATGTCCCAAGGTTTGGTAGCATGTCTTGGTCAAAAGTCAAAGATACAGTTGACTTTTTCCTCGAAACTCTAATTGTGGTCTTGGTGAAATTGAAACTTGTGAATCAAGCCTCTTGGGTCAATCCATTGTTGCAAATGGATCAATGTGGTGTATTGGAGACCCTGAAATCATGTCTTGAGGTCTTGGCTCATGCTTTGTCCCAAAAGTCAACTTAGGGGTGAATTAGGTCAAGAAACCCTAACTCCTGATTTTTGGTAAATGCATCCCCTGAGGTTAAATTAACTTGATGATTGGGTCCATGAGGTCCCTTGGAGTATCTTGGGTTGTTATTTTAAGCATTTGCTCATGCCCAGATGAAAATTTCCATCTGGAGGCCTTGGTCATCCAAAACCCTAATTTGGTGACATTGGCGATCTTGAGGCTTGATCCACTGGGAATGTTGCAACTTTGTGCTTGATTCTTGATGTGGGAGTCCTATTGATCATTTATAGGTGTTTTAGAGGTTAGAAAAGTTGAAGATCATGTCATTTCTTGATTGATCCTTTGTCTAAGTGCTCAAAGAGGGCTTGAAACCCTAATTCTTGATTGTGGTGAATGCTCAACCATCTTTGAGGAGATTGATGAGGCATGAAAGTACATCCATATTGTGATGATGATTTACACAATGATGGGAAATATTGGTGGTAAAAATTTGGGGTATGATAATGGGCCTTGCATCCTTTGCATTCCAAGTCCCGACTGTGACCACTGTAATGACTGTACCACCTCCCTTGGTGAACTCTGTTCCTTACAACATTGAAGAACTAGTTTTCCACACCGCATTGAACGACGGTGTTGGAATTGATGAGAGGATGGTTGAATTCCAAGATCGATTCTTGGAGATGAAAAAAGAGATTAAAGCCCTCTATGGGAAGGGCCTATTTGGGAAGAATACTTCAGAGCATTGTTTGGTTCCGAATGTCAAAATTCCTCACAAATTCAAGGTTCCAAACTTTGAAAAGTACAAAGGAAATTAATGCCCCCAAAGTCATCTTATTATGTATGCTCGCAAGATGTCGACACAGACAGATAACTGTCGCTCCCGGGATTTTCATCCAAGTACAAACGCAAAAGTGGCACCAAAACAGAGTCCCCAACAATGTGTATTTATCCCAAGAGAGGGAAAGGAAACACCGCATAAACCTGAAGGAAGGGAAAAAGCATGGTCTTGCGACAAAGAGAAATGGGTTCGGGAGTCGGTTACGCGCGAGGAAGGTATTAGCATCCCACGCGTCCATCGTACCCGATGGGATCCACGCTTGCTTGTCTCGATCAAAGGGTGTCATCGTCTGGAGCTCCGCTGCTACCGGAAAGGAAAAGGAAAGGAGAGAAAAAGAAACAAATGTAGGGAAAATAAAAGAAGTGCTCGCATGGGCCCTACCCCACTACCTACGTATCTCATCGGGAGCATGAGAATCAGAGCGACGTAGTTCCCCTCAACGAGGGATGGATTGTTTGTGTTTTTTAGGGAACGGTTAACATTCTAGCTCAGGTGTTGCGGGCTCGCTGGTCCGAGTGCGTTACCATCTTGTAAGAGAACGAGAAGAGGCACGTTTATATGTTGAGAGTGAGTGAGACGAGAAAAATATTCCCGAAGGAAAGACGTTATTGTTTGTTTTTGTCTTTTAAGAAAGAAGTTATTTGATTATTTGATGTTTTGCAACGAGTATTGTATTTAAGTCCCTCATGTAAGATCGAATGCCTCGCATATCGACCCAAGACAGGACGTATGCTAAACATTCCAAGAAAGTGAGAGAAGACCCAACACTTCCTTGTTCCCACATGAAAGGCCTAAATACAATAGGTGTTATGCCTTTATTAAGTGTTTTTTTATTATTGTTTTAAGATGAGAAGAAGAGACTCAAATAGCGATAATGGTAAAAATCTAATGAGGGAAACTAAGACTCAAACCCTAATGTTAGCATGCTTGGAGGTCCTAAGGTTTAGTGTGGTATGAGAAACCTAAATTAAAAGAGAAAGAGGGATAGCACTACCTAATGCATATTATATCTCACTTTAAACAAAGATTAAAGTTGAGCTAGGATCCCAAGGGGTGTGAGAAAATTCTACACAAAGCATTATATCATGCTATTCATAAAAGAGAAAATCTGAAATTAATCAACAATGAGCAATGAAATTATAGTCAACAATTAATCAACAATAACCAAGTTAGACTTAAAATGTTAAGTAAAAATCAAAATTAAATTCTAACAAGAAAAGTTAATCTCCAATTAGAACTAATACTAAGACTAATCCTAAGATTAATTCTAGGTAATTCTAAACTAAATCTAGAACATTAATCCTAAAGTTAAATCTCGAATTAAAACTAATTCTAGAAATTAATTTCTAATTAAACCTATTTCTAAAATTAAATCTAAAGAAATCTAATTTTTAAACCAATTCTAGAATTAAAAAACTAGTATTAAAATCTAGCTTCTAATTAAAATGAGACTAATTAAAATCTTAATGAAACAAAATATCTAATTAATTCAAGAAAATAAGATCCAAAAAAACAATTACCTAAACCAAGATTAACTACTAATTAATCTAAACAAACAATCTAAACAAGCAGTCCAGGCGCTGGGCCCTGGAAGTTCAGCATCCCCAAGGAGTTTCTCAGCCAAGGGGGTGCGATTAGTAGTGCTGGGAGTGTGGATCAAAGCCATGCGAGTGGGATAAGGTGAGTTTAGGCCCAATGGTTTGTTAAAGAGCTAGGGGGTGGCGAGAGAAAAACGGGGGTGCAGCGTGTGGGCCTGAGGTTTTTGGTCCAGACAATTGTTGATGGCTCCGGGGGGGGGTGAATAGTGAAATGGAGGGTGCGAACGAGACAAAGGGATACGGGCTTCTGAAACCCGGCCCAAGTGTGAAACAAGGAAGGTCTTAAAAGGAAAAAACCCTAAGTTCACAGCAATCAAGCTCACGCTCTTCTTTCCTTCGTACGCCATTTTCACCATCATCTTCAACACACCGCCTCTCTTTCTTTCATGAAGTCGCCACCGTTTCCTTCATTTCGCCGGCGATACTAAACCTTCTCCTCTATTATGCTCCGAACCAACACCAACACATTCAATTTCTTCCTCGCCGTCTTCTTCCCACTCTGTTGCAAATCGTGAATGTTGTGCTGCGAATTGATGTTGCTATTTCGTATCTGAAACCTCTTCTTCTACTTTTTACTTTTGCTTGATCTTCTCTGCACACTGCTCCTGTTGAACATTGAATCTGCTGCAAAGTTCTTGCAGTGTTCTTGATGCTCTGAAATTTATGTTGCAGAGTTATTGATGAAGAAATACGTGTGAACTGGTGTAGCAGGGAACGAAGAAAATTAATGCGTGATCTTTTAAGATTGAAGATGACGAGTGAAGAATCGTTCCTCTGTTGTGCTTTCAAGAATCTTCAAGGGAGATTGAAAGGGAAAGTGAAATTAGAAAAGTAGAAGAATGATGAGGCTGAAGGTTAATGGAAGCAGAAGGTGGTTATGGAGAATCTTCAGAACAATGGAGAAGAGTGACTGAGAGAGTTTCAATTTGCAGAATGAAGAAACTCCTCCCTCCAATTTCGTTGCAGCCTGCTTTATATTGGGAGATTAGGGAGGGTAATTTAGGATTTTCTTTTGAATTCTGCTATGAAAAAAACTGTTGGTGAATTGGCCATGTAAAAAAATTCACGAGCTTGGCACTTGAGCTTTGTATTTTTTATTTTTTCCCCACTGATGTATTTTTTGTTAAGTATTTTCGCTGCTATTTTTATGAATACTGCTGCATTGAATTTCCTTTAATTCTCTGCGCCAACTTTTCCCTCCTGTTTTTCCTTCTATTGTTTGTTCTATGTGGTATGTACATGGGTTTTCCATTCGTGACTTACAGATTGTGGGATGTATGAAAAGATTAGCATGTGATGCGGTACGGTGATGGTTAGCAGGATTTTAATTCCTTGTATTCTAAAGAAGCGGTCTATGTGCTTTGTATGGTAATGGTTTGGTTTCGTGCAGGTACAACTTGGTTACAATGTGTAATTGATTTTTTTGTTGAATTTCTACACATGAGCAATATAAACAAGGAAATGAATATGGATAATTAAATGGATCTAAAAGGATTTGAATGTACAAATGAAATTTGAAATCTAAATGGATATTGGATAGGTTTTGAAAATGGATTTTAAAAAATGGATTAAAATGGATAAAATATAAAAGATGAAGTGGATATGGATAATCAAAAAATGATTAATGGATATTAATTGAAATGGATTTAAGAGTTGGTTTAGAAATGAATATTTGGACATGGATATCAAAATGGTCAAAATGGTTATGGGTTTAGAAAAAATATGTGGGCATGGTATAATGGATATTATATGGACAAATGGGTTTTTATGGATATAGAATTGAAATAAATGGATATGGACATTAAAGGTTATGCAAATGGATATATATATAAAAAAAAAGATAAAGAAAATTGGATAAAAATAAAAATGTGGACAAGGTAAAAAGGTTTAAAAATTGGTTTAATGGTTTAGGAAGTGGATGGGATCTCAATTTCCAAGCAAGTCACAAACTCGTATCCTTAATGTATTCAATCCACATCAAGCTTCAGACCCAAAATAAACTCGTATCCTTAATGGCTCCCCCATCTTCAATCAAGAAACCCAGTCGACATGAACACATGCAATTCTAACCAATGATTTTCAGTTGACGACTGTCCACGAATTCAACCATGAATGAGGAACCTTGATTCACCTCGACTGTACACTGATGAAATAAATGTCTTGAACAGAGAAGACACCAAACCCTGATTCACACCCAAGAAAGCCTGACCCAACGCCTCTGATGAATCCTATAAAATAGGAAAACCCTTGGCTCTTGATGTACACTGATGACCTGCTGAATCACCCCTGAATATAGAAAACACTGTTAATAAGAAAACTCTTCGATCCCATGTCTTAAGAGATCAATGCAATGATATGATTATGAGTTATGACCTAAAAATGCAGATGATTGCGAAACAAAAGCCAGAAAAAGGTAGGGCAAATTTTGGGGTGCTACAGCTGCCCCTATTCAATCAACTTGGACCTGAAGGGATGATAGCAACGGCTTTCAGACGTTGAAGGTACAAGGTAATTGAATACAAAAAGAACCACAAAATTTGCACTCTGTGGAGAATAAGAAAAGGGATATAAACCCAACCAAATGAACACTGCTTGGATAAAACTCTGGTGGGAATAATAGCATTGGAGAGATGTCTTTTAGAATAACGCCAGACGACTACTGGCTTGCCACACTACGGGTGGACTTTAACAATGTCTTTTGTACAACGCCAGACGACTACTGGCCTGCCACACTACGGGTGGACTTTGCTGATTTGCCACCCTAAGATGGACTTTTGCCAATCCACGGTTGGACTTTTGACCAGAGGTATGTAGAATCAACGGACCTACAAAGATGACTCCACTGGGGATAAGAGGGTAGACCATCAGCTCTGAGGCTGAGGAAAAATGGCATCAGCTCTGAGATTGAAAAGAAATTTGGAGTAAGCACCAACTTTGAATGTTTGAGGAAAAGGTAGACATCAACTCTGAGGTTGAGAAAAACCATAACTTCAACTCTGTGGTTAGAAGAAGGATATACGTCAACTCTGAGATTGGTAAAAGTTATACGACAGCTTTGAAGTTGGGGAAGAAAAGGATATTCATCAACTCTGAGGTCGAGAAAAGGTATACAACAACTTTGAAGTTGGTATAAAGGCGACAACTCTGAGGTTGGACAAAGGCGACAACTCTGAGGTTGGGAAAAAAGGAGGTACGACAACTCTGAGGTTGGAGAAGGGCGACAACTCTGAGGTTGGAGAAAGGCGACAACTCTGAGGTTGGGCAAAACAGGCGTCAACTCTGAGGTTGGGGAAAATAGGCATCAACTCAGAGGTTGGGGATCACTGCTTCAATTGAGGGTTGATCGGGCTTCCGCACAAGGTACCAAATCTGGCTTATGCTTGGATGCATGTTTGAATTTTTCTTTCTATGGCGTAATGCTCCACACAAAATGGAAATGCTACGTGTTTTGAGGATGCAATGCAATGATGATTACTATATGCAAGAATGATAAGACACTCCGCCATGGAATGCGCAGAACAGAATAAGCAAACTTCGCTGAGGAAGGGATCACCAATATCTGACCTCCTGTGGGGAGATAACCAACTGTACCACCAATAACCACTGATGATGCAAACCTTGTCGAGGAACTGCAAGCTGAATTGGAAACTCTGTTGGGGAAATGCCAATGAAGATTGGACTTTGAACCGCTGAGAATGCCAATAACCATTGTACTATGACTTGCGTGAAAATACCAAACCTGCCTGTTGAAGAAGAGAGTACTCTGACTTCTCACCGTCTTCAAACTGCTTGAAAATATTCCATCGTCTTACCCTGCTGAGAATGAGGAATCCACCTGCATTGCTGGGGATAAGAAATCCTCATAAAGAACCCTTTTGGTTTTAAGGACGATTCTCTGCTTGGGGGAGAATAGCAATTCCAACACCTTGCTGGAAAAGATACCTTCTGGCTCTTTGTTGGGGAAGAGACTTCAAAAGCCTCAAGTTTCTGCTGATCACTTGCATATTGATTATCAAGAGTGAACAACGGTTCTTTCCTGACTTGCCCCAGACCACAGGTCCATTGAAAGAAATCATCTCAAGCGGATTTTACAGAAGACCGAGCGTTCACACTGCCCCAGGGTCTTCAAACTCTTGGAGAGATACATCGGATCGCGACGTAACTGCCCCAGACTGTATGATCTGTGAAGGAATTTGCCCCGAGAGGACTTGTAGTGACTTGAAATACTCTGCCCAAGTATTTTGAACCTTGAAGAGGTGCTTCTGATTAACCGTCTTCTGGAGAGGATAACTTCTTATGCTCCGGATGTGGCCTGCCTTGACATGAGGTTTGAATTGGCTTTACCTCTGACCGGACTGGTCTTCGAATGAATGCCCCAGAATAACTAAACTTCAGAGAGATTTCTCGACGTGACTGCCCCAAATTGGCTACATCTCATCACGACTTACTGGGGAGAGCCCGCGACACTGAGTCTCTTGGAAACATGCCTCTTGATATGACTGTCCTTCAGAATTTTCAAGCATCCCAACTTGGCAGGATCAAGCTTCTCGATTGACGTTCACTGTGTAAGCTTCATTGATGCTTAGGCACATGTATGCAAGCAGAACAAGTTTATTATGAGAATGATAATTCTAATTCAACAAAACATGTTAACCTTGAAGTTTTTATTGCAAAGATGTCGCAAAACTTTGTGAACAAATCACTAGCTACGACATTGATTTTTGAATGGAAAACAATACGCACATGCAATACCAACAAAAATATGATTAGCACAACTCATGGGAGTCAGGAACGCTGTCTCGTTGAAGTACGCCTTCAGAATAAACCCTATTTCAATTAGGACTTTTGAGGGTTGTAACGTGGCCTGGTTCACGGTTTTAGAAAAAAGGATTTATGGCTCAAAATTTGTTTGTACCCACTCATTCTCCTTGATGTTCTCTAGTCATACGTTCAGTTAATTTGGCACAAGCGATCATCTCCCAAAAGGATTTTTTTTGTGAGGATCGATGGTTAAGGAACCTATGAAGTCTTTGGAGTGGCAGTCACCCCTTTCGTCTTCAGTGTTGCGGTCACACGACTTGTTCTTTATCGAGGATTTCCTTTTGATCATTTATTCTTTGTTTTTCGCTTTTTTCCATTTCCCTGATTTTTCCTGGACTGATTCTTTTTTGAATATTTCAATCTTGAAGTCCAGCGGGATGCCCTAACTAAGTCATTTGTTATCAAGCTTTGACTTAGCGAACTTTTTCCTTTTGATTTTCTTTTTTTTTTTTTTGAACAAATCGTGTGACACTGGCTTGTCTGACTTGTTTGAAAGGCTTGTGACTACCTCATTACTTTGAACACTGATGGATAACCATTGTGGTTTCACATCTCTTGACCTCTTAACGGCGGAATAGAAGGTAATGGGTCCTCGGATGCACACTCCTTTTGAAATTTGAACGCTCGGTCAAATTAACTGATGCCTACCCTGCCCCTGGTTAAATGTGAGGGTTTTTTCAAATGAAAAGAAACTCCTACTTCAAGGCTCAAAGGGGTTGGCGAGGGTCTATCTCCCTTATATCTCCGGTGTTTGGGGATTTGAAACAAAGCCTGTACATCCTCAACAGGGTTTTATCCGAAAGCACACAACCAAAGATTTTGCGTTTTCCCTCATCATCCTCCCTCCAAGAGTTTAATCAAGAAAATTGGTATTGCAATGCGCAGAAAAATTATATGAATGAATAAAAATGAATTACTTCAAGAATAAAACATCATTCAGAACACAAACAAGTTTTTTTCGACATACAATGCTTTAACAAGACATGAAAAACTACAAATGAAAATGCAGTAAAGAAGCTGAAGATTTCCATCGCTGAGGAGGCTTGATTCTGTCTGGACGTCCTTGTAAACTGAGTGCTCACTTGAGACAGGAGGCTTCAATTGATGTACATATCATCTTCAGTGAATGCAATGATCTCTGAGTCCACCAGGTATTGCACCTTGTGCTTGAACACGTTACAATTTTGAATGGAATGACCCGGTGTGTCTGAGTGATACTCGCGTCTAGCATCCAGATCATAATCAAGAGGAATGGGGTCAGGGACAGGATTTGCATCCCTTAGTTCAACCAGAGAACTCTCAAGTAGATAGGCAAGAACATCACTGTGAGGAATAGGGAGTGGATCGAACCTTCTCGTAGGCCTTCGCGATCTTTGTTGTCTCTGTTGCTGAGGAGCATAAGGTCACTGATACTGAACAGGCCATTGAACATCAGAAGGAAAATACACAACACTAGTTTCTCCTTCCTTTCCCTTGGAGGACCCAGCTTAAGGTTTCTTTGCATCTTCAGCAGCAATTCGAATCTTTCCCATTTTGATGCCATTTTCGACCCTTTCTCCTGCCAATACAAGACCTAAAAATCCGGCTGACAAACATCCAACCAGTTTCTCATAATAATGCCCCTGAAGCGTATCCATGAACATATCAACGAGCTCTCTTTCCAACATCGGAAGTTGAACTTGGGAAGCCAATTCACGCCACCTCTGGGCGTATTCTTTGAAGCTTTCATTTTTTCGCTGAGAAAGACTCTGCAATTGTATTCTATTGGGCGCCATGTCCGTGTTGTATTGGTAGTGCTTGATGAAAGCCTCTGCCAAATCTCTCCAGCTTTTAATATGCGTTCTCTCCAAACTCATATACCAGTCTAAAGATGCCCCAGTTAAGCTGTCCTGAAAGAAATGCATCAGCAGCTTCTCATCATCCGTATAGGCACACATTTTGCTGGAATATGCCCTGATGTGAAGCTTAGGGCAGGTGCTTCCATTGTACTTTTCGAAAGTAGGCGCGTTGAACTTCGGAGGAACTTTCACACCTGGGACCAACCCTAAGTCATACATGTCCATACCCAAATCATTATGGCGATTAATAGCCTTCAATCTCTCTTCGAGCATAAGAAGCCCCTTGTCCGCCTCAGTAGGGAAATTCATCTCAGCATCGTAAAATTGTTCTTCCTGATTATCCACCTTCTGATGAGGAACATGAATCCTAGCAGAATTTCCTCTGGATTGACTCATAGGAGAGGGTAGAGGAAGGTCAACACGTGGAGGATTCACAACTCCGCCCGGAGTATTACCAACAACATTCCCATTACCAGCCTCTGGGATAACAACAGCAGTCCTTTGAATAATTGCCCCTAGTTCCTCTTGACGTTGAGCCATGCCCTGCATCATCTCAAAGTACTGAGCCATACGAGTCTGGAATTCTGACAACTCTGCTCGCATCTGATCCATGATCCTCCTCTGATTGCTTCAAGTTGCGTAGTGGTGAGAAGTCAAGCTTGCAGTTCTGGAGACAATACCAAGTCAGAATAAGAATCCCCTATCTGAATACCTGTTATGCATATGAGTATGAGAATGCAAAATGTCATGCAATGCAAATGCAAAGACACGGGATCAAGGTATCCACCAAGCTCTGGATAAGTGTCGTGTTACTGTCTGAATAGGTTCACAGGTCGGCTCTGAAGAGAAATACCCGAATACCAAAATATCCGAATAAACAGAATACCAGAATAACCAGCATATCGGCAAAATCAGAATACCAAAATACCAGGCTGATAAGTCTACACTGATAGGAAATCCAGAATACCGGGTATGTTGAAGGTCAAGGTTACCTGCAAACCTTTAAACAACCCACCCCTCTCACATGTAGGTGCTAAGATCCTCAATATCTCGGGCTCTCAGGTAGAGAAATGATGATACGTTCACCATTTCTGGTTTAGCATCATCATCAATCGAGGAGGCCTCAACTGATTCACCAAAACGAAATATCCTCAGCTTTAGAGGTTTGAGAAGCAATACCACATTCAGCCCAAAGGATACAATGCTATCGGCAATCAAAGAGGTCGTCCGCTGATTCACTACAAAAGGGAATCCTATAGCAAGGGCCCAGCATTGGGTCCTCGGATCGAGAATGTGCAATGGGTTTGCCACAGAACGTGGGCTGCCACTGTCACATCACGGGAGGAGTGTCGCAACTGAGTCCTCGGGAATGGTCTCTAGAGTCGACAATCCCTCAAGAGAATACCTACTGGCCTGTACCAACGCACAGTAGCAGGTAGCTACGGATAGAACCTCGTCTGGTTGTGGGTCTCATGAACAACAATACATGGCCACCCCCATGCAAGCGTCACGACTATCCACTCTAAAACCTATGTGTATGCTCGAGCCTGGGTAGTGGGCTCATCTCTCAGAACATCCCAACCCGCCAAACAGAAACCAGCCAGCACAGTGCAGTAATATCCAGTATGATAGTAATGCAGTAAAAATGCGATAAAACAGTAAAGCGGTAAAGCAAAAATACAGTAAACAACAATACAGTAATATACAACAAACAGCAAAACACAGCACCAGAATAAACACCCAATGAAAGAAAACAAACAAGCGCTAGGATTGACTCGCTAAGGAAACCAGAGATTCTGGGTTCATTCCCCAGCAGAGTCGCCAGTTATCGCTCCCGGGATTTTCATCCAAGTACGAACGCGAAAGTGGCACCGAAACAGAGTCGCCAGCAATTGTATTTATCCCAAGAGAGGGAAAGTAAACACCGCATAAACCTGAAGGAAGGGAAAGAGCATGGTCTTGCGACCAAGAGAACTGGGTTCGAGAGTCGGTTACGCGCGAGGAAGGTATTAGCACCCCCACGCGTCCATCGTACCCGATGGGATCCACGCTTGCTTGTCTCGATCAAAGGGTGTCGTCGTTTGGAGCTCCGCTGCTACCGGAAAGGAAAAGGAAAGGAGAGAAAAAGAAACCAATGTAGGGAAAATAAAAGAAGTGCTCGCATGGGCCCTACCCCACTGCCTACGTATCTCATTGGGAGCATGAGAATAAGAGCGACGTAGTTCCCCTCAACGAGGGATGGATTGTTTGTGTTTTTTAGGGAACGACTAACGTTCTAGCTCAGGTGTTGCGGGCTCGCTGGTCCAAGTGCGTTACCATCTTGCAAGAGAACGAGAAGAAGCACGTTCATACGTTGAGAGTGAGTGAGACGAGAAAAGAATTCCCGAAGGAAATACGTTATTGTTTGTTTTTGTCTTTTAAGAAAGAAGTGTTTTGATTATTTGATGTTTTGCAACGCATATTGTATTTAAGTCCCTCATGTAAGATTGAATGCCTCGCATATCGACCCAAGACAGGACGTATGCTAAACATTCCAAGAAAGTGAGAGAAGACCCCACACTTCCTTGTTCCCACATGAAAGGCCTAAATACAATAGGTGTTATGCCTTTATTAAGTGTTTTTTTATTATTGTTGTAAGATGAGAAGAAGAGACTCAAATAGCGAAAAAGGTAAAAATCTAATGAGGGAAACTAAGACTCAAACCCTAATGTTAGCATGCTTGGAGGTCCTAAGGTTTAGTGTGGTATGAGAAACCTAAACTAAAAGAGAAAGAGGGATAGCACTACCTAATGCATATCCTACCTCACTTTAATCAAATATTAAAGTTAAGCTAGGATCCCAAGGGGTGTGAGAAAATTCTACACAAAGCATCATATCATGCTATTTATAAAAGAGAAAATCAGAAATTAATCAACAATGAGCAATGAAATTATGGTCAACAATTAATCAACAATAACCAAGTTAGACTTAAAATGTTAAGTAAAAATCAAAATTAAATTCTAACAAGAAAAGTTAATCTCCAATTAGAACTAATACTAAGACTAATCCTAAGATTAATTCAAGGTAATTCTAAACTAAAGTTAGAAGATTAATCCTAAAGTTAAATCTAGAATTAAAACTAATACTAGAAATTAATTTCTAATTAAACCTATTTCTAAAATTAAATCTAAAGAAATCTAATTTTTAAACCAATTCTAGAATTAAAAAACTAGTATTAAAATCTAGCTTCTAATTAAAACGAGACTAATTAAAATCTTAGTGAAACAAAATATCTAATTAATTCAAGAAAGTAAGGTCCAAAAAACAATTACCTAAACCAAGATCAACTACTAATTAATCTAAACAAACAATCTAAAATGAAATAAACAAATAAAGGCGCAGCAATGCTATAGGGGGTGGAAAAAGCAGTCCAGGCGCTGGGCCCTGGAAGTTCAGCAGCCCCAAGGAGTTTCTCAGCCAAGGGGGTGCGATTAGTAGTGTTGGGAGTGTGGATCAAAGCCATGCGAGTGGGCTAAGGTGATTTTAGGCCCAATGGTTTGTTAAAGAGCTAGGGGGTGGCGAGAGAAAAACGGGGGTGCAGCGTGTGGGCCTGAGGTTATTGGTCCAGACAATTGTTTATGGCTCCGGGGGGGGTGAATAGTGAAACGGAGGGTGCGAACAAGACAAAGGGATACGGGCTTCTGAAACCCGGCCCAAGTGTGAAACAAGGACGGTCTTAAAAGGAAAAAACCCTAAGTTCACAGCAATCAAGCTCACGCTCTTCTTTCCTTCGTACGTCGTTTTCACCATCATCTTCAACACACCGCCTCTCTTTCTTTCATGAAGTTGCCGCCGTTTCCTTCATTTCGCCGGCGATACTCAACCTTCTCCTCTATTGTGCTCCGAACCAACACCAACACTTTCAATTTCTTCCTCGCCGTCTTCTTCCCACTTTGTTCTGTTTCCAAAAAACACATATCGACGCCATATACACGGATGGCGGATCCTTCGTATCATCAATCGGCTCCGATTTCTCAATTCATCGCGCCGCGACTCCGTCCTTGCTTCGTTCAACCAAACTCTCACCTTCTCTTCACCTCACCTTGTGTTCACACCGTGCCTTCATTTCAGAATCCATACCGGCGAACAATATCTCCACCAGTCCTCAAAGTTATCAAACACGATGTCGTGGAAAGCGATCAATAACCGTACATTCAACAATCATAAATTACAAGAAGCAAAATCATCACAGATCAAGAGCAACTACCTAAGTGGATTCAACATAAAGTTCAGAACTAAAGTCACAGCAGTAGCAAAGAGATTCATACGTACCTATCGAAGTCGCTCCAATGGCGCTTCAAAGACGACAGTAGCAGAAAACCAGAGATTATACTTCAGGTATCTCGCTCCCTCGATCTTGCATCGTTGTTGTTATTGTTGCGATTCTGTTCAATTTTCTTCTTCACGTTCCTTGATTTGCCGCGAACCTTGAATAACACTGCGTATCGAATCGTGAATGTTGTGCTGCGAATTGGTGTTGCTATTTCGTATCTGAAACCTCTTCTTCTACTTTTTACTTTTGCTTGATCTTCTCTGCACACTGCTCCTGCTGAACATTGAATCTACTGCAAAGTTCTTGCAGTGTTCTTGATGCTTTGAAATTTATGTTGCAGAGTTATTGATGAAGAAATACGTGTGAACTGGTGTAGCAGGGAACGAAGAAAATTGATGCGTGATCTTTTAAGATTGAAGATGACGAGTGAAGAATCGTTCATGTGTTGTGCTTTCAAGAATCTTCAAGGGAGATTGAAAGAGAAAGTGAAATTAGAAAGTAGAAGAATGATGAGGCTGAAGGTTAATGGAAGCAGAAGGTGGTTATGGAGAATCCTCATAACAATGGAGAAGAGTGGTTGAGAGAGTTTCAATTTGCAGAATGAAGAAACTCCTCCCTCCAATTTCGTTGCAGCCTGCTTTATATAGGGAGATTAGGGAGGGTAATTTAGGATTTTTTTTCTGAATTCTGTTATGAAAAAAAATGTTGGTGAATTGGCCATGTAAAAAAAGTCACGAGCTTGGCACTTGAGCTTTGTATTTTTTATTTTTTCCCCACTGATGTATTTTTTGTTAAGTATTTTCGCGCTATTTTTCTGAATACTGCTGCAATGAATTTCCTTTAATTCTCTGCGCTAACTTTTCCCTGTTGCTTTTCCTTCTATTGTTTGTTCTTTGTGGTATGTACGTGGGTTTTCCATTCGTGACTTACAGATTGTGGGATGTATAAAAAGATTAGCATGTGATGCGGTACGGTGATGGTTAGCAGGATTTTAATTCCTTGTATTCTAAAGAAACGATCTATGTGCTTTGTATGGTAATGGTTTGGTTTCGTGCAGGTACAACTTGGTTACAGTGTGTAATTGATTTTTTTGTTGAATTTCTACACATGAGCAATATAAACAAGGAAATGAATATGGATAATTAAATGGATCTAAAAGGATTTGAATGTACAAATGAAATTTGAAATCTAAATGGATATTGGATAGGTTTTGAAAATGGATTAAAATGGATAAAATATAAAAGAGGAAGTGGATATGGATAATCAAAAAATGATTAATGGATATTAATTGAAATGGATTTAAGAGTTGGTTTAGAAATGAATATTTGGACATGGATATCAAAATGGTCAAAATGGGTTTGGGTTTAGAAAAAATATGTGGGCATAGTATAATGTATATTATATGGACAAATGGGTTTTATGGATATAGAATTGAAATAAATGGATATGGACATTAAAGGTTATGCAAATGGATATATATAAAAAAAAGATAAAGAAAATTATATAAAAATAAAAATGTGGACAAGGTAAAAAGGTTTAAAAATTGGTTTAATGGTTTAGGAAGTGGATGGTATCTCAATTTCCAAGCAAGTCACAAACTCGTATCCTTAATGTATTCAATCCACATCAAGCTTCAGACCCAAAATAAACTCGTATCCTTAATGGCTCCCCCATCTTCAATCAAGAAACCCAGTCGACTTGAACACATGCAATTCTAACCAATGGTTTTCAGTTGATGACTGTCCACGAATTCAACCATGAATGAGGAACCTTGATTCACCTCGACTGTACACTGATGAAATAAATGTCTTGAACAGAGAAGACACAAAACCCTGATTCACACCCAAGAAAGCCTAACCCAACGCCTCTGATGAATCCTATAAAATAGGAAAACCCTAGGCTCTTGATGTACACTGATGACCTACTGAATCACCCCTGAATATAGAAAACACTGTTAATAAGAAAACTCTTCGATCCCATGTCTTAAGAGACCAATGCAATGATATGATTATGAGTTATGACCTAAAAATGCAGATGATTGCGAATCAAAAGCCAGAAAAAGGTAGGGCAAATTTTGGGGTGCTACAATAACCATCAATTTCTTATTCACTATTTCCAAGATAGTCTGACAGGTGTTGCCCTCAAGTAGTATATGGGGCTAGACAGTGCAAAGATTTAAACCGTCAATGATCTTTGTGAGGCCTTCATTAGGCAGTACAAATACAATGTTGATATGGCACCCGACAGGGATCAGTTGAGAGCCATGGCCCAAAAGGATAAAGAAAGCTTTAAGGAGTACGCACAACGCTGGCGCGAAGTGGCTGCTCAAATCAACCCACCTCTGGAAGATAAGGAAATGACCAAAATATTTTTGAAGACATTGAGTTCATTTTTCAATTAGAGGATGATAGCCAGTGCTCCTAGTGATTTTACCGAGATGGTAAATATGAGGATGCACTTGAAAGAAGAGGTTCAAAAGGGTAGGCTGGCCAAGTAAGGAATTACTTCTAGTAGCACAAAGAAGCATGAAAGTAGCTTTGTGAAGAAAAAGGAGCATAATGTGAGTGCTTTGCACCATGGTCAATAAAAAACGAAGCATTAACAACCTCGACATGTCGCAGCTATTTCACTAGTCATTAACACTCCCGCTTATCAACCACAGTTTGTGCAACCACATATCTAGCCACAACAATATCAACCACGACAACAGGTACAATAACAAAATCATCATCATCGTCAACAAGATCAACAGCCTTTCCAACAGGCTCGTCCACCATTCAACAATCAAAACCGTGTGCAGAGAAAGCCAAATTTTGATCCCATCCCTATGTTTTACACAGAGCTATTCCCAGCTTTGTTGAAAAAGGGGCATATTCAAACTAAGTCTCCACCAGAAATTCCCAAGGATCTTCCCTACTAGAATAAAGAGGATCAATTGTGTCCATACCATCAAGGTGCTCCAAGTCACAACATACAAAACTGTTATAGGATAAAAGCAGATGTACAAAGGTTGATTAAATATGGGACTTTGTCCTTCAAGGACTCAAATTCGAATGTGCAAGTCAATTCTCTTCCACAACATGGGTCAACAAGTGTGAACATGGTATATGGTTGTCCTAGAGACTTCACAATTTATGATGTGCGATATTTGAATGATGATTTGGTCAGTCTACATGAAAGCAGGGTCAAGCATGGTCATCTACCGCCACATGACTATGCTGCTTGCAGGATCTGTATAAGAAGTCCAAGATGGGGGTACCAAATTGTGAGAAGCGATCTTCAAGATCTCATGGACCGAGGGCTCCTCAAATGCTATAGAAACAGGGATGCCCCTCAGTTTCATCGTCATGTCAACTTGGTTCAAGGATGCCCTGGAAAATGTGTTGTTTTTTACGTTAGGTTCATCCAAGAATCATTGGTCAGAATGCATGGTGTTTTGGCTAGGATGGCTTTCTTCAGACATGAGCTCCACAATTATGCCTCTTGTCGTGTTTGTTTTGTGAACCCTCGAGGTTGTCGCTTTATGAGGGATAATATTCAAGATTTGTTGGACAGGAGGACTATTACAATCACCTACGATAGAAATCCAGATCCCATGGATGAAGATGTAGAAGTGTTTTTTATAGTGCCCCATTTTAACAAAGTGGAGCGTGTGGAAATCACATATGATGGCAGAAAGTCGTCAGTAACTCTTTTGGTTATAAATGTACCCGACCCAAGTCCCTATTCCTATGATAGGGCGATCCCATAGAGATATAATGCGACCGTGCTAGAGAATGAAAGGGAGGTACCTCTACCTGTTTACCATCTGTTGTTAGTATTGCCGATGTCAGCAAGGTCATAAGGAGCGGTCGTGTTTTCTTTACCACACCTCCACAGGGAAAGGAGATCTCTTTTGAGCAACCGACCGAAAAAGATTCAAACATAGGGTAGTCCAGTGGGACTGATCCCATTTCTAATTTTGATGAAGTTCTCAAGATGATTAAAAGAAGTGAATACAAGATCGTTGACCAGCTTCTACAAACGCCCTCCAAAATCTTTGTGCTACGATTGCTAATGAGCTCAGAAGCAGACAGAGAGGCATTACAAAAGGTTTTTAAACAAGCCTATGTCGATCATGACGTGACTGTCGATCAGTTCGATGGGATTGTAGGCAACATTACCGCATGCAACAATCTTGGATTTTGTGAAGAAGAACTCTCAGAGGAGGGGAGGAAGCACAACTTGGAATTACATATTTCTATGAATTGCGTGAATGACGCATTAACCAGTGTGATGGTTGACACTGGATCATCATTAAATGTGATTCCTAAAACAACTCTAGCAAGATTTTCGTATCAAGGAGTTCCTATCAGACCGAGCGGTATCATTGTCAAAGCCTTCGATGGGTCGAGGAAAGTTGTGATTGGAGAGGTTGACCTACTTGTACATGCCAAATATATTTTAAGTCGAGTTGTGTAGTCGAACAAAGTTAAGCATGAACTAGACTATGATAGCAAGAAATGTCAACCAATGCAGAGAGCTAGGCAAGTATCATCCATAACCCGGGCCGGTCAGGGAGCCCGACTCCCATCAGCCGAATTCCTACGAGGCTGAGTACTGACCTTCATCAACTCAGTACTTACGTCGAACATGAACTCAACTGGTACACCAACAGTTGTAACGGTGGCTGTGAATCAATGTGGATGTTACCAGAGCTTCAAAGCCTACATTCATGAAGGGGAGTTACAGCAATGATGGCCATGTAACGTCAAAAGGCCAAGAGACTTCTCTTAATGGTATATCTTAATGGAAGACTATAAAAGGGGCTCCCACACGAGGTTTAAGCAAGACACAATCATCTTGAGACAATACACAACACAAGTATAACTCGCAAATCCCCAAATATCCCTCACAATATAGACATGGTAGCTCTTCTAATCCCGGACAAGGGGAATTAGCACTTTTGGTGTATCTAACCATTTTTGGCAAGAACATTTGGTGCCCACTGTGGGGCCTAGGTAAAACTCTCCCAGGCCACACCTTACACTGACAACATGTCCTCTGAAGGAGATCCTCCAGACATGGCTCAACTTCTAGCCATGATAGAGGCCATGCGCCAGCAGAATGAGATGCTGCTAGACAGGATACAAGTTCTGCAACAACAAAGTCAGACTGACGGCGACCGTGAGGAGGAGGTTCTCGAGCCACAACCTCTTTCTCAAGAGACATGGGATGACCACGTCCCAAAAAAATTTAAAGCACCATCACTAACCTCTTATGATGGGAAGACAGATCCTCAGGAGCATGTTATTGCCATTAAAAATTAGATGGCCATAGTTGCCCCTTCGGATTCACCAAAGTGCAAGATCATGGCCAGTACCTTTAAGGATGTAGCTCTAAGATGGTAAATGAGCCTTCCTCGACTCTCCATCGTAAGCTACCAAGATTTGACTAAGAAGTTAGTACAACACTTCTCAGCAAGCAAGCGCCGGTAGGTGTCCACGACCACACTATTTAGTGTTTGAAAGAAATAGTCAGAATCACTACGTGAGTACCTAGCTCGATTCAATGAGGAAACCCTCAAAGTATCTCATCCAAACCAGGAACTATTTATGGGAGATTTTCAACATGGATTACGAGCCGGACAGTTCAATGAGTCGTTAGCTCAGAAGCCGACTATCAGCATGGACAAGATCACTACTCGGGCTGAGTGTTACATTAAAGGAGAAGAAAGTAACCAAAAGAAAAGATCTCGGGACAGCAGTGAAAATACAAAGAGCAAGGAAGAGGCGTCGAACAGGAGAAAGGAGCATCCTCGGGTAGCTATGCGCTAGCGACATGCTCCCAGACCATACAGACATTCATATGAGCCAGACCGAGTATGACATCAACTTTGTGCCCAGAACCAGTATTAAGTCACAAACACTGGCTGATTATGCGGTAGAATTAAGTGCACCAATTGGAAAAGAGATCTCAAATAGATGGATACTCTATGTAGATGGATCTTCAAATCTCAAGGGAAGCAGAGCCGAAATAATTCTGGAAGGAGCCGGAGATCTAACATTATAATACTCTTTAGGTTTCAATTTTTCAGGTTAGCAACAACCAAGCAGAGTATGTAGCTTTGATTGCCAGAATGAAATTGGCAGAGGTTGGAGTAACACATTTATTAGTGAAGACGGACTCCCAGCTAGTGGTTGGACAGATGAAGAACGAGTACTAGACGAAGGATTCCATCCTGATAAAGTACCTTCATAAAGCTTCAGGAATATCCAAAGCATTCTCAGAATTCGAAGTCGTCCACATCCCAAGAGAAGACAATGCCCGGGCCGACCTCCTAGCCCGATTAGTAAGCTCAAAGAATTCAGGAATGAATAAGACTGTGATCCAAGAAGTTATCAAAGCACCCAGCATTCAATCAGAGGAAGTAATAACGAATAACGGATCCGGGTTGCACACTTTTCCCTTGCAAGGGCAAGGGTTATTTAACGAGGCACCTGGATTTAAAAAATATTATGTCTTGTTTATGGGTATTCGGTTGAAGATGGTGAGTTATAACTCGGAAAACTCCTATCAACGTGTTGACTTGCTCCGCGTACATAGGTCGCCCATAAATGCTCCACGTATAAGGGTTGATTAAAATCCTATATACATGTTGACTTGCTCCACATACATAGGTCGCCCATAAACGCTCCGCGTACAAGGGTTGATTAAACTCCTAAAAACGTGTTAACTTTCTCCGCGTACATTGGCTGCCCTTAAACGCTCCGCGTAAAAGGGTTGATTAAACTCTTATAAACGTGTTGACTTGATCCGTGTGCATAGGTCTCCCATAAACGTTCCACGGACACGGGTTAATTAAACTCCTATAAACGTGTTGACTTGCTCCGCGTACATAGGTCTCCTAAAAACACTCCGCGTACACGGGTTGATTAAGCTCCTATAAACGTGTTGACTTGCTTCGCGTATATAGGTTGCCCATAAACGACCCGCATACAAGGGTTGATTAAACTCCTATAAACGTGTTTGACTTGCTCCGCGTATATAGGTCGACCATAAACACTCCGCGTACAGGAGTTAATTAAACTCCTAAGAATGTGTTGACTTGCTCCGCGTACATAGGTCGCCCATAAAGGCTCCGCGTACAAGGGTTGATTAAACTCCTATAAACATGTTTACTTGCTCCGCGCACATAGGTCGCTCATAAACGCTCTACGTACAAGGGTTGATTAAACTCCTATAAAGGTGTTGACTTGCTCCGCGTATATAGGTCACCCATAAACGTTCCGCGTACACTGGTTGATTAAACTCCTATAAATGTGTTGACTTGCTCCGCGTACATAGGTCGCCCAAAAATGCTCCGCGTACGCAGGTTGACTAAACTCCTATAAACGTGTTGACTTGCTCCGCGTACATAGGTCTCCCATAAACGCTCCACGTACAAGGGTTGATTAAACTCCTATAAAAGTGTTGACTTGCTCCACGTACATAGGTCGCCCATAAAGGCTCCGCGTACATGGGTTGATTAAACTCCTATAAACGTGTTAACTTGCTCCACGTACATAGGTCGCCCATAAATGCTCCTCGTACACGGGTTGATTAAACTCCTATAAACGTGTTGACTTGCTCCGTATACATAGGTCGCCCATAAACGCTCCGCGTACACGGGTTGATTAAACACCTATAAATGTGTTGACTTGCTCTGTGTACCTAGGTCGCCCATAACCGCTTCGCGTACAAGGGTTGATTAAACTCCTATAAACGTGTTAATTTGCTCCGCGTACATAGGTCGCCCATAAACGCTCTGTGTACACAGATTTATTAAACTCCTATAAACGTGTTAACTTGCTCCGCGTACATAGGTCGCCCATAAACGCTCTGCGTACATGGGTTGATTAAACTCCTATAAACGTGTTGACTAGCTCTGCGTACATAGGTCGCCCATAATCGCTCGGCGTACACGGGTTGATTAAACTCCTATAAACGTGTTGACTTGCTCCGCGTACATAGTTCTCCCATAAACGCTCCGCGTACAAAAGTGATTAAACTCCTATAAGCGTGTTGACTTACTCCGCGTACATAGGTTGCCCATAACGCTTCGCGTACACGGGTTGATTAAACTGCTATAAATGTGTTGACTTGCTCCACGTACATAGGTCGCCCATAAACGCTCCACGTACAAGGGTTAAACAAACACTTATAAGCGTCTCAGCTTGTTCCGCGTACAGAGTCCAGATAGTCAATTACGAAAATCATGAAATACCCAAGCCTATGCCCACCAAAAGAAACTTGGGGTTTGTGAGTGTCAAAATTACACATGACCAACTGCCATTGACAAAAGGAAACCCAATTCAACATCGTAATCGGAACCTAAGACTATAAGAGTTCTGGACTCTCTAAAGTGTCAAAACTATATGCCTAGGGCTTTAATAAAAGATAGCCAAGAAACGAGCTATCCAAAAATTCTTAGTAATCAAACTAAGCAAAGCAAAAAGGCAAAATAATGCCCGACACTTTATAATCGGACACCTTAAGTTATTTTAACTTAGTGTCCGAGGGGCTGGATATACGCACAGGATTATTTTGCAAAGGAATTAAAGTGATGGTAAACGAAAATAACATTAGCAAAAAGAAAGCCACAAAAGGGCAAAATTTTGTTTAATTTTGTTCATTACAAAGCCCGAAGGTTGAAAATATTACCTCAAAAACGCATCAAGAAGGATGACAAACTAAAATAAGAAAACATCAAGATCATGTAGCAGCCGAAGTCTCATTGGCAACATCATTGTTGGCCAGGTTCACATTCCCGTCAGCGCCATTGACTGGGCCTTAAGATCCCTCTGGGCTATCTTTCTCCAGCTCGCCAAGACCCACAAGGCGGCCGTCCTGTACAACCTTGAAGTAACCCATCTCCGACAAATCCAAGGCAGGATGGAGACAGAGAACTTGATTCTTGGCTCTATCAAAAGCTTCATCACCAGTAGACAAAATGTCGATCTGAGCTTTCTTCAGAGATTTTCTAAGATCTTTATTGGATGATAAAAGCTCGGCATTGGAGGCCTTGGATAGCTTCAATTGATCAGCAAGTTGGGCTAAGGCCGACTTGTGATCCGACTCCAAAATCTCTTTCTCCTTCCTCACATTAGTCAAATCCTTCTCCAAGCTAGAAAGCTTTTCAGACTGGGATTCTTGGGTACTCTTCAACTGAGCGATTTCATCCTTAAATTTTGAATCAATCTTTTCATAGTCGTTAGATAATTCAAATAAACCACGGGCGAGGACGACACATCTCATCAGATAAGAACTAATGTTCTGGGTAATCTTTTGTTGTCCAATGGATCTAACTTTATTAACATCCTCAGTAGCATTGAGGTGATCAGGCCGAAATCTGACGCCATCAAAGTCATTGGACCAAAACTTGAATTCTCCAGACGTAGAATTTCCCCCAGGGCCTCGCATGAGGGAGTTGATCTCCATTTCGGCTTAATGGATATCTTTATTCATTAGAACCTTTAGCTTCTTCGGATCACCTCGAGAGATCTCATCTTGAACAGGAAAAACAAAAGGCAAGGGCTCACCTTTACTCGGACCTCTAACCCACTTAAATCGGATTTGGATGCAGGCGCACCCCCAGCCCCTCTTCGGGCTTCCCGGGCTGCCTGCATCAATCTCTTTTGCTCGTCTACAGTCAGATCAATCATCTTGTCTAAAAACACAAAAATAAACCAAACCTTTTCATCCTTCGGGATTGTTCAGTCTCAAACCATTTTCAGAAAAGAGCACGTTATTTTCCATTTTGTCGCAAACAGGCATCGACCCTAACTGCCGGACACGAACCTAACGCCTCTCATAAAAAACACCAAGACCTCGTTAGGTTGAACTATGACTGCTCTTATTTTCTCTCTCTTGTCCGATTGAGGATACGTAGGCACAAGACGACGATCTCTTGGCGAGCAACCTCCCCCCGCAGTTTTCCGAACTACGTTGACTCTGACTTTCCCATTGCACGAGGGAATACGTAGGCCTAGGACGGCGATGTCCTACCGAGTCACTTTTTCTTTTCTTTTTCCCGTTTCTGTTTATCCGTAGACTTAAGATAACTCACCCTTTGATTAGACAACAAGCGTGGATCCCGTCGAGTACGATGGACGCGTAGGGGTGCTAACATCTTCCCCTCGCGTAACCGACTCCCGAGCCCAGACTATGTTTGCGATGTCCATGTCTTTCCCTTTCTTCAGGTTTTCTTTGATCGTTTCCTTTCCCTGCGTCGGGATAAATAACGTTCGGTGGCGACTCTTCTGTTCTAGTTTTCTCGCCGGTTGTTTTTTTGCAGGTTGCGACAGCTGGCGACTATGTTGGGGACGGGTTGACCTCTTGTTGGTCCATTCCCTAAGCGAGTCAATCCTAGCACTTGTCTGTTTGTTTCATTGGGTGTTTACTGTTGTGCTTTATTCTGTTGTATATTACTGTATTACTGTATTACTGTATTTTACTACATTTTACTGCATTTTATCGCATTTGGATTACTGTTATCATACTGCTATGCTGCTGTTGTTCTGTTGGGTGGGTTGGATTCATGAGAGAAAAGCCCGATACCCAGGCTTGAGCATACACCTATGATTAGCGTGGAAAGTAGTGTGACTTGTGTGGCATTTGGCCAGATGTAGTATACATGAAGACTCCACATCCAGATGAGGTTTTCTTTGGTAATATTCTATCCTGCGCATTTGGGGCAGGCGATGGAATGTAACCTGGAAAACTATCGACTCTGGCGACAATCTCCCGAGGACTCAGCTGCGACACTCCTCTCGAGAGGTGATAATGGCAGACAAGAAATGGCAAATCCATTACGCCTCTCGATCCAAGGACCCAATGTTGGGAACTTGCTATAGGATGTCTTTTTTTGAAAGAGAATCAGTGGAGGCACTCCTCGATTGGCGATAGTACTGTACCCAGAAGGATGAATGTACTATTGCTTCTCGACCTCAGTTCTAGAAGCTGAGGACCTTTCGTTTTCTAGAAACCACATGTGAGAAGGGGCGGATGGTTGCAGGTTTGCAGGTGACCTTAACCTTCAACCTACATGGTTTTCTGGATTTCTTGTCGGTGTACTGTTATCATTCCGATATTCTGGCAGTTTTAATGGTCCGTTATTATGGATTTCTGGGTTTCTGATATTTGAGGTCTTATTCAGTCAACAGAACAGCAGCAGTTTTGAGCATCATGGATACATTGGTCCCGTGTTTGCATTTGCATCATCATTTTGCATTCTAACATGTTTGTTCATTTGTAGGGTTGCATCCTAACTTTGATTCCGGTTTTCCGAAGACTGCCCAAGATGAATACTAGCACTGAAGAGAAAAAGAATATCATCATGTATAAGTTCCCAGAGCTTAATCTAGATTCTGTTCACAAGATCTTGTCCATGGAAAAACCCGGAGTACTGGCAGACATTAGAGGAGAATATGGAAGAATTCAGAGTTTCGCCCGCGACGTTACCAAGTATGAGTTTAGGGCTCTGTACACTCTGGTGCAGTTCTATGACCCACACCTACGGTGTTTTCTGTTCACTGATTCTCTTTTGGCTCCGACGTTGGAGGAGTTTGCTCTCATTCCGAATGCCTCTGTCAAAGAGGAAGCTCCTTTTTACCCTTCTAAAGAGCTTCCTGATTTGGAAAAGATCTCCGCAGCTTTGCACTTGGATCAATCTTTGTTGAAAGGCAATATTGCCAACAAAGGAGGCTGAAAAGGCTTTCACACGAAGTTTTTGGTAGAGCATGCTGCTATAAGTGCTAAGGCTAAGTGTTGGTCGGTGTTCAACACAATCCTGGCTATGTGTGTTTATGGAACGGTGTTGTTCCCAAATGTGAAGGATTTCATAGACATGCACGCTGTCCGGATATTCACCATGAAGAATCCGGTGCCTACCTTTCTAGGTGATCAGTACTATTTAATGCATTATAAGAATGAGAAAAGGAAGGGAGGACCCTTAATTTTTACGCTTCAATTCTCTACAAATGGTTTGCCGATCGCCTTCCCAAATCTGGGGCATTCATGGACACTAGAGAAACATTGGATTGGTCCAAGAGATTGATGGGATTAAGAGCTGACAACTTGATTTGGGTCAATCGTGATTTGTTAGGCCAAGAGATCATGATCAGTTGTGGGGGTTACCCAAATGTGCCTTTAATAGGAAGGAAAGGGGGAATTAACTACAACCCTATTCTTGCTATTAGGCAATTTGGGTATGCTTTGAAAGAGCCACCAAGGGATGAAGACGTTCAAGAATCTCTATATGTGAGTGGTGAAGCCAGCCTGGAAATGCTAAAAGAATTTGCAAACACTTGGGAAGACCGTCACAAGAAGGGGAAGACTTCTTTCGGAAAGAGTAACAACAGAGCGCTCCCTGCGTATGAAGATTGGATTCAGAAAAGAGTAGAGAAATAACTTCTACCATTCTCCAGAGAACAACCATCTTACCCCTTGTCGATTGAGCCTCCGACTACAGTTGAGATAAAAAGGTATAATAAGTTGTGGGCTGAGACAGAGAAACTACGAGAAGAGAATCGAGAATTGAGTAAAGAATTAGTCAGCTTAAGCATGAGCGAGGTGCGGCTATGTGTACTGCCAAGATGAAGACAAAGCTTCTCGCTAAGAAATAAAAAGAGCTAGCTGATGAGGTCACAGCCAGACAAAAGGTAGGGCAAGCTCTAAATGGTGTTAGCAGGGTTCTCAAATCTAAGAAGGAAGACCTAGCCAAAACTTTGTCAAAAATTCACAAGTTTAACGCTTACCGAGACACTGCAATAACTGCTAACAAATAGAAAGAAGATAAGTTTCTGGAGCATATTGAGAGTTTGAAATTGAAGCTCAAGAAGAAAGATGAAGAGATCTTATCAGGGACATTCCAGAAACGAGCAGTCGAAGATCAACTCAATGAGGCCATAGCTACTATAGAGGATCTGAGGATACAAGCTGAAGTGAAGAGGCCTAGAAATGAGGGTCCCAGCATGGATGGCGTTTTCGAAGAAGATTCTTGGGAATTGCACTGCCGATACCTAAAAGGGATCCTACACATAAGTGATGTCCTCATTCAAGAGTTGATCCAGAGACCGAAGCATCCTGATACCAAGAAGCTGTTCAGAGAAGCACAAGACTGGAGCAAAGAGCATAATGGCTGGGGAGGATTGTCACTTGTGGACTTTGATGACATGCCATAGTTTATTTTTTCTCTTTTATTGTGTTTGGATCACCGCCAGGTTTGTTGGTTGGGATCTGTGATCATTATATTCAAACCTCTATCTGTATCTTGGGTTGTAATTGTTGACAAATGATTATCCTCTGGTTTCTTAATATATGAGCAGAAATTCCATTCTATCTTGTTTTTAAACTGGAATCAAGGGGTGGATCGCCCTGGGAATATTTAAACATGTTCATTTTCATTTTCATATTCATAATCGTTGTGCATAACAGGTGTTTGCCTCTGGCTTTCTCATCTTTTCCTTTTCGTCAAACAGGATTGCTGACCAACACATTCACCGGTATTCAACCAGACAGAATCAGAAGAAAGTCATGGATCAGGTGCAAGCCGAGTTGATTGAGATGCGGGCTCGCATGGCCCAGTTTATGGGGTTGATGCAAGGCGTTGCTCAGGGGCAAGAACAACTGACGACCCTTGTCCAACCTTTGGATGCAAGAGTTGACGAAGATGGTTTCCTTCATGGTGGCCTTCATAATGATGTCGTTCCTCCGGGCGGAGGTGTTGGGGGTAATGGTATTCCTGTTGGTCCTCCGGGCAGGGGTGTTCATGTCCCTTCTGTTGTCATCCCTCTGGGCGGAGTGGAGAATATTGTGATTCCTTCTATAGTGGGAGGAGGAAATAGTGTCTGTGCAGTACATGGTCGTCGCTTTGATGACCAACAGGATGATATATTTTTCATGGAGGGTGGGGATACTGGCCCCCAGATTGATAACGATCAGAGATTCAGGATGATTGAAGAGAAAATGAAAGGGGTTGTGAATCAGAATTCCTTGGGTATGGATTTGGATGATTTGGGACTAGTCCCTAGTGTCAGAATTCCGCACAAGTTTCAGGTTCCTACTTTCGAGAAATATAATGGTGTTACCTGCCCAAAGATTCACGTCCGGGCTTATGCAAGTAAAATGGTTGCACACTCTAATGACGAAAAGTTATTGATGCATTTCTTCCAAGATAGCCTGTTAGGGGCATCTTTAGAGTGGTACATGCAGTTAGAGAGGTGTCATGTTCGTAACCGGAGAGAATTGGAAGAGGCTTTTGTTAAGCACTATCAGTATAACACTGATATGTCTCCAAACAAGACATAACTCCAGAGCATGTCACAGAAGAACAATGAGAGTTTCAAGGAATACGCCCAGAGGTGGCGGGAATTGGCAGCAAGGGTACAACCTCCCATGTTAGAGCGGGAGATGATAAGTATGTTTATGGCTACCCTTCAAGGTCATTATTATGAAAAGCTGGTACCTTGCATGCCCAGAAAGTTTGCCGATTTGATCTTAGTTGGTGAGATGGTGGAAAGCGGGATTAAAGCTGGAAAGATATCGGGCAATGATGGGTCCTCCTCTGGAGGAGGAAAGAAGTCGTTTGTAAACTACAAGAAAAAAAGAAGGAGATGCAAATTCCAGTTCATCATACCATGGTAAGGGAAAACATCGTCAGAATTTCAATCAGCAGGTGGCCTCGATAACTATTCCTGCAACACTTCCACAACTAGCAGCACCTCAGCAGCAAAATCAGGCTCCTCGCGGACAACAGTACAAGCCTAAACAGAATAGGCATTTTGGCACTCCACCTCTGCCTTACTCCCAATTATTTCAACATTTGCTACAGTTACAATTGATTCAAAAGAGGACTTTGGCTCCCATTACCGGTAATCCACCTCCCGGTTACGACGCCAATGCCCACTGTGAATTTCATTCCGGGGCGCCCGGACACCATATTGAGGACTGTAAAGCTTTTAAGCATAAGGTCCAAGATTTGGTAGACTCCAAAGCCATCAATTTCTCCAATGACGTGCCAAATGTAAACCGGAACCCGATGCCAGATCACGGTGGGCCAAGGGTTAATGCGATTATTGAAGACGGTGAATCCTTGGATTTGGTTTTAGATGTGAACGAATTGAAGACTCCTTTGTTTGTGGTGAAGGAAAGGTTACTGAAGGGAGGGGTGTTCCCTGGTTGTGATGAGGGTGTCGCTCCCAGGATTTTCATCCAGGTACAAACACGAGAGTGGTGCGGAAAAACAGAGTTGCCAGCCGTGAAAATTTATCCCAAGAGAGGGAAAGGAACACCGCATAAACCTGAGGAAGAGGGGAAGGAATGGTCATCGCAACCATGGCCTGGGTTCGGGAGTCGGTTACACGAGTGGAAGGTGCTAGCACCCCACGCGTCCATCGTACTCGATGGGATCCACGCTTGTTGTCTAATCTAAGGGTGAGTTATCCTATCATCTATGGTTGTACTAAGACGGGGGAGGGGAAGACAAAGACCGACTCGGTAGGACGTCAACGTCCTAGGCCTATGTACCCCCTTTGTGCAATGGGGAATTCAGAGCCAACATAGTTCGGACCAAGTTCTTTTTGTGTTTTTTATGAGCGACGTTAAGCTCGCGTCCGGCAGTTAGGGTCGATGCCTGTTTGCGACTCAGACGGAAAGTAACGTGCCCTTTTTGAAAATAGCCTTTCGTTCGACAATCCCGAAGGACAAAAAGGTTTGACGTTTGTTTGTATTTTTTAGGACAGAAGTGGCTTAAGTTAGTTCATAAGTTGCATTGCACCAAAGTCTAGGGCACAGGGGCGAATACTTAACGCATCGTCCCAAGACAGGACGCTCGCTAAGCACTCTAGAAATATGAGAGGAAGCCCCTCATTTCTCATTCCCCACGCTTAAGGCTCGTGCGCAATACACTTTATACTTATTAAGTGTTTTCAAGAAGTTTGAGATGAGAAGAGAGAAGACACAAAGGAAACTCTAAGGGGAACTAAGAACCCTAATGTTACCATGCGTGGGTGACCTACGGTTAGTGAGGTTTGACGACAACCTAAGCCTAAAGAGAAAAGAAGATGAGAGAAAGAAAGAATAAGGGTGAATAGGGATGCTTATCCATACCCTCAAATGACTTACCTTAGTCCCTGCATAAAAGATTAGTACATAATAGACATAAGTAAAAGAAATGAGATAGATGAAACCCAAGCAAAGACATAGTATGGCAATCAAGTGACCAATAATAGCCAAACATGAATTAAGAAATCAAAGAGACAAACCCCAAAGCAATGGCACAAATGCCTTTTCAAACAAAAACTTAGGCATGATCAGAAATACGCATACAAGAAGATCTCAAGTGAAAGCATTCAAATAATTAGAGAAATAACTCCCAAAATTCCCAAATTAAATATCAATATTGCTCAACTAGAGACAATCCAAATACCAAAAACTCCTGCAAAAATTCAAGATGTTAGTCACTCAAACAATCATGCCAAAGTCAGATGAGCGGTGTGGTTCAATATGCCAAAGGAAAGGACTAAAATTCAATGTGAAATAATTTTAAAAATGATAGAAAAATATTTTAATGCACTTCAGTGTGTTGGTGAATGAATGCAAAAGGAATGGATTGAAAATGTTTTATGGATGCAGAGAACTAAAATAAAAAATTTTAGGTACGCATGATATGAGTAATTCAAAAGAAAATAAACAAATATTTAATTTAGATGATATAAAATAAAATAAAAATAAAAATAAAATTTGTGAAAATTTTATAAAATTATAAAAAGTATGCATGAATTTTATGGGATTTTTTTAATGCATATAACTATTTTAAAAAATAAAAATGAAAATGTAATAATTAATAAAACTAAAAATGAAGAAAATGCAAGGGGGGTGCGTTAAGAAAGAAGAATGCGTTGGAAAGATAATGGGCTGGAAAAGAGGGGGTGTCAATAATAAGGCCCAACGTTTAATCCATAAAAAAAAACAAACAAAAATAATGGAACACGTAGGCTTCAGTCAAACCAGCTGACTCACCATCACCATTGGATCAATCCTGCGTTCACAAATGGTCAAACAAAATAAAAAGATAATCATGATAAGGGGCCTAGATTAAATACACACTGTAGTTATGATACACACTGCGCACGATTGGTCAGCACACAATACACTCCCATGTGCCAAGCACGTGGGTTTTTTTAATTTGTTGGCAGGTTATTAACCGTGTGATGAATCAGACGCGTGGAAATAGGTCAACCAAAAGAAAAGTAAACAAAATAAAAAAATGTGATTGGGTGCATACGGTAAGAACGGTGGGGTAATAAACATGCAAGTATAAAATAAAAACTAAAAAAAATAAAAACGTGGCATTGTGATGGCTGTTGGATCAAACAATTGGATGGTCCTGATTGTGTCTTCAACCTCCAGCCACCTTCCTTCGCCGGAACCCTCACAGCCGCCGGAGCTAGGGTTCCGGCCACCGTCCACGGCCACCTGTAACCTAAAAGAACCCAGAAAATGCAAAGGCCTATACCATTTTGTCTAGAATTTCATGAGGATTACGAATATCCTATCCAAATTTACAAATGGTCAACACATAAAGAGATTCGAACAAGAAAAGATTAGGGTTCAAAACTTTAAACTCATAAAACAACCAACATACACATCCATATTCAAAATAAATTATATCAGCATGATCCATGGACATCACACAACATTATGAACGTTTAAAATTTGAGTTTTATGATCACGAAAAAATGCCCTAACCTGAGATGGTGCACTCCTAATCCTTGCTGTTGGCTGCGAATGGTGATTGGTTCGTGCTCTAGAGATCCCGAGGGTTCTGTTGGTGAAAAAATTTCTTGAAAACTCCTTGTAGATTAAGAGATATGAATGTGGGATGCTTTAGGGTTCAAGCTTTCCACTCCTCCAAATATTACGTGTTATCTTCCCTAGCCAATGCATGGATGAGTTTAAATACTCTAGGGTTTCTTACTGATAATGGTTTGGGCTTGGGCAATTCTTTGTTTAATGAGTTTTGAATAATTCTAGAAAATCACATAATGTGAGATACACCTCCTTCCATGCATGGATTTCCAAATATTTCATGATGGATCACTTACTTCTAATTCTTAATCACACCCACATTGAAATTGGGCCTTGAAACATTTTGATTCATGAGTTTTCAATGACTTGGCAATTTTGAATAATGGAGAATAAATGATAACTACACCATGGAATCACTTGATTTTAAAGGCCTAAAATGATCCTTGAGGAGTTTCCTTTGATGTTAGCATGTGACATGAAGCAATGGAATTAATTATAGGTCACTATGCCAAAGTTTGTGAAAATTGAATCATGAGAAACCCTAAAAACCACTTTGCCTTCTTTTGATCATAAGTTGAGTTTCACAAATGATATGGAGACCCACTAGTACTTGTTGGAAAGAGGAGAAAAATATCTTCAACTTTCATGTTGGAGAAAAATTAATTTGAAGTTTTCTTGATGATGAAAAGTCAAGTTGAATGCAGTGCAGGAACTTTCCCAAAAAGGAAACTTCCAAATTATAGGTCATTTCCATATTTAGTAACTTTTGCACCAACTCCTGATTCTTGATAAATGGCATGAAACTTGACTCTTGATGACCATATGAGGATGTGGGACCTTGAAAACCTTGGAGAGAACCTCAAAATTCTACAGTTGACTTCCCCTCTCACTGTTGACTTTTACCCAATTCACCTGATTTCCAATCCATTGGCCAATTGAATCTCTCCTGAATCAAACTGATGGACAACCTCCCATCCCTAGATACTTAGGGACCCAAGGAATACCATGGAATCAAGTCTTGCCCAAAAAATCAGAAATAAACTGACTTTATAGCAAACCCTAATCTTGGTACCATCAGTCTAGGAGGAAATAACACAGTCTCCAAATCCAAATTCCTCTGAATATGATGTGTATCCTCTCCAAAAAAGATAAGATATGCCATTTGGTGATGATAAAAACCCAAGGAGCTTGCCCATTGGAGCAATAAACCCAAGAATCTCAAAACCCTAGTTTTTGCACTGGTTAGGAGAAAGTGATCCACTTGAACTCTCTTGCTTGACCCTCTGAAGAACGTCTCCTCCTCTTGAACTTGCCTCAGGTACCTTGACAACATGCTAAGAACCAATGATATGCACACATGATAATTAAAAAATGCGATGAAACATAAGCCAGTTAGTAATAAAGTAAGGAGGACAAATTTTGGGGTGCAACAGATGGCTGTTTTGAATGTGGGTTTCAATCAAACGGTTGTGATTTGTTGGGATCAGGTATTCAGAGACTGATTAGTGAAGGACAGTTACAGTTTGACAGGTGTGATAAGCAGAGTAAAACTACTGACAAAGAGAATGATGTTTCCACTATTACAATTCCTTTCAAGACGATAACTATATCAGCACCGGCCAGACCAGCGCTGGTCATCATTATAATTCCTGGGTCTGTCCCATATGAAAATACCAAAGGCATCCCGTGGAACTATGGGGGCGAGGTATTTGTTGATGGAAAGAAACAAGAATTGGTATGAACCTCGGCTGTGAGCTCAGAGGTTAACAATACTATTGACGCAGGGGCTATCACCAGAAGTGGCAGAGTCTTCATTCCGTTAGATCACCAGGTTGGCAGTTCCAAGCAAGATAAAGGGAAATAAGTGATGGATGATTCTGTACAGAAGAAGGTCGTGAATGATTCTGCGACAAAACAAGTTGACAACTCCTTCTTAGAAAATGTGGAAGAGTTTATGAGATTAATCAGGAAAAGTGGTTACAAAATTGTTGATCAGTTGCATTAGACGCCATCCAAAATATCCATCCTGTCTCTGCTGTTGTGCTCCGAGGCACACCGGAATGCATTTCTGAAGGTTTTGAACACAACCTATGTACCTCTAGAAATATCCGTTAATCAGCTAGAAGGGGTTGTGGCTCACGTGAATGCTGGTAATGGTTTGGGTTTCTTTGATTTAGATTTGACTCCAGCTGGAAGTAATCACAAGAACGCTCTACATATTTCAGTGGAATGTCGGGGCTCCTTAATGTCACATGTGCTAGTTGATACTGAGTCATCCCTAAATGTACTTCCAAAGAAGGCTCTGATGAAGTTAGATACTCGTGGACTGATTTGCACGCCAAGTGACTTGGTAGCGCATGCTTTCGATGGTTCTAAGAGGTCTGTTTTTGGAGAAATTGTATTGCTGATCAAGGTTGGTCCTGAAATTTTTTATGCCAATTTTTACATCATGGACATTCAGCATGCCTATAGTTGTTTATTGGGTCGTCCATGGATCCATAGTGCTGGGGCAGTAACGTCCGCGTTGCATCAAAAGCTGAAATACATGGTGGATGGCCACGTTGTGACAGTCTGTGGTGAGGAAGACATCATGGTGAGTCACCTATCAACCTTCAAGTATGTGGAGGTAGATGGTGAGATACATGAGACTCTTTGCCAAGCCTTTGAACCTGTGAAAATTCCTGAGGAACCTCCAAGAGTGGTCAGTACGCCTGAGGTGGTAAATCAACCCGAAGTGGTAAATCAGCCAGAAGTTTCGATGTCTTCTTTCAAAGATGCGTGCGCTGTATTTGAAGCTGGCAGTTCCCAGAAGTGGGGCCAGGTCATTGATGTTCAGATGAAACAGAATACTTATGGACAGGGGTATAAGCCACCCCGACGAGCTCAAGAGCCTCCTAAGTATGCCGGCCCAATTCAATTCACAAGTGTTGGTGTCTTCTTTAACCGGGTCAATGCTATTGGTGATGAGGGAGATAGTGATTGTGACATGGATGAATGGATCCGGCCCTGCACTCCCGATCAAATTCTTTGCAATTGGTCGTCTGAGAAAGTCATCCAAGTGACCCGTCAAGAGTAATTACCTTTGTTTTCCGCTTATGTTAAATCCTACGTTCTTCCCAAGACGTAGTGATACTTGTCTGTAGGGCTTTGATGTTTTTGTTTGCTACTTTTTCATCAATAAAGGACGTTTTCACATTCAAATGTTTTGATCCCTGTTTTTCTGTTTTTACTTTTTGCATTAACTCATATCAAAATGGCAATGTGTTTTCTTGTTTGTTGCATTCATAACAAACATATATCATCAATCATGCAGGTTTCTTTGTTCAGATGCCACCAATAATGATTCAGCTATGGCTCGGTATGACTTCGATAATCCTATATATCAGGCTGAAGAAGAGACTGACGAAGAATGTGACTTACCTGAAGAATTGGCCTGACTGCTGAAACAGGAGGAAAGGGTCATTCTACCTCATCAGGAGGAAACTGAGACTGTTAATCTAGGAACCAAGGACGCGAAAAAGGAAGTAAGGATTGGGGCTGCTTTGGAAGACACTGTCAAGGGAAGATTAATTGAGATGCTTCGAGAGTATGTAAATATCTTCGCTTGGTCTTACCAAGACATGCATGGGCTTGACACTGATATTGTGGTACACCGGCTGCCACTCAAAGAAGGTTGTACTCCGGTTAAGTAGAAACTGAGAAGGACAAAACCGGATATGGCTGTCAAAATTAAGGAAGAGGTTTAGAAACAGTTGGATGCAGGATTTTTCGCTGTGACGAATTATCCTCTGTGGGTTGCTAATATTGTGCCTGTACCTAAGAAGGATGGAAAGGTCAGGATGTGTGTTAACTACAAAGATTTGAATAGAGCAAGCCCGAAAGATGATTTCCCGCTCCCCCACATTGACGTGTTAGTGGAAAACACTGCTCAATACTCTGTATTTTCCTTCATGGATGGCTTCTCTGGGTATAACCAAATTAAGATTGCCCTAGAGGACACGGAGAAGACTACGTTCATAACACCGTGGGGAACGTTTTGCTATAAGGTAATGCCCTTTGGATTGAAAAATGCTGGGGCAACCTACCAGCGGGCAATGGTGACTCTCTTCCATGATATGATTCACAAAGAGATTGAAGTCTATGTTGATGACATGATTGCGAAGTCACAAACGGAGGAAGAAAATTTGGTGAACCTTCAAAAGTTATTTGAAAGGTTAAGGAAGTTCAAACTGAGGTTGAATCCGAACAAGTTCACCTTCGGGGTGAGATCTGGAAAATTGTTGGGGTTCATTGTTAGTGAAAGAGGTATCGAGGTTGATCCTGCCAAAGTAAAAGCCATATAAAAGATACCTGAACCGAGAATCGAAAAAGAGGTTCGTGGTTTCTTGGGGAGGTTGAACTACATTGCTAGATTCATCTCATATCTCACAGCCACGTATGTATCAATTCTCAAATTGTTAAGAAAAGATCAAGAGGTCAGGTGGAATGAAAATTGTCAAAAGGAATTTGAAAAGATAAAAGAATATTTGCAGGAACCTCCGTTCCTCATGCCGCCAGTGCCAGGAAGGCCATTGATTATGTATCTTACGGTTCTTGAGAACTCGATGGGGTGTGTGCTCGGTCAACACGACGAGTCAGGTAGAAAAGAGTATGCCATCTACTACCTGAGTAAAAAGTTCACTGATTGTGAGTCAAGGTACTCTAGGCTGGAAAAAACATGTTGTGCACTCGCTTGGGCAGCTAAGCGTTTGAGGCAGTATATGTTAAACCACACAACCCTATTAATTTCGAAGATGGATCTGATCAAGTATATGTTAGAGAAGCAGGCGCTTTCTGGGAGAATAGCCCGTTGGCAGATGGTTTTGACAGAATACGATATTCAATATGTTTCCCAAAAATCCATTAAGGGAAGTGTTTTGTCAGAATATCTTGCTGAACAACCGATCGAGGATTATCAACCGATGAAGTTTGAATTTCCAGATGAATATATTATGTTTTTGAAGATGAAGGATTGTGATGAGCCTTTGCCTGACGAAGGACCCGACATTGGATCTCAATGGAAGCTAGTCTTTGATGGAGCCGTCAACTCATATGGTAATGGAGTCGGGGCAATCATTACAACTCCAAGCGGTTCTCATATACCCTTCACTGCCCGGTAAGCGTTCATATGAGCCAACAACGAGGCAGAGTATGAAGCATGTATCATGGGGTTAGAAGAAGCGATTGATTTGAGAATCAAGAACCTCGGTGTTTATGGTGATTCTGCGTTGGTGGTTAATCAGATTAAAGGAGAATGGGAAACTCGTCAGGAAAATATGGTGCCTTATAACAACTATGCCAGAAGGTTGTTACCGTTCTTTGATAGGGTTTAATTTCATCATATACCCTGGTTGAAAAATCAGATGGCAGATGCGTTGGCAACTTTGTCTTCGATGTATCAGGTGAATCGTTGGAATGAAACTCCCTCAATCAGAATCATGCGTCTAGATAGACCAGCTTTTGTGTTTACATTTGAAGATATATCAGATGGCAAGCCTTGGTATCATAACATTAGGTGTTTCCTCAGAAGTCAGGAGTACCTAGCTGGGGCATCTGCCAAGGATAAGAAAACTCTGAGGAGGATAGCAGGAAACTTCTTTCTGAATGAAGATGATGTGTTGTATAAGAGGAATTTTGACATGGTTTTGCTACCTTGTGTTGATGAACACGAGGCAGGCCTGTTGATGGAAGAAGTTCATGAAGGTTCTTTCGGTACCCATGCGAATGGGCATGCTATGGCTAGAAAGCTGTTGAGGCAGGGTATTACTGGATGAATATGTGTCATACCCCAAATTTTGACCACTAAGATTTCCCATCATTGTGAAAATCATCATCACAATATGGAGGAACCATCATACTTCATCAGTTTCCCCAAAGATGGGTGAGCATCCACTACAATCAAAATTAGGGTTTCAAGCCCTCTCAGAGCCTTAGACAAAGGATCAATCAAGGAATGACATGATCTTCAACTTGTCTAACCTCTCAAGTAGCTACAATGGATCAAAAGGACTCCCACTCCAAGGATTAAGCATAAAGCTGCTCCCTTCTAGGTGGATCAAGCCTCAAGAACGCCAGTATAACCAAATTAGGGTTCTGGTCGATAAGGGCCTCCAAAGGGAAATTTTCCTCTGGGCATGAGCCAAGGATCCAAAACACAACCTAATATACTCCATGGAACGTCATGGACCCAAGCATCAAGTCAATTTTGCCTCAGGGGATGCATACATCAAAAATCAGGAATTAGGGTTTCTTGACCTAATTCACCCCTAAGTTGACTTTTAGGGCAAATCATGAGCCAAGACCTCAAGACATGATTTGAGGGTTTCTAATATACCATATTGATCCATTTGGAACAATGAATTGATCCAAGAAGCTTGAGCAACAAGTCTCAATTTCATCTGAACCACAGTTAGGGTTTTGCGGGAAAAGTCAACTGTAACTTTGACTTTTGACCAGGGCATGCTCCCAAACCCTAGGACATGATTCAATACACCCTATAACACCCATGTAACATATCCATCAAGTTTGATTTAGGTCAAGGACATGATTTCATGAAGAATTGCACAGTTTGGAATTCATCTGATAAAAAGTCAACTGTGCACAAAAGTCAACTTTGACTTTTTGAGATTTTTCACCAAAATGGATTTTTAACCCTAAAATGATGTTAATGTATGATTTGAATCATCATTCATCAATAAAAATCAAAGAAAGTGGGATAACTTGTAAAAGGGGTAACCATAAAAACTTAGAAAATTTTCTAAGTTATGGAAAAAGTGACACTAATGTGCCAACTTTGGAGGACCATAACTCCTAAACCACAAGGCCATTGTTCCCCATTCAAAGCTTGATTTGTAGATCTCATTGCCATATACAAAAGCTTCATACTGACCTATGTCCAAATTCCTCATGGATTTTGAGTTATGGAGTGATCAAAATCAAGAAAAGTCACTTTGTTCCAACACTTGGTGAAAATTTCACTAAGTCAGATTTTACCCTACTTTTTGCCAAATGTAGGGGGATTTTTCACTTGGATTCAAAAGAGATCAAAACCAAACATGTTCAAACAATTGTTGTATCATGTAAGGGCTTTCCAAAATGGCCAAGAACATTACCAAATTCAATTTGAGTCATGAGATATAACATTGGTAAGTTGCCTTGTTGAAATCTGTCAAGGCAAGGCAGATTTTGCATTTTTGCTCGATTTGCCAAAATCAGCCAAATCCAAATGCTCCTATCCACTTAGACACCTCTGAGGATTGAATCTAAAGGGGACAATCACTGAGCCAAGCCTCCAAAGTCTTTGGAACAAGAAATAGCATGTTGAACCTAGAGTTGCCAAAATAGGGACAAGACTCCAATTTTGAATTGGAGCATTCAATGGAAGCATCAAGGTGGCATGGACTGAGCCATTCTCAGCTGAATTCAGTCAAGACTTATCCAAGACCAAGGGAACCACAGCCCTGTGCCCTAACCTCTAGTCAATGGCTAGAGGAGACTTGGATTTCCATTGAACAACATTGGCCAAACCTCTGCTGTTGTTGCCATTCACTATTCCTTGCAAAACAAACTTGCTCTACTATAAATAGAGCTCAATTGTGATCAGTTTGAGTACACCAAAGCCATCAAACAGATGCTTTCCTCAAAATCTCTTCTTTCACTCCAATTTTGCCTTCTAAGGCAAGTCACTATCGGGTTTTGAGTTTGAGAGCTTTTCCAATCAAACCAATCACACACACACCTCATATACATCATATAGAAGTGATCCAAACACTCACATAACATCTGGAACACAGATTTCACAAAATCACCAACCAATTGCTCAAGTTCTTGACAGATTTGCAGTTGGGGTACCATCTCAAGTTCCAGATCATTTCAATCCATTCCAAGCATCCATACACACTCCATGGCACCTAGGGAAGCTATCCAGATCATTGGAACCTAGTTGTAACACCTCCAACACAAATCACGATCACCAGCTGCAAGTGGTAAGCATGAGCTCTTCTAACTCTATGATCCATGCAATTTTTGCTGCACAATAATTTGGCCATATGTTCATAATCATGCATGGAATGTTTCCCCTCAATTAATTGCATTGTTTGAATCGTGTATCAAAAATCCTAGCCTTCATGCAGAAATTAGGGTTCTTGAGGATTTTTCATGATTTCTTGTTATATGTTTAATTTAAATGAAATTAAATACCATAGACATGATCGTGAGGTTGAAACAAGTTGATTGGTATGTGGATTGCATGATATAATTAAGTATTCAGTGAGATTGGAGAGAAAACGCAAATCTGGGCAAAACTGAAAAACGCGTGTGCTCTTGCCTTTGTTCTTGGCGCCATTTTCCAATATTTGAATATTTGAATTTTGTGATTTTTATTTAATTGATTCAAAAATTAATTTCTCTCTGAGTTTTAATGATTTTGAGTTGATTCTTTTTTTAATAATTCACAAAAATGTTAAAATATTTTATTTTCCCAAAAAATCCCAAAAATATTATTTATTTTGTATAATTGATATTTTTTCAAAGAATTAATGTTTTAATTGTTTTTTACATTTAAAATATTTTTTCCACCTTGATTTTGCAACTTTTAATGCCTTCTAATTATTTTGTAGGTCAATACTTAATTTTTGAAGCATTAATCCAAGATCACAATTTCTTTTCCATATGTTAAACAATTTTGATCATTTTAATTGAATTTTTATTCAATTAAAATACATTTTTGAAAACAAATTAGGGTTTTGGATTAATTCAACCCTCATAAATCATTTTCAAAACTTTTGGGCCTCTAATAGAGTGTAAGACCCAATCCTTTTTTGACCAAATCATTTTTGGGCCTCAGTGCATTGTATAAGTCCTGATACCGTCAAAAACAAACGGCGCGATCGTCGCCTTTTCAAAACAAAACCTGGGCCTACCCTCGAGTAGTAAGACCCATTTCTTTTCTTTAAAACCATTTGGGCCTCTATTAGAGTGTAAGACCCAATCCTTTGTAAATACAAACCATTTTTGGGCCTCACTTATGGTATAAGTCCCACTGTATTTTCAAAAACCTCGGTGCGATCGCCAATTCAAAATGAAACAAATCCTGGGCCTACCCTCGAGTAGTAAGACCCATTTCATTTCTAAAACTCTTTGGGCCTCTAATAGAGTGTAAGACCCAATCCCCTTTTAACAAAAACCATTTGGGCGTCACTTATTGTATAAGTCCCTCTGTTAAAAGAAAACCTCGGCGCGATCGCCATTTTAAACGGAAAAATCAATTGGGCCTACCCTCGTGTTATAAGCCCCGCTCTTCTCTTTAAAACTTTTTGGGCCTCTTGAGAGAGTGTAAGACCCATCCCTTTGTACAGAAAACATTTTGAGCCTCAGTTACTTGTATAAGTCCCTCTGTACAAATTCAAACAGTGCGCTCACTAATAAAACCCTGGGCCTCTCCTTGAGCAGTACGCCCCAAATCTTTCTTCTTCAAAGCACTTTCTCCTTTGATTTTGAATATACTGTTGTTTTCAATCTTTCTTTGTTGAACAACTAACCAAACATCATGGAAGCTCTACAACCGAGTAAGTGTTTACACACTTTCATTTACCGCTTTCATATACATATAAATGTATTGTGGGACTGTTTCACTGTAAGTCTTCTTTCATAAACTCATATCAACTGTGTAATAATAGTATAGATATTTCGAGTTTCCCCGGCAACTACGTCTAAAAATAGGTGAAGCCGTTTCGTAGAAATAGACAACTAGATCCCCAATAGGATCACCAGATACAGTCTTCTCTTCGGTTGTCCTCATTAGGAATTGTTAAGAAACTCTACTCCCAGAGATGAATGTATTCTCCGTGAATGGCATCTTTGAGTTTCTTCCAAATTCTCGAACTTTCCTGACTTGATCTATTCCTTGTGAATAGCTTGCCTTGAATTTCTTGGGGTTTGGGGACCCACGGGCTTCTTAAAAGCATCGGCCTCCTCTTGGGCATCGTACAAGGACCCACAGGCTTCCTAAAAGCAACCCCGCCTCCTCTTTGGCTTAGTACAAGGACCCGTCGGCTTCTTAAAAGTATTCATAGCCTCCTCTTAGGCTTCGTATAATGATCTCATCCTCCGGGAATGATAGCCTTATCTTGGGCTTCGTACAAGGACCTCTCGGCTTCTTAAAAGTTTCCAGCCTCCTCTTGGGCTTCGTACAAATTGTCCCGACGACCTCCTAAAGGTATAGGAACAGAACTTAATCATCTCCATAGAACAGTCTTTCAAAGAGTCTACTACTGTTTCTCAAAACATAGTACAAAAGATGAAACTCTAGACTTGGACAGTCTAATTTCCTTGAGTCTCAAAGACATTCTCAAGTGACCCCTTCGTTAAATAGGAAGAAAACCTGTAGACTCGGACAGTCTCAATACCCTTCGGATTTCCCACTTCCTTAAAGAACAGGAATAACCCGGATCCTTGAATCAAATCCTTGAGTACAACATTGCTCATATAAAAACTGATTTTCTCTTTCAAAATCAGTATACTGGACCTATCACTCAACTGAAACAATCACCATAGCCTCCTCTTAGGCTTTGTATAATGATCCTTCTCCAGTGAAGTTAGCCTCTCTCTTGGGCTTTGTACAATGATTCTCCCCAGCGGAGTCAAACAACGTTTAGCCTCTCTCTCGGGCTTTGTACGAGACACATAAGAGACTCCCTCGTTGAGTCAATCACCCCTTTCGCCTCCATCTCGGGCTTTATACGAGATACAAAAAGGTTCTTATTGAGCCAAACAAACAACAGCCTCCATCTCGGGCTTTATACGAGATACCAAAAGACTTCATCGTCGAGTCAAAACCTTTTAGCCTCTCTCTCGGGCTTTGAACGAGACACATATTAGCCTCCTCTTAGGCTTTGTATAAGAAAACCACGGGTTGATCCAATCAACCTTTTAACATCAAAACTGTGCCTCGTTCACAGTACACAAACATCAACAATCCCCTTCATCTAACTGCTGTAAGCGGCAAGCCTCTGGATCATCTACATCCATGCCACTGTCCCTCTTTTAGCATGAGAAATTCCTAAGAAAGATAGCATTGCTCTACACTGAGTTAAAGTCTTCTCCTTTAGGTTAAAATCCCTATAAAGGAAATTATGGCATTACTAGGATCCGCGTATCCCGGTTAAAGTAATCCTCCCTTTATGACCAGTCACCCAACAGTTGTGACAAACAGACCCCCTTTAGAGATGACAAATTCTCTCTAAGGTCAACCCTTTCAGCTTCACATCTTGGGCTTTGAACAAGATACAAACTACCTTTTCAGCTTCACATCTTGGGCTTTGAACAAGATACAAATCACCCTTTAGCTTCACGTCTTGGGTTTTGAACAAGACACCAAAAACACATATTTCCTCCCATAGAATAGGAGGAACTACGAACGCTTTGATTTCCCTGTTTTGGTAAACGGGAATACGTAGGCATAAGATTAAAAGAAAAATCTTAGCGAGAACACTAAACAAAAACCCAAAATCCCATATATCCTAATCTGAAGCAGTATCCTAACAAAAAGAGAGAAAACAGTATTGGCAAAAATACAAATAACCAGTACAAAGGCCCCCCCACATTGATAGCATCCGTAACCTAACAGACCGCTGTTTAAACTCAGTATGCAAGCAGGGTTAATTGGAGACATCTATTTCCCTTCCTTATTCAGCTTTAATAGGATAAAAAATGAATCGACCTATAGTAAACTCAACCGCAGAGAGCGACCGCGCTTAAGAACCGCGTCCAAAATCGCTCGCTACACTATGGAGTCCGATTGTTTTAAATACGCCAGAAAGTGCCATAAATGCCAGATTTATGCTGATAAGGTGCACGTACTGCCTACTCCTCTCAATGTATTGTCATCTCCTTGGCCGTTTTCCATGTGGGGCATTGATATGATAGGAAAGATCGAGCCAACTGCTGCCAATGGGCATCGTTTCATTCTGGTTGCCATTGATTACTTTACGAAGTGGGTGGAAGCAGCCTCGTATGCCAACGTCACCAAGCAAGTGGTAGCCCGGTTTATAAAGAAGGACATCATCTGTCGTTATAGGGTCCCAGAGAGAATCATTACTGATAATGGTTCAAATTTGAACAATAAGATGATGAAGGAGCTATGTCAGAGCTTTAAGATTGAGCATCACAATTCTTCTCCATACCGTCTGAAGATGAATGGTGTGGTTGAGGCGACAAATAAGAATATCAAAAACATTGTACAGAAAATGGTGGTAACATATAAAGACTGGCATGAGATGTTGCCTTATGCTTTGCACGGTTATCGCACTTCAGTGCGTACATCAACCGGGGCAACTCCTTTCTCACTGGTATATGGTATGGAAGCAGTCCTACCATTAGAGGTTGAGATTCCTTCGTTGAGAATTCTGGCAGATGTGAAGCTTGACGAAGCTGAATGGGTACGTGCCAGGTTGAATCAACTGAACCTTATTGAAGAGAAGAGATTGGCAGCTATTGCACATGGGCGGTTGTATCAGAACAGGATAAAGAAAGCCTTTGATCAGAAAGTGCGTCCTCGGTGTTTTCAGACAGGTGAATTGGTTTTGAAAAGTATCCTTCCTCCTCAGACAGATCACAGGGGAAAATGGACTCTAAGCTACGAAGGGCCATATGTAGTAAGAAAGGTTTTCTCTGGTGGAGCCTTATTACTCTCAACTATGGATGGCGAAGATTTTACATCACCTGTGAACGCAGACGTAGTCAAAAAATACTTTGCATAAAAAAGACCCGTTGGACATAAAAAGAAGATCCAGGCAAAAATGGGCATCTCGGCGAACCATAAAAAAGAGTAGGTTCGGGAAAAAATTAGGGATAAATAAAAATGAAAAAAGAAGAATAAACCCACAAAGTTGAAAACCTGAAAAGGAAACTTTGGCAAAAATGGGTATCCCGGTGGATTGAAAACTCAAAAAGGGTGATCCAGGCAAAAGTTAGGGATTTGTAAGTGAGCGTTTGCGGTCTGCGTTCGATCTGTAAGCACTTTTGACACTTGGGAATTTCGAAGGAAAGGAATCAGCCCAGTTGAAGATGGTTGGTTTCTACCTGAGTGAATCGCACACTTAAAGATACAACAGAGTCGCCACCGAACTTTATTTAGTCCCAAAGGACAGGGAAAATATCGATAAAACCCAAGGGGTAGAGAAACGGGAACGGGGGGTCGGTTATGCGAAAGGAAGGTATTAGCACTTAACGCATCCATCGTACTCGACGGGAACCATTTCGCTTGCTTCTAGGCTTGGATGGGTTATCTATCTAAAGGTTTCTAGCTAACAGAAAGGAGAGAGAAAGAAAGGGGAAAAAGAAAAAAAAAGGAAAGAAAGTGCTCGCGGAGGAACGAAGTCCTCGTGCCTACGTACCCTCATAGTGCAATGAGGAAATCAGAGCGTCGTAGTTCTTAGAACCAGGGGACAAAGAAGAGGAAAGAAGAAAATGAGGAAGACGGAAGAAAGGTGGAAGTGTGAAGAAAGGTGGAAGTGTGCTCGCCAAGACATTGCGTCTCGTGCCTACGTATCTGACATTCAGAAGAACGCAGAATCAGAGCTTCCGTAGTTCGGGGAACTGAACAGAAATGGAAAACAAGAGAGAAACAAGGAGACGAAAGAAGTGGTGTCGAAACCAAGAGCAAGAGTGAAAGAAAAAACTCTACTGGGAAAGACCCCGCAGTAAGAGCATTTGCACAAAAGAATCGGAAAAGAATGCTGTCAAAACCAAGAATGAAGGAAACTCCGTTGGGGATAGCAAAGAGAATTGGTGTCGAAACCAAGAAAGTAAGAGCAAGGGGAATAGGAAGTATTCCTCTGGGGATCCAAATAAAGGGATGGTGTTATAACCAAGAGAAAAGGGAGACTCGTTATATTAACTTGCTGGCAGTGATTAACCGAGGAAAGACAGGACTACAACTCTGTGGGGATAGAGAAGCATTGGTTTTAACAGGGAAAACTGTGATTAACCAGAAAAGCGGGTGTAAGACCGAACGAAGGTCGTGACCCAAAGGGGTTCGGTAAGCTGACTAAACAAACAGTACTCAACCGAAGAAAGGGTATTTGAACCAAAGAAAGATTATTAACCCAAGGGTGCAAGTATTCGAACCAAGAGGAGGTTTCCAATTGCGGGGGATTCGGTGTTTACAGATGGACTGTGATCAACCGAAGAGAAAAGCGAGTGATTAACCAAAAGAAAGTGATTAACTCGAACAGGTTAGGTATTTCAATAGATGGATTGTGGTTAATCGAAGAGACGGATGATTAACCAAGAAGAGGTGATTAACCCAAGAGGTGCTCAGTGATTAACAGACGGACTGTGATTAACTGAAGAGACGGGTGATTAACCAAGAAGAGGTGATTAACCCAAGAGGTGTTCAGTATTAACAGGTGGACTGTGATTAACTGAGTAAGAGAACAAAATTGGTGTTTTAACTGACAAGCAGTGGTTAAACCAACAACGGGAGAAAAACTAAGAGAGGATTGTGAACTCCTGGGGAAGAATGGTCGTGACAGGAAAACTGTGTTGGACCAAAGAAAGAGAATTAAGACTCTTCAAGGGAATCAAATGCAATGATTGATTACAAGAAGAAAGGAGTAATGAAACAAAGAGAGATTGATAGCGCAAGAATAATGATCTCAACCAAGAAGGATGGTGATTGATCTAAAGGATAGATTGAAAGAGATAGGAGTGGTCAAGGATCGAAAAGGATCGCAAAGAGAGAAGAGTGATCAAGGATCAACTCGACAGGGGAATGAGAAACACTATAGCTGGAGGATAGAGGTGACTATTCTCGAGGAGAGGACAAGACGCCCTTACCAAAGAAATAACCAGAATGAGGACAGAAAATCTCCATCCTCATTCCTTCTCTATCACCCAAAATATAGTGTGGAAAGTGAAACGGACAGCGCCACCGCTCCGATGTTGTACAGTGCTCCTGCGGAGAGAAACGGATAGCATAACAGCGTCAATTTGTACAGTGCTCCGATGCAAGGCACAGCGCGAAACTCCAACTCCACGGGGGGGGGGGGGGGGGGGGGGGGGGTGGGAAGAGAGAGAAAGCTCTAAAGGAGGCCTAAAGAGAGGAAAAGGGAAGATCGACTAATCGAAACAAAGTTTCGATCAATTAATCAAGGGATAAACATGCTAACAACTTTCCAAATTGGATGAAAAGTCATTAAAGCAAAAAGGAGTGAATTATTGATTATACAAGATTAAGTTTATCCATGAAAAATAAACTTAATGCAAGCAAAAATGGAAAGTGCAAAACAGTTCCAAATGATCACCAAAGTGCCACACAAACTCATGTATCATGTGAACAAAGATAGTGCAAGAATTGCTATGTTCATACAATGCTAAGAACATGAAACAAATGGATAATTGAAAATGTGCATCGAAAGTTCATGAATATGCTTCAACCAGAAGTGAGATGACATTTAGAACATCCATAAAATCAAGCATGATAATCAATGGAAGTTAAAATGAAGAAAGCATGGCAAACACACTTGAAAATGCAAGAAAATGACCATTATGTTCAGTGGTAACCGGTTACTCACCATGCGTTAACCGGTTACTTGCTTGAAAATTAGCGTTCTGGGTGAAAATTGCACTGAGTAACCGTTTAACCACCATACGTTAACCGGTTACCACTGAACAATGGTGAAAAAAAACAGTAAAAACAACTTTTCAAAAGTAGTTTTCAACACTTAATCACTTATGTAAACTACCACATGCTAGGAACTGAAATTGTGCACGAAAATTAAACTTGAAAACAACAAATAAACAGTGGTAGAATCAACTAACACAATAGGATCAAGGATCAAACAAATGCAAAACCAAATCACACACAACAATTATCGACTACATTGCGAACGATACGAAAATGCGCGAAACAGTAAAATTAGCGAGATCCACCAACCTAAAAGCCGGAGATTTGGCTTGGTAAATGTTGCAAAGGATTCTTGATGCAGAAAATCAAATAAAACCAAAGGAATCTTCAACTTGTAGACGAACCGTATCGAAATCGATCAAAATACGATAAAGCTCCAAAATGCGAATTCGAACCGTTGGAAGTTGCAGCAAATACTAAAGATTAATCCAAAAGCTGAAATAACTCCAGAAATCCAAGTGTAATAGCAAGAATAATGAAGGTTGAGCTCAAGAAATAATCACTTTTGATGTAAAAATGATTATCCTTCAAAGTAGAAATGAGCTTTTGTGAGGTTTGGGAAGAGAATTGAGAAGAAGAAGAAGATGTAGTAGAGAAATTAAGAGGGAATGTGGGAGAATTGAGAGTGAAATGGAGTAAATGGTTGAAGGTCCTTGAAAATGAGTGAAGGTGAGTTTATATAGATTTTAGGTTTGGAATGTGAGATGGTTTAGAATTTGGTTTGGAATTAGCTTTGGGTTTAGAACTAGGCTAGGAGTTAGTTGGACTTGACTCACCGAGTCAAGGCGGTTAACTCGGTTAGTTAGAACCAACTCGGTAACAATCTCAAGGTGCACTCCATCATCCAAAGGTTGATATACTTGGAAAACAAGGGACATGGTGCACTTGAATTAGAGTGATGCATTGGAATAAATGCACTTGGGAGGTCTTGAAATGTCTAGAGATGTCTAGAATATTCCACACACTGCTAGAATCAAGTAGAACCAAAGACTAAAGAGAGTGCATGGATGCTGTCCCAAAAATACAGCAAGAATTGCAAAGTTGCACTGAGTAACCGGTTACTCACCATGCGTTAACCGGTTACTTCAGTCAATTTTTGCCCAAATTGCTCAGGAAATGATACTGGAGTCCCGGTTGTGGTTTTCCACCTCTTGTCTTGATGAATAGGTATGGAAACCTTCATTTTGTGCTTGTTTTGATGAGGTGATGACCTTGTGAGGATATGATTAATCGGGCTTGGAAAACCTGAACATCCTGCAATCAAAACAACAGAGGAAAAATTGCAAATGCGTATGCCAGCGATGCGGATGCTTATGCTTATGCAAAAGGCAAAGGAGGGAGGTCAAATTTCGGGTTACGACAGCTGCCCCTATTTAATCGTCTTGGACCTGAATGTACGAATTGCGCTAGCTTTTCGATGATTCGAGGTAAAAGGGGATTAAATAAATGAGTAGCTCGAGAATTTGGCCGATGGCGACAAAAGGAGAGTTGAAAGTGTTTGAAGGTTGATAAGTGCAAAGTTTGCTGAAAATCTGCTGGGAGATAAGTCAGGCAAAAGGAGAGGGAGAATGATCGGTGCATATGTTATGTATGTGTTTCTACATGATGCTTGATATCATGCAATGCAAAGGCTCAAGTTGAGGCACAGTGCGAAGTGATTAGGCAGAAACGGTAGCAAAACGACTTCGACATTCTTGGTCGGGGAGAGAACCCGCAGATGAAGACAATCTCTGCTGGAGACAATAGTTCACAAAGGATGATGATCCCGCCGGGGAAAGAAACTGAGAACATCTCAGGTTTCTAAATCACCATGGCCGTCCCTGTTGGGGATGAAAGAACCAAGTCAAACCTTCCTACCAAGACTGGCTCTGCGCGGGGAAAAGAGATTCTTGAACCATGTTGGCTCAGCTGAGGAGAAACCACTGCTACTGGTGACAAATAGTTCCTGATCGTTGGAGATGATACACAACCCTCGTTGGGGAAAAGTGAACAAAGATGTCTTTGCTGGGGAACACCCTGGCCACCTACTGGGGAGAATGATGACTCTGCTACGGAACTACTGAGGAGACAACAACTTCTTCACTGAATCAAAACATTGTCGGCTAGGCGTTAGGCTTACCAATGGATATTAGCGCTCACCCTGCAGGAGTTACCAGTAACACATGCAAGGCATATTGCTTTCTCGATGGATTTAGCTTTTTATTGTTCTCAACGTTTTTTAGTATTATGTGATCACAAATAATCATTTTATTTTGCAAACAAAATACTGGAATGAAAACAAATTGAGTTAACCAAAATGAATTTTATTGAATGTGAAATTTTTGTACATAAAGTGTGTACAAGGATGCAAAATCCTTGATGAGGAAATTTGCAATAAAGTTGAAAAACAAATGTAAATGGCAAAGGGAAATTATGGTTTGCATTGATTACAACATTGGCCACCATCCCCTGTAAGTCTAGGTTCCAACGCCTTGCACCAATTGATGATGTTTGGAGTGCTCTGTTACCGTCTGAGGTCTAGCCGTGAGGAAAAGAGGCTCAAGTGTTCACAGTCAATGCCTTTATCCCTAATTTTTGCCTGGACATGTTTTCACATTTTTTCGTCCACCGGGATGCCCATTTTTGCCTAATTCGCCCTTTCGGGTTTTCAACTTAGCGGGCTATTATTGTTTTTTTTTCATTGTCCCTAACTTTGGTATGGACAATTCTTTTTTTGGTTCATCGGGACCTCCATTTTTGCCTAGATTGTCCTTGCGGATTTCAATCTAGCGGACTCTTATCCTTTTTTTTTTCAGGCATAATATTTTTTGACTGTATCGGAGTTCACGGGCGATGGCAACTCCTCCCCATCCATTGTGGTGAGGATCAGGGCTCCGCCTGAGAAGGCCTTCTTGACAACAAAGGGTCGTTCGTAGTTGGGAGTCCACTTGCCTCGTGGATCCGAGTGAACAGGTTAATATCTCTTGAGCACGAGTTCACCTTCACAGAATGTTCGAGGGAGAACTTTCTTGTCAAAAGCTCGCTTGAGGCGTCTCTGATATAATTAACCATGACAAACGGCTGCAAGGCGCTTCTCTTCGATGAGATTCAGCTGGTCGTATCTAGATTGAACCCATTCGGCTTCCTCAAGACCTGCTTCCATGATGACTTTGAGCGAAGGAATTTCGACTTCGATGGGTAGAACAGCCTCCATACCATACACAAGTGAGTACGGAGTTGCCCCAGTAGAAGTGCAAATTGAAGTTCTGTAACCATGCAGCGCAAAGGGAAGCACTTCATGCCAATCCTTGTAAGTTTTGACCATTTTCTGGACAATCCTCTTGATGTTTTTGTTTGCTGCTTCAACGGTGCCATTCATCTTGGGCAGATATGGTGAAGAGTTGTGGTGCTCAATCTTAAATTCTTGACACAACTCCTTCATCATGTTATTCTTCAGGTTGCTTACATTGTCCGTGATAATGCTGCTAGGAAGGCCGTAGCGACAGATTATCTCTTTCTTGATAAATCTAGCAACCATTTGTCGTGTAACGTTTGCATAAGAAGCAGCTTCAACCCACTCGGTGAAGTAATTGATAGCAACCAAAATAAATCGATGATCGTTGGAAGCCTTCGGCTCGATCATTCTAATCATATCTATACCCCACATGGAGAATGGCCAAGGTGAAGTCAAAACATTCAATGGAGTTGGAGGCACATGGATCTTGTCTCCGTAGATTTGGCACTTGTGACATCTTTTGGCAAAGTTGTAACAATCTACCTCCATTGTCGTCCAGTAATACCCAGCCCGAAGGATCTTCTTAGCCATAGCAGGACCTTTAGCATGTACACCCTCGCAACCCTCATGTGTCAACCTTATGATCGTGTTTGCTTCGTGTCTATCCACGCATTTGAGCAACACGGAAAAATAATTCCTCTTGTACAGTACACCACCACTTAAGAAGAATTTGGCACAAAGCCGTCTAAGAGCCTTCTTGTCAGTGATAGTGATACCCTCGGGATATTCCTGTCTTTCCAGATATCTTTTGATGTCGTAGAACCAAGGCTTGTCATCAGACTCATCCTCGATTGCTAAACAGTGTGCTGGTTCGTTCAAGTGATCAATGAGGATATGAGGAGCTTCATTCTTCCACTTGACCTTGAACATGGATGCTAGAGTGGCAAGAGCATCAGCTAGTTGATTTTCCTCTCTGGGAATATGATGAAAAGTGATCTCATCAAAGTAAGGAATCAACTTCGCTATGTGTTGTTGGTACGGAACCAACTTGGAATCCCGAGTCACAAAATTCCCTCTGACTTGACCGATGACCAAGGCAGAATCTCCATAGACCTCAAGAGTCTTGATTCTCATGTCAATTGCCGCTTCAATACCGTAGATACATGCTTCGTATTCAGCCATATTGTTGGTGCATGCAAAGCATAATCTAGCAGTGAAGGGAAGGTGAAAACCTTTTGGAGAGATGAGGATAGCACCGATTCCACGACCTTTAGAATTGGAGGCACCGTCGAACACGAGCGTCCATCGCGCCCCTAGTTTGGGTCCTATATCAGGATCTGGAGTCTCATAATCTCTGATAAACAGAACATCCTCATCGGGAAAGTTAAACTTCATCTGTTGATCACCCTCTATAGGTTGATGAGCAAGGTAGTCAGACAAGACGCTCCCTTTTATTACTTTTTGGGTAACATGTTGGATATCATACTCAGTTAACAGCATCTGCCACCGAGCAATCCTTCCAGAGACAGCAGGCTTTTCAAATATGTACTTTATTGGATCCATTTTGGATATCAACAAAGTAGTATGGCAAATCATGTATTGTCGCAGGCGTCGAGCAGCCCAGACCAGAGCACAACAAGTTTTCTCCAAGAGTGAGTATCTGGTCTCACAATCAGTGAACTTCTTGCTCAGATAGTATATTGCATGTTCTTTTCTGCCAGTGTTGTCATGTTGACCCAATGCACATCCCATCGATTCATCGAGAACGTTGAGATACATGATTAAAGGCTTACCAGGAACCGGCAGTACTAAGATCGGTGGTTCTTGCAAGTATTGTTTTATTTTGTCAAATGCTTCCTGACAATCATTATTCCATTCAACCGATTGATTTTTTCTTAGTAATTTGAACATTGGTTCACAGGTAGCTGTCAAATGAGAAATGAATCTTGAGATGTAATTAAGTCTGCCTAGAAAGCCACAGACTTCTTTTTCTGTTTTGGGAGGCGGCATGTTTTGAATTGCCCGAACCTTATCAGGATCAACTTCAATGCCCTTCTGACTTACGATAAAGCCCAACAGTTTACCAGACCGAACTCTGAAGGTGCACTTCGCAGGATTCACCGCAGTCTAAACTTCCAGAGTCTGTCAAACAGCTTCTTCAGATGAACCAAGTGATCATCCTCAGTTCTGGACTTCGCAATCATATCGTCCACGTAAACCTCAATCTCTTTATGAATCATATCGTGAAAGAGGGTTGTTATGGCACGCTGGTATGTTGCCCCTGCATTCTTTAGACCGAATGGCATGACTTTGTAGCAATATGTACCCCATGGCGTGATGAAGGTAGTCTTCTCCATATCAGCTAGGGACATCTTGATCTGATTATATCCTGAAAAACCGTCCATGAAGGAAAAGACAGAGAACTGCGTAGTGTTGTCTACCAAGACATCAATATGAGGCAAAGGAAAATCAACCTTCGAGCTTGCTTTGTTGAGATCTCGATAATCCACACACATTCTAACTTTGCCGTCCTTCTTGGGAACCGGGACAATGTTGGCAATCCATTCAGGATATTCGGAAGTGGCTAGGAACCCAGCGTCAAGCTGCTTCTTTACCTCTTCTCTGATTTTGAGTGTCATGTCAGGTCTAGTCTTCCTGAGCTTCTACTTGACAAGAGGACATCCGGGCTTGAGTGGCAAGTGATGTTCAACGATGTTGGTATCCAACCCAGGCATATCTTGATAGGACCAGGCGAAGATGTCAACATACTCTTTCAACAACTTGACCAACTCGGAGTGTACATGCTTTACGAGGGATGCACCAACCTTGACTTCTCTTCAGACCTCATCAGTACTAAGATTGACAACTTCTACTGGCTCTTTGTGTGGCTGAATCTCTCTACGCTCATGCTCAAGGAGCCTCGCTAGTTCAGCCGGTAACTCACAATCTTCCTCACCATCTTGTTCGGCTTGGTTAATTGGAATTCCAGAATTACAATGGATGTTTGCCATGTTGTTATCAATGCTTTTATTAGTTCTGCATGTTTATGAATATGTTTAGAATGAGCTATTTAAAAAAGTGAAAAAGAAAAGAAACTTTTGCCATTTATTTATGAAAAAGTAAAATAAAGAAAGAAAATAGAGCATGAGTTTGAATGCAAAAAACTCTTATTTATTGTTCACATAATATTGCAAAAGCGTGAGGCCCTTTACAAGCTATCCACTCGTCTCGGGCAAGGAAGAGGGAATGAAAAAGCAAAATGCATTACATGTTATATGGGAAAACCACAGGAATCACGGTAGATGTCCAATTGTTGAGCTTGAAACCCGGCGGACACTTGCGCATAAAGCTTGAAGCCTGTTTGCTAGGACCAGCATCATCAGCAGCTGCCACGATGTCACCCTACTGGAAACCCGCGCTATGGAACTTGACAAAGTTGCATTGCTTCCGATCAGAGGAACCAGATTGACGACCAGGATGATAACCCACTCCAAAACGATTATGCTTCTCAACCACATCAATCACGTGCCCCCAGCCTGGCAAGGCACCTCTATCGATGGTCTCTTTAGCACTCTTAGCAGATGCTAAAGTCAATTGTGGTGATCTACTTTGACTAGTTGAAGCAGAGCTGACATCTTCGAACTCGAGACACTGTAACAGCACCTCAGCTATGCCTTCTTCTGTCTTGATATATCGAAAAGATGATAACTCGCTTACGATCAAATCCTCTTCACCACAGACAATGACAAGCTGATCGCCAAACATGAATTTCAACTTCTGATGTAAAGTGGAGGTAACTGCCCCTGCCGCGTGGATCCATGGACGACCCAAAAGGCAACTATACGCTGGATTGATATCCATCACTTGGAAAGTAATGGTAAACAAATGTGGCCCATTATTGATGGGTAAGTCCACTTCTCCAATGACCTATCTTCGAGAACCGTCAAAGGCTCTGACAACTAAGGCACTTGGTCTCATCTCGATTCCTTTGACTGGTAATTGACTCAACGTGCCCTTAGGCATCACATTGAGAGAAGAACCGGTATCCACTAGAACACGAGATAACAGGATGTCTGTGCAGGTTACAGATATGTGCAACGCTTTGTTGTGGGCAGTTCCTTCAGGAGGTAATTCCGATTCATTAAAACCCAAATACCGAGTTGCAGTTATGTTGGCCACTACATCATCGAATTCGACAACGGATATATCTTGCATGACATGGGCACTGTTCAACACTTTCAACAAAATTTATCTGTGCGTAGGCGAACTCATGAGTAAGGACAAAATTGAGATCCTCGAGGGAGTCTGACCCAGCTGATCCACAATTTTAAAGTCACTTTTCTTGATCAACTTAAGGAACTCTTGATCATCAAGGGTCTCCTTGCTCTTTGAAACATCCTCAGACAGGATAGTCGGTACTGGAACGGTAGTAGATGCCCCTTGTTGAACAACGGGGGTTACGAATGCAGGTGTCTCCTTGGGAGAAACAACAATTGGAATTTGCACGGGCTTCGTAGTGACCTTCGGAGCAAACACTCGTCCACTACGAGTCATCCCTCCACCAGCTGTAACATTCACGATCTCTGCTTCGGCGAACCTTATCTCTTGACCTCTAGAAAACACAGAAGACCCATATTTCCATGTTACCTCTTTAGAATTTTGATACGGAAACTGCTTTGGCGGGAAAACAACGATGGGTTGCACCTTCTTCTATTTAGGGGATTCAATTGGAACCTTCCTATAGACGATGGTGAATGGCTAAATAGCAGCAACTTCCTCAACAGGTTTAGATCTGGCAAATTCCACTTCGCCTCGATTCATCAGAATCTGGACACAACCCTTCAGCCTTCGACACTGGTTGGGATTATCGTTGCAAATCTGACACTTACCATGCAACCCTTTCAACAGCCCGTGTTCGTTCAGTCTCTTAAAAACCACAGCCATCGGGGTCTTTACCTCATCGACATCCATGATCAATTCAACCCTTGAATTATCCTCAATCATGTTAACCGCAAGCCCACCGTGATTCGGCAACGAATTACCCTGAATGTTAGGTCCTTCCTCAGCGAAAGTCAGAACCTTCTTATCAATGAGTTCCTGAACTTTGGTTTTGAAAACAAAGCAATCCTCTGTCGCATGTCCTATGTATCTAGCATGATAAACACAGGATGCATTTGGGTTATGCTTCGGGCCAAATGGAGGAATTGCAGGTGCAATCTACTTGGGGACAATTGCCCCTTGGTGAACCAAGTAAGGAAACAGTTCCGTGTATGACACCGGAATTCTATCAAAATTCGGACGCTTACGGTTTCCTTGATTGTTGTTGTTCTGACGATTCTGATTCTGCTGATTTTTGTTCTGTTGATTCTGTTACTGATTCTGAGAATTCTGAATTGGTTGTTGCGGATGATACTGATATGGAGGTTGTTGATACTGTGCAACAACAATGTACAGATACGGATAATACGGCAAGGGAGCCATGGGAGCTTGATACTGAGGAGAAACTTGAGTTGTCACAGCGTTGGCTTCACCTTCCTTTTTCTTGGAATGACTGTTCTGAGACTTTCTAGCGGCCGGCTACTGGGAAGCAGCTCCAGGAATCTTTCCAGTCTTCAAACCATTCTCAATCCGTTCACCAATCGTCACAACATCAGCGAAGTTCAATGAAGAACTACCCACCATTTTCTCGTAGTAAGATCCTTGCAAAGTACCCATAAAGATGTAAACCAACTCATTATCAGAGAGAGCAGGTCGCACACGAGATGCCATCTAACGCCATATTTGTGCATACTCCTTGAATGTTTCAACTGAGCGCTGAGACTGATTCTGCAATTTCAATCTAGTTGGCGCCAGATCAAGATTATATTTGTATTGCCTCACGAACGCTTCAGACAAATTCCTCCAAGTACGGATTTTGCTGCGCTCCAAGCCCGTGTACCAATCTAATGAAGCGCCAGACAAACAATCTTGAAAACAATGAACAAGCAATTCATCATTATCAATATGGGATGCCATCTTCCTACAATACATAGTGATGTAACTACGCGGGCAGCTCAAGCCTTTATACTTTGGCAAATTAGGTATCTTGAATTTCTGTGGCAACACAACATTCGGAACCAAACACAAATCTTTGGCTTCCATGCCAAAAGCAGAGAACCCTTCAATAGCTCTGATACGATCTTCCAACAACTTGTAGTCAACAGATCCATTCTGATTAGTGGGCCTAACAAGAATCTGAGGATTTGGCAGCTGAGAAGCGGCATGAGCATTCACTTGTGGAGTAGCAAACTGAGAAGGATACACCAAACCCGGATTAACCATCTGACCAACATTCTGACCCATCAGAACACCATACAGATAATTTGGAGGAGGTACCCCAGCAGCTGAGGAAGATGCCCCAGGATAGAACATCCCAGAATGAACATTCTGAACAGCAGTTTGAGCAGCTTGAGATGAAACCGGAACATGAATAGGAGGACCCCTATACACATGCTCTTCATCATCAGGAGTTTCAGTGTAGACCAATCCGGCAGTTTGATGAGTTTGAGCCTGAAGATTCTCAGGATCATCATTCACCACTGGAGGCGGGACTGGAGTAGGCGTGACCCATGGATAGGCGGCAGCATTCCCATTAGGCATGGGTACAACAAAAGGCTGATATGGCATGAAGGCACTACCATTATTTGCAATCTGAGGAGTGTAATTTGGAGGCATGCCCCAAGGGAAACCAGCGAGCATCTGATTCAAACTAGGCTGAACAGCAGGATGATTCACAGGCTCAACTGGTACTTCAACCAGAGCAGGAGAAGGAACAACAACAGCAGGAGTAGCTGTAACAACAAGAGGAACAGTCACAACAGGAGTGACAACAGTTGCATCAGTAGTGGTTGCAACAACAGTGGCAGCAGCAGCAGTATCCCTCTGAGCACGAAGGAGCTCCGTAATGACATCCATGTTCGTCTGAAACTGATCCATCCGACCTTGGAATTGTGCCAGAGTTTCCTTGTAAGCAGCGTTCTCAGCTTCGAAGTCAGCCATGATCCTGGATTTGTTTAAACGAGTAAAATACCGATGTCGAGTCATCGTCTTGCTACAAGGGATGCGGACAAGGATGAGCAACGGTTCCCGGATGAAGGACATGCATATGCAGGCATGAGTGGATGCAATTCGTGCAAAAATAAAGTTTTAAAATGCTTATGCAAAAATTAATTTTACATGATGAGATGATATGCAACATCAGAAATAACAAGCCAGCATAGTCTGAATAATCAAATCTGAACATCTGCAAAGGTAGTGCTGTGTTGGGGCGAGATCTGAAGCAATGAGAGAACAAAGGTCGGAAGAGTCTTGGTTTCCTGCAGAAAACCCAATATCCCCCTCACAGGTAGTTCCTAGACAGTGAGATTCTCAGTTTCGGATTCTCGATTTGAGAAGCAATAGTACATTCATCCCTCGGGGTACAATACTATCGCCAAACAAAGAGGTCGTCCACTGATTCCCCCAAAAAGGTCATCCTATGGCAAGTTCCCAGCTTTGGGTCCTCGGATCAAGAAGCGTAATGGGTTTGCCATTTCTGGTCTGCCATTATCGCTCCTTGGGAGGAGTACCGCAACTGAGTCCTCGGGAATGGTCACCAGAGTCGATAGCTTTCTAGGTTAACACCCCGAAATGCACAAGACACACAAATCAGAACATCTCCCAAGAAAACCTCGTCTGGGTGTGGATTTCATGTAAACCATACGTACCAAGATGCTACGTAGGCCACACTACTTTCCATTCTAATCCTATATGTACTCTCAAGCCTGTGTAATGGGCTTATCTCTCAAGTAGCAACCCAACCGACAACAGCAAAAAAAATAGCAGATATCCAAAATATGCAGCATATGAATATTCAAAGCAGTAAAGAAATGCAATAAATAAACATAAAGCTAAAGCAAGTAAAACAATGCTAGTAAAGCGCGAAAGATAAACACCCAAGCAAGCAAGAAAGTAAACGAAACTAGGTGAGACCCCTCAAGGGATGGACCATCAAGAGGTCAATTTGTCCCCAGCAGAGTCGCCATCTGAAGATGGCTGGTTTCTACCTGAGTGAATCGCACACTCAAAGATACAACAGAGTCGCCACCGAACTTTATTTAGTCCCAAGGGACAGGGAAAATATCGATAAAACCCAAGGGGAAGAGAAACGGGAACGGGGGGTCGGTTATGCGAAAGGAAGGTATTAGCACCTAACGCATCCGTCGTACTCGACGGGAACCATTTCGCTTGCTTCTAGGCTTGGACGGGTTATCTATCTAAAGGCTTCTAGCTAACAGAAAGGAGAGAGAAATAAAGGGGAAAAAGAAAAAAAAGGAAAGAAAGTGCTCGCGGAGGAACGAAGTCCTCGTGCCTACGTACCCTCATAGTGCAATGAGGAAATCAGAGCATCGTAGTTCTTGGAACCAGTGGACAAAGAAGAGGAAAGAAGAAAAGGAGGAAGACGGAAGAAAGGTGGAAGTGTGAAGAAAGGTGGAAGTGTGCTCGCCAAGACATTGCGTCTCGTGCCTATGTATCTGACATTCAGAAGAACGCAGAATCAGAGCTTCCGTAGTTCGGGGAACTGAACGGAAATGGAAAACAAGAGAGAAACAAGGAGACGAAAGAAGTGGTGTCGAAACCAAGAGCAAGAGTGAAAGAAAAAACTCTATTGGGAAAGACCCCGCAGTAAGAGCGTTTGCACAAAAGAATCGGAAAAGAATGGTGTCAAAACCAAGAATGAAGGAAACTCCGCTCGGGATAGCAAAGAGAATTGGTGTCGAAACCAAGAAAGTAAGAGCAAGGGGAATAGGAAGTATTCCTTTGGGGATCCAAATAAAGGGATGGTGTCATAACCAAGAGAAACGGGAGACTCGGTATATTAACTAGCTGGTAGTGGTTAACCGAGGAAAGAGAGGACTGCAACTCTGTGGGGATAGAGAAGCATTGGTTTTAACAAAGAAAACTGTGATTAACCAAAAAAGCGGGTGTAAGACCGAACGAAGGTCATGACCCAAAGGGGTTCGATAAGCTGACTGAACAAACAGTACTCAACCGAAGAAAGGGTATTTGAACCAAAGAAAGATTACTAACCCAAGGGTGCAAGTATTCGAACTAAGAGGAGGTTGCCAACTGCGGGGGATTCGGTGTTTACAGACGGACTGTGATCAACTGAAGAGAAAAGCGAGTGATTAACCAAAAGAAGGTGATTAACTCGAAAAGGTTCAGTATTTCAACAGACGGACTGTGGTTAACCGAAGAGACGGGTGATTAACCAAGAAGAGGCGATTAACCCAAGAGGTGCTCAGTGATTAACAGACGGCTATGATTAACTGAAGAGACGGGTGATTAACCAAGAAGAGGTGATTAACCCAAGAGGTGTTGAGTATTAACATGTGGACTGTGATTAACTGAGTAAGAGAACAAAATTGGTGTTTTAACTGACAAGCAGTGGTTAAACCAACAATGGGAGAAGAACAAAGAGAGGATTGCGAACTCCTGGGGAAGAATGGTCGTGACAGGAAAACTGTGTTGGACCAAAGAAATAGAATTGAGACTCTTCAAGGGAATCAAAAGCAATGATTGATTACAAGAAGAAAGGAGTAATGAAACAAAGAGAGATTGCTAGCGCAAGAATAATGATCTCAACCAAGAAGGATGGTGATTGATCAAAAGGAGAGATTGAAAGAGATAGGAGTGATCAAGGATCGAAAAGGATCGCAAAGAGAGAAAAGTGATCAAGGATCAACTCGACAGGGGAATGAGAAACACTATAGCTGGAGGATAGAGGTGACTATTCTCGAGGAGAGGACAAGACACCCTTACCAAAGAAATAGCTAGAATGAGGACAGAAAAACTCCATCCTCATTCCTTCTCTAGCACCCAAAATATAGTGTGGAAAGTGAAACGGACAGCGCCACCGCTCCGATGTTGTACAGTGTTCCTGCGGAGAGAAACGGACAGCATAACGGCGTCAATTTGTACAGTGCTCCGATGTAAGGCGCAGCGCGAAACTCCAACTCCACGGGGGGGAAAGAGAGAGAAAGCTCTAAAGGAGGCCTAAAGCGAGAAAAAGGGAAGATCGACTAATCGAAACAAAGTTTCGATCAATTAATCAAGGGATAAACATGCTAACAACTTTCCAAATAGGATGAAAAGTCATTAAAGCAAAAAGCAGTGAATTATTGATTATACAAGATTAAGTTTATCCATGAAAAATAAACTTAATGCAAGCTGAAATGGAAAGTGAAAAACAGTGCCAAATGATCACCAAAGTGCCACACAAACTCATGTATCATGTGAATTAAGATAGTGCAAGAATTGATATGTTCATACAATGCTAAGAACATGAAACAAATAGATAATCGAAAATGTGCATCGAAAGTTCATGAATATGCTTCAACCCGAAGTGAGATGACATTTAAAACATCCATAAAATCAAGCATGATAATCAATGGAAGTTAAAATGAAGAAAGCATGGCAAACACACTTGAAAATGCAAGAAAATGGCCATTCTGTTCAGTGGTAACCGGTTACTCACCCTGCGTTAACCGATTACTTGCTTGAAAATTAGCGTTCTGGGTGAAAATTGCATTGAGTAACCGGTTAACCACCATACGTTAACCGGTTACCACTGAACAATGGTGAAAAAAAAAAGTAAAAACAACTTTTCAAAAGTAGTTTTCAACACTTAATCACTTATGTAAACTACCACATGCTAGGAATTGAAATTGTGCAAGAAAATTGAACTTGAAAACAACAAATAAAAAGTGGTAGAATCAACTAACACAATAGGATCATGGATCAAACAAATGCAAAACCAAATCTCACACAACAATTATCGACTACATTGCGAACGATACGAAAATGCGCGAAACGGTAAAATTAGCGAGATCCACCAACCTACAAGCCGGAGATTTGGCTTGGTAAACGTTGCAAAGGATTCTTGATGCAGAAAATTAAAGAAAACCAGAGGAATCTTCAACTTGTAGAGGAACCGTATCGAAATCGAGCAAAATACGATAAAGCTCTAAAATGCGAATTCGAATCGTTGGAAGTTGCAGCAAATACTCAAGATTAATCCAAAAGCTGAAATAACTCCAGAAATCCAAGTGTAATAGCAAGAATGATGAAGGTTGAGCTCAAGAAATAATCACTTTTGATGTAAAAGTGATTATCCTTCAAAGTAGAAATGAGCTTTTGTGAGGGAATGTGGGAGAATTGAGAGTGAAATGGAGCAAATGGTTGAAGGTCCTTGAAAATGAGTGAAGGTGAGTTTATATAGATTTTAGGTTTGGAGTGTGAGATGGTTTGGAATTTGGTTTAGAATTAGCTTTGGGTTTGGAACTAGGCTAGGAGTTAGTTGGACTTGACTCACCGAGTCAAGGCGGTTAACTCGGTTAGTTAGAACCAACTCGGTAACAATCCCAAGGTGCACTCCATCATCCAAAGGTTGATATACTTGGAAAACAAGGGACATGGTGCACTTGAATTAGAGTGATGCATTGGAATAAATGCACTTGGGAGGTCTTGAAATGTCTAGAGATGTCTAGAATATTCCACACACTGCTAGAATCAAGTAGAACCAAAGACTAAAGAGAGTGCATGGATGCTGTCCCAAAAATGCAGCAGGAATTACAAAATTGCACTGAGTAACCGGTTACTCACCATGCGTTAACCGGTTACTTCAGTCAATTTTTGCCCAAATTGCTCAGGAAATGATACTGGAGTCCCGGTTGTGGTTTTCCACCTCTTGTCTTGATGAATAGGTATGGAAACCTTCATTTTGTGCTTGTTTTGATGAGGTGATGACCTTGTGAGGATATGATTAATCGGGGTTGGCAAACCTGAACATCCTACAATCAAAACAATAGAGGAAAAAATGTGAATGTGTATGCCAGCGATGCGGATGCTTATGCTTATGCAAAAGGCAAATGAGGGAGGTCAAATTTCGGATTACGACAGCAGTCAGTCTCTTCGAAGGTCAAGACATATATGGATAAGCAAGAAATATGAGTCATAGCTGAATTGAATCATGGTGGATATATGTTCTCACATTGCCGACATGTGTAGTTTCTTTTTTACCTTTTGCGCAATTACCTCTTTTCAGGAATTGCTTCCAGTTGTAAATGCCTATTTACAGGCCAACTCAATCAATAAAATTTTCATTTCACTCAGAGAGCTTTCCATTTGTGTTCTTGCTTTTACTGTTTTGTTTGTGAAAACGTCTGATATTTTGATAAACATTGCATGTGAAAACGTTAAGCTTTGCGGAGCATAATGGAAAACAATGGAAATTGCTTAGGCAACGGACATTGTGGATGGTAATCGAGGTAGCCATTCTTGCATACGAAATATTCTGTTATTGTGTGTTTGCAGGGTAACAAAGTTATTTTCCCCAGTAGAGTTACTCTCCCCAGTACTGAAAGTACAGCATCCTCAGCAAAATTATTCTTCCCCAGCAAGAGTACAGAGGATTGTGTCCCCAGCCGAAGTCATGGTTGGTTTATTATTCCCCAGTAAGCAGTCAGAAGTGGATTGCTCTAGGGTGGATGTTGTTGTATCTCCAGTAGGAGATGTGTTGGATGTCTATGAAAAGACTTTATTTTCCCCACAGAGTCTGGTACTCACTTTCCTCAGCAGGTCAGGAAGTGTAATTCCGTCAGCAACGGCACGCTCTAATCTCCAGCAGGGTAAATTCTTTCTTCCAACAACAGGTTAAGCTCAATGATATCCCTCGGCAGGTTTTGTTGACTTTCCTCCCCAGCAGAATTATTCTCCTTAACATTGAGGTTTCATCATCCTCATCAGACTGTCACTCTCCCCAGTCGGAGTACAAAAGATTGTTCCTCAGCACGCATCTAAAAATGGATTGCTTTAGGGTGGATGTTGTTTTGTTACCACAGGAGATTTGTGGAACGTATTCCCGAGACAAAGATGTTGTCTTCCCCGCAGAGTATTGGTGTCTACTCCCCTCGGCCAGTCAGGAAACGTGTTTTCACCAACAACAGCATGATCCAACCCTCAACAGGATAAAGGCGAAGTCATTTCCCCAGCAGCGGGTTCAGTTCAATGGTGTCCCCGGTAGGTCTAGTATTTGTATTTTGTCTCCCCAAGCCGAGTTTGGTGGTAATCCTCGCAGCGGTTTGTTCAGCGATGATTAACATCCCCAACAGGTTTTAAGTCCAAGTGATATTTGGCACTCTTCTGATTCAGGTCTTGGTTTCCTTTTTCAAAGAGCTATATACAATCCCCAGCAGAGTGGATTTTCTTTTGGATTTCATCTCCAGCAGAAGTTGTTTAATAAAGGAGTTATTCAATGTGATCCTTCTCAGCAGAGTTCTTGGACTCAGAGGACAATTTATTTTGTCATCCCCGGTGGAGCTGCCTTCGTTCACAGCATTTATTTTGCTGGAGCGTTTCTTTTTGCATTGCATAAGCATCGTTTGCATGGCATCCTCCCAAACGCGTAGCATTTCCATTTCGTATGGAGCATTACGCCATAAAATTCAAACATGTGCGTTTGAAGCATAAGCCAGGTTTGATACTTTCTTTGTCAGTTCTTTTCCTAAGCAGAGATGGCATGACTCAGGAGATTCTGTTTTACTTTATCCCCAGTGAGATCTCTAGTGTATTCGTCCTTAATATAGTTGTACGTTTTAGTATGCCCCTGCAGAGTTGTCTATTTAGATTTCTCTTTTCCCCAAATTTGATTCCAGATAAATTCGAGGGTCGTAAAATTGTTGCTTTTACCCTTGGATGTCCTGTTATCCCCAACGAAGTCCACATTCGGTCGGTCTTCCTTTTCGAGTTCGTCTTCGGCCGTCCTCATATTATTTTGTTGGGTAGAGTGCCTTTGGTCGATCTTCCTTTTCGAGTCTGCCTTCGGTCATCCTCATATTATTTTGTTGGGTAGAGCGCCTTCGGTCGGTCTTCATTTTCGAGTTCGTCTTCGGCCGTCCTCATATTATTTTGTTGGGTAGAGCGCCTTCGGTCGGTCTTCCTTATCGAGTTCGTCTTCGGCCGTCCTCATGTTATTTTGTTAGGTAGAGCGCCTTCGGTCGGTCATCCTTTTCGAGTTCGCCTTCAGTCGGTCTTCCTTTTCGAGTCCGCCTTCGGTCGTCCTCGTATTATTTTGTTGGGTAGAGCGCCTTCGGTCGGTCTTCCTTTTCGAGTTCGTCTTCGGCCGTCCTCATATTATTTTGGTGGGTAGAGCGCCTTCGGTCGGTCTTCTTTTTCGAGTTCGTCTTCGGTCGTCCTTGTATTATTTTGTTGGGTAGAGCGCCTTCGGTCAGTCTTCCTTTTCGAGGTCGTCTTCGGCCGTCCTCGTATTATTTTGTTGGGTAGAGCACCTTTGGTCGGTCTTCCTTTTCCAATTCGCCTTCGGTCGTCCTCGTATTATTTTGTCGGGTAGTCTGCCTTCGGCTGGCAAATACTCCATTTCATTATCCCCACAGTTTTCAAATTTCACGGTTCTTTTGGTATTCAATCTCCGTGTATCCTTGAATGTCTGAAAGCCATTGCTATCATACCTTCAGGACCAAGTTGATTGAATAGGGGCAGCTGTAACACCTTAAAATTTTCTATCTTACTTTTAGCACTAACTGGCTTATGTTTCATTTCATTCTTGCATTATCATCTTTGCATATCATTGGTTCTTAGCATGGGATCAAGGTATATAAGCTAACTCAAGAGAAGAAGATGTTTTCCAGAGCTTCAAGTAAAAGTTCATGTGTGCTATCCAAGACACCAAGAGGAGAGATAGTCTCAATGTCATCATTACTTGAGCCACAAAGGAGCCTTGGACCTCAAGGTATCTTATTGGTCCATCACCTCATCATATGATCAAGCTTGGCAAGGAATTTCAAGTGAATCACATTCTCCTAACTAGTGCAAACTTAGGGTTTTGGTGAAAAGTCAGTGCAAGTGTGTTTTTAAGCCAAGGCTTGATCTCAATGTTTTCTATATGCTCTCAATTGTCTAAGGAAGGAGTATTGTCCATTGGTTCATTTTAGAAGATCTTCAATTGATCAATTGGTGGAGAATCAATCAGATTGGGGAAAAGTCAACTGTGCAGAGGAAAAAGTCAACTCCTAACTTTTTGAGGTCAAATTCATGTTCCTCATCTCAAATATGTCCATTGATGAAGATTTGATCAAGAAATGTCAAGAGATTCCCAAGAAATCAAGAGATGTGAAAAGTTGCTAAAAATAGAAACTACGGTTTCTAAATTTAGTAAGTGTTGGCAAGCTAAACCACCAACTTTGAGGCTAGTTTTCTCCATGATACAAGCTCCAAATTGAAAAATTCCAAGGCCCAAATTAAAGTTCACATCCTAAACTTCAAAACCATAGCAAGAACATCCCATTTGGATCAAAATTGAGGAAGATATGATTGTTCAAAGTTGGAGGTTTTCAAGGCATTTTGGGCCAGGTAGGCAAGTCATGGGCGAGCCAGCTCGGAGTATAATCATCAAACACCTTATGTGCATGTAGTTTCAAAGTTCATGGTCAATTTTCTCAATGATGCAAGCTTCATTTCAAAAAGTGTCCAACATCAAAATTGTTCTCCTCAATCTCCTTCACAACATTGGTGTTGGGAAATTTTTCATTTGATCAATGCATTATGAGTTATGAAGAGGCAAAGTGGAGATCTCAACCTGATTCATCTCACATGCACATGGCTGGGCACAAGGGAAGATCATGACTGGCCCAAAGCAGTTGTATCCTCCTATGTTCATCATCATTTTTTAAGCATGTTTTAGTTCTCAATTCCTTTTGCTTTGAACATCAGCATTGTTCTCTTTCATCTCACCTTTCCATAGCTTCCATTATCAACCATTTTCATCCATGGGTTCTCAAGAAATTCTCCCTTAAAGTCATTATCATAACCATGTTGTCATTACTGCCAAAATAAGAAACATTTTGCATTGTTTGCATTTGATCACACACATACTTCACATACACCAACATTGCCTTATTGAGCTAAACACTCCTCTTTCATTCTCACTACACCTCATACATACATTGCCTAAAATGTCCAACCAAAGAGAAAAGAAACTTGCATTATGAGTTTTGCTCAGCATCTTCACCCTTCATCATTATGAACACCATGTACCACATATCCCCTCCTTCTAGCACCATGAGCAATAACCCGAGCTAGCTTCATTTCCATTTCTATTTCCCATTCTCATTTCACTTTTATTTTACTCCACTCACCCTTTAACCAAAGTTAAACCCTATTTCTAGCTGTAAACTGCAGTAGTTAGAATCTAACTCAGCATATATAAGGCTTCTCATAACTGAATTTCGATTCACTTTTTCATTCTCACCATTTTCACACTCCCTCTCTCTCAAACTTTTCTCTCTCTCGAAGCTTCTGAGATCTCAACTCTCTCTGCAAATCTCTCCATTTTTCTTCATGAAGAATCATCAATGGAGTGAAAGCGTTGAAGCATAGCCACTGCATCCTCTTATTCCACTTCAATTTTATTCATCTTCATCAACTGAATTTCAAGAGATTACAAGCTTTGTAGTGCCTTTATTTGGCTGGTTTTGAGATTAAGCAAGCAAGGAACCTCATCTTTGGTTTTCTTTTGTCCAAAGCTTCATTGAACACAGGTTTCTTTCTCAAACTTTGTTGCATTCGTTTTGTGGATTTAAGTCTGTTTTTGTGTGTTTTGAAGCTCAATAGGAGCAATGTGATCTTTTGGCTAGTTGATAGGCACCATAGGTGCTTAGTTTGAAATCCTAGGGCAAGATGTTTGGCTTTGATTTGCTTCACTCGTGTGTTATTTGTAGAAACTAAGAGTAGATTTGAGATCTGCGTGAAGAGACGAACATTTTGGTATAGGATTCGTCCATTTCTGGTGATGTAGACACCTGGCCACGGAGGAGGTACGCCGGACAAGATGACCGAAGTCTTCTCCGGCCGCCTGAGAGTTGAACCTCTCATAAACCCTAGAACCTTGCCAGTTCTAATCATAGCCGTTCGTTTCTTTTGATCCAACGTGCGTAAGGCTGCCAGTGCATTAATGAGGGAGCCTCTCCCTCACGTGCTTCATTTGCTGAGGTTTTTTTTTTAATTCTTTGATCTCGTGTGCATTGCTCATCATAACTATTATGTGCTTGCATCATTAGCCACACGATTTGCATACCTTATCTGATCATCTTGTTTGACTGGATCCTATGGCTCTCCTTGAGTCAATATTTTGACCAAGCCGCATGGTATACACTTCAGACCCCCAAGCGTGTGGGCTGGGTTAGTTTTCACTATCCACACCCCTCCTTTAAGCCCAATGTGCGTTTTTAACTTAGTTTTTACTCTCGTTGCACCCCCTGGCTTTATTTTCTTGTTTTTAATTTCTTTTATTTCATACTTGTTTGCATTTCATTCTTTTAAAAATACTTCTCCTATCTTAAAAATTCCAAATAAATTCATGGATCATCCTCACACATTTAAATAATTTTTTACATTTTTATTTTCCATTTTTTGGTTTATTTTACCTTTTTTATGAATTTTCCATGGTGATGCATTTCATTTGAATTTCTCTCTTGATACATGTTGCATTGATGAATTGTTTGAGGTACTTATGAGTTGAATTTGCACATGAAAATTGATACATGCTTGTATGACATGTTGAGGGGCTTCATGCATTTTTTCGTGGGTTTTTAAGTGCATTTTTGATTGATGGTTGAATGTCATGTTTGTGCATAGTTCTTGTGTTACTTGTGTGAACTTGTGAAGCATGTTTGAGTATGATCCTTAATGATTTTTGATCCATTCTTTTGAGACATGTTCAGTTACTATTTTCAATTTAATATACTTGCATCTTTCATTTTTTTCTTGTCCTCTTAACATGTTCTTTGGGAATTCATAAGTGCATATTTGTTTATGTGAATGTTAGAGCACTTGTGATAAGGTTTTGAGGTGCATTGTATGCAATCCTATTTGGTACTTGTTGAGATACGTTGAGATCATGTTGTGTGGATACTATAGGTCCTCTTTCTCATATTATAGGTCATTACTTGTTCATATTGGATTGACTTGTATACACTTGTTTGTACCTAGTTTGTTTCTCTTCTTCAATATGCTTCAACTTAAGATGTCTGAGTTTTGTGTGCTCATTCTTGCATTCTAAATGTCATCCCAAATACCATATGCTACTGATTTACATTCATTTCCATGTATGATCATCTTGCATCTTCATTCTTTGACTTGCATTACACGTATGCTTCATTGTTTGAGCTTAAGTGGTTTTCACTTCTTCTTGCTTCATCTTCTCAATGCTTGCATTCATAATTCATATGCCATCTCAATGACATTCCCATACATTCATAAATGTCATTCAATTCTGACTTTAATGTTTGTACAAGCATTTATTCATGTTCATGAATCATATACATTCATCTTGCATAGTTAGTGCATAACTTGCATTTGTATGATCATTTGATGCATAGTTTGACATTATTTGTTTTCATTGGGCATGTTAACCTTAGTAGAATACCTTGACCTATACCTACTGCCCTTGGGTGATTCTTAACCCTTAGGACTCATTCCATTTAATTCAAACCTTGTTTACTTCTTAGGTGGTTTTCTTAGGCTAAGTAGGACTTGTTTGCCTTTTTTCTACCACTTGTATTCAGTACTTGTGTTTATTTTGTGCTAACCTTTTATGTAGGGGCAGAGGTAACACACATGAGTATGTGGATGCTTATCCATGCTCATTCTTCCTTTCATCTCTCTTTTCTTTTACTTCCCTTTCTCTTTTGCGTGTGGATAACATGATATAATGCTTGTTTGAACAGCTCTCTCACACCCCTTTGGGATCTTAGCTTAACCTTAATTTTGGATTAAGGTAAGGTAAGATAAGAATTAGGTAGTGCAATCCCTTCTTGTCCTTTAGGTAGAATTCTTTTCTTCATTAAACTATAGGGCCACCTTCGCATGATAACATTAGGATAGAATTCCCCTTAGTGTTTTCTTTTCCTTTGAGTCCTCTCTTCTCATCTCTTAACATTTCTAAAACACTTAATAAATATAACGTATATTGCGCTCGAGTCTTAAGTGTAGGAAATGAAGAACGAGGGGTCTCCCCTCCTCTTCTAGAGTGTTTAGCATACGTCCCATTTGGGGGCGACCATGCGACTCACTCGTTCCCGCATGGTAGACTTTGGTGCAATGTAAGTTACGAACTAACTTCATCCTTCGGGATTATTCAGTCTCAAACCATTTTCAGAAAAGAGCACGTTATTTTCCATTTTGTCGCAAACAGGCATCGACCCTAACTGTCGGACGCGAACCTAACGCCGCTCATAAAAAAACACCAAGACCTCGTTAGGTCGAACTACGACTGCTCTAATTTCCTCTCTCTTGTCCGATTTAGGATACGTAGGTACAAGACAGCGATTTCTTGGCGAGCAACCTCCCCCCGTAGTTTTCCGAACTACGTTGACTCTGACTTTCCCATTGCACGAGGGAATACGTAGGCCTAGGATGGCGATGTCCTACTGAGTCACTTTTTCTTTTCTTTTTCTCGTTTCTGTTTAGCCGTAGACTTTAGATAACTCACCCTTTGATTAGACAAAAAGCGTGGATCCCATCGAGTACGATGGACGCGTGGGGGGTGCTAACACCTTCCCCTCGCGTAACCGACTCCCGAGCCCAGACTATGGTTGCGAAGACCATGTCTTTCCCTTTCTTCAGGTTTTCTTCGATCGTTTCCTTTCCCTGCGTCAAGATAAATAACGTTCGGTGGCGACTCTTATGTTCTAGTTTTCTCGCCGGTTGTTTTTTCGCAGGTTGCGACGGCTTGCGACACCATTTGGTCCAAAATAGCAATTCTGCCTTGCTTAGAAGAGATAGTCCCTATGGGGAAAAACCTTGGTCGAACTTAGGAGATAAGTACTCTGCCGGGGATGTCAGATGAAACACGATCTCTGACACAGTTGATCCTTCATTCAGGCGCACTGGTTTAGAAGGAGTATTTTGATTCTACACTTTGAAGCTTAATTGCCTCTGGAGTAGCGATCGATGTTCTTTCGATGTTCAATAGTCAAAAGAAATTGCCATCTTTATTTTAAACGCAGAAAAGTGTTGACAAGTAAATTCATTTTTGTTTTATTTCAAGAATCGTTAATCATGGTAAAATGTCGTTCTGTTAAGCTAAAACAAATAAGAATTGTAAGCAAAAGCACTAGGGCTCAAATTTTATTGATAGGATGGAACTCAGCCAAACGCGTGATTCTATGGAGTATTTACAAAGTTTAGAAAATGGTAATTTAAGGGAAAAGGGGCTACATTAAAACATAACGACTATATTCCTTCTACCAACTTTGAATTCTGGACATCCAGAGCTTCTGTCAAAGATGACCTTGACTGGAGTTTTCCTGATGGATGGCATGACTGCTGCTGGGGGATTTGCCCCTTTGTTGGACGTAGTTACTTGCCATAAATCCCTAAATTTTTCCTGGATTGTACTTTGAGGTTTTTAATACATGGGGATGATTTTTACTTATGTCTCTAATTTTTTCAATCCCTAACTTTTGTTTTTTTTAGGCGAAGTATTTCTTGACTACATCAACATTTGTGGGGTAGGAAAATTCTTCTCCATCCATCGTTGCGAGTCTCAAAGCGCCGTCTGAGAAAGCTTTCTTGACCACATAGGGGCCGTCATAATTCGGAGTCCATTTTCCCCGAGAATCAGTGAGAAATGATTGTATCTTCTTGAGCACAAGGTCTCCTTTCCTTAAAACTGGAGGTTGGACCTTCTTGTTAAACGTTTTCTTCATCTTTTGCTAATACAACTGACCATGGCACAGTGTCGTTATTCGCTTCTCTTCGATCATATTAAGTTCATCGCGTCGACTTTGACACCATTCAGCTTCTGTTAGGTTAGTTTCCATCAATACCCGGATCGATGGTATCTCGACTTCTATGGGAAGCACTGCATCCATGCCATATACTAGAGAGAAAGGGGTTGCCCCTGTTGAAGTGCGGACAGATGTACGATAACCGTGAAGGGCAAAGGGTAGCATCTCGTGCCAGTCTTTATAGGTTACAACCATCTTTTGAACGATCTTCTTGATGTTCTTGTTAGCTGCTTTTACCGCTCCGTTCATCTTGGGTCGGTAGGGAGATGATTTATGGTGTTCAATCTTGAACTCAGCTCACAAATCCTTCATCATCTTGTTGTTCAAGTTAGATCCATTATCAGTAATGATCTGCTTTGGAACACCATAACGGCAGACGATATTGCTCTTGATAAATCAGACCGCCACTTGTCGGGTTACATTGGTGTATGACGCTGCTTCAACCCACTTGGTGAAGTAGTCAATAGCTACCAGGATGAACTGATGTCCTTTTGAAGCTTTGGGTTTGATCATGCCAATCATGTCAATTCCCCATATGGAAAAAGGCCATGGGGAAGAAAGTAATTTGAGATGTGTAGGAGGTACATGGATTTTGTCTGAGTATATTTGACACTTGTGACATCTCCCCATGTACTTGTAGCAATCGGATTCTATGGTCAACCAATAGTACCCTACTCTTAGAATTTTTCTAGCCATCGTGTGTCCGTTGGCATGAGTGCCAAAGGATCCTTCGTGAATTTTTTTTATCAGCATGTTTGCTTCTGGTCTATCTACGCATCAAAGCAAGACCATGTCAAAATTTCTCTTATAGAGTGTATCGCCGCTCAGGAAGAAACTGCCTGCCAATCTCCTTAGGGTCTTCCTATCTTTTCTGGATGCCCTAGGTGGGTACTCTTGTTTTTTAAGTTAGAATTTGATATCGTGATACCAAGGTTTGTCGTCTATGATTGCTTCAATCGTGAAGACGTAAGCGGGCCGCTCAAGGCGCATTATGTCAATCTTAGGTATGTCGTTTCATTGACCTACACTAATCATGGAAGAGAGAATGGCTAGTGCATCAGCCATGTGATTCTCTTCACGAGGGATGTGACGAAACTCGATTCTGTTGAAGAATGGTAACAACCTTCTCGTGTAGTCTTTATAAGGAATCAGTCCTGATTGGTATGTGTTCCAATCTCCTTTGATCTGATTGATAACCAGGGTCGATTCGCCATATACATCTAAGTTCTTGATCCTTAAGTCGATCGCTTCTTCGAGACCCTTGATATAAGCTTCGTATTCGGCCTCATTGTTTGTACACTTGAATGTCCGTCGGGTGGTAAAAGGAATGTGGGTACCTGAGGTGTTACGATGATTGCCCCAATTCCGTTTCCATAATTATTGACAACTCTATCAAAGATTAGTCCCCATTGGGAACCTGGTTCTGGCCCTTCACTGGGTAGTGGTTCATCGCAATCTTTCATTTTCAAGTACATGACATCTTCGTCCGGGAAGTTAAATCTGACTGATTCCATATCGTCAATCGATTGATGAGCCAAATGATCGGCTAAAATACTTCCTTTGACGGCTTTCTTAGCGTGGTACTCGATGTCGTATTCTGATAACAACATCTGCCAACGGGCGATCCTTCCCGTGAGAGCAGGTTTTTCAAAGACATACTTGATAGGATCCATTGCGGAGATTAACCAAGTAGTGTGATGAATCATATACTGGCGAAGACGTTTGGCTGCCCAAGCCAGGGCGCATCAAGTTTTCTCAAGCATAATGTACCGAGTCTCGCAGTCGGTGAATTTCTTGCTCAAATAATAGATGGCAGACTCTTTCCTTTTGGTTTCGTCTTGTTGGCCAAGTACACAACACATGGAGTCTTCCAAGACTGTTAGGTAGAGGATCAGTGGTCTTTCTTCCACTGGGGGTGATAGAATCGGTGGGCTCAACAGGTATTCCTTGATACTGTCGAAGGCGGTTTGGCAGTCTTTTGTCCATACGTAATCCTGATTCTTTTTGAGTAATTTAAAGATTGGCGCACATGTCGCGGTCATAAGGAATATAAATCTGGAAATGTAATTCAAACGTCCCAGGAACCCCCTGACTTGTTTTTCAGTCTTTGGAGAAAGCATTTCTTGAATGGCCTTAACCTTGTCAGGATCAACCTCAATTCCTTTCTGGCTGACGATGAACCCTAGCAATTTTCCTAAATGAACATCGAATGTGCATTTGTTGGGATTCAAGCGGAGTTTGTACTTTCTCAGATGCTCGAATAGTTTTGACAGGTGGGTCACATGCTCCTCTTCTGTCTTAGATTTGGCAATCATATCGTCGACATACACTTCTATTTCTTTGTGTATCATGTCATGAAACAGAGTTGTCATGGCCCTTTGATAGGTTACCCCGACGATCTTTAAACCGAACGACATTACCTTATAACAAAAAGTGCCCCATGGGGTGATGAATGAAGTTTTCTCCATGTCCTCCGGCGCCATTTTTATCTAATTATAGCCCGAGAATCCATCCATGATGGAGAATACTTTGAACTTTGATGTACTGTCTACCAGCTTGTCAATGTGTGGTAGAGGAAAGTCATCCTTTGGATTGGCCTTGTTCAGATCCCTGTAGTCTACACACATTCTTACCTTTCCGTCCTTTTTCGGAACTGGTACTATGTTGGCTAACCATTGAGGATATTCTGATGTGGTGAGGAAACCCGCGTCAATCTGTTTCTGTACTTCCTCTTTGATTTTGATGGCCATGTCCGGGTGAGTCCGTCTCAGTCTTTGTTTTACCAGCAGACATTCTGATCTCAACGGTAGATGATGTTCCACGATGCTGGTATCCAAACCTGGCATGTCCTGATAGGACCAAGCGAATACATCGGGAAACTCTTTGAGAAGTTTTATCAAGTCTTCTTTGACAGTTGGACTGAGCAGTGCCCCAATCTTGACTTCTTTTCTCTCTTCTTCTGAACCCAAGTTTACTGTTTCCAACGGCTCTTTGTGAGGTTTAATGGACCTTTCCTCTTGCCTGAGTAATTGGGAGATCTCTTCTGGAATTTCTTCGTCATTTTCATCTTTAGCCTCAAATACCGGGAATTCAAAGTTGGGAGAAGGCATTTGATCGCGTGTTTCAACGTGGTTTAAAACAAGCAATCTGCATGACGTGATGATTGTTTTTTTAAAAGAGAGAGAGAATGCAAGAGTGTGTGTAGTGTATTTTCTAAAAAATGCTTGTTTTTATTATTTTGAGTTGTTTTTAGGATTACCATTTTCTGAAAAAGCGAAAAGAGAAAACAGCAATAAATGCGGAAATTACAGAACGACGTTATTTTATTTATGAACTTGTCGATTCTTAAAACTACAGCCCTATAAAACAAAACTCTGTCGCTTTGGGCAAAGCGAAGAGGGACATTTACAGAAAGTGAGCCCAATCAAAACATTAGTTTCACCTGGGCAGGGTGAAAGGTTAAAACAAAGACGGCAATTACTTAGACTTATGGATAACTTTCGGAACATTGACAGCAACCCATTGGCGGCGAACTCCTCGGTGAATCACAAAGTTTGGTACCCTCTTTCTTTGCTTGTCTTCAGAAATAACGCTGATTTCTGGTGGAGCAGGATCGTTGGAATCTGTCTCCCAGGCAGAGTTGTCGTAGCAGGATTCTTCTGTTGTATCTTGCACAATGTTTGCATCCTCAGGTGGATCTCCCTATCTAGTGGGTTGGATGTCTTCGAGCCTGATACGAGAGCTTTCAAGAGCGGTGTACTTGATTAGGAAGTTATACTTGCGACTCGATTGTCCTAAGGTGTCCCACACTTCTTTGGAACTGGAGGAGTCATCCATTTCGATGACGTTGACCTCAGGAAAAGCATAGTTAAGGAACTCTTGTCCTACTCTCTTTGCAAATTCATCGTTGTACGGGATATCTTCAGAATGCTCTGAGTAATGATCCCATGATTTGGTGGGGACGCGGGTATTCTTTTCAATGATGCTCAGCTGATATGCATCGTTGGGCTGACTCTTTTGCCCCAAGTCTCCCGGATACGGCTGCCAGATAGGCAGGCCATCCATTGGGCCATAATAATTGTAGTCAAAGTTGTCTTTCATTAGAGTGTCATCCTCTAATGAGTTTGGTGGAGCACGATATCCTTCCGGATCACAATCTACGTACATCATTTTGACATCTGACCTCGGTATATATCTCGGACTCTGTGCGGGATAGTAAAATGGCGTAGGCACCTCTCCCCGAGACATATAAACTTCCTCTTTAAGATAGGACTTCCACTCTTCATCTGTATCGGAAAAGTCACCCTCGTTGATGGTATGCACTTCTTGAGACACCGGGTGAAGGAAACCTCCACTGTGGAAGAAGTCTTGAATGGGATGAAGACTTTCATCGTTAGTAGCAGTCTGGGTACAGGTTGAGGAAAAGCAAAGACCTTTCTTTGTCTTGTTATTAGTAGGAATGACAAGTTGTCCCTATCCTTTTGCTTTGTTACATTTGATCACTTCGAGAGCATATTTGTACAAGGAAATCGATGTTCCCTTTTCTGATTGGTTATCATTGCTCACCGAAAGCGCTTGGAACTGTGTTCCAACAACCTCCTCTGGTTCTACACAAGTGGGCAACGATAAGTTGCTCACGATCAAGGTTTGCTCTACGTAGACTGTGACCAGTTGGTCATTCTTGACGAACTTCAGCTTCTGGTGAAGTGTCGAAGTGACTGCCCCAGCCTCGTGTATCCAAGGTCTTCCTAACAAACAGTTGTATGATGCCCGGATGTCCATGACCTGGAAAGTGACTTGGAAAGTGTGAGGACCGATAGTTATGGGAAGGTCGACTTCGCCAATAACTGTTTTTGGGGATCCGTCAAATGCTTTGACGATGACCTCACTGCCTCTCATCGGAGATCCTTGAAATGATAGTAGCATTAGAGTAGATTTTGGCATAACATTCAGAGCTGATCCGGTGTCTACCAGTACGATGGCTAAAGCATCGTCCTCGCAGTTGATTGTAATGTTGAGTGCCATATTATGATTTTGGCCCTCTTCCGGTAGTTCTTCATCACTAAACCCTAAGTTGTTGCAGGAAGTGATGTTAGAGATGATGCTGTTGAATTATCTTATTGTCACATCTTGTTCCACAAAGGCTTGCTCTAAGACATTCTGTAGAGCTTCCCTGTGAGCTTCGGAACTGAGTAAAAGAGATAGCACATAGATTCTTGAAGGTGTTTGCAACAGTTGATCAACAATGTTGTACTCACTCTTTTGGATGAGATTCAGCATCTCATCATTGTTCTTTGAAAGGTCAGGATCACTGGATTGACCAGCTGGTTGATTAGGAACTTCTGTTTGAGGTTCCTTTTCTTTGCTGGGTTCTCCAACTCCTCTGTTGGAGATCCGACCGCTCCGTGTCACTCGACTTATGTCTGCAATATTCATGATGGAGGGTAATGGAGTTTCCTTTCCATTCTAAATTGTTGTTGCACCGTATTTGTAAGGGATAGCCTTATCGAATTTATACAGTACTGGTCCCAGCAGATAGATAACTACAGGAGCCTTTTGATTTTTCTGACCATCGTAGCTGGCCTCAATTGGTTCAAGGATGAGAATCTTTCTACTGTCAAGAGGAACCCTTGATTCATGGAGTAAAGGGATTATGGCGCACACATATTTTCCCACATCTCGCTTAGGGATCAAGTCAACTTCTTTGCTTCGATTGGGATGGTAGTCTGACATTATGTTAATTGAACCAGAGCTTGAACATGGTTGAACCTCTTTGTGGTCCAACTGACTCTAAAGGGCTGCTCGCACGAGGTAGCATCCTTGGTTATTCTCTGAGCAAACTCTACAGTGCTCATAGTTATGTGGTGGCACCCGGCCATGTCCGCTTTGTATGCAGTGTAACCTTACTAGATCTGTTTCCATTGATCGAACATCCTGACTTTGATGCCTAGTAGGGTTCCCGTCAGTCATACTAACTTGTTGTGTGTCTTCATCTAGATAGATTGGAAGCCACCAGTGATTCAACAAGTTTTGAAGTGTTCTTTGAACGAGTGCACATTCTTGGTCATCCTCATGACATATTTTACAGTTCTGATAATCATGTGAGGTCAGGAAACCGAGCTGGGCTTGCTTAGTGTGTAATTCCACCAAGCTGGTATTCATCAAGCGAATATCAAAGATTTGAATCATATTAACTTAATAATGACTTCTATCCCGGTAGTCCTGGATCCATCCAAGATCCATCTGATGCTGGAGGGCCTCTTGTACAAAAGAGCATCCCTGATTGTTTACCGAGCAGATCAGACAGGAATCATAATCGTGTCGTGGTAGATTATGATGTTGGCTTTGCCTGGAGTGCATTACCACCAAGTTGACATTCATCGCATGGATGTCGTGGTTTTTAATGATGTTGGAATTTGTATAAGTCATATTGACCTCACGGATTCGGTGATCTTGGATCCATCCGAGATCCATCTGTTCCTATAGAGCTGATTGCACCACAGAACATCCTTGATTGTCTTTAGAGCAGATATCACACTGGTGATAGTTATGAGATGGTACCTGACCATACCTGCTCTATCTGCAATGCATCTTGACCAGGTTAGTTCCCAATAATAGTACATCGTGAATTTGAAAGCTATGGTTAGACTCTTCCTCTATCAAATTGACTGCAGCTTTCTCGTGTTGAGGCAACGGGTTCATCTGAACATTTGGATTTGTATCCTTGAAGGATAAGACCCCGTTCCTGACAAGCTTCTGCACATCAGATTTGAAGCTGAGACAGTTTTCTATGTTATGCCCTGGTCCTCCTTGATGGTAAGGGCAAGTCTGATCCGCTTTGAACCAAAAATGCAGATTTTCCGGTACTGTAAGAGGAGACTTGGTTTGGACGTGCCCCTTAACTAGTAGTAGTGGAAACAGTTTTGCGTACAACATTCGTATAGGGTCGAACCCTGGTGGTTGCGTTGTACGATTGTTAATGTACTGAGGACGAGCTTGTTGAAGAGGCTGTTGTGTCCTTTGCTGATATTGGTTGGTACCGTCGCCTTTGCTTTCCGAGAGAGATATTACCAATATCTTGCTCTTTTTTCTTAGGGAAAGCACTACCGTATCTTTTGGTACTGCTTGATGGTCTGACATCTTTAACCAGATGTCCTTCTCGGACTGCTTCTTCAAGGTGTACGCCCATATTCACCATTTCAGTAAAGTCGTTGGGCGCACTGGCGACCATTTGGTCGTAGTAGAATGAGCTCAAGGTTTTCAAAAAGATCTTTGTCATCTCTTTTTCCTCAAGAGGTGGACAAATCTGGGCGGCAATTTCACGCCATCTCTGAGCATATTCCTTAAAGGTTTCTTTGTCCTTCTGCGACATGGCTCTGAGTTGATCTCTGTCTGGTGCCATGTCTAGGTTATACTTATACTGCTGAACGAAGACAGCGCCAAGATCTCTGAAAGTGACGATCTTGGTGCGGTTTAAACCCATGTACCATTTGAGTGCGGTACCGATTAAACTGTCTTGGAAGTAGTGTATCAGTAGCTGTTGGTTCTCTGTCTGAGTTGACATCTTTCGAGCGTACATCACCAAATGACTTTGAGGGCAAGAGTTTCCCTTGTATTTCTCAAATTCGGGCACCTTGAATTTGTGCGGAATTTTCACATTGGGGACCAAACAAAGGTCTGCGGCGTCCTTTCCAAATAGATCCTGACTGCAAATGGCATGCAGTTCCTTCTATATCTCCAAGAATTATTCCTGGAACTCATTCATTCTGTCGTACATACTTTCGTTTCCACCAGAAGGTATCTGTGGAATCTGTCCTTCCGGGACAGTGTGTACCATGGGTGGTGGTATAGTCATTACGGAAGTGACTCTTGGTGTTTCCCTATCCCTAAGTTTGTAACCTTCAGGAGTTGTTGTCATGCCCCTTGCATCTTCGCTTTCCCAAAGTTTGTAACCTTCAGGCCCAGCGGTTCCTGCTACAGTTTTCGGATCTTTCGTGATCGGCGGAATATATCCTTCCGGGATATAGTTGAATGGCATGCCCCAGGGACGATCTTTAGCCATGTTGTATTGAGGATCATACTTTTTCCACTATGGGCGTAGATGTGATCTCTGAGATCATAATCTTTTGTTGTTGTATATGGGTTGCTGCCAGAGATTGCATGTCACAGTGAAGTTTCCTCAGATCCTCTTTCAGAGTGTCGATTTCTTCTCTCAACTCTCTGTTCTCTTCCTCGAGATCATCCATTTTCTTTTGTCGATTGGCCCGAGTATTGTACGAATGAGACAGTTTGACGCTAGAATCGAGACACAGACATGAGATTCGTAGGGAAGAAGAATGCGTTATGTGAGAATGATGAATGATATGCAATGATTATATTAAATATTTTTGTTTAATCAAAAGAAACTTCAACAATTGGATTGTAAATATCATACAGTGGGGAAACCCCGTTTTATTGAATTCAAAGATTGCGGAAATGGAAATACAATAATTTACAAAGTGCTGTAAAAGGAAAAATCTAAGCTTATGGATCCTGAGTCCTCTCTGAGGAGGGCTCAGGTGCTGGTTTTGGTATTTTCCTTTTCTTTGACCGGGGCTCTTGAGCCGTTGTCGGGTTGTCAGTCCTTTGCCAAGTGAAAGAAGCGAGCAAATTCCTTTGGTCTTCTTGACTTTCTACAGCATGTTGCTCTAAAATCTTGATCAGAGCATCTTTTTCTTTTAACAGTTGCCATATTTTATTACACTCCACATTGAGAATGCGGTACTTGTTCTTCCAAGATTTCTTTTCCCGTTGAACTTTGTTGAGAGTGACCTGGAGTTTTTCCGTATCAGACATGAAATAAAGGATAGATTCCTTTAACGGAAGAACTTCTTGACGAGGGTAAGGCATCCTCAGCTTAAGAGCTCTAGTTTGTACCCAGTGGAGATAAGATTCCACCGAGACACAGTCTGGTTTTCCACAGAATGATAAGCATCTGTGAGCAAGGTCGGTACAGGGTTTCCAATCAGAAATATCTTAATGGCATTGATATCAACGAAGTTATCAATGTTGGGAAAAAGGAACAACCCTTAGGTGTGTAGAACAAAGATATCCTCGAAAGCAGTAACGTTTCCTATACTGGCAAAGTACAGGGCTTTCTCTATCAAAACTTGGCTGGTAAACGTTGGATTCCACCCTTAATGGTCATGTGAGTCGTGACTTCTGACTCATCCAAATAGATTGATCTTGCAATGGTTTGACCCTTTGGAATTTCTTCCAGTCCAGAAAAGGGAGCTTGATCAGTGATGGGTAAATCAGTCAGGTGAGAGTACTCCTCCAGTGTTGGTGCTAGCTGATAATCCGAGAATGTGAAACAGTGATAGACCGGATCGTAGAACTGAATCAGTGTAGACAGGATTTCTTCGATTACATGGACCCTTAACAGAGACAGCAGTCCTCCGTACTTAGCTCTGAAAGTATCAGGGTTGGTGATCATCCTTGCCAACCCTTTTAAATCCTCTAGTTTTGGAACCTTGAAGGTGTACTTGTGAGTCCTCCTTCTACCGAAATCCATAATCACTACTACAAAAAAGCTATTTAATAGCGTTTTTTTTTTGTTTTTTGATAGCACTTAAAAGCGCTATTAACCAGCCTGCTATTGTAAATATTTTTTTTATAGCACTTTAAAAGTGCTATTATAGTACTGGTAATTAATAGCATTTTTTCAAAAGCGCTATTATAGTACCACTTTTTAATAGCTTTTTTTATAAAGTGCTACAGAAGTATACATTTTGCTTTGATTTTGATAGCACTTTTAAACAAAGCGCTACTATAAGGGACATCTTAGATAGCGTTTTTCCATAAAAGTGCTATTATAGTATGTTTATTAATAGCACTCTCTCTTCAAAACGCTATTGTAGTACAGTTTTTTTTTTTTTTTTTACACAAAATCATATTTTTGGTGTATATATATATAATATTTGCATTTTATGACATTAGAATTCATAAAAAATAATGATTAACCAACTAAAATATTTGAAAATGAAATAGAACCAACTATAATTGAGAACAAATGTGATACCATATTCAACATTGATCTCCATGAAATTAAGCTAAAACTTTTGCCACTAGTTATTAATTTGGCTAAGAGTATTTCAAACCAAATTCTAAACAAAGAGTACAACCACTTAGTTAGACATATTCTCTAAACTAAAGAAAAATAATCTAAAAAAACAAAAGGACAATAAAACAACATCAAGTAGTAACCACTTCGCGAATTGCTAGCTAGCTAGGCAAAATAACTGCTTCTTGTTTTCCTGTATCATAGAAAAAATATTGATTATATACAAACTTAATTAGAAACAAAACACTATTTTACCAACCACGTGCAATGTAATAAAGAAGATAAAATTAGATTATGTTACTAAATCTGTTACTAAACCTAACAGTAAAAATAATGCAAAGTTTATATTGCTCCTTTGACATTTATATCTAACAAACAAGAATATAGTAAAGCATGTTGAACTCCCCTTAATAACTACGACATCAATGCAAACACCCTTTATACTCATTTTTTCATTAAATTTTGTATGTATATATAATTCATGAACCTATTGTAAATATGAAGTTAGGAGCCAGAAAAAACCAGAGGTATTCTTATTCTTATTCCTTCAAGGATTGCACTCTTGGTATTCTTATTTCTTTTACTCTAAGATATAAACGTTTTAGTTGCTAATTTCACTAATTTGGTAATTTGTTTTGGAGTTCCAATTTCAGGAATGTAAGAACAACAACACTTAGCGGCCAAAAAACTACACAAAAATGTAGGAACAACAGAGATGCATATAACCACGACCAAAAGATGTTTTCACAAAATCAGATATCACATATTTAATCACAGTCATATAATCTATATATTGTAGGCTTTAAAAAACTCACCGAAAACATCATCCACCATATAGGTAGCCCAATCCTCTTTGACCTCAGTTAACTTATCCTTAGAGTAGGTGCGACATTTATGGTCAGGAAAGTACTTCAAATATAAAAACATCAACAATTGTATTAGAATTAAATTACATTAATTTACAAATTAATAACAATTTAAAATCACGTACATTTACGGGGATCATAATTTCATTTTCTATGATGACCTCTTTCATAAATCGCATTACAAAATATCCACAGTCAATGCTATTAATTTGATGGGGACACTGCAAAAAAACATTTAATATATTACTTTTACGTTACATAATTGTTTAAAAATAACATTAATTTGGACATACCCGAATTTTTGACCATGAAATTTTCTTTGACTTGGAGACTTTAGGCACTTTAGAATTACTATTAGCATGATAAATTTGCAACGCACTAACAAAATGAAATTAACGTCAAATCAGTAATTATTATAACTAAGAATACTTATATAAATGTTAAATTAAAAGAGTCTATACTCACTTCTCAAACTTGGTTTTTAAATTTTGATGTTTAGTTGGCTCACCATTCAACGGATCCATGTAATATATCACCTCGGCATCAAGATTGATGACAAGTAACACCCAATGTTTCCTGTACCCAACATTTGAATATTGGAATAAAAATTTACATTGAATATAGTTTGTTCTCGTAAATTTAATAATATTTTGAATAGAAATCTCACCCTAGATTGCAAGGTGCAAGAATCATCTTACCCTTGAAGTACTCCTCATCTTTCAAGAGTATTTTTGCTATAGCATTTCCTAGATTATCCTCCCGTGATACATGTGGGGATATGAAGGAGAACTTATTTATTAATCCATTTGGACTAATAAACTTGTCATACAAATACCTAGCAATGAACGACAACAATTGCTATTAATATATTTGTCATCATAATGTAAATATTAATACATTTGTCAGATTAAAAAACATTTGTAATAATAGAAATACCTGGCAAATACAGTGATAATAGAGGCACTTAACCAATTGTGATCAAGAATCTCTTTTATACTCTCTACACGTAGATGCTCTAAAAACTCCTCACCAAATATACTTTCCTCCATTTTTATTTGAATTAATGATCCAACCGTCATCATCTTTTTCACATACATATCAAGGAAAGGTAAATTTACAAGACCGGTTGAACCGCCAACTCTAGAAGACTCTTCAATTTTGAATTTTTTGTTGCTTTTGTTAGGTGACGAAACAGAATCAACACTTTGTTGGGTATTCTTAACTTTGTTTTGGGATTGATCAGGATTCTAAAAAGTTATATTAATTAAGGTTAGTGATCAAATAATAAAACAAATAGTGATAAAGCAATAACAAGTAATTTACCTTTTCACATTCAGCAACAAATTCAAGAAGTTTCATTGGCCATGGCACAATTGTTCCTATTGCCTGACAAACCATCGATACATCTCCACCTTCAATAGATATAGGAAATGGAGCATTTGGCATAATAGCAACTTCAATATTAACTTTGACATATCCATGTGGTAACGTCATGTCGTGCACTGTGTTACCTTTGGTGTTATATAGTTTTCCACGAGCAACCAAACACCGACTCGGGGAAGATAAATATATATTAACAGGAAAGAGACCCTAAACCAATGAGATATGAATAAAAACATTAATATCATTATTTACAAAGAAACATATATAAACTGCTTTGAATTTACAAAACAAACATATATGAATTGCTTTTAATATTACTGATACTTATTGTTGCTTTGAAGTATTAGACCATTTCAAAGCAGGCAAATACCTATTTATATGTAAATATTACTGATACTTATTGTTGCTTTGAAGTATTAGACCATTTCAAAGCAGGCAACTTTCTGAAAATATAAAATGGCAGACAAGGGACCCCATGTTGTTAGGATAAAGTAAACAAGAGAATTTTCCAGTTTTATGTATCCATTTAAGACAATAGGTATTTGCCAGTAAATACAATTTTCATTAATACACTCTAATCCTGAAAAGAATGTTACACCGTTATTACAAGCACCAAGGACCCCAAATACAGATTCAAGTTGTTTTTGTAGAAATTGACAGAATTCAAGCAGAAATGCTTCAAGATATAATTTTTTTGGGTGGCAAAATTAGTACTATAGAAATTGCATACATTTCTTTCAACGTCATCTTCATCTTTGTCCAAGCTAAAGTGATTAGAATGATGATGAATTACAAGAAACTAGTTTAGAATCTAATGAATTAAAAGATCGAGGTAGAGTTATTGAATTGTGCATAATTTATGATGTAGGAGAATGAATGAAAATTAATTTATAAAATGTATGTACAGTATTACTAATCATTGCATTTTGCATTGTAATTCCAGGCAGACAGATAAGCATATTGAATTTATGCTCTAATAAAGAGCTTATTCAATAAGGAGAATAGAAAAATGATTATATTATTAACTACTCAACAGACTGTACTTCTATACACGCAAACAGGTACACCAAATCGCAAGTAAACTTTGCCTCATTCTTAGATCTCAAAGATTTGCGTAGAAACAACTCAAATATGGACTTATCAGAAGTTCATGCTAGCAACTACTACACCACATAAGAAACTTATGTACACAAAGGAATTTTATAATTATTCAAAATAAAACATTATGACACCTGTTAATCTTTGTAGTTAACATCACCTAGTGGAAAAAAACATTGGTGGCGGTTGTATGATCTCATTCTCCATACTCTATGAATTCATTTTTCTCTTTGCCATAATGAATTTCATTTTTTATAAAAAGTAAAGTGACATTGCATTTGTTAAAGAAGAGAGGAAACCGTTCTCAACGAGCTAGCCTAGTTTCACTAATTTGCATCATGATTTGTAATCTGACCTGGATTTCTTTGCTTTAAGTTGAGTTCCTATGTTTATATTCTAGGTTTCTCGAAGATAATGTGGGTGCACTAGAGAGATAACTTAATAGTCATATCACCGAATTGAACACAAAAATCATGCATAGCACTGCAATAGACTTACTGGCCCCAGAGACCAAAGTCTCCTACAGATGGTATTCTCTGCCCACAATAGAGCTTAACATCACAATAGATGGTATTCTCTGCCCCAGAGACCAAAGTCATATGGTATTCCCAATCTAACTGCCATCTGGCAGTTATTTCTGCTGTTTTTATGCGGTCTAGTTTACTTCTTTACTACAAATTGTGATGTTATCAACAATTATTCGATTCTGTACTGCTAAAATAATGCAAACTCTGTATTTTTCTGTTATTTATATGAAGATGTCTAACTACAAATTATTTAAAGAAATCAATTACCTCGGGAATATTACCAAATGATCCAGGGTTGCAAGAACCTTTATCACTTAACTCTTGCCTCTGTGTCCTTTTTTCAGGCTGTTGCAAGCTTTTTGACACTTGTTCAAGTTGTTGCCTCTCTGCCACTTCTTCAAGCTGTTTCAAGCTCTGTGTCACTTTTTTAGGTTGTTCTTTCTCAACCACTTCTTCGGTTTTTTGCGTCTCTATCTTCTCTCTATCCAACTTATCTCTCTCCAACTTCTCTCTCTCTAGCACCTCCAATCTACTTTTGAGTGTGTTGCAAAAGCTATACAATTTTTGAAAGTCCATTTGTTGTAATTTTCACAAGTATTTTGAGGAGTAGTGAGTGAACTAGATGCAACTTTAATCTTACTTAAATTGCGGAAGGAAATAAATGTATAATATTGTTAATAAGAACGTGCTAAGAATTCCACTTAGTATTTTGAGGAGTAGTGAGTGAACTAGATGCAACTAAGACTTGTCATGATCAATTATGTTCCCTAGATGTTCCCAAGGTGAATTAAGAGTAAATATTTGAGTTTTGAATCATAAAATAGTTTTTTTAGGTCTTTAGCACTATGCAAATATATTTCATAACCATATGATTCAATCGCTTTAATAGGAAGTACAATTTTTCGTTGTATGAATTAATTCACACTCATACTGTCAATTTTTTAGATTTTACATTCTATTACACTTAATTACCTCTAAAACATCTATAGACTTCTCAATCAATAACTTATCATATTAAGTACTTTAACAAGATAAAGTACATGAAAACACAATTCACAAACAATTTCATGGGTTTAATTCTTAACATGATAATATATCGACCATAGGAGAAGTCCTATAAGGTCTAAGTCACACTTTTAACTTGATGCTTTATTCAAATATCTCAAATGTCAGTTTTATTACATAGCTGAGCTAACATGAGTAATTTATCTATACTACTCTCTCAAGGGTCAATATTACTTACTTGTTTGAACTTCAATAATTTCTATTCTAAGGCCTTTTCTCCAGACTGTGCCAACTTATTATTTTATAGGTTAAAATACTTAGTTAGGTTTTACTTATGAATTTTTTTGTTGTAAAAATGTGTGCAATATATTTGTGCCCAACAAAAATCACAAAGGGGTGAGTAAATGATCATATCCACGAAGATTGTGTTACCTTTGCACAAATCCAAGGTGAGCGTACTTGTCACTGTGAGTGTGAGAATTGTAACTGTGAAAAAGTATGCACTTTCGTCTGAAGAACAGAATAACCTTCTTTCTATGATACATATAGCTTTAAATGATCACAACTACGTTATTGAGGATGACAAGCTACAGTTGGTTATAGACACAATCATGAAACATTATGTAGATTCGGTGCCGCGGCAAATTAAGTGTGGTGTGGTAAGAACTAAGAATCGTGAGAGAACTTTTTGAATGTCTAACTTTTGGTGAAATTCACAAATGTAATGCACAGGTTTTAATATAATAATATAACTTCCAGATCTTTTCAAAATGGATAGGTGTAATCAGGTCACACTGGCACTGTAATAGGGAAGCCTAAGATGGGTTTATACCATCTAATGTGTGGCAGGAAATAATCGATGACTAATTTTCTCAAACTGAATAACTCAAATGTTAATTCTTCATTCTTGTTGAAGAACTCATAACACACCATAAACTAGTGACAGAATACTAGGGATATCCTTGTGTTATAACTTTAGGTGTTATGTTATGATATGAGGTATGATCTAGCTAGTTAAGAGGTCTGTAGCTGTCCTAAGAAGTAAGAAGGTCTTGATCAGATAAAAAAATCTTGGCAATCAGATTGTTCAGTCAAGAAATAGTATTGTTATCAAACAAAGGAACTACGCATATAGTATATTAATGCTACAGCCAACTACCTGTATTATAATAGAATGATTTTAACTAACTGATTCGTGAAGCTAAATTTGAATCCTAAGGGATACAGGGAAGATTACCGACTTTTGCAATCTTAAATTTGTATACCACACCACACTCAATTTGCCGCGGCACCGAATCGGCGATACTAACAGAAGACAAAAACGCTAAAAATTAACTTAACACAGATTTCTCCATTGCACCAGTATCCATCCAAAAGAGAAATCATTCTCGCCTACCTATTTTTACATGGGTGGTAATTTAATTTTGTACTTAACCTTCCAGGCTCCCAGCTTAACATCAACATACTGAAATATAACTGCCACCAAAACCAAGTTAGATACTGCAGAAAGCCGGCCGAACCAGACCCAAACCAACGAGACCGGAAACCACAAAGGCACGCCTCCAACAATGCTAATAGGGCAGACTCTAGGTCGGACCTGCAAACACTAGCCAACAGAGCAGAGGTAGACCAAACCAAAAGGCACAAGCTCACCCCTAAGCCGCAACATTATCAATATTGTCCAACGCATACAAGAGCAAACCAAGGCAACATTCTAAACTCAGATAGCCATCTTGGACTGCCGCAAGGCCTAAGAACTAATTGAACCAACATTCTAAACTATTTTTGTCTTTAATAACAGTCTTACATAAACTAGCCATCTTGGACATCAATTGATAGCAACTAGGTTTCAATTTTACAATTGAATAAAAACTTAAAAGGGACTGAAAATTCATGATGCACAGCTTAGGCTACAATTTTGCAAAGCTAAAAAAAATTAGGTTAAAATTAGGTTAATATAATCTGAGAAAAGAAAGATTACCAGATACCAATGAAGAGAGGGATGGCTGGGGCGAGCTGACGAAGGACTTAGTTCGACGGAGAATGATTTTTCTTCGTTCTTTCTTTTCGATACCAATGAACAGAGGGATGGCTGGGGCGAGCTGATGAATCGATGATGAATTGATGAATGATGGTGAAGAGTGCGTTTCCTGTCGACGGCGTTTCTTGTCGACGGCGAAAGTTTCTTTCCGATGATGAATCTGAATGATGAGAGGTTTGAAGGGAGAAGAGTGTTTTCGATGATGAATCTGAATGATGAGAGGTTTTGTTTTTTATTTTGCGGTAGATTCCAAAAATTGTGCGCCAAAAAATTCCGCCAAATGCTAAAAGTTTTTTGCTGTAAGTGTTTGTTTTATTTTATTTTATTATTTATTATATATTTTATAATATAATAGCACTTTTTATTAATGCTAATAAAGATCAATAAAATAATAGCCTTTTTTTTTAAGTGCTATCTTAATAAAGTTTAATAATAGCGTTTTTTTACAAAGTGCTATCAAAGTCACATTGCCTGTATCCTATGATAGCGTTTTCAAGAAAATGCTATCTTACTAAAGTTTAATAATAGCGTTTTTTTACAAAGTGCTATTATAGATGTATTTGTTTCCTTTTTAATAGCACTTTCTTTAAAAACGCTATAAAATTAGGTGATACAAAAAATCAATTTTGGCGTAGTTAATGCAATCTTTTTCTATGATATTTGCAATCATTGTCTTAGTTTAATTTGAAAAAGAGAGAGTAGAAGAGAAAATTTTCTTTGTTTAAAGTTTTTTTTAATGAAATGAATGCATGAATGCAGCACACAAAAACATAGAAAAAACATGGGTTCAAAGGTTCAGCGTCATGAGCATGGAGTCATGGCTTTACCCATCCCCGAAGGTTGTACTATGGTGAATTTTGTACCTGTCCTCAAAATAATTGACCCCTCTTGGGATAACAACAGCAAGCTGGTTCACCCGAGCGAGCTGTAGTATCTTAGAGTAATCTTAATTGAGGGTAGTATCGCATGACAACTATTTTCGATAGCTTCCGCACTACTAAATAGTCACATGGTCTCAGTCTACTAAATCCTCAGTTTCATGGATACCACAGTCGAACAATCTGCTTTCAACAACCGAAGTCGTTTAGACATTGAATCCGCAAAGGGCATCTCCACTGATTCGATGGTATACCAGGATTGCTTATTTGGGAATCACTCCCTATAAGACCACCCGTCTATGTCATCACTTATCTTAGGTATCACTCAAACTTTCCACATGCGGCATCACCCGCATTCCCATTAGCAGAAAAATAAACACGGATATCAAGTAGGAAAAGCGATATATATATATATATATATATATATATATATATATATATATATATATATATATATATATATATATATATATATATATATATATATATATATATATTTATTTATTTATTCCTAAAACTAACATCCTAGACCTCTTAAGACCTATAATCCTAAACAAGACAAAATGATTCTCCCTAGCAGAGTCGCCATTTTACTGTTGGAAAATGGTGACGATGATAACTAAGGTAAAAACAGATCCTCATGTGACTCCCCAGCAGAGTCGCCATTTTTGTGTAGCGCATGATTTTTTTCGGTGACGCGACCACCTTATCGCGGAATTTGGGTTTTCTCCTCAATGAAGAGGAGGGGGTGCTACTTTCTGATTTCTTATTTATCCCGTGAAGCTGGAAGGGAAAGGGAAGCTATCTAAAACTAACCTTACACGCGAATGCTTAACTGAACAAAAGCTTAAAGAGATTCGGGGAGTCGGGGTCAGGTTATAAAATGGGTAGTTGTCAGTTACCCATCCTATATGTGGTTATCCACAGGATATTAGCTTTAGGTTTCGCTTTGTACTTGATGGTGTTTATCCGTTAATGGGTTGGGAAAGTTTCTTAGGAAAATATGAGAGACAAAGTGAGTTTTTGTTGATGTTCGGGTTCTCCGATGTTTTTGGTAAGGTACTGGACCTAAGTTTTGATTAGTATGAAGGTACTGGACTTAGAGTTTTTGTTTGGTGTGCAGGTACTGGACCTAGAGTTTTTTATTAGTATGCTCGCTAAGATTTCACAATCTTATGCCTACGTATTCCCGTTTAAAGAAACAGGGAAATCAGAGCAATCGTAGTTCCTCCTATTCTAAGGGAGGAAAAAGATTTTTGGTGTCTTGTTCAAAGCTCAAGATTGAAGCTAAAAGGTTGAGTATTTGTGTCTTGTTCAAAGCCCAAGATTGAAGCTAAAAGGTTTGACTGAGAGAGAACTTGTCATCTCTAAAGGGAGACATTTGGTCTGTTTATCACAAATGTTGGGTGATTGATTATAAAGGAGAATTACTTTAACTAGGATATATGAATCCAGTAATGCCATAATTTCCTTTATAGGGGATTTATCCTGAAGGAGAAAATTTTAACTCAGTGTAGAGCAATGCCATTTTTCCTTAGGAATTTCTCATGCTAAGAGAGGGACAGTGGCATGGATGTAAATAATCTAGAGGCTTGTCGCTTACAGCAATTATATGAGAGAGGATTTACCAAGATAAGAGATGGACAAAAACTTGGTGTAGCGGTAAAATCGTGAGTATAAGCTATTGATTAACTTAACTCATAAAGCAAGAGTCGCCACCGCACTTTTATTTATTCCACAAAGGAAAAGGAAAAAAGAGCGAATAAAACCTAAAGAGTTCTAAAAAAACAAGAACAAACAGAGAATGGGTAAGGGGGGTTGGTTATGTAAAGGGAAGGTTTTTCGCACCCAATACATCTATAGTACTCTATAAGAGCCCTTTGATGTATTCATGCTTTTTAGTCTAAAAAAGGTTTGCTTGAAAGAGATTGGGAGGGATGAGAAGAGAAATATTTTTTTAATATTTTTGTGTTTGGAGAGACTTATCGCCTCATGCCCTACGTACCCACGATGTGCAATGTAGGATCAAAACCCCGTAGTTCGTGGTACAAAGAACAAAAATTTGTTTGTTTTGGTTGATTTTAAAATGTAAAGACAAGTCGTTATTTCTAAGCGAATAATTCCGCTTAAGGAAATGAATCATGTCTAAACTTATGAAAAAGTTTAAAAGGAAAAAAAAGTGCACAAAGCACACAAAAACAAATTTGATGATTTTTTGTATTTTTTATGTTTTTATGAAATAGTCAAAATATGGTTAATATTGACTGACATTTATTAAAGAAAACAAAGCTTAAAAAAAATCATTTGACCAAAGTCAAGGTTTTATTATGAAAGAGGTGATAGTTTGAAATCAAGAAGGTTTTGAAAAAGGGAGAAGGTTTTGAAAATTGAAGAAGGGGTGGAGAAGAAGTGACTATCCTAGTGCATGAAAATAAAAGCTAAGGATAAGAAAGATCTAATCACATGGACAAGCTCCATAGCATAAGCATTTTTCCTTTTTTGATTTGGTCTTAATTCAAAATAAGTCTTCAAAAAGAGGACTCCAAGTATCCAAAATCCAAGGTTTTCCATCACAAACTCCCAAGCATAGGTTAAGATCCTAACTCTAAGTCCAAAAGTCCATAATCAAGAGTATAGGTCCTCAAAGCAAAGGATAGTGGCCATAGTCCAAAAATTAAGAGCACAAGTCTTTTAGTGGTTTAATCCTTTATTAATGTTTTTGAGTCCAAAATGGACAAAAGAAAAATAAAGCACAAGATAAAATGGTCCAAGTGGACAAAAGAAAAATAACATAAACATAAACTTGATATGATAAATGGCATAAAGCATAAAAAATAAAGAGAGATAGGGAGCGAGAAGGAAAAGTAAAGAAGTTAGAAGTTAGTCGTTAGTAGCACAAGGCTCTAGTGCCATAAGCCTTCACCGATTATTCCGTTTCGCTTTATGAACTATAGTGATTAAACAATGAACTTAGGCCAAGGTTAATGAACTTGACAGAAGATTAGTAAAATCAAAGCCTCTACAACGCCAAGTTTCAAAGATTATGGACCTAATGCAAAAGATCAATCACCATTGGGTTGACGCGGCCACTCAAGGTCCGGACCACGAAAGTTCAAATTCTGAATTGGATAAAGAGGGACAAATGTTGCACTATGTTAAGCAATCGCCGAGTAATTTACGGAGTAATTACCCTACAATGAGGCCGGTCAATAGCTCTTTGTGGTAATGCATGCTAGATGAACGGTATGTAGATCGTCATCCGAAAGTAATACCGCACGAAAAGAAAATAGGTAACGATCTAGTCTTGATCAAGAATTCAACAAAGAAATTCTAAGATCCATAAGACTTTCATCGATCAAAAGAAAAGAAAAATAGATGAAGAGAAAGTCAAATTAAACCACACAATTATGTGATCTAAGGCTAAGAACAAAAGGAAAGGGAAGAAAATGGAAAAGGAACCAAAACAGTCCCAAAAACAAGCCAAAAAATACATTCTGTTTTGAAGTAACCGGTTACTCACCAGCAGTTAACAGGTTACTTAGTTCAAAATAGCGCAGTTTTTTCAAAATCAACACAGAGTAACCGGTTACTTACCAGACGTTAACCGGTTACTCTACACCAAAATGCAGAAAATTGTGCAAAATTCAGCATGATCCACTTTCCAAAACTTTTTACAAACACTTTATGATCATGGAACTAAATTGCACGAAATTTAAATTAAAATCACAGTAAAAACCAGCAATCAAACACAATTACAAGATCTAAAGGATCAAGTAACAAGAATCTCCAAAGATCTACATTATGGAAGATGAAGATGAAGCTTCAACAATGGTGAGAGATGAATTACCACTTCAAATCTGAAAATTCCTTCAAATTGCTTCAAGATATACACTCCAAAGCCTTGATCTACTATAATTGATGAACAAAAACAAGAATTGATGAAGGTTTAGCTCAAAGTTGAACAAGATTCCATGTGAATTCTTGTTAACTTTCAAAGGAAGAAATGTGAGCTTTGGTGAAAATTTGTGGTTGGGAAGAGAATTTGCAAGAGGTTTGTTGGCTATCAAAAGCTTGAAGAATGAATGAAATGAAGGCTCTATTTATAGAGTTTAGGCTTGGAAATTTGGTGGTTTGGAATTAGGCTTGGATGATCAAAATTAGGATTGGAATTCAAATTTGGAGGGAAATCACAAAAGAGTGGTGATTAGTGATGGTACATGATGGGGAATGATCAAAGTGATGTAGGGGAATTAAAATGAGGTGATCTAGAATATTCCAAATGTGATCAAGGGCTGAGATTGGTTCCAATTGCTGAATTTGAATTTGCCACCATTTTCCAAATTTTCACGAGGCTAACCGGTTACTCACCACAGGGTAACCGGTTACTTAGTGTAAATTTTGAAAAAAAATGCCTTTTTAATACACTGTTGTGGTTCGGCTCGATTCTTTTGCTCGTCAGAGAAGGCATGGAAATAAACACATGAACCTTGGAGTCTCTTGAATAATAATCAATTAAATCTTGGAAACTCTTGATCAGATAATTTTTTAATTAATTGCGGATCAACTTTGACTTTATTCAGATGAAATCCATTCGAGCTGAGGGACTGATGTTTTTGGTATTTTTAACCTGTTCTTCCCCTAAAAATGTTAGTGAAAGAAAACAAAATAATTTTGGATTTTAATTAAAGGTTAGTAAACATAAACAAATTAAGAAATGAAACAACTAACAAACACACACAAACCCCAAAGATCCCTGCAAGGCACAATCCTATAGAAGAGGGAACCAATGCATGATCTTGTTTGTGGTATGAAATGCAAAAGAGAAGAAAAGAAACTTAGGGGGAAAATTAGGGTATTACAGCTGCCCCTATTTAAGTTTCTTCTATTCGGAGATACGAAGATCGGCATCTTGTCTCGACGAGATAGGAGAGACTTAAATATAACAACAAACCAATTTTTAGCCCTAAGAGACCACGAAATGATTTGATCATGCAAATGATATGCAGACATTGTGGGGAGACAAACGCCATAGGAGACCAACAAAAACTGGGAGCAAAGAGAAAAGACCCCACCGGGGGAAAACAAAAGAGGGAAAACACAACCCAACAAGGGAGTAAACAAATCTCCATTGGGGAAAAGCAAGGAGTAAGATTCCAACTGAGGGAAAATTATCGACACCAGAAATAAAAGAGGGATAACACCGTCCCAACATGGAGAGAACAATCTCCGTTGGGGAACAGATCGTCTAATACCAGACATCCGGTATTAGCATGATCAAAAGGAAAGATTGCCAACTACCAAGAAAATGATAGCTACAACAAGGCAGTCAATAAAAGGATATGAGAAGAATTACCTACTACCAACGAAGGGTAGGACGACAAAGGTGATAAGCCTCAAAGGGGTCGAGAAATATCACCTACTACCAACAAAGGGCAGGACGACAAAGGTGATAAACTCGAACAAAGAAAGGAGAGATTACCAACTATCAAACAAGTGATAGCTACAACAAGGTAATCAAACCCGGCTATATTACCTACTACCAACACAGGACAGGACGACAAAGGTAATAAACCGGCTATATCACCTACTACCAACAAAGGGCAGGACGACAAAGGTGATAAGCCAAAAGAAAGATTACCAACTATCAGCCAAGGGATAGTTACGACGAGGTAATCAACCAAGGGTGTGAGAGAAATTACCTACTACCAACAAAAGGGTAGGAGAACAAAGGTAATAAATCTCAAAAAAAGGATCGAGAAGTATCACCTACTACCAACACAAAGCAGGACGACAAAGGTGATAAACTCGAACAAAGAAGAGAGAGATTACCAACTATCAAACAAGTGATAGCTACAACAAGGTAATCAAACCCGGCTATATTACCTACTACCAACACAGGGCAGGACGACAAAGGTAATAAGCCAGCTATATCACCTACTACCAACAAAACGGGTAGGACGACAAAGGTGATAAGCCCAAAACAAGGGACCAAAATTCAATCCGGGAATAAACCAGAGAGAAACGGTCAAACAAGACTCATCCCGAGGAGGAAATATCTCAACTGGGGATTAATTCCATCCAGTCAAATGAACTGGGGAGGAAGGCTAAAACGAATATCTTCCACGAGGCATAAACTCAGTGGGGAATAAACAAAGATAGGCATTTTCTGCTTACAGGTCGACACTCTAATGGAGAGAGGACACACACACTCTGCAGGGATAACAACACCAGAGAGCAAGGAAACACCAACACAAATGCAAAAATGCACAATGCACCAATAATATGCAATGCACAACAAAAGAATGCGCATGAAATGCTTATGAGTATGAATATGCTGACAAAACAGACATAAAGATAAACAGAGGGTGGAAAAACATCCCAACACCACTAAATACTCGGCTAATCTCAATAAGATGGAGATATCATCAGCAGCTCTGCTAAGGATTCATCTGACGGAATCCTGCAAGAGATAAACAAAAGCCATCAAAGGAAAATAAATCCTACTACAAGGCTCAAATCTTGCTGGAGAAAGGAAGATACTCCTTGGGGAAAAACCCAAATATCAATCTTCTAACATTAACGATCCATGAAGAGGATAATAACATAAACTCTGCTTCGGGGATGGAAGGAAAGTTGTTGGGGAATCACAACAACCCAAACTTTCTGATTCTTCCTAGGGATAAAAAAGATTCACAGAAACTTCCATTTCAAAAGGATGAAGAGATTTTCATGCGGAGAAGAAAATGAATCTGCTGAGGGCAGTAGACACATAAACGTCTACGCAAAATCCATCAGGAATACAATGCAGATATGCTGCAGATACAAGAGAAAAGCTATCTGTGGATTAACCACTTCTGAGCTAAACAACCTGGACTTGTTGAGGAAAACAGCAACAAGGTCAAACTGTGGGGGATTTTAGATCAATACTCATCATGAATGAGAGAAAACCTAACAGGTGACTAGTATGTCAATATTCCTTGAATAGAGGTATTATTGGCAACTTCACTGGGGAACGCCCAAAATAGTGATGCACAATCTTCTCTGAAAACAAACAATCTGGAGAGAAATACGTCCGGGACGTTTCGGGGAAGATAACACTGCTCTGCCCTTGGGAATATCCCAAGTAATAACAATACACCTAGAAGATAACACTCTGATGGAAATTCCTCATGTGATTCACACCAAGGGACTGCAAAAATGAATCTCCGTATGAGGATTACCCTCAAGGAGAGGTGGACTGTCAAAACTACTTGACTACCTGACCATATCATAGTAAGCTGGAGAAGATCCGGATCAAAACCTAGCTGGGGAAAAACCAAACAACATTGACCCTTATGAATTCAAGACATCATAGCACAACTTTGAAGGAACCTATCATCTTGTCAACAACTGGTTGTATGAACAAAACCCTGCTGAGGAAAAAATCAACAAACTTTACTGGGGAAATATCGACAAACTCTACTGGGGAGTTGTCAATAAACTCTGCCAAAGGAGCGAGAACAAACCCTGCTGAGGAAAACATTGATCCTACCATCCTAGGAATAACCGTTGATGTTCCTTTTTGCATTCATAAATCAAAGGAAAATGTTTTTATAATTTTCAAAAATTTAAATCAATTATTTGCATTTTGTTTCAAAAATCATCATCAGCAATAAATGAAATATTGCAAACAGAAACAAAATAAGAATTGCAAACAAAAGGACAAAGGCCCAAATTTTATTAATAGAACGGAAGTCCGCAAATGGCGTAACTCCATAGATCATTACAAAGTTTGAAAAATGGTAAATACATGGAAAGGGTTACATTGAAATACAATGACCACTATTCTCCCTAACAACTTTGAATTCCGATGTGCTCAAAACTTCAACTGAGGATGATTGAGGCAGAATCCTTGATAGACAATGTTGCTTTCAAATGATCAAGACTGGCCAGATGCAGTTAATTGCCATAATCCCTAACTTTTGCCTAGATTGCCCTCTCGGGTTTTCAATCTACCGGGATGATTATTTCTGTTTTTGTCTCTAATTTTTGCCTGGACCGCCCTTTCGGGTTTTCAGCCCACCGAGACGCTCATTTTTGCCTAAGCCACCCTTTCGAGTTTTCAACTTAGCGAGTTATTCTTTTATTTTTTAGGCGAAGTATTTCTTGGCTGCATCGGCATTCATAGGACGAGTGAACTCTTCACCATCCATAGTTATAAGAAGTAATGCACCTCCAGAGAAGGCTCTCTTGACAACATATGGGCCTTCATAATTAGGAGTCCACTTGCCCCTAGAATCATTGGTAAAAGTTGTGATCTTTTTTAGCACGAGGTCGCCTTCTCTGAACACACGAGGACGAACCTTCTTATCAAAAGCTTTCTTCATTCTCTGTTGATATAATTGGCCATGACACAAGGCTGTCATTCTTTTCTCTTCAATCAAATTCAACTGATCATATCTACTCTGACACCATTCAGCCTCAAACAATTCATCTTCCATCAAAACTCTCATAGAAGGGATTTCAACTTCCACCGGGAGCACTGCTTCCATACCATAAACAAGAGAGAAAGGGGTTGCCCCTGTTGAAGTGCGGACGGATGTATGATACCCATGCAAAGCAAAAGGAAGCATCTCATGCCAGTCCTTGTAAGTAGCAACCATCTTCTGAACAATATTCTTAATATTCTTATTAGCAGCTTCAATAGCCCCATTCATCTTAGGTCTGTAAGGAGAAGAATTATGATGCTCAATCTTAAACTCATCACATAATTCCTTCATCATCTTGTTATTCAGATTCGACCCATTATCAGTGATAATCTTGCTCAAAATACCATACCGACAGATGATTTAGTTCTTGATAAACTGGACCACTACTTGCTTGGTCACATTGGCATATGATGCCGCTTCAACCCACTTGGTAAAATAGTCAATAGCCACCAATATGAAACGTGTCTGTTCGATGCTTTAGGCTCAATCATTCCAATCATATCAATGCCCCACATGGAGAAAGGCCGTGGAGAAGAGATAACATTGAGAGGAGTTGGAGGCACATGAATTTTGTCAGCATATACTTGGCACTTATGGCACTTTTCACAAATTTGCAACAGTCAGATTCCATTGTCAGCCAATAGTAACCTGCCCTCAACATCCTCTTAGCCATTGCATGCCCATTGGCATAGGTACCAAAAGATCCTTCATGAGGTTCTTTCATCAACATGTCTGCTTCGTGTCTATCCATGCATCTGAGCAAGACCATGTCATAATTTGTTTTATACAGCACATCACATTCAAGAAGAAACTACCAGCCAATCTTCTCAAAGTCTTCTTATCTTTCTTGGATGCCCCAAGCGGGTACTCTTGATTTTGAAGAAAGCATTTAATATCATAATACCACAGTCTATCATTAACAACCTCTTCGACCACAAATACATGAGCTGGTCTATCAAGCCGTATAATATCGATTTTGGGCACATCATTCTACCGGTTCACCACAATCATGGAGGATATAGTGGCTAAAGCATCTGCCATCCGATTTGCTGCTCTGGGTACATGGTGAAACTCAACCTTATTGAAGAAAGTTAACAACCTTCTTGCATAATCTCGATAAGGAATCAAATCAGGTTGACGTGTCTCCCATTCTCCTTTAATCTGATTAATTACCAGGGTTGAATCTCCGTATACATCAAGAATCTTGATTCTTAAATCAATAGCTTCTTCCAAGCCCATAATACATGCTTCATACTCAGCCGCATTATTTGTGCAAGTGAACATCAACCTTGCAGTGAAAGGAATATGAGAACCATGAGGAGTAACAATTATTGCCCAATACCATTGCCATATTCATTAACAGCTCCATCAAAAATCAAACCCCAACGGGATCCAGGCTCAGGCCCTTCATCAGGTAATGGTTCTTCACAATCTTTAACCTTTAGATACATCACATCCTCATCAGGAAAATCAAACCTGATAGGTTGGTAATCATCAATGGGCTGGTGTGCCAAATGGCCAGCCAAAACACTTCCTTTTATCACTTTTTGAGTTCGGTATTCGATATCATATTCTGACAACAACATTTGCCAACGAGCAATCCTCCCAGTTAAAGCAGGCTTTTCAAAGATATACTTGATTGGATCCATTTTGGATGTCAACCAACTTGTATGATTCAACATATACTAGCGGAGGCGCTTGGCAGCCCAAGCTAAAGCACAACATGACTTTTCAAGCATTGAGTACCGAGACTCACAATCGGTGAACTTCTTGCTCAAATAATTAATGACAAATTCTTTTCGACCGGATTCATCTTGTTGACCCAGAACATAGCCCATAGACTCTTCCAGCACAGTCAAATACATGATCAAAGGTCTTCCTTCCACGAGATGAGACAAAATCGGAGGTTCAAGCAAATACTCTTTAATTCTTTCAAAAGCTTTCTGACACTCCTCTATCCAGACACAACCCTGATCTTTGCGAAGAAGCTTGAAGATCGGCGCACAAGTGGCAGTCTTATTGGATATAAATCGGGAGATATAATTCAAACGTCCCAAGAATCCTCTTACTTGTTTCTCTGATTTGGGCGCAGGCATTTCTTGAATGGCTTTAACTTTACCAGGGTCAACTTCAATGCCTTTTTGGCTGACAATAAAGCCCAACAATTTTCCAGAACGGGCACCAAAAGTACACTTATTTGGATTCAAACGGGGCTTAAACTTTCTCAAACGCTGAAACAACTTCAGTAAGTATTCAATATGATCTTCTTCAGTCTTCGACTTACAAATCCTATCATCCACATAGACCTCAATTTCTTTATGCATCATATCATGGAACAAAGTGGTCATAGCTCTCTGGTACGGCGCACATGTCGCGGTCATGAGGAATATAAATCTGGAAATGTAATTCAAACGTCTCAGGAATCCCCTGACTTGTTTTTCGGTCTTTGGAGAAGGAATCTCTTGAATGGCCTTGACCTTGTCAGGATCAACCTCTATTCCTTTTCTGGTTGACGATGAACCCTAATAGTTTCCCTGAACGGACACCGAATGTGGACTTATTGGGATTCAAGCGGACTTTGTACTTTCTCAACCGCTCGAATAACTTTGACAAGTGGGTCACATGCTCCTCTTCTGTTTTAGATTTGGAAATCATATCATCGACATATACCTCGATTTCCTTGTGTATCATGTCATGAAAAAGAGTAGTCCTGGCCCTTTGATAGGTTGCCGCGGCGTTCTTCAAACCGAACGACATTACCTTGTAACAAAAAGTACCCCATGGGGTGATGAAAAAAGTTTTCTCCATGTCTTTCGGCGCCATTTTTATCTGATTATAGCCCGAGAATCCATCCATGAAGGAGAAAACTTTGAACTTTGCTGTACTGTCAACCAGCATGTCAATGTGTGGTAAAGGAAAGTCGTCCTTTGGACTGGCTTTGTTCAGATCCCTGTAATCTACACACATTCTGACCTTTTCGTCCTTTTTCGGAACTGGTACGATGTTGGCTAACCATTGAGGATATTCTGATGTGGTGAGGAAACCCGCGTCAATCTGTTTTTGTACCTCCTCTTTGATTTTGATGGCCATGTCCGGATGAGTCCTTCTCAACCTCTGTTTTACTGGCGGATATTCTGATCTTAATGGTAGATGATGTTCTACGATGCTGGAATCCAACCCTGGCATGTCCTGGTAGGACCAAGCGAATACATCGGGAAACTCTTTGAGGAGCTTTGTCAAACTTTCTTTGACAGTTGGACTGAGTAGCGCCCCAATCTTGACTTCTTTTCTCTCTTCCTCTGAGCCCAAGTTGACCGTTTCCAACGGCTCTTTGTGAGGTTTAATGGACCTTTCCTCTTGTCTGAGTAGTCATGAGATCTCCTCTGGAATTTCTTCGTCTTCTTCTTCTTCAGCCTCGAATACCGGGAATTCAAAGTTGGGAGAAGGCATCGGATCGTATGTTTCAGTGGGGTTTAAAACAAGCAATTTGCATGACGTGATGATTTGTGTTTAGAAGAAATAGAGAGAATGCAAGAGTGTGTGCAGTGTATTTTTTTGAAAAACTGCTTATTTTTATTATTTGTTGTTTTTTAGGATTACCATTTTCTGAAAAAGAGAAAAGAGAAAACAGCAATAAATGCGGAAATTACATAACGACGTTTATTTATTTATGATTTAGTCGATTCTTGAAACTACAACCCTATAAAACAAAACTCTGTCGCTTTGGGCAAAGCGAAGAGATACATTTACAGAAAGTGAGCCCTATCAAAACACCTGTTTCACCTGGGCAGGGTGAAAGGTTAAAGACGGCAATGACTTTGACTTATGAACAATCTTCAGAACATCAACAGCAACTCATTGGCGGCGAACTCGTCGGTGAATCACAAAGTCTAGTACCTTCCTTGATTTGTCTTCAGAAATAACGCTGATTTCTGGTGGAGCAGGATCATTGGAATCTGTCTCCTCGGCAGAGTTGTCATAGGAGGATTCCTCAGTTGTATTTTGCATAGTATTTGTGCTCTCAGGTGGATCTCCCCACCCAGTTGGCTGAATGTCTTCGAGCCTAATGCGAGAGCTTTCAGGAGCGGTGTATTTGACCATGAAGTCGTATCTTCCACTCGGTTATCCTAAGGTGTCCCATACTTCTTTGGGACTGGAGGTGTCATCCCTTTCGATGACGTTGACCTCAGGAAAAGCGTAGTTGATGAGCTATAGCCCTGCAAGATTTTCAAATTCATCGTCGTGCTGGATATTTTCAGAATGCCCCGAGTAATGATCCCATGACATGATAGGGATGCATGTATTCTTTTCAATGACGCTCAGCTGATTTTCATTGTTGGGCTGATTTTCTTGCCCCAAGTCCCCTGGGTACGGCTGCCAGATAGGCAGACCATCCATTGGGCCATAATAGTCATGGTCAAAGTTGTCTTTCATTAGAGTGTCCTCCTCTCATGAGTTTGGTGGAGCACGGCATACTTCCGGATCATAATCTCCGTATATCATTTTGGTATCTGACCTCGGTATAAATCTCGGACTCTGTGTAGGATAGCAAAATGGCGTAGGCACCTCTTCTTGAGAAATATAACCGTCCTCGTTGAGATAGGACTTCCACTCTTCATCTGTATCGGAGGACTCTCCCTCGTTGATGGTATGTACTTCTTGAGACACTGGGTGAAGGAAACCTCCACTATGGAAGAAGTTTTGAATGGGATGAGGACATTCACCATTACAGCTGTCTGGGTACAGGTTGCAGAAAAACCAAGACCCTTCTTTGTTTTATTATCAGTAGGAATGACAAGCTGTCTCCATCCCTTGGCGTTGTTACTTTGGATCACCTCGAGAGCATCTTGGTACGAGGAAATCGACGTTCCCTTTTCTGGTTGATTGTCATTGCTCACCGAAAGTGCTTGGAAATGGGTTCCAACAACCTCCTCGGGTTCTACACAAGTGGATAATGAAAGGTTACTCATGATCAAGGCTTGTTCTCCACAGACCATAACGAGTTGATCGTTCTTGACGAACTTCAGTTTCTGGTGCAGTATCGAAGTGACTGCCCCAGCCTGGTGTATCCAAAGTCTTCCTAATAAGCAACTGTATGTTGCCCGGATGTCCATGACCTGGAAAGTGAATAGGAAAGTGTGAGGACCGATAGTTATGGGAAGGTCGACTTCACCGATAACTATTTTTCTAGACCCGTCAAATGCTTTGACGACGACCTCACTGCCTCTCATCAAAGATCCTTTGAATGATAGTCGCATTAGAGTGGACTTCGGCATGACGTTGAGAGACGATCCGGTGTCTACCAGTACGCTGGCTAAAGCATCGTCCTGGCAGTTGACTGTGATATTGAGCGCCATGTTATGGCTTTTGCCTTCTTCTGGAAATTCCTCATCACTTAACCCCAAGTTGTTGCAGGAAGTAATGTTAGAGACGATACTGTTGAATTGCCTTACCGACACATCCTGTTCCACAAAGGCCTGCTCTAAGACTTTCTGTAGAGCCTCTCTGTGGGCTTCGGAACTGAGTAAAAGTGATAACACAGAGATCTTTGAAGGAGTTTGTAACAGTTGATCAACAATGTTGTATTCACTCCTTTGGATGAGCTTCAGCATCTCATCATCATTCTTTGAAAGGTCGGGATCATTGGATTGACCGACTGGTGGATTAGGAACTTCTGTTTGAGGTTCCTTTTCTCTGCTGGGTTCTCCAACTCCTCTGTTGAAGATTCCACCGCTCCGTGTTACTCGACTGATGTCTGGAATATTCACGACGGAGGGTAATGGAATTTCCTTCCCACTCTCAACTGTTGTTGCACCGTATTTATAAGGGATAGCCTTAGCTGATTCATACGGTAACGGTCCTGATAGATAGATAACTATAGGAGCCTTCTGACTTCTCTGACTGTCGTAAGTAACTTCAATCAATTCCTGGTTAAGAACTTTTGATTCATCAAGTAGAGGAACGATGGCACAAACATCCTTGGTCCTTTCATGATCAGAGATCACAACAACATCCTTAATCTGATCAGCGAAATAGTCTGGTGTCCAGTTGAGAGACCCCAAAACCGAATATTGTTGAATCTCTTTGCGGTCCAACTGACTCTGAAGGGCTGCTCGCATGAGGTAGCATCCTTGATTATTTTCTGAGCAGACTCTACAGCACTCGTAGTTATGTGGTGGCACCGAGCCACATCCACTTTGAATGCAATGCAACCTCACTAGATCTATTTCCATTGATCGAATATCGTGACTTTGATGCCTAGTAGGGTTCCCGTTTGTCACACTGATTTGTTGCGTGTCTTCATCCATATAGATCGGAAGCCACCAGTGGTTTAACAAGTGTTGTAAAGTTCTTTGAATGAGAGCGCACCCTTGGTTACTCTCACAACATTCTTTACAGCTCAGATAATCATGTGAAGTGAGAAAACCGAGTTGGACCAGTCTGGCGTGTAACTCCACCAAGCTGGTATTCATCAAACGAATATTGAATATTTGAATCATGTTGATCTGATAGGGATTTCTATAACGGTAATCTTGGATCCATCCAAGATCCATCTGACGCTGGAGGGCCTCTTGTACGAAAGAGCATCCCTGTTTGTTTACCGAGCAAGTCAGACAGGAATTGTAATTGTGCCGCGGAAGATTATGATACTGGCTTTGCCTTGAGTGCATCGCCACTAAGTTGACATTTATTGCATGGATGTCGTGATTCTGAATGATATTGGAATTCGTATAAGTCATGTTGACACCACGAATTCGGTGTTCCTGGATCCATCCTAAATCCAATTATTCCTGTGGAGCTGATTGCACCACAGAACATCCCTGATTATTCTTAGAGTAGATATCACACTGGTGATAATTATGAGCTGGCACATGGCCGTATCCGCTCTGTCTACAATGCATCTTGACCAAATTGGCCCTTAATAAGAGTAGATCGTGAATTTGATAGTTGTTGTTAGACTCTTCCTCTATCAAATTAACTGCAACTTTCTCATGTTGAGGCAGCGGGTTCGTGAGAACATTAGGATTCGTATCTTTGAAAGATAAGACCCTGCTCCTAACAAGCTTTTGCATGTCGGATTTGAAATTGAGACAGTTTTCTATGTTGTGCCCTGGTCCTCCTTGATTGAAGGGCACGTCTGATCCGTCTTGAACCAAAAAGGCGGATTCTCCGGTATAGTAAGAGGAGACCTGGTTTGGACATGCCCCTTGACCAGTAGTAATGGAAATAGTTCCGCATACAACATAGGTATAGGATCAAACCCTGGAGGTCGGGTTGCACGGTTGTTGTTGTACGGAGGACGAGTCGGTTGAAGAGACTATTGTGTCCTTTGCTGAAGTTGTTGTTGATTAGGTTGGCTCTGAGCAACCTGAGGTTGATACGTAGGAACAGGCGCAGGGTTAATAGCAGGAGTTACAGCTGCTACTGGTTGGTATCATCGCCTTTGCTTTCCGAGAGAGATATTCCCAATATCCTGCTCTTTTTTCTTAGGGAGAGCACTATCGTATCATTTTGTACTGCTTGATGATCCAGCGTCTTTTACTAAACGTCCTTCTCAGATGGCTTCCTCAAGACGAATTCCCATGCCCACCATCTCGGTGAAGTCACTAGGCGCACTGGCGACCATTCTGTCGTAGTAGAATGAGCTCAAGGTTTTTAAGAAGATCTTTTTCATCTCTTTTTCCTCAAGAGGTGGACAAATCTGGGCGGCAATGTCACGCCATCTCTGAGTGTACTCCTTAAAGGTTTCCTAGTCCTTTTGTGACATCGATCTGAGTTGATCTCTGTCCGGTGCCATGTCCAAATTGTACTTATACTGTTGAATGAAAGCAGTGCCAAGATCTCTGAAAGTGGAAATCTTAGTGCGGTTTAAACCTATGTACCATTTTAATGCGGCACCGGTTAAACTATCTTGGAAATAGTGGATCAGTAGCTCCTGGTTCTTTGTCTGAGCTGACATTCGTCGAGCGTACATCACCAAATGGCTTTGAGGGCAAGAGTTACCCTTGTACTTTTCAAAATCGGACACCTGGAATTTGTGCGGGACTTTCACATTGGGGACCAAACAAAGGTCTGCGGCGTCCTTTCCAAATAAATCCTGACCGCGAAGGGCTTGCAGTTCTTTCTGCATCTCCAGGAATTATTCCTGGAACTCTTTCATTCTGTCGAACATACTTTCGTTTCCACCAGAGGGTATTTGTGGAATTTGTCCTTCCGGGAGAGTGTGTACCACGGGTGGTGGTATAGTCATTACGGCAGAGACTCTCGGTGTCTCCCGAAGTTTGTAACCTTCAGGAGTTGCTGTCATGCCCCTGGCATCTTCGCTTTCCTGAAGTTCGTAACCTTCAGGCCCAGGGGCTCCTGCTGCTGTTCCTTGATCCTCATTGATCGGCGGAACATATCCTTCCAGGGTATAGTTGATAGGCATGCCCCAGGGACAATCTTTCGGCATTTTGTACCTAGGATCATACTTCTCCACTATGGGCGTTGATACGATCTCTGAGATCATAGTCCTTTGTTGTTGTATCTGAGCTTCTGCTAGAGCTTACATATCATTATGAAGCTTTCTCAGATCCTCTTTCAGAGTGTCGATCTCTTCCCTTAACTCTCTGTTCTCTTCCTCGAGATCATCCATCTTTTTCTGACAATTGGCTCGAGTATTGTACGAATAAGACAGTTTGACTCTAGAATCGAGACGCAAACGTGAGATTCGTAGGTAAGAAGAACGCGTTAAGTGAGAATGATGAATGACATGCAATGATTATATTAATTATATTTTTTTTTTCAAAGTAAACTTCGACACTTGGATTGCAAATATCAAACAGTATTCAAAGGATTGCATAAATGGAAATACAGTAATTTACATAGTGTTGCAAAAGGAAATCTAAACTTATGGGTCCTAAGTCCTCTCTGAGGAGAGCTCAGGTGCTAGTTCTGGTACTTTCCTTTTCTTTGACCGGGGCTCTTGAGCCATTGTCGGGTTGTCATTCCTTTGCCAAGTGAAAGGAGCGAGCAAATTCCTTTGGTCTTCTTGATTCTCTACAGCATGTTGCACTAAAATCTCAATCAGAGCATCCTTTTCTTTTAACAATTGTTGTATTTTCTTGCACTCCACATTGAGAATACGGTACTTGTTCCTCCAAGACCTCTTCTCCTGCTAAACTTTGCTGAGAGTAACCTGAAGTTTTTCCGTCTCAGACATAAAATAAAGGGCAGAGTCCTTTAATGGAAGAACTTCCTGACGAGGGTAAGGCATCCTCAGCTTGAGAGCTCTAGTTTGTATCCAGTGGAGATAAGGCTCCACCGAGACACAGTCTGGTTTTCCTAGAGACTCTCTTCCTTTTCTATGAATGTGTTTCCAGGCGTGCACTATTTCCGTCTTTAGTGCCCTGTCATTTTCTCCTTCCTTGAAGAAAAGACCTTCCAGATGAGCATTACGCGGGATATGCCTCATCGGGTATCCAAATTGACGACGAACTAAAACTGGATAATAATTGATTCCTCCCTTAGTTCCTATAAGGGGTACATTTAGGAAATTTCCACAACAGTCAATGATTCTGATCCCGTCATAGATTCGATTGTACCAATCAATGTCAGAGTTGGTAAGAGACATGTTTCTCTGCGACCAACGTAAAGTATTCTTTTGATCCCAAAATACAGCATACTTGGGCAAGTGAGAAGTGAACCATTTGTACAGCAGGGGTACACAACACGTGATCATTTCTCCGCTATACAAATTCCTTAAGTGTATCGAATGATAAGCATCTGCGAACAAAGTCGGTACAGGGTTTTCGATCAGGAAAATCTTAATGGCGTTGATATCTACGAAGTTATCAATGTTGGGAAACAAAAATAACCCGTAGGTGAGTAAAACAAAGATGCTCTCGAAAGCGGCCACGTTCCCTATACTAGCAAAATATAGGGCTTTATTTATCAAGAACTAGGCTGGCATACCCTGGATTCCACCCTTAGTGGTCATGTGAGTCCTGACTTCTGATTCGTCCAAATAAATTGCCCTTGCAATGGTTTGATCTTTTGGAATCTCTTCCAGTCCAGAAAAGGGAGCCTGATCAGTGATATGTAAATTAGTTAGGTGAGAGTACTCCTCCAGCGTTGGTGCTAATTGATAATCCGGGAATATGAAACAGTGATAGACCGGATCGTAGAACTAGATTAATGTGGACGGGATTCCTTCAATTACGTGGACCCTTAACAAGGATAACAGTCTTCCATACTTAGCTTTGAAAGCCTCGTGGTTGGTGATCATTCTCGTCAGACCTCTTAAATCCTCTAGTTTTGGAACCTTGAAGGTGTACTTATGAGTTTTCCTTCTACCGAAATCCATTAGCGCAATCTTTTTATCTGACGTTTGCAATCATTGTCTTAGTTTAATTTGAAAAAGAGAGACTAGAAGAGAAGATTTTTTTTGTTTTAATGTTTTTTAAATGAATGCATGAATGCCGCACACAAAAACATAGAAAAAACATGGGGTCAAAGGGTCAGTGTCATGAAGTCAAGGCTCTACCCCCCCCCCCCCCCCAAAGGTTTATACTGGTGATTTTTTGTACCTGTCCGCAAAATCATTGACCCCTCTTGGGATAACAACAGCAAGTGGCTCGCCAGCGAGCTGACGTATCCTAGAGCGGTCTCAAATGAGGGTAGTATCGCGTGACAACTATTTCTGATAGCTTCCGCACTACAAAATGGTTTAAGTCTACTAAAAACCTCAGCTTCTCAGATAACCCAGTCGACCACACTACTTTCAATAACTGAAGTCGTATAGGTAATGTATCTGCAAAGGGAGTCTCCACTGAGTTTGATGGTTGATCGGGGACTCTTAACTGGGATTCACTCCCCGCAAGATTACCCGCATTGCCATCACCTATCTTAAGTGTATACTCAATCTTTCCATATGCGGCATCACACGCATTCCCATTAGCAGGAAAATAAACACAGATATCAATTAGGAAAAGTAGTATATATATTTGTCTTAATCATCCTAGACCTCTTGTCTTATGATCCTATACAGACAATGACTCCCCAGCAGAGTTGCCATTTCTGTGATACTTTGTGAACTCGGGGTTTTCTACCTAAGATTGTGAACTTAAGGTTTTCACCAAAAATTGTAAGAAAGAGAAGAAGGCCCTACGGTGGGCGCCATTTTTTCTGTAGCGCGATTTTTATGGTCTTGAATCACTATCGCTTGGCCACTATAGTTTAATTTATTTTTTATCCTGTTAAGCTGATTAAGGAAGGGAAATAGATGTCTCCAATTAACCCTGCTTGCATACTGAGTTTAAACAGTCAAAACTGTTGGTTTACAGATGCTATTAAGATGTGGGCCCCTCTTCGGTTATTTTGTTAAGAATAGAATGTTTGGACCATTTGTGAGGTTTTAAGATGTTAGGTCTGATGCTTTTCGATTGATGTATGAAGGTACGGGATTTTGGGATTTTGATTAGTATGCTCGCTAAGATTTTTGCAATCTTATGCCTACGTATTCCCGAAACAGGGAAATCAGAGCGATCGTAGTTCCTCCTATTCTAAGGGAGGAAAAAGGTGTTTTGGTGTCTTGTTGAAAGCCCAAGATTAAAGCTAAAGGGGTGATTTGTATCTTGTTTAAAGCCCAAGATGTGAAGCTGAAGGGTCTATTTGTATCTTGTTCAAAGCCCAAGATGTGAAGCTGAAGGTTTTATGCTGAGAGAGAATTTGTCATCTCTAAAGAGGAGTTGTTGATGTTTGTATGCTGTGAGCAAGGCACAACTTTGATGCTAAAAGTTTAATTGACTCAACCGGGGTTTTCTTTATACAAAGCCTAAGAGGAGGCTAGAAGTTGACTTTTTCGTGGAAAATGTTCTTTCTGTCTTGTACAAAGCCCAAGATTGAGGCTAAAAGGGTTTGACGCAACAAGAGAGTTTGTCATACTCAACAAGAGTGTAATTTGGTGTCTCGTATGAAGCCCGAGACAGAGGCAAAAAGGGAAGATGGACTCAATGAGATAGTATGAAAAGGTGATTGACTCAACGAGAGAGTCTGAGAGTTTATTGACCCAACAAGAGAGTCTTTTATACTCAACAAGAGAGTGTTTTGCTGTCTCTTGCAAAGCTTCAGATAGAGGCTAAAAGGAAATTGACTCAACAAGAGAGTCTTTTATACTCAACAAGAGAGTGTTTTATATGTGTCTTGTATGAAGCCCAAGATGGAGGCTAAAAGTGATTGACTCAACAAGAGAGTCTTTTATACTCAACAAGAGAGTGTTTTATATGTGTCTTGTATGAAGCCCAAGACGGAGGCTAAAAGTGATTGACTCAACAAGAGAGTCTTTTATACTCAACAAGAGAGTGTTTTATATGTGTCTTGTATGAAGCCCAAGACGGAGGCTAAAAGTTGGTTGACTCAACAAGAGAGTCTTTTATACTCAACAAGAGAGTGATTTGATGTCTCGTACGAAGCCCGAGATTGAGGCTAAAAGGAGATTGACTCAACAAGAGAGTCTTTTATACTCAACAAGAGAGTGTTTTATATGTCTTGTATGATTCCCAAGACGGAGGCTAAAAGTTGACTCAACAAGAGAATCTTTTATACTCAACGAGAGAGTGGTTTTTATATGTCTTGTACAAAGCCCAAGACGGAGGCTAAAAGTGGTCGACTCAACAAGAGAGTCTTTTATACTCAACAAGAGAGTGTTTTTCTATCTCGTACGAAGCCCGAGATGGAGGCTAAAAGGAGGTTGACTCAACAAGAGAGTCTTTTATACTCAACAAGAGAGCGATTTGTTGTCTTGTACGAAGCCCGAGATTGAGGCTATAAGGAGATTGACTCAACAAGAGAGTCTTTTAGACTCAACAAGAGAGTGTTTTATATGTCTTGTATGAAGCCCAAGACGGAGGGTAAAAGTTGACTAAACAAGAGAATCTTTTATACTCAACGAGAGAGTGGTTTTTTATATGTCTAGTACAAAGCCCAAGACGGAGGCTAAAAGTGGTTGACTCAACAAGAGAGTCTTTTATACTTAACAAGAGAGTGTTTTTCTATCTCGTACGAAGCCTGAGATAGAGGCTAAAAGGAGGTTGACTCAACAAGAGAGTCTTTTATACTCAACAAGAGAGTGATTTGTTGTCTCGTACGAAGCCCGAGATTGAGGCTAAAAGGAGATTGACTCAACTAGAGAGTCTTTTATACTCAACAAGAGAGTGTTTTATATGTCTTGTATGATTCCCAAGACGGAGGCTAAAAGTTGACTCAACAAGAGAATCTTTTATACTCAACAAGAGAGTGGTTTTTTATATGTCTTGTACAAAGCCCAAGACAGAGGTTAAAATTTGGTTGACTCAACAAGAGAGTCTTTTATACTCAACAAGAGAGTGATTTTCTATCTCGTATGAAGCCCGAGATGAAGGCTAAAAGTGGGTGACTCAACAAGAGAGTCTGAAAAGGTTAGCTCCGCTGGGGAGAATCATTTGTACAAAGCCCAAGAGGAGGCTACCTTACCGCTATGGATTCTGGTGATCCAGAAGCGGGTCCAAGTATGGGGAACTCTCATGAGAGAGAGACCGAGTTTCTTCCTATGTTTGAAAGGGAACTTGAGAATGTCTTTGAGACTCAAGGGTCTTAGACTATCCAAGTCTAGAGTTTTATCTTTTGTACAATGCCCAAGAAGAGGCACGGGCATTAAGGGATGAGTATCAACCCTAAAGTGGCCAGAGGTTTGACACTGGAAAGATTGCTCTAGCAAAGGATGACTTAAGTTCTGTCTTATACCTTTAAGAGGTCGTCGGGGTACTTGTACGAAGCCCAAGAGAAGGCATGAGAACTTCTATGAAGCCGAAGGGTCCTTGTACAATGCCCAAGAGAGGCGGGGATGCTTTTAGGAAGCCTGTGGGTCCCCAAACCCCGATAAGTTCAAAACATGCTATTCACCGAGAATAGATCAAGCCATGAAAGTCCGAGATTTTGGAAGAAACTCAAGAGATGCCATTCACGGAGAAAAGATCATCTCTGGGGAGTTAGAGTTTCTTTGACAATGTCTAAGGGTGACAGTCTGAGAAAGGGTTCACCGAGAATGTTGCCTTTCACATCTCCATATTATTTAACCCCAAGAGGAGGGAAGACTGTATTTGGAAATCCTATGGGGAACTAGTTTTGTTTGTATTTAAGAGTGACCAACAGGGCTTTACCTAGTGCTAGACGTAGTTGCCGGGGAAAACTCTAAATAACTATACTAGTATTACACAGTTGATATGTGACAAGTATATAAAAGTTTGTGAAAGAAGACTTACAGTGAAACAGCCCCACAATACAGTTATATATAGGAAAGCAATAAATGAGAAAACTTTGATAACAATATTATATTCAAAATCAAAGGAGAAAGTGCTTTGAAAAGATTGTTGGGGCTTACAGCTCAAGGAGAGGCCCAAGGTTTTATCAGTGATTGCACTGTTGTTTTGAATTTGTACAGGACTTATACAAGTGACTGAGGCCCAAAAAGGTTTTCTGTATGAAGGGATGGGTCTTACACTCTCTCAAGGGGCCCAAAGAGTTTAAGGAAAAGAAATGGGGCTTATGAATTTATTCATAAAAATACTAACTATATTAAATAAATAATATAACTTTGATTTTTTTGTGGAATAAAATATTTCAATATTTTTGTGATTTTTTTCAAACAGAACCAATCAAAAATAATTAAAATTGAGAGAGTTATTAATTTTCCAAACTATTAAAAATAATATGAAAAATAGTAGAAAAGTGGAAAAAAATAGCAAAAAGAGGGTCTGGGGCGAGGGGGATTCGAACCCCAGACCTCTTGTGTACAGCATGCGCGCCTTATCACTGGGGTGGTGATACATCCGTTGATTGAAACACAACCACAAATATACAAGGCTTGCCTTGTTTTTGGCCTGGCCCAAGGCAAGGCAAGGCAAGATTTTGGTTAGAAACGTGAAGGCCATAACTTTCTCATTTCTCCATGGATTGGGACAAAATTTAGGTCTATCCTGCCTAGAATTTCACAAGGAATCCAATGGTGATGGTGTTTTTTCAGATCATGCTCCTATTGAAAAACTCGATAGTGGTTTTGAAATAGGTCATGATTTGCATTTTCTGTGCTATCTCTTGTTACAGGCATGGATTACATGATAAATTGGTGCAAACACAACACATATAACATGTATAAGATGTGCATGATCAGTGGACATCAAAGGAAAGCATGGTTCAAAGAATTCAAGTTGTGATGCTTACCTCTTTTTGGAGCTTTTGTGCAATCTGCCAAGTGCTTTGTTCCAGAAATGATTTGATGCTTTGGACACCCTCAAATGATCTCTTAGAAGCTTTTAGGATGGTTGGAATCAGCTGGAAACCTCAGGAACAAGTTTGTGCTCTTTCTTGCAAAAGGGGCAAAAGTGGCCAAAATAGCAACTATCTCAAAGGGTGTTCCAGATGTGGGGAACCATTTGGGACAGTTCAAGGATGATATTTGGAGTGTGTTTGAGGTTTTATCTGGTTTGGAAAGTGACTGAATCAAGACATGGCTTGAAGAATGCACAAAAGTCCCATTTTGAGGTTTTGAGAGATGACTTTGTGATTTTGGTGTTACAGGTCACTTGTAAAGGTTTGGACAGCTTAGATATGACATATTGGATGTGTTTGGATCATGAGCTATGGTGGAATTGCTCTCTAACTCAAAAACTCAGAGTTACCTTGCTAAAGAAGGTATTTTTGCCTAGAGAAAGTGATTTTGAGGAAAGCATCTGTTTAATGGCTTTGGTGTACTCAAACTGAGCACAAATGAGCTCTATTTATAGTGGAGCAAATTTGTTTTGCAAGAAGTAGTGAATGGCAACTGCTGCAGAGGTTTAGCCAATGTTGATCAATGAGAATCCAAGTCTCCTCTAGCCATTGACTAGAGGTTAGGGCACAGGTAGCTGGTTCCCTTGGTCTTGGATATGTCTTGACTGAATTCAGTTGGAAATGGCTCAGTCCATGCCACCTTGGTGCATCCATTAAATGCTCCAAACCAAAATTGGAGTCTTGTCCCTCTTTTAGGGATTTCTAGGTTTGGCATGCTACTTTTGGTTCCAAAGACTTGGGAGGCAGATGGATCAGTGTTTGTCCCTCCTTGGTCCCCCTTGAGGTGTTCAGATGGATAGATTTGCTTGCCCTTTGCAAAATTTGAGCAAATCGAGCAAAACTCCCAAATCTGCCTTGCCATGATAGTTTGCAGCAAGGCATATTGGCATGGTCATATCTCATGATTTAAGTGGAGTTTCATGGAGTTATTGGCCATTTTAGAAAGCTCTCATATAATACAACATATGTGATCATAGTTTGTCTTAATACTTTTTGGATCCAAGTGAAAAATGCCCCTACATTTTGGAAAAAGTGAAACAGATTCTGACTTAGTGAAAATTTCACTAAGTGTTGGAAAAAGTGACATTTCATATTTCAGCCATTTTGATCATTCCATAACTCAAAATCCATGATGAATTGGAATGAGGTGTAGTTGAAGCTTTTGTAGAGGGCCATGAGAGCTACAAATCCAACTTTGAATGGGGAAAAATGACCTTGTGGTTTAGGAGATATGATCCTCCAAAGTTGGTACCCTAGCCACTTTGTTCCATAACTTAGAAAATTTCTAAGTTTTTATGGTTACCCCTTTTACAAGTTATCCCACTTTTCTTGATTTTTCTTGATGAATGATGATTCCAATCACACATTAACATCATTTTAGGATCAAAGAACCATAATTGTGAAAAATTTCAAAAAGTCAAAGTTGACTTTTGTGCACAGTTGACGTTTTGTCAGATGAATTCCAAACTGTGCGATCCTCTTTGAAATCAAGTCCTTGACCTAAATAAAACTTGATGGATTGATTTCATAGGTGTTATAGGGTGTATTGAATCATGTCCCAAGGTTTGGTAGCATGCCTGGGTCAAAAGGCAAAGGCACAGTTGACTTTTTCCGCAAAACCCTAACTGTGGTTCTAATGAATTTGAAATTTGTTGATCAAGCTTCTTAGATCAATCCATTGTTGCAAATGGATCAATGTAGTTTATTAGAGACCCTAAAATCATGTCTTGAGGTCTTGGCTCATGTTTTGTCCCAAAAGTCAACTTAGGGGTGAATTAGGTCAAGAAACCCTAATTCTTGATTTTTGATGAATGCATCCCCTGAGGCTAAATTGACTTGATGATTAGGTTCGTGATGTCCCTTGGAGCATCTTAGGTTGTGCTTTGAAGCCTTGGCTCATGCCCAGAGGAAAAATTCCATCTGGAGGCCCTGGTCGACCAAAACCCTAATTTGGTGACACTGGCGATCTTGAGGCTTGATCCACTTAGAATGCCGCAACCTTGTGCTTGATTCTTGATGTGGGAGTCCTCTTGATCCATTGTGGATGTTTGAGAGGTTTATACAAGTTGAAGATCATGTCAATTCTTGATTGATCCTTTGTCTAAAGCTCAGAGAGGGCATGAAACCCTAATTTTGATTATAGTGAATGTTCACCCATCTTTGGGGAGACTGATGAGGCATGATGGTCCATCCATATTGTGATGATGATTTACACAATGATGGGAAATCTTAGTGGTCAAAATTTGGGGTATGACACAAGTGTGTCACGTACAGCAATTATCTGGGATTGGGTTTTGTTTGGATGTTTGTTTTGATAAGTGATAAATAGAGAAATGACTTCCTACAGAGATTTTTTGATTTCCTCTGAAGGGATGTTGATTTTTGGGTGCCTTGATCACAGCCCAAGGTTGAAGCTAAGAGGTTGATTGACTCCACTAGGGAAGTCCTTTATACAAAGCCTAAGAGGAGGCTAGGAAAGACTGACTCAACAAAAGAGTGTTTATATATGTCTTGTACAAAGCCCAAGATTGAGGCTAAAAGAGACTGACTCTTTTGGGGATATCATTATACAAAGCCTAAGAGGAGGCTAAAAGTTTTACTTTTCCGGGGAAAATGTTCTATCTATCTTGTACAAAGCCCAAGATTGAGGCTAAAAGGGTATTTTGACTCCATCGGGGAGGGTTTGTATGTGTCTTGTAGAAAGCCGAAGATTGAGGTTGGAAAGAAACTGACTCTGTGGGAAAGAAATCTTTATCTGTCTTGTACAAAGCCCAAGATTGAGGCTAAAATGAGACTTTTACTGACTCAGCTGAGGATATTTTAGGTGTCTTGTACAAAGCCCAAGGTTGGGGCTGAAATGAGTTTGACTCTACTGGAGAGTATTATTTGTCTTATACAGCGCCCAAGATTGAGGCGGAGATAAATTTGACTCTGCTTAGGAAATTATTTCTCAAAGCCTAAAAGTAGGCTGAGAGGAATTGACTCCACTGGGGAAGATATTTGTCCCAAGCTTAAGAGAAGGTTATAAAGATTTATGTCTTGTACAAAGCCCAAGAATGAGGCTAAAAGGGTTTGACTCAACAAGAGAGTGTTTTTATCTGTCCTGTACAAAGCCCAGGATTGTGGCTGAACAAGTTGGAGAAATCATTATACAAAGCCTAAGACGAGGCTGACTTTTGCTAGGGGAAATCTTTATACCAAGCCTAAAAGAAGGCTGGAAAAGATTGTCTCAATAAGAGAATGGTTTTATCTATCTCGTACAAATCCCGAGATTGAGGCTAAAAAAGGGTCGACTCAACAAGAGAGTCCAAAAGGGTGATTGACTCAACAAGAGAGTCTAAAAAGTTGATTGACTCAACAAGAGAGTCTGAAAAGGTGATTGACTCAACAAGAGAGTCTGAAAAGTTTAGCTCCGCTGGGGAGAATCATTGTACAAGGCCCAAGAGGAGGCTGGCTATGTTGAGGAAAGATCATTATACAAAGCCTAAGAGGAGGCTGTCTTCTGTTGGGAATTATTGAGATCCCGAGGCAGGTCTAAATGGGGAATCAACTCTTGCTAAGGGTTACAGAAGAGTTGAGATATCAGATGCCTTGAGGTTCTGATAATATTATACTGATGATAAATTGACACTGGCTAGGGATTTTAGGAGAGAGACTGGGTTTTAGATCTACTGGAGATTGATCCAGAATGATCGGGGTTTCTCCTATGTGTGTAGGGAACCTGAGAATGTCTTTAAGACTCAAGAGGGGATTAGACTGTTCAAGTCTACTGGTATGGAAGAGTTTATCTTTGTATGATGCCCAAGAGGAGGCAGATGTTTTAAGGGATTAGAATCAACCCTAAATGGTTTGATGTTTTGACACTGGAAAGACTGCTCTAGCAAAGGATGACTAAGTTCTGTCTTATACCTTTAAGAGGTCTTCAGGGTCCCTGTATTAAGCCCAAGAGAAAGCATGAGAACTTCTAAGAAGCTGGAGGGTCCTTGTACAAAGCCCAAGAGGAGGCGGGGATGCTTTTAGGAAGCCTGTGGGTCCCAAACTTAAGAAAAGTTCAAGAAAAGTTTCACCGGGAATAATCTTTTCTTTAGTGAACAACTCTAAGGTTTGAAGAAATTCAAAAGAAGTTTCACCGGGAATTAATCCTCTCTGGGGAAACTGAATTTCTTTGACAAATTCTAATAGTGACAGTCTGAGAAAAGGTTCACCGAGAATACTGCATTTCTCTTTGTTCCATATTATTTAAGCCCAAGAGAAGGCAAGACTGTATCTGGAATTCCTATGGGGATCTAGTTTTGAATGTATCAAAGAGTGACCAACTGGCTTTACCTAGTTCTAGACCTAGTTGCTGGGGAAAACTCTAAATAGATATACTAGTATATATACAGTTGATATATGACAAGTATTTAAAAGGATATGAAAGAAGGACTTACAGGGAAGCAGCTTCCCACAATACAGTTATATATAAGAAAGCAAGTAAATGAAAGTTGATAAAACTTACAGGTGAGCAAGCTTCCATGCTGTATTGTTTATTGTTCAAAGAAATTAAAGAAAGTTTTGATAACAACTGTATATTTGAACCTAAATCAAAAGAGAAGTTGTTTTTGAAAAGATTGTTGGGGCTTATATTCAAAGAGAGGCCCAAGGTTTAACAGTGATCGCACCGTTGTTTTGAAAATTGTACTGGAACTTATACAATGACTGAGGCCCAAAAAATAGATGGTTGGGTCTTACACTCTATTAGAGGCCCAAAGTGTATTTAAAGAAAAGGGGTGGGACTTATAGCTCAAGGAGAGGCCAAAGTGATTTGATTTTGAACTGGCGATCGCGCCGAGATTTTTGAAAATGTGTTGGGACTTATACAATGTCTGAGGCCCAAAAAGGTTTTGGTTAAGATAAGGATTGGGTCTTACACTCTATTAGAGGACCAAAAGATGTTTTGAAAGAGAAAGATGAGACTTACAACACGAGGGGAGGCCCAGATGATTTTGTTTTAAAAGGCGACGACCGCGCCGTGATTTTGAAAATACAGTGGGACTTATACAACATCTGAGGCCCAAAAAAGGTTTGTATTTACAAAGGATTGGGTCTTACACTCTATCAGAGGCCCAAAGTGTTAAAAATTTAAAATCAAGAGGAAACCCTAAATTTTAAATTAAAATGTTATTTTTCAAAGGAAATTAAATGAGAAAAAAATGATATAAAATACCAAATATATTCAAAAGTAAGTTGTACACCTTGAAAAATATTTTGAAAAAAATCATGTTTAGTTACATGAGAGTTTGAAATTCAATTGGTTTTGAAAGATCAAAGTGGAAATTCCATTTAAAAATGTTTAAAAACAATTAAAATGAAATTATTTACAAAAATTCTAACTATATTAAATAAATAATATAAATTGGATTTTTTTTATAAAATAAAATAATTTAACGTTTTTATGAATTTTGAGAAAAATAATCAATTCAAAAACATAAATATTCAGAGAGAAATTAATTTTTGAATCAATTAACAAAAATAACAAAATTTCAAAATTTTGAATTATGCCGCCAAGAACACTTGGTTCTTGCCCGCGCACTCTGTTTTTCCAGATTTGTGTTTTCTCACTTTTCTCCATGATTTCTCAATGGTTTTGCACGATTCAAGTATCAATCTTGTTCGCTTTTGAACAAGGATCACAACCATATAGTTTAATTGCATTTATTTTGAGTATTGAGTGAGAAATCAGAAGAAAACCTCAAGAACCCTAATTTCAATATGAACACAATGAAATTCCATACACGATTAATTCATGGCAATTGATTGAGGGTTATCACTCCATACATGATTATGAACATGTGGCAAAATTATTGTGCAGTAAAATATGCATGCATCATGGAGTTTGAAGAGTTCTTTCTTACCTCTTGCAGCTGGTGATCAAGTTTGGTGATGGAGGTGTTGTAAGTTGGCTCCAATGATCTGGACAGCTTCCTTAGGTGCTAAGGAGTGTGTCTGAATGCTTGGAGTGGTTTGAAATGAACTGGAACTTGAGATGGTACCCCAACTGCAACTCTGTCAAGAACTTGAGCAGTTGGCTGGTGATTTTGTGAAATTGATGTTCCAGATGTTATGTAAGAGTTTGGATCACTTTTATATGTTATATGTGAGGTGTGTGAACCATTGGTTTGGTTTGAATCACTCTCAAATGCAAAACCCGATAGTGCCTTGCAAGAGAAGGTGTTTTAGGAGTGAACGTGGTGATTTTGAGAAAGGCATCTATTTAGGACGTTTGGGGTGCTCAAACTGATCACAAATGAGGCCTATTTATAGTGTGTCAAGTTTGTTTTGCAAGCAACAATGTGTGGCAACAACAGCATGCCTTTGGCCAATTGTGATCAAATGGAATCTCAAGTCTCCTCTAGCCATTGACTTGAGATTAGAGCACAGGCATATGGTTCTCTGTTGTATGAGTTTATCTTGACTCATTTGGCTGATTATGAACTGATACATGTCAGCTCTATGCATCTATTGAATGCCTCAAAACAAAATTGGAGTCTTGAGGCATCTTTAGCTTTTAGGGATGCCACCCCTATATGTAGTTCCAAAGACTTGGGAGGCTTATGGATCAGTGTTTGTTCCTCCTTGGTCTCCCCCTGAGGTGTGCAGATGAATAACCATGTTTGTTTTTGCACAATTTGATTAATTCGAGCCCTAATGTACAAATCTGCCTTGCAAAACAGTTTGCAGCAAGGCATGTTGCAATTGTCATAACCCCTAGCTCAAGTGGAGTTTGATGGAGTTCTTTGACATTTTAGAAAGCTGGCATATCCTATTTCAACATGATGTCCAACTTTGGTTTTGAATCAACTTGAATTACAATGAAAAATGCCTCTACATTTTGGAAAAAATAAGCCAGATTCTGACTTAGTGAAAATTTCACTAAGTGTTGGAAAAATGTCATTTTCATGTTTTTTGTGATTTTGCTCAAACAATAACTCAAAATCCATGATGAATTAGAATGAGGTCTAGTTGACATATTTGAAGTATGTAACATGAACTTCAATCTGAGCTTTGAATGGGAGAAAAAGGCCTTAGGGTTTGGGAGATATGGCCTTGTAAAGTTGGTGCCCTAGCCACTTTGTTCCATAACTTAGAAAAATTCTAAGTTTTTTATGGTTACCCCTTTAACAAGTTAACTCATTTTCTTTGATTTTTCTTGATGAATGATGATTCAAATCACCTATTAACATTGTTTTAGGGTTAAGGAACCTTGGTTGGCCAAAAATCAAAAAGTCAAACTTGGACTTTTGTATAGTTGACTTTTTTCATCAAATGAAATTTTGACTTTGTGATCCTTTTGTGAAATTAATCCTTGGGCTCAATTAAACTTAATAGATGGCCTCCAAGGGTATTTAGGAATGTCTTGGATCCCTCCCCAAGGTTTGAGATCAAGGGTAGGCCAGCAGTCAAGGGTAGGGTTGACTTTTTCCATCAGAAACCCTAATTTGTGATCAGATGGTTTTGAGTTCTTGTGGCTTATGATTTGAGCTCTTTGAGTTAATAACATCTTGTAAATATGTCAATATGATGTATTTGAGGTCTTTGAAGTTCATTTTGAAGCTTCAAGCCAGGCCTCACTTCACAAGTTAACTCAAGGGTTGAATTAGGTCAAAAGCCTAATTTTTGATTTTTTGATAGATGGACCCTCAAGGTGATTTTGCCATTGTGGATGGGCTCTTGAGATGCCTTTGAGCTTAATGGACCAAATATTGAGGCATTGGCTCATGCCCAGATGGAAATTTTCATCTGGAGGCCTTGGTCGACCAAAACCCTAATTTGGTGACACTGGCGATCCTGAGGCTTGATCCACTTGAAATGCTGCAATCTTGTGCTTTATTCTTTATGTGGGAGTCCTCTTGATCCATTTTGGGTGTTTGAGAGGCTAGATAAGTTGAAGATCATGTCATTTCTTGATTGATCCTTTGTCTAAGTGCTCTGAGAGGGCTTGAAACCCTAATTCTTGATTGTAGGGAATGCTCAACAATCCTTGAGGAGATTGATGAGGCATGTAAGTACATCTATATTGTGATGATGATTTGCACAATGGTGGGAACTCTTGGTGGTCAAAATTTGGGGTATGACAATACCAACCATATTGAAATGTGGTACATATAACCACGGTTGATAAAAAACAACCGTAGTTAATTGTTTTTCAATTTTTATTTAACAATATATGTTAAGGGATACACGCTTTTTTATAGAACAAACGGAAAAATGTTGATACTGGGATTCGAAGCTTGTAACCATTAATCTATCACCACAATTGTTATTGTGAATTGTGATGAAAATTCTTTTAATAAAAAAAACGATCAGGCGCGTAAACATGAGATATTACTAACAAAATGGTCGTAGTAATATTGTGTTACAAAAGGGCTATTTTGTAGTAGTGACATAAAGATGAAACCCACAAGCAAAATCTCGAGTCTAAACCGATCGTACAAGAATATCTCCAAACAGAAATGAAAAGAACAAGAACAATTTCCTGTGCAAAGTCAATAACACTCAAAAGGGGGTAAATATGACACTCTGAGAACCTTATACGCTCCTTTGGAACGCTGAAGATCGTTCGATCACTTTGCATTATCAACAGTGAAGATTCACCCAAAATGGTTCGAAAGACACTCAAGCACTCTCAATAGAGGAAGAACATCATTACTGAATAGAGTAGGGATAAATGTCATTTATTCTCAACGTAAAGTAGTACCACGCGAGGGTAGTATTTAAAGTGTTTATTCCTAAGGGTGGTGACGTTCCATCAAAAGTTTTCACTTCTATGACTATGTGGCTGAACAAAGACACCCGTCACAAACCCTCTCTCTGTAAAATAAAGACACGAGTTTGGAAACAACTGCTTTAGACTACCCGTAAGGCCCAAAGCACGGAAGTCTAATACCAATAAAGTGTAAAACGACAAGGCATATAATAGGTGGATTTTGTTTTTCCTCCCACACTGATGAACCTACTCCCAAAGTCTATCCCCGAGTCTAGATTGATCTGATGGTTGAGGGTGTTTCATGCCCCTCACACGCATTTAGTTGCTAATTAACTCTTCTATTTAAATAGAGAATCGTGTCATTTCTCTAGTATTGAAATTCTTCTCCATTCAAACTTTATTCCTTACTCCCTAACTGACTTGAGTGTTTTACAAATCAGTCATTTCTCCACTGCATCAAAATCTTGAACCACCGCAGCACAATGCGAATTCAGCATCTTTGATTATCACTTAGTTCCCGAGTGGAATAATAATAATAATAATAATAATAATAATAATAATAATAATAATAATAATAATTATTATTATTATTATTATTATTATTATTATTATTATTATAATATGTATGCATTATTTGATGTATATTGTATGTCTTAAAAATATGTAAATAAAGGGGCCCCAAGCCCATTAATTTACCTTCACTGGTGCAGGAAACACTTTATTTATATTTTTATGAAATATAAATCAACTATTTATCAAACGAACCAAAGTTTGTATTGATTCTTTGAAAGTTTCAATGGAATCAACCAAAACATAAATAAAGAAATTATTTACTAATTAGATTAAGTTAACAATGAAAAATATTTCATCATTTTCATATAGGACTGAGACCCAAGAAGAGAAACACATATCTTGTAAAACTAAACAACAATATTACAATGTGATCTTGTTTTAGGCTCTTACAACTCACAAGATTCCTTTTGGTGGACCCTCCCACCAAAGAGTTTATGACTCCATGTGTGATGCTGGCATTTTCTGCAAGGGAAGGGTCCTATTCCAAAACAAAGAATTGGGTCTTTGTCCCCACAATTTTAAGCCTCCTTTTTTCTACTTTCTTTTTTTCCCAATTTTTAGTATCACTTTCTTTTTCTTCTCTCTTCTTTTCAAGCTACAATTTAAATTCTCACTGTTCTTATATTCTCTTTTCTTTTCATTTTCCTTATCTCATATTTTGCCATTCCAAAAATATTCAAGAAAACAATTTCTAAACTCTATGATGAATACCTTTATATAAAGTTAATTAGCTTAAATGATGTAAATGATTAGTCTATAATTCAATTTCCAATAATAACATATATATATATATAGATATATATATATATATATATATATATATATATGTGTTGGTGTGTGTGTATATTAATATAAAAAATAATTTTAAAAAAATAATTTTGTATAAATAATAAAATTTTCAAAAATTACAATTATATTGTAGTTATATAAAAACTTTTAAGCCTGAGTTTTAAAAAAAATGTGGCGGTTCCATAAATATTTTTCAAGTGATTAATAAATTTTAATTAAAATTTAATTTAATTATATATAATTTTCAAAAAAAAAAAAATTTGTTTTGTTAATTCAACTTAATTAGTATCTGCGGAAATATTAGAAAATAAAATAACCACAAACAATTGAAGAGCAACAAAAATAAGAATGAAAAATGTAGAAAAATAAAATAAAATTTAATATAAAGAAAAAAACAATAAATCCCTCCAATCAATGGTTTCTCCCATATACACCACCATAAACATGAAAACAAAGAAAAATAAATAAAGAAAAGTACAATAACATTATTCAAGGTTTCTTCCGCTATTATTCATTTTGTCTGAACTTCTATCTTAAATTCCCATTTCCCTTATTAACTTATTTATTTAGCTCAAAAAATAATTAATTATTTCCGGTTTTGAAAAAAAAACATAATTTTACTGATTATAGTACCACTGTACCAAATACTTCAGTTTAAGATTCCTCGCACCATTCTACCCCTATGTATAAATTCAAAAATTTGAATAACCAACCACCATTATTGCCGCCCGTTGTTGCCACCGCTTTCCGCTGCATGCCACCACTTTTTACAATAGATCATGCACTCATTTGGACCCCACCTAGAGCCTCATTGCTATGATTGATTTCAATCATTATTTACTTCTCTTTTATTGAGGTGGTGGAGGTTTGTTTGCAACCACTTCATAGTTGTCACTTCCTTCGTCTTCGTCTTCTTCATCACCATCGTCGTCGTAATACTCTTCATCATCACGGCGCGGCCGGTCATTCTCAGCATCCGCCATGGTCACATCCGCCCTAGTTACTGGTGGCGGCTGTGGCTGTGGAGGCCATTGCTGCTCTGGCCGCACCATCAATGGCGCCATCATTGTTCCCTCGGGCCTTGACGCGCTGGACCCCTCGCCCTTGTTCTTCTCGCGATATAGAGCATCGAGTTGGTGAAAATACGGACATGTCTTCGAATCTTCCGGCCTCTTCTTGTTGCTTTCCTTGACTTTCTTGAAATATTTGTTGATATTCTCCCATTTCTCTTTGCACCTCTTTGCATTTCTATTGTACCCCAGATTCTTCATCAACCCTGAAATCTCTTCCCATAATGGCCCTTTAGGTCCATTTTCTTGGTACTTCATATCAAGAGTTGTTCTCAGCCTTATCAATGCCTCAACCTCGGTCTTCGGCCACCTTGATGAACTTGCTTGCATCAAACTCTCACCATTGTTGTCACTTTTCACAATGTCCATATTCGTGGCTTGCTGCTGAACTTGAACCTGAACCTGTTGTTGTTGCGCCAACTGTAAAGCCTGAGAAATAACCGGTGCTGTTTGTTGCACTTGCACTACTGAAGTCGGAGTTTGAACTTGTTGCTGTGGTTGTATTGGTATTGGCAATGGCATTGGTGTTGGTGTCTGCATTGGTGCTGGAGCTGCTGTTGGAGCCGGTGTTGGCGCTGGCACTGCTGCAGGTGCTGGTGCTGGTGTTGGTGTTGGCGTCGGCGTCGGTATCGGTTCTTGTGGCGCTTGTTGTTGTTGAGGAACAATGTTGGTATTCAATGCAACAGGAACAACAACATTTTGTTGTTGTTCTTGTTGTTGATCAGCAATCTTTTGTAAAAAAGCCATAACAGCAGCATCTTTAGCAGCAGCAATAGATCTCTCTTGAGCAAGAATTTCCCTTTCTCGATTAATCCTTTGCATCTCTTGCAACCTCCAAGCTTCTTCTCTAGCACCTCTCTCTAACTCTCTTTTCTCAATAGCTTCCAAGAATCTCTTATGCAGCTCCTCTTGTTTCTCCACAACTTCCTTCATTAGTCTCTCAAAGAAATCCTTCCATTTCCTCTTCCGTTTCCGCCGGTTCCCCCCGCCTTCCATCGTCGTTGTTTCCTCCGAAGAAGTTGAAGATGAACTCGAATTCGAGAAGAAATCGGTTGAAGTGTTCGGAAATGAAGATGGTGGGGGTGTAACGGTAATTTGAGGAAGAGGGTTATTAGTATTTGTAGGATTTGTTGTTGTTGTTGTGGATGGTATTGGTAGAAAATGTGTAGGGTTGGATTGTGAGACAATGTTTTGAACTTGAGGTAAAGACATTGGAATTGGCGGTGTAATTGTAGTTGTCAATGGAACAGTGGTGGCCGCCGCGGTGGTGGTGATGGAAGGGGTGTGAATAGTAATAGGAGGTGTAGAGTTTAACAATGAGGGTGGCAATAGCAATGGATTTGTGGTTGTAGGTGTAGTTGATGTAGTTGAAATTGGTAATGATGATGAAGAAGGTGTTGTTGGAGGTAATGTTGAAATATTCAATTGTGTTTGTGTTCTTGGTGATTGAATTGAAGGGTTATTTTCAAGGGCTTGTAATTGATCAAAAAATCTATAAGTTTTACCTTCTGATTTTCCACCTCTTCCTTCTTTGGTTCTCTTGTGATACTTGTAAACATTCTCAAATTTTTCTTTGCATTTTTTGGAGTTTCTGTGATACCCAAGATCTGCCATTTTCCTAAAAACAAAAATACAAAAATAAAATAAAGACAAAATTAAATTTAAGAAAGAAAAAAAAAATCTGCCTTTATCTCATCTCATTAAATCTATAAGATAAGAAGCAATTAATTTGAGCTAAGATAATAAATGAATTCAGTCAAAAAAATTATAAAAAATAAAATAAGAGATGAAATTATTAAAGTATCAAAGAATTGAATTGGAGGAAGTGGATGAAGATGTGAATATAAATATAAAAATATTATTATCTATCAAAGTTGATGTAATTGGAGTGAAGATTTTTTAATAATAATAATAATAATAATAAGTTAATAAGAAATTAAATAGCGTGAATTGTTGAAAAAAATAAAAATGTTAGTTTGACATGGAAAACGCATGAAGCTAAGTGTGAAAGAAGATTTTGTAATCTACCTATCAAAAAATGGGTAACTGAAATAAGGGAGGAAGAAAATCTTGCTTTTTGGTGACTCAATTCAAGTTTGTAACTTTATTTGGAAAAAATACAACATGTATCAAAATGAATGTCAGAAAAGCAAATCACATCAAAGTCATCATATCATAGATAGAGAGATGCTTGCACACATCTCTAAAAAATTATTAATTTTTCTCAAACAGTTTTTATCTTTAAATTAAAAAAATACTAGAGGGAACCTCAATTCAATTATTCAATATTAAAAAAAATTATAAGCTTAACTGTTCAAGAAAACTAGTCCAAATGAAACAGAAAAAATTAGAAATTGGATAAAGACCGAATCTCAAATCTCAGCAGATTGTGGGAGGAAGAAGAAGGTAGTTTATTTGAATTAAAATAGAATTGAATTGGAGTGAATGAAATATGAAATATTACATTAAATTGAATTGAAGTAAAAAAATTGTTGACTAACCTTGAAACTTCATCCCATAAGGGACCTTTAACACTTGCATCTCTGAAAGTTACATCCATTTCAGACCTTATCTTCAACAAAGCAATAGTTTCTTGTCTTGGCCATCTATTACCACCAAAATTTCTATCACCGCCCTCTTCATTTCTACTACCACCTCCTCTTTCATCATCTCCTGAAATTGATCCACCAGCCACCGTGTCTCCGCCGTCATGATAAGCTCCGGCTGAGGCTGAGGCTGATGCTCCTGCTCCTGCTCCATCTCCTGAGCTTCCTCCTCCTCCTCCTCCTGTTCCTAACACTGCTGAGTCCCCTAGCATAGCATAGGAGTGAGGACTCTCTTTCTTTCTCTCTCTCCCTCTGTTTCTTTCTCTCTCCTTTCTCTCTCTTTCTATCTCTCTCTAGCAAAAACAGCACAGAAGCTAAGTAATTTACAGAGAATAGGGGAAAAATATATGAGGAAAAAAGGGTGGTGAATTATTTTTAATGGATTTTATTTATTTATTTTTATTATAGAAAATTAGAAATAGAACGTGTGTCTGTCTGGTGAATTTTTTAATTTATTTTTGGGTGCGATCTGCCAGGTAATCTCTAGAAATTATTTATTTACCTTTTAATTTTATTATTTTTTTGTCAAAAATAATAATGTCATTAATTTATTACCATGACAATAATAATATTGATAATAATAAAAACAATTCTTTTACTTTTTCATTACTTTCTTTTTACTATTAAATTGTTATAAATAAAAAGTTATCCTAAAAATTGTTATTTTCAATGTAGTATTAAATTATATATTTTTTTAATTCATAATATTTCTGACAAATGTTAATATTTTTAAAATGGATATTTTATTTAGATTTCAAACTTTGAATTTAATAGTAATTATTATCATATTTTTACAATTAAAAATACATTTTTTCAATTTTATTGTTTATAATTAAAACTATATATCACTTTTAAATTAGGATTTTACTTTATAATTATGATATAATAAAAATACATTAATAGGGTTATGAAAATAATTTAATAAAAACACTTTTTATTCAACATCATTTTTAAATGTGTAGAAATTGATGATAAAAGTATTTGACCATATCATAAAAAAAATATATCATATTAAGTTTGTGGGTTAATTTTTAAAATGATTAATTATTTTTGTTTAATAAAAAAAACTAGTATTATTAATTGTAGTTAAAAACATAAAGAGTCTTATATTCATGTAATTTGGCATTACCATTGAATAGAAAAAATAATTATATTAATTTATTATCATGCCAATAATCATATTGATAAAAGTAATTGTTTTACTTTTTTTACTACGAGGTCTTTTTTATAATAATTGTCATATTTATAAATAAATTTTATCTACAAAATATTACTTTCAAATTTCAATGCATAATATTAAAATAGCAGTCTAAAATTTTTTTAAATTATAAATAAAATACTTGTAATTTAATTATAATAAAATAAATAAATATATATTTAATCACGATTTAAATGTGATAATTTTTATGAGATTATATTTAATTAAGGTTTAATTTTAGCAAATTTTTGGTTTTATGCCGTAATCTGTTTTTGCATGTCTTCAAAAACGTAGATAAATATTAATATTTTTTAATTTTGTTATTTATAATAATAATAATAATAATAATAATAATTATTATTATTATTATTATTATTATTATTATTAGAGTTTAATTGATATGTACTGACAGTGTAAAATAGTTTTATACTGTTATTCAATAGAAACATTTCATTTTGTTATGTCATTTAAATTTTTTAAAAATCACAGTCTAACTTGTCGGGATTTATGGTCGTGATTGGTTGATAGTGTAAAAAAGTTTTACATTGTCAGTGTATCACCTATTTTCTCTTATTATTATTATTATTATTACTTTTAATTTATCACTTTACTTTGCAATTATGATATTGAAAACACTTGAATAATTATATAAAAGTAATTAAATAAAATTATTAATATTACTATTATTATTATTATTATTATTATTATTATTTGACTTATATGCTAAAATTGTTGTAAAAAATATTAGTATTTATGGTCTCATAAAAAAGTGTCATACTTTGTTTGTATGTTATTTTTTTTTTAAAAATAGTCGTGTTCATTTTAATTATAAAATTAATATTATTATTTAGTAAAATATCAATATTAATTGTATTTAGGAAAAAATGTTAAGAAAGTAAAAATTGAGTAATAAAAAATATAATAATTATAAGATTTAATTTTTTAAAATGATAATTAGATAGAGATAGAAAAAGTATAAATAAAATAGTCTTATAAAAATTATAAAGTAACCTTTTTGGTATTGTATTTATGTTATAAATTTGACTAATCACTTATTGCAATTGATATTCGATAATACTCTTTTCGTAAGAAAAATAATATATTAATATTTTCGTAATGTTTTAAAAACATCTAATTTATTTAATTTTAAATACAAAATTAAATTATTGTTTTTAATTTCACTCTAAATAATATTATCGCATTAGTTTCAATTCAATATTTTTATTTTTTATTTATAACAAATATAAATATATAAATATATGACAATGATAAGAATATTTTTGTGAAGTATTATCATCTCTCAAATGAGGATGCTCTAACTAGCCTTCTTACCATCTCAAAACATATGTTACTTTCACTTAACACATTGATAAGAAAAATATTTTTTATAAAAGTAAAAGGGTGCAATGATAATATTTAGAAAAATTTTATTCTTACATCACATTTTTACACTTTAATAATAAATAACTTTTTTTTAAATATATATAATATAATTTTATTTTATTTTAAATTAAAGAGTACTGATATAAAAATGTATAATTAACTAACTTTATGACTATCATTAACTAATATTTTATATTTCATTAACCTATTTTATTTTACTACTAAAAATCATTTTTAATATTTGGGCGTTCATTAACCTATTTCATAATTTCATTAACTAACTTTTTAATTTTCATTAACCAACTTTATTTTACTTTTTTTTTAATAACTGGACGTTTATTAACCAACTTCATCACTTCATTAACCAATTTTTTACTTTTCATTAATTAGTTTTGTTTTACTACTAAATATTATTTGCAATATTGGGGTATTTATTAACCAACCCCATCACATCGTTAACCAACATTTTACATTTTATTAATCAACTTTGTTTTACTATTAAAAGTCATTATTCATGGATCGTGTTCACGATTACTCTTCACATGCATGTCAGTGTTCACGGTCATTATATTTTATAATTTAATGTCATAACTTGGTTAATATTATGTATTTTATTGGTTAATTAAGTATTGAAGTTGATTAATAAATTATAAGTAAAATAAATGGTTAATAACGTACATTTTTTTTTGTTAATACAATGATGAAGTTGGTTAATGGCACAATTTAATATTTGTAATATACAATAAATTTTTAATATATATATATATATATATATATATATATATATATATATATATATATATATATATATATATATATATATATATTGTTAAAATAATATTATTAAAAAAACATTGTCCATCATATAAATACGATAAATAATGTATACGATGTAGGTATTGATGTCATAAATGGGTGTCAATATGGCATACCTGTAATATTTAAGGTATCTTAATAAGGTTGACACTTGAAAAATTTTAGAGTAAAAATTCCTTTAATGAAATAGATAGATTAAAAAAAATTTATAAAGGGTAATTATATATAATAAAAGATTGATACATAAAAATGTGTGGGACGTCAGAGTCCACTCAAAATTATCTAAATTTAAAAAAAAAAAAAATCTAATTTATTTTTACATAGTCGGTCATAATATTAGTAGGTAATGAATCAAAATGAGTGAAGATTGTAGATGTATGACCCAAATTAGCAACAAAAAAAATCGCACATCTATTTCCTTCTCTAAATATGTGTGAAATGATGAATGACATGTCCATAAGAATTTGGATGCAAGTATACCATTTGTTTGTTATCTGCTAAGGAGCCATATCAAAGTTTGATGTTGAAAACCTTTATCTACAGAAATGGAGTCTAACTCTACCCACTAATTATTCCAAACTTTATCTTTGGCAAACTATATACTGCGAAGAACTCCACAAAACTCAAATAACAAGGAATTTCTCCAAGGGAATGGCTCTGCAAAGCCAAGGAAAAACCAACATCGTTTTTTCTCAATACTCCACTGCATCCAGCAAAACCAGGATTATATGAATATGCACCATATACATTTCATTTTATCCAATAATGAGGAGGAGGGTGCCAAATGATCTCCTAAATAATGGGGGCCCTTGGAGGATGAATGGGAACTAGAAAAGCTTTTTGGACTACAAAATCAAACCAGCTTTGCTCGAAAGTGAGGCTAGACTTAGAACTAGACAGCTGCACCTGAGCCATAATGAGAGCACACATAGTGGGAAAATGATAGGATTGGCTATTGAACCTGATAGAGTTTTGAGCATTCCAAAATGAATTAATAAAAAAAATCAAGTAGCTTGAATAGTTAAAATGCCCTGAGGGGAGCGAGCTTTGGAACATGCCTCATAAATGGTAGCAGAGGAAATCTGAATATGCAGGTTAAGAATATTATAGACACCATTCCAAAGCTTAAAGGCAAAATTACAACTAAAGAAAAGGAAGTATGAGGCTTCAGCATGAGATTTACATGGAGAACACACTGATACCATGTTGATACCTCTGTACTGGAGCTGCTTATTAGTAGGCACTTTGTTGTGCAGAAGTCTCTAGGTAAGAAGGGACTTAGAAGGAGGTATATCAATACTTCAAATAGATAAAGCCCATGGATTAATAGGTAAAGGGTGTTGTTTGAATTGGTAAGCCTCCTTTAGAGGTAGATGACCATTATTGAATATTTTTCAAATAAGTTGATCATTACACGAGCCATCAGTCAGATAAAAATCGGCAAGTATTTTCTCTAAAAAAGGAATCAAATCAAAACAGGCAGCGGGAAAAGACCAACTATTATTCACAATAAACTCAGAGACTTTGCAATCTAGGTTGAGATTCAAAATAGGAAAATTATGCATGTCTAACTCATTCAGAAAGGGACTTCCGCACCAACACTACTACGAAAAACCCATTTAACAACGGTTGGAAACTACATATAATGACGCAGAGCAGGGCGTTGTTAAGTAGAGTGTTATCGTAAGTACGCTACCTATTATGACGGACCTGGGACCGTTGTTGTATTCTGGAAAGCGCACGTTATATTGCAACAGTTAGTTATTTCAACTGTTGTAATATATATTAACTATCACAATGGTTATGAGTCTCAACCGTTGTGGAATGTACCCTTAGTTTATTATATACAAATGTATATTGCTTGTTTTACCATACACATAATTAAAGAAATACAACCATTAAAATTGGTAAAGAACTATATAATCTGAAAATTAAACTGTTCTTGAAAACCAACTTAAACACACCACTGTTTTCCAAATTGCATCCATTTCATTCCGCACATTTTATGTTCCTTAACATAAAATTTATGGTTCAATGGTCGGTTTCCTTCAATCCATCGATATCTTTTATTATAGTATACCTCATCATCGCCACAAATCATCGCGATTTTATCATCATAACAATTATGATCTTAACAACCACGATGATTAGTGACGACGATGAGGTAAAGTAGAATTGTAGATATCGATGAATTGAAGCAAACAGATCATTGAACCATAAATTTTATGTTGAGCAACATACAATGTGCTGAATAAAATGGATGCAATTCGGAAAACATTGACATGATAAAGGTTGGTTTTCAAATACATCGTAATTTTCAGATTATAAGTTTCTATATCAATTTAACTGATTGCATTTTCAATAAAAGGATAGTGAAACAAACAATATACATAGTATATAATAAACTAAATTTCATATACAATATTAGAATGAATTCATATATATGTACCTTATCAGAATGAATTCATATATATGTACCACCATCATCATCACCATGTGAAACAAACCCTAAGAAGTGGGAAGCAATGAAGAAAATTAGTTAGTATTCAATTTAACTATATACAATATACATAGTATATAATAAACTAATGTTCTATATCAATTTAACTGATTTTATTTTCAATAAAAGGACAGTGAAACAAACAATATACATAGTATATAATAAACTAAATTTCATATACAATATCAGAATGAATTCATATATATGTACCACCATCATCATCACCATGTGAAACAAACCCTAAGAAGTGGGAAGCAATGAAGAAAATTAGTTAGTATTCAAAACAAAACAAGTAAAAGTTGAAACAAAACCCTAAGAAGTGGGACTGTACCATTACAATGAAGTTCACCTTGCTTGTGAAGCATTGAAGTCGAATCTGCACAAAATGCGAACAATCAACAAAAACAACAATCTAACAAAAAGATTGAAGTAGAAGAATACCTTATTTTCCATAAACAATATGTACATTACGCTTGCTACCGCCAGCATCATCACCATGTTCATCTAGTTTTAGACTCTGCAAGAAGAAATACAAGGAGGAAGAAGCTTAAATCAAAAGCTTCATGCTTCTTGTATTTATTTTCGCGGATTCTAAAAAAAGATAAAGTTTGCTGCCAAAAATATAGAGAAAAAATAGGTGCTAGGGTTTCGCTGTGAAGGAAACGACACTACTGTCAATACGGGAAAGTTAATTCCCTTATATAGGTAAATTTTTCAGAACGATTTTCTAAAAGAACTGTAATGATAAGTATATATATTATTTTAATAATATCACAACGGTTAGTTATATTAACCGTAGCGATACCCCTTACACTTGGTACAAGGTTCGACTCCAGGAAACAACATTTTTTTATAATTACGTAAAATAGAAAAATGGTGTTGCCTGGAGTCGAACCTTGTACCAAGTATAAGGGGTATCGCTACAGTTATTATTACTAACCGTTGTAATATTATAACCCTTGCTCTTCTCGGAATAGAGAACACTCTGGCCAAGTATAATAATGATTTAAAATTTTCTCCATTTTTCAAAAAATATCATTCCAGAATATCAACCATTTACAAGTTATCATCATTGCAAGCATTAAACTATCAGACTTTTCATCTTCAACCTCATCTATAAATAGACAATTTTACATTTCTTCATAATATATTCTTCATAACAATGAGTTCTACAAATGAGAATGCTAGAAACATCACCAATGAGGGCACAAATGAACAACGTCAACCGCCAAATGAGGAGGTCCAACCAGCGGCCAACGTCAGGGATGCGTTAAGGGTAAGGAAGGAGAAGAAGAAGAAGAAGAAGCTGAAGAAGAAAAAGAAAAAGAAGAAAATGAGGATTGTTTATTATGATTCTGATGAGGGAAGTGAGGAGAGAGTCCTGGATTATGAAGATACATTTGCAGCTATGGCTTTGACATTGATAAATATATGTAATATATGATTATCAATGTACTCTTCTTATCTGGAATCTTAATAAAGTTTTCTTTTATATATACTCATCTCTTTCACTTTTATTTTTAAAGAAGTTATGATCAAACTATTTCAACCTATTCTCTTGCACTTAAAAATAGAAAAACAAAGATGAATTTTGAGTTTTGAGGTTAAATCCCCGTAACACTAACAAAAGAAATAAAATATATGTTTAAAATCTAAAAATATGGAAAAAATGTAGTTGCTGGGAATCGAAGCTTGTTACACATCATGTATTACAACGGTGTTTTAATACAAACGTGTTTAAAATGTAAAAATATGGAAAAAAATGTAGTTGCTGGGAATCGAAGCTTATTACACACCATGTATTACAACGGTTTTTTAATACGACCGTCATTAAATATGGCGTTATAAATCAGCTGCAAAATTTTTAACCTATTACAATGGTGGGATACGAATCCGTTGTAAACCTGGCATCGTTAAATGAGTTTTTTGTAGTAGTGCAAGCATCCTTCCAAAACTTGTTCTTGGTTCCATCTCCCAAAGACCAACAAGATTGGTCCATAACACTGGTATATTACGAATTGATCCTTTGCCAATATTGTGATTGATCCTCCCCTAGATCTAAGCACCATACATATAAGAATACATGCCTAATGCTCATATGAATTTAGCAACTCCAGTCAAACTTTGAGGTTAGAGGCTTCGTTTAGACAAATTAAAGATCTAAGACCTAAACCACCCCAAGCCTTAGTTTGGCACACCTTTTTCCTGGAGATAGTAACCATTTCCCTTTTATTAGTCTTACTACTCTAAATGAAATTTTTGGTAGCACATTTAATGTGTTTAAAAAGAGAAGTAGGCCAAGAGTAAACACCAATTGTGTGATTGATTATAGAGTGGATAACTAATTTGACCAAAATAGCTTTTCCTACCATGGAGATGAGAGAGCCTTTCTAAGCAAAAGAGTTTGGCAATCATCTTGTTAGCTACAGGTTTAAGATACTTGGTCTTGACTTTACCCTTGAAGATAGAGACACCAATATAAGTAAAAGGAAAGGTACCTTTACTAAAATTAGATAGCTCTAACAAATTATTAAGCCTAGAGTTAGTCATACTTCCAGCATACAAAAAAGATTTCAAAGAACTTAAAACTTAACTAGAAGCTCGGGAAAAAAATTAGATAAGACTTGAATATTGGATTTAGTACCTTTACAAAGATGAGGATATCATCTGCATAGAGAATGTGGGAAGGAAAAGGCATATTCTTGGCTCCCATCGCGGGCTTAATATCTCTATTTAAGACTAAATTAGATATCCTTTTGCTTAGAACTTCTTCAGCCAAACAGAACATAAAAGGAGAGAGAGGGGAGCTCGTTGTCTCACCCCATTGCACATTTGAAATAACCCTAGAGAGAACCATTGACAATTATTGAAAGATAAACTAAGGAGAGAATGGTGGATATCCAAGGTAAACATAGTCTATTATGATTGAAATCATTCTAAATGGAGCTAGGCAAGTTATTCCACCAAGTGAAGTTAGTAATAGGTAAACTAATGATAGACATAGAGGTTGAACGTGAAGACATCAATCTAGTTGAATGTTGTAATGGTGGTCCAGTCCGGTTTTACTAGGGCCATACGGTGGACGCCAATTGTACTTGCTAAAAGTACAAAATGTGATAACCCCTAATGATTAAGGGTTGTCAGAGGCTTTTAGGGTTTTTTAAGCGTTTAGATCTAGCTCACATAGGGAGGTGAGAAGGTTTATGAATCTAGTAAATGTGTAAATATTAGATTGCCTCTCTCAACTTTGGGGTTGAGGTATTTATAGGAGATTTTGTGTCTGGATCCCAGACGCCTAGGAAATAGCAACTACTCTTGAGAGAACGTGAAAGTGGATAGTTAATCCTATATTATTAAAGAGGGCATGGTTATTTTCCCTTGACTTCTTCCACGTCATTGTGGACTAGGAACACGTTAGTTCTCACATTTTCCCGCTTCGGGCTAGTTATCTCAGAAGAGGACGACTTATTAGAGGAAGGGGTGTCACATCTAGAAAACGGGCATTCGATCTAGGAAATGGGTGGTCGATCTAATAAACAGACGATCCAGAATGTGTGATGGGAGAGGTATTATATCACTTGCTTCTCATGTCGCCCTTTTGGGTCCTTTACAAATATACCAACACATATATGTAAGTTTGTTTATCATTCATGTAATTTAATTTATAAAAAAAAATTAGAATATATATGTAATATTAGTAAAAGAGAGAGAGATCTAAGTGATTATTTTAAATTATTTTATGTTTGAAAATTCGGTGATCATGACTCTAATGAGCATAGATAAAAACATTTTCAAAACAATAGCTTATCGTAGATGATTAGTTTCTTAAATTCTTGTGGTTAATATTTAAATTTTTTACTGTTAATATTTGAGTCTCTGCGAAATCCATGGGGACATGGATGGGAAAAAAATTCTCTGTGACGGGAATCCAAAACAAGGAGGGGAATATATCTAAGGCCATGGATCGAGATAGGGTTATGTCCCCTACCCCGCCCCCCGTTGATATCTTTACTATTAATTTCTACAAGTTTGTCCAAAAATTTATCCTTTGGGATAAATATACGATACCCCCTACCATAGTAGCGAGATTTACTTTTGCCCCCTTGAATATTTTTTTTTATTCCCCCCTCAATAAATCAAGATTCCCTTTCCCCATACCCCTCGTTCTGGCTGGTGCATAGAATCTTCCAACGTGGCGTTTGTCCCATGGTTGACTTTGAAAATTCTAATGCCATGTCATGTAATACCTTTATAATAGTTTTTGATACCCCCCTTGAAAAATTAGGGTTGAGTTTTCCTTCTTCTCCTTCTTCAACAAGCCTGCGACACCTTCATCTTTTCTTTCTTTACCATGTCTGCAACCAAATCCAGTTCAAGCAGCAACAATAGTGCAATCGATTTCAATGGGATACCCAGATGTGGATGCCACCGTGCGATGAAGATGTGGGTCTCTAACACAACTCAAAATTACGCAAGGAAGTTCTGGAGATGTAGAAACGCAGGGGTAAGAATTTCTCTTTGGTATATGTTGGGTTAAATTTCCCTAATGTTGTTGTCTGTGTTAACCTATTTTTACATTGTCAATGTTGATGTAGAATGGAACTGGGTGTGACCTATTTTTGTGGGATGATGAAATGGGAGATTCTTTGAAGGGGAACTTTAAGAGTGCAACACATTGTCAAAAGTGTGAGATACGTGAAGTGAAATTAGAGGCTACATTGCAGAAGTTAGATAGAGTGAAGATGAAGGTTGAAGGCCAAAGGAAGATCAATTTGAAGTTGAAGATGACACTTGTTTTATCTTGGGTTATTATTGTAATGTTGTTCAAGGGTATTTGATGTTAGGTTACTGTAATGTTGTTCAAGGGTATTAGCTGTTAGTTTGGGTTGATTTGTTACTGTAATGTTGTTCAATCAATTGTTAGGTTGGGTTGAAGTAGATGTAATGTTGATGTACTTTGACTGTTATCAATGAAATGTAATGAAAGTGTGGATTGAAATCATTTATGTCATTACAATAGTGCACCAAAACTGTGCTTTGAATGTTATGTTGAAGTATAATTATATGCTAAAGAACACAAAATATGACTTGAAATCATGTCTGTCATTAATAGAGTGCATATCATTATGTTGAAGTATAATTATATGCTAAAATATAACACAAAATGTGCACAAAATGAGCAACATTGTGCATATCATTTCTGTCAAAACAAGAGTGCATACAAAGCGCAACATTGTGCATATCAGTTAACACAAAATTAGCACATACAATGTGCATTAGATGCATTACAAAAGGAGCACCAAAAGTGTGCATAAAACCCTACATAAACATTATAACAAAGTATTCTACTCAAGTTTTGATTTCTTTTTGTCCTTCTTTGTAACTTGGGATCCTTGTCTCTCTTGAGTCAGAATGCCATCCTCCTCTTCAGTCAAATACATTGGTTGGTCTTTATTTGCACCAGGACCAATGATTGGTTTTTGAAAAATCCTAAGTTTAATTCTTTCACTAACCCTCTTTCTAACTGGTTTTTCTTCCTTGTTGACATTAGCCTTTGCCTTCCCTTTGTGAATTATTGAGCCTTTGCTAGAACCTGGTTGTAATGTGTTGATACCAGGTAGGCTTGACATCACCTCATCAGAGATATCACCAAACACATCTTGGTCTTCTTGGGCTGCATCATTGGGAGCTTCATCAGGCACTACACCAGACTGACCTTCATCAGGATTGGCAGGCCCTGCACCAGGCTTGACCTTAGCATCTTGATTTACTGCAGTAGGTTTCATTTTTTTCTACAAATTGAGCCAAGCAATGAACATGTATTAGACAGTCATATATACAAGATTGACAAATTCAAAGACAGTATATTTATAATTAATCACACACACCTTCTAGCACCAACCTCACCACTCTCCCTTATCCTCAATTTCCTTGGCCTACCAGGACCTTTTTTGAAATTAGGGGGTAGAAGTTCTTCAGTTTCTACCTCTGGCCACATTTCTTTCCCATTAATGGGACTCACAGCAAATCCATAGCATATGGCATATTTTTCCCTAGAATAACAGTTATCCACAAAACTTTCTGGATCTTGTTGCCTAAAGCCTAGTGCTGCAACAGCATGCCTGCAAGGAATACCAACTAATTCCCAAAAATTGCAAGTGCATGACCTTTTTGCAATATCTACTATAAATTCTTGTTTGTTATAGGAGTGAGTGACCTGAAACTTCTCTTCCATAGCCCATGTTGGCAACCAATGTCCACTCATAAATACCTCAGTGTCTAATCTCTTTCTAGGGATTGGCATAACGTTGTATGGCCATTTTTCAAGCTTCAAAGTAGAGCTACTGCACCTATTCATCAAGTATTTTCTAATCCACTCATACATGATTAAGATAGGTTTGTCCCTAGCAACTAGAATTATAGCATTAAAAGACTCAACTATGTTGTTCATGAGAACATCACATTTAGGGTAAAAGCTGAAAGCATGCTTACACCATGATTTTGTAGGGACTCCCATGAGCCATTCCCAAGCCTTCTGATCCACTTGCTTCAACTCATTCATTTTCAGCATCCAGCCTTGATAGTAAGTGGCTTTTGCTGCTCCCATCATGAGGTATCTCTTCAATGAACCACCACCAAACTTTTTTTTGAAGTTGACATACAAATGCCTCAAACAAAGCCTATGCTCAATTCTTTGTTCCATCTTTTCAAAAATAGCAACCAATCCCTATAATAGACATTAACACATGATAACAACATTGGGCATTAACACATGATAACAACAAAGCATATGGAAAAAATAAACAAATCATAACAACATAGATAAAACAACTCACCTTTTGTTGATATGATATGAACATAACTCTTTTTTCAAGTCCAACATCCTCCATTAACAGTTGTATAAACCACCTCCAACTTTCTTTAGTTTCTGTTTCTACCACACCAAAAGCCAGAGGAAAATACTGGTTATTTGGGTCCCTACCCACAGCTATTAACAGTTGACCACCATACTTGGTCTTTAGATGACACCCATCAACACCCACAAAAGGCCTGCATCCATTTATGAACTCTTTTTTGCACCCCTCAAAACAAAAGTAAAAAGACCCAAACCTTGGTTGAATTGATGGTGTTGGTCTATCAATGTTGATTTTTATTGTATTCCCAATACTTACCCTATGTAACTCAACAGCATACCTCCACAATAAGGCATATTGCTTGTCTGCATCTCCTTCAATGATCTTCTTTGCCATCAACTTTGCTTTCCAGACTCGAGCAACAGTGATACCCACATAATAACTTTGCCTCAAGTCTTGAATGATGTCACTAAGCTTAACTTTGTCAGAAGTTTGCATCTTCTTGACAACGAGTTTGGAAACCCACCTTGAATTAGCAGATCTGTTATCCAAAACCCTAGCACGTGTATGTTTGTCTTTTATAGTCTTAATGGCAAACGTGTGCTTATGGCCCACCTTTGAGCATAACATCAAAAAACCACATTTAGCCCTACACTCCACCCTCACTCTATAGCTCTCATTTTTCACAAACGTAATTTCCCTACCATTCAAAACTGACCACTCACGAATTTCCTCTCTAAAGTCATCTAGAGAATTAAATTGCATACCCCACTTAAACTTAAAATTCTTATTAAGATCCTCTTTCCTATACTTCTCAAACTTAGTCTCTTTCTCATTTTCAGATGCATCTGGATCAGAACTATCTAGTTCTTCACTAACATAGTCATCATATTTCAATTTTGTCTTGCTTGATCCAGTTAACAAACCAGCCACCATTGGTTCTTGTCTTATGGGAATAGCCACATCAATCCATTCAAATCCATCTAAGTTAGCAGTAGCTCTTTCATCTTCACTATCATTCAATGCTTCTACTTCCTCTACCTCACTTCCATCTGATTCAAACTTTTCATTCACACACCTAGGGTACCTAACTGAGAGTTCATCACAGTCATGTTCCACAAACAATTCACCATCTACTTCCATGGCACAACAATAGTGAGCTAAGTCATACGCAACATCATCGTTTCTAATCTGGAAAAAATATTCATCAATGTCAAGTATTTTGGTCCAAATACGATAAGTCTCTTCTTCGTATCCCCAACCTGCAACTAACTCACGCGCGATCCCCAAACACCATTTCTCAAAATGCAATGCAGAAACTAGAGTAGAAACCCCACCCCTATAGATAACATCACCATCAGACAACCTCGCAAACTCTCCACCATGATTAAAGACGACATTGAACAATTGTTTGTTTTGAGAAGAAAATAACCCAAAATCAATAGAGTTCCTACATGAATCGATTAAAAACGAAGAGAAACCATACTTACCAGTGAAGAATCCACTCCGTCTTGGTCGTTATCCACCGTTTTCTTCATCTTCTCCGACGCCTTCCTCTTCTCCGATGACTTCCTCTTCTCACTTCGCTTTGTTCTTGCCATTGATTTCCCCAAATTCTGAACCCTAATTTTTCAAGGGGGGTATCAGAAACTATTATAAAGGTATTACATGACATGGCATTAAAATTTTCAAAGTCAACCATGGGACAAACGCCACGTAGGAAGATTCTATGGACCAGCCAGCACGAGGGGTATGGGGAAAGAGAATCTTGATTTGTTGAGGGGGGAATAAAAAAAAAATTATTCAAGGGGGCAAAAGCAAATCTCGCTACTTTGGCAGGAGGTATCGTATATTTATCCCTTATCCTTTTTATCCGCATTGAGGACTAGATTATAGTCGGTAAAAAGGCTACCCTAATAATTTATCAAACAAATTTTCATCACTAACAAATCATATGGAGTTAAATTAAAAAAAAACACTTATCCATGTATGGTTTAAATTAATAGAAATCCCATCTAGGTTTCAAATTCTATCTACGTTAGTAGTGTAGAAAACATGTATTAAAAATAATTAATTAAGATAAATTTTTATTAAAAATTATTGATTTATAAATATCAAAATTTTATTTACATTTTTGTTATTTATATTTTTAATTTTATATTTATGTAATTTAAGAATAGCTATTAAATACATAACAACAACAACAACAATAATAATAATAATAATAATAATAATAATAATAATAATAATAATAATAATAATAATAACATTTTTTTTGTGTTTTATTCATAAATTTTTTACTGAATATAAATTAATCAAGTAAACCAATCACCCTAAAATGAATAAAGTAGCAAAAACATAAAAACTACACCAACCTTTTTAGTGGGATAATTTTTTATTACTTAATCCGTTTTAAAATGATTGTAATTTTAAGAAAAAAAAATTGTTTCAAAATGAATGGCATTTTTTTTTTTAAATGTAGTAATAATTGTTATTTTTTCAATTATTTCATATAATTATTATTCTGTACACTATTTTTAACATATTAATAAGACTAATTTAATAAAAATGTAATATTTTATAATAATATCATTACATTTTTTAATCTGTGTACACAAACCTTAAAAAACAATTGTATTTTGAATCAGAGGAAGTATATAAAAAGGGTTTATTTTGGAGTGAGGGGAAGGTATCTTCTTGGGCAATGTAAATTCATGCATCTGGTTTCGTACTGTAATTATAAAGTGGCACAGAATAAAAGATACATGTGTTTATATTATATACCTAAAGAAAATCACAAATACATTTAAATAAAATATGTCAGTTTTTTGAAACAGCTGCGTAAAGAGAGGCTGGAAAATGGAAAAAATAACTTAGTTTTTGTCTGTGCAGCTAAATTTAGGTAAAAGCCAGCTTGGGTAGATCAGCTTTTTCTTTTGCGGTTTCATTTTTAAATTCCTTTTAACACTTTTTGTTTCAATAACTTTTGTTTATTCTTTTCTTTCAAAACCAAACAATTCTCAAAATAATAATAATTTTGTTTTAGATAATTTATTAGTAAATTAGAACTGTTTCTAAATAAGCACTCAATTCCAAATTTTAATAGTGTGTATTATAAAATAACATTTAAAATTATTAGAGATCGACCTGTAAGAATTATAAATTATTTGATGGAAAACTTTTTGAAAAATATAAAATAATAAATATTTTAAAGGTTGAAGAATTTATTATTTTATCATTTTTTATATTAATAAAATATAATTTTATAAATTTTTCATAATTTATATTTTTATACAAGAAAATTTATATTTCTTATAATCTTTGAAAATGGTAAAACGAATTATAATAGAAAATGGATGAGTATATATACTCACTTTTATGTAAATATCTGTGTGATTAATGGCACACTCCGTGAGAAGACAAAGTTACGGTTTTCAATATAAATTGAATATGATAATTTTGTTAAAAAGTTATTCAAGAATATGCAAATTTAAAACAAAGAAAAAACTTATTTTAAAAACGACAGATATAAAAAGTTAGTTTTATAATTAGAAAACAAAGGAGTAATTTATTTTTTAAATTGCACTCATTAATTTTACATCGCACCTTCTAATTGAAGATATACAATAATGCAATGACAATTAAGCATTATTCCACTAAATTGGTTTGGTTACATAAATTGATTTTCGTAATAATGTTTTATCTAAGACTATTATTTTATCAAAATTATTAATTTCGAGATCTTTTTTAATAATTTCTCTTATATTTTTTTTAGATTTTTCTCTTCTTCTAATTGTTCGAATTCTCTCCATCTGATCTACTCTTCTTATCACAGAATCTACCGATCTTCTTTCTATATGTCCAAACCACATAAATCTATTTTTCATTATCTTTTCTACTAAAGACGCCACCCCAACACTCTCTCTAATATTCTCATTTCTAATCTTATTCTATCTATTCTTACCACACATCTAATGCAATAGTTCCATCTCTACAACATTTAATTTATTCTCATGTTGATTATTAACCGTCAAACGTTCTGTCTCGTACACTATCGCAAGTCTTATCTACCGTATTCCGATAAAATATTCCCTTCTGTTTAAGTGATCCTTTTGCGCCACATAAAACACCAAACACTCTTGTCCATTTCAGCCACCCAGCTTAAACTCGACGACTTACATCTCATTTTATTTCTCCATAATTTTGTGTTTGGAGAGACTTATCGCCTCATGCCTACGTACCCACAATGTGCAATGTAGGATCAAAACCTCGTAGTTCGTGGTACAAAGAACAAAAATTTGTTTGTTATGATTGATTTTAAATGTAAAGACAAGTCGTCATTTCCAAGCGAATAATTCCGCTTAAAGAGATGAATCATGTCTAAACTTATGAAAAAGTTTAAAAGGAAAAGGTGCACAAAGCACAAAAAGAGTTTGATGAGTTTTGTATTTTTAAAGTCTTTTTGAAATGGTCAAAATATGATTAATATTGATTGACATTTATTAAAGAAAACAAAGTTTAAAAATCACTTGACCAAAGTCAAGGTTTTATTATGAAAGCGATTTTAAGTTTGAAAACAAGAAAGTTTTAAAAAAAGGAGAAGGTTTTGAAAATTTAAGAAGGGGTGGAGAGAAGTGACTTTCCTAGTGCATAAAATAAAAGCTAAGAATAAGAAAGATCTAACCACATGGACAAGCTCCATAGCATAAGCATTTTTCCCTTTTTGATTTGGTCTTGATTCAAAATAAGTCTTCAAAAGAGGACTCCAAGTATCCAAAATCCAAGGTTTTCCATCACAAACTCCCAAGCATAGGTTAGGATCCAAATTCTAAGTCCAAAGTCCGTAATCAAGAGTATAGGTCCTCAAATACAAAGGATAGTGGCCATAGTCCAACAATTAAGAGCACAAGTCTTTTAGTGGTTTAATCCTTTATTAATGTTTTTGAGTCCAAATGGACAAAAGGAAAAACCAAAAGAAAAACGACATAAACATAAACATGTGTCCAACGGACAAAGGAAAAATTGCGGAAGCATAAACATATGTCCAACGGACAAAGGAAAAATTGTGGAAACATAAACATGTGTCCAACGGACAAAGGAAAAATTGCGGAAGCATAAACATGTGTCCAACGGACAAAGGAAAAATATGCATAAAAGTAAAAGTGAGATAGGGAGCGAGAAGGAAACATAAAGGTTAGAAGTTAGTGATTAGTAGCACGAGGCTCTAGTGCCATAAGCCTTCACCGATTATTCCATTCAGCGTCTTGAACTATAGTGATTAAACAATGTACTTAGGTCAAGGTTAATGAAGACTTGTTAGAAGATTGATAGAATCAAAGCCTCTATAACAACAAGCTTCAAAGATTTTGAACCTAATACAAAAGATCAATCACCACTGGGTTGACGCGACCAATCAAGGTCCGGACCACGAAAGTTCAAATTCCAAATTGGATAAAGAGGGACAAATGTTGCGCTATGTTAAGCAATCGCCGAGAAATTTACGGAGTAATTACCCTACAATGAGGCCGATAAGTATATCTTTGTACTAATGCATGCTAGATGTACGATATGTAAATCGTCATCCGAAAGCAATACCGCACGAAAAGAAAATAGGTAACGATCTAGTCTTGATCAAGAATTCAACAAAGAAATTCTAAGATCCATAAGACTTTCATCGATCAAAATAAAAAAGAAATAGATGAAGAGAAATCCAAATTGAATTACACTTTCAAGATCCTTTCATCTTCAAGTTCAATCACTTTTAATTGATAAGTTTAAGTGTGAAAACAAATCACTAATTCAAAGCACCTCAAATGAATTCAACAATTCATTAAAAGATAGATTTAAACTAATGAATGTTTAATTACTTTAACCATATCCAAAGTCCATTGAAATTGAAGAGAAATTAATTTCAACAATGTAATTCAAGGCTAAAACAAGAAGAAAGGGGAAAAAGGAGGAAGAAAAAGCCAAAACAGCCCCAAAAACAAGTGAAAATCACATTCTGGATGCTGGTTAATCGATTAACCAACTCACAGTGCAATTATGTTAATCTATTAACCAGTGCAAACTTCCAATTTTTGCGCAGAAACAAGCTGTTAATCGATTAACCTAATTGTACTAGTTTTGGTTAATCGATTAACACTGTAAAAACAGCAGAAAATCAGTTTGAAAATTGCCAAATCCTTGATCACTCATTTCTTCAAACATTTTAGGATCAAGAATTCAATTGTGCACGAATTTTTGAGTAAAACAGCAACAAAAACCAGCAATCAAACACAGTTACAAGATCCAAAGGATCAAGTAATAAGAATCTCCAATGATCTACATTATGGAAGATGAAATTGAAGCTTCAACAATGGTGAGAGATGAATTACCACTTCAAATCTGAAAATTCCTTCAAATTACTTCAATATCCAAATACCAAAGCCTTGATCTATGTGAATTGATGAAGAAAACAAGTTTGGATGAAGGTTTAGCTCAAAGTTGAACAAGATTCAATGTGAATTCTTGTTAACTTTCAAAAGAAGAAAAGTGAGCTTTAGTGAAATTTGTGGTTGGGAAGAGAATTTGCAAGAGGTTTGTTGGCTATCAAAAGCTTGAATGAATGAATGAAATGAAGGCTCTATTTATAGAGTTTAGGCTTGGAAAAATTGGTGGTTTGGAATTAGGATTTGAAGATCAAAATTAGGATTGGAATTCAAACTTGGAGGGAAATCACAAAAGAGTGGTGATTAGTGATGGTACATGGTGCCGATTGCTGCAGAATTTGAATTTGGCACATTTTTTCAAAAATTGCACGTGTTAATCGATTAACAATTTCATAGTGCAATTAGGTTAATCGATTAACACAATGAAAAATGAGAAAAAATGGCTTTTTGATGTGTTGTCTTGGTTCTGGCTCGATTTTCTTGCTTGTCAAAGAAGACATGGAAATAAACACATGAACCTTGGAGTCCCTTGAATAATAATCAATTAAATCTTGGAAACTCTTAATCAGATAATTTTTTGAATTAATTGCAGATCAACTTTGACTTTGTTTAGATGAAATTCATTCGAGTCGAGGGACTGATGTTTTGGTATTTTTAACCTGTTCTTCCCTTGAAAATGTTAGTGAAAGAAAACAAAATATTTTTGGATTTTAATTAATGGTTAGTAAACATAAACAAATTAAGCAATGAAACAACTAACAAACACACACAAACTCAAAGATCACTGCAAGGCACAATCCTACAAAAGAGGGGACGAATGTGTGATCTTGTTTGTGGTATGAGATGCAAAAAGACATGTGGGATCTTAGGGGTAAAAATTAGGGTATTACAGCTGCCCCTATTTAAGTTTCTTCTATCCGGAGATACAAAGATGGCCATCTTTGTCTCAACGAGATAGAAGTGACTTAAATATAACAACAACCCAATTTTTGGCCCTAAGAGACCACAAAATGATATGATCATGCAAATGGTATGCAGACACAAGACCTCTGTGGGGAGAATATGCCACAGGAGACAAACAAAAAGCTGGGGAGCAAAGAGAAAAGACTCCACCGGGGGAAAACAAAAGAGGGAAAACACATCCCAACAGGGGAGGAAACAATCTCCGCTGGGGAAGAAAAAAGGAGTAAGATTCCAACTGAGGGAAAATTACCGACACTAGAAATAAAAGAGGGATAACATCGTCTCAACATGGAGAGAGAAATCTCCGCTGGGGAACAGATCGTACAACTATTGGGACTCAGCTGAGGAAAAGATTTAAACTGGGGATAACTGTATATGGAAATAAACCACAACACAACAAGGATATAACTCAACAGGGAAGACTTAGCACAACAAGGCTCCACCGGGGAAATCAGTACCTCAACAATGAACTATCTCTAGCATACCGAAGAGACTAACCATCCATCAGAGTAGAAAACCTCAACAACGAACTGTTCCATCCAACCGAAGAGACTTACCATTCATCGGAGTAACAAAATCTCAACAACGGACTGTCCCGTCTAACCGAAGAGACTTACCTTTCATTGGAGTAGAAGAATCTCAACAACGAACTATCCTGTCTAACCGAAGAGGACTTACCATTCATCGGAGTAGAGATCACCTACTACCAGGCATATGGTAGGTGAACCAAAGAGAACACGAGATATATTAACTACAACGAGGGTAACAAACTCAAATGGAGAGATTTTAATGAGATATTTTAACAAATTCCACTTGGAGAACCTGTTGACGAGGTCCACTGCGGGGATTTCAAAAGATATCAACTGCAGGAGTCTACTGTCGAGACTTAGGACTTCATTTGGGAATACTTTCTACCCAGATTTTTTTTTGGGAAATGTGTCAACCATCAAAAATTTACCGGGGAATCTATTTCCAAGATCAACCAAAGAACCTTCAAATGAAACACCTTCTGCCGAGATTTTGCATGTAATTCCTACTGCCGAGGAATAATCGAAAACATGCCTGCTGCCGAGGCTTTACTGAAAAATCTTTTAAGAATTCTACTGCCGAGATCCTAAAAAGAAAATACCTTCTGTCGAGGTTGCTGTAATCCTTCTTTTTTTTTTTTTTAAATTATCTGAGAAATCTACATTCGAGATTTTTGGAAAGAAAATACCTTATGCTGAAGCTTGTTGCAAATTCTATTTTAAAACACACTGGAGAATCTACTGCCGAGATTGAAGATGGCTGGTTTACATCCTGAGTGAATCGCACACTCAAAGATACAACAGAGACGCCACCAAACTTTATTTAGTCCCAAAGGACAGGGAAAATATCGATAAAACCCAAGGGGAAGAGAAACGGGAACGGGGGGTTGGTTATGCGAAAGGAAGGTATTAACACCTAACGCATCTGTCGTACTCGACGGGAACCATTTCGCTTGCTTCTAGGCTTGGATGGGTTATCTATCTAAAGGCTTCTAGCTAAGAGAAGGAGGAGAGAGAGAGAAAGGGGAAAAAGAAAGAAAAGAAAGAAAGTGCTCGCGGAGGATTGTGGCCCTCGTGCCTACGTATCCTCATAGTGCAATGAGGAAATTAGAGCGCCGTAGTTCATGGAACCAGGGGACAAAAAAGAAGGAAGAAAGGGAGAAGGAAAGAAGGGCGGAAGTGTGCTCGCCAAGACATCGCGTCTCGTGCCTACGTATCTGAATTTAGGACGAATGCAGAATCAGAGCTTCCGTAGTTTGGGGAACTGAATGGAAAACAAAACAAGAAAGAAACAGGAAAACAAAAGAAGTGGTGTCAAAACCAAGAGCAAGAGTGAAAGAAAAACTCTACTGGGGAAGACCACGCAGTAAGAGAGATTGAACAAGAGACTAGGAGGAGAATGGTGTCAAAACCAAGAAGGAAAGAAACTCCGCTGGGGATAACAGAAAGAAATTGGTGTCGAAACCAAGAAAGTAAGAGCAAAGGGTATAGAAAAGAATCCGCTGGGGATCCAAATAAAGGGATGGTGTCAAAACCAAGAGAAAAGGGGGACTCGGTGTATTAACTGGCCGACAGTGGTTAACCGAAGAAAGAAAATAAGACCCTGGCGGGGAAAAGAGGCTGGTGTCAACAGACAGACTGTGATAAACCAAGAGAGAGAGTGTTGAACCAAGAGAAGGTGTTTGACTCGGAGGGGACGTCGGTATGTTAACTGATAAACAGTGGTTAATCGAGGAAACAAAGATTGCAACTTTGTGGGGATAGAGAAGCATTGGTTTTAACAGAGAAAACTGTGATCAACCAGAAGAGCGGGTGTAGGACCGATTGAAGGTCGTAACCCAAAAGGGGTGTTGGTATTGACTGAACAAACAGCACTTGGCCAACGAAGAAAGGGTATTGAACCAAAAGAGGTTACTAGCCCAAGGGTGCAAGTATTCGAACCAATAAAGGTTGCCAACTGCGGGGTTCGGTTTTAACAGGAGAACTGTGATTAACCAAGAAAAATGAGTGATTAACCAAAGGGAGGTGATTAACTCAAAAAAAAGGGATTCAGTATTTTAACAGACAGACTGTGGTTAACTGAAAAAAAGGGTGATTAACCGAGAGAAGGTGATTAACCCGAGGAAACTCAGTATTTTAACAGACGGACTGTGGTTAACTAAGAGGAGAGACAAACATTGGTGTTTTAATTGATAGGCAGTGATTAACCAAACAAAGGGAAAAGAACCAAAAGAAGGTTGCGAACTCCTGGGGATTTCGGTATTTAACAGGAAAACTGTGTTTAACCGAAGAAAGAGGAAAGAGACTCTCCAGGGGATTCAAAAGAACAATGATTGCAAGAAAAGAGTAGGGTAAGAGTTGGGTGCTAACCCAAGAGACAATGATCTTTATCCAAGAGAAATGGTGGTTGATCAAAAGAGAGATTGAAAAAGATAAAAGTGATCAGGGATCAACTCAACCGGGGATGGAGGAACACTACAGTTTAAGGATAGAGGTGACTATTCTCAGCGAGAGGGCCAACGCCCTTACCCAAGAAATAGTCAGAATGAGGGTAGGACAACTCCCTCCTCATTCATTCTCTAGCACTCAAAGTATAGTGCGGAAATTGAAACGGACAGCATAACAGCTCCAATTTGTACAGTGCTCCTGCGTGGAGAAACGGACAGCGTAACAGCTTCAATTGTACAGTGCTCCGATGCAAGGCGCAGCGCGAAACTCCAACTCCACGGGGGATCGAGAGAGAAAGCTCTAAAGGAAGCCTAAAGAGAGGAAAGGGGAAGATCAACTAATCAAAACATGGTTTTGATCAATTAATCAAAGGGAAAGCCATGCCAATAATTTTCCAAAGGGGATGAAAAATCATTAAGGCAAAAGGGGGAATTATTGATTATACAAAATTAAGCTCATCCATGAAGAATGAAACTTAATGCAAAACCAAGGAAGGGAGTACAAAACAGTACCAAATGATCAACAAATATGCAACACAAAGTCATGCTATGGTGATCAAAGAGAAATGCAAGAATGATTATATTCACATGATACCAAAAGTATGAACAATTTGAATAATTGAAAGTGTGCAACAAAAGTTCATGAATAAGTTTCAAATGGAAGTTAAATGACATTTAAAACATCCATAAAATCAAGCATGACAATCATTGGAAGTTAAAATGAAGAAAGCATGGCAAACAAGCTTGAAAATGCAAGAAAATGGCCTTCTGGTTCAGTGGTAACCAGTTACTCACCACGCGTTAACCGGTTACTTATTTGAAACTTGCATATTTTGGTGAAAATTGCACTGAGTAACCGGTTACTCACCATGTGTTAACCGGTTACCACTGTGACAGTGGCAAAAATAACAAAAAAAATAGCTTTCCAAAAGTGATTTTCAGCACTTAATCACTTATACCAACCAATACATGCTAGATCAATAATTTGTGCACGACAATTATATCATGTAAGTGCAATTAACACACATCACAAGCAACAATCATGGAGATTAAAGATCAAGCAAATGCGTAACAAATCGAACCAAAAACGATTGAAATTACATCGTAAATGCGCGAAAATGATCGAAACAGTTAGGAAAGATAGATCTACCAACCTACAAGGCGGAGATGTGCCTTGGTAATTGTTGCAAAGTATTCTCGATGCAGAAAATTAAAGAAAACCAGAGGAATCTTCAATTCGGTGACGAAACGTGTCGAAATCAAGCAAAATACGATAAAGCTCCAAAATGCGAATTCGAACCGTTGAATATTGAAGCAAATACTTGAGATAACTCCACAAGCTGAAATAACTCCAGAAATCCAAGTAGAATTGCAAAATTGATGAAGGTGGAGCTCAAGAAATAATCACTTTTGATGTAAAAGTGATTATCCTTCAAGAATTAAGAGCTTTTAGTGAGGTTTTGGAAGAGAAGTGAGATGAAGATGAAGATGTAGCAGGAAAAAAATCAGAGAGAAAGTGAGAGAATTGGGAGTGAAATGTGAGAAATAGGAGAGAATGGTTGTGGAGAAAATGGAGCCAATGGTAGAGAGATTGAAAAGTGAGTGAAGGTGTGTTTATATAGATTTTAGGTTTGGAGTGTGAGATGGTTTAGAATCTGGTTTGGACTTAGCTTTGGGTTTGGAACTAGGTTAGGAGTTAGTTGGACTTGACTCACCGAGTCAAGGTGGTTAACTCGGTAGCAATCCCAAGGTGAACTTCAACATCCAAAGATCCACATTACTTGGAAAACAAGGAACATGGTGCACTTGATTTGAAGTGAAGTATTATAGCCAATGCACTTGGAATGAATTGAGATGTCTAGAGATGTCTAGAATATTCCACATGCTGCTAGAATACTGTAGAATCCAAGATCAAAGTCTGTGCAAAGGTACTGTCATGAAAAAGCAGCAAATTGTGCCTATTCTGCATGTATTAATCGATTAACACAATTGCACTGCAAATGGTTAATCGATTAACCAGGCCAAAATATGCCCATATTGCCTAAAAAAAGGTGTTGTGGTCCCGGCTTCGATTTTCCACCTCTTGTATTGATGAATAGGCATAGAAACCTTCATTTTGTGCTTGTCTTGATGATGGGATGATCTTGTGAGAATATGATTAATCGTGCTTGAAAAACCTGAATATCCTATAACAGGAGACACACAAAGAAAAGTGTGAATGCTTATGCTAACGATGCGAATGCTTATGCTCATGCAAAAGGCAAAAGAGGGAGGTCAAATTTCGGGTTACGACAGAGATCAACCAAAGAAATCTGAAATAAAGCCACCTTCGTCGAGGTTTGCTGGAAATCTTTTGAAAATATCAAAGAAATCTACTGCCGAGATTCTTGGAAAGAAAATATCTTCTGGCGAGGTCAACTAGAAATATTCTGCCGAGACTTACCAGGAACTAGGAATCAATAACTCTACCAGGGATCTTCATAGGAGATATGGGCAAGTTAGATCATGCAACAGATTTCTCAAATAAAGAGACAACCAACTTTTGGAAATTCACAACAAACTTCTCTGACGGGCACAACCTGAGAGATACCATTTGATGGAAAAGATAACGTCTGATAACTAGAGACACACAAGTTTCTCAAATAAAGAGGTTGCTGCTTGTTGTCATGCAATGGATTCCAAAACAGTGTTGCAACAACACTACTGGAGGAAACAAAATCTTCATCTTCTAATGGTAATCGCAAAAAGATCATCTGCTGAGTAATACAAAATCTTCGAAGGTGCAAAATAAATGCACTCCCAATCATCTAGGTTATACAGCCTAGAGATTTTCAAAATAGTCACTGCCGGAGACCAAAGTTCAATCCAGGAACAAACTGGAGAGAAACGGTCAAACAAGACTCATCCCAAGGAGGAAATAACTCAATTGGGGATTGGTCCCATCCATATAATGAACTGGAAAGGAAAGCTGAAATAAAATCCTCCACGAGGAACAAACTCGATGGGGAATTAGAAAGGATAAACACTTTCTGCTTAAGGTCGACACTCTATTGGAGAGAGGACACATACACACACTCTGCGGAGGATAACCACATCAGAGAGTCGGGAAGCACTAAAATAGATGCAAATTGCACAATGCAACAATAACAATGCTATGCACAACAAAAGAATGCGTATGCAATGCGTATGAGTATGAATATACTGACAAAACAGACATAAGGATAAGCAGAGGATGAATAAACACCATAGCTCAGCTGAATACTCGGCTAATCTCAACAAGATAGAGGTGCCAAAAGAGATCTTGTCAAGGAGTACACACAAAGCAAACCCTAATGGGGATATCAACCAATTGGGGGAATAAGAAGTCAACATTACTAATTGCTTGGGGAGTGATCAAAGTAATCACAACGAGAGGTAAAACTCTGCGCGAGGATTCCACATAAAGGGGAAACATCACCGAAAAGCTTCACAAATGCTTGATCATAACCTGGCTGGAGAATAGAATCATACTCAGCTGGGGAAATCTGAATCAAGACTTAGCCGGAGGAATACCCAAAATAGTACTTGGACGGGAAATACCCAAACTGAGGCTCAATTGGGGAATAATGGATTTCCAGAGTCCAATACCTCACAACAATCTTGAGGGAATCCATCATCTGATTAACAACTTGATTACATCCACAAGAACAAATCTGCTTATGTGCGTTGAATTCACCATTTAACTTTTGCCCCAGACTGCATGGTCTACAAAGGATTTTAGACCAAAAGGGAACTTTGTACCATAACGACTTGAGATAATCTGTCAGAGTGTCTTCAAACTCTTGGAGAGATTCATCGAATCTCGACGTAACCGCCCCAAATTTACTGAACTTGGCACACTCTTCAATCAAAAGAGTCTTCCAGCTTTGCCTCATGTGAAAGCATCAACTGGGAAAACAAGTTTGCTCATACTTAACAAAGCCTTCAGGCAACATGCCCCTGGATAGGATCATCCTTGAAATGATTTGCCATTTACTCATCAGAGTTTCAGGCCTCAAAAGATTAAGCTCATCACTGATGCTCAAATGTAAACTTCCATAATGTCAAACAAATGTATGCAAGCAGAAAATGTTAATTATGAGAATGATAATTCTAATGCAACAAACATGTTATCTTGAAGTTTTTATTGAAAAGATGTCGCAAAACCTTGTGAATGAATCACTAGGTTAGATACGACATTGATTGTTGAATGCACATGCAATACCAACAAAGATCTTTTAGCACAACTCATGGGAGTTAGGAATGCTATCTCGTTTAAGTATGCTTTCAAAATAAACCCTACTTCACGTAGGTCTTTTGAGGGTTATAACTTGGCTTGGTTCACGGTTTTCAGAAAAAAGGATTTTTAGGCTCAAAATCATTTTTACCCACCCATTCTCCATGATGTTCTTCAGTCTTACATTCAGCTAATTTGACACAAAAGTTCATCTTTAAAAAGATTACTGAAACTGATGGTTTCAGAACCAATGAGGTTAGTCGGGGATAACAGTCACCCTTTTTGTCCTTCGACTTGGTAGTCACACATATTTGTTCTTTTGATGAGAATTTTTCTTTTATTCTTGCTTTTCACATTTTCATTCTTTTTATTTTTCCCTAACTTTTTTGCCTGGACTGATTTTTTTTTAATTTTTGATGTCCAGCGGGATGCACCAATTTTTGCCTAAGTCACATTTTTTCAATTTTTTTTTCGACTTAGTGGCCTTTTTTGATTTCTTTCTTTCTTTTTTTTGAACAAATCATGTGACATTGGCTTATTTGACTTGTTTGAAAGGTTGTGACTGCCTCTTCCTTTCATGGATGAGGAATAATCATTGTGGTTTCCTTAAATGCACACTCCTTTTGAAGTTTGGACACTTGGGCAAATTAACTGAAGATTACCCTGCCCCAAGGTTAAATGTGAGGGTTTTTTCATTTAGAAAAGAAACTCCTACTTCAAGGCTCAAAGGGGTTAACAAGGGATTATCTTCCTTATATCTCCAGTGTTTGGGAATTTGAAATAATGCCTTACATCATCAGCAGGGTCTTATTCAAAAGCATACAACCAGAAATTTTGTGTTTTCACTTCATCATCCTCCCTCCAAGAGTTTAAACAAGAAGTTGGTATTGCAAATGCAGAAAAAAAATTACGAGCGAATACGAATGGATCACTTCAAGACAAGCATACTCATTGCATCAAGATTAATATTCAAAACAAACAAGTTCTACATGCAAACAAAGCAATAACAATCATAAAAGATTACAAATGAAAATGCAGTAAATAAACTAAAAGTCTGAGGAAACTGTGTCAGCTTGAGCTTGAAAGAACATTATCAACTTTCCCGGGAGACACAGAAGCAAACATACAACCACGGAGGGTCACTCTACTAACATCAGAATAAAGGTGTTCCATTCACAAATGCGTTTCCTTCCTTGAAGGTCAACACCTCATCGTCAATTATCTCTTGAACCTTTTCCTGGAAAACCTTGCACTCCTCAATTAGATGCCCCATTACTCCATCATGGAACTCACAACTGGTGTTTGGATTATACCAAGGAGGGCGAGACTTCATGGCTCTGGTTTTTCTAGGTCTCATTACCGAGTTTCGGGCAAAGTAAGACCACAATTGACTGTAAGTCATTTGAATTGAATCAAACTGACGCGTCTCTCCTTTTGGATTATTCAAATGTCTATGTTGATTCTGGCACTGAGGAGAATCTTGAATTGCATCAACTTCAACATTTTCTTCCACTTGGGAATCACCACTAGCTCAGTCATTCAAACTATCTTGGATTCTTCCACTTTTGAATGCGTTCTCGATGTTTACTCCGACTTCAACAATTTTGTAGAACTCTTGAGGCACAACGCCTACCATCCTGACATAGTAAGAGTCTGACAACATTCTTAGAAACATTTTGGCCAGTTATTTCTCTAAGAGTGGTGGATGAACTTGAGCTGCTAACTCTTTCCACCTTTGTGCATACTCTCTGAAGGATTCACTGTCCTTCTGACTCATACTCATCAATTCATCACTATCTGGAGCCATGTCCAAATTGTATTCATATTGTTTTACAAAAGCATCAGCTAGGTGTTCCCAAGACTGAATATGGTCCCTTTTCAGTTTCGTATACCACATCAAAGATCCTCCATATAAACTTTCTTGAAAGCAGTAAATCATCAGCAGATCATTATTGATATGAGTGGTCATCTTTCGACAAAACATCGTCAAATAGTTCCTTGGACAGCTAATACCCTTGTATATTTCAAAGACAGGCATTTTGAACTTCGGAGGAATAACCACATTCGAAACCAGGTATAAGTCATGAGCCTTAAAACTAGATGCATTGGGTCTTGTCAACATTTTCAATTCCTCACTGAGATCACGAAGTCCTTCTTTCATTTCCACAACTTTAAGATCAATCATCTCTGTCACAGGGTAGACATTCTGAGGATTTGGCATACACCTCAAAAATCGAGAATCTTTTTCAATAACTTGACCAACCAGATCATTTTGCACAGGTCAAGATCGAGTAGGAACATCCACTCGTGGAACATCGTTGTCCAGAGGAGGATCATACATCGGATTGGTCATCACTGCTAATCCTGACACGAGATCATCATCTTTTGTTCTCTCCATGTTCCTTCAGTAACTACCTCAAACTTGGTACGAATGCCAGAAAATCAGCTGACTGGTACAAGGACAGAAGGACAAATGAGTTTGTGATTAGGGAACTGCATGTATGCAAATGATGAATACAAATCTTTTATTTTATTTTATGTTTTCAGGAAATCAACCCGATTATTACAAACATGGGAAGCATCAAGTATATGAGTATCACAACTTTTATTCAAAACTTTTGCCAAAGGGACATTTGCCTTGTCCATATTTGCAATAGTCTGAGTTGTTTTCCTTGAAAACGATTGAGATGATAAATGTATGGATGCATGGATGCAACAACCACAAACAATATCACACAAAGCACACGGGTTTGGGTTCAAGTCACGAGCATGAAGCCAGGGGTAAGAACCAATCCCGCAAAGGTGTGTACTAAGGTGTTTTTCTTCACTGTACCTGTAGAAAATAGTGGTTCTAACAGAGTGCCCAGGGTCCACAATCCACTATCAGACACACCAGCGCACCGATTTGCTCGGAGGTTAGTAGTTATCCTCAAGAGAATCTAACCTGAGTGTGGCATCGCGTGACAGCTAAGTAGGATTTGCATCCTCATAGCTTCCGCGCCATGATCCTAAAAGGGCTAAGATGGGTTAAGGGTTACTACGGTCCTCAGTGTTATAGGCTTCTATGGAAAAAGTAATGCCTTCATGATCGCTCGATCGACATCAGTAATTCCAAAGAGGCAACCACCGAGTGGATAGATTCTCAAGTTCTGCTTTTTCGGAATTCGACTCCTTCAAAGCTCCCTTGACTATACTATCCTCCTATCTCAAAGTACACTCCGGTCCGGGTATAGGACCTATCTCACACACACAGAGGAACTCCCAAACAGAACAAACAAGTAACAATTAAATCAAACAAAAAGCAGTAAATAAATCAAAGTACGCTAAACCCCTCAAGGGAGGTGAACCCCATCTGAGTCGCCACTTTTCTGTAGCGGGGAAATTTGTGAGTGTAAGCTATTGATTAACTTAACTCATAAAGCAAGAGTCGCCACCACGCTTTTATTTATTCCACAAAAGAAAAGAAAAAAAGAGCGAATAAATCCTAAGAAGTCTAAAAAAGCAAAAGCTAAAAAAGACAAAGAGAAATGGGTAAGAGGGGGTGGTTATGTAAAGGGAAGGTTTTACGCACCCAATACATCTATAGTACTCTATAGGAGCCCTTTGATGTATTCATGCTTTTTGGTCTGAAAAGGGTTTATTTGAAAAGAGATTGGGAAGGATGAGAAGAGAAATATTTTTTAAGATTTTTGTGTTTGGAGAGACTTATCGCCTCATGCCTACGTACCCACGATGTGCAATGTAGGATCAAAAACTCGTTGTTCGTGGTACAAAGAACAAAAATTTGTTTGTTATGATTGATTTTAAATGTAAAGACAAGTCGTCATTTCCAAGCGAATACTTTCGCTTAAAGAGATGAATCATGTTTAAACTTATGAAAAAGTTTAAAAGGAAAAGGTGCACAAAGCAGAAAAATAGTTTATTGAGTTTTGTATTTTATAAAGTCTTTTTGAAATTGTCAAAATATGATTAATATTGATTGACATTTATTAAAGAAAACAAAGTTTAAAAATCACTTGACCAAAGTCAAGGTTTTATTATGAAAGCGGTTTTAAGTTTGAAAACAAGAAAGTTTTGAAAAAGGGAGAAGGTTTTGAAAATTTAAGAAGGGGTGGAGAAGAAGTGATTATCCTAGTGCATAAAATAAAAGCTATGGATAAGAAAGATCTAACCACATGGACAAGCTCCATAGCATAAGCATTTTTCCCTTTTTGATTTGGTCTTGATTCAAAATAAGTCTTCAAAAGAGGACTCCAAGTATCCAAAATCCAAGGTTTTCCATCACAAACTCCCAAGCATAGGTTAGGATCCTAATTCTAAGTCCAAAGTCCGTAATCAATAGTATAGGTCCTCCAATGCAAAGGATAGTGGCCATAGTCCAACAATTAAGAGCACAAGTCTTTTAGTGGTTTAATCCTTTATTAATGTTTTTGAGTCCAAATGGACAAAAGGAAAAACAAAGCACAAGATAACATGGTCCAAGTGGCCAAAAGAAAAATGACATAAACATAAACATGTGTCCAACGGATAAAGGAAAAATTGCGGAAGCATAAACATGTGTCCAACGGACAAAGGAAAAATTGCGGAAACATAAACATGTGTCCAACAGACAAAGGAAAAATTGCGGAAGCATAAACATGTGTCCAACGGACAAAGGAAAAATATGTATAAAAGTAAAAGTTAGATAGGGAGTGAGAAGGAAACATAAAGGTTAGAAGTTATTGATTAGTAGCACGAGGCTCTAGTGCCATAAGCCTTCACCGATTATTCCATTCTGTGTCTTGAACTATAGTGATTAAACAATGTAGTTAGGTCAAGGTTAATGGAGACTTGTTAGAAGATTGATAGAATCAAAGCCTCTACAACAACAAGCTTCAAAGATTTTGAACCTAATACAAAAGATCAATCACCATTGGGTTGACGCGACCAATCAAGGTCCGGACCACGAAAGTTCAAATTCCGAATAGGATAAAGAGGGACAAATGTTGCGCTATGTTAAACAATCGCCGAGTAATTTACGAAGTAATTTCCCTACAATGAGGTCGGTCAATAGATCTTTGTGCTAATGCATGCTAGATGAACGATATGTAAATCGTCATTCGAAAGCAATACCGTACAAAAAGAAAATAGGTAACGATCTAGTCTTGATCAAGAATTCAACAAAGAAATTCTAAGATCCATAAGACTTTCTTCGATCAAAATAAAAAAGAAATAGATCAAGAGAAAGCCAAATTGAATTACACTTTCAAGATCCTTTCATCTTCAAGTTCAATCACTTTTAATTGATAAGTTTAAGTGTGAAAACATATCACTAATTCAAAGCACCTCAAATGAATTCAACAATTCATTAAAAGATAGATTTGAACTAATGAATGTATAATTACTTTAACCATATCCAAAGTCCATTGAAATTGAAGAGAAATTAATCTCAACAATGTAATTCAAGGCTAAAACAAGAAGAAAGGGGAAGAAGGAGGAAGAAAAAGCCAAAACAGCCCCAAAAACAAGTGAAAATTACATTCTAGATGCTGGTTAATCGATTAACCAACTCACAGTGCAATTATGTTAATCGATTAACCAGTGCAAACTTCCAATTTTTGCGCAGAAACAAGTTGTTAATCAATTACCCTAATTGTACTGGTTTTGGTTAATCGATTAACACTGTAAAAACAGCAGAAAATCAGTTTGAAAATTTCCAAATCCTTGATCACTCATTTCTTCAAACATCTTAGGATCAAGGATTCAATTGTGCAGGAATTTTTGAGTAAAACAGCAGCAAAAACCAGCAATCAAACACAGTTACAAGATCCAAAGGATCAAGTAACAAGAATCTCCAATGTTCTACATTATGGAAGATGAAATTGAAGCTTCAACAATGGTGATAGAGGAATTACAACTTCAAATCTGAAAATTCCTTCAAATTGCTTCAAGATCCAAATACCAAAGCCTTGATCTATGAGAATTGATGAAGAAATCAAGTTTGGATGAAGGTTTAGCTCAAAGTTGAACAAGATTCAATGTGAATTCTTGTTTACTTTCAAAAGAAGAAAAGTGAGCTTTAGTGAAATTTGTGGTTGGGAAGAGAATTTGCAAGAGGTTTGTTGGCTATCAAAAGCTTGAATGAATGAATGAAATGAAGGCTCTATTTATAGAGTTTAGGCTTGGAAAAATTGGTGGTTTGGAATTAGGATTGGAAGATCAAAATTAGGATTGGAATTCAAATTTGGAGGGAAATCACAAAAGAGCGGTGATTAGTGATGGTACATGGTGGGAATTAATTATGATGATGTAGGGAATTAAAATGGGATGGTCTAGAATATTCTACATGTGATCAAAATGATGAAAATTGGTGTCAATTGCTGCAGAATTTGAATTTGGCACATTTTTTCAAAAATTGCACGTGTTAATCGATTAACCATTTCACATTGCAATTAGGTTAATCGATTAACACAGTGAAAAATGAAAAAAAAAAGCTTTTTGATGTATTGTCTTGGTTCTGGCTCGATTTTCTTGTTTGTCAAAGAAGGCATGGAAATAAACACATGAACCTTGGAGTCCCTTGAATAATAATCAATTAAATCTTGGAAACTCTTGATCAAATAATTTTTTGAATTAATTGCAGATCAACTTTGACTTTGTTCAAATGAAATTCATTCGAGTCGAGGGACTGATGTTTTGGTATTTTTAACCTGTTCTTCCCCTGAAAATGTTAGTGAAAGAAAACAAAATATTATTGGATTTGAATTAATGGTTAGTAAACATAAACAAATTAAGCAATGAAACAACTAACAAACACACACAAACTCAAAGATCCCTGTAAGGTACAATCCTACAAAAGAGGGGACGAATGTGTGATCTTGTTTATGGTATGAGATGCAAAAAGACATGTGGGAAGGATATAACTCAACAGGCAAGACTTAGCACATCAAGGCTCCACTGGGGAAATCAGTACCTCAACAATGAACTATCTCTAGCATACCGAAGAGACTAACCATCCATTGGAGTAGAAAACCTCAACAACGAACTGTCCCGTCCAACCGAAGAGACTTACCATTCATCGGAGTAACAAAATCTCAACAACAAACTGTCCCGTCTAACCGAAGAGACTTACCTTTCATTGGAGTAGAAGAATCTCAACAACGAACTATCCTGTCTAACCGAAGAGACTTACCATTCATCGGAGTAGAGATCACCTACTACCAGGCATATGGTAGGCGAACCAAAGAGAACACGAGATATATTAACTACAACGAGGGTAATAAACTCAAATGGAGAGATTTTAATGAGATCTTTTAACAAATTCCACTTGGAGAACCTGCTGACGAGGTCCACTGCGGGGATTTCAAAAGATATCAACTGCAGGAGTCTACTGTCGAGACTTAGGACTTCATTTGGGAATACTTTCTACCAAGATTTTTTTTGGGAAATGTGTCAACCATCAAAAATTTACTGGGGAATCTATTGCCAAGATCAACCAGAGAACTTTCAAATGAAACACCTTCTGCCGAGATTTTGTATGTAATTCCTACTGCCAAGTAATAATTGAAAACATGCCTGTTGCCGAGGCTTTACTGAAAAGTCTTTTAAGGATTCTACTGCCGAGATCCTAAAAGGAAAATACCTTCTGCCGAGGTTGTTGTAATCCTTTTTTTTTTAAATTATCCGAGAAATCTGCAGCCCAGATTCTTGGAAAGAAAATACCTTCTGCCGAGGCTTGTTGCAAATTCTATTTTAAAACTCACTGGAGAATCTACTGCCGAGATCAACCAAAGAAATCTGAAATAAAGCCACCTTCTGCCGAGGTTTGCTGGAAATCTTTTGAAAATATCCAAGAAATCTACTGCCGAGATTCTTAGAAAGAAAATATCTTCTGGTGAGGTCAACTAGAAATCTTCTGCCGAGACTTGCTAGGAACTAGGAATCAATAACTCTACCAGGAATCTTCATAGGAGATATGGGCAAGTTAGATCACGCAACAGACTTCTCAAATAAAGAGACAACCAACTGTTGGAAATTCACAACAAACTTCTCTGACGGGCACAACCTGAGAGATACCATTTGATGGAAAAGATAACGTCTGATAACTGGAGACACACAAGTTTCTCAAATAAAGAGGTTGTTGGTTGTTATCATGCAATGGATTCCAAAAGAGTGTTGCAACAACACTACTGGAGGAAACAAAATCTTCATCTTCTAATGGTAACCGCAAACAGATCATCTGCTGAGTAATACAAAATCTTCGAAGGTGCAAAATAAATGCACTCCCAATCATCTAGGTTATACAACGTAGATATTTTCAAAATAGTCACCGCCGGAGACCAAAGTTCAATCCAGGAACAAACTGGAGAGAAATGGTCAAACAAGACTCATCCCAAGGAGGAAATAACTCAACTGGGGATTGGCCTCATCCAGATAATGAACTGGAAAGGAAAGCTTAAATAAAATCCTCCACGAGGAACAAACTCGGTGGGGAATTAGAAAGGATAAACACTTTCTGCTTAAGTGTCCCGGTGAAAATTAGATACCATAGTTATTAATGAACTAGGATCGCATTTTTAATGTCACCACCGGTCTTTGATTTCATCCAAGGGAGGGAGAAAAACCGAATTCCCACAATGCAATGCAAATGCACTAAGATTCTAAGTTCGGGGGTTAGTTATACCTAGGGAAGGTGTTAGCATCCTAGATATCTGTAGTACTCTACAGGAACCTCTTGATTTTATTACGTTATTTGTTTTTTCTTTGTTTGCTAAGGGTTTAAGGGTAGGTGATTTGTTATTTTTATTCTTAAGTGTGCTCGACAAGATATCGCATCTTGTGCCTACATATCCTGTTAGGAGGGAATCAGAGCACTTGTACTTCCTTATTAAGGATACTAAATTTGTTTTAAAGGTTTAGGAGAGAAGATGAGTCGTCATCTTAAGAAAACCACCACAGTTTTAAAAATGTTTGTATTTTGTGGGGTATGGGATTGTATGTCCCTTCTTTGAGATGATTAACATCTAATTCTCTTGTGTGGAGAATTAGGTGGGCTAAAGTTTGATTTAAAAAATCAAAATTAAGGGGGGACTAACCTAGGAAATTTATCCTAAGTTATCTAATTGACTTATCTTAAGGTGTCGATTATGATGCAAATGATGTGCACCATGCACAATAACATGGTTATTATGCATGAGATTTTCCCTTGGATATTAATGCGATTAATTATATTATTTAGGCGAGGGTGTTAGCAAAGTGATGCTAGACTTGTGTCCAGTGACCGGTAGGTTGAATGCGATGCCCTAAGACGATCGACTTACATAGGTAGAAAATGGGCTCGACGTTGGATCGAGAGTTTTTTATATTTTGAAAAGGGTTTGAACAGAAATAATAACAAGAAGCAAGAGAAACACAATCAAACAGATAAGGCAAAACGATCGGACGCTCACGGACTTATGACTAAGCGAAAGGTTTCTAATCGGGGACGATCTAAGGAAAGTTGAGTTTTAGTCTTATTTACTTTAATTAGGAAATTATGCTAGAGATTATTATTATTGAGAAAGGTTAAAGGAAAAAAAATTACAATTTTATTAATTATAAATAGGGGTTCTCTTTGTTATTTCAATTTTAGATTTTAAAGAAATGAAGGATTATATAAAAGTTTTAATGTTAAATTATTTGCGAAAGTTTTATTTTAACTAAAAAAGATTTGAATTAATTATTATAAAAAGGGTTTAATTGACTGATATTAAAAAAAGTTAGATTAATTATTATTATAAGATTTTAAAATTAATTACCAATAGAAGTTTTAATTTTAATTATTATTAAAGAAGTTTTGATTTTAATCATTATCATAAAAGAAAAGGTTTTAGATTAATTATTAAAGAGAAAGTTTTAATTTTATTATAAAAGAAAATTAGATTAATTATTATAAAAAGTTTAAATTAATTATTATAAAAAAAGGTTTTAAATTGAATTATTATTATAAAATCTTAAATTAAATTATTAACGAAAGGGATTTAATCTTAAAAGGATTTTTAATTTTTATAATAAAAAGTTTTTAATTTGATTATTAAAAGAGGTTTTAATTAAAAAAAAAAAAGGAACTAATGAAAGGAAAAAAAAAGGAGCTCTCTCTCCCTCAGTCGTCTCTCCCATTTTCTCTCAAAAACAACACGAACCCTAGCCGCCGCCAAGGCTCTCTCGTATTTTCCGGTCTCTCACGATCAAACGAAACCATGCAACGAATACCCCACCCCACACAACCCATACCCCGATTCTCATTATGATTATACAGTTACATTACAATGATACAGGGAAATAAAAGTGAGAAAACGATAAAAGGCGGACGACGGTGGCAAGGACTTCACGAATCTCCGTCAGGGAAGAACTTCTTTCCTCTTATCTTTACCTTTTTGTACGATCTGTGAAAACCTTGTGTTTTTCTGGCTTTCGTCGTTTCTTCTTCTGGGTCTGGATTCGAGACAGTGATGAACGCCGTTTCGGAGCCTCTGTGTGATGTTGTCGCCGTGTCTTTTCTCTCTCTCCTCCTTTCTTTTTTCTCGTCTGATGCCGTGGGTGTATTTTTGGTGGGATTGTTTGGTATGATGAGTTTCTAGTGTGAGATTTTTTTTCGTTTTTGGTGTAAGAATGACCTCGTATTTATAAGACCAATGATGAATCCGTTTTGGGAAATCTCTTCAATGTTGATTGATTTGTGTTAATTGCTGATTTGATTCTGATTTTGAATTTGGAAGGTTTACGTTGTCTGATACGCTTTGATTTGGGACAGAAAGCTGACCGTTGACCTATTTGAATCTGGTCCTCTTTGTGTGATTTGTCCATCTCATTTTTGGAAGGTTATGGTGGTGGTATCTTTGTGATATTGCCCATAATTCCAAATTGAAAATGATGAAACCTCTTCCGATTCTAAAATCTGAGGCCTTAAACTTTTACAATTTTAGAAAGAAATATGTTGGGAAACTGATTTTGAAAATAATTGGAGTTATTGACACTTTTCTGATTTGATTGATTCATTCTTGAATGCTTTTTGTGTTTACTGATATGGAAAATAAAACTTGCCATGATCTACTTCCGTTTCAAATCAACGGTTATTATGTCGTTTTGGCAAGGTAATCAAAAGATTTTGATGCTATGATTCTATTTAATGGGCTTGTTCTCTTTAATTTGGAAATGTTTGGGCGTGTTCTGGAAATAAGGCTACTGGATTATGATTTCCTCCTTTTGAACGTATGTGATGAATTTCCTTCGTATGTCATAACTATTCACTACTTTCATCTTTTTTGAACTCGCCACAGCCATCCACCCGCATCAAAATTGTTGGAATGTGTTAACCTTGTTGCAGCGGAACAGTACGGTATAGATGATATGCTTGGCCAGCAATGAGGCGTAATCAAATTGCTGTTGAATTTGTGAGTCCAAGTCAGGTAATTTTAATGATTTCATTATGCTCCATCCTTATGGTTTGCCTTTGTTTGTGGTAAAACATTGATTTTTTTGCACTTTGCCCTTCCAGACTTTCCTTGATGGGGATGAGAACGCAGTCTAAGGCTTAGCTATCTCTATCTTTTCATCTTGCCTTTGTTACATACTTGAATCCTTCTCTAAGTGAGAACAACCAACAAAGCTCTATGTCTCCCCTAGCAGGGTTCAAATGCTCATTATAGGTGGACATGGTTATGTGTTATATGCGAATCATCAAGGTATTCACTTTCCTTAGTTTTTTTTAATGATATCGTTACTAAAACCATGACCAAAACTTATCCATGAACATGCGCCGTTGTGAATTTTGACTAATTTGTGATGGCCTTGAACATTTGAAATGCAATGACAATTCTTGCTACTTGATCTCATTGCCCTTTTGCAGTTCTTCAATAACAGTTGTTCAGCCGTGGATGTAGCATGCTCTGTATCACACGGTTTGAAGTTTCAACTTCATTCTCCACTATTTCTATTGTAGGTTCAGCTTATCCTTTGTCTTTAAGTGGAAGCAGCAAGGCTCACGACTACCTACGTAAATTGGTCAACAGAACAAATGGTAGTTACTGATGAATTATTAAAATAAATCCTATCTACACTGCCATAAACAGAAATATTATCCATTCATTCATTTGTGACTCTTTGTTACTTCATTGCGATTACTATTATCCTTCAGTCTTAACAACAACATGGCTGCAAATGTGATAGGTGGAGCATTTCAGAAGCAATTCGAGGATCTTGAAGACCTGAAAGATACAATATTCGATGCTGATGATTTGCTCGACTTAATCGGCTACGATGCCCTGCGATGCAAGATGGAGAACACACTTTTGTCCGGGTGAAAGATATCCTTGGCTTACGGAGATCTGGTGGCATAGATTTTCATAGAGTTCCTTCATGTTCAGTAGTAAATGACAATAAAGTGCACTCATCAATATGCTGGTATCAGACTGCGGCGCCTGCAGTAATAACTTAGGTGTTGCTGCCATCTTGGGTATGGGAGGTGGTTTGCAGCAGTTTGTATATGACCTGCTCCCAACAATCTTTTGTTGCATTTAAGAGTTTCAATTTCCGATTACAACGTCTTTGAGCTAGTCTTTGTAACTAATATTTTAGCTTGTACATTTGGCCATGGAGACTTTGAATTATATAGGATCCTTTGTGTGAAAATGTAAGCTGAATCCTCGTAATTTCAAACATTCTCCCTTTTTTATCGTTACTTTTTCTTGTGTGAAATGAGCCGTACTGTTGTTGTTCTTGATCATCTAAGGGCTCATAAGCAAATTGAATTAAACACCGCGTGTATGCCCCTACTATATTTATCATTAGGGGAAACATATCTACATGTCCCACTCTGAGAACATTTGCACTATTAGTGCTGATTATTATTGTCAAGTCCTTGAAAAGTATTAGTGCAACGTATCAAAGGAACCCCGTTGGGAAATTTACTATTACAAACCTCCTTGCAAGTAAACTAATAATTTGGTCCCTTGATTAAACAAGCTATTCTGAACCAACCGTAATGTCGAAAGTATTTGATAATAAATGCTCGAATTCATCTTTGGTACTAATGGCATGATGATGCTCTTGGCCTTGAAAATGATCTTTGAATAAAAGGATTAAGATGGTTGAGAATTATGCTCTTGACTTTTGTAACTTGAATTTTGAGCGATTCTCATGAGCTTCTTTCGACTTTCGATGAACAAAATACATGCCCAGAGAAAATTTGACGAATAAAAGGACTATGCCTTGAACTTTGAATGATTCATGTCATTATAATTTGGATTCTAAATGATCCACTTGAACCTTTGAAGCTTGAATAAGAGGAAACCAAAACTCAATCTTGATTTTAATGAGAGATGTGGTCAAAAAGCATCCAAGATATCCTTAAAATACTGATCCAAGGATGACCCAAAAATGAGGAAAGGGCTTCAGAATCTTATAGTGACCTGGGACTATTTAAATCAGAATCCACTAGCCACATTTTGCAATGTTTGACTGTGAGAATCTACACTTGGAAACACTGTAGCTGTACAAACTGGTTAGTCACAAAAGAAAACACACACACAAAGACCGTATGAACTAAAGATGCTATGCAAAATGAAAAGGGATCTTAGGGTCAAAAATTAGGGTGCGACAGATGCCCCTATTTAAGTTTATCCTATTCGGAGATATGGAGATTGAAATCTTCGTCTTGACGAGATAGGAGGGACTTAAATATAAACATGCACTTATTTTTGGCCCTAAGATGCCGCTAAATGCACATGCTATGGTATGAAATGATATGCTAAGCAAGACAGAGATCCTGTGAGGAATAATGTCACAGGGGATAACTGCAGTTGAAACACAAAGAAAGACAGACCCGACGAGAACGACTCAGCAAGACAAGACTCCACGGGGAAAGATCTAACTCCACTGGGGGAAAGAGACTACCAACTGACAATCACGAGGTATCTCAAGCACAGGGTGATGAACTTGTGACGAAATCTTCTGATAAAATCCACTTGGAGAACCTCCTGTAGTGGTCAACCGGAGGAATCTTCAAGAGATATCAACTAGAGGAGTCTATCATTGAGACTTAGAACCTCTTCTGAGAATACCTTCTTCGAAGGTTTTATTGAAAGGGCGTCAACTGGGGGATCTGCTGAGAAGAAATAACTGTCTGTTAAAGTTTAGAATTAACCAGGGAATCTACTGCCGAGATCCTAGAAATAGACGACTATTTGTCGAAGTTTGAAATAAACCAGGGAATCTACTGCCGAGATCCTGGAAAGAAACGACTGTTTCTCGAAGTTTTAAAATAAACCAGGGAAATCTACTGCCGAGATCCTGGAAATAGAGAAACATCTTTTGTTGAAGTCTGCTGGAGATCTACTGCTGAGAATAACTAGAGAATTTAAAAATGAAATACCTACTGCCGAGGTCTTCTGGAAATCTACTGCCGAGAATAACCAGGAAAATAACTTCTGATAATCAAGCCATCTGTTTAAAGGATAATAAATTTCCCCTAGTCTCGGGTCATAAGCCACGGACTGATCTCAGTTCCTTCTTTAATCAAGTATTTCACTTGAAAAGGGTAAAAATAAACCTCCCCTAGTCTCGGGTCATAAGCCACGATCTGGTCTCAGTTTCTTCTTTGGGGATAGAATATCCACTACCGGTTTATTGGGTAGTTCACAAAGAAAATATTACCTGCTACCGATTTATTGGGTAGCCAGCAAAGAAAAAGATTGTCCGCTACCGATTCACTGGGTAGTCTATAAATAAAATATTACTCGCTACCGGTTTACTAGGTAGAACAATATTACTTGCTACCGATTTACTAGGTAGGAAAAAATTACTTGCTACCGATTTACTGGGTAGAACAATATTACTTGCTACCGATTTACTGGGTAGGAAAAAATTACTTGCTACCGATTTACTGGGTAGTCAGTAAATAAAACATCTGCTACCGATTTATTGGGTAGTCTATAAATAAAATATTACTCGCTACCGGTTTACTTGGTAGAACAATATTACTTGCTACCGATTTACTAGGTAGGAAAAAATTACTTGTTACCGATTTGCTGGGTAGAACAATATTACTTGCTACCAATTTACCGGGTAGAACAATATTACTTGCTACCGATATACTGGGTAGGAAAAAATTACTTGCTACCGATTTACTGGGTAGTCAGTAAATAAAACATCTGCTACCGATTTATTGGGTAGTTGAAAAGTAATTCTGCTACCGGTTTACTGAGTAGTCCATAAAGAAAATACTGCCTGCTACCGATTTACTGGGTATTCCATAGAGAAGCCATTATCTGCTGGGGGTAGACAAACTATTTTGAGGAGACTGCCATTAGTCATCCGAATAGAAAGGTTGAGAACGAAGCAAGTTGCTCAAATAAAGAGGCTGCCACTTGCCGTCTGGTATGAATTCCAAGAAAATGTTGTAATAACGGCTGGAGAAATAATTTTCGTCTTCCATAGCGCTTTTCAAATAAGCTCTTCTTGGGGAGACAAAGTGCAAGATAAATGCCCGCTCAATCTGGGTTCAAAAGTTCAAAAACATCAGAAATCGTGATTGTCAGGGACCAAAGTTCAATCCAGGAAATAACTGGAAAGAAACGGTCAAACAAGACTCAATCCACTGAGGAATGAACTCAACTGGGGTTTATCTTTATCCAAAAATGGAAAAGAAAACTGAAGCAACCATCTTCCACGAGGATCGAACTTAGTGGGGAGTTTAGAAAGTATGTGCTTTTTCTGCCTAGGACTGACAATTCTACTTGGAGGGAGCGGACAAAACCCCGTCACTTGGAGATAAGCGCAACCAAAGTGAAAGAACAAACAAACAAACACAAAGAGATGCAAGATGAAAAAATGTGCACATGCCATGAATCTACACGAAAGAATGCCATGCTATGCTTATGCTGACAAAACAACGACAAGAAACAAACAAGGAGATGAACCACAAGCATCTCGATACAGATACTCGGCCAAACTTCACAAGATAAGAAGCATCACTGGGGATGAAAGGAGAGCCATATATGGAAGCATGTCCTGCTTCAGAGCTTCAGACTTCTCTGGGGAAAATAGAGCACTCCACTTGGGGATGAGCATCGTAACTTCATTAAGGATTGTCAAGATGAACCTTGTGATTCTGTTGGGGCGAGAAAGGTTCACTAGGAACGAATCAAACTCACTGATCGAAAGGACTTCATGAGGGATAAAATAAATATCCACTGCGAGCTGAAGTGATCTGGATGAGAGTTGTAACTGGATAAAATAAATATCCATTTCATCAGGGAAGTTTGAATCAATAGTAGTTGAAAATATCAGCTATAAAACTTCGAGAGGATGAAATAAACATCCACCTTTGTTGGAGAAGATTGAGATAGTGAGAAAATCCATTGAGGAGTGAAATAAACACTCGCTTTGTTGGGGAAGGTTGAAGTTGTAAGAAAATCCACTGAGGATCCTTAGGTTGCCAACTGGGGAAATCTTGCATCAAACCAGCTAAAACTGCTTGAAGTAAAGGTTCACCGGGGAAAAGTCGTAACTACCTGAAGTAAAGATTTACTGGGGAGTCGTCACATCACTTAGGATAGAAACCCTTTGAGGTATGAGGGAATAAAGTCATGAGACTGATGTAACTCTGTATTGATGAACTGAACGGTAGTCGCCATTTTGAATAATAATTGTTGTGGATGAGAAGCAATCTTCATTTCTCAAATGCCCCAGATCACTTGGTTTATAAGAAGAAGTCATCCCAAGAGGATTTTACAGAAAACTTGGCGTCCAACTGTCCTAATGTTTTCAAACTCTTGGAGAGATTGTCGAATCTCGACGTAACTGGCCCGGATTGACGGTATCCTGAGTCTTCAAAATTTGCCCCTTGGGGTCAGACTGTGGAAGAAACATCTGGGAAACAACTTGCCCCTACTCAGTAAAGTCTTCGGGTATCGTGCCCCTAGGTATAGTCATCCTTTTGAAATGATTTTCCATTTACTCATTAGAGTTTCAAATCCCAAAGGATCTAGCTTATCGATGATGCCCGTATGCTAGCTTCTATGATGTCAAGCAATGTTAGCAAGCAGAAAAATGTTAATTCTGAAACTGCTAATGCAACATATGTTTGTCTTGAAGTTTTTATTTAAAGAATTTTGGTGGTTGAATTACCGATTTTATAATGCCAACACGAATTTGAGCATAACTCATAGGAGTCAGGAAACGATATCTCAATGGGCATGCTTTTGAAATTAACCTTGCTTCAATTAGGACTTATAAAGGTTGTATTATGGATTGGTTCACGGTTTAAGAAACAAAGGATATAAAGCCCAAAGTTTGTTTGTGCCCACCCAATCTTCGTGATATTTTACTCCATTTTTGAAAATTACCCTGCCCCAGGTTAAGAATGAGGGTTTTTTTGATTTGTAGAAGAAAACTACTACTTCAAAGGCTCAAAAGGGTTAACGAGGGTTTATCTCCTTATATCTTCGGTGTTTAGGATTTCGAAACAATGCCTTATATCACTAGCAGAGCTTTATTCAAAAGCATACATCAAGAGATCTTGCGTTTGATTTCATCATCCTCCATTCAATTCTCTGCTGAGGCAAGAGATTGGGCAGCATTGACATTATAAAAATAGAAAAGCATTTTAACGAGTGAAACGAATGGATTTCTTCAAGACAAACATTATTCATTGCATCAATTATTCAAAATAACAAGTTCTTACACGCAAATAACAAATGCATTAACAAACAAAGAGCATTACATGCGAAGTGCAGTAAATTAACTAAAGCCTTGGCGAGACTGTCTCAGTCTGAGCTTGTGGTTTTCACATTAGGTACAGAGTTTTCAAAAGACAATACACCGCATCGCATTAGCCTTTGTACTTCATGTTTCAAAGGAAAACAATCTTCGATGTCGTGTCCGGGCGCACCTTGATGGAAAGCACAACGAGCCTCAGGTTTATACCACCACGGGATATCCTTCGGGATGGCTGGCGGAGCTCGTGTCTGCACCATATTCCTTTGTATCAAAAATGGATACAATTTTGCATAGGTCATCGAAATCGGATCAAACTGTCTTTGAACGCGGTTTTGATTATTAAATGATAAACGAGCCTGCGGTTGATGAGCAATAGTGTTGGTGACAGGAGATATACCAGTGATATGTTGAGGTCGCTGATACCTTCTTCTTTTTGGTCGTCCTTGATGCACAATATTTACTTCTTATTCCTTCTTTTTCCCGAAGTTACTTCCATATTTCTTGGCATTGTTGGAAGCACTTCCTTCTCTAACCAATCTTCCTTCACGAACACCTTCTTCCAAACGCATCCCCATATTCACCATTTCGGTGAAATCACTTGGAACGCTTGCCACCATTCTCTCGTAAAAAAACGGGCTCAGTGTTTTCAGAAAGTTTCTGGTCATCTCTTTTTCTTCCAGAGGTGGCGTAACTTGAGCAGCTAATTCACGCCAACGCTGGGCGTACTCTTTAAAATTCTCTCTTTCTTTCTGGGCCATGGCTCTCAACTGGTCTCTATCTGGTGCCATGTCGACATTATATTTGTATTTCTTAATAAAAGCATCACAGAGGTCATTAAAACTGCGGACCTTTGAACTATCTAGTCCCATATACCACTTGAGGGTTGCACCAGTCAAACTATCCTGGAAATAATGTATCAATAGTGGGTCATCATCCTTATGAACAGACATTTTTCGGGCATACATAACTATGTGACTATGTGGACAAGAATTTCCTTTATACTTCTCCAAATTAGGGAGTTTGAACTTTGGAGGAACCTTAACATTAGGAACCAAGCATAGCTCAGAGGCACTCTTCCTAAACAGCTCTTTCCCACGAAGGGCCTTGATTTCTTTCTTCATTTCTAAAAACTGGTCCTGGAAATCATCCATTTGGTATTCTATTCCCATACTCTCACTAGGAGCAGCATGAAACACAGGTTCTTCCAGATGAAAAGGAGTAGCATTTACCACGGGTGGTGGCACAGTCATTACAGCAGTTGTGGCAATAACTTGAGAAACAGGTGGGCGGTATCCAGCTGGAGTAAAGTTAGGGTGCATACCCCACAGATAACCAGGAGGCATAGAATATTGAACTTCACTTGTAGTGGGCACCACTGGGATCGGTGCGGATATTATCTCGGAGATAACAGTGTTGTGCAATGGCGCACTATGTGATGGCTGGTTTTGAGCAGCCCTTAACGCCTCCATCATCCCATTGATCTTCTCCATACTTTCTTTCAATGTTGAAACCTCTTCTCGAAGTGCTCTGTTTTCCTGCTCGAGTTGATCCATTCTTTTCTTGTGACCGGCTCGAGTATCGTATCGATGATTCGGAGTCTGAGAAGAGAGACACGAATGAGAACATGGAATGCAAAGGGATGCAAATACGAATGATGCGTATGATGCAGCAAGATTCATGGGACTCAGCTACTTATAATCATCATGGAATATCAAGAGACTCGATTTAAAAAAAAAATCACTAAAAACGGTTACGATAATCAATATCTGGAATATTAAAACAGATTTATTAATAACGCGCCGGTGTGCCTTACAACAGTCATAACGGAAAAGCTAAATAAAAGCTAATAATGATGGATCTAAGGGGACTCTTCCAACAACCTTCTTGAATCCTTTGACTTCTTTCTTCCAACTGAGCTTCTTCTAGAATAAGCTTGTCCACGATCAATTTCCAGAGTTGACTGATGACTTAAAATGGAATAGGACGTCTTGAGCTTTCCGTTTATTGCAAAAAAATAGCTCCTTTCTAATAATCCTTCTTTTGTAGTCATCTTAGCTTGAATATTAACCAAAGATAGGAAATGAGTTTTTGTCTTAAATTAGTAACTCCATCAGCTTAGGAAATTCTTCAAGGGCAGGTACCAATTGATGATCAATAAAACGGTAGTAGAATGGAGATAATAACTTCCCATATCTGTTTTCGATCCTTTCTTTATCTGTCAGCAAGGTCTCCAGTCCCCTTAGATCGTCCAGGTTATGACTCTTGTAAAGGTACTTCAACGTTTTTATTTTTTTAAAATTTTTTTTAGAGTCCATGATATCCTTATGATGTTTATAAACAAGACTAAGTTCCATGAATCTTTATGGTATGATGCTTATGAATCTATGCAACACAAAGCACACTCAAGCAAAACAAACAAGCAAAAAGTCCTAGGTTTGAAAGGTCACAGCATGGAGTCAAGGTCTACCCATCCCATAGGAGTGTACTATAGTTTCAAATATACCTGCCGAACGGGTTCTACAAAGTTCCCAGAGTCTACAATCCATCTTTCAGATATTATCGATTTTCCAGATCACTTGGTAGTCAATAATATTCTCAAGAGAATCTGGTCTGAGTGTAGTATCGCGTAGCAACTATCGCAGAAATAGACTCCCGCATAGTCCGCGCACTACGCCCTAATAGGCCAAGTTGGGCTAAAGGTAACTACGGTCCCCAGTCCCGAGGGCCTTTACATCGAAACCATATCGTCTTCATGAATGAACTCGTTGGACAAATATTATATTCGAGAGGGCCTAGACTGAGTGGTGAAGTCTCAATTTACTTTTTCAGGAATCGACTCCCTCAAAGTATCATTGAAGTCTCACCGTTCCTATCATAATTTTCACTCTAGTCCGGGTGTAGGACTTTGTCTCACCACACAAGTAATAACCCAAGCAAACATAACAGATAACAAATATATAAAAAACATAATTAATCAAGTTAGGGGGAACCCTCTTATGAGCATCCCCAGTGAAGTCGCCATTTCTGTCGCGGTGAAAATTAGATACCCTAGTTATTAATGAACTAGGATCGCATTTTTAATGTCACCACCGGTCTTTGATTTTATCCAAGGGAAGGGAGAAAAACCGAATTCCCACAATGCAATGCAAATGCACTAAGATTCTAAGTTCGGGGGTTGGTTATACCTAGGGAAGGTGTTAGCATCCTAGATATCTGTAGTACTCTACAGGAACCTCTTGATTTTATTACGTTATTTGTTTTTTCTTTGTTTGCTAAGGGTTTAAGGGTAGGTGATTTGTTAATTTTATTCCTAAGTGTGCTCGACAAGATATCGCATCTTGTGCCTACATATCCTGTCAGGAGGGAATCAGAGCACTTGTAGTTCCTTATTAAGGATACTAAATTTGTTTTAAAGGTTTAGGAGAGAAGATGAGTCGTCATCTTAAGAAAACCACCACAGTTTTGAAAATATTTGTATTTTGTGGGGTATGGGATTGTATGTCCCTTCTTTGAGATGATTAACATCTAATTCTCTTGTGTGGAGAATTAGGTGGGCTAAAGTTTGATTTAAAAAATCAAAATTAAGGGGGGACTAACCTAGGATATTTATCCTAAGTTATCTAATTGACTTATCTTAAGGTGTCGATTATGATGCAAATGATGTGCACCATGCACAATAACATGGTTATTATGCATGAGATTTTCCCTTGGATATTAATGCGATTAATTATATTATTTAGGCGAGGGTGCTAGCAAAGTGATGCTAGACTTGTGTCCAGTGACCGGTAGGTTGAATGCGATGCCCTAAGGCGATCGACTTACATAGGTAGAAAATGGGCTCGACGTTGGATCGAGAGTTTTTTATATTTTGAAAAGGGTTTGAACAGAAATAATAACAAGAAGCAAGAGAAACACAATCAAACAGATAAGGCAAAACGATCGGACGCTCACGGACTTATGACTAAGCGAAAGGTTTCTAATCGGGGACGATCTAAGGAGAGTTGAGTTTTAGTCTTATTTACTTTAATTAGGAAATTATGCTAGAGATTATTATTATTGAGAAAGGTTAAAGGAAAAAAAATTACAATTTTATTAATTATAAAAGGGGGTTCTCTTTGTTATTTCAATTTTAGATTTTAAAGAAATGAAGGATTATATAAAAGTTTTAATGTTAAATTATTTGCGAAAGTTTTATTTTAACTAAAAAAGATTTGAATTAATTATTATAAAAAGGGTTTAATTGACTGATATTAAAAAAAGTTAGATTAATTATTATTATAAGACTTTAAAATTAATTACCAATAGAAGTTTTAATTTTAATTATTATTTAAGAAGTTTTGATTTTAATCATTATCATAAAAGAAAAGGTTTTAGATTAATTATTAAAGAGAAAGTTTTAATTTTATTATAAAAGAAAATTAGATTAATTATTATAAAAAGTTTAAATTAATTATTATAAAAAAAGGTTTTAAATTGAATTATTATTATAAAATCTTAAATTAAATTATTAACGAAAGGGATTTAATCTTAAAAGGATTTTTAATTTTTATAATAAAAAGTTTTTAATTTGATTATTAAAAGAGGTTTTAATTAAAAAAAAAAAGGAACTAATGAAAGGAAAAAAAAAGGACCTCTCTCTCCCTCAGTCGTCTCTCCCATTTTCTCTCAAAAACAACACGAACCCTAGCCGCCGCCAAGGCTCTCTCGTATTTTCCGGTCTCTCACGATCAAACGAAACCATGCAACGAATACCCCACCCCACACAGCCTATACCCCGATTCTCATTATGATTATACAGTTACATTACAATGATACAGGGAAATAAAAGTGAGAAAACGATAAAAGGCGGACGACGGTGGCAAGGACTTCACGAATCTCCGTCAGGGAAGAACTTCTTTCCTCTTATCTTTACCTTTTTGTACGATCTGTGAAAACCTTGTGTTTTTCTGGCTTTCGTCGTTTCTTCTTCTGGGTCTGGATTCGAGACAGTGATGAACGCCGTTTCGGAGCCTCTGTGTGATGTTGTCGCCGCGTCTCTTCTCTCTCTCCTCCTTTCTTTTTTCTCGTCTGATGCCGTGAGTGTATTTTTGGTGGGATTGTTTGGTATGATGAGTTTCTAGTGTGAGATTTTTTTTCGTTTTTGGTGTAAGAATGGCCCCGTATTTATAAGGCCAATGATGAATCCGTTTTGGGAAATCTCTTCAATGTTGATTGATTTGTGTTAATTGCTTATTTGATTCTGATTTTGAATTTGGAAGGTTTACGTTGTCTGATACGCTTTGATTTGGGACAGAAAGTTGACCGTTGCCCTATTTGAATCTGGTCCTCTTTGTGTGATTTGTCCATCTCATTTTTGGAAGGTTATGGTGGTGGTATCTTTGTGATATTGCCCATAATTCCAAATTGAAAATGATGAAACCTCTTCCGATTCTAAAATCTGAGGCCTTAAACTTTTACAATTTTGGGAAAAAATATGTTGGGAAACTGATTTTGAAAATAATTGGAGTTATTGACACTTTTCTGATTTGATTGATTCATTCTTGAATGCTTTTTATGTTTACTGATATGGAAAATAAAACTTGCCATGATCTACTTCTGTTTCAAATCAACGGTTATTATGTCGTTTTGGCAAGGTAATCAAAATATTTTGATGCTATGATTCTATTTAATGGCCTTGTTCTCTTTAATTTGGAAATGTTTGGGCGTGTTCTGGAAATAAGGCTACTGGATTATGATTTCCTCCTTTTGAACGTATGTGATGAATTTCCTTCGTATGTCATAACTATTCGCCATTTTCCTCTTTTTTGAACTCGCCACAGCCATCCACCCGCATCAAAATTGTTGGAATGTGTTAACCTTACTGCAGTGGAACAGGACGGTATAGATGATATGCTTGGCCAGCAATGAGGCGTAATCAAATTGCTGTTGAATTTGTGAGTCCAAGTCAGGTAATTTTAATGATTTCATTATGCTCCATCCTTATGGTTTGCCTTTGTTTGTGGTAAAACATTGATTTTTTTGCACTTGGCCCTTCCAGACTTTCCTTGATGGGGATGAGAACGCAGTCTAAGGCTTAGCTATCTCTATCTTTTCATCTTGCCTTTGTTACATACTTGAATCCTTCTCTAAGTGAGAACAACCAACAAAGCTCTATGTCTCCCCTAGCAGGGTTCAAATGCTCATTATAGGTGGACATGGTTCTGTGTTATATGCGAATCATCAAGGTATTCACTTTCCTTAGTTTTTTTTAATGATATCGTTACTAAAACCATGACCGAAACTTATCCATGAACATGCGCCGTTGTGAATTTTGACTAATTTGTGATGGCCTTGAACATTTGAAATGCAATGACAATTCTTGCTACTTGATCTCGTTGCCCTTTTGCAGTTCTTCAATAACAGTTGTTCAGTCGTGGATGTAGCATGCTCTGTATCACACGGTTTGAAATTTCAACTTCATTCTCCACTATTTCTATTATAGGTTCAGCTTATCCTTTGTCTTTAAGTGGAAGCAGCAAGGCTCATGACTACCTACGTAAATTGGTCAACAGAACAAATGGTAGTTACTGATGAATTATTAAAATAAATCCTATCTGCACTGCCATAAACAGAAATATTATCCATTCATTCATTTGTGACTCTTTGTTACTTCATTGCGATTACTATTATTCTTCAGTCTTAACAACAACATGGCTGCAAATGTGATAGGTGGAGCATTTCAGAAGCAATTCGAGGATCTTGAAGACCTGAAAGATACAATATTCGATGCTGATGATTTGTTCGACTTAATCGGCTACGATGCCCTGCGATGCAAGATGGAGAACACACTTTTGTCCGAGTGAAAGATATCCTTGGCTTACGGAGATTTGGTGGCATAGATTTTCATAGAGTTCCTTCATGTTCAGTAGTAAATGACAATAAAGTGCACTCATTAATATGCTTGTATCAGACTGCGGCGCCTACAGTAATAACTTAGGTGTTGCTGCCACCTTGGGTATGGGAGGTGGTTTGCAGCAGTTTGTATATGACCTGCTCCCAACAATCTTTTGGTGCATTTAAGAGTTTCAATTTCCGATTGCAACATCTTTGAGCTAGTCTTTGTAACTAATATTTTAGCTTGTACATTTGGCCATGGAGACTTTGAATTATATAGGATCCTTTGTGTGAAAATGTAAGCTGAATCGTCGTAATTTCAAACATTCTCCCTTTTTTACCGTTACTTTTTCTTGTGTAAAATGAGCCGTACTGTTGTTGATCTTGATCATCTAAGGGCTCATAAGCAAATTGAATTAAACACCGCGTGTATGCCCCTACTATATTTATCATTAGGGGAAACATATCTACATGTCCCACTCTGAGAACATTTGCACTATTAGTGCTGATTATTATTGTCAAGTCCTTGAAAAGTATTAGTGCAACGTATCAAAGGAACCCCGTTGGGAAATTTACTATTACAAACCTCCTTGCAAGTAAACTAATAATTTGGTCCCTTGATTAAACAAGCTATTCTGAACCAACCGTAATGTCGAAAGTATTTGATAATAAATGCTCGAATTCATCTTTGGTACTAATGGCATGATGATGCTCTTGGCCTTGAAAATGATCTTTGAATAAAAGGATTAAGATGGTTGAGAATTGTGCTCTTGACTTTTGTAACTTGAATTTTGAGCGATTCTCATGAGCTTCTTTCGACTTTCGATGAACAAAATACATGCCCAGAGAAAATTTGACGAATAAAAGGACTATGCCTTGAACTTTGAATGATTCATGTCATTATAATTTGGATTCTAAATGATCCACTTGAACCTTTGAAGCTTGAATAAAAGGAAACCAAAACTCAATCTTGATTTTAATGAGAGATGTGGCCAAAAAGCATCCAAGATATCCTTAAAATACTGATCCAAGGATGACCCAAAAATGAGGAAAGGGCTTCAGAATCATATAGTGACCCTGGGACTATTTAAATCAGAATCCACTAGCCACGTTTTGCAATGTTTGACTGTGAGAATCTACACTTGGAAACACTATAGCTACACAAACTGGTTAGTCACAAAAGAAAACACACACACAAAGACCGTATGAACTAAAGATGCTATGCAAAATGAAAAGGGATCTTAGGGTCAAAAATTAGGGTGCGACATTAAGGTCGACACTCTATTGGAGAGAGGACACATGCACACACTCTGCGGACGATAACCAAACCAGAGAGTCGGGAAGCACTAAAACAGATGCAAAATGCACAATGCAATAACAACAATGCTATGCACAACAAAAGAATGCGTATGCAATGTGATCAGTGCATTTTGATGCTCATTCTTCTATGTTTAGACTTAGACATTTCTATGGTTTGGTTTGTTTATTTTTCTATTTTATGATGTTTTTATAATTTAATTTATTTTCTGCCTTATTTGATTTTTGTTGTTATTTTCAGCATTAGCAGCTTTCAATAAAAAATTCATAACTGGAGGTACAGGAATCGGATTGAGGCGTTCTACCATTCGTCGGAAAGATAAGACAAAGATCTACAACGTTTATGTTGGACGAAGAAGTTGATTCAGAGTATAGATGCCTCGGAAAATTCGTTGAAGTTTCAGTCATAAGAAACAATTAGTTTTGGACCATTTTTTGTGCTGGTTCTTTTCTTGTTTTTGGCCCAGTTGGGTTATGACCCGATTTCATTCTTTCATGTAAAATTAGGAAGCGTGTTACTGTAGAGAACACATTCTATTCACGAAAAAAAAATCTTTTGGCTTTTGACAAATTTCATGGAGAACTAATCACTAAGATTCATCTACTGTAATCGGTTTCCACCGCAACCTTGAAGTTCTATAATTTTCAATCAAATGCTTTTCCCTTTCAATATTATGCTATATATCTTGTTTGCTTTATTCAATTATATAGAACAATATTAATTAATTTCGATTGCATCTCATATTCCTAAACTTTATCGCGTTTGCTTAATCCGCGCAAGTTTCGTGTTTGCTTAATTCATGAAAGATTTAATCCGTTTGCTTAATTCGGGATTTAGGAATATAAGTCTTATAGGGTCAATTGCGCTTGTCAATTGATACTATTATCGAAAAGGTATTGGAATCCACTTGGGGTATGGAAATTATGTGGATCAATGATAAGTTGGGAAACCGAAACAGTAGATAAATCGTTTAGCTTATTTTTATAGTCACTTTTTATAATCACTTATTTTCTCATTACCTTTCTAAAATGAAAACAAACCCCCCAATTCGATTCATTTTGCTTAAATTGAACAAGAATCCTTGCGATATGACTCGAGCCATTGTCGCTAACCTACAGTTTAAAAATCACTCGTTTTGATCCGTACGCGATAGCGGACCAAATTGGCGCCGTTGCCGGGGATTCTTTTTTATTTTAGCCAATTTTAGGATTTTAGTTTAGAGTTTTGTTAGCGTTTCTTGTTTTTTTGTTTTTGCTTGTTGATTTTCAGGCTTGTAGTGTAGTGATAAGCGATCCAGCCTAACAGGTGAGTTTGGAAGCTATTGTTTCGATTTGCTCCGAATTTTTCCTAGAAAATCATAAAAAAATCTCTGAACAATACTCATTTAGAATAAAATTCTAAAGGATTTCGACCCTGAAAATCGCAATTTCCTTATTTTTCTATTTTATTTGATTTATTTTCTATTTTCATATTTTCAAAAAAATCCGAAATTTTTTGTAGAGATTTATTCTGATTTGATTTGATTCTTAATCATATTTTTATAATTTGTAGATTTTATTTTAACCGCTTTTCTATTTTTCCACTTTATTTTCTCAATAGGGACATTATTGGTATTTATGTATTTGTTGAATTGCTGAATTGATTATGTATTTTCTCATTCTTTGTTAATTTTTTTTCCTATTAAATTTAATATGTCTAACCAAAGAACGCTTAGAGAACTTGCTGCCCCTGATGTGAACTATAATGCTTTATGTATTGAATATCCTGCTGTTACTGTACCTTTCGAATTGAAATCTGGTTTAATACGCTTGTTGCCAAGGTTTTATGGTCTTGCAGGTGAGGACCCGCATAGGCATCTGAAGGAATTCCATGTTGTGTGCTCTACACATATGAGACTTGAAGGAATCACAGAGGATCATATCAAGCTCAGAGCATTCTCGTTTTCACTACAAGGTGCTGCCAAAGATTGGTTTTACTATCTTGAGCCGAATTCTGTCACAACCTGGAATGATTTAAAGAAAGTCTTCCTAGAGAGATACTTTCCTGCCTCCAGAGATGCATCAATCAGAAAAGAAATATGTGGTATTAGACAGATCGACAATGAATCATTGGCTGAATATTGGGGAAGATTCAAGCAGTTAGTGTCCAGTTGCCCCCATCACCAGATTATCGAACAATTGCTTATCCAGTATTTCTATGAGGGATTGCTACCAATGGATAGAAACATTTTAGATGCTGCTAGCGGTGGAGCACTTTTTGATAAAACCCCAGCTGCTGCCAAAGCCTTGATTGAGAATATGCCACTCAACTCCCAACAGTTTACAACTAGAAACAATTATGTCCAAACAAAAGGTGTGAATGAGATTCAGGTTTCTTCTTACAACAATGCTCTAGAAACCAGACTTGATGGGCTTATTTCTTTAGTGAAACAATAATTACTGTTACCATTACCACCACCACAAAACCCTCCACAAGTAACCACCGTTGCACCTTCCGAACCTTCACTAGATGACCTTGTCAAGCAATTGGCTGTAAATGAGCTCCAGTTTCAGCAACGAACAAATTCTAGTATTCAGACCTTGCAGACACAAATTGAACAACTTTCCACTTCAACGAATACCATACAACAAGCTCAGGGATCAAAGCAACTACTTTCTCAAACAGTGGTGAATCCTAAAGGTCCTAATGTGAGTGCAATATTCTTGCGATCCAAAAAAGTTACAGATTCTGCCCCAGAAAAAAATGAGAAAGTTGTTGAGGTCACACATGAACCTGAACTTGAGCCTTCTGTTGTTTGTTGAGGAAAAATAAAAAGAGTATGTACCTAAGATACCTTTCCCACATAGAGTACTGAAAAGTAAGAAGATTGATGAAGAAGAGCATTCTGTTTTTCATATTGAGTTAATTTCTGAGTTGGTTGATGATACTTGTATTGATTTGTTTGTAGCTGATTTTCCATCATTGTCCGACTTTGATGATAGTTACTCATGTGATGACTATACTGACACTAACATTTGCTCTGTTTGTCCTGAGATTAATGCTACCTTGCAGGGTGATATTTTTCATGCAGATGAAGTTATAGATGAAGTTGTTTATGTAGCTAAAGCTCTTGACATCACGACTTCCCCAACCTCACCATCCATTGAACAATCACCCTCATTAGAGCTGAAACCACCTCCTAATAATTTATTTGAATTTGTGCAGGAAGAGAAATCATTGCAGGAACATAAGAAGGGCATTGGATGGACCTTGATTAGCGTTCTTGAGTTTAGGCAGCCCCAAAAGTGATTTAATTGGATGGACCACACTTCCACTTTTCTAGGATCATTTTTTGATCCTGGAATACAAAGAGAAAGTAGGAGCTCTGATAATAACTTCAAATTTCACCGCATAAAAGAGAGCCCCACATTGATGGAAGAGGAAAGCGTAAAATATATCTCTTTAGGAAAGGCTACTTATGTGATCACCTATCCGACTTGACTCCTCGGGTGTGTTCTTTCCTTTCTCTCACTCTTACTTTATAATTGAGTTCCTTTCATTGAGGACAATGTCTGTTTTAAGTGTGGGGGAGGGAACCATTTGTTTTCGTTTTGTTTTCTTTGTTTTTGTTTGATTCTTTTTCTTAAAAAAAAATTAAAATTGCATGCTTTTTCGTTGGTTATTTTGTTACAACTGTGAGTTTTCTCTATGTTCTTTGACGAAAGACTTATGGTGTGATGTGATTGATTCTTTTTGTGCATTCTTAGTATGTATGTATGACTAAAATCTAAATTGTACATCACTAGTGGTAGATCACTAACCTTGTGAGATTTTGAGCCTAATAATAGATAACATCAAAAATCCATCTCTTTCTTTCTTGTGTGATTTCACTCATGTTTGTTAGTCTCTAGAACTTGAATTGACTCTTGTTGAAGCTTTTTATTTACTTGTGCACACTGAAATGATAAAGGCATGTTGTTTTGTTTTATTTTTAGCCAGTTAGCCAAAAAGCCAATCTTGATAATATTACCCCTTGTTTTCAAGCCCCTTTGAGCCTATTATCCCTTTTTTGTTTAAAACTCATTACAAGCCGAAAAGTGAAAAACAATGAAATAACCCTATTCAAAGGGTTGAGAGAGTCTTGTATGGAGTTGTGTGGGGGTTGAACATTATTTTTGAATTATTTTTGTAATGTTGTTATGATGTTGGCAAAAAAGAAAAAAAAAATATAGAAAAAGAAAAGAAAAAAAAATGAAAAAAATGAAAAATAGAGAAGGATATCAATACATAATCCTTCCGGAAAAAAAAAAAAGAGAAGAATAAAAGGAAAAAGAGAAGAGAAATAAGTTGTGAGGTTGTTGTTTGAAAGCAATTGATGTATCATGTAGTTCAAATCCCGCAATTCTTTCAATTCTCTTTTAACTCTTTGATTTTAGCCTAGTACCCCTTAGGATTTATCCTACCCTTACCTTGGCCACGTTACAACCTTAATAAAAGTCCTTTTGATCTTTGTGTGCATGTAAGTCAATTGTGAATGTTAGAGTTATTTCAAGCTTATGGTAGTACTAACTCTCATGTTGTGCTTTGAGTGTAAACATGTAACCTAAACACTTGAGAGTTGAGTGGAAACAGTTTATCTTGTGAGGATCTTGATGCTTGTGATGTACTTTTTAGTAATCTGTTTTTCATATATTCTTTGAATGTCACAAAAGAGTTAATCACTAATGTCATATTCTTGACGCTTAGAATTAGAAGTTTGCTTGCACTTCGTATCCAGAGAACCTTTGAGATTGCATGCTTTGTTTGGTTTTTGCTTTGAAGTTTCTATTTTTAAATTCTTGATTTTGCTCGGAGTGCAAAAGTTCAAGTGTGGGGGAATTTGATCAGTGCATTTTGATGCTCATTCCTCTATGTTTAGACTTAGACATTTCTATGGTTTGGTTTGTTTATTTTTCTATTTTATGATGTTTTTATAATTTAATTTATTTTCTGCCTTATTTGATTTTCGTTGTTATTTTCAGCATTAGCAGTTTTCAATAAAAAATTCATAACTGGAGGTACAGGAATCGGATTGAGGCATTCTACCATTCGTCGGAAAGCTAAGAAAAAGATCTACAACTTTTATGTTGGACGAAGAAGCTGATTCAGATTATAGATTCCTCGGAAAATTCGTTGAAGTTTCAGCCATAAGAAACAATTAGTTTTGGACCATTTTTTGGGCTGGTTCTTTTCTTGTTTTTGACCCAGTTGGGTTATGACCCGATTTCATTCTTTCATGTAAAATTAGGAAGTGTGTTACTGTAGAGAACACATTCTATTTACGAAAAAAAATAATCTTTTGGCTTTTGACAAATTTCATGGAGAACTAATCACTAAGATTCATCTACTGTAATCGGTTTCCACCGCAACCTTGAGGTTCTATAATTTTCAATCAAATGCTTTTCCCTTTCAATATTATGCTATATATCTTGTTTGCTTTATTCAATTATATAGAACAATATTGATTAATTTCGATTGCATCTCATATTCCTAAACTTTATCGTGTTTGCTTAATCCGCACAAGTTTCGTGTTTGCTTAATTCGCGAAAGATTTAATCCGTTTGCTTAATTCGAGATTTAGGAATATAAGTCTTATAGGGTCAATTGCACTTGTCAATTGATACTATTATCGAAAAGGGATTAGAATTCGCTTGGGTATGGAAATTATGTGGATCAATGATAAGTTGGGAAATCGAAATAGTAGATAAATCGTTTAGCTTATTTTTATAATCACTTATTTTCTCATTACCTTTCTAAAACAAAAACAAACCCCCCAATTCGATTCCTTTTGGTTAAATTGAACAAGAATCCTTGTGATACGACTCGAGCCATTGTCGCTAAACTACAGTTTAAAAATCACTCGTTTTGATCCGTGCGCGACAGCGGACCACAATGCGTATGAGTATGAATATGCTGACAAAATAGACATAAGGATAAGCAGAGGATGAATAAACACCACAACTCAACTGAATACTTGGATAATCTCAACAAGATAGAGATACCAAAAGAGATCCTGTCAAGAAGTACACACAAAGCAAACCCTAATGGGGATATCAGCCAATTGGGGGAATAAGAAATCAACATTACTCATTGCTTGGGGAGTGATCAAAGTAATCACAACGAGATGTAAAACTCTGTGCGAGGATTCCACATCAAGGGGAAACATCACCCCAAAGCTTCACAAATGCTTGATCATAACCTGGCTGAAGAACAGAATTATACTCAGTTGGGGAAATCTGAATCAAGACTTAGCCGGAGGAATACCCAAAATAGTACTTGGACGGGAAATACCCAAACTGGGGCTCAATCGGGGAATAATGGATTTACAGAGTCCAATTCCTCACAACAATCTTGAGGGAATCCATCATCTGATTAACAACTTTATTACATCCATAAGAACAAATCTGCTTATGTGCGTTGAATTCACCATTTAACTTTTGCCCTAGACTGCATGGTCTACAAAGGATTTTACACCAAAAGGGAACTTTGTACCATAACGACTTGAGATAATCTGTACCAGTGTCTTCAAACTCTTGGAGAGATTCATTGAATCTCGACGTAACCGCCCCAAATTTATTGAACTTGGCACACTCTTCAATCAAAAGAGTCTTCCAGCTTTGCACTATGTGAAAGCATCAACTGGGAAAACAAGTTTGCTCATACTCAACAAAGCCTTCAGGCAACATGCCCCTGGATAGGATCATCCTTGAAATGATTTTACAATTACTCATCAGAGTTTCAGGTCTCAAAAGATTAAGCTCATCACTGATGCTCAAATTTAAACTTCCATGATGTCAAACAAATGTATGCAAGCAGAAAATGTTAATTCTGAGAATGATAATTCTAATGCAACAAAAATGTTATCTTGAAGTTTTTATTGAAAAGATGTCACAAAACCTTGTGAATGAATCACTAGTTTAGATACGGCATTGATTTTTGAATGCACATGCAATACCAACAAAGATCTTTTAGCACAACTCATGGGAGTCAGGAACGCTATCTCGTTAAGTATGCTTTCAAAATAAACCCTACTTCACTTAGGTCTTTTGAGGGTTATAGCTTGGCCTGGTTCACAGTTTTCAGGAAAAAGGATTTTTAGGCTCAAAATCATTTGTACCCACCCATTCTCCATGATGTTCTTCAGTCCTACATTCAGCTAATTTGACACAAAAGTTCATCTTTAAAAAGATTACTGAAACTGATGGTTTAAGAACCAATGAGGTTAGTCGGAGATAACAGTCACCCTTTTTGTCCTTCGTCTTGGTAGTCACACATATTTGTTCTTTTGATGAGAATTTTTCTTTTATTCTTGCTTTTCAAATTTTCATTCTTTTTATTTTTTCCTAACTTTTTCCTGGACTGAATTTTTTTTGAATTTTTGATGTCCAGCGGGATGCTCCAATTTTTGCCTAAGTCACTTGTTTTCAATTTTTTTTCGACTTAGCGGGCTTTTTTGATTTCTTTCTTTCTTTTTTTTTGAACAAATCATGTGACATTGGCTTATTTGACTTGTTTGAAAGGTTGTGACTGCCTCTTATTTCATGGATGAGGAATAACCATTGTGGTTTCCTTAGACGCACACTCCTTTTGAAATTTGGACACTTGGTCAAATTAACTGAAGCTTACCCTGCCCCAAGGTTAAATGTGAGGGTTTTTTCATTTAGAAAAGAAACTCCTACTTCAAGGCTCAAAGGGGTTAACAAGGGATTATCTTCCTTATATCTCCGGTGTTTGGGAATTTGAAATAATGCCTTACATCATCAGCAGGGTCTTATTCAAAAGCATACAACCAAAAATTTTGCATTTTCACTTCATCATCCTCCCTCCAAGAGTTTAAACAAGAAGTTGGTATTGCAAATGCAGAAAACAAATTACGAGCGAATGCAAATGGATCACTTCAAGACAAACATACTCATTGCATCAAGATTAATATTCAAAACAAACAAGTTCTACATGCAAACAAAGCAATAACAATCATAAAAGATTACAAATGAAAATGCAGTAAATGAACTAAAAGTCTGAGGAAACTGTGTCAGCTTGAGCTTGAAAGAACATTATCAACTTACTCGGGAGACACATAAGCAAACATACAACCACGGCGGGTCACTCTACTAACATCAGAATAAAGGCGTTCCATTCACAAATGCGCTTCCTTCCTTGAAGGTCAACACCTCGTTGTCAATCATCTCTTGAACCTTTTCCTGGAAAAGCTTGCACTCCTCAATCTGATGCCCCATTACTCCATCATGGAACTCACAATTGGTGTTTGGGTTGTACCAAGGAGGGCGAGACTTCATGGCTCTGGTTTTTCTAGGTGTCATCATCGAGTTTCGGGCAAAGTAAGACCACAATTGACTGTAAGTCATTGGAATTGAATCAAACTGACGCGTCTCTCCTTTTAGATTATTCAGATGTCTATGTTGATTCTGGCACTGAGGAGAATCTTGAATTGCATCAACTTTAACATTTTCTTCCACTTGGGAATCACCACTAGCTCGATCATTTAAACTATCTTGGATTCTTCCACATTGTAGTCATATTGTTTTACAAAAGCATCAACTAGGTCTCATACTCATCAATTCATCACTATCTGGAGCCATGTCCAAATTGTAGTTATATTGTTTTACAAAAGCATCAACTAGGTCTTCCCAAGACTAAATATGGTCCCTTTTCAGTTTCGTATACCACATCAAAGATCCTCCATATAAACTTTCTTGAAAGCAGTAAATCATCAGCAGATCGTTATTGATATGAGTGGTCATCGTTCGACAGAACATCGTCAAATGGTTCCTTGGACAGCTAATACCCTTGTATATTTCAAAGACAGGCATTTTGAACTTCGGAGGAATAACCACATTTGGAACCAGGCATAAGTCATGAGCCTTAAAACTAGATGCATTGGGTCTTGTCAACATTTTCAATTCCTCACTAAGATCATGAAGTCATTCTTTCATTTCCACAACTTTAAGATGAATCATCTTTGACACAAGGTGGACATTCTGAGGATTTGGCATACACCTCAAAAATCGAGAATCTTTTTCAATAACTTGACCAACCAGATTATTAGTTCTGCAGCTATGCAGTATTTGTGTTGGCTAAATTTTGTTAAAACCTATATGATAGCTTTATGTCACTAAAGTTGTTTTAACATGTGCTTGTGTGTATCTGCCAGTATAGTTTAGTTGCAGGTTGTGGAAATGTCAAGTGTGATGTCTTGGCATGTTGTGCTGCACTAAGCTAATATGAGTGCATGGTTATGTCATGACAGATTCAGACATATTGGACCTCACTAAACCTGAAGGTTAAGGTTCTGTGATGTGATGTCAAACACGACGTCCAAAGTAACATTCTGTTGAGATTGTTTTGGTTTTATTTGCTGCGTATTTTTTGAAGACTGACGTGTGTTTACATTCTGTTATGTGGTGAGAGAAAATCATGGTCTGTCGTTCTTGTAGCAGCAATATGTTTAATAAGACGTGATTACTTGCTAAGAAGAACAGGTTAAGCAAGAAGTCCTATTGTATGCTAAGACATGTTGAGATGAGAAGTTCTCATCATCTGGAGCAACATGTCGGATAAGATGTCCTATGCTGAATCATTCGACATCACGCCTGTCCTGAGCTGGACAGTTAAATTCTGTTATGATTTAACAGATGCAGAATATTATGTTATCCTATGTGGCGCTGTTTTATAGGTCTGGAAGGTTCAAGTCAGAATCAAGAAGAATATTAAAGAATAATGACTTTCTAATTATGGAGATAAATTAGGAAGGAATTGATTAAAGACCTATTATGTAGCAGAAGTTTCTGCTGATTTGTAGCAGCTTATTTGCTGCGATTTTGAAGGCCCAAATCTAGTTGGGAATAGGTTATATATAGATGCTCTGTAACCGAGTTTTGCAACGATTCCGAGATGTAAAATTATTAGGGTTTCGTTCTTGTGAACCACTCTCTAGGAGAGTTGGTATGGCTGTACCACTCAACATGTGAGTTGGACAGTTTGTGAGTGTGATCCTCGAAGCTGTTAAGTAAGAGGAGTATTGTTCTTGGAGGAAGATTTTAAGTAACTCTAAGTTGTGTCTTGGAAGTGTATCTTCCGTGTTGAATTGTTGTATAGGTAAAGAGTCGTTGATGCAGTGGCGGGTTATCAACTGCTAGACATCATTGCGATGATTGGGAGTGAGAAGGGTTTCTCATATCTAGAGAGGATCTAGGTATCATTGGGTAGTGATTAAGTGATAAGCTGTAAACGGGTAGTTTAGCTTTGAATTGATACTGCTGATAGTGGACTTCATCCCTAGCTTGGTAGCCCCCAGAGTAGGTGTGTTAGACCGAACTGGGTTAACAATTCTGTGTGTTTTGTGTATAGTTTTCAGTACTATTTTTATACCTTGCCATGTGTGTTCATGTCAGACCAGATGTCGAATAACATGTCTTAGGACATCTGAATTCTGCACATGTACCAGAATTTCAACTGGTATCAGAGCAGGTCATTCTGTTCTGTATCTGGATGAGATCCAAGGGAAGGTACTTTCTGGTCATGGACAAGGTAGGGGTACCTACTGAAAGGTTGCTTGAACTTGGAGAAGTTCATTTTGTTGTTTGAATGGTCCCTAGAAGTGGAGGATGGATTGTTCATAACATGGTGTGTATTGGCTTTGTTGGTGAGCTGCTGTGTGGTTTGATTTATTTTCAAACCTATGTTGACCTATTACACATATAGTGGCGTGGGTTATTATGTTTTGCCTGAAGGTTGTAGAGGAGTTTTTTGGTGTGTGTTCCGCTGCATATATATATATCTGATGGAAAATTCCTGGTTGTTCATATTGCTGAGGAAGATTCTACAACAACTACGAAAGAAGTGGCTAGTTCTTTTGTTGATGTGTCTTATAAGATGTTCTGACATCTTATTTGGACAAGCAGGATCTGTTTCCTTGGTAGTTCCGCTGCATGAGGTTCTGATTGAAGAGCTCTAGAAGTATGGGATTCTGGAGTTATGATTTAAGGAAGATTGTAGATGTCCTTACTCGTTTTCTGTTCTTGTAGATGTCAACCGGTGTGATGTCACATAGCATTCCAAAGTCGGGAGCAGAGGGGTGTCTTTGTGATGGTTGAGTCTTGTATGACTTGGTACATGGGTGAGTGGCGTCATCATGTATGATGTAGTCAGATTGAAGAGAAAGGGTAAGATGAATTATCAAACTCATGCTCTAGGGGTTTGATGATTTCTTGTTGACTAAGTTGTTGAAGACACTTGATATGATGATTAAGTCCAATCAAGGCAACTGAGTCATGCTCTGGAGTCTTCTAGTTATTCTTCAGACTAGGAGGTGCTTCCTAGGAAGCATAGGGGTGAAAACCGTGGAGGTGATTTATTTTCACTTTTCACAAAAACAGCAAGGAAGGATGCATCTCTCTTGACCCTAAGAGTGAATCCAATCTATTTGAAGATTTGTTGAGGTAAAGAAGACTTGTTTAGAGAAAGTCTTAGTTACTTGAGTCAAGAGTGGCAGTCTTGGTATCTCAACATTGTCATTGAAAAGGATACTTGCAACAAGACTGAATACTTTATAAGTGTTCATGACATGATCTGGTGGAGCTCAGCTACAGCAGTGAAGAAGGGTTATTGTATAAGGATTTAAGATCAATTGTTATTTGTGAAATCCACAAGTATTTAATTGATTATACTTGAAAGACAAGATTGAGGATGTTCTGTCAGAGGTTCTGACATCTTTTCATCAGAGGTTTGAAGAATCATGGGAGGGGTTCTACATTCGCTCACAAGTCACCTAGGTGTTGACCTAGGATTATTGCTTAGCATCTGTTCCTAGAAAGTATTGTGGATGACTTGTCCAGATGGTGGTGCTGTTGAAGATGAAGATGGAAGACTATGAAGACATCATAATCTTGATGGTTACAACATGGATTAGTTTATTTCTGATCTAAGTGGTTTGGAGCATGGTGTTTGCTCTGGTTGTGAAGGTCGAGGATAAGTGGCAGTTATCTCTGGCTTTCTACTGACGGCTCTACTAAGGGAAGTAACAGTCCTTAGCATTGCTATAGGGTAGTATTGGACTACTTATTTTCTGAAGATTCAGATGTGGTAGGTTTGAAGTCTTTGGAGTTTCTAAGCAGGATGGAGGTTGTCTACTCAAACTTGAGTGTTGAATCAAGTCTATGAGAGCATGGAAATCTGTTTCTGCAAAGGGAGGAGGTTCTTCTGAGTGGCAGAAGGAAGAGCTGAATTTAACAGTTGGATGTCATAATGTTCTGACATCTAGCTTAACATCAGAAGTCTCAGTTGGTGATGTGGCACATCAGCTTAAGATAGGATGATCTACAGGAATGAAAATTGAATGCTTCAAAAAGATTGCTCTCATGGCAGTTTGCTGGAGCTGCAAGAAGAAGAAGATATTACATGACTCAGAGATTCTAAGTGTGTTGATAGTAAGCAAGTGGAACATGTGATTTGAAGATCAATTTCACTGGGTAGATCAGGATATCTTTGTGAGAATTTTGACAAATGTGAAGAAGACAATTTGTGGCAGTTGGCTTTTTCATATGAGGATTCATGAATGAGGTGATCAAACTGTGACATTTGGTTGATCTCAGAAGTGGATTCGAAGAATCAAGATAATCAGAGTGTGGCAACTGGTTATGATTGAGGATTGTCTTGGAACAAGTTACTCTTGGGCAGAAGGGTGATGAGTTGAAGACTCAAGGAGAATGTTCTTCTTGAAGGTGGATGAGAGTTTATTTCTCTAGTTCTTTGGATTACTATGCTATAGTAAGTCCATTCGGTGGAGCATATCAAGAATCATGGTGATGATGTCTTGGTGTGTGGCAGATGTTCTAACTTGGTGTTGGAACATTATCCGAGATGGATATCCTTGGTGAAGGATGATTGTAATACCCCGTAAATTTATAAACGCTCTGGTGAATATTATTATGATCAACTGGGTTCCGGAGTACTCTGAGTAATTATTTGATAGAATAATTAGAGTAAATCGACGAACTCAGAGTTGATTAAATTAATAGTATTTAACATTGAGTTTTTATTAATTGGTGCATTTGAGCTAATTTGGACATTTAGTAGTATTGCTAATTAATGGAAATTATTTTCTTTACTATGTTTTCTTTTTCTCATTTGGAAACACAAACAAAAGTTAGAAAGAAAAACAAAGGAAAAGGAAAGGAAAAGTGAAGGAGAAGGGAAAAAGGAGAGAAATTTTCTCAAAAGCTCAAGATCATCATCAATCATCTGTTCTTCATCTCTTCATCTCAATTTCATCATCCTCATCTTGTTGTCCAGGTGGGTTCTAGTTAGACTCTTTAGATTTTAGGTTTAGTTAAGTTTTAGAGTTAATTGGGTATGGTAGAAAATGTGAAATTTTGCAAAAGAATCATCATTTAATTGCTGAAATTCAATAACTGATTGTATGTTATACTGGTTGTGTAAATTATAGCATGTTTTGATGGTTTTTAGATTGGAAAAATGGGATTTTGGGGTTGATTTGGAGCAACCCGTAGCAGACAAATTTTGCAGGAAATTCTGGGTTTCAAACTGCCCATATGCGTATCACGCAGGGCCATACGCGTATTGACTTGGGCAATACGCGTATGGGTGTGAAGGAAATGGGGTGTTACGCGTATGGACAAGGCAATCCGCGTATGGTACATGGCGATACGCGTATGGCAATTTTAAAAGGAATTTTTCAAGGAAAAACGTCTCTGCCCATACGCGTACGGCCTTGGGCAATACGCGTATGGATGGCCGAGAATTTTGGGCAATACGCGTATGGGAGGTGCCAATACGCGTATGGCCAGGAGAATTGCAGAAATTCTGCTGTTGTGATTATTTTCCGATCGTTTGTTTCAAATGCCGTAACTTTTTGTACGTAACTCGGATTTGAACATTTTTGGTATCGTTGGAAAGATAATAAAATGTACTTTCTTATTACAATGGTTTTAAGATTGTCGGCCGATTTAATTAAGTCGGGATTTCTGAAATAGTGTCATTTTGTCGACTTTTGTCGTTAATGGTGTGTAATTGTTGTGGAATATGTTTGCATATTAAAATATGGAATAGGTAGAGTGAGGAATAATACCATAAACTGTGTCAGATGTGTGAATCATCATTTGTGGCAACGCTCGTGCATGAAAGGCCGAGGCGTGTGCATTTTAAATCATAACCACTGTTTCTTGCGGTGTAGTTTCATGAGACTCGAGCACCTCCTCTGAAACGTTATGCACAACTACTTGGCAGGTTTGAGTCCCGTGTTAAGTACGATTGGAGCCTACAGGTAAAGAGACTTGTGACGGTGTACGGGCCATGAGAAGTGACGGATCACGGTGTACGGACCGGTGATCCCGAATCCAATTCGTATGTCAAGTAGCTACAAGGATCCATGACTCGGGTCGTCTTCTAGACGTAGAAGCGGACGGGAATAGGGGATGCCTTGGTATTGGTTATTGATTTGTGAATCCTTGAGTTTACAGGCTCAGGAGGTACTTCGGTACTAGAGTGAGTTTACAGGCTCACCGTGTTGGTTACTTGTGTATGTGTACTCATGGTCTTTCCCCTTTCCCCTTTGACATGAGTTAGGTTTATTTTTAGAACCTTGTAAAGCCGAGAGGACTTTAAGATAGGGAACTCATTGAGATTTGATGTATCTCACCCCACTGTTGTTGTTTACATCACAGGTTCTGCAAGTTCGACGAAGGGTAAGGACAAGGTTATTTGACTTTCCTTACGGGTCGTAGTTTTGTGATGACATGGCTTCTGCTATGGCGTTATGTTTTGAGATCATCGCATTGATCTAGTTCTTAATTTTTATCATTTTGGAACATCTTGTATATGTAATGCCTTAGTCTTTTAGCGTTTTGTTTTAGAGGCATTTATGTGTATAATGTGTTAACTAGAAACTTATTGTATATTTCAGTACCAAACGTACTTATCATGTATAATATATGATTTGATGCATGTATTATATATGTGGGTGTTACAATGATTTTGCTCTGGTTCTGGAGCTTGGTGCCTACATTATGCCTAAGGAGTGTCTACATAGTCATACGGGAGAATGATGAAGTAGAAGGTCTGCCTTGGATGAAGAATGTAGAGAAGACTGAAGCAGATCAGGTATTGATTGCTTGAAAGTCAGAAGGTGAAGATTCTCATCAACTGATTAGGAGTATTCCAAATTATTATACGGGAGAATGATAGGGAATGATTGCCTTTGGAAAGTTGGGTGAGAGAATATTGTTCCTGTTCTTGTGTTACTGTGATGTGATTTTGAAGTTTTGTGGATTTGAAGTTTTTGTGGTTCTCTGGTTGTTTGAAAGAGAATGGTGATCCTTATGTTCCTCACGTATAGCATGATGTAACTTCATGTGTGAGTGACTACTTTTTCTTGTCAGAAGGGATTGTGGTGCCAAAATGAATGTGCTTCAGCAGGTGGCTGGACTTGGAGTGAGCTCTTGAAGACATGAAGATGCGTCTTATGTTTTCCATTCAGGAGCACTAGTTATCCACGTCAGGGGGAGTAATACTACTATTTTTTTTCTGCTTCTGGTTGATTTCCCTTAAATGCATAGTTGTTTGGTTTGGCATATTATGGCTAAAAAGGGGGAGAAGTAAGTAGTAGTAGTCAGTGTCCTTGGTTTTTCCTTGAGGGGAAGCTGGCTGGAGTTAGGGGGAGATGAGTGTGCTGCTGACATATGATGTTCTATATGATGTTCTAACTTCTCTGAGTTAGTGTGAGTGGCTGTGTGAGATTGTGTTTGTGTGCAGTTGAAGATTGAGTGCTGATCTGCTTGTGTAGGTGCTGCAGTGCTGATAATTGTTTTGTCTGCTACTGATGTGTGTGACTATCTTCTGCTGCTGAATATATTTGATATGATATGATGGTTTTAGCCAAAATTTGCCAAAGGGGGAGATTGTTAGTTCTGCAGCTATGCAGTATTTGTGTTGGCTAAATTTTGTTAAAACCTATATGATAGCTTTATGTCACTAAAGTTGTTTTAACATGTGCTTGTGTGTATCTGCCAGTATAGTTTAGTTGCAGGTTGTGGAAATGTCAAGTGTGATGTCTTGGCATGCTGTGCTACACTAAGCTAGTATGAGTGCATGGTTATGTCATGACAGATTCAGACATATTGGACCTCACTAAACCTGAAGGTTAAGGTTCTGTGATGTGATGTCAAACACGACGTCCAAAGTAACATTCTGTTAAGATTGTTTTGGTTTTATTTGCTGCGTATTTTTTGAAGTCTGACGTGTGTTTACATTCTGTTATGTGGTGAGAGAAAATCATGGTCTGTGGTTCTTGTAGTAGCAATATGTTTAATAGGACGTGATTACTTGCTAAGAAGAACAGGTTAAGAAAGAAGTCCTATTGTATGCTGAGACATGTTGAGATGAGAAGTTCTCATCATCTGGAGCAACATGTCGGATAAGATGTCCTATGCTGAATCATTCGACATCGCGCCTGTGCTGAGCTGGACAGTTAAATTCTGTTATGATTTAACAGATGCAGAATATTCTGGGAATATTATGTTATCCTATGTGGCGCTGTTTTATAGGTCTGGAAGGTTCAAGTCAGAATCAAGAAGAATATCAAAGAATAATGACTTTCTAATTATGGAGATAAATTAGGAAGGAATTAATTGAAGACCTATTATGTAGCAGAAGTTTCTGCTGATTTGTAGCAGCTTATTTGCTGCGATTTTGAAGGCCCAAATCCAGTTGGGAATAGGTTATATATAGATTCTCTGTAACCGAGTTTTGCAACGATTCCGAGATGTAAAATTATTAGGGTTTCGTTCTTGTGAACCACTCTCTAGGAGAGTTGGTATGGCTGTACCACTCAACATGTGAGTTGGACAGTTTGTGAGTGTGATCCTCGAAGCTGTTAAGTAAGAGGAGTATTGTTCATGGAGGAAGCTTTTAAGTAACTCTAAGTTGTGTCTTGGAAGTGTATCTTCCGTGTTGAATTGTTGTATAGGTAAAGAGCCGTTGATGCAGTGGCGGGTTGTCAACTGCTAAACATCATTGCGATGATTGGGAGTGAGAAGGGTTTCTCATATCTAGAGAGGATCTAGGTAGAAGGGTCATTGGGTAGTGATTAAGTGATAAGCTGTAAACGGGTAGTTTAGCTTTGAATTGATACTGCTGATAGTGGACTTCATCCCTGGCTTGGTAGCCCCCAGAGTAGGTGTGTTAGACCGAACTGGGTTAACAATTCTGTGTGTCTTGTGTATGCTTTTCAGTACTGTTTTTATACCTTGCCATGTGTGTTCATGTCAGACCAGATGTCGAATAACATGTCTTAGGACATCTGAATTCTGCACATGTACCAGAATTTCACAAATCATTTTGCACAAGTCAGGATCGAGTAGGAACATCCACTTGTGGAACATCATTGTCCAGAGGAGAATCATACATCGGATTGGTCATCACTGTTAATCCTGACATGAGATCATCATCTTTTGTTCTCTCCATGTTCCTTCAGTAACTACCTCAAACTTGGTACGAATGCCAGAAAATCAGCTGACTGGTACAAGGACAGAAGGACAAATGAGTTTGTGATTAGGGAACTGCATGTATGCAAATGATGAATGCAAATCTTTTATTTTATTTTATGTTTTCAGGAAATCAACCTGATTATTACAAACATGGGAAGCATCAAGTATATGAGTATCACAACTTTTATTCAAAACTTTTTCCAAAGGGACATTTGCCTTGTCCATATTTGCAATAGTCTGAGTTGTTTTCCTTGAAAACGAATGAGATGATAAATGTATGGATGCATGGATGCAACAACCACAAACAAGATCACACAAAGCACACGGGTTTGGGTTCAAGTCACGAGCATGAAGCCAAGGGTAAGACCCAATCCCACAAAGGTGTGTACTAAGGTTTTTTTCTTCACTGTACCTGTAGAAAATAATGGTTCTAACAGAGTGCCCAGGGTCCACAATCCACTATTAGACACACCAGCGCACCGATTTGCTCGGAGGTTGGTAGTTATCCTCAAGAGAATCTAATCTGAGTGTGGCATCGCGTGACAACTAAGTCGGATTTGCATCCTCATAGTTTCTGCGCCACGATCCTAAAAGGGATAAGATGGGTTAAAGGTTACTACGGTCCTCAGTGTTATATGCTTCTATGGAAAAAGTAATGCCTTCACGATCGCTCGATCGACATCAGTAATTCCAAAGAGGCAACCACCGAGTGGATAGATTCTCAAGTTCTGCTTTTTCGGGATTCGACTCCTTCAAAGCTCCCTTGACTATACTATCCTCCTATCTCAAAGTACACTCTGGTCCGGGTATAGGACATATCTCACACACACAGAGGAACTCCCAAACAGAACAAACAAGTAACAATCAAATCAAACAAAAAGCAGTAAATAAATCAAAGTAGGCTAAACCCCTCAAGGGAGGTGATCCCCAGCTGAGTCGCCACTTTTCTGTAGCGGGGAAATTTGTGAGTGTAAGCTATTGATTAACTTAACTCGTAAAGCAAGAGTCGCCACCGCGCTTTTATTTATTCCACAAAGGAAAAGGAAAAAAGAGCGAATAAATCCTAAGAAGTCTAAAAAAGCAAAAGCTAAAAAAGACAAAGAGAAATGGGTAAGGGGGGTTGGTTATGTAAAGGGAAGGTTTTACGCACCCAATACATCTATAGTACTCTATAGGAGCCCTTTGATGTATTCATGCTTTTTGGTCTGAAAAGGGTTTGTTTGAAAAGAGATTGGGAGGGATGAGAAGAGAAATATTTTTTAAGATTTTTGTGTTTGGAGAGACTTATCGCCTCATGCCTACGTACCCACGATGTGCAATGTAGAATCAAAACCTCGTAGTTCGTGTTACAAAGAACTAAAATTTGTTTGTTATGATTGATTTTAAATGTAAAGACAAATCGTCATTTCCAAGCGAATAATTTCGCTTAAAGAGATGAATCATGTCTAAACTTATGAAAAAGTTTAAAAGGAAAAGGTGCACAAAGCACAAAAAGAGTTTGATGAGTTTTGTATTTTTTAAAGTCTTTTTGAAATGGTCATAATATGATTAATATTGATTAACATTTATTAAAGAAAACAAAGTTTAAAAATCAGTTGACCAAAGTCAAGGTTTTTATGAAAGCGGTTTTAAGTTTGAAAACAAGAAAGTTTTGAAAAAGGGAGAAGGTTTTGAAAATTTAAGAAGGGGTGGAGAAGAAGGGATTATCCTAGTGCATAAAATAAAAGCTAAGGATAAGAAAGATCTAACCACATGGACAAGCTCCATAGCATAGCATTTTTCCCTTTTTGATTTGGTCTTGATTCAAAATAAGTCTTCAAAAGAGGACTCCAAGTATCCAAAATCCAAGGTTTTCAATCACAAACTCCCAAGCATAGGTTAGGATCCTAATTCTAAGTCCAAAGTTCGTAATCAAGAGTATAGGTCCTCCAATGCAAAGGATAGTGGCCATAGTCCAACAATTAAGAGCACAAGTCTTTTAGTGGTTTAATCCTTTATTAATGTTTTTGAGTCCAAATGGACAAAAGGAAAAACAAAGCACAAGATAATATGGTCCAAGTGGCCAAAAGAAAAATGACATAAACATAAACATGTGTCTAACGGACAAAGGAAAAATTGCGGAAGCATAAACATGTGTCCAACGGACAAAGGAAAAATTCCGGAAACATAAACATTTGTCCAACGGACAAAGGAAAAATTGCGGAAGCATAAACATGTGTCCAACGGACAAAGGAAAAATATGAATAAAAGTAAAAGTGAGATAGGGAGCGAGAAGGAAACATAAAGGTTAGAAGTTAGTGATTAGTAGCACGAGGCTCTAGTGTCATAAACCTTCACCGATTATTCCATTCCACGTCTTGAACTATAGTGATTAAATAATGTAATTAGGTCAAGGTTAATGAAGACTTGTTAGAAGATTGATAGAATCAAAGCCTCTACAAAAAAAAGCTTCAAAGATTTTGAACCTAATACAAAAGATCAATCACCATTGGGTTGACGCGACCAATCAAGGTCCGGACCACGAAAATTCAAATTCCAAATTGGATAAAGAGGGACAAATGTTGCGCTATGTTAAGCAATCGCCGAGTAATTTACGAAGTAATTACCCTACAATGAGGTCGGTCAATAGATCTTTGTGCTAATGCATGCTAGATGAACGATATGTAAATCGTCATCCGAAAGCAATACCGCACGAAAAGAAAATAGGTAACGATCTAGTCTTGATCAAGAATTCAACAAAGAAATTCTAAGATCCATAAGACTTTCATCGATCAAAATAAAAAAGAAATAGATGAAGAGAAAGCCAAATTGAATTACACTTTCAAGATCCTTTCATCTTCAAGTTCCATCACTTTTAATTGATAAGTTTAAGTGTGAAGACATATCACTAATTCAAAGCACCTCAAATGAATTCAACAATTCATTAAAAGATAGATTTGAACTAATGAATGTTTAATTACTTTAACCATATCCAAAGTCCATTGAAATTGAAGAGAAATTAATCTCAACAATGTAATTCAAGGCTAAAACAAGAAGAAAGGGGAAGAAGGAGGAAGAAAAAGCCAAAATAACCCCAAAGACAAGTGAAAATCACATTCTGGATGCTGGTTAATCGATTAACCAACTCACAGTGCAATTATGTTAATCGATTAACCAGTGCAAAATTCCAATTTTTGCGCAGAAACAAGCTGTTAATCGATTAACCTAATTGTACTGGTATTGGTTAATCGATTAACACTGTAAAAACAGCAGAAAATCAGTTTGAAAATTGCCAAATCATTGATCACTCATTTCTTCAAACATCTTAGGATCAAGGATTCAATTGTGCACGAATTTTTGAGTAAAACAGCATCAAAAACCAGTAATCAAACACAGTTACAAGATCCAAAGGATCAAGTAACAAGAATCTCCAATGATCTACATTATGGAAGATGAAATTGAAGCTTCAACAATGGTGAGAGATGAATTACCACTTCAAATATGAAAATTCCTTCAAATTGCTTCAAGATCCAAATACCAAAGCCTTGATCTATTAGAATTGATGAAGAAAACAAGTTTGGATGAAGGTTTAGCTCAAAGTTGAACAAGATTCAATGTGAATTCTTGTTAACTTTCAAAAGAAGAAAAGTGAGCTTTAGTGAAATTTGTGGTTGGGAAGAGAATTTGCAAGAGGTTTGTTAGCTATCAAAAGCTTAAATGAATGAATGAAATGAAGGCTCTATTTATAGAGTTTAGGCTTGGAAAAATTGGTGGTTTGGAATTAGAATTGGAAGATCAAAATTAGGATTGGAATTCAAATTTGGAGGGAAATCACAAAAGAGCGGTGATTAGTGATGGTACATGGTGGGAATTAATTATGATGATGTAGGGAATTAAAATGGGATGGTCTAGAATATTCCACATGTGATCAAAATGATGAAAATTGGTGCCAATTGCTGCAGAATTTGAATTTACTCATCTTTAATCTTGAAATAACTTGGGTGTTGGAGTGCTAACCATACGAGTCCAAATCAAGCGTGTTTAAAGATGAGCACAGAGATATATTGTAATTGGTTTAGGGTATCGTTGTTTCTATCACATTTCATCAGGTTCTAACCCCTAAGCTCCTCGAGAACTCTAAATCTAGAGTTGCGTCGGGGTCTAAAGATAATTTCCATGAAGTCCGGGATAGAAATTCACAATTCATCTTCCTACCTAGCATCGTCCTCACGGTTCTCTCTTTACAGGACCCTTATCGAGGCGGAGACTTCAAGATACCATAAGTTCATAGTTAATAACGCTCGAATACTACAAGTTTATAGTTAACGTCAGACACTGATCCAACACTGGGTGCATCAGGGAGGTGGCATAGGATTTCCATGTGATGCACCTAGGTTTCTATCGTGTATCATTGAGTAGGGATCTACCAGCAGTGTTTGAAGAAAGATACCCCGAATCTCAGTTCCAAGGAGACTGGTCGGTAACAACATCCAATAGTCTCCTTGTATCTCTGTCTGAAGGAAAGACTAAATGAACCTGTCAAGGAATACCATATTCGTCTGACCATGATTTCAAATTCGAGGAAGGCCGAACAAAAAATCAAAGTCACCACAGGTAGACCCGGGGCCTGCTTGAGGTAGATATCCACTTAGGGGTAGGAATGAAGACAAGGAATCTCGACCCCAATGATCGAAAAACACCCCGCTGAATCATCGAACATAGAAATTTGACGAGCCCACAATCAAAGTTAGCATCAGGCACTCCCCGAATCAAAGTTAGCATCAGGCACTCCCCGAATCAATTGACCTCCTAAACATGCATCAATATACTAAGGAAATACAAAACACCTTAGAAACTTTCAGATCAAGGGAGACACTTTAAAGCGCTAAGGACATTTAACCCGACATTCCAAGAAATAACTCGGCTAGAAACTCCAGACACAGTCTGACCACTCTGAGGCTGCTGATGAAGGTTATCCACCTCGACATGTCATTATTTGTTTGTAACTAATTTAGTTCATTATTAACACACACACACACACACAAATATATATACATACATATATATATATATATATATATATATATATATATATATATATATATCTTCTACTGTGTGCTTTTTGTCTCTTAATGTTAGAATGTCCTGAAGGAGAACAAAGATATAGTGTATGAATACATTTTTGATACAAACTTAACACATTTTAGCAATTTCGATATGGCTTAAAGCACGCTCTCTGTGCGGTTGTGTATTAGATACAGACTTAATGTATTTATGCAATTCCGATACGGCTTAAAACACGACTTACACCTAGTTGTGTATTCGATACAAACTTAACACATTTGTGTGATTTCGATATGACTTAAACACATCTCGTGCCCCAATGTGTATCTGATATAGACTTAACATATCTATGTGATTTTGATACGGTTTAAGCACATTCCATGTTCACATGTGTATCTGATAAAAACTTAATGCAATTTTGAAATTTTGATAAGGCTCAAATGAACACTCCGCATTTGAGGCCTATTAAACATACTTTTGTATAGTTGGCGCACCCCCTCAGATCTATCCATTTCCATGGCATAGTTGGTGGAGCCCGAAGACGCCCACCTCGATCCGAGCTAAGCTTCCGGAGCAGGGACGGGGATCCTACCCTTTACAGGGGAACAACCCTCTGTGACACATATCATAGTATAAAGTACGAATACATAATGTGTACCTTGCTAATCCTATGTCTCGAAAGTATAAGCAAATCGCTAAATGCAAATTGCAAAAAAGCAGGAAAATTCTGGGGACATATTTGCCACTTCATTACAATCAAATGCAATATTTCTTCCAGGAAACAAATAGTAGAGGCTCTCACGCCAAAAAACAAGAATCTCGTCGTAGCTAATGAATGTCAGTAGGCCAACCTAAATCCTAAACTAAGTGGAACTTAGTAGGGTAAAAGAGAAAATCTCGAAGTTACAACAATTTGTGAACAACGACATTAATAAAGAAAACCCTTCACAAGGGTTTTAAGCTAACACTACTTGAAACATCAAGGTAAAATATTTCATCAAATATAAAAAATTATTAAACCCAAGGCATAAAATCCCGGGAAACATTGTAGGAAATAAGCAATACAAACAAAAAAGAGAATAAATTCGGAGCATTTGAAGCCGAGACACTGAGATCACCTTTTGGATTCACCCCAAAAGTGGACTTAAACGGGTATAACATTCAGCAAAAATTACATCATCTGGTCAAAACTTCCTCGCCCACTCCACAACACGTTCTCAGACTCCGAACACGTCCTCCATAGTCTATTGAAGAGTATCATCAAGCATCTGCCTCAGTTTGGCCATCTCGTCTTTAAGAGCTTTCAAAGCCTCTGCATATTTCTGGTACTTTTCTAACTGACGAGCCTTTTCCTCAGTAGAGTTAGAAGCAACCTTATACTACTTCTTTGCATCCTCGAGGGAATCCTCCAGCTTAGTTAAACAATCGGCCAAAGCAGAAGGAAGTCATACATGTTACTTTGAATATAGTCCTTAGCGAAATCAGAAACACCCTTATATTGAAAATTTTATTTTGAATATAGTCCTTTGTTTGAATATTCCAACACACAAAGAAATTGGGGAATGATAAAAAATTGAAAAAGGAAACAATGCATGTTACTTTCAATTTTTTCCATTCACCATTTTTTTTCCATTCACCATGTTACTTTGAATATAATCCTCAGCGGAATCAGAAGCACCCTTATATTGAAAATTTTGTTTTGAATATAGTCCTTTGTTTGAATATTGTAACATACAAAGAAATTGAGGAATGATAAAAAAATTGTAAAAGGAAACAATACATGTTACTTTCAATTTTTTTCCATTCACCATTTTTTGTCAATAGAAGTTGTTATGGACCGACTTAAGGTCCAATCCATCTCAAGTCCACTCTACTCAATCCAAAAAAAAAAAAATAGTTCACATGCCAAGACAAGTACATAATCTATGATCTCCAATTTGACTTTACTCATTTTGAATCTTGAACTGACTTGAGCGTTTGAGTGCTAACCATGCAAATCCGACCCATGTCGTTGTAACGAAGATTGGAGTCACCGTTCAAGATCAACGATTATCCACCTATCATCATTTCTAGTTCCTTCTTGAAGCTGGAACATCCATTTCTGGTTCCCAAACAGAACGGAAGTAATATATTACCTCGCTTGGCAAATCTCCTTATTTTATTTTATTTTATTTTTATTTTTAAAAAACATTTTACCTTAGTTTTACGTAAGAACCAAGGGGAAAAGTCACCCAATTTTGTCTAAACGAATCTTTGATGTCCCTTTATAAAGTAATAATGTTCAAGATATTACCAACATACCTATCCACAAGAAATCCTATACATAAAATCAAAACGCGAACACCACAACTATATATCTTGGATGTTACGTTGTGAAACTCACACATTTATAATTATAGCATTTGGATAGAAACCAGTTAAACTCAAAGAAACTTGAAAACAATCTTTGTGATGGATCGCAAGAGTAGAAAATTTTTTGTACAAGATTGGTGTTCTTATATAATCTCTTATCTTTTAAGTGAATATTTATTTTAATTATCTTAATTTTTTTAAATTTATATCAGAAGCAATTGCATGTAAAAACCATTGAACTTGAAAAGCAACATTTGTTCTTCTCCAAGATTAACAATAGTGATGATTAATCAGATTTAGAATTCGCCAAAAGTTTTAGCTTGTTGATTGAAACGAAAACAATGTAAAATAAGGAACTTTGTGTTTTAATAAAACAAAAGATTATATATATAAGGGAAAAACAAATACCTTAAAAACCGATAAAAACCATGGGAGAGAACACCAACAAGCCTTCCAGTAAAAAACATTGTCAAAATATGGCACTTCAATCCCACAATATCAACTAACGATGCCTACACAAAACAGGATTCTCCCTCCACTTTGAGAAGGTGAAATAAACATATGATGTTTCTTTCCATAGACCATTTTCAAGACCAAGAAATCACTATGTCCACCGGTTTCTATTTAGTAAATATCAAACATGAAAAATAAATTCATTTCGGGTTTTTAAATGTCCTACATCACATAATGTCATACCAAATATAAGTCTAATCTAACTTTAGAAGTAGATCCAAAAGACCTCACAATTCTATGATTGATCCTAAACTCCAAAGCAAAACCAACTATCAACCTTGCCACCTTAAGACACTATACTAAATGTAAGACACAACATTATAAAAGACAAAGAGGTGACTAAATGACATAGTACCACCATAGCACATAACATAATTAATTTCATTAGGTTCTTTAAAAAAAATTTGTTTTTTAGACTTGGATGTGATAATTTTTCTAAATACTTGTTAAGTGATGAAAGCGGTAAAGTGTGGAAAGATAAATGACACAACGATATATCCTGGTTCCCCTCACAATTCGAGAGTACTCCAGTCCCCTTACGCAGTAAGAGATTTTAATATCTTGTTGGATTTTGTACAAGCTATCATAGCCACTATACACGAGATCTTAAAAATCAATAAGGACAATCCCATTATGATTATACAAAGTGAAAAAAGAGAACAATCTTCCCTTAAACACTCCCTTGTTTCCAACAATCCTTGACAATAAGGAAATCAACACTTATATGTAATTTTACAAGTATTTTGAAGTTGTAGCAATGTATCGATCACTTGGATTGATCTTCTCCTTCAAGTAAACAATTCTCAATATGAGGAACAAGTGCTCAATGATATTATGCAGTTGAAACTATTTGAATTTGCAATGAAATTTAAGTGCAGAAGTTTTAACAAAAATTTATGTCAAGAACACTTGATTTTGAAAGATGAGAGAATATGTGTTTTGAATTTGTATATGAAAGAGGTGAAGTTCAAAATGTGAAAAACATGGTTTATATAGAGCCTTTAAACGTTTCTAAAAGTGTAGAAATGCATGAAATTATGTCATGGTTCAAAAATCATTTCCAAAATTCATTTGCATCAGAAAATGAGTGAAACACCACCACTGCTTCAGTGGTAACCGGTTACCAAAAAGGGTGTAACCGGTTACAATTAAAGTGGTGTAAAAAAATTAGAAATTTGAACGCCTGTAACCGATTACAGGATATATGGTAACCGGTTACATCATTTGAAAAAGGCCAAACAAGTGAATGTTATAGACAGGTAACTAGTTACATGAATTGTGGTAACCGGTTACCACTGCTATATGCAGAATAAAAACTTAGAAAAAATTGTGGTTTGTCCAAATTGATGCAATAAAAATTTTGTAATGCAATATGTTATGATTGTGTATGGATTTTTGAGCACTTATATTTAACATAGAGAGAATAAAAGCTTATACCTTATAATGTCATGATCAATCCTTAAGAGCATTCAAAACTTGATCTTTAACACTTGAAAACTAGACTTTATTGCATTAGCTCTTAATACAAGTCTTGATCCATTATTTTTGACATAAGCACATTCTTATAGTTTGTATTCATCAAAACTATCATATAGAGAAGATTGACTTCACATTCTCCCGCTTTTTTATGATGACAACTATTTGAAATTTAGATACAATTTGCTCCTTTTAACAATGAAACTCCCCCTTGATCCGTGAATGAGAGGTTTTAATAATGTGCGCTTGATACAAATTGTTAGAGATATATATACAAAACATCATAGCATCTTATCCCCCTTTGTCATTAACAAAAAAGATGGGAAAAGACTTAACATATTACAAACATGCAAGAAACATATACAAAATAGCACAAAGAGACATAATGTAAATGCAACATAGACTTAAACAAATAGAACCATTATAGATCACTTCATAGCATACTAATATTATCTTACAATGGATACTAAAACAGAACCACAATAACTTAAACGGCACCAAAATAACTTAAGTCATACTTAGACGCATTACATAAGGTTGTTTCCAAACAAACTAGAGAAACATAAACCAAAACATAATTAAACATAAACTAGAACAATAATAGTATAAGACACAAACATAGAGATCCTAGTCACTTTCATCCATGTAAACCTCTTCTTCCTCACTCTCCTCCTCACTACTTTGGCCTTGTTGTTGGTTTTGGCTATGGTAAAGGTTTTTGAGAGATGCAACCTTTAGACGGAGATTCCTAAACCCGGATATCATGTATGACTCCATGGAGCAAAGCTTATTGTAGATAACTTATGGGGTATAGCCGCCTTCGGGTGCGGGTGGAGGAGCTTTGAAGGTAGGATCATCTTTGTACTTGAAAATCCCATTTCTGTCTTAAACGATTCAGATGTTTCTTCCAACAACCCCTATAATAATTTCACATTCTTCGGGTTCATTCTCTTCTTAGGTTCCCTTTTCAAGTCCACTTCACAATATTCCATAATTTTTGTAACCAACCTAGCATAGGGTAAACCACCACTTAACCCTTGTTGGTGCTACATGTGAAACATGATAGTATAGGCTCAATTCATTTTGATCTTGTTCTTGATAGCATAAATGAGTTGCATTTCAACATTTCCAATTTGTTAGTGATTGGAATGTTTGGGCATCAAAATGTAAGAAATGATAAAATGAAACATCCAATCACTAGCAGATAAGTTCTTTCCAGACAAAATCAAACGAGACGAAGCTGGATTTTTCTTACTTAAAATTTCTTTCCGAGTCAGACGAGAAATGCTAAAGTAGTAGTCTACCTTATTATATCCTAGCCATTCCGGAACATACCCTCGCTGAATGTGTTGACCTTCATGTGGGACATCCAAACACTTTCCGAATTCTTCCAAGGTCAACACAATGTCTTTGTTTTTAACTTTGAATGAGAGAATATAACCAGTAGCAATGGATAGGTTAGTAAAAAATTCTCTAAGTCTGGGTATTTGGGTCCATAGTCAGAAATAAGAGAATCCAATTTTTGAAAAGTGAGAGGTTCATGGAAATCAAATTTCTGAGCAGGGAATGATGCTATGTTACCATACTTTGCCAGCATGAGAGGGAAGATTTTGATGTTGAACATCAATCTCATTGTTTTGATATTGGGTTCAACAATGATAGGTTCACCATCAGAGTTCTGTTTAGAGATAGCTTCTCTAACCTTTGCTTTTCCTCTACCCTTTATTTAAGGTGCCATGGAAGTAGCTTGGAAATGAGAAGGTTAGGGTTTAGAAAGGGGATTTTCGGAATAGGCTAGGAGATGAAATTGTGAGAGTTGGTATGTGAAAGAAATGACTTATAATGAGAGTTTATGAGTGGGGATTAAATAAAATTAATGAAAAGTTTTGGAATTGATGGAGTTTGAATGGGAATTGAAGAGAGTAGGTGGAAGAATGTTTCTGAATGAGTTAAGAGTTCCAAGACAATAAGTGGATGGAAAGTGAAAAGTGTGTTTGACTAAAATCAATTAATCATTAAAGAACTTATTTTCTGAAAATTTAACAGCGATAACTGGTTACATAAAATGTCATAACCGGTTAATGTTACGAGAACAACACTAATAACAACAAAACACAAACATGTAACTGGTTACAATATGCAAGAAAACATGATCTTGTTATAGGACAACATGTATAGGAATTCATAAAATTAATAATTGAACATGTTAACATACAGGATTTAGAAACTTTATATCCGGCATACATGTCACATAAGTATTGATTAAACCATACAAATTGAATTTTTATCAAACTTATGAATAATTCGCAAAATGAAATTGGGAATTAAAGTAGATATGAAAGTTTGTATGTACCTTGGTGGTTTTAACCTATTATTAAATGGTATCTTTAAAGAATCATAATCGAACTCATCTAATATGCCAAGTTCCCTTCGAATCTTGTATAACAATTCTTTTGCAAGCAGCTTTATGAATATATCTGCGAGTTGATTATGAGTATCCATGAAAGTAGCTTCAACATCGCCTTTAAGCACATGATCACAGAGGAAATGATGTCGAATGTTGATATGTTTTGTCATTGAATGCATGACTGGATTTTTGGTTATGTTTATGACACTTGTATTATCACACTTTAGCGGAATGCATCCAAGATTCACGTCGTAGTCGCTAAGTTGTTGTTTTAACCAAAGTATTTGAGTGCAACAATGTATTTTACTTCAACTATGCTAAGAGCCATGCATGCTTACTATTTGCAAGACCACGATACATAAGCGTTTCCTAGAATATGACATGTGTCGCTTGTCCTTTTTCGATCTGTTTTACAGCCTTAGTATTTTGTGACATCGATTGAAACAGCAGATTCATCTTGATCAATGTAAGTTCTGGATCCCATTGGAGTAACCATTTCTTTGCAATTGTCTATGTCGAATCTTTTAAACAACTCTTTGCAGTACTTAGATTGGTTGATTAAGATGCCATTCTTTAGTTTCTTAATTTGTAGTCCAAGGAAATAGTTCATCTTACCCATCATAGACATCTCGAATTCTCCATTAATCATCAATGAAAATTCTTCACATAGATCTTTGTTTGTTGAACTGAATATGATGTCTCCAACATACACTTGAACCAATAAAGTGTTACCTTTTATTTTCTTAATAAATAAGGTATTGTCAGCTTTACCTTTTTCAAATCCTCTTTCACATAGAAAGTTGCTAAGTCAATCATACCATGTTCTTGGTGCTTGATTTAAGCCATAAAGAGCTTTCTTCAACTTGAAGACATTTGAAGGATTCTTTAAGTCTTCAAAACCATGAGGTTGGTTGACATAAACTTGTTCATTGATGCAACCATTCAAGCAGGCGCTCTTAACATCCATTTGAAATAACTGAAAATTTAATGAACGCGCATAAGCAAGTAATAAACAAATAGTTTCTAACCTTGCAATCGGAGAGAAGGTTTCTTCAAAGTCGATCCCTTCTTCTTGATTGTACCCTTGAGCCACCAACGTTGCTTTGTTTCAAATAATTATACCATTCTCATCAAGTTTATTCTTAAACACCCACTTGTTACCTATGATGTGTTTACCACTTGGCTTAGGAATAGGTTCCCAAACTTGATTCCTTTCGAATTGATTTAATTCTTCTTGCGTTGCAAGTACCCATTGGTCGTATCCTAAGGCTTAATCAACTTTGGAAGGTTCAATTTGAGAGACAAATGCCATATTCAAGCATGCATCTTTGAGATTTAATCTTGTTGCAATGCCTTGGCTTATATCACCAATGTCTTTATTAATTGGATGATCCCGATGGGTTCTCCATTCCTTAGGTAGATCACTATCTTTTGATTCTTGTTGAATTAGTTTTTCTTGGTGTTCCAGGTGGTTATCATTGTTGACTTTGGAAGTATCTTCCTTAGGAACTTCTACAATATCATCATCATCATCACACACAACAATGTCCTCCTTGGAGGGGTTAGATTCATCAAAAGAAACATGCATAGATTGTTCAATTGTTAAATACCGAGAAAAATGTCCTCCTTGGTTATTACTACTAAGTGAATAACCAAGAAAAATACCTTCATCATATTTTTCATCAAACTTACCGAGATTGTCTTTGTCGTTGTTTAGGACAAAGCATTTGCATCCAAATATGTAAAAATGAGCAATATTTGGTTTTCTTCCCTTGAAGAGTTCATAGGGGGTATTTTTCAAAATAGGTCTAATAATAACACAATTACTTACATAACACGCCGTGCTTATCGCATCCGCCCAAAAGTATTTTAGAAGATTTGAATCACTAAGCATCATTCTTGCAAGTTCTACTAGAGACCTATTATTTCTCTCCACCACTCCATTTTGTTGTGGAGTCCTTGGTGATGAAAAATTATGAAAGATCCCATGTTCTTCACAAAACTCTTCAAAAGGTGCATTTTGGAATTCTTCACCATGATCGCTTCTTATGGAGGCAATTTTTAGTGATTTCTCATTTTGAATTTGCTTTGCATACTTCTTAAACGCCTTGAATGCATCACTTTTCTGCACTAAAAATAATGTTAAAAAATATCTAGAAAAATTATCAACAATAACTAAAGCATATGCATTACCTCTGAAGCTTCTTGTTCTTAATGGACCAAATAAGTCCATATGCAACAATTGTAGTGGCCTTGAAGTGGACACCACATTCTTAGGTTTGAAAGTTGATTTGGTTTATTTTCCCTTTTGATAAGCATCACATAATTTATCTTTGACAACTTTATTTTAGGCAAACAAATGACAAGATCATGCTTGACCAGTTTATTTAAATGTTCTATATGAATATAAGTAACTCTTTTATGCCAAAGCTATGAATTATTGTTGTTTACCATAAGACATTTTACTTTAAAAGATAAATTATCTAAGGAAATCATAAATATATTATTAATTCTTTTACCTTTGAGTTTTACCTCATGAGAGACTTCATTTTCAATCAAGCATTCATCCTTGGTGAACTTTATCTTGAAGACTTTGTCAAAGTTGGCTAATACTTAGAAGATTGTGCTTCAATGGATGTGAAAGGTGGTGCTCCAACTTTGCCTATGCCAAGATTTTTTCCTTTGTTTTTGTCTCCAAAAGTGACACATCCCTTGGCCTTAAGCACTATATTTGAAAATTTGTTGATATCTCCCGTCATATGCTTAGAACAAACTCTATCGAGATACCATAGATATGATGTGGCCTTTAAGTATACCTACAAAACAGACTAAGTTTTATTAGGTAACCAAATTGCCTTGGGTCCTTCATAATTAGTCCTTTTCTTGACCCACACATAATGCCCACTAGCCCCATTAAAGTTTCTAACATAACAAGCATTAGGTGTGTGACCAATTATACCACGATAAAAGCAAGTAGGAACAAAGTTACTTCTATATCTAGGAACATAAGATTTCTTCTTCACAAATCTTTTTCTCTGTGGATAATGATGAACAACCTTTGCGTTGTTTACTTTCTCTTTGGTGGATTGGTCACTAGCCTTAACAAATATTGTTTTGCTAGAACTTGGTTTACTAAACTTTGAATAACCAATATCACTTTTATCATTGGAATACCTTTGTTTACTAAGGACACCCTCCAATCCAATTTGTCCTTTTTCATATCTTTCAAGAAATCTTTTTAATTGGACAATTTGGAAGGAAAGTGATTCACATTATTTGCATACAAATTTATGTTTTTGTTCAGTAATAAAATTTTCTTTTTCAACTTCAAAATCTTTTTCCATAGTGTCAATCTTTTCTTCTAGAGATGAAATTAATTTCTTTTGGTTTGACACAATTTTGTATAGAATTTTGCATTCATTAAGAAGTTCATTTATGGCACCTTGTTCATCATTATCATAAATGGAAAATTCATAACTAACCTCTTCATCTTTATCATCAGAATGATGTGAAGCCTTCAAGGCAAGTTTTGCACATTTCTCGCTTTCTGAATCCAATGATGAACTTATCTCATTATCTTCCCATGCAATGTAGGCTCTTTTATTCTTAGTCTCTTTTCTACATTTGAAGCCACCTTTCTTGTAAAGTTTCGGACAATTCGTCTTTATATGACATTCTTTACCACATTCATAACATGTGACATCTTGTGTTGAAGTGGAAGCCTCATTTTTCCTGAAATATTTATTTCTTTTTGCATAATTAAAGGATTTATCATTTTTACCAAGAATCTTACCAAGCCTTTTCAAGGGAAGCATACGGTTTTTATCTTCTTCTGGAGCATCATTATATTGTTCTTCTTTTGAATCGACTTTCAAAGAAATTCTTTTGGATTTCTTCTCTTGATTCTTATGCTTTTCAAGTATTCCAATTTCAAGTTTATGTTCCTGGAGTTTTCTAAACAATGATGCAGATGTCATGGTATAAATACTTTTTTTCCCGATATTTCCATCACTTTTGGTTGTCATTCTCTGGTTAAGGACCTAAGCACTTTAAGATTAAGATCATCGTTAGTAAAATTCTTACCGAGAGCAATCAAGTGATTTTTCAAGTGTACAAATCTCTTTTGCAACGTGACGATAGATTCTCTGGGCTGCATTATGAACATATCATACTCTTGACTTAAAGTATTCAATCTCGATCTCTTTACTTCAGCGGTTCCTTCATGAGTTTCCACCAATGTATCTCAAATTTTCTTTGTCGTTGTACATTGAGAGACACGAAAGAATTCATCCATGCTAAGTGCACTTTGAAGTATGTTGATTGCTTTCTTTTCATTTAGAATTTTTTCTCATCATCTTCATCCCAAGGGCTTTGAACCTTTGAAGTATCGACACCACTAATGACACGTGTAGGATTATGTGGACAATTTTGGATAGACTCCCATATTATTTCTCCTTGTGCTCCTAAGTGAGCCTTCATGCGAATTTTCCAAAAATCAAAATATTCACCAGAAAATAGTGGGGGTTATTGCTGCTGCCACCATCTTTGAAAACTAGATTTCCACTTGCAGAAGCCATGCTGGATCAGTAGGAACATGTTACCTATAACATGCTCTGATGCCAATTGTAAGTAAGGATTGCACCTAAGAGGGTGGGGGGGGGGGGGGGGGGTGAATTAGGTTCTTTAAAAATTTTCCAATTTTTAGACTTGGATATGATAATTTTTCCAGTTGGTTGTTAAGTGATGAAAGCAATAATGTGTAGAAAGATAAATGACACAACGATATATCATGGTTCCCCTCACAATCCAAGAGTACTCCAGTCCCCTTACGCAGTAAGAGATTTTAATATCTTGTTTGGATTTTGTATAAGCTATCCTATCCACTATACACAATATACTAACAATCAATAAGGACAATCCCCTTATGATTATACAAAGTGAAATAAGAGAACAATCCTCCCTTAAACACTCTCTTGTTTCCAACATTCATGGACAACCAGAAAATCAACCCTAATCTAATTTTACAAGTATTTTGAAGTTGTAGCAATGTATCAATCACTTGGATTAATCCTCTCCTTCAAGTAAACAATTCTTAATGTGTAGTACAAGTGCTCAATGATATTATGTAGTTTAAACTATTTGAAATTGCAATGAAATTTAAGTGCAGAAGTTTCAACAAAAAATTATGTCAAGAACACTTGATTTTGAAAGATGAGAGAATATGTGTTTTGAATTGTAAGTGAAAGAGGTGAAGTTAAAAATCTAAAAAGTATGGTTTATATAGATCCTTGACACATTTCTAAAAGTGTACAAATGCATGAAATGATGCCATGGTTCAAAAAGCATTTCCAAAATTCATTTGTATCAAAAAAATGAGTGAAACACCTCCATTGCTTCAGTGATAACCGGTTATCAAAAATGATGTAACCGGTTACACTTGAAGTGGTGTAAAAAAATTAGAAATTTGAACGCCTGTAACCGGTTATAGGATATATGGTAACCGGTTACATCATTTGAAAAAGACCAAACAAGTGAACGTTACAGACAGGTAACCGATTACCTGAATTGTGGTAACCGGTATCCACTGCTATAGGCAAAATAAAAACTTAGAAAAAATTGTGGTTTATCCTAATTGATTAAACAAAAAGTTTGTAAAGCAATATGCTATGATTGTGCATGAATTGTTGAGCACTTATGTTTAACAGAGAGAGAATGCAAACTTATACCTTATAATGCCATGATCAATCCTTAAGAGCATCCAAAACTTGATCTTTAACACTTGAAAACTAGACTTTATTGCACTAGCTCTTGATATGAGTCTTGATCCATTCTTTTTAACATAAGCATATTCTTGTAGTTTGTCTTCATCAAAACTATCATATAGAGAAAGTTGTCTTCACAATTGTCCCTAGTAACAATCCTTCGGGTTAATAATGGCCTATCTAGTCACTCCAATAGTTGCTCTCCACATCCCTGACGAATGTAAGATCCTCAGTGTAACACCCTAAATCCTAAATTAGTTAAATCATAGAATAATTCAAGTATTGATCATACTGCACACGTTCAGGATGTCACTTATCATAAAATACACATGTTCCACAACATATATCAATTAAGGTAAAACATTCTAATACACATGTCATCGCATGCTCACCTTCACTTAAGGTATCATCGCAACAAAAATCATTAAATAAGCATGCTTCATAATAATTAATTCACATTTAAAAATACTTTATTTGAATTAAAACAATGTGGCAAAAGTCGCCACTATTACATAAACTCGAAACTTCAAAAGCATGACATATGACTCTCGAAATTAGAAAAACACAAGCTGAATAAAAATTTTAAATGTTCCCAACCCCGATGTTATAGGATAAGGGAAGACTTCTAAACACCAATAAACTAAACGAAGTAACTCCAAGAGCTAACGTCCACTTACTGCTGCAAACTCTACTCCTGAGTATCTGCAAGATGTCCATGGCGGACATCATCATAACAAAGGGGGTGAGAAATAACAAATAAATATAATAGTGTAAATAATGCTAAGGTAAAGGATACACAACAAGCACACATTTATTACACGCCTATCAACAACATGTTCTCACACCTAAATCATGATAACATTTACACAATCACATCCAATCATCATCATCATGAAAAATCAACTACATATGCAATCATGTATGCAAATGTACTCCACAGCTGACTCATTATGCATGCGGTATCATTCATGAATATTTAAGTTCATCTCACTCCTAATCCTCACCTTAGGACCAGAGCATACTAAATATTTACCATCATCATAGGTAACACTTCACCAATTCTCATATGAAACCGGCTACTCGCTCCCGATCCCCACCATAGGACCAGAGAACACCAAAGTTGGACTGAAGCCCGTACACCACGATACATGACTCTTAATAACATGCATTATCACAAAAAGGTTCACCAAAAGGATCCCCATACACATCTCACCATTTATGCATCACATCTTTCATAATATGCAACAATCAATCAATGTTACAATATCAGTAAACAACAATGAACAACAACGACTCATTTATTGTAAATTCATAGGCATTTATTCATTTTACTTCACCAAAACAACAACAGATCATCGTATAAACATAACAATTTGCAAAATTATGCATTCATTCCACAACAAGTATTCACATATCACTTCAACAGGTTGATTCATCATATTAAACATCACCAAACAATAACCAATTGTCACCGGCATTAGAAAACAGACCGAGAAGTCGACATGAAACAACAATTCAACACTGTCTCCTTTATTTGAGCAAAGCCTTTGCTCGCTAAGCGAGCTCTCGTTAAGCAAACCATCTCTCACTAAGTGAAATCCACATAAAACCAGAACCTACACCCTGTCATGTTAGTTAAGTAAACATAGTAGTTGGCTAAGCGAACTTTCCCTAAGCAAAGACATTCTCGCTAAGCGAACTCGTCCAGACTTGCAAAAATACAAAACGCAATTTGGCTCTACAACAACCCTAAAATCCCTCCAATTCAGTCCCAAACATCCCCAATTGAACAGGAAATTATATCACATATTATAACACCACCAGGACATGTTAAATCACAATATTACATCATCTAGTTCATCCAATCTCGTAGATTCATGTTTACCCCAAAATCTTCCAAACCCTCAAACATGGTGGAAAACATTAACATCTAAAAACACAAAAGACTACACATATAGGCACACAGAATTCATCATTAAAATAGCCAGCAACATCAAAACTTTATAGAAAATTCAGAATCAATTACATCCTAATTTCCCTAAAGAGAGTAAGGACCTCTCATCTTTACCCCATCATGCAAAACACATGAATTGATAGCCCTTTCTCCCTTCTTACCTTAGATTTTCAACAATTGATGATTTATTGTACAACTTCTATGAGTCCCCCTCCAATTTCCTAGCCTGCTCTTCCTATCCTCTATTTGCTTCTTTTCTATGTATTTATGATGTTTCTCTAAAAACCTAGCTCTTTCCTATTTTTAGAATATATACTCCCCCACTACTTTGTTCAGTTATGAATGTTGCCTAACTCATTACTAACCTCTCTATCTTTACCACTTATTTTCTCCAATTCTCACCAATGATCCAATTCCATTATTTTACTATTTATTCGAATAATTAATTAAAATTCTAATTAATTCTATACCATTCAACCACCCTCTTACTTCTATATACCTCTATTCCAAGGATACTTACCCCCACAATCACACAATAATTGTTTATAAACACCAATTAATCAAATAATTTTAAATAATTCAATTAAATTAATTAATCGAATTTAAGGTGTTACACTCAGCTGCTTCACCTTCCCTTGGAATTTACATCATTAGGGACATTTAATGGCGCACATGCTACTAATAGCTACATTTGAGGGACTTGCCAGAACCACTGGTAGAGGGATTTGCCTCAAGCTCTACTTGTGGGACTCGTCTCAAGCTCTGCTTAAGGGACTTCCCCTAAGCTCTGGTTAAGGGATTTTCCCTAAATCCTACTTGAGATCCTCCTGGGCTTTGTCTAAAAATATTTTGTGGGTTAGACCGAAATGCAAATACCTAAAATACTCGGTTTAAATCCCTTCGTCCTTTTCAAGACCTCATGCTTGAGGAACTCTGTACTAGGATAATTTTAATGGACCCCAAGAATGATTTACTTTGAATACAAGATACAACCCCATTGCCTCGATATCATATAGACACCTAGTGTAAGGTGGAATATCTCGCGAAATAAGGATGAAAGACCCTCTAATTGGGCTTGGGACGCTCAAAGTGACTCCGACTGCCTACTTACTCAGTTAATGTGGAAGATGATGTGTTCGAGCGATAAATGATCAAGGATCATTCATGGATTGATAACATACTACCCTTAATTCTACGAAGAATGAATCCCTCTACGTTGCATTTCCTGGTCATGTAGCTGGGGTAAACTGTCCTCTGACTCTCTAACCCAAGCCTAAGGAACCCCTATAAATAGGGAATAGATCTCCAATATTTCTCACAAAAAGCTTTATACAGAACCTCTCACAAGCTTACATGAGCTAACCCGAAATACATTCCAATACCCTAAATACCACAAACAACCCTACACAACGAGTGGCTGTCCTCATTGTATTTTTTAACAAATACAAATTATATTAATTTTTATATAAAGATAGTATTGTAAATAATCCATCGAATTATAATAATTTTTTAGTAAATATAAAATTAAAAATAGTTTAATGAATTATACTAATCTTTTAATCATACAAATATTAAATCACAAGAATAATTTATCATATAATCAATACAAATAAAATTAACTATTGAATTATATTAATATTTATTTAAATATAAAATTGTAAATAACTTAATGAGTAAAATCAATTTTTATTTAAATACAAAATTGAAAATAATGTATTGAATTATACTAATTTTTTAATCTTAAAATATTAAATTACAAGAATAGTTTATCAAATAATGAATGAAAATAAATTAACTATTGAATTATAATAAGTTATGAGGAGTCAAGACAAGACTGAATGAATTAAAGCCATGGATGATGAGATGAAATCTCTTCATGATAATAACACTTGGGAGCTGATCGAGAAACTTGTAAGGGCCAGGTTAGTTAGCTGTAAGTGGATTTTCAAGGTTAAGGAAGGAACCAAAGGAGTGGTGTCAAAGCGATATAAGACAAGGTTAGTTTCTAAGGGGTTCACTCAGAAATAAGGTGTCCACTTCAATGACATGTTCTCACCTATTGTAATGCACATATCCATTAGAATGTTGTTAGCCATGGTGGCAAAGTCCGACTTAGAACTTGAACAGATGGATGTAAAGACAACCTTCCTGTATGGTAATCTATACAAAACAATCCTGATGAGGCTACCTGAAGGGTATGCAGAAAGAGGAAAGGAAGATTATGTGTGCAAGCTGAATATGTCGTTATATGGCCTGAAACAATCTCCTCGACAATCGAATTGGAGATTCGAAAAGTTCATGGCACACATAGATTTTACTAGGAGCCAATTCGACCACTGTGTTCACCTCATATTTTAACCTGGAAGTTCACTTGTTATTTTGTTGCTTTATGTGGATAAAATTCTCATAGAAAACAACAATGTCGAGGATGTTATGAAGGTGAAAGCCAAACTCGATAGGGAGTTCGACATGAAGGATCTAGGAGCTACCTCCAAGATTCTTGGAATTAACATCCGGATAGATGGAAAGCAGTTGAGATTATGCTTATCTCAAGAGACATACCTGAAGAAGATTCTCGAAAAATTTGGTAAGTCAAATTCAAAGCATGTTGTAACACCGACTAATCCTCAGTTCAAGCTGAGTACGACTCAAAGTTCTAGTACTGAAGTCGAAAGAGCTTATATGAATAGCATTCTATATGCTAGTATAATAGGTTCTTTAATGTATGTCATGGTCTGTACTATGCCAGACATAACATATGCAGTGAGCCTTGTAAGCAGGTATATGGCTAATCCTGAAAAGGCGCATTGGCAAGCATTGAATTAGGTCTATCATGAGCGAACTAAGCACTTTGATGTGAAGCTGCATTTCGTCAGAGAGATAATCGAGCGTGGAGAAGTCCAAGTGCTGAAGGTTTTGACTAATGACAATGCTGCTGATATGATCACCAAGTCATTATCAAGTAGCAAGTTTTTCCACTGTATGCAGTTGATAAAGTTGCATGATGAAAGCTAATTTGTTCCCTTGTTAATGTAGAGTTTGTTACAAGGTGGAGATTTGTGGTATTTGGATCGAACTCTAGTCTCGACATAGGTAGCTTCATGGTTCGACAGTAATCGAATATATGCATGCCGCAATCGAAGTCTGTTTATGCATGCAGATGTCTTAGTTATCTTGTTGTTTAAGTTAACGTGTTGAATTAGACCAGTCTGTTACGCCAATTATCTAGGATGTTAGTTTAAAGCTAGTTTTTAGTTTTCTTATAAATAGCATACTAGTCACCACTTCTCATCAATCAATCCTTGATAATCCTAACAGGGGAGGGAGTGGTGTGGTTGATATTTAATTGTAAACATTATTTTCTAATGTGTTATTGAATAAATAATCCAGGATTTTAAACCACTTTGAATTGTCTTCATCTTTCTTCTCCCTTTTTCGTTACTTTGTGGTTTTTTTACTAATAAAGAAACCGATCATACTCTATTATTTTGGCATCGGTTTCAATATATATATATATATATATATATATATATATATATATATATATATATATATATATATATATATATATATATATATGCAATAAGATTTATTTCAAAATGATTATTATTTACTTGTACAATTAATTTTTAAAAGGAGGACCGAACATATAAATAGATTTATTGTGGATTAGGATGTTAGTGATGTAACCTTCCGTCCTTTATCTTTAAGAGCTCCAAATTTACTTTTGGTTTTACAAAAATTAAATTCTGAATTATGTAATACCCAAACTACCCTTCATTTGTAGAGTTCTCAATTTGAAAAAGAGAGAGAGAAACAATTTTATGTGTGGTACATGAACATGTAGCCGTAGGGTCTAACCATGATGGTGACTATTGCAACTTTCACAAATTGTCCTTAATTGATAAAAAGCTATTTTTAAATATTTATTCAAATTATAATTTTTTTAATAAGTATAACTTTTTTATCAATAATAGTAACTATAAATTCATACAAATTACACTGAAATTAGGGTTCAACCTCTATACTTTTATTAGTTGAGGTTAAATAAATATAAAATTTGATTTATATATGTATACACTGTATAATGGTTTTCTACATAAAATATATTTTTTTTTTTGAAAAAATTAAATAAATATATTAAAAAGAAACCACCTCCACAAAAGATGTGTAAACCATTTAATTAAATCTCATTATTCAAATATTTGTATATAAAGTAATATTATGACATATTATAAATTAGTGTTAAGTTAGCATTATCACTAATAAATATTTCAGAGATTTAAATCATATTAATTGAGGTTACTGAATGAATATGATAGTCTTCTTAAATGATAAATCAATTTTTTGATTTTAAATTAGCATGTTTAAGTTACTTAAACTATAGCAAGTACAACCCACAATGTTCAAAGTTTAATAATAATAATAATAATAATAATAATAATAATAATAATAATAATAATAATAATAATAATAATAATAATAATAATAATCCACAATTTATCATTGAGGACAAAGTTTCAAGTGGCAATCCAAATTTAATTTGGAATCACAAAATATATGATGTAATATGTTAGAATCTGTTCCAAATTATCGGTTTTATATACTTTATATGTAACTTATTTATGAATTCTTTAGACAATATTAAATATATCCTATGCTGAAAAAGAAAGATTGTTAAATAAAACAAGTTTGAAGCAGTGCAGGTCATGTTATTAGGCCAAGCTATTTATGAACAGAAGTTAATGGTGTCCAATTCTGTTGGATTTGTGACCCACCGTTATAAATGGCATCAAAATTTCGATGGAAGTTAATCACTGCATCCACCATCGATGATTCGCACCAAAATTAATTGAAGGTTTATTAAAAAATAATATTATAGACGGCATGATGACCAAAGATATAGATTTTATCCAAATATTGATTGCTAAAATGCAAAAAATATGTTTGGATGTTAGTTAAATAAAACAATTAGCTCAATCATTTAGTCACATAATGCAATGGGTTTCGGTCCATTGTGGAGGAAATGGATGGAATTGTTGATTTTCCAAAGCAAGATGTCCGTTTTGGTAAATGGGTGTCCCACGAAGGAATTCATTGTTGAAAAAGGATTGCGGCAAGGTGATCCACTATATCCTTTTCTTTTTGTTTTGGTGGCGGAAGGACTTACGGGGTTAGTGAGAAAATCTTATGAGAATGGTGAATATAGTGGATTTAATTTGGAAGGAAAATGTATGGTGGATATCCTTCAATTTGCGGATGACACCTTGTTGGTGGGAGAAGGGTCTTGGAGACATATTTGGGCGATTAAGACGGTTTTGAGGGCTTTTGAACTTGCTTCCGGTTCCGGTCTTGGTATTAATTATCATAAAAGCAAATTGACCGGTATCAATACCAATCCCCACTTTTTAGAGGCGGCTAGCTTTGTTCTTTCTTGCAAAGTGGAGGATAGTAAGTTCATCTTCTTTGGTATTCCCATTGGTTCTAATCCTAGGAAGCTTTCTACTTGGAACCCTCTTTTGTTGAAGATGAAAAAGCGGTTGGCGGGATGGAAAAATCGCTTTCTTAATCTTGGTGGTAGGATCACTCTTCTTAAGTCTATTCTTTGCTCTTTAACAATTTTCACTATGTCTTTCTACAAAATGCCTATGAAAATTGTGAAAGAATTTACCAAGATTCAAAGTAATTTTTTATGGGGTGGCTTGGAGGAGAAGATGAAGATTCATTGGGTAAGTTGGAAGGATGTTTGCTTACCTTATGAGAAGGGTGGGTTGGCGATAAAAAATTTGGCGGAATTTAATTTAGCCCTTCTTCATAAATGGAGGTGGAGGATTCTTCAAAATCCTAATGTTTTATGGCATAAGGTTTTGAGAGCTCGTTACAGTGACATTTCGACCAAGGCGTTTTGTGGAGATTGTTCTCTAAAAGATGCTTCCTTTTGGTGGAAAGATTTAATTTTAATTAGGAAAAAGTCTTTCAAGGATCCTTTCATCAATTGTAGCGCTTTCAAGGTTGGAAATGGTTTCACCACTTTATTTTGGGAAGCAAAATGGATGAAGAATGGGATATTGAAGGAGTTGTTCCCGGTTTTATACGATGCTTCTTGTTTGAAGGAAGTTTCTATTGCGGGAATGGGGGGGTGGAGAAGTGGAAGTTGGATTTGGGGAGATTTTGGTATTCCAATGGAAGTTTACAATGATGTCGCCATTCAAGAGGATGTTGTTAATATGAAGTTTTTTCTTGAAAATCATGGCTTAACGGAGGATGGAACCGATAGCATACTTTGGGGTCTTGAACCCGGAGCTGCCTACTCGGTTAGTTCTTGTTACAATTTTTTGGCTAATTTTCGCATTCCTTTTGGCCCTTTGAATAGGGGCGACGAGGCTCTTTGTTTGATTTGGAAATTGTCGGTTCCCTTCAAAATCAAGGCATTTGGTTGGAGACTTTTTGTGAATAGACTTCCAACCAAAGATTTGTTGGCACTTAGAGGTATTAATTTTTCGTTGGATTCTTTAAAGTGTTCATTTTGCAGGATAGAGTTAGAAAATAGGAATCATTCCTTTTTTTCTTGTTTGGTGGTTAAGAAGATTTGGAAGGAGGTAGCCATTTGGATTGGTAAATCGGATGAGATGGAGGAAGAGTGTTTATCGAGTTTTATGGATTGGCACTCGTTTTGCCGTGTAAAAAAGGTCAAAGAGGGCAATTTGGGATTGGTTTGGCTAGCTACTTCTTGGAGCATTTGGTTAGGAAGGAATGACATTTGTTTTAGGACGGAGACTTGGAATTTAAACAATACGGTTTGGGGTATAAAATATTTAGTTTGGAAGTGGGCTTTTTGCGGTGAAATTACACATTCCAATTATAGTTTTTACGAGTTTAGTAAAGACCCTTTACTTTTTTTCTCGTAAGTCAATTGGTTTGTAATTTCTTCTTTTGTCGGGTTTTTCCCGTTTCCGGTGTAAACAAGTTGGAGAACCCTTAGTTCTCCCGTTAATGATATCTTGTTTACAAAAAAAAAAAAATTTATTGTGGAGGTTTGAAATCCCCACAGAATAGTTTAAAAGATAAATTAAAACTTTTATAAATATGATATTAGAGGGGGTGGATGATTGCCTCAAATTAACTATACATACTGTGGAGGTATAAAACTTCCAGAAAACAACCCCTGCAGTTTGATACCAGCGGTTGGCCAGAACCCCCGCAGGTATTCTATGGGACTTGTAACTTCGGGAGTTTTAAAAAATCCCGTAAAATATGTTGCGGAGGTCATAAACCCCCTCAAAATGGGTATAAAACCCCCGCAAGTCAAGCGCGTTTTTTGTAGTGTTAAGATGAGATGACAATCCAACTCTAGAAATGAAGTTACTCTTTGCAATTGTAGAAGCATTAAATTTTATGAAGGGAAGTTTTGTGTCCACAAAGAGAATACTCGGTTCCTATATAAAAAAAAAAGTTAAAATCTTTGTGTTTTTAAATTTGCATTATGTTTTTTTTTGTAAACAAGATATCATTAACGGGAGAACTAAGGGTTCTCCAACCTGTTTACACCGGAAATGGGAAAAACCCGACAAAAGACGAAATTACAAACCAATTGACTTACGAGAGAAAAGTAAAGGGTCTTTACTAAACTCGTAAAAACTATAACTGGAATGTGTAATTTCACCGCAAAAAGCCCACTTCCAAACTAAATATTTTATACCCCAAACCGTATTGTTTAAATTCCAAGTCTCCGTCCTAAAACAAATGTCATTCCTTCCTAACCAAATGCTCCAAGAAGTAGCTAGCCAAACCAATCCCAAATTGCCCTCTTTGACCTTTTTTACACGGCAAAACGAGTGTCAATCCATAAAACTCGATAAACACTCTTCCTCCATCTCATCCGATTTACCAATCCAAATGGCTACCTCCTTCCAAATCTTCTTAACCACCAAACAAGAAAAAAAGGAATGATTCCTATTTTCTAACTCTATCCCGCAAAATGAACACTTTAAAGAATCCAACGAAAAATTAATACCTCTAAGTGCCAACAAATCTTTGGTTGGAAGTCTATTCACAAAAAGTCTCCAACCAAATGCCTTGATTTTGAAGGGAACCGACAATTTCCAAATCAAACAAAGAGCCTCGTCGCCCCTATTCAAAGGGCCAAAAGGAATGCGAAAATTAGCCAAAAAATTGTAACAAGAACTAACCGAGTAGGCGGCTCCGGGTTCAAGACACCAAAGTATGCTATCGGTTCCATCCTCCGTTAAGCCATGATTTTCAAGAAAAAACTTCATATTAACAACATCCTCTTGAATGGCGACATCATTGTAAACTTCCATTGGAATACCAAAATCTCCCCAAATCCAACTTCCACTTCTCCACCCCCCCATTCCCGCAATAGAAACTTCCTTCAAACAAGAAGCATCGTATAAAACCGGGAACAACTCCTTCAATATCCCATTCTTCATCCATTTTGCTTCCCAAAATAAAGTGGTGAAACCATTTCCAACCTTGAAAGTGCTACAATTGATGAAAAGATCCTTGAAAGACTTTTTCCTAATTAAAATTAAATCTTTCCACCAAAAGGAAGCATCTTTTAGAGAACAATCTCCACAAAACGCCTTGGTCGAAATGTCACCGTAACGAGCTCTCAAAACCTTATGCCATAAAACATTAGGATTTTGAAGAATCCTCCACCTCCATTTATGAAGAAGGGCTAAATTAAATTCCGCCAATTTTTTTATCGCCAACCCACCCTTCTCATAAGGTAAGCAAACATCCTTCCAACTTACCCAATGAATCTTCCTCTTCTCCTCCAAGCCACCCCATAAAAAATTACTTTGAATCTTGGTAAATTCTTTCACAATTTTCATAGGCATTTTGTAGAAAGACATAGTGAAAATTGTTAAAGAGCAAAGAATAGACTTAAGAAGAGTAATCCTACCACCAAGATTAAGAAAGCAATTTTTCCATCCCGCCAACCGCTTTTCATCTTCAACAAAAGAGGGTTCCAAGTAGAAAGCTTCCTAGGATTAGAACCAATGGGAATACCAAGGAAGATGAACTTACTATCCTCCACTTTGCAAGAAAGAACAAAGCTATCCGCCTCTAAAAAGTGGGGATTGGTATTGATACCGATCAATTTGCTTTTATGATAATTAATACCAAGACCGGAAGCAAGTTCAAAAGCCCTCAAAACCGTCTTAATCGCCCAAATATGTCTCCAAGACCCTTCTCCCACCAACAAGGTGTCATCCGCAAATTGAAGGATATCCACCATACATTTTCCTTCCAAATTAAATCCACTATATTCACCATTCTCATAAGATTTTCTCACTAACCCCGTAAGTCCTTCCGCCACCAAAACAAAAAGAAAAGGAGATAGTGGATCACCTTGCCTCAATCCTTTTTCAACAATGAATTCCTTCGTGGGACTCCCATTTACCAAAACGGACATCTTGCTTTGGAAAATCAACAATTCCATCCATTTCCTCCACAATGGACCGAAACCCATTCTAGACAACAAGTACCTCAAAAAGTTCCAACTCATTTTGTCGTAAGCCTTTTCAAAATCCACTTTAAAAAGAAGACAATTCCTTTTCTTCTTCTTAGCATAATCCGCCAATTCATTAGCCACCAAAACGCCATCAAGAAGTTGTCTCCCCGGAACAAAAGCAATTTGACACGGCGAGACAAGAAAGTTCAAAACCCGTTTCAACCTTCCGGCAAGAAGTTTTGCAACCACCTTGTACATACAACCAACAAGACAAATGGGTCTATAATCATCCAAAGTTACCGGATTCGGAGACTTAGGAATCAACGAAAGGAAAGAAGATGTGACCGCCTTTGAAAGGTAATTACCATTATGAAAGTAATTGCAAAAATGGATGAAATCATCTTTTAAAAACTGCCAACACCTCCTAATGAAAAGAAAAGAAAAACCATTCGGACCCGGACTTTTAGAACCTCCGCAACCCCAAATCACTTCTTTAACCCCCTCCTCTTGAAAAGACCTTTCAAGAAACGAGTTGTCTTCCTCACTCAATCTCTTGAAGGGAATCCCATCTAACAACGGCCTCACTCTAGACGTTGCCCCAAACTTTTTTGAAAAATGTCTCCAAACCTCTTCCTTAACCTCCGAAACCGCCTCCACCAACCCGTTAGAAGAGACAATGGGCCCAATATGATTATTCCTACGTCTTTCCTTCATCACCTTATGAAAAAGACCACTATTCGAATCTCCCTCCTTAATCCACTTCACATTTGACTTTTGAAGAAGCATATTCTCTTTAATTCTCAAATTCATCCAAAATTGACTCGTTGCCTCCTTCCTCCTAAGAATGATATCCGGATTCAACTCCACATCCTCCTCTTCCGCCCTCTCGTCGCCTAAGTTAATATCTTTTACCTTCTCCTCCACATTCAAATCAAACCTCCCGAAAACCTCCGAATTCCACCATTTAAGATCATCTTTAAGAAGTCTTAATTTTTCTTTTAAAACGAAATCCCCTCTTCCCTCCACCTTAAACCCTTTCCATTTCTCTTCCACAAAAGGAATGAATGATTTGTGAGAAAACCATTCATTATTAAACTTGAAAGGTGAATTGCATATCCAAGCAACCTAAGTACCTGGATTATCTGTACTTCCAAAGAAGCACAGACACAACAACAACAAAGGGGTGAAAACTACATTCAATATAAAAAAGTGAATAATACATATAAGAAGTAGCATCTCACATAAATCAACAACATGCAACCACGACCTACTGTCATATTCAATCACCATTAATCAACAAATAACAAATGCAATGCGACATGACACGGACACCATGCATGTGGTACCAATAACACGGTTCATTCAATTGAACTCGGATAGATCACATACACCTCTACTTGGCAATGATCTATCCCCACCATTCTCCATGTCGGAGTACGGATGAATCACATACACTCCTCCTGAGCAATGATTCATCCCACCATCACCATGAAATGCATGACCCAGAATGCATATTAAAACACATGTATTATAACATAGATACATGTTCACGATCCTCCTGATCACACCATCAAACACACTATCATCATCCAACACCATAAGATTATTTCACATCACCTAACCCACTTAATTATTAATCAAAAATTATTAAATTAATTAATTTCATAATCATTGTTACATCCCTCAACATCTGGCATCTATCCCCAACCTATCAATCCAAGAGAAACCAATTCCGATGCGAAAACGGGAAAAGAAATTGCAAAACGGGGAATTTCTGCACCCACGCTGTCCATACGCGTATTGACCTGGGTCATACGCGTAATGACCAGCTCCCTCGCCCTTCCTGCATGTACCAGACGCGTAAGGCGTCCTGCCTCGCCCCACCATACGAGTACTGACCAGCTTCATACGCGTATGGGCAGAGACCCATTTTTCCTCCAAAATCCAACTTCCAGATCTGCTTACGCGCACGGCTACTCTCATACGCGTATTGCCTTGCCACCATACACGTACCCTTACGCGTATGGGCAGAGGACCGTGTCAATTCTTCCTTTTGGCCTCCCCTTACGCGTAATGACTCCTTCTCCTGCCAGCCTTACGCGTATCAACACCCCTCATACGCGTATGGCCATATCCATTACGCAATTTACCATTTTCCACACCAGACTATGTTCTGCTACGAATTCCACTAGTTTTCACTCCAAACCAGTCCTAAAATTGATTCTATATTGATTTTAGGTCCTATTGTTCATCTTCTCTCTTGTTCTTATTATTACTAATCAAGAATTACAGGTCATAGGGTTAATTTGCTCTCCCTAAACTGTACCAAAATTGGGGTCTACAACAGTCAAGATCAAACAGCATCAACAACATCAATATATCAACGATTCGACAGTTCAACAACACGAATTTCAACATAGATTCACAAGTATACACCTCAATCATACAACAACATATAATCAATTAATTTCTTACGGGGTTAAGGACTCCCCACTACCCTTATACGACCAATTCACTAAATATTAAACAATTCTCCCCCCTTACCTCGAATTTGTTCAGAAATCTGCAAAGGAATTGAGAAGAAAACTTGCCCTAGCCCTTGTTCTTCCTCTTCTTAGATTTTCTCCTTCTATCTCTCCAAAATTTCTGATTATGGCTAATCCCTTACCAATTTCCACTAATTAATCTCTAATTACTAAACTGCCCTCATTAATTCTATTTTTCCCATTATCCACTTAATTATATTAGATTTTTATTTTACTAAATAATAATAACAATACTAATAATACTAATAATAATAATAATTCCACATTACTAACATTACCCCCTACGCACTCAGACATACACCCCAAACACGGCCAACAATTAAAATAAAACCAGAGGATTAAATAATTAAAAATGGAGTGTTACAAAGGTCATGCAAGAGTTGGCATACACAAGTCATCCAAGAAAGGCAAGTTAAGATGTATTAGTTCACACAACATTCTATGATCAAACAAGTATACACCAATCATGCAAGTATGAACTAAGATGGACCTATAATACAACATGAAGGAACACCAATATGTATATCTCATGATGTCAAAACATCTCACCACACATCACAAAGGAACTTGTTCAAAGCAAACAAAAACTCTAATAGAAGTCATCTAACAAATACACATTCATTGATGTCATTAGAATGAATCCAAAAGCATAGTTAAGGGCTCAAATAAATTGTGAGATGCAAGACATTTGAAGTGCAACCAGTGGGTGATCATGTCACAAAAAGATAGCTCAACAACCATTAAGAAACATGCTCAAAGATTTTTCATAATGTCACACAAAGTACACAAACAATTAGCCCAAAGGCCTCACTCAAAAGTCTTCAAGAAATGACTTAGAAAATTCACAAAAAAAGTATAACATGCCTCAACATATCATAAATGCACATACCAATTATCATACCAAGATTCAAAGCACAACTATGTCAAATAAAATAAAAAAGTGGCATAGGTCATGATGAAATGCACAAACAAAAGAAAATAAATGGAAATTCAAGAAAGTATGTCAAAATATAATAAAATCAGAAAATAAAATGACCAAAAAATATTAAATGTTTTATTATTCTCTATGAATATTTGTAGAATTTTCTGATGCCTAAAAACAATTTAAAAAATTAAAAAAACAAACATGTATGTAAAGAAAATAAAAGAAACAAAGTAAATGTGCCAGGGGGTGCAACATTAATAAAACCTCAGTTAAAAAGCGCTTGGGCTCAACAAATGGAGGGTGTGCGTAGCAAACCAGCCCAGTCCAAATACACGTGAGTCAGAAAGGTGTATAGCATGGTCATCAGTCAAAGTCTTGACTCAACAAGAGCCACAGGATCAAGTCAACATGTGATTATCAAAGAAGTAAGCAAATCATGTGAATCTTAACGTGTACACACAATAACCAATCATGAGACGCATATATGCAAGCACACAATTGAGAAAAACAACTCACGTGCCACACCACCTCCTCATTTATTCGCTGGCAACATGATAGCCTTAGAATCAAGGAAGATCAATGGCTGTAACTTAATCTGAGCATTGGTTAGGGTTTATGTGATATTGAACTTTCAGGTGGCCGGAGAAGACTCCGGTCGTCTTCTCCGGCGAACCTCCACCGTGCCAAAACTCTCAGGTCATCAGAAATTACCAAGCCATACATCAAAATGTTCCTTAAGTCATGTGGATCACAAATCCAAGGTCACAATTCACAAACAAGCCACACACAGAGAGAATCGAAGGAGAGAAGTTTTGCCCTAGAAATTGAAATTATGCTCTTATGGAGCCTATCATCTAGCCGGATGTCACATTGCTCCTAGTGAGCTCAAACATGCATAAAACAATGTGAAATCAACTAAAATAATGCAACAAAAATTGAGAGGGAACCTGAACTGTGGTGGAAATTTGAATCAAGGAAAACCAGAGATGAGATTCCTAGCTTTGCTTGAGCTTTGAATCAGCCAATAAAGGCACTAGGAACTTGAAATTTCTTGGATCTTAGTTGATGAAGATGAAGCAGATAAAAGTGTGATGCTGAACCAGGTCCAACTCTACTCCATTGATGCTTGCTGATGAAGAATAGAGGAGAAACTTGCAAGATGAATTGATGAAGCTTCGAGAGAAAGAGAGAGCAACTTGAGAGTGTGAAGATTTTCAGAGCAAGAAAAGTGTAGAATGAGCAACCTCTGCCAAATTCTGTTAGAAGAGAATTTATATACCTCCGGTTAGTTTCTAACTGTCATGGTTGACAGTTAGAACTAAGGTTAACTGAGTCATTTAAATGAATTGGTGAGTTAACAAACTGATTGAAGGTGGTTATAGCACGAGTTGGAAGGTTTTTGTTTGTGTGTGGTGAGCAGCATGAGAATCCATGATGGTGGTGATACTACTCTGAACTTACAGCAGCTTGCTTGGCAAGTTTTCTCTTTTTCTTGGTGTTTGGGAAAATATGGTAATATGTACATGAGCATGGCAGGTGATGCAAAGTGTTTGTTTGGTTTGAAAAGGCAATGTTTAGACATGTTATGCAGCATGTGCATGAGAAGTGAAGTAAGAATTCAGATTTATTGTCTTGATATGTAAGGAAACCAGTTGGCAGGATGACAAGTTTATGCATGGATATCTCTATAATCAAGCAATCAAACGGCATAATCAAAGGCAATTTGGAAAGAGGACATGAAAGGGAACAATGTTGGGGTGGAAAGCAATCACAATTGAAGCCTCTAACATGTTTAAATATGGCCATGAAGATAGGTGTGCACAAATGGTATAGCAGGTCAGCCTGACCTGGCCTGACCAACTCTCACGAGTGTGGAAAATTCAGTGAGAGGCTACTCACTTTGCTTCATCCTAAATGTTAAACCATTGATCAGATGAAAAAAAGTTCAACACAAGAATTGAGGAGGAAATGGAGATGAACAAACGTCATGTTGGACTTTTTTTCATTTGAAGTCTCTAACATGAAGAAATTTGGCTTGGAAGTTGGACATGTCATGCACACCAAGTGTTTGTAAAAATTATGGCGCGCTGGCCTGCCCATGACCTGCCCAACTTGCCAAGAATGCCATGATTTGCCTCAACTTTGAAGCATCATATCTCTCTCAATTTTGACCCAATGAGGATGTTCTTGGTATGGATTTGAAGCTTGAAATGTGAACTTTTGATAGGCCTCCCTTGCCCTTCCATCTGGTTCTTGGATCATGGAGAAAGAAAGCCCCAAAGTTAGCCTCTCACCTTGCCAAAACTTGTCATAAATAGAAACCCTAATTTCTATTTTTGGCAACTTTGCACATTTCTTGATTTTTGATAAATCTTTCATTATTTCTTGACCAAACCCTCTCCAATGATCATGTTTGACATGAGGAACATGGATTTGACCTCAAAAAGTCAAGAGTTGACTTTTTCCTCTACACAGTTGACTTTTCCCCTATTCTCCTGATTCTCAATTAATTGGTCAATTGGAGCCCTTCCACATCAAATTGATGGACAATTCTCCATCCTTAGACCCTTGAGGACATGTAGAATACCATAGAATCAAGTCCTGCCCAAAAAATAAAAAATAAACTGATTTTATGGTAAACCCTAATTTTGACCCCTCAGTCTAGGAGAAATCAACACATCCTCCAAATTCAAATTCCCCTGAGTATGATGTATATCCTTTCCAACAAAGATGAAATATGCCATTTAGAAATGATAAAAGCTCCAAGATCCTACTCATTGGGGTATTATATTTCAGCATTCCAAAACCCTAGTTTGCACTGGTTAGGAGAGTATGACCTTCTTCAATCTCCTATTGAATTCTCATCTTATGATACCTTGAGGGCTCAAATGAGATGAATTGAGACATGAAAAGTCCTTGTGACTTATTTTTAAAAGCTTTTCTCTTGTCCTTTGCCTTGAACTGTTTATGCTTTGAGACATCTGATCCCATGCCTTGCAACCAATGATGTGTATGATTTATTATGACCTATCATGAAATGCAAAGTAGTAAAACATAAGCCAATTTTGGGGTATTAAGCTGCCCCTATTCAATCAACTGTGGACCTGAAGGGATGAGAGCAACGACTATCATAAATTCAAGGTATATAGGGATTGAATACAAAAATAACCGGAAAATTTGCGCTCTGCGGGTAAAAAGGAAAAGGTACATGATAAAAAAAGAAGTTGTGAGGGGTGATATTTGGTAGAGAAGAGCCCGGAACAAAATGAAATCCGAAAGGTGCCTGTCGGGAACGGTCAAAGTCTAAAGCTTAAGGTATGCCTGCCGGGAACGGTTAAGGTATGCCTATCGGGAACGGTTAAGGTTGAAAACCTATGACTTACCTATCAGGAATGGTAAATGGGCCTGTCGGGAATAGCTAGGTCTAAAACTTAAAAGGGCACCTATCGGGAATGGCTAAAGTTTATAACCTATGGCTTACCTATCGGGAATGGTAAATGGGCCAGTCGGGAACGACTAGGTTTAAAACTCGAAGGGTGCCTGTCGGGAATGGCTAAAGTTGAAAACCTATGGTTACCTATCGGGAATGGTAAATGGGCCTGTCGGGAATAGCTAGGTCTAAAACTTAAAAGGGCGCCTATCGGGAATGGCTAAAGTTTATATCCGAAATGGTTCCTGAGGAGTAAAGGTTGATCTATACGCCTATCGGGAATGACTAAAGTTCAAGACCTAGAAGGCGCCTATCGGGAATGGCTAAGGGAATCCTATCGTGAATGGTTCCGGTTGACCTATACGTTTATCGGGAATGACTAAGGTTCAAAACTTGGGAGGTGCCTATCGGGAATGGCTAAGGGAATCCTATCGGGAATGGTTCCTAAAAGACACGGTTAAAATGTAAGATCAAAAGATTTACCAACCGAGGAATAGGACTCTGTGGGGAGCAAAGTGGTGAAACCCTTATACTGCTTTTGAGATATCTGTTGGGAGGAAATGAGCGAGGCATTCTCTTTGGTTTTGTCAATCTGATCAAGGGAAACAATTCTGGGCTCTCGCACGAGGTACCAAAACTGGCTTATGCTTCACAGGCATATGTTTGAATTTTTCGATGGCGTAATGCTCCATCTCGGATGAAAATGCTACACGTTTTTGAGGATGCAATGAATAATATATACAAAATGCAAGGAGGTTCTTCAGCAAAATAAATACTGAGGAAAAGAAGGCAACTCCGCTAGGGACAGCAAACTGGATTGACTCCATGGTCGCAAACCGTACTGGGGAAGACAAATTGACTTGATCTCCTGATCTGGGCTTTGACCTGACAAACCTGTTGAGGTTGCTGTAGGGAACGATGACCTTGCTGGGGAGGTATCTTCTAAACCAATCTGCTTGGGGAAGAACTATAACCATAGAACTCCGCTGGGGAAATCAAACTTCCTGATGTCTTGCTAGGGGAGTTAGGATCAAATGAACTCTTGCTGAGGACGGAGATACCTGCTGAGGGACTGAGATCAACCATATTTCTTGCCGAGGGAACTGAAATCAACCAAAACTCCTGCTGGTGAAAGGAGCGCTTGCTAGGGGACTGAAATCAACCAAAACTCCTGCTGGGGAAAGGAGCACTTGCTAGGGAACTGAAATCAACCAAAACTCATGCTGGTGAAAGGAGCGCTTGCTAGGGGACATAAATCAACCCGACTTCTGCAGAGGATAACCTCCAAACTCTATACTGATCGTGAGATACGAAGATAAATCTGGATTGCCAATAACCACTGAACTTTAATTACAGACATTATCATTGATCTGACATGCTAGAGGAGGAGAATATTCTGACTTTCCCCCACCTTCAAAACTGCTTGGGCACATTCCATCATTTTACATTGCTCGGAATGAGGAATCCTTCTATACTGTTGGGGATGACAACCTCAAGGAAGAATTTTCCTACTGAGTGACCTGCTTCTGCTTGGGGAGAACTATTATTTAAGTCCTGCTGGAAAAGATACTGAAGACAACGCATGTTCTTGATGAGCTATCCAGCGAATATTAACACCTGCAAACAAAAGAGTGAGCGCACATGCCCCAGGGTATGACTGAATTTTGAATCCACTGCCCAAGAACACCTGGCATTCAAAGCAATTTTAAATGTTTTCTTTTGCACGCCTGTCATTGTATAACCTTTATGTTTTCAAATGCAATGTTTATAAAAAATTCGGACGTTTTTTGTAAACAAAATAAACTGTAAAGGAAAACAAAAGAGACAGATATTCTGAATAACGAAAATTTTATTAATTGAAAAGCCCTAAAATAGGCGTTTACATCAGGAGGCAATTCCTGGAAAGAGGTAATTGCTTGAAAGAGAAAAGAAACTATCCTAATGGCAATGTGGGAAACAGAAATCCATTGAGTTTCAATCCTGCTATGGTTCATATGTCTTCAAGACTCTCCAAGTGCTTCGCTTTCCGAGAGGGATGATTGGACCGATTCCTATCCTTCGGAATGCCTCTTGTTGAAACGAGACGGTATACAGGTTACTCAGATCGCAGCCTTTCGCTTAATCCCTATTTTGCCTGGATCGCCCTTTGCGAGTTTTCAATCCACCGGGATACCCATTTTTGCCTAAGTTGCCCTTTTGGGTTTTCAACTTACCGGGTGTACTCATTTTTTTTATTTTATCCCTAATTTTTGTCCGAACCTTTTTTCTTCTTTTTTCTCTTCTTTTTTTTTGGTTCGCCGGGATGCCCTTTTTTGCCTGAACTCTCTTTTTACTGTCCAGCGGGTCCATTTATGCGAAGTATTTTTTAACTGCGTCTGAGTTCACAGGCGATGGAAAATCCTCACCATCCATAGTTGTAAGCATCAAGGCTCCGCCCGAGAAAACCTTCTTGACAACATATGGACCTTCATAATTCGGAGTCCATTTGCCCCTGTGATCTGTATTAGGAGGAAGAATCCTTTTCAACACCAAGTCACCTGATTGATAATTCCGAGGACGCACTTTCTGATCGAATGCCCATTTCATCCTTCTCTGATACAGCTGCCCATGGCATACTGCTACCAGTCTCCTCTCTTCTATAAGACTCAACTCGTTGAACCTTATTCGAACCCATTCAGCCTCATCAAGCTTGACATCCATCATGACCCTCAGAGAAGGAATCTCAACTTCAACCGGTAAGACCACTTCCATGCCATACACAAGAGAAAACGGGGTTGCCTCAGTAGAGGTGTGTACTGATATACGGTACCCATGCAAAGCGAAAGGCAACATCTCATGCCAATCCTTGTACGTCACGACCATCTTTTGCACAATCTTCTTGATATTTTTATTGGCTGCCTCGACGACACCATTCATCTTTGGGCGGTACAGAGAAGAATTGTGATGTTCGATCTTGAAGCTCTGGCACAACTCTTGCATCATTTTATTATTAAGATTAGAACCATTATCAGTGATGATTCTTTTGGGTACTCCATATCGACAAATAATCTCTTTCTTGATGAACCGGGCAACCACCTGCTTGGTGACATTTGCAAATGAAGCAGCTTCCACCCACTTAGTGAAGTAATCAATAGCCACCAGAATAAAACGATGTCCATTAGAGGCGGTGGGCTCAATCTTCCCAATCATATCAATGCCCCACATGGCAAAGGGCCAAGGGGAAGTCATCACATTTAAAGGATTTGGTGGCACATGCACTCTATCAGCATAAATCTGGAACTTGTGGCGTTTTCGAGCATATTTGAAACAATCAGCCTCCATGGTCATCCAGTAATAACCAGCTCGCAACGATTTCTTTGCCATGACATGTCCACTAGCATGGGTACCAAAAGAACCTTCGTGCACTTCTTGCATCAACATGTCTGCTTCGCGTCTATCCACGCATCTGAGCAAAACCATGTCGAAATTTCTTTTGTATAATACACCATCTTCATTCAAGAAGAAACTACCAGCTAACCTCCTCAGAGTCTTCTTATCATTATTGGATGCCCCAGCCGGATACTCTTGACTCTCCAAGAAACGCTTGATATCATGATACCAAAGTTTATCACCAGTCGCTGTATCGGCTGCAAACACATGAGCAGGTCTATCAAGCCGCATCACATCAATTTTGGGTATATGATTCCACCAGTTCACTTGAATCATAGAAGATAACGTTGCCAAAGCGTCTGCCATTTGATTCTCATCACGAGGTACATGATACAGTTTCACTGTTGTGAAGAAAGTCAACAGTCTTCTCGTGTAGTCTCTGTAAGGAATCAAGTGGGGTTGATTGGTGTGCCAATCTCCGTTGACCTGATTGATCACTAGAGCAGAATCCCCAAATACATCACGAGTCTTGACCCTTAAATCAATGACTTCTTTAATACCCATAATGCAGGCTTCATATTCGGCTTCATTGTTGGTGACATCAAAAGTTAGTCTGGCAGTGAAAGGTATATGAGAACCTTTCGGAGTTATGAGAACTGCCCCAACACCACTACCATTCACATTAACAGCCCCGTCGAACATCAATTTCCACTTGTCATTAGGATCTGGTCCTTCATCAACAGGTGGCTCGTCATAATCTTTCATTTTCAGGTACATGATGTCTTCATCAGGGAACTCAAACTTCATTGGCTGATAATCATCGACTGGTTGCTCAGCGAGATAGTCAGACATAATACTACCCTTTATGGCTTTTTGGGAAGTATATTGTATGTCATACTCTGTCAACACCATCTGCCAACAGGAAACCCTTCCGGTGAGAGCTGGCTTTTCAAAAATGTACTTGACTGGATCCATCTTTGATATCAATAAGGTTGTATGAGTCAGCATATATTGTCTCAAACCCTTAGCAGCCCATGCAAGTGCACAACATGTCTTCTCAAGCATTGAGTATCTAGACTCGCAATCTGTGAATTTCTTACTCAGGTAGTATATGGCATGTTCTTTCCTACCTGTCTCGTCTTGTTGACCGAGAACACAACCCATTGAATTTTCACGTACCGACAAATACATGATCAGTGGTCTCCCTGGAACTGGAGGCATAAGAATCGGAGGCTTCTGCAAATACTCTTTTATTTTATCAAACGCCCTTTGGCAATCATTATTCCACCGAATTGATTGATCTTTTCTTAACAGTTTGAAAATTGGCTCCCAAGTGGCTGTAAGATGAGAAATGAATCTAGAAATGTAGTTCAATCTCCCTAAGAAACCATGAACTTGCTTTTCTGTTCTTGGCTCGGGCATATCTTGTATTGCTTTTACTTTTGCCGGATCAACCTCGATTCCCCTTTCACTGACCATAAAGCCCAAGAGCTTACCAGATCTCACCCCGAAAGTACACTTATTCGAGTTCAGCCTCAGTCTGAATTATCTCAACCGTTCAAAAAGCTTTTTCAGATTCACCAAGTGCTCTTCTTCAGTCTGCGACTTAGCGATCATATCATCAACATAAACCTCAATCTCTTTATGAATCATGTCATGAAAGAGTGTCACCATAGCATGCTGATAAGTTGCCCCGGGGTTTTTCAAACCAAAAGGCATCACTTTATAGCAGAACGTGCCCCATGGGGTAATAAACGTTGTTTTCTCCATGTCCTCCGGTGCCATCTTAATCTGATTATAACTGGAGAAGCCATCCATGACGGAAAATACTGAAAATATGAGTTAGTGGAAAATCATATTTCGGACTTGCTCGATTAAATCACAGTAGTCAACACATATCCGGACCTTACCATCTTTCTTTGGTACGGGACAATATTCGCAACCCATGGTGGATAGCTGGTGACGGCCAGAAAACCCGTATCCAACTGTTTTTGCACCTCCTCTTTGATCTTAATGGCCATTTCCGGTTTAGTTCTTCTGAGCTTCTGTTTGACGGGGGAGCAACCTTCTTTGAGAGGCAACCTGTGCACAACAATATTTGTATCTAATCCTGGCATATCTTGATAAGACCAGGCAAAGATATCAACATATTCACGTAGCATCTCAATCAACTCTTTCTTCACGTTCTCTGCTAGGCTTACCCCTATCTTGAAATCCTTTCTCGCATCCTCAGTGCCAAGGTTGATGACTTCTAGTGACTCTTGATGAGGCTGAATAGCTCTTTCCTCCTATATCAATAATCTGGCCAGTTCTTCGGGAAGTTCACAATCTTCCTCACCCCCCTCTTCAGCTTGGTAAATCGGATTATCAAAGTCATATCGAGCCATAGCAGAACCGTTATCAACAGAATCCGGAGGATTGTTTCTGCATGAATGATGGTTCATGCTTTATTTTAGAGAAAGCTTTTTGAAAAGAAAGAAAACAAACTATAGAGAAAACATTGCCATTTTTATTTAAAATGAAAAGCGTAAAATGAAAGACAGGGAACACAATTTTTGAATAAAAAAACATCCTTTTATTGATGATAAACTTGCATATGAAACAAATGTGGCCCTACAATGAAATCACTAGGCCTTGGGCAGAGCCTAGGATTATACATGCAACAGGAAAAAACAAAGAAAATTACTCTTTCTGCATAGTGACTTGGATGAGGTCTTCAGAGAACCAGTTGTTCAGCTTCTGCCCCGGGACACATGGGCGCACCCAATTGTCCATATCATAGTCGCTATCCCCATCATCTTCATTTGCAGCAAAGACTTGACCAGGGTTAATGATCCCTCCACTAGAAAACATGACAGGTCCCTGACGCTTTTGGTCCCCTAGCTGCGAAGCTTGAGTAGGCTGATAACCAATTCCACACTTGTCTTCTTTGAAAGGCAACTCAATCAACTCACCCCAACCTTCAGCATGGCCTGACTGTACCACTTCGAGAGCCTGTTTGTAAGAAACTATAGAAGTCCCTGCTCTTGTTTCACTAGAAGGAGGGTCATTTTCAATATTCACTGTTTCAAACGCCTGACAAAGAGTTTCATGGATCTCGCCATCCATCTCTACATATTTGAACGATGACAGATGGATGACAAATATGTCCTCCTCTCCGCACACTGTGACAACCTGACCATCCACGACAAACTTTATCTTCTGGTGGAGTGTTGACGAAACGGCCCCTGCAGCATGTATCCACGGGCGTCCTAGCAAGCAGCTATAAACCGGATGGATTTCCATCACATAGAAAATTGCATTAAACACTTGGGGTCCAATCTTCACAGGCAACTCTACCTCCCCAAAAACTGATCTTTTAGAGCCGTCAAAGGCACGCACAACTAAATCACACGGCCGGAGTACAACCCCCTCAACATCCAGCTTTGCTAAAGCCTTCTTTGGCAGCACATTCAGGGACGAACCTGTATCCACCAACACATGGGATAAGACTGCCCCTTTGCACTCCATAGAGATGTGTAGAGCTTTGTTATGATTTCTTTCCTCCGGCGTTAGATCAAAATCGGTAAATCCTAACCCGTTACTGGCGTTGACATTGGCGATGACACCCTCATGCTGGTTCACCAATATCTCCTGTGGAACATACGCCATATTCAAAATATTCAGCAAGGCATTGCGATGTGCCTCGGAACACAACAGTAATGACAATATGGAAATCTTGGAGGGAGTTTGATGTAGGTGATCGACTATCTTGTAATCGCTCTTTCGGATAATCCTCATAAACTCTTCAACATCCTTTTCAAAGGAATTACCAGGCTCCGCCCTCGGCACATGCTCTTCACTTACCATCTGCTTGCCTTTAGCTTTCGCTGATGTTTCAGCATCATCATTTCAGAGCGTCTGTGGAGCAAAGAGCCTTCCACTACGGGTAAAACCACCCATTCCTCCAACATTCCCCACACTTGGACCAGTTTCCTTGGGAACCTCCACTTCCTGCTTCTGCCCTTGATAATAGACATCAGCTCCGTAATGCCATGGGATCGCTTTTGTACTTTCGTATGGCATATGACCTCGAATAGTTATAGTCACCGGGGCTACCTGTTCAGGCACAGGGGTTTGCATAGGTGCAGGCACAGGAATTTCTGAGGGAGTAAAGTAGATAGTAACTGTTGAAACCGTATCATCCTTCTTCCCCGTCTGATGAAACTGTAGACGACCCTCATCCATCATCATCTGAAGACAATTCCTCAATTTATCACAACCGTTCACCACGGCCAAACATTCTGAATAATTTTCCTGACAACCAGGGAACACGCCCCCTTTCAACAAACGCCCTTTTACCACTGCCAAAGGTGTCCTTACACGATTAACATCTGTCACCAGATTCAAGCCTTTGTCCTCTTCTATTGCATTGACCTTTGGTCCTCCATGCGGGGGCATGGGGTTTTGAATCACATTAGGATTAGGAGCAAAGTTGATAGCTTTCGAATCAACCAGGTCCTGAACTACGTGCTTAAAAGCTTTGCAGTTCTCTATATGGTGGCCGGGCGCGCCCGAATAGAACTCACACTTCACATTTGCATCATAGCCATAAGGTAACTTGCCTGCTGGCGGTGCCAGTGTTCTCAACTGTACAAACTTTAAACGGAGCAAATTCTGCAACATCTGGGCATATGTCATAGGTAAAGTGTCAAAGTGACGATCACTCATTCTCTGCCTCGGTTGGTATTGTCTTTGAGGTTGTGGCTGAGATTCGGCAGCCTGAGCCGGAATAGTTACAGCAGCTACTTGATGGTACGAGTCCTGACGTCTTTTATCTTTTCCCCCCTGTCCATAGGCAGCACTAGTTTCACCTTCACGCTTCTTCGATCCATTTCCAAAAGGCCTCTTCGTATTGGAAGAGCCTACCCCACTTCCATCCTGAATATTCCCCGATTTCAATAGATTCTCAATTCTCTCTCCTGCTATCACAATATCAGAAAACCCAGTGGATGGACACTCGGCCAAGTGATCCAGATATGGGCCCTGTAAAGTACTCATGAACATATCAGCCATTTCCCTTTCCATCAGCGGGGGTTGTACTCGAGCAGCTAGCTCACGCCACCTTTAGGCGTATTGCTTGAAACCTTCCTTCGGATCCTGCGTCATATTATGCAATTGGGTGCGATTAGGGGCCATGTCAATGTTATACTGATACTGTTTCAAGAAAGCATCGCCCAAGTCCCTCCAGTTCCTGATATTAGCTCGTTCCAGCTTCATGTACCATTCCAATGAAGCTCCTGACAGGCTATCCTGAAAGAAGTACATTCACAGCTTTTCATCATCAGAATATGCATAAATCTTCCTGAAATACGCCTGAATGTGAGTCTTAGGACAGGTACTGCCATTATACTTGTCACAAGTTGGAGGCTTGAACTTTGGAGGGATTCTCACCCCTTGCACCAGCCCCATGTCAGCAACATTAATTCCCATGGAGTTCTAACATTCTATAGCTCTTACTTTCTCAGCCAACTCTTCATACCTTCTGACATTACCCTCATTATGAACACCCAGGTCAGCATTCACCACAGAGAACTGAACATCTTGATGGTCCTCCACATGTTGATGATTGTTATGGCCAATGCCACCAGGAACTCCGACAGGAGGATCAACTACTGCTCCGCCAAGAGGAATAACTGCCACTCCACCAGGAGGATTAACTGCTGCTCCTCTAGGAGGGTTACCATTCGCTCCACCAGGAGGATTAGCATTGGGGATTTCTACTTCCAACCTCTGAACTGTAGCTCTCAAATCTTGCTGCCCCTGGGCTATACCCTGCATAAGGTTCATGAACTGCTCCATACGGGCCCTCATTTCATTGAGTTCTGCCTACACCTGTTCCATGATTCTGGCTTAATTTTGTCGAGTCGCGTAGCGGTGAATGTTGAGATCAGCTATTATGCCTGCAATCAAATAAAGGTTAGAAACTCCCTGGGACGACTACCTGTTATGCAAAATGATATGTTATGAAATGTATGCATATGCCATGTTTTTCATTCCCAAGGCATTTTACACCCTGATTCCGGTCTTAATCACGAGAAGCTGAGAAATATACAGACATTGTTGAGGGAAATCTTTGAGAAGCAACGTGCTGTGATAAAGTGACGTGATAATGTGCCGGTGAACAGAAAACTACTAAGGAACCATTTCTGAGTAAACCCATTATTTGAATTAACGGAGAGCCAAAAAGTGTTTAATCATTCTACAACAAATTCAAAACAGGAAATACATCAAGATAGTGGATCCATCAACAAGCCTGATGGTAACCACAGTACATTAACAAAACTGCACTAGGAAACTAAAGAGGAGACTATCAATCATTCAGTTCCAAGTCTTTCAGCTTCTCACTAGAGTACTTGATCTCTTCGAAGAGTATTCTGGTGCGCTGATGATTTGGCCTCTCAATCATCTCTTTGATCAAAATTTCCCTCTTCTTCAGAGCTTCAGCTAATGAATCCGCGTGCATCAAGAGAGCTTCATCTTCACTCATCTGCTTAGGCCTCTTCACACCAGCTTGTATCTTTAGTCTTCCCATCTCCATCATGGCATCTTCAAGCTTTTTCTTGGAAAATTTCAGCTCATCCTTAACACTCTTCAGCTGCTCCTGGCTTTTCCTAAAGTCTTCCCGATGTTTTCTCCGTTGTTCATGCGTTTTCTGGAGTTCATCGTCTTTGGCCTTTATATGCTCTTGAAGCTCTGCATTCTCTATTCTGACTTCATCCTAGCCTTACTGAAGCTTGGTTAACTTGTCTTTTGTCTGGGCCAAAGATTGCTTAGTCCGCTTATGAGTTAGAGCAGAAGTTTCAATAACCATGCTAACCTTCTGGTAGTGCCGGGCCCTATCGGAAAAATCTTCCTCTCTTGCTGCTATCTTTTCTGCATCTTGGGCTTTGCGCTCCAACTCCTTGTTGATATATAATGCTTCTTGAAGCTGGCTGCTCATATCAGAATTTTCCCCTCTAAGCTCTTTCACCAAATTCTGTAACTTGTTGAATTCCTCAATGGCCACCGTGGTAGGTTTTTCTGGCATCACTGGATACAAAGGTGGCTCTCGTGAAAAAGGCAAGAGAACTTCTTAAACCTTCCTTTGGATCCACTCTGTATACTGCGGATAAGCTCTACAATCACCCTTTCCGAAAACAGTCTTCCCGGTTTTATGGATGTGCCCCAAGCATGCACAGCCTTTCTCAGCACCTCTGTATCTTCACTCCCATTGAAGAACAAAGACTCTTCCATATGCTGGTCTTCAGGAGGGTTCCTTAAGGCATATCCAAATTGCATGATAGCCAGGATAGGGTTATAATTAATTCCCCCTTTCCTGCCCATCAAAGGCACATTCGAAAAATTCCCACAGCTAGTAATAATCTCTATTCCCCGCAACCGATGGTCAAACCAAACAATATTATCAGCAGTCAACCCCATTAGCCGTTTAGACCACTTTAAAGAATCCATCGTATCCACAAGGCGCCTGTCTGAGGTAAATGCTTCAAAAACCAGTTAGATAAAAGTGGAGTGCAGCAGTTGACCTGTCCTCCTTTTCTCTTCTCATTCTTGAAATGCACGGAGTGGTAGAAATCACCCAACAGAGTAGGAACCGGATTTTTCAAGACAAAAACTCTTACTGCGTGCATATCCACAAAGTAGTGTTTGTTAGGAAACAAGACGATACCGTAGATACACAAGGTCAGGATAGAATGGTAGACTGCCCAATTCTTGGCGCTAGCACACTCTTGAGCTTGGTTGGTAAGAAACTCCAAATGAAAACCCTTAACTCCGTTTTTATCAGCAACATTTTTCTTCAATAACGATTATTCCACCTGTAAGGCCGTTGCAATTTCTTCTATGCTAGGGTGATCTCCCGAAAAGAACGGTACTGTCGATTTGACTGAGATATCCAGGATGAATAAAAACTCCTCCAATGTAGGCATCAAGATATACTCCGGAAAGACAAAGCATCTCAATGACGGCTCATAGAACTGCAACAATGTATGGAGAGCATCATGCTCATACTTTGTAATGTTACGGGCCAATTTCACCAATCTCCCATATTTCCTTTGGAAATTGATAAGAACACCCGGGTCAGCCATGGCTATCATTTTGTGAAGTAGATCCAACGTTGGCTCAGGAAATCTGTAAGCGACATTATTCTTCCTCTTAGCATCCGTCTCCATCGAACCCATTGACTGGAATCAGAGGTAAAATAAGCACCTGGAAATGACAAACATGAATGTTATGATATGATAATGCAATGCAAAAGGCACGGTATTAGAGTGCTGTGTGTCTGTGCTGGACTGTGAGTAGTGTCAGTGTAGATATGAGAATATCATAGAACTGTGAACAATAACCATCTGAATATAGTGGGATGAATATTCCCTTTTGTGTGATAATACCAGAAAACCGGGTATGTGGAAGGTTATTGTTACCTGCAAACCTGCACACACCCGCCCATTCTCACATGTGGGTACTAGAAAGGCAAGGATCCTCAATATCACGGACTCTCAGGTCGAGAAATGATGATACGTTCGCCATTTCTGGTTTGGCATCATCATCAATCGAGGAGGCTTCAATTGATTCCCCTAAAAAGGATATCCTATAGCAAGTTCCCAGCATTGGGTCCTCGAGTCAAGAATGCGTAATGGGTTTGCCATTTCTGGTCTTCCATTATCACATCTCGGGAGGAGAGGCGTTGCTGAGTCCTCGGGAATGGTCACTAGAGTTGACAGCTTCCTAGGTTAACATTATGAAATGCACAAGACGCGCAAATAAGAACATCTCCCAAGAAAACCTCGTCTGGCTGTGGATTTCATGTAAACCATACGTACCAAGATGCTACGTAGGCCACACTACTTTCCACTCTAGTCCTATGTGTACACTCAAGCCTGTGTAATGGGCTTATCTCTCAGGACACCCTGCCCACCAAACAGAAAACAACAGCACAGTCCAGCACAGAATATATGGCAACAGTAAATGAAAAGCAAGTAAATGTAATAAACACTAAACATGCAATAATGCCATAAATAAAGCGAGTAAAGAAAACAGATAAAACACCCTGAAATCGAAAATAAACAAGCGCTAGGATTGACTCGCTTAGGGAACCAGATCCTCAGCAGAGTCACCAGCTGTCGCTCCCGGGATTTTCATCCAAGTACAAACGCGAAAGTGGCGCGGAAACAGAGTCGCCAACAATTTGTATTTATCCCAAGAGAGGGAAAGGAAACACTGCGTAAACCTGAGGGAAGGAAAAGAGCATGGTCTCACGACCAAGAGAAATGGGTAAGGGAGTCGGTTACGCGAAGGGAAGGTATTAGCACCCCCACACGTCCATCGTACTCGATGGGATCCACGCTTGTTGTTATCGATCAAAGGGTGTCGTCATCTGGAACTCCACTGCTACTGGAAAGGATAAGGAAAAGGAACGGAAAAGAAAGGAGAGACGGAAGAAGAGGAGAAGAAGTGACTCGATAGGACGTCCTCGGAGTCCTAGGCCTACGTATTCCCTCGGGAGCGGGAAAGTCAGAGTCAACGTAGTTCGGACTACAAATTAGGGGAAAAAAGAAGGGACTATGCTCTGAGAGATCTCGCACGATCTCCTGCCTACGTATCTCGCTCGCACGCGAGAATCAGAGCGACGTAGTTCCCCTCACTAGGGATAGATTGTTTTGTTTGTGTTTTTTAGTGGAAGACGTCCAGGCGCGCGTTCTAGCAGTTAGGTGTCGCAGCTCGTTGTACGGAGTCTTAGGCATTTACCTGTTTGCGGTAGAACGGACGTGATGAATCCTTAAGAATGGAGTGAGGAAGATGAGAAGAGAATTGTCTGTTTTTGTCTTTTAAGAAGATGCGTTTTGATTATGATGTGTGTATGACACATATTGCATTAAAGTCTATGATGTAGGATCGAATGCCTCGCATATTGACCCAAGACGGGACGTATGCTAAACACTCTAAGAAAGTGAAAAAAGATCCTCCACTATCTTATTTCCCATGTGCAAGGCTCATATGCAATACATGTTAATCCTTTATTAGATGTTTTTGCATTTTTTTTTTGTTTTGAGATGAGAAAGAGAGACTCAAAGAGAAGAAAGGACAAAGTCTAAGAGGGAGACTAATAATCCTAACGTTGTCATGCATGGAGATCCTATGGTTGTGTGAGGTATAAGGACTACCTAAGCCTAAATAAAAGAGAGGGATAGCATTACCTAATGCTTATCCTACCTCACCTTAATCAAAAATTCAGGATGAGCTAGGATCCCTAAGGGTTGTGAGAAAGTTCTACACAAATAAGCATTATATCATGCTATTCACAAAAGAGAAAGAGAATTGAAAAGAATAAGAGATGAAGGAAGAGATGAGTGTGGATTACAATTGACATACCCAAATAACTTACCTCTGCCCCTACACAAAAGGTTAGTACATAATCATCACAAGTAATGAGAAGGGGTGAAAGAAAACAAACTAAAACAAGACTAGTTGATTTAAGAAGACTAGGCAAGAAGAAAGTGCAATTCAAACCAAAAGAGAAGTGTCTTAATGGCTAAGAAACATGTAAGGTCAGTATACCCAAGCTAAGGTACAATTCTAATGTAAACAAGTCATATGAAATCAAATGAAACCAAACTATGTGTCAAACAAGTATGCAAAGGTAAGTTGAACATTAACTACACAAGGTATATGCAAATAGAAAGCAAACATGAATAAATGGATATGTAAGTATCAAAGTCAGAATATAATGGCATTTAGGAATGTATATGAATGTCATTAAAGGAACATACAATTCATGAAAGTATGCACTCAAAGAAGTAGAACAAGAAGAAGTGAGCAAACAACTATTGGAGTTTAACAAGAAGATGTAAACTTGTAATGCAAGTAAGGGATGAACATGCAATGGAATAAAACATGTAAAATGATTACAAACCAGTAGCTAATGATAAATGAAATGACTTTTAGAAGTTATGGATGCAAGCACCAAGTTCATATCATTACCATGTTGAAGTACTTTGAGAGTTAAAACAAACAAGCTCACATTAAGTCAAACAAGTTCACTTGTGTTCATGAAGTTCCAAACTTGCAATATGAAGTTAAAATTCATGTTATGAAGTCAAGAGTGATGGCAAACAGAAGTGTAATCAATTTGAAGTGGCATATGAAGGTCATGCAAGAGTTGGCATACACAAGTCATCCAAGAAAGGCAAGTTAAGATGTATTAGTTCACACAACATTCTATGATCAAACAAGTATACACCAATCATGCAAGTATGAACCAAGATGGACCTATAATGCAACATGAAGGACCTCCAATATGTATATCTCATGATGTCAAAATATCTCACCACACATCACAAAGGAACTTGTTCAAAGCAAACAAAAACTCTAATAGAAGTCATCTAACAAACACACATTCATTGATGTCATTAGAATGAATCCAAAAGCATAGTTAAAGGCTCAAATAAATTGTGAGATGCAAGACATTTGAAGTGCAACTAGTGGGTGATCATGTCACAAAAATATAGCTCAACAACCATTAAGAAACATGCTCAAATATTTTTCATAATGTCACACAAAGTACACAAACAATTAGCCAAAACGCCTCACTCAAAAGTCTTCAAGAAATGACTTAGAAAATTCACAAAAAAAGTATAACATGCCTCAACATATCACAAATGTACATACCAATTATCATACCAAGATTCAAAGTACAACTATGTCAAATAAAATAAAAAAGTGTCATAGGTCATGATGAAATGCACAAACAAAAGAAAATAAATGGAAATTCAAGAAAGTATGTCAAACTATAATAAAATCAGAAAATAAAATGACCAAAAAATATTTAAATGTTTTATTATGCTCTATGAATGTTTATAGAATTTTCTGATGCCTAAAAACAATTAAAAAAATTAAAAAAAACAAACATGTATGTAAAGAAAATAAAAGAAACAAAGTAAATGTGCCAGGGGGTGCAACATTAGTAAAACCTCAATTAAGAAGCGCTTGGGCTCAAAAAATGGAGGGTGTGCGTAGCAAACCAGCCCAGTCCAAATACACGTGAGTCAGAAAGGTGTATAGCATGGTCACCAGTCAAAGCCTTGACTCAACAAGAGCCACAGGATCAAGTCAACATGTGATTATCAAAGAAGTAAGCAAATCATGTGAATCTTAACGCGTACACACAATAACCAATCATGAGACACACATATGTAAGCACACAATTCAGAAAAATAACTCACGTGCCACACCACCTCCTCATTTATTCGCTGGAAACATGATAGCCTTAGGATCAAGGAAGATCAATGACTGTAACTTAATCTGAGCATCGGTTAGGGTTTATGTGATATTGAACTTTCAGGTGGCCGGAGAAGACTCCGGTCGTCTTCTCCGGCGAACCTCCACCGTACCAAAACTCTCAGGTCATCATAAATTAGAAACCCATACATCAAAATGTTCCTTAAGTCATGTGGATCACAAATCCAAGGTCACAATTCACAAACAAGCCACACACAGAGAGACTCGAAGGAGAGAAGTTTTGCCCTAGAAATTGAAACTATGCTCTTATGGAGCCTATCATCTAGCCGGATGTCACATTGCTCCTAGTGAGCTTAAACATGCATAAAACAATATGAAATCAACTAAAATAATGCAACAAAAATTGAGAGGGAACCTGAACTGTAGTGGAAATTTGAATTAAGGAAAACCAGAGATGAGATTCCTAGCTTTGCTTGAGCTTTGAATCAGCCAAATAAAGGCACTAGGAACTTGAAATTTCTTGGATCTTAGTTGATGAAGATGAAGCAGATAAGAGTGTGATGCTGAACCAGATCCAACTTTACTCCATTGATGCTTGCTGATGAAGAATAGAGGAGAAACTTGCAAGATGAATTGATGAAGCTTCGAGAGAAAGAGAGAGCAACTTGAGAGTGTGAAGATTTTCAGAGCAAGAAAAGTGTAGAATGAGCAACCTCTGCCAAATTCTGTTAGAAGAGAGTTTATATACCTCCGGTTAGTTTTTAACTATCATGGTTGACAGTTAGAACTAAGGTTAATTGAGTTATTTATATGAGTTGGTGAGTTAACAAACTGAGTGAAGGTGGTTATAGCACGAGTTGGAAGGTTTTTGTTTATGTGTGGTGAGCAGCATGAGAATCCATGATGGTGGTGATACTACTCTGAACTTACAGCAGCTTGCTTGGCAAGTTTTCTCTTTTTCTTGGTGTTTTGGCAAATATGGTAATATGTACGTAAGCATGGCAGGTGATGCAAAGTGTTTGTTTGGTTTGAAAAGGCAATGTTTAGACATGTTATGCAGCATGTGCATGAGAAATGAAGAAAGAATTCAGATTTGTTTTCTTGATATGTAAGGAAACCAGTTGGCAGGATGGAAATTTATGCATGGATATCTCTATGATCAAGCAATCAAATGACATGATCAAGGGCAATTTGGAAAGAGGACATGGAAGGGAACAATGTTGGGGTGGAAAGCAATCACAATTGAAGCCTCTAACATGTTTAAATATGGCCATGAAGATAGGTGTGCACAAATGGTATAGCAAGCCAGCCTGACCTGGCCTGACCAACTCTCAAACGTGTGGAAAATTCAGTGAGAGGCTACTCACTTTGCTTCATCCTAACTCTCAAACCATTGATCAGATGAAAAAAAGTTCAACATAATAATTAAAGAGGAAATGGAGATGAACAAAAGTCATGTTGGACTTTTTTTCATTTAAAGTCTCTAAGATGAAGAAATTTTGCTTGGAAGTTGGACATGTCATGCACACCAAGTGTTTGAAAAAATTATGGTGCGCTGGCCTGCCCAACTTGCCAAGAATGCCATGATTTGCCTCAACTTTGAAGCATCATATCTCTCTCAATTTTGACCCAATGAGGATGTTCTTGGTATGGATTTGAAGCTTGAAATGTGAACTTTTGACAGGCCTTCCTAACCATTCCATTTGGTTCTTGGAGCATGGAGAAAGAAAGCCCCAAAGTTGACCTCTCACCTTGCCAAAACTTGCCATAAATAGAAACCCTAATTTATATTTTTGGCAACTTTGCACATTTCTTGATTTTTGATGAATCTTTCATTATTTCTAGACCAAACCCTCTCCAATGATCATGTTTGACATGAGGAACGTGGATTTGACCTCAAAAAGTCAGGAGTTGACTTTTTCCTCTACACAGTTGACTTTTCCCCAATTCTCCTGATTCTCAATTAATTGGTCAATTGAAACCCTTCCACATCAAATTGATGGACAATTCTTCATCCTTAGACCCTTGAGTACATGTAGAATACCATAGAATCAAGTCCTGCCCAAAAAATCAGAAATAAACTGATTTTATGGTAAACCCTAATTTTGACCCCTCAGTCTAGGAGAAATCAGCACATCCTCCAAATTCAAATTCCTCTGAGTGTGATGTATATCCTTTCCAACAAAGATGAAATATGCCATTTAGAAATGATAAAATCTCCAAGATCCTACCCATTGGGGTATTATATTTCAGCATTCCAAAACCCTAGTTTGCACTGGTTATGAGAGTATGACCTTCTTCAATCTCCTATTGGATTCTCATCTTATGATACCTTTAGGGCTCAAATGAGATGAATTGAGATATGAAAAGTCCTTGTGACTTATTTTTAAAATCTTTTCTCTTGTCCTTTGCCTTGAACTGTTTATGCTTTGAGACACTGTTAGGGACCAATTGTTACTACTTTTCATATACTATTATTGGCCCCTTTTACCATTTTTCTCATTGAATTTACACACTTTTATTATCACAATTTAGCAAATATGCAATTAAGTCTATTTTAATTTTGTTTTGAGTAGGTATTTCACTTATTTGTTAGTTTTGAAGAAATTTTGGGCAAGAGAGCATTGCATTGCATGAGCCAAATTTGGAAGGAGTTTGATGGGCATTTTGGAAGCACACTTGAAGAATAAAGTTTGGAAGAAAAAGTGTTGAGGAAGCTTGCAATGCAAAGAAGTTGCATTTCCTTCGGTTCGCGCCGCGACCCATGTTGGCGCCGCGAACCTTGCGAAAACAGCAGGCCCTTTTTAATTAGTGAACCACTTGTTATGTTTTGGGGGGCCCAATTTAAGTGTGACGCGTCAGAACCTTTTGAGACCACTTTTCTGTATTAAAAAAGGGAGATAGGATTAGAAAAGATTATTATCACCACACATTGGAGAGAGCTTTAGAGAGAGTTTTAGGAGGTGGAGTATTACAAGATTTGTGAAGGCAATCTTGATGCCCATTGATTCCTTTCCATTTTTATTGCTGTCAAACATGGTGATGAAGAGCTAAACCCTACCTTGGCAAGATTGGAGGTAGTAGCTATCCCATATTGATTATGTATTCCTTATGACTCTTGCATGTGACAATTTATTATTGATATATGGATTGATACTTTTACTTTATTTTGATTATTCAGATTTGAGTTATTGTTGAGAAAGATTATTCAAATCTTGACCTAAAGTATGCTTTCAAGTAGTGAATAAATTGTAGAGATAGATTTATTACTACTGTTCTCTTGTATCAAACATTAAAGATCGTTATATTAATAGTTAGATGGAGAGATCATCTAGAGATTAATATAATGATTATCACAATCTCATTTAGAAATAAATGTTATTGAGAGGATACTTGAACATTATCAATAATTTTGAATCCATATATTTGTTGCTAGGGAAACATAAGAAATTGGGATAGTGAACTCCAATCTTGACAAGCTCTTTTATATTTGATTTAAAATTAATTTCATTGTCTTAGTGTCATTTTAATTAAGAGATAAAAATTCACTCAAAAACAACTTGGTTACTTTTTAAACTTACAACAATTGAGGTTATAGAATGGCGGTAATATCAACCAATCTCTATGGATACGATATAAAAATATTTGCCAGAAATATACTTTTCAATAGACACCTGATCCCATGCCTTGCAACCAATGATGTGTATGATTTATTATGACCTATCAGGAAATGCAAATGAGTAAAACATAAGCCAATTATTGAAAAAAAAATAAGAGGGCAAATTTTGGGGTATTACACAATACCCCATGGATTTCAAGTTATGGAATGATCAAAATCAAGAAAAGTGAAAATGTCACTTTTTTCCAACACTTAGTGAAATTTTCACTAAGTCAGAATCTGCCTTCACTTTTTTCCAAATGTTGGGGAATTTTTCACTTGGATCCAAAAAGTATAAAAACCAACTATGATCAAACAGTTGTTGTATCATATAAGGGCTTTTCAAAATGGCCAAGAACTCCATAAAATTCCACTTGAGCCATGAGATATGACAATGCCAACATGCCTTGCTGAAAACTGTCAAGGCAAGGCAGATTTTGGAGTTTTGCTCGATTTGCCAAATTTGTGCAATTCCAAGCAACTCTATCCATCTGAACACCTCAAGGGGGGACCAAGGAGGAACCAACTCTGATCCCAAGCCTCCCAAGTCTTTGGAACCAAAAATAGCATGCCAAACCTAGAATTGCCTAAAAGAGGGACAAGACTCCAATTTTGGATTGGAGCATTCAATGCATACACCAAGGTGGCAAGGACTGAGCCATTGCCAAATGAATTAAGTCAAGACTTATCCAAGACCAAGGGAACCAGCAGCCTGTGCCCTAACCTCTAGTCAATGGCTAGAGGAGACTTGGATTCTCATTGCTCAGCATTGGCCAAACCTATGCAGCAGTTTCCATTCACTATTCCTTGCAAAACAAACTTGCTCTACTATAAATAGAGCTCATTTGTGATCAGTTTGAGTTCACCAAAGCCATCAAACAGATGCTTTCCTCAAAATCACCTTCTCACTTCCAAATTTGTGTTCCAAAGCAAGTCACTATCGGGTTTTGAGTTTGAGAGCAATTCCAACCAAACCAATCACACACACACCTTATAAACATCATATAGAAGTGATCCAAACACTCACATAACATCTGGAACACCAAAATCACAAAATCACTAGCTAATTGCTCAAGCCTTTGACAGATTTGCAGTTGGGGTGCCATCTCAAGTTCCAGATCATTTCAATCCATTCCAAGCATCCAAACACACTCCATGGAACCTAGGGAAGCTATCCAGATCATTGGAACCTAGATGTAACACCTCTAACCCAAAACACGATCACCAGCTGCAAGTGGTAAGCATGAGCTCTTCTAACTCTATGATCCATGCAATTTTTGCTGCACAATAATTTGGTCATATGTTCATAATCATGCATAGAGTGTTTACCCTCAATCAATTGCTTTGTATGAATCGTGTATGGAATTTCTGAACCTTCATGCAAAATTTAGGGTTCTTGAGGTTTCTCTTTGATTTCTTATTCCATGCTTAAAATAAATGAAATTAAAGACCATAGACATGATCGTGAGGTTGAAACGAGCAAATTGTTATGTAGATTGCATGATATAATCAAGTATTCAGTGAGATTGGATAGAAAACACAAATCTGGGAAAAACAGAGCACGCGGGCAAGGCCAAGATGTTCTTGGCGCCCTTTTTCAAATATTTGAATATTTGAATTTTTGTGATTTTATTTAATTGATTCAAAAATTAATTTCTCTCTGAGTTTTAATGATTTTGAGTTGATTCTTTTTTTAATAATTCACAAAAATGTTAAAATATTTTATTTTACCAAAAAATCCCAAAAATATTATTTATTTCATATAATTGACATTTTTGCAAAGAATTAATATTTTAATTGTTTTTGACATTTAAAATATTTTTTCCTTCTTGATTTTGCAAATTTTAATGACTTCTAATCATTTTGTAGGTCAAAACTTGATTTTTAAAACATTAATCCAAGATCACAATTTGTTTTCCACATGTTAAACAATTTTGATCATTTTAATTGAATTTTTTATTCAATTAAAATACATTTTGGAAACAAATTAGGGTTTTGATTAATTTAACCCTCATCAAACCTTTTAAAGACATTTTTGGGCCTCTAATAGAGTGTAAGACTCAATACTTTGTAAATACAAACCTATTTTGGGCCTCAATGTTGTATAAGTCCCGTTGTATTTCAAAAGTTCGGCGCGATCATCGCCCGTTTAAAACAAACCATCTGGGCCTCTCCTCGAGCTATAAGACCCATTCAAAATCATTTTGGGCCTCTGATAGAGTGTAAAACCCAATCCCCTTTTGAAACCAAAAAATTTTGGGCCTCAGTCGTTGTATAAGACCCACGGTGTTTTCAAAACCTCGGCGCGATCGTTGTCCTTTTCAAAAACAAATCACATGGGCCTACCCTCGTGTTATAAGCCCATTTCTTTTTCTTTCAATCATTTTTGGGCCTCTTGAGAGAGTGTAAGACCCATCCCCTTTGTACAGAAAACCTTTCTTGGGCCCTAGTCACTTGTATAAGTCCTTGTACAAAATGACAGTGCGATCACTGATAAAACCCTGGGCCTCTCTTTGAGATGTAAGCCCCAATAATCTTTTCAAAGCACTTTCTCCTTTGATTTTGAATATAATATTGTTATAAAAGCTTTCTTTCTTGAACAACTAACCAAACAACATGGGTACTATTGGTTGACGATGGAATCCGATAACTACAAGTACATGAGGAAATGCCATAAGTATCAGATATACTCAGACAAAATCCATGTACCGCCAATGCATCTCAAAGTTCTTTCTTCCCCATGGCCTTTTTCCATATAGGGAATCGACATGATCGGCATGATCAAACCTAAAGCTTCAAACGAAAATCGGTTCATTCTGGTAGCCATTGATTACTTCACCAAGTGGGTCAAAGCAGCATCATACGCCAATGTAACCCGATAAGTGGTGGTCCGCTTTATCAAAAACAATATCATCTGCCGTTATGGTGTTCCGAGCCAGATCATTACGAATAATAGATCTAACTTGAACAAAAAAATGATGAAGGAGTTGTGTGCTGAGTTCAAGATCGAACACCATAACTCATCTCCCTACCGACCCAAGATGAACGGAGCGGTAGAAGCGGATAACAATAAACATCAAGAAAATTGTTCAAAAGATGGTTGTAACCTATAAAAACTGGCACGAGATGCTACCCTTTACTCTTCATGGTTATCGCACATTCGTCCGCACTTCAACAGGGGCAACCCCTTTCTCTCTAGTATATGGCATGGAGGCAGTGCTCCCCATAGAAGTAGAGATCCCATCGATCCGGGTATTGATGGAAGCTAAGCTTACAGAAGCTGAATGGTGTCAAAGTCGACACGATGAACTAAATATGATCGAAGAAAAGCGAATAACGGCTATATGCCACGGTCAGTTATATCAGCAAAGAATGAAGAAGGCGTTTGACATAAAGGTTCGACCTCGCGTCTTCAGGAAATGAGACCTCGTGCTCAAAAAGATACAATCATTCCTCATCAATTCTCGGGGCAAATGGACTCCGAATTATGATGGCCCCTATGTGGTCGAGAAAGCCTTCTCAGGCGGTGCCTTGAGACCCGCAACCATGGATGGAGAAGAATTTTCCTACCCCAGAAATGTTGATGTAGTCAAGAAATACTTCGCCTAAACTAAAAATAAAACGTCTCGGTGGATTGAAAACCTGAAAGGGCAGTCCAGGTAAAAATTAGAGACACAAGCAAAAAATCATCCCGATGGATTGAAAATCTCAGAGTACAATCCAGGCAAAAGTTAGGGATAATGGCAAGTAACTATGTTCAACAGGGGCAAATCCTCAGCAGCAGTTACACCATCTGAGGAAAACTCCAGTCAAGGTCATCTTCGACAGAAGCTCAGGATGTCCAGAATTCAAAGTTCGTAGAAGGATATTGGTCGTTATGTTTGAATGTAGCCCTTTTCCCTTAAATTACCATTTTCTAACTTTGTAAATACTCCATGGGATCACGCGTTTGGCTGATTTCCATCCTATCAATAAATTTTGAGCCCTAGTGCTTTTGTTTACAATTATCATTTGTTTTAGCTTTACAGAATGACGTTTTAATATGATCAACGATTCTTGAAATAAAACAAAAATGAATTTACTTGTCAAACTTTTTCTGCTTTTAAAATAAAGATGGCAATTTCTTTTGACTGTTGAACATCAAAAGAACAACAATCGAACCTCAAAGTGCAGAATCAAAGTACTCCTTCTAAACCAGTACGTCTGAATGAAGGATCAACTGTGTCAGAGACCATGTTTCATCTGACACCCCGACAGAGTTCTTATCTCCTAAGCCCAACCAACAGTTTTCCCCACAAGGACTATCTCTCCTAAGCAAGGTAGTATTGCTATCGTGAACCAGTGATACTTTTCATCTCCCATTATGGCCGAGTATCCAGTCATGTTCATCTATCGGTCTGTATGTCGCGTCAGTTTTGTCAGCATAAACATACATACATCGTGCATTATTTATTTACATTCATATTGCATCACTATTACTCTAGTTGGTGTTATCCCCTAGTGATAAAAGTCCTCTCAATCGAGTTGTCAGTTCTGTCCTTGTCAGGAAACGTTGCGTCCAAATAGTCCCTCCTCCAGTTTATTTATGGATTGCAGCGGGCTTTCGACCACTTTGATAACTTGAACCTATGAAAAGGCAAGAAAACATTCAATAAATGTCACTCTTCGCCATTGAAGATGATATCTTCGCTTTCCTGGACTAAGGAAAATCCCCAGAGGAGGCCTCGCAACTAAAGACTCTCAGCAACACATTAATTGTTCTCTCCAAGAGAGTCAATGATAATGAAGTCATCAGCACCTCAAAATTGGATTACATCATATGGCATTTCTCCGAGAAGACCTCGAAAAAAATATGATATAATATCCCCAAGCGGAAGCAGTCTCTCAAGAGACTCGTTTTCCCCTGGTAGAGTCAACAAATGGTGTCTCCAAACAGAGAAGTTTGCACACCTCTACAACTCAGACGACTGGGTTCCCCAGTAACTCTGACATCAAATCTTTTTCCGTCAAATAGCATCTCACCAGGAAAATTCGGCGAGAAGTTTGAGGAACACCGCTACGAACATCGTCCCTTGTCAAGAAGTTTATTGACAAAAGAAACTGAGACCAGTTCCTTGGTAGGAAACCAGGATCGACGGGAAGTTTACATCAGAAACTAAGACCAGTTCCTTGGTAGGAAACCAGGATCGAGGGGAATTTTATTTCAGAAACTCAGACCAATTCCTTGGTAGGAAACTAGGATCGCGGGGAAGTTTATTTCAGAAACTGAGACCAGTTCCGTGGCTGAAAACCAGGATCGAGGGGAAGTTTTACCTTTTCTAAACATCATCGCTTAGCAAAAGAAGATGAATGCATGAGCTACCATTCATAACCGCCATCAATATTTCGGGTATTCTGATATTTAATCCTCTTGCACCCCGAATGCCCGAATACCTTCGTCATTCACACCTTCGGGTCCAAGAAGATTAAATAGGGGCATCTGTCATACCCCAAATTTTGACCACTAAGATTTCCCATCATTGTGCAAATCATCATCACAACATGGATGTACCATTATACCTCATTAGTCTCCCCAAAGGTGGGTGAGCATTCACTACAATCAAATTTAGGGTTTCAAGCCCTCTCAGAGATCTTAGACAAAAGATCAATCAAGGAATGACATGATCTTCGACTTGTCTAAACCTCTCAAACATCCACAATGGATCAAGAGGACTCCCACCTCAGGGATTAAGCACAAGGCTGCAACATTCTGAGTGGATTAAGCCTCAGGATCGCCAGTGTCACCAAATTAGGGTTTTGGTCTACTGGGGCCTCCAGATGGAAATTTTCCTCTGGGCATGAACCAAAGGCTTCAAAGCACAACCTAAGATGCTCCAAGGGACATCATGAACCAAATCATCAAGTCAATTTAGCCTCAGGGGATCCATTCATAAAAAATTAGGAATTAGGGTTTCTTGACCTAATTCACCCCTAAGTTGAATTTTGGGACAAAACATGAGCCAAGACCTCAAGAGATGATTTGAGGGCCCCTAACACACTAAATTGATCCATTTTCAACAATGGATTGATCCAAGAAGCTTGACCAACAAGTTTCAAATTCATCAGAACCACAATTAGGGTTTCGCGAGAAAAGTCAATTGTGGCTTTGACTTTTGACCAGGACATGCTCCCAAACCTTGGGACATGATTCAATACACCCTATAACACCTATGAAATCAATCCATAAAGTTTGATTTTGGTCAAGGACTTGATTTCATAGAGGATCGTACAGTCTGGAGTTCACCTGATAAAAAGTCAACTGTGAACAAAAGTCAACTTTGACTTTTTGAGATTTTTTACAATTATGGTTCTTTGACCCTAAAATGATGTTAATGTGTGATTGGGATCATCATTCATCAAGAAAAATCAAGAAAACTGGGATAACTTGTAAAAGGGGTAACCATAAAAACTTAGAAATTTTCTAAGTTATGGAACAAAGTGGCTAGGGTACCAACTTTGGAGGATCATATCTCCTAAACCACAAGGCCATTTTTCCTCATTCAAAGCTGGATTTGTAGCTCTCATGGCTCTCTACAAAAGCTTCAACTACACCTCATTCCAATTCATCATGGATTTTGAGTTATGATTGGTTCAAAATGGCTGAAATCATGAAATTCCACTTTTTTCAACACTTAGTGAAATTTTCACTAAGTCAGAATTTGTTTCTCTTTTTCCAAAATGTAAGGGCATTTTTCACTTGGATCCAAAAAGTTTCAAAATAAACTATGATCACACATATGTTGTATCATATAAGGGCTTTCCAAAATGACCAAGAACTTCACCAAACTCAATTTGAGCAAGAAGTTATGACAGTGGCAATATGCCTTGCTGCAACTGTCATAACAAGGCAGCTTTGGGAGTTTTGCTTGATTTCCAAATTTTGCAAAGGGCAAGCAGGTCTATCCATCTGAACACCTCAAGGGGGGACCAAAGAGGAACCAACTCTGGTCCATAAGCCTCCCAAGTCTTTGGAACCAAAAGTAGCATGCCAAACCTAGAAATGCCTAAAAGAGGGACAAGATTCCAATTTTGGTTTGGAGCATTTAATGGATGCACCAAGGTGGCATGGACTGAGCCCTTTCCAACTGAATTCAGTCAAGACTTATCCAAAAACTAGGGAACCAGCAGCCTGTGCTCTAACCTCTAGTCAATGGCTAGAGGAGACTTGGATTCTCATTGATCAACATTGGCCAAACCTCTGCAGCAGTTACCGTTCACTATTGCTTGCAAAACAAACTTGCTCTACTATAAATAGAGCTCATTTGTGCTCATTTTGAGTACACCAAAGCCATCAAACATATGCTTTCCTCAAAATCACTTTCTCTAGGCAAAAATACCTTCTTTAGCAAGGCAACTCTGAGTTTTTGAGTTAGAGAGCATTTTCATCACATCTCATGATCCAAACACATCCAATATGTCATATCTAAGCTATCTAAACTCTCACAAGTGACCTGTAACACCAAAATCTCAAAGTCCCCTCTCAAAACCTCAAAATAGGACTTTTGTGCATTTTTCAAGCCATGTCTTGAATCAGTCACTTTCCAAACCAGATAAAACCTCAAACACACTCCAAATATCATCCTTGAACTGTCCCAAGTGGTTCCCAACATCTGGAACATCATTTGAGAGAGTTTCCATTTTGGCCAATTTTGCCCCTTTTGCAAGAAAGGGCCAATTTCCATTCCTGAGGTTTCCAGCTGATTCCAATCACCCTAAAAGCTTCTAAGGGATCAAAACATTTATGGAACAAAGCACTTGGTAGATAGCCCAAAAGCTCCAAAGAGAGGTAAGCATCACAACTTGGACTCTCTGAAAAATGCCTTGCTTCGAAGTCCACTGATCATGCATCTCTTATACATGTTATATGTGTTGTGTTTGCACCAATTTATCATGTAATTCACACCTGTACCAAGAGGTAGCACAGAAAATGCAAGACATGGCCTATTTCAAAACCACAATCGGGTTTTGAGGAGGATTTGTTTTCTGGAAAAACCACCACCACCATTGGATTCCTTAGGAAATTCTCGGCCAGATGCATATAAATTTTGTCTCCATCCATGGAGAAATGAGAAAGTTATGGCCTTCACGTTTCTAACCAAAATCTTGCCTTGCCTTGCCTTGGGCCAGGCTAAAAACAAGGCAAGCCTTGTATATTTGTGGTTGTGTTTCAATACACGGATGTATCACCACCCTAGTGGTAAGGCGCGCATGCTGCACACAAGTGGTCCGAGGTTCGAATCCCCTTGCCCTAGACCCCCTTTTTAACGCTTTTTCCACTTTTTTTAATTATTTTTCATATTATTTTTAATGATTTGAAAAATTAATAACTCCCTCAATTTTAATTATTTTTGATTGGTTCTTTTTGCTAAAAATCACAAAAATGTTGAAATATTTTATTCCAAAAATAAATCAAGTTTATATTATTTATTTAATATAGTTGGTACTTTTGTGAATAAATTCACTTTTAATTGTTTTTTAAACATTTTAAAATTGAATTCTCATGTTGAAAATCAAAACCAAATGAATTTTAATTCATCATTTGATTAAAACATCATTTTTCAAATCTCAACCAAAAATCACAAGTTGTTTATTCAAACTTATTTGGTATTTTATCATTTTTTATTGATTTTCCTTGAGAATTTACTTTTAAAATGATGAAATTAGGGTTTCCTTGATTTTCACCCAAACAAAACTTTTCAAATAACCTTTTGGCCTCTAATAGAGTGTAAGACCCATCCCCTTTGAAAACCAAAACATTTTTGGGCCTCAGTCATTGTATAAGACCCACTGCGTTTTCAAAAATCTCGGCGCGATCGCCATTTCAAAACAAAAGTCATCTGGGCCTCTCCTTGAGTGGTAAGCCCCATATCTTGTACAAAAATACCCTCTTTGGGCCTCTAATAGAGTGTAAGACCCAACCCTCTTTTAACCAAAACTTTTTGGGCCTCAGACATTGTATAAGTCCCTCCGTGTTAAAAGAAAAATCTCGGCGCAATTGGCAGTTCAAAAATCAAATCATCTGGGCCTACCCTCGTGTTATAAGCCCCATTCCTTTTCTTTAAACACCTTTGGCCCTCTTGAGAGATTGTAAGACCCATCCCTTTGTACAGAAAACCTTTTTGGGCCTCAGTCATTTGTATAAGTCCCTGTACAAATTCAAAACAACAGTGCAATCACTGATAAAACCTTGGGCCTCTCCTTGAGCTGTAAGCCCCAACAATCTTTTCAAAGCACTTTTTCCTTTAATTTTGAATATAATATTGTTATCAAATCTTTCTTTGTTGAACAACTAACAAAACAGCATGGAAGCTCTACAACGGGTAAGTTTTTATCCGCTTTCATTTATCGCTTTCATATAACTGTATTGTGGGGCTACTTCACTGTAAGTATTCTTTCACATCATTTTATATACTTGTCATATATCCACTGTGTAATACTAGTATAGTTATTTAGAGTTATCCTCGACAACTACGTCTAGCACTAGGTAAAGCCCTGTTGGTCACTCTTAAAAACAAACAAAACTAGATCCCCATAGGATTACCAGACACAGTCTTCCCTCCTCTTGGGGTTAAACAATATGGAAAAGTGAAAGGCAAAATTCTCGGTGAACCCTTTCTCAGACTGTCACCCTTAGAAATTGTCAAAGAAATTCTAACTCCCCAGAGATAATCTTTTCTCCATGAATGTCATCTCTTGAGTTTCTTCCAAATCCTGGAACTTTCCTGGCTTGATCTATTCTCGGTGAATAGCATGTCTTGAACTTCTCTTGGTTTGGGGACCCACAGGCTTCCTAAAAGCACCCCCGTCTCCTCTTGGACGTTGTACAAGGACCCTTCGGCTTCTTAAAAGTTATCATGCCTTATCTTGGGCTTAATACAAGGACCCTGACGACCTCTTAAGGGTATAAGACAGAACATAGTCATCCTTTGCTAGAGCAGTCTTTCCAGCGTCAAAACTCCGGCCGTTGTAGGGTTGATACTCATCCCTTAATGACCCGCGCCTTCTCTTGGGCATTGTACAAAAGATAAAACTCTAGACTTGGACAGTCTAAGACCCTTGAGTCTCAAAGACATTCTCAAGTTCCTTTCTAACATAGGAAGAAACCACGGTCTCTCTTGGACCCGCTTCAGGATCTTCAGAATCCACAGCGGTAAGGTAGCACCCTCTTGGGCTCTGTAAAAATGATTCTTCCTAGCGGAGTAACATTTTCAGACTCTCTTGTTGAGTCAACCACTTTTATCCTTCATCTCGGGCTTCGTACGAGATAGAAAAACACTATCTTGTTGAGTATAAAAGACTCTCTTGTTAAGTCAACCACTTTTAGCCTCCATCTCGGGCTTCGTACGAGATAGAAAAACACTCTCTTGTTGAGTATAAAAGACTCTCTTGTTGAGTCAACCACTTTTAGCCTCCGTCTTGGGCTTTATACAAGGCACATATAAATCACTCTCTTGTTGAGTATAAAAGACTCTCTTGTTGAGTCAATCTACTTTTAGTCTCAATCTCGGGCTTCGTACGAGATAGAAAATCACTCTCTTGTTGAGTATCAAAGACTCTCTTGTTGAGTCAAACAACCTTCAGACTCCCTTGTTGAGTCAATCACCTATTCAAGACTCTCTTGTTGAGTCAAACCCTTTTTTCATCCTCCATCTCGGGCTTTATACAAGATATATTCTCCCCAACGGAGTCAAAATCCCTTTTAGCCTCAATCTTGGGCTTTGTACAAGACAGAAAGAACATTTTCCCAGGAACAATCAAACTTCTAGCCTCCTCTTAGGCTTTGTATAAAGAAAACCCCGGTTGAGTCCATCAACCTTTTAGCATCAAAGTTGTGCCTTGCTCACAGCATACAAACATCAATAACTCCTCTTTAGAGATGACAAATTCTCTCTCAACCTTTTAGATTCACATCTTGGGCTTTAAACAAGATACAAACTACCTTCAACTTCATGTCTTGGGCTTTGAACAAGACACCAAAACATCTCTTTCCTCCCATAGAATAGGAGGAACTACGATCACTCTGATTTCCCTGTTTTGTTAAACGGGAATACGTAGGCATAAGATTGAAAAATCTTAGCCAGCATACTAATCAAAAACCCAAAATCCCATACTTTCACACATCAATCGAAAAACACCAAATCCTAACATCTTACCCAAAAAAACCTCACAAATAGTCCAGACATTCCAAATTTAAACAAAATAAACCGAAGAAGGACCCACATCTTAATAGCATCTGTAACCTAACAGACAGCTATTTAAACTCAGTATGCAAGCAGGGTTAATTGGAGACATCTATTCCCCTTCCTTAATCAGCTTAACAGGATAAAAAATGAATTGAGCTGTAGTGCCCAAGCTATAGTGATTCAAGACCACAAAAACCGCGCTACAGCTGGCTAAAGCATCGTCCTGGCAGTTGACTGTAATATTGAGCGCCATGTTGTGACTTTTTCCCTCCTCTGGTAAATCCTCATCACTGAACCCTAAGTTGTTGCAGGAAGTGATGTTAGAGATAATGCTGTTGAATTGCCTTATTGTTACATCCTGTTCCACAAAGGCCTATTCTAAGACTTTCTGTAGAGCCTCTTTGTGAGCCTCGGAACTGAGTAAAAGTGATAGCACAAAGATCTTTGAAGGAGTTTGTAACAGTTGATCAACAATGTTGTATTCACTCCTCTGGATGAGCTTTAGTATCTCATCATTGCTTTTTGAAAGGTCGGGATCATTGGATTGACCGACTGGTGGATAGGGAGCTTCTGTCTGAATTTCCTTTTCTTTGTTATGTTCTCCAACTCCTCGGTTAAAGATTCGACCGCTCCGTGTTACTCGACTGATGTCTGCAATATTTACGACAGAGGGTAATGGAATTTCTTTTCCATTCTCAATTATTGTTGCACCGTATTTGTAAGGGATCGCCTTAGCTGATTCATATGATAATGGTCCCTGTAGATAGATAACTACAGAAGCCTTCTGATTTTTCTGACTGTCGTAAGTAACTTCAATCTGTTCTTGGCTAAGAACCTTTGAATCATCAAGTAGAGGGATGATGGCACAAACATCTTTGGTCCTCTCAGGATTAGATATTACAACCACATCTTTGATTTGATCAGCGAAGTAGTCTGGCGTCCAGTTAATGAACCCCAAAACTGGATATTGTTGAATCTCTTTGCGGTCCAACTGACCCTGAAGGGCTGCTCGCACGAGGTAACATCCTTGGTTAATTTTCGAGCAAACTCTACAATGTTCATAGTTATGTGGTGGCACCTGGCCACGTCCGCTTTGAATACAGTGTAACCTTACTAGATCTGTTTCCATTGATCGAGCATCCTAACTTTGATGCCTAGTAGGGTTCCCATCGATCATACTGACTTGTTGTGTGCCTTCTTCCATATAGATCGGAAGCCACCAGTGGTTTAACAAGTGTTGCAAAGTTCTTTAAACGAGAGCACATCCCTGGTCACTCTCACAACATCCTTTACAGTTATGATAATTATACGAAGTTAGAAAACCGAGCTGGACTTGCTTAACGTGTAATTCTACCAAGCTGGTATTTATCAAGCGAATATCGAAGATCTGAATCATGTTGAACTGATAAAGATTTTTATCATGGTAGTCCTGGATCCACCCAAAATCCATCTGACGCTGGAGGGCCTCTTGTACAAAAGAGCATCCCTGATTGTTTACCGAGCAAATTAGACAGGAATCATAATCGTGCCGTGGCAGATCATGATGTTGGCTTTGCCTTGAGTGCATAGTCACCAGGTTGGCATTCATCGCACGGATGTCGTGGCTCTGAATGATGTTGGAATTCGTATAAGTCATGTTGACCCCACAAATTCGGTGCTCTTGGATCCATCCAAGATCCAATTGTTCCTGTAGAGCTGATTGCACCACAGAACATCCTTGATTGTTCTTAGAGAAGATATCACACTGGTTATAGTTATGAGGTGGTACATGGCCATACCCGCTCTGTCTGCGATGCATCTTGACCAGATTGGTCCTCAATAAGAGTACATCATGAATTTGATAGTTGTCGTTAGACTCTCCTTCTATCAAATTGATTGCAGCTTTCTCGTGTTGAGGCAATGGGTTCGTGAGAACATTTGGATTTGTATCTTTGAAAGATAAGACCCGCTCCTAACAAGCTTTTGTACGTCGGATTTGAAACTGATACAGTTTTCTATGTTATGCCCTGGTCCCCCTTGATGGTAAGGACAAGTCTGATCCGCTTTGAACCAAAAAGGCGGATTTTCCGGTACTGTAAGAGGAGACTTTGTTTGGACGCACCCCTTGACCAGTAGTAACGGAAATAGTTCTGCGTACAACATCGGTATAGGGTTGAACCCCTGGTGGTCGTGTTGTACGGTTGTTGTTTTACGGAGGACGAGCCTGCTGAAGAGGCTGTTGTATCCTTTGCTGATATTGCTGTTGATTAGGTTGGCTCTGAGCAACCTGAGGTTGATATGTAGGAATAGGCGCAGGGTTGATAGCAGGAATTACAGCTGCTACTGGTTGGTAACGCCGCCTTTGCTTTCCGAGAGAGGTATTCTCAATATCCTGCTCTTTTTTCTTAGGGAGAGCACTACCGTGTCATTTTGTACTACTTGTTAGTCCAGCGTCTTTAACCAGACGTCCATCTCGGACGGCTTCCTCAAGACGAACTCCCATGCCCACCATCTCGGTGAAGTCACTGGGCGCACTGGCGACCATTCCGTCGTAGTAAAACAAGCTTAATATTTTCAAGAAGATCTTTGTCATCTCTTTTTCCTCGAGAGGTGGACAAATCTGGGCGACAATTTTGCGTCATCTCTGAGCGTACTCCTTAAAGGTTTCCTTGTCCTTTTGTGACATCGATCTGAGTTGATCTCTGTCTGGTGCCATGTCCAGATTTTACTTATATTGTTGAACAAAGGAAGTGCCAAGATCTATGAAAGTAGCAATCTTAGTGCGGTTTAAACCCATGTACCATTTGAGTGCGGCACCGATCAAACTATCCTGAAAGTAGTGAATCAGTAACTCCTGGTTCTTTGTCTGAGCTGACATTCGCCGAACGTACATCACCAAATGACTTTGAGGGCAAGAGTTACCCTTGTATTTTTTCAAAATTGGGTACCTGGAACTTGTGCGGAACTTTCACATTGGGGACCAAACAAAGGTCTGCGGCGTCCTTTCCAAATAGATCCTGGCCGCGAATGGCCTGCAGTTCTTTCTGCATCTCCAAGAATTATTCCTGGAACTCATTCATTCTGTCGAACATACTTTCGTTTCCACCATACAGTATCTGTGGAATCTATCCTTCCGGGACAGTGTGTACCATGAGTGGTGGTATAGTCATTACGACAGAGACTCTTGGTGCCTCCCGAAGTTTGTAACCTTCCGGAGTTGTTGTCATACCCCTGGCATCTTCGCTTTCCTGAAGTTTGTAACCTTCAGGCCCAACGGTTCCTGCTGCATCTTCCAGATCTTCCATGATCTGCGGGATATATCCTTCCGGGATATAGCTGAGTGGCATGCCCAGGGACGATCTTTCAGCATTTTGTACCTAGGATCAGACTTCTCCACTATGGGCGTTGACGTGGTCTCTGAGATCACAGTCCGTTGTTGTTGCATCTCAGCTTCTGCTAGAGCTTGCGTGCTGTTATGAAGCTTTCTCAGATCTTCTTTCAGAGTGTCAATTTCTTCTCTCAACTCTCTGTTCTCCTCCTCGAGATCATCCACTTTCTTTTGTCGATTGACCCGAGTATTGTACGAATGAGACAGTTTGACTCTAGAATCGAGTACAAACGTGAGATTCGTAGGGAAAAAGAATGCGTTTATGCGAGAATGATGAATGATATGCAATGATTTTATTAATTATTTTTTGTTTAATCAAAAGAAACATCAACAATTTGGATTACAAATATCATATAGTGGGGAAACCCCATTTTATTGAATTCAAAGATTGCGGAGATGGAAATACAGTAGATTACAAAGTGTTGAAAAAGGAAATGTCTAAACTAATGGATCCTGAGTCCTCTCTGAAGAGAGCTCAGGTGCTGGTTCTGGTGCTTTCCTTTTCTTTGACCGGGGCTCTTCAGCCGTTGTCGGGTTGTCATCCCTTTGCCAAGTGAAAGGAGAGAGCAAGTTCCTTTGGTCTTCTTGATTCTCTACAGCATGTTGCTCTAAAATCTCAATCAGAGCATCCTTATCTTTCAATAGTAGCTGTAGTTTATTACACTCTACATTGAGAATACGGTACTTGTTCCTCCAAGACCTCCTCTCCTGTTGAACTTTGTTGAGAGTTACTTAAAGTTTTTCCGTGTCGGACATGAAATAAAGGACAGAGTCCCTTAACGGAAGAACTTCCTGATGAGGGTAAGGCATCCTTAGCTTGAGAGCTCTAGTTTGTACCCAGTGGAGATAAGACTCCACCGAGACACAGTCCGGTTTCCCTATAGACTCTCTTCCTTTCCTATGAACGTGTTTCCAGGCATGCACTATTTCTGTCTTTAGTGCCCTGTCGTTTTCTCCTTCTTTGAAGAAAAGACCTTCCAGATGAGCACTCCGCGGGACATGCCTCATTGGGTATCCAAATTGACGACGAACTAACACAGGATGATAGTTGATTCCTCCCTTAGTTCCCCTAAGGGGTACATTTGGGAAATTTCCACAACGGTCAATGATTCTGATCCCGTCATAGATTCGATTGTACCAATCGATGTCAGAGTTGGTAAGAGACATGATTCTCTGCGACCAACGTAAAGTATTCTTTTGATCCCAAAATGCATCAGACTTGGGTAAATGGGAAATGAACCATTTGTAAAGCAAGGGTACATAGCACGTGATCATTCCTCTGCTGTATAAATTCCTTAAGTGTACCGAATGATACGCATCTGCAAGTAAGGTTGGTACGGGATTTCCAATCAGACATATCTTAATGGCATTGATATCCACAAAGTTATTGATGTTGGGAAACGAAAATAACCCGTAGGTGAGCAAAACAAAGATGCTCTCGAAAGCGGCCACGTTCCCTATACTAGCAAAGTACAGGGCTTTATTTATCAAGAATTGGTCTGGCAAACCTTGGATGCCACCCTTAGTGGTCATGTGAGTCCTGACTTCTGACTCGTCCAAATAAATTGCTCTTGCAATGGTTTGATCTTTTGGAATTTCTTCCAGTCCATAAAAGGGAGCTTGATCAGTGATATGTAAATCAGTCAGGTGAGAATACTCCTCCAGTGTTAGTGCTAGCTGATAATCTGGGAATGTGAAACAGTGATAGACCGGATCGTAGAACTGGATTAGTGTGGACATGATTCCCTCAATTACATGGACCCTTAATAGGGACAACAGTCCTCCATATTTGGCTCTGAAAGCCTCAGGGTTGGTGATCATCCTCGCCAACCCTCTCAAATCCTTTAACTTTGGAACCTTGAAGGTATACTTATGAGTCTTTCTTCTACAGAAATCCATAAGGCAATCTCTTTATCTGACATTTGCAATCATTGTCTTAGTTTAATTTGAAAAAGAGAGACTAGAAGAGAAGATTTTCTTTTTTGAATGTTTTTTAAATGAATGTATGAATGCAGCACACAAAAACATAGAAAAAACATGGGGTCAAAGGGTCGGTGTCATGAAGTCAAGGCTTTACCCCCCCCCCCCCCCAAGGTTTATACTGGTGATTTTTTGTACCTGTCCGCAAAATCATTGATCCCTCTCGTGACAACAATAGTAAGCGGATCGCCAGCGAGCTGATGTATCCTAGAGTGATCTCAAATGATGGTAGTATCGCGTGACAACTATTTCCGATAGCTTCCGCACTACAAAATGGTTTCAGTCTACTAAAAAACCTCAGCTTCTCGGATAACCCAGTCGACCACACAACTTTCAACAGCCGAAGTCGTATAGGCAATGCATCTGCAAAGGGAGTCTCCACTGAGTTTGATGGTCGACCGGGGAGTCTTAACTGGAATTCACTCCCCGTAAGATTACCCGTATTTCCATCACCTATCTTAGGTGTATACTCAATCTTTCCACATGCGACATCACACGCATTCCCATTAGCAGAAAAATAAACACAGATATCAATTAGGAAAAGCAGTATTTATATTTGTCTTAATCATCCTAGACCTCTAGTCTTATGATCCTATATAGACAATGATCCCTAACAGAGTCGCCATTTCTGTGATACTTTGTGAACTCAGGGTTTTCTACCTAAGATTGTGAACTTAAGGTTTCTACCGAATATTGTAAGAAAGAGAAGAGGGCCCCACGGTGGGCGCCATTTTTTTGTAGCGCGATTTTTGTGGTCTTGAAGTACTATCGCTCGGGTACTACAATTTGATTCATTTTTTATCCTGTTAAGCTGATTAAGGAAGGGAAATAGATGTCTCCAATTAACCCTGCTTGCAAACTGAGTTTAAATAGCTGACTGTTAGTTTACAGATGCTATTAAGATGTGGGCCCCTCTTCGGTTATTTTGTTAAGAACACAGTGTCTGGACTATTTGTGAGGGTTTTGGTAATGTGTTTAGATTTGATGCTTTTGGGTTGATTTGACGGAGATATTGGATTTTGGGTTTTTGATTAGTATGCTCGCTAAGATTTTTCAATCTTATGCCTACGTATTCCCGTTTAACGAAACAGGGAAATCAGAGCGATCGTAGTTCCTCCTATTCTATGGGAGGAAAAAGGTTGTTTTGGTGTCTTGTTCAAAGCCCAAGACATGAAGCTAAAGGTGATTTGTATCTTGTTCAAAGCCCAAGATGTGAAGCTAAAAGGGTTTTGGATGAGAGAGAATTTGTCATCTCTAAAGAGGAGTTGTTGATGTTTGTATGCTCTGAGCAAGGCACAGGTTTGATTCTAAAAGGTTGATTGACTCAACCGAGGTTCCTTATACAAAGCCTAAGAGGAGGCGATTGACCCAACAAGAGGGTGCTCGTACGAAGCCTGAGATATAGGCTAAAAGGGTTGACTCAACAAGAAAGTCTTTTATCTGTCTTATATGAAGCCTAAGACGGGGGCTAAAAAGGTTTGACTCAACAAGAGAGTCTTTTATACTCAACAAGAGAGTGATTTAGTGTCTCGTATGAAGCCCGAGATGGAGGCTAAAAGGGGTTTGACTCAACATGAGAGTCTTTTATACTCAATAAGATAGTGTTTTGCTGTCTCGTACGAAGCCCGAGATAGAGGCTAAAAGGAGATTGACTCAACAAGAGAGTCTTCTATACTCAACAAGAGAGTGATTTTATCTGTCTTATACGAAGCCTAAGACGGAGGCTAAAAGTTTGACTCAACAAGAGAGTCTTTTATACTCAACAAGAGAGAGTTTTAGTGTCTCGTATGAAGCCCGAGATAAAGGCTAAAAGGGGATTGAATCAACAAGAGAGTCTTTTATACTCAACAAGAGAGTCTGAAAAGGTTAGCTCCATTGGGGAGAATCATTGTACAAAGCCTAAGAGGAGGCTATCTTACCACCGTGGATTCTGGAGATCCTGAAGCGAGTCCAAGTGTGGGGAACTCTCATGAGAGAGACCGGGTTTCTGCCTATGTTTGGAGGGGACTTGAGAATGTCTTTGAGACTCAAGGGTCTTAGACTGTCCAAGTCTAGAGTTTTATCTTTTTTACTATGCCCAAGAGGAGGCACAGGTATTAAGTGATGGGTATCAACCCTACAACGGCCAGAGTTTTGACGCTGGAAAGACTGCTCTAGCAAAGGATGACTAAGTTCTGTATTATACCTTTAAGAGGTCGTCAAGGTCCTTGTATTAAGCCCAAGAGAAGGAATGAGAACTTCTAAGAAGCCGAAGGGTCCTTGTACAACGTCCAAGAGGAGGCGGGGATGCTTTTAGGAAGCCTGTGGGTCCCCAAACCAAGATAAGTTCAAGACATGCTATTCACAGAGAATAGATCAAGCCTGGAAAGTTCAAGAATTTGGATGAAACTTAAGAGATGCTATTCACGGAGAATAGATCAACTCTAGGGAGTAGAGTTTCTTTGACAATTTCTAAGAGTGACAGTCTGAGAAAGGGTTCACCGAGAATGCTGCCTTTCACGTTTCCATATTGTTTAACCCCAAGAGGAGGGAAGACTGTGTTTGGTAATCCTATGGGGGATCTAGTTTTGTTTATATTTAAGAGTGACCAACAGGCTTTACCTAGTTCTAGACGTAGTTTCCAGGGAAAACTCTAAATAACTATTCTAGTATTACACAGTGGATATATGACAAGTATATAAAGGATGTGAAAGAAGACTTACAGTGAAGCAGCCCCACAATACAGTTATATACATATGAAAGCGATAAATGAAAGTGGATAAATACTTACCTGTTGTAGAGCTTCCATGCTGTTTTGTTAGTTGTTCAACAAAGAAAGCTTTGATAACAAAGTTATATTCAAAATCAAAGGAAAAAGTGCTTTGACAAAATTGTTGGGGCTTACAACTCAAGGAGAAGCCCCAGTTTTAACGATGATCGCATCGTTGTTTTGAAAACTTTACAGAGGGACTTATACAATATGTGAGACCCACAAGGTTTTTATGTACAAGGGGGTTGGGTCTTACACTCTATTAGAGGCCCAAGTGTTTTTGTATCCGTGATGGGGCTTACAGCTCAAGGAGAGGCCCAGGGTTATATTTTGAACTGGCGATCGTGCCGAGGTTTTTTTTTCTTTTACCACAGAGGGACTTATACAATATGTGAGGCCCAAAATTGTTTTGGTTAAAAGGGGATTGGGTCTTACACTCTATTAGAGGCCCTAGAGTTATTTTTGTACAAGAGATGGGACTTACAACTCGAGGAAAGGCCCTGGGTTATTTGTTTGAAAATGGCGATCGCGCCGAGATTTTTGAAAACGCAGTGGGTCTTATACAATGACTGAGGCCCAAAAATGTTTTGGTTTTCAAAGGGGTTGGGTCTTACACTCTATTAGAGGCCCAAGAGTTTTAAAAAGATTTGTGAGGGTGAAAATCAAAGAAACCCTAATTTTGTTTTCCTTAAAAAGTAAATATTTAAAGAAAATCAAGAAAAATGATAAAAATACCAAATAAGTTTGAATAAACCACTTGTGATTTTTGTTTAAGGTTTGAAAAATGAGGTTTTAATCACAAGATGATTTAGAACTCTTTTGGTTTTGATTTTCAAAATGAATATTCACTTTTAAATGTTTAAAAACAATTAAAAATGAATTTATTCACAAAAATACTAATTATATTAAATAAATAATATAAATTTGATTTTTTTGTGGAATACAATATTTCAACATTTTTGTGATTTTTTGCAAAAAGAACCAATAAAAAATAATTAAAATTGAGGGAGTTATTAATTTTTCAAATCATTAAAAATAATATGAAAAACAATAAAAAAGTGAAAAAAACATTAAAAAGGGGTATGGGGCGAGGGGGATTCGAACCCCGGACCTCTTGTGTGCAGCATGCGCGCCTTACCACTGGGGTGGTGATACATCCGTGTATCAAATCCCAGCCATAAATATACAAGGCTTGCCTTGTTCTTGGCCTGGCCAAGGCAAGGTTTTTGGTCAGAAACGTGAAGGTCATAACTTCCTCATTTCTCCATTGATGGAGACAAAATTTTTATGCATCTGGCCTAGAATTTCACAAGGAATCCAATAGTGGTGGTGGTTTTTCCAAAAAATCAATCCTCCTCAAAACCCAATAGTGGTTTTGAAATAGGCCATAATGTGCCTTTTCTGTGCTACCTCTTGGTACAACCATGAATTACATGATGAATTGGTTCAAACACAACACATATAACATGTGTAAGAGATGCATGATCAGTGGACCTCAAAGCAAGGCATATTTTAAAGAGTTCAAGTTGTGATGCTTACCTCCCTTGGAGCTTTTTGGGCTATCTGCCAAGTGCTTTGTTCTTGAAATGTTTTTATGCTTTGAACACTCTCAAATGATCCCTTAGAAGCTTTTAGGATGATTGGAATCAGCTGGAAACCTCAGGAATGGAAATTAGCCCTTTCTTGCAAAAGGGGCAAAAGTGGCCAAAATAGAAACTCTCTCAAATGATGTTCCAGATGTTTGGAACCATTTGGGATAGTTCAAGGATGATATTTGGAGTGTGTTTGAGGCTTTATCTGGTTTTGAAAGTGACTGAATCAAGACATGGCTTGAAAAATGCAAAAAGGCCCTATTTTGAGGTTTTGAGAGGGGACTTTGTGATTTTGGTGTTGCAGGTCACTTGTGAGTGTTTGGATCACTTTTATTTGATGTTTATGAGGTGTGTGTGTGATTGGTTTGGTTGGAATTGCTGTCAAACTCAAAACCCGATAGTGACTTGCTTTGGAAGGAAAATTTGGAAGTGAGAAGGTGATTTCGTGGAAAGCATCTGTTTGATGGCTTTGGTGTACTCAATCTGAGCACAAATGAGCTCTATTTATAGTAGAGCAAGTTTGTTTTGCAAGCAATAGTGAATGGCAACTGCAGTAGAGGTTTTGGCAATGGTTGCATTTTGGAATCCAAGTCTCCTCTAGCCATTGACTAGAGGTTAGGGCACAGGCTGCTGGTTCCCTAGTTCTTGGATAAGTCTTCTTTGAATTCAGTTGGAAAGGGCTCAGTCTATTCCACCTTGGTGCATCCATTAAATGCCCCAAACTAATATTGGAGTCTTGTCCCTCTTTTTGACATTTCTAGGTTTGGCATGCTACTTTTGGTTCCAAGGACTTGGGAGGCTTATGGATCAGTGTTTGTCCCTCCTTGGTCCCTCCCTGAGGTGTTCAGATGGATAAACTTGTTTGTCATTTGCACAAATTTGGCAAATCGAGCAAAATGCACAAATCTGCCTTGCCATGACAGTTTGCAGCAAGGCATATTGGCATGGTCATATCTCATGGCTCAAGTGGAATTCCATGGAGTTATTCGCCATTTTGGAGAGCTCTCATATGATACAACATATGTGTGATCATAGTTTGTTTTGATACCTTTTGGATCCAAGTGAAAAATTCCCCTACATTTAGAAAAAAGTGAAGGCAGATTCTGACTTAGTGAAAATTTCACTAAGTGTTGGAAAAAAGTGACATTTTCACTTTTTGTGATTTTGGCAATTCCATAACTTGAAATTCATGAGGAATTGGAATGAGGTGTAGTTGACACTTTTAAATTATGCCATGAGAGCTACAAATCCATCTTTGGATCAGCCCAAATGGTTGCTTGGATCTCAAGTTATGATCCTTGGAAGTTGGTACCCTAGCCACTTTGTTGCATAACTTAGAAAATTTCTAAGTTTTTTTATGGTTACCCCTTTTACAAGTTATCCCACTTTTCTTGATTTTTCTTGATGAATGATGATGCTAATCACACATTAACATCATTTTAGGGTGTAACACCTCAAAATTTGCCCTTTTGTTTCTAACCTAACTGGTTTATGCTTACTTTCATTTACATTATCGTTCCTACATTTTGCATTTTTCTTCCGAGCATGGGATCAAGGTATCCTTCCAGCAGCTCATGGTATCATCAGTTCCAGTACGATTTTTAACAGTGTTCAGAGCCAAGCAGGTAGCTTTCCAAGTCTCTTGAGCATTTATTTTGCTCATTAAACGATTGGATGATCAGAAACCCCGACAGTCTTTTTTGATCAGTTATTCAGCACCAGACAGTTGTTGTCAGCAGTTTAATCCGAGTGCGAAAAACATATCGCAGTATATTTCAAGTGTATTCCAGTGGTAATATCAGTCGGCAAGTTTCAGAGGTCTATCATGGTCCAGAACAGGTGGAACCGGGCGAATATCCATGTTTTCCTCCTTTTGGCGCCAATTTTTGAATTTTTGAATGGAGTAATCGATTACTCAAAGTGAGTAACTGATTACTCTGAGCGAAATTGCAAAAATGTGGCATTTTCAGCACTGCAGAATTTTGGGGTGTTTTGTGGTCATGTGCTTGGCTTGTGCATGTGTGGGAAAGATCTAGAACTGATATATTTACATCATTTTCCACTCAAAATTTAAATTCTCTCCATCATTTTTCCACTCTAATTCCTCATTTCATTTCCTAATTCATATTTCATCCCAATTTCCACTCACTTAACCTCACTCCCAACCCAAACTTAACTCCTAACCTTGGGGTTATTTAAACCAATTCATTCCAAATCTCACCAACCTAGATCATTTTCACTCTCCAAATTTTCAGATATTCTCTCAATTCTCTCACTTTTTCCACTTTTCATCTCCATCTTCAACCTCTCACCAAAGATCCATATCCATAGATTCACAAATTCTTCATTGGAATTTGTGAATTCTTGAGCTAAACCTCCATCACATCATCATTCTTGGTTCAATTCTGATATAGCTACTGGTTTGGATCTTGGAATCACTTTTGGGAGCAGCTTTTGATTATTTGGAGTGTTCTTGCTTGGATCTTGAAGTTTCTTGATAGGATCTTGAAGATTATTGTATAGATCTCTGGTTTTCTTGCTTGGATTCACCAATTTTCGTGCTCAACAATCACCAAGGCAAGTCTCAGCCTTGTAGGTTGGTTTTCCTTAGATCTATGTTTGATTTAGCTTAATCTCAACTTATGCAATGTAGATCCTTGGTTTGTGATGTGATTTAATCCATTTGCTTGATTTGATTTGTGATCTTGTTGTTTGATTGATGAAGTTGGTGATTGATTACTGATATTTGATGTGAATTTCGTGATTAATTGATTGCATGATCATTTGGATGTTTGCATAAGTGATTGGATGCTGAAAAGTGCTTTTCAAAGTTGATTTTCTGCCTCTGTTTCAGTGGTAATCGATTACCCTAACAGAGTAACCGATTACTATGCCTAATTTTCACATTTTTGGTCAAATTTCAACTGAGTAACCGATTACTCAAAGTGAGTAATCGATTACCACTGCTGCAGAGTGATATTTTCTTGCATTTTTTTGGTTGTTTGAGATCTGATGCATGCCTAAACTTCATGGAATGATGCATTGATGATTTGTGGATTATTCTTGAGCTGTTTCACCTCACACTAGGGCATGGATATGATTTTGTCGACACGCGATTCTTGGTTATCACTATTGACTGTTCATGCTTGTGTTGTTGATTTCTTGACGCTATGAACACCATACACACACTTCTTTGAGCATGTTGATTGTGATTAAATGCTTATGTTGCTGGAATTGTGTTATGCATGCCTAATTGTTTCTATTCCTTGAGGTGCATGTTTGTTCCGATTTGTGCACATGCTTAATGTTATGAATACCTTCATGATGTACTTTCTTCCATGGTGTTTTCAAGTTTGTTTACCATGATATATGATGTGTTTGTAATCATAATGCATGATGTTTAATGCGCGTTTGCTTTGCCATGCTCGATTCGTATTCAAATGTATCGCATGCTGCCCTATTTCTACAGCTGTCTATGTGTATGTGTGCTGTTGTATGTGCTGCTGGCTGACATTTTACACCCTTTCTTGTGCTAAATTATATGATGTTATAAGCTGTGCTGCTTTTTACCGCTGTTTTGGTGCAGGGACGTTGTGGTAGCTGCTGTTTTTATTTATTCGCTTCTTTTTCTCTTTCGTCTCTTTCACTCTTTTCCTCCCTTGGATCTCAAGACTTGTTTAAGTCTTGGATTCTTTTCCCCTTAGAGTTACCTAATCCAACTTAATTTTCGATTAAGCTTGGAGTAGGATTAGCATTAGGTCTTAGGTTGTTGTTTCTCGCCTAAACTTCACTAACCATAGGACCACCCTTTTGCATGACAACACTAGGATAGTGATTCCCTTAAAGTCACCCTTCTTCCTTGTGTCTTCTCTTCCCATCTCATAACACTTCTAAAACACTTAATAAATATAACGAATATTGTGCTCGAGCCTTAAGTGTAGGAAGTGAAGAACGAGGGGTCTCCCCTCCTCTTCTAGAGTGTTTAACATACGTCCCATTTAGGGGCGACCATGCGATTCACTCGTTCCCGCATGGTAGACTTTAGTGCAATATAAGTTACGAACTAACTTCAATCCACTTCTGTCTAAAAAACACAAAAACAAACTCAAACCTTTTTCACCCTTCGGGATCGTTAATCTCAACTCATTTTTAGAAAAGGGCACGTTACTTCCGTCTCGTCGCAAACAGGCATCGACCCTAACTGCCGGACGCGAATCTAATGTCGCTCATAAAAAAACACTAACCGACCTTGTTAGTTTGAACTACGACTGCTCTGATTTCCTCTCTCTTGTCCGATTGAGGATACGTAGGCATAAGACGGTGATGTCTTGGCGAGCAACCTCCCCCCTTAGTTCGTGTCCGAACTACGTTGACTCTGACTTTCCCATTTCACGAGGGAATACGTAGGCGTAGGACGAGCGATGTCCTATCGACTCACTTTTTTTTCTTTTCTCCCTCGTTTCTTTGCTCTTTTCCATTCCCGTTCCGTTCCCGTTCCAGCAGCAGTGGAGCTCTAGATGACGACACCCTTTGATCGAGACAACAAGCGTGGATCCCGTCGAGTACGATGGACGTGTTGGGTGCTAACACCTTCCCTTCGCGTAACCGACTCCCTTACCCTTTTCTCTTGGTCATGAGACCATGCTCTTTCCCTTCCCTTTAGGTTTACGCAGTGTTTCCTTTCCCTCTCTTGGGATAAATACACATTGCTGCCGACTCTGTTTTCCGCGCCACTTTCGCGGTTGTACCATGGATACAAATCCTCAGGAGCGAGAGCTGGCGACTCTGCTGGGGACAGATAGACCTCTGGCTGGTCTATCCCCTTTTGCGAGTCAATCCTAGCGCTTGTTTGTTTTATTTCATTGGGTGTTAATCTGTTGTGCTTTATTTTGTTGTTTATTACTATATATTACTGTTTTAATGTATTTACCGCATTTATAGCATTGCATATCATTATTGCTGTACTGTTCTGCTGCTGGATTTTCTGTTTATAGGGTGGGTTAGATTCATGAGAGAAAAGCCCAATACCCAGGCTTGAGCATACACCTATGATTAGCGTGGAAAGTAGTGTGACTTGTTTGGCATTTGGCCAGACTTAGTATACATGAAAACTCCACATCCAGACGAGGTTTTCTTGGTAATATTCTATCCTGCGCATTTGGGGAAGACGATGGAATATAACCTGGAAAACTGTCGACTCTGGCGACCGTCTCCCGAGGACTCAGCAACGCCTCTCCTCCCGGCATGTGATAATGGCAATCCATAAATGGCAAACCCATTACACTTGTCGATCCGAGGACCTAATGCTGAGAACTTACCATAGGATGACCCTTATTTTTGGGGGAATCAGTGGACGACCTATTTGTTTGGCGATAGTGTTGTACCCCGAGGGATGAATGTACTATTTCTTCTCAATTCGAGAATCCGAGACTGAGGATCCCGTCTTCTAAAACCCACATGTGAGAGGGGATGGGTGTTTGCAGGTCTGCAGGTAACCGAAACCTTCAACCTAGCCAGTTTTCTGGATTTCTCATCAGTGTACTGTTATTATCCTGATTTTCTGGCAGTTTGAATGGGTTGTTATTCTGGACTTCTGGTTTTCTGATATTTGGGGTTTTATTCAGTCAGCAAAACAACAGCTGTTTTGAGCATCATGGATACCTTGATCCCATGTTTGCATTTGCATCATCATTTTGCATTCTAACATGTTTGTTTATTTGTAGGGTTGCATCCTAACTTTGATTCCAGTTGTCCGAAGACCGTCCATGATGAGTACTAGCACTGAAGAAAGAAAGAATATCATCCAGTACAAGTTCCCAGAGCTTCATTTAGATGTTGTGCACAAGATCTCAGCTATGGCAGAACCCGGGGTATTGGCAGACTTTAGAGGAGAATATGGGAGGATTCTGAGTTTCGCCTGAGATGTTACCAACTATGAGTTCAGGGCTTTGTACACCCTGGCACACTTTTATGACCCTCACCTGCGGTGTTTTCTGTTTGCGGATTATCTTTTAGCCCCGACATTGGAAGAGTATGCTCTTATTTTGGATGTTTCTGTCAAAGAAGAAGTTCCCTTCTATCCTTCTAAGGAGTTTCTCGATATGGAAAAGGTTGCTGCTGCGTTACGCTTGGATCAATCTTTGCTGAAGAAGAATGTTGCGAGTAAAGGAGGTTATAAAGGCTTTCACACGAAGTTTTTGATCGAGCAGGCTGCTATTTGTGCTAAGGCTAAGTGTTGGTCGGTGTTCAATACAATTATGGCTATGTGTGTTTATGGAATGACATTGTTCCCTAATGTGAAGGATTTTGTAGACGTGCACGCTGTCCGGATATTCACCAAAAAGAATCCGGTACCTACCTTGCTTGGGGATCTGTACTATTCGATGCACTATAAGAATGAGAAACGGAGAGGAGGACCTCTTTACTTTTGTGCTCCAGTTCTGTACAAATGGTTTGCCGATCGCCTTCCCAAATCTAGGGCATTCGAAGACACCAAAGAAACATTGGATTGGTCGAGGAGATTGATGGGATTAAGGGCTGACAACTTGATTTGGATCAATCGTGATTTGCTGGGCCAAGAGATCCTGATTATTTGTGGAGGTTACCCAAACGTACCTTTAATAGGAAGAAAAGGGGGAATTAATTATAACCCTATTCTTGCCATTAGGCAATTTGGGTATGCTTTGAAGGAGCCGCCAAAGGACCAAGATGTTCAAGAGTCTCTATATCTGAGTGGAGAAGCCAATCTGGAAGTGTTAAAGGAAGCTGCAAATACTTGGAGAGATCTCCATAAGAAAGGGAATATTTCTTTTGGAAAGTGTAACAACAAAGCCTTTCTGGCATACGAGGACTGGATTCAGAGGAGAGTAGAGAGTGTAGTTCTACCGTTCTGTAGAGAACCTCCATCTTACCCCCTGCTGATTGAATCCCCGACCACAATTGAAATAGAGAAGTATAACAAACTGTGGGATGAAAAGGAGAAGCTTCGAGAGGAGAACGGTGAGCTGCAAAGAGAAATCTACCAGTTGAAACATGAGCGAGGTGAGGTTGTTCATGTCTCCAAGTTGAAGACAGAGCTTCTCGCTAAGAAAGAAAAAGAGCTAGCTGAAGAGGTCATAGCCAGACAAAAGGTAGGACAAGCTCTGAAAGGGGTTAGCAGGATTCTCAAATCCAAGAAGGAAGACCTAGCCAAGGCTTGGTCGAAAATCCACAAGTTTAACACTTACCGAGATATTGTAATAACTGCCAACAAACATAAAGAAGATAAGTTTCTGGATCAGATCGAGAGTCTGAAGACGAGGCTCAAGAAGAAAGACGAGGAGATCTTATCAGGGACGTTCCAGAGACACGCAGTCGAGGAGCGATTGAATGAGGCCATAGCAACCATAGCAGACCTGAAGATACAAGCTGAGGTGAAGAGGCTTAGGAGTGAAGGCTCTAGATCAGGCAGTGGGTGACACTCTATAGTTTGTTTTTCTTTGTATCTTGGGTCACCACCAGAAGTGTTGGCTGGGATCCTTGCTTCTCTTGTTTCAGACTTATTGTTATTTTGGGTTGTAATCTCTGACAGTGATTTTCTCTGATTTATATATGAGCAGCAGCGTCATCTTATCTTGTCTTTAAACTGGAATCAAGGGGTGGATCGCCCTGCAAATATTCAAACATGTTCATTTGCATTTGCATAGTCATAATCATTTTTTCATAGCAGGTGTTCGCTTCGGGCTTTTCTAACCTTTATTTGGTTGCAGGCAGGATTGATAATCAGCCAATTCACCGGTATTCTACTAGATCAAATCAGAAGAGAATTATGGAGAAGATGCAAGCTGATATGGCCGCCATGCAGGCCTGTATAGACCAATTCATGGAGCTGATGCAAGGTGTTGTCCAAGGGCAAGAGCAATTGAGGACTCTGGTCCAACCCTTAGTGGCAAGGGTGGATGAAGACGGGGTTCTTCATGGTGGAGTTCATAATGGCGTTGCTGGTAACGGTGCTCAGGGAGGTCCTGTGGGCGTAGAGATCCCCATTCCTGGTGTTGTGATCCCTCCGGGCCGAGGAGAGCAGCTTATGATTCCTTCTGTGGTGGGAGGAGGAAGTGTTTGTGTTGTTCATGGTCGTCGTTTCGAAGACCAACAAGATGACATTTTCTCTCTTCCAGGCAGAGATGCTGGTCCTCAGGCTGACAGTGATCAAAGGTTCAGACTCATTGAAGAACAACTAAAAGGAGTGGTGAATCAGAATTCTGTAGGAATGGATCTGGAGGATTTGGGGCTGGTTCCTGGCGTTGTAATTCCACACAAATTTCAGGTGCCCACTATTGTAAAATACAATGGTACCACCTGCCCTAAGACGCATGTCAGGGCATACGCAAGGAAAATGGCCGCGTATTCTAAAGATGAGAAATTGCTGATGCATTTTTTCCAGGACAGCCTGTCTGGGGCATCCTTGGAATGGTATATGCAACTAGAGAGATGCCATGTCCGTAATTGGAGAGAGTTGGTCGAGGCCTTCATCAAGCATTATCAATATAACACTGATATGACTCCCAACAGGACCCAGTTACAGAATATGTCTCAGAAAAATAATGAAAGCTTAAAAGAATATGCGTAGAGATGGCGTGAACTAGCGGCAAGGGTGCAGCCGCCCATGTTGGAAAATGAAATGTTGAATTTGTTTATGGATACTTTGTCGGGACGTTATTATGAGAAACTATTACCTTGCGCGTCAGGCAAGTTTGCTGATTTGATCATGGTCGGGGAAATGCTAGAGAGTGGAATAAAAGCGGGGAAGGTAGCAGGTAGTGATGGGTCGTCTTCAGGTCAAGGGAAGAAACCCTACGCTAATTATAAGAAGAAGGAAGAAGCAAATTCTGTGTCATCTCACCGAGGTAAAGGAAAGCAGCATCAGAGTTATAACCAGCAGGTAGCTTCGATGACAATTCCGGCAACGCTCCCACAGCAACAACGGAATCAGGCTCCTCGCCAGTACCCGGTCAGACAAAGAACGACTGATAGACATTTTGAAACACCTCCCATGCATTATTCTCAATTGTTCTGGCATTTACTACAGCTACAGTTAGTTTAGAAGAGGACATTGGCCCCTCTTACTGGTAATCCTCCTCCGGGTTATAATCCCAACGCCCAATGCGATTTTCATTCTGGGGCACCCGGACATCACATCGAGGACTGCAAAGCTTTTAAGCATAAAGTCCAAGACTTGGTGGATTCGAAAGCCATTAAATTTTCAAATGATGGGCCAAATGTCATCCAGAACCCAATACCGAACCATGGTGGGCCAAGGGTTAACGCTGTGTTAGAGGAAAATGAATCTTTGAATTTGGTTACGGATGTTAATGAATTAAGGACTCCTTTGATGGTGGTAAAGGAGAGGTTATTGAGGGGTGGGGTGTCCCCCGGATGTGATGAGAATTGTTCAGAGTGTATGTTGCAAGTGAATGGGTGTGATTTGTTAAAGTCAGGAATTCAAAAGCTGATAGATGAAGGTCGATTGCAGTTTGACCGATGTGACCAACAGAAAGAGGTTGTTAGCAGGAAAAATGAAGTTTCTACCATTATTATCCCTTTCAAAACAATCACTATTTTAGGGCCAGTCAGACCAGTGCCGGTGATTATTACAGCTCCCGGACCCGTTCCATATGAGAGTACCAAGGCCATTCCTTGGAACTATGGGGCCGAAGTGTTTGTCAATGGACAGAAATAAGAACTGGTGGGAACTTCTGTATTGAACTCTTGTGTTTAAAGCAGTGTTGAGACAGGGGCTATCACGAGAAGTGGTAGGGTCTTTACCCCTTCTAATGATCAAGCTGGTAGTTCTGGACAAGACAAAGGGAAACAGGTTGTAGGTAATTCTGTGCAAGCACCAGTAGTGAATGACTCCACGACAGGGCCGGTTAATAATTCTTTCTCCGAGAACGTAGAAGAATTTATGAGATTAATCAGGAAGAGCGATTACAAGATTGTTGATCAATTGCAGTAGACTCTGTCCAAGATCTCTATCTTGTCCCTGTTATTGTGTTCCGAGGCACACCGAAATGCATTGCTGAAAGTACTGAATGCTACTTACGTACCTCAAGAGATTTCTGTTAATCAGTTGGAAGGGGTAGTGGCCCATGTTAATGCAGGCAATGGTCTAGGTTTTACTGATGTTGACTTGACTCTAGCTGGGAGAAACCACAACAACGCCTTGCATATTTCGGTTGAATGCCGTGGATCGTTGATGTCACATGTGCTTGTGGATACTGGGTCCTCTTTGAATGTTCTGCCTAAGAAAGCCTTGATGAAGCAGGACACCCGAGGGTTGATATGCCCACCTTGTGATTTTGTGGTGCGCGCTTTCGACGGCTCGAAGAGGTCTGTTTTCGGTGAGATTGTGTTACCAATTAAGGTTGGGCCGGAAGTTTTCGACGCTACCTTCTATATCATGGACATCTAACCTGCCTACAGCTGTCTGCTGGTTCGTCCATGGATTCACAGTGCTGGGGCTGTGACGTCTACATTGCATCAAAAGTTAAAGTATATGGTAGACGGGCATGTGGTGACAGTTTGTGGAGAAGAGGATATGATGATAAGCCAACTATCTACTTTCAAGTATGTGGAGGTAGATGGTGAAATACACGAAACTCTATGTCAGGTTTTCGAAGCAGTGAAGATCACTGAGAAGCCTCTCAAGGAAGGTAGCCAGTAGGAAGTGGTGCAGCCTACAGTGGTACATCAGCTAGAGATTTCAATGTCTTCTTTCAAAGATGCTCGGGCCGTGGTTAAAGCCGGCGGTTCACAAAAGTGGGGTTAGATTATTGATGTTCAGGAAAAGCGAGATACTCATGGACTGGGTTATAAGCCACCCAGGCATCCTGAAGAGCCTCCTAAGTTCTATGGCCCAGTCCGTTTCACCAGTGCCGGTGTTTTCTTGGACAGAGTAAATGCGATTGAGGAGGATGGAGATAGTGATTGTGATATGGATAGTTGGATTCGCCCATGTGTCCCAGGTCAAAGCCTTCATAACTGGTCGTCAGAAAGAGCCATTCAAGTAACCGGACCAGAGTAATTACTTCTGTTTTTCATCTCTGTTAATCCTACGTTCTGCCCAAGACGTAGTGATTCATGTTTGTAGGGCTTGAATGTTTTTGTATGCTTTTTCTTTATCATTAATAAAGGACGTTTTCACATTCAAATGTTTAGATCCCTGTTTTTCTATTTTTGTTTTTACATTAAAATCACAGCAAAATGGCAATGTGTTTCGTTTGATGCATCCATAATAAACATATATCATCAATCATACAGGTTCTCTTGTTCAGATTCCACCCATCATGATTCAGCTATGGCTCAGTATGACTTCGATAATCCCATATATCAGGCCGAAGAAGGGACTGATGAAGATTGTGCCTTACCAGAGGAATTAGCCAGGCTGTTAAAACAAGAGGAAAAAGTCATTCTGCCTCATCAGGAGGAAATCGAGGTTGTTAACTTGAGAACCGAGGACGCAAAGAAAGAGGTACGGATTGGGGCTGCTTTGGAAGACTCTGTCAAGGGAAGATTGATCGAAATACTCCGAGAGTATGTGGATATCTTCGCCTGGTCTTACCAAGACATGCCTGGGCTCGACACGAACATCGTGGTACACCGGCTGCCGCTCAAAGAAGGATGTGCTCTGGTTAAGCAGAAGCTGAGAAGGACGAAACCGGAAATGTCCGTCAAGATTAAAGAAGAGGCTCAGAAGCAGTTAGATGCTGGTTTTCTTGCTGTAACAAATTATCCTCCGTGGGTTGCTAATATTGTGCCTGTACCTAAGAAGGACAGAAAGGTCAAGATGTGCATTGATTACAGAGATCTGAATAGAGCAAGCCCAAAAGACGACTTCCCGCTTCCTCACATTGATGTGTTAGTGGACAACACTGCTCAGTATTCTGTGTTTTCCTTCATGGATGGCTTCTCTGGGTATAACCAAATCAAGATGTCCCAGAGGACATGGAGAAAACAACGTTCATAACACTATGGGGAACATTCTGTTACAAAGTGATGCCCTTTGGATTGAAAAATGCTGGGGCAACATATCAGTGGGCGATGGTGACTCTCTTTCATGATATGATTCACAAAGAGATCGAGGTCTATGTTGATGACATGATTGTGAAGTCACAAACGGAGGAAGAGCATCTAGTGAATCTTCAGAAACTGTTTGAAAGGTTGAGAAAGTTCAGACTGAGGTTGAATCCGAACAAGTGCACCTTCGGGGTGAGATCTGGAAAGTTACTGGGTTTTATTGTCAGCGAAAAAGGTATCGAGGTGGACCCTGCTAAAGTAAAAGCCATTCAAGAAATGCCTGAACCAAGAACAGAAAAAGAGGTTCGTGGTTTCTTAGGGAGGCTGAATTACATTGCTAGATTCATCTCTCATCTTACAGCCACGTGTGAACCGACATTCAAGTTGCTAAGAAAAGATAAAGAGGTCAGGTGGAACGAGAATTGTCAAAAGGCGTTCGAAAAAATAAAAGAATATTTGCAGGAACCTCCGGTCCTTATGCCTCCAGTGCCAGGAAGGCCATTGATTATGTATCTTACGGTTCTTGAGAACTCAATGGGGTGTGTGCTCGGTCAACGCGACGAGTCAGGTAGAAAAGAGCATGCCATCTACTACCTGAGTAAGAAATTTACTAATTGTGAGTCGAGGTACTCGATGCTGGAGAAAACATGTTGTGCACTCGCTTGGACAGCTAAGCGGTTGAGGCAGTATATGTTAAACCACATAACCCTCTTGATTTCGAAGATGGATCTGATCAAATATGTGTTTGAGAAGCAGGCGCTTTCTGGAAGAATAGCCCGTTGGCAGATGGTTCTGATAGAATACGATATTCAATATGTTTCCCAAAAGGCCATTAAGGGAAGTGTTTTGTCAGAATATCTCGCTGAATAACCAATTGAGGATGTGTCAGATGGCAAACCTTGGTATCATGATATTAAGGTTTTTCTGAAGAGGCAAGAGTATCCAGAAGGTGCATCCACCAAAGACAAGAAAACTCGGAGGAGGCTGGCGAGAAATTTATTTCTGAATAAGGATGACATGTTATACAAGAGAAACTTTGACATGGTCTTACTACGTTGTGTTGATGAACACGAGGCAAACCTGTTGATGGAGGAAGTTCACGAAGGATCTTTCGGCACCCATGCCAATGGGCATGCTATGGCCAAAAAACTGCTGAGAGCGGGGTATTATTGGATGACTATGGAATCTGATTTTTTCAAATACGCCCGGAAGTGTCATAAATGCCAGATTTATGCTGATAAGGTGCATGTACCGCCTACTCCTCTAAATGTGTTGTCATCACCTTGGTCGTTTACTATGTGGGGCATTGATATGATCGGAAAGATTGAGCTGACTGCTTCCAATGGGCATCGTTTCATTTTGGTTGCCATCGATTATTTCACGAAGTGGGTGGAAGCACCCTCGTTTGCCAGCGTCACCAGACAAGTGGTAGCTAGATTTATCAAGAAGGACATCATCTGCCGGTATGGAGTCTTGGAGAGAATCATTACTGATAATGGTTCAAATTTGAATAACAAGATGATGAGGGAGCTATGTCAGAGCTTTAAGATTGAACATCACAATTCTTCTCCTTATCGTCCGAAGATGAATGGGGCTATTGAAGCAGCGAATAAGAACATCAAGAAGATTGTGCAGAAGATGGTAGTGACCTACAAAGACTGGCATGAGATGTTGCCTTATGCTTTACATGGTTATCGTACTTCGGTACGCACATCAACTGGGGCAACTCCTTTCTCACTGGTATATGGTATGGAAGCAGTCCTACCATTAGAGGTTGAGATTCCTTCTTTAAGAATTCTGGCAGACGTGAACCTTGATGAAGCCGAGTGGGTGCGTTCCAGACTGGATCATCTGAACCTTATTGAAGAGAAGAGATTGGCAGCCATTGCACATGGTCGGTTGTATCAGAGCAGGATGAAGAAAGCCTTTGATCAGAAAGTGCGTCCTCGGTGTTTTCAGGCTGGTGAATTGGTTTTGAAAAGGATCCTTCCTCCTCAAAAAGATCACAGGGGAAAATGGACTCCAAACTACGAAGGGCCATATGTAGTAAGACAGGTTTTCTCTGGTGGAGCCTTATTACTGTCAACTATGGATGGCGAAGATTTTACGTCCCCTGTGAACGCTGACATAGTCAAAAAATACTTTGCATAAAAGAGACCCGCTGGACATAAAAAGAAGATCCAGGCAAAAAGGGGCATCCCGGCGAACCATAAAAAGAAAGGGTTTGGGCAAAAGTTAGGGATAAAAAGAAAAAAGAAGAATAAGTCTGCAAGGTTGAAAACCTGTAAAAGGCAACTTTGGCAAAAAAGGGTATCCCGGTGGATTGAAAACCCGAAAAGGGCGATCCAGACAAAAGTTAGGGATTTAAAAGTAAGAGGCTATGATCTGCGTTTGATCTGTGAACACTTTTGATACATGGAAATTTTGAAGGAAAGGAATCAGTCCAGTCAGTCTTTTCGAAGGCCAGAGCATCTGCGGATAAGCGAGGCATACTGGGTCATAGCTGAATTGAATCATGGTGGATATCTGTTCCCCACATTGCCGACATGTGTATTTTCTTTTATTTCCTTTTTGCAATTAGCTCTTTTCAGGAATTGCTTCCAAATGTAAATGCCTATTCACATACCAATTTCATTCAATAAAATCTTCATTTCACTCAAAAAGCCTTCCATTTGTGTTTTTACTTTTGCTGTTTTGTTTGTGAAAACGTCCGATATTTTGATAAAACATTGCATGCGAAAATGTTAAGCTTTGCGAAGCATATCAGAAAACAGTGGAAATTGCTTAGGTAACGGTCATTGTATTGGTAATAAATGTGACCTTTTTGCGTGTAGAACTTCCTGCTGTTTGTGTTTGTAGGACGACATGTTTGTTCTTCCCTAGTGGAGTCGCCTCCCCCAGCACTGAACGTTCATCATCCTCAGCAGAACCCATTCTCCCCAACAAGCAGTTTAGAGTGGATTACTCCGAGGTGAGTGTGGTTGTGTCTCCAGCAGGAGGTGTGACTTGGTGTTCCCCACAGATCCTGGCAGTCACTTTCCTCAAGAGGTCAGGAAGCGTAGTTCCATCAGTAAAGGCATGTTATAATCCCCAGCAGGATAGGATTTGTCCTCCAACAACAGGTCAAGCTCAATGATATACCTTGGCAGGTTTCGTTGATCTTTCTCCCCAAGTAGAGATAGTCTCCTCGACGTTGAAAAGTTCATCCAACAGCAGCAGGTTGTTATTTTTCCCCAACCAGAGTGTCGAGAATTATTTTCCTCAGCAGGGTACAGAGGATTAATTCCCCAACTAGTTGTGATTGATTTATCACTTTCTCAGCAAACAATCATAAGTGGACGTTGTTGCATCCCCAGCCAGAGACTTATGGAATATCTTCTGTGGACGAAGACGTTATTTCCCCACAGAGCCCGAGCACTCATTCTCCTCAGCTAGTCGAGAAATGCTTTCCTCAACAGCAATGGTATGATTTAATCCCCTCAGATGAGTAGGCTTGATGTTATCTTCTAGCAGAGTTGATGTCATCATCTACCGCCCCTCAAGCAGGTTGGCTAGTCATGGTCGGTACTCCCCCAGCAGGGTAAAAGTACTAATATTCCCCGGCAGGGTAAAAGCAAAGCATCGCCCAACAGTAGGTTGAGTCCAATAATATCCCCAAGCAGGTTCGGAATTATCGATTTATTTCCCCAAGCAGAGTTTGGTGGTGATCGTCTCAGTGGATTGTTCAATAGCGGTTGACACCCCCGGCAGGTTTTAAAGTCCAGTTGTTATTGGCATTTGTTCAGATCCGGGTTTTGGATTCTATCTTCGGCAGAAGTAATTGGTAATCCTTAGTAGAGAGAGTTTCTCTTTGGGGTTCCACCTCTAATATTGGTCTTTATCCCTCCCTCAGAGTGGATCTCCTCTCGGAGTTTTTCATCTCCAGCAGAGCTTGGGATCAGTGTCTTCCTCAGCAGAGCGAAGTCTTTCTTAGCAGGGTCTCTTATTTCGGAGGACAATTTAGTTTGTCATCCCCGGTGGAGCTGCCTTGGTCTTCAGCATTTATTTTGCTGAGATGCCTCTTTTGTATTGCATAAGCATTTTTGTATGGCATCCTCCGAAAAGCGTAGCGTTCCATTGATATGGAGCATTACGGCAAAATTCAAACATATGCATTCGAGGCATAAGCCAGGTTCGATATCTTTTACCAGTTTCTGTCCCCAGCAGAAAGAGGTGTAATTCGGAAGATGTTGGTCAACATCACCCTCCAACCAGTGGATTTGTCCTTGTTGTTAGAATCCCCTACAGAGTTGTCTGTGTAGATTTCTCTTCCCCCGGCGGAGTCATCTCCTTTACAAGTCGTAAGTCCGTTGATTTTACTTCCTATACTTCTTCGGTTGTTATTCCAACTTTTGGTTGGTCTCCTTTGTTTCTTCCAACTCTTGGTTGGTATCCTTTCATTCCAACTTTTGGTTGGTCTCCTTTATTGCATTCCAACTCTTGGTTGGTATCCTTTCATTCCAACTTTTGGTTGGTCTCCTTCATTATGAGTTCGCCTTTGGTCGGCGTCCTCGTTATCCCAACTTTTGGTTGGTATCCTTTGTTATCCCAACTATTGGTTGGTAATCTGTGTTGAGATCGCCTTTGGTCGGTGTTCTCGTTTATTCTAACTCTTGGTTGGTACCTTTCATTCCAACTCTTGGTTGGTATCCTTTCATTCCAACTTTTGGTTAGTCTCTTTCATTCCAACTTTTGGTTGGTCCTCTTCGCGTTATTCTAACTTTTGGTTAGTATATTGCATTCCAACTTTTGGTTGGTCTCCTTCGTTATGAGTTCGCCTTTGGTCGGCGTTCTCGTTAACCTAACTCTTGGTTGGTATCCTTTATTATCCCAACTTTTGGTTGTAATTTGTGTTGAGATCGCTTTTGGTCGGCGTTCTCGTCTATTCCAACTTTTGGTTGGTATTCTTCGTTATCCCAACTTTTGGTTGGTACCCTTGGTGTTATCCCAACTTTTGGTTGGTCTCTTTCGTTTCATCCTAACTTTTGGTTAGTATTTGATATTCCAACTTTTGGTTGGTCTCTTTTGTTTCATCCCAAATTTTGGTTGGTACCCTTGGCGTTATCCCAACTTTTGGTTGGTCTCTTTCGTTTCATCCTAACTTTTGGTTAGTATCTGATATCCCAACTTTTGGTTGGTCTCTTTTGTTTCATCCCAACTTTTGGTTGGTACCCTTGGCGTTATTCCAACTTTCGGTTGGTCTCTTTCGTTCCATCCTAACTTTTGGTTAGTATCTGTTATCCTAACTTTTGGTTGGTCTCCTTTGTTTCTTCCAACTCTTGGTTGGTACCCTTTCATTCCAACTGTTGGTTGGTCTCCTTCTTTACGAGTTCGCCTTTGGTCGGCGTCCTCGTCATCCCAACTTTTGGTTGGTACCCTTTGCATCCCAACTTTTGGTTGGTATCCTATTTCATCCCAACTTGTGGTTGGTCTACTTTGTTATCCCAACTATTGGTTGGTATCCGTTGTTTCTAAGCCCACCTTCGGTTGGCAGGCACTTTATTTTCATTCTCCCCGCAGGGTGCAAATTTTTTAGGTTATTTTGGTATTCAACTTCCATGCATCCCGATTGTCTGAAAGTCGTTGTTTCCATACTCTCGGATCCAAGAAGTTTGAATAGGGGCAGCTGTAACACCTCAAAATTTTCCCTTTTGTTTCTAACCTAACTGGTTTATGCTTCCTTTCATTTGCATTATCGTTCCTGCATTTTGCATTTTTCTTCCGAGCATGGGATCAAGGTATCCTTCCAGCAGCTCACGGCATCATCAATTCTAGTACGATTTTTAACAGTGTTCAGAGCCAAGCAGGTAGCTTTCCAAGTCTTTTGAGCATTTATTTTGCTCATTAAACGATTGGATGATCAGAAACCCCGGCAGTCTTTTTTGATTAGTTATTCACCACCAGACAATTGTTGTCAGCAGTTTAATCTGAGTGTGAAAAACATTTTGCAGTATATTTCAAGTGTATTCCAGTGGTAATATCAGTCGGCAAGTTTCAGACGTCTATCATGGTCCAGAACAGGTGGAACCGGGCGAATATCCAAGTTTCCCTCCTTTTGGCGCCAATTTTTGAATTTTTGAATGGAGTAATCGATTACTCAAAGTGAGTAACCGATTACTCTGGGCGAAATTGCAAAAATGTGGCATTTTCAGCACTGCAGAATTTTGGGGTGTTTTGTGGTCATGTGCTTGGCTTGTGCATGTGTGGGAAGGATCTAGAACTGATCTATTTACATCATTTTCCACTCAATTCTAATTCTCTCCATCATTTTCCACTCTAATTCCTCATTTCATTTCCTAATTCATATTTCATCCCAATTTCCACTCACTTAACCTCACTCCCAACCCAAACTTAACTCCTAACCTAGGGGTTATTTAAACCAATTCATTCCAAACCTCACCAACCTAGATCATTTTCACTCTCCAATTTTTCAGAATTTCTCTCAATTCTCTCTCACTTTTTCCACTTTTCATCTTCATCTTCAACCTCTCACCAAAGCTCCATATCCATAGATTCACAAATTCTTCATTGAAATTTGTGAATTCTTGAGCTAAACCTCCATCACATTATCATTCTTGGTTCAATTCTGATATAGCTACTGGTTTGGATCTTGGAATCACTTTTGGGAGCAGCTTTTGATTATTTGGAGTGTTCTTGCTTGGATCTTGAAGTTTCTTGCTAGGATCTAGAAGATTATTGTATAGATCTCTGGTTTTCTTGCTTGGATTCACCAATTCTCGTGCTCAACAATCACCAAGGCAAATCTCAGTCGTGTAGGTTGGTTTTCCTTAGATCTATGTTTGATTTAGCTTAATCTCAACTTACACAATGTAGATCCTTGGTTTGTGATGTGATTTAATCCACTTGCTTGATTTGATTTGTGATCTTGTTGTTTGATTGATGAAGTTGGTGATTGATTACTAATATTTGATGTGAATTTCGTGATTAATTGATTGCATGATCATTTGGATGTTTGCATAAGTGATTGGATGCTGAAAAGTGCTTTTCAAAGTTGATTTTCTGCCTCTGTTTCAGTGGTAATCGATTACCCTAACAGAGTAACCGATTACTATGCCTAATTTTCACGTTTTTGGTTAAATTTCAACTGAGTAACCGATTACTCAAAGTGAGTAATCGATTACCACTGCTGCAGAGTGATATTTTCTTGCATTTTTTTGGTTGTTTGAGATCCGATGCATGCCTAAACTTCATGAAATGATGCATTGATGATTTTTGGATTATTCTTGAGTTGTTTCATCTCACACTAGGGCATGGATATGATTTTTTCGACACGCGATTCTTGGTTATCACTATTGAATGTTCATGCTTGTGTTGTTGATTTCTTGACGCTATGAACACCATACACACACTTCTTTGAGCATGTTGATTGTGATTAAATGCTTATGTTGCTGGAATTGTGTTATGCATGCCTAATTGTTTCTATTCCTTGAGGTGCATGTTTGTTCCGATTTGTGCACATGCTTAATGTTATGAATACCTTCATGATGTACTTTCGTCCATGGTGTTTTCAAGTTTGTTTACCATAATATATGATGTGTTTGTAATCATAATGCATGATGTTTAATGCGCGTTTGCTTTGGCATGCTCGATTCGTATTCAAATGTATCGCATGCTGCCCTATTTCTACAGCTGTCTATGTGTATGTGTGCTGTTGTATGTGCTGCTGGCTGACATTTTACACCCTTTCTTGTGCTAAATTATATGATGTTATAAGCTGTGCTGCTTTTTACCGCTGTTTTGGTGCAGGGACGTTGTGGTAGCTGCTATTTTTATTTATTCGCTTCTTTTCCTCTTTCGTCTCTTTCACTCTTTTCCTCCCTTGGATCTCAAGACTTGTTTAAGTCTTGGATTCTTTTCCCCTTAGAGCTACCTAGTCCAACTTAATTTTCGATTAAGCTTGGAGTAGGATTAGCATTAGGTCTTAGGTAGTTGTTTCTCACCTAAACTTCACTAACCATAGGACCACCCTTTTGCATGACAACACTAGGATAGTGATTCCCTTAGAGTCACCCTTCTTCCTTGTGTCTTCTCTTCCCATCTCATAACACTTCTAAAACACTTAATAAATATAACGAATATTGCGCTCGAGCCTTAAGTGTAGGAAGTGAAGAACGAGGGGTCTCCCCTCCTCTTCTAGAGTGTTTAGCATACATCCTATTTGGGGGCGACCATGCGATTCACTCGTTCTTGCATGGTAGACTTTAGTACAATATAAGTTACGAACTAACTTCAATCCACTTCTGTCTAAATGACACAAAAATAAACTCAAGCCTTTTTCATCCTTCGGGATCGTTAATCTCAACTCATTTTCAGAAAAGGGCATGTTACTTCCGTCTCGTCGCAAACAGGCATCGACCCTAACTGCCGGACGCGAATCTAACGTCGCTCATAAAAAAACACTAACCGACCTCGTTAGGTCGAACTACGACTGCTCTGATTTCCTCTCTCTTGTCCGATTGAGGATACGTAGGCACAAGACGGCAATGTCTTGGCGAGCAACCTCCCCCCTTAGTTTGTGTCCGAACTATGTTGACTCTGACTTTCCCATTGCACGAGGGAATACGTAGGCGTAGGACAAGCGATGTCCTATCGAGTCGCTTTTTTTTATTTTCTCCCTCGTTTCTTTGCTCTTTTCCGTTCCCGTTCCGTTCCCGTTCCAGCAGCAGTGGAGCTCTAGATGATGACACCCTTTGATCGAGACAACAAGCGTGGATCCCGTCGAGTACGATGGACGTGTTGGGTGCTAACACCTTCCCTTCGCGTAACCGACTCCCTTACCCTTTTCTCTTGGTCGTGAGACCATGCTCTTTCCCTTCCCTTCAGGTTTACGCAGTGTTTCCTTTCCCTCTCTTGGGATAAATACACATTGCTGGAGACTCTGTTTTCCGCGCCACTTTCGCGTTTGTACCATGGATGCAAATCCTCGGGAGCGACATAGGGTCAAAGAACCATAATTGTGAAAAATCTAAAAAAGTCAAAGTTGCCTTTTGTCCACAGTTGACTTTTTTTCAGATGAAATCCAAACTGTGTGATCCTTTATGAAATCAAGTCCTTGACCTAAATCAAACTTGATGGATTGATTACATAGGTGTTATATGGTGTATTGAATCATGTCCCAAGGTTTGGGAGCATGCCTGGGTCAGAAGCCAAAGGCACAGTTGACTTTTCCCGCGAAACCCTAATTGTGGTTCTGATGAATTTGAAACTTGTTGATCAAGCTTCTTGGACCAATCCATTGATGCAAATGGATCAATGTAGTGGGTTAGAGACCCTCAAATCATGTCTTGAGGTCTTGGCTCATGTTTTGTCCCAAAAGTCAACTTAGGGGTGAATTAGGTCAAGAAACCCTAATTCCTGATTTTTGATGAATGCATCCCCTGAGGCTAAATGGACTTGATGATTGGGTTTATGATGTCCCATGGAGTATCTTAGCTTAGGCTTTGAAGCATTGGCTCATTCCCAAAGGAAAATTTCCATCTGGAGGCCCTGGTCGACCAAACCCTAATTTGGTGACACTGGCGATCTTGAGGCTTAATCCACTTGGAATGTTGCAGCCTTGTGCTTGATCCTTGATGTGGGAGTCCTTTTGATCCATTGTGGATGTTTGAGAGGTTAGACAAGTTGAAGATCATGTCAATTCTTGATTGATCCTTTGTCTAAAGCTCAGAGAGGGAATGAAACCCTAAGTTTGATTCTAGTGGATGCTCACCCATCTTTGGGGAGACTAATGAGGCATGATGGTCCATCCATATTGTGATGATGATTTGCACAATGATGGGGAATCTTAGTGGTCAAAATTTGGGGTATGACAATAACTTAAAAGGATGGGGACAGCTTGTAATTCCTACGAATAACAAGACAAAGAAAGGTCTTGGTTTCTCCTTAACCTGTATCTAGACTGCCAAGAAGGATGAAAGTTTTCATCCCAATCAAGACTTCTTCCATAGTGGAGACTTTCTCCACCAAGTGTCTCAAGAAGTACACACTATCAATGAGAGAGACTCCTCCGATACAGATGAGGAGTGGAAATCTTACCTCGACAAGGACAGTTATATGTCTCAGGAAGAAACGCATATGCCATTCGGTTTTCCCAAATAGAGTCTGAGATATATACCAAGATCAGACGTCAAGATGATGTATGGAGATTGTGATCCTGAGGGATGTCGTGCTTCAACAAACTCATTAGAAGATGATCCGATGAAAGACAACTTCGACTACGACAATTATGACCCATTGGATGAATTGCCTATCTGGCAGCCGTACCCAGAAGACCTGGGGCAAAAAACTCAGCCCAACGATGCCTATCAGATGAGCAATTTTGAAAAGAATACATGCGTCCCCACCAAATCATGGGATCATTACTCAGGATATTCCAAAGATATCCAGCACAACGATGAATCTGCAAGGATTGCAGGACAAGGGTTCATCAACTATGCTTTTCCTGAGGTCAACGTCATCGAGGAAGATGACTCCTCCAGTCCCACAGAAGTATGGGACACTTTAGGACAGTCGAGTGGTAAGTACAACTTCTTGGTCAAATACACCGCTCCTGAAAGCTCTTGCATCAGATACGAGGACATCCAGCCAATTGGATGGGGAGATTCTCTCGAGAGTGTGAAAACTAAGAAAGATACTACAGAAGACAACTCTGCATGGGAGGAAGACTCCAATGATCCTGCTCCGCCAGAAATTAGCGTCATTTTTTAGGACAAATCAAGAAAGAAGGTACCAGACTTTGTGATTCACCGAGGAGTTCGTCGCCAATGGGTTGCTGTCGATGCCCTGAAAGTCGTCTATAAGTCTAAGTAATTGCCATCTTTGTTTTAACCTTTCACCTTGCCCAGGTGAAACGGATGTTTTATAGGGCTCACTTTTCTGTAAATGTCCCTCTTCGCTTTGCCCAAAGCGACAGAGTTTTGTTTTATAGGGCTAATATTACAAGAATCGACAACTCGTAAATAAATAATGTCATTCTATCATTCCCGCATTTATTGTTGTTTTCCCTTTTCGTTTTTCATAAAATGGTAATCCTAAGACAAAATCAAAAATAAAAACAAGCATTTTTTGGAAAATACACTGCACATACTCTTGCATTTCTCTCTATCTCTTCTAAAAAACAAATCATCACGTCATGCATATTACTTGTTTTAAACTCCATTGAAACATACGATCCAAGACCTTCTCCCAACTTTGAATTCCCGGTATTTGAAGCTGAAGAAGAAGAGGACGCAAAAATTCTAGAAGAGATTTCCCGATTAATCAGACAAGAGGAAATATCTATTGAGCCTCACAAAGATCCGTTGGAAATGGTCAACTTGGGTTCAGAAGAAGAGAGGAAAGAAGTCAAGATTGGGGCACTACTCAGTCCAACTTTCAGAGAAGACTTGATAGAACTTCTCAAAGAGTTTCCAGATGTGTTTGCTTGGTCCTATCAGGACATGCCAGGGTTGGATACCAGCATTGTGGAGCACCACTTACCGTTAAAATCAGAATGTCCGCTAGTGAAACAAAGGCTGAGAAGGACTCGCCTGGATATGGCTATCAAAATCAAGGAGAAAGTGCAGAAACAGATTGACGCAGGTTTCCTTGCCACCTCAGAATATCCTCAATGGCTAGCTAACATAGTGCCAGTTCCGAAAAAGGACGGAAAAGTCAGAATGTGTGTAGACTACAGGGATCTGAACAAAGCAAGTCCAAAGGATGACTTCCCCCTGCCACATATTGACATACTGGTAGACAGCACAACAAAGTTCAAAGTCTTCTCATTTATGGATGGATTCTCGGGTTATTATCAAATCAAAATGGCGCCGGAAGATATGGAGAAAACCTCATTCATCACCCCATGGGGCACCTTTTGTTACAAGGTAATGTAGTTCGGTTTGAAGAACGTCGGGGCAACCTATCAAAGGACCATGACAACTCTGTTTCATGACATGATGCATAAAGAAATCGAAGTATATGTTGATGATATGATTGCCAAATCTAAAATAGAAGAAGAGCATTGACACACCCGAGCATCTGAGAAAGTACAAACTCCACTTGAATCCCAACAAATGCACGTTCGGTGTTTGCTCAGGAAAACTTTTAGGGTTCATCGTCATCCAGAGAGGAATTGTGGTTGATCCTGACAAGGTCAAGTCCATTCAAGAAATGCCTTCAGCAAAGACTGAGAAACAAGTCAGAGGATTCCTAGGATGTCTGAATTACATCTCAAGGTTCATATCCCTCATGACTGCGGCATGCGCGGCAATCTTTAAACTACTCAGAAAGAACCAGAGTTGTGTATGGACAAAAGATTGAAAAAAGCATTCGACAATATCAACGAATATCTGTTGAATCCACCAATTCTGTCACCTCCAATGGAAGGAAGACCACTAATCATCTACTTAACAGTCTTGGAAGACTCCACGGACTGTGTGCTTGGCCAACAAGATGAAATGAAGAGAAAAAAGTCTGTCATTTACTACTTAAGCTAGAAGTTCACGGACTGTGAAACTCGGTACACTATGCTCGAGAAAACTTGCTTCCCTCTGGCTTGGGCAGCCAAACGTCATCGTCAGTATATGATTGTCACACTACTTGGTTAATCTCTGAAATGGATCCGATCAAGTACGTTTTTGGAAAGCCTGTTCTCAAGGGAAGGATCGCCTGTTGGCAGATGTTGTTATCAGAATACGACATCGAGTACCATGGATCAGTCGGATTTACTTCCCAAACGAAGATGTCATGTACTTGAAAATGAAAGATTGTGACGAACCGCTACCCAGTGAAGGGCCAGAACCAGGTTCCCAATGGGGACTAATATTTGATGGAGCTGTCAATACTTATGGAAACGGAATTGGGGCAATCATCGTAACACCTCAGGGTACCTACATTCCTTTCACCGCCCGATTGACATTCAAGTGTACAAACAATGAGGTCGAATACGAAGCTTGTATCATGGGTCTCGAAGAAGCAATTGACTTAAAAATTAAGAACTTGGATGTGTATGGAGACTCAACCCTAGTTATCAATCAGATCAAAGGAGAATGGAACACATACCAATCAGGACTGATTCCTTACAAAGATTACGCGAGGAGGTTGTTACCATTCTTCAACAGAATCGAGTTTCACCATATCCCTCATGAAGAGAATCACATGGCTGATGCACTAGCCACTCTCTCTTCCATGATAAGTGTAGGTCAATGGAACGACGTACCTAAGATTGACATAATGCGCCTAGAACGGCCCGCTTACATCTTCACGATTGAAGCAGTCATAGACGATAAACCTTGGTATCACGATATCAAATGCTTCTTTCAGAAACAAGAATACCCACCTGGGGCATTAAGAAAAGACTGGAAAACCATCTGGAGACTGGCAGGCAACTTCTTCCTGAGCGGAAGGATCCTTTGGCACTCTATAAGAGAAACTTCGACATGGTCTTGCTCCGATGTGTAGACAGACCAGAAGCAAACATGCTGCTGAGAGATTCACGAAGGATCCTTTGGCACTCATGCCAACGAACACACAATGGCGAGAAAAATTCAGAGAGCAAGATACTATTGGTTGACAATGGAATCTGATTTCTACAAGTACATGAGAAAGTGTCACAAGTGTCAAATATACGCTGACAAAATCCATGTACCGCAAATGCATCTCAAAGTTCTTTCTTCTCCATGGCCTTTTTCTATATCGGGAATCGACATGATTGGCTTAATTGAACAAAAAGCTTCAAACAGACATCGGTTCATCCTGGTAGCCATTAATTACTTCATCAAGTGGGTCGAAGCAGTATCATACACCAATGTAACTCGACAAGTGGTGGTTCGATTTATCAAGAATAATCTCATCTGTCATTATGGTGTTCCAAGCTAGATCATTACTGATAATGGGTCAAACCTGAATAATACGATGATGAAAGAATTGTGCACCGAGTTCAAGATCGAACACCATAACTCATCTCCCTACCGACCTAAGATGAACGAAGCAGTAGAAGCGGCTAACAAGAACATCAAGAAGATTGTTCAAAAGATGGTTGTAACTTACAAAGAATGGCACGAAATGCTGCCCTTTGCTCTTCACGGTTTTCGCACATCTGTCTGCACTTCAACAGGGGCAACCCTTTTCTCTCTAGTATATGGCATGGAAGCAGTGCTTCACATAGAAGTAGATATCCCATCGATCCGGGTATTGATGGAAGCTAAGCTAACTGAAGCTGAATGGTGTCAAAGTCGACACGATGAGCTGAATCTGATCGAAGAGAAGGGAATAACGGCTCTATGCCATGGTCACTTGTATTAGCAAAGAATGAAGAATGTGTTCGACAAAAAGGTCCGACCCCGTGTCTTCAGAAAAGGAGACCTCATGCTCAAAAAGATACAATCATTCCTCACTGATTCCCGGGGCAAATGGACTCCAAATTATGACGGTTCTTATGTGGTCAAGAAAGCCTTCTCAGGCGGTGCCTTGAGACTCGCAACCATGGATGGAGAGGAATTTGCCTACCTTACGAATGTTGATATAGTCAAGAAATACTTCGCCTAAATAAAAAAAACCGTCCCGATGGATTGAAAACCCGAAAGGGCGGTCCAGGAAAAAATTAGAGACACAATTAAAAATCATCCCAGTGGATTGGAAATCTCAAAAGACAATCCAGGCAAAAGTTAGGGATTCATGGCAAGTAACTATGTCCGACAAGGTTAAATCCCCAGCGGTAACACCATTCGTCGAAAGACTTCAGTCAAGGTCATCTTCGACAGAAGCTCAGGATGTCCAGAATTCAAAGTTGGTAGAAGGATAATGGTCATTATGTTTCAATGTAGCCCTTTTTCCCTTAAAATTACCATTTTCTAAACTTTGTAAATACTCTATGGGATCACGCGCTTGGCTGATTTCCATAGTATTAATAAAATTAGAGCCTAATGCTTTTGTTTGCAGTTCTCATATGTTTTAGCTTTACAGAATGACATTTTTAACATGATCAACGATTCTTGAAATAAAACAAAAATGAATTTAATTGTCAAAAATTTTTCTGCCCTTAAAATAAAGATGGCAATTCCTTTTGACTTTGAACATAAAAAAGAACATCGATAGTGAAATTCTGGTATCAGATATGTGATGTCAAGTGAGATGTCACAACATCAATATCTGTTGTATGAACAAGGCAATAACAGTAACAGTACCTAAAAACAATAAGCCACACAGTGGATTTGTTCACCCAGTACGGTCTAACAACCTACGTCTGGGGGCTACCAAGTCAGGGAGGAAAATCACTATTAGTAGTATCAATTTATGGACTCCACAATCAACACACAAGTTGATAATCTACTCACTTAATCACTACCCAATGACGCTTCTACCTAAGACATTCTTAGGTATGAGAACCCTCTCACTCCCCCTCAATCACAGCAGTGATAAAAATAGAAAATAATAAAGTAAGAAGACACACAAGAAAGACACACCTTGATCTTGCTTAAAAGCTTTGATCAAGAACAAACACTCTTGCTTAAAAGCTTAGAGTGGACAAATTACAACTCAATTAAACAATCCAATTCAAACATCAAAGAGATGAGTGAATGGCTCACAAATAACACAAGACGCACAAAGACCCAAACCCTACCACAAGTAATGCAACTCTTCAATTAAACTTCTCTAACCAGCAAGTAGGTTTAATACGTCTTTTTATAGCAACTCTCTTCATGGGCTTGGGCAGCCTTAACACCAGATTTGAATCTCACTTTAAAACAAAATTACTCTTCAAATCTTTTAGCCCTAAAACTAGAAACAAAATATACTTCAAATAAAACAATTGCATCAAATAAGATCTCCTCCAAGAATCTCGCCTGCAATCTCTCAGACAATCCTCAAGATACAACAAATAAAGCGCAGCCCTAACATAACAGACTAAACCTGATGCTCAGTCAAAAGATGTTAGGACATCATGTTTGACATCAGAACACAGACCTGCAACACTAAGTAACAAAACTACAAGCAGAATGTTAGCAACACAAGTTAAGACATCAGATATGACATCTTGAACCAACATATTGTTTTACCAAAATTGCAGCCAATAATAGAACTAACAATCTCCCCCTTTGGCTAATTTTTGCTAAAATAATATCAGCACACATCAGAGATACCTGCAGCAGATACAGCAAATCTAACAAACCAATCTAACACCAGCTGCACAACAATCAAAACTCCAAACTCCCCCTCAAGCCAAGAAACCAGCAACAACCAGAAATCCAACTACTTCAAACCAACATCAGAACATCACAGAGAACATCCACTCCACTCCCTACAGCATAACAGCAAAGCCCAAACTACTTCTCTCCCCCTTTTTAGCCATAATTGGCCAAAGAGTTATGAAAGAAGTCAAGTCAGTACCAAGAACTCACCCTCTCTACTCACAGTTAGTCATACTAGCAACCAGTCAGTCAACTTAGCTCTCCCTTGTTAGCCACAGAATGTCAAGACAAGTCATGGAACATCCAAACAAGATAATCATATAGGAAACAATATCCAAGATATTGAAATTACATAGCAAACACCCAAGGTGTAAATCAAAAACTAATAACAAAAAGAAAAACCAAAAGAACCATCAAGGAACAACAACAACACCATCAACAGAACACGAAGTCATTCATCAGTCTCCTCACTGGAGGCACCAGCTTCCTCTTCTCCCTCATCATCAACCTGTTCCAAACTTTTGATCAAGGCTTCAAATTTCAGCTTCCTAGCAGTATTTATGTTGATCACTGTTTCTAGCTCATTGCAAGTAACCTTCAACTCACTCATTAACTCACCTTTGTTGGTATTCTTGTTGCCAACAGTTACAGATGTTGAAACAATATCAGGAACATGTTGTCCTACAAAGAGTTTGGAGTGAAGAGACAAAACAGACTCCCTTTTGCAAGTAATATCTGTAGCAGCCAAGATCCCAGGATGTTGATTCACAATAATTCCACAGATTAAGGATGGAAAAGAAATTGGCAACTTCACAGCCATTGTTCCAGCATGTTTGACTGTTTGATAAAAAATGTAAGAACCATAATCAAAGTCCTTCTTGGTTCCAACTGCAAAGATAAACTTTCCCAACCCAACATAAATTGTAGTCTTATGGTTGGTAGGAACCCAGTTGGCAGCTCCAATCCTATGCAGTATAGCATACTTAACACTCAAAAGACCAGCAACTAATTTTCCCTTCAAAGGCCATGTAGTCACTTGATTTGCAGTAATCTCCTTGTAAATCTGATTGTCAGTGACCTCCAGCTCACTCTCTACTTGTTCACTCCTTCCCAAGTACCTGTTAATAACAGTAGGAGAAAACTCAATACACCTACCTCTTACATAAACCTTTCTAAAATCCATTCTCCTGCTATCAGTAATGTCTTCAGGGATGTTCACAATGAACTCCTTGACAAGCATATCATAACATTTTGAAAAACTAGACACAGTCTTCATTAATCCAACATAATTGATCAATTCCATAATCTCCTTCATCTCGAGAGCATCTCTACCTAGCTCTCTCTCCAGAGCAATTCTTCTCACATAAACATACTTCCACGTACTCACATTTTCAACAGAATTGAATGAAATATTGTCTAAAGGGACATCAAGAAATTTGTTAACAACCTTCTTGCTAGCAGCTTTCTTCTCAGGATTGATTTCCTGGACATCCTCCTCAATATCAAAGTCTGAGTCAGAGTCAGACCTAGTCTTCCTTTTCTTGGAGCTGGTAGCCACCTTGCTCCATGATTTTGTAGAACCAACCACAGACTTCTTCTTACCACTACCAAGAGACCCTGTCATTGCAACAACCTTCTCTTTTCTTGTCTTCATCCTTTTTGTTATCCCGGGCACCCCATTAGCTATAATCTCATTATCTGACAACTCATCCACATCTACCACATCAACTGGCTTCTTTCCTCTAGGACTAGAGGTACCTTTCTTAACAGGTAATGTTCCAACATCTGTTTCAACATCAGCTCCACCTTCAGTTTCAGCATCTTCAAGAACAGACATAGCCAACCTGTGAAGATTATCTTCAGCAGTTTGCTTATCATCTCTCTTACCCTCAGAGTGAGAGGCAGACATTTGAGTGAGTGGCCTCGATATCCCAGCCACAGAAATACCCTTTTCAAGAAACTTGGTAACTATCCTGTCAAGACTCTTATCTACTGAATACTCTTCTTCCTCACTTAGATTTTTATCACCTTGAGTTGAGTTCCCAGGTACAGATTTTTCTCCTAACAAAATTCTAGTGACAAACCTCCTAGCTTCACTATCATCAAACTTTCTAGACTCAGAAGGATTGGAAGGTTTACCTGTACTAGGACGTGTAGACCTCTTCGCCTGCAGCTTGCTTGGTCATATCTTTTCAGAACCAGGGAGAGGAACCATGGATAGAGGCTCAATATCCAGAGCATCATCAAGCGATACCTTTTCAGTAGAAACCCTAGATTTATCATGCAAAGGATTTTTTGTAGCAGATTTCTTGGATAGTGAAGGTTGTTGTTGAGACATTGTTACTTTCTTGCAGTTGATTGTCAAACGATTGGAAGAGCTTCTTTCTCCGAGAGAGAAGATGAACGAGCAGAGCAAATGAGGTGTGAGACGTGTGTTGCGTGTGGGAGCACTACGTTGAAATGATTGCCTAAAATAGGTGGACTGCTTTTGGAAACATAAAAGGCAATTAATGATATTTCTACAAACTAGTAAATGACTTTTAAAATTTAAAAAGATTTTCCCACACGCCTTTAATTGCTATAAGTTTTCACAAATGTGGATACCCAATTTTTTCTTTGAGAATTCGAACTTACTAGCATCCACAGTCTCACCCAACTTTCGTTCAGTGGCAACAGGTTTCAAAATTATTACATTATCTCCCACAAGACTTCTGATCAATATGCTCAGGATGTCATAATGTAATGTCATGATATCTTGCTTGACATTATACTCAATCTGACTTTGTTTCACCTCTTTCAGATGTAGATGCCCAAGTCTTTGATGGTCCAAATCCACATCATCATCTTTGGCAATAGTACATATGGTGGAGTTACTGGACTCTTGAGGAACCCATAAGTAGCAATTATCTTTAGATCTAACTCCCCTCATAACAACTTCACTCTTTTCATTTGTCACTAAACATTCAGATTTTGTATAGCTGACCTCGAAACCTTCATCACACAATTGACTGATGCTAATTAAATTAGCAGTCAACCCTTTAACAAGCAACACATTATCAAGACTAGGCCCAACTGAACAATTCAGCTTTCCAATCCCTTTGACCTCACCTTTGACTCCATCCCCAAACGTCACATCACTTGTGGAATAGGATTTGACATCCACCAACAGGTTCTTGACACCTGTCATATGTTTAGAACACGCACTGTCAAAGTACCAATCTTCCACAGCTGAGGCTCTACTAGACATGTGAGCTAATAAGCTTGTAACAGCAACCTTGGGAACCCATTGTTTTCTATGTGTAGGAATGCTTTGATTTGTTCTAGGATGAGGATCAGGTTCAGGAAATCCATGCAATCTAAAGCAAAAAGGTTTTATGTGACCAAACTTACCACAGTAATGACATCTCCATCTTTGAAATCCTCCTCCAAAATGGTAGGGATGTCTTCTCCCTCGAGGATGCCTTCTCCCATACTGTTGAGGCTGTCTTCTGCCATGATGATGAGGCACAAAATGATTAGGTCCAGAAACATGCACCTTCCCATAATGTTGCAACATCTGATGGAACATGTTCTGCTTGGGTCCAGAAGTATGAACTTTCTCATGTTGTTGAAACATCTGATGAGACAGGTTCTGTTTAGTACCAGAAGAACTAGCATTTAAAGAAGGTTTCTTCTCACCCTTAAATCCCAGCCCAGTCATGTCTCTAGTCAGTTTTCCTGCTTGAAGGATTTTATCCAAAGTATCAGTTCCATTGTTCAACATTCTGGGAGATTTGGACATTTGATCAAGATTGCATTTCAGCATACTGACTTCATTTTCCAGTTCAGCCTTGTCAGCCTTGAGTTGGATTATGAGTTCCTTTTGCTTCTCCCCTTCTTGACACACTTCTTCACTTCTGATACATAGCTCTCTATATGATGCAACTAGTTCCTCGTAGGTAATCTCTCCATCACTAGAATCTTCATCAGAATCACATATTCCAGTCATAGCTCTGAGATGCTTGGCAGATTCATCCTCACTTTCAGTGTCCTCATCAGACCAAGTGACAGACAAACCCTTTTTCTGTTTAAGGTATGTAGGGCATTCAACTCTGATGTGACCAAAGCCTTCACAACCATGGCATTGGATCCCTTTGTCATTATTAGTCTTCTCCTCTGCTTTGGTTTTCTTCTGATCACCTGACCTGTTGATGTCAGATGTGATGTTCTTGACCTAGGGTTTATGCCTCCTTTCCATTCTTTTCCACACCTTATTAAACTGTTTTCCCAGCAGAACAATGGCATTGGATAGCTCCTCCTGAGTTTCAGGACCACACTCTTCCTCGTCATCTTCTGTACTAGACACCAAGGCTATGATTTTAACCTTCTTTTAAAATCTATCATTCAATCCTAATTCAATGTCTGAAGTGAACCAATCAATTCATCAACCCTCATCTGGCTGATGTCTTGAGCTTCCTCTATAGCAGTCACCTTCATATCAAATCTCTTGGGAAGAGATCTGAGAATTTTTCCCACAAGCTTTTCATCAGACATCCTTTCTCCTAGGGCACTAGAAGCATTTGACAGTTCAAGTATATTCACATGAAAGTCATGAATGGTCTCTTCATCTTTCATTTTTAAGCTTTCAAACTTTGTTTTTAGCAGCTGAAGTCTTGACATCTTGACCTTGGAGGTTTCTTCATGAGTTGTTTTTAGAATATCCCAAGCCTCCTTAGCCACTTCACATGTGTTGACCAGCCTGAAAATGTTCTTGTCTATACCATTAAATAAGGCATTCAAGGCCTTAGAATTCCCAAGTGCAAGTTCATCTTCTTCCTTGGTCCACTCCTCTTCAGGTTTCAGCTTTGACACACCATCTTTTCCCACAATGACAGGGTGTTTCCATCCTGTCAAAACCGCCTTCCAAGCCCTGCTGTATAAAGAATTCAAAAAGGCAACCATGCGAGGTTTCCAATAGTCATAATTTGATCCATCTAGAGTAGGGGGTCTATTCACAAATCCTCCACTTTCCTTGTCCATTGCACCAGAAAGTAACAGCCCTAGATCTCACCCAAATGCAGAGCAGGATGACCTGCTCTAATACCAATTGAAATTCTAGTATCAGATATGTGATGTCAAGTGAGATGTCACAACATCAATATCTGTTGTATGAACAAGGCAATAATAGTAACAATACTTAAAAACAATAAGCCACACAGAGGATTTGTTCACCCAGTTCGGTCTAACAACCTACGTCTGGGGGCTACCAAGCCAGGGAGGAAAATCACTATTAGTAGTATCAATTTATAGACTCCACAATCAACACACAAGTTTTTAATCTACTCACTGAATCACTACCCAATGACACTTCTACCTAAGACACTCTTAGGTATGAAAACCCTCTCACTCCCCCTCAATCACAGCAGTGATAAAAACAGAAAATAACAAAGTAAGAAGACACACAAGAAAGACACACCTTGATCTTGCTTAAAAGCTTTGATCAAGAACAAACACTCGTGCTTAAAAGCTTAGAGTGGACAAATTACAACTCAATTAAACAGTCTAATTCAAACATCTAAGAGATGAGTGAATGGCTCACAAATAACACAAGACGCACAAAGACCCAAACCCTACCACAAGTAATGCAGCTCCTCAATTAAACTTCTCTAACCAGTAAGTAGGTTTGATACGTCTTTTTATAGCAACTCTCTTCATGGGCATGGACAGCCTTAACACCCAGATTTGAATCTCACTTTAAAACAAAATTACTCTTCAAATCTTTTATCCCTAAAACTAGAAACAGAATATACTTCAAATAAAATGATTGCATAAGATAAAATCTCCTCCAAGAATCTCGCCTGCAATCTCTCAGACAATCATCAAGATACAGAAAATAAAGCGCAACCCTAACATAACAGACTGAACCTGATGTTCTGTCAAAAGATGTTTGGACATCATGTTTGACATCAGAACATATACCTGCAACACTAAGTAACAAAACCACAAGCAGAATGTTAGCAACACAAGTTAAGACATCAGATATGACATCTTGAACCAACACATTGTTTTACCAAAATTGCAGCCAATAATAGAACTAACAATCTCCCCCTTTGGCTAATTTTGGCTAAAACAATATCAGCACACATCAGAGATACCAGCTGTAGATACAGCAAATCTAACAAACCAATCTAACACCAGCTGCACAACAATCAAAACTCCAAACTCCCCCTCAAGCCAAGAAACCAGCAACAACCAGAAATCCAACTACTTCAAACCAACATCAGAACATCACAGAGAACATCCACTCCACTCCCTACAGCATAACAGCAAAGCCCAAACTACTTCTCTCCCCCTTTTTAGCCATAATTGGCCAAAGAGTTATGAAAGAAGTCAAGTCAGTACCAAGAACTCACCCTCTCTACTCACAGTTAGTCATACTAGCTACCAGTCAGTCAACTTAGCTCTCCCTTGTTAGCCACAGAATGTCAAGACAAGTCATGGAACATCCAAACAAGATAATCATATAGGAAACAATATCCAAGATGTTCAGATTACATAGCAAACACCCAAGGTGTAAATCAAAAACTAATAACAAAAAGAAAAACCAAAAGAACCATTAAGGAACAACAGCAACACCATCAACAGAACACGAAGTCATTCATCAGTCTCCTCACTGGAAGCACCAGCTTCCTCTTCTCCCTCATCATCAACCTGTTCCAAACTTTTGATCAAGGCTTCTAATTTCAGCTTCCTAGTAGTATTTATGTTAATCACTGTTTCTAGCTCAATGCAAGTAGCTTTCAACTCACTCATTAACTCACCTTTGGTGGTATTCTTGTTGCCAACATTTGCAGATGTTGAAACAATATCAGGAACATGTTGTCCTACAAAGAGTTTGGAGTGAAGAGACAAAACAGACTCCCTTTTGCAAGTAATATAAGTAGCAGCCAAGATCCCAGGATGTTGATTCACAATAATTCCACAGATTAAGGATGGAAAAGAATTTGGCGACTTCACAGCCATTGTTCCAGCATGTTTGACTGTTTGATCAAAAATATAAGAACCATAATCGAAGTCCTTCTTGGTTCCAACTGCAAAGATAAACTTTCCCAACCCAACATAAATTGTAGTCTTATGGTTGGTAGGAACCCAGTTGGCAGCTCCAATCCTATGCAGTATAGCATACTTAACACTCAAAATACCAGCAACCAATTTTCCCTTCAAAGGCCATGCAGTCACTTGATTTGCAGTAATATCCTTGTAAATCTGATTGTCAGTGACCTCCAGCTCACTCTCTGCTTGTTCACTCCTTCCCAAGTACCTGTTAATAACAGTAGGAGAAAACTCAATACACCTACCTCTTACATAAACCTTTCTAAAATCCATAGTCCTGCTATCAGTAATGTCTTCAGGGATGTTCACAATGAACTCCTTGACAAGCATATCATAACATTTTGAAAAACTAGACACAGTCTTCATTAATCCAGCATAATTGATCAATTCCATAATCTCCTTCACCTCGAGAGCATCTCTACCTAGCTCTCTCTCCAGAGCAATTCTTCTCACATAAACATACTTCCACTTACTCACATTTTCAACAGAATGGAATGAAATATTGTCTAAAGGGACATCAGGAACTTTGTTAACAACCTTCTTGCTAGCAGCTTTCTTCTCAGGATTGATGTCCTGGACATCCTCCTCAACATCAAAGTCTGAGTCAGAGTCAGGCCTAGCCTTCCTTTTCTTGGAGCTGGTAGCCACCTTGCTCCATGATTTTGTAGGACCAACCACAGACTTCTTCTTACCACTACCAAGAGACCCTGTCATTGCAACAGCCTTCTCTTTTCTTGTCTTCATCCTTTTTGTTATCCCAGGCACCACATTAGCTATAATCTCATTATCTGACAACTCATCCACATCTACCACATCAACTGGCATCTTTCCTCTAGGACTAGAGGTACGTTTCTTAGCAGGTGATGTTCCAACATCTGTTTCAACATCAGCTCCACCTTCAGTTTCAGCATCTTCAAGAACAGACATAGCCAACCTGTGAAGATTGTCTTCAGCAGTTTGCATATCATCTCTCTTACCCTCAGAGTAGAGGCAGACATTTGAGCGAGTGGCCTCGATATCCCAGCCACAGAAATACCCTTTTCAAGAACCTTGGTAACTATCCTGTCAAGACTCTTATCTACAAAATACTCTTCTTCCTCACTTAGATTATTATCACCTTGAGTAGAGTTCCCAGGTACAGATTTTTCTCCTAACAAAATTCCAGTGACAACCCTCCTAGCTTCACTATCATCAAACTTTCTAGACTCAGAAGGATCAGAAGGTTTACCTGTACTAGGACGTGCAGACCTCTTCGCCTGCAGCTTGCTTGGTCGTATCTTTTCAGAACCAGGGAGAGGAATCATAGATAGAGGCTCAATATCCAGAGCATCATCAAGCGATACCTTTTCAGTAGAAACCCTAGATTTAGCATGTAAAAGATTTTTTGTAGCAGAATTCTTGGATGGTGAAGGTTGTTGTTGAGATATTGTTACTTTCTTGCAGCTGATTATCAAACGATTGGAAGAGCTTCTTTCTCCGGGCGAGAAGATGAACGAGCAGAGCAAATGAGGTTGTAGATGTGTGTTGCGTGTGGGAGCACTACGTTGAAATGATTGCCTAAAATAGGTGGACTGCTTTTGGAAACATAAAAGGCAATTAATGATATTTCTACAAACCAGTAAATGACTTTTAAAATTTAAAAAGATTTTCCCACACACATTTAATTGCTATAAGTTTTCACAAATGTGGATACCCAATTTTTTCTTTGAGAATTCGAACTTACTAGCATCCACAGTCTCACCCAACTTTCGTTCAGTGGAAACAGGTTTCAAAATTATCACATTATCTCCCACAAGACTTTTGATCAATATGCTCAGGATGTCATAATGTAATGTCATGACATCTTGCTTGACATTATGCTCAATCTGACTTTGTTTCACCTCTTTCAGATGTAGATGCCCAAGTCTTTGATGGTCCAAATCCACATCATCATCTTTGGCAATAGTACATATGGTGGAGTTACTGGACTCTTGAGGAACCCACAAGTAGCAGTTATCTTTAGATCTAACTCCCCTCATAACAACTTCACTATTTTCATTTGTCACTAAACATTCAGATTTTGTATAGCTGACCTCGAAACCTTCATCACACAATTGACTGATGCTAATTAAATTAGCAGTCAACCCATTAACAAGCAACACATTATCAAGACTAGGCCCAACTGAACAATTCAGCTTTCCAATCCCTTTGACCTCACCTTTGACTCCATCCCCAAAAGTCACATCACTTGTGGAATAGGATTTGACATCCACCAACAGGTTCTTGACACCTGTCATATGTTTAGAACACCCACTATCAAAGTACAAATCTTCCACAGCTGAGGCTCTACTAGACATGTGAGCTAATAAGCCTGTAACAGCAACCTTGGGAACCCATTGTTTTCCATGTGTAGGAATGCTTTGATTTGTTCTAGGTTGAGGATCAGGTTCAGGAAATCCATGCAATCTGAAGCAAAAAGGTTTTATGTGACCAAACTTACCACAGTAATGACATCTCCATCTTTGAAATCCTCCTCCAAAATGGTTGGGATGTCTTCTCCCTTGAGGATGTCTTCTCCCATACTGTTGAGGCTGTCTTCTGCCATGATGATGAGGCACAGAATGATTAGGTCCAGAAACATGCACCTTCCCATGATGTTGCGACATCTGATTGAACATGTTCTGCTTGGGTCCAGAATTATTAACTTTCTCATGTTGTTGAAACATCTGATGAGACAGGTTCTGTTTAGTACCAGAAGAACTAGCATCTAAAGAAGGTTTCTTCTCACCCTTAAATCCCAGCCCAGTTATGTCTCCAGTCAGTTTTCCAGCTTGAAGGATTTTATCCAAAGTGTCAGTTCCATTGTTCAACATTCTGAGAGATTTGGACATTTGATCAAGATTGCATTTCAGCAAACTGACTTCATTTTCCAGTTCAGCCTTGTCAGCCTTGAGCTGGATTATGAGTTCCTTTTGCTTCTCCCCTTCTTGACACACTTCTTCACTTCTGATACATAGCTCTCTATATGATGCAGCTAGTTCCTCGTAGGTAATCTCTCCATCACTAGAATCTTCATCAGAATCACATATTCCAGTCATAGCTCTGAGATGCTTGGCAGATTCATCCTCACTTTCAGTGTCCTCGTTAGACCAAGTGATAGACAAACCCTTTTTCTGTTTAAGGTATGTAGGGCATTCAGCTCTGATGTGACCAAAGCCTTCACAACCATGGCATTGGATCCCTTTGTCATTATTAGTCTTCTCCTCTGCTTTGGTTTTCTTCTGATCACCTGACCTGTTGATGTCAGATGTGATGTTCTTGACATAGGGTTTATGCCTCCTTTCCATTCTTTTCCACACCTTATTAAACTATCTTCCCAGCAGAACAATGGCATTGGATAGCTCCTCCTGAGTTTCAGGACCACACTCTTCCTCATCATCTTTTGTACTAGACACCAAGGCTATGCTTTTAACCTTCTTTTCAGATCTGTCATTCAATCCTAATTCAATGTCTTAAGTGAACCAATCAATTCATCAACCCTCATCTGGCTGATGTCTTGAGCTTCCTCTATAGCAGTCACCTTCATATCAAATCTCTTGGGAAGTGATCTGAGAATTTTTCTCACAAGCTTCTCATCAGACATTCTTTCTCCTAGGGCACTAGAAGCATTTGACAGTTCAAGTATATTCATGTGAAAGTCATGAATGGTCTCTTCATCTTTCATCTTCAAGCTTTCAAACTTTGTTGTTAGCAGCTGAAGTCTTGACATCTTGACCTTGGAGGTTCCTTCATGAGTTGCTTTTAGAATATTCCAAGCCTCCTTAACCACTTCACATGTGTTGACCAGCCTGAAAATGTTCATGTCTATACCATTAAATAAGGCATTCAAGGCCTTAGAATTCCCAAGTGCAAGTTCATCTTCTTCCTTGGTCCACTCCTCTTCAGGTTTCAGCTTTGACGCACCATCTTTTCCCACAATGACAGGGTGTTTCCATCCTGTTAAAACCGCCTTCCAAGCCCTGCTATCTAAAGAATTCAAAAAGGTAACCATGCGAGGTTTCCAATACTCATAATTTGATCCATCTAGAATAGGGGATCCATTCACAAATCCACCACTCTCCTTGTCCATTGCACCAGAAAGTAACAACCCTAGATCTCACCCAGATGCAGAGCAGGATGACCTGCTCTGATACCAATTGAAATTCTGGTATCAGATATGTGATGTCAAGTGAGATGTCACAACATCAATATCTGTTGTATGAACAAGGCAATAATAGTAACAGTACTTAAAAACAATAAGCCACACATAGGATTTGTTCACCCAGTTCGGTCTAACAACCTACGTCTGGGGGCTACCAAGCCAGGGAGGAAAATCACTATTAGTAATATCAATTTATAGACTCCACAATCAACACACAAGTTGATAATCTACTCACTTAATCACTACCCAATGACACTTCTACCTAAGACACTCTTAGGTATGAGAACCCTCTCACTCCCCCTCAATCACAACAGTGATAAAAACTGAAAATAACAAAGTAAGAAGACACACAAGAAAGACACACCTTGATCTTGCTTAAAAGCTTTGATCAAGAACAAACACTCGTGCTTAAAAGCTTAGAGTGGACAAATTACAACTCAATTAAACAGTCCAATTCAAACATCTAAGAGATGAGTGAATGGCTCACAAATAACACAAGACGCACAAAGACCCAAACCCTACCACAAGTAATGCAGCTCTTCAATTAAACTTCTCTAACCAGCAATTAGGTTTGATACGTCTTTTTATAGCAACTCTCTTCATGGGCTTGGGCTACCTTAACACCCAGATTTGAATCTCACTTTAAAACAAAATTACTCTTCAAATCTTTTAGCCCTAAAACTAGAAACAGAATATACTTCAAATAAAACGATTGCATCAGATAAAATCTCCTCCAAGAATCTCGCCTGCAATCTCTCAGATAATCCTCAAGATACAGCAAATAAAGCGCAGCCCTAACATATCAGACTGAACCTGATGTTCTGTCAAAAGATGTTAAGACATCATGTTTGACATCAGAACACAGACCTGCAACACTAAGTATCAAAAGCACAAGCAGAATGTTAGCAACACAAGTTAATACATCAGATATGACATCTTAAACCAACACATTGTTTTACCAAAATTGCAGCCAATAATAGAACTAACAGATAGTTTCTCCGATGGTGATTGAACCTCAAAGTGCAGAATCAAAGTACTCCTTCTAAACCAGTACACCTGAGCGAAGGATCAACTATTTCAGATGCCATGTTTCATCTGATATTCTTGGCAGGGTTCTTACCTCTTAAGACTGATTGTCAATTCTTTCTCCCCATAGGGACCATCTTTCTTAAGCTAGACACAATTGCTATCTTGAACCATGGTACTTTTCATCCCCGTATCCAGTCGTGTTCATCTATTAGTCTTTATGTCACGTCAGTTTTGTCAGCATAAACATACATACATCATGCATTATTGCTTCATATTCATATTCATATTGCATTACTATCACTCTGGTCATATTCATCCCCCTAGTGATAAAAGTCCTCTTATCAATCGAGTTGTCAGTTCTTTCCTCATCAGGAAATGTATTTTCTGAACAATTTCTCCCCAGTTTATATTTGGATTGGAGACGGTCCTCGACCACTTTGATAACTTGAACCTCCGAAAGGCAAGAAGACATTCGACAGGCACCTTTTAAACATCACCCTTCACCATTGAAGATGATATTTTCGGTTTCCCGGATTAAGGAAAATCCCTAGAGAAAGCCTCTTAACTAAAGACTCACGGCAATACATCGGTTTTGGCCCCAAAAAGAAATTCGATGCTGATAAAGCCATCCGCACCTCAAAATTGGATCACATCACATGGCATTTCTCCAAAAGAATCTCGAAGAAAAGTATGATGTTTTATCCCCAAGAAAAAAGCAGTCTCTCAAGAGACTCGTTTTTCCCCTAGTAGGTCGACAAATGGAATCTCCCACAGAGAAGTTTGCATGCCTCTGCTGTTCAGACAAATGGGTTTCCCCATCAAGTCTGACATCAATTCATTTTCCATCAAATGACGTCTCCCCTGAAAAACTCGGCGAGAAGTTTGATAAAGACCGCTAAAAATAACGTTCCTTGTCGAGGAAGGAACTCGACAAGAAGAAACTGAGACCAGTTCCATGGCAAAAGACCAGGATTGAGGGGATGTTTATCAAGAAACGGAGACCAGTTCCATGGCTGAAGACCAGGATCGAGGGGAAGTTTGTTTCAGAAACTAAGACCAGTTCCGTGGCTGAAGACCAGGATCGAGGAGAAGTTTCACCCTTTCCTAAGTAACCCTACATAGAAAAAAAAGATGGACGAGCAAACTTCCATTCATAACCACCGTCAAAATTTTAGGTATTCTGATATTTAATCCTCTTGCACCCTGAATGTCCGAATATCTTCGCCATTCACACCTTCGGGTCTAAGAAGATTAAATAGGGGCATCTGTCATACCCCAAATTTTGACCACCAAGATTTCCCATCATTGTGAAGATCATTACCATAATATGGATGTACCATCATGCCTCATCAATCCACCAAAGATAGTTGAGCATCCACCAGAATCAAGAATTAGGGTTCGGGCCCTCTCAGAGTACTTAGACAAAAGATCAATCAAGAAATGACATAATCTTCAACTTGTCTAACCTCTTAAACATCCATAAAGGATAAAGAGGACCCTCACATCAAAAATCAAGCACACAGTTGTGGCAGTCCAAGTGAAAGGAGCCTCGAAACACCCGGTATCACCAAATTAGGGTTTTGGATGACTGGGACCTCCAGAGTGAGATTTTCATAAGGGCATGAGCCAAGACTTCAAAACATGACTCAATATGCTCAAAATAACCCTAGGAATACATTTGAAAAGTTAAATTACCCTCAGAGGATGCATTCCTCAAAAGTCGGGAATTAGAGTTTTTACGCGCTGAACCGCACGGAGCCAAAAGTCAAAACATGACTTTTTTGGCAAAAATGATCCTTATGACTCATATTTTCATAAAATATGTATTATAGTGTCATTTAAACAAGAATTGATCAAGAAACCAAGATAACTTGTAAAAGGGGTAATCTTGAAAAAAATTGAAATTTTTTCTAAGTTACTAAATTTGAATGGTGTTGGTACCAACTTCCGAAGGCCATAACTTCTAATCTAGACAGCCATTTTAAATGATCCAAAGCCTGATTTGTAGGTCTTCCTACATTCTACAAAAGCTTTAACTACATGAAACTCTGATTCTTCATGGATTTTTAGTTATGGATGGATCAAAATGGTGAAAAATCAAGAACATAACATTTAGTGCAAAACTGTCTATGTGTCAGCTTTGGGCATCAAAGTTCATGAGGTTTTTTCAGTTGGATTCAGATAGTTTCAAGACCAACTATGATCACACATGAATTGTACCATATGAGGGCTTTCTAAAAAGCACAAGAGCTTTCCTTAACTCCATTTGAGAAGGGAGATATGACCTCCTCAAAATCACCATTTCCAACTGTCTTGTACAAGACAGGATTTTGCATTTTTGCTCGATTTGGAAAAATTAGACAAGTACAAGCCTTGTCATACATTTGGACACCTCAGGGGATAACATCAAAGAGAAATGATCTGATCTACAAGCCTCCCAAGTCCAAGGATCTACATGTAGCCATAAATGCCCTAAAAGGGCTAAAAAGCTCAAAGACTATAATTTTGTTTCAATGCATTCAATGGATTCACAAGGTGGAAAGCATTAAGACATTGCTAACTGAATTGAGTCAAGATTCAACTCTGAACCAAAGGACTCATAGCCTGTGCCCTAACCTCAAGTCAATGGCTATAGGAGACTTGAGATTCCTTTTGATCAACATTGGCCAAGGGACTGTCCAAGCCTCCATTCACTATCGTTGCACTATAAATGGACATCAATTATGACCAGTTTGAGTACACGAAAGCACCCAAACTATAAATGGAAATCAATTTTCACTATCTAATTTTACATCAGGAAGTCATTCCATCATAACCAGTTGATCTAACACCTTTCATATATCATATATGAGCTGATCAAACACCTCTTACACCTCTGAAACATCAGGATCATTATCTTCATTTCTCACTTGGACCAGTTGCAATTTGAGTTGAGCCAGCCTATCCAGAGAGTTTCAAAATATCCTGAAGGTTACAACACGATCCTTGAGACTCAAGGAAGCTAACCAGGCCATTGTTTCACTTCTGTAACACCTCTACCATTGAAATCGAATCCTTCTTGCAGAGGTAAGCCTTAAACTTTCAAACTCAATGAATCATGCATCATAAACATGTTTTCAAATTACCATTGTGTTTTTGAATGTTTACAGACCATTTCCCCTCAATCAATTGCTGTTTATCTTATGTGTATGTGATTTCATTGAGTTCTTGCACATTTTAGGGTTCATCTGGTTAGAGTGTAATATTTTTTGTTACACTTAGTTAAAATGAAATTGAATAAAGCCATTGTATTCCTTGTTTAAAAATGCATGATTTTCATCTTTATATCATGTGAAATGGTTGAGAAATGAGAGAGATAGAATGCTTCACGTAGCTTGCCCAAGGAAGAAGATGGCCATGGCGTCATTCTTCAGAAATCCAACTAAATTTGGTATATATTATTCAGTTGCTACTATATACTTGAATTGACATTGCACCCTAGTGGAAACACTAGTATTTGTGTATGTGTGTGGCGAGCGAGAGGTCTGGGGTTCGAATCCCCCTCGCCCCAGACCTTTTGGTATTTTTTTAAACTATTTTTCCAAAGGAAGTTTCACATATTATTCACTCTTGCCATCTTTTATCAGCCAACACACTTAGCTCAGTTGGTAGAATTTCAACCTCACAACCCCAAGGGCGTGAGTTCAAGCCATGGGAGGGCCATTCCCTATTTTTTACAACTTTTTCTTTTCATTTTTTTTCTCACAATTTCTTAATAACTTCTAAAATTAATTTCTTTCTCAATTTTAAACATTTTTTATTAATTCTTTTTTTGAAAATTCACAAAAATGATAAAATATTTTATTTTATAAAAATCTCACAAAAAATATTATTTATTTTAGATATTTAATATTTTCATAAAGAATTTATTTTTTATTTGTTTTTAAACATTTGAAATTAATTTCTTTCTCTTGATTTTAAATTCAAATGAGTTTTAAATAATTCTAGGGGTAAAACATGATTTTTCAAACTTTGATCCTAGATCATAATTTGTTTTTCATGTATGTTTGGCAATTTTGATCATTTTAATTGAATTTTTATTTAATTAAAATGCCCTTTTTGAAAATCAAATTAGGGTTTTGATTATTTTCACTGTCACAAATAATTTCAACACTTTTGGGCCTCTAATAGAGTGTAAGACCCATCCCTTGTCACATAAATAAATTTTGGGCCTCAGTCATTGTATAAGTCCCAGTACGTTAAAAAATCTCGGCGCGATTGCCGTTTTAAAAAAAAAATCATTTGGGCCTCCCCTTTGCGTTGTAAGTTTCACTTTTCTTCTTTATCAAATACTTTGGGCCTCTAATAGAGTGTAAGACCCAACCCCCTTTGTACATAAATACAATAATTTGGGCCTGAGTCATTGTATAACTTTCACTGTGTTTTCTAAAAACGCGGCGCGATCGTCGCCTTTTAAACAAAAACCATCTGGGCTTACCCTTGTGTTGTAAGTCCTATATTTCTTTTAAAAATACACTTTTGGGTCTCTAATAGAGTGTAAGACCCAACCTCTTTGTAAATACAATAATTTGGGCCTCAGTCATTATATAAGTCCCGATACAATTTTCAGATCAATGGTACGATTACTGTTTTTCATCTGGGCCTCTCCTCGAGTATAGACCCCAATCTTCTCTTTTAAAACAACTTTCCCTTTTGATTTAGGTTTAAATTCATAGTTGTTATCAAAACTTTCTTTAATTTCTTGTACAACAAACCATACAACTGTTACAATGGAAGCTTGCTCACGTGTAAGTTTTAAAACAGCTTTATTTTACATACTTATACATATATATATATATATATATTTGTTTGTAATGCTAGAAGCTTGCTCACCTGTAAGTCCTCCTACCCTCTTTTCATACTTGTATATATTTCATCTGTATATATATATATATATATATATATATATATATATATATATATATATATATATATATATATATATATATATATGCCAGTATATTATATGCTTAGAGTTTTCCCCCGCAATTAGGTCTAGGATTAGATCAAACCAGTGGTCACTCTTTAAATACAATCAAAAATAGTTCCCTATAGGAATTTCCAGATACAGTCTTGCCTCCTCTTGGGCTTATACAATATGGAACAGAGAAAGGCATTACTCCCGGTGAAACTTTTCTCAAGACTGTCCTAACTTAGAAATATATGTGCCAAAGAAATTCATTTCCCCCAGAGAGGATTAATTCCCGGTGAAACCTCTCTTGAATTTCTTCAAACCCTAGAACTATTCACTAAAGAAAAGATTATTCCCGGTGAAAATTTTCTTGAACTTTTCTTAAGTTTGGACCCATAGGCTTCCTAAAAGCATCCCCAACCTCCTCTTGGGCTTTGTACAAGGACCCTCAGGCTTCTTAGAAGTTCTCGTGCCTCCTCTTGGGCTTAGTACAAGGACCTAAAGACCTCTTACAGGTATATGATAGAACCTAGTCATCCTTCATTAGAGCAGTCCTTCCAAAGAGTCAGAACATCAAACTAGTTTAGGGTTGATTCTCATCCCTTAAAACACTAGCATCCTATTGGGCATTATACAAAGACAAACCTTCCCATACCAGTAGACTTGGACAGTCTCATCTTCTCCTGGATTTTAAAGAAACCCTCAAGTTTCCTAAAAGCACAGGAAAAAACCCTGATCATTTCATCAGTCTCCAACAGAGTTAAAACATCCAAAGGTAAAAACTCCACCTATTAAAACTTCCATCCAAGATTCCCCAGTCAGGGTTAATTTACTATTAACAAATCCTCAACAGAATCAGAACCTCAAGGCATCTGATATTTCAACTCCTTTACAATTCCCAGCAAGAGTTGATTCCCCAATTTGGACCTGCCTCTGGTTCTCAATAATCCTCAGTAGAAGCTAGCCTTCTCTTAGGCTTCATATAAGAAAATTACCTATCCAGCCTCCTCTTAGGCATTGTATAATGATCATCCCTCAGAACTTTCATCCTTAATCTTGGGCTTTGTACAAGACACCGACATAAATATCTCTCCAGTAGAGTCAGTCATAACTTTCAACCTTAATCTTGGGCTTTGTACAAGACACCCACATCAATATCTCTCCAGTAGAGTCTGTCATAACTTCCAGCCTCAATCTTGGGCATTGTACAAGACACCATATAAATATTTAGCCTCAATCTTGGGCTTTGTACAAGACAGATAAAACCCCTCCCCAGTGGAGTTAAAGCCTCTTTAGCCTCAATCTTGGGCTTTGTACAAGACAGATATAAAAACTCCCTAAGTAGAGTTAACCCCTTCAGCCTCAATCTTGGGCTTTGTACAAGACACCATATAAATATTCTACAGTTGAGTCAGTCATAATCTTTAGCCTCAATCTTGGGCTTTGTACAAGACAGATAAAACCCCTCTCCAGTGGAGTCAAAACCTCTTTAGACTCAATCTTGGGCTTTGTTCAAGACAGATATAAAACCTCCCTAAGCAGAGTTAAGCCCTTTAGCCTCAATCATGGACTTTGTACAAGACACACAAATAAAAACTTCCCAGAAGAATCATTTCATCTCAGCCTCCTCTTAGGATTTGTATAATGATCTCCTCAGTGGAGTCAATGAACCTTTTATCTTCAACCTTGGGCTTTAATCAAGGCACACAAAAACCAAAATTCCCTTCAGAGGAAATCAAAATCTCTCTGTAGGAAGACATTTCTCGGTACAATCACACATCAAAATAGACATTCAAAACAAACCTTAATCCCAGATAACTGTTGTAAGTGGCGCACTTGTTGATTTAAAAATTCAAGCTGTAGTCTATCTCTTATCCTGGTAAACTTCCTTTATCATCTAATTGCTGCAAGTGGCAAGCCTCTGGATTATTTACATCCAAGCCAGTGTCTCTCTCTTAGTATGAAAAACTCCTAAGGAAAAATGGCATTACTCTACGCTGAGTTAAAGTTTTCTCCTTCAGGACAACACCCCTATAAAGGAAATTATGGCATTGTTGGACTCCATGCATTCCAGCTAAAGTAATGTTCCTTTATAATCAGTTACCCAAACAACTGTGATAAACAGACAAGATGTCTCCCTTTAGATATGACAAATTCTCTCTCAGTCAAACCTTTTAGGTTCAATCTTGGGCTTTGAACAAGACACAAATACTCATTTAGCTTCATTTTTGGGATTTTAACAAGACACCAAATATATTTTTCCTCCCATAGAATAGGAGGAACTACGATTGCTTTGATTTCCCTGTTTTTCTTTAACGGGAATACGTAGGCATAAGATTGCAAAATCTTAGCGAGCATACCAATCAAAAACCTTAGGTCCAGTAGCTTCGCACACTAATCAAAAACCTTAGGTCCAGTACCTTACCAAAAATATCAAAAAAACCCGACATCAACAAAAATACTCTCCCTCAAACATTCCCAAAGGAGAAACTTTCCCAATAAACAGATAAACACCAGTAAATAGAAAACAGTAGAAATTGCTAACGATCTATGGATAACCACATATAGGATGGGTAATTAACAACTCCCCATTGTATAACCAGACCCCGGACCCCCCAATCTCTTAAGGATTTGTTAAAGAAGACATTTGCGTGCAAGGTTAGTTTTAGATAGCTTCCCTTTCCTTTCCAGCTTCTTAGGATAAATAAGAAATCAGAAAGTAGCACCCAATTCCTTCCATCGCGGTGAGGAAAAACCAACATCGGTAAGGTGGCCGCGTGACCGACAAAAATCGCACGTTACACTGTAGATATCAAAGAAAGGAGCAGAGGCATATTCCATGGCATTTATCAAAGGTTGTTTACAAAATTTGATGGAAGAAGAGCCTACATCCCAGACTCAAGTACTAGAGGTAGTGAGTTTGGTGGGAGAAGTGGAGTAAATGGTTTAACAACCATTGATTCAGAATCCACTCAAAGTGGTGTTCAAACTCTATGGTCAAGTCTGAATACTAATATGAGTTTGACCGAGAAAACAAAAAAAAAGGTTATGTTCTTTTCTAGCTTATCTTTTGATTCAATGAGATGTTTGTGTATATGTTAATACAAAGTCTCTGCTAGATTTCTAGAGAAGTTATTTTATTGAAATAATCTTCAGAAATCTTTAAGAAGAAACTATGTTGTATTCATCTATACTAAATATTTCATTAAGCTAGACGACTATCATATTTATGGAAACAATTTCCTCACTTTTGTGATGGTACTGCTGCTTGTTAGCGGTCAAAGGAACCAATTCAACATTCTTTAATCACTCATGACTCTTGTTTTAAGAGGAAATGTTTGTTTTTAATAGAATCTTGGAGACTTATGACTCACAGAAGATATCTCTCTCTTATTCTAGATCTACTAGACTCTAATGGATGATAGCTTCTAAAAATTGTCAGACTCTGAGATATAGAAGAAGATTATTTTCTTCTGATAAAGCAGTTTAAGTAAAAGGTTATTCAAAAACTCTTATATTACTTGAATTTCATAAGTTTGAAAATCATCTAGTGGATTCAAGAGATCAGCTGGATAAAAACCTTTGGGTAATGATGCTTTCTCTTTTTATATTTGCTGTCTCTATCCCCTGTTTTGTGAAACACCATTTTGTGCCCTTTTCCTGACAAGATTCTTATTCCTTTAGAATCTTGTTCAGTTCTTTTTCTTTTTGTTTTCTCTTTGGTTGTGTTCTGATCAAGCCAATCTTGAGATGAGTTTCCAAGTCAATTCTTCTTTGAATCAACTAGTTGTCATTAATGAAAAGTTTGTGGATTTTGATGAGTTGCTTAAGTTGGATTTTAACTTCTAAAAGACTGTATCTAAACAAAGTTAGAATGGATACTTTGATATGCTATGTGGTTTCACTTATCCAGATATTGTCAAAGAGTTTTGGATTAATGCCTCGATTGTTGAGCTGAATTCTGAGTGTGCTATTCTTTCTAAAGTAACTGGTGTTTCTATAACAATAACCTCTAAAGCGATTGCTAATGTGATTAATTGTGAGGAAATCACAAGAAATATTATTTAGGAACACCGTCTTCCTACTTGGAGTATCTTTGTAGTTTCGTCTCATACATCATTGGTCTCAAATCTTCGTCCTAATGCAGTAGTTTGGAATCAGATTCTGAATTTAAACATGCTGCCTAAGGATAATGATTTAGAACTCGTGGACCCTATTGAAAAGGATATGCTGCTACATCTCAATTCAGACTTGCAGATTGATCTTCCTTAATTTATGTTTGAGTATTTGAAGAGGACTCTTTCTTCCTTTCACAAGGGAAAGATTTTATTCATTCCTTATGGATGAGTTCTTTCAGAATTACTTGTTCAAAAGGGAGTTATAATAAGTTCTAAGGCAGATTCGTCTAAAATCAGGAGAGACAAGTTTGAAGCTATCTATGAAAGATTATGATGTTAGATTTCTACATAGTTATACCTTTTAATTGTTAGAACCTTTGTATTAAGCAATCTTATTAATAATTTGTGTTTGTTCATGATGTTGTGCAGTTTAATAATTATTTATATATTTATTGGTTTTCTAAAGGATTAAAGAAATGGGATTAAGAACTCAAAACATGCAACAATTTTCATTAATAAACTGGAAGATATTAAAAATTATTTAGACTTTCAAGTCTGTTGGTTTTACCCTAAGATATTCCCTAGGATCATCTGACATGTCCAAATTATCTAAATAATCTTGCCATTCTTCCTTAGAAAAATCTAAAGCCTCATTTCTCAGATGGTTTCAGCGTTTGGAGTCAGAAGTTCTTCTTCTTCTAGGAGTCTTCACAAAGGATGATGAAGAGGTACGTGCTTCTCAAGTCATCTGCTTGCTAGTAGATCCTTTAGCTGCTGCTATGCCTTTGGTTGCTTGAGTTGCTGCATTTAATATGGCTGTCTTTATGAAATCTCTCTTTGGAACCCATGTGTTATTTGTTTATACATCTTGGTGTTCTAAAGATTAAGTGATTAAGGGATGGAGTCTGGTATGAGTTTTTATAGACTTGTTACATTCATTGTCTTGAGTATCCATTATTTTAATATTGATTACGTCAAATCAATGTTTTAATGATGACTCTTCGAAATGTTATCTAACAGTCTGACCTATTAAGATTCCTTTAACAATAGTAAGTATTATAGTTAACACATTTAACTCTTGCTTCTGGTGTCAGTATTACTTCATTAATGTTTTACCAGAAAATCAAAAGGTGAAGTTAAGTGGTTATGTGCATGCATTGTATGTAAATAAAAAATGGTCAAAAAATATCTTCATTAATGAAGCTTAAAGATTCCAAAATAGTTATACAAAAGGAATTGTGTGATCTTAGAATAGATCTCTACCTTAGTCATCCTTTTCCTTGTAGGATTAGTAGTTGTCATAGTCAAATTCTGGTTCATCCTCATCAATATCTTCCTTGTCTGCTTCCAGGATAACAAAATGGTAAAACCTCTTGTTGAACCTTCTTCTCCTTGACCTCTTCATAGACTTCCTTCTTGGCTTCATAGCAGCTACCGAAGAACCTACTTTTGTATGTTGTTGAGGAACTTCTATCGTAGCTTCATCTGGAGTAATATTTGAAGAGGGCATAGGCCCAATAGTGGATGACTTAGAAACTGCTTGTTTCTGAAGGTTTTGGACACTCAGACTTGTAGAGTTCTGTGTGATTTCTGTCACTACAGAAACTTTGTTGCTCTCAGCTAATGACTCCATGACTTTAGTAGATGTTGATAAAAATGAATTAGGTTTTGGCTACTTTTATAATGGCTTATGAGTATCCTAATCGACAGAATTAAAATCCTTTACTCGGTTTTTTGGACTGTTACGACCAATAAATGCATTGCACAATCCTTAATGACCCTTGTTACTTGATCATTTTTCAATTCTTGGAAACTGATCTTATAATGATTGCATGTTATGCATGTATGAATGTAATTCTTTTTTTCTTTCTCTTTTTTATTTTTTTTAATGTGACAAAAGGGGAGAAATGATAGTAAGTATTTAATTAGAAATTAAACCCATTGAACCTATTCAGTATGTACATAATGATCATTTACAATTCTGTTTTTTGAAATTTCTGTTATTATGGTTATCTTCCCCGGGAAACACATTTTAACTTTCTTGTACATAAAACTAAGGAGGAGCTTACAAACCGCAACCTTAACCTATCAGACTCAGAAAGAGCATACAATCCTCATATTCTGTTGTCACCAAAGAAAGTTAAAATATTATTTTTGGTTTTCTTAAATATAGAACTAAGGGGGAGCTTACAAACCTCAACCTTGGAACTGGTTGACTCAGGGGAAGCTTACAAACCTTTGACTCTGATGTTGCAAAGAAAATTACAACCACCCAACATTGTTCTATTAAATACTTATGTTTGTCATCATAAAAAATGGGGAGGTTGTTAGAACAAGATTTGTTCATAACATATATTCCTTGGGTTTTATGATAACAAAGTATTTAAAGAACAATGGTTTTATTTGATGTGTGTTTCTTGTATACAGGTTCTAATACTTGTAAATATTTAGATACAGAATATGATATACAAAGGCACATTTGAGAGAAGCTGAATTGCTAGCTTCTGGTGACGCAGAATCTGAAGAACACTTGCTAAGTGATGTCTGGCGTAGACTATGAAGCTGAAGGTCTCAGCATCAGAAGTAGCAACATAATTGCCTCTACACTTGGTGAATGTAAATTGGCTTCTGGTATCGTTCAGAATTGGTGATAAAGATGAAGTTGTCCCTACTACATAAAGCAAGCTGCATTGTAAAATCAGTTTGTCAGCTGGAGTTTGAGTTCACAAGGCTCAAGAAAGGTTGGAATGCTTTACAAATATCATCTCCAACGACTCTATAGTACATGATCTTCTTGAAAACTCAAAGATTAAACATGTTACACAATGGATCAAGATATTTTGGTGCATCTATCTTCAACCACTCTTGTACTATGGAGTAAAGCAAAGACACTGATCAAGCTATCTCATCTAACGGCTAGTCTGCTGCAACTGCTATATAAGTGGTTAAAGGTTCAAACTGAATCCATAACAAGGATTGATCAGAAGATGGAGTAACAAGATCATCAATTATTAACTTTATAGTTTATGCAGATTTTCTGTTGTAGATTGTAATTATAAAAGCCATAAGATTTCTTATACATTAAATATCTTAGAAATCTTAAGAGCTTTAGGTCTTTGCTTTGGTGATTTCCCATACCTCTGATATTAGTATTAATTACACCTTGTTCTATATTCTGATGAACTTGTTTAGAAGTTAAGATTAACTCTCTTGCCAAGATGCTTAAGCCATGTAAGTCTCTTACTATGTGCTTGAGCATTGAAATTATTAATCAACTGTATTGATTGAGCAAAAGTCTTATATCATTGGGATACAAGCAAGGAATTCTCTCGCCAACATGCTTGAGCCATGTAAGTATCTTGCTATGTGCTTGAGCAATGAAATGCTTAGTCAAGTGGATTGATTGAGCATAAGTCTTGTGTCATGGGTGAAGGTGTGAAAAGTACAGTAGAATGGGGGAGGGGTTGAATTGTATTTCGCGTTTTCTTTAATTTAACTTCTGATCAGAGTTTTAGAATCAAAACTGGTGTTCAGATTCTATTTTAATTCATTGGCAGTGGAATAACAAAAGTAAATAAAATAGCAGCAGAAAAAAAAGATTTATCCTGGTTCCTCCCCTAACTAAGAGTACTCTAGACCCTTGCCTCACAAGAGATTTTCATTATAACCACTTCATGACTACAATCGTTTATGCTTCCGCATAAGACTTTTACACCTGCTCAGACCATCTGTCTGAGACTTTATTTGCTTAGAACACATGTCTAAGACTTTCCCTTGCTTACACCTTTTGACCGAGCCACCTGCTCCAAGGTCTTCAGGTTGAGACTTCCCCTTGCTTAGAGCAAATTTCTAAGACTTCTCTTGCTCGTGCCCTCTGACCGAGCCACCTGCTCTTCTAGTCATCTGACTGGGACTTCCCCCTGCTCAAGCTCCCTTGATACTTCTTGCTCACGCCCCTCTGAGGGAGTCTTCCCCACTACTCAATCAGACTAGGTGAATAAGACTTTAACAGCTCAAGCACTTAAGCAATGAGACTTACGTGTCTTAAGCATCTTGCCTCAAGACTTGTTGCTTGAATCCCAATGAGACAAGACTTTTTGCTCAAGCACATATCAAGAGACTTAATCTAAACTACTGAAGGCTTAGCAGAATAGAGAACAAGGTGTACGTGATGCAAGCATCAGAGGTACGAGAAATCACCATAACAAAGACCTAAAGCTCTTAATATTTCTAAGATATTTAATGATAAGAAATCTTAAGGCTTTTACAATTACAATCTAAAATAGAAAATCTACATATTACATTAGAGTTGATAATTGCTTGATCTTGCTACTCCTTCATCAGAAGAATCCTTGTAAAGATTCAAACTTGAATCTTCAGCCATATATATAGCCTTTGCATAAACTTGCCATTGAGGAAGTTTCTTGATCAAGTTTCTTTTCCTTTACTCCATAGTACAAGAGACGTTGAAGATTGATGCACAACAGATTCTGAATCTAGTGTATAACACGTTTAACCTTTGAGTCTTTAAGAGGTTTTGTAGTTATAGAGCTGTTGAGAGCTGACATCCGTAGAACGTACCAACCTTTCTTGAGCCTTGCAATCTTTTAGACTCGAGCTGACAAGATGATAAGACAATATAGCTTGCTTTCTGCAGTACGAACTATCCACAACTTTATCACCAACTCTGAATGGTACCAGATGCTAATATACAATTACCAAGTGTAGTAACTGGTCTGAATGCCGAGGCCTTCAGCTCAGAGTCTGCGTCAAGCCACACTAGCAATTGTTCTTCAGACTCTGCCACTAGAAGATAGCAATGAAGCAACTCCCAAGGGTGTCTAAGTAAAACAGATTCTAATTATTTATGTAAAAGATTAAGAACCTGCATTAATAAAACACACATCAAATAAATCATTGTTCTTTTAATACTTTTTTATCATCAAAACTAAAAGCGAATATGTCATGAACAAATCTTGTTCTAACAATGGGGCCACAAGCAAAGAAGTCTTGGGCCAGTGTGGGTTGAGCAGGTTGGCTCAGTTCATGAAATTGGGAGCAGTAAGTCTTTAATCTGAGGGGTTCAAGCAAGGAGGCTCGTTTCATGGGACTTGGAGAATAAGTCTTGAGTCGGGAGGACTTAAGCAGGAAGTCTCGAACCTAGGGTCTGAGCAGTGTAATAGACTTATGTAGAATGCTTAAGCGATTGGAATCATGATTTGGTTATAGTGAAAAAATCTTGTGAAGCAAGGGGACTGGACTACTCGCAGTTGGAGAGGAACCAGTATAAATCTTTGTGTCTTCTGGTTTTATTTATTTGCTTTTATTAACACCACTGCTAAGTATAAACAGAATTTGAACACCAGTTCAGATTCTGAATTCCGATCAGACACAGATTTAAAAGAAATGGAAAACATAATTCAACCCCCCATTCTTGTGTGCTTTTCTCACCTTCACTGATTACCTGAGACTTATATATACAGAGTCTCTCTTCATAGTTGGGGGGTTCCAGAACATATTCTTGATTCCCAATGATATTGGAAAATGGGAGTATGTTAGCTAATGGAAGAGACTCTTTGTTGGCTTTGGGGTTCTTTGCTTCGGAAGCCATTTCTATGAGTATTGACATTTCCTTGAATGGTTGATAAGGCTAAATTTTAGAGTAGAAGTCTTGATGACAATGGGTGGAAAAAGGAAAAAATGAAGGAAATATTATTTATAATAATGAGTAAAAACTCTTCAGCTTGTATTTGACAAATGGTACGAAATTTATTAACACGTGTCATCTTTTTAGTGGCGAAATAAAAATTATTTTTACACTTAGCCACATCACCCTATGAAGACAGAACCATGACGAAAAGTTATGGGTTAATGGGAATCCGCAAGTTTTTTAGGCTACGGTTGATAGAAAGGTAATGATGATTGTAACTTCAACCCACTAGCTAAATAGTGTTTGAGAAAGTAAAAAACACCCCTATCTCCTTTTTGTCGAAAGAAGCCTTTTGGGGGGCTGTTTGTTAGTTGGGATTTTCGACAAGGGCAAAAATCTTAGTGCAATTAAAAGGTTTAGGAAAAGTTAAGGTCAATTAGACTTTTGCTAAAAAAAATTAGTCAAAGTCTCAAGAGGAGGAAAAAAGGGGACTTGGTAATTTTCAAGATAAAAAGGAGTATCTTATTTGACATTTTGATGGCATGTAGGTTTTAGGTTTCGATGTAATAGTGTGGGTTTTCGACAACATCAAGATGCTTTGAATCAGTAGTTATTTAGGCGTAAAGGGACGTTTTATTCAAATTAAACAACTACTTCTCAATCTCATCTCAAAGGACATGTGGAGTGAACGTAGAAGTGAAATGCATCAAGAGTTTACGTGGAGGAAGCTGGAGAGATGAACATTAGGAAGCAGTTATTTTACACATGTATATATAGGGATTCTAGTGTTAGGATTCGAGGTGTTCATTTGATTTTGCTACAAATCTCACAAATACTCAAAGTATCAGTGTTAGAGAAACGAGTTTCAACGAGAGAATTTATGAATCTTAAAACATCATTATAATTTTGATGCAAATATTTCATTTCAGTTAATGATTTCTACCTAGTTACTTTCATCTTTCTTTTTACTACATTGTTAGTTTACCTTTATTTTACAAAACTTTGTGTGTTAACACCATTGAAATTATGTTTCACATCCTTTTTACAACTATTTTGATCAAGTTGAAATCTTTTTCCTTTCTACCAAAAAACTATAAATCAAAGTTTTTAGCACAATGTCCTAGGATTCTCTAGTTGATCATGCAAGTAACTTTTAATAAAAGATTAGTTGTTGCTTACAAAATTTCATAGTAAACACCATCGTGGGATATTTAATCCCTTATTTCTTGATTATATGTTATGCTGACACGCATTATTTGGTTGAATTAGGTATATTTTGTTGTTTTTAGCTTAGTTAGAATGGAACACACTAGGTTCTCTCTTTTTTGAATTTTATGTTTTTTTTTTTACTTGTGTTGGAGTACTCTGGTGACAAGTTCTGTCCCGCCAGAAATGCATCATCAATGCAACCTCACTTCCCAGCAAGCCTTAGAGCTAGAAGACGTTTCAAGGAGTGAATGATCTAAACATTAGGGTAAACCTGGAAAAAGCTTGAATATGGAAACACTAGTTGAGTTGGAAAACTGAATGGGTAAGAATAAACCCTACAAGAAAAAAATCTACAAAAGGTGCCCAGTGCGGAAATAAATGAGAAGTTTGTCTACCTGGGAAGCAGGTCCGTCACAGGACAAGTTGTCCTTTGTGTGCGTTACATATTACCTAGTACTAGTATGAGAGGATAAGAAAAGGGAATATGTTGATTTTCATGGACCAGGTCAATGGATAATCACAATGCCCATGATCTAATGGATAAAAGAGAACGTAAAAGCAATGGGGATATAAAAAGGACCACCTTGAAGGAATGAAAAGAGGTTTATAATTTGAGACACATGAGAAAGTAACTTAGAAAAATACTTTTCATTTGGAGAAGAAGAAATTTGAACCAGAAGTAAAGAGAATCTATCCTCCTTCCTTTCTTGAAGAAGTGCTAAGCTTCTAGACGAGACAAAACTTGCATAGTGTTGATTAAAGATTGTAATAAGTAGAAGTGTTACACTTATGTTTTCATTTAATTTTCATTAGTGTTTAGAAATTTTAACTTTGAGAACTAGTGTTGTTGTAGTTCTTTTGCTCACCATGAGCTAAACCCTTTATGTTGAACGATGTGAAGTTTAATGAAAAAGTAGTATTTTATGTTAGATTGTGTGATTTTAAGTGGGGAATTTTATCAAGTGAAATAATTCCATATATCTATTTCTTTGTATGATCACCTCATAAATAGGTAAAAGCTTGTTGATGATTGAGAGATATGTTACCTAGTGGAATTCATGGTAAATGTGGTTAAAAATAGTAGGATAAACATATGCACTAGATTAGTCACTTTAAACCAAAAGACTACAACCATAGGGGAAATAAAAGTTATACAAAACGTGATTTATTTTATTGTGAGACCTAGAGATTTGTTCACTTAACTTAATGCACATGCTTTTATATTGTAGATATACATCACTAAATTACTTTCTTCCCTATATGTCACGACAAATCTCATCATTCACACACAAAATTTGAAACTTATTAAATGGGTCATTGCCCAACATGTCTCTCACTATTGGTTTAACTTCTTTACTCTTATTAATTACTGTTCAACCTAAATTTGTGATAGCTAACCATTATTATTATTATCTTTTGTTCATGAATATTCACAAAGTTTTATAATAAGAATCAACTTAAGTTACTATAATCTATGTGGGATCAACTTTCTTCTTTTACATCACTTACTACTATTTGAATGTATATACTTGCTATATTAATATTCACAAATTTTTTCCATATACCATCTAAAAGGCGTAAAACCAGTTGTTGATTTAAAGACTATTTGATACGCCCATAGTGCTTCATACAACTTTGTTGTCTAATTGGTGATTGGATAAGTGAGAAAATTCATCACGTATAAGAACTATTGGCATTAAAAAAGTGAAAATATATTATTGATTAATAACTTAATAACCATCTTGCTATCAGCTTTAGGAAATTCAATGGTCTCAACTCACTTGGATAATTAGTCAACTGCAACCAGTATATGCTCGTTTAATAATGAAGATGGAAATGGGCAAACAAATTCAATACCCTAGTAGTAAAAAAACATCTACTTCTATCATGTTTTGGAGAGGCATGTTATTTCATTTTGAAAATTTTCCCACTGCCTGACAATTATCACAATATTGTCTATGTGCATGACTATCGTTGAACAGAGTTGGTGAATACAATCCCGCTTTGAGAACCTCATCATATGTTCTTTCCCAATTAAAGTATCATCGATGGATGAATTATGGTTGTGCCACAATCTATTTCCAGCCATTTCCTTTGTCACACATTGTTGCAATACACCATTTCCTCTCATTTAAAAAAGAAACTGGCTATCCCAAAGGTAGTGATTAGTGTCTAGTAAACAATTCTTCTTTTGGTTCCAATTAAATTCATCGGGAAGTTTGGTTAATTAAGGTGGGAACTGTTGGGTATCAGAGTAGCAAAATAAATATCATAAAATAAGAGATCAAGGAGTAGGAAAATTGACATAGGATATTTACGTGGAAAACCCTCAACAAATAAGGGAAAAACCACGGGCACCGGTAGAAAAGATTTTCACTAAGTGGAAGAAATTACAACACGTCTCTCTATATACAAGGAGAGAAAAAATTACACTCTCTCTTGTAATAGGAGAACACTCACTAAAAGAACCTTATAGGAGAAAATACATTATACTCTATCTCTCTAAATTTTTCTTTTATGTTATGTTGCAATGCTTTTTATTGTTGTGTTAGGAATGAGAAATGCACTTCTATTTATAGGTGCTCATCTTCACAAAACCATGGGAGTTGTTACAAAACCATGGGTGTAAAACCATGGGTGTTTCTTTCTTGGTCCACAAATTGTGACTTTATTCAATCACAATCCTTGACCATAATCTTTTACCAAGACCACAATATTTGACTATGACCATAATCTTTGACAATCTCCCACATAAAGTCACATTTGTGATCTTCCAAAATCTTCTCTACCTTGCCAACTCCATGCTGATTACGCCTCCAATAGGCCATATGAAGACCTACACCATACAAACTTGGCACAGTTAATCGGCTACGTCATTGCATCAGCTAGGTTATCTTTAGTGTGAATTTTCTGCATATCCACACTTCCTTCTTCTACTACTTCTCTGACGAAATAGTATTGAACTCCTATGTGTTTTATCCTAGAATGAAAAGATGGATTCCTTACAATGTGCAAGGCACTCTGACTATCACAATACATAATAATATTTTGTTGCTTGTGCCCGAGTTCTTCCAATAACCTTTGAATCCAAATTGCTTCCTTACATGTTTGGGTAGCGGCCATATATTCAGCTTCTGTAGTAGACAAAGCTACAACAGTCTGCAATTTAGATAATCAGCTTACCGCTCCTCCTGCAAGTGTGAACACATTTCCAGTAGTAGATTTTCTTTTATCAAGGTCGCCTGTAAAATTTGAATCAACATAGCCTCTGATAGTGAATTCTGATCCCCCAAAACATAATGCAGCACCTGAGGTTCCTTTGATGTATCTAAGGATCCTCTTAACAACATTTCAGTGTTCATTACCAAGATCTTCCATAAACCGACTGACCGTTCTAATTGCTTTAGCAATACCTGGTCTAGTACGTATCATAGCATACATAAGGCTTCCCACCGTTGATGCATACGGTACTCGAGACATTTCCATCCTTTCCACTTCATTGCTAGGATTCATACTTGAGGATAATTTATAATTGACAGAAAGTGAGGTAGAGATTGGCTTGCAGTCTTGCATGTTAAAGCGACACAAGACTTTCTGAAGATAATTTTTCTGAGAAAGCCAAATCCTTCTGTATTTTCTATCTCAGTGAATTTGCATCCCTAAAATCTTGTTTGCTGGTCTCAAGTTCTTCATATCAAACTCCCTAGCCAATTGTTCCTTCAATTCTTGGACTTGATCTTTGTTGGGGCCTACCACCAACATGTCATCTACATACAATAGCAAAATGATAAAATCATCATTATCATCAAACCTTTTGTAATACGTACAATGGTCTGAACTTAATCTATTGTATCCAAGGCTCACGATGAAGGAATCAAATCTCTTGTACCAACACCTTGGCGCCTGTTTTAAACCTTACAGAGATTTGGTCAACCTACAAACCAAGTTTTCTTTTCCTTGTTCTTCAAATCGTACAGAGAATTGGAGCATATATATTTCCTCTTCAAGTTATCCATGGAGAAATGCAGTCTTTATGTAATACCCCAAAATTTGCTCTCCCTTTTTGTCATCTTAGCATAGCATTATCATTTATCATATCATATCCACCTCATTAGCATTGCATTGCATTTAACATAGAAAAATGAAGCATAACATCCCTCTTACCATCAAGGCATGTGATCAGGTGGAAGGTGGACAATCAGGGGATCATTCAAAGCACAAAAGGTTAATCAAGTTGCCTCAAGGCGAGCCAAAGGTCTTTCATGTCTCATACTATCTCAATTGATCATCCAAAAGCCCAAGGAAGTGAGATCCAATAGGAGATTGAAGCACTACATATTTCACTATGCAAGAGATCCAAAAATTAAAAGAAAACCCTCAAAAGAGATAGCTCATTGATCCAAAATCAATCTCAAATGGCATATCTCATCCTCCTTTAAGAAGATACACAACATACTCTGAGGAATTTGAAATTGAAGACTGCACTTTTCCCTCCTAACCAGAGGAGGTCAAAATTAGGGTTTCTGATTAAATCAAGGAATCTCTGATTTTTTGGACAAAACTTGATGTCATGGTATTCTATATGTCCTTAAGTGTATGGGTGTGGAAAATTGCCTCTCAATTGGTTTTAGAAGTGGTTCAATTGGAAGAAAGATCAAAATCAGAGAAATTGGGGGCCAAGTCAAATAATCAGAGGGAAAAGTCAACTCTTGACTTTTTGAGGCCAAATTCATGAAATTCATGTTATATGTGACCAGTGTGCAAAATTTGATCAAGAAACTCCAAAGGAATCATGAAAAAATCAAGATGTAGAAAGTTGCCATTTTGGGATGAAGTAGGGTTACTAAAAAAAGGCAAGTTTTGGCCATTTTACATCAGAGCTTGAACCAAGACCATCTAAAATTGAGGCACCAAATGAAAATTCCACTCGGCCACAACAAAAGATCTTGTTTTAAGCTTCAAATCCATGTGTAGAACATCTCCATTGGATAAAAATTGATTGAGATATGAATGATCAAAGTTTGAGCAAAGTAGGTCCAAAACCAGGTCATGACCAAGTCTTGCCAGGCCCATGCGCCATCATTTCCTCAAACACTTGGTGTGACAAATGTTTATCGATTTTTAATCAAGATAAAAGCTTCAAATGGAAAACTTTTCAACATCAAAGTTGTTCCTTGTAGTGCCCTCTTCAATGTTCATGTTGGACAAAATTTCATTTAGTCAAGTTATGATGGAGATATATTGGTCCAAAGTCATGGTGATCATGCTGAAAATCCATGCTATGCACACCTTGCCAACCAACCTCATTTCCTCTCCCTTGTACCAATTCCCAAACCTTTGTGTTTCAAGTCATTTTTCAACCTTTTCTAAGCATTATGTCAACTCATTTTTCATACCAAAGTTGTTCTATTATGATCCCTCTTTCCATTGATTCCAAAACCATGCAGTTTCATGCCATGAACATGGAGAATTCCATTCTCAAACACCCACTGTTACAATGATGACTTGCTGCATAATTCTGGTTCAAGCACACATCAAATACATGAAAGAAGTTTGTATGCTTGCTTCCTCATTATGACCAACACATGCCTGCACTCTTTACACACTTGATCGAGTCATACATGAAAAGGGAAAGGTTGGAAGCTTGCTATAGAAGTTTAGCAGCAAGAACATGGTAACACATTATGAACCAGCCACACCATATCATTGCTCTCCCTAACTAACTTGACTCAGTTAGTTAGGGATGACTCAGTTTAACCACCTTGACTCACTCTAACTCACTCATTAAACCATGGTTAGCTCACACTATAAAACCAAATCAAACTCTCTAATTTCAGATTCAGCTTCATTTTCCTACATTCTCTCCAAAAACTCTCTCTGCTCTACTCTCAACATCACTATTGCAAGGAATCTTCGAGCTCACATTGTTCATCATCTTCCTAAATCTTCTTTTATTCTCTCAAATTCACCACCGTGCAACTGTTTCTGAAGCTTGGATTTCACTCACCTCCATTGAATCATCATCAAGTTCTACATCTCAGCCTTTATTTGGCCAAGTGAAGATTGTAGAAGAGACAAGACCTCTGGTTTTCTGAAAAACACTTCAAGGTTTCAAAACTTCAGGTACGAATCTCCACCATTATAGACCTAATGTGAAGTTGTTTTCAGGTTCTTGAAGCTTCTTATAAGCTCAAGAACTTGTCCGGCTAGTTGATAGGCCTTTAGAGGTATAGTGCACAACTTAGGGCTTGCTTTAATCTCCTCTGTTTTCTCTGTGTGTGATTGTTATGTGAAAAATGATGTTAGATTCATGATGTGCATAGCGTAAGCTTCATTTTGATACCACATTTGTGCATTTTTGTGAGAATTAAGGTTGCAGACGGTGGCGGTGTGACCGGAGAAGGTGACCGGAGGTCATCTCCGGCCGGTGACTGTAATTGCTAGGGTTTCACTATGTTTTAATCATGGCCTTTGATTGTTCTTAATCCTACGCTCCAAAATGTGCCAACACATAAAAAAAAAGCATGCAAGTCATGTGCCATATTTCTGATTTCATCTAAGCATGTTGTGGTGCAGTGCATATTAGCTAATGTGTTCATTCACGTGTGCGCATTGATTTTGATTACTTTGACTATGGTTTGACTGTGACTTGATCCAATGGCCATGAGTGAGTCAATTTTGTTGACTGAGATTCCATGCTTGTTAGTATGTTCTGCGTGCTTAATGGACTTAAGACATATTGCTATCCACACCCCACTTTTAAAAGCCCAAACCAATCTGAACTGGATATTTGCTACGCATGCACCCCCATTCCTTATTCCATTTCATTTTATTTTCTTCATTTTCTACACGTTTCATTTTTAATTTTTAAAAATACCAAATTGCATCAGAAAATTCCACAAAAATTCATAAACATTTCCAAGACATTTAGAAAATTTTTGATGATTTTATTTTCTGATTTTATGACGTTTTTGCCCCTGTTCCACAATTTTCTTTGATTTTCTTTTGTGTGCATTCTTAATGTGGTACATGATTTTGTGCATTTTTGTTCTTGACCATTAAAAATATTTTTGATTTGCTTCTTTTTGCATTGAGTCATTAACATCTTGAAGTATGTCCTATGATTTTTATTTTATTTTTTAGGCCAGTTTATGGCATGTTTGGATGTCCATCTTTGCATTACTTTGCATGTATATCCAATTTGACTTAAGTGCATTGTATAAAGCCTTTTTGCCTTGATTTTTTGCATGCTATGTTGGTATATGATTCACTTCTGATTTGTGTATCTTTAAGACATGTTTGCTTAATTTCCATGAGTTCATTTAATTTTTGTTTAATGCATTACCTTTGAAGCATAATAACATGTCATATCATCTTAATATTTGTGCATGTTTACATGATTTCTTTTGTACATACTTGCATGATCATTTGCATATTTGGTGAACCATTCATGTGACATAATAGGTCATTGATACATATTATATGTCATCTTTGCATGTTGATTATCATTTGAACCTTGTGCACCTTTAACATGTTGTGTTTGCACTTTCCTTTTGTTTGAACTTCCATTTCAATTACCCTTCTTCTATCACTTCTTAAATGTCTTGATGTGTTATGCATGAACACTTGTGAGATGTTTGTGAATCATTTTTCATTTCATTTCAATTCTGATCCTTAGATTACATGTTCCATTCATGCATGTTTTTTTTATTTCTTTTCATCTTTCATTCTCCCTTTTCTTATGGTAGCATGTTCTAATGTCATGGATGATGTTTGTTGCCTATCCACTTGGACTTGCATGATAATAATCATTTGTTTTCCATATGATGCACGTTCTGGTTGTGAGTAATAGGATTTGATCTTTCATCTTATTCTTTTGATCTTTATGGTGCATTAAGTGTTCTTTTGCTTCTTATACTTTTTATACATGTTTACTAACCATGTAGGGGCTTTGGTAAGTTGTAATTGAGTGTGGATAAGGAATACACATTCAAACTTCTATCCTTTCTCTTTTACAATTCCATCTTGTGTTTTGTTAAGCACTTATGTGCTTTTTCTTAATAACTCATCACTTTCCCTTTTTGAATTACAATTCATCTTCTAATTCAGAAGTGAATTGTTTAATTCATTCTTTCTTTAGACTTTAGGTTTAAACCTCACAAACCCTTAGGATCACTCCCTTAATTAATTGATTAGGATTGAGTCTTAGTTCACATAGATTTTACCTTTATCCTCTCTTGAGTCTTTCATCTTCTCATCTCAAAGAAAATTCAAAATATCTAATAAAGGCAAGCATTTATTGCATTTAGGCCTTTCATATAAAGAAAAGATTATAAGGGGTCTTCTCTTATAATCTTAGAATGTGTAGCATATAGCCCATCTTGGGTCAATGTGTTAGACATTTGATCTTGTATGAGGGACTTAAATGCAATACTTGTTGAAGGTACAAATAATAAAAAACACTTCTTCATTTCTTAATCAACAAAAACACTTAATAAATACAAGTATGCTAGTGTGTTTGAACCTTGATAATTGGAACTAAGTGTGAGGGTCTTCTTCACTCTTAGTGTGCTTTCTTATCCATTCCATCTTGGAATGTGAGGATGTACACATTCCAATGACTAAGATTCAGATACACTATCATATGCAAACAAATGGAAAAAAACACTTATTTCTTCTTAAAAGACAAAAACAAACAATCACGTCTTTCCTTCGGGAATTCTTTTCTCACCTCATTCACTCTCAACGTACGAACGTGCTCCTACTCGTTCTCGTGCAAGACGGTAACACACTCGGACCAGCGAGCCTGCAACACCTGAGCTAGAACGTCAGCCGTTCCTTAAAAAACACAAACAATCCATCCATAGTGAGGGGAACTACGTCGCTCTGATTCTCATGCTCCCGATGAGATACGTAGGCAGTGGGGTAGGGCCCATTCAAGCACTTCTTTTATTTTCCCTACATTTGTTTCCCGTTCCTTTTCCATTCTTTCCATTCCTTTTCCAGTTCCTTTTTCCAGTATCTTTTCTATCACCCTTTGATCGAGACAGGCAAGCGTGGATCCCATCGGGTACGATGGACGCGTGGGGGTGCTAATACCTTCCCTGCGCGTAACCGACTCCCGAACCCAGTTTCTCTTGGTCGCAAGACCATGCTCTTTCCTTCTCTCCAGGTTTATGTGGTGTTTCCTTTCCCTCTCTTGGGAAAAATACACATTGCTGGCGACTCTGTTCGGTGCCACTTTCGCGTTTGTACTAGGATGAAAATCCCCGGAGCGACAGCTGGCGACTCTGCTGGGGATCGAACCCAGAATCTCTGGTTTTCTTAGCGAGTCAATCCTAGCGCTTGTCTGTTTTTCTTTCATTGTGTGTTTACTTTTTTGCGGTATTTACTGTTGTATTGTACTGCTATTTACTGTATTGCTGCTTTACTGTACTTTACTGTATTTATCGCATTTACTGCATTACATATCATTATTATGCGGGACTGTGCTGTTGTTTTCTGTTTGGCGGGATGGGTGTTCTGAGAGAAGAGCCCACTACCCCGACTTGAGTACACACATAGATTTTAGAGTGGATAGTCATGACGCCTGCGTGGTGGTGACCACGTATTGTTGTTAATGAGACCCACAACCAGACGAGGTTCTATCAGGAGCTTTCTGCTACTGCATGTTATGCAGGCCAGTAGTTATTCTCTTGAAGAACTGTCGACTCTGGTAACCATTCCCGAGAACTCAGTTGCGGCACTCCTCCCGAGATGTGACAGTGGCAGACCGCATTCTGTGGCAAACCCATTGCACATTCTCGATCCGAGGACCCAATGCTGGGAACTTGCTATAGGTTGTCCTTTTTGAAAGAGAATCAGTGGAGGCACTCCTCGATTGGCGATAGTACTGTACCCCGAGGGATGAATGTACTATTGCTTCTCGACCTCAGTGCCAGAAGCTGAGGACCTTTCATTTTGGAGAATCAGTTGAGGCCTCCTCGATTGATGATGATGCCAAACCAGAAATGGTGAACGTATCATCATTTCTCGACCTGAGAGCCCGGGATACTGAACATCCTAGTACCCACATGTGAGAAGGGTGGGTTGTTTACAGGCTTGCAGGAAACCATAACCTCCTACATACCCGATTTTCTATCATCGTGGCACACAAGGAAGTTTCATCCTATTGTATTCAGATGGTTTTTATCTATGGTTCTATATTGTTCTCAGAGCTACACTGACATCGCGCACGGTCCAGCACAGACACCTGATTACCTGATCACATTGCCCTTTGCATTGCATTATCATATCCTAACATACATGTTTATTCATTTCCAGGTGCATATTTTACCCTTGATTCCAGTCATCAGGTCCCCGCAAAGATGAACACTAAAGAGAGGAAGAATATCATCAACTATAAGTTCCTTACGCCTACTTTGGGCCCTATTATTATGCTGAAGGGAATGACGAGCCCTACAGTACGAGAAGCTTTTGAAGAGAAATATGGGTGGATTTTATCTGTGGTCTGTAATGTCAGTGATTATGAAGCCAGAGGTCTCCATACATTGATGCAGTTTTATGATCCGCCTCTGAGGTGTTTTGTATTTCCAGACTATGTGTTGGTTCCTACTTTGGAGGAATATTCCAACATGTTGGGGATCGCTATCAAGGAGGAGCCTCCTTTCTTTGAGTCTGTGGGTGATCTTGACTTTGGAAAAGTGGCTGGTGCTCTTTATTTGAGCAAATCAGAGCTAGAAGCCAATGTCTCCAACAAAGGAAAGATTCGTGGTTACAAGCTGGAATATCTGATTAAGAAGGCTCAGGAAGCAGCTAAAGGCGAGAATTGGGTTGTTTTTAATGCTTTGCTAGCCCTTTGTATATACAACATTGTATTGTTTCCCAACGACCCGGATTTCATTGATACGGACGCCATACGGATATTCATGATGAAGAATCCAGTACCAACACTGCTGGGAGATCTTCACTATGCCTTGTACAACCGAAACGAAAAGAAAAGATGAGGGATAATTCGTTGCTGTGCACCTTTGTTCTATAAGTGGTTTGCAGGCCGCTTACCACAATCAGGGGCTTTTGTGGATTCCAAAGATTCTCTAGAGTGGAAACAGCGTTTAATGGGATTAGTGGCCAAGAACATCGTATGGGTAGATCATGGGCTGATTGGCAAGAATATTATCCACGGCTGTGGTAAGTTCCCTAATGTTCCACTGATAGGAAGAATGGGTGGAATTAACTACAATCCTTCTTTGGCCATTCGGCAATTTGGGTATGCCCTGATGGATCCGCCTATTAAGAGAGATGTAGAGGAGCCCCTTTATTTTCATACATCAGATGGTTGGGAAGCAGCACAGAAAGCTTTTGAAAGTTGGGGTAGCATACTGAAAAAGGGGAAAGTTGCTCTAGGCAAGCCTAACAACCAGGTTTATCCAGCATATGAAGAGTGGGTGAAGAAAAGAGTTGAAGATTTTCTCTTGCCTTTTGGTAAGGCACCCCTTTTGTATCCGGAGAATGAGAAAGCAAGAAGCACCGCTACTGTGGAAGAAGTTGACAAGTTGCAAGCCTTGGTGAAAAAGCTTCAAGGAGAGAATTCCGAGTTGAGTAGCCATCTTTAGAATGCTCTACATGCCAACAAAGAGCTGGAACGGAAGGCCCAAGATGCTGAAAGGGTCCTAGCAGCAAAAGAAAGGGATTTTGCCGAAAGAGCGCAACATTTTCAGAAAATCAGCAGAGGTGCTGATGATGTCACTCAAGCCCATAAGCAAACTAAACAGGCCTTAGCGCAGAACAAAGAGAAGTTGGCCAAGTTTCACCAAGCTTGGGATGAGGTCAGGCTCGAGAATGCTGAGTTACAGGAACAGTTGCGAAATAAAGATGAAGAGCTGAAGAAAGCACATGTAGAAAGAAGAAAGTATCGGGAAAGTCTCGGTAAAAGTCAAGAACAGTTAGAAGAAGCTAGAAGAGAGCTGAAGAATAACAAGAAAGAGCTTGAAGAAGTCATGATAGAAAGGGAGATACTCAAGACGCAAGCTGGCATAAAAAGACACAAAGGAGTGTGCGATGACGAAGCTTTGATGCTGCATATGGGTTCCTTAACAGAGGCTCTCGAGAAAAGGGATGTTTTGATCAGAGAGATGATTGAAAAGCCGAATCACCAGCGTACTCGCATACTCTTCGAGGAGATCAAATACACAAGTGATAAGCTGAAGAACGTGGAATTGTCAGATTGATGTTCTTTGTTTTCTTGTATTTTGTTGTTAATGGTTACCATCAGGCTTGTTGATGGATCCATCTTTCCTTTGTATTTCAGTTATTGACGAATCTCTTTTGAATGTATTTGAACACTTTGTTGAATGGGGATGAGCCATTTTATTCAGAATTAGTCATTATCAGATATCTGTACACAAGCACATGAGCACGACACGTCTCTTTATATCACGATTTCTGGTCTTTAGATTTCCGTGGTTAAGATTGGAATCAGGGTATGAGCCACCTCGGAAATGATAAACATGGCATTTGCATTTGCATGGCATATCATTTTTTGCATTGCAGGTTTTCTTTTTTGCAGGCGCCTGCTAACCTTCATTTGGTTTTCAGGCACGATAGCTGATACCACAGTTCACCGATATTCTACCCGACGCAATCAAGCCAGAGTAATGGAGCAAGTTCAGACTGAATTAGATGATTTGAGGGGAAGAATGGAACAGTTCATGAACCTTATGCAAGGGATCGCTCAAGGTCAGGAAACTATGAGGGCTGGTCAAGAGGCCATGAGAGCCACTATTCAGAGATTGGAAACTGAAATCCCGAATCACAATGTGCGCACTTCCCCCGTTGGAAATATCCCTACTGGCGGAGTACATTTGAGACTTGATGATAATGGTTTGGAGGATGGTCCAGAGGAACAGTTTACCACACTCAACAACGACAGGGGTTTCTACAATGATGACCGGAAATATGAAGGGCTGGATGAAAGACTCAGGGCTATTGAGAGCCAAAATCCTCTGGGAATTGATGTAGAAGACATGGGTCTCGTGCAGGGTGTGCGAATCCCTCCCAAGTTCAAGCTTCCTGCTTTGGACAAATACAATGGCAGTACATATCCCAAAACACATTTGCAAGCTTACAATCGCAAGATTGCCGCTTACACCGAGGACCAAAAGCTCTGGATGTATTTTTTCCAGGATAGCCTGTCAGGCGCCTCCCTGGAATGGTACATTAAGCTAGACAGGGTTCATATAAGGAGTTGGAAAGATTTGTGCGCTGCGTTTCTGAAGCAGTATCAATATAATCTGGACATGGCACCTAATCGTACTCAATTGCAAATTATGACTCAGGATAACAAGGAGGGCTTTAAGCAGTATGCACAAAGATGGAGAGAATTGTCTGCTCGAGTTCAACCACCTTTGGGTGATCGTGAGATGGCTGATATGTTCATGAGCACACTTCAAGGGACGTATTTGGATAGACTTGTTGCATGTCCTTCCACGGGGTTTGCCGATATCATCGTTGCTGGGGAACGAATAGAAAGTCTGCTGAAATTGGGTAAGATTCAAGATGTTGCTTCAAGTTCGAAGAAACCCTTTACCAATGGACCAAGGAAAAGAGAAGGGGAGTCCAGCGCTGTTTATAGAGGAAAGGGCCGAGGCAGGACTCAATCTTACCATCAGGTGGATGCTGTAACCATTCCGGTTCCAGCAGTACAACAAGCTCCAGATCAGCAAGCTAGACCCCGATTCCAGACTAATAGACAAAGGGAATGTAAGTTTGATCCCTTGCCTATGACATATGCTGCTTTGTTACCACAACTGCTCAAAGAGAAGTTGGTTGAACTTCGGACTATGAAGCCACTAGATGCCGGAAAAGTGCCTCAAGGTTACGATGCTAATGTTCGATGTGAATTTCATTCTGGTGCGCCAGGTCACTCAATAGAAAAGTGCTGGGCCTTTCAACATAAGGTTCAAGATCTGATCGACGCAAAAGCTATTAACTTCTCTAAGCCGCCGAATGTTCGTGATAATCCAATGCCTCATCATGGAGGTGCAGGCACGAATGCTATTTTTGATGGCGAGAAGTTGAATTTGATTACTGATGTTAATTTGGTAAAGACTCCGCTGTTGATTGTAAAAGAATGTTTGTTAAAAGGAAAGGTATTTCCTGGATGTACCTCTGATTGCGAGGATTGTTCGAGACAGGCTAATGGCTGCCGTAAGTTGAAAGCTGGACTGCAGGATCTTATGGACGAAGGAAGTCTTCAGTTTGATAAAGTAGAGAAAGAAAAGGATGTTTCTGCCATTACCATTTACTATAATCCAGTTGAGATACAGGTGCCTGTTGAGGAGCCTGTTACTATCATCGTGCCCGATAGGCCGAGACCAGTTACAATTATGGTTCCTGAATAGGCTTCTTATGTGTCTAATAGGGCAGTTCCGTGGCAATATGGAACCGATACTCATCAAGGAGGAAGTCAACAGAGAGCAGAGGCTGCTGTTGGTACCAGTGTTGAGTATGTCAGTGGACCGAGTGGTTTCACCAGAAGTGGTCGACTGTTTGCTCCCCAGACTCTAAGGAATGATAAGGAAGCAGAAGTTGCTGCAAGAGCGAAAGGAAAACAGGTTGTTGATGACAAGGTACCTGCTCAGGAGGAGGGCCCTAAAGTCAATTTTGATAATAATGTTGAAGAATTTATGAGGGTTATCAAAAAGAGTGATTACAAGATCATTGACCAGCTTAATCAGACACCCTCTAAAATTTCGATATTATCCCTGTTAATGAGTTCAGATGCACACCGGGCTGCTTTGTTGAAGGTTCTGAATATGGCATACGTTCCCCAAGAGATTACAGTGAATCAGTTAGAGGGAGTAATTTCTAATGTGAATGTGAGCCACGGGTTGGGGTTTACGAGTTTGGCATTGGATACCAGCCGGGCCGAACGCCAGTTCCCCGATTCCGTGGGCCAATTAATTTCAACAGTGGAGGAATTGTCAACCCTAATTAGTCCTGCTCAGCAATAGAAGATGACGCTGAGAGCTCAGCTTACTTAGACAGATGGGTATATGCACTGGCTCCAGGTGAAGTATTGCAAAACTGGTCTAGCGAAGAAATCATTCATGTTGAGCACCATTCATAGTAATAATTCTTGTCTTTCATACTGCATAAAATCCCATACTCTGCCCAAGGTGTGAGGATTCATTTGTAGGGCCACCATATTTTCTCATATAATGTTCAAACATCAATAAAAAGGACGTTTTTGTTTACAAATTTGTGTTCCTTTACTCTTTCTTTATTTTATTTTTGCACAAAGAAAATTAAAAAAATGATAATGCACTTTCTTTTCTTTTGTTTTCAAGCATAAAAATAATCTAAAATAAAGCATAAATCCAATCATGCAGACTGGATTCTGTGGATTTCTCTGAAAATGATTCTGTTATGCCCACGTATGATTTCGACAATCCGATCTATCAAGCTGAGGAAGAAAGTGATGAAGACTATGAACTCCCGAAAGAGTTGGCTAGGTTGTTGAGACAGGAAGAGAAGACCATTCATCCTCATCAGGAAGCTCTTGAGATCATCAATATTGGGTCAGAGGAAAGCAAGAAAGAGATCAAGATTGGTGCGAGTCTGCGGGTTGATGTAAAGCAAGAGCTGATAGTCATGCTACGTGAATACGTTGACATCTTTGCTTGGTCATATCAAGATATGCCAGGTTTAGATACAGGCATAGTTGTGCATAGACTACCATTGAAAGAGGACTGTCCACCGGTCAAGCAGAAGCTGCGCAGAACAAAACCAGAAATGGCTTTGAAGATCAAGGAAGAGGTACAGAAACAGTTGGATGCAGGTTTTCTGGCAGTAACCAACTATCCTCCTTGGGTGGCCAACATAGTATCGGTGCCGAAGAAAGGTGGCAAGGTCAGAATGTGTGTGGATTACAGAGATCTCAACAGGGCGAGCCCTAAAGATGACTTTCCACTCCCTCATATTGACGTGCTGGTTGATAATACCGCTCAGTTTTCAGTGTTCTCATTTATGGATGGATTCTCCGGGTACAATCAGATAAAGATGGCGCCTGAAGACATGGAGAAGACCACATTCATTACCCTGTGGGGTACCTTCTGTTACAAAGTAATGCCTTTTGGGTTAAAGAACGCAGGGGCAACTTATCAAAGATCAATGGTGACATTATTCCACGATCTAATTCATAAAGAGATCGAATGCTATGTGGATGACATGATTGCTAAATCAAAGACAGAAGAGGAACATCTGATTAACTTGAAGAAGCTGTTTGAGAGGTTAAGGAAATTCAGGTTGAGATTGAATCCTAACAAATGTACTTTCGGCGTGCGGTCCAGAAAATTGCTTGGTTTCATTGTCAGTGAAAAAGGGATAGAGGTTGATCCTGCTAAGGTGAAAGCTATACAAGATATGCCTGTACCAAGAACTGAGAAAGAAGTTAGCGGCTTTCTAGGGAGATTGAACTACATTTCAAGGTTTATATCTCATCTAACCGCCACCTGCGAACCGATTTTCAAAATGCTAAGAAAAGATCAAACGGTCAGGTGGAATGATGATTGTCAAAATGCTTTCGATAAAATAAAAAGACATTTGCAGGAACCTCCGATTCTGATACCTCCAGTTCAAGGGAGACCGCTGATTATGTACTTGACAGTACTTGAAGGATCCATGGGTTATGTTCTCGGTCAACACGACGAGACAGGTAGGAAAGAACATGCTATTTACTACCTGAGCAAGAAATTTACAGATTATGAATCGCGATATTCAATGCTTGAGAAGACATGTTGTGCACTCGCATGGGCCGCCAAGCGATTGAGGCAATACATGCTCACACATACAACCCTGTTGATCTCAAAAATGGATCCGGTTAAGTATATTTTTGAGAAACCAGCGCTTACAAGCAGAGTTGCAAGGTGGCAGATGGTACTGATAGAGTACGACATTCAATTTACTTCGCAAAAAGCAATCAAAGGAAGTATACTGTCAGATTATCTGGCGCAACAGCCTCTTGATGATTACCAGCCCATGAGATTTGATTTCCCTGATGAGGACATCATGTTTCTCAAAGCGAAAGACTGCGAAAAACCACTTCTGGAGGAGGGGCCTGACCCTGAATCCAAATGGAGTTTGATGTTTGATGGGGCAGTTAATATGAATGGGTGCGGAGTTGGTGCAGTCCTCATTACGCCAGACTGTGTTCACATGCCTTTCACTGCCCGAGTAACCTTCGGGTGCACCAACAATGAAGCAGAATATGAAGCTTGCATACTAGGGATCGAGGAAGCTATTGATTTACGAATCAAGACCCTCGATATCTTTGGTGATTCAACACTGGTAATCAATCAAGTAAAGGGAACTTGGCACACACACCAGCAGAATTTGATCCCGTATAGAGATTATACGAGGAGATTGCTAACATTCTTTACAACTGTCAAGTTGTACCGTGTTCCTAGATATGAAAATAAGTTTGCAGACGCTTTGGCCACTATATCTTCGATGATCAAAGTGCATGGTTGGAATTTTGTGCCCAGGATTGATGTATCTCGTCTTGATAGGCCTGCTTTTGTGTTTGAGGTGGATGCAGTGTCTGATGATAAGCCTTGGTACCATGACATCAAATGCTTCTTGAAAAATCAAGAATACCCGCCTGGGGCATTTTCCAATGACAAGAGGACATTAAGAAGGCTGGCTGGTAGTTTCTTCTTGAACAAAGATGACGTGCTGTATAAGAGAAATTTTGACACGGTTCTGCTCAGATGCGTGGATAGACACGAAGCAGATCTGTTGATGATTGAAGTGCACGAAGGCTCTTTCGGTACTCATGCCGGAGGACATGCGATGGCTAAGAAATTGTTGAGATTGGGGTATTATTGGTTGACAATGGAGTCGGATTGCTGCAAGTATGCTCGCAAGTGTCATAAATGCCAGATCTATGTAGACAAAGTACACGTTCCTCCAAATCCGTTGAGTATCATGTCTTCTCTGTGGCCCTTCGCAATGTGGGGCATTGATATGATAGGGAAAATTGAGCCTACTGCTTCAAACGGCCATCGTTTCATCTTGGTCGCCATTGATTACTTCACTAAATGGGTTGAAGCAGCATCTTATGCCAATGTCACTAAGCAAGTAGTGGCTCGTTTCTTGAAACGAGATATCATTTGTCGATATGGAGTTCCCGAAAGAATCATTACTGATAATGGTTCTAATTTGAATAATAAGATGATGGCTGAGCTATGCCGGGACTTCAAAATCGAGCATCACAATTCTTCTCCGTACCGCCCGAAGATGAGTGGCGCGGTCGAAGCGGCCAACAAAAATATCAAGAAGATTGTGCAGAAGATGGTTGTCACGTACAAAGATTGGCATGAGATGTTACCATTGGCTTTGCATGGGTATCGAACATCAGTCCGCACGTCCATTGGGGCAACACCGTATTCGCTTGTATACGGTATGGAGGCAGTTCTGCCGGTAGAAGTTGAGATCCCCTCTCTCCGAGTGTTGATGGACGTTAAACTAGAGGAAGCTGAATGGGTACGAGCCAGATTTGATCAGCTGAGCCTTATGGAGGAGAAGCGATTAGCAGCAGTGTGTCATGGCCAGCTATATCAGCGCAGAATGAAGAGGTCATTCGATCAAAAGGTTAGACCCCAAGTCTACAAGGTCGGGGATGTGGTAATCAAGAGAATACTTCCCCCGAGTACAGATCACAGGGGCAAATGGACTCCTAACTATGAAGGTCCATTCGTGGTTAAAAAGGTTTTCTCAGGTGGGGCCTTATTACTGACAACCATGGATGGTGAAGACTTTTCATCCCCTGTTAATTCAGATGCAGTTAAAAAATACTTCGTATAAAGAGACCCGCTGGATAAAAAAAAAAGAATCCAGGCAAAAAGGGGCATCCCGGCGAACCAAAAACAGAATAAAGGTTCGGGCAAAAATTAGGGATATAATTGAAAAGAATTGTACACCCGGTAAGTTGAAAACCCGAAAGCGCAACTTAGGCAAAAATGGGTATCCCGGTGGATTGAAAAACCTGAAAAGGCGATCCACGCAAAAGAGGGATTAAAGCGAATGACTGTAATTTGAATTGATCTATATGTTCTCTAAAAAAAAATTCCAAAGGAGGAATTGGTCCGACCACGAGCTTCCGAAGGCGAAGATAATCAAGAGAGTTGGAATACATACTGGCTATAACAGAATCAGAAATCAGTTGGAATCCAATTTCCGCATTATCATTAGGATAGATTTCTTTTCTCAATTTTATGGCAATCGCCTCTTTCAGGGGTTTGCTTCTGATTGTAAATCCGCCAATTTTGGCATTTCATCAATAAAGTTGAATATTCAGTCACGAGCTTTTATTTTCATTTTATTGTTTTGTTTGCAAAAACGTCCGATTTTTTGATAATAAAACATTACTTTGAAAATATCTTGGCCTTGCAAAAACATGCACAAAGACAATAAAAATTACTTTGCTTGTTGGACAACCTTGGATGGTGGACTCAAAAGACCACGCAACATCCTGGGGCATGCACATATTCTTTTTCTGTTGCAGGTAATGAGTACGATCGACCCAAGCAGCACGAAAGTTATCTCTCAGCACAATTGACAGATATTTGCCTTGACTTGATACTGTTGTATCTTATTAAGTCGATTCTTCCATTCAAGAGTTCCCACCGAGTTTTGTGACGGCAACGGCGGTCGAAGGTGGAATTCTTCTGTGTTGATAACGGTTATTAATGCAGTAAATGCTCCAGGTCAATAACAAGTGCCAACCCTCTGTTACCTTGCAGACGATGTGAAGGGTAGTTCAAGGCAGAGTGTTCGTATAAGAGTTTGAAAACACTTGGTTTTCTATAAAATCCTCTTAAGAGACGAAAATTTTAGTACTAACATCCCTTGTGGGGTTTACTCTTGGCAGGATGTACCAGCAAGTGGTAGTATTATATCTCCCGCAGGTTTCAGCATGTGAAATTTGTCAAAGAATAATCCCCAGCGGAGTTATTGACCATCCTAAGCAGGGGGCAAGTTATCTCCCCAGCCAAAGGATACTCCCGATCTGTTATCCCCAGTAGAGTTTGAAGACGCTTGGTCTTCTGTAAAATCCTCTCAAAGGGAAGCCCCAACACGATACGCTTTAAAGCAGTTTTCTCTAGCAGAGTATGTTGTAAACTCAGTATACCCAGCGGAGTCGTCAAAGGGAAAGTTCGCCCAACATGGGGCATTGTGACATTTATCCTAAGCTTGACAATCTTCTTCCTCAGCAGATTACCGTGGAATTGCTTTGGGTTTCCCTAACAGATCTATAGGGACTCTTTCTCAGCGTGTTGCAGCGGATTGTCTTTCAACCAAGATTTTCATGTCTCGGCAGAGCAGCCCTGATCCCTAGCAAAATTGTATCTCTGGTAATAGTACCCCCACAGAGTTCAACATTGAATCTTGTCTGTTATACTCCCCAGCCGAGTCGCAGTAACTTCCCCAGCAAGGTCTAAAGAGATCGGCAGAATCTCTTCTTCAGCAAAGTGTCAGCATATGATATTACCCAGCAGGTGGTGTAATTCTCAGCATTGCTCATTTACAATCCAAAGTCCAATTTATTTTTGGCATGCATACAGTTTGTTCATATTATTCCAGCATGTGGGATAGTATGGCAGATGGTTGTTCCAGCCAGTGGGATGATCATTATATACAGTTTGTTCATATTATTCCAGCATGTGGGATAGTATGGCAGATGGTTGTTCCAGCCAGTGGGATGATCATTATATGCAGTTTGTTCATATTATTCCAGCAGGTGGGATAGCATGGCAGATGGTTGTTCCAGCCAGTGGGATGATCATTATATACAGTTTGTTCATATTATTCCAACCAGTGGAATAATATGGCAGATGGTTGTTCCAGCCAGTGGGATAATCATTATATACAGTTTGTTCATATTATTCCAGCCGGTGGAATAATAGGGCAGATGGTTGTTCCAGCCAGTGGGATGATTGTAATGCCCCAGTTTTGGTCTTTTACTTTAATAGAGTCGTTTTTGATTATTTTATTATTATATTATTTTATTTCTGACTTTTATGTGAAAATATGTTATTTTTCGTCGTAAATATATTTTATCGGGTTTTGGGAACGTTTGCGAGATATTTGAGTGTAAGGGTATTTTGGGCATTTGGGTGTATTTTGTTAAGTTAGTAAAGAAAAGAAAAATAGAAATAGAGAGAAAAATAGTAGAAGAGAAAGAAAAGAAGAAAAGAGAAGAAAAGAGGAGAAGAGAGAAAAGAGAGAAATTGGAGAAAAAGCTTGGGAAATCAAGAGAACAAGTTCTAGGAATCGATTAAATCGGGTAAGGGTGTGAAACTCGATTATCTTATTGTTGTGTATGATTATGTATGTGCGGTTGCATGTTGTATTGTCTCGTTCGGTAGTTTTTCGGATATAGGTCGAAATCGTGTAATCGAGTAGAAATCGATGTTTTCACGGACGGAATTCGATATAATTTGTGTTGTATGATCTATGTATGTGTATGAACCATTGCTAGTAATTGTTTTGCTGTTGGAAATGATTTGGGGAAGAAAATGGGAAAAATTGGAGGTATGGAACAGTGTTCACGCAGCAAAATTTTTCTGCTTCTGGTGCAGAGCGCCGGGCGAAAGGCCATGAGCGCCGGGCGATGCGTTCTTTTCGCCGGGCGGTTCGAGAGGCGCAGAGGTGCCAAGCTTCTGCCTCTTTGAATTATTTTGGGGGATTGGTATCGCCTGTGTTTCGCCGAGCGAAGCAGAGGCGAAGTGCGTTTCACCGGGCGGTGAGCATGCTCCGCCGGGCGGTTGGTTGTTTTTGAAAACAATTTTCCTTTTTTTTTTAAATCCATATCTTTCGAACCGTATTTCCGAATTGAGTGATATTTATATCGTTGGAAAGCTTATGAAATGTACTTTTGGATGATGATGATTTTGGAATTGTTAGCCGATTTAATTATGTCGAAAAATCGGGAATAGTGTCATTTTGTCGACTTTTGCTGTTATAATTGTGTGAATTGGATGTGTAAGGTACACCGTACTGTTAATATGAATGTTGTATGGATTGTGTGCTGTGTTGGGATAAGAATACTATGTGTCGATGATAATTTGTGGCCTAAGGGCAAGAAAATACTATGTGTGATATTTGATGATAAATGCATGATCATGAATGTGTGTATGTATGCAATGTGAATGTCATGAGTCATTGTATGCCAAGCATCATGATATGTATTGTGGAACGTCCTGAGTGGCGGTTTGATTCCTGAGGGAATATGCTATACCATCGTGTGCCTCGAAAATATGAGGCGATGCCTGAGGACTTAAAGCGATGGGTATAGACGATTGTGGGCTCCTTTGGAGACTTAAAGCAATCCTTAACGTCGTGTGCCTCGAAAATATGAGGCGATGCCTGAGGACCTAAAGCGACGGGTGAACATCGTAGGCCCGACGGGGAGTTCTTGACTAAGTCTCAGTAACGAGCGATGGTTCCAATAGTTCCAGAGTGAACTGATGATGAGACATGAGACAATGGAAGTCGGTACCGCATGGCATGTGTATAGAGTCGTTGTGTCGATCTATGTGCATTTGCATTCATCATGAGTCATTTGTGCATGAAATTGTGAATGTGATTAATGAAATGGAATATGTGTGATTGTATTGTGAATGATTGATGTGCAGTGGTAATTGATACGTGTGAATTGTACTGTGTGTTGTTATAATTTATCTGTGTGCTTTGGTGGTGAGAATACGTTACTTGTGAATGTTTGTGTTAATATATAATTTTATACAATTATATTATGGTTGTTTTTCTCACCCTTCTGCTGTTTTATAACGCTCTATGAGGCGTTGCAGATTAGAGCTGCGGGAGGTATTCCTTTTTGTGAAGCGTTGCGTCTTCATTATTTTGGTTGGTCGGCTCTGATATGTGACTCCGGGTAGTTAGGGTGGCCGCGTGCTATTATTTTGTATATCTGATGATATATTTTGGTTGTACATATGCTACCTGATGTATGACAAACTGTTTATATGTGTATATGTATATATGTTAATCAGATTTTAGATTTTCCGCTTTAATTCTAATTTCTGAAAAGTGGGTGTAAGGAACAAAGTTTCCTCTGTATGATTGCTACCCCACAGTTGCATATCATTATGGGCAGGTGTTGCATGTTATGTGTATGTTTGGTTACTTTGATGTGATTCCCCCTTTCTATGCCATGATGTTTCAAATATACTCTGATCAATTTTCGAATTTTCTTTTTACCGCTTTAATTGCGTGTTAATTGGGGGTGTAGATCGGGGGGGGCGTCGCAATGATCATTATATACAGTTTGGTCATATTATTCCAGCAGGTGGGATGGTATGACCGATGGTTGTTCCAGCCAGTGGGATAATCATTATATACAGTTTTTTCATATTATTCCAGCTAGTGGAATAATATTGCAGGTGGTTGTTCCAGCAGGTGGGATGATCATTTGGCAAAGCTTCCAAAGCCGGTTTGGTAAGCATCAAAGTCCAAGTTTAATTTGGCAAAGCTGCAAAAGTCCATCTGAGGATGGCAATTTTGAGATTCCAAAGCCTGTTTGGTAATCATTGAAGTCCAACGACAGATTGGCAAAAATCCAGCACGAACTGGTAAAAGTCCATTGTTTAGAATGGCAGAGCAGCTAAAGTCCACCAGCAGTGTGGCAAGCCAGTAGTCGTCTGGCGTCGTTCAAAAGACATTATTAAAGTCCATCAGCAGTGTGGCAATCCAGTAGTCGTCTGGCGTCATTCAAAAAGACATTTTTTTAAGTCCACCAACAGTGTGGTAAGCCAGTAGTCGCTTGGCGTCGTTCAAAAGACAGATTTCTTCGACGACGTTCATTTGAAGATTCAATCCAGCAGTCTCGTTGGGTTTATATCCCTTTTCTTCTTCATCATCCAGAGCAAATTTTTTGTTATATTTGGTATTCAATCACTATATACCTTGAAAGTCTAAAAGCAATCGCTTTCAGGCATTCAGGTCTACAGCGTTTGAATAGGGGCAGCTGTAATACCCCAAAATTTGCTCTCCCTATTTGTCATCTTAGCATAGCATTATCATTTATCATATCATATCCACCTCATTAGCATTGCATTACATTTAACATAGAAAAATGAAGCATAGCATCCCTCTTACCATCAAGGCATGTGATCAGGTGGAAGATGGACAATCAAGGGATCATTCAAAGCACAAAAGGTCAATCAAGTTGCCTCAAGGCGAGCCAAAGGTCTTTCATGTCTCATACTATCTCAATTTATCATCCAAATGCCCAAGGAAGTGAGATCCAATAAGAGATTGAAGCACTACATATTTCACTATGCAAGAGATCCAAAAATTAAAGGAAACCCCTCAAAAGAGATAGCTCATTGATCCAAAATCAATCTCAAATGGCATATCTCATCCTCCTTTAAGAAGATACACAACATACTCTGAGGAATTTGAAATTGAAGACTGCACTTTTCCCTCCTAACCAGAGGAGGTCAAAATTAGGGTTTATGATAAAACAAGGAATCTCTGATTTTTTGGACAAAACTTGATTTCATGGTATTCTATATGTCCTTAAGTGTATGGGTGTGGAAAATTACCTCTCAATTGATTTTAGAAGTGGTTCAATTGGAAGAAAGATCAAAATCAGAGAAATTGGGGGCCAAGTCAAATAATCAGAGGGAAAAGTCAACTCTTGACTTTTTGAGGCCAAATTCATGAAATTCATGTTATATGTGACCAATGTGCAAAATTTGATCAAGAAACTCCAAAGGAATCATGAAAAAATCAAGATGTAGAAAGTTGCCATTTTGGGATGAAGTAGGGTTACTAAAAAAGGCAAGTTTTGGCCATTTTGCATCAGAGTTTGAACCAAGGCCATCTAAAATTGAGGCACCAAATGAAAATTCCACTCGGCCACAACAAAAGATCTTGTTTTAAGCTTCAAATCCATGTGTAGAACATCTCCATTGGATAAAAATTGAGTGAGATATGAATGATCAAAGTTTGAGCAAAGTAGGTCCAAAACCAGGTCATGACCAAGTCTTGCTAGGCCCATGCGCCATCATTTCCTCAAACACTTGGTGTGCCAAATGTTTATCCATTTTTCATCAAGATAAAAGCTTCAAATGGAAAACTTTTCAACATCAAAGTTGTTCCTTGTAGTGCCCTCTTTAATGTTCATGTTGGACAAAATTTCATTTAGTCAAGTTATGATGGAGATATATTAGTCCAAAGTCATGGTGATCATGCTGAAAATCCATGCTATGCACACCTTGCCAACCAACCTCATTTCCTCGCCCTTGTACCAATTCCCAAACCTTTGTGTTTCAAGTCATTTTTCAACCTTTTCTAAGCATTATGTCAACTCATTTTTCATACCAAAGTAGTTCTATTATGATCCCTCTTTCCATTGATTCCAAAACCATGCAGTTTCATGCCATGAACATGCAGAATTCCATTCTCAAACACCCACTGTTACAATGATGACTTGCTGCATAATTCTGGTTCAAGCACACATCAAATACATGACAGAAGTTTGTATGCTTACTTCCTCATTAAGACCAACACATGCCTGCACTCTTTACACACTTGATCGAGTCATACATGAAAAGGGAAAGGTTGGAAGCTTGCTATAGAAGTTTAGCAGCAAGAACATGGTAACACATTATGAACCAGCCACACCATATCATTGCTCTCCCTAACTAACTTGACTCAGTTAGTTAGGGATGACTCAGTTTAACCACCTTGACTCACTCTAACTCACTCATTAAACCATGGTTAGCTCACACTATAAAACCAAATCAAACTCTCTAATTTCAGATTCAGCTTCATTTTCCTACATTCTCTCCAAAAACTCTCTGCTCTACTCTCAACATCACTATTGCAAGGAATCTTCGAGCTCACATTGTTCATCATCTTCCTAAATCTTCTTTTATTCTCTCAAATTCACCACCGTCCAACTGTTTCTGAAGCTTGGATTTCACTCACCTCCATTGAATCATCATCAAGTTCTACATCTCAGCCTTTATTTGGCCAAGTGAAGATTGTAGAAGAGACAAGACCTCTGGTTTTCTGAAGAACACTTCAAGGTTTCAAAACTTTAGGTACGAATCTCCACCATTATAGACCTAATGTGAAGTTGTTTTTAGGTTCTTGAAGCTTCTTATAAGCTCAAGAACTTGTCCGGCTAGTTGATAGGCCTTTAGAGGTATAGTGCACAACTTAGGGCTTGCTTTAATCTCCTATGTTTTCTCTGTGTGTGATTGTTATGTGAAAAATGATGTTAGATTCATGATGTGCATAGCGTAAGCTTCATTTTGATACCACATTTGTTCATTTTGGTGAGAATTGAGGTTGCAGACGGTGGCGGTGTGACCGGAGAAGGTGACCGGAGGTCATCTCCGGCCGGTGACTGTAATTGCTAGGGTTTCACTATGTTTTAATCGTGGCCTTTGATTGTTCTTAATCCTACGCTCCAAAATGTGCCAACACATAAAAAAAAAGCATACAAGTCATGTGCCATATTTCTGATTTCATCTAAGCATGTTGTGGTGCAGTGCATATTAGCTAATGTGTTCATTCACGTGTGCGCGTTGATTTTGATTACTTTGACTATGGTTTGACTGTGACTTGATCCAATGGCCATGAGTGAGTCAATTTTGTTGACTGAGATTCCATGCTTGTTAGTATGTTCTGCGTGCTTAATGGACTTAAGACATATTGCTATCCACACCCCACTTTTAAAAGCCCAAACCAATCTGAACTGGATATTTGCTACGCATGCACCCCCATTCCTTATTCCATTTCATTTTATTTTCTTCATTTTCTACACGTTTCATTTTTAATTTTTAAAAATACCAAATTGCATCATAAAATTCCACAAAAATTCATGAACATTTGTAAGACATTTAGAAAATTTTTGATGATTTTATTTTCTGATTTTATGACGTTTTTACCCCTGTTCCACAATTTTCTTTGATTTTCTTTTGTGTGCATTCTTAATGTGGTACATGATTTTGTGCATTTTTGTTCTTGACCATTAAAAATAGTTTTGATTTGCTTCTTTTTGCATTGAGTCATTAACATCTTGAAGTATGTCCTATGATTTTTATTTTATTTTTTAGGCCAGTTTATGGCATGTTTGGATGTCCATCTTTGCATTACTTTGCATGTATATCCAATTTGACTTAAGTGCATTGTATAAAGCCTTTTTGCCTTGATTTCTTTCATGCTATGTTGGTATATGATTCACTTCTGATTTGTGTATATTTAAGACATGTTTGCTTAATTTCCATGAGTTCATTTAATTTTTGTTTAATGCATTACCTTTGAAGCATAATAACATGTCATATCATCTTAATATTTGTGCATGTTTACATGATTTCTTTTGTACATACTTGCATGATCATTTGCATATTTGGTGAACCATTCATGTGAAATAAAAGGTCATTGATACATATTATATGTCATCTTTGCATTTTGATTATCATTTGAACCTTGTGCACCTTTAACATGTTGTGTTTGCACTTTCCTTTTGTTTGAACTTCCATTTCAATTATACTTCTTCTATCACTTCTTAAATGTCTTGATGTGTTATGCATGAACACTTGTGAGATGTTTGTGAATCATTTTTCATTTCATTTCAATTCTGATCCTTAGATTACATGTTCCATTCATGCATGTTTTTTTTATTTCTTTTCATCTTTCATTCTCCCTTTTCTTATGGTAGCATGTTCTACTGTCATGGATGATGTTTGTTGCCTATCCACTTGGACTTGCATGATAATAATCATTTGTTTTCCATATGATGCACGTTCTGGTTGTGAGTAATAGGATTTGATCTTTCATCTTATTCTTTTGATCTTTATGGTGCATTAAGTGTTCTTTTGCTTCTTATACTTTTTATACATGTTTACTAACCATGTAGGGGCTTTGGTAAGTTGTAATTGAGTGTGGATAAGGAATCCACATTCAAACTTCTATCCTTTCTCTTTTACAATTCCATCTTGTGTTTTGTTAAGCACTTATGTGCTTTTTCTTAATAACTCATCACTTTCCCTTTTTGAATTACAATTCATCTTCTAATTTAGAAGTGAATTGTTTAATTCATTCTTTCTTTAGACTTTAGGTTTAAACCTCACAAACCCTTAGGATCACTCCCTTAATTAATTGATTAGGATTGAGTCTTAGTTCACATAGATTTTACCTTTATCCTCTCTTGAGTCTTTCATCTTCTCATCTCAAAGAAAATTCAAAATATCTAATAAAGGCAAGCATTTATTGCATTTAGGCCTTTCATATAAAGAAAAGATTATAAGGGGTCTTCTCTTATAATCTTAGAATGTGTAGCATATAGCCCACCTTGGGTCAATGTGTTAGACATTTGATCTTGTATGAGGGACTTAAATGCAATACTTGTTGAAGGTACAAATAATAAAAAACACTTCTTCATTTCTTAATCAACAAAAACACTTAATAAATACAAGTATGCTAGTGTGTTTGAACCTTGATAATTGGAACTAAGTGTAAGGGTCTTCTTCACTCTTAGTGTGCTTTCTTATCCATTCCATCTTGGAATGTGAGGATGTACACATTCCAATGACTAAGATTCAGATACACTATCATATGCAAACAAATGGAAAAAAAACACTTCTTTCTTCTTAAAAGACAAAAACAAACAATCACGTCTTTCCTTCAGGAATTCTTTTCTCACCTCATTCACTCTCAACGTATGAACGTGCTCCTACTCGTTCTCGTGCAAGACGGTAACACACTCGGACCAGCGAGCCTGCAACACCTGAGCTAGAACGTCAGCCGTTCCTTAGAAAACACAAACAATCCATCCCTAGTGAGGGGAACTACGTCGCTCTGATTCTCATTCTCCCGATGAGATACGTAGGCAGTGGGGTAGGGCCCATTCGAGCACTTCTTTTATTTTCCCTACATTTGTTTCCCGTTCCTTTTCCATTCTTTCCATTCCTTTTCCAGTTCCTTTTTCCAATATCTTTTCTATCACCCTTTGATCGAGACAGGCAAGCGTGGATCCCATCGGGTACGATGGACGCGTGGGGGTGCTAATACCTTCCCTGCGCGTAACCGACTCCTGAACCCAGTTTCTCTTGGTCGCAAGACCATGCTCTTTCCTTCTCTCCAGGTTTATGCGGTGTTTCCTTTCCCTCTCTTGGGATAAATACACATTGCTGGCGACTTTGTTCGGTGCCACTTTCGCGTTTGTACTAGGATGAAAATCCCGGGAGCGACACTTTACATCAAGTTGCTCTAGATTTAGATCAAATTCAGCACACATCGCCAAGACCACTCTGGTTGTGGTGAGTCATACCACTGGAGAAAATTTCTCATTGAAATCAATACCTTCTTTCTGAGCATATCCTTTGACCAACAGTCTTGCACGATATCGTTCCACCTGATCGTTGCCATCTCGCTTAATTTTGAACACCCATTTGTTATCGATGGCTTTCCGACCTTTAAGAAGTTCAACAAGTTCCCAAGTGTTATTTCTATGTAAGGCTTCAATTTCCTCTTGCATTGCTGCAATCCACAAAGAAGCATCTGAACCATTTAATGCCTCATGAAAGGTTGATGGTTCTCCATCTTCTGATAGAATACAATATGCATCACGACTTGCCATCACATATTCTGAGTGCCATGATGGTTTTCTTATCTGACGTGTGGTTCTTCTGGGATCTACATTATTGACCTCAGTTGGTTCTTGTTCTTCGTGCTCTGGCTCTGCTTTAGAAGAATCATTTTCTCCTGACTTTTCCTCCATCTCCACTGTATTAGTCTCCTTTATAGTGTTGCCTTATTTTTGCTCCTTTTGTAGTTCATTTTCTACAAAGATTACATCTCTGCTAACATTAATCTTGTGGGCAGCGGGATCCCATAGACGATACCCCTTCACATTGTCAGCATAACCCAAGAATATGCATTTCCTAGATTTTGGGTCTAGCTTTGTTCTCTCTTGGGAGTTGTATATCACGTACACAGGACATTCAAATACATGCAAAGAAGAATAATCACTCGATTTCCCTTCCACATCTCCATTGGTGTCTTTAAATCAATCGCAGTTGATGGCGATCGATTTATCACGTAACAGGCAGTTTTGACAGCTTCTGCCCAGAAAGACTTTGCCAATCCTGTTGTTTTTAGCATGGCTCTCGTCCTCTCCAGGAGAGTTCTATTCATCTGCTCTGCTACACCATTCTGCTGAGGTGTATGAGCAACAATAAATTGCCGCTTAATACCTTCTTGCTTGCATAATGTCAGGAAATCACCACCTTTATATTCTCCTTCGTTATCTGTCCTCAAACACTTAATTCTTTTCTCAGTTTCAAGTTCCACTTGAGCTTTGAACTCCTTGAATACTAAATACTCATCTAACTTCTTCTTGATTGGGTACACCCATAGTCTCCTTGAGTAATCATCAATGAATGATACAAAATATTTTGCTCCTCCAATGGACATTTCCGGTGACTCTCACACATTAGAATAAATCAAGTCTAGTATGTGTTTGCTTCTAGCAGTTGACTTAGCAAACTTTAGTTTATGCAGCTTGCTTATCACACAGTGCTTACAGAAAGGTAAATTTACCGACTTGAGCTCGAGTATGAGATTACGTTCTGCAAGAACTTTCAAGCCTCATTCTGACATATGACCTAGTCTGCGATGCCATATCATCGTTGTTTCTTCCTGGCTTCCAGCTGCTACTAATGCATCTGCTCCTTTCCTTTCATTGTGTCTCCCAAAAGCATGTATAGATTTGCAGCGACCTTCTCTGCTTTTATCACTACTAGCAAACCTTTCAACGCTTTCAAGATCCCACGTTGAACATGGGTCTTGCATCCGAGGTCATCTAGTTGCCCAATAGACAACAAATTCTTCGTCAATCCTTTCACATGTCATACCCCTTGAAGTGTGCGGATAGTACCATCATACATTTTCATTTTGACAGTACCAACTCCAGCAATTTCCAAAGCATGGTCATTCCCCATCAATACATGTCCTTCTGGGATAGGTTCGTAAGTGCAAAACCAGTCTCGTCGTGGAGTCATGTGCCATGTTGCTCCCAAAACTACTATCCAACCATCAGTGAGTTGAATTTCTCCTTTGGTACTAACTGCTACTCCGCTGTAAAGGATTTCTCCATCATCGGAGGTACGAGCAATACATCCTTGAGATGTACTTGCTTCAGAAGACTTCTCACCATTCTTTTTGTTGAACCAACATTCTTTCTTCAAGTGCCCTCTCTTGCCACAATTGTAGCATTTGAGGTTTGTTCTTCTTTGAGATTTTGATCTACCATGATTTTGACTCCCACTAGGACCATGCTCCGTTGATCTACCTTTCGTAATCGTCAAAGCTTCAATTCGTTTTGAGCTTTCTTGCCGATCTTCCTTATTTTTATGCTCGGATTCTTCTTCAAGAACAGCTTCGTCGACATCATTAAAGGATAGACAGTAAACAATATTATTTTTTGTAATATTGATGACGAGTTGATCATACGAATCTGGTAAACTCTGAAGAATAAGCTTTGCTCGTTCATTTTCCACTATTGTGAAATCTGATGCAGATAGCTGAGAAAATAATGTATTCAAATTGTTGATGTGATCTGGCACCGAAGTGGTTTCACTCATTACAAGAGTGTAGAGTCTTCTCTTTAAGAAAATTCTGTTGTAAAGTGACTTGACCTCGTACTGTTGGATGAGAATATCCCAGATCTCCTTTGCAGTTTTCTTTTCTGCTATACTTGACAAAACTGAATCTGTCATTGCTAAGTGCGAATTGGCAACAACATTGTCATCCATCTCTCTCCACTTTTCATCAGTTATATTTGTAGGTCTACCTTTTATTGCTGGTGAGCAATTATCCTTCCTCAGGATTTCCTGCATCTTCAATTTCCACAAGGAGAAATTACTCCCACTGAATTTTTCAATCTCAAATTTTGTAGCCATTTTTTTCATTTTTTTTTTCACTAAACTGGTTTACACAATTTCACCGTGAATATCACAGTATACGTGAGCAGTATTGTGTATTTTACCGCACACTAGAATAAATCTAGTATACGTTAACAATCACTGCAAAAGTATACAACCACGCTTGTGAATAGTAACCATACGCCGCAACGGAAATAAAGACCGACACCAACAACTCTGTTACCACTATTGGGTATCAGAGTAGCAAAATAAGTATCACAAAATAAGAGAGCAATGAGTAGGAAAATTGACACAGAATATTTACATGGAAAACCCTCAACAAATAAGGGAAAAACCATGGGCACCGTAGAAAAGATTTTCACTAAGTGGAAGAAATTACAACACTTCTCTCTATATACAAGGAGAGAACAAATTATATTCTCTCTTGTAATAGAAGAACACTCACTAAAACAACCTTATAGGAGAACATACAATATACTCTATCTCTCTAAATTTTTCTTTTATGTTATGTTGCAATGTTTTTTGTTGTTGTGTTAGGAATGAGAAATGCACCTCTATTTATAGGTGTCCATCTTCACAAAACCATGAGAGCTGTTACAAAGTCATGGGTGCAAAACCATGGGTGTTTCTTTCTTGGTTCACAAATTGTGACTTTATTCAATCACAATCGTTGACCATACTCTTTTACCATGACCAAAATATTTGACTATGACCATAATCTTTGATATAAACAACCTCGTGATCATAAAAAATACATAGAAAATACAATAATTTACAAACCTTAACCAAATAAGAGAGAACTAGCTATACATAAAGATGACAGCTAGATAGAAGGTGTACAAGCAAAACCATATTCCAAGGATCTCTAAGTCCTTAATTATTTCACTTCAACAGGTCTTCGATGTTACAAATGTTCTATCTCTATATCAATGAGATTTTTACTAAGCTATAAAAACTAATTTAAAACTATACATCTAAAACACCTTAGCCAAACACATATTTATAGATTCCACAACTCGTTTTCATTCAATGGGAAATCTCTATTTCAACTAGCGAATTTTCCTTTAGGGTTACTTAGCACCAAATCCATATTTAAAATGCCTTGGCGAGCCACCTTAAATTTGCTAATGAGTTGTAATTTATCTCATGATTTTTCCTATTTTCCAACCTAACTTTCCGTTCAGGACTCAGACGGTTGAGGATCCATTCTCCCAATGAATTTTTCTTTGTAATTCAAGCCATTTATTCGCTAGTTCAGATTCTCTGCTCAAAGAATAATTTACCAAGCGAATTTGGCTTATCATTGGCCTTCAAGTGTAGGGGTTTTTTTTACCTAGCTTGACAGTTGATCCTTTTTACAATTCTTTTCAATTCGTTAACATAAAATAATCAAAAGGTAGTAAAACAAGATCAATGTATATTTTTCACGACAATACTCAAATAAACATAAATAGTGAGTTTCTACGTTGCTTCATGTGAAAGTAATCTAATATGTGTGTGAAAAAGTGATAACATGTAAATTACACATTCATGAAAACTTATCTATAGACATGCAAAATGATATTTTAAAACTAAAGCATTTATATTAATAAGTTTCTATAAGTTTATTCTAACACTTATTAGGTTTTTTTGAAATTGATGCATATTTCTAGATTATTCTAGTAAAAATAAATGACAAAGTTTAGAAAAAACTAAAATAGTCTAAAGTTTCTACATGTTTCTAGATGGTTCCAATAATTCTTAGATTAACTTATAGCCTAGAAAGTTATATGTCAATGTAATATAGAAAAGACAAACAAATGTCTAGATATTTCTATTCTAGAAACATCCTCAAGCACCTATAAATAGACAAACATATGTGTAATTGTATCAAGCCTTTAAGGTCCAATGTCAATAACATTGGAGGCTTCATCATACTATAATTCTCCTCCTACAATAAGTTGATTATTTATGTGTTGCCTCTTGTTCCGTGTTACTAAACTAACTCTCATACTACTTGCTACAATCTTTCAACTATCTACCCGAGCTTTTTACACTATCTAACTACATTCTAAACTATCATTATCCCCTCAAATACCAACAATGGTATCAAAGCTATGTTCGGTCATTCACTGGGCGTAGCAAACTATTTCTTCTTGTCACCAACTATTTTTTTAAAACTAGAAAATGAGATCTCTGACTCAAACACAAAGGAGTATAGGTAGCCACAAGATCTGGCTCTGTTTGAGTTCAAACTCAAAATTAAAAATGAGAGAGATGAGTTCAAATAGCCTAACAGTACGAACCTCTTAATTTTAAGTCCATATAATATCGTAACCTTTGGCAAATAAGGCTCGAGTTCTGATAGAGCACAAGTACAAGCGATAAAAATTTTTTTAGACCTGTGACCTCTGAGGCTCAACTTGAGTATAAGCCTAGGAAGACAAATGCAACTACTAGAGGAAGAATGAGTCTCTGTCAAAATTCTTCTACAAGAATGACAAGCACACTCATAAGCAACTAAGAATCAAGAGTGGACCTTGTCAGAAATATTCAATAAGATCAACAAGGAGATTCACATGCAACTAGACAACAAAAGTGATCCTTGTTAGAAGTCTTTAACAAGACAAACAAGGAAGATCACAAGTGTAACGCCCCGTTTTGCCAATTTTATTTTATTGAGTCTTTTGATTATTTTATTATTATTTTATTTTATTTTCGACTTTTATGTGAAAATATGTTATTTTTCGTCGTGATTATATTTTATCGCGTTTCGGGAACATTTGCGGGATATTTGAGTGTGGGGGTATTTTGGACATTTCATAGATATTTTTACTAAGTTAGATTAGAAAAGAAAATAGAAAAGGGAAAGAAAGAAAAATAGAGAGGAAGAAAGAAGAAAGAAGGAAAAAGGGAAGAAAAGAGGAGAAGAGAGAAAAGAGAGAAATTGGAGAAAAGCTTGGGAAATCAAGAGAACAAGTTCTAGGAATCGATTAATCGGGTAAGGGTGCGAAACTCGATTATACTATGATTGTGTATGATTATGTATGTTTGTGTGGAAGTTTTGTTATTTTTTTCAAATATAGGTCGAAATGAGATAAACAAGTAGAAATCGAGGTTTTCACGGTCGGAAATTTATATAAACTGTATTGTATGATCACACTGTGTGTATGAATAATCGTTGATGTTTGTTTTGCTGTTGGAATTGAATTTGGGTGAAAAGTGGGATTTTTGGGGTGGATTTTCGAAGGGGGTTTTTTCTGAAAATCGCAGAGTCCGCTCAGCGCGCAGATTCCCGCTCAGCGCGCTCTTGAAAAAATGTAACCTCACCAGGCAGGAGCGAGCGCGCTCAGCGCGCTCACAGACCCGCTCAGCACGGTCTGGGACTTCAAAATTTTATCTGTTTTCTAAAATTCCATAACTTTTGATCCGTAACTCGGATCGGGACGTTCTTTATACTGTTGGAAAGCTTATGAAATGTTCTATCTAATAAAAATGGGTTTTGAGGATTGTTAGCCGATTAAATTATGTCGGGAAATGTGAATAGTGTCGATTATCGATTTTTGTCATTTTAATGGTGTGGAATTGACGTGTATTATGCCGTATGTTGTTGTTTTGTATGTGAGATGACTTATGTGCTGCTGTAATGATGCTTTGTGGCCGAAAGGTAAGAAAATGCTAAGTGTGGTATTTGATAAATGTGCATGATTATGAATGTGTGTATGGATGCAATGTGAATGTCATGAGTCATAGTATGCCAAGCATCATGATGTGCATTGTTGAACGTCCTGAGTGACGGTTTGATTCCCGAGGGGAATATGCTATAACATCGTGTGCCTCGAAAATTTGAGGCGCTGCCTAAGGACCTAAAGCGGTGGTTATAGACGATTGTGGGCTCCTTTGGAGGCTTAAAGCAAACCTTAATGTCGTGTGCCTCGAAAATATGAGGCGATGCCTGAGGACCTAAAGCGACGGGTGAACATCGTAGGCCCGACGGGGAGTTACTTGAGATTCTCAGTAACGAGCGATGGTTCCAATAGTTCCTGAGTGAACTGATGATGAGACATGAGACATTGGAAGTCGGTACCGCATGGCATGTGCATAGAGTCGTTGTGTCGGTCTATGTGCATTGCATAAATCATGAATTAATTGTGTGTGAATTTGTGAATGTGATTGATGATTGTATGGTATATGTGTGGTATGTAATGGTATTTGATGCTTGAGAATTGTGCGGTATTATGTTATATGTGGTTGTGGTGAGAATGTGTTACTTGTACATTCTTGTGTTTATATATATAATTTTATTCAATTATATTATGGTTGTTTTTCTCACCCTTCTGCTGTTTTATAACGCTCTATGAGGCGTTGCAGATTAGAGCTGCTGGAGGTATTCCTTTTTGTGAAGCGTTGCGTCTTCATTATTTTGGTCGGTCGGCTCTGATATGTGACTCTGGGTAGTTAAGGTGGCCGCGTGCTATTATTTTGTATATCCGATGATATGTTGTGGTTGTATATGTATAACTGGATGTATGATAGACATGTTTATATGTATATATGTATATATGTCGTTCAGATTTTAGATTTTCTGCTTTAATTCTAATTTCTGGAAAGTGGGTGTAAGGAACTAAGTTTCCTCTGTTGATTGCTACCCCACAGTTGCATATCATTATGGGCAGGTGTTGCATGTTATGTGTATGTTTGGTTACAGTTGATGTGATTCCTCCCTTTCTATGCCGCGAATTCAAATGTACTCTGACGAAATTACGAATTTTCTTTTAGTGCCTTAATTGCGTGTAAGTGGGGGTATAGATCGGGGGCGTCACATTAAGTGGTATCAGAGCCAGTCCGTGTCAGTTGTGTCGTTTGTGCCTGTTGTGTCTGGCATATTGGGCGAGTTGTGTTGAGCGAGTTGTTGTTTAACCATAGTTTCTGTTTTGGACGAACAGAATATGGCTGGTCGTAATGATGCTGCTTTGGCTGCAGCGATGAAGGCGATGGCACGAGCTGTGCAGGGGGCACCGAATGCTGCCGGAAATGATGAGTTTAGAAAGAATAAGCCGCCGGTTTTTAAAGGGAAGCATGATCCGGATGGTGCGCAGTTGTGGTTGAAAGAGATTGAGAGGATTTTTAGGGTAATGGATTGTGATGATGATGATGTTAAGGTGAGGCTGGGCACTCATATGTTACACGAAGAGGCTGATGACTGGTGGGTCAGTACTCGTCAGGTGTTGGAAGCTGAGGAGGAGGAAGAAGAGATAACTTGGGAGGTGTTTAGCCGAGAGTTTCTGAGGAAGTATTTTCCCGAGGATGTCCGAGGAAAGAAGGAGATTGAGTTTTTAGAGCTAAAACAAGGTAATATGTCGGTTATTGACTATACTGCTAAGTTTGTGGAACTTGTGCAGTTTTATCCTCATTATGTGGAAGCGACTGCTGAATTTTCAAAGTGTGTAAAGTATGAAAGTGGGTTGCGTCCTGAGATAAAGCAGGCTATTGGATATCAGAGGATTCGAAGGTTTGCTGATTTGGTGGAATGCTGTAGGATTTATGATGAAGATAGTAAGGCTCGTTCTGCTCACTATAAAAGTGTAAGTGACAGAAAAGGGAAGCAACAGTTCCGTGGTGGTCCGTATGTGTCACCGGCTGATAAAGGTAAACAAAGGGGTAATTTTGATCGAAGGTCAAGTGGAGGAGGTATGTCTAATGCTCCTAGGTGTTTTAAATGTGGTGAATTGGGTCATCGCCAGCATGAATGTAGGAGGAATGTGATTAAGTGTTCTAATTGTGGCGGTGAAGGGCATGTTGTAGCGGATTGTAAAAGAAAGAATGTGGTGAAATGTTACAATTGTGGGGAACCTGGTCACATTAGCTCGAAGTGTCCGAATCAGAAGAAAGCTCCGACTAGTGGGAAAGTGTTTTCATTGGCGGGAACTCAGACTTCAAGTGCTGATCGTCTGATAAGAGGTACTTGCTTTATTAATAACACGCCTTTAATTGCTCTTATTGATACTGGAGCGACTCATTCGTTTATTTCGTCTGAGTGCGTGGAACGTTTGAATCTTGGGTTGTCTTCGATGGATGGTGAGATGGTTATTGATACTCCAGCGATGGGGTCAGTAACTACTTCTTTGGTGAGTTTGAGTTGTCCTTTGACCATTTATTGTAAAGACTTTGCGATGGATTTGGTGTGTTTACCGTTGGAAGGTTTAGATGTGGTGTTGGGAATGAACTGGTTGCAATTCAATCGGGTGCACATTGATTGTTATCATAAGCTTGTAAGGTTTCCTTCTCTTGAGGAAGATGAAGACTCGAGTTTCTTGTCTACCAAAGAGTTGAAGAAACTTTTGGCGGATGAAGCTCAGTTGTTTGGATTATTTGCATCTTTGACTGTGGATAGTCAAGTTTCTCTTGAAGTGTTTCCTGTTGTGTGCGAATTTCCTGAGGTGTTTCCTGTTGATATTTCAGATGTACCGCCAGAGAGAGAAGTTGAATTTTCTATTGATCTAGTTCCTGGTACTAGACCTGTTTCTATGGCACCTTATAGAATGTCGGCGTCCGAATTGGTGGAGTTGAAAAAGCAGTTAAATGAGTTGTTGGAAAAGAGGTTCGTGAGGCCAAGTGTTTCTCCTTGGGGTGCTCCAGTTTTGTTAGTGAAAAAGAAAGATGGGAGTATGCGATTATGTATTGATTATCGCCAGTTAAACAAAGTGACGATTAAGAACAAATATCCGCTTCCAAGGATTGATGATCTGATGGATCAGTTGGTTGGTGCTTGTGTATTTAGTAAGATCGATTTGAGATCGGGGTACCATCAGATAAGAGTGAAAGAAGAGGATATTCAGAAGACGGCCTTTAGAACACGTTACGGTCATTATGAATATTCAGTGATGCCGTTCGGGGTTTCTAATGCGCCTGGTGTGTTTATGGAATACATGAATCGTATTTTCCACGAGCATTTGGATCGTTTTGTGGTGGTGTTTATTGATGATATTTTAATTTATTCTAAGTCTCGGGAAGAACATGCAGAGCATTTGCATATTGTTTTGCAGGTTTTGAAGGAAAGGAAGCTTTTTGCCAAATTGTCCAAGTGTGAATTCTGGTTGTCTGAGGTGAGTTTTCTTGGACACGTAATTTCAGGTAATGGTATTGCTGTGGATCCATATAAAGTAGAAGCAGTTCTACAATGGGAGGCTCCTAGATCCGTTACTGAAATTCGAAGCTTTTTGGGTTTGGCTGGTTATTACCGGAGGTTCATTGAAGGTTTTTCTAAGCTAGCTCTTCCTTTGACGCAGTTGACTTGTAAGGGCAAAGCATTCATTTGGGATATTCAATGTGAAGAGAGTTTTTGTGAGCTGAAGAGAAGATTGACGACAGCTCCGATTCTTATTTTACCTAATCCTAATGAACCATTTGTTGTGTATTGCGATGCTTCTTTAATTGGTTTGGGTGGTGTTCTGATGCAGGAAGGTAAAGTTGTAGCTTATGCTTCAAGGCAATTAAGAGTTCATGAGAAAAACTATCCTACTCATGATCTTGAATTAGCGGTTGTGGTTTTTGTGTTGAAGATATGGAGGCACTATCTCTATGGTGCAAGGTTCGAGGTCTTTAGTGATCATAAAAGCTTGAAATATTTATTTGATCAGAAAAAGTTGAACATGAGGCAGCGGAGATGGTTGGAATTCTTGAAAGACTACGACTTTGGCTTAAATTACCATCCTGGTAAAGCTAATGTGGTAGCCGATGCATTGAGCCGGAAATCGTTGCATATGTCCGCATTGATGGTGAAAGAGTGGGAACTTTTGGAGTCGTTTAGAGACTTGAGTTTGGTATGCGAAGTGACTTCGGTTAGTGTAAGGCTTGGAATGTTGAAGGTTGCTAATGAATTTTTGTTGTCGGTTAGTGAGAAACAAAAGCTGGATTTGAAATTCGTTGATTTGATGAGGAATGAGAATGTGGATTTCAAGGTGGATAATCTTGGTGTTTTGAGATTTCGTGGTCGTATTTGTATTCCTGATGATGCAGAGTTGAAAAGAATGATTTTGGAGGAAGGACACCGGAGTAATTTAAGTATACATCCGGGTGCGAATAAGATGTACTAAGATTTGAAGAAGATTTTCTGGTGGTCTGGTTTGAAAAGAGATGTGGCTCAGTTTGTGTATGCATGTTTGACTTGTCAGAAATCGAAAGTGGAACATTTGAGACCTAGTGGTTTGTTGCAATCGTTGGATATTCCTGAGTGGAAATGGGATAGCATTTCGATGGATTTTGTAACGGGATTGCCGAATACGCAAAGAGGTCATAATGCTATTTGGGTGATTGTTGACAGGCTGACTAAATCGGCGCATTTTATTCCGATTGACATCAGTTTTTCTTTGGAACGGTTAGCTGAGATCTATATCAGTATGGTTGTGAAATTGCATGGGGTTCCTTTAAGTATTGTTTCTGATCGAGATCCTAGGTTTACATCGAGATTTTGGGAAAGTTTACAAAAGGCATTGGGTTCTAGATTGAGGTTGAGTTCGGCTTATCATCCGCAGACGGATGGTCAGACCGAAAGAACTATTCAGTCGTTGGAGGATTTGTTGAGAGCGTGTGTTTTAGAACAAGGTGGTGCGTGGGACGGTTATCTTGCATTGGTTGAGTTCACGTATAATAACAGTTTCCATTCTAGTATTGGAATGGCACCTTTTGAGGCTTTATATGGACGAAGATGTAGAACGCCGTTGTGTTGGCACGAAACAGGTGAAAGTTCGGTGGTTGGACCGGATTTAGTGCAACAAACGACGGAAAAGGTAAAGTTTATTCGTGAGAAAATGAAGGCTTCTCAGGATAGGCAAAAGAGTTATCATGATCGGAGACGGAAGGATCTTGAGTTTCAAGAGGGTGATCACGTATTTCTGAGAGTTACGCCGGTAACGGGTGTTGGTCGTGCTTTGAAATCTAAGAAGCTTACTTCTCGATTTATTGGTCCTTACCAGATATCTGCGAGAGTTGGTGCTGTAGCGTATCGTGTGGCGTTACCGCCGAATCTGTCGAATTTGCATGACGTTTTTCATGTTTCACAGCTTCGGAAGTATGTTCCGGACCCTTCACATGTTATTCCAATGGACGAGGTTGAGGTAAGAGATAACCTTACGGTCGAGACTTTACCAGTTAGGATTTTGGATCGCGAGGTGAAGCGGTTGAGGGGCAAAGAGATTGCACTTGTGAAAGTGGCGTGGGGAGGCGCTGCTGAGGGAAATTTGACGTAGGAGTTGGAGAGTAGGATGCGGGAGTCGTATCCAGAGTTGTTTGTATCAGGTAAGATTTTCGAGGACGAAAATTTCTAAGTGGGGGAGAATTGTAACGCCCCGTTTTGCCAATTTTATTTTATTGAGTCTTTTGATTATTTTATTATTATTTTATTTTATTTTCGACTTTTATGTGAAAATATGTTATTTTTCGTCGTGATTATATTTTATCGCGTTTCGGGAACATTTGCGGGATATTTGAGTGTGGGGGTATTTTGGACATTTCATAGATATTTTTACTAAGTTAGACTAGAAAAGAAAATAGAAAAGGGAAAGAAAGAAAAATAGAGAGGAAGAAAGAAGAAAGAAGGAAAAAGGGAAGAAAAGAGGAGAAGAGAGAAAAGAGAGAAATTGGAGAAAAGCTTGGGAAATCAAGAGAACAAGTTCTAGGAATCGATTAATCGGGTAAGGGTGCGAAACTCGATTATACTATGATTGTGTATGATTATGTATGTTTGTGTGGAAGTTTTGTTGTTTTTTTCAAATATAGGTCGAAATGAGATAAACGAGTAGAAATCGAGGTTTTCACAGTCGGAAATCGATATAAACTGTATTGTATGATCACACTGTGTGTATGAATAATCGTTGATGTTTGTTTTGCTGTTGGAATTGAATTTGGGTGAAAAATGGGATTTTTGGGGTGGATTCTCGAAGGGGGTTTTTTCTGAAAATCGCAGAGCCCGCTCAGCGCGCAGATGCCCGCTCAGCGCGCTCTTGAAAAACTGTAACCTCACCAGGCAGGAGCGAGCGCGCTCAGCGCGCTCACGGACCCGCTCAGCGCGGTCTGGGACTTCAAAATTTTATTTGTTTTCTAAAATTCCTTAACTTTTGATCCGTAACTCGGATCGGGACGTTCTTTATACCGTTGGAAAGCTTATGAAATGTTCTATCTAATAAAAATGGGTTTTGAGGATTGTTAGCCGATTAAATTATGTCGGGAAATGTGAATAGTGTCGGTTATCGATTTTTGTCATTTTAATGGTGTGGAATTGACGTGTATTATGCCGTATGTTGTTGTTTTGTACGTGAGATGACTTATGTGCTGCTGTAATGATGCTTTGTGGCCGAAAGGTAAGAAAATGCTAAGTGTGGTATTTGATAAATGTGCATGATTATGAATGTGTGTATGGATGCAATGTGAATGTCATGAGTCATTGTATGCCAAGCATCATGATGTGCATTGTTGAACGTCCTGAGTGACGGTTTGATTCCCGAGGGGAATATGCTATAACATCGTGTGCCTCGAAAATATGAGGCGCTGTCTGAGGACCTAAAGCGGTGGTTATAGACGATTGTGGGCTCCTTTGGAGACTTAAAGCAATCCTTAACGTCGTGTGCCTCGAAAATATGAGGCGATGCCTGATGACCTAAAGCGACGGGTGAACATCGTAGGCCCGACGGGGAGTTACTTGAGATTCTCTGTAACGAGCGATGGTTCCAATAGTTCCTGAGTGAACTGATGATGAGACATGAGACATTGGAAGTCGGTACCGCATGGCATGTGCATAGAGTCGTTGTGTCGGTCTATGTGCATTGCATAAATCATGAATTAATTGTGTGTGAATTTGTGAATGTGATTGATGATTGTATGGTATATGTGTGGTGTGTAATGGTATTTGATGCTTGAGAATTGTGCGGTATTATGTTATATGTGGTTGTGGTGAGAATGTGTTACTTGTACATTCTTGTGTTTATATATATAATTTTATTCAATTATATTATGGTTGTTTTTCTCACCCTTCTGCTGTTTTATAACGCTCTATGAGGCGTTGCAGATTAGAGCTGCTGGAGGTATTCCTTTTTGTGAAGCGTTGCGTCTTCATTATTTTGGTCGGTCGGCTCTGATATGTGACTCCGGGTAGTTAGGGTGGTCGCGTGCTATTATTTTGTATATCCGATGATATGTTGTGGTTGTATATGTATAACTGGATGTATGATAGACATGTTTATATGTATATATGTATATATGTCGTTCAGATTTTAGATTTTCCGCTTTAATTCTAATTTCTGGAAAGTGGGTGTAAGGAACTAAGTTTCCTCTGTTGATTGCTACCCCACACTTGCATATCATTATGGGCAGGTGTTGCATGTTATGTGTATGTTTGGTTACAGTTGATGTGATTCCTCCCTTTCTATGCCGCGAATTCAAATGTACTCTGACGAAATTACGAATTTTCTTTTAGTGCCTTAATTGCGTGTAAGTGGGGGTATAGATCGGGGGCGTCACAACAAGCGCAACTAAGGAGCGAGAATGATTATCATCAAAATCCTTCAACAACGATGAGAAAAAGTTTAATAACATTCATTGTGACAAGTAGTGTGACAAAATTGAATCATGGTGGAGATAATGCTTTTCAAAATAAAATACATTACATAAAAGTATCAATGCAGGAGAAGATAGTTTCACAAATTCACATTTGAACAACTATGAACTACACTTGGAGTTACTGAAATATGCATCAAGGAGGAGTGTTGAAATTGATGCACATTTCTAGATCATTCTAATAAAAATAAATGACAAAGTTTAGAAAAAATTAAAATAGTCTAAAGTTTCTACATGTTTCTAGATTATTTCAATAATTCTTAGAGTAACTTATAGCCTAGAAAGTTCTATGTCAATGTAATATAGAAAAGACAAACAAATGTCTAGATATTTCTATTCTAGAAACATCCTCAAGCACCTATAAATAGACAAGCATATGTGTAATCGTATTCAAGTTTTTAAGGTCCAATGTCAATAACATTGGGGGCTTCATTATACTATTATTCTCCTCCTACAATAAGTTGATTACTTATACGTTACCTCTTGTTCCGTGTTACTAAATACTCCAATAATATCTCACACACTACGTACTACCATCTTTCAACTATCTACCAGAGCTTTTTACACTATCCAACTACATTCTAAACTATCATTAATCCCTCAAATACTAACAGCTTTCGTGAACACACACTAACGCAGAAAACCCTCAATTTATGCTTATTTATGTATTGTCTTCAAAAATATGCATTAATCGTGTTTTATTATCTTTTGATCATTTTAGGTTAAAGAATTGAAAAGCATTGCTAAAAGAATCAACTTTAGAGCCAGATAAAGATATAATCCAATACTTGCAGGGAAAAGAAAATCCAAATTCGTTGGGCAAATTATTCTTGAAGCAGCAAATGTGAACCCATGAAGAAGTGAACTGCATTGCAAATACAAATTCATTGGGTGAATAGATCCTCGACCATCAAATCTAAAAGAGAAACTTGAGTTGGAAAATAGGGAGAATTTATTATGTGCAATTAAAACCGTTCACTAAATTTAAGGGGGCTCAGTAAGGCGGTTTGTAAATTACTTTGGCGCTAAGTAACGCTAAAGTTGAATTTTCTAGGTGAATTATAACTCGCCCAAAGAATAAAGACATATCTTGAAATTTATAAATATGGGTTTGGCTAGTATGTTTTAGATATATATAGTTTTTTGGTTAGTTTATACACTTTAGTAAAACTCTTAGTGAGCAAGAGCTAAAGTGTTTGTAATGCTGAAGGCTTGTCAAAGTAGAGCAAACGATGACTAATAGATCTTTTAAATATGGGTTTGCTTCTAAACCTTCTATCTAGCTATAATCGTCAGGCGTAGCTAAAAGTTTACACACTATTATGCATTCTATGAAGTTTAAATGAGTATGGCGTTATGCCATGTTTAACTATTAAAAAATATTTGATATTTACTATTTTTCTTAATGCATGTTATACTTTTATCGATTTTGTTAATATATGAGGTACTAAGAGGGTCTCATAAGAGGGTCTCATAGGTTTATTCCAAGGGTAAATCATGTTTATTCCTATAAGAACATGGTCATTTATAACATGATATGTGAATATAGATGATGTCAGGAGGTGCTATTAGATTTATACCAAGATAATGATCTATCATGAGCTTGAGATTAGAGATAGATTTAAATTTTGTATTCACATATATTGTTTAAGCTTAATTATATCATATTTTTAATTAGACAGAGAGATTTTCTAATAAATAATATGGTTGATATAACAATGTTACATTAGACATGGATAACATTGTTGAGAAATAGATGATATTATGGATTTATAGTTAAAATGTGTATAATTGTTCATTAATATGCATGTAATTAGAGAAGGTACATCCTAACCTCTAACACTCTCTCATTGATACTATCATTTTACTTTTTTTTGTTGTATTTTAAAAAAACTTTTCAAAGAAAACCCTTTTCTACTTAAAATAATACTTGTTACATAGAAGTTATGTTCCTCATTCCACGTGGATACGATAATTTTAGTCACTGCATTATGATTTTTGTTAACACAATCAATCCACTTCTATATACTTTAACGAGGAATTACAAGAGCTCTCAACAAAATGAGCATAAATTGAGAAGAAGTACAACTCACCCTACGAATTCAAGGTGGCTTAACAAAACAACGTCGTTGCAGAGGAATGGCGAAATTATAGCTTATTTATGATTATTATCATTTTATGTGAACTTGCGATTTTTTACACATTGTGTATATTTTTCTATTTTTTCTTTCTTGTTATTACCGATGTGTTTTCTAGTTTATGTAAGATAAAAGTTTGGTTCCTTTTTAATCATGAAATTGAAAGGACCATTCACCAAAATCGACGAAAAGAAAAGCAAGAAAACACTTTCATAATGGCTGACAACCAACAAAATGATCCTGAAGTCATAAACAAATAAAGAAACAACAATAATGGAAACAACGACAGTGGAGATAACAATGGAAACAACAACCACAATAACACTAGTGGCAATGGGATACTATGCTTCAACAACACAAGGAGATTAGCTCACTTAGGACAACCTTAAAGAAACACAAGACAAATGGAGATGAGAAATTGGTCATTCCAAATTATTCATACAACCCTTTTTGCAGGTTTGGGTCAATAATACCTTTACACTTATCTTACAAAATTCTACGAGATTTCAGGAGCTATTAGAGCTGAAGAAGATGTTGTGTTTCTGACATTGTTCACACACTCTCTTATATGTAAAGATAAATATTGATACATGCATATGTCCACATAACCATGACCATCTGAAATGTACTGTAAGAGAAGTTCTAATTAGTTTTTCACTAAAAAAAAGTTCATGAATTAGTTTCAATCTTTTCATAAGGTGTGATTGTAACGTTATGTGAAGTCTGAGAGAGATACAAGTCAATGTTAAGAAGATGTATCAATCATTGCTTTTGTGACTTTACTCAGATACACATAGTCTAAAATAGGCTTTTACGAAATTTAAATTTCTTACTTGACGCCATTGTAAGTGGTTCATTCATGGTAAAATGTTCAGAAGATGCAACGACTATTATTGAAAGAATGAAACTAAATGATCAGTAGGGTCAATAAAACATAGGTTCTAGCCAAAGGAAACCATGAGTCCAAGAGCTAAATACAAACTATATTATGCTTGAAAAACATAAGCTTTTCACATAAATTATGGAAGAGCTTTCAAAGCAGTTATTAAAACTTTTACAACATTTTAGTGCAAGAATCTTAGGTAAGCTTAAACAAATTTACTTTTGTAATTTATTTTCCGGTGAACACCCAATTCGATATTTTCTTCATTGTGATGAAGAGTTCAATTATTTAAAAAATAAAAGGCAACATCCATACCAAGGAGGCATCAACTTATTCTATGGAAGAAATAAATTTCAAAGAGGCAACAATTTTGGTAAAGGATGGAGACCTGATGCTGGACCGTCCAATTAATAACAATTTCAAAGTTATCAAAGTCAATCACAACTTGAACACATACAAGCTGAAAGATACTCTAAGCTATTCCTCCAAATGTTTATTGCCAACCAAAAGCAAGATGAAACCTATATTAGAAACTTGGAAATTCAAATGGGAAATATTTTCAAGCACATAAATTATACACTAGAAGGTTCACTCACAACCAACACCTAATAAAATTCCAATGAATATTGCAATCAAATTCTAGAAGATGGTGTGGTAACTAAACATCCTTCTGAGTTCAATACAGTTATTTCAGATAATGTTGCTATTGTTGAATCAGATGAACAAGTTAATGCATAAGAAGATGAATTTGATGAGAATTGGATAGAAGAAAACATATGTCCATGGACTTCTTTACATACAGAGACATATATATTAAGCCAGAACTTATCCAGGTTGAAGCAAGTTAGAGTTTTGTAAATAGAAAAAAAAGTTTACAAGTAAAAGAAATTGATCCTGGAAGATATAGTTGTCAAAATGGGTTACCTGGCCCTAAACGGGGAGGCTCGGGTGGGCTCGGGCTTTTTAGGGCTTGCCAAAAAAGTCTATTTCTAATATGGGCTCGAAAATTATTACCCGAGTCCGGTCCTAGATGGGGTTTTGTCTACCCGGTCCTGAACAGGCTTTTTTAAAATAAAAAATAAAAATAAAAATTCCATAATATTTATTGTAAAATTAAAAATTGTATTATTTTAAACAAAATACATATTTAACTACTATATTATCTTTTATAAATACTATAATGTGTTTTTAAATACAATACATGTTTAAATTGTATAAAATAATACTCAAATACTCCCTCCGGTCCTTTTTATAAGGAACATTTCACCTTTTTAGATTCATTAAATAATTAATGTATCTGGTCTGCATTATAGTCCAGATACATTAATTATTTAATGAATCTAAAAAGTGAAATGTTCCTTATAAAAAAGACCGGAGGTAGTATTTAAAATAAGAGAAACTAATAGTATACGAGAAAAGAGTGTTAATTATATTAATGTATAATATTTAAAAGAGAAAGATTGAATATAATAGAGATAAAATTTAGTGAGGTGAGAAAAATCAATGTGTTATTTTAGAGTAAGACAATATAAGTATTAATATAATTTCTTTTTTAAATTTATAGCGATGTGGGCCTAATAGGCTACCCACGGTCCATATGGGCTAGCACTAATGGCTAGCGGGCTTTTTAGGGTTGGGCAAAAAAGCCCTTACAAATAAGGGCTCTAATTTTAAGGCACAAACCCTATGATTTTCCGGGCCTGCCGAGTCGATCTATATGGGCTAGCCCATTTTGACAGCTATACAGGGAGAGCCACATCGTTGGTCTCAATTGGAGGCATGGGCATGGGAAGGTCTCTTTTATATTCAGGAGTAAATTTGACTTTATTTCCTATCAATAGCTAATAGACTTGATTATGTAGAGCTAAAGGAAACCAAATCAGTGTTGCAACTTGCTGACAAATCCTTCAAACATCCGACTGGAATTGAAGAGAACATAATATTGTGATAAGTGTCAAAAAATATGTTAAATGCACAAGAACTTATTAGTTTGTTTTATAAAAAATCAAATGAAAACCCCGACTTATCAATTAAAGGTAATAGATCGGCTATCTGGACATTTTAATCGTGTATTGATTAAAACAAGAAAAAATGATCGAGAAATCTCCAAAACACCACAAAAGACCATGCTAAGGACTTTCCAAACAAATCAAGGCTCACTAAGCCAAGAATACAGGAACACTTAGCAATTGTTGACCTTTCCGCAAGTGTACCGATAATGTTGAAATAATAGTTAAAAAGATCATCTCCACGAGGGTTATAATTTAACAAAGTAATTATGTCCAAATTAAAATAATGACAATGCGAGGGGGTTGATTTTATGTGGTTATAAAATAACGATGAGAATACTAAGATAATAAAATTCAATATGAGAAAAGCAATTAGGTCTTTTATATCGAATCCTCTTATTAGACCTGTTGATGAACCATGTGCTTATTAATTGCAATTAAATTATCATCTTACTGCGAACTAATAAGACCACTTCAGCCAATCATTTGGTTTACATCTCAATAATTTACACAATAATTCTCTAATTCCTTAGGTAAATTCAGAGTTAAATTAGGCGTTCTACGTGCCTTGATTCAAAATCAACAACTTATTATTACCTATTCCTAGTTAATTACTAGGTTGAATAATTGCCCTAGGTCAGATTCATAGACTAATAGTCAGAAATCCCTACGTATCTAATATCGATTTGTGCACTAATTAATGAACAAAAAATTAAACTCAAGAACAATTAAATAAGATAATAATAATAAAAGTGTTCAATAAATCTCAAATAGACATACGATCCAACAAAATAAAGGTTAGTCTCAAAAAGACCTAATCTAGAGAAACTTAGCCACTCATTGATAAATTAATAAATATCATGAGTTGATAAGTCTTCGTCAAAATATATGAAAAAATAGATTTCCAATGACCCAAATTCTCTCAAAATTCTCTTCTTGAATAATCCTAGCCGTCGCTTTATCTCCTGGTTTCCGAACTCCTAAAAAAGTTAGCAAAAGCACAACATTCTGCCATGATGGTAAGCATCGCACCGAGATGGTAAGCTTCATCACGCCACAAAAATTTGTATTGCTGCACGAGAATTCTAGGGGCTGCAAGTCTTATTTGGTTTCTTTCTCTTCAATATTTTTCTAAGTCTCATACTTTCAACCTTTAATAGCTTTTAGTGTATTCTTCCACACTTTTGCATTGTTTTTGCTCATTATGCCTTTGATTTCATCACAATTCTCTTGCTAAATTCACATAATGACGCAAGTCATCGCAAACCGAAACTTAATATGTTGCTTGTCCTCAAGTAACTTGTCTGCACATTGAACATTTTATTAGAGTAAAAATGCTTATCCTTACCAATGAACGTCACCTTTATTTTTTTTCCTGATCAACAGTTTAGTACCCTGCTTCAATCCAATCAATCTGGAAAAGTTCTTCCGAACATACAAGTACTCAACTTGTCTCTCATCTCACATATATGCACTCAATTTATTAGGATAATCACTTAATCAACATACAAAAGAGTTTATCTGTGAGTTTGTAAAATTTCTTATTGAATCAATCAAAGTCATATTTAAACACACACTTTTGAGGTCTTTAAAAGACTGTATCATGGCTTATGTCAAGGTAGGATAATTTAGGATATTAGGCTTAAACCTTTGGAGTTAGGTAGCTAGTTTTCCTGATGTTATCTAATCCTTTTTATATCACTCTTTTCTAATTTCCTTGGTAGAGTTGCTCCTATTTTTCACACATTTTTATTTGAAGAAGTTATTTTTAACTTCTTACTTTTCTTTTTTCTTTTTTTAATTTTTATTTTTGACCAATTTCTCTACTACCCCAACCTATACTTATTCGTTGCTAACTTCTAAAAGCAACCCCAACCTTATTCTTTTGTATCAGACAAGTAATACAATTATTTTTACCTAACTCCAAAGAGGGTAGAAAGAATTTATCATTCAAGTTAAATGGATATATAATAAAGGTTATGTCAGCGAAAGAATGGTTTAGGCTTAAAGGAATTAAACAACGAATATTATTATATTGAAACATAATAGTTTGAAAGGCTTAGAGTTTTCACAAGCAACTGCCTAATGTGTATTTATCAGGCCAATAGATTCAAATTAAAAACAATTCAAATTATAGAAAATAACTAATGTACAGATACTCTCATAAGAAATACAAGTGAACAATAGAAATATTTGGATTAAACCTTACAAGTTGAGGTATTTGGAGATTGAGTACACGTAGTCAATTTCCCTTTTCTTTATCAACTTTCAATCTACACGGGAACGTCAATTCGATCTCTTTCATTCTTTCTTTTTATGGTGACTTTTCTTTTCTTTTTCATACTGGTACTATTAAGATGGCAATTTAAAACTGAAAGAAACAACAGAAGCAAACAAGTTTATTAATTTCAAGCAAAACAAAATTACAAAGGGAAGAGCTTCTCAAGTGTTTCTGAAGAGAATAGAGAGCAACATGAAAAACGACAAACTCCCAAATATTGCTGGTGCCATGACCGGAGTAAAGAAACCTCACTTTAACTTTCATAAAATTAAAGAAGGTGAAGCAAACACTATAATGGGATCTTCGAGGAAAAATAAAGCTCATTATCTTTTCCCATTACTGAAATTCAGGTATCAGACATGAGATGTCGAAGGTGATGTCACAACACTAATATCTAAACTACTAAACCCTTAAAGGCAAGATAATAAACACAGTAAGAATACAATAACAAAAAAAACACAAGCAATTGTTAACCCAGTTCAGTGCAACGTCACTGTTAAGTCTCTGTGTATGTGATTGGCAGTAATTTTTGTAAAACTAACTTGGCAGAAAAAAGTTGGACAAGATGTCCTAACAAGATGTCTCGACATCTTGTCTGTTACAGGTCTGCAGGTTGTTACAACTGAGGTAATTACAGATTACGAAATAATTTGTGAATATTAAGTAACCTTATGTGGCGTCCAAAATTAAGGAATCAGAGATTCGGTTTGAATTTGGAGATATTCTATTCTTTTTTAATGTTGAAGACATTTTAGGAAATTCTTGATTGAAGACCTATTTTTATGGAGAAAATTCTGCAGATTCTTAGTAGCTGTTGTGCTGCGTTTGAAGCCCAAATCCATTCTAGACGAGGGTTATAAATAGGGTAACACAACCCTAATTCTATGTGTGGAACATACTGTGTATTAAGTGATTGCTTAAGGTTTGTGGGATTGTTATTTGTGAGCTATTCATTCATCACCTAGATGCTTGAACTGGACTGTCTCTATTGAGTTGTAAGTGTTGTCAATCACTCCTAATCTTTTAAGCATTGACTGATTGTGTGTCTTTGAAAGTTTATTCTCTAAAAACATTGGAAAAGTTATAGGTTTGTCACTGTGGTGACTGATAGGAAGTGAGAGGGGTTTTCTCATACCTAGGAGTGTCTTAGGTAGAAGTTGAACTGGGTAGGTATTAAGTGAGAAGTTGTAAACTGGGTTGTTTACCTTAGAATCAATACTGCTAATAGTGGATTTCCTTCCTGGCTTGGTAGACCTCAAACGTAGGTGTTGTTATGCACTGAATTGGGTTAACAACTCTCTGTGTCTTGTTTATTTTTTGTATCTTTAACTTTGTATACTTTGGTCCTTGTGTGTTTAACAGATATCAGTGTCTCGACATCTCTTAGGACATCTGATATCTGCATACCAGAATCTCAATTGGTAATAGAGCAGGCATCCTAATCTGTATCTGGGTGATATCTAGGGAAGATACTTTCTGGTACAATGGATAAGGAATGAGGATTTATGAACAGACCACCCATCCTTGATGGAACCAATTATTATTATTATTGGAAAGCACGGATGGTGGCCTTTCTGAAGTCTATGGACAACAAGGTTTAGAAGTCAGTGATCAAGGGGTGGGATCCACCAAGAGTTAGAGATGAGGATGGTAATATTACTGATGTGCTAAAGGCTAATGAAGACTTGGATGATGAAGATGACAAGCTAGCTCAGGGAAACTCCAAAGCATTGAATGCCTTGTTCAATGGAGTGGACAAGAACATCTTCAGACTAATAAACAATTGCACTATGGCTAAAGATGCTTGGGAAATTTTGAACACTGCTCATGAAGGAACCTCTAAGGTGAAGATGTCAAGACTTCAACTCCTTACTGCCAAGTTTGAGAACTTGGAAATGAAGGAGGCTGAAAGCATTCACGACTTTCACATGAATATTATTGAGATAGCCAATGCCTCAAATGCTCTAGGAGAGAAGATGTCAGAGGCTAAATTAGTTAGAAAAACTCTCAGATCCCTTCCAAAGAGATTTGACATTAAGGTAACTGCCATAGAAGAAGCTCAAGACATAAATAACATGAAAGTTGATGAACCTATTAGATCCCTTCAGACCTTTGAGCTAGGAATCAGTAAAAAGTCTGAAAAGAAGAGAAGTGTATCTTTAGTGTGTAATGTTGAGGGCTCAGAAGATGAATGCGACCTAGATACAGATGAAGGTATATCCAATGTTATTGTGTTACTTGGAAGATAGTTCAATAAAGTCATGAAGAAGATGGACTAGAAGTCTAGATCAAATGTCAAAAATAAGTCAGCTGACAAAAATCAAGATTCTGGAAAAAGGTCCAAGACTGGAGAGAATACTGACCAAAGCAAAGGAATCAAGTGCCATGGGTGTGAAGGTTTTGGACACATAAAAGCTGAGTGTCCTACTTACCTCAAAAAACAAAAGAAGGTTTTATCAGTGTCATGGTCAGAGGATGATTCTGAAAGTGACCCTGAAGGAGATTCTGTCAAGCAGATTATTGCCTTGACTGGAATTTGTGATTCTTATGAAGAGTCAGATGGTGAAGAACTAACTTTTGATGAACTTGCTGCTTCTTAAAAGGAGTTGTGCATTAAAAGTGAAGAAGTGTGTCAACTAGGAGAGAATCAGAAGAGAATCATTGCTCAACTTCAGGCTGAAAAAGTGGAGCATCTGGCTGTAATCTCTGGTCTGAAAGATGAAGTTATATTGCTTAATTCAAAACTTGACAATATGACTAAAGTTGTTAGAATGCTAAATAGTAGTTCTGATGTGCTGGAAGAAATTCTTCAAACTGGGAAGAATGATAGAGATGTTAGTGGTCTTGGCTATAATAATCAAGGTGTGAAAAACAAAGGAAAAAGGCATGCAATAAAATTTGTTCAACCTAAGGGAAAACAGGAACCAGAGATGTCAAATCAAATATCCCAACATCAGCAAAGACATCAGAATAATTATTCAGGATGCAAAACTCAATGATGGAGATGTCAATATTATGGAAGGTTTGGTCACATAAAACCCTATTGTTACAAATTATATGGATATCCCAAACCTGTTACACAAACCAAAAGGATACATATTGCTGTTAAGGCTAAGAAAAAATGGATTCCTAAAACTGGCACTACTGGACACATAGCTCACACCTCTCTAAGAGCAACCACTAGAGAGGACTGGTGTTTTGATAGTAGTTGTTCTAGACACATGACTGGTTTTAGGAATTTCTTGGTGGAAATTAAACCACATTCCACTAGCTATGTCACTTTTGGAGATAAATCAAAAGGTGAAATAAAGGGTGTTGGGAAGCTGAACTATACTGGATTACCCAACCTTGATGATGTGCTGTTTGTTAAAGGGCTAACTACAAATCTGATCAGTATTAGTCAACTATGTGACCAAGGTCTCAAAGTTAACTTCACAGAGTCTAAGGATAACTGTACCTGTGGATCCATCAAGAAACTATTTGCACCTCCACATGTTTGGTGACAAAAGAGGATGAAGTGAAGTTATCGCATGAAAAACTTGGTCATCTACACCTAAAAGGAATGAAGAAAGTCTTGGTAACAGAAGCAGTTAGAGGTATTCCCAATCTAAAAATTGATGAAGGAAGAATCTGTGGTGAATGTCAGATTGGGAAACAAACAAAGATGTCACACAAGAAGCTTCAACATCTGATAACTTCAAGAACTCTGGAGCTACTTCAAATAGACCTGATGGGACCCATGCAGGTTGAAAGTCTCGGAGGGAAGAGGTACACCTATATTGTTGTTGATGACTTCTCAAGATTTACCTGGGTGAGTTTCATCAAAGAAAAGTCTGAGGTGTTTGAAGTGTTCAAAGATCTCTGTCAAAAAAATCAACGAGAGAAGGATTGTGGCATTGTCAGAATTAGAAGTGACCATGGAAAGGAATTTGAGAACAGTAAGTTTGAGGAATTCTGCTCCTCTGAAGGAATCAGTCATGAGTTTTCTTCACCCATCACTCCTCAACAAAATGGCATGGTTGAACGCAAAAATAGAACTATTCAGGATTGCGCCAGGGTCATGCTTCATGCAAAGAAGTTACCATATCATTTTTGGGCTGAAGCCATGATTACTGCCGGTTATATTCATAATAGAGTGACCATCAGATCTGGGACATCTGCTACTTTGTATGAGCTATGGAAGGGAAGAAAGCCAACTGTGAACTACTTTCATGTATTTGGAAGCAAATGCTATATTTTGGCAGACCGTGAGCAAAGAAGAAAAATGGATCCTAAAAGTGATGAAGGAATCTTTCTGGGATACTCTACAAATAGTAGAGCTTATAGAGTATTCAACTCCAGAACAAAGGTTATGATGGAGTCTATAAATGTTGTTGTTGATGACTCAACTATAGAAGCTGATGTCACAGATGATTTTGAAACATCAATTCCCATAGATGATGCTTCTGAGGAGGTTGCAGACTCAGGTGCTAGTACTGAACCTGTAGAGACTGCACCAGGTGATAAAGGATCTTCCATCAGAATTCAGAAAGATCACCCTAAAGAACTTATAATAGCAGATCCTAATTAGGGAGTAACCACTAGATCAAGAGAAGTATTGTCTGTAACACCCCAAAATGAGTAAAATATTTATTTAATTGATTTATTTTAAATATTCTAATTTTTGATGAATTTTTGGTGAATTATTTGAGGTCTGATGATTAATGTTGTGGGGTATTATGATGTTAAGGGGTGCTGAGAGTATTTAGAAGTATGTGATGTATTAATATTATTTTGATAATAATAATATGGGATAATGTGAATATATTACTATTATTATTATTATTGTAAATAATTAAGTGAACCACTAAGGGCAATATGGTAAATTGGGTGAGTTAAGTGAGGGCAAAATTGGGAAAGAATATTAGGGGTCCTAGGGGTAAATTTTGGAGAAAAGCTATGAAAAAAGAGGAGAAGAAGGAAAAAACTCAGAGAGGAGAAATCGGAAGCAATTTTCTAAGGTATGGGGAGTATTATTCCTCATTATAATTTATATAGGTGTAGAAGCATGCAGGTAGTGGGATCCGGGTAAATTTGATGAGTTCATGACGGAATTGGGGTTTTGGGAGGTGTTAGATGTTAGGGATAAAAACCTATCTTGATGTATTGTTGTCGTGTTGTATTTGTGATGAATTGTGAGCATTTTGGATTGTTATGTATTGGAGTCGTAAACCTTTTGAGGACTGAGATGGTGCAGAACCGCAACTGAGAAGTAGCAGGTCCGCACATTCTCGCCGGGAGAAATTCCCGTCTCGCCGGGTGAACCGAATTCGCCGCGACCTCGCCAGGAGAAATTAGACGCGAAGGGAGAGTAAAAAAAATGGTGTTTCTGGATTTTGTATGGGGGAAGAGGTTTCGCCCTTGCCTCGCCGGGCGAAGCCCAGGCGAGCGAGCTGCTTCGCCGGGCGAGCTCCAAGCGAGCAGGAGAAGTATTTTATTTTATTTTTCTTTCTCTTTTGATTTGTGCTGCCTTGTGCTTTATTGATCGTAGTCCTTGGGTATTTGGGATGTCGTGTTTCGATGAGTAAATGTGATGATTGTGATGTATTGTGATGCCTTTTGATGTATGTTAGTGATGAGTTATTGTGATGCTTGATGAGATTTTTATGAATGATGATGCAATTGATGACCCTATGACGATGATAATTATGACGTTTGCATCATGTATTCATAGCATTTCAGGACTTCGGTCTAGTGGTGGCTTCAATCCCATTGTGTGGATTGGGGTGTATGACGTTGCTCTAGTTCTTTTGTAGAATCGATCATATTAATGGGGATCTTTGGAGGGTGATGGCCCAGTGTCCATTAAACATGACGAATTGGTACCACATGCATGAGTCTATGTTGTGCATTTCATATTATGTGGCATTGCCTGATTGTGAGTGAATGATGTTATTGATGACATGATTTATATGATGTGTGATAATGTTGATGTGTAATTACGATGTTGTCGATCATAATGAAGGCTACATTATTATTTCTTATCTTATATCTTGTATAATGGTTTATGATTACTCACCCTACCTGTTTGAATGTTACCTCCACGTGGGTAATGTGCAGTTGATCAGGATTAGCCTTTTGGTGCGTGGAGAGCTTACTTGAAGTATTTTTGGTTATGTTATCAAGTAGAGGGTCTTGCTCTGATTATGTAACATCGGGTCAGGACGTTTGAGTCAAACCATGGTGTTCTTTTTGTTGAATATATCATGATGTTTTGGGTTTCGGCTTTTTAAAACTTTTGAGTTATAAATTATGACGATTTTTTTTGAAGTTTTCCGCTGCGTAGTATTTGATTTAAATCTGATGTTATAACCCGTGTTACGGAGCAGGATGTTATTATTTGGTGTTTTATGACGAAATATGACGCCCTTTCAGTGAATTTACTCTAATATATTTGCTTATTTATGTCGTTATTGCTTGTTGGGTAGAAGGGTATTACATTAGTGGTATCAGAGCAGGTCGGTCTGTCCATCCAGGTTTTGTATGATGTCAGTCCCTTGTAGTTCGATAAATACGTGTGCACTTTCGATGATTAGTTTCTTCAAAAGTTGTTGATCATGTGCAGGATGGCTGGAAGAAACGATCGTGCTATCGCTGATGCGTTGGAATAACTAGCTCAAGCGATGGCCCATAACAATCAGAATGATGGAGCTCCTGACGAGTTTCGTGCCTTGGGAAAGTTCCAGAAGAAAATCCGCCGACTTTTGTGGGTACTCATGATCCAGAGAGTGCACAGAAGTGGTTAAAGGTGATTGAGAAGATCTTCCAAGTGATGGGGTGTACTGATGCTCAACAAGTTCAGTTTGGAACTCATATGTTGTCAGAAGAGGCTGAAGATTGGTGGGATAACACCCATCAGAGGCTGAAATATGTTGGTACTGATATGACATGGGTTGTGTTTAAGAGAGAGTTTATGGGAAAGTATTTTTCTGAAGATGCTCGCGCTAAGAAGGAGGTAGAATTCCTTGAGTTGAAGCAAGGAAACATGACTATGGCTGAATATGCGGTGAAATTTGAAGCATTGGTGAAGTTTTGTCCTCACTACAACCGCACTGATGCTGAGATGTCCAAATGCCTTAAGTTTGAGAATGGACTGAGACCAGAGATCAAACGGGGTATTGGTTACCAACAGATTCGCGGATATGCTGAGCTGGTAGATAAGAGTAGGATCTATGACGAGGATAGCCAAACTCGATTTGTTCACTACAAGCATCTTAGTGAGAAGAAAGAGAAGGGACAGTTCAGAGGAAAGCCTTATGTGACTCCAGCTGACAAAGGGAAACAGAAGGCTTCAGATGAGAAAAAGACAAGTGGAGGAGCAACTCTCGCTTCTATAAAGTATTACAGGTGTGACGAGCAAGGCCACCGTGCTCAAGTTTGCAACAATAGTGTGTTGAGGTGCTACATATGTGGTAAGAGAGGTCACATGGCTACTGACTGCAAAGATGAGGTCCGACTTATTTCAATTGTGGTGAACAAGGTCACATCAGTACCCTGTGTCAAAAGCCGAAGAAGACTTCTACTGCTGCTAAGGCTAATGGCAGAGTGTTTTCTTAAAGTGGTTCAGAAGTTCCTAAGAAGGATAACTTGATTCGAGGTTCTTGTTTTATTAACAATGTTGAGTTGGTCGCTATTATTGATATTGGTGCTACTCATTCGTTTATTTCACTTGAATGTGCTCATAGATTGGGTTTGAAATTATCTGATATGAATGGTAGTATGTTTATAGAGACCCTTGCTAATGGTTCTGTGACTACTACTTTTGTGTGTTCGAGGTGTCCTTTGACGATTTTTGGGAAGAGTTTTGTGATGGATTTGGTGTGTTTGCCCTTACACCAAATCGATGTAATCCTGGGAATGAACTGGTTAGAGTTCAACTACGTTCACATCAACTGTTATAATAAGACTGTGGAGTTTTCTAAGTTTGGTGATAATGGAGATTTGATGTTTGATGCGTGCTATCCGCAAGTATACAGATTACGTCAGAGTAATATAAAAGATTTATCGATCCCACAGAGACCAATGTCAATCTATCAATTACTATTGTTACGTTGTTTATCTAAGGCTAATAAAAATCAGAGTAATGGTTTTCACAGAACGAGAATAAAAAAATATCGGATAAAGACTATACTGGAATGTAATTCACATCAATCAAACAGTACACCTATTATCTAAGTAGTAATACAACGGGGCAATGTTTTCTTCTTTGAAAAAGAGTTAATTAAAAAGAATCCGCCGCGTCAGTGTGATCGGAAACAGACCTAACCTTTAATCTATACCGGCCGCTCACACTGCACCGGTCGCTCCTTACGTTAAAGTGATAAAGCCCTTTTTTATGTAACTACCTCTCAAACTTAGTTAAAAAGTTTTTTCGATTGGAAATATTTAATACCAAAGGGTTTCCGGCATATGCTCGGCCAACCGGATCCTAAAGCTATGAACGCGTCCGAAAATAGTTTAAAATCTCTTTCTAATAATATAAAACTTTCCTAATTAATTGATAAAGTGCTTCTGCTGTATTTATCAATTACGAACTAACAAAACTCTTTTCTAAAATGCCAGACGGCTTTCGATCTTACCCGATCTAGTCACAGTCATTATGTAAACAAAAACACGGTCTCATTTACGTTATGACCGATCAATTGAAGTTCAGAAGAGTTTAATTAAAACCAAAAATAGCCCCTAAAGTATTTCTAAAAAAGATAACATGTGGAGTACTGTCGGAACGACGATCCTCACATCCCAGCACAAGGGATTTAGCTGGACATGGTAATTGAAAACATAACGATAAATTGGTTTGCGAAGTAAGACATTTTTAGAATAAAAACGTGCGAAGTGTGGGAGTGTATTTCAAAGGAGTGAACACAAGTGTCATGCTTCCGTTCAGTACCTAACGATAAACAAATCACACAAACAACAGATAAACTAACAGATTTCCTGACCACACTAATCGTGCGGATCTGATCAAAGCAGAAATATAAAGTAATAGCAGAGAAAATAAATAAATATAAAGCAGAGCAATAAAATAAATAAAAGTAAAGGCCATACGAATAAAAGTAAACTACAAATTATATAAAAACCTGCTCCAAAGTCGGAGACTGAATCTGGTACAGAGCTGGAAAATAAATGCTAAAAGTAAATCTTGACTTGAAATGTAAATGACTTCAAAAGTAAAGCTTCTAACTACAATGCTCCAATCTAACTAACAACTATAGCGCAATTACCCCCCGATGTGACGGATTATTGCTTTACAAAGTGAATTTATGCCTAAGGTTGGAAACTAGAATTGGATGATAAAAATGTGAAAATACAAGGCCTATTTATAGTGCTAGTGAGGATGTAACGGGCATGTAACGTTATAGAAAGTGGCTGAGGTAAAATCTCCAAACGTGGGTGAATGCTTCTAACGCCCTTGACCACTTTCCCGTTACAACGGTCGACGTCGGCCAAGCCCCCCTCCGTGTCCGCTGAGTGTGCAAATTAGAGAAGACGTGTCTCGTGACCGTTGGAACGTGGGTGAAACCCACTACTCAAATGGCGTCCTCTATGGCGTTCGCTGAGTGAAACGGCTAGTGTACAATTGTGTAGAAAATCTCTGTTTTAGCCCCGTTTTGCGTCGTTTCTTCACTGCAGGCTCAAATCAGGCGATGTATCTGAAAGTAAGACAAAATACCATCATAAAATGGGAAAATAACAAATAAACAACTAAAAGCAGGTGCAATCGGAGTCAAATATACATTGTATTTTAGTGTTATCAAATTCTCTCACACTTTAACCTTTGCTTGTCCTCAAGCAAACTCTCATAAGTAGAAAAAGAAAAACAGCAAACACACAAGTATCTTATCTGAGCTAAAGACTTAAGTTTGATCAATAATGCATCAGTAGGTACTAACTTGTGAACCAAGGGTATCGTAATGACACTTTCTGTGATTTGCGAGCATAAGTTTCTCTCCTATACAAACCAATCTAAACCATGGTGTTATACTTAGGCCTAGCTTACTCATTCCTTTCTTACCCCTTTTCATTCAGGCGCAGTCACATTAAGCCCGTTATCTTGCACTCGCATGGTAAACATAACCTGTGGTAATCCTGATCCTATTATTATATCAAAAACTTGATACTTTTTGCAATTTTTTTTATTCTTTTGATATATAATTTTTCTTGCAATTTTTTCCAAAGATACTTTAGCATCTTTTTGGATTTTTTTTCTTTCTCTTTTCTTCTTCTTTTGCAGGATCTTGCCTATTTGCATCGGTTTGTCACTTAGCGGTGGCTAAGATGGTGTTGACTGCTAGAATAAACTACTTAAGGGTAAGTCATAAAGGGTGTGATTTTAAGGCCACCATATAATAAAACCTGGATAGGTTCCTATAATTGAGAAACTTACGGTGTAAAAACGATATCGATTTTTCAAGAGTTTTCCCAAGCCTTTGCAAATGATACTTACTTGTCCTAATAGCCCAAATTTTCAAAATAAATGATGTTTTCTTTGTTCAAAATTTTTTTTTTCAATTTTTTTTTGTTAAGGCTCAAGAATTGGGAAAATAGACAAACTACACGAAATGACTCGTCAAGCACATGTGAAAATTTTTAAAACAAACTAAACTACACTAGAAAGCAATAATAAAATATAAGAGAAAATAGAAATAGTAGAGACAACTAAAAACAGTAAATATCTCCTCCCGCACTTAAACCGAACATTGTCCTCAATGTTTCGATAAAAAGTGAGAAAGAGATAAGTGAAACCTGGTAATCACTCATGTCGGCCACTGGGGCCATCTCCACCATGCTCTGAATGTCTGGGACGACGACTCGTACTGCGATGTCGGGTGGTATGTGACAGCTCCATCAGCTCAATCTTCTCTATTAGAGAGGCATTTTGATCCCTAAGTGCTTGGAAGTTTTCGAGAGTGGATTGCTGTGACTCCCGCATAAGATCCATCATCTCCTGCTGGTGTTGGTACATGGCATAGAACATGCCATCACGCTCTTCTTCTCTGGCTTGCTGTGCTTGCCACATTTCTTCAGTGATATAAAATCCGGAAGAAGTACCTGCAGAACGGTTAGTAACAGGTGGGGTGTGTGCAGGTCATAAATGAATAGGAGACTGGTCCATGCGGTCAAACTCATCCTCCGTCTCGTTTCCTTCGTCCTCGGGGACGTTTGGTAGTAACGAACCTAAAATAGGAGTAGCCTTCAAATCATAGAGCCAGTTTCCTTTTTGGCGCACATCAGTGCGACTTGAGCAAGGTAAAGCGACACTCGGGATGGCAGTATTGCGAATCATGAGGACATAGCCTCCTTCTGGCCTCGTTTTGCACAAACGCATATCTCTCAGAAACTTTAAATCAATGGTGCAAGGCGGGAGTGGTTCCAATGTGGCCAACTCGGTGTCCAGATGGAGGGCTCGTGCAATGAAGGTAGTCAATCCTCCAAATGACACGGTACTGCCCTTTATTTCAATAGCCCGCATATGTGCTATCATAAATGGCATAGAATATAATCTTTTTCTAAGTAAAGCAGCCTGTAAAAATATAATTTCTTTGGAGTTCAACTTGTTAGAATTTTCACGAGCAAAAATAGTATCAGCTAATAAAAGGCGGAACACTCGTATGGTTGGGTTATGGATGTCGGAGGCCAAATTTCTGTCAAAAGAGTAGGTGGTCCGACCTGTGATGTCTTTCCACAGTTGGAAAGCCTCAGTTGGCCAATTAGTGTCTATGGGTACCTCACCAACGGCACCATCCCCGTAATGGAATCCTAATAACTCAGCAAGTGCATCAGTGGTATAAACGTATTCAGCATTGAACATCCTAAACCTCACTGTGCCTACAGTGCTAGCAGTGTTATCTCTGACAATGTACTCCAAAGAACTCAAAAACTCGCGGGTTAGCCTTTCATAGGTAGGCTCCTTGCAAATAAAGATACTCTCTAATTTTAAATTCTCTAACAGATAAAATACACTATACCGTATACCAAGGTTATACAGACAGATATCATCAATGTACCTCGTCGCAAGAATATTGCGTGTCTGCATTGCTTGACTCCATCATCTCCATCTCGAAAAGTGATGTTTTCTTGTTCCTCCGCTGCCATTGTTGACTTGAAATGAAGGTTTAGTGATGGAAATGGATAAATTTGGGTTTTTGTAGATTTGGGGATTTTCAGGTGAAATCTTTGGTTTTTATAGAGATAATGTGAAATGGAAGTGGTAATGGTAGTGGGGTAGTTATGAAATAAGGGATGGAAGTGGTTTAGTGGGGTTTAATGGTGGTAAAAAATGGAGTTATTGGAGGTGGGAGGTGAAGAGAGTGGTCAAAAATGGAGGTTTTCCCATTCTGGTTCGTTAATATCCCAGGACGCCTCCGCGTCCGCCGAGAAGGGGTCCGCGTTCGCGGACTGTGTAAATCAGGCTGGCACGGGACTGGGCTTTGGTTGGTCCATGTATCCTTCCTTGGGGTGTTTATAGCATATTTGGGGCTGTTTCTTCATAGATGTACATGTAAGAAACATAGAGAATATTTTTTTTGCATGATATAAGTGTAAAATGTGAATGTAGAAATTAAATAACAATAATATTAGTAACTCTAAAAATTTTAAAATATTAGAATGAATCATATAAATTTTTAAATATTACCAATAAATTGCAATAATGTAAGAATTTACTATAACTTGAAATAATATGACACTTGCATATAGCAGATGGATGCAGTGTACCATAAAATTCAAAATATTAGTAACAATGAGTCTAATAATAATGATGGAAAATTAAATCTACTAATAGTCTGATAATAATGATAATAACAGTAAAAATAAATGATAATAATAAGAATGTGGTAAGTCTCCCCCACACATAGTGTGAGCTATGACCCAGAGCTCCTGAATATCTTCTAGAACGACTGTCGGCGGACACCCTGATTCATGTGAGGACAAGATGTCCGTCCGTCTGCAAGCTGGCATCTGAGATCGCAAATCTCCTGATATAAGAAATCATATGATGAAGCATTTGTTGCGTCTAAGACCTCCATCTGTAAGGTAAGCTGGGCGCATTCGTCGCAAAGAGAAATGATCTCCTTGCGCATAGCATTAAACTCTGAATATATGTTCCTGCGTGCAGATTGACATTAGAGGAATAGACAATAATCCTTTCGGGATAGGGTGTAGGATGGTACTCAGGTAAAGGTGGGGTCCTAGGTCGGGTGGGTGTCTCGTCTTGGCCTTCCAAAGCGCATGATCAGTTAGCTTTGTCATGGACACTTGTCCGGGTGTGGTTTGGTAAACCAAAGTAGTGAACGACTTCGTCGTCTACAGAAGCTTATAGTTAACAGCACTGAAAAATACTCTCCTGATAAGGCCACGGTCAATGCAATGACTAATGTCAATTAAGGTGCAGCCACAATGGGGGTTAAGATGAGTTAGCTTGCTGGCTAGACCTAGGGCATAAGCTATATGTGTAACAGTGCCACCTACATGGATGGGTCCTTCGGATGATTCAGCAGTTAAGTATAGGTTATACATCAGAAAATTACCACTGGCTAAAGGACGTGACTCAGCACCACAAAAGAGCATCAGAATCTCTTCGGCGGTAACCTGGTTCTCAGTTTCACTTCTACCAAAGAAAGTCCCGGCTAGGATCATTTGGAAGTAATGGAAGGTTGGGTTGTGGATTTTGTTTGTTAATTGGGTGGAAGGATCAGGTCCTCCTCCACTAGTGATTTTGCTCCAGAATCCGTCAAGCTCATCCTGCATGACATCAACCTCATGCATAAAATGGATGGCATCCATGCCACACTGAAAACCAAGTAATCTAGCAAATTCCTGTGGTTAAGGGTGTACTCGTTTCCAAATAGTCTGAGTTTTATGCTTCCACTCTTGTAACCTCTTCCACTGTAGGGATCATACATGAGCGAACTGAGGAACTCTAAGGTTAGATGCTTATAGGTTACATTCATTGCATCAGAATACTCATCCCACTGGAGCTAGTGACAAAGGTACCCCACCTTGGCCTCAATACCTAAGGCTTCTAAACAGCTGGGGTCAGGGTACCTAGTGGGTAGCATCGGTCACTCAGAAAGGACTACATATCTTTTCCTCTATACGTCATCTCTGATCACGATGTGCATGTCATCATAGCTCTGCATCCTGAAAAGAAAGTTAGTGTAGAATATCTGGGGTGATGTGATATGTAACCTGTAAACATAGACATTTCATAAGTCAGTCCAGTTAGACAAATAATATAAATAATAAATCTTTTTCTTTTTCTGGAATCAAGTAAATAATATGCATAAACAAGAAAGATAATGAAAAGAAAGCCGTGGGTTGCCTCCTACGCAGCGCTTGTTTAAAGTTGTTAGCTTGACGAATGTGAAACTTACGTAGTGGATGTTGCTATAGGTGGGTCTATCAGAGTGTGACCAGAGTAGTAGGTGGGGATGTCACCTCCATAGTAGAGTTTCAATCTTTGTCCATTCACTATAAAGGGACTACATGAATGATTTGTAATTTCAAGTGCTCCAGATTTTAGGACTTTGGTGACCTCATAGGGGCCAGTCCATCTCGAGCGTAACTTACCGGGAAACAATCGTAGCCTGGAATTGAAAAGAAGTACATGATCTCCTATGTTGAATTCCTTTTTGGCAACCCTTTTGTCGTGCCATGCTTTGGTTCTCTCTTTATATATTATGGCATTTTCATAAGCATTTTGGCGTAACTCTTCTAATTTGTGGATATCTAGAATGCGTTTATCTCCGGCCGTCAAGTAATCTATATTAAGAGCTTTTATGGCCCAGTAGGCCTTATGTTCAAGCTCGAAGGGTAAATGGCAAGATTTCCGTAAACTAATTGATATGGGGTTGTTCCTATAGGGGTCTTAAAAGTGGTTCTATAAGCCCACAAGGCTTCTTGTAGTCTTAAGGACCAATCTTTTCTAGACATCGATACAGTTTTCTCTATGATTTGTTTTATTTCCCTATTTGATACTTCTACTTGTCCACTGGTCTGCGGATTGTTTGGTGTGGCTACTCGGTGTTTAACTCTGTATTTCTTTAAAAGGTTTTCGAATATTCTAGATATGAAGTGCTATCCTCCATCGCTTATAACTAATCGAGGTACTCTAAACCTAGGGAATATATAGTTTTTAAACAGTTTAATGACTACACGAGTATCATTGGTGGGTGAAGCCACAACTTCAATCCATTTGGATACGTAGTCAACAGCTATTAAGATATACTTATTTCCCATCGAAGATGGAAAAGGTCATATAAAATCTATACCCCAAACATCGAAGAGTTCTACCTCCTGAATATTCCTCAGAGGCATTTCATCTCTTCTTGAGATGTTCCCAGTGTGTTGGCATCTGTCACATCTTACAATGTAGGCATGAACATCGCGCCATAAAGTTGGCCAGAAAAGGCCTGCTTGAAGTATCTTAGCGCATGTTTTGGACGAGCCTAAATGTCCACTGCATGGTGAAGAGTGACAATGCCTAATTATAGTTTCTACTTCTTCTTCAGGGACACAGCGACGGAAAATACCGTCCGCGCCTCTCTTGAATAGAAGGGGTTCGTCCCAATAGAAGTGTTTCACGTCATGAAAGAATTTCTTCTTCTGTTGGTAATTTAAATCAGGGGGTATGATATCAGGTGCTAGATAATTAACAAAATCTGCGTACCAAGGTACGGTTGTCACTACGAATGCTTTTTCAATATTGAATTCTAAATAGGGGTCAGGATCATCACTATGGAAGGTTCTAACTGCTCCTACTAATCTATCGTAAACAAAATCATCATTGATAGGAACAGGATCTGGTTTTAGATATTCTAGCCTTGAAAGGTGGTCAGCAACCACGTTTTCGGTGCCTTTCTTATCTCGAATTTCCAAATCAAATTCTTGAAGTAAAAGGATCCAGCGTAGTAATCTAGGCTTAGCGCACTTTTTGCTTAATAGATATCTGATCGCAGCATGATCAGTGTAGACTATGATTTTTGCTCCTACTAAATAGGATCCGAATTTGTTGATTGCAAAGACTACTTCCAGGAGTTCCTTCTTGGTTGTGGCATAATTAAGCTGAGCCGCATCTAAAGTTCTACTGGCGTAGTAAATCACATGGAGTTTCTTATCCTTCTTTTGTCCTAAAACAGCACCAACTGCGTAATCGCTAGCATAACACATATTTTCGAAAGGTTGATTCCAATCAGGAGGTTGAATGATAGGTGCGGAAATCAGTGCTTGTTTTAGGTATTTAAAGGCTTCAAGACATTTATCATCGAATTTGAATTTGGCGTCTTTCATAAGTTGGTTAACGGTTTAGTTATTTTGGAGAAATCTTTAATGAAGCGTCGGTAGAAACCGGCGTGTCCAAGAAAGCTTCGGATTTCTCGAATGGTTTTGGGCGGTTGAAGGTTTTCTATGATTTCTATTTTGACTTTATCAACCTCAATGCCTCTTTCGGACACTATGTGTCCTAGCACTATTCCTTCAGTCACCATAAAATGGCATTTTTCCCAGTTTAGAACAAGGTTGACTTCTACGCATCTTTCCAGGATTTTCTCGAGGTTTGTTAGACAGTTTTTAAAACTGGATCCACCTACCGAGAAATCGTCCATAAATACTTCCATGATCTCATCAAGGAAGTCTGCGAAGATTGACATCATACATATTTGGAAAGTAGCTGGGTCATTGCATAGTCCAAATGGCATTCGTCTGTAAGCAAATGTTCCATAGGGACATGTAAAGGTTGTTTTCTCCTAATCATCAGGGTGAATGGGTATTTGGAAGAATCCTGAGTATCCATCCAAATAGTAAAAGTAAGAATGTCTAGCTAAACGTTCGAGCATTTGGTCTATGAATGGAAGTGGGAAGTGATCTTTCCTAGTTACCTTATTGATCTTTCTGTAATCGATACACATCCGCCAACCATTTTCTATACGTTTGGCTATTTGTTCTCCTTTTTTGTTTTGTACAGCGGTGACACCTCCCTTCTTAGGTACCACGTGTACGGGGCTTACCCATTTACTATCGAATATTTGGTATATTATTCCAGCCTCTAACAACTTTAACACTTCCCTTTTCACTACGTCACTCATTATAGGATTTATCCTTCGTTGATGTTCTCTAGAGGGTTTTGAGTCTTCCTCCAGCATAATTCTGTGCATACACACGGAAGGACTTATTCCTTTGAGATCGGAGATATTATAACCTAGAGCTGAGGGATATTTTCTTAAAACATCTAAGAGTTGATTAGTTTCAGGACCATCTAACGTGGCACTGACTATGACTGGGCGGCTTAATTCTTTGTCTAAGAACTTGTAACACCCTAAATTCCCCGAATAATTTAATCAAAAAATCAGAGTAAAATGAAACAACTCAGAATAAAAGGGTATTACTTTCAACAAGAACTTGCTCACAATAAGACATGTAACATATAACAAATATTAATTGCAACTTTAATCCAAAAATCATCTTTATTACACAGCGGAAATTCCTCATTGTGATCAACAAAATATAACGGTTTCAATTAATCAAAATATTTGTTTTCAAAAATGTAAAGGAAACTGTAATTCTTTAACAAAGTAAAATCATGCATAAAGCGTTCCCGACTCCCAATGTTACATATCAGAGCAGACTCCAAACTAACGTGAAGCACCTCGTCTTCACCGCACGACTTCCACACTACTCCTGATTATCTGCACGTTACCCACGTGGAGGCAACATTCAAACAGAAGGGGTGAGATTTCACATTCAATAATACAAGGCAATATCTCATATAAAGGAATTAGCAACACATAACATCATATAACTGCGCAACTCATCATTATCAATACTTCGCATAAGTCCAACAACAAATCATCACATAACTTCGCTCAACAATACAACAACACGACTCAACGGATGCAATGCAGTGCAATCATGCATGTGGTACCATTGGAGCAGAACTCCCAACTTAAAATTTGCCAATTAATGGAGGCATCAACAAGGCATAAGCCTTCAACTTAATATTTTGCCAATCCAGGCCAACTTACCGAGCAGCAGCTCCAGCTTGATATGCTATGCAATGCGACTCAACATGAACGTCTGAATAACAACAATGATAGTTATATATCAACACAACAACAAATCAACATTGGCCATAGGCCCATAACTTAACTCTTGCCAAAAAATAGAGGCAATGCAACATATTTTACACCTGCAAATTTATAATTCCCAACAACAATATCACAACAACTATAACATACACTGTACTGACTAACATATACTACAAGCAATCACAACTTCACAATTAATCAACATTATTCTTCGCAAATAAACAATAATTTCATTCACACACTTATAATTACAAAACTCAAACAAGTATACTTTAATCGAAAACGCTTCAAAAGCAGCTCAAGGACATGACGAAATAATTATTAAAATACACCTAAATTCATCATTAAATACAAGGAATCATGTTTTGAATTTATTTCATAATCTGGAAAATTTTCAATTTCGAAATCGCGCTAAAACTCAAACTTTCACTTCGCCAAAAATCAGAATTTTAACACTATAATTCCATTTCAGTTATTCCACACAAAATAACTCACCCCTGGGCCAGACACTATTATTATAAGATAGCTCGTCTTGTTATCTTTCCAACGCTTCGAGCGGCGTACGAATCGGACTCCCGGAACTCACGTTACGAATTTTCGAAGTTTCCAAAATTCAGCACTAACATAGCTACGGGTTTGATCACTTTTTGCCCAAAAACCCATCCGAAACTTCGATTTAATTCGCGAGACTCTTATTTTAACTTAGTTATACCTATTAGAACTCGTTGGTAGCATAAAAACAAATTTTCGCGACGATGAATTTCGCACCAAAATTTCTAGGTTTCACTATTCCTAACCCAAAATAGAATTTCTTCACATTATTCTCATAGAAACACTACATCATAACGATAACATTATAATTCAATCATTGCAAACTCCTAACATCAAATTGGGTTCAAGTTCCTAATATCAAGATACTAAATTAACACGTATCAATCAATTTCATTCATCTCTAACAACAACAACTATCAACCAATATCTAACCCAATCCCTTTCATATGATTATTGAATCAGTATTAGAGAAAGTTAGTCCCACCCTTACCTTAGATTGGATGACCTTTTTGAATCTCTAAACTCTAGTCTCTTGCCTTCTCACGATCGTTCTTCTCTTCTTTCTTCTCACTTCTACGATTTCCTCAAAAGTTGTAATCACGTTTTATTGTGTAACTTCCTCAAACTCCTCATAACATATTCCCCTTATTCCAACTTAGCCCCTGGAACCCCTAAGTTCCCTCTACTGTGGTTTACCTCAATTACCCTTACTCATCTTCATAAAATTATTATCTCGCCCTTCAAATCTCTACACATATAATATTCCATTATTTTATTTCATTATATTATTATTATTATTATCCAATCCAGCTAATGAAATAATAATAATAATAATAATAATAATAATAATAATAATAGTAATATTAATAATAATAATAATAATAGTTTCCACCAATTATTTAATTAACTTAATATTTACCTAATATTAAAATTATCTAAATATGAACTAATATCATTTAATTAGTTTTACTCACCACACCACCAATCTCTACGCTTTTGCTCCCACACCCCTAACACCTCAAAATCTTATTCTTAAGGTCACTACCCTTCAATACGGGTACATAAAACATAACAAATACACAACAAACATACAATCAACTACAACAACTCATTATTATATTCACAAATAATAATTATATAAAAACGGGCCGTTACAACTCTCCCCCACTTAGAATATTTTCGTCCTCGAAAATTCACCTGATGCGAACTACCCCGGATACGTTCTCGTATCCGACTAATCAATTCCCATGCCATGAAAGGCAACACCGCGGTTAACACAAAACAACAAACTAACTTATTAACGACAACAACAACAAGAAGCAATGCTCACACAATGCACTCGACGACCAACTCGAGACACAAAGAATAACCAACTTAAGAACACACAGGTTCGCTATGAACCAGAACACAACACGATCGTTACCATCACCATAGGCAACACTCCCCTAATTCCCCATCATAAGAATTAGCTACTCGCACTCGAACCAACACCATAGGTAACGAGGCAACAACAAAGATAAAAACACAAAAGTCCATAACACATCCTCAATGTAGCCAAACTACTAACATCATTGTTACACACGTACGAACAAACTGCACTACACCACGCTTTCGCTGCGCACTCGAATTACTCACAACTATTAAATCTACCAAGTTCACATCCAACTTCCGACCATCAAAGCAGACATAAGAAACGATTTTCGACTTAACTCATCGGGAATTCGGACCAAACAGGTATTCTACACTCTTGTGATTACTAAACACTTCGGACCTAGATCCATAAAAATAATTCCTCCGGATACTTAACACAATTACAACCTCAACCAATTCCAAATCTTGATTAGGATAGATACTTTCATGAATCTCCAACTATCGTAAAACATAAGCTACAACTTCACCATCTTATATTATCACACTGTCTAAACTCATCTTAAACACATAAAAGCATCCCAATACCATAACCGCATAAGGATATATATTTCCAATTAATTTCGACAAGAAAAATCACCTTTTCCACTCCCAGACCGTGCTAAGTGGGGTCCGACTCGCGATAAGCGCGCTCGCTTCTGCCTTGAATCCGCCTCATCTTCAGATATAGGAATCTGCATCGACTAATCAAACAATCCACAAGCACTTGGCTCGACTTCAAACAATTGAATGTACATACTATACCAGCTAGCAAGACACATCCATCCCATCCAACATGATCCCGTCTACTATCAACAAGAGATTAAGGGTGATCAGTTCCTCAATTTGTCAATAGGTAGCTGGCAACTATAACGGCAGCATACATCCTTATTACCCAACTACAATAGCATCCTTTACTTCGTGCCCAAAGTTACCTAAGCATAATGTTCTGCCATCTGTCTAAGGCTCACAATCGTTTTCTTAATTTCCTTCTTTTCAACCTCGTCAATGATATATAAACGCCCAAAATCCATTACATATTCTCCGATACATGCTTGTAACACAACACAATTGTTAAATATTCTCCCAAAACCAGAAATGCTACTACTTCAAGTACAATCCAAATCGGCCCGCTCTAAATGAAACATTTATCCAAATAGAGGACTTTAACAATACTAATAAATCCTTTGTCCTTTCTTTAATTTCACAATCTCGATGATACGTATAGTTTCACATTTGATCTCATCCTAATCACCATCTTAACAGTACCATCTCATCATCTGGTTGGTGATAGAAACTTTCCAAAATCTTCCTGACACATGTTGACACCAAGTCATCAATGACACACAATCCACGTTACTATTCAACCTTCTCCATTCCTAAAAAATCTCTCCACTCTAATCATTCTCAACTGGCATACGCCGCATCTCCATGTGCTTCTCTGAGGTCCTCACCTTTGTCCTGTTACCAAACATCTTATACCTGACCTCATCTTACCCACTTTCAGCAAGACTCACTCAACTTCAAACACAATTATCCCCTTCAATACAGACCTTCTTGATACAAAATTATATGCCACAATGAAGGGAATTTCCCGTAGATTCCAGAAATTCAAGAATCGCTTTAATCCGAGTTTTGATTAAAAAGTTATCACCTGCGCAATGGAGGATGATCAACAAATCCCGTATACCTGCCTTCTCAAAAATCAGAATCAGACCCAAATCTTCAAATGCATTTTTCTCTCTCGTCAAAAACATGTAGAAGACAAAGTTTATATGCAAACCGTAGGGAATTTCGTAAGCTTTCAAAAAAGTCCAGAATTTCTCCCATCGGAGTTACCAGCGAAAAGTTATCACCTGTTTAGTGAAGACTGTTCCATAAGTGCGAAAATGAAAATTGGAAATGATGAACATGCGTTCCACATTTTTCTCTTACTCCCAAGATCCTCCAACTATCTTCACTTTTCACCCAAATCTGAAGGTAATCCGACTTCAATTCCATTATACCGAAAACACACTAGCCCACCAGTTGGTCCATCAAATCATCAACCCCGTTGAAATGGATATTTATTCTCAACCGTCGGTAACCCACACACCATCTCGTACTACCTTCTTCCTTCTTAACTAATAACACCGAAGCTACACTTGTCTCAACAACACACTACACCACTCATTTAAATAATTGGTAAACACATGGTTTATCTCCACCAATTCGTCCAAAAATGACATTATCTTGTTCTAACTAAATATAACTGTGCACCTCCAAAGGAAACATGTCAGGATATTCCACACATCACCGGCCTATCTCTAGCCACAACATCGCCTTCCCCCTCATAAGGAAGCGAACAACGAAAACACCTGACCATCTTCCCTTAAGGATCACACCATTCTCAAACAGTTGTACAATCCAACACTGCACTCCCTCATGCGACAACATGATATCCAATCCCTCAACCACTGGAATATCCAAGAGAAGCAGATACTTCTCCCCCACTTGTTTCATTACCCACCTGCAAATGGAAAACAAAACAAGCACCGACAGTGTTTTCACAGACATGTCGCATACTAGGGAACAACATAATTAGACAACCTGGCTAGATGGACCGACCTGCTCTGATACCACTTTGTAACACCCTAAATTCCCCGAATAATTTAATCAAAAAATCTGAGTAAAATAAAACAACTCGGAATAAAAGGGTATTACTTTCAACAAGAACTTGCTCACAATAAGACATGTAACATATAATAAATATTAATTGCAACTTTAATCCAAAAATCATCTTTATTACACAGCGTAAATTCCTCATTGTGATCAACAAAATATAACGGTTTCAATGAATCAAAATATTTGTTTTCAAAAATGTAAAGGCAAATGTAATTCTTTAACAAAGTAAAATCATGCATAAAGCGTTCTTGACTCCCAATGTTACATATCAGAGCAGACTCCAAACTAACGTGAAGCACCTCGTCTTCACCGACCATGACTTCCACACTACTCCTGATTATCTGCACGTTACCCACGTGGAGGCAACATTCAAACAGAAGGGGTGAGATTTCACATTCAATAATACAAGGCAATATCTCGTATAAAGGAATTAGCAACACATAACATCATATAACTGCACAACTCATCATTATCAATACTTCGCATAAGTCCAACAACAAATCATCACATAACTTCGCTCAACAATACAACAACACGACTCAACGGATGCAATGCAATGCAATCATGCATGTGGTACCATTGGAGAAAAACTCTCAACTTAAAATTTGCCAATTAATAGAGGCATCAACAAGGCATAAGCCTTCAACTTAATATTTTGCCAATCCAGGTCAACTTTATCGAGCAGCAGCTCCAGCTTGATATGCTATATAATGCGACTCAACATGAACGTCAGAATAACAACAATGATAGTTATATATCAACACAACAACAAATCAACATTAGCCATAGGCCCACAACTTAACTCTTGCCAATAATTAGAGGCAATGCAACATATTTCACACCTGCAACTTTATAATTCCCAACAACAATATCACAACAACTATAACATACTCTGTACTGACTAACATATACTACAAGCAATCACGACTTCACAATTAATCAACATTATTCTTCGCAAATGAATAATAATTTCATTCACACACTTATAATTACAAAACTCAAGCATGTATACTTTAATCGAAAACGCTTCAAAAGCAGCTCAAGGACATGACGAAATAATTATTAAAATACACATAAATTCATCATTAAATACAAGGAATCACGTTCTGACTTTATTTCATAATCTGGAAAATTTTCAATTTCGAAATCGCGCTAAAACTCAAACTTTCACTTCGCCAAAAATCAGAATTTTAACACTGTAATTCCATTTCAGTTATTCCACACAAAATAACTCACCCCTGGGCCAGACACTATTATTATAAGATAGCTCGTCTCATTATCTTTCCAACGCTTCGAGCGGTGTACGAATCGACTCCCGGAACTCAAGTACGAATTTTCGAAGTTTCCAAAATTCTGCACTAACATAGCTACGGGTTTGATCACTTTTTGCCCAAAAACTCATCCGAAACCTCGATTTAATTCGCGAGACTCTTATTTTAACTTAGTTATACCTATTAGAACTCATTGGTAGCATAAAAACTAATTTTCGCGACGATGAATTTCGCACCAAAATTTCTAGGTTTCACTATTCCTAACCCAAAACAGAATTTCTTCACATTATTCTCATAGAAACACTACATCATAACGATAGAATTATAATTCAATCATTGCAAACTCCTAACATCAAATTGGGTTCAAATTCCTAATATCAAGATAATAAATTAACACGTATCAATCAATTTCATTCATCTCTAACAACAACAACTATCAACCAATATCTAACCTAATCCCTTTCATGATTATTGAACCCGTATTAGAGAAAGTTAGTCCCACCCTTACCTTAGATTGGATGACCTTTTTGAATCTCTAAACTCTAGTCTCTTGCCTTCTCACGATCGTTCTTCTCTTCTTTCTTCTCACTTCTACGATTTTCTCAAAAGTTGTATTCATGTTCTATTGTGTAACTTCCTCAAACTCCTCATAACATATTCCCCTTATTCCAACTTAGCCCCTAGAACCCCTAAGTTCCCTCTACTGTGGTTTACCTCATTTACCCTTACTCATCTTCATAAAATTACTATCTCGCTCTTCAAATCTCTACACATCTAATATTCCATTTATTTTATTTCATTATATTATTATTATTATTATTATTATCCAATCCAACTAATGAAATAATAATAATAATAATAATAATAATAATAATAATAGTAATATTAATAATAATAATAATAGTTTCCACCAATTATTTAATTAACTTAATATTTACCTAATATTACAATTATCTAAATATTAACTAATATCATTTAATTAGTTTTACTCACCACACCACCAATCTCTACACTTTTGCTCCCACACCCCTAACACCTCAAAATCTTATTCTTAAGGTCACTACCCTTCACTACGGGTACATAAAACATAACAAATACACAACAAACATACAATCAACTACAACAACTCATTATTATATTCACAAATAATAATTAAATAAAAACGGGGCGTTACAGAACTCGTATCTTAAATTCTTAGGTAGCTCCTTCAGCTCTATTGATGGTTTCTTCGGACATGGCATATGATCTGGGGTGAGTGCCAAGCATTCGTAAAGATTGTTATCTATGTAAGGTTCAGATAAGCGTTCAAATCCGTCGTCCTCCAGTATGGGGATCAAAGCTAATTTGATGGTTTCTACCGGATCTTCTTTATCTAACTCTCTTATGCATTCATCAATGATATCGATGGCATAACATGAGTCATCTATGGCTGGTGCATTTAAGAATTGGGATAGTATAAATTCTACTTTTTCATTACCTACCTCGAATGTCATTTTTCCTTTCATGACATCTATTATGACTCCAGCTGTAGATAAGAAGGGTCTACCTAAAAGGATTGGGATATCATCGTCTTCTTTAATGTCCATTACGATAAAATCCGTTGGAATATAGAGTTGACCAAGCCTAACTGGGACGTCTTCCAAAATGCCAATTGGATATTTAACTGATCTATCGGCTAATTGGAGAGACATCCTAGTTGGTTGCATTTCTCCTAGGTTTAACCTCTTACAAACGGCTAAAGGCATTAAGCTTACACTTGCTCCTAAGTCCAGAAGCGCTTTATTGATAACTTGGTTTCCTAAAACCCAAGGTATAGAAAAACTTCCTGGGTCTTTCTCTTTCTTAGCAAGCTGATTCTCAGCAATTGAATTACATTATAAAGGTTTAGGATCATCTAATCTTCGTTTGTTGGTTAGAACGTCTTTAAGGAATTTGGCATAAGATGGTATTTGGGTAATGGCTTCGGTGAATGGAATCTCTACATGGAGTTTCTCAATCACTTTTATGAATTTCTTATATTGGTTATCTAATTTGGTTTTCTTAAGTCTTTGTGGGTAGGGAATCATAGGTTTGTAAGGAGGAGGTGGTACATAAACTTTTTCATTCCCTTCTCTTTCCTTATCCTTAACTTCCGTATCCTTAGATTTCTCAAATTCCACCGATTTCTCAACTTCTTTCTCAAGTGTGGCTACAACCACTTTCCTAGGAGGTTCTGGATTATTCAACCTAGGGTCTGTAGGTCCATCGTAAGTGGTCCCACTCCTTAGAGCGATAGCATTAGCGTGCCCTTTAGGGTTAGGTTGAGGTTGTCTAGGGAATTGTCCTCCTGGTGTAGCATGAGTGGATTGTTGTTGAGCTACTTGAGAGATTTGGGTTTCAAGCATTTTGTTATGGGTAATTACAGAATCGAGTTTAGTACCCAATTGAGTAATTAGTCCATTCATATGAATGTTTTGGTTCATGAAATCCTTGTTCTGCTGTAATTGAGCTGAGATGAATTCGTCCATCTTTTTCTCAAGATTTGACTTCTGAGGGGCATATGATGCAGATTGGTTGGGTCTTTGAGTTTAGAAACCTGGTGGTCTTTGAGGTGTTGAATTTTGAGCAGGGTTATTATTCTTATAGGAAAAGTTTGGGTGATTCCTCCATCCAGGGTTGTATGTGTTTGAATAGGGGTTTCCTTGGGCGTAATTGACCTGATCTGTGGGACCGTCAACTAAAAGGTTGCATTTAGCGATGGTATGTCCTGGGGTTCCACAGATTTCGCATCCGGGTTGTATTGCTGCTACGGTTGCTGTGGGGTTGATAGTCAGGTTTTCTACTTTTTGGGCTATAGCATCCATCTTTGCGTTCATATGGTCAAAATAACTAACTTCATACACGCCTCCTTTGGTCTCTTTCTTCTCTACATGTGCTCGTTCTGTCCCCCATTGGTAATGGTTTTGTGCCATATCCTCAATGAGAGCGTAAGCCTCGGGGTAGGGTTTGTTCATTAGAGCGCCACCAGCAGCAGCGTCTATGGTCATCTTGGTGTTGTACATGAGTCCATTATAAAAGGTATGGATTATGAGCCATTGTTCTAAGCCATAATGTGGACATGCTCTTAATAGTTCCCTGTATCTCTCCCAAGCGTCGAAAAGTGATACTCTCTCGCTTTGGGAAAATCGGGTTATTTGGTTTCGTAGGACAGCGGTTTTACTCGGCGGAAAGTATCTAGCAAGGAATACTTTCTTTAGGTCATTCCAAATGGTTATAGAGTTGGCTGGAAGGGAATCTAACCACGATCAGGCTCTATCTCTGAGGGAAAAAGGGAATAGTCTTAGACGTATTGCCTCAGGAGGAGTTCCGTTCACTTTTAAGGTATCGACTAGTTGAATAAAGACTTTAAGATGTTGGTTCGTGTTTTCTGTAGGAAGACCTGCGAACTGGTTCTGTTGCACTAATTGTAACAGAGATGGTTTTACTTCGAAGTTATGGGCTGGTATAGTTGGGTTAACTATACTAGAATGAGGTTCTTCGTTAGAGGGTAGGGCAAAATCCTTAAGAGGTTTAGCGTTTTGATCTTCTGCCATTGCTCTTTTGAGTCTTCGAAGTAAAACACGAGCTTGTGCGTATCGTTTGGGTTCTTCTATTGGATCTACTAAGTTTCTGGTACTGCGAGTTCTTCGCATTGACCGGCTAAGGGATGCCTTAGTCTAGATGGTGTAACAACAGGGTATGAATTTTGACGTAATTGGTCCCCGGTAAAGGCGCCAAAAACTTGATGCGTGCTATCCGCAAGTATACGGATTACGTCAGAGTAATATAAAAGATTTATCGATCCCACAGAGACCAATGTCAATTTATCGATTACTATTGTTACGTTATTTATCTAAGGCTAATAAAAATCAGAGTAATGGTTTTCACAGAATGAGAATAAAAAAAAATCAGATAAAGACTATACTGGAATGTAATTTACATCAATCAAACAGTACTCCTATTATCTAAGTAGTAATACTACGGGGCAATGTTTTCTTCTTTGAAAAAGAGTTAATTAAAAAGAATCTGCCGCGTCAGCATGATCGGAAACAGACCTAACCTTTAATCTATACCGGCCGCTCACGCTGCACCGGTCGCTCCTTGCGTTAAAGTGATAATGCCCTTTTTTATGTAACTACCTCTCAAACTTAGTTAAAAAGTGTTTTCAATTGGAAATATTTAATACCAAAGGGTTTCCGGCATATGCTCGGCCAACCGGATCCTAAAGCTATGAACGCGTCCGAAAATAGTTTAATATCTCTTTCTAATAATATAAAACTTTCCTAATTAATTGATAAAGTGCTTCTGCTGTATTTATCAATTAAGAACTAACAAAACTCTGTTCTAAAATGCCGGACGGCTTTCGATCTTACCCAATCTAGTCACAGTCATTATGTAAACAAAAACACAGTCTCATTTACGTAATGACCGATCAATTGAAGTTCAGAAGAGTTTAATTAAAACAAAAAATAGCCCCTAAAGTATTTCTAAAATAGATAACATGTGGAGTACCGTCGTAACGACAATCCTCACATCCCAGCACAAGGGATTTAGCTGGACATGGTAATTGAAAACATAACGGTAAATTGGTTTGCGAAGTAAGACATTTTTAGAATAAAAACGTACGAAGTGTGAGAGTGTATTTCAAAGGAGTGAACACAAGTGTCACACTTCCGTTCAGTACCTAACGATGAATAAATCACACAAACAACAGATAAACTAACAGATCTCCAGACCACGCTAATCGTGCGGATCTGATCAGAGCAGAAATATAAAGTAATAGCAGAGAAAATAAATAAATATAAAGCAGAGCAATAAAATAAATAAAAGTAAAGGCGATGTGAATAAAAGTAAACTGCAAATTATATAAAAACCTGCTCCAAAGTCAGAGACTGAATCTGGTACAGAGCTGGAAAATAAATGCTGAAAGTAAATCTTGACTTGAAATGTAAATGACTTCAAAAGTAAAGCTTCTAACTACAATGCTCCAATCTAACTAGAAACTATAGTACAATAACCCCCCGATGTGACGGACTATTGCTTTACAAAGTGAATTTATCCCTAAGGTTGGAAACTAGAATTGGATGATCAAAATGTGAAAATACAAGGCCTATTTATAGTGCTAGTGAGGCTGTAACGGGCACGTAACGTTATAGAAAGTGGCTGAGGTAAAATCTCCAAACGTGGGTGAATGCTTCTAACGCCCTTGACCACTTTCCTGTTACAACGGTCGGCGTCCGCCGAGCCCCCCTCCGCGTTCGCCGAGTGTGCAAATTGGAGAAAACGTGTCTCGTGACTGTTGGAACGTGGGTGAAACCCACTACTTAAATGGCGTCCTCTATGGCGTTCGCTGAGTGAAACGGCTAGTGTACAATTGTGCAGGAAATCTCCGTTTTAGCGCCGTTTTGCGTCGTTTCTTCACTGTAGGCTCAAATCAGGCGATGTATCTGAAAGTAAGACAAAATACCATCATAACATGAAAAAATAACAAATAAACAACTAAAAGCATGTGCAATCGGAGTCAAATATACATTGTATTTTAGTGTTATCAATGTTCTTGTCTGCTAAGCAATTAGATGAACTCTTAGGAGACGAAGTCTTGATGTTTGCGTTGTTTGCATCAATGCAAGTTGATTATGAAGCTGTGAGTGTCGAATTACCTGTTGTCCGCAAATTTCCAGAAGTGTTTCCGGATGATATAGGTGATTTGCCTCCAGAACGTGAAGTAGATTTTGTGGTGGATTTGATACCAGGTACGAGTCCGATGTCAATGGCTCATTAACGGATGTCAGCTTCTGAGCTAAGTCAATTAAAGAAACAATTGGAAGAGTTTCTTGAGAAGAAGTTAGTCCGACCGAGTGTTTTTCCTTGGGGTGCTCCTGTGTTGTTAGTAAAGAAGAAAAATGGTAGCATGAGGTTGTGTGTTGATTATTGGCAGTTGAATAAGGTGACTATCAAGAATAAGTATCCACTTCTGAGAATTGTCGATTTGAGGGATCAGCTAGTAGGCACTTGTCTGTTCAGTAAGATTGATTTGAGGTCTGGTTATCATCAGATTCGTGTTAAGCCTGATGATATTCTGAAGATAGATTTCAGGATGAGGTATGGTCACTATGAATACACTGTGATGTCGTTTGGTCTATCCAATGCACCTGGTGTGTTCATGGAATATATGAATCGGATTTTTCATGAGTATTTGGATAAGTGTGTGGTGGTTTTCATTGACGATATCTTGATATACTCTTAATCTGATGAAGAAGAACATGCTGAGCATTTGAGGACGGTGATGCAAGTATTGAAAGAGAAGAAGTAGTATGCAAAGCTGTCGAAGTGTGAGTTTTGGATGAAAGAGGTGAGTTTTCTTGGCCATGTGATTTCAAGTGGTGGGATTGTTGTTGATTCTTCTAAGATTGATGATGTGTTACAGTGGGAGACCCCGAAGTCTACTACTGAGATACGAAGTTTTCTTGGGTTGGCGGATTACTATCTCAAGTTCAATTTTCTAAGTTGACTCGAAAGGCTCAAGCTTATGTGTGGGATGTAGCATGTGAAGATAGTTTTGTGTAATTAAAGAAGAGATTGACGACCGCTCCGGTTTTGATTTTGCCTAATCTGAATGAATATTTTGTGGTGTATTGTGATGCGTCAAATATGGGTCTTGGTAGAGTGTTGATGCAGAAAGGACAAGTTGTTGCTTATGCTTCGAGACAATTGAGAGTTCATGAAAGGAATTATCCTACGCATGACTTAGAATTGGCAGTTGTGGTGTTCGTGTTGAAAATTTGGAGATATTACCTTTTTGGCTCTAAATTTGAAGTGTTCAGCGATCATAAGAGTTTGAAGTACTTATTCAATTAGAAAGAGTTGAACATGAGGCAAAGGAGATAGTTGGAATTGTTGAAAAACTATGATTTTGATTTGAGTTACCATCCTGGTAAGCCAAATGTGGTGGCAGATGCATTAAGCAGAAATTCATTGCATATGTCCATGCTTATGGTGAGAGATTTGGAATTAATTGAGCAATTTCGAGATTTGAGTTTGGCATGTGAAGAGACTCCCGACGGTGTGAAGTTAGGTATGTTGAAGTTGACTAGTGGTATTCTGGAATAGATCAGAGCGGGTCAGCAATCTGATTTGAAGCTGGTAGATCTGTCAGTTTTAATTAACCAGGGTAAAGGAGGTGAATTCCAGATCGATGAGAATGGTGTGATGAGGTTCAGAGACAGAGTGTGTGTCCTAGATGTTCCCAAAATTAAGAAGAGTATTCTCGAAGAGGGACATCGAAGTAGATTGAGTACTCATCCCGGTGCTACGAAGATGTACCGCGATTTGCAGAAACTGTTTTGGTGGCCAGGTATGAAGAAGGATATTGCAGAGTTTGTTTATGCCTGTATGATTTGTTAGAAGTCCAAGATTGAAGATTAGAACCCTTTGGGTATGATGCAGCCGTACAATATTCCAGAATGGAAATACTATAGTATTTCCATGGATTTTGTGTCAGGATTGCTGAAGACTGCAAAAGGGAATGATTCTATTTGGGTGATTGTAGACAGGTTGACTAAATCGGCTCATTTCCTACCGATGAAGATTAACCATTCTATGCAAAAGTTAGCTGAGATGTACATTGTGGAGATTACGAAGTTGCATGGGATACCTTCAAGTATTGTGTCGGAAAGAGACCCGAGATTTACGTCGAGCATCTGGAAAAGTTTACAAGATGCTTTGGATACTAAGTTGAGGATGAGTTCAGCATATCATCCGCAGACGGATGGCCAGACAGAGAGGACTATCCAGTCTTTAGAGGATTTGTTGAGGGCTTATGTGTTGGATTAAGAAGGATCTTGGGATAGCCATTTGTCGTTGATTGAGTTCACATACAACAACAGTTTTCATGCCAGTATTGGGATGGCACCGTATGAATCGTTGTATGGGAAGAGGTGTAGAACTCCTTTGTGCTGGTATGATTCGGGCGAGAGTGATGTACTCAGACCTGAGATTGTGCAGGAGACGACTGAGAAGATTAAGATGATCCAAGAAAGGATGAGAGCTTCAAAAAGTCGTCAAAAGAGTTATCATGATAAGAGGAGGAAAATACTTGAATTCCAAGAGGGAGATCACGTATTTTTGAGAGTTACACCGGTGACTGGTGTGGGACGAGCTTTGAAGTCTAGGAAGCTTACTCCACGTTTTGTTGGTCCATATCATATTTTGCAGAGGATAGGGGAGGTAGCCTATCGGATTGCTTTACCGCCGTCGCTTTCGAATTTACATGATGTGTTTCATGTGTCTCAGTTGAGGAAGTACATTCTGGATACATCGCATGTAATTCAGATGGATGACGTACAGGTGAGAGATAATCTGACTGTTGAAGCATTACCTATGAGAATTGATGGACGAGAAATGAAACAACTGCGGGGTAAAGACATAGCTTTGGTGAAGGTGTTATGGGGTGGACCAGCTAGCAAAAGTTGGACTTGGGAACATGAAGATCTGATGAGGGAGTCGTATCCGACTCTGTTTCCTTCAGGTAATTTTCGAGGATGAAAATTCTTTTAGTGGGGGAGAGTTGCAACACCCTAAAATTGGTAGAATATTTATTTAATTAATTTATTTTAAATATTCTTATTTTCGATGAATTTTTGGTGAATTATTTGAGGTCTGATGATTGATGTTGTGGGGTATTATGATGTTAAGGGGTACTGAGAGTATTTAGAAGTATGTGATGTATTAATATTATTTTGATAATAATAATATGGGATAATGTGAATATATTACTTTTGTTATTATTATAAATAATTAAGTGAACCACTAAGGGCAATATGGTAAATTGGGTGCGTTAAGTGAGGGAAATGTTCGGAAAGAATATTAGGGGTCCTAGGGGTAAGTTGGACAAAAAGGAATTGGAGAGAAGGGAGAAGTCAGTATTTGTATGATCAGTTTTAGAGAAAATCTCTAAAGAAAGAGGAGAAAAAGGTTTGGGCTCAGAGAGGTTTTGGAAGAACTTAGAGAGGAGAAATTGGAATCAATTTTCTAAGGTATGGGGAGTATTATTCATCATTATAATTGATATAGGTGTAGAAGCATGTAGGTAGTGGATTTCGGGTAAATTTGACAAGTTCATGACGGAATTGGGGTTTTAGGAGGTGTGAGATGTTATGGATAAAAACCTAACTTGACGTATTGTTGTAGTTGTGTTGTATCTTTGATGCATTGTGAGCATTTTGGGATGGTTTATATTGGAGTCGCAGATCTTTTGAGGTCTGAGATGGTGCAGAACCGCAACTAAGAAGTTGCAGTTCCGCACATTCTCGCAGGGCAAATTTCTCGTCTTATCGGGAGAACCAAATTCACCCCGACCTCGCCAGGAGAAATTGGACGCGAAGGGAGAGTAGGAAAAGTGGTGTTTCTTGAATTTGTATGGGGGAAGAGGTTTTGCCCCTGCCTCGCCGGGCGAAGCCCAAGCAAGCGGGCTACTTCGCTAGGCGAGATCCAGGCGAGCAGGAGCAGTATTGTATTTTATTTGTATTTCTCTTTTGATTTTTGCTGCCTTGTGCCTTATTGATCGTAGGCCTTGGGGTATTTGGGGTATCGTGTTTTGATGAGTAAATGTGATGATTGTGATGTATTGTGATGACTTTTGATGTAAGTTAATGATGAGTTACCGTGATGCTTGATGAGATTTTTATGAATGATGATGCAATTGATGATCCTATGACGATGATAATTATGACGTTTGCATCATGCATTCATAGAATTTTAGGACTTCGGTCCAGTGGTGGCTTCAATCCCATTGTGTGGATTGGGGTGTATGACGTTGCTCCAGTTCTTTTGTAGAATCGATTCTATTGGTGGGGATCTTTGGAAGGTGATGGCCCAAGGTCTATCAAACATGACGAATTGGTACAACATGCATGAGTCTATGTCGTGCGTTTCATATTATGTGGCATTGCATGATTGCCAGTGAATGATGTTATTGATGACTTGATTTATATGATGTGTGATAATGTTGATGTGTAACGATGATGTTGTTGATCATAATGAATGCTACATTATTATTTCTTATCTTACATCTTGTATAATGGTTTTATGATTACTCACCCTGCCTGTTTGAATGTTACCTCCACGTGGGTAATGTGCACGTGATCAGGATTAGATTTTTGGTGCGTCGAGAGCTTACTTTAAGTATTTTTGGTAATGTTATCAAGTAGAGGGTCTTGCTCTAATTATGTAACATCGGGTCGGGATATTTGAGTCGAACCATGGTGTTCTTTTTGTTGAAGATATTATGATGTTTTGGGTTTCAATTTTTTAAAAATTTTGAGTTATAAATTATGACGATGTTTTTTTTTTGAAGTTTTCCGCTGCGTAGTATTTGATTTAAATCTGATGTTATAACCCGTGTTACAGAGCAGGATGTTATTATTTGGTGTTTTATGACGAAATGTGAAGCCCTTTCATTGAATTTACTCTGATATATTTGTTTATTTATGTCGTTCTTGCTTGTTGGGTAGAAGGGTGTTTCATTATCAAACTCATGTTTTGTGTCAAAAATTGAGCCTAAGAATGTTAAGGAGGCCTTAACTGATGAATTCTAGATTAATGTTATGCAAGATGAGCTAGGAAAATTTAAGAGAAATGAAGTTTAGGATTTGGTTCCTAGACCCGAGGGAATCAATGTGATTGGAATTAGATGGGTATACAAGAATAAGTATGATGAAAAAGGTGTTGTCACCAAAAATAAAGCAAGACTGGTTGCTCAAGGGTATACTCAAATTGAAGGGGTAGACTTTGATGAGACATTTGCTCATGTGGCTCGTCTTGAGGCCATTAGATTGCTGCTAGGAGTTGCTTACATTCTGAAGTTTAAATTGTTCTAGATGGATGTCAAAAGCGCCTTCTTAAAAGGATATCTGAATGAAGAGGTTTATGTTGAACAACCTAAGGGATTTATTGATCCAACTTTTTCCAATTATGTGTACAAGCTGAAGAAAGCCCTTTATGGGTTGAAGCAAGCTCCAAGAGCATGGTATGAAAGGTTGACTGAATTCCTGGTTGAGAATGGTTACAGGAAGAGTGGTATAGACAAGATTCTATTTGTTAAATAAGAAGAAGAAAATCTTATGATTGCTCAAATTTATGTAGATAATATTGTGTTTGGTGGGATGTCTGATGAAATGGTTCAACATTTTGTCAAGCAAATGTAATCAGAATTTGAGATGAGTCTTTTAGGTGAATTAACATTTTTCCTTAGTCTACAAGCCAAGCAAATGGAAGACTCTATAATCATATCTCAGAGTAAATATGCCAAGAATATAGTGAAGAAGTTTGGGATGGAGAATGCCATTCACAAGATGACCCCTGCTCCCACTCACTTAAAGTTGTCTAAGGATGAAAAGGGTGTGAATGTAGATTAAAGTCTCTACAGAAGTATGATAGGCAGCTTACTATATATTATAGAAAGTAGACTTGATATTGCATTTGTTGTAGGTGTATGTGCCAGATATCAAGCAGATCCAAAGGTCAGTCACATCAATCAAGTGAAAATGATTATGAAGTATGTGAATGGGACTTGTGACTATGGTATGCTATACTCTCATGGATTTGGATCTATGTTGACTGGATTGTGATGTCGACTGGGCAAGAAGTGTTGATGATAGGAAAAGTACATCAGGTGGATGCTTCTTCTTGGGGAACAATCTTATATTATGGTTTAGTAAGAAGCAAAATTGTGTATCCTTGTCCACTGCTGAGGCTGAATACATAGCAGCTGGAAGCAATTGTTCACAATTGGTTTGGATGAAGCAAATGTTGAATGAATACAATGTCAAGCAAGATTTCATGACATTGTATTGTGCAACCTGAGTGCCATAAACATTTCCAAAAATCCCATCCAGCATAGCAGAACCAAGCATATTGATATCTGTCATCACTTCATTAGAGAACTTGTTGAGGACATAATTGTTGCATTAGAACATGTGGCTACTGAATTACAATTAGCTCATATCATTACTAAGGCATTAGATGCGAATCAATTTGAATTGTTAAGGGGAAAACTTGGTATTTGTGTATCTGAAGAAATGTAGCAGTTAATGTAGTGTGGGAAAATTAATCATATTGCCTTATTTTCAGCACCAATTGGGATCGGTTATCAAAAGGCATAATTGCAGTGTAACCTAATCAATATTCCCACACACTATTGATCCATATTATTTCTGCTCACACGTTTCCTCACATCCCATCTCAAAGAAACGACCCACTATATTCATTCTCACCAGAATCACAAAAACTTCACCAAGATATCTCAACAACCTGATGTGTATTTGTCCAAAAATACCTCTGGTAAAGAAAAGGGTTCTCCAGCCAAAATTAGGGCAAACATTTCATTTGACAATGTTGTTGACGCCACGCCGCTGACTATTGTTCCAAGGGTTGTGGGTGATGTGCAGGGACCTAGCATGGCGCATGCAAAATGACTAAAGCAACCTTCGGTAAAGTATGCTTCACAACCCTCTATTGATGTTTCCTCTAAGAAAGAAATAGAAGAAAGATATGATGATCATAAGAGGATTTCAAACATTGTGAATAAAGTTTTATATTGGAAGCATAATCTTGTTGTGCCTGCTATCAATACTCCGCTCTCACAAGTTCATCCCTCTGTTGGTTCGATGGATGGTTCGTCTGCTGTAAGTACTATTCATGTCACTAGTTCTTCTGAGACTGGGAAAACTAGTTCCTCAGAGACTGGTACATCGGAAGATAAAGGTGTGGGGTAAGGTTTACACAGGCTTGCTGATTCTATTATTGAAGATGCTGAGAATGATGATGTGTCCAATGTTGAAATACCTTCTGACGAGAAGGCTCCTACTACCAGTGTTTATTTATGAACCTCCTACTGGGAACAAAGGTAATGTTGCTGAAGACGGTGTAACTGTAGATGATCGGCCATCTGGTAATGAGTTAATTAGAAATCTTAGCCATGGGGTTGCTAAAAGACTCAAGAGAAGGAAGGGAAAGGTTGTAAGGTTTGAGGGTTCTTCCTCTAAGTAAAAATCTGTTGGATCAAGCAAGAAAACTCAAGTTGGTCCAGCTAAACCTTGGAGCAAAGTTATTGTTCCTACAAGAAAGAGAAAGATTGTTTCATCTAGTGAGTATAAATTTAATGTTGAAGAGGATGTCCAGGACATCACTCCTAATAGGAAATCTGCTGTAAAGTAGACTTACACTATTGTTCCTGAGGCACCTTTGGATAATATATCCTTCCATTCTATCAAGAATGTTGAGAGATAGAAATATGTTTTTCAAAGGAGAATAGCCCTGGAAAAGGAGTTAGGGAAGGATGCCTTAAAGTGTACAGAAGTTGTAGAACTTATAGAAGTGGCTGGATTACTGAAAATTGTCACTAAGCTTGGACATTGCTATGAAAAACTAGTCAAGGAGTTTGTGGTGAATATCCCTGAGGGATGTGCTGATGCGAAGAGTGGAGACTATAGGAAGGTCTATGTTAGAGGCAATGCTGTGACATTCTCTCCTACAGTAATCAACAACTTCCTGGAAAGATCTGAAAAGGATCAAGCTGAGCTTGAAGTCACTGATGATCAAGTGTAGAGAGAGATCACTAGGAAGCAGGTGAAGTCCTGGCCTGAAAAGGGAAATTTGTCGCTGGTAAACTTAGTGTGAAGTATGCAATCCTTTATAGGATTGGTACAGTAAATTGGGTTCCCACGAATCACACTACATCATTGCTACTGGACTTGGGAAGTTTATTTATGAAGTTGATACAAAGAGAGCTTTTGATTTTGGTGAATACATTTTTAATCAAGTTCTTAAGCAAGCTTCCTCATCAGCTGTAAAGATGCCAATCTGCTTTCCTTGACTTATTTGTGGTATAATCTTAAATCAACACCCTAGTGTTTTGCTGGCTACTGATAGTGTCATGAAAAGAGAATCTCCATTGTCCATGCACTACAAACTGTTTGCTGAAACACATGTTCCAGATATTGTTATGACATCTGCACAAATTCCTGGTCCTGTTACATCTAAGGAAGGAATCATTCAGCAGCTGAAAGAGACTTGTCGTGACTTGGATGACACCATAAGGACTTGTACTTCCAGGAAGATCAAGTTGGAGCAATTAATCAAAACTTTGATGGAGGCATAGAAGCAGCAAGCTGGACCTGCTGATGTTGTTGTGGATGAAGATGCTGCATCTGAGGATTCTGATGGTGAAGATGGAGAAGAAGGAGACAAGCAGGGCACTTGAGATGATCTTTGTCTATAGTACTTGTTTGTTGTTTGGTTTTTGTAAGGGCTCCTAGCCCAAGATATTATGTTTTTATCACATATGTGTTGTTTGTACTTGTACTTATGTGATTCCTATAATGGTTAGTTACTTACCTTTGGCATATTCTGGCTAAAAAGAGGGAGTAAAAATGTTCTATGCACTAAGCACTAACCATTAATCATTGTCTGACTGCTGGCTGTTATTGAGGGGGAGAGTCAATAACCTTCTGCTCTTGAGGAGGAGAGTCACTAACCTTCTGCTATATTTGTGTGTTTCCACTGCTGTACTTTTGTTGTGTGTTTTATTTATTTCCAAACCTATGTGATTCTATTAACATGTGTTTTTGGTTTGTATGTGTTGCTTGTGTGCTAAGGTTATTAGTTTGTTTTAGCCAAAATTTGAGAAAGGGGAAGATTGTTAAGCCTCTATGCATGTGATTGGCAGTAATTTTGGTAAAACTAACTTGGTAGCAACATGTTGGACAAGATGTCCTAACAAGATGTCTCGACATCTTGTTTGTTACAGGTCTGCAGGTTATTACAACTGAGGTAAATACAGATTACGAAATATTCTGTGAATATTAAATAACACTATGTGGCATCCAAAGTTAAGGAATCAGAGATTCGGTATGAATTTGGAGATATTTATTCTTTTTGAATGTTGAATACATTTTAGGAAATTCTTGATTGAAGACCTATTTTTATGGAGAAAATTTTGCAAATTCTTTGCAGCTGTTGTGCTGCGTTTAAAGCCCAAATCCAATCCACACGATGGTTATAAATAGGGTAACACAACCCTAATTCTATGTGCGGAACGTACTATGTATTGAGTGACAGTTTAGGATTTGTGTGATTGTTATTTGAGAGCCATTCATTCATCACCTATATGCTTGAACTGGAGTGTCTCTATTTAGTTGTAAGTGTTGTCAATCACTCCTAAGCTTTTATTCATTGAGGGATTGTGTATCTTTGAAAGTTTATTCTCTAAAAACATTGGAAAAGTTATAGGTCTGTCACTGTGGTGACTGATAAGAAGTGAGAGGGTTTTCTTATAATTAGGAGTGTCTTAGGTAGAAGTTGCATTGGGTAGGTATTAAGTGAGAAGTTGTAAACTAGGTTATTTAGCTTAAAGTTAATACTGCTAATAGGGGATTTCCTTCCTTACTTGGTAGCACCCAGACATAGGTGATGTTATGCACTGAACTGGGTTAACAACTCTCTGTGTCATGTTTATTTACTGTATCTTTAACTTTGTATACTTTGGTCCTTGTGTGTTTAACAGATATCAGTGTGTCGACATCTCTTAGGACATCTGATATCTGAATACCAGAATTTCAGTCACCTACGTCGGGGGCTACCAAGCCCGGAAGAAAATCCACTATTAGTAGTATCAATTCAAATCTAAATAATCTCAGGTTACAACTTCTCACTTAATACCTACCCAGTGCAATTTCTACCTAAGACACTCCTAGATACGAGAATCCCCTTTCACTTCCCTCAATCACAACAACAGAAGTGTTGCAGTGAGAATTGATATCAAGCTATTGATTAAACTTGAATCACAAATCTTTAAAGATTCACCACCGAACTTTGATTGATCCAAGGGAAAGGGCAGAGATCGTAAAAACCATAAGTTTGCAATGTTACAACAATGCTAAGAGATTTTAGGGGTCGGGGTTGGTTATACCAAGGGAAGGTGTTAGAATCTTAAGCATCTATAGTACTCTATAAGAACCTCTTGCTAGTATTTGTGTGTTTATTTGCTATTGTTTTGTGTTTGGGTTTTTTGGATGAGAGATTGAATCCTAAGGGTTTAGTCACTAAGTATGTTCGCCAAAACTTCGCGGTCTTGTGCCTACATATCTGTCGTTACCCAAAATTTGACCTCCCTTTTGCTTTTTGCATAAGTATTTGCATTCGCATCGCTGGCATACGCATTCGCACTTTTTTCTCTGTGATTTTGTTGCAGGGATATTTAGGTTTTCCAAGCCCCATTAATTATATCCTCACAAAGTTATCACATCATCGAAACAAGCACAAAACAAGGGTTTCTATGCCTATTCATCAAAACAAGAGGTGGAAAATTGAAACCGGGACTCCAACACTTGTTCCTAAGCAATTTGGGAAAAATTTTCCTAGAGTAATCGATTACCATTTTGCTAGGAAAAATAGGGTAATCGATTACCCTGTGCAAATTTGCAGATTCTGCTGCATTTTCATGACAAAAACTTTTCACTCTCTATTCACTTGTGTTCTACTTGGTTCTTGCATTGTGTGGAACATTCTAGACAGTTAAAGACCATTCAAGACACTCCACTTACATTTATTCCAATGCATCACTTTGAATTAAGTGCGCCATGTTCCTTAGTTTCCAAGTATGTGAGCCTTTGATTTGCATTTACATTGGGATTACTCCACCGAGTTAACTAACTAACTAACCGAGTCAACTTCTAACTCGGTGAGTCAAGTGTAGCTAACTCCCAAGTTAGCTCCAAAGCTCACTCCCAAGCACATTTCAAACCTAGCAACTCCAAACCAAAACTTTATATAAACAAAGCTCCACCATTTCACCTTGAACCTTCAACCATTTCAATCATTTCTCACTCTCTTCACTCTCAATTCTCTCACATTCTCTCCGAATTTTTCTGCAACTTCTTCATCTTCATCTCCATTTTCTTCCCAAACCTCATTATAGCTCAATTTCACCATTGAAGAGTAGTTACTTTCACCTTGGAAGTGATTATTTCTTGAGCTTAACCTTCATCATCTTGCTATTCCACTTTATTTTTTGGAGTTTTATTAGATTTTGGATTCATCTCAAGTGTTTTCTTCAAGATTCTACGGTGCGAATTCATATTTTAAAGATTTCGTCGCAATTTGCTCGGTTTCGATACGATTCAGCTACAATTGAATATTCCTCTGATTTTCTTTGATTATCTTCACCAAGATTCCTTTGCAACAATCACCAAGCCAATTCTCCGGCTTGTAGGTTGGTAGTTCTTGCTTTATTTACTGTTTCGATCATTTTCACGCGTTTTCGATGTAGTTTCGATAGCTTTTCGGTTCGAGGAATCATGTGATTGTTGGATCTTTGATCTCCATGTTTAATGCTTTCAATTTTTGTTTAAATGCTCATACATGATGTAATTTTCTTGCACAAATTCATCCCATAGCATGTGGTAGTTTGGATAAGTGATTAGGTGCTGAAAATTTCTTTTTAAAAAGTTGTTTTTGCTCTTTTTTTACCACTGTTACAGTGGTAATCGGTTACCTATATGTGGTAATCGATTACCCTGCACATTTTTGAACTTATTCTGTTGTTTTTAAGTAGGTAACTGATTACCTAAACATGGTAATTGTCATACCCCAAATTTTGACCCCTAAGATTTCCCATCATGGTGCAAATCATCAGCACAATATGGATGTACCTTTGTGCCTCATAAATCTCCTCAAGGAATTGTTGAGCATTCACTACAATCAAGCTTAGGGTTTCAATCCCTCTCAGAGCCTTTATACAAAGGATCAATCAAGGAATGACATGATCTTCAACTTGTCTAACCTCTTAAACATCCACAAAGGATCAAGAGGACTCCCACATCAAGAATTAAGCACAAGAGTGCAACATTTCAAGTGGATCAAGCCTCAAGTTCATCTAATACAAAGTCAACTGACGCAGAAAGTCAAAGTTTGACTTTTTGGTCAACTATGAGCTTCACAAGCCATTACTCAAGAAAATATGATGGATGATTTAATTTGATCAAATTTAAATCAAGAAATCATGCAAAATTGCAAAATTGATCAAATTGAAAGAAACTTAGAAATTTTTTCTAAGTTAAAATCATGTTCAAGTGCACAACTTTTCAAGCTTGTAACTATTGATCTAAGCATCCATTGATTTTGAGTAAGAGCTACTTTTAAAGAGGGTATTTGATACTTCAACATTGTAGAAGGAATCACTTCAAAATATCATAAGGATTGAAAGATATAAGTGATCAAAGTTGGGAATTCTTAATGTCCAATGTTCTGACATTGCATGGGACATCATTAGTATTTTTTCAGCAAGAATGTCCCAACTTCAAGGATGTTTTTCTCCATGATCCAAGTTGAACCAGGCCTGGGGTCAAACATGAAAGTTGAAGTACATCATCTCAGCTTTCCAGAAAGTCCTAGAACGTCCTTGTAGCATACTAGAGCAAGGAGATGTGATTTTTGTAAAAAGCATTGATAAAGCAGAATTTTCATGACAGCTTTTAGGACAGATTTGACTACACAAGTTCAAGACCATTTTTGATGACTTTGCAAGCTGAACCAAGACCAAAGTCAAACATCAAAGTTAAAGTATGTCATTAGGGCTTTCCAAAATGTATAAGAACTCCCATTAATTCAACTTGAGCAAGGAGTTATACACCTCACAACAGGCCTTGCTCGAGCTGATTTTTTAGGACAGATTTTATGCACTTTTCTGGTGCCACCCAATTTTCAAGCTTTGTCACCATGCAAGACAAGCATCAAAGATGCAATTCACTTCAAGTCAAAATATCATAGTGGATTAAAAGATACAAGTGATTAAATTTTGGAATTATTAATGTTCAAAGTTGTCTGATGTTCCAACATTGCATAGGACATCACTAATATTTTTCCAGCAAGAATGTCCCAACTCCAATGCTGTTTTTCTCCATGATCCAAGTTGAACCAGGTCTGGGGTCAAACATGAAAGTTGAAGTACATCATCTCAGCTTTCTAGAAAGTCCTAGAACGTCCATGTAACATACTCGAGCAGGGAGTTATGGATTTTACAAAAAGGCTTGCTGCAGCTGAATTTTTCATGGGGCAGATTTGCACATTTCTTGTGCCACATGAATTTTTAAGCCTTGTCATCATTTTGAACACATCTGAGGATCAAATCTAAAGGGGACAATCACTGAGCCAAGCCTCCAAAGTCCTTGGAACAAGAAGTAGCATGCCAAACCTAGTAATGCCTAAAAGAGGGACAAAACTCCAATTTTGGATTGAACCATTTAATGGATGCTTAGGGGTGGCATGAACTGACACATTTGCAACTGAATTCAGTCAAGATTCCTCCAACAACTAGGGAACCAGCAGCCTGTGCCCTAACCTCTAGTCAATGGCTAGAGGAGACTTGGATTTTCATTGGACAACATTGGCCAAACCTCTGCTGCAGTTGCCATTCACTGTGGATCCCAAAACAAACTTGCTCTACTATAAATAGAGCTCATTTGTGATCAGTTTGAGTACACCAAAGCCATCAAACAGATGCTTTCCTCAAAATCTCTTATTTCACCTCAAATTTGCCTTCCAAAGCAAGTAATTCTGAGTTTTTGAGTTAGAGAGCAATCCCACTCAAACTAATCACACACACACCTCACATATATCATATGTAAGTTGTCCAAACTATCAAAAGTGACCTGTAATCACAACATCACAAAGTCACCTCTCAAAACCTCAAAATTGGACTTTTTTGCATTTTTCAATCCATGTCTTGATTCAGTCACTTTCCAAACCAGATAAAACCTCAAACACACTCCAAATATCATCCTTGAACTGTCCCAAATGGTTCCCCCCATCTAGAACACCATTTGAGGGAGTTGCTATTTTGGTCACTTTTAACCCCTTTTGCAAGAAAGGGGCAATTTGTGTTTTTGCAGGTACCAGCTGATTCCAATCATCCTAAAAGCATCCAAGAGGTCATTTGAGGGTGTCCAAAGCATCAAATCATTTCTGGAACAAAGCACTTGGTAGGTTGCACAAAATCTCCAAAAAAAGAGGTAAAACTCACAACTTGAATTCTTTGAATCTTGCTTTCCTTTGTTGTCCACATACATGCATCATATTGAACAATTCTTGAAGCAAAAATGTAGTCCTTAATGTGTATGTTATGATCCTCCTACTGTTTTCACTTTAACATGTTTATATGTGGAGTTTATGTTGTTTTAAACTTAAGGTGCAGATCTGGTTTTTTGCCTTGTGTGTGCTATACATTAAGTTTTAGTATGTATGAGTGATACCATTGGATTCCTTGCGAAAAATTGGTCAAGATAGGTTCTTACGGATTTTAATTTCGTTAAAAATTGAGAGAGTTATGAATGTTTGAAGTTTGATAGCAAAGATGTTGAAAAACCAAGGTGCAGTTCTGATGTCAAATGTGATGTTGTGACATCTTCCCTTTTTCTCTTATCTTCAAAACTCATGAGTGATGTCGAATGTGATGTTGTGACATTAGTTTATTCTCAAAAAAAACTCAACCAATTCTTGTACATAGCAAAAATCATCATTTTCCAATTCTGTTTTACACACTTCTTATTCATACTCCAAAATATTTTATTCCACAAAAAAAATAGTTTTATATTATTTATTTAATATAATTAGTATTTTTGTGAATAAATTCCTTTTTAATGTTTTTAAAACATTTTAAAAGTGAATTCTCATATTGAAAATCAAGACCAAATGAATTTTATTTCATCTTGTGATTAAAACATCATTTTTCAAAACCCAACCAAAAATCACAAGTTGCTTATTTGGTATTTTTTATCATTTTGTATTGATTTTCTTTTAAGAATTTACTTTTAAAATGATAAAATTAGGATTTCTTCGATTTTCACCATCATAAAACTTTTTCAAATTCTTTGGGCCTCTAATAGAGTGTAAGACCCAATCCTTTTTTTGACCAAATCTTTTTTGAGCCTCAGTATATTGTATAAGTCCCGATACCATGAAAAACAAACGGCGCGATCGTCACCTTTTCAAAATAAAAATCCTTGGGCCTACCCTCGAGTAGTAAGACCCATTTCTTTTCTTAAAACTCATTTGGGCCTCTAATAGAGTGTAAGACCCAACCCCCCTTGTAAAAACCATTTTGGGCCTCACTTATTGTATAAGTCCCTCTGTACAAGTAAACGGTGCGATCGTCGCCTTTTAAAAAATCAACTGGGCCTCTCCTCGAGCTATAAGACCCATTCAAAACTTTTGGGCCTCAATTAGAGTGTAAGACCCAATCCCCTTTTAACCAAAACATTTTGGGCCTCAGATATTGTATAAGCCTCTTCGCGTTAAAAGAAAATCTCGGCGCGATCGCCATTTCAAACAGAAAAACAAACTTTGGGCCTACCCTCGTGTTATAAGCCCCATTCTTTTTCTTTAAACCTTTTGGGCCTCTTAAGAGAGTGTAAGACCCATCCCTTTGTACAAAAAACAGTTTTTAGGCCTCAGTCACTTGTATAAGTCCCTCTGTACAAAACAACAATGCGCTCACTGATAAAACCATGGGCCTCTCCTTGAGCTGTAAGCCCCAAATCTTTCTTTTTCAAAGCACTTTGTCCTTTGATTTTGAAATATACTGTTGTTTTCAATCTTTCTTTGTTGAACAACTAACCAAACAGCATGGAAGCTCTACAACCGAGTAAGTGTTTACACGCTTTCATATACATATAACTGTATTATGGGGCTGTTTCGCTGTAAGTCTTCTTTCATAAACTCATATCAACTGTGTAATAATAGTATAGATATTTAGAGTTTCCCCGGCAACTACGTCTAGCATTAAGCTCGTTGATCACTCTGAAATAGTCAAAACTAGATCCCCATAGGATTACCAGACACAGTCTTCCCTCCTCTTGGGGTTAAACAATATGGAGACATGAAAGGCAGCATTCTCGGTGAACCCTTTCATAGACTGTCACTCGTAGAAGTTTTCAAAGAAACTCTATTCCCCATAGATGATCTTTTCTCCGTGAATGGCATCTCTTGAGTTTCTTCCAAATTCTCAAACTTTCCTGGCTTGATCTATTCTTGGTGAATGGCATGTCTTGAACTTCTCGGGGTTTAGGGACGCACAGGCTTCTTAAAAGCACTTGTCAAGGAACTCTACTCCCCAGAGATGATCTTTTCTCCGTGAATGGCATCTCTTGAGTTTCTTCCAAATTCTCGAACTTTCCTAGCTTGATCTATTCCTCGTGAATAGCCTGTCTTGAATTTATCGGGGTTTATGGACCCATCGGCTTCTTAAATGCATCGGCCTCCTCTTGGCATTGTTCAAGGACCCGCAGGCTTCCTAAAAGCATCCTCGCCTCCTCTTGGGCGTTGTACAAGGACCCGTCGGCTTCTTAGAAGTATTCACAGCCTCCTCTTAGGCTTCGTATAACGATTCTTCCTCCGAGAATGATAGCCTCCTCTTGGGCTTCATACAAGGACCACTCGGCTTCTTAAAAGTTTCCAGCCTCCTCTTGGGCTTCGTACAAATTGTCCCGACGACCTCCTAGAGGTATAGGAACAGAAATCAGTCATCTTAATAAAGCAGTCTTTCCAAGAGTCTACTACTGTTTCTCAAGGCATAGTACAAAAGATGACACTCTAGACTTGGACAGTCTAATTTCCTTGAGTCTCAAAGACATTCTCAAGCTCCCTTCAAAAATAGGAAGGAAACCCGTAGACTCGGACAATCTCAATACCCTTTGGATTTCCCATTTCCTTAAAGAACAGGAAATAACCTTGATCCTCGAATCAAAAATCCCTGAGTGCAAACATTACTCATATAAGAACTGATTTTCTCTTTAAATCAGTATACTGGACCTGTCACTCAACTGAAACAACACCATAGCCTCCTCTTGGGCTTTGTACAATGATTCTCCCCAGCGGAGCTAATAATTTTAGCCTCCATCTCGGGCTTCATACGAGATACCAAAAAAACTCTCTTGTTGAGTATAAAAGACTTTCTTGTTGAGTCAAACCCTTTCAGCCTCCATCTCGGGCTTCCTACGAGATACAAAATCACTCTCTTGTTGAGTATAAAAGATTCTCCTGTTGAGTCAACCCTTTTAGCCTCTCTCTCGGGCTTCGTACGAGACACATAAAAACTCCCTCTTGTTGGGCCACTAGCCTCCTCTTAGGCTTTGTATAGGAAAACCACTGGTTGATCCAATCAACCTTTTAGCATCAAAGTTGTGCCTCGTTCACAATACACAAACATCAGCAACTCTTTCCCCTTCATCTAATCACTGTAAGCGGCAAGCCTCTGGATCATCTACATCCATGCCACTGTCCCTGAGTTAAAGTCTTCTCCTTCAGGTTGGAAATCCCCTAGAAAGGAAATTATGGCATTGCCGGATTCACAAATCCCGGTTAAAGTAATTCTACTTTATAAGCAGTTGTGACATACAAACCCCTCTTTAGAGATGACAAATTCTCTCTAAAGTCAAACCATTTTAGCTTCACATCTTGGGCTTTGAACAATATACAACCTACCTTCAGCTTCACATCTTGGGCTTTGAACAAGATACAAACCACCTTTAGCTTCACGTCTTGGGCTTTGAACAAGACACCAAAACAACCCTTTCCTCCCATAGAATAGGAGGAACTACGATCGCTCTGATTTCCCTGTTTCGAAAAAAAATGGGAATACGTAGGCATAAGATTGAAAGAAAAATCTTAGCGAGCACACTAAACAAAAACCCAAAATCCCATACTTTCATATATCTGTCCTAACATCCTAACCGATAGCCTAAAGCACCCCTTTTCAACAAAATAACCTAGAAGAGACCCCGAATCTTTGTAGCATTTGTAAACCAACAGTTTTGACTGTTTAACCTCAGTATGCAAGCAGGGTTAATTGGAGACATCTATTTCCCTTCCTTCATCAGCTTTAATAGGATAAAAAATGAATCGAGTTGTAGTACCAGAGCGATCGTGCTTCGCAACCACATCCAAAAATCACTCGCTACAGTAATCGATTAGCACTGTAACAGAATGCCATTTTTGAGCTTTTTCAAGCTTGTTTGACATTCTTTCCTCCTCTAACTTCCATGGATAGATATGCTTGATATTTGGGGATGTTTTAGGTGTTGTTTAGCCTCTGTTTGAAGCATGCTTGACAACTTTTGATGCTCGATTTTTTCCATTATCAATTGTTGGCAATTTTGACAATGTTTGCTCATGTTCATTCTTGCATGCTTTTGCTCACATGATAACAGGATTTGTGATACATGCTAATTGATATTTGGTACTGTTTTGCACTTTCATTCATGTCGGCATTAATTTTTTTCTTCAAAGAATGAGCTTAATCTTGTATAATAAATAATACATACTTTTGCTTTAATGATTTTTCATCTCTTTGGAAAATTGTTAGCACATCAATTCCCTTCGATTAATTAATCAAGACCTTGTTTCGATTAGTCGATCCTCCCTTGCTTTTCTCTTTAGGCTTCCTTTAGAGTTTTGTTCTCTTGATCCCCTGTCAAGGTGGGAGTTCGCGCGACACACTGGAGCACTGTACAAACTGGCGCTGTTATGCTGTCCGTTTCAATTTCCGCACTATACTTTGGTGCTAGAGAAGGGATGAGAGCGGAGAATTTCTATACTCATCTTGATTATTTTGGATAGGGGACGAATGACCTTGTTTCTGGAATAATCGTCTCAATCTCCAAGCTTTAGCGTTTCTCAATCCTCAGTCGATTCGAGTATTGATCACTCCTACCCCTTTCAATCTCTCTTTTGATCAATCACCATTCTCTTGGTTAAAGATCTTGGTCTCTTGGGTTAGTAACCATCTTTTGGTTTAATACCTCTCTTATAATCAATCATTGTTCATTGATTCCCCATTAGAGTCGTGGTCACTTGTTTCGTTGGTTAATCACAGTCGAACTGTTAATACCAATTCTCTTTTTCCCACACAGTCGCAATCTTTTTCTTCGGTCAACACAGTCTTCTTGTTAAACACCAAAACCCTTGCGGAGTTCGCAACCTTCTCATGGCTCTTCTCCCTTTGATTGGTTAACCACTGCCTACCAGTTAAAACACCAATTTGCACTTTTTCTCAGTTAACCACAACCTGCCTGTTAACATACTGAGCTCCTTTTGAGTTAATCACCTTCCATTGGTTAATCACTCATTCTTTTTGGTTAATCACAGTACTTCTGTTAAAAAAAATACCCTGTGAGTTAGTAACATTCTCTTGGTTCGAATACTCACACCCTTGGGTTAGTAACCTTCTATTGGTTCAAATACCATTATCATTGGTCAAGTACTGCTTGTTCAATCAGTACCAACATCCCTAGTGGGTCACAACCTTCGCTTGGTTCTTCACCCGTTCTTTTGGTTGATCACAGTCTATTTGTTAAAACCTCTCTCCTCGCACGGTTGCAACCTTTTCTTTCTTCGATTAACCACTGTTTATCAGTTAATACAACGAAACCCCTTCAGAGTCAAACACCTTCACTTGGTTCAGTACTCTCTATCTTTTGGTTTATCATAGCATGTCTGTTGACACCAAGTCTTGTTTCCCCACAGAGTTTTAATCTCTTTTTCTCCGGTTAACCACTTCTAGTCATTTAACATACCGAGCCCTTATTCGCTTGGTTTCAACACCATTTCTTTCTTTGGTCCCCAGTAAGGTCGTTATCCCTCTGATTCCTAACACAATCACTTTGTCCTCTTATTCCCCAGTGGAGTCTCTATTATCCTTTTGCTTCTTTTCCTTTCTTGGTTCTGACACCAATTATTTTGCATCCCCAGCAGAAATTTCTCCCTTTCTTTTGCTCTTGGTTTTGACACCGCTTTCTTTTGTCCGTCTTGGTTCCATGAACTACGGACGCTCTGATTCTTCGTTCATTCGAATGCAAGATACGTAGGAACAAGATTGCGATGATCTTGATGAGCACCCTTCCACCTTTTCCGCTCCTTCCTCTTTCTTTTCCATGGTTCCATGAACTATGGCGCTCTGATTTCCTCATTGCACTATGAGGGTACGTAGGCACGAGGGCCCTAATCCTTCATGAGCACTTTCTTTCTGTTTCTTTTTTCTCTCCTCTCTCTTCTTTTAGCTAGAAGCCTTTAGATAGATAACCCATCCAAGCCTAGAAGCAAGCGAAATGGTTCTCGTCGAGTATGACGGATGCGTAAGGTGCTAGTACCTTCCTTTCGCATAACCGACCCCCTGGCCCGTTTCTCTTCCCTTTGGGTTTTATCTATATTTTCCCTGTCCTCTGGGACTAAATAAAGTTTGGTGGCAATTCTGTTGTATCTTTGAGTGTGCGATTCACTCATGTATAATCCCGCTAGCCTCAATATCCTTACAAGGATGAAATTAGAGCATTTGTAGTTCACCTCACTATGGATGGATGAACACTTGATCATGATCAAGGTTCAAAGGGGAATTAAGAGTTAAGGTCTTAACACTTACTTGACTTGACAAAGTCAAAAGAGTATCTTATTCTAACTTAAGTCTGAGTTGAAAGGCCAAATGACTCTAACAAGGTCAAAGGGAATGGGTATGGCTAAGCTACCTATGACTTTGATTCAATAGAGAGACTTTCCCTTGGATTAGGGATCAAAGATCAACTTAAGAATGGAAGCTAACAAGCTAACATCTCTTGGGGGAAATAACTTGACAAAGTTAAAGAAGTATGAACAGATGGATGATATGAACAAGTATGATATCAATTGCAAGTATTCAAAGTAACATCCAAACATGATGTTAATTGTAAAGATAAAACAGATGGTTACAACCAAAAAGTAAGAATAAATGTGACAACATTTAAAGCAAAGACTTGATAAAGTCATAAAGGAAACAAGGTAACAACCAAGCATATTCAAAGTTTAAGAAAGTTATGGTGACAACCAAAGCTAGTCCATACAAGCAAAGATGTTACAACATCTAAACATACATGAGGTATAGTTCTAACAAGACTGAAATATCATGGATATAAGTTTAAGTTCATAATTAAGGCAAGCGTGCATTAGGGTTTACTAACACCACTTAATCATGAATAAGTTATAACAACACTTAATCATGAATATAATTTACGCATTCCAAACATGATAAGTAATTACAACACTTAAGCATGGTAAGATTCAAACATGATATGCATAAGTTAAGACATTACTTGAACATGGAAGGAAACAATGTTCAAGTTGATATGCAAAGGTTATAACAACACCTAAACATGGATGAAGTTTAAATATGAGATAATACATGCATAAATCATGATTACAATCAATGTTCAAAGCATAAATGTATAAGTTAAGACATCACTTAGTCTTGAATACAATTTAAACACAAGCAAAGGTAACAACCAAGCATACTTGAGCTAAAGGATACATGTTTATGACAATAACATGAGGCTGATGATGTAAACATACAAGGGATGGCATGTGAGAATGCTTAAAGATGCCATGTATAAAGTGTAAACCTCATGTGAACAAGTTAAGGCATTACTTGAACATTTAAGCATGAATACAAGTTAAACATGTTAAGACAAAGAGGTAACAACTAAACATGGATATTAGGGTTCAAACATGGTCATAAACAAGTAAGAACATCACAAAGGTTTAGACATACAAACATGTATTCAAAATCATTTTCAAGGCAAAATTCAAGTGTTTAAGAACACATAAACATGGTGAAATCAATCACAAAGGTAAACATGCACATCATGTTTGTGTAAACATGGAGAGAATATCTCATGTTAGGGCAAAATAGTCAAGCAAATAGCTCACTGCATGGACAAAGTTCAAGATACACTTTCAACATGTAAACATGTATTAAAAAGGCATAAAACTCAATTAATAACATAATGCACAAGTTCACAAGGTCAAACAAAGTTTCTATAAAGTGTATATGATCTATACAAGGCAGCATGTACAAAAGAATCAAGAGAACTTCATGGAAACCCTAAAATAACCACATATCTTGAACATTCATAAATACATCAAAAATAAATATTTTTGTTGTTTTCTTTTCACAAGCAGAAAATAAACAATGTCATGAACAACTTGCAAAAAGAATGGGTTCAAAAGGATAAAAAATGAGGAAGTTGTGATTAAATGAAAATGCAAAGAAAAGTAAAGAAACAAGTCATTAAAAATAATGGGGAATGGTGCCCATGGGACTTGAACCCAAGACACTACGCTTCTGGCTCAAAACCTTATCCATCCCTACCATTTGCGCATTCTGAATGAAAGGTGGGAGCATGATATTATATCGGTTATTCAAATTAAATCCAGAAAAAAAAAAACAAAAGAACTGGGGCGAGGGGGATTCTAACCCCAGTTCTATTAGGCATAAGTACTCAAGGCGCGCATTCTGAACCACTGGGTGGTGATACATCCATTGTGTCACCGCACCCCATTAGTACCTGTACCTAGACAAGACCTAGGCCTGGCCATAAACTAAGGCGCCATGGTTGGTTGGCTGGGCAAAAAACAAGGTTTGTGTCATTTTTCAAGAAGGTCATTACTTCTTCATTTCTCCTTGTATATGGATGAAACAAAGATCAATCTCACCTAGAATTTCCTAAGGAATCTAATGGTGGTCTTAGTTTTCCCTACAAATTCCTCTATTTAAAAACACGATAACATCACCTAAAACGGCATATTTTTGCAAGATCTATGCCAAGTCCATACATAATCAATAATAGCACTCAAAAATGGTTCAAACACAACATAAATGACATATAAGACATGTTCAAACTCAGTGTACAACAAAGTCATGCATTTTTAAGAAAGTTCAAAACTTTAGTGCACTTACCTCTTGAAGCTCACTTGCCAACTTTCAAGATACTTGTTACAGAAGTAAACCAATGCTTTGGACACCTCAAATGCACCTCAAAGAAACTTCTCGGATGCTTGGAACAAGAGGAAAACTTCTAGGACAGAAACTAGCTCCTTCTTGCAAAATGGTTAAAAGTGACCTAGAGGGTAACTCCACCAAATGATGTTACAGTTGAGAAACTATTGTTGGAACATATTAGGGATGTTATTTATAGTGTGTTTGAAGTGTTGGGTGGTTTTGAAATGGACAGAATCAAGACATGGCTTGTAAAATGCTAAAAGTCAAAGATATGAGGTTTTGACAGTTGACTTTTTTATTCTGGTGTTTTATGGTGAAGATGAAGGTTTGAACACCTTCAAGGGATGATTTATGATGTGTTTGGATGGTTGGATTAGTGGTTTAGGGCTTGGAGAATACATATTACAAGTTTGTGCAAGTTAAAGGTTACTTGGCACAAATGAGAAAGAGATCAACTTTCTGGTTTGAAGGCTTTTAGAGGGGTGATTGCTGAGGATTTGTTGTGTGTTAAAAGCTTAGAATGAGCCTCTATTTATAGGGAAGGAGTGAGGCTTGAGGTTCTGCAAAATTGCAAGTGGTTGTTCACTTAGTTTGGTTGAGATTCAAGTGTAGTTTCATGAGATTTCATGGTTCCAATGTTAAGTACAAATTTTTCTGAAGTTGTTGGAAAGTTTAGAAAGTTTTCTTCTAAGCAAAGAAAGTGTTTGAATGCAGAGAAACAATTTGGAAGCTCAAGGGAAGTTCACTTCTTGATTAAAGTAGCTTTTTCAAAATGGAAGTCTTGCCTTTGTGCCAAAAATGGAAAGAACTAGTGAACAAAACCAAAACCACTTGGGTAATGCACCAAAAGCAAGTGTAATTATCTGATTATGGCTAGATTTTCATGTCTCAAGACCTGTAAACAAGGATTATGCAGAGCCAACTTGGATTTTCAACTTGCATCTTGGTGAAAATGGCCAAAATTTCAAGTGTGGAGGGCTAACTTCCTCTCTTTGAAACACCTTGCTCACAAATGCTATCGAAAATTTCTTGTACTTTTTTAAAAGCCCCAAACATGCTCTACAACTTTCATGTTTGATTAATTTCTTGAATCCCAAGGGATCATGGTGAAAACTAGCTCCAAATATTGGTATTTTCAATGAACAAAATCTGGCTTGAAAAAGTTTCTAATTGTTGGAAGATTTTTCCAAACTTGATGGCTCCATAACTATAAATCTAAGCACTTTTTGGAGATGGACTCAAAGTGACAAAGTTGTAGTATGTTGTGAGGGCTTCAATTTGATATTTGGAACACACAAATTGGATGTGTGGATTTAAAGTTATGACTCTCCAAAGTTGGCACCAAAACTAGGGTTTTTTCTATTACTTGGAAAAATTTCAAGTTTCTTAACTTTTTCCCTCTTGCAAGAAACCATTCTAATCTTGATTTTTCATTCTCAAACTTGATAATTAAACATGTCTTGATGAAATTTGGCTTGATGACCTCAATTTTGACCAAAGAACCCAAAAGTCAAAGGGTTGACTTTGTCAAGCAAAGCTTATGTATCAGATGAATTCAACTGTGTGATCTTCAATGATCTTGTATTCTTGAATCTTTCAAACATTATGTATGGACTCCAAGGATGTATTTTAGTGTCTTAAACCATGTACCAAGGCTTGGGATCATGCTTTGATCAAAAGTCAAAGGCATAGTTGACTATTCCACACAAAATTCTAATTTGTGACCAGATGAAATTGAGCTTCAAAGAATTTGTACCAAGACCAATTTGCACTTGATTCTTGATGAAGAGAGGCCTCTTGAGTGTATGAAGACTTGATAGGTTGATGATCAATCCAAAATATTGACTGATCAAATAAAGACCCTATTTATTTCCTTGAGCCAAAACCCTAATCCAGATGGAATCAAAACAAGAACAAACTTGAATAATATTAGGGTTAGCAATGCAATGCTTGATACTCCTAGAATGATGATGGAATCTAGGGTCAAAATTTGGGGTATGACAATAAGCTTTACAATAAATCAAAAGAAGTCATACTTCAAAGACACACTTGATCTTGCTTAAAAGCTTCAATCAAGAACAATACACTCTTTCTTAAAAGCTTTAGAGTGAACAATTGACAATTAACAATTAGTCTATATCAATGTATCAGAAGATACATGAGTGGCACATAATACATCACACTAAAAGAACTTTTAAACCCTAAACCCTTATTTGTGCACACACGGTTTATTCAATAATGCTTCCACACAATTTTAGATTTAGTGAGTTTCTTCAAATAGACACAAGCAGTATTGGCTTGGACTCTTAAATCAAATCCATTCTTTCAGTTGTAAACCATCTGCACAATTTTCTCCACAAACATACAAATAAATCTTCAAAGTTTCCTAAAAAGTCTCCAAGATCCTTTTTATGAAACCAAACCAAAGCTGCAATGTTCCTAAAATATCCTTAGCTGCGCCTGAAAACGACTCAAAATATCATATTTTAAAATCAAATCTTCAAGGATTTAAAATGCAGACTGTTATGAAGTTCTGGTATAACATGTCACAACATCTGTCAGGAAACACAACAACATACTCTGTTGTACCAGTTGATCACGATGTCATGACATATTGCTCAACTTCTGGCAGTGATGCATGTTTTCCAAATTACCCATGTTTTACCAAAATTGTTGCCAATCTTAAAACCATGGAACCTTCAATCTCCCCCTTTGGAAATTTTTGGCTAAAACACCTTTTACACAATAAACCTGGAGACTATGCACATGAGGAAGAAGATAATATGCATCTTCAAAAATATCCAAGAACCGATCCTTGTCATGGAGGAATAAATCTCCCTCTTAAAGTGGAAGAAGAAACTTTTCCAAAGCACAAGAAAACCAACCTGAACACAAAGTTGAACTAAACGGGTTCAAGACATTAGAAACACATATGGCAGAAGCCACACACATTAGAAACACATATGACAAAAGCAGCATATGAAGAACACAAGATATAAGTTATAAGAGCCCAAAACACAGCCAGAATGACAGAACATCTTATAGGACATACAACACAAGCTCAAAAGCCCAAATACATTTTGGAGACTCTACTTTTCTCCCCTTGTTGAGCTAAAATTTGACAAATAACAAATAAACAAAAATAACTTTGCAAGAACAGAACCACACCAGTAGTAAAAAAAGCAAAAAACTACAAATAAAAAGTACACGCCAAAAGAAACAAGGAAAGTAACCTAAGACACCAAATGGAAACAGTTGATGTTAGAACCTTATTAAAACGAAACAACCAAAAACAAAAAAGAAACTCTCCTATTGAGCTAGCTATTCTCTTCATCTTCCTGAGTCAACGAACTGAACCCAGTCTCCTTCACCATCCTTTTTCCCGTTCAGAGTTTCCTTCAAGTTCACCATCTTATTATCAGAAATTATGGATGATTGGCTCAAGTTTGAAGAACAACTTGATAGTATGTGAAAGCAAGCAGGTTCAAGACTTTATATAGCACAAAATCCTTGCTTTTATCGCCTTTCAAGTCAAGGAGAAGAATATTGGAAGAAGTGAAATCATCCTTGATAATGGATCACCGTCCACATGTGGGAGACACACCTTTTAATTCTCGTTCTCTCTTTCCATGCTTGGACCGTGACAATTTCTATGTCATTGAAACCGGTTTTCTTAAATATGCATGCACCACCAAAATAACACGTTTTACAGGCTTTCTTTGAATGCACTGTTAACTAGGCACCTGGTTCTTGTTATGCTGACAAGAGAGAGATTCTTGAAAATTTTGACTAAAACAACTTGATACAATGTTCTGACATCCTGATTGACATTGTATACTCCTATGAACCAGTCAAAGGCCCAAAACATGAATCTTCACACTAAATACCCTGCTTAAAATAATCATCAATGCTCAGTTGAATATCTGAACATAATTTCAAGACATCATATTAGACATTTCACGTCCAACATCTGAACTTTCAAAATTCATGACCAGCTCCAGTCTTCTGCAGAGAAAAATAAATTCTCCCAGTCTCAAACAATACTGTTACTTGGTCATTATAAGATTCATGACCAGCTCCAGAACGTACATCGAAGGCACACATCATAGGTACACAAGCGGAAACATAGCTCAAAAACACATATCTAGATCCACATCCATACTGTCAAGGCAAAAAGACCACCTAATAACGCAATGTCAAGACATCTTGTCTGACATTATAACCTCACTAGAGATACAACAAAACAGGTTGCATGAGAACATGCAAGTTTTGTACAGGTTGTACCAAAGCATCTACATCCGAGACAGGTACACAGCTCCCCCTGTCATACAAAATCAATTACTCCACCTGAAGACTACAACCTACTACAGCGAATAGCTTCTCCCATACATAGCAAAAAACTCCACATCTTCTCAGTAATAGCAACAGACATGTCAACCTATCATGCTTCCCCATAATAGTTGCACACAAGCCATAACACGGACCACAACTACTCTTTCTAAGCAGTAGTACAGGCATGACACCAAGTTATCACATATGAGGTAATTGAAGCACACAAAACTTTGTGGAAACACACAATCTTGATCATTTTCAGGTGATCTTCCACCTCTTGCCCCTGTAAAAGATCCTTCTGCACTTCTTGTTGTTGTCACATGCTTTAGGAATGTTGACACTGAACTTTCTTACCATAACCTTAAAACTTGCCTTTTTCAAACCATCCCTTGCATCTTGCAGAGAATTTTTGTTCCATCTCTTAATAGCGGAAACTTGCTTAGGCTTATTACGCCTTAGAGAGTAGAGGGAAGATACATTATTCGTTTCCTTCCTCCATGCCTGTAATTGTTATAAATTCTCAATAGGACAAGTGCCTAGCCCACTGTTTATGCTCTGAATTTGATTTTCACATAAGGCTTTAGTAATCATAATAGTCAACTGTTCCTTAGTGTTCTCATGCTCCAAAATAACAACCTTTCCTTCAGTAAGATTCTTGATTAGTTGAGGTCTATCAAGGGTCTTGTTCCATCCACATTGAATGAGATATATGATAGCATTCAGATCTTCACAGTCTAACTCCATGACATTCTGCTTGACATTATAATCCTTCCACATCTGTTTCATCCATACTAGTTGAGAGCAACCTCTTCTTATTTCACCATACTCAACTTCAACAGTGTTTCCAGAAGCACATCCATCACCATTTTAAAATTCCTTCATCAAGAAATTATTGCTGTGAGAGTAGAACACACCATAACCACTTGTTCTCATGATGCAATTCAAGATCTTCTTTTCTTGAATAATAGGACTCATCCTTTGTTCAAGCTTAGAGACAAGACAAGAGTCTGATATTTTCTTTATAAATTCAGTATTTTTGTCTTTAGTAGGGTGTCTGGCAGTGAGTTCCTTGGTTTGTTCTGCTTGAGCTCTAACAAAAAATCCTGAAGTGACTTGATAGTTATCTGACACAATGTTAGACAAATTAGAGACTTCTTCCCCTCTTGTTTCATCATTGGCTTCAACATCCGTTCCTTGCTCACTAATTGAATCATCAATTGCCACACTAATAGATTCCATTTTTATTTTACATCTAGATTTAATAACTCTATAATTTCTGTTGCTTGAAGAGTAACCCAAAAATATCCCTTCATCACTTATGGGATCTCTTTTACCATTTTGATCTTGGTCAGTCAAGACATAACACTTACTTCCAAAGGTATGAAAGTACTTAACTGTAGGTTTCCTTCCTTTCCATAGCTCATAGAGAGTGGTTGAAGTACCTTCTCTCAATTTGACCCTATAATGAATGTAGCACGTAGTATTCATAGCTTCAACCCAAAATTCCAATGGCAATTGCTTAGCATGAAGCATAACTCTAGCTGATTCTTGTATAGTTCTGGTCTTCTATTCAACAATTCCATCTTGCTGAGAAGTGAATGAATGAGAAAATTCATGACTGATATTTTGAGCAACACAAAACTCATAGAATTTTACATTCTCAAACTCCTTGTCATGGTCACTTCTAACCTTTACAATAATATTGTTCTTCTCCTTTTGAATACTTTTACACAGATCTTTGAAGACTTCAAACATGTCTGATTTTACTCTAAGAAAGTCCATCCATGTAAACCTAGAAAAATCATCTATAACCACATAAACATACCTCTTTCCATCCAAGATTTCTATCTGCATTGGTCCCATTAAATCCATATGGAGAAGGTCCAGCACTCTGGAAGTAGACTGATGTTGCCACATAGCATGTGACATCCAGATCAGCTTCCTAACCTCACACTCACCACAGACTTTCCCTTCGTTAATTTTGAGTTCTGGCATTCCTCTAATGGCTCCTTCAGACATTATCTCTTTCATTCTTTTGAGATGAAGATGCCCAAGATTTTGATGCCATAGCTTCACTTCACCCTCATTGGTTATTAAACATATGGAAGAGTAAAAAGGTATTTGAGGTTCCCATAAATAGTAGTTGGCTTTAGACCTTATACCCTCATTATAATATCATCTTTCTCATCTTTGACTAAACATTTTGACTTTGAAAAATTGACCAACAAACCTAGATTACATAGCTGACTAATGCTAATAATATTAGCAGTTAATCCTTTCATAAGAAGAACATCTTCTAAGTTAGGAGAACCAGCACACACCAATCTTCCCACTCCTTTAATCCCTCCTTTGAATCCATCACCAAATCTGACAGGACCTGGGGGCTGATACCTAATATCCACCAATAACTCTTGTACCCCCCGTCATGTGTCTAGAACACCCACTGTCAAAGTACCAGTCTTCTCTAGTTACAGCCTTTACGGATGTGTGAGCTATAAGGTTCACATCCCTGTTGTTAGGTCTTATTTTTTTACTCACTGAATTAGCCTTAGAATGAGCTGGAGATTGTTGAATTTCATACAATTTATAAAAGAAAGGCTTTATATGTCCATACTTACCATAGTAATGACACCTCCAATTTAATGATTGAGATTTTGTTGAAGTTACATCATGTCTCTCAGGATGTCGTAACATATGGTTGGACACAGTGATCATCTTCTTCTTTTCAGAATGAAAGGATCTTTCTACAGACCTTTTGTTTTGTTAATCCTCAAATGGATAATTACCTCTTGTATCTCCATATTCTTTGATCATATCATATCCATTTTTCATCCTTCTCAATGAGTTTGTCATGTCATTAAGCTTAGAGTTCAAGAAAGTGACCTCATCTTGCAGATGATAAATAGTACATAGAAGTTCCTTTCTCTCATTCTCCAGTTCAGCTATGATTTTCTTGTGATTTTCCTCTGTCTTAATACTTTCTTCACACTTGTCACAAATTTCCTTGTAAAACACATCCAGATCTTCCTAGAGGACATTTCTGCACAAGATTCTTCTTCATCACCCCATCTCCTAGAGAGAGCAGGCACTAGATTGACAGTCTCAGAGTTAGATTCATCTTCTGACTCATCATCATCAGACCAAGACACAAACAACCCCTTTTCTGTTTTTTGAGAAAGGTGAGACATTCTGACTTGATGTGACCAAAACCCTCACACTCATAACATTGTATGCCTTTGCTTTGATTAGAATTCTTTTCAGTCCTGACATTCTTTTGAGAGTCATTTTTATTTCTAATGTCAGATATGATGTTCTTGACACCTGATCTTCCTCTTCTATCCATCCTTTTCAGAACCTTGTTGAATTGTCTCCCAAGAAGCACAATGGCATTTGATATTCCTTCTTCAGTATCCAGATCACATTCATCCTCTTCAGTATTGGACACAAGAGCTATGCTCTTGTTCTTTTTTTCAAATCTGTCAATAATACCCAGTTCAATGGTTTGAATGGATCCAACAAGTTCATCGACTCTCATGTTGTCGATGTCATGAGCCTCTTCTATGGTAATAACTTTCATGTCAAATCTTCCTTACCAGTTTTTCTTCTGACATCCTTTCTCTTAAAGCACTGGATGAAATGGCTATCTCAAGGATATTCATATGAAAGTCATGAATACTTTCATCCTCTTTCATTCTCAAGTTTTCAAATTTTGTAGTGAGCAGCTGAAGTCTTGACATCTTCACCTTAGATGTACCTTCATGAGTAGTTTTTAGTATTTCCCAAGATCATTGGCCACCACACATGTGTTAATCAATCTGAAGATGTTCTTATCCACTCCATTGAATAGTGCATTCAGAACTTTGGAATTTCCCAGAGCTAGTTCATCCTCTTCTTTAGTCCATTCTTCTTCAGGTTTAAACTCAGAGGTCTTCTTTCCATTCTTGTCCAAAACAACAGGATGTTCCCATCCCTTTATCACAGCTTTCCAAGACTTTATATCCATAGTTTTCAGAAAGGCTACCATGCCTGCTTTCCAATAGTCATAATTGGTTCCATCCAGGATGGGTGGTCTGTTAACAAATCCTCCATCCTTGTGCATTATACCAGAAAGTATCTTCCCTATATCTCACCCAGATATAGAGTAGGATGCCTGCTCTGATACCAATTAAAATTCTGGTATCATATATGAGATGTCGAAGGCGATGTCACGACACTAATATCTGAACTATTAAACCCTTAAGGACAAGATAATAAACACAGTAAGAATACAGTAACAAAAAAAACACAAGCAACTGTTAACCCAGTTCCGTGCAACGTCGCCTAAGTCTGGGGGCTACCAAGCCAGGAAGGAAATCCACTATTAGTAGTATCAATTCAAAGCTACATAATCTCAGTTTACAACTTCTCATTTAATACCTACCCAGTGTAATTTCTACCTAAGACACTCGTAGATACGAGAATCCCCTCTCACTTCCCTCAATCACAACATTAGTGATAAGCTTTACAATAAATCAAAAGAATACATACTTCAAAGACACACTTGATCTTGCTTAATAGCTTTAATCAAGAACAATACACTCTTGCTTAAAAGCTTTAGAGTGAATAATTGACAATCAATAATTAGTCTATCTCAATGTATCAGAAGATACACGAGTGACACACAATACAACACCCTAAAAGAACTTTCAAACCCTAAACCCTTATTTGTGTACATACGGTTTCTTCAATAATACTTCCACACGATTTTAGGTTTAGTGAGTTTCTTTATATAGACACTAGCAGTATGGGCTTGGACTCTTCAATCAAATCCATTCTTTCATTTGTAAACCACCTGCACAATCTTCTCCACAAACATAGGAACAAATCTTCAAAGTTTCATAAAAGGTCTCCAAGATCATTTTTATGAAACCAAACCAAAGCTGCAATGTTCTTAAAATATCCTTGCTTAGCTGCGCTTGAAAAGGACTCAAAATATCATATTTTCAAATCAAATATTCAAGGATTTAAAATGCAACATTTGTCATAACATTTGCCAAGAAACACAACAGCAGACTCCGTTGTACCAGTTGGTCACGATGTCATCACATCTTGGTCAACTTCTGGAAGTGATGCATGTTTTCCAAATAACCCATGTTTTACCAAAATTGTTGCCAATTTTAAAACCATGGAACCTTAAATTACCATATCACCAAGTAGCCGCCATTGCACCCACTCACTATCAACAACATCAATATCAGCAACCACAACATGCTCCACAACATTGTCAGTATAATCAACAAAAGATCATAAGGCCAGAATACTAGTTTGACCCATTACCAATGTTGTACAATCATTATCTTCCATATTTTCTTAAGGGTGGATTGGTAACACTAAAGGAGTTAAGGCCAATGTATACTCCCTTCCCACCAGGTTATGACGTTAATGCCAAGTGTGACTATCATATAGGAGCACTAGGGCATGCTGTAGATAATTGTAAAGCACTTAAGCACAAGGTGAAATATTTGATTGATTGCAAGGCGTTCACATTTACACCTAGTGGCTCAAATGTCAAGACTAATCCCATGTCGATGTATGCAGGACCATCTGTTAAAGCAGTCGAGGAATCTGATAGTCATAAACTAGTCGTAAGGGTGGAAGAAATCCACACACCCATGTTGATTATAATAGAACAACTAATGAAACATGGTTTGATCTCAGCAAACTATGATAATTTCGAAGATTGTATCTCAGATCTAGAGAATTGAGAGAGGTTGAAAAGTTGTGTCCAACAACTAATTGATCCAGGAACGTCCAAATTGGTCGCCCAATCAAGGATGATGAAGAGGTTGTTACGCTGGAGATTCCATATACAACAGCTGAAGTTAAGATACTGGTAACTCCCTTGGTAATTCAAAGTCCCTACTCTGTTCCCCTACCAGAGCACCCAAGATGTACCTTGGAGGTACGAACCCAATGTATATTGGCAGGAACAAGAAAGGAAACCACTGCTCGTCAATGAGCCCAATGTCACCACCATTGTCGGTCCTGGAGGAATGACATGAAGTGGTAGAGTATTTGCTCCCAGAAATGATAAACGGAAAAGAAATTGCTAGTAATGCTTAAAATTCTGATCAGAATTCTTAGTCTCCAAAAGGGGCATCCACTCTTAAAGCAACTGCTTCTTAAAAAGAAGCCGAGGAGTTCCTCGGAATTATGAAGAAGAACGACTACAGAGTGGTTGACCAGCTGAACCACACTCTCTCGAAGATCTTAATTTTATCCTTAATACTTAGCTTGGAAGCTCAACGTGAGTCACTGATGAAAGTCTTAGGTGCTGCCCATGTGACCAAGGATATTACTCTAGATAAGATTGATGATGTTGTTGCTAATATCATAGCTAGAAGTTGTTTGGGCTAGTGATGATGAATTTCCATCAGAAGGGATATCACACAATAGAGCTATACACATTTCAATGAAGTGCCTATATATGATCTAATCAGGGTATTGGTGGTCATATGATCTTTATTGAATGTTATGCCAAAAACTACTTTGATGAAGTTGACCTTAGAAGGAGTTGCAATGAAGCTCTACGCTTTGATTATTAAGGCTTTTGATGGCTCTCAGTGATCTGTGATTGGAAAAGTGGACCTCCCCATAAGAATTGGCCCACACACTTTCCGCATCACCTTCCAAATAATGGACATTCATTGAACGTACAATTTTCTACTTGGAAGGCCTTAGATTCATGCTTTAGAGGAAGTTAAGTCAACATTCCACCAGAAGCTAAAGTTCATTACTGGAAACAAAATGATCTTAGTAGGTGGGGAGGAACACATCTTGGTAATCCATATGTCTTGTTTTTTCTACATTGACATCGACGGAGAGACGATTGATAATCCTTTCCAAGCTTTGGAAAGGAGCCAATGCCGTTGATGAGGTTGGAAATGCTGAATGCCGGGGAAAAGTATTAGAAATTCCTGAGAAAAAAGATAGTCTAGGGCTGGGATACCAACCATCTTTAGGCAAAGAGAAGCTGGCAAGGGGCAGATCCTAAATGTGCAAGAAACATTCACTAGTGTTGGCCACATCTTTGGAGGCCACGTGGCCATGGTAGACGAGGTAGCATGCAACGAGGCGACACTATATTGGGTGCGACAAGGCACCCTGGGGGAAGAACTTAAAAATTGGAAGTTTGTAGATATCCCAGATATCTTTCCAATTGAAAAGTAATTTACTATTTTTTACTAAACCCTATGCTCTTCACAAGGCATAGTAGGATGTTTTGTAGGTCCCCCATTACTTTAAAGCTTTGTTTATTATTAATAAAAGACATGTTTGCATTCAATTGAGTTCCTTTAATTTTTCATTTTACTTTTAAAAAATGGAAAAGCTTTGTGCACTTTTACTTTCTAAAAAATTCATAAATCATAACATGCAGAATCGCCCATGTGACCATTGGTAACAACACTGCTATGGTCCCATATGACTTTAATTGTCCAATTAACCAAACAGAAGAGGATGGAGGGGAAGATTATGAACTCCCTGGATAGTTAGCAAGACTACTCAAGCAGGAATCGAAGATCATTTAACCTCACTAGGAAGTAGTAGAGATTATCAACCTTGGAATTGAGGAAGATGAGAAAGAAGTCAAGATAGGTTCTTCGTTGCAAGAAATTGAGAAAAGGAATTTGGTCGAACTCATTCATGAGAAGAATTCCCGTCAGAGAAGAATATGTCCAAGATGGATACATACATCATTGTGCACAAGCTTCTTCTTAGAGAAGAATTCTCGTCGGTCAAGCAAAAGATCAGAAGAACTCGAGTGAATATGGATCTCAAATTAAGTGTAGAGGTTAGAAAGTAGTTTGATGCAGGCTTCTCAGTTGTAGCCAATTAACAATAATGGGGTGCCAACATTATAATGGTATCAAAGAAAGAAGAAAAAGTTCAAAAGTGTGTCGATTACTGAGACCTTAACAAAGCGTGTATCACCATATTTTTAGCAAATTATTTTATTTTAATTTAATTATAATTTTATGTGTTTATTCGATTATTATATGTGGATGATTAAATAAATGTGGGTGTGAGGAATGGTGTGCGACCTTATGGTTGGGTGTAGATAGTAATTAGAGAAAGAATAAATAAATTAGAATTATTTTATTAGTTAAAATAATGATTTGATTATTATTATTATTTAAATAAAATAAATAAGAATGTGTAAAGAAATTAAGGGTAAGTTGGTAATTACGAGAATAAGTTAGGTGTAGAAGAGGGAAGACCTAATTAGGAGAAAATATGTTTATTAGAAAAAGAGAGAAGTGGGAAGAGAATCTGTTTGCATTGTACGTAAAAACTTGAAAAAGAGGAGAAGGAGGCTAGGGCAAGAGGAGGCATTGGAAGAGCACCCATTTATAGAGTTCGGAAGAATTTTGCAAGAAAAATCTAAGGCAATTGGGAGAATAACATTAAAAAAGGGTATATGCATGAAGGGTAAGGTACACGTGTCCTTAACCTCCAATAGGGCATTTGAGATTTTTCTTAATTATGAATTTCTATGATATCTTGATGTCGTATGCCATGATTATTGATGATTTTCGTGCACTATGTGGCTGTATTTTCTGTTTAGAGTGTTAGGATAATTTCAGCATTGTTGAGAGTTTTGAAGGTTTATGAAATTGATAAAGTTATGAAATATATGATATAATTGATGCCAATATGTGATAAATCATAAATTTGATGTTTTAATCATTAGATAATTGTTGGGTTTCGAATTTTAAGATCAGGGCTTTTTATGAAATTGAAATCGAAGCTCCGAAAGGACTCCAATAGTGAAAACCGTGTTCTACGTTTTTACAGGTCTAGACGAGTTCGCTTAAACAAAATACTCCGCTTAGAGAGCAAGTATTTGCTTAGCGGTGACAAACACTACTGAAATGCTGATTTTTGTTTCCAGCTCTTTTCGTCGTAACTTGAGTTTCGTGACTCGGATTGAGGTACGGTTTGAAGCACTGGAGAGCTAACACAAACTAGTATCAAATGGAATTGTTTTAGGGGCTTAATGTGTTTGTGATAAAATGAGTAATTGATGATAACTACATGCATTGTTGATGCTATGTTCGCAATTATGCTATGACGAGTATGTTTGTGATTGTGAATGTGATTTGATGTATTGAGCATATTGAGTATGAATGATGTGTTGTTGTATGTGGGAGTTAATATTTCAATTGATAGGAACTACTTAATGCCTGAGTTACGTTGATTTTATGTTTGTGATGTGCATATATTTTGTTGTTGTTGCATGGTAACCCTAAGAGGAGATTACAAGAGTTGTCAGTGCAATATGTTAGGATCAGAGAGGGGTTTTAACGCATTGATATTGATGATATGATCATGCATCATTTGAGTTGTGTCAAGAGGCATGTTCGCTAGTTTAGAGAGGGTACTTGCGGCATGTCCCAAGCTCAGAGAGGGGGCTTAGAGCTCAGAGAGGGGGCTCATTGGTTCCTGAGAGGGGACCCGGTTCTAGAGAGAACCAAATATTGAGTTGGTACCACATGCATATGCATTCAGTTATATAATCAAGTTGCATTACATGAGTAGACTATATGCATAATATCTGTTGTGTGAGATGGTTGAGTTGGGTGTGAGAATATATTGTGTAATATTGTAAGTCATTATCTGTGGAATGTGTATGTGTTGATATCCTACCTTGCAATACATTCTGATTATTATTAAATATGATTTCACACCCCTTCTGTTTGAATGTTGCATTTACATGGGCATTGTGCAGATACTTAGGAGTATCATTGCTAAAGTAAGTGAAGATAGCTCTTGGAGTTATTTCTTTAACTTATCGCTTTGACTAGTGGTTCCTTGCTCTGATCATGTAACATCGGGTAGGGGACAAACACTTGAATTGAATAATCTATTGTTTATGTTGGAGTTAAATACTTTTTTTTTGGATTCCTAACTTATTTTGGGTTGCATGTTATAAACTCCTTTTGCTTATTTTATGAAGTAGGCGTTTATGAGACAAAATGTCATGAGTTGCAATATTGTTGTTGATTGCTTTATTAATGATTTCGGTGTGATGACACCTTAAACATTTGGATGAGTATGCGATGATAGGTTTTGAATGCCTTATTATATGAGCACGTAATACTGATCAGATGAGTTGGATGTTGTGTAAACATCCCAAATACAGATCACATGAGTTGGATGTCGTGTATATATCCTAGGTACAAATGTGAGTATTAAAATATTCTATTGTAACCCGTTTTATGGAGCAGGTTATGTGTCTGTTGTGTGTGACACCCTGAGTGTTTGTATTATGTTTAATAAAATTCCATGATAATTTTTTGTGCGGTGTTTAGGGTGTTACATTAGTGGTATTAGAGAAGGTCGGTCTGTAACACCCCCAATCTATCCCCCCCAATTAATTAAAGCGATAACAAATAATCAGAGTATAATTAAAACATTCATGGCATAGACGGAGGCGTCACATCAATTGAAACAAAATAGAACAACCTGCTCATATAGATACGCAACAATTAGGTAGCAACGTAAACAGAGGAACTCAGTTCCTAACACCCACAATTCAGATACAGAATAAAAGCGGAAAATCTGCAACTGAAATCTCATATATATATATAACATAAAAGTTTTTCTGTCATATACAGAGTCATACATGTACAATCCCAAAAAGAACATATACATATACACATAATCACACACGATCTCCCCGACTACCCGATGCTACATATCAGAGCCGACCGACAAAAGAATGAAGACCTAAGCTTCACAAAAAGACCTCCAGCATCTAATCTGCAATGCCTCATAGATCATTCAAAATAGAAGAAGGGTGAGAAACACAATTATAATATAATTGCATACAATTATATAATAACACAAAAATGCACATGTCAAACATTCTCACCACAACTTACACCATAATTCAAATACAAAACAACACCATTCATATCTCATACATCCATCACAAAAGCATATCAATCATGCACAATACATTTATCACCAACATATATATATATATATATATATATCTCAACTCATCAATTCCACACAAAATCAATCCATTCATGATTTATGCAAATGCACAGAGACCGACAGAACGACTCAATGTAATGCAATGCAGTACCGTTCCATCCATCATTCTCATCATTAGTTCACTCAGGAACTATTGGAATCATCGCTTATTACTTAGTGTAACTCCTCGTCGGGCAAACGATGTTCCCCGTCGCTCACACCTCTTTGTATAAGGCACACGACATTTATGGATTGCTCACACCTCTTTGTATAAGGCACACGACCCGATCGCTCACACCTCTTTGTATAAGGCACACGATCGTCTATAATCATCGCTCACACCTCTTTGTATAAGGAACATGATGTTATAGCGGATTCCCTCTGGAATCGTTTCGTCGCTCACACCCACTAGGGCACACAACATCACAAGAATGCATATCATGATGCTTGGCATACAATGACCTATGACAATCAAATGCATACATATATACACCCATAATCATGCATATACAATCAAACACAACACAATGCATTTCTTTGCCCTTAGGCCACAAAACATCATCACAACATTTCATCACATGCATTCGCATCACATAACAGCACACAAGTCATATGATATCTATCGAAAGCATATTGCATGATAACACATCAAATACACACAGTTAAGATGGTAAAAGTCGACAAAATGACACAATTCCAAATTCCCGACATAATTAAATCGGCCACCAATCTCAAAACATTTTAATAAGAAAGAACATCTCAAAAGCTTTCTAACGGTACCAAGAACGCTTTGATCCGAGTTACGGATCAAAAGTTACGACATCGAACGCAAAATCGGGAAAATTTTGCACCCTCTCTGGCCCTACGCGTATTGCCTTGGTCCATACGCGTATTGCCCAGCTCGCTCGCCAATCCATACGCGTATTTCCCAAAGTGCTACGCGTATGGCCAGAGACTAATTTCTCCCAAAAAATTCCACTAAAAACCCCGTACGTGTATTGCCTTCCTAGTTACTCATAATGCCTTGCCAAGTACGCGTAACATTACGCATTTCAGTAGAGGGCCGTGCAAAATGGGTTCCATACGCGTATTTCCCTCATTTCCCCCTTGCCATACGCGTATTGCCCTAACCAATACGTGTATTGCCTTGCCTGATACGCGTATGGGCAGCGAAACCAAGAATTTTTCTGCAGAATTTCTGCTGCGAAATTCAACCAAATTCATTCCCAAATCTCATCTAAACAATAGCCAATTACCAATTGAATGCACAACAACATATATCTAACATGTATCAACAATAAGGAACCGTAAAACATGATTTCCGACACAAATTGTATCAAATTCTAACAATCTCAACATAATAATGGTTTTAGTTCTATATTCAATTTCAACCCAACAACCAACAAATACATACATACATAATCATACACAAGCATAGAATAACCGAGTTTCGCACCCTTACCCGATTAATCGTGTTTTGAAATGTCGGTTGATTCGATTCCTTAAACCCCAAATTTTCCTCTTTTTTCTTCTTTCCTTTCTCTTTTCCTTCTTCCTCTTTTTCCTTCTTTCTCTTTTCCTTTCTAACTATTTTCTCTCTTTTCTTTTTCTCTTTAAGTTTCTAACTTAAACAAAATAAGTAAAATGACCAAAATATCCCTACACTCAAATATCTCGCAAACGCTCCCAAAACGCGATAAAACATAATAACGATGAAAAATAATATACTGCCAAATAAAAGTCAATAATAAAATAATATAAAAACAAAAATAATTAAATCGACTCGATTAAATAAATCTAACAAAAATGGGGCGTTACAACTCTCCCCCACTTAGAAATATTCGTCCTCGAAAATATTACCTGAGACGAACAACTCCGGATACAATTCCCGCATCCGACTCTCCAACTCCCAAGTCAAATTGCCCTCAGCAGCGCCTCCCGACGCTACTTTCAAAAGCGCAATATCCTTGCCTCTTAACTGCTTCAACTCGCGATCCAAAATTCTCACTGGTAATGCCTCAACCGTAAGGTTCTCCCTTACCTCAACTTCATCCATCGGAATCACATGCGACGGATCCGAAACATACTTCCAAAGCTATGAAACATAGAACACATCATGCAAATTCGAAAGATTCAGCGGCAACGCCACCCGATAAGCCACAACACCCACTCTCGCGGATATCTGATAAGGACCAATAAACCGAGAATTAAGCTTCTTCGACTTCAATGCACGCCCAACACCCGTCACCATTGTAACTCTCAAAAATACATGGTCGCCTTCTTGAAACTCAAGATCTTTCCTCCTTCGATCATGATAACTCTTCTGCCTACTCTGAGAAGACTTCATTTTCTCACGAATAAGTTTCACCTTTTCCGTAGTTTGTTGTACTAACTCCGGTTCAACCACCGAACTTTCACCAGATTCATGCCAACACAAAGGTGTTCGACATCTTCTTCCATACAACGCTTCAAAAGGTGACATTCCAATACTCGAATGGAAACTGTTGTTATACATGAATTCAACCAATGAAAGATAACAATCCCAAGCACCACCTTGCTCAAGAACACAAGCTCTCAGCAAATCTTCCAATGACTGAATAGTTATCTCGGTCTGACCATCCGTCTGAGGATGATAAGCAGAACTCAATCTCAACTTGGAACCTAACGCCTTTTGCAAACTTTCCCAAAATCTGGAAGTAAACCTCGGATCTCGATCTGAAAAATACACAACGGAACACCATGTAGCTTCACAATCACACGGATATAAATCTCAGCCAACCTCTCCAAAGAAAAACTTATGTCAATTGGAATGAAATGCGCCGATTTAGTCAGCCTATCCACAACCACCCAAATGGCGTTATGTCCCCTCTGTGTATTCGGCAACCCTGTCACAAAATCCATAGAAATGCTGTCCCATTTCCACTCGGGAATATCCAACGGTTGCAATAATCCACTAGGCTTCTGATGTTCTACCTTTGACTTCTGACACGTCAAACACGCATAAACAAACTGAGCCACATCCCTCTTCAATCCAGACCACCAAAATATCTTCTTCAAATCTTGATACATCTTATTAGCTCCCAGATGTATACTCAAACTACTCCGGTGTCCTTCCTCTAAAATCATCTTTTTCAAGTCCGAATCATCAGGAATACAGATTCTACCATGAAATCTCAAAACACCCTTATCATCCACTTTAAAGTCACCATTCTCACCTTTAACTCCAACCGTCATCAAATCAACAAATTTCACACCCAACTTCTGTTTCTCGCTAATGGTCAATAGAAAATCATTAGTGACCTTTAACATACCAAGCCTCACGCTATCATATGTCAATTCACACACCAAACTCAAATCTCTAAGTGCTTCCAAAAGTTCCCATTCTTTAACCATCAAAGCGGACATATGCAAAGATTTCCGGCTTAACGCATCGGCTACCACATTAGCTTTACCAGGATGGTAATTCAAGCCAAAATCGTAGTCCTTCAAAAATTCCAACCATCTCCGTTGCCTCATATTCAACTCTTTCTGATCAAACAAGTATTTCAAACTCTTATGATCACTAAAGACTTCGAATCTTGCACCATAGAGATAATGCCTCCAAATTTTCAACACAAAAACCACAGCCGCTAATTCCAAATCATGAGTAGGGTAATTTTTCTCATGAATCCTCAATTGCCTCGAAGCATAAGCCACAACCTTACCTCCTTGCATCAACATTCCACCTAAACCACTCAAAGACGCATCACAATACACCACAAGCGGTTCAGTAGGATTCGGTAAGATCAAAATCGGAGTTGTAGTCAATCTTTTCTTCAGCTCACTAAAACATTCCTCACACTGAATATCCAAAATGAACGCTTGACCTTTACAAGTCAGCTGGGTCAAAGAAAGTGCTAACTTGGAAAAGCCTTCAATGAATCTTCGATAATATCCAGCTAAACCCAAAAAGCTTCTAATTTCAGTAACAGATCTAGGAGCCTCCCATTGTAGAACTGCATCTACTTTGGATGGATCCACAGTAATACCATTACCTGAAATCACATGCCCAAGAAAACTCACTTCTGACAACCAGAACTCACACTTGGACAACTTGGCATAAAGTCTCTTTTCCTTCAAAATTTGCAACACAACATGCAAATGTTCCGCATGTTCCTCCCGGGACTTAGAATAAATCAAGATGTCATCAATAAACACAACAACAAATAGATCCAAATGCTCATGGAAAATACGATTCATATACTCCATAAACACACCTGGCGCATTAGAAACCCCGAACGGCATCACAGAATATTCGTAATGTCTGTAGCGTGTCCTAAAAGCCGTATTTTGAATATCTTCCTCTTTCACTCTAATCTGATGATAACCTGACCTCAAATCAATTTTACTAAACACACAAGCACCTACCAACTGGTCCATCAAATCATCAATTCTCGGAAGAGGATACTTATTCTTAATCGTCACCTTATTCAGCTGGCGATAATCAATACACAATCGCATACTTCCATCTTTCTTTTTCACCAATAAAATTGGAGCACCCCAAGGAGATACACTCGGCCTCACAAACCTCTTTTCTAACAATTCATTCAACTACTTCTTCAACTTAACCAACTCAGATGCCGACATACGATATGGTGCCATAGATACAGGTCTAGTACCAGGAACTAGATCTATAGAAAACTCCACCTCTCTTTCTGGCGGCACAACTGAAATATCCTCCAGAAACACCTCTGGAAAATCACACACCACGGGAAACACATCAAGTGCAACTTGACTATCCAATGTCAACGATGCAAACAACCCGAACAACTGAGCGTCATCCGCCAAAAGCTTCTTCAACTCTTTGGTAGATAAGAAACTCGATTCCTCGTCTTCCTCAAGAGAAGGAAATCTTAAAAACTTATGATAACAATCAATATGCACTCAATTGAATTGCAACCAATTCATTCCCAAAACCACATCTAAACCCTCCAACGGAAGCCACACCAAATCCATCTCAAAATCTTTACCATAAATGGTCAAAGGACAACTTAAACAAACTAAAGAAGTAGTTACCGACCCCATTGCTGGAGTATCAATAACCATCTCACCACCCATCGTAGACAACAAAAGATTCAAACGCTTCGTACACTCAGACGAAATAAACGAATGAGTTGCTCCGGTATCAATAATAGCAACTAAAGGCATACTATTAATAAAACAAGCACCTCTGATCAGACGATCTGCACTAGTAGTCTGAGTTCCTGCCAATGCAAATACTTTCCCTCCAGCTGGTGCTTGCTTTGGTTTCAGACACTTCGTACTAACATGACCAGGTTCACCATAGTTGAAACACTTCACCACATTCTTCTTGCAATCAGTTGCGACATGTCCTATACCTCCACAATTGGAACACTTCCTTATATCCTTTCTACATTCAAACTGACGATGTCCTAAGTCATCACACCTAAAACATCTCAGAGGATTAGACATACCTCCCCCACTTGGCCTCTTATCAAAATTACCCCTTTGCTTACCCTTGTCAGCTGGTGACACATAAGGACCACCACAAAACGGTTGCTTTCCTCTCCTTTCGTTCACACTCTTACAGTGAGTAGAATGAGCTTTGCTATCCTCCTCATAAATTCTACAACAATCCACCAAATCCGAAAACCTCCTAATCCTTTGATAACCAATTGCCTGTTTGATCTCAGGACGCAACCCATTCTCAAACTTCACACATTTGGAAAACTCTGCAGTTGCTTCAGCATAATGTGGATAAAACTGAACAAGCTCCACAAACTTAGCAGTGTAGTCAACAATAGACATGTTACCCTATTTCAACTCCAAGAACTCTATCTCTTTCTTTCCTCTAACATCTTCAGGAAAATACTTCCTCAAAAACTCCCTGCTAAACAAAGTCCAAGTGACCTCTTCACCTGTAGCTTCCCAAACATGACGCTTACTAACCCACCAATCATCAGCCTCCTCCTGCAACATGTGAGTACCCAATCTCACCTTATGTTCCTCAGCACAGTCCATCACTCGAAAGATTCTTTCAATCTCCTTAAGCCAAATCTGAGCACCATCAGGATCATGTCTCCCTTTGAAGACAGGCGGTCTGTTCTTCCTGAACTCATCATTCCCACCAGCATTAGGTGCACCCCGCACAACCTCAGCCATAGCTTGCATGGCAGCAGCAAGAGCAGTGTCATTCCTACCAGCCATATTCTGTTCATATCCAATAACAGCAACTATGGTTAAACAAACAGCTCACCCAAACACAAAGACCGACACGGACTGGCACGAACTGACACAAATTGGCTATGAAACCACTTAATGTAACACCCCCAATCTATCCCCCCAATTAATTAAAGCGATAACAAATAATTAGAGTATAATTAAAACTTTCATGGCATAGACGGAGGCGTCACATCAATTGAAACAAAATACAACAACCTGCTCATATAGATATGCAACAATTAGGTAGAAACGTAAACAGAGGAACTCAGTTCCTAACACCCACAATTCAGATATAGAATAAAAGCGGAAAATCTGCAACTGAAATCTCATATATATATAACATAAAAGTTTGTCTGTCATATACTGAGTCATACATGTACAATCCCAAAAAGAACATATACATATACACATAATCACACACGATCTCCGCAACTACCAGGTGCTACATATCAGAGCCGACCGACAAAAGAATGAAGACTTAAACTTCACAAAAGACCTCTAGCACCTAATCTGCAATGCCTCACAGAGCATTCAAAACAATAGAAGGGTGAGAAACACAATTATAATATAATTGCATACAATTATATAATAACACAAAAATGTACATGTCAAACATTCTCACCACAACTTACACCATAATTCAAATACAAAACAACACCATTCAAATTTCATACATCCATCACAAAGACATATCAATCATGCATAATACATTTATCACCAACATATATATATATATATATATATATATATATATATATATATATATATATATATATATATCTCAACTCATCAATTCCATTCACAATTCCACACAAAATCAATCCATTCATGATTTATGCAAATGCACAGAGACCGACACAACGACTCTAAGAAAGAACATCTCAAAAGCTTTTTAACGGTACCAAGAACGCCTCGATCCGAGTTACGGATCAAAAGTTACGGCATCGAACGCAAAATCGGGAAAATTTTGCACCCTCTCTGGTCCTACGCGTATTGCCTTGGGCCATACGCGTATTGTCCAGCTCGCTCGCCCATCCATACGCGTATTGCCCAAAGTGCTACGCGTATGGGCAGAGACTAATATCTCCCAAAAAATTCCACTAAAAACCCCGTACGCGTATTGCCTTCCAAGTTACGCGTAATGCCTTTCCAAGTACGCGTACCATTACGCATTTCAGCCGAGGGCCGTGCAAAATGGGTTCCATACGCGTATCGCCCTCATTTTCCCCTTGCCATACGTGTATTGCCCTAACCAATACGCGTATTGCCTTGCTCGATACGCGTATGGGCAGCGAAACCCAGAATTTTTCTGCAGAATTTCTACTGCGAAATTCAACCAAATTCACTCCCAAATCTCATCTAAACAACAGCCAATTACCAATTGAATGCACAACAACATATATCTAACATGTATCAACAATAAGGTACCGTAAAACATGATTTCCGACACAAATTGTATCAAATTCTAACAATCTCAACATAGTAATGGTTTTAGTTCTATATTCAATTTCAACCCAACAACCAACAAATACATACATACATAGTGATACACAAGCATAGTCCTTCAACCCCAAATTTTCCTCTTTTTTCTTCTTTCCTTTCTCTTTTCCTTCTTCCTATTTTTCCTTCTTTCTCTTTTCCTTCCATACTATTTTCTCTCTTTTCTTTTTCTCTTTAAGTTTCTAACTTAAACAAAATAAGTAAAATGACCAAAATACCCCTACACTCAAATATCTCGCAAACGCTCCCAAAACGCGATAAAACATAATAACGATGAAAAATAATATATTGCCAAATAAAAGTCAAAAATAAAATAATATAAAAACAAAAATAATTAAATCGACTCGATTAAATAAATCTAACAAAACTCGGGCGTTACACGGTCCGTCTGGCCAGGTTTTGTAATGTTGTTGTTTGTTACCTTAAGATTTTTTTTAAAAAGATTGGATATTGATCTATTCTTGTAGTGATACAAACAACTATACTTCTACAAGATGCTGAGAAATGAGTGACATTTTCCATTTGAATGTAGGAGCGGGATTGAAACAAGTGGGGAAGAAGCTTTTGCTTTCTAAGATGTTTCAGGTGTAAAGAGTTGGTTCGTCATGCCGTTGTTTGCAAGAGTGCAGATTGTTAGATAAGTCAGTGTTGTTTCCTGAGTTCATTGAAGATGAAGATTCAAAGTTCATATCTATTGTTTCGACAAGATAGTTTCATTTCCAAATTTTGTGGAAGAGAATGATCTGTTTGTGTCTACTAAGCAAGTAGACGAGCCTGTGAAAGACGGGGAGATGGTGTTTATGGTGTTGGCTTCGCTGATGCTAAGGGTAAAGAAATAGTTAGTGAATTTCCTGTTACTTTTGAATTCCCATAAGTGTTCCTATAAGACAATAATGATTTGCCACCAGAGCGCGAGGTAGAGTTAAGTATAGACCTAGTACCAAGCACGAGTCTGGTGTCAATGGCTCCATATCAGATGTCTGCTGCAGAGTAGAGTGAGTTGAAGAAGAAATTAGAGGATTTACTCGAGAAGAAGTTCATCTGACCTAGGGTTTCACCGTGGGGTGCGCCGATGTTTTTGGTTAAGAAGAAAGACGGTAGTATGCTTTTGTGTGTAAACTATCGACATCTGAATAAAGTCACTATCAAGAAAAAGTATGCTGGAACAAGATATGTTTATGCCCTTAAATTTTTTTTTATGATAACATAGTATTTAAAGAACAATTGGGTTTGCTAAAATATTTTCAATTGTGCAGGATCATAAGTTAAGAATTCATCATTAATCCTGTTGAAAGGATATAGTGAAGAAGAAATACTACTTAGATTATGTCTTATCAAAATTTGAACATGTTCATCGGCATCTAAATATTTAGACTCTGGTATGTTGTTCAGCCACTGGTGATAGCTCAGACTTTGAAGGCTTAAGGAGCGTCTGATCTGTACTCTACACCAAAGGTGACCAATCTTGTCAAAGTGACAGATTTCTAGACAGAGTCAACTAGGGTTTCGGTTTTGTAAGGCTCGAGGATGGTGATGACATACTCTAATTTTACCCATAATATTCCACCTAACCTCATATCATTTGCGTCATACCAAGATCACAAGCATGGTATCCTCTTAACCTTTACTTCTTTGGGTTTACTTTTGTGGGAGATCACCAAGCACCCTTTGTGTTTCTTTTTGCCTCTATTGCTATTTTACATGTTAACTTTTCTAACCTTATTCAAAATATAAAAATATGTGTTGTTTTCTCTTTCTTATTGCACAAGGTAGAGACTTGCAATCAAAGGATCAAGCTTGATTTCTAAATTAGGGTTTGGTTTCTCAAGGTCAAAGTTTTGGTCAACAAGTGGTGACAAGAACTTTCAGTTTACGGCATGACCTATAATCTTAGGTCACAATCATGTCAAGCTTCATTCAACATCGTTTGATCAAAAGAAGTTCAAGTTTGGTACATGATTTCAAAGTTGATTCAAGTATGGTTCATGTGGTTATTTCCATGCCATCTCCATCCAATTTTCAAGCAATCGTCAAAGATTATTCAAAGGATAATCAAGCTTCCTTCATTTGGTATTCAAGTGTTCATCATTGGGTCTTTGGATGCAAGAAAATAGCAATAATTTTCAAGTTGGCACATATTTGGTTGGTTAAAAGTCAAGTATGGCATGTCAAATGGTCCAAACACCATAACTTTCTCATTTCTCAACATTTTTGGAATCTACATTGAGCCAAATCTCATATTTGAACTCCTCTACAACTTTGCTTCAAGGATCAAACATCAATTTAACCTCTAATTCCATCAATTTTAAGATTTGATTAGCTGCTCATGTATGCACAAAAGTAGGCCTAAGACCTGGTCCACCTAATGCTTGACTTGAAATTTCAAGCCACGACCCCAACTTTGAACCTTTGCCAATTTCAATCCAAGAATCCTTTTGATGTTAGTCTTTTTGAATTGAATTCTTTGCAATTAATGGAACGTTTGGCACGAACAAAATTAGAAAACGTACCAGTGGATTTCATTTGGCCCAGCTTCAAACATGGTACCTTGAACTCTGCTTCTTGGTTAGTTTCAGGTCATGATTTTCATGCCAATCCTCAATTTGGGACAACCTGCACATGTGTGAACCTTTTGTCCAACCAAAACGCGTGCAAACAAGTGCTAAACGACTAGTTTTCATGATTGAATTACATATTTCACCCTTGCCCTCACACGGATTGCAAATCAACCAATATCAACTTGGTTCACATGTATTTCAGATCCATTTCACATGTGTGTTCTCATCAACATTTCCCTATAAATGGAAGGTTGATTTGACTTCATTTGCAAGCTTTAGAAATCCAAGAAACTCCTGCTACACTTGAGCTCAAAACCACCAAAAACCAGTTAACCGTTTTATCAAACTAAGCTTGTTTTGCTTTAAATCTTTGCCCAAAATCACTCACCGACCTCCTCTGAAGCTAAATGAAGTATTGTCGTGGCTTGAAACTTCCTACAACATTCAACTTAAATCCAACATTGTTGACCATTGAAGCTTTAACTGAAAAGGTAGCTATGAGCAAAGCAAACAAGTTACTAGTGTGTTCGTCTTAATTCACTAATTAAAAGCCCTCAACTACCTTGAATTTATTCTTCGTATCAGTCATTTAATTTTACTTTGAAGAACTAGGGTTCTTTGTGTTCTTGAGAAAATTCTCTCTGCTCAGAGCCAATCAATGGCTCTTATGCAAGGATACATGAACGATGAAGTGTTTAGGAGCTAAATCCATGCTCGATAAAAACGCGAGTTCATGGAGATTGCAAGATTAGCTGAAGGTTGAAGATGACCTTCGCGTGTTTGAAAAACTAGCCGTTGGTGCCAATTTTCAAACATTTTCTATTTTAGTTTTTAATTTATTTTCAATTTTATTTCATTTATTTCTGATATTTTTTAATGATTTTTATTTCTTTTTTACTCCATTTCTTTTTTCATAAATCCATAAAAATATTTTCTATCATATATATTTTTTCATAATTTTTTAAAATCATTTTGCATTTAATTTATTTTTTCTTCTTTTTTCCATTTAATTTTTATTTTGCATTTTGTTTTTAATCTTTTTGAAACATTTTTCACGTCAACTTTTGGTATAACTTTATTCACAATATCCTTGACTTTTTATAATATTATCAACAATTTATTTGATGTTTTAATGAACCTTTTGAATTTTCCTTTTAATTTCCTTTTAAAACATTTTTAAATCACTTTATTTGATTTTTTTTATTGTTTTTTATTCATATTTTTTAATATTTTTATTTGGGTCTTGATGATTACTTGGTTGATCATGTCATCAACATTTCAAATCTTTGATTGATGGTCCCTTGGTTGATTCAACCTTCTTTAGTTCAAACATGTTTATAAGTGGTCATCTGATCATTGTTGGCATTTTGCATCAGAGACAGGTAATCCCTAATGAGATCATGCCTTGAATCTTTGGTTTGTTGATATATGATCCCTACATGATGGCCTTAGCTCTCTTCTCCCCCATTCTCTTCTTCTTTTGGATTTTGTTTTGACTTTTGTGTTATATTGTTTTAGGAGAATGAATTTTTTATCATTTCTCTAACATGTTTAACACATAAATTGTTATTGACCGACCTCAGATAGGTATGACTTCTACATAAGTCCGCTTACGATTGCTTAACATTGTAGTGGGGAAATTTGTGAGTATAAGCTATTGATTAACTTAACTTATAAAGCAATAGTCGCAACCGCACTTTTATTTTCTCCAAAAGGAAAGGAAAAAGAGCGAACAAAACCTAAACAAATTCTAAAACAAGAACAAATGAACAGAGACTGGGTAACGGGGTTGGTTACACTAAGGGAAGGTGTTAGCACCCAAAACGTTTATAGTACTCTATAGGAACCCTTTGAAATATTTGCGCTTTTTGGTTTGAAAAGGTTTGTTTGAAAAGACACTAGGGAGATGAGAAAAGAAATTTTTTTTAGGATTTTGTGTTTGGAGAGACTTCTTGAGCCTCATGCCTACGTACCCACAAAGTGCAATATATGATCAAAACCCCGTAATTTATGGTACAAATAAAAAAATTGGTTTGTTATGGTTGATTTTAAATGAAAAGACAAGTCTTCATTTTAAGGAGAAAACTACGACTAGTCGCCCAAAAGTATAAGAAATAACATTTGCATCACCTAAAGAGGGAGGGTTTTTGCTTGGATTAAAAATCAACATGTCTATCACTCAACATCTAAGTGGAAAATGTCAACATGGGGAATAGGAGAATTACATCTCAACTATGAAAATGACTCATGTCTGAACTTTTTGAAAAGCTTTAAATGAAAAAAGAAGTGCACAAAGGCACAAAAAGTTTGAATGAGTTTTTGTATTTTTTATGTCTTTTTGAAATTGGTCAAAGTATGATTAACATTGATTGACATTTATTTAAGAAAAAGATTTTGAAAATCACTTGACAAAAGTCAAGGTTTATTATGAAAGAGGTTTTGGTTTTGAAAACAAGAAGATTTTGAAAAAGGGAGAAGATTTTGAAAATTGAAGAAGGGGAGGAGAAGAAGTGACTACCCTAAAACTTAAAATAAAAGCTAGAGATGAGAAGATCTAACCACACAAGGAGCAAACACTTGACAAGAAGTCAACATAAGCAATATTCTTCCTTTTTGGATTTATACCACAAGCATAATAACCAGATGAATTAAAGCATTGGAGGAAATCCTAAGTTAAGCCATTGCAAAGTCAAAGCAAGATCTTCTCAAGGGTTAAAAGCCAATTAGGAGAGTCATGTATCATATGATTTTCATAATGTCAAAGTATCAACACCTGCACACAAAAAATTTCTAAACAAATAGACAAAAGCGACACCAAAGTCCAAGGTCTCAAATCTCCAAGAGCATAGGGCAAGGATCCTAGAACTAAGTCCGAAGTCCAAGTCCGAGTATTGGTTCATAACATTCCGGATTAAAGAGCCAAGTCTTTTAGTGTTTAAGTAATTATTAATGTCTTAAGAGGAGTATGGTCCAAGTGGACAAAGAGAAAAAAGAGCAAAAGCACAAATAAAAGTCCAAATGGACAAAGAGAAAATAAGATGATAATAATATGAAATGCTAAATGTAAAGGCATAAAAATAAATGACAAGAAAGTAAAGAGCGAAAATTAAATGGCACAAAGTAAAGTTAGTGCAATTATAGTTAGTATGTTAGTGTTAGTAATGAAGAACATTTGGTCGTTTTTCGGAGAATACTCGACTAATCAACAATAAGCATGTGAACATGAATCTATACATCATTAAGGGAAGGGATCAACTTGGATAAAATCGACGAGTATGCCAACTAACTCCCTTAATGACAAAGAAACAATATATCTCACACCACACTATGGCGAGTAGGAGATTGATAACTCACTTACAAAAACAACTCAATTCTGATTCGGGACCAATTTAGCGCTATGTTAAGCAATCGTAATCGGACTTATGTAGAAGCCACGACTATCTGAGGCTGGTGAATAGCAATGTTTGTGTTAATACAAGTTTGAGAAATGACATGTAGGTCATTCTACTAAAATCTGCCACACTAAAAGAAAAGAGGTAGTGGTTTCATCTTGATCAAGAACATAGAAGAAAAAGTTCTATGATATGTAAGATTTTCATTGACCAAAAGAAAAAGAGAAGAGTGGAGAAGGGAAGCCAAATTGAACTACAATATTTGAATTATTCCATCTTTAAGTTACATCTTTGTTCTTAGTGGATTAAAGTACTAAACCTATCACTAATTCAAAGCACCTAAAATGAATCAAATGATTCACTTAAAGATAGATTTGAACTAATGAAGGTTTATCCAACTTCTTCAAACACCCAAAGTCCATAGAATTTGAAGAGAAATTTGATCAACAAACATCACAGTTCAAGGCAAAACTAAAGGAAATGGAAGAAGGAAGAAAAGGAACCAAAACAGTCCCAAAAAAGCCAAAAAAAACAGCATTCTGACTCGTTTTAATCGATTAACAGTATATGGTTAATCGATTAACACTGCTATGGCAGCAAAAAAATTGAAAAAAATAGCATTCCATGATTCAATCATTTCTTTAAACACCTCATGATCATGTATGCAACTGAGCATGAAAATTCCATCAAATTAAGAGCAAATAGCACCAATGGAATCACAAAATTTTGCTCAAAGAAATCAAACAACAAAGATCAACAAGAGATGGCATTGTGGAAGATGAATTAAGCACAAAAATGGTAGATCAAGAGCTTACCACTTCCAAATCTAAAAATGCTTCAAATCAACTTCAAGAATCACACTCCAAAGCTTTAATCTATAAAATTTGATGTTGAAGAAGTGTTTTGATGGAGGTTTAGCTCAAAGATTAGTAAGCTTCAATGAAAAGCTTACTAAATTTTAATGGAAGAAGAGCTTTGGCAAGGTGAATTTGGCTATCAAAAGCTTGAAGAATGAATGAAATGAGGGTTCTATTTATAGAGTTTAGGCTTGGGAATTTTGGTGGTTTGGAACTTGGTTTGGAGTGTAATCTAGGCTTGGAAATTGGATTAGAAGCAAAATCAAAGATCAAGTGGTGATTAAATGAGGGTGTATGATGGAAATTGTTATGATTATGTAGGGGAATTATTTTTGTGATGATTTTGCATGATCTGGAATTCCACATAAGGTCACATTTGAAAATTGGTGCCAAAATACTGCAGAATTTGAAAATGGCCAAAATTGCACGTGTTAATCGATTAACCTCAGGATGTTAATCGATTAACAGAGTTAAAAAATTAGAAAAATGGCTTTTTGTTGTGTTGTCTTTGCTCTGGCTCGATTCTTTTGACTTGCCAAAGAAGACATGGAAATAAACACATGAACCTTAGAGTCTCTTGAGTAATAAACAATCAAATCTAGGGAAACTCTTGATCAAATGATTTTGAATTATTTGCATATCAAGTTTGACTTTATCCAGATGAATTTCATTCGGGCTGAGGAACTAGTATTTGGTGTTCTTGATCCAAACCTTCTCCTGAAAAAGTTAGTAAATGGAAAAACAAAACATATTTTTTGGAATTTTATTAAAGGTTAGTAGACAAGTAAACGTAAATCAAACAAGAAACACAGGGGGGTGCTTGGTGATCTCCCTCAAAAGCAGAACAAGAGGAGGGTAGGGGAACCAAGTATGATCTTGTTTATAATGCAGCTATGCAAAAATGATAAGTGGGATCTTAGGGTTAAAAATTAGGGTATTACAAATGCCCCTATTTAATTTTCTTCTATTCGGAGATATGAAGATTGACATCTTTGTCTCTACAAGATAAAAGAGACTTAAATACAGAAATAAACCCAATTTTTGGCCCTAAGAGACCAAAAAATGATATGATTATGTGAATGCTATGAAAACACAAGACCTATATGGGGAATAAATGCCACAAGAGACAGACGACTACGGGGGAGCCAAAGAAATGAAAGGAGACTCCGCAGGGGAAAACGAAATACAAGCCCAACCGGGGAAAGAATCCTTGGCAGGCCAAGAATAACGGGATATCAGACAAGCTTCACAAGGATATCCACTTGTCGGCGATGAATGAAAACTCTGCCTGAGGTACTCAAAACAGATGCAGGCAGGCCAAATCACATAAAATACTTCTCAAATAATGAGACAGTCATTTGTTGGGGATGGGCAATTCACTGGGTCTCAACAGGATTCACATAGAAGGAGAAAAACACATGTTCAAATAACGAACCAAGTTGAAGGATAACAAGCTTCCATTATAAAGGTAGGGCCCAGCTTCTTCTTTAATCAATTTTCAGACCTGAAGAAAGGACCCAATACAAACTGTCTCCGCTAAAGGGACTGCCATTTGCTAGGAATTAGGGATCAATAACTCTACCGGGGACGTTCAAAGGAGATAAAGGCATGTTAGATCAATATAATTGACTTTTCAAATAAAGAGACAACCATCTGTTGAGATTTCACAACAAACTTCTCACCGGGACTTTTCCAGAGAGATGCCATTTGATGGAAAATAACTTCACCAAACTTCCCTTCGAGACATTCGGAGAAATGCCATTTGATGGAAAATAACTTCACCAAACTTCCCTTTGAGACATTCGGAGAGGTGCCATTTGATGGAGAAGGTTTCATAACAAACTTCTCTGCTGATGATAAACTAGAGAGATAGCCATTTGTTGGAAAAATAGACTTCAATCAAACTTCCCTTCGAAACTTTTTCAAAGAGATTCCATTTGATAGAAGCACTGGTTGGAGAGAGTTCTAACATTTCGTAATAAACTTCTCTACTGAGGATAAACTAGAGAGATGGCCATTTACCGTGATAATACAAATTGATTCTCGGGAATATACAAGCTGCTCAAATAAAGAGGCTGCCAGTTGTTACCAGGTGAAGTTTACCTTGTTAAGGGATATACAAGCTGCTCAAATAAAGAGGTTGCGGCTTGAAGTAACACAAAAGTTAATGTATCAAACAAGCTTCTCAAAGAGATAGCCACTTGTTAACATGCTGAGGATACGCAAGCTTCTCAAATAAAGAGAACACCACTTACTGTCAATCATAAATTTCTAAAAGCGTGTTATGACAGCACTGCTGGGGAAATTCAGATCTTCATCTTCTAATGGAATTCACAAACAAATATCTACTAAAGAAAATAAATCCTCAAAGGGGAAAAATAAATGCCTTCTCATCATCCAGGTTTCACAACCTAGGGAGATCCAAAGTAACCGCTGCAAGAGACCAAAGTTCAATCCATGAACAAACTGGAGAGAAACGGCCAAGCAAAATGTAACACCCCCAATCTATACCCCGAGGAATTAAAGCGATAACAAATAATCAGAGTGTAATTAAAACATTCATGGCATAGACGGGAGTGTCACATCAAAGTAAATGAAATACAACAACCTGCTCATATAGATATGCAATAATCAGGTAGCACATAACAGAGGAACTCAGTTCCTAACACCCATAATTCAGATACAGAATAAAAGCAGAAAACCTGCAGCTGAATCTCATATATATATAACATACAAGTTTGTCTGTCATATACAGAGTCATACATGTACAATCCAAAGAACATATATACATATACAAATAATCACATAACGATCTCCCCGACTACCCGGTGCTACATATCAGAGCCGACCGATAAAAGAATGAAGACCTAAGCTTCACAAAAAGGCCTCCAGCATCTAATCTGCAATGCCTCATAGAGTATTCAAAACAGCAGAAGGGTGAGAAACACAATTATAATATAATTGCCTACAATTATATAATAACACAAAATACACATGTAAAACACTCTCACCAGAACTTACACCATAATTCAAATACAAAACAACACAAATCGTATCTTATATATCCGTCACAAAGTCATATCACTCATGCACAATACATTTATCACCAACATATATATATATATATATCAACTCACCAATTCCATTCAAAATTCCACACAAAATCAATTCATTCATGATTTATGTAAATGCAAAGAGACCGACACAACGACTCTATGCAAATGCAATGCGGTACCGTTCCATTCATCATCTCATTATTAATTCACTCAGGAATTATTGGAATCATTGCTTGTTACTTAGTGTAACTCCCCGTCGGACCAACCATGTTCCCCTTGGCTCACACCTCTTTGTATAAGGCACACGATGTTTATGGATCGCTCACACCTCTTTGTATAAGGCACACGACCCGATCACTTTCGGTCCTCTTTGTGTAAGGCTCACGATTGTCTATAATGTCGCTTTCGGTCCTCTTGGTATAAGGCTCACGACCATTATAGAAGATTCCCTCCTGAATCGTTTCGTCGCTCACACCCACTAGGGCACATGACATCACAAGAATGCATATCATGATGTTTGGCATACAATGACTCATGAAAATCAAATGCATACATATACACATCCATGTGAACCATTCCAACATCCATAATCATGCATATACAATCAACCACAATCACAATGCATTTACTTGCCCTTAGGCCACAAACCATCATCACAACATTTCATCACATGCATTTACATCATACCACAGTGCACAAGTCATACATCATATATCAAAAGCATATTGCATGATAACACATCAAATACACACAATTAAGACGGTAAAAGTCGGAAAAACGACACATTTCTAAATTCCTGACACAATTAAATCGGCCACCAATATCAAAACCATTTTAATAAGAAACAACATTCCATAATCTTCCCAACGGTACCAAGAACGCCTCGATCCGAGTTACGGATCAAAAGTTACGGCATCGGACGCGAAATCGGGAACAATTCTGCACCCTTTCTGGTCCTACGCGTATTGCCCTGGGACATATGCGTATTGCCCAGTTCGCTCGCCCATCCATACGCGTAATGCCCTAAGTGCTACGCGTATGGGCAGAGACTAATTTCTCCCAAAAAATTCCACTAAAAACCCCATACGCATATTGCCTTCCTATTTATGCGTATTGCCTTGCCAAGTACGCATACCATTACGCATTTCAGCAGAGGGCCATGCAAAATGGGTTCCATACGCGTAATGCTTACATTTTCCCCTTGCCATACGCGTATTGCCCTAACCAATACGCGTATTGCCTTGCCTGTTACGCGAATGGGCAACGAAACCCAGAATTTATTTCCTGCAGAATTTCTGCTGCGAAATTCATCCAATTTCTCTCCCAAATCTCGCCTAAACATCAACAAATTACCAATTGAATGCACAAAAACATATATGTAACATGTATCAACAATAAGGAACCTTAAAACATGATTTCCGACACAAATTATATCAAATTCTAACAATCTCAACATATTAATGGTTTTAGTTCCCTATTCAATTTCAACCCAACAACAAACAAATACATACATACATAATCATACTCAAGCATAGAATAATCGAGTTTCACACTCTTACCCGATTAATCGTGTTTTGAAATGCCGGTTGATTCGATTCCTTAAACCCCAAATTTTCCTCTTTTTTCTTCTTTCCTTTCTCTTTTCCTTCTTTCTATTTTCATTCTTTCTCTTTTCCTTCTTTACTATTTTCTCTCCCCCACTTAGAAATTTTCGTCCTCGAAAATATTACCTGAGACGAACAACTCTAGATACGACTCCCGCATCCGGCTCTCCAACTCCTAAGTCAAATTGCCCTCAGCAGCGCCTCCCCATGCTACTTTCACAAGCGCAATATCCTTGCCTCTTAACTGCTTCAACTCGCGATCCAAAATTTTCACCGGTAATGCCTCAACCGTAAGGTTCTCCCTTACCTCAACCTCATCCATCGGAATCACATGCAATGGATCCGGAACATACTTCTGAAGCTGTGAAACATGGAACACATCGTGCAAATTCGAAAGATTCGGTGGCAACGCCACCCGATAAGCCAACCACCGAACTCTCACCCGATTCATGCCAACACAAAGGTGTTCGACATCTCCTTGCATACAACGCTTCAAAAGGTGCCATTCCAATACTTGAATGGAAATTGTTGTTATACGTGAATTCCACCAACAAAAGATAACTATCCTAAGCACCACCATGCTCAAGAACACAAGCTCTCAACAAATCTTCCAACGACTGAATAGTTCTCTCGGTCTGACCATCCGTCTGAGGATGGTAAGCAAAACTCAATCTCAACTTGGAACCTAACGCCTTTTGCAAACTTTCCCAAAATCTGGAAGTAAACCTCGTATCTCAATCTGAAACAATACACAACGGAACACCATGTAGCTTCACAATCACACGGATATAAATCTCAGCCAACCTCTCCAAAGAAAAACTGATGTCAATCGGAATGAAATGCGCCGATTTAATCAGCCTATCCACAACCACCCAAATGGCATTATGTCCCCTTTGTGTATTCGGCAACCCTGTCACAAAATCCATAGAAATGCTGTCCCATTTCCACTCGGGAATATCCAACGGTTGCAATAATCCACTAGGCTTCTGATGTTCTACCTTTGACTTCTGACACGTCAAACACGCATAAACAAACTGAGCCACATCCCTCTTCAATCCGGACCACCAAAAGATCTTCTTTAAATCTTGATACATCTTATTAGCTCCCGAATGTATACTCAAACTACTCCGGTGTCCTTCCTCTAAAATCATCTTTTTCAAGTCCGAATCATCAGGAATACAAATTCTACCACGAAATCTCAAAACACCCTTATCATCCACTTTAAAGTCACCATTCACACCTTTATCTCCAACCATCAACAAATCAACAAATTTCACGTCCAACTTCTGTTTCTCGCTAACGGTCGACAGAAAATCATTAGTAACCTTTAACATACCAAGCCTCACGCTAACAGATGTCAATTCAAACACCAAACTCAAATCTCTAAATGCTTCCAAAAGTTCCAACTCTTTAACCATCAAAGCGGACATGTGCAAAGATTTCTGGCTTAAAGCATCGACTACCACATTAGCTTTACCAGGATGGTAATTCAAGCCAAAATCGTAGTCCTTCAAAAATTCCAACCATCTCCGTTGCCTCATATTCAACTCTTTCTGATCAAACAAGTATTTCAAACTCTTATGATCACTAAAGACTTCGAATCTTGCACCATAGTGATAATGCCTCCAAATTTTCAACACAAAAACCACAGCCGCTAATTCCAAATCATGAGTAGGGTAATTTTTCTCATGAATCCTCAATTGCCTCGAAGCATAAGCCACAAACTTACCTTCTTGCATCAACACTCCACCTAAACCACTCAAAGATGCATCACAATACACCACAAACGGTTCAGTAGGATTCGGTAAGACCAAAATCGGAGTTGTAGTCAATCTTCTCTTCAGCTCACTAAAACTTTCCTCACACTGAATATCCCAAATGAACGCTTGACCTTTACAAGTCAGCTGGGTCAAAGGAAGTGCTAACTTGGAAAAGCCTTCAATGAATCTTCGATAATATCCAACTAAACCCAAAAAGCTTCTAATTTCAGTAACAGATCTAGGAGTCTCCCATTGTAGAACTGCATCTACTTTGGATGGATCCACAACAATACCATTACCTGAAATCACATGCTCAAGAAAACTCACTTCTGACAACCAGAACTCACACTTGGACAACTTGGCAAAAAGTCTCTTCTCCTTCAAAATTTGCAATACAATTCGCAAATGTCCCGCATGTTCCTCCCGAGACATAGAATAAATCAAAATGTCATCAATAAACACAACAACAAATCGATCCAAATGCTCATGAAAAATGCGATTCATATACTCCATAAACACTCCTGGCGCATTAGAAACCCCGAACGGCATCACAGAATATTCGTAATGTCCGTATCATGTCCTAAAAGCCGTCTTTTGAACATCTTCCTCTTTCACTCTAATCTGATGATAACCTGACCTCAAATCAATTTTACTAAACACACACGCACCTACCAACTGGTCCATTAGATCATCAATTCTAGGAAGAGGATACTTATTCTCAATCGTCACCTTATTCAGCTGGCGATAATCAATACACAATCGCATACTTCCATCTTTCTTCTTCACCAAAAGAACTAGAGCACCCCAAGGCGATACACTCGGCCTCACAAACCTCTTTTCTAACAATTCATTCAACTGCTTCTTCAACTCAACCAACTCAGATGCGGACATACGATATGGTGCCATAGATACCGGTCTAGTACCAGGAACTAGATCTATAGAAAACTCCACTTCTCTTTCTGGCGGCACATCTGAAATATCCTCCGGAAACACCTCTGGAAAATCATACACAACTGGAAACACGCTAATAGCAACTTGACTATCCACTGTCAACGATGCAAACAACCCGAACAACTGAGCGTCATCCGCCAAAAGCTTCTTCAACTCTTTGGTAGATAAGAAACTCGATTCCTCGTCTTCTTCAAGAGAAGGAAATCTTACCAACTTATGATAACAATCAATATGCACTCGATTGAACTCTAAACCTTCCAACGGCAGACACACCAAATCCATCTCAAAATCTCTACCATAAATGGTCAAAGGACAACTTAAACAAACCAAAGAAGTAGTTACCGACCCCATTGCTGGAGTATCAATAACCATCTCTCCACCCATCGATGACAACAAAAGATTCAAATGCTTCGCACACTCAAACGAAATAAACGAATGAGTCGCTCCGGTATCAATAATAGCAACTAAAGACGTACTATTAATAAAATAAGTACCTCTAATCAGACGATATGTACTAGTAGTCTGAGTTCCTGCCAATGCAAAAACTTTTCCTCCAGCTTGAGCTTGCTTTGGTTTCAGACACCTCGTACTAATATGACCTGCTTCCCCACAGTTGAAACACTTCAACACATTCTTCTTACACTCAGCTGTTACATGTCCTAAACCTCCACAATTGGAACACTTCCTCATATCCTTTCTACATTCAAACTGACGATGTCCTAAGTCACCACACCTATAACATCTCAGAGGATTAGACATACCTCCCCCACTTGGCCTTTTATCAAAATTACCCCTTTGCTTACCCTTTTCAGTTGGTGACACATAAGGACCACCACGAAACGGTTGCTTTCCTTTCCTTTCGTTCACACTCTTATAATGAATAGAATGAGCTTTGCTATCCTCCTCATAAATTCTACAACAATCCAACAAATCCGAAAACCTCTTAATCCTTTGATAACCAATTGCCTGTTTGATCTCAGGATGCAACCCATTCTCAAACTTCACACATTTGGAAAACTCCACAGTTGCTTCAGCATAATGTGGATAAAATTAAACAAGCTCCACAAACTTAGCAGTGTACTCCACAACAGACATGTTACCCTGTTTCAACTCCAAGAACTCTATCTCTTTCTTTCCTCTAACATCTTCAAGAAAATACTTCCTCAAAAACTCGCTGCTAAACAAACCCAAGTGACAACTTCACCTGTAGCTTCCCACACATGGCGCTTACTAACCCACCAATCATCAGCCTCCTCCTGCAATATGTGAGTACCCAGTCTCACCTTATGTTCCTCAGCACAGTCCCCTTTGAAGACAGGCGGTTTGTTCTTCCTGAACTCATCATTCCCACCAGCATTAGGTGCACCCCGCACCGCCTGAGCCATAGCTTGCATAACAGCAGCAAGAGCAGCGTCATTCCTACCAGCCATATTCTGTTCATATCCAATAACAGCAACTATGGTTAAACAAACAGCTCACCCCAAACACAAAGACCGACACGGACTGGCACGAACTGACACAAACTAACACAAACTGGCTCTAATACTACTTAATGTAACACCCACAATCTATACCCCGAGGAATTAAAGCGATAACAAATAATCAGAGTGTAATTAAAACATTCATGGCATAGACGGGAGTGTCACATCAAAGTAAATGAAATACAATGACCTGCTCATATAGATATGCAACAATCAGGTAGCACAGAACAGAGGAACTCAGTTCCTAACACCCACAATTCAGATACAGAATAAAAGCGGAAAATCTGCAGCTGAATCTCATATATATATAACATAAAAATTTGTCTGTCATATACAGAGTCATACATGTACAATCCAAAGAACATATATACGTATACAAATAATCACATAACAATCTCCCCGACTACCTGGTGCTACATATCAGAGCCGACCGACAAAAGAATGAAGACCTAAGCTTCACAAAAAGACCTCCAGCATTTTCCCTCTAGAATCGTTTCGTCGCTCACACCCACTAGGGCACACGACATCACAAGAATGCATATCATGATGCTTGGCATACAATGACTCATGACAATCAAAATCACAATGCATTTTCTTGCCCTTAGGCCACAAACCATCATCACAACATTTCATCACATGCATTTACATCATACCATAGTGCACAAGTCATACATCATATATCAAAAGCATATTGCATGATAACACATCAAATACACACAATTAAACCGGTAAAAGTCAGAAAATGACACATTTCCAAATTCCCGACACAATTAAATCGGCCACCAATATCAAAACCATTTTAATAAGAAAGAACATTCCATAAGTTTCCCAACGGTACCAAGAACGCCTCGATCCGAGTTACGAATCAAAAGTTACGGCATCAGACGCGAAATCGGGAACAATTCTGCACCCTCTCTAGTCCTACGCGTATTGACCTGGGTCATACGCATATTGCCCAGTTCGCTCGCCCATCCATACGCGTAATGCCCTAAGTGCTACGCGTACGGGCAGAGACTAATTTCTCCCCAAAAATTCCACTAAAAATCCCGTACGCATATTGCCTTCCTATTTACGCGTATTGCCTTGCCAAGTACGCGTACCATTACGCATTTCAGCAGAGGGCCGTGCAAAATGGGTTCCATACGCGTAATGCCCACATTTTCCCATTGCCAAACGCGTATTGCCCTAACCAATACGCATATTGCCTTGCCTGTTACGCGTATGGGCAGCGAAACCCAGAATTTTTTTCCTGCAGAATTTCTGCTGCGAAATTCATCCAATTTCTCTCCCAAATCTCACCTAAACATCAGTAAATTACCAATTGAATGCACAACAACATATATCTAACATGTATCAACAATAAGGAACCTTAAAACATAATTTCCGACACAAATTACATCACATTCTAACAATCTCAACATATTAATGGTTTCAGTTCTCTATTCAATTTTAACACAACAAACAAATACATACATATATAATTATACACAAGCATAGAATAATCGAGTTTCGCACCCTTACCCGATTAATCGTGTTTTGAAATGTCGGTTGATTCGATTCCTTAAACCCCAAATTTTCCTCTTTTTTCTTCTTTCCTTTCTCTTTTCCTTCTTTCTCTTTTCCTTCTTTACTATTTTCTCTCTTTTTTTTTCTCTTTAAGTTTCTAAATTAAAAAAAAAAAGTAAAATGACCAAAATACCCCTACACTCAAATATCTCGCAAACGCTCCCAAAACGCGATAAAACATAATAACGATGAAAAATAATATATTTCCAAATAAAAGTAAAAAATAAAATAATATAAAAACAAAAATAATTAAATCGACTCGATTAAGTAACTCTAACAAAAAATGGGGCGTTACACAAGACTCGACCCAAAGAGGAAATAACTCAATTGCGGAGTAACTCCATCCAGATAAAAGTCGGGGAGAAAACCTAAAACAAGCATCTTCCCCGAGGAATAAACTCATTGGGGAATTAGAAATGATAAATACCTTCTGCTTAAGGGTTAACACTCTAATGGAGAGAGGACACACTGTCATACCCCAAATTTTGACCACTCATTGTTAAAATTTTGTTTATCTGACTGTGTTTTTACTTCGTGTCTTCTGCATATCATATCGTATATTTTGTCATGCATATTGCTTGAGTTATCAACCGGAATATACGTATTAAATTTTCAGGCGTATTGGTCAAACTAAGGGTTAAATGTGCGAAAAATCGGTGTCCGGACATTTTTTTGTCAAACTTGTTGACACCCATTATTTATCAATTTTCCGCATACTTCAACCTGATGTGCTCATTTTAATCTGTTTCAATCACTTTTCTGACCCGCCTTAGCCTTTTTTACCGGGTAAAATCAATTTTCAAAAATTTGACCAAACTATATTTTTTCAATATGTATATTTTTTGCTGGTCATTTTGGTATGCTCATTTTTTTTCGGACATTTGGATATCGGACGATTTTATCGTTTTTAACCGGTTTCAATATTAATTTTAATTAATAGTTATTTTTATTAATTATTTTTATTATTTTACACTTATTTTATATTTTGGCTTTTTCTAAATATATAATAATGTTTATTTTTCTTACTAACTTATTTATTTTTTCTAATAACCTATTTATTAAAATCAAATATGAATATATAATTTCACAAAATGACATCATCAAGATTACATCATATTGCCTACATCACTAATTCAAAGTCTTCATTTTTATTCAAAGTCAAAATTTCAAAGTTTGAATAAATGACTAAATATTTACTATATTATTTTTTACTAAGTTAGTCTCATTTTTGTGACATCACAAACTTGGTTTCCAAGCCATGTTTTTACTATAAATAGGCTTCATGCTTCATTTGAAAAATGACACCAAACAATGTTCCTACACTTGTTTCTCATTTTCATCTCTCTCACATATTTCTTCTATGTTTAGTAAAGTTTAGGAAAGGAAGGGAAAAATGTAACATACACACACAAAAGGTGGTGCGCCCCACCCCTTTTCACACACTTCACCATTTTTTTCTTTTTTCTTCTATTTTCATATTTTTCACACATGAATAAAAATCATGTTTATTTAATATTTGTTTTATTAAATAAATGTTAAATAAATTAATTACTTATTTAGTTTTACTAATATTGATTAGTTGTTTTTATTAAAGATATTTCAATTAATTTAATTTGTGTGAATGGTCATTTATTTGTTTAATTGATTATTATTCGATTATTTGATTTCATCTTTGCTAAATACATGGCTTATTCTTAAGCTTGTTTTCAAAAGAATTATTTGTAAATTAAATAAGTGTTCACATCACTTATGATTTCAATTTAATTCTAACCATTTAATGAGACCAAAGGCATTTCTATGTGATCTCTGGTTTTCTCTGTTTGTTTGTGGCTTTTTCATCTGATGCAGGAATTCTTAATCAATATCTTGACGATCATTGGATGCTTAAAAGCTTTGTCGGATACCTTGGGTTCGTCTGACGCTCCTCTACTTGCGTGAAAATTCACCGGTGTCCGGTATACTCTGTATTTAATCTTTGCTTATGCACCATGTTTATGATTAAATAAATCTTACACAAAATCACTCTTTGGGCCTCTAATAAAATGTAAGGCCTATCCCTTGTCACACACAAACCATTTTGCGCCTCAGTCATTGTAAAAATCCCAGTACGATTTCAAAAATCTCGGCGCGATCGCCATTTTCAAAACAATTCTTATCTGGGCCTCCCTTTGGTTGTAAGTCCCATTTTTCTTTTTGTTCAAACTCTCTTTTGGGCCTCTTGATAGAGTGTAAGTCTCATCCCTTTGTAATTAAACTTTCTTGGGCTTCAGTCATTGTATAAGCCCCTGTACAGTTTTTCAAAATAACGATGCGATCGTTGTTCTTTATCTGGGAATCTCTCTGGGCTGTAAGGCCCATCTCTTGTATAAAAATAAACTTTGGGCCTCTAATAGAGTGTAAGACCCAACCTCTTTTGTAAAATACAATAAATTTGGGCCTCAGTCATTGTATAAGTCCCTCCGTGGTTTTCAAAACTGCATCGCGATCGTCGCCTTTTCAAAAGAATTCATCTGGGCCTCTCCTTGAGTATAAGCCCCAAGCTTCCTTTTACAACAACTTTCTTTTTTTGATTTAGATTCTAATTCATAGTTGTTATCAAAACTTTCTTCAATTTCTTGAATAACTAACCATACAGCTGTGTTTACAATACTGGAAGCTTGCTCACCTGTAAGTACTACTATACTCTTCAACATACTTGTTTATATATTTCATCTGTATAAATATATATATATATATATATGCTTGCTTAGAGTTTTCCCCGGCAATTAGGTCTAGGATTAGATTAAGCTAGTGGTCACTCTTTCAACACAGTCAAAACTAGTTACCCGTAGGAAATTCCAGATACAGTCTTGCCTCCTCTTAGGCTTATACAATATGGAACAGAGAAAGGCATTATTCCCGGTGAAACTTTTCTCAAGACTGTCACAACTAGAAATCTGTACAAGAAATTCATTTCCCCAAAGAGGATTCATTCCTGGTGAAACCTCTTTTGAATTTCTTAAAACCCTAGAACTGTTCACAAAAGAAAGGATTATTCTCGGTGAAACCTTCCTTGAACTTTTCTTAGGTTTGGACCCACAGGCTTCCTAAAAGCACCCCCAACCTCCTCTTGGGCTTTGTACAAGGACCCTCAGGCTTCTTAGAAGTTATCAGCCTCCTCTTGGGCTTAGTATAAGGACCCAAAGACCTCCTACAGGTATAGGACATAACTTAGTCATCTTTTGCTAGTTCAATCCTCCAAAGAGTCAGAACATCAAACCAGTTTAGGGTTGATTCTCACCCCTTAAAAAAATCAGTCTCCTCTTGGGCATCATACAAAGATCAACCTTCTCATACAGTAGACTTGGACAATCTCATCTCCTCTTGGATCTCAAAGTAATCCTCAAGCTTCCTAAAAACACAGGAAAAATCCCTGATCATTTCATCAATTTCCAACAGAGTTAAAACCTCCACAGATTTCAAAACTCAATCTTTAAACTATCACTTTAAATTTCCCCAGCTAGGGTCAAATTACAACCCATAAAACCTCAGTCAAAACTTCATGGTCTCTGATATTTCAACTCCTCAGCAAGATTTGATTCCCTAATTTGGATGTCTCTGGATCTCAATAATCCTCAGCAGAAGCTAGCCTTCTCTTAGGCTTCATATAAGAAATTCCCCAACCAGCCGCCTCTTAGGCTTTGTATAATGGCCATCTCTCAGCAGTTTTTAGCCTCAATCTTGGGCTTTGTACAAGACAGATAAAATATTTTCCAGCAGAGTCAATTCTTTTTAGCCTCAATCTTGGGCTTTGTACAAGACATACAAAATATTCCCCAAAAGAGTCAATCTCTTTTAGCCTCAATCTTGGCCTTTGTACAAGACAGATAAAACACTCTCTTATTGAGTCAGTATTCTTCAGCCTCAATCTTGGGCTTTATATAAGACAAATAAAAACTTCCCCGGAAGAATCAATTCTTTTCAGGCTCCTCTTAGGCTTTGTATAATGATCTCCCTAAGCAGAGTCAAACTTTTAGCTTCAACCTTGGGCTTTGATCAAGGCACACAAAATTCAACATCCCTTCAGAGGAAATAAAAAACTCTCTGTATGAAGACATTTCTCTGTACAATCACACATCAAAACAGACAATCTAAAAACCCTAGTCCCAGATAACTGTTGTAAGAGGCACACATGTTGATTCAAAAATCCAAGTTGTAGTCCTTCTTTATCCTGGTAAACTTCCTCTTTCATCTAATTGATGTAAGTGCAAGCCTTTGGATTATTTACATCCAAGCCAATGTCCCTCTCTTAGCATGGAAGACTCCTAAAGAAAAATGGCATTGATCTACACTGAGTTAAAGTTTTCTCCTTCATAACATCACCCTTTATAAAGGAAATTATGGCATTGCTAGATTCCATATATTCGAGTTAAAGTAATTCTCCTTTATAATCAGTTACCCAACAACTGTGATAAATAGATGAGATATCTCCCTTTGGAGATGACAAATTCTCTCTCAGTCAAAACCTTTAGTTTCAATCTTGGGCTTTGAACAAGACACAAATAACCTTTAGCTTCAATCTTGGGCTTTGAACAAGACACAAATAACCTTTAGATTCAGTCTTAGGCTTTGAACAAGATACCAAACATCTTTTTCCTTCCATAGAATAGGAGGAACTAATATTACTCTGATTTCCCTGTTTTCTTTAACGGGAATACGTGGGCATAAGATTGCGAAATATTAGCGAGCACACAAATCAAAACTTTAGGTCCAGTACGTTACCGAAAACATAAAAAAAACCCGAAAAACAACAAAAAAACTCTCTCAAATTTCCCAAAGAAGAAAGTTTCCCAAATTTACAACAGACAAACACCAGTAAGTAGATAACATAAGAAAATGCCAAACAATCTATGGATAACCATATATACGCTGGGTAATTGACAACTCCCCATTGTATAATCTGACCCCAGACCCCCCAATCTCTTAGTATTTGTTAAAGAAAACATTTGCGTGCAAGGTTAGTTTTAGATATCTTCCATTTCCTTTCCAGCTTCATAGGATAAATAAGAAATCAGAAAGTAGCAGCAATTCCAACCATTGCGGTAAGGTGGTAGCGTCACTGACAAAAATCGCACGCTACAGAAAAATGGCGACTCTGCTGGGGAGTCCTAGGTTTAAAGTTACTAAGAGGTCTAGGTTGTTTAGCATTTTCTACATACTATATATATATATATATATATATATATTATTTACTGTTATTCCTACTTGATATCCGTGTTTAATTTTCTGTCAAATGGGAATGGGATTGATACGCGTGGAATGTTTGAGAGAACATTAAGATAAGGGTGGCATAGACAGGAAACGCTTATAGGGAGTGAATCCCGACCAAGCTAACTTGGTAGCCCACCGAATCAGTTGAGGTACCCGTACGGAAGTATCGATGTTGAACGACCGATTGTCATGAAAGCATTGTCTTTCCTAGTGTGGTACCCATGACCCTGAGGATTTAGTAGACATTAACCATATGACCATTTGGTAGTGCGGTGACTATCGGAAATAGTTGATACGCAATACTACACTCAAATGAGATTTACCCTAGGAAATTACAACTCGCTCGAGTGAATCAGCTTGCTGTTGATATCCCTAGGAGGGGTCAATAATTTTGGGAACCTTAGAACCCGTTCTACAGGTAAAAAAATTGACCAAAATAGTACAACCTTTGGGGATGGGTAGAGCCATGACTTTATGCTCGTGACGTTGAACCCTTGAAACCATGTTTTCAAATGTTTTTGTGTGTTGCATTCATGCATTCATCTAAAAATATTTTTTCAAACAAGAAAAAAAAATCTTTTTTTTTCAAAACGAACTAAGACAATAATTGCAAATATAAGAGGTTGCGTTATGGATTTCGGTAGAAGAAAGACAACAAGTACACCTTTAAGGCTCTGAAACTAGAGGATTTAAGGAAGTTAGCAAGAATGATTACTAACCCTGAGGCTTTCAGAGCTAAGCATGGAGGAATGTTGTCTCTATTAAGGGTTAACGTGGTTGAAGGAATTTTGTCTACGCTGATACAGTTCTACGATCCCGTTTACCACTGTTTCACTTTCCCAGATTACCAACTGGCACCAACACTAGAAGAGTACTCCCATCTGATTGATTTACCTATCACTGACCGAGCTCCATTTTTTGGACTGGAAGAAATTTCTAAGGAACAAACCATTGCAAGAGAAATCTCATTGGACGAGTCAGAAGTTAGGACTCACATAACCACTAAAGGAGGAATCCAGGGTATACCAGCTAAAATTCTGATAGAGACAGCTCTATACTTTCCCAGTATAGGAAACATAACTGCTTTCGAAGAAGTCTTTGTTCTACTCATATATGGGTTATTCCTTTTTCCCAACATCAATAATTTCGTCGACACCAACGCTGTTAAGATATTTCTGATTGGGAACCCCATACCAACATTGCTCGTAGATGCTTATCATTTTGTACACTTAAGGAATTTGTACAGTGGAGGAATGATCACATGCTGTGTACCCTTACTCTACAAATGGTTCATTTCCCATTTGCCCAAGTCTGCTGCTTTTTGGGATCACAAGAGTACTCTACGTTGGTCACAAAGAATTATGTCCCTTACCAACTCTAACATAGATTGGTATAATAGGATTTAAGAAGGGATAGAGATCGTCGACAGATGTGGAAATTTTCCTAACGTACCCCTCATTGGAACTAAAGGAGGAATAAACTACCATCCAATTTTAGCTCGCCGTCAACTCGGATACCCGATGAAGAATATCCCACATAATGTTCATCTGGAAGGTATTTTCTTCAAGGAAGGGGAAAACGACAGGGAACTAAAGAAGGAAATAGTGTAGGCCTGGCAACACATTCACAAGAAAGGTAGAGAGTCTATAGGAAGACCAAATTGTACCTCCATGGAACCTTATCTTTATTGGGTGCAAACTAGAACCCTCAAGCTGAGGATGCCTTACCCTCGCCAAGAAGTTTTTCCGTTAAAGGAGTCTGTCCTTTATTTCATGTCAGATGCGGAAAAACTCTAGGTCGCTCTCAACAAAGTTCAACGTGAGAAGAGCTCTTGGAAAAACAAATACTGAATCCTCAATTTGGAGTGTACCAAGATTCAGGAACTGTGAAAGGAGAAGGATGCTATGATTGAGATATTAGAACAGCATGCTATAGAAAGTCAGGAAGTTCGAAGAAATTTGCTCGCTCCTTTCACTTGGCAGATGACTGACAACCCGACAACGGCTGAAGAGCCTGGTCAAAGAAAAGGAAAATACAGGAACCAACATCAAAGCTCTTTTCAGAGAGGACTCAGGATCCATGAGCTTAGACATTTTCCTTGCAACACTTTGTAAAATACTGTACTTTTCCTTCTAAAATACTACAATCTTTCGAATTCAATAAACGGGGTCTCCCCCCACTGTATGATATTTGCAATCTATTTGTTGAAGTTTCTTTTTTATTAAAACAAAAACTAAAAAATATGTCATTGCATACCATTCATCATTCTCACATAACGCATTTTTCTTATCTTTGAGTCTCACGTATGTGTCACCATTCTAGAGTCAAACTGTCTCACTCATACAATACTCGGCCCAATCAAAAAAAGAAAATGGACGATCTCGAGGAAGAGAACAAATAGTTGAGAGAAGAAACCGACGCTCTGAAGGAAAGTTTGGAAAAACTTCATAGTGACATGCAATCCCTGGCAGCAGCGACATCAAAAAATTGTAATCTGAGAGATCGCATCTACGCCCATAATGGAGACACATGAGAATCATCCTCGGTACAACATGCCTAAAGGTCGCGCCTGGGGCATGCCTCTCAACTTTATACCTGAAGGATACATCCCGCCGGTCACTGAAGACCCAGAAACCGTAGCAGGAACCGCTGGACCTGAAGGTTACAAACTTCGGGAAAGCAAAGATGCAAGGGTTACAACAGCAACCCCTGAAGGTTACAAACTTCAGGGCATGGAAGCCCCAAGAGTCACCGTTGTAATGTCTATACCACAACCAATGGTAGACACTATCCCGGAAGGACAGATTCCATAGGAAATTTCTGGTGGAAACGACGGCATGTACGAAAGGATGAATGAGTTCCAGGAACAATTCTTAGAGATACAGAGGGAACTGCATGCCATTCACGGTCAAGAATTATTTAGAAAGGACGTCGCAGACCTCTGTCTAGTCCCTAATGTCAAGATACCGCACAAATTCAAGGCGCCTGACTTTGAAAAATACAAAGGCAACTCTTGCCCTCAAAGTCATTTGGTGATGTACGCTCGAAAAATGTCAACTCAGATAGAAAATCAACAGCTACTGATCCATTACTTCCAAGACAGGTTAACCAGTGCCGCACTCAAATGGTACATGGGTTTAAATTGCACCGAGATCAGTACTTTCGGAGATCTTGGGGAAGCCTTCGTTCAGTAGTATAAATACAATTTGGACATGGCATCAGATATGGATATGCTCAGAGCAATGTCACAGAATGACAAAGAAACTTTTAAAGAATATGCTCAGAGATGGCGTGAAATTGCCGCTCATATTTGTCCCCCTCTTGAGGAAAAAGAGATGACAAAGATTTTCCTGAAAACCTTGAGCTCATTCTATTATGACCGAATGTTTGCAAGCGCGCCCAGTTACTTCACTGAAATGGTGAACATGGGAGTACGCCTTGAAGAAGCAGTCTGAGAAGGACGATTGGTCAAGGATGCAGAGCCATCTAGCAGTACCAAGAGATACGGTAGTGCTTTCAAAAATAAGAAAGAACAGGAGATCAGTAATATATTTGGGAAAGCAAAGGCGAAGGTATCAACCTGTAGCGGCGATAGCTCCCGCTATTAACCTAACGCCAGCTCCGACTTATCAACCTCAGGTTGCTCAAAGCCAACTAAGTCAACAACAATATCAGCAAAGGCTGCAACAGCCTATTTAGCAGGCTCGTCAACAATACAATAACAACAATCGTACGCGACCATCAGGGTTTGACCCTATACCGATGATGTACGCAGAACTATTTCCACTTCTACTGGCCAAGGGGCACGTCTAAACTAGGACTTCTCTTACAGTACCAGAACATATGCCTTTCTGGTTCAAAGAGGATCAAACTTACCCTTACCATCAAGGAGGATTGGGGCACAACATTGAGAACTGTCTCAGCTTCAAGTCTGACGTACAGAAGCTTGTGAGAAATGGGATCTTATCTTTCAAAGATACTAATCCAAATTGAAATTCTGGTATCAGACGTGTGATGTTAAGGTGCGATGTCACAACAACACACTCTGCACAATGGACAGCAATAACAGTAACAAAGAAACATAAAGAATTATTCACCCAGTTCGGTCTAACTACCTACGTCTGGGGGCTACCAAGCCAGGGATGAAATTCACTACTTGTAGAATTAATTTACAGACTCAACAACCCAGTTGACAATCTCCTAAACTTAATTCCTACTAGTGACTTTCTACCTAAGAAACCACTTAGATATGAGAACACTTACTCAATCCCTAAAACACTCAAAGAACAACCTCTTTGAGAAACCTTGATCTTACTTCACAGCTTTGATCAAGTAACAACTCTCTATTGCTTCACAGCTTCTAAGAGATGACAGAATACGACTCAGCAATTCACCCTAGAATTCTGGATATACAACTCGTAAAAAATACTCAAGACACTCAGCCTATGCTCTTGATCTTCTCTCTGTATTTCTGTACCTTTTCCTTTGGTCTTGTGCGCTTTATATAGCTCCTTGAATTGGTCTTGGACCTGCTACAATATCTCCCAGATTTGTTATTTAAAAGTGAATATTTAAAACAGATTTTCTCCTAAAATCTTTTCAAATCTTCAACCTTTTAAATCTCCTACAAATCTGCACCAGATCTCCTATGCAGCAGAAAATATCTATCCCAAGATATTCGTATCCAATGAGACAGCTTGCTCTCCATAATTCCAGCTAACACGCAAACCTAACACCAACACATCCTGGTGTTGATAATTCTGCAGATCTGATGTTACAACATCGCCATGTGACATAAGATATCCAACTTCAGCAAATACATACTTAACACAACCCAGTGTTAAGACCTCAATGTTGCAACATCAGTACCTTGACATCAACATTGAATATACTTTGTTTTACCAAAATTCCAGCCAATCCAAGAACTAACAATCTCCCCCTTTGGCTAATTTTGGCTAAAACAAGCTCTGCATCTGCAAACAAACTCTGCACTCTGCAAACTCTGCAGCAGCACCTTCAGAGACTTCAGCAGCGGAAAAACAACTTCAATCAAAAATCTTGAAACTCCAAGCAGCATCTTCAGCAGTAACATCTTTTCTTCACAAAACTCTGCTGCTCTCATAAAAACTTCAGCATATATCATTATGCTTCAAAACAGCTACAGTCTTCAAACAACTGCACATATTTCATTATTAGCAGCAATGAGCCCTCCCCCTCAATGCAACAACCAGCATAGCAGCTGTCAATTACTCCCCCTTAATATCAATCTCCCCCTTAATATCTGCATCACATTAGCAGCATTTTTCATTCTTTGATACTCTTGACTCTCTTGGCTATTTCTCCCCCTTTTTAGCCACAATTTGACAAACCTCAACAAGTTAAATCTCCTATGACACCCTGTACAAAACCATACTTCTTCTGTCAGCAATATCCATATTTTGAATATCTAAACATATTCTTCATCCATCCAGTTATGAAGGCTTCACACAATCATCCACAAGATCTGAAGCACACACACAATGTCTTCCACTGAACTCTAAGTCAACTCCTCACACTTAGAATAACACACACCAAGACAAGTGTACAATCTATTCAAGGCCACGATTCAATCTTGTCTTCAGACATCTCCTCAGAAGTATGTGCGCGCAAGATTCAAACAATTTGCTTCATATGACTAGAACCATTCAAGGCCTCACCAAAAGCACCAATCAACAACCTAATGCTATCTGACATTAAATCCTCATAAGAGACAACCAATCTTCACAAGAAATGCACCTTTGCTGCAAAATCCATAGACAAGTACTCCCCCTGTCATGATTAACAACTGCTCTAGATGGAGATGAACATTTGAGCACATTTTCTGAGTACATGCATTTTGGTACCACTGTCCCTTTCTCCAGAGGCTATCATACAATTCATCTTCACCATCCAAGGCAAACCTTCTACTTCATCATTCTCCCGTATGACTATGTAGATGCTCCTTAGATATAATGTAAGCACTAAGCTTCAGATCCAGAATAAAGACATCCTTCACCAAGGATACTCTTGACACTCTTGACACTAGGGTATTACATATGCTCCACTCAACACTGTGTCACAAACTCCACAAATTCTCAGTTTACTTATAAGCTTTACTGAGATCCAGTCTCTTCAAGAGATCACAATTCCTCCATCCTTACATCCACCAGTAGTTGTTGAAACTGGTGAAGTCTTCAAAGACAGTAGTCATGCTTTGCCAGAACCAGCTACTAAACACATGACCATAATCTCCACCTCTTCTGACCAAAAATGCTAGAGCATCCAACTCCACATGTCCAATCTTAATCATCTTCCAGATATAACCACCAGCAAACATGACGTTATAACATCTTTTGGGACATCAGCTTCTCATCACCATTCAAAGGACTCATTGCACAAAGAAGTCCTTCAAGAAGCTCCCAATAAAACACAGTCAGAGCAACTTATTCATACACACCTGAATACCATAAGTTCCCACACCCTCTCTGAACCATATCCTAGCAAACTCAACCATATCCAGAGTATCTATACCAAATTCTTTTTCCAGAACATACTTCCACCATTTTATGAAAAGCACAGGAATGTTATCTAGTATGGCCTTTTGAATTTTCTCAGAAGTTCTAACAACAACGGCTTCCTTCATTTGAGAGATATCCTGGACATTATCATCAGACTTATCTCTGATCTTCCTATTTCTGGAAGAGATGAACACTTTACTCCTGGATTTTGTAGTATCATCCACATAAATCTTCTGCTTATCAGTTCTCATCTTTGGAGGTGACTCAATAGCTTTCCTCTTCCTTGATTTCAGTCATTTAGCAACCCCAGGAACCACTTTTGCAATTAGTTCATCATCACTCTTCTTTATTTTAAGGCTTGAAGTACTTTTCTTGACTTGAGATGTTTTAACATCAGCTCTAACATCTGCATCTTCCAACCTAAGGATTGTCAACCTGTGAAATTTTTCTTCTGAACTATAGGAGTCATTAGTCAGGTTGTCATCTTTCTTGGCCTTGCAAGTATTCAGCTCCCAACACTTCTTAAGGTCACAACTTTTGATCCTTCCACCAGCATTGTTAACTCCTTCATCTTGCTCACATAACTGACTACTCAAGTTGTCTTTTAACACATCATCCAACTTAGGAGTAACAGCACCATAAGTCATTAACCCAGATTGACTTTTTACCATACTTTCTCACTTGATGTCACCATCTGATGTTACAGAATCATCCTTAACATCACTAGATAAGCTATCCACTTGAGGTATCCACTGATAGCAATTATCTTTGGATCTGACACCCTTCATAACAACCTGATTATGCTCATCAGATACCACACACTCATCTTTGGTGTAGTTAACTTTGTAACCTTCATCACATAGCTGACTTATGCTGATCAAATTTGCATTTAAACCACTGACAAACAGAACATTGCCAAGTTCAGGTCTACCATCACCTTTCACTTTCCCAACTCCTGCAACAACACCTTTTTCTCCATTGCCAAACATAACCTCATGAGAGGGACAATGGCTGACTTCAGCAAACATGGATCTACATCCAGACATGTGTTTGGAACACCCACTGTCAAAATACCATGTTCCTTCTTTAAACTCTTTGTCAGCCATGTGAGCCAATAAGCATTTCACCTTCTCCTTAGGTACCCATTGTTTAACAACTTTGGGCCTGTACTCTCTCCATCTGTTTTGAGGTTGAGGGTATCCATGCAGCTTGTAGCAAGAGTACTGCATATGTCCAAACCTTCCACAATAAAAGCATCTCACCCTTTCATCTCTGATTCTTCTGCCATGATGAGATTGCTTAGGCTGCCATCCATAATGTGGTCTCCTCCTACCATAACTAGCTTGCTTCTATTATGCTGGTATCTTCTTCCATAAGAAGGCTGAGAATGTTGTTTCCTGGATTGTCTCCCATGATGGTGTGGCTTTCTTCTTCCATAGTACTGAGGCACATCATTGTTGTATTCATATTCATATCCATGCCAGTTTCCTTGATGTCGAGACAACTGATGAGACATGTTCTGCTTGAACCTGGCAGCTTGCATGCTCTGGTGATATTGGGGAGGCATATACTGACTAGCTCCTCGAGGTTGCTTTCTCTTCTGATTAGGACCAGTCTTCTTCTCAATCTTCTTAGGTTGTGAGACATCAGCTTTCTTAGGTGTAGGATCCTGCTTCTTTGGCTGATGTTGAGACAATAGTTGTGACACTTCCTTCTTTGATCTTGAAGTGCTTTCTTCTGAAGTTCCCTTATCCTTAGCCACATAACCTATCCCAGCTTTGTCTCTAGCAGCTTTTTCTGTCTGAAGGATCTTATCAAGTGTGTCTGTTCCACAGCTCAGCATCCTAACAGACTTGGTCATTTGATCAAGGTGAGCTCTAACAAGTACGACTTCATTTTCCAGGTCAGCTTTTTCATTCTCTAGCTGAGCAATCTGTTGCTTGTGGCACTTGTTTTCTTGACAAATCTCAGCACTTTTTAAACACAGCTCTTGATAGGTAGATGCTAACTCCTCATAGGTTATTTCTCCATCACTAGAATCATCATTAGAACCAACAGCTCCTGTTAAAGCTCTAACATGCTTAGCTGACTCACCTTCACTTTCACTATCAGAGTCAGACCAGGAAACCGTCATGCCCTTCTTCTGCTTTTTCAAGAAGGTGGGACATTCTTTCTTCACATGTCCATACCCTTCACACTCAAAGCACTGAACTCCTTTATCTTGGGCAGTTTTCTCTTCATCCTTCTCTTTTGACCTGCTGATGTCAGAAGATATGTTCTTGACATTAGGCCTGGAGTTATTATTCATTCTCTTGAATACTTTGGTGAACTGTCTTCCCAACATAACTATGGCCTGAGATAGATCCTCCTGCGATTCAGAACTCTTTCCTTTTTCTTCTGCATCATTTGACACCAAGGCTATACTCTTTGGCTTCTTTTCTGGTTCTTCCTCATTCAACCCAAGCTCAAAAGTTTGAAGAGATCCAATGAGCTCATCAACTCTTATCTTGCTGATGTCTTGTGATTCTTCAATGGCAGTTACCTTCATCTTATACTTCTTAGGTAGGGACCTAAGAATCTTCCTTACAAGCTTTTCATCTGACATCTTTTCACCAAGAGCACTGGAAGCATTAGCCAGCTCCAGAACATTCATGTGGAAGTCATGAATAGTCTCATCTTCCTTCATCTTCAGGCTTTCAAATTTTGATGTTAAAATCTGAAGTCTTGACATCTTAACTCTAGATGTTCCCTCATGTGTAGCCTGCAAAATATCCCACGCTTCCTTGGCAACCTCACAGGTATTGATTAACCTGAAAATACTCTTATCCACTCCATTGAAAATTGCATTTAAAGCTTTGGAGTTTCCAAGGGCAAGCTCATCTTCTTACTTGGTCCATTCTTCTTCAGGCTTTGGCTTTGAGGTGCCTTCTTTGTCTTTGCCAGCATCATCTTTTTCACACACAACAGGTGCTTTCCACTCTTTAATAACAGCCTTCCAAGCCCTGTTGTCCAAGGATTTTAAGAAAGTGGTCATCCTTGGCTTCCAATAGTCATAATTGGATCCGTCCAAAATAGCGGGTCTGTTGACGAATCCTCCAACTTCTTTGTCCATCTTTACACCAGAAAGTAACTTCCCTAGATCTCACCCAGAGACAGACAGGATGCCTGCTCTGATACCAATTAAAATTCTGGTATCAGACGTGTGATGTTAAGGTGCGATGTCACAACAACACACTTTGCACAATGGACAACAATAACAGTAACAAAGTAACACAAAGAATTGTTCACCCAGATCGGTCTAACTACCTACGTCTGGGGGCTACCAAGCCAGGGATGAAATTCACTACTTGTAGAATTAATTTACAGAGTCAACAACCCAGTTGACAATCTCCTAAACTTAATTCCTACTAGTGACTTTCTACCTAAGAAACCACTTATATATGAGAACACTACTCAATCCCTAAAACACTCAAAGAACAACCTCTTTGAGAAACCTTGATCTTACTTCACAACTTTGATCAAGTAACAACTCTCTATTGCTTCACAGCTTCTAAGAGATGACAGAATACGACTCAGCAATTCACCCTAGAATTCTGGATATACAACTCGTAAAAAATACTCAAGACACTCAGCCTATGCTCTTGATCTTCTCTCTGTATTTCTGTACCTTTTCCTTTGGTCTTGTGCGCTTTATATAGCTCCTTGAATTGGTCTTGGACCTGCTACAATATCTCCCAGATTTGTTATTTAAAAGTGAATATTTAAAACAGATTTTCTCCTAAAATCTTTTCAAATCTTCAACCTTTTAAATCTCCTACAAATCTGCACCAGATCTCCTATGCAGCAGAAAATATCTATCCCAAGATATTCGTATCCAATGAGACAGCTTGCTCTCCATAATTCCAGCTAACACGCAAACCTAACACCAACACATCCTGCTGTTGTTAATTCTGCAGATCTGATGTTACAACATCGCCATGTGACATAAGATATCCAACTTCAGCAAATACATACTTAACACAGCCCAGTGTTAAGACCTCAATGTTGCAACATCAGTACCTTGACATCAACATTGAATATACTTTGTTTTACCAAAATTCCAGCCAATCCAACAACTAACACGAATGTTCAGACGAACTTGTTACCGCAACATGAGAAGACTGCAATAAATTTAATAGTGGAAGAATTTAGCTGTAGTTATCAAATTCACGATGTATTCCTATTAGGAACCAATCTGGTCAGGATGCATTGCAGACAGAGTAGGTACGGTCATGTGTCATCTCACAATTATCACCAGTGTGATATCTTCTTAAAGAATAATCAGGGGTGGTCCGTAGTGCAATCAGCTCTACAAGAATAAATGGATCTGGGCTGGATTCAGGATCACAGGATCCGGGAAGTCAACATGGCCCATGCACATCCTAACATTGTTCAGAACCACAACATTCTTGCGATGAATGTCAATTTGGTGACGATGCATTCAAGACAGAGTCAATACCATAATCTGCCACGGCATGATTACAATGTTTGTCCAATCTGCTCAACAAACGATCACGGAAGCTCTTTTGTACATGAGGCCCTCCAACGTCAGATGGATCTCGAATGGATCCAAGACTACCGTGAAAGAAATTACCATCAAGTCAATATGGTTCAGATCTTTGACATACGCTTGATGAATACTAGTCTCGTAGAATTGCATGTTAAGCAAGTCAGGCTCGGTTTTCTGGCTTCACACGATTATCAAGACTGTGAGGAATGTTGTGAAGACAACCAAGGGTGTACGCTTGTACAAAGAACACTTCAACATCTGTTGGAACACTGGTGGCTTCCGATCTACCTGGATGACATCAAATTCGTGATGTCCGCTCAATGGAAACAGAACTAGTAAGATGCACTTCATACAAAGCGGGCATGGTAAGGTACCACCACATAATTATGAATGTTGTAGAGTATGCTCGGAGAACAACCAAGGATGCTATCTCGTACGAGCGGCTCTTCAAAATCAGTTGGACTGGAAAGAGATTCGATCATGTTCAAGTTCTGGGTCGATCAACGTGATACAAGACTATCTCCCTGATCAAAGAGAAAATGTTATCATAATCTTTGATCATGGGAAAACGAAGGACGTTTGCGCCATAATCCCTCTACTCAATGAATCCAGAGTCCCTCTGATAATAGAAAAGTTCCGAACCACGAACTGATTGAGGTGGCCAATAATGGTCAGAGAAATCAAAAAGCTCATGTGGTTATCTACTTGCCAGGTCTAATACCGTATAAATCAGAAAAGGCTATCCCTTACAAGTACGGTGCAACAACCATCAAAAATGGAAAGGAAACTCTATTACCCTCCGTCGTAAGCATTGCCGACATCAGTCGAGTTACTCGGAGCGGTCTGATCTTCAACGGAGGAGTTGGAGAACCTGCCAAAGAAAAGGAACCTCAAACGAAAGTTCCAAATCAACAAGTCAGTCAATCTAGTAATCCGAAACTTGTAAAGAACAACGATGAGATGCGGAAGCTCATCCAGAAAAATGAGTACAACATTGTGGACCAATTGTTGCAAACTCCGTCTCGAATCTCTGTACTCTCTCTTCTGCTTAGCTCAGAAGCTCACAGGGAAGCTCTACAGAAATTCTTAGAGCAAGCCATCATGGAACAAGATGTGACGGTAGGATAATTTGACAGCTTCATTTCCAACATCACTTCTTGCAACAACTTAGGATTCAATGATGAAGAACTACCGGAAGAAGGCAAGAATCATAATATGGCACTCAACATTACAATCAATTGCCAAGACGATGCTTTAGCCAGCGTACTGGTAGACACGGGATCATCTTTGAATGTTATGCCAAAATCGACTCTGATACAACTATCATTTCAAGGAGCCCTGATGAGAGGTAGTGAGATCATCGTCAAAGCCTTTGACGGGTCTAGAAAAATAGTTATCGGCGAATTTGATCTTCCCATAACCATCGGTCCTCACACTTTCCAAGTCACTTTCCAGGTCATGGACATCCGGGCAGCATACAACTGTTTACTAGGAAGACCTTGGATACACGAAGCTGGGGCAGTCACCTCGACACTTCACCAGAAGCTGAAGTTCGTCAAGAATGACAAGTTAGTCACAGTGTGTGGAGAGCAAGCCTTAATCGTGAGCAACTTATCATCATTCTCCTGTGAAGAACCAGAGGAGGTTGTTGGAACCCAGTTCGAAGCACTCTCGGTGAGCAATGAGAATTAACCAAAGAGAGGGACATCGATTTCCTCATACAAAGATGCTCTCGAAGTAATCAAGAGTAATGACGTAAAGGGATAGGGACAGATTGCAATTCCTACTGATAACAAGACAAGGAAAGGTCTTGGTTTCTCTTCATCCTGTACCCAGACTGCTAAGAAAGATCAAAGTTTTCATCCCATTCAGGACTTCTTCCACAGTGGAGGCTTCCTCCACCCAGTGTCTCAAGAAGTACACACCATTAATGAGAGTGACTCCTTTGATACGGATGAGGAGTGGAAATCTTATCTCAACAATAACGGTTATATGTCTCAGGAAGAAACGCACATGCCATTCTGTTTTCCAAAGCAGAGCCCGAGATATATACCAAGGTCAGACGTCCGGATGATCCATGGAGATTGCGATCCTGAGGGGTGTCGTGCTCCACCTAACTCATTAGAGGATGATCTAATGAAAGACAACTTTGACCACGACTATTATGATCCCCTGGATGACTTGCCTATCTGGAATCCGTACACAGAAGGCTTGGGGTAAAAGAGTCATCCCAACGATGCATATCAGCTGAGTAATATTGAAAAGAATACCCACGTCCCCACCGAGCCATGGAATCATTACTCAGGATATTCAGAAATTAACCAGCACCGCAATGATGAATTTGCAAAGACTGCAGGACAAGAGTTCATCAACTATGCTTTTCCTGAGGTCAACGTCATTGAGGAAGATGACTCGTCCTTTCCCACAGAAGTATGGGACACTTTAGGACAGCCGAGTGGCAAGTACGACTTCTTAGTCAAGTACACCACTCCTGAAAGCTCTCGCATCAGATACGAGGACATCCAGCTAACTGGATGGGGAGATCCTCTTGAGAGTGAAAACACTAGGAAAGATACTACAGAAGAGTTCGTTTATGACAACTCTGCATGGGAGGAAGACTCCAATGATCCTGCTCTGCTAGAAATCAACGTTGTTTCTGAAAACAAACCAAAGAAGAAGCTACCAGACTTTGTGATTCACATAGGTGTTCGTCGCCAATGGGTTGCTGTCGATGTCCCGAAAGTCGTCCATAAGTCTAAGTAATTACCATCTTTGTTTTGACCTTTCACTCCGCCCAAGTGGAACGAATGTTTTATAGGGCCCACTTTCTGTAAATGTTCCTCTTCGCTTAGCCCAAAGCGATAGAGTTTTGTTTTATAGGGCTAAATTTCAAGAATTGACAAATCATAAATAAATAATGTCATTCTATCATTCCCACATTTATTGCTGTTTTCACTTTTCATTTTTTCAGAAAATGGTAATCCTAAAACAACCCAAAATAAAAACAATCATTTTTCAGAAAATACACTGCACACACTCTTGCATTCTCTCTGTCTTTGCTAAAAAAACAAATCATCACGTCATGTAGATTGCTTGTTTTAAACCCCATTGAAACATACGATCCAATGCCTTCTCCCAACTTTGAATTCCCGGTATTTAAAGCTGAAGAAGAAGAGGAGGAAGAAATTCCAGAAGAGATTTCCCAATTACTCAAACAAGAGGAAAGGTCTATTGAGCCTCACAAAGAGCCGTTGGAAACGGTCAATTTGGGTTCAGAGGAAGAAAAGAAAGAAGTTAAGATTGGAGCACTGCTCAGTCCAATTGTCAGAGAGGACTTGATAAAACTTCTCAAAGAGTTTTCAGATGTATTTGCTTGGTCCTATCAGGACACGCCAGGGTTGGATACCAGCATCGTGGAACATCATTTACCGCTAAAATCAGAATGTCCTCAGGTGAAACAAAGGCTGATACGGACTCATCCAGATATGGCTATCTAAATCAAGGAGGAAGTGAAGAAATAGATTGACGCAGGTTTCCTCGCCACCTCAGAATATCCTCAATGGTTAGCCAACATAGTGCCAGTTCCAAAAAAGGATGGGAAAGTCAGAATGTGTGTAGACTACAGGGATCTAAACAAAGCAAGTCCAAGGGATAACTTCCCCCTGCCACACATTGACATGCTGTTAGACAGTACAGTGAAATTCAAAGTCTTCTCCTTCATGGATGGATTCTCGGGCTATAATTAAATCAAAATGGCGCTGGAAGATATGGAGAAAACTTCATTTATTACCCCATGGGGCACCTTTTGTTACAAGGTAATGTCATTCGGTTTAAAGAACACGGGCGCAACCTATCAAAGGGCCATGACAACTCTGTTTCACGACATGATGCACAAAGAGATTGAAGTGTACGTCGATGACATGATTCCCAAATCTAAAACAGAAGAAGAGCATGTGACACACCTGTCAAAGTTATTCGAGCGTCTGAGAAAATACAAACTCCTCTTGAATCCCAATAAATGCACGTTCGGTGTTCACTCAGGAAAACTCTTATGGTTCATCGTCAGTTAGAAAGGAATTGAGGTCGATCCTGACAAGGTCAGGGCCATTCAAGAAATGCTTTCGCCAAAGACTAAAAAACAGGTCAGAGGATTTTTGGGACGTCTGAATTACATCTCAAGATTCATATCCCTCATGACTGTGACATGCGCGCCAATCTTCAAACTACTCCGAAAGAATCAAAGTTATTTGTGGACAGAAGACTTCCAAAAGGCTTTCAATAGCATCAAAGAATATCTGTTGAGTCCGCCTATCCTATCTCCTCTAGTGGAGGGAAGACCACTGATCATTTACCTAACAGTCTTGGAAGACTCCATGGGTTGTGTATTTGGCCAACAAGAAGAAACAAAAAGAAAAGAGTCTGCCATTTATTACTTAAGCAAGAAATTCACTGACTGTGAAACTCGGTACACTATGCTCGAGAAAACTTGTAGTGCTCTGGGTTGGGAAGCCAAACGTCTTCGCCAGTACATGATTTGCCACACTACTTGGTTAATCTCCGAAATGGATCCGATCAAGTATGTCTTTAAAAAACCTGATCTCACGGGATGGATTGCCCGTTGGAAGATGTTGTTATCAGAATACGACATTGAGTACCATGCTCAAAAAACCGTCAAATGAAGTATTTTAGCCAATTATTTGGCTCATCAACCGATTGACGATCAGGAATCAGTCGGATTTGACTTCCCAGACGAAGATGTCATGTACCTAAAAGTGAAAGATTGCGATGAACCACTACCCATTGAAGGGCTGGAACCAGGTTCCCAATGGGGACTAATCTTTGACGGAGCCGACAACACTTATGGAAACGGAATTCAGGCAATCATCATAAAACCTTAGGGTACTCATATTCCTTTCACTGCCAGATTGACATTCAAATGCACAAACAACGTGGCCGAATACGAATCTTGTATCATGGGTCTCGAAGAAGCTATTGACTTAAGGATTAAGAACTTGGATGTTTATGGAGACTCAGCCCTGGTTATCAATCAGATCAAAGGAGAGTGGAATACATACCAATCAGGATTGATTCCTTACAAAGACTACGCGAGAAGGTTGTTACCATTCTTCAACAGAATCGAGTTTCATCATATCCCTCGTGAAGAAAATCACATGGCTGATGCACTAGCCACTATCTCTTCCATAATTGATGTAAATCATTGGAACGATGTACTGAAGATTGACATAATACACATGGAAATGCCCGCCTACATCTTCGTAATTGAAGCAGTCATAGATAACAAATCCTGGTATCATAATATCAAGTGCTTCCTTCAAAGACAAGAATACCCACCTGGGGCATCCAGAAAAGATAGGAAGACTCTCAGAAGATTGGCTGGCAACGTTTTCCTCAACGGTGAAACATTCTACAGAAGAAACTTTGACATGATTTTGCTCAGATGCGTAGATAGATAAGAAGCAAACATGTTAATGAAAGAGATTCACGAAGGATCCTTTGGCACTCATGCCAATGGACATACAATGGCAAGGAAAATTCTGAGAGTAAGATACTATTGGCTGACAATGAAATCCGATTGCTACAAGTACATGAGGAAATGTCACAAGTGTCAGATATACGCAGATAAAATCCATGTACCACTAACGTATCTCAAAGTTCTTTCTTCTCCATGGCCTTTTTCTATATGGGGAATCGACATGATTGGCATGATCGAACCCAAGGCTTCGAACGGACATCGATTCATCCTGATAGCCATCGATTACTTCAACAAGTGGGTCGAAGCAGTGTCATACACCAATGTAACCCAACAAGTGGTAGTCCGCTTTATCAAAAACAATCTCATCTGCCGTTATGGTGTTCTAAGCCAGATCATTACTAACAATGGATCCAACTTGAACAACAAGATGATGAAAGAGTTGTGTGCTGAGTGTAAGATCGAACACCATAACTCATCTCCCTACCGACCTAAGATGAACGGAGCAGTAGAGGCAGCTAAAAAGAATATCAAGAAGATCATTCAGAAGATGGTTATAACCTACAAAGACTGGCACGAGATTCTACCCTTTGCTCTTCACGATTATCGCACATATGTCCGCACTTCAACAGGGGCAACCCCTTTCTCTCTAGTATATTGCATGGAGGCAGTGCTTCCCATAGAAGTAGAAATCCCATCAATCTGGGTATTTATGGAAGCTAAGCTAACAGAAGTTAAATGGTGTCAAAGCAGGCACGATGAACTGAACCTAATCGAAGAAAAAAGAATGACAGCTTTATGCCATGGTCAGTTGTATCAGCAAAGAATGAAGAAGGCGTTGGACAAAAAGGTCTGACCCCGTGTCTTTATGAAGGAAACCTTGTGCTCAAAAAGATATAATCATTCCTCATTGATTCCCAGGGCAAATGGACTCCAAATTACGATGGCCCTTACGTTGCTAAGAAAGCCTTCTCAGGCGGAGCCTTGAGACTCGCAACCATGGATGGAGAGGAGTTTACCTACCCCACGAATGTTGATGTAGTCAAGAAATACTTCGCCTAAATAAAGAAAAAAAAACGTCTCGGTGGATTGAAAACCTAAAAGGACGGTCTAGGCAAAAATTAGAGACATAAGCGAAAATCATCCTGTTGGATTGAAAACCTCAAAAGACAATCCAGGAAAAAGATAGGGATTCATGGCAAGTAACTACGTCTGACAAGTTTGACTCCTCAGCAGCAATGCCATCCATCAAGAAAACTTCACTCAAGGTCACCTTCGACAGAAGCCCAGAATGTCCAGAATTCAAAGTTGGTAGAAGGATAACGGTCATTATGTTTCCTTGTAGCCCTTTTCCCTTAAACTACTATTTTCTAAACTTTGTAATACTCTAATGGATCACGCACTTGGCTGATTACCATTTTATCAATAAAATTTGAGCCTTAATGCTTTTGTTTGCAACTCTCATTTATTTTTGCTTTACAGAATGACATTTTTAACATGATCAATGATTCTTGAAAGAAAAAAACGAATTTACTTGTCAAAATTTTTCTGCTTTTAAAATTAAGATGGCAATTCCTTTTGACTTTGAACATCAAAAAGAACATCAATGGCTTCTCCGGAAGTGATTAAACCTCAAAATGCATAATCAAAGTACTCCTTCTAAACCAGTACACCTGAATGAAGGATCGACCGTTTCAGATGTAATATCCCATCTAATATTCCCGGCAGAGTTCGTACCTTTGAAGACCAATTGATGGTTCTTTCTTCCCCACAGGGTCTACCTCCCCCGATGGTACTTTTCATCCCCCGCAGTAGCCGAATATCCAGTCGTGTTCATTCACTAGTTTGTAGGTCGCGTCAGTTTTGTCAGCATAAACATACATACATCATGCATAATTAATTCATATTCATATTCATATTGCATTAATATCGCTCTGGTCATACTCATTCCCAAGTGATAAAGTCCTCTTGTCAATCAAGTTGTTATTTGTCCTTTCCGCGTCGAATAAATCAAAATCCCGGTTTGAGTTCTTTCCTCGTCAGGAAATTTATTGTCTGAGCAATTTCTCCCTAGTTTATTTCTGGATTGGAAACTGTCCTCAACCTCTTTGATAATTTGAACCTCTGAAAGGCAAGAAGACATTCGACATACACCTTTAAAACATCACTCTTCACCATTGGAGATGATATTTTTTCGCTTTCCCGGATTAAGGAAAATCCCCAAAGAAAGCCTCTTAACCAAAGACGCGATGCATCAGTTTTTCTCCCAAGAAATTCGATGTTAATTAAGTCATCAGCACCTCAATATTGGATCACATCACACGGCATTTCTCCAAAATAATCTCGAAGAAAAGTATGATGTCATATCCCCAAGCAAATAACAGTCTCTCAAGAGACTCGTTTGTGAGAACAAGATTTGGTTCTGCAATATTATCTCAAAGTTTTGATGATATCAAATGAGTATTTGTGTATGAACAATTTTGTACAACTAATGTTTGTTATTTGTGAGAACTTAACAAACAGGTTATGCTTCCGTAAATTGGCGCCAACACAATGCTTAAAGAAAAATACTCCGCCTACACTCTTGAAAAGTAGAACTCATTTTAAGATAATAAGAAGCTCTCAAGATTCTGATATAAAAGGAAAAGAGAAGCCAAGAAGACAAAGCTACTTAGTACAGCTGTACCTCAATACAAAGCAAAAATATATTAGTAACAATGCAACGGTACAATCAAAGATATTCTGACAATAACAGGACCGGTAGCACACAAAAGTTTTTATCTGTCCTCACGCTTCTAGTAGCCAGCCTAGTTAAGCTATCATGATTACATCTCAACGGCTCTTTCTACTCGGCTATAAAAGGAAGAAAAAGACTTGAAGAAAGATACACACTAATGCTACTGCAATATTCTTTCCATCTGAAATCTTTCTTGAGTCATTCTAGTCGTAACTTGTTTACATTATCAGCTTGCATAGAAGCACTTATCGGTAAACGAAGTTTATTCAAACTTAGGTTTGTGTTCCTTGAAAAAGACCGTGTGGTTGTATTTCTTGAGAAGTCTAGGACGTGTAGTCTTAGAGGTTGTTCCTTGAGTAAGACCTGTGAGGTTGTATTACTTGAGAAGTCTAAAACTTGAGAGCTTTAGAGGTTGTGTTAGTCACCAGCGTTCTGGCTAGTGCATTGTACTGTTTTGATTGAATAGTGGATTAAGACCTCGTTGAGAGATGCGAAATCTCCTTGGCGGGTGGACTAGACTAACTTGAGTGTTTCTCAAGTGAACTAGTATAAACATAACGTGTCATCGTGTCGTGATTCAGAAAGGTTTTTATTGATAAACGTAAGAGTCTTATAAAAACAAGTTTTCTTAAAAAATACAATTTTATTTTGAAAAATCAATTCAAACCCCCCTTTCTTGTGTTTTTCACACCTTCAATTGGCATCAGAGCTCCGATTCTGAGGTGATAAAAAGGTTGAATTTTTTTATCAAGCACTTAACAGTGTTCAGTACTAATCCAAGTGTGAAAAACAATGTCTATACCAAATACTGAGACAAGTGTTATTGTAAATGAAAGAGATTCTTATAGTTCAAAACCTCCTATCTTTGATGGAGAAAAATTTGACTATTGGAAAGATAGAATTGAAAGTTACTTTTTGTCATTTGACTTAGATCTATGGGATCTGGTAGTTGATAGCTACAGCCACCCTGTAGATTCTATAGGCAAAAAGATTGATAGAAGTGCATTTACAGATGCGCAGAAGAAAACTTACAAAAATCATCACAGAGCAAGAATGATTATGTTAAACGCAATTTCTTATACAGAATATGAGAAAATTACAAACAAAGAAACTGCAAAATCCATCTTTGACTCTCTTCGTATGACTCACGAAGGCAATGCTCAAGTCAAGGAGACGAAGGCTCTTGCATTAATTCAAAAATATGAGGTCTTCAAGATGGAAGATGATGAATCTGTGGAAACCATGTTCTCAAGATTTCAGATGTTTGTTGCAGGACTTAGAGTTCTGGTCAAACTAAGGGTTAAATGTGCGAAAAATCGGTGTTCGGACATTTTTTTGTCAAACTTGCTGACACCCATTATTGATAAATTTTCCGCATACTTTAACCTGGTGTGCTCATTTTAATCTTTTTTCAATCACTTTTCTGACCTGTCTTAGCCTTTTTTACCAGGTAAAATCAATTTTCAAAAATTTGACCAAACTGTATTTTTTCAATATGTATATTTTTTGCTTGTCATTTTGGTATGTTCATTTTATTTTTTCGGACATTTCGATACCGGACGATTTTATCGTTTTTAACTGGTTTCAATATTAATTTTAATCAATAGTTATTTTTATTAATTATTTTTATTATTTTACACTTATTTTATATTTTGGCTTTTTCTAAATATATAATAATGTGGAAATACAGAAGAAATAAGTTCAAAGGACCAAAAAGAATATCTGAGTCTACATATGGTCAAAGGAGAACTTATGGAAGAGACGTTACGTGTTTTGAATGCAAGGAACCTAGACATATCAAAAATGACTGTCCAAAGGTTAAGAAAGATGAAAGACCCAAGAAAACTAAAAAGGGTATTATGGCAACTTGGGATGATTCAGAGTCCGATGATGATTCTAATGGAGAACATGCTAACATAGCATTCATGGCTAAAACTACTGATGCTCTATCAGAAGGACAACCTTCAGATTCTGACGACGAAAGAGAGGTACTTTCTTCCCTGTCTCTTTTTGAACTTGAAATAGGATTATATGAACTTATGGAAAGATATCAAACTCTTCGAAGAAAACACAAAACTCTAAAAAAGACTCTTGTGGTTCCTTCAGAAGATCTTACTGAAAGCAAACAAACCATCCTTGAATTAAATGAAAAACTACTTTCTCTAGAAAATTCAAATACTGCATTAAAAAGTAAAATCTCTAGGTTAGAAGAAGAAATCACCTTTAACATAACCAATACTAATGAAGTAACCAAGTATGATAAAGCTTTTCAACGCTTTCTCGCTAAGAGCATAGACAGAAGCAAAATGGCTTCAATAATCTATGGAGTCAGCATAAATGGTAACAGAGGTCTAGGATATTCAGGACCATCACATCCGTATGATGAGACTAAGAGTATCAAGATAATACCTCTGTCCAAACATTTTGTGCCCTCTGGCACTGTCTTGAAATGTTCTGAACAAAAAGGTTCAAAATCTATTACTACACAACCACAGACTCTAAAGAAAACTCCCAAACCTAAACACTATGCACAAATTCCACACTATTATTCCAATATAAGGAAGTCCAAAGATGTCAAAACCTCTGGAAAAATCTAATGTGAAAGGACCCACAAAATGGGTACCTAAGAATAAGATAATTTATGTTGCAGACATCCTTAATGGCACCATTGAAACACCAATCATGGTACCTGGACAGTGGATGCTCACGACACATGATTGGAGAAAGGAATATGTTCCAATATCTGAAACTTAAACCCGGAGGTGTCGTTGGTTTCGGAGGAAATTAGAAAGGAAGAATTATTGGCTCCGAAACTATTGGAAATGGTAAGCTTCTGTCTATTAACAATGTTCTACTAGTTGAAGGTCTAATCAATAATCTATTGTCAATTAGTCAACTTAGTGACAATGGTTATGACGTTATTTTTAATCAGACATCCTGTAAAGCTGTAAGTCAAAAGGATGGATCTGTCCTGTTCAACGGAAAGAGGAAGAACAATACTTATAAAATTAAATTATCAGATTTAAAACATCAAAATGTAAAATGTCTTCTTTCTGTAAATGAAGAGCAATGGGTCTGTCATAGACGTCTTGGTCATGTTAGCTTGAGAAGAATTTCTCAGCTTAACAAGCTTGGACTTGTCAGAGGCTTGCCAAATCTGAAGTACTCTTCAGATGCTCTTTGTGAAGCATGTCAGAAAGGCAAGTTTTTAAAAACCTCTTTTAAAGAAAAGAATATTGTTTCCACCTCCAGACCATTAGAACTTCTTCACATTGATCTTTTCGAACCAGTGAAAACCGCCTCTATCAATGGTAAGAAATACAGACTAGTCATCGTGGATGATTACAGTCGTTGGACATGGGTGAAATTCTTAAAACATAAGGATGAGTCACACTCTGTGTTTGCTTCCTTCTACACTCAAGTTCAAAATGAGAAAAATTGCAAAATCATCAAAGTCAGAAGTGATCATGGTGGAGAATTTGAAAACAAAGACTTTGAAAACCTTTTTGATTCACATGGGATATCCCATGATTTTTCTTGTCCTAGAACTCCACAACAAAATGGAGTTGTAGAAAGAAAGAATAGAAATTTACAAGAAATGGCTCGCACCATGATCCAAGAAACCGGCATGGCTAAGCATTTTTGGGCAGAAGCAATTAACACAGCATGTTATATTCAAAATAGAATCTCTATTAGACCTATCTTGAATAAAACTCCCTATGAATTGTGGAAGAATAAGATTCCCAATATTTCTTACTTTCATCCGTTTGGATGTACTTGTTATATGCTTAACACTAAAGAGAATCTTAGCAAGTTTGACTCCAAAGCATAGAAGTGGCTGCTGTTAGGATACTCTGAACGCTCAAAAGGCTACAGAGTTTACAACACAGAATCACGGATTGTGGAAGAATCAATTCATGTTAGATTCGATGACAAGGCTGACCCTGAAAAGTTAGAGCTACCTGAAAAACTTGCAGGTTTGGAAATAAGCTTCTCAGAACCTAAAGAAAAGGCAGATGAAGTCAAAGACCAGCAAGATCCTACACCAGATACCTCTGACGTAACTCTGAATACTCCACAGCAAAAAAAAAGAAGAATGTCTACATCTCATCCTGAGGAACTAATTCTGGGTAGCAAGGATGCTCCAATCAGAACCAGATCAGCTTTCAGACCATCAGAAGAAACACTCTTGGGACTGGTGTCGTTGATCGAACCAGCTACAGTTGAAGAAGCTCTTATGGACAAGGACTAGGTTCTGGCTATGGAACAAGAACTGAATCAATTCTCAAAGAATGATGTTTGGGATCTAGTCCCAAAACCTAAGAATGCTCATGTTATTGGAACCAAGTGGGTATTTAGGAACAAGCTGAATGAGAAGGGAGAAGTGGTCAGAAAAAAGGCACGACTTGTTGCTCAAGGATATGGTTGTTAGGTGCTAAAAAGTGTTAATATTTAGATTAGTTTTTAGCACCTTTTTGTGAGCTTTATTTGTAAATCTAAACCTTTTCCCATTGTTTCCGTTTTATAACCATTATCTAGCTAATTTCATTATTTGACTTATCTATTTAACTTTTGTGTTTTTATTGCAGATTTTTGCATGGAAGTGTGAAGAATGGAGCTTTGAAGGCCCCACAAAAACAGTTTTGGGAAATAATCATTTTTGGAGCAGGCTTGAATCCCGCTCAGCGCGCTCCAAGCGCGCTGGTAGAAGTAATGGCAGAACGTAGCCCGCTCAGCGCGCTTTAAGGCGGTTTCGTTTGTAAGTGGAGCCCACTCAGCGGGCAGCTGCGCGCTCAGCGCGCTCCGCAAATCTCAGCCCTTTTTAAGTTGTTTTGTTCAGAATTGGGGGGGATCCTTTGTACACTTTTAGATCAAAATACCTTATGCACTGTAGCACTTCATCTTTGGAAGATTGAAAGCATCATTTTGTCGAGAAATCGTCGTGGATGCTCGATTCTCTTCTCCCGTTTCTTGTTGATCAAGCTACCATGAATATGTGTAGCTAATTTCTCTTTTGTGTCAAGGTTAGATGTAGGTAAACCTTTCCTTTGTATGTATATGGATTGATTTTAGCTTGTGAACTCTTGGATGATGAATGTACGATGAAAAACCTTGGTTATATGGTTTATTCTTTGTGTTGGTTCATGATTGAGAAATGTGTTCCTACTCTTTACCTAGGTTTTTCATCCATCAATGTACATTGGCTAGAGATAGTAATGTGTGTTGATGTTCACCAAATATTGAACTTTAATGTTGTCATTTTGATAGTTTGTGTGAGAAATCAACAAAGGATCAAAATGGCAAAACTCACAATATGTGTTAGAGATAAACATATTGGGAGGATATGTGATTGTATTTATCATTTAACCAAGTTCCTTAGCTTATCGATTATATATGTGCAAAGTGGTTTGTCGAACCCTAATCTTGACATGCTTTTATAAACCGTTAAAAACAATCTCTTTACCGCTTTTAATTACATTTGAATACGAACGCTACGAAACCAACCTAAAACCCCTTGTTACTTTAAAGTTTGAAATGTTACGACTGTAGAACGGCTGCGATATCACCGAACAATCCCTGTGGATCGATAACTAAACCCTAACTCTATTTGTATTCCAACAAATTGGCGCCGTTGCCGGGGATTGTTAATTGATATTGCAAGCATTGCAATAGTTGTGAAGTTTTAGACTTGTTACAAATTTTTCTTGTGCTTGTTGATTTGTTTTGTTTAGTGTGCAGACTTTTTATATGCGAGGGCAACTACCGGCGGACCAACTTCTATTCGATCCTGAGATTGAAAGAACCACTCGTAGACTCAATAGCAGAACTAGACGGAGGAGGCAGCTGGCTAGACAAAGGCAAGGACAAGGAGAAAGTTCGATTTCTACACCACCACCAATTCCACAGTTCACGCCAATCATGGATCCACCACCACCACCCGCTTCCACGCCATGTGTAAATAGCTCACGTCACACCGCTCAGTTTGCTAACAACAATCAAGGAAGGCAAGCTGAGACGAAAACTAGAACTTTGAACTTATTATATGGAAGTCCGTTCACGGGAATGGATCATGAAGACCCTTTCGCTTTTCTCACCAAATTTTATGAGATAGCTTTAGCGGTGGGAGTCGATCAAGCGCAAGAGTTACCTCTTTTCAAGAGACTATTTCCTCATGCTTTGCTTGGCAAGGCTAAGGATTGGTATCTTGACCAAACTCTAGCAGGGATGACCGATTGGAACGTTTTGGAGGAAAAATATATAGAACGGTTCTTTTCTCACAACCGTTTTATGGAGTCAAAAACCGCAATTTCTGTGTTCTCTCAGGGCACTAGTGAATCTCTGAATGAAGCATGGGAACGATTCAAATCCATGCTTCGCAAATGCAAAGGCCACGGGTTTGACGAGTTAACACAAATCCACATCTTCAAGAATGGTCTCCAACCAAATTGAAAGACATTATTGGACGCCACTTCTGGAGGATCTTTGTTATCAAATAGTGCCGAAGAAGCTACGGATATCATCAATAGAATGGCTCTCAATGATCTTCAAAGCCAAAGCCGTAACAACTCGCAAAAGAAGCCCGGGGTACTTGAATTGGGAACTAATGATACAATCCTTGCACAAAACAAACTCATATCTCACCAAGTGGAACTTTTGACTCAACAAATTAAAGCATTGAAGGAACCTAGCAAGAGTAAACAAGTTGCTTGTTGTGAACTTTATAAAGGAGAGCATGACACCGGATTTTGTCCGCCTCCGTGATTTGAAGAAGTCAACTACATGAATAATCAACGAGACTATCAAGGAAGACAACAACAATAACCTTACCAACAACAACAACACAATTCTCAACAAAATTATCAAGGAAATCAAGGATTTCAACCGAGGGCGAACTTTCAACATAATCAAGGTTATGGTGGCGGTTCTTCAAACCGGCAAAACCCGTATCAACCTACACCACCTCCGGTTGCTAGCTCTAAGTTGGAAGACACTTTGACTCAATTCATGCAAATGTCTATGGCCAATCAAAAGAGTAGTGACGCGGCGATCAAGAATCTAGAAAATCAAGTGGGGCAACTTACCAAGCAACTTGCCGAGCAACAACCGGGTCCTTCATTCTCCGCAAATACTCAAGTGAATCCTAAGGAGATTTGAAGGCCCCACAAAAGGAGTTTTGGGAAATAATCATTTTTGGAGCAGGCTTGAAGCCCGCTCAGCGCGCTCCAAGCGCGCTGGTAGAACTAATGGAAGAACGTAGCCCGCTCAGCGGGGTACTTAGCCCGCTCAGCGCGCTTTGAGGCGGTTTATTTTGTAAGTGGAGCCCGCTCAACGCGCTACGCGAATCTCAGCCCCTTTTTAATTTGTTTTGTTCAGAATTGGGGGGGGGGATCCTTTGTACACTTTTAGATCAAAATACCTTATGCACTGTAGCACTTCATCTTTGGAAGATTGAAAGCATCATTTTGTCGAGAAATCGTCGTGGATGCTCGATTCTCTTCTCCCGTTTCTTGTTGATCAAGCTACCATGAATATGTGTAGATAATTTCTCTTTTGTGTCAAGGTTAGATGTAGGTAAACCTTTCCTTTGTATTTATATGGATTGATTTTAGCTTGTGAACTCTTGGATGATGAATGTATGATGAAAAACCTTGTTTATATGGTTTATTATTTGTGTTGGTTCATGATTGAGAAATGTGTTCCTACTCTTTACCTAGGTTTTTCATCCATCAATGTACATTGGCTAGAGATAGTAATGTGTGTTGATGTTCACCAAATATTGAACTTTAATGTTGTCATTTTGATAGTTTGTGTGAGAAATCAACAAAGGATCAAAATGGCAAAACTCACAATATGTGTTAGAGATAAACATATTGGGAGGATATGTGATTGTATTTATCATTTAACCGAGTTCCTTAGCTTATCGATTATATATGTGCAAAGTGGTTTGTCGAACCCTAATCTTGACATGCTTTTATAAACCGTTAAAAACAATCTCTTTACCGCTTTTAATTACATTTGAATACGAACGCTACGAAACCAACCTAAAACCCCTTGTTACTTTAAAGTTTGAAATGTTACGACTGTAGAACGGCTGCGATATCACCGAACAATCCCTGTGGATCGATAACTAAACCCTAACTCTATTTGTATTCCAACAAATTGGCGCCGTTGCCGGGGATTGTTAATTGATATTGCAAGCATTGCAATAGTTGTGAAGTTTTAGACTTGTTACAAATTTTTCTTGTGCTTGTTGATTTGTTTTGTTTAGTGTGCAGACTTTTTATATGCGAGGGCAACTACCGGCGGACCAACTTCTATTCGATCCTGAGATTGAAAGAACCACTCGTAGACTCAATAGCAGAACTAGACGGAGGAGGCAGCTGGCTAGACAAAGGCAAGGACAAGGAGAAAGTTCGATTTCTACACCACCACCAATTCCACAGTTCACGCCAATCATGGATCCACCACCACCACCCGCTTCCACGCCATGTGTAAATAGCTCACGTCACACCGCTCAGTTTGCTAACAACAATCAAGGAAGGCAAGCTGAGACGAAAACTAGAACTTTGAACTTATTATATGGAAGTCCGTTCACGGGAATGGATCATGAAGACCCTTTCGCTTTTCTCACCAAATTTTATGAGATAGCTTTAGCGGTGGGAGTCGATCAAGCGCAAGAGTTACCTCTTTTCAAGAGACTATTTCCTCATGCTTTGCTTGGCAAGGCTAAGGATTGGTATCTTGACCAAACTCTAGCAGGGATGACCGATTGGAACGTTTTGGAGGAAAAATATATAGAACGGTTCTTTTCTCACAACCGTTTTATGGAGTCAAAAACCGCAATTTCTGTGTTCTCTCAGGGCACTAGTGAATCTCTGAATGAAGCATGGGAACGATTCAAATCCATGCTTCGCAAATGCAAAGGCCACGGGTTTGACGAGTTAACACAAATCCACATCTTCAAGAATGGTCTCCAACCAAATTGAAAGACATTATTGGACGCCACTTCTGGAGGATCTTTGTTATCAAATAGTGCCGAAGAAGCTACGGATATCATCAATAGAATGGCTCTCAATGATCTTCAAAGCCAAAGCCGTAACAACTCGCAAAAGAAGCCCGGGGTACTTGAATTGGGAACTAATGATACAATCCTTGCACAAAACAAACTCATATCTCACCAAGTGGAACTTTTGACTCAACAAATTAAAGCATTGAAGGAACCTAGCAAGAGTAAACAAGTTGCTTGTTGTGAACTTTATAAAGGAGAGCATGACACCGGATTTTGTCCGCCTCCGTGATTTGAAGAAGTCAACTACATGAATAATCAACGAGACTATCAAGGAAGACAACAACAATAACCTTACCAACAACAACAACACAATTCTCAACAAAATTATCAAGGAAATCAAGGATTTCAACCGAGGGCGAACTTTCAACATAATCAAGGTTATGGTGGCGGTTCTTCAAACCGGCAAAACCCGTATCAACCTACACCACCTCCGGTTGCTAGCTCTAAGTTGGAAGACACTTTGACTCAATTCATGCAAATGTCTATGGCCAATCAAAAGAGTAGTGACGCGGCGATCAAGAATCTAGAAAATCAAGTGGGGCAACTTGCCAAGCAACTTGCCGAGCAACAACCGGGTCCTTCATTCTCCGCAAATACTCAAGTGAATCCTAAGGAGATTTGAAGGCCCCACAAAAGGAGTTTTGGGAAATAATCATTTTTGGAGCAGGCTTGAAGCCCGCTCAGCGCGCTCCAAGCGCGCTGGTAGAACTAATGGAAGAACGTAGCCCGCTCAGCGGGGTACTTAGCCCGCTCAGCGCGCTTTGAGGCGGTTTATTTTGTAAGTGGAGCCCGCTCAACGCGCTACGCGAATCTCAGCCCCTTTTTAATTTGTTTTGTTCAGAATTGGGGGGGGGGGGATCCTTTGTACACTTTTAGATCAAAATACCTTATGCACTGTAGCACTTCATCTTTGGAAGATTGAAAGCATCATTTTGTCGAGAAATCGTCGTGGATGCTCGATTCTCTTCTCCCGTTTCTTGTTGATCAAGCTACCATGAATATGTGTAGATAATTTCTCTTTTGTGTCAAGGTTAGATGTAGGTAAACCTTTCCTTTGTATTTATATGGATTGATTTTAGCTTGTGAACTCTTGGATGATGAATGTATGATGAAAAACCTTGTTTATATGGTTTATTATTTGTGTTGGTTCATGATTGAGAAATGTGTTCCTACTCTTTACCTAGGTTTTTCATCCATCAATGTACATTGGCTAGAGATAGTAATGTGTGTTGATGTTCACCAAATATTGAACTTTAATGTTGTCATTTTGATAGTTTGTGTGAGAAATCAACAAAGGATCAAAATGGCAAAACTCACAATATGTGTTAGAGATAAACATATTGGGAGGATATGTGATTGTATTTATCATTTAACCGAGTTCCTTAGCTTATCGATTATATATGTGCAAAGTGGTTTGTCGAACCCTAATCTTGACATGCTTTTATAAACCGTTAAAAACAATCTCTTTACCGCTTTTAATTACATTTGAATACGAACGCTACGAAACCAACCTAAAACCCCTTGTTACTTTAAAGTTTGAAATGTTACGACTGTAGAACGGCTGCGATATCACCGAACAATCCCTGTGGATCGATAACTAAACCCTAACTCTATTTGTATTCCAACAAATTGGCGCCGTTGCCGGGGATTGTTAATTGATATTGCAAGCATTGCAATAGTTGTGAAGTTTTAGACTTGTTACAAATTTTTCTTGTGCTTGTTGATTTGTTTTGTTTAGTGTGCAGACTTTTTATATGCGAGGGCAACTACCGGCGGACCAACTTCTATTCGATCCTGAGATTGAAAGAACCACTCGTAGACTCAATAGCAGAACTAGACGGAGGAGGCAGCTGGCTAGACAAAGGCAAGGACAAGGAGAAAGTTCGATTTCTACACCACCACCAATTCCACAGTTCACGCCAATCATGGATCCACCACCACCACCCGCTTCCACGCCATGTGTAAATAGCTCACGTCACACCGCTCAGTTTGCTAACAACAATCAAGGAAGGCAAGCTGAGACGAAAACTAGAACTTTGAACTTATTATATGGAAGTCCGTTCACGGGAATGGATCATGAAGACCCTTTCGCTTTTCTCACCAAATTTTATGAGATAGCTTTAGCGGTGGGAGTCGATCAAGCGCAAGAGTTACCTCTTTTCAAGAGACTATTTCCTCATGCTTTGCTTGGCAAGGCTAAGGATTGGTATCTTGACCAAACTCTAGCAGGGATGACCGATTGGAACGTTTTGGAGGAAAAATATATAGAACGGTTCTTTTCTCACAACCGTTTTATGGAGTCAAAAACCGCAATTTCTGTGTTCTCTCAGGGCACTAGTGAATCTCTGAATGAAGCATGGGAACGATTCAAATCCATGCTTCGCAAATGCAAAGGCCACGGGTTTGACGAGTTAACACAAATCCACATCTTCAAGAATGGTCTCCAACCAAATTGAAAGACATTATTGGACGCCACTTCTGGAGGATCTTTGTTATCAAATAGTGCCGAAGAAGCTACGGATATCATCAATAGAATGGCTCTCAATGATCTTCAAAGCCAAAGCCGTAACAACTCGCAAAAGAAGCCCGGGGTACTTGAATTGGGAACTAATGATACAATCCTTGCACAAAACAAACTCATATCTCACCAAGTGGAACTTTTGACTCAACAAATTAAAGCATTGAAGGAACCTAGCAAGAGTAAACAAGTTGCTTGTTGTGAACTTTATAAAGGAGAGCATGACACCGGATTTTGTCCGCCTCCGTGATTTGAAGAAGTCAACTACATGAATAATCAACGAGACTATCAAGGAAGACAACAACAATAACCTTACCAACAACAACAACACAATTCTCAACAAAATTATCAAGGAAATCAAGGATTTCAACCGAGGGCGAACTTTCAACATAATCAAGGTTATGGTGGCGGTTCTTCAAACCGGCAAAACCCGTATCAACCTACACCACCTCCGGTTGCTAGCTCTAAGTTGGAAGACACTTTGACTCAATTCATGCAAATGTCTATGGCCAATCAAAAGAGTAGTGACGCGGCGATCAAGAATCTAGAAAATCAAGTGGGGCAACTTGCCAAGCAACTTGCCGAGCAACAACCGGGTCCTTCATTCTCCGCAAATACTCAAGTGAATCCTAAGGAGATTTGAAGGCCCCACAAAAGGAGTTTTGGGAAATAATCATTTTTGGAGCAGGCTTGAAGCCCGCTCAGCGCGCTCCAAGCGCGCTGGTAGAACTAATGGAAGAACGTAGCCCGCTCAGCGGGGTACTTAGCCCGCTCAGCGCGCTTTGAGGCGGTTTATTTTGTAAGTGGAGCCCGCTCAACGAGCTACGCGAATCTCAGCCCCTTTTTAATTTGTTTTGTTCAGAATTGGGGGGGGGGGATCCTTTGTACACTTTTAGATCAAAATACCTTATGCACTGTAGCACTTCATCTTTGGAAGATTGAAAGCATCATTTTGTCGAGAAATCGTCGTGGATGCTCGATTCTCTTCTCCCGTTTCTTGTTGATCAAGCTACCATGAATATGTGTAGATAATTTCTCTTTTGTGTCAAGGTTAGATGTAGGTAAACCTTTCCTTTGTATTTATATGGATTGATTTTAGCTTGTGAACTCTTGGATGATGAATGTATGATGAAAAACCTTGTTTATATGGTTTATTATTTGTGTTGGTTCATGATTGAGAAATGTGTTCCTACTCTTTACCTAGGTTTTTCATCCATCAATGTACATTGGCTAGAGATAGTAATGTGTGTTGATGTTCACCAAATATTGAACTTTAATGTTGTCATTTTGATAGTTTGTGTGAGAAATCAACAAAGGATCAAAATGGGAAAACTCACAATATGTGTTAGAGATAAACATATTGGGAGGATATGTGATTGTATTTATCATTTAACCGAGTTCATTAGCTTATCGATTATATATGTGCAAAGTGGTTTGTCGAACCCTAATCTTGGCATGCTTTTATAAATCGTTAAAAACAATCTCTTTACCGCTTTTAATTACATTTGAATGCGAACGCTACGAAACCAACCTAAAACCCCTTGTTACCTTAAAGTTTGAAACGTTACGACTGTAGAACGGCTGCGATATCACCGAACAATCCCTGTGGATCGATAACTAAACCCTAACTCTATTTGTATTCCAACAAATTGGCGTCGTTGCCGGGGATTGTTAATTGATATTGCAAGCATTGCAATAGTTGTGAAGTTTTAGACTTGTTACAAATTTTTCTTGTGCTTGTTGATTTGTTTTGTTTAGTGTGCAGACTTTTTATATGCGAGGGCAACTACCGGCGGACCAACTTCTATTCGATCCTGAGATTGAAAGAACCACTCGTAGACTCAATAGCAGAACTAGACGGAGGAGGCAGCTGGCTAGACAAAGGCAAGGACAAGGAGAAAGTTCAATTTCTACACCACCATCAATTCCACAGTTCACGCCAATCATGGATCCACCACCACCACCCGCTTCCACGCCATGTGTAAATAGCTCACGTCACACCGCTCAGTTTGCTAACAACAATCAAGGAAGGCAAGCTGAGACGAAAACTAGAACTTTGAACTTATTATATGGAAGTCCGTTCACGGGAATGGATCATGAAGACCCTTTCGCTTTTCTCACCAAATTTTATGAGACAGCGTTAGCGGAGGGAGTCGATCAAGCGCAAGAGTTACCTCTTTTCAAGAGACTATTTCCTCATGCTTTGCTTGGCAAGGCTAAGGATTGGTATCTTGACCAAACTCTAGCAGGGATGACCGATTGGAACGTTTTGGAGGAAAAATATATAGAATGGTTCTTTTCTCACAACCGTTTTATGGAGTCAAAAACTGCAATTTCTGTGTTCTCTCAGGGCACTAGTGAATCTCTGAATGAAGCATGGGAACGATTCAAATCCATGCTTCGCAAATGCAAAGGCCACGGGTTTGACGAGTTAACACAAATCCACATCTTCAAGAATGGTCTCCAACCAAATTGAAAGACATTATTGGACGCCACTTCTGGAGGATCTTTGTTATCAAAGAGTGCCAAAGAAGCTACGGATATCACCAATAGAATGACTCTCAATGATCTTCAAAGTCAAAGCTGTAACAACTCGCAAAAGAAGCCCGGGGTACTCGAATTGGGAACTAATGATGCAATCCTTGCACCAAACAAACTCATATCTCAACAAGTGGAACTTTTGACTCAACAAATTAAAGCATTGAAGGAACCTAGCAAGAGTAAACAGGTTGCTTGTTGTGAACTTTATAAAGGAGAGCATGACACCAGATTTTCTCCTCCTCCGTGATTTGAAGAAGTGAACTACATGAATAATCAACGAGACTATCAAGGAAGACAACAACAACAACCTTACCAACAACAACAACACAATTCTCAACAAAATTATCAAGGAAATCAAGGATTTCAACCGAGGGCGAACTATCAACATAATCAAGGTTATGGTGGCGGTTCTTCAAACCGGCAAATCCCGTATCAACCTCCACCACCTCCGGTTGCTAGCTCTAAGTTGGAAGACACTTTGACTCAATTCATGCAAATGTCTATGGCCAATCAAAAGAGTAGTGACGCGGCGATCAAGAATCTAGAAAATCAAGTGGGGCAACTTGCCGAGCAACTACCGGGTCCTTCATTCTCCGCAAATACTCAAGTGAATCCTAAGGAGATTTGAAGGCCATACAAAAGCAGTTTTGGGAAATAATAATTTTTGGAGCAGGCTTGAAGCCCGCTCAGCGCGCTCCGAGCGCGCTGGTAGAAGTAATGGCAGAACGTAGCCCGCTCAGCGGGGTACTTAGCCCGCTCAGCGCGCTTTGAGGCGGTTTATTTTGTAAGTGGAGCCCGCTCAGCGCGCTCCGCGAATCTCAGCCCCATTTTAAGTTGTTTTGTTCAGAATTGGGGGGGATCCTTTGTACAATTTTAGATCAAAATACCTTATGCACTGTAGCAATTCATCTTTGGAAGATTGAAAGCATCATTTTGTCGAGAAATCGTCGTGGATGCTCGATTCTCTTATCCCGTTTCTTGTTGATCAAGCTACCATGAATATGTGTAGTTAATTTCTCTTTTGTGTCAAGGTTAGATGTAGGTAAACCTTTCCTTTGTATGTATATGGATTGATTTTAGCTTGTGAACTCTTGGATGATGAATGTATGATGAAAAACCTTGTTTATATGGTTTATTCTTTGTGTTGGTTCATGATTGAGAAATGTGTTCCTACTCTTTGTAATACCCCAAAATTTGCTCTCCCTCTTTGTCATCATAGCATGGCATTATCATTTATCATATCATATCCACCTCATTAACATTGCATTGCATTTAACATAGAAAAAGGAAGCATGGCATCCTTCTTACCATCAGGGCATGTGATCAGGTGGAAGGTGGACAATCAAGGAATCATTCAAAGCACAAAAAGGTCAATCAAGTTGGCTCTAGGCAAGCCAAGAGGTCTCTCATGTCTCATACTATCTCAATTGATCTTCCACAACCTCAAGAAGGTGAGATTCAATGGAAGATTGAAGCACTACATCTTTCACTATGCAAGAGATTCAAAAATTGAAGGAAAACCCTCAAAAGAGATAGCTCATTGATTCAAAATCATTCTCAAGTGGCATTTCTCATCATCCTTTAAGAAGGTACACAACATACTCTGAGGAATTTGGATTTGGAAGATGTGCAATTTCCTCCTAACCAAAGGGGGTCAAAACTAGGGTTTCCCATTAAATCAGGGAATCTTTGATTTTTTGGACAAAGCTTGTTGTCATGGTATTCTACATGTTCTTAAGTGTATATGTGTGGAAGATTGCATCTCAATTGGTTTTAGAAGTGGTTCAATTGGAAGAAAGATCAAGAATCAGAGAAATTGGGGCAAAGTCAAATAATCAGAGGAAAAAGTCAACTCTTGACTTTTTGAGCCCAAAATCATGAAATTCATGTTGCATATGTCCAATGTACAAAATTTGGTCAAGAAACTCCAAAGGAATCATGAAAAAATCAAGATGTAGAAAGTTGCCATTTTTGGATGAAGTAGGGTTACTAAAAATAGCAAGTTTTGGCCATTTTGCATCAGAATTTGAACCAAGGCCATTTAAATTTGGAGCACCAAATGAAAAATCCACTCTGCCTCAATGAAAGATCTTGTTTTAAGCTTCAAATCCATGTGTGGAACATCTCCATTGGATAAAAATTGAGTGAGATATGATTGATCAAAGTTTGAGCAAAGTAGGTTCAAAACTAGGTCATGACCAAGATTTTCAGGGCACGCGCGCAGTCATTTTAACAAACATGTGGTGGGCCTAATGTCCACTCATTTTTCTCATGGTTAAAGGCCTCAAATGGAAAACTTTTCAACATGAAAGTTGTTCATTGCATTGTCATCTTCAATATTCATGTTGGACAATTTTTGGTTTGATCAAGTTATGAGATAGTTTTAAGGGTTCAAAGTCATGTTGGTTATGCTGAAAACCCAGGCGCCATGTTGCCTTGCCAACCAACCCCATTACTACGCCATACACCAGTTTTGATTCCTTTTGTTTCAAGCAATTTTTCATCACCTTGTACACTTCCATTTGACTTGTTTTCAACATCAATATTGTTCCATGATAGCTCCTCTTTTCCATGACTCCAAAACCTTGCCAAACCATTCCATGAGTAGAGAGAAAAACCTCCACGAACTACCCTATGTTGGAATGGATGCATTGATAGCATGTTGCAGGATTTTGGTTCAGTCACACCACAAACACCTCCTCACTTTTGTTTCCTCTTTCAACCAAGCACAAGTTACTTACATAATGCACACTGTCACGTGCCATACATGAGAATAGAAGGAACAAACTTGCTTAGCAAGTTTCTGATGCACAGATTGGCAGCTTCACTCTCCTTTTCTCCCTTCCACCATAACTGTCATGAGCTTGACCTCACCATAACTCAGCCTCAATAACTCGCCCCTAACTAACTTGACTCAGTTAGTTAGGGTGCACTCACTTTAACTCATCCAACTCAGTTAACTCCACTCATTAAACCATGGTTAGTTCATACTATAAATAGAAAACTCACACTCAAATTTCATTCCCAGCCACATTCTCTCAAAAACACTTCAAATTCTTTCCACATTCTCTGATTTTTCTCCCTCTCTGTACACGAATTTCATCATCATCTCCTACGTTTCATCTCCATCTTCATCTTGATTCTACTTTGGAGATTAAGAACAAGAGTGCATAGGTTCAGTTAAAGAAGTTCAGGATCAAGAGAGTTGAAATTCTGGTTGATTCTTTGCACGAATTCAAGCTCTCAAGCCTTTATTTGGCCAAGTGAAGCTCAAGGAAGAAGCATCTCCTTCTGGTATTCTTGTGCATTCCAAGTTTCATCATCATTCAGGTTTGAACTCTTGAAATTACCTTGCACGATCTCTGTCTATTTTTACTTGTTTTTTTTTGTGTTTTAAGCTTGCTAGAAGCTCTGCTCAAACCGGCTAGTTGATAGGCCTCCTAAAGGCTTAGTTGCAAAACCTAGGGCTTACTTTAATCTTCTCTGTTCTCTCTGCGTATGTGTGGTATGTGAAAAATAAGGCTGAATCCTTGATCTCCATAATTTCCTCTTCATTTTGGTATGCGGATTGTGTGTTTTGGTGAGAGGCGAAAATTGCAGGCGGTGGCTGTTGGCCGGAGAAGGTGACCGGAAGTCATCTCCGGCCGGTACCTTTGAATGCTAGGGTTTTCTCACGTTTTAATCGGGTCCGTTCATTTTGCGCGATCGTGTGGCTTGAATGGTGACAGCACATTAAAAGGCATGTGCTTGTCACATGTGTATTTTCTGAATCCACTTAAACAGCGTGTGGCATGGTACACGATAGGGAGTGTGGACATTCACATGTGCGCGTTGATGTTGTTTACTTTGACTGGATGTTGACTGTGACTTGATCCAATGGCTTGTGTGGTTTTGACTATTGTTGACTGAAGAGCATGGTAGTTATTGTGGATTGCGCGTGTAATGGACTTAGTCAGATTGATATCCACACCTCCCATGTTTTCAAGCCCAATTAAATTGAACTATGGATTTGCTATGGTTGCACCCCCATTCATATGTCCATTTCATTTTATTTTTTTCATTTTGCTCACGTTTGATGTTTAATTTTTAAAATTACAAAATAGCATCATAAAATTCCACAAAAATTCATGTGTATTCTTAAAACATTTAGGAAATTTTTCATGATTTTATTTTCTGATTTTATGACCATTTTGCCCCTGTTCCATTATTTCTTTTGAATTTCCATTTGTATGCATACTTAATGTGACATATGATTTTGTGCATTTTTGTTCTTGATCATAAAAATTGATTTTGATGCCTTTCTTTTTGCATTGTGGTCACAATATGTTGAGGTATGTTTGAGATTTATGAGATGATTTTTAAGTCTTTTTTGGATGACTTTTGATGTGTTGCTTTGAGCATGAATGCATGAAACTTCCATGAGACTTTGACCTAATTGTTGAGTGACTTTGGTTCTGATTCATTGCTTGTGGACTTGATATGTTAATGGCATGTGTTTAAGGTGTTTGATTGGTGAAAGTCATAATTGTTGAAGCATGTTTGCTATTTGTTTGAAGCATGAAGTTTAACTTGTTCATTTTGTGAATGCATGCCTCATGTTTGGTTTGCTTGATCATGAAGGCACTTGTGCCATGAGTTGTGGTTTTGTTTGAGGATGTATAGCATGTTAATTGACTTCTGATTGTGACATTTGGGTTTCATCTTTGCATGTTTGATGTTTATCTTGCACCTTAAGTCACTTGTTTCACAAGTATGAACCACATTCACATCACTTCACCTCTTCTTCTTTGCTTCTTGTTGGATTGAGATTTTGTTTGCATGATTTGGTATACTCATTTAGGATAACATTAGGTTGTGTAAATATGAGTTACATTCTGACTTGGAAGCATGTATAGCATTCAATCTCATTTTACTTTGTTTGTCAACTTGTTTGAATTTGATTTGTTCATTATACTTTCTTACTTTACTTGTAAGTGATTGTGCTAACCATGTAGGGGCTTTGGTAAGTTTCAATTGAGTGTGGATAAGGAATCCACATTCAACTTCTATCCTTTCTCTTTTACAATTCCATTTTGTGTTTTGTTAAGCACTTATGTGCTTTCTTTTAATAACTCATCACTTTCCCTTTGTGAATTACAATTCATCTTCTACTTTAGAAGTGAATTGTTTAATTCATTCTTTCTTTAGACTTTAGGTTGAAACCTCACAAACCTTTAGGATCACTCTCTTTAATCTTCAATTAGGATTGAGTCTTAGTCCATATAGGTTTTACCTTTTCTCCTCCCTTGAGTCTCTTTTCTCATCTCAAAGAAAATTCAAAATATCTAATAAAGGTAGGCATTTATTGCATTTAGGCCTTTCATATAAAGAAAAGATTATAAGGGGTCTTCTCTTGTAATCTTAGAATGTGTAGCATATAGCCCATCTTGGGTCAATGTGTTAAACATTTGATCTTGTATGAGGGACTTAAATGCAATACTTGTTGAAGGTGCAAATAATAAAAAACACTTCTTCACTTCATAATCAACAAAACACTTAATAAATACAAGTATGCTAGTGTGTTTGAACCTTGACAATTGGAACTAAGTGTGGGGGTCTTCTTCACTCTTAGTGTGCTTTCTTACCCATTCCATCTTGGAATGTGAGGATGTACACATTCCAATGACTAAGATTCAGATATACTATCATATGCAAACAAATGAAAAAACTCTTAAAAGACAAAAACAAACAATATTGTCTTTCCTTCGGGAATTCTTTTCTCATCTCATTTATTCTCAACGCACGAACGCGCTTCTACTCGTTCTCTTGCAAGATGGTAACGCACTCGGACCAGCGAGCCTGCAACACCTGAGCTAGAACGTCAGCCGTTCTCTAAAAAACACAAACAATTCATCCCTAGTGAGGGGAACTACGTCGCTCTGATTCTCATGCTCCCGATGAGATACGTAGGCAGTGGGGTAGGGCCCATGCGAGCACTTCTTTTATTTTCCCTACATTTGTTTCCCGTTCCTTTTCTTTTCTTTCTCCTTTCTTTCTTTCAGTTCCTCTTCCAGTATTCTTTTCTATCACCCTTTGATCGAGACAAGCAAGCGTGGATCCCATCGGGTACGATGGACGCGTGGGGGTGCTAATACCTTCCTCTCGCGTAACCGACTCCCGAACCCATTTCTTTTGGTCGCAAGACCATGCTCTATCCTTTCCTTCAGGTTTATGCGGTGTTTCCTTTCCCTCTCTTGGGATAAATACACATTGCTGGCGACTCTGTTCGGTGCCACTTTCGCGTTTGTACTAGGATGAAAATCCCGGGAGCGACAGCTGGCGACTCTGCTGGGGAAAACATTTTGACCTATTGCTGGTCCATCCCTAAGCGAGTCAATCCTAGCGCTTGTTTGTTTTTCTTTCATTGGGTGTTAACTTTGATAATGTTGTGCTATATTTACCATTTTATTGTATGGTTATTTACTGCTTTACTGTACATTACTGTATTTACTGCTGTTTAGCATTACATATCATATTATTACTGTTGTGTTGGACTGTGCTATTGTCTGTTTGGTGGGATGGGATTTCTGAGAGATAAGCCCATTACACAGGCTTGAGTATACACTTAGAATTAGAGTGGAGAGTAGTGGGACCTACGTGCCGTTTGGAGTGCGTTGGGTGTTCACGAAATTCACAGCTAGACGAGGCTATCTTGGGACACGTCGTGGCATGCGCATCTTGCGTATTCCAGGATGTAGATCTAGAGAGCTGTCGACTCTAGTGACCGATCATGAGGACCTTAGTGGAAATATCCCTCTTTAGTGGTGACAATGGCAGACCACATTCTGTGGCAAACCCATTCGCACCCGAGGGCCCACTTTGGAACTTGCATAGGATGACCTTTATTTTCTAAGGGGAGTCAGTGGACGACCTCTTTGATTGGCATAGCATTGTATCCTACGGGCTGAATGTGCTATTGCTTCTCAAACCTCCGAAGCTGACAAGCCTTATTTTCTAAGAACCACATGTGAGCATGGGCGGGATGTTTACAGGTTTGCAGGAAACCCAGCCTCCTACCTACCTTACTCGTGATTCTATGATGGTTTCAGACATTGTATCCTATGACAGTGATTTAAGTGTTCATCTCAGATATTGCCAGACTCAGTACAGAGACACAGTGCACACAGTTCAATACAGACACCGACACTTGATTACCTGATCACATGCCCTTTTGCATTGCATTATCATATCATAACAGTTATGTTTGTCATTTTCAGGTGCATAATACATTTCTGATTCCAATCCATGGGTTCAACAGAGATCGTCGCCGAGAGAAAGAACAATGTGTCTTACAAGTTTCCAGATCCTGTCTTGGATTCATTGCTCAAAATTATAGATATGGCTGGTCCGGGTATTCTTGATAGGTTTCAGAAGAGCTACGGGAATTTGGTTGGGATGGTCCGTACAATCACTAAGTATGAGCATGATGCTTTGCACACTCTGCTGCAGTTCTACGAGCCTTCGTTGAGGTGCTTTCTTTTTTCAGATTACATTTTGATGCCAACACTGGAAGAATTCTCATTTATTTTGGGAATTCCGATCACGTCGGCAATACCATTCTTCTCTGGTAGTTCTCCCAGCGTAAAAGAAATTGCTGCTGCTTTACAAATGGATCAGACATTGATAAAGAGTGGTGTGAGCAGTAAAAATGGAGTTAGCGGATTTCATTTAGAATTTCTGTCTGGACAGGCCCAGGAGGCTGCAAGTGCTAAAAATTGGACGGTTTACAATTCCATTCTGGCTCTCTGCATATATGGCCTAGTTTTCTTTCCCAATCTGCAAGACTTTGTGGATATGCACGCGACAAGAGTTTTCGTTCTTAAAAATCCAGTCCCTACTTTGTTAGGAGATTTTTATCATTCTGTGCACTATAAGAATGAGAAAAGGAGGGGAGGATCTGTTAGTTGTTGCACTCCACTGCTGAGTCATTGGTTTTTCAAACATTTGCCTCAGACAGGTGCCTTTGTGGAAACCAAAGATGTGGCGAAATGGTCTAAACGATTGATGAGTTTAACTGCTGATAACATTGTATGGTTTGACCACCGGTTATTGAGAATAGAGCTGGTCACAAGATGCGGAAATTTTCCAAATGTGCCTTTGATTGGCAGAAAAGGAGGGATCAATTATAATCCAGTTTTGGCCATCCGACAGTTTGGGTATGCTTCCAGGGATCCTCCTACAGAGCAAGATGTGGAGGAATCTTTATTCTTCACAGGAACTAAAGATGCGAAGGTGGTAGAAGTAGTGAATGCTTGGAAAGATAAGCACAAAATTGGAAAAGCAATTTTTGGAAAAGGAGATTGTAGATCTTATCCTGAGTATGACAGGTGGATTGAGACGAAAGTAAAGGAATTGCTTTTACCCTTTTCAAGGGGACCTCTTTTATGTGCAGTACAGCCAGAACAACCCACTATGGTGGCTATTGAAGAATGTGAGAAGTGGAAGAAAATGGTCAGAGAGTTGCAGATAGAGAATTCTGGAATGAGCAGATGCCTTCAGAAAGCTCTAGCTGACAACAAAGAATTGGAAAAGAGAGCCTTGAAAGCAGAAAAAACCTTGGCTGACAAAGAGGAAGATTTTGATAACCGAGCTCGGTACTTTCGGAAACTTACTTTGGGAGCAGATGACACTAGTCAGGCTCACAAGATTACAAAACAGGCTTTAGCCCGAAGCAAGGATTCATTAGCTCAACTTCGTCAAGCTTGGGATGAAGTCAGAATTGAAAATGCCGAGTTAAAGGATCAGTCGAAGACTAAAGACGAGGAGCTTAAAAAGGCACATGAGCAGAGGAGAAAGTATCGGGAAAGTCTCGATAAAAGTCAAGAACAGTTAGAAGAAGCTAGAAGCCAGTTGAAGAATACCAAGAAAGAGCTTGAAGAAGTCATGATAGAAAGGGAGATACTCAAGACGCAAGCTGGCATAAAGAGACACAAAGGAGTGCGTGATGACGAGGCTCTGATGCTGCACATGGGTTCTTTAACTGAAGCTCTTGAGAAAAGGGATGTCTTGATCAAAGAAATGATTGAAAAGCCGAATCACCAGCGTACCCGTATACTTTTTGAGGAGATCAAATACTCAAGTGATAAGCTGAAGGGTGTGGAATTGTCAGACTGATGTTCTTTTCCTTATATTTTGTTGTTAATGGTTACCATCAGGCTTGTTGATGGATCCATTTTTCCTTGTATTGTATTTGCGGCTGAACCTTTCTTAAATATACTTGATTACTTCGTTGAATGAGTATGAGCAGTTTTATTCAGAATTATTCCTTATCAGATAGCTGCGCACAAGCACATGACCACGACACGTCTCTTTATATCACAATTTCTGGTCTTCAGATTTCTGTGGTGGGATTGGAATCAGGGTATAAAGCACCTCGGAAATGACAAACATGGCATTGCATGGCATTGCATATCATTTTGCATTTCTGTTACTTGCTTTTCAGGTACTCGTTGCGGGGTCTCTAACCTTTATTTGGTTTCAGGCAGTATAGCGGAGAGTCATATTCACCGATATTCGACGCGAAGGAATCAAGTAAGAATCATGGATCAAGTGCAAAGTGATTTGGCGGAAATGAGGGCGCGTATGGACCAGTTCATGACCCTCATGACTGGCATGGCGCAAAATCAGGAGAGACTGAGGCTTCTGGTAGAGCGTCCCGACAACGGGCCCGAAGGTGATCATCATGACAATTCACAGGGACATGGCATTCCTCCTCCCGGTGGCAACCCTCCTCCTGGTGGTAACAATCGGGGTAATGGGAATGGTAGGCATGCTGGTGTTACCCTTGAAGATACTCTGGAAGACCAATTTACTCTACTAGATGCTGATGTGGGTAATCAAGGTGATCGAAGGTATAAGGAGTTAGCAGAAAAGATCAGGGCCATAGAATGCAAGAACTCTATGGGTATTGATGTTACCAGCTTGGGGCTGGTCTCAGGAGTCAGAATTCCCCCTAAATTCAAACCTCCCACTTTTGATAAGTATCACGGCAACGCGTGTCCCCAAACGCATCTTCAAGCTTACTTTGGGAAGATTTCAGCCCATACGGATGACGAGAAGCTATGGATGCACTATTTTCAGGACAGTCTGGCTGGGGCATCCTTGACCTGGTACATGAAGTTGAATAGAGCTGCTGTGAAGAATTGGAAAGATCTGGCAGAAGCGTTCCTGAAGCAATACCAATATAATATTGACATGGCGCCCAACCGCACCCAATTGCAGGGATTGTCACAAAATGCCAAGGAGAGTTTCAAAGAATATGCACAGAGGTGGAGGGAAATGGCTGCCCAGGTCCAACCTCCCTTGTCAGACAGAGAAATGGCAGATATGTTCATGGGCACCTTGCAAGGGGCCTATCTGGATAGATTAGCTGCTTGTCCGTCGACTGGATTTGCTGATATTGTGATTGCGGGAGAAAGAATAGAAAGTCTGTTAAAGCTTGGAAAGATCCAGGATGTGAGTGGGGCTGGCTCTTCGGGGACGAAGAAACCGTTTGCTAGTAACCAGAAAAGAAGAGAAGGTGATACGAATGCTGTGTTTAGAGGACGAGGCAGAGGGCGTTCTCGAGCTTATTATCAGGTAGATGCTGTAACAATCCCCACACCGTCTGTTCAGAAACAACAACCCCAACAACAAGTTCAACAGCAACAACCCTTTTTCCAGCAAAGGTCTAGACAGAGGGATCGTAAGATGGATCCTCTCCCTATGACTTATGCCGCGCTGTTGCCCCGGCTACTCGAGTTAAAGTTGGTAGAACTCCGTACTATGAAAGCTCCGGTTGCTGGAAACCTGCCTCCTAACTTCGATGCTAATGCTCGTTGTGAGTTCCACTCAGGTGCTCAGGGGCACTCCATTGAAAAATGCTGGGCTTTCCATCATAAAGTACAAGATTTGATTGATGCTAAAGCCATCAATTTCTCTCCCGCTCCGAATATTACTCAGCATCCCATGCCTGATCATAGTGCAGCAAATGTGTACGCTGTTGAAGATGGGAGGAGATTGAATTTGGTGTTAGACGTTCATCAAGTGAAAACTTCTTTGTTGGTTGTAAAAGATCGTTTATTGAAGGGACTGGTGTTCCCGGGCTGTAATCAAGAGTGCTCTGAGTGTATGAATCAGGAGAACGGCTGTGATAAGTTGAAGATGGGTTTACAGAATCTGATCGATGAAGGATGTCTACAGTTCGATAGAGTCGTGAAAGACACTGATGAGATATCAACCGTGACCATCTATTACACTCCCGCTGAGATTCAAATGCCGGTCAATGCAGTTCCCGTGGCGAGTGTTGCGCCAGAAAGGCCCAGTCCTGTCACTATCACGGTGCCAGGACCGATTCCGTTCACATCCACGAAAGCTATCCCATGGCACTATGGGGCAGATGTATATTACGAAGGTAAAAAGCAGGAAGTTGAGCCGTCAGTCAGCCCAAATATTGATAATGTAGGGGGTGTAGGGGGTTTTACAAGGAGTGGAAGGTTGTTCGCTCCCCAGACCTTGAGAAGTGATAAGGAGGTAGAAGATGCAGCAAAGGCTAAAGGTAAACAGGTGGTTGAAAGTGCGCCTACACCTGAAGCAGAGACAAAGATTACTTTTGATAAGGAAATGGAAGAATTTATGAAGATAATCAAGAAAAGCGATTATAAGATTGTGGACCAACTGAATCAGACCCCTTCAAAGATTTCAATCTTGTCACTATTGATGTGCTCTGATGCGCACCGACAGGCGTTGTTGAAAGTGTTGAAGAGTGCGTACGTGCCACAAGAAATTACTGTTAATCAGCTCGAGGGCGTAATCTCCAATGTTAATGTTAGCCATGGCTTGGGCTTTACAAGTAGAGATTTGACTGTTGAAGGAAGAAACCATAATAAGGCTTTGCATATCACGATGGAGTGTAAGGGCGCAGTGTTATCTCATGTACTGGTAGACACTGGTTCATCACTCAATGTCTTGCCCAAGAAGGCATTAATGAAGCTGGAAGTTGATGGTTTGATCTTAAGGCCTAGTGAATTGGTGGTCAGAGCATTCGATGGAACTAGACGATCTGTGTTTGGTGAGGTGGAATTGCCCGTACAAATTGGACCACAGGTATTCAAATCCACGTTCCATGTAATGGACATACAACCTGCATATAGTTGCCTATTGGGACGCCCTTGGATTCACGGAGCCGGAGCTGTTACTTCTACTCTACATCAAAAGCTGAAGTATGAGTTTGAAGGGCAGGTTGTGACAGTGTGTGGGGAGGAAGACATCTTTGTGAGTCACTTGTCCACGTTCAAGTACATTGAAATGGATGGGGAAATTCATGAGATGCTGTGCCAATCATTTGAAGCAGTCAATATTGACGATGCACCTGAGTCTTCTTCTGTACCAGTTGGGGCTGGTACCTCCATTTCATCTTACAAACAAGCTGTCGAAGTCGTCAGGGCAGGCAACGCCCAAGGTTGGGGCAGGTTGATAGAGACCCCAATGAAGGAAGACAAATTTGGTATTGGTTATCATCCCTCTACAACTTCAGATGCGGGGAGCAGGGGACCCATTACTTTCAATAGTGGGGGAATTATCTACATGGACCAGTCTTGTGCAGCCACAGAGGATAGTGTTGACAGTGATTGTGACCTGGACAACTGGGTACGCCCTCATGCTTCGGGACAACAAGTGCAAAACTGGTTCGTTGAAGAAGTCATCCGGGTTACTCTTCAGACAGAGTAATTTTTCTTTGTTTTTTCTAACCATAATGCATGACAAAATCTTGCGCTCTGCCCAAGGCGTATAGATTCATTTGTAGGGCCACCATGGTTGCATTTGCAATGTTTAATCATTAATAAAGGACGTTTTGCAATCAAATTTTGTTCTCTGTCTTTCAGTTTTTATTTTTGCACAAAAAATATAAAATGGCAATGTTTCATTTTCTTTTGTTTTGCTTAAAAATAAATTCTAAAATAAGGCATGAACCCGTTCATGCAGACTTGATCCTCCGGATACCACTGATAACGATTTTGATATGCCTATGTATGACTTTGACAACCCGATTTATCAAGCCGAAGAAGGGGATGAGAAAGATTGTGAACTTTCTGAAGAACTGGCCAGATTGTTGAAACAAGAGGAAAGGGTCATCCAGCCTCATCAGGAGACTGTAGACATCATCAATATTGGTACCAAGGACGCCAAGAAAGAGATCAGGATTGGTGCCAGCTTGCAAGCAGATGTGAAGCAAACTTTGACGGAAATGTTGCGCGAGTATGTTGACGTCTTCGCCTGGTCGTATCAAGACATGCCGGGGTTGGATACGGATATTGTCGTGCACCGGCTACCATTGAGAGAAGAATGTCCGCCAGTCAAGCAGAAACTTCGTCGGACTCACCCCGACATGGCTTTAAAGATTAAGGAGGAAGTCCAGAAGCAGTGGGATGCTGGGTTTCTTGCTGTGACAAAGTATCCTCCATGGGTAGCCAACATCGTGCCAGTACCGAAGAAAGATGGAAAAGTGAGAATGTGTGTGGATTATCGAGATCTTAATAAAGCTAGCCCGAAAGATGATTTTCCACTACCTCATATTGATGTGCTGGTCGATAATACAGCTCAGTTTTCAGTGTTCTCATTTATGGACGGTTTCTCCGGGTACAACCAGATCAAGATGGCACCTGAAGATATGGAGAAGACCACGTTCATTACTCCGTGGGGTACATATTGTTATAAAGTAATGCCTTTTGGGTTGAAAAACGCAGGGGCAACGTACCAACGGGCGATGGTGACATTGTTTCATGACTTGATTCATAAGGAGATCGAATGTTATGTAGATGATATGATTGCCAAGTCGAGGACCGAAGAGGAACATCTGACTAACCTGAAAAAGCTGTTTGAAAGGTTGAGAAAGTTCCGGCTGAGATTGAACCCAAACAAGTGCACGTTTGGGGTACGTTCTGGAAAGTTGCTAGGTTTCATTGTGAGCGAAAAAGGAATCGAGGTTGATCCTGCCAAGGTGAAAGCAATACAAGAAATGCCTGAACCGAGAACAGAAAAAGAGGTTCGTGGTTTCTTGGGTAGATTGAACTACATTGCGAGGTTCATATCTCACCTAACAGCCACGTGTGAGCCAATATTTAAATTGTTAAGGAAAGATCAAATGGTCAGGTGGAATGACGATTGCCAATTGGCATTCGATAAGATAAAAGAATACTTGCAGGAACCTCCGATTCTAATGCCTCCAGTTGAAGGGAGACCGCTGATAATGTATCTGACAGTGCTTGAAGGTTCCATGGGTTGTGTTCTCGGTCAACATGACGAGACAGGTAGGAAGGAGCATGCTATTTACTACCTGAGCAAAAAGTTCAATGATTGTGAGTCCCGATACTCAATGCTTGAAAAGACATGCTGTGCGCTTGCATGGGCCGCTAAGCGATTGAGGCAATATATGGTCAGGCACACGACCTTGTTGATTTCAAAAATGGATCCTATCAAGTACATTTTCGAGAAACCAGCATTGACAGGCAGAGTTGCACGGTGGCAAATGGTCTTGACAGAGTATGACATTCAGTACACTTCACAAAAGGCCATCAAAGGAAGTATCTTGTCCGATTATCTTGCGCAACAGCCGATAGATGATTACCAACCCATGAAGTTTGACTTCCCTGATGAGGACATCATGTTTCTCAAAGCTAAAGACTGTGAGGAACCACTCCCGGAGGAGGGGCCAGACCCTGAATCCAAATGGAGTCTGATGTTTGATGGGGCTGTCAATATGAATGGGTGCGGAGTTGGAGCAGTTCTTATCACGCCGGAAGGTGTTCATATGCCTTTCACTGCACGAATAACTTTCGGGTGCACCAACAATGAAGCAGAGTACGAAGCTTGTATAATGGGGATCGAGGAGGCGATTAATCTACGGATTAAAACCCTTGATATATTTGGTGATTCAGCCTTGGTAATCAATCAAGTGAAAGGGAGTTGGTACACGCACCAAGCAAATCTAGTGCCGTATAGAGATTATACAAGGAGATTGCTGACATTTTTCACAACAGTGAAACTGTACCATATTCCTCGAGATGAGAATAGGTTCGCTGATGCCTTGGCCACTTTGTCTTCCATGATCAAAGTGCAAAGATGGAACCATGCACCTAAGATTGAGGTATCCCGCCTTGACAGACCAGCATTTGTGTTTGCGGTCGATGCAACGTCTGATGACAAGCCATGGTTTCATGACATTAAGTGTTTCTTGAAAAGTCAAGAGTACCCGTCCGGGGCATCGTCCAAAGACAGGAAGACGTTGAGAAGGTTAGCTGGTAGTTTCTTCCTGAACAAAGATGGCGTGCTGTATAAAAGGAATTTTGACACGGTCCTGCTTAGATGTGTGGATAGACATGAAGCAGACTTGTTGATGATTGAAGTGCACGAAGGCTCTTTCGGTACCCATGCCGGAGGGCATGCAATGGCTAAAAAGTTGTTAAGGTCGGGATATTATTGGTTGACTATGGAGTCAGATTGTTGCAAATATGCCCGCAAATGCCATAAATGCCAGATCTACGCAGATAAAGTGCATGTACCTCCAAATCCGTTGAGTATCATGTCGTCGCCTTGGCCGTTTGCCATGTGGGGCATTGATATGATCGGAAAGATTGAGCCTACAGCTTCCAATGGTCATCGTTTCATCTTGGTGGCAATTGATTACTTCACCAAATGGGTTGAAGCTGCATCCTATGCCAATGTTACAAAACAAGTGGTCGCTCGTTTCTTAAAACGGGATATCATTTGCCGATATGGAGTTCCCGAAAGAATCATTACTGATAATGGTTCTAATTTGAACAATAAGATGATGGCTGAGTTATGCCGGGACTTCAAAATCGAACATCACAATTCTTCTCCGTACCGCCCAAAGATGAATGGCACGGTCGAAGCGGCCAACAAAAATATCAAGAAGATTGTACAGAAGATGGTTGTCACGTACAAAGATTGGCATGAGATGTTGCCATTTGCTTTGCATGGGTATCGAACGTCGGTACGCACGTCCACTGGGGCAACCCCATTCTCACTTGTATATGGTATGGAGGCAGTGCTACCGGTTGAAGTAGAGATTCCGTCCCTCAGAGTCATGATGGATGTTAAGCTAGATGAAGCTGAATGGGTACGAGCCAGATTTGATCAGTTGAGCCTTATTGAGGAAAAGCGATTGGCGGCTGTATGTCATGGGCAACTATATCAGCGCAGAATGAAACAGGCATTTGACCAAAAGGTGCGTCCTCGGGTTTACAAAGTCGGAGATGTGGTACTCAAAAGGATCCTTCCTCCCAATACAGATCACAGGGGCAAATGGACTCCTAATTATGAAGGTCCATTCGTGGTTAAAAAGGTCTTTTCGGGCGGAGCTTTATTGCTTACAACCATGGATGGCGAAGACTTTTCATCTCCTGTCAACTCGGACGTAGTCAAAAAATACTTCGCATGAATAGACCCGCTGGATAATAAAAATAAAAAAAATCCAGGCAAAAAAGGGCATCCCGGCGAACCAAAAACAGAATAAGGTTCGGGCAAAAATTAGGGATATAATTGAAAAAATTGTACACCCGGTAAGTTGAAAACCCGAAAGGGCAACTTAGGCAAAAAAGGGTATCCTGGTGGATCGAAAACCTGAAAGGGCGGTCCACACAAAAGAGGGATTTAAGCGAATGACTACAGTCTGAGTTATCTGTACCCATTACCGTTTGAACAACTGACGTTCTGAAGAATAGGAATCGGTCTGATCATTCCTCAGAAGGCAAGGTCGGGGAGTTTTGAAGACATACTGGTCATAACAGAATGGAAACTCAGTGGAATTCCGTTTTCACATTGCCATTAGGATAGTTTCTTTTCTCAATTTTCAGCGATCACCTCTTTCCAGGGATTGCTTCCAGATGTAATTGCCTATTCTGGGCTCTCAGTCAATAAATTGAATTTCAATAAAAAGCTTTCTATTTTTGTTTTATTGCTTTGTTTGCAAAAACGTCCTAATTTTTGATAAAACATTGCATTTGAAAACATGACAGCCTTGCAATAACATGCGCAGAAAAAAACATTTGAAATTACTTCGAATGTTGAATACTCCCGGATGGTGGATTCTAGCCACGCAATATTCGGGGCATGTGGGCATATTCTTTTGTTGCAGGTAGCAGGTGCAGATGATTTTAAGCACAAGACCAGCAATAAATCACCCCACGCAAAAGACTGGGGCAATTATGGGTAAGGAGATCGGCGTTCATCGTTCGGTCGACGATTGTGCATAACGGGTCGATGTCAGTGAATTAAGTTCAACTGGGTACCGTTGTATCTTATTAAGTCGATTCTCTCATACAGTCCTTCCAACGGCTACAAGCTTTTCTGTATCGATAACGGTCACAGGTTCCCCAAAAGGGTGGTCTCGTCGACACCGAAACTGATGGTCATTATCCCCAGCGAAGTCACAAGAGTTTGAAGAGGCTAAATCTTCTGTAAAATCCTCTTATGACATCCTCTTCGGGGACAAATTGTTCGGTTCCCCAGCAGGAAGTGTTGATCACCCCCCAGTAGAGTTTGAGGACAGTTGGTCTTCTGTAAAATCCTCTCAAAAGGCATTCTCCAGCACGAGACGTTTTAAAGCAGTTTTCTCTAGTAGAGTTTGTTATAAACCCGTCATCCCTAACGGAATTGTCTAAAGGGAAGCTCGCCTAACATGGGGCATTGTAGTACTTATCCTAAGCTTGATAGTCACATTCTTCAGCAGACTACTGGGGACTTGCTTTAGGTTTCCCCAACAGATCTCTAAGGACTCTTTCTAGCAAGTTGCAGTAGAATGTTCTAACCAGGATTTGCATATCCCTGGCAGAGTAGCCCTGATACCCAGCAAGATCGTATCTCTGGTCATGGTATCCCCACAGAGGTCAGCATCGAATCGTGTCAGCAACTTCCAGCTGAGTTGTTGTTCTCTCCGCAGAGGTTTATCAGATCGACAGAATCTATTCCTCAACAAGGATGGTACAGCCTTTCCCTAGCCGGGTCAGAAGGTTGATAATCCCTATAAAGGATCTTGGGTTGAATAAATCCCCAAGCAGAGTTTTAATGGCTCATTTCCCCAGCAGGACGTCATTAAGAATTCTCATCCCCAGCGGAGTTGCTGTGACCAGAATCCAGCCCCAAACAGATGGAATAATTCCTGGCAGAGTCATCATTCCCTCATATCTTAAAGTCCAATTTATTGTTGGCAAGCTTGACAATGCGAAGCAGACGGATTGTTCATCCATTCGCCGGCAGAGATATTATCCTCTCAGGAACCTCTAAAAGTCAAATCATTGATTGTGGTTCCTCAGCAGAGTCGGCAGAGATGTCTGGCGCAGAGGCAGAGAGTAATTCGATTTTAAAATGCTAAAAGTCCAACAGTGGATTGGCGAAAGGTCCATCTAAGGGTGGCATATTCTCAAAGTCCAACAGTGGATTGGCAAAAGTCCGTCTTCGGGTGGCAAAAGTCCAACAGTGGATTGGCAAAAGTCCGTCTCCGGGTGGCAAAAGTCCAACAGTGGATTGGCAAAAGTCCGTCTCCGGGTGGCAAAAGTCCAACAGTGGATTGGCAAAAGTCCGTCTTCGGGTGGCAAAAGTCCAACAGTGGATTGGCAAAAGTCCGTCTTCGGGCGGCAAAAGTCCAACAGTGGATTGGCAAAAGTCCATCTTCGGGTGGCACGAAGCTGCAAAGTCCACCAGTAGTGTGGCAGGCCAGTAGTCGTCTGGAATTGCATAAAAGACATTATTAAAGTCCACCAGTAGTGTGGCAAGCCAGTAGTCATCTGGCGTCGTTCAAAAAGACATTTCTAAAGTCCACCAGTAGTGTGGCAGGCCAGTAGTCGTCTGGAATTGCATAAAAGACATTATTAAAGTCCACCAGTAGTGTGGCAAGCCAGTAGTCGTCTGGCGTCGTTCAAAAAGACATTTCTAAAGTCCACCAGTAGTGTGGCAGGCCAGTAGTCGTCTGGAATTGCATAAAAGACATTACCAAAGTCCACCAGTAGTGTGGCAAGCCAGTAGTCGTCTGGCGTCGTTCAAAAAGACATTTCCAAAGTCCACCAGTAGCGTGGCAGGCCAGTAGTCGTCTGGAATTGCATAAAAGACAGTATTAAAGTCCACCAGCAGCGTGGCAAGCCAGTAGTCGTCTGGCATCGTTCAAAAGACAGATCTCTCCGACGTTTCATCGAAGATTCAATCCAGCAGTCTCGTTGGGTTTATATCCCTTTTATTCTTCACCCAGAGCAAATTTTTGGTTATTTTTGGTATTCAATCACTATATACCTTGAAAGTCCGAAAGCAATTGCTTTCAGGCATTCAGGTCTACAGCGCTTGAATAGGGGCAGCTGTAATACCCCAAAATTTGCTCTCCCTCTTTGTCATCATAGCATGGCATTATCATTTATCATATCATATCCACCTCATTAACATTGCATTGCATTTAACATAGAAAAAGGAAGCATGGCATCCTTCTTACCATCAGGGCATGTGATCAGGTGGAAGGTGGACAATCAAGGAATCATTCAAAGCACAAAAAGGTCAATCAAGTTGGCTCTAGGCAAGCCAAGAGGTCTCTCATGTCTCATACTATCTCAATTGATCTTCCACAACCTCAAGAAGGTGAGATTCAATGGAAGATTGAAGCACTACATCTTTCACTATGCAAGAGATTCAAAAATTGAAGGAAAACCCTCAAAAGAGATAGCTCATTGATTCAAAATCATTCTCAAGTGGCATTTCTCATCATCCTTTAAGAAGGTACACAACATACTCTGAGGAATTTGGATTTGGAAGATGTGCAATTTCCTCCTAACCAAAGGGGGTCAAAACTAGGGTTTCCCATTAAATCAGGGAATCTTTGATTTTTTGGACAAAGCTTGTTGTCATGGTATTCTACATGTTCTTAAGTGTATATGTGTGGAAGATTGCATCTCAATTGGTTTTAGAAGTGGTTCAATTGGAAGAAAGATCAAGAATCAGAGAAATTGGGGCAAAGTCAAATAATCAGAGGAAAAAGTCAACTCTTGACTTTTTGAGCCCAAAATCATGAAATTCATGTTGCATATGTCCAATGTACAAAATTTGGTCAAGAAACTCCAAAGGAATCATGAAAAAATCAAGATGTAGAAAGTTGCCATTTTTGGATGAAGTAGGGTTACTAAAAATAGCAAGTTTTGGCCATTTTGCATCAGAATTTGAACCAAGGCCATTTAAATTTGGAGCACCAAATGAAAAATCCACTCTGCCTCAATGAAAGATCTTGTTTTAAGCTTCAAATCCATGTGTGGAACATCTCCATTGGATAAAAATTGAGTGAGATATGATTGATCAAAGTTTGAGCAAAGTAGGTTCAAAACTAGGTCATGACCAAGATTTTCAGGGCACGCGCGCAGTCATTTTAACAAACATGTGGTGGGCCTAATGTCCACTCATTTTTCTCATGGTTAAAGGCCTCAAATGGAAAACTTTTCAACATGAAAGTTGTTCATTGCATTGTCATCTTCAATATTCATGTTGGACAATTTTTGGTTTGATCAAGTTATGAGATAGTTTTAAGGGTTCAAAGTCATGTTGGTTATGCTGAAAACCCAGGCGCCATGTTGCCTTGCCAACCAACCCCATTACTACGCCATACACCAGTTTTGATTCCTTTTGTTTCAAGCAATTTTTCATCACCTTGTACACTTCCATTTGACTTGTTTTCAACATCAATATTGTTCCATGATAGCTCCTCTTTTCCATGACTCCAAAACCTTGCCAAACCATTCCATGAGTAGAGAGAAAAACCTCCACGAACTACCCTATGTTGGAATGGATGCATTGATAGCATGTTGCAGGATTTTGGTTCAGTCACACCACAAACACCTCCTCACTTTTGTTTCCTCTTTCAACCAAGCACAAGTTACTTACATAATGCACACTGTCACGTGCCATACATGAGAATAGAAGGAACAAACTTGCTTAGCAAGTTTCTGATGCACAGATTGGCAGCTTCACTCTCCTTTTCTCCCTTCCACCATAACTGTCATGAGCTTGACCTCACCATAACTCAGCCTCAATAACTCGCCCCTAACTAACTTGACTCAGTTAGTTAGGGTGCACTCACTTTAACTCATCCAACTCAGTTAACTCCACTCATTAAACCATGGTTAGTTCATACTATAAATAGAAAACTCACACTCAAATTTCATTCCCAGCCACATTCTCTCAAAAACACTTCAAATTCTTTCCACATTCTCTGATTTTTCTCCCTCTCTGTACACGAATTTCATCATCATCTCCTACGTTTCATCTCCATCTTCATCTTGATTCTACTTTGGAGATTAAGAACAAGAGTGCATAGGTTCAGTTAAAGAAGTTCAGGATCAAGAGAGTTGAAATTCTGGTTGATTCTTTGCACGAATTCAAGCTCTCAAGCCTTTATTTGGCCAAGTGAAGCTCAAGGAAGAAGCATCTCCTTCTGGTATTCTTGTGCATTCCAAGTTTCATCATCATTCAGGTTTGAACTCTTGAAATTACCTTGCACGATCTCTGTCTATTTTTACTTGTTTTTTTTTGTGTTTTAAGCTTGCTAGAAGCTCTGCTCAAACCGGCTAGTTGATAGGCCTCCTAAAGGCTTAGTTGCAAAACCTAGGGCTTACTTTAATCTTCTCTGTTCTCTCTGCGTATGTGTGGTATGTGAAAAATAAGGCTGAATCCTTGATCTCCATAATTTCCTCTTCATTTTGGTATGCGGATTGTGTGTTTTGGTGAGAGGCGAAAATTGCAGGCGGTGGCTGTTGGCCGGAGAAGGTGACCGGAAGTCATCTCCGGCCGGTACCTTTGAATGCTAGGGTTTTCTCACGTTTTAATCGGGTCCGTTCATTTTGCGCGATCGTGTGGCTTGAATGGTGACAGCACATTAAAAGGCATGTGCTTGTCACATGTGTATTTTCTGAATCCACTTAAACAGCGTGTGGCATGGTACACGATAGGGAGTGTGGACATTCACATGTGCGCGTTGATGTTGTTTACTTTGACTGGATGTTGACTGTGACTTGATCCAATGGCTTGTGTGGTTTTGACTATTGTTGACTGAAGAGCATGGTAGTTATTGTGGATTGCGCGTGTAATGGACTTAGTCAGATTGATATCCACACCTCCCATGTTTTCAAGCCCAATTAAATTGAACTATGGATTTGCTATGGTTGCACCCCCATTCATATGTCCATTTCATTTTATTTTTTTCATTTTGCTCACGTTTGATGTTTAATTTTTAAAATTACAAAATAGCATCATAAAATTCCACAAAAATTCATGTGTATTCTTAAAACATTTAGGAAATTTTTCATGATTTTATTTTCTGATTTTATGACCATTTTGCCCCTGTTCCATTATTTCTTTTGAATTTCCATTTGTATGCATACTTAATGTGACATATGATTTTGTGCATTTTTGTTCTTGATCATAAAAATTGATTTTGATGCCTTTCTTTTTGCATTGTGGTCACAATATGTTGAGGTATGTTTGAGATTTATGAGATGATTTTTAAGTCTTTTTTGGATGACTTTTGATGTGTTGCTTTGAGCATGAATGCATGAAACTTCCATGAGACTTTGACCTAATTGTTGAGTGACTTTGGTTCTGATTCATTGCTTGTGGACTTGATATGTTAATGGCATGTGTTTAAGGTGTTTGATTGGTGAAAGTCATAATTGTTGAAGCATGTTTGCTATTTGTTTGAAGCATGAAGTTTAACTTGTTCATTTTGTGAATGCATGCCTCATGTTTGGTTTGCTTGATCATGAAGGCACTTGTGCCATGAGTTGTGGTTTTGTTTGAGGATGTATAGCATGTTAATTGACTTCTGATTGTGACATTTGGGTTTCATCTTTGCATGTTTGATGTTTATCTTGCACCTTAAGTCACTTGTTTCACAAGTATGAACCACATTCACATCACTTCACCTCTTCTTCTTTGCTTCTTGTTGGATTGAGATTTTGTTTGCATGATTTGGTATACTCATTTAGGATAACATTAGGTTGTGTAAATATGAGTTACATTCTGACTTGGAAGCATGTATAGCATTCAATCTCATTTTACTTTGTTTGTCAACTTGTTTGAATTTGATTTGTTCATTATACTTTCTTACTTTACTTGTAAGTGATTGTGCTAACCATGTAGGGGCTTTGGTAAGTTTCAATTGAGTGTGGATAAGGAATCCACATTCAACTTCTATCCTTTCTCTTTTACAATTCCATTTTGTGTTTTGTTAAGCACTTATGTGCTTTCTTTTAATAACTCATCACTTTCCCTTTGTGAATTACAATTCATCTTCTACTTTAGAAGTGAATTGTTTAATTCATTCTTTCTTTAGACTTTAGGTTGAAACCTCACAAACCTTTAGGATCACTCTCTTTAATCTTCAATTAGGATTGAGTCTTAGTCCATATAGGTTTTACCTTTTCTCCTCCCTTGAGTCTCTTTTCTCATCTCAAAGAAAATTCAAAATATCTAATAAAGGTAGGCATTTATTGCATTTAGGCCTTTCATATAAAGAAAAGATTATAAGGGGTCTTCTCTTGTAATCTTAGAATGTGTAGCATATAGCCCATCTTGGGTCAATGTGTTAAACATTTGATCTTGTATGAGGGACTTAAATGCAATACTTGTTGAAGGTGCAAATAATAAAAAACACTTCTTCACTTCATAATCAACAAAACACTTAATAAATACAAGTATGCTAGTGTGTTTGAACCTTGACAATTGGAACTAAGTGTGGGGGTCTTCTTCACTCTTAGTGTGCTTTCTTACCCATTCCATCTTGGAATGTGAGGATGTACACATTCCAATGACTAAGATTCAGATATACTATCATATGCAAACAAATGAAAAAACTCTTAAAAGACAAAAACAAACAATATTGTCTTTCCTTCGGGAATTCTTTTCTCATCTCATTTATTCTCAACGCACGAACGCGCTTCTACTCGTTCTCTTGCAAGATGGTAACGCACTCGGACCAGCGAGCCTGCAACACCTGAGCTAGAACGTCAGCCGTTCTCTAAAAAACACAAACAATTCATCCCTAGTGAGGGGAACTACGTCGCTCTGATTCTCATGCTCCCGATGAGATACGTAGGCAGTGGGGTAGGGCCCATGCGAGCACTTCTTTTATTTTCCCTACATTTGTTTCCCGTTCCTTTTCTTTTCTTTCTCCTTTCTTTCTTTCAGTTCCTCTTCCAGTATTCTTTTCTATCACCCTTTGATCGAGACAAGCAAGCGTGGATCCCATCGGGTACGATGGACGCGTGGGGGTGCTAATACCTTCCTCTCGCGTAACCGACTCCCGAACCCATTTCTTTTGGTCGCAAGACCATGCTCTATCCTTTCCTTCAGGTTTATGCGGTGTTTCCTTTCCCTCTCTTGGGATAAATACACATTGCTGGCGACTCTGTTCGGTGCCACTTTCGCGTTTGTACTAGGATGAAAATCCCGGGAGCGACACTCTTTACCTAGGTTTTTCATCCATCAATGTACATTGGATAGAGATAGTAATGTGTGTTGATGTTCACCAAATATTGAACTTTAATGTTGTCATTTTGATAGTTTGTGTGAGAAATCAACAAAGGATCAAAATGGCAAAACTCACAATATGTGTTAGAGATAAACATATTGGGAGGATATGTGATTGTATTTATCATTTAACCGAGTTCATTAGCTTATCGATTATATATGTGCAAAGTGGTTTGTCGAACCCTAATCTTGGCATGCTTTTATAAATCCTTAAAAACAATCTCTTTATCGCTTTTAATTACATTTGAATGCGAACGCTACGAAACCAACCTAAAACCCCTTGTTACCTTAAAGTTTGAAACGTTACGACTGTAGAACGGCTGCGATATCACCGAACAATCCCTGTGGATCGATAACTAAACCCTAACTCTATTTGTATTCCAACAAATTGGCGTCGTTGCTGGGGATTGTTAATTGATATTGCAAGCATTGCAATAGTTGTGAAGATTTAGACTTGTTACAAATTTTTCTTGTGCTTGTTGATTTGTTTTGTTTAGTGTGCAGACTTTTTTTATGCGAGAGTAACTACCGGCAGACCAACTTCTATTTGATCCTGAGATTGAAAGAACCGCTCGTAGACTCAATAGCAGAACTAGACGGAGGAGGCAGCTGGCTAGACAAAGGCAAGGACAAGGAGAAAGTTCGATTTCTACACCACCATCAATTCCACAGTTCACGCCAATCATGGATCCACCACCACCACCCGCTTCCACGCCATGTGTAAATAGCCCACGTCACACCGCTCAGTTTGCTAACAACAATCAAGGAAGCCAAGCTGAGATGAAAACTAGAACTTTGAACTTATTATATGGAAGTCCGTTCACGGGAATGGATCATGAAGACCCTTTCGCTTTTCTCACCAAATTTTATGAGACAGCGTTAGCGGCGGGAGTCGATCAAGCGCAAGAGTTACCTCTTTTCAAGAGACTATTTCCTCATGCTTTGCTTGGCAAGGCTAAGGATTGGTATCTTGACAAAACTCTAGCAGGGATGACCGATTGGAACGTTTTGGAGGAAAAATATATACAATGGTTCTTTTCTCACAACCGTTTTATGGAGTCAAAAATTGCAATTTCTGTGTTCTCTCAGGGCACTAGTGAATCTCTGAATGAAGCATGGGAACGATTCAAATCCATGCTTCGCAAATGCAAAGGCCACGGGTTTGACGAGTTAACACAAATCCACATCTTCAAGAATGGTCTCCAACCAAATTGAAAGACATTATTGGACGCCACTTCTGGAGGATCTTTGTTATCAAAGAGTGCCGAAGAAGCTACGGATATCATCAATAGAATGGCTCTCAATGATCTTCAAAGTCAAAGCTGTAACAACTCGCAAAAGAAGCCCGGGGTACTCGAATTGGGAACTAATGATGCAATCCTTGCACAAAACAAACTCATATCTCAACAAGTGGAAATTTTGACTCAACAAATTAAAGCATTGAAGGAACCTAGCAAGAGTAAACAGGTTGCTTGTTGTGAACTTTATAAAGGAGAGCATGACACCAGATTTTCTCCTCCTCCGTGATTTGAAGAAGTGAACTACATGAATAATCAACGAGACTATCAAGGAAGACAACAACAACAACCTTACCAACAACAACAACACAATTCTCAACAAAATTATCAAGGAAATCAAGGATTTCAACCGAGGGCGAACTATCAACATAATCAAGGTTATGGTGGCGGTTCTTCAAACCGGAAAATCCCGTATCAACCTCCACCACCTCCGGTTGCTAGCTCTAAGTTGGAAGACACTTTGACTCAATTCATGCAAATGTCTATGGCCAATCAAAAGAGTAGTGACGCGGCGATCAAGAATCTAGAAAATCAAGTGGGGCAACTTGCCGAGCAACTACCGGGTCCTTCATTCTCCGCAAATACTCAAGTGAATCCTAAGGAGATTTGAAGGCCACACAAAAGCAGTTTTGGGAAATAATAATTTTTGGAGCAGGCTTGAAGCCCGCTCAGCGCGCTCGGAGCGCGCTGGTAGAAGTAATGGCAGAACGTAGCCCGCTCAGCGGGGTACTTAGCCCGCTCAGCGCGCTTTGAGGCGGTTTATTTTGTAAGTGGAGCCCGCTCAGCGCGCTCCGCGAATCTCAGCCCCATTTTAAGTTGTTTTGTTCAGAATTGGGGGGGATCCTTTGTACAATTTTAGATCAAAATACCTTATGCACTGTAGCAATTCATCTTTGGAAGATTGAAAGCATCATTTTGTCGAGAAATCGTCGTGGATGCTCGATTCTCTTATCCCGTTTCTTGTTGATCAAGCTACCATGAATATGTGTAGCTAATTTCTCTTTTGTGTCAAGGTTAGATGTAGGTAAACCTTTCCTTTGTATGTATATGGATTGATTTTAGCTTGTGAACTCTTGGATGATGAATGTATGATGAAAAACCTTGTTTATATGGTTTATTCTTTGTGTTGGTTCATGATTGAGAAATGTGTTCCTACTCTTTACCTAGGTTTTTCATCCATCAATGTACATTGGCTAGAGATAGTAATGTGTGTTGATGTTCACCAAATATTGAACTTTAATGTTGTCATTTTGATAGTTTGTGTGAGAAATCAACAAAGGATCAAAATGGCAAAACTCACAATATGTGTTATAGATAAACATATTGGGAGGATATGTGATTGTATTTATCATTTAACCGAGTTCATTAGCTTATCGATTATATATGTGCAAAGTGGTTTGTCGAACCCTAATCTTGGCATGCTTTTATAAATCGTTAAAAACAATCTCTTTATCGCTTTTAATTACATTTGAATGCGAACGCTACGAAACCAACCTAAAACCCCTTGTTACCTTAAAGTTTGAAACGTTACGACTGTAGAACGGCTGCGATATCACCGAACAATCCCTGTGGATCGATAACTAAACCCTAACTCTATTTGTATTCCAACAAATTGGCGTCGTTGCTGGGGATTGTTAATTGATATTGCAAGCATTGCAATAGTTGTGAAGATTTAGACTTGTTAGAAATTTTTCTTGTGCTTGTTGATTTGTTTTGTTTAGTGTGCAGACTTTTTTTATGCGAGGGTAACTACCGGTAGACCAACTTCTATTTGATCCTGAGATTGAAAGAACCGCTCGTAGACTCAATAGCAGAACTAGACGGAGGAGGCAGCTGGCTAGACAAAGGCAAGGACAAGGAGAAAGTTCGATTTCTACACCACCATCAATTCCACAGTTCACGCCAATCATGGATCCACCACCACCACCCGCTTCCACGCCATGTGTAAATAGCCCACGTCACACCGCTAGTTTGCTAACAACAATCAAGGAAGCCAAGCTGAGATGAAAACTAGAACTTTGAACTTATTATATGGAAGTCCGTTCACGGGAATGGATCATGAAGACCCTTTCGCTTTTCTCACCAAATTTTATGAGACAGCGTTAGCGGCGGGAGTCGATCAAGCGCAAGAGTTACCTCTTTTCAAGAGACTATTTCCTCATGCTTTGCTTGGCAAGGCTAAGGATTGGTATCTTGACCAAACTCTAGCAGGGATGACCGATTGGAACGTTTTGGAGGAAAAATATATAGAATGGTTCTTTTCTCACAACCGTTTTATGGAGTCAAAAATTGCAATTTCTGTGTTCTCTCAGGGCACTAGTGAATCTCTGAATGAAGCATGGGAACGATTCAAATCCATGCTTCGCAAATGCAAAGGCCACGGGTTTGACGAGTTAACACAAATCCACATCTTCAAGAATGGTCTCCAACCAAATTGAAAGACATTATTGGACGCCACTTCTGGAGGATCTTTGTTATCAAAGAGTGCCGAAGAAGCTACGGATATCATCAATAGAATGGCTCTCAATGATCTTCAAAGTCAAAGCTGTAACAACTCGCAAAAGAAGCCCGGGGTACTCGAATTGGGAACTAATGATGCAATCCTTGCACAAAACAAACTCATATCTCAACAAGTGGAACTTTTGACTCAACAAATTAAAGCATTGAAGGAACCTAGCAAGAGTAAATAGGTTGCTTGTTGTGAACTTTATAAAGGAGAGCATGACACCAGATTTTGTCCTCCTCCGTGATTTGAAGAAGTGAACTACATGAATAATCAACGAGACTATCAAGGAAGACAACAACAACAACCTTACCAACAACAACAACACAATTCTCAACAAAATTATCAAGGAAATCAAGGATTTCAACCGAGGGCGAACTATCAACATAATCAAGGTTATGGTGGCGGTTCTTCAAACCGGCAAATCCCGTATCAACCTCCACCACCTCCGGTTGCTAGCTCTAAGTTGGAAGACACTTTGACTCAATTCATGCAAATGTCTATGGCCAATCAAAAGAGTAGTGACGCGGCGATCAAGAATCTAGAAAATCAAGTGGGGCAACTTGCCGAGCAACTACCGGGTCCTTCATTCTCCGCAAATACTCAAGTGAATCCTAAGGAGATTTGAAGGCCACACAAAAGCAGTTTTGGGAAATAATAATTTTTGGAGCAGGCTTGAAGCCCGCTCAGCGCGCTCCGAGCGCGCTGGTAGAAGTAATGGCAGAACGTAGCCCGCTCAGCGGGGTACTTAGCCCGCTCAGCGCGCTTTGAGGCAGTTTATTTTGTAAGTGGAGTCCGCTCAGCGCGCTCCGCGAATCTCAGCCCCTTTTTAAGTTGTTTTGTTCAGAATTGGGGGGGATCCTTTGTACAATTTTAGATCAAAATACCTTATGCACTGTAGCAATTCATCTTTGGAAGATTGAAAGCATCATTTTGTCGAGAAATCGTCGTGGATGCTCGATTCTCTTATCCCGTTTCTTGTTGATCAAGCTACCATGAATATGTGTAGCTAATTTCTCTTTTGTGTCAAGGTTAGATGTAGGTAAACCTTTCCTTTGTATGTATATGGATTGATTTTAGCTTGTGAACTCTTGGATGATGAATGTATGATGAAAAACCTTGTTTATATGGTTTATTCTTTGTGTTGGTTCATGATTGAGAAATGTGTTCCTACTCTTTACCTAGGTTTTTCATCCATCAATGTACATTGGCTAGAGATAGTAATGTGTGTTGATGTTCACCAAATATTGAACTTTAATGTTGTCATTTTGATAGTTTGTTTGAGAAATCAACAAAGGATCAAAATGGCAAAACTCACAATATGTGTTAGAGATAAAAATATTGGGAGGATATGTGATTATATTTATCATTTAACCGAGTTCATTAGCTTATCGATTATATATGTGCAAAGTGGTTTGTCGAACCCTAATCTTGGCATGCTTTTATAAATCGTTAAAAACAATCTCTTTATCGCTTTTAATTACATTTGAATGCGAACGCTACGAAACCAACCTAAAACCCCTTGTTACCTTAAAGTTTGAAACGTTACGACTGTAGAACGGCTGCGATATCACCGAACAATCCCTGTGGATCGATAACTAAACCCTAACTCTATTTGTATTCCAACAAATTGGCGTCGTTGCCGGGGATTGTTAATTGATATTGCAAGCATTGCAATAGTTGTGAAGATTTAGACTTGTTACAAATTTTTCTTGTGCTTGTTGATTTGTTTTGTTTAGTGTGCAGACTTTTTTTATGCGAGGGTAACTACCGGCAGACCAACTTCTATTTGATCCTGAGATTGAAAGAACCGCTCGTAGACTCAATAGCAGAACTAGACAGAGGAGGCAGCTGGCTAGACAAAGGCAAGGACAAGGAGAAAGTTCGATTTCTACACCACCATCAATTCCACAGTTCACGCCAATCATGGATCCACCACCACCACCCGCTTCCACGCCATGTGTAAATAGCCCACGTCACACCGCTCAGTTTGCTAACAACAATCAAGGAAGCCAAGCTGAGATGAAAACTAGAACTTTGAACTTATTATATGGAAGTCCGTTCACGGGAATGGATCATGAAGACCCTTTCGCTTTTCTCACCAAATTTTATGAGACAGCGTTAGCGGCGGGAGTCGATCAAGCGCAAGAGTTACCTCTTTTCAAGAGACTATTTCCTCATGCTTTGCTTGGCAAGGCTAAGGATTGGTATCTTGACCAAACTCTAGCAGGGATGACCGATTGGAACGTTTTGGAGGAAAAATATATAGAATGGTTCTTTTCTCACAACCGTTTTATGGAGTCAAAAACTGCAATTTCTGTGTTCTCTCAGGGCACTAGTGAATCTCTGAATGAAGCATGGGAACGATTCAAATCCATGCTTCGCAAATGCAAAGGCCACGGGTTTGACGAGTTAACAGAAATCCACATCTTCAAGAATGGTCTCCAACCAAATTGAAAGACATTATTGGACGCCACTTCTGGAGGATCTTTGTTATCAAAGAGTGCCGAAGAAGCTACGGATATCATCAATAGAATGGCTCTCAATGATCTTCAAAGTCAAAGCTGTAACAACTCGCAAAAGAAGCCCGGGGTACTCGAATTGGGAACTAATGATGCAATCCTTGCACAAAACAAACTCATATCTCAACAAGTGGAACTTTTGACTCAACAAATTAAAGCATTGAAGGAACCTAGCAAGAGTAAATAGGTTGCTTGTTGTGAACTTTATAAAGGAGAGCATGACACCAGATTTTGTCCTCCTCCGTGATTTGAAGAAGTGAACTACATGAATAATCAACGAGACTATCAAGGAAGACAACAACAACAACCTTACCAACAACAACAACACAATTCTCAACAAAATTATCAAGGAAATCAAGGATTTCAACCGAGGGCGAACTATCAACATAATCAAGGTTATGGTGGCGGTTCTTCAAACCGGCAAATCCCGTATCAACCTCCACCACCTCCGGTTGCTAGCTCTAAGTTGGAAGACACTTTGACTCAATTCATGCAAATGTCTATGGCCAATCAAAAGAGTAGTGACGCGGCGATCAAGAATCTAGAAAATCAAGTGGGGCAACTTGCCGAGCAACTACCGGGTCCTTCATTCTCCGCAAATACTCAAGTGAATCCTAAGGAGATTTGAAGGCCACACAAAAGCAGTTTTGGGAAATAATAATTTTTGGAGCAGGCTTGAAGCCCGCTCAGCGCGCTCCGAGCGCGCTGGTAGAAGTAATGGCAGAACGTAGCCCGCTCAGCGGGGTACTTAGCCCGCTCAGCGCGCTTTGAGGCGGTTTATTTTGTAAGTGGAGCCCGCTCAGCGCGCTCCGCGAATCTCAGCCCCTTTTTAAGTTGTTTTGTTCAGAATTGGGGGGGATCCTTTGTACAATTTTAGATCAAAATACCTTATGCACTGTAGCAATTCATCTTTGGAAGATTGAAAGCATCATTTTGTCGAGAAATCGTCGTGGATGCTCGATTCTCTTATCCCGTTTCTTGTTGATCAAGCTACCATGAATATGTGTAGCTAATTTCTCTTTTGTGTCAAGGTTAGATGTAGGTAAACCTTTCCTTTGTATGTATATGGATTGATTTTAGCTTGTGAACTCTTGGATGATGAATGTATGATGAAAAACATTGTTTATATGGTTTATTCTTTGTGTTGGTTCATGATTGAGAAATGTGTTCCTACTCTTTACCTAGGTTTTTCATCCATCAATGTACATTGGCTAGAGATAGTAATGTGTGTTGATGTTCACCAAATATTGAACTTTAATGTTGTCATTTTGATAGTTTGTTTGAGAAATCAACAAAGGATCAAAATGGCAAAACTCACAATATGTGTTAGAGATAAACATATTGGGAGGATATGTGATTATATTTATCATTTAACCGAGTTCATTAGCTTATCGATTATATATGTGCAAAGTGGTTTGTCGAACCCTAATCTTGGCATGCTTTTATAAATCCTTAAAAACAATCTCTTTATCGCTTTTAATTACATTTGAATGCGAACGCTAGGAAACCAACCTAAAACCCCTTGTTACCTTAAAGTTTGAAACGTTACGACTGTAGAACGGCTGCGATATCACCGAACAATCCCTGTGGATCGATAACTAAACCCTAACTCTATTTGTATTCCAACAAATTGGCGTCGTTGCCGGGGATTGTTAATTGATATTGCAAGCATTGCAATAGTTGTGAAGATTTAGACTTGTTACAAATTTTTCTTGTGCTTGTTGATTTGTTTTGTTTAGTGTGCAGACTTTTTTTATGCGAGGGTAACTACCGGCAGACCAACTTCTATTTGATCCTGAGATTGAAAGAACCGCTCGTAGACTCAATAGCAGAACTAGACAGAGGAGGCAGCTGGCTAGACAAAGGCAAGGACAAGGAGAAAGTTCGATTTCTACACCACCATCAATTCCACAGTTCACGCCAATCATGGATCCACCACCACCACCCGCTTCCACGCCATGTGTAAATAGCCCACGTCACACCGCTCAGTTTGCTAACAACAATCAAGGAAGCCAAGCTGAGATGAAAACTAGAACTTTGAACTTATTATATGGAAGTCCGTTCACGGGAATGGATCATGAAGACCCTTTCGCTTTTCTCACCAAATTTTATGAGACAGCGTTAGCGGCGGGAGTCGATCAAGCGCAAGAGTTACCTCTTTTCAAGAGACTATTTCCTCATGCTTTGCTTGGCAAGGCTAAGGATTGGTATCTTGACCAAACTCTAGCAGGGATGACCGATTGGAACGTTTTGGAGGAAAAATATATAGAATGGTTCTTTTCTCACAACCGTTTTATGGAGTCAAAAACTGCAATTTCTGTGTTCTCTCAGGGCACTAGTGAATCTCTGAATGAAGCATGGGAACGATTCAAATCCATGCTTCGCAAATGCAAAGGCCACGGGTTTGACGAGTTAACAGAGATCCACATCTTCAAGAATGGTCTCCAACCAAATTGAAAGACATTATTGGACGCCACTTCTGGAGGATCTTTGTTATCAAAGAGTGCCGAAGAAGCTACGGATATCATCAATAGAATGGCTCTCAATGATCTTCAAAGTCAAAGCTGTAACAACTCGCAAAAGAAGCCCGGGGTACTCGAATTGGGAACTAATGATGCAATCCTTGCACAAAACAAACTCATATCTCAACAAGTGGAACTTTTGACTCAACAAATTAAAGCATTGAAGGAACCTAGCAAGAGTAAACAGGTTGCTTGTTGTGAACTTTATAAAGGAGAGCATGACACCAGATTTTGTCCTTCTCCGTGATTTGAAGAAGTGAACTACATGAATAATCAACGAGACTATCAAGGAAGACAACAACAACAACCTTACCAACAACAACAACACAATTCTCAACAAAATTATCAAGGAAATCAAGGATTTCAACCGAGGGCGAACTATCAACATAATCAAGGTTATGGTAGAGGTTCTTCAAACCGGCAAATCCCGTATCAACCTCCACCACCTCCGGTTGCTAGCTCTAAGTTGGAAGACACTTTGACTCAATTCATGCAAATGTCTATGGCCAATCAAAAGAGTAGTGACGCGGCGATCAAGAATCTAGAAAATCAAGTGGGGCAACTTGCCGAGCAACTACCGGGTCCTTCATTCTCCGCAAATACTCAAGTGAATCCTAAGGAGATTTGAAGGCCACACAAAAGCAGTTTTGGGAAATAATAATTTTTGGAGCAGGCTTGAAGCCCGCTCAGCGCGCTCGGAGCGCGCTGGTAGAAGTAATGGGAGAACGTAGCCCGCTCAGCGGGGTACTTAGCCCGCTCAGCGCGCTTTGAGGCGGTTTATTTTGTAAGTGGAGCCTGCTCAGCGCGCTCCGCGAATCTCAGCCCCATTTTAAGTTGTTTTGTTCAGAATTGGGGGGGATCCTTTGTACAATTTTAGAATAAAATACCTTATGCACTGTAGCAATTCATCTTTGGAAGATTGAAAGCATCATTTTGTCGAGAAATCGTCGTGGATGCTCGATTCTCTTATCCCGTTTCTTGTTGATCAAGCTACCATGAATATGTGTAGCTAATTTCTCTTTTGTGTCAAGGTTAGATGTAGGTAAACCTTTCCTTTGTATGTATATGGATTGATTTTAGCTTGTGAACTCTTGGATGATGAATGTGTGATGAAAATCCTTGTTTATATGGTTTATTCTTTGTGTTGGTTCATGATTGAGAAATGTGTTCCTACTCTTTACCTAGGTTTTTCATCCATCAATGTACATTGGCTAGAGATAGTAATGTGTGTTGATGTTCACCAAATATTGAACTTTAATGTTGTCATTTTGATAGTTTGTGTGAGAAATCAACAAAGGATCAAAATGGCAAAACTCACAATATGTGTTAGAGATAAACATATTGGGAGGATATGTGATTGTATTTATCATTTAACCGAGTTCATTAGCTTATCGATTACATATGTGCAAAGTGGTTTGTCGAACCCTAATCTTGGCATGCTTTTATAAATCGTTAAAAACAATCTCTTTATCGCTTTTAATTACATTTGAATGCGAACGCTACGAAACCAACCTAAAACCCCTTGTTACCTTAAAGTTTGAAACGTTACGACTGTAGAACGGCTGCGATATCACCGAACAATCCCTGTGGATCGATAACTAAACCCTAACTCTATTTGTATTCCAACAAATTGGCGTCGTTGCCGGGGATTGTTAATTGATATTGCAAGCATTGCAATAGTTGTGAAGATTTAGACTTGTTACAAATTTTTCTTGTGCTTGTTGATTTGTTTTGTTTAGTGTGCTGACTTTTTTTATGCGAGGGTAACTACCGGCAGACCAACTTCTATTTGATCCTGAGATTGAAAGAACCGCTCGTAGACTCAATAGCAGAACTAGACAGAGGAGGCAGCTGGCTAGACAAAGGCAAGGACAAGGAGAAAGTTCGATTTCTACACCACCATCAATTCCACAGTTCACGCCAATCATGGATCCACCACCACCACCCGCTTCCACGCCATGTGTAAATAGCCCACGTCACACCGCTCAGTTTGCTAACAACAATCAAGGAAGCCAAGCTGAGATGAAAACTAGAACTTTGAACTTATTATATGGAAGTCCGTTCACGGGAATGGATCATGAAGACCCTTTCGCTTTTCTCACCAAATTTTATGAGACAGCGTTAGCGGCGGGAGTCGATCAAGCGCAAGAGTTACCTCTTTTCAAGAGACTATTTCCTCATGCTTTGCTTGGCAAGGCTAAGGATTGGTATCTTGACCAAACTCTAGCAGGGATGACCGATTGGAACGTTTTGGAGGAAAAATATATAGAATGGTTCTTTTCTCACAACCGTTTTATGGAGTCAAAAACTGCAATTTCTGTGTTCTCTCAGGGCACTAGTGAATCTCTGAATGAAGCATGGGAACGATTCAAATCCATGCTTCGCAAATGCAAAGGCCACGGGTTTGACGAGTTAACAGAAATCCACATCTTCAAGAATGGTCTCCAACCAAATTGAAAGACATTATTGGACGCCACTTCTGGAGGATCTTTGTTATCAAAGAGTGCCGAAGAAGCTACGGATATCATCAATAGAATGGCTCTCAATGATCTTCAAAGTCAAAGCTGTAACAACTCGCAAAAGAAGCCCGGGGTACTCGAATTGGGAACTAATGATGCAATCCTTGCACAAAACAAACTCATATCTCAACAAGTGGAACTTTTGACTCAACAAATTAAAGCATTGAAGGAACCTAGCAAGAGTAAACAGGTTGCTTGTTGTGAACTTTATAAAGGAGAGCATGACACCAGATTTTGTCCTTCTCCGTGATTTGAAGAAGTGAACTACATGAATAATCAACGAGACTATCAAGGAAGACAACAACAACAACCTTACCAACAACAACAACACAATTCTCAACAAAATTATCAAGGAAATCAAGGATTTCAACCGAGGGCGAACTATCAACATAATCAAGGTTATGGTAGAGGTTCTTCAAACCGGCAAATCCCGTATCAACCTCCACCACCTCCGGTTGCTAGCTCTAAGTTGGAAGACACTTTGACTCAATTCATGCAAATGTCTATGGCCAATCAAAAGAGTAGTGACGCGGCGATCAAGAATCTAGAAAATCAAGTGGGGCAACTTGCCGAGCAACTACCGGGTCCTTCATTCTCCGCAAATACTCAAGTGAATCCTAAGGAGATTTGAAGGCCACACAAAAGCAGTTTTGGGAAATAATAATTTTTGGAGCAGGCTTGAAGCCCGCTCAGCGCGCTGGTAGAAGTAATGGGAGAACGTAGCCCGCTCAGCGGGGTACTTAGCCCGCTCAGCGCGCTTTGAGGCGGTTTATTTTGTAAGTGGAGCCCGCTCAGCGCGCTCCGCGAATCTCAGCCCCATTTTAAGTTGTTTTGTTCAGAATTGGGGGGGATCCTTTGTACAATTTTAGATCAAAATACCTTATGCACTGTAGCAATTCATCTTTGGAAGATTGAAAGCATCATTTTGTCGAGAAATCGTCGTGGATGCTCGATTCTCTTATCCCGTTTCTTGTTGATCAAGCTACCATGAATATGTGTAGCTAATTTCTCTTTTGTGTCAAGGTTAGATGTAGGTAAACCTTTCCTTTGTATGTATATGGATTGATTTTAGGTTGTGAACTCTTGGATGATGAATGTGTGATGAAAATCCTTGTTTATATGGTTTATTCTTTGTGTTGGTTCATGATTGAGAAATGTGTTCCTACTCTTTACCTAGGTTTTTCATCCATCAATGTACATTGGCTAGAGATAGTAATGTGTGTTGATGTTCACCAAATATTGAACTTTAATGTTGTCATTTTGATAGTTTGTGTGAGAAATCAACAAAGGATCAAAATGGCAAAACTCACAATATGTGTTAGAGATAAACATATTGGGAGGATATGTGATTGTATTTATCATTTAACCGAGTTCATTAGCTTATCGATTACATATGTGCAAAGTGGTTTGTCGAACCCTAATCTTGGCATGCTTTTATAAATCGTTAAAAACAATCTCTTTATCGCTTTTAATTACATTTGAATGCGAACGCTAGGAAACCAACCTAAAACCCCTTGTTACCTTAAAGTTTGAAACGTTACGACTGTAGAACGGCTGCGATATCACCGAACAATCCCTGTGGATCGATAACTAAACCCTAACTCTATTTGTATTCCAACAAATTGGCGTCGTTGCCGGGGATTGTTAATTGATATTGCAAGCATTGCAATAGTTGTGAAGATTTAGACTTGTTACAAATTTTTCTTGTGCTTGTTGATTTGTTTTGTTTAGTGTGCAGACTTTTTTTATGCGAGGGTAACTACCGGCAGACCAACTTCTATTTGATCCTGAGATTGAAAGAACCGCTCGTAGACTCAATAGCAGAACTAGACAGAGGAGGCAGCTGGCTAGACAAAGGCAAGGACAAGGAGAAAGTTCGATTTCTACACCACCATCAATTCCACAGTTCACGCCAATCATGGATCCACCACCACCACCCGCTTCCACGCCATGTGTAAATAGCCCACGTCACACCGCTCAGTTTGCTAACAACAATCAAGGAAGCCAAGCTGAGATGAAAACTAGAACTTTGAACTTATTATATGGAAGTCCGTTCACGGGAATGGATCATGAAGACCCTTTCGCTTTTCTCACCAAATTTTATGAGACAGCGTTAGCGGCGGGAGTCGATCAAGCGCAAGAGTTACCTCTTTTCAAGAGACTATTTCCTCATGCTTTGCTTGGCAAGGCTAAGGATTGGTATCTTGACCAAACTCTAGCAGGGATGACCGATTGGAACGTTTTGGAGGAAAAATATATAGAATGGTTCTTTTCTCACAACCGTTTTATGGAGTCAAAAACTGCAATTTCTGTGTTCTCTCAGGGCACTAGTGAATCTCTGAATGAAGCATGGGAACGATTCAAATCCATGCTTCGCAAATGCAAAGGCCACGGGTTTGACGAGTTAACAGAAATCCACATCTTCAAGAATGGTCTCCAACCAAATTGAAAGACATTATTGGACGCCACTTCTGGAGGATCTTTGTTATCAAAGAGTGCCGAAGAAGCTACGGATATCATCAATAGAATGGCTCTCAATGATCTTCAAAGTCAAAGCTGTAACAACTCGCAAAAGAAGCCCGGGGTACTCGAATTGGGAACTAATGATGCAATCCTTGCACAAAACAAACTCATATCTCAACAAGTGGAACTTTTGACTCAACAAATTAAAGCATTGAAGGAACCTAGCAAGAGTAAACAGGTTGCTTGTTGTGAACTTTATAAAGGAGAGCATGACACCAGATTTTGTCCTTCTCCGTGATTTGAAGAAGTGAACTACATGAATAATCAACGAGACTATCAAGGAAGACAACAACAACAACCTTACCAACAACAACAACACAATTCTCAACAAAATTATCAAGGAAATCAAGGATTTCAACCGAGGGCGAACTATCAACATAATCAAGGTTATGGTAGAGGTTCTTCAAACCGGCAAATCCCGTATCAACCTCCACCACCTCCGGTTGCTAGCTCTAAGTTGGAAGACACTTTGACTCAATTCATGCAAATGTCTATGGCCAATCAAAAGAGTAGTGACGCGGCGATCAAGAATCTAGAAAATCAAGTGGGGCAACTTGCCGAGCAACTACCGGGTCCTTCATTCTCCGCAAATACTCAAGTGAATCCTAAGGAGATTTGAAGGCCACACAAAAGCAGTTTTGGGAAATAATAATTTTTGGAGCAGGCTTGAAGCCCGCTCAGCGCGCTCGGAGCGCGCTGGTAGAAGTAATGGGAGAACGTAGCCCGCTCAGCGGGGTACTTAGCCCGCTCAGCGCGCTTTGAGGCGGTTTATTTTGTAAGTGGAGCCCGCTCAGCGCGCTCCGCGAATCTCAGCCCCATTTTAAGTTGTTTTGTTCAGAATTGGGGGGGATCCTTTGTACAATTTTAGATCAAAATACCTTATGCACTGTAGCAATTCATCTTTGGAAGATTGAAAGCATCATTTTGTCGAGAAATCGTCGTGGATGCTCGATTCTCTTATCCCGTTTCTTGTTGATCAAGCTACCATGAATATGTGTAGCTAATTTCTCTTTTGTGTCAAGGTTAGATGTAGGTAAACCTTTCCTTTGTATGTATATGGATTGATTTTAGGTTGTGAACTCTTGGATGATGAATGTGTGATGAAAATCCTTGTTTATATGGTTTATTCTTTGTGTTGGTTCATGATTGAGAAATGTGTTCCTACTCTTTACCTAGGTTTTTCATCCATCAATGTACATTGGCTAGAGATAGTAATGTGTGTTGATGTTCACCAAATATTGAACTTTAATGTTGTCATTTTGATAGTTTGTGTGAGAAATCAACAAAGGATCAAAATGGCAAAACTCACAATATGTGTTAGAGATAAACATATTGGGAGGATATGTGATTGTATTTATCATTTAACCGAGTTCATTAGCTTATCGATTACATATGTGCAAAGTGGTTTGTCGAACCCTAATCTTGGCATGCTTTTATAAATCGTTAAAAACAATCTCTTTATCGCTTTTAATTACATTTGAATGCGAACGCTAGGAAACCAACCTAAAACCCCTTGTTACCTTAAAGTTTGAAACGTTACGACTGTAGAACGGCTGCGATATCACCGAACAATCCCTGTGGATCGATAACTAAACCCTAACTCTATTTGTATTCCAACAAATTGGCGTCGTTGCCGGGGATTGTTAATAGATATTGCAAGCATTGCAATAGTTGTGAAGATTTAGACTTGTTACAAATTTTTCTTGTGCTTGTTGATTTGTTTTGTTTAGTGTGCAGACTTTTTTTATGCGAGGGTAACTACCGGCAGACCAACTTCTATTTGATCCTGAGATTGAAAGAACCGCTCGTAGACTCAATAGCAGAACTAGACAGAGGAGGCAGCTGGCTAGACAAAGGCAAGGACAAGGAGAAAGTTCGATTTCTACACCACCATCAATTCCACAGTTCACGCCAATCATGGATCCACCACCACCACCCGCTTCCACGCCATGTGTAAATAGCCCACGTCACACCGCTCAGTTTGCTAACAACAATCAAGGAAGCCAAGCTGAGATGAAAACTAGAACTTTGAACTTATTATATGGAAGTCCGTTCACGGGAATGGATCATGAAGACCCTTTCGCTTTTCTCACCAAATTTTATGAGACAGCGTTAGCGGCGGGAGTCGATCAAGCGCAAGAGTTACCTCTTTTCAAGAGACTATTTCCTCATGCTTTGCTTGGCAAGGCTAAGGATTGGTATCTTGACCAAACTCTAGCAGGGATGACCGATTGGAACGTTTTGGAGGAAAAATATATAGAATGGTTCTTTTCTCACAACCGTTTTATGGAGTCAAAAACTGCAATTTCTGTGTTCTCTCAGGGCACTAGTGAATCTCTGAATGAAGCATGGGAACGATTCAAATCCATGCTTCGCAAATGCAAAGGCCACGGGTTTGACGAGTTAACAGAAATCCACATCTTCAAGAATGGTCTCCAACCAAATTGAAAGACATTATTGGACGCCACTTCTGGAGGATCTTTGTTATCAAAGAGTGCCGAAGAAGCTACGGATATCATCAATAGAATGGCTCTCAATGATCTTCAAAGTCAAAGCTGTAACAACTCGCAAAAGAAGCCCGGGGTACTCGAATTGGGAACTAATGATGCAATCCTTGCACAAAACAAACTCATATCTCAACAAGTGGAACTTTTGACTCAACAAATTAAAGCATTGAAGGAACCTAGCAAGAGTAAACAGGTTGCTTGTTGTGAACTTTATAAAGGAGAGCATGACACCAGATTTTGTCCTTCTCCGTGATTTGAAGAAGTGAACTACATGAATAATCAACGAGACTATCAAGGAAGACAACAACAACAACCTTACCAACAACAACAACACAATTCTCAACAAAATTATCAAGGAAATCAAGGATTTCAACCGAGGGCGAACTATCAACATAATCAAGGTTATGGTAGAGGTTCTTCAAACCGGCAAATCCCGTATCAACCTCCACCACCTCCGGTTGCTAGCTCTAAGTTGGAAGACACTTTGACTCAATTCATGCAAATGTCTATGGCCAATCAAAAGAGTAGTGACGCGGCGATCAAGAATCTAGAAAATCAAGTGGGGCAACTTGCCGAGCAACTACCGGGTCCTTCATTCTCCGCAAATACTCAAGTGAATCCTAAGGAGATTTGAAGGCCACACAAAAGCAGTTTTGGGAAATAATAATTTTTGGAGCAGGCTTGAAGCCCGCTCAGCGCGCTCGGAGCGCGCTGGTAGAAGTAATGGGAGAACGTAGCCCGCTCAGCGGGGTACTTAGCCCGCTCAGCGCGCTTTGAGGCGGTTTATTTTGTAAGTGGAGCCTGCTCAGCGCGCTCCGCGAATCTCAGCCCCATTTTAAGTTGTTTTGTTCAGAATTGGGGGGGATCCTTTGTACAATTTTAGATCAAAATACCTTATGCACTGTAGCAATGCATCTTTGGAAGATTGAAAGCATCATTTTGTCGAGAAATCATCGTGGATGCTCGATTCTCTTATCCCGTTTCTTGTTGATCAAGCTACCATGAATATGTGTAGCTAATTTCTCTTTTGTGTCAAGGTTAGATGTAGGTAAACCTTTCCTTTGTATGTATATGGATTGATTTTAGCTTGTGAACTCTTGGATGATGAATGTGTGATGAAAATCCTTGTTTATATGGTTTATTCTTTGTGTTGGTTCATGATTGAGAAATGTGTTCCTACTCTTTACCTAGGTTTTTCATCCATCAATGTACATTGGCTAGAGATAGTAATGTGTGTTGATGTTCACCAAATATTGAACTTTAATGTTGTCATTTTGATAGTTTGTGTGAGAAATCAACAAAGGATCAAAATGGCAAAACTCACAATATGTGTTAGAGATAAACATATTGGGAGGATATGTGATTGTATTTATCATTTAACCGAGTTCATTAGCTTATCGATTACATATGTGCAAAGTGGTTTGTCGAACCCTAATCTTGGCATGCTTTTATAAATCGTTAAAAACAATCTCTTTATCGCTTTTAATTACATTTGAATGCGAACGCTAGGAAACCAACCTAAAACCCCTTGTTACCTTAAAGTTTGAAACGTTACGACTGTAGAACGGCTGCGATATCACCGAACAATCCCTGTGGATCGATAACTAAACCCTAACTCTATTTGTATTCCAATAAATTGGCGTCGTTGCCGGGGATTGTTAATTGATATTGCAAGCATTGCAATAGTTGTGAAGATTTAGACTTGTTACAAATTTTTCTTGTGCTTGTTGATTTGTTTTGTTTAGTGTGCAGACTTTTTTTATGCGAGGGTAACTACCGGCAGACCAACTTCTATTTGATCCTGAGATTGAAAGAACCGCTCGTAGACTCAATAGCAGAACTAGACAGAGGAGGCAGCTGGCTAGACAAAGGCAAGGACAAGGAGAAAGTTCGATTTCTACACCACCATCAATTCCACAGTTAACGCCAATCATGGATCCACCACCACCACCCGCTTCCACGCCATGTGTAAATAGCCCACGTCACACCGCTCAGTTTGCTAACAACAATCAAGGAAGCCAAGCTGAGATGAAAACTAGAACTTTGAACTTATTATATGGAAGTCCGTTCACGGGAATGGATCATGAAGACCCTTTCGCTTTTCTCACCAAATTTTATGAGACAGCGTTAGCGGCGGGAGTCGATCAAGCGCAAGAGTTACCTCTTTTCAAGAGACTATTTCCTCATGCTTTGCTTGGCAAGGCTAAGGATTGGTATCTTGACCAAACTCTAGCAGGGATGACCGATTGGAACGTTTTGGAGGAAAAATATATAGAATGGTTCTTTTCTCACAACCGTTTTATGGAGTCAAAAACTGCAATTTCTGTGTTCTCTCAGGGCACTAGTGAATCTCTGAATGAAGCATGGGAACGATTCAAATCCATGCTTCGCAAATGCAAAGGCCACGGGTTTGACGAGTTAACAGAAATCCACATCTTCAAGAATGGTCTCCAACCAAATTGAAAGACATTATTGGACGCCACTTCTGGAGGATCTTTGTTATCAAAGAGTGCCGAAGAAGCTACGGATATCATCAATAGAATGGCTCTCAATGATCTTCAAAGTCAAAGCTGTAACAACTCGCAAAAGAAGCCCGGGGTACTCGAATTGGGAACTAATGATGCAATCCTTGCACAAAACAAACTCATATCTCAACAAGTGGAACTTTTGACTCAACAAATTAAAGCATTGAAGGAACCTAGCAAGAGTAAACAGGTTGCTTGTTGTGAACTTTATAAAGGAGAGCATGACACCAGATTTTGTCCTTCTCCGTGATTTGAAGAAGTGAACTACATGAATAATCAACGAGACTATCAAGGAAGACAACAACAACAACCTTACCAACAACAACAACACAATTCTCAACAAAATTATCAAGGAAATCAAGGATTTCAACCGAGGGCGAACTATCAACATAATCAAGGTTATGGTAGAGGTTCTTCAAACCGGCAAATCCCGTATCAACCTCCACCACCTCCGGTTGCTAGCTCTAAGTTGGAAGACACTTTGACTCAATTCATGCAAATGTCTATGGCCAATCAAAAGAGTAGTGACGCGGCGATCAAGAATCTAGAAAATCAAGTGGGGCAACTTGCCGAGCAACTACCGGGTCCTTCATTCTCCGCAAATACTCAAGTGAATCCTAAGGAGATTTGAAGGCCACACAAAAGCAGTTTTGGGAAATAATAATTTTTGGAGCAGGCTTGAAGCCCGCTCAGCGCGCTCGGAGCGCGCTGGTAGAAGTAATGGGAGAACGTAGCCCGCTCAGCGGGGTACTTAGCCCGCTCAGCGCGCTTTGAGGCGGTTTATTTTGTAAGTGGAGCCCGCTCAGCGCGCTCCGCGAATCTCAGCCCCATTTTAAGTTGTTTTGTTCAGAATTGGGGGGGATCCTTTGTACAATTTTAGATCAAAATACCTTATGCACTGTAGCAATTCATCTTTGGAAGATTGAAAGCATCATTTTGTCGAGAAATCGTCGTGGATGCTCGATTCTCTTATCCCGTTTCTTGTTGATCAAGCTACCATGAATATGTGTAGCTAATTTCTCTTTTGTGTCAAGGTTAGATGTAGGTAAACCTTTCCTTTGTATGTATATGGATTGATTTTAGCTTGTGAACTCTTGGATGATGAATGTGTGATGAAAATCCTTGTTTATATGGTTTATTCTTTGTGTTGGTTCATGATTGAGAAATGTGTTCCTACTCTTTACCTAGGTTTTTCATCCATCAATGTACATTGGCTAGAGATAGTAATGTGTGTTGATGTTCACCAAATATTGAACTTTAATGTTGTCATTTTGATAGTTTGTGTGAGAAATCAACAAAGGATCAAAATGGCAAAACTCACAATATGTGTTAGAGATAAACATATTGGGAGGATATGTGATTGTATTTATCATTTAACCGAGTTCATTAGCTTATCGATTACATATGTGCAAAGTGGTTTGTCGAACCCTAATCTTGGCATGCTTTTATAAATCGTTAAAAACAATCTCTTTATCGCTTTTAATTACATTTGAATGCGAACGCTACGAAACCAACCTAAAACCCCTTGTTACCTTAAAGTTTGAAACGTTACGACTGTAGAACGGCTGCGATATCACCGAACAATCCCTGTGGATCGATAACTAAACCCTAACTCTATTTGTATTCCAACAAATTGGCGTCGTTGCCGGGGATTGTTAATTGATATTGCAAGCATTGCAATAGTTGTGAAGATTTAGACTTGTTACAAATTTTTCTTGTGCTTGTTGATTTGTTTTGTTTAGTGTGCAGACTTTTTTTATGCGAGGGTAACTACCGGCAGACCAACTTCTATTTGATCCTGAGATTGAAAGAACCGCTCGTAGACTCAATAGCAGAACTAGACGGAGGAGGCAGCTGGCTAGACAAAGGCAAGGACAAGGAGAAAGTTCGATTTCTACACCACCATCAATTCCACAGTTCACGCCAATCATGGATCCACCACCACCACCCGCTTCCACGCCATGTGTAAATAGCCCACGTCACACCGCTCAGTTTGCTAACAACAATCAAGGAAGCCAAGCTGAGATGAAAACTAGAACTTTGAACTTATTATATGGAAGTCCGTTCACGGGAATGGATCATGAAGACCCTTTCGCTTTTCTCACCAAATTTTATGAGACAGCGTTAGCGGCGGGAGTCGATCAAGCGCAAGAGTTACCTCTTTTCAAGAGACTATTTCCTCATGCTTTGCTTGGCAAGGCTAAGGATTGGTATCTTGACCAAACTCTAGCAGGGATGACCGATTGGAACGTTTTGGAGGAAAAATATATAGAATGGTTCTTTTCTCACAACCGTTTTATGGAGTCAAAAACTGCAATTTCTGTGTTCTCTCAGGGCACTAGTGAATCTCTGAATGAAGCATGGGAACGATTCAAATCCATGCTTCGCAAATGCAAAGGCCACGGGTTTGACGAGTTAACCCAAATCCACATCTTCAAGAATGGTCTCCAACCAAATTGAAAGACATTATTGGACGCCACTTCTGGAGGATCTTTGTTATCAAAGAGTGCCGAAGAAGCTACGGATATCATCAATAGAATGGCTCTCAATGATCTTCAAAGTCAAAGCTGTAACAACTCGCAAAAGAAGCCCGGGGTACTCGAATTGGGAACTAATGATGCAATCCTTGCACAAAACAAACTCATATCTCAACAAGTGGAACTTTTGACTCAACAAATTAAAGCATTGAAGGAACCTAGCAAGAGTAAACAGGTTGCTTGTTGTGAACTTTATAAAGGAGAGCATGACACCAGATTTTGTCCTCCTCCGTGATTTGAAGAAGTGAACTACATGAATAATCAAAGAGACTATCAAGGAAGACAACAACAACAACCTTACCAACAACAACAACACAATTCTCAACAAAATTATCAAGGAAATCAAGGATTTCAACCGAGGGCGAACTATCAACATAATCAAGGTTATGGTGGCGGTTCTTCAAACCGGCAAATCCCGTATCAACCTCCACCACCTCCGGTTGCTAGCTCTAAGTTGGAAGACACTTTGACTCAATTCATGCAAATGTCTATGGCCAATCAAAAGAGTAGTGACGCGGCGATCAAGAATCTAGAAAATCAAGTGGGGCAACTTGCCGAGCAACTACCGGGTCCTTCATTCTCCGCAAATACTCAAGTGAATCCTAAGGAGATTTGAAGGCCACACAAAAGCAGTTTTGGGAAATAATAATTTTTGGAGCAGGCTTGAAGCCCGCTCAGCGCGCTCCGAGCGCGCTGGTAGAAGTAATGGCAGAACGTAGCCCGCTCAGCGGGGTACTTAGCCCGCTCAGCGCGCTTTGAGGCGGTTTATTTTGTAAGTGGAGCCCGCTCAGCGCGCTCCGCGAATCTCAGCCCCTTTTTAAGTTGTTTTGTTCAGAATTGGGGGGGATCCTTTGTACAATTTTAGATCAAAATACCTTATGCACTGTAGCAATTCATCTTTGGAAGATTGAAAGCATCATTTTGTCGAGAAATCGTCGTGGATGCTCGATTCTCTTATCCCGTTTCTTGTTGATCAAGCTACCATGAATATGTGTAGCTAATTTCTCTTTGGTGTCAAGGTTAGATGTAGGTAAACCTTTCCTTTGTATGTATATGGATTGATTTTAGCTTGTGAACTCTTGGATGATGAATGTATGATGAAAAACCTTGTTTATATGGTTTATTCTTTGTGTTGGTTCATGATTGAGAAATGTGTTCCTACTCTTTACCTAGGTTTTTCATCCATCAATGTACATTGGCTAGAGATAGTAATGTGTGTTCATGTTCACCAAATATTGAACTTTAATGTTGTCATTTTGATAGTTTGTGTGAGAAATCAACAAAGGATCAAAATGGCAAAACTCACAATATGTGTTAGAGATAAACATATTGGGAGGATATGTGATTGTATTTATCATTTAACCGAGTTCATTAGCTTATCGATTATATATGTGCAAAGTGGTTTGTCGAACCCTAATCTTGGCATGCTTTTATAAATTGTTAAAAACAATCTCTTTATCGCTTTTAATTACATTTGAATGCGAACGCTACGAAACCAACCTAAAACCCCTTGTTACCTTAAAGTTTGAAACGTTATGACTGTAGAACGGCTGCGATATCACCGAACAATCCCTGTGGATCGATAACTAAACCCTAACTCTATTTGTATTCCAACAAATTGGCGTCGTTGCCGGGGATTGTTAATTGATATTGCAAGCATTGCAATAGTTGTGAAGATTTAGACTTGTTACAAATTTTTCTTGTGCTTGTTGATTTGTTTTGTTTAGTGTGCAGACTTTTTTTATGCGAGGGTAACTACCGGCAGACCAACTTCTATTTGATCCTGAGATTGAAAGAACCGCTCGTAGACTCAATAGCAGAACTAGACGGAGGAGGCAGCTGGCTAGACAAAGGCAAGGACAAGGAGAAAATTCGATTTCTACACCACCATCAATTCCACAGTTCACGCCAATCATGGATCCACCACCACCACCCGCTTCCACGCCATGTGTAAATAGCCCACGTCACACCGCTCAGTTTGCTAACAACAATCAAGGAAGCCAAGCTGAGATGAAAACTAGAACTTTGAACTTATTATATGGAAGTCCGTTCACGGGAATGGATCATGAAGACCCTTTCGCTTTTCTCACCAAATTTTATGAGACAGCGTTAGCGGCGGGAGTCGATCAAGCGCAAGAGTTACCTCTTTTCAAGAGACTATTTCCTCATGCTTTGCTTGGCAAGGCTAAGGATTGGTATCTTGACCAAACTCTAGCAGGGATGACCGATTGGAACGTTTTGGAGGAAAAATATATAGAATGGTTCTTTTCTCACAACCGTTTTATGGAGTCAAAAACTGCAATTTCTGTGTTCTCTCAGGGCACTAGTGAATCTCTGAATGAAGCATGGGAACGATTCAAATCCATGCTTCGCAAATGCAAAGGCCACGGGTTTGACGAGTTAACAGAAATCCACATCTTCAAGAATGGTCTCCAACCAAATTGAAAGACATTATTGGACGCCACTTCTGGAGGATCTTTGTTATCAAAGAGTGCCGAAGAAGCTACGGATATCAGCAATAGAATGGCTCTCAATGATCTTCAAAGTCAAAGCTGTAACAACTCGCAAAAGAAGCCCGGGGTACTCGAATTGGGAACTAATGATGCAATCCTTGCACAAAACAAACTCATATCTCAACAAGTGGAACTTTTGACTCAACAAATTAAAGCATTGAAGGAACCTAGCAAGAGTAAACAGGTTGCTTGTTGTGAACTTTATAAAGGAGAGCATGACACCAGATTTTGTCCTTCTCCGTGATTTGAAGAAGTGAACTACATGAATAATCAACGAGACTATCAAGGAAGACAACAACAACAACCTTACCAACAACAACAACACAATTCTCAACAAAATTATCAAGGAAATCAAGGATTTCAACCGAGGGCGAACTATCAACATAATCAAGGTTATGGTAGAGGTTCTTCAAACCGGCAAATCCCGTATCAACCTCCACCACCTCCGGTTGCTAGCTCTAAGTTGGAAGACACTTTGACTCAATTCATGCAAATGTCTATGGCCAATCAAAAGAGTAGTGACGCGGCGATCAAGAATCTAGAAAATCAAGTGGGGCAACTTGCCGAGCAACTACCGGGTCCTTCATTCTCCGCAAATACTCAAGTGAATCCTAAGGAGATTTGAAGGCCACACAAAAGCAGTTTTGGGAAATAATAATTTTTGGAGCAGGCTTGAAGCCCGCTCAGCGCGCTCGGAGCGCGCTGGTAGAAGTAATGGGAGAACGTAGCCCGCTCAGCGGGGTACTTAGCCCGCTCAGCGCGCTTTGAGGCGGTTTATTTTGTAAGTGGAGCCTGCTCAGCGCGCTCCGCGAATCTCAGCCCCATTTTAAGTTGTTTTGTTCAGAATTGGGGGGGATCCTTTGTACAATTTTAGATCAAAATACCTTATGCACTGTAGCAATTCATCTTTGGAAGATTGAAAGCATCATTTTGTCGAGAAATCATCGTGGATGCTCGATTCTCTTATCCCGTTTCTTGTTGATCAAGCTACCATGAATATGTGTAGCTAATTTCTCTTTTGTGTCAAGGTTAGATGTAGGTAAACCTTTCCTTTGTATGTATATGGATTGATTTTAGCTTGTGAACTCTTGGATGATGAATGTGTGATGAAAATCCTTGTTTATATGGTTTATTCTTTGTGTTGGTTCATGATTGAGAAATGTGTTCCTACTCTTTACCTAGGTTTTTCATCCATCAATGTACATTGGCTAGAGATAGTAATGTGTGTTGATGTTCACCAAATATTGAACTTTAATGTTGTCATTTTGATAGTTTGTGTGAGAAATCAACAAAGGATCAAAATGGCAAAACTCACAATATGTGTTAGAGATAAACATATTGGGAGGATATGTGATTGTATTTATCATTTAACCGAGTTCATTAGCTTATCGATTATATATGTGCAAAGTGGTTTGTCGAACCCTAATCTTGGCATGCTTTTATAAATCGTTAAAAACAATCTCTTTATCGCTTTTAATTACATTTGAATGCGAACGCTAGGAAACCAACCTAAAACCCCTTGTTACCTTAAAGTTTGAAATGTTACGACTGTAGAACGGCTGCGATATCACCGAACAATCCCTGTGGATCGATAACTAAACCCTAACTCTATTTGTATTCCAACAAATTGGCGTCGTTGCCGGGGATTGTTAATTGATATTGCAAGCATTGCAATAGTTGTGAAGATTTAGACTTGTTACAAATTTTTCTTGTGCTTGTTGATTTGTTTTGTTTAGTGTGCAGACTTTTTTTATGCGAGGGCAACTACCGGCAGACCAACTTCTATTTGATCCTGAGATTGAAATAACCGCTCGTAGACTCAATAGCAGAACTAGACGGAGGAGGCAGCTGGCTAGACAAAGGCAAGGACAAGGAGAAAGTTCGATTTCTACACCACCATCAATTCCACAGTTCACGCCAATCATGGATCCCCCACCACCACCCGCTTCCACGCCATGTGTAAATAGCCCACGTCACACCGCTCAGTTTGCTAACAACAATCAAGGAAGGCAAGCTGAGATGAAAACTAGAACTTTGAACTTATTATATGGAAGTCCGTTCATGGGAATGGATCATGAAGGCCCTTTCGCTTTTCTCACCAAATTTTATGAGATAGCGTTAGCGGCGGGAGTCGATCAAGCGCAAGAGTTACCTCTTTTCAAGAGACTATTTCCTCATGCTTTGCTTGGCAAGGCTAAGGATTGGTATCTTGACCAAACTCTAGCAGGGATGACCGATTGGAATGTTTTGGAGGAAAAATATATAGAATGGTTCTTTTCTCAAAACCGTTTTATGGAGTCAAAAACCGCAATTTCTGTGTTCTCTCAGGGAACTAGTGAATCTCTGAATGAAGCATGGGAACGATTCAAATCCATGCTTCGCAAATGCAAAGGCCACGGGTTTGACGAGTTAACACAAATCCACATCTTCAAGAATGGTCTCCAACCAAATTGAAAGACTTTATTGGACGCCACTTCTGGAGGATCTTTGTTATCAAAGAGTGCCGAAGAAGCTACGGATATCATCAATAGAATGGCTCTCAATGATCTTCAAAGTCAAAGCTGTAACAACTCGCAAAAGAAGCCCGGGGTACTCGAATTGGGAACTAATGATGCAATCCTTGCACAAAACAAACTCATATCTCAACAAGTGGAACTTTTGACTCAACAAATTAAAGCATTGAAGGAACCTAGCAAGAGAAACAGGTTGCTTGTTGTGAACTTTATAAAGGAGAGCATGACACCAGATTTTGTCCTCCTCCGTGATTTGAAGAAGTGAACTACATGAATAATCAACGAGACTATCAAGGAAGACAACAACAACAACCTTACCAACAACAACAACACAATTCTCAACAAAATTATCAAGGAAATCAAGGATTTCAACCGAGGGCGAACTATCAACATAATCAAGGTTATGGTGGCGGTTCTTCAAACCGGCAAAACCCGTATCAACCTCCACCACCTCCGGTTGCTAGCTCTAAGTTGGAAGACACTTTGACTCAATTCATGCAAATGTCTATGGCCAATCAAAAGAGTAGTGACGCGGCGATCAAGAATCTAGAAAATCAAGTGGGGCAACTTGCCGAGCAACTACCGGGTCCTTCATTCTCCGCAAATACTCAAGTGAATCCTAAGGAGATTTGAAGGCCACACAAAAGCAGTTTTGGGAAATAATAATTTTTGGAGCAGGCTTGAAGCCTGCTCAGCGCGCTCCGAGCGCGCTGGTAGAAGTAATGGCAGAACGTAGCCCGCTCAGCGGGGTACTTAGCCCGCTCAGCGCGCTTTGAGGCGGTTTATTTTGTAAGTGGAGCCCGCTCAGCGCGCTCCGCGAATCTCAGCCCCTTTTTAAGTTGTTTTGTTCAGAATTGGGGGGGATCCTTTGTACAATTTTAGATCAAAATACCTTATGCACTGTAGCACTTCATCTTTGGAAGATTGAAAGCATCATTTTGTCGAGAAATCGTCGTGGATGCTCGATTCTCTTATCCCGTTTCTTGTTGATCAAGCTACCATGAATATGTGTAGCTAATTTCTTTTTTGTGTCAAGGTTAGATGTAGGTAAACCTTTCCTTTGTATGTATATGGATTGATTTTAGCTTGTGAACTCTTGGATGATGAATGTATGATGAAAAACCTTGTTTATATGGTTTATTCTTTGTGTTGGTTCATGATTGAGAAATGTGTTCCTACTCTTTACCTAGGTTTTTCATCCATCAATGTACATTGGCTAGAGATAGTAATGTGTGTTGATGTTCACCAAATATTGAACTTTAATGTTGTCATTTTGATAGTTTGTGCGAGAAATCAACAGAGGATCAAAATGGCAAAATTCACAATATGTGTTAGAGATAAACATATTGGGAGGATATGTGATTGTATTTATCATTTAACCGAGTTCATTAGCTTATCGATTATATATGTGCAAAGTGGTTTGTCGAACCCTAATCTTGGCATGCGTTTATAAACCGTTAAAAACAATCTCTTTATCGCTTTTAATTACATTTGAATGCGAACGCTACGAGACCAACCTAAAACCCCTTGTTACTTTAAAGTTTGAAACGTTACGACTGTAGAACGGCTGCGATATCACCGAACAATCCCTGTGGATCGATAACTAAACCCTAACTCTATTTGTATTCCAACAAATTGGCGCCGTTGCCGGGGATTGTTAATTGATATTGCAAGCATTGCAATAGTTGTGAAGATTTAGACTTGTTACAAATTTTTCTTGTGCTTGTTGATTTGTTTTTTTTAGTGTGCAAACTTTTTTTATGCGAGGGCAACTACCGGCAGACCAACTTCAATTTGATCCTGAGATTGAAAGAACTGCTCATAGACTCAATAGCAGAACTAGACGGAGGAGGCAGCTGGCTAGACAAAGGCAGGGACAAGGAGAAAGTTCGATTTCTACACCACCATCAATTCCACAGTTCACGCCAATCATGGATCCACCACCACCACCCGCTTCCACGCCATGTGTAAATAGCCCACGTCACACCGCTCAGTTTGCTAACAACAATCAAGGAAGGCAAGCTGAGATGAAAACTAGAACTTTGAACTTATTATATGGAAGTCCGTTCACGGGAATGGATCATGAAGACCCTTTCGCTTTTCTCACCAAATTTTATGAGATAGCGTTAGCGGCGGGAGTCGATCAAGCGCAAGAGTTACCTCTTTTCAAGAGACTATTTCCTCATGCTTTGCTTGGCAAGGCAAAGGATTGGTATCTTGACCAAACTCTAGCAGGGATGACCGATTGGAACGTTTTGGAGGAAAAATATATAGAACGGTTCTTTTCTCACAACCGTTTTATGGAGTCAAAAACCGCAATTTCTGTGTTCTCTCAGGGCACTAGTGAATCTCTGTATGAAGCATGGGAACGATTCAAATCCATGCTTCGCAAATGCAAAGGCCACGGGTTTGACGAGTTAACACAAATCCACATCTTCAAGAATGGTCTCCAACCAAATTGAAAGACATTATTGGACGCCACTTCTGGAGGATCTTTGTTATCAAAGAGTGCCGAAGAAGCTACGGATATCATCAATAGAATGGCTCTCAATGATCTTTAAATGCAAAGCTGTAACAACTCGCAAAAGAAGCCCGGGGTACTCGAATTGGGAACTAATGATGCAATCCTTGCACAAAACAAACTCATATCTCAACAAGTGGAACTTTTGACTCAACAAATTAAAGCATTGAAGGAACCTAGCAAGAGTAAACAGGTTGCTTGTTGTGAACTTAATAAAGGAGAGCATGACACCGGATTTTGTCCTCCTCCGTGATTTGAAGAAGTGAACTACATGAATAATCAACGAGACTATCAAGGAAGACAACAACAACAACCTTACCAACAACAACAACACAATTCTCAACAAAATTATCAAGGAAATCAAGGATTTCAACCGAGGGCGAACTATCAACATAATCAAGGTTATGGTGGCGGTTCTTCAAACCGGCAAAACCCGTATCAACCTCCACCACCTCCAGTTGCTAGCTCTAAGTTGGAAGACACTTTGACTCAATTCATGCAAATGTCTATGGCCAATCAAAAGAGTAGTGACGCGGCAATCAAGAATCTAGAAAATCAAGTGGGGCAACTTTCCAAGCAACTTGCCGAGCAACTACCGGGTCCTTCATTCTCCGCAAATACTCAAGTGAATCCTAAGGAGATTTGAAGGCCCCACAAAAGCAGTTTTGGGAAATAATCATTTTTGGAGCAGGCTTGAAGCCCGCTCAGCGCGCTCCAAGCGCGCTGGTAGAAGTAATGGCAGAACGTAGCCCGCTCAGCGGGGTACTTAGCCCGCTCAACGCGCTCCGCGAATCTCAGCCCCTTTTTAAATTGTTTTGTTCAGAATTGGGGGGATCCTTTGTACAATTTTAGATCAAAATACCTTATGCACTATAGCACTTCATCTTTGGAAGATTGAAAGCATCATTTTCTCGAGAAATCGTCGTGGATGCTCGATTCTCTTATCCCGTTTCTTGTTGATCAAGCTACCATGAATATGTGTAGCTAATTTCTCTTTTGTGTCAAGGTTAGATGTAGGTAAACCTTTCCTTTGTATGTATATGGATTGATTTTAGCTTGTGAACTCTTGGATGATGAATGTATGATGAAAAACCTTGTTTATATGGTTTATTCTTTGTGTTGGTTCATGATTGAGAAATGTGTTCCTACTCTTTACCTAGGTTTTTCATCCATCAATGTACATTGGCTAGAGATAGTAATGTGTGTTGATGTTCACCAAATATTGAACTTTAATGTTGTCATTTTGATAGTTTGTGTGAGAAATCAACAAAGGATCAAAATGGCAAAACTCACAATATGTGTTAGAGATAAACATATTGGGAGGATATGTGATTGTATTTATCATTTAACCGAGTTCATTAGCTTATCGATTATATATGTGCAAAATGGTTTGTCGAACCCTAATCTTGGCATGCTTTTATAAACCGTTAAAAACAATCTCTTTATCGCTTTTAATTACATTTGAATGCGAACGCTACGAAACCAACCTAAAACCCCTTGTTACTTTAAAGTTTGAAACGTTACGACCGTAGAACGGCTGCAATATCACCGAACAATCCCTGTGGATCGATAACTAAACCCTAACTCTATTTGTATTCCAACAAGTTGGCGCCGTTGCCGAGGATTGTTAATTGATATTGCAAGCATTGCAATAGTTGTGAAGATTTAGACTTGTTACAAATTTTTCTTGTGCTTGTTGATTTGTTTTGTTTAGTGTGCAGACTTTTTTTATGCGAGGGCAACTACCGGCAGACCAACTTCTATTTGATCCTGAGATTGAAAGAACCGCTCGTAGACTCAATAGCAGAACTAGACGGAGGAGGCAGCTGGCTAGACAAAGGCAAGGACAAGGAGAAAGTTTGATTTCTACACCACCACCAATTCCACAATTCACGCCAATCAAGGATCCACCACCACCACCCGCTTCCACGCCATGTGTAAATAGCCCACGTCACACCGCTCAGTTTGCTAACAACAATCAAGGAAGGCAAGCTGAGATGAAAACTAGAACTTTGAACTTATTATATGGAAGTCCGTTCACGGGAATGGATCATGAAGACCCTTTCGCTTTTCTCACCAAATTTTATGAGATAGCGTTAGCGGCGGGAGTCGATCAAGCGCAAGAGTTACCTCTTTTCAAGAGACTATTTCCTCATGCTTTGCTTGGCAAGGCTAAGGATTGGTATCTTGACCAAACTCTAGCAGGGATGACCGATTGGAACGTTTTGGAGGAAAAATATATAGAACGGTTCTTTTCTCACAACCGTTTTATGGAGTCAAAAACTGCAATTTCTATGTTCTCTCAGGGCACTAGTGAATCTCTGAATGAAGCATGGGAACGATTCAAATCCATGCTTCGCAAATGCAAAGGCCACGGGTTTGACGAGTTAACACAAATCCACATCTTCAAGAATGGTCTCCAACCAAATTGAAAGACATTATTGGACGACACTTCTGGAGGATCTTTGTTATCAAAGAGTGCCGAAGAAGCTACGGATATCATCAATAGAATGGCTCTCAATGATCTTCAAAGTCAAAGCTGTAACAACTCGCAAAAGAAGCCCGGGGTACTCGAATTGGGAACTAATGATGCAATCCTTGCACAAAACAAACTCATATCTCAACAAGTGGAACTTTTGACTCAACAAATTAAAGCATTGAAGGAACCTAGCAAGAGTAAACAGGTTGCTTGTTGTGAACTTTATAAAGGAGAGCATGAGACCGGATTTTGTCCTCCTCCGTGATTTGAAGAAGTGAACTACATGAATAATCAACGAGACTATCAAGGAAGACAACAACAACAACCTTACCAACAACAACAACACAATTCTCAACAAAATTGTCAAGGAAATCAAGGATTTCAACCGAGGGAGAACTATCAACATAATCAAGGTTATGGTGGCGGTTCTTCAAACCGGTAAAAACCCATATCAACCTCCACCACCTCCGGTTGCTAGCTCTAAGTTGGAAGACACTTTGACTCAATTCATGCAAATGTCTATGGCCAATCAAAAGAGTAGTGACGCGGTGATCAAGAATCTAGAAAATCAAGTGGGGCAACTTTCCAAGCAACTTGCCGAGCAACTACCGGGTCCTTCATTCTCCGCAAATACTCAAGTGAATCCTAAGGAGATTTGAAGTTCCCACAAAAGCAGTTTTGGGAAATAATCATTTTTGGAGCAGGCTTGAAGCCCGCTCAGCGCGCTCCAAGCGCGCTGGTAGAAGTAATGGCAGACCGTAGCCCGCTCAGCGAGGTACTTAGCCCGCTCAGCGCGCTTTGAGGCAGTTTATTTTGTAAGTGGAGCCCGCTCAGTGCGCTCCGCGAATCTCAGCCCCTTTTTAAGTTGTTTTGTTCAGAATTGGGGGGGATCCTTTGTACAATTTTAGATCAAAATACCTTATGCACTGTAGCAATTCATCTTTGGAAGATTGAAAGCATCATTTTGTCGAGAAATCGTCGTGGATGCTCGATTCTCTTATCCCGTTTCTTGTTGATCAAGCTACCATGAATATGTGTAGCTAATTTCTCTTTTGTGTCAAGGTTAGATGTAGGTAAACCTTTCCTTTGTATGTATATGGATTGATTTTAGCTTGTCAACTCTTGGATGATGAATGTATGATGAAAAACCTTGTTTATATGGTTTATTCTTTGTGTTGGTTCATGATTGAGAAATGTGTTCCTACTCTTTACCTAGGTTTTTCATCCATCAATGTACATTGGCTAGAGATAGTAATGTGTGTTGATGTTCACCAAATATTGAACTTTAATATTGTCATTTTGATAGTTTGTGTGAGAAATCAACAAAGGATCAAAATGGTAAAACTCACAATATGTGTTAGAGATAAACATATTGGGAGGATATGTGATTGTATTTATCATTTAACCGAGTTCATTAGCTTATCGAATATATATGTGCAAAGTGGTTTGTCGAACCCTAATCTTGGCATGCTTTTATAAACCGTTAAAAACAATCTCTTTATCGCTTTTAATTACATTTGAATGCGAACGCTACGAAACCAACCTAAAACCCCTTGTTACTTTAAAGTTTGAAACGTTACGACTGTAGAACGGCTGCGATATCACCGAACAATCCCTGTGGATCGATAACTAAACCCTAACTCTATTTGTATTCCAATAAATTGGCGTCGTTGCTGAGGATTGTTAATTGATATTGCAAGCATTGCAATAGTTGTGAAGATTTAGACTTGTTACAAATTTTTCTTGTGCTTGTTGATTTGTTTTGTTTAATGTGCAGACTTTTTTTATGCGAGGGCAACTACCGGCAGACCAACTTCTATTTGATCCTGAGATTGAAAGAACCGCTCGTAGACTCAATAGCAGAACTAGACGGAGAAGGCAGCTGGATAGACAAAGGCAAGGACAAGGAGAAAGTTCGATTTCTACACCACCACCAATTCCACAATTCACGCCAATCATGGATCCACCACCACCACCCGCTTCCACGCCATGTGTAAATAGCCCACGTCACACCGCTCAGTTTGCTAACAACAATCAAGGAAGGCAAGCTGAGATGAAAACTAGAACTTTGAACTTATTATATGGAAGTCCGTTCACGGGAATGGATCATGAAGACCCTTTCGCTTTTCTCATCAAATTTTATGAGATAGCGTTAGCGGCGGGAGTCGATCAAGCGCAAGAGTTACCTCTTTTCAAGAGACTATTTCCTCATGCTTTGCTTGGCAAGGCTAAGGATTGGTATCTTGACCAAACTCTAGCAGGGATAACCGATTGGAACGTTTTGGAGGAAAAATATATAGAACGGTTCTTTTCTCACAACCGTTTTATGGAGTCAAAAACTGCAATTTCTGTGTTTTCTCTCAGGGCACTAGTGAATCTCTGAATGAAGCATGGGAACGATTCAAATCCATGCTTCGCAAATGCAAAGGCCACGGGTTTGACGAGTTAACACAAATCCACATCTTCAAGAATGGTCTCCAACCAAATTGAAAGACATTATTGGATGCCACTTCTGGAGGATCTTTGTTATCAAAGAGTGCCGAAGAAGCTACGGATATCATCAATAGAATGGCTCTCAATGATCTTCAAAGTCAAAGCTGTAACAACTCGCAAAAGAAGCCCGGGGTACTCGAATTGGGAACTAATGATGCAATCCTTGCACAAAACAAACTCATATCTCAACAAGTGGAACTTTTGACTCAACAAATTAAAGCATTGAAGGAACCTAGCAAGAGTAAACAAGTTGCTTGTTGTGAACTTTATAAAGGAGAGCATGACACCGGATTTTGTCCTCCTCCGTGATTTGAAGAAGTGAACTACATGAATAATCAACGAGACTATCAAGGAAGACAACAACAACAACCTTACCAACAACAACAACACAATTCTCAACAAAATTGTCAAGGAAATCAAGGATTTCAACCGAGGGCGAACTATCAACATAATCAAGGTTATGGTGGCGGTTCTTCAAACAGGTAAAAACCCATATCAACCTCCACCACCTCCGGTTGCTAGCTCTAAGTTGGAAGACACTTTGACCCAATTCATGCAAATGTCTATGGCCAATCAAAAGAGTAGTGACGCGGCGATCAAGAATCTAGAAAATCAAGTGGGGCAACTTTCCAAGCAACTTGCCGAGCAACTACCGGGTCCTTCATTCTCCGCAAATACTCAAGTGAATCCTAAGGAGATTAGAAGGCCCCACAAAAGCAGTTTTGGGAAATAATCATTTTTGGAGCAGGCTTGAAGCCCGCTCCAAGCGCGCTGGTAGAAGTAATGGCAGAACGTAGCCCGCTCAGCGAGGTACTTAGCCCGCTCAGCGCGCTTTGAGGCGGTTTATTTTGTAAGTGGAGCCCGCTCAGCGCGCTCCGCGAATCTCAGCCCCTTTTTAAGTTGTTTTGTTCAGAATTGGGGGGGATCCTTTGTACAATTTTAGATCAAAATACCTTATGCACTGTAGCACTTCATCTTTGGAAGATTGAAAGCATCATTTTGTCGAGAAATCGTTGTGGATGCTCGATTCTCTTATCCCGTTTCTTGTTGATCAAGCTACCATGAATATGTGTAGCTAATTTCTCTTTTGTGTCAAGGTTAGATGTAGGTAAACCTTTCCTTTGTATGTATATGGATTGATTTTAGCTTGTGAACTCTTGGATGATGAATGTATGATGAAAAACCTTGTTTATATGGTTTATTCTTTGTGTTGGTTCATGATTGAGAAATGTGTTCCTACTCTTTACCTAGGTTTTTCATCCATCAATGTACATTGGCTAGAGATAGTAATGTGTGTTGATGTTCACCAAATATTGAACTTTAATGTTGTCATTTTGATAGTTTGTGTGAGAAATCAACAAAGGATCAAAATGGCAAAACTCACAATATGTGTTAGAGATAAACATATTGGGAGGATATGTGATTGTATTTATCATTTAACCGAGTTCATTAGCTTGTTGATTATATATGTGCAAAGTGGTTTGTCGAACCCTAATCTTGGCATGCTTTTATAAACCGTTAAAAACAATCTCTTTATCGCTTTTAATTACATTTGAATGTAAACGCTACGAAACCAACCTAAAACCCCTTGTTACTTTAAAGTTTGAAACGTTACGATTGTAGAACGGTTGCGATATCACCGAACAATCCCTGTGGATCGATAACTAAACCCTAACTCTATTTGTATTCCAACAAATTGGCGCCGTTGCCGGGGATTGTTAATTGATATTGCAAGCATTGCAATAGTTGTTAAGATTTAGACTTGTTACAAATTTTTCTTGTGCTTGTTGATTTGTTTTGTTTAGTGTGCAGACTTTTTTTATGCGAGGGCAACTACCGGCAGACCAACTTCTATTTGATCCTGAGATTGAAAGAACCGCTCGTAGACTCAATAGCAGAACTAGACGGAGGAGGCAGCTGGCTAGACAAAGGCAAGGACAAGGAGAAAGTTCGATTTCTACACCACCACCAATTCCACAGTTCACGCCAATCATGGATCCACCACCACCACCCGCTTCCACGCCATGTGTAAATAGCCCACGTCACACCGCTCAGTTTGCTAACAACAATCAAGGAAGGCAAGCTGAGATGAAAACTAGAACTTTGAACTTATTATATGGAAGTTCGTTCACGGGAATGGATCATGAAGACCCTTTCGCTTTTCTCACCAAATTTTATGAGATAGCGTTAGCGGCGGGAGTCGATCAAGCGCAAGAGTTACCTCTTTTCAAGAGACTATTTCCTCATGCTTTGCTTGGTAAGGCTAAGGATTGGTATCTTGACCAAACTCTTGCAGGGATGACCGATTGGAACGTTTTGGAGGAAAAATATATAGAACGGTTCTTTTCTTACAACCGTTTTATGGAGTCAAAAACCGCAATTTTTGTGTTCTCTCTGGGCACTAGTGAATCTCTAAATGAAGCATGGGAACGATTTAAATCCATGCTTCGCAAATGCAAAGGCCACGGGTTTGACGAGTTAACACAAATCCACATCTTCAAGAATGGTCTCCAACCAAATTGAAAGACATTATTGGATGCGACTTCTGGAGGATCTTTGTTATCAAAGAGTGCCGAAGAAACTACGGATATCATCAATAGAATGGCTCTCAATGATCTTCAAAGTCAAAGCTGTAACAACTCGCAAAAGAAGCCCGGGGTACTCGAATTGGGAACTAATGATGCAATCCATGCACAAAACAAACTCATATCTCAACAAGTGGAACTTTTGACTCAACAAATTAAAGCATTGAAGGAACCTAGCAAGAGTAAACAGGTTGCTTGTTGTGAACTTTATAAAGGAGAGCATGAGACCGGATTTTGTCCTCCTCCGTGATTTGAAGAAGTGAACTACATGAATAATCAACGAGACTATCAAGGAAGACAACAACAACAACCTTACCAACAACAACAACACAATTCTCAACAAAATTATCAAGGAAATCAAGGATTTCAACCGAGGGCGAACTATCAACATAATCAAGGTTATGGTGGCGGTTCTTCAAACCGACAAAACCCGTATCAACCTCCACCACCTCCGGTTGCTAGCTCTAAGTTGGAAGACACTTTGACTCAATTCATGCAAATGTCTATGGCCAATCAAAAGAGTAGTGAAGCGGCGATCAAGAATCTAGAAAATCAAGTGGGGCAACTTTCCAAGCAACTTGCCGAGCAACTACCGGGTCCTTCATTCTCCGCAAATACTCAAGTGAATCCTAAGGAGATTTGAAGGCCCCACAAAAGCAGTTTTGGGAAATAATCATTTTTGGAGCAGGCTTGAAGCCCGCTCAGCGCGCTCCAAGCGCGCTGGTAGAATTAATGGCAGAACGTAGCCCACTCAGCGGGGTACTTATCCCGCTCAGCGCGCTTTGAGGCGGTTTATTTTGTAAGTGAAGCCCGCTCAGCGCGCTCCGCGAATCTCAGCTCCATTTTAAGTTGTTTTGTTCAGAATTGGGGGGGATCCTTTGTACACTTTTAGATCAAAATACCTATGCACTGTAGCACTTCATCTTTGGAAGATTGAAAGCATCATTTAGTCGAGAAATCGTCGTGGATGCTCGATTCTCTTATCTCGTTTCTTGTTGATCAAGCTACCATGAATATGTGTAGCTAATTTCTCTTTTGTGTCAAGGTTAGATGTAGGTAAACCTTTCCTTTGTATGTATATGGATTGATTTTAGCTTGTGAACTCTTGGATGATGAATGTATGATGAAAAACCTTGTTTATATGGTTTATTCTTTGTGTTGGTTCATGATTGAGAAATGTGTTCCTAATCTTTACCTAGGTTTTTCCTCCATTAATGTACATTGGCTAGAGATAGTAATGTGTGTTGATGTTCACCAAATATTGAACTTTAATGTTGTCATTTTGATAGTTTGTGTGAGAAATCAACAAAGGATCAAAATGGCAAAACTCACAATATGTGTTAGAGATAAACATATTGGGAGGATATGTGATTGTATTTATCATTTAACCGAGTTCATTAGCTTATCGATTATATATGTGCAAAGTGGTTTGTCGAACCCTAATCTTGGCATGCTTTTATAAACCGTTAAAAACAATCTCTTTATCGCTTTTAATTACATTTGAATGTGAACGCTACGAAACTAACCTAAAACCCCTTGTTACTTTAAAGTTTGAAACGTTACGACTGTAGAACGACTGCGATATCACCGAACAATCCCTGTGGATCGATAACTAAACCCTAACTCTATTTGTATTCCAACAAATTGGCGCCGTTGCCGGGGATTGTTAATTGATATTGCAAGCATTGCAATAGTCGTGAAGTTTTAGACTTGTTACAAATTTTACTTGTGCTTGTTGATTTGTTTTGTTTAGTGTGCAGACTTTTTTTATGCGAGGGCAACTACTGGCGAACCAACTTCTATTCGATCCTGAGATTGAAAGAACCGCTCGTAGACTCAATAGCAGAACTAGACGGAGGAGGCAGCTGGCTAGACAAAGGCAAGGACAAGGAGAAAGTTCAATTTCTACACCACCACCAATTCCACAGTTAACGCCAATCATGGATCCACCACCACCACCCGCTTCCACGCCATGTGTAAATAGCCCACGTCACACCGCTCAGTTTGCTAACAACAATCAAGGAAGGCAAGCTGAGATGAAAACTAGAACTTTGAACTTATTATATGGAAGTCCGTTCACGGGAATGGATCATGAAGACCCTTTCGCTTTTCTCATCAAAATTTATGAGATAGCGTTAGCGACGGGAGTCGATCAAGCGCAAGAGTTACCTCTTTTCAAGAGACTATTTCCTCATGCTTTGCTTGGCAAGGCTAAGGATTGGTATCTTGACCAAACTCTAGCAGTGATGACCGATTGGAACGTTTTGGAGGAAAAATTTATAGAACGTTTCTTTTCTCACAACCATTTTATGGAGTCAAAAACTGCAATTTCTGTGTTCTCTCAGGGCACTAGTGAATCTCTGAATGAAGCATGGGAACGATTCAAATCCATGCTTCGCAAATGCAAAGGCCACGGGTTTGACGAGTTAACACAAATCCACATCTTAAAGAATGGCCTCCAACCAAATTGTAAGATATTATTGGACGCCACTTCTGGAGGATCTTTGTTATCAAAGAGTGCCGAAGAAGCTACGGATATCATCAATAGAATGGCTCTCAATGATCTTCAAAGTCAAAGCCGTAACAACTTGCAAAAGAAGCCCAGGGTACTTGAATTGGGAACTAATGATGCAATCCTTGCACAAAACAAACTCATATCTCAACAAGTGGAACTTTTGACTCAACAAATTAAAGCATTGAAGGAACCTAGCAAGAGTAAACAAGTTGCTTGTTGTGAACTTTATAAAGGAGAGCATGACAACGGATTTTGTCCTCCTCCGTGATTTGAAGAAGTGAACTACATGAATAATCAACGAGACTATCAAGGAAGACAACAACAACAACCTTACCAACAACAACAACACAATTCTCAACAAAATTATCAAGGAAATCAAGGATTTCAACCGAGGGCGAACTATCAACATAATCAAGGTAATGGTGGCGGTTCTTCAAACCGGCAAAACCCATATCAACCTCCACCACCTCCGGTTGCTAGCTCTAAGTTGGAAGACACTTTGACTCAATTCATGCAAATGTTTATGGCCAATCAAAAGAGTAGTGGCGCGGCGATCAAGAATCTAGAAAATCAAGTGGGGCAACTTGCCGAGCAACAACCGGGTCCTTCATTCTCCGCAAATACTCAAGTGAATCCTAAGGAGATTTGAAGACACCACAAAAGCAGTTTTGGGAAATAATCATTTTTGGAGCAAGCTTGAAGCCCGCTCAGCGCGCTGGTAGAAGTAATGGCAGAACGTATCCCGCTCAGCGGGGTACTTAGCCCGCTCAGCGCGCTTTGAGGCGGTTTATTTTGTAAGTGGAGCTCGCTCAGCGCGCTCCGCGAATATCAACCCCTTTTTAAGTTGTTTTATTCAGAATTGGGGGGGATCCTTTGTACACTTTTAGATCAAAATACCTTATGCACTGTAGCACTTCATCTTTGGAAGATTGAAAGCATCATTTTGTCGATAAATCGTCGTGGATGCTCGATTCTCTTCTCCCGTTTCTTGTTGATCAAGCTACCATGAATATGTGTAGCTAATTTCTCTTTTGTGTCAAGGTTAGACGTAGGTAAACCTTTCCTTTGTATGTATATGGATTGATTTTAGCTTGTGAACTCTTGCATGATGAATCTATGATGAAAAACCTTGTTTATATGGTTTATTCTTTATGTTGGTTCATGATTGAGAAATGTGTTCCTACTCTTTACCTAGGTTTTTCATCCATCGATGTACATTGGCTAGAGATAGTAATGTGTGTTGATGTTCACCAAATATTGAACTTTAATGTTGTCATTTTGATAGTTTTTGTGAGAAATCAACAAAGGATCAAAATGGCAAAACTCACAATATGTGTTAGAGATAAACATATTGGGAGGATATGTGATTGTATTTATCATTTAACCGAGTTCATTAGCTTATCGATTATATATGTGCAAAGTGGTTTGTCGAACCCTAATCTTGGCATGCTTTTATAAACCGTTAAAAACAATCTCTTTATCGCTTTTAATTACATTTGAATGCGAATGCTATGAAACCAACCTAAAACCCCTTGTAACTTTAAAGTTTGAAACGTTACGACTGTAGAACGGTTGCGATATCACCGAACAATCCCTATGAATCGATAACTAAACCCTAACTCTATTTGTATTCCAACAAATTGGCGTCGTTGCTGGGGATTGTTAATTGATATTGCAAGCATTGCAATAGTAGTGAAGTTTTAGACTTGTTACAAATTTTTCTTGTGCTTGTTGATTTGTTTTGTTTAGTGTGCAGACTTTTTTTTTGCGAGGGCAACTACCGGCGGACCAACTTCTATTCGATCCTGAGATTGAAAGAACCGCTCGTAGACTAAATAGCAGAACTAGACGGTGGAGGCAGCTGGCTAGACAAAGGCAAGGACACGGAGAAAGTTCGATTTCTACACCACCACCAATTCCACAGTTCACGCCAATCATGGATCCACCACCACCACCCGCTTCCACGCCATGTGTAAATAGCCCACGTCACACCGCTCAGTTTGCTAACAACAATCAAGGAAGGCAAGCTGAGATGAAAACTAGAACTTTGAACTTATTATATGGAAGTCCGTTCACGGGAATGGATCATGAAGACCCTTTCGCTTTTCTCACCAAATTTTGTGAGATAGCGTTAGCGGCGGGAGTCGATCAAGTGCAAGAGTTACCTCTTTTTCAACAGACTATTTCCTCATGCTTTGCTTGGCAAGGCTAAGGATTGGTATCTTGACCAAACTCCAGCTGTGATGACCGATTGGAACGTTTTGGAGGAAAAATTTATAGAACGGTTCTTTTCTCACAACCGTTTTATGGAGTCAAAAACCGTCAATTCTGTGTTCTCTCAGGGCACTAGTGAATCTCTGAATGAAGCATGGGAATGATTCAAATCCATGCTTCGCAAATGAAAAGGCCACTGGTTTGACGAGTTAACACAAATCCACATCTTCAAGAATGGTCTCCAACCAAATTGTAAGACATTATTTGATACCACTTCTGGAGGATCTTTGTTATCAAAGAGTGTCAAAGAAGCTATGGATATCATCAATAGAATGGCTCTCAATGATCTTCAGAGTCAAAGTCGTAACAACTCGCAAAAGAAGCCCCGAGTTCTAGAATTGGGAACTAATGATGCAATCCTTGCACAAAACAAACTCATATCTCAACAAGTGGAACTTTTGACTCAACAAATTAAAGCATTGAAGGAACCTAACAAGATTAAACAAGTTGCTTGTTGTGAACTTTGCAAAGGAGAGCATGACACCAGATTTTGTCCTCCTCCGGGATTTGAAGAGGTGAACTACATGAATAATCAACAAGACAATCAAGGAAGACAACAACAACAACCTTACCAACAACAACAACACAATTCTCAACAAAATTATCAAGGAAATCCTGGATTTCAACCGAGGGCGAACTATCAACATAATCAAGGTTATGGTGGCGGTTCTTCAAACCGGCAAAACCCGTATCAACCTCCACCTCCTCCGGTTGCTAGCTCTAAGTTGGAAGACACTTTGACTCAATTCATGCAAATGTCTATGGCCAATCAAAAGAGTAGTGACGCGGCGATCAAGAATCTAGAAAATCAAGTGGGGCAACTTGCGAAGCAACTTGCCGAGCAACAACCGGGTCCTTCATTCTCCGCAAATACTCAAGTGAATCCTAAGGAGATTTGAAGACCCCACAAAAGCAGTTTTGGGAAATAATCATTTTTGGAGCAGGCTTGAAGCCCGCTCAGCGCGCTCCAAGCGCGCTAGTAGAAGTAATGGCAGAACGTAGCCCGCTCAGCGGGGTACTTAGCCCGCTCAGCGCACTTTGAGGCGTTTTATTTTGTAAGTGGAGCCCGCTCAGCGCGCTCCGCGAATCTCAACCCCTTTTTAAGTTGTTTTGTTCAGAATTGGGGGGGATCCTTTGTACACTTTTAGATCAAAATACCTTATGCACTGTAGCACTTCATCTTTGGAAGATTGAAAGCATCATTTTGTCGATAAATCGTCGTGGATGCTCGATTCTCTTCTCCCGTTTCTTGTTGATCAAGCTACCATGAATATGTGTAGCTAATTTCTCTTTTGTGTCAAGGTTAGATGTAGGTAAACCTTTCCTTTGTATGTATATGGATTGATTTTAGCTTGTGAAATCTTGGATGATGAATGTATGATGAAAAACCTTGTTTATATGGTTTATTCTTTGTGTTGGTTCATGATTGAGAAATGTGTTCCTACTCTTTACCTAGGTTTTTCATCCATCAATGTACATTGGCTAAAGATAGTAATGTGTGTTGATGTTCACCAAATATTGAACTTTAATGTTGTCATTTTGATAGTTTGTGTGAGAAATCAACAAAGGATCAAAATGGCAAAACACACAATATGTGTTAGAGATAAACATATTGGGAGGATATGTGATTGTATTTATCATTTAACCGAGTTCATTAGCTTATCAATTATATATGTGCAAAGTGGTTTGTCGAACCGTAATCTTGACATGCTTATATAAACCGTTAAAAACAATCTCTTTACCGCTTTTAATTACATTTGAATGCGAACGCTACGAAACCAACCTAAAACCCCTTGTTACTTTAAAGTTTGAAACGTTACGACTGTAGAACGGCTGCGATATCACCGAACAATCCCTGTGGATCGATAACTAAACCCTAACTCTATTTGTATTCCAACAAATTGGCGTCGTTGCTGGGGATTGTTAATTGATATTGCAAGCATTGCAATATTTGTGAAGTTTTAGACTTGTTACAAATTTTTCTTGTGCTTGTTGATTTGTTTTGTTTAGTGTGCAGACTTTTTTTATGCGAGGGCAACTACCGGCGGACCAACTTCTATTCGATCCTGAGATTGAAAGAACCGCTCGTAAACTCAATAGCAGAACTAGACGGTGGAGGCAGCTGGCTAGACAAAGGCAAGGACAAGGAGAAAGTTCGATTTCTACACCACCACCAATTCCACAGTTCACGCCAATCATGGATCCACCACCACCACCCGCTTCCACGCCATTTGTAAATAGCCCACGTCACACCGCTCAGTTTGCTAACAATAATCAAGGAAGGCAAGCTGAGATGAAAACTAGAAATTTGAACTTATTATATGGAAGTCCGTTCACGGGAATGGATCATGAAGACCCTTTCGGTTTTCTCACCAAATTTTATGAGATAGCGTTAGCGGCGGGAGTCGATCAAGCGCAAGAGTTACCTCTTTTCAAGAGAATATTTCCTCATGCTTGGCTTGGCAAGGCTAAGGATTGGTATCTTGACCAAACTCCAGCTGTTATGACCGATTGGAACGTTTTGGAGGAAAAATTTATAGAACGGTTCTTTTCTCACAACCGTTTCATGGAGTCAAAAACCGTCAATTTTGTGTTCTCTCAGGGCACTAGTGAATCTCTGAATGAAGCATGGGAACGATTCAAATCCATGCTTCGCAAATGCAAAGGCCACGAGTTTGACGAGTTAACACAAATCCACATCTTCAAGAATGGTCTCCAACCAAATTGTAAGACATTATTGGATGCCACTTCTGGAGGATGATTGTTATCAAGAAGTGTTGAAGAAGCTACGGATATCATCAATAGAATGGCTCTCAATGATCTTCAAAGTCAAAGTCGTAACAACTTACAAAAGAAGCCCGGGGTTCTAGAATTGGGAACTAATGATGCAATCCTTGCACAAAACAAACTCATATCTCAACAAGTGGAACTTTTGACTCAACAAATTAAAGCATTGAAGGAACATAGAAAGAGTAAACAAGTTGCTTGTTGTGAACTTTGCAAAGGAGAGCATGACACCGGATTTTGTCCTCCTCCGGGATTTGAAGAAGTGAACTACATGAATAATCAACGAGACAATCAAGGAAGACAACAACAACAACCTTACCAACAACAACAACACAATTCTTAACAAAATTATCAAGGAAATCAAGGATTTCAACCGAGGGCGAACTATCAACATAATCAAGGTTATGGTGGCGGTTCTTCAAAGCGGCAAAACCCGTATCAACCTCCACCACCTCCGGTTGCTAGCTCTAAGTTGGAAGACACTTTGACTCAATTAATGCAAATGTCTATGGCCAATCAAAAGAGTAGTGACGCGGCGATCAAGAATCTAGAAAATCAAGTAGGGCAACTTGCCACGCAACTTGCCGAGCAACAACCGGGTCCTTCATTCTCCCCAAATACTTAAGTGAATCCTAAGGAGATTTGAAGGCCCCACAAAAGCAGTTTTGGGAAATAATCATTTTTGGAGCAGGCTTGAAGCCCGCTCAGCGCGCTCCAAGCGCGCTGGTAGAAGTAATGGCAGAATGTAGCCCGCCCAGCGGGGTACTTAGCCCGCTCAACGCGCTCTGAGGTGGTTAATTTTGTAAGTGGAGCCCGCTCAGCGGGCAGCTGCGCGCTCCGTGAATCTCAGTCCCTTTTTAAGTTGTTTTGTTCAGAATTGGGGGGGATCCTTTGTACACTTTTAGATCAAAATACCTTATGCACTGTAGCACTTCATCTTTGGAAGATTGAAAGCATCATTTTGTCGAGAAATCGTCGTGGATGCTCGATTCTCTTCTCCCGTTTCTTGTTGATCAAGCTACCATGAATATGTGTAGCTAATTTCTCTTTTGTGTCAAGGTTAGATGTAGGTAAACCTTTCCTTTGTATGTATATGGATTGATTTTAACTTGTGAACTCTTGGATGATGAATGTATGATGAAAAACCTTGTTTATATGGTTTATTCTTTGTGTTGGTTCATGATTGAGAAATGTGTTCCTACTCTTTACCTAGGTTTTTCATCCATCAATGTACATTGGCTAGAGATAGTAATGTGTGTTGATGTTCACCAAATATTGAATTTTAATGTTGTCATTTTGATAGTTTGTGTGAGAAATCAACAAAGGATCAAAATGGCAAAACTCGCAATATGTGTTAGAGATAAACATATTGGGAGGACATGTGATTGTATTTATCATTTAACCGAGTTCATTAGCTTATCGATTATATATGTGCAAAGTGGTTTGTCGAACCCTAATCTTGACATGCTTTTATAAACCGTTAAAAATAATCTCTTTACCGCTTTTAATTACATTTGAATGCGAATGCTACGAAACCAACCTAAAACCCCTTGTTACTTTAAAGTTTGAAACGTTACGACTGTAGAACGGATGCGATATCACCGAACAATCCCTGTGGATCGATAACTAAACCCTAACTCTATTTGTATTCTAACAAGTTGGCGTCGTTCCTGGGGATTGTTAATTGATATTGCAAGCATTGCAATAGTTGTGAAGTTTTAGACTTGTTACAAATTTTTCTTGTGCTTGTTGATTTGTTTTGTTTAGTGTGCAAACTTTTTTTATGCGAGGGCAACTACCGGCGGACCAACTTCTATTCGATCCTGAGATAGAAAGAACCGCTCTTAGACTCAATAGCAGAACTAGACGGTGGAGGCAGCTGGCTAGACAAAGGCAAGGACAAGGAGAAAGTTCGATTTCTATACCACCACCAATTCCACAGTTCACGCCAATCATGGATCCACCACCACCACCCGCTTCCATGCCATGTGTAAATAGCCCACGTCACACCGCTCAGTTTGCTAACAACAATCAAGGAAGGCAAGCTGAGATGAAAACTAGAAATTTGAACTTATTATATGGAAGTCCGTTCACGGGAATGGATCATGAAGACCCTTTCGGTTTTCTCACCAAATATTATGAGATAGCGTTAGCGGCGAGAGTCGATCAAGCGCAAGAGTTACCTCTTTTCAAGTGAATATTTCCACATGCTTTGCTTGGCAAGGCTAAGGATTGGTATCTTGACCAAACTCCAGCTGTGATGACCGATTGGAACGTTTTGGAGGAAAAATTTATAAAACGGTTCTTTTCTCACAACCGTTTTATGGAGTCAAAAACCGTCAATTCTATGTTCTCTCAGGGCACTAGTGAATCTCTGAATGAAGCATGGGAACGATTCAAATCCATGCTTCGCAAATGCAAAGGCCACGGGTTTGACGAGTTAACACAAATCCACATCTTCAAGAATGGTCTCCAACCAAATTGTAAGACATTATTGGATGCCACTTCTGGAGGATCTTTGTTATCAAAGAGTGTCGAAGAAGCTACAGATATCATCAATAGAATGGCTCTCAATGATCTTCAAAGTCAAAGACGTAACAACTTGAAAAAGAAGCCCGGGATTCTAGAATTGGGAACTAATGATGCAATACTTGCACAAAACAAACTCATATCTCAACAAGTGGAACTTTTGACTCAAAAAATTAAAGCATTGAAGGAACCTAGCAAGAGTAAACAAGTTGCTTGTTGTGAACTTTGCAAAGGAGAGCATGACACCGGATTTTGTCCTCCTCCGGGATTTGAAGAAGTGAACTACATGAATAATCAACGAGACTATCAAGGAAGACAACAACAACAACCTTACCAACAACAACAACACAATTCTCAACAAAATTATTAAGGAAATCAAGGATTTCAACCGAGGGCGAACTATCAACATAATCATGGTTATGGTGGCGGTTCTTCAAACCGGAAAAACCCGTATCAACCTCCACCACCTCCGCTTGCTAGCTCTAAGTTGGAAGACACTTTGACTCAATTCATGCAAATGTGTATGGCCAATCAAAAGAGTAGTGACGCGGCGATCAAGAATCTAGAAAATAAAGTGGGGCAACTTGCCAAGCAACTTGCCGAGCAACAACCGGGTCCTTCATTCTCCGCAAATACTCAAGTGAATCCTAAGGAGCTTTGAAGGCCCCACAAAAGCAGTTTTGGGAAATAATCATTTTTGGAGCAGGCTTGAAGCCCGCTCAGCGCGCTCCAAGCGGGCTGGTAGAAGTAATGGCAGAATGTAGCCCGCTCAGCGGGGTACTTAGCCCGCTCAACACGCTCTGAGGTGGTTAATTTTGTAAGTGGAGCCCGCTCAGCGAGCAGCTGCGCGCTCCGCGAATCTCAGTCCCTTTTTAAGTTGTTTTGTTCAGAATTGGGGGGGATCCTTTGTACACTTTTAGATCAAAATACCTTATGCACTGTAGCACTTCATCTTTGGAAGATTGAAAGCATCATTTTGTCGAGAAATCGTCGTGGATGCTCGATTCTCTTCTCCCGTTTCTTGTTGATCAAGCTACCATGAATATGTGTAGCTAATTTCTCTTTTGTGTCAAGGTTAAATGTAGGTAAACCTTTCCTTTGTATATATATGGATTGATTTTATCTTGTGAACTCTTGGATGATGAATGTATGATGAAAAACCTTGTTTATATGGTTTATTCTTTGTGTTGGTTCATGATTGAGAAATGTGTTCCTACTCTTTACCTAGGTTTTTCATCCATCAATGTACATTGGCTAGAGATAGTAATGTGTGTTGATGTTCGCCAAATATTGAATTTTAATGTTGTCATTTTGATAGTTTGTGTGAGAAATCAACAAAGGATCAAAATGTCAAAACTCACAATATGTGTTAGAGATAAACATATTGGGAGGACATGTCATTGTATTTATCATTTAACCGAGTTCATTAGCTCATCGATTATATATGTGCAAAGTGGTTTGTCGAACCCTAATCTTGACATGCTTTTATAAACCGTTAAAAATAATCTCTTTACCGCTTTTAATTACATTTGAATGCGAACGCTACGAAACCAACCTAAAACCGCTTGTTACTTTAAAGTTTGAAACGTTACGACTGTAGAACGGTTGCGATATCACCGAACAATCCCTGTGGATCGATAACTAAACCCTAACTCTATTTGTATTCTAACAAGTTGGCGTCGTTGCTGGGGATTGTTAATTGATATTGCAAGCATTGCAATAGTTGTGAAGTTTTAGACTTGTTACAAATTTTTCTTGTGCTTGTTGATTTGTTTTGTTTAGTGTGTAGACTTTTTTTATGCGAGGGCAACTACCGGCGGACCAACTTCTATTCGATCCTGAGATTGAAAGAAACGCTCGTAGACTCAATAGCAGAACTAGACGGTGGAGGCAGCTGGCTAGACAAAGGCAAGGACAAGGAGAAAGTTGGATTTCTATACCACCACCAATTCCACAGTTCACGCCAATCATGGATCCACCACCACCACCCGCTTCCACGCCATGTGTAAATAGCCCACGTCACACCGCTCAGTTTGCTAACAACAATCAAGGAAGGCAAGCTGATATGAAAACTAGAAATTTGAACTTATTATATGGAAGTCCGTTCACAGGAATGGATCATGAAGACCCTTTCGATTTTCTCACCAAATTTTATGAGATAGCGTTAGCGGCGGGAGTCGATCAAGCGCAAGAGTTACCTCTTTTCATGAGAATAATTCCACATGCTTTGCTTGGCAAGGCTAAGGATTGGTATCTTGACCAAACTCCAGCTGTGATGACCGATTGGAACGTTTTGGAGGAAAAATTTATAGAACGGTTCTTTTCTCACAACCGTTTTATGGAGTCAAAAACCGCCAATTCTATGTTCTCTCAGGGCACTAGTGAATCTCTGAATGAAGCATGGGAACGATTCAAATCCATGCTTCGCAAATGCAAAGGCCACGGGTTTGACGAGTTAACACAAATCCACATCTTCAAGAATGGTCTCCAACCAAATTGTAAGACATTATTGGATGCCACTTCTGGAGGATCTTTGTTATCAAAGAGTGTCGAAGAAGCTACGGATATCATCAATAGAATGGCTCTCAATGATCTTCAAAGTCAAAGTCGTAATAAGTTGCAAAAGAAGCCCGGGGTTCTAGAATTGGGAACTAATGATGCAATCCTTGCACAAAACAAACTCATATCTCAACAAGTGGAACTTTTGACTCAACAAATTAAAGCATTGAAGGAACCTAGCAAGAGTAAACAAGTTGCTTGTTGTGAACTTTGCAAAGGAAAGCATGACACCGGATTTTGTCCTCCTCCGGGATTTGAAGAAGTGAACTACATGAATAATCAACGAGACTATCAAGGAAGACAACAACAACAACCTTACCAACAACAACAACACAATTCTCAACAAAATTATTAAGGAAATCAAGGATTTCAACCGAGGGCGAACTATCAACATAATCATGGTTATGGTGGCGGTTCTTCAAACCGGCAAAACCCGTATCAACCTCCACCACCTCTGGTTGCTAGCTCTAAGTTGGAAGACACTTTGACTCAATTCATGCACATGTGTATGGCCAATCAAAAGAGTAGTGACGCGGCGATCAAGAATCTAGAAAATAAAGTGGGGCAACTTGCCAAGCAACTTGCCGAGCAACAGCCGAGTCCTTCATTCTCCGCAAATACTAAAGTGAATCCTAAGGAGATTTGAAGGCCCCACAAAAGCAGTTTTGGGATATAATCATTTTTGGAGCAGGCTTGAAGCCCGCTCAGCGCGCTCCAAGCGCGCTGGTAGAAGTAATGGCAGAATGTAGCCCGCCCAGCGGGGTACTTAGCCCACTCAACGCGCTTTGAGGTGGTTTATTTTGTAACTGGAGCCCGCTCAGCGGGCAGCTGCGCGCTCCGCGAATCTCGGCCCCTTTTTATGTTGTTTTGTTCAGAATTGGGGGGGATCCTTTGTACACTTTTAGATCAAAATACCTTATGCACTGTAGCACTTCATCTTTGGAAGATTGAAAGCATCATTTTGTCGAGAAATCGTCGTGGATGCTCGATTCTCTTCTCCCGTTTCTTGTTGATCAAGCTACCATGAATATGTGTAGCTAATTTCTCTTTTGTGTCAAGGTTAGATGTAGGTAAACCTTTCCTTTGTATGTATATGGATTGATTTTAGCTTGTGAACTCTTGGATTATGAATGTATGACGAAAAACCTTATTTATATGGTTTATTCTTTGTGTTGGTTCATGATTGAGAAATGTGTTCCTACTCTTTACCTAGGTTTTTCATCCATCAATGTACATTGGCTAGAGATAGTAATGTGTGTTGATGTTCACCAAATATTGAACTTTAAGGTTGTCATTTTGATAGTTTGTGTGAGAAATCAACAAAGGATCAAAATAGCAAAACTCACAATATGTGTTAGAGATAAACATATTGGAAGGATATGTGATTGTATTTATCATTTAACCGAGTTCATTAGCTTATCGATTATATATGTTCAAAGTTGTTTGTCGAACCCTAATCTTGACATGCTTTTATAAACCGTTAAAAACAATCTCTTTACCGCTTTTAATTACATTTGAATGCGAACGCTACGAAACCAACCCAAAACCCCTTGTTACTTTAAAGTTTGAAACGTTACGACTGTAGAACGACTGCGATATCACCGAGCAATCCCTGTGGATCGATAACTAAACCCTAACTCTATTTGTATTCTAACAAATTGGCGCCGTTGCCGGGGATTGTTAATTGATATTGCAAGCATTGCATAAGTTGTGAAGTTCTAGACTTTTTTCAAATTTTTCTTGTGCTTGTTGATTTGTTTTGTTTAGTGTGCAGACTTTGTTTATGCGAGGGCAACTACCGGCAGACCAACTTCTATTCGATCCTGAGATTGAAAGAACCGCTCGTAGATTCAACAACAGAACTAGACGGAGAAGGCAACTGGCTAGACAAAGGCAAGGACAAGGAGAAAGTTCAATTTCTACACCACCACCAATTCCACAGTTCACGCCAATCATGGATCCACCACCACCACCCGCTTCCACGCCATGTGTAAATAGCACACGTCACACCGCTCAGTTTGCTAACAACAATCAAGGAAGGCAAGCTGAGATGAAAACTGGAACTTTGAACTTATTGTATGGAAGTCCGTTCACGGGAATGGATCATGAAGACCCTTTCGCTTTTCTCACCAAATTTTATGAGATAGCGTTAGCGGCGGGAGTCGATCAAGCGCAAGAGTTACCTCTTTTCAAGAGACTATTTCCTCATGCTTTGCTTGGCAAGACTAAGGATTGGTATCTTGACCAAACTCCAGCTGTGATGACCGATTGGAACGTTTTGGAGGAAAAATTTATAGAACGGTTCTTTTCTCACAACCATTTTATGGAGTCAAAAACCGCAATTTCTGTGTTCTCTCAGGGCACTAGTGAATCTCTGAATGAAGCATGGGAACGATTCAAATCCATGCTTCACAAATGCAAAGGCCACGGGTTTGACGAGTTAACACAAATCCACATCTTCAAGAATGGTCTCCAACGAAATTGTAAGACATTATTGGATGCCACTTCTGGAGGTTCTTTGTTATCAAAGAGTGCCAAAGAAGCTATGGATATCATCAATAGAATGGCTCTCAATGATCTTCAAAGTCAAAGCCGTAACAACTCGCAAAAGAAGCCCGGGGTACTTGAATTGGGAACTAATGATGCAATCCTTGCAAAAAACAAACTCATATCTCAACAAGTGGAACTTTTGACTCAACAAATTAAAGCATTGAAGGAACCTAGCAAGAGTAAAAAAGTTGCTTGTTATGAACTTTGCAAAAGAGAGCATGACACCGGATTTTGTCCTCCTCCGGGATTTGAAGAAGTGAACTACATGAATAATCAACGAGACTATCAAGGAAGACAACAACAACAACCTTACCAACAACAAAAACACAATTCTCAACAAAATTATCAAGGAAATCAAGGATTTCAACCGAGGGCAAACTATCAACATAATCAAGGTTATGGTGGCGGTTCTTCAAACCAACAAAATCCGTATCAACCTCCACCACCTCCGGTTGCTAGCTCTAAGTTGGAAGACACTTTGACTCAATTCATGCAAATGTCTATGGCTAATCAAAAGAGTAGTGAAGCGGCGATCTAGAATCTAGAAAATCAAGTGGGGAAACTTGCCGAGCAACAACCGGGTCCTTCATTCTCCGCAAATACTCAAGTGAATCCTAAGGAGCTTTGAAGGCCCCACAAAAGTAGTTTTGGGAAATAATCATTTTTGGAGCAGGCTTGAAGCCCGCTCAGCACACTCCAAGCGCGCTGGTTGAAGTAATGGCAGAACGTAGCCCGCTCAACGGGGTACTTAGCCTGCTCAGCGTGCTTTGAGGTGGTTTATTTTGTAAGTGGAGCCCGCTCAGCGTGCTCCGCGAGTCTCAGCCCCTTTTTAAGTTGTTTTGTTCAGAATTGGGGGGGATCCTTTGTACACTTTTAGATCAAAATACCTTATGCACTGTAGCACTTCATCTTTGGAAGATTGAAAGCATCATTTTGTCGAGAAATCGTCATGGATGCTCGATTCTCTTCTCCCGTTTCTTGTTGATCAAGCTACCATGAATATGTGTAGCTAATTTCTCTTTTGTGTCAAGGTTAGATGTAGGTAAACCTTTCCTTTGCATGTATATGGATTGATTTTAGCTTGTGAACTCTTGGATGATGAATGTATGATGAAAAACCTTGTTTATATGGTTTATTCTTTGTGTTGGTTCATGATTGAGAAATGTGTTCCTACTCTTTACCTAGGTTTTTCATCCATCAATGTACATTGGCTAGAGATAGTAATGTGTGTTGATGTTCACCAAATATTGAATTTTAATGTTGTCATTTTGATAGTTTGTGTGAGAAATCAACAAAGGATCAAAATGGCAAAACTCACAATATGTGTTAGAGATAAACATATTGGAAGGATATGTGATTGTATTTATCATTTAACCGAGTTCATTAGCTTATCGATTATATATGTGCAAAGTGGTTTGTCGAACCCTAATCTTGACATGCTTTTATAAACCATTAAAAACAATCTCTTTACCACTTTTAATTACATTTGAATGCGAACGCTACGAAACCAACCTAAAACCCTTGTTACTTTAAAGTTTGAAACGTTACGACTGTAGAACGACTGCGATATCACCGAACAATCCCTGTGGACCGACTGCGGTTTGAAACGTTACGACTGTAGAAATGCTTGCAATATCAATTAACAATCCCCGACAACGGCGCCAATTTGTTGGAATACAAATAGAGTTTCAAACCATGATATCGCAGGGATTATTCAGTGATATCGCAGCCGTTCTACAGTCGTAACGTTTCAAACTTTAAAGTAAACACAATCTAAACAGCAAATGGACTATAAATGTGATAAATACTTACAGTGTTGGGGTGCCTCCCAACAAGCGCTTGTTTAACGTCGGATAAGCTTGACGACTAAAGATGCTCACTTAGGAACATGAAGAAGAACAAAACAACACTCGCGATCGAAATTCCCTCCTAGGTAAATTTTCAGACGTTGACCGTTTACGGTCCAACAGTCTTTCTTCTCCAAGTCCTCAATCACGACTGCTCCAAAACTCTTTACTTCTTTGACACGGAATGGTCCTGACCACTTCGACTTTAATTTTCCCGAAAAAAGTTTTAACCGGGAATTGAACAAGAGAGCCAGCTGGCCAGCTACAAATTCCTTATGCTTAATCTTCTTATCATGGTATCCTTTCACCTTCTCTTTGTACAAGCAACTTGAATGGTATGCGGCATTCCGCATTTCTTCCAACTCAAGCAATTGCATTTTTCTATTGTTACCGGCCAAGTTCTTATCGAAATTTAACATTTTCAAAGCCCACAAAGCCTTATGCTCCATTTCAACTAGTAGATGGCAAGTTTTACCATAAACTAATTGAAATGGAGTTAGACCGATTGGAGCTTTATAAGCGGTGCGATACGCCCATAAAGCTTCGTCCAACTTTTGCGACCAATCATTCCGAGAACTTGACACCATTTTTTCTAAGATTCTTTTCACCTCACGATTAGAAACCTCGGCTTGATCATTCGACGGGTTGATGTGATATTCATTCCAATTTTAAGGCTCAACATGGCTAGCAAGTGCTCACACCTCTCACAAGGTAAAATTGAAGTTTATTTGGATTTGTTGTTTTTCTCATAATCAAAAATTGCCTAGATCATTTCAATGTTTCCAAGGTTTGCAAATGAATACAAGATAAAACATGAATCATACGAGCTAAACAACAATTACAAAATCTCTCAATATTTATGAACAATGGAGGGACTCACATTTGTGGTTGTGTCCTAATTGATTCCAAAATGAACAAAAATGCAAAATGAAGAAAAGCTTGAAAATTATGTAAAGCACAAAGTTCATAAACATACTAACATTCTACAAAGCACAAAATAGAGTACCTTTGTGTGCACCAACTTAGAATTTTATCATCACCATCAATGAATGGTGAAGTGCATCACTTATTGTTCAAAGAAACAAACTTGCTTTATAGTCAACAAGAAGGAATTGACTACAACAAAACCTTTGCTCCAGTCGCCAGACTTGAAGCAATACGGTTACTAATTTCATTCTCAGTGAATCATAACATCACCCAATATCAGATGGATGTTAAGAGTGCATTCTTAAATGGTTATATATCAAAAGAAGTCTATGTTAAACAACCTCCTGATTTTGAAAATTCAGAAAAATCTGATTTTGTTTTTAAACTCAAAAAATCACTCTATGGCTTAAAGCAAGCTCCGAGAGCTTGGTATGACAAATTGAGCAAATTTCTTTTAGAAAACAATTTCACCAGAGGAAAGGTTGACACAACTCTCTTTTGTAAGACATATAAGAATGATATTCTTATAGTTCAAATCTATGTTGATGATATTATTTTTGGTTCTGCTAACTCCTCTTTATGTGAAGAATTTTCAAAGTTAATGTAAGCAGAATTCGAAATGAGTCTGATGGGTGAGTTAAAGTTCTTCCTGGGAATTCAAATAGATCAGAAACCAGAAGCCCGTTACATTCATCAAAGTAAGTACACAAAAGAACTTCTGAAGAAATTCAACATGATGGATTGTAATACAGCTAAAACACCAATGCATCCAACACGTGTCATGAGAAAAGAAGAAACAGAAGTTAAGGTTTATCAGAAGCTCTATCGTGGTATGATAGGCTCTCTCTTATATCTAACTGCTTCTAGACCTGATATATTATTCAGTGTGCATTTATGTGCTAGATTCCAATCAGATCCAAGAGAATCTTATTTAACTGCTGTTAAACGAATTTTAAGGTATCTGAAAGAAACAACTAACCTTGGCTTGATGTATGAGAAAACATCAGAGTATACACTTTCTGGTTACTACGATGCAGATTATGCTGGAGACAGATTGGAAAGAAAGAGCACATCTAGAAACTGTCAGTTCCTAGGGAACAATCTAATCTCATGGTCAAGTAAGAGGCAATCTACAATTGCTCTCTACAGAAGAAGCTGAATACATCGCTGCCTCTCTATGCAGTACACAAATGCTTTGGATGAAAAATCAGCTGGAAGATTATCAGATATATGAGAGTAACATCCCTATCTTCTGTGATAATACTGCTGCTATTTGTTTAAGTAAAAATCCAATTTTACACTCTAGGGCTAAACACATTGAAATAAAACACCATTTTATCAGAGACTATGTTCAGAAGGGAACCCTATGCTTAAAATTTATTGATACAGACCATCAATGGGCTGATATTTTTATAAAACCCTTAGCTGAAGATACATTTTAAATTATTTTAAAACGCCTGAAAATAGAGTACTATTCAGAATGAGATTATTTCAGAACCGAATATGTTTAAGTATTTTTAAAATCATCAGAATCACTTTTGTGAGACGTGTCTCAGTTCTGATAACTTTTTGTCAGTTCTGACGTGTAATTTAATTAGAAAATGATTTTTGCATGTGATTATATTATATCTAATTCACTATTTCTATTCAAATCAAACGAACAACAATTTTCTTGGGATTGACTCAAAACTTTATTGCATTTATTCACTTATCCCCTGTACGATGTCTATCTCTCAAAATTTCAAAACCATTCCTATTCCCACTCTCACTCAAACGGAAACCCTAAAAATCCTAAGCACTTTTTCTCCCTCGAACAAGCTCAATCCCTGGTCTCATCCTCTCCGATCTTAACTATTATCAAGATGAACATCATTCAACATGAAAACGCCCCTCTCTCTCAAAATTTTGAAGCATCACTAAATCCCTCTCAAAAGCTACCATCTTCATCTATCACACCGTCTACCACCCCCACAACCACCGCGAGATCGCTTCAACTCCATTATCTCTTCCCACGATCGATGCAACCCATGTAACACAGAGAAATTCCTCGGTTACTTGTGTTATGCATGCAAATGAACTAATTATTCTGAAAGAGTTGTTTGTCGACTTTGACAATCTTCGCGATAATGGTTTTAACCTAATTGATCAACTTAATACTCAAGGATGGAAAAGTTACTTTGAAAGACTTAGAGGTCCAACTTTTGATGACCTAGTAAAGGAATTCTGGAGGCACGCTGAAACAGACGATCTTCATGTTATATCTTTTGTTATGGATCAAAAAATCATTATCACTGAAAAATCTATTTCAGACCTACTAGGAATGCAACTCTTGGAAGGAAAAAGAGTTTATGGAAAAACTGAAATATCTGACTCCGTCATCAACAAAGCAATTCTCAAAAATTGTCAATCTGGGACTTCAGAGTAGAAAAGCAAGAATTTGCGTGACAATCTGAGAATCTGGCATAAAATTATTCTTGGATGTATCAATCCAAGACCTCCAAAGAGTGCTGCAAATTTCTTCAACACAAATCAAAAGTACATGTTGTACTACTTGCACAAGAATGAGAAAATGTGTCTTCCATCCATTCTTTTCGACTACCTAAGAGATATGGTGCGCAAGACAAGAACAACAGCTTCACCAGATAGGAAGATTGTAAACTACATTCCTTTTGGAAGACTTCTCTTTGACATCTTTGTTGAAAGTGGCCTAGTGGAGTATCTAGTCAAGGAAGCTAAGTACACAGATTATCTGGCTGGCAAAGTAGGAGAAGCCTTCAATGCTGTGAACCTTAAGCATATGAAAATGATTACAAGTGTTGATGTGAAACCCACATCTATCCCTCAAGACACTGTGATCGATAAACGACGACCAGTAACGAACTACCCCTACTATCGCAAAGAAGATAATCCAACAGCAATTGCTTCGTTTTTGGCTATAATGAGAGAAGAAAGGCATGACATGCCAAAATCCAGAGTTGAAGAGGTTTCTCCCAAATCTAAATACATCACGAGGAGTAAGAGGAAGCAAATTGAAGAGGGTGCTGAGCCTAAGAAGAAGAAAAAGGATGAAACCAAAATTTCCAAAACTTCTAGACTGGAATCTCTTCTTCTTGAGAAAATCAATAAATCGGCTATCAAATCTTCTGGGACCATGAATGTCCCTAATACTGTTACTACACCATCATCATCTCTAACCACCTTTATTCCTACCTCCAATCCACAAGTGAAGTTTAAACCACCATCTTTTTCAATTCCTCCTTCAACTACCACTATCCAATCTTCACCCAACTCATCAATCAGTACCCCTATCTCGTCTGAAGCTATACCTACCTACACCTCATCAATAACCTCGTCAATCATTCAGCCAATTGAACAAAGTTCCATGAACCTAATCTCTGAATCTCAAGTCCTCGGTATTGAGTATTTCTCTGAGGATACAACCTCTGAATCTCTAGAGATCATCACACCTGAATCACTCATAGATTTAGACACTGTAGAAGTATCATCTCCTGCTGAGCAACCAACCAATCAACATCCATCTACTGAGATTGCTTCATCTCAGTAAGCACCACCTGAAACAAATTCTGCCAAGCCTGACCTTGCTTTGGTCATCTATAATCTACCACCTCCAAAATCTTTTGAAGAAAGCATAGGACAATTCAGTGAAAAGGCATTAAACAAGTTTGCTAACTTGAGAAGAGAATTTAGCACAAGTACCAAGCTTATGGAACTTGAAAGATCGTGTCAAACCTTCTATAAATGGTTGGGCAGTGAACTGGCAAGAATTGTAAGCTTCTCAAATGCAACCATCACTGATGGAATTCAACAGGCAAAGGAGAGAGCAAAAGCTGAAGAGCGGATTAGGATACTTAAGTTCTTGGTTGCAAAGCATAAAGAAGTTGAAGAAAAGGCTGCTGAAGAAGCCAGAATAGCAAAAGAAGCTGAAGCCATGGAAAAGGCCAAGCAAGCTGCTGCAGTTGTTTCTACATCTGATCCTGCTGTAAAGCGTTTGGAAGACGTAATTGGAGAAATCAGACAAGAACAACAGAAGTTCAGCGAAAGCTTTGAGGCACAAAAGACTGTCAATGCTAATCTTCAGGGCATGCTTCAGAAAATATGGGACAAGATGTCCTCTGGAAGCACCTAATTCTTATGTCTTTGTTGTCCTTAACACCTTAGATCTTTGTTTTTTAGCCTTGCACCTAATCTTTTTGATCAATGACAAAAAGGGGGAGAAGTAATTTGAATGTGATATTTTGATTCCATATTCAATCTCTGAAAAACAACGATGTTTACATGCTAACAGATAAACTGCTATTTCTATTAGAGTGTTTTTCTTTTTCAGGAATTTTGATCCAAACCAAGATTCATTAAGAAAATCAGAACTCTGCTGAAAAGAGAATCAAGACTAAGATCTCATAACTTATTAAAGTCAGGGGGAGCCCATGCACAGAAATTCATCAAGTCTAAGACTCAGGGGAGCACTTCATATGAAGGATAAGCTAACTTTAGAATCTATTATTTTCCCTGCAGTATATATATCAAAATTGTGTCATCAAAATACATAGTTTTGTCATCATCAAAAAGGTGGAGATTGTGAAAACAAGATTTGGTTCTGCAATATTATCTCTAAGTTTTGATGATATCAAATGAGTATTTGTGTATGAACAATTTTGTACAACTAATGTTTGTTATTTGTGGGAACTTAACAAACAGGTTATGCTTCCGTAAATTGGCACGAACACAATGCTTAAAGAAAAATACTCCGCCTACACTCTTGAAAAGCAGAACTTATTTTAAGATAATAAGAAGCTCTCAAGACTCTGATATAAAAGGAAAAGAGAACGAGTTCTGAAGATCTGAAGACATAGGTTCTGATCGAACGAAGTCCAGATGCTGAAGACTTATGCTCTCTGATCAAGGTTCTGAAGACCTAAATCAAGTCTCTACTCATGCTTCAACCAAACACTATCAAAAGCCTCTGAAGATATGAAGACAACGCATCATGCGAACAAAGTTCTGAAGACCAAGTGCTGAAGACTCTGAAGACGCTGCTCTGAAGATTCGAAGACTTGAGAATCTCAAGAACCAAGCAATGTTTTCCCTTCTTACTCATGCTCGTAAAAAGCCTCTGAAGTTGAGAAGCCAAGAAGACAAAGCTACTTAGTACAGTTGTACCTCAATACAAAGCGAAAATATATTGGTAACAGTGCAACGGTACAATCAAAGATATTCTGACAATAACAAGACCCGCAGCATGCAAAGGTTTTTATCTGTCCTCACGCTTCTAGCAGCCAGCCTAGTTAAGCTATCATGATTACATCTCAACGGCTCTTTCTACTCGGCTATAAAAGGAAGCAAAAGACTTGAAGAAAGATACACACGAACGCTAATGCAATATTCTTTCCATCTGAAATCTTTCTTGAGTCATTCTGGTCATAACTTGTTTACATTATCAGCTTGCATAGAAGCACTTATCGGTAAACGAAATTTATTCAAACTTAGGTTTGTGTTCCTTGAGAAAGACCGTGTGGTTGTATTTCTTGAGAAGTCTAGGACGTGTAGTCTTAGAGGTTGTTCCTTGAGTAAGACCTGTGAGGTTGTATTACTTGAGAAGTCTAAAACTTGAGAGTTTTAGAGGTTATGTTAGTCACCAGCATTTTGTCTAGTGCATTGTACTGTTTTGATTGAATAGTGGATTAAGACCTCGTTGAGAGAGGAGAAATCACCTTGGCGGGTGGACTAGACTAACTTGAGTGTTTCTCAAGTGAACTAGTATAAACATAACGTGTCATCGTGTCGTGATTCAGAAAGGTTTTTATTGATAAACGTAAGAGTCTTATAAAAACAAGTTTTCTTAAAAGATACAATTTTATTTTGAAAAACCAATTCAAACCTCCCTTTCTTGTGTTTTTCACACCTTCAATTGGCATCAGAGCTCCGGCTATGAGGTGATAAAAAGGTTGAACTTTTTATCAAGCACTTAACAGTGTTCAGTACCGATCCAAGTGTGAAAAACAATGTCTATACCAAATACTGAGACAAGTGATATTGTAAATGAAAGAGATTCTTATAGTGCAAAACCTCCTATATTTGATGGAGAAAAATTTGACTATTGGAAAGATAGAATTAAAAGTTACTTTTTGACGTTTGACTTAGATCTATGGGATCTGGTAGTTGATGGCTACAGCCACCCTGTAGATTCTACTGGCAAAAAGATTGATATAAGTGCATTTACAGATGCGCAGAAGAAAACTTACAAAAATTATCACAGAGCAAGAACGATTCTGTTAAACGCAATTTCTTATACAGAATATGAATAAATTACAAACAAAGAAACTGCAAAATCCATCTTTGACTCTCTTCGTATGACTCACAAAGACAATGCTCAAGTCAAGGAGACGAAGGCTCTTGCATTAATTCAAAAATATGAGGTCTTCAAGATGGAAGATGATGAATCTGTGGAAACCATGTTCTCAAGATTTCAGATGCTTGTTGCAGGACTCAGAGTTCTGGTCAAACTAAGGGTTAAATGTGCTAAAAATCGGTGTCCGGACATTTTTTTGTCAAACTTGCTGACACCCATTATTGATCAATTTTCCGCATACTTTAACCTGGTGTGCTCATTTTAATCTTTTTCAATCACTTTTCTGACCCGTCTTAGCCTTTTTTACCGGGTAAAATCAATTTTCAAAAATTTGACCAAACTGTATTTTTTCAATATGTATATTTTTTGCTGGTCATTTTGGTATGTTCACTTTATTTTTTCGGACATTTCGATACCAGACGATTTTATCGTTTTTAACTGGTTTCAATATTAATTTTAATTAATAGTTATTTTTATTAATTATTTTTATTATTTTACACTTATTTTATATTTTGGCTTTTTCTAAATATATAATAATGTTTATTTTTCCTACTAACTTATTTATTTTTTATAATAACCTATTTATTAAAATCAAATATGAATATATAATTTCACAAAATGACATCATCAAGATTACATCATATTGCGTACATCACTAATTCAAAGTCTTCATTTTTATTGAAAGTCAATATTTCAAAATTTGAATAAATGACTAAATATTTGCTATATTATTTTTTACTAAGTTAGTCTCATTTTTGTGACATCACAAACTTGGTTTTCAAGCCATGTTTTTACTATAAATAGGCTTCATTCTTCATTTGAAAAATCACACCAAACAATGTTCCTATACTTGTTTCTCATTTCCATCTCTCTCACATATTTCTTCTATGTTTAGTAAAGTTTAGGAAAGGAAGGGAAAAATGTAACATACACACATAAAAGGTGGCGCGCGCCATCCCTTTTTACACATTCACCATTTTTTTTATTTTTTCTTCTCTTTTCATATTTTTCACACATGTATAAAAATCATGTTTATTTAATATTTGTTTTATTATATAATTGTTAAATAAATTAATTACTTATTTAGTTTTACTAATATTGATTAGTTGTTTTTACTAAATATATTTCAATTAATTTAATTTATGTGAATGATCATTTAATTGTATAATTGATTATTATTCGATTATTTGATTTCATCTTTGCTAAATACATGGCTTATTCTTAAGCTTGTTTTCAAAAGAATTATTTGTAAATTAAATAAGTGTTCACATCACTTGTGATTTCAAGTCAATTCTAACCATTTAATGAGACCAAAGGCATTTCTATGTGATCTTTGGTTTTCTCTGTTTGTTTATGGCTTTTTCATCTGATGCAGAAATTCTTAATCAATATCTTGACGATCATTGGATGCTTAAAAGCTTTGTCGGATACCTTGGTTTCGTCTAACGCTCCTCTGCTTGCGTGAAAATTCACCGGTGTCCGGTATACTCTATATTTAATCTTTGCTTATGCACCATGTTTATGATTAAATAAATCTTACACAAAATCACTCTTTGGGCCTCTAATAGAGTGTAAGACCCATCCCTTGTCACACACAAACCATTTTGGGCCTCAGTCCTTGTATAAGTCCCAGTACGATTTCAAAAATCTCGGCGCGATCGCCGTTTTCAAAACAATTCTTATCTGGGCCTCCCTTTGGTTGTAAGTCCCATTTTTCTTTTTGTTCAAACTCTCTTTTGGGCCTCTTGATAGAGTGTAAGTCTCATCCCTTTGTAATTAAACTTTCTTGGACTTTAGCCATTGTATAAGCCCCTCTATAATTTTTCAAAATAACGATGCGATCGTTGTTCTTTATCTGGGAAAATCTCTGAGCTGTAAGCCCCATCTCTTGTATAAAAATAAACTTTGGGCCTCTAATAGAGTGTAAGACCCAACCTCTATTGTAAAATACAATAAATTTGGGCCTCAGTCATTGTATAAGTCCCTCTGTGGTTTTCAAAACTACGACGCGATCGTCGGCTTTTAAAAAGAATTCATCTGGGCCTCTCCTTTGGTATAAGCCCCAAGCTTCCTTTTACAACGACTTTATTTTTTTTGATTTAGATTCAAATTCATAGTTGTTATCAAAACTTTCTTCAACTTCTTGAATAACTAACCATACAGCTGTGTTTACAATATTGGAAGCTTGCTCACCTGTAAGTACTACTATACTCTTCAACATACTTGTTTATATATTTCATCTGTATATATATGCATGTATATGCTTTCTTAGAGTTTTCCCCAGCAATTAGGTCTAGGATTAGATCAAGCTAGTGGTCACTTTTTCAACATAGTCAAAACTAGTTCCCCGTAGGAAATTCTAGATACAGTCTTGCCTCTTCTTGGGCTTATACAATATGGAACAGAGAAAGGCATTATTCCCGATGAAACTTTTCTCAAGACTGTCACTTCTAGAAATCTGTACAAGAAATTCATTTCCCCAAAGAGGATTAATTCCCGGCGAAACCTCTTCTGAATTTCTTAAAACCCTAGAACTGTTCACTAAAGAAAGCATTATTCTCGGTGAAACCTTCCTTGAACTTTTCTTAGGTTTGGACCCACAGGCTTCCTAAAAGCATCCCCAGCCTCCTCTTGGGCTTTGTACAAGGACCCTCAGGCTTCTTAGAAGTTCTCAGCCTCCTCCTGGGCTTAGTACAAGGACCCAAAGACCTCCTACAGGTATAGGACCGAACTTAGTCATCTTTTGCTAGTTCAATCCTCCAAAGAGTCAGAACATCAAACCATTTTAGGGTTGATTCTCATCCCTTAAAAACATCAGCCTCCTCTTGGACATCATACAAAGATCAACCTTTTCATGCCAGTAGAATTGGACAGTCTCATCTCCTCTTGGATCTCAAAGTAATCCTCAAGTTTCCTAAAAACATAGGAAAAAACCCTGATCATTTCATCAATTTCCAACAGAGTTAAAACCTCCACAGGTTTCAAAACTCAATCTTTAAACTCTCACTTTAAATTTCCCCAGGTAGGGTCAAATTACAACCCATAAACCCTCAGTCAGAACCTCATGGTCTCTGATATTTCAACTCCTCCATAAGAGTTGATTCCCCAATTTGGACCTGTCTCTAGATCTTAATAATCCTCAGCAGAAGCTAGCCTCCTCTTAGGCTTCATATAAGAAATTCCCCAACCAGCCGACTCATAGGCTTTGTATAATGACCATCTCTCAGCAGTTTTTAGTCTCAATCTTGGGCTTTGTACAAGACAGATAAAATATTTTCCAGCTGAGTCAATTCTTTTTAGCCTTAATCTTGGGCTTTGTACAAGTCAGAAAAAATATTCCCCAAAAGAGTCAATCTCTTTTAGCCTCAATCTTGGGCTTTGTACAAGACAGATAAAATACTCTCGTATTGAGTCAGTATTCTTCAGCTTCAATCTTGGGCATTATACAAGACAAATAAAAACTTCCCTGGAAGAATCAATTCTTTTCAGCCTCCTCTTAGGCTTTGTATAATGATCTCCCTAAGCAGAGTCAAACTTTTAGCTTCATTCTTGGGCATTTATCAAGGCACACAAAAATCAACATCCCCTCAGAGGAAATAAAAAACTCTTTGTAGGAAGACATTTCTCTGTACAATCACACATAAAAACAGACAATAAAAAAACCTTAATCCCAGATAACTGCTGTAAGTGGCACACTTGTTGATTCAAAAATCCAAGCTGTAGTCCTTCTTTATCCTGGTAAACTTCCTCTTTCATCTAATTGTTGTAAGTGGCAAGCCTCTGGATTATTTTCATTCAAGCCAATGTCCCTCTCTTAGCATGGAAGACTCCTAAGGAAAAATGGCATTTCTCTACACTGAGTTAAAGTTTTCTCCTTCATAACATCACCCTTTATAAAGGAAATTATGGCATTGTTGGATTCCATATATTCCAGTTAAAGTAATTCTCCTTTATAATCAGTTACCCAACAACTGTGATAAACAGATTAGATATCTCCCTTTAGAGATGACAAATTCTCTCTCAGTCAAAACCTTTAGCTTCAATATTGGGCTTTGAACAAGACACAAATAACCTTTAGCTTCAATCTTGAGCTCTGAATAAGACACCAAACATCTTTTTCCTCCCATAGAATAAGAGGAACTACGATTGCTCTGATTTCCCTGTTTTCTTTAATGGGAATACGTGGGCATAAGATTGTGAAATCTTAGCGAGCACACAAATCAAAACTTTAGGTCCAGTACCTTGCCAAAAACATCGGAAAAAACCCGAAAAACAACAAAAATACTCTCTCAACTTTCCCAAAGAAGAAACTTTCCCAAAAAATTTACAACAGATAAACACCAGTAAGTAGATAATAGAAGAAAATGCCAAACAATCTATGGATAACCATATATACGCTGGGTAATTGACAACTCCCCATTGTATAATTTGACCCCAGACCCCCCAATCTCTTAGCATTTGTTAAAGAAAAAGTTTGCGTGCAAGGTTAGTTTTAGATAGCTTCCCTTTCCTTTCCAGCTTCATAGGATAAATAAGAAATCAGAAAGTAGCACCCAATTCCAACCATTGCGGTAAGGTGGTCGCGTCACCGACAAAAATCGGACGCTACACACACACACACACACTCTACGGGGTTAACATTTGTGAGGGCTATGGTCTTCCATCTATTTCTTTTTAATGATGTCAACAAATATGCTGAGTATTAGATTGTAATTTGAGCGGTATCACTTCTCTTTGTCGGGCAAAGTGCATCTAGTCATTGTTGTTCACGTGTCTAGACATATAGGACTTTGTCTTATCCATAAATATATGTGAATGATCATTATACTGGTGTCTAGTATGTTTGTCTGGGTCCTGGTCAGTTACGATGTGCAAAAAATGCATTTTATGTAAATATTCAGGTTATGCGCTGACCTGCCACGTGCATGAGTCGACGCATGATTACTGGTGCTAGACTTATAAAATAAAAGGGAAAGCGCATGATTCTGAGAATGCAGAAATTGCATCCATGCATCGACACATGATGACCTTGGGTCGACGCATACTGGTCAAATTTTCATAGTATTTTCCACGAGTCAGCGCACGCCGACCCTTATTAAAGTATGTGTCAACTCATAACTTGCCTAAACTGATTTTTTCACTCAAATTTTTTTTTGTTATTTCTGTTATATCTTTTAGTGGGTCATTTTATTCTCTATAAATAGTTTGGTCCTCTCATTATCCAAAACAACAAGAAACGTGAAAATAGATACCATTTTTCTCTTCATCTTCATCTTCTTCATTGAGTAAACAAACAATCACACATAATCGTCTTTGTTTGTGTCGCCCATTGATCGAAGTGATAACGTTCAGAATTTAGGAAGTGTATGATCTTCATTTTCTGGGTTGAGAATTTGGTAGGTGTTTCTTGAATAAAAACAGTTGGTTTTATCCTCCAAGAATCAAAGAGATTTTGGGGGTTTTTGCACAAACCGTTTCGTTCTACAGGGATTCAGTCGGGCGAAGGTAACCGAAGATTAGAGTAATTGTTCGATTTAGTAGCTGTAATCAGAGGATCGTAGAAGAGAGGTTTGGGTTTGACTTTTTGGTACATCACAATTGATCGAGTGAAGGTAACCGAAGAACGGTGGTTTTTTTCGGTTTAGTAGCGTGGGACGGTAATTGGATCAACCATATTCAAAGCACTTGACTCATCTTGAATCAAGGGGCAAGAAGACTCTGCATCAACGATCGAAGATGTTTGAGGGTTTGGATGTTCATTTTTCTTCTCTTGTAATAAAAAATTTGCAACACCTACATATATATATATATATATATATATATATATATATAGCTCAATTCCAATTGTGGAATTGGGGGCAGACGTATCCAAAGCGAGGACGATTGGGGAACTGCCTAATCAAATCTCGTTTGTTCTCTCTTTCCTTTAACTTTTTTGCATTTCAGTTTATTCGAATTTGTGAAGTCGCAATTTATCGAAATTTCCGTTGTAGTGTAATCTTGAGCTGAGAAACTGTTTTGTTAAATTGATACAATTCCTTGAATTGCATCTTGGAGCAGCTTTATATTACATTCCATAGAAATTCTGCACTTAGTGTGTTTGCGGACACCAGGTGTTTGATCATTTGTTTCAAAGTAAAAATCGAACGCATTGCTGTTAATTGTTTATCGTTTTACCTCATTGGTTTGGATTAAACATCAAGCAAGCGATATTTTGTTAATTGTGTTTTAAGTGTAGTAATCAAACTGAATTTTTCTCTTCCGTACTCATTCTCAATATATTTGTGCATATCCGATCCTTTTAGTAGAAGGTTCGTGGTAGACGTTCAATCTAGTGGTTGCTTCCGTTAAACATTTTAAAACTAAATTTTTGTTAACCATTTGCGTGTAAAACTCAAGGGATCTATTCAACCCCCCTTCTAGATCCATAGCCATCGTCTAACAAGTGGTATCACGAGCTCCGGTTAATTCTGGTGCTTCGGTAAAACTTCTTGCACTACTACAAAAAACCCATTTAACAACGGTTGGAAATGACATATAATGACGCAGGCGAAGGCGTTGTTATGTAGAGTGTTGTTGTATATGCGGTTCGTACAACGACGGCACAGTAACCGTTGTAAAAAAATGGAAAATGCGCTACCTATAATGACGGTTATTTTAAATACCCGCTGTTGTATGTCTTTTAATAAAATAAAAAAATATATAGTATTAGCACTACCTATAATGACGGTTATTTTAAAAAAACCGTTGTTGTATGTCTTTTAATAAAATAAAAAAAAATTGCAGCATTAGAACAAGAACAACAGCAAGAACATCAAGAACAACAATAAGAACAAGAACAATAGTAAGAACATCAAAGACAACAATAAGAACAACAACAATAGTAAGAACATCAAGAACAACAATAAGAACAACAACAACAACAACAACAACAACAACAACAACAACAACAACAACAACAACAAGAACAAGAACAAGAACAAGAACAAGAACAAGAAAAAGAATCAGAACAAGAAGAAGAAGAACAACAACAACAACAACAACAATAATAACAATAAGAACAACAACATCAACAAAAACAACAATAATAATAACAATAATAACAACAAGAACAACAATAATAAAAAAGAATAACAAGAACAAAAATAATTAAAAAAGAACACCAATAACTAACATTGTTAACTCGAGTTCTGAAATTTGGTTTAGTGGAGAAATAGAGTATCGTAACTGAAAGATGATGTTTGGAGGTAGAAGATGTAATTCGTCTGAGTTTTAGGTTTCACGCGGATCACTAATAGTAGTGTCTTGGCCGTTGATAATCACTAAATGGACGACCAAGATTTGTTTAAGGATAGTGAATAAACTCAATATGCGCGCCACCTATAATGTTGGTAATGAGAATTGAAAAAATTAGTAAAAAAACCAAAAATGCTGGTGCTGGGACTTGAACCCATGACAAGACGCTACCTTTAATGACGGTTGGTTTAAATTACCCGTGGTGAAAGGTCTGTCATCATTTTGAAAAAATAAGTAAAAAAAGATACCTATTACAACGGTTGGTTTAAATACCCGTTGTGAAAGGTCTGTCAGCATTTTGAAAAAATAGGAAAAAATGATTAAAATAAATTCAGAAAAATCAAAAAACACGAAATTTAATCTAATTAGGTAAAATAAGAATTTTGAGATTTTTTTTTGAATTTTTTGAGACTATGAAAACAATAAAAAATTCATTAAAAATAGAAAATAGATGAATTTGGGGTTTTGAGGGTAAAGTCCCATAACTCTTCTAGAGTAAGGGACTAATGACCGCACGATTTTTCTGCTTCAGATGCACGAAACAGATCTCAAAAAGGAGGCGATTTTCCCTATAACCAATTTTTTGAAGTGCAAGACCTAAAACTAAATTATTGGCTATAACGACGGTTGTAAACATACCAGTGGTGAATGTAACGCCCCAGTCAGTTTTTTCAGTTTTGTCTTTTTAATTAATTGAGTCGTTTTGATTATTTTATTATTATATTATTTTATTTCTGACTTTTATGTGAAATATGTTATTTTTCATCGTGGTTATATTTTATCACGTTTTGGGAGCGTTTGCAAGATATTTGAGTGTAGGGGTATTTTGGTCTTTTGTCGGGTAGATATTATATTTTTCATAGAGATAGAAATAGAAAGAGAGAAAAGTAGAAAAGAAAGAAAAATAGAGAGAAAAGAGAAGAAGAAAAAGGAGAATAGAAAGAGAAGAAGAAAAAGAGGAAAAACTTGTGGATTTAGGAACCGATTCAACCGACTTTTCAAACGCGATTTAATCGGGTAAGGGTGTGAAACTCGATTATCTTATCATTGTGTATGATTATGTATGTGTGTGTGTGTGTGTGTGCATCTTGTGACGGATTGATTCCAGAGGGAATCTGCTATAACATCGTGCGCCTTAAAAATAAGAGGACTGAAAGCGATCTGATCGGATCGTACGCCTTAAAAATAAGAGGACCGAAAGCGATGATTATAGACGATCGTGTGCCCATGTGGGGTGTGAGCGATCGGGTCGTGTGCCCGTGTGGGGTGTGAGCGATCCATAAACGTCGTGTGCCCGTGTGTGGTGTGAGCGACGGGGAACATCGTATGCCCGACGGGGAGTTACACTAAGTAACGAGCGATGGTCCAGCAGAGTTCCTGAGTGAACTAGTGATGAGAAATGTTGGAAGTCGGTACCGCATATGCATTGCATAGAGTCGTTGTGTCGGTCTCTGTGCATTAGCATAAATCATGGATTAATTGTGTATGGAATTGTGAATGTGATTGATGAGATGGAATAGGTATAATTGTATTGATGATGAGTGTATTGTGTATGACTGATGTGCATTTGTATTGGATACCTGAGAATTGTACTATGTTGTGTTGTATTTGATTGTGGTGCATTTGTGGTGAGAATATTGTACTTGTGCATTTCTGTGTTAATAAATAATTATATGCAACTGTATTATGATTGTATTTCTCACCCTTCTGCTGTTTTATAATGCTCTATGAGGCATTGCAGATTAGAGTTGCTGGAGGTCTTTTTGTGAAGCTTAGGTCTTCATTCTTTTGTCGGTCGGCTCTGATATGTGAGACCCGGTTGTCGGGGTGATCGAGTGTGATTATTTAAATTATGTATATGTATCTGTTGGATTGTACATGTATGGTTGTATATGACACATACACTTTTATGATATATATATATATATATATATATATATATATGAGATTCAGTTACGGATTTTTCGCTTTTATTCTGTAATTGGATTGTGGGTGTTAGGAACTCAGTTCCTTGGTTGTGAGCAGGGTTATTGTATTTTGTTTCAAATTGATGCGAACCCCTCGGTCTATGCCGTGAATTTGTAAATATACTCTGATGAAATTTTGAATTTTATTTATCGCTTTAATAGCTTGGGGGTATAGATTGCGGGTGTTACATTAAGTGGTATCAGAGCCAGTCCGTGTCAGTTCGTGTCTGGTTGTGTCAGTCCTTGATGGTCTTTGTGGTTCGGTGAGCTGTTTGTTTAACCATAGTTTCTGTTATTGGAAATGAACAGAATATGGCTGGTAGGAATGATGCTGCTTTGGCTCCTGCTATGCAAGCAATGGCTCGGGCAGTGCAGGGTGCACCTAATGCTGCTGGTAATGATGAGTTCAGGAAGTACAAACCGCCTGTCTTTAAAGGGAGTCATGATCCTGATGGTGCATAGATTTGGTTGAAAGAGATTGAAAGGATTTTCTGAGTTATGGATTATGCTGAGGACAGTAAGGTGAGACTGGGAACTCACATGTTACAGGAAGAAGCGGATGACTGGTGGGTTAGTACTCGTCAGGTGTTGGAAGCTGGGGATGAAGAAGTTACTTGGGAATTGTTTAGCCGGGAGTTTCTGAGGAGGTATTTTCCCGAAGATGTAAGAGGAAAGAAGGAAATTGAGTTCTTGGAATTGAAACAAGGTAATATGTCTGTTGTTGATTATACTGCTAAGTTTGAGGAGCTTGTGCAGTTTTATCCTCATTATGCTGAAGCGACTGCAGAGTTTTCTAAGTGTGTGAATATGAGAGCGGATTGCGTCCTGAGATTAAGCAGGCAATCGGCTATCAAAGGATAAGAAGGTTTTCTGATTTGGTGGAATGTTGTAGGATTTATGAAGAGGATAGTAAGGCTCGTTCTACTCATTATAAGAGTGTGAGTGACAGAAAAGGGAAGAAACAGTTCCGTGGTGGTCCGTATGTAACACCAGCTGATAAGGGTAAACAATGGGGTACTTTTGATCGAAGGTCAAGTGGTGGAGGTATGTCTGGTCCTCTGAGGTGTTATAGGTGTGGTGATTTGGGGCATCGTCAGTTTGAGTGCAGAAAAGATATGAGGAAGTGTACCAATTGTGGAGGTGTAGGACATGTAGCGGCTGAGTGCAAAAGGAAGAATGTGGCGAAGTGTTTCAACTGTGGTGACCCTGGTCATATTTGCACGAAGTGTCCAAAACCGAAGTAAGTTCCATCTGGTGGAAAGTTTTTTCATTGCCGGGGACTCAGACTGACTAAATCGGCTCATTTCATTATGATTGACATCAGTTTTTCTTTGGAGCGGTTAGCTGAGATTTATATCGGTGTGATTGTGATGTTGCATGGGGTTCTGTTAAGTATTATTTCGGATCGAGATCCAAGGTTTACCTTGAGATTTTGGGAAAGTTTACAGAAGGCGTTGTGTTCTAAATTGAGGTTGAGCTCGACTTATCATCCGCAGATGGATGGGCAGACGGAGAGAACGATTTAGTCGTTGGAAGATTTGTTGCGGGTTTGTGTTCTTGAATAAGGTGGAGCGTGGGATAGTTATCTTGCGTTGATTGAATTCACGTATAATAATAGTTTCCATTCAAGTATTCGAATGGCACCGTTTGAAGCGTTGTATGGACGAAGATGTCGAACACCGTTGTGTTGACACGAATCTGGTGAGAGTTCAGTGGTTGGACAGGAGTTGGTTCAACAGACTACGGACAAGGTGAAACTCATTCGTGAGAAAATAAAGGCTTCTCAAAGTAGGCAAAAGAGTTATCACGATCGAAGGAGGAAAGATCTTGAGTTTCAAGAGGGCGATCATGTATTTTTGAGAGTTACGCCGGTAATGGGTGTTGGTCGTGCCTTGAAATCGAAGAAACTTACTTCTCGGTTTATTGGTCCTTACCAGATATCTACGAGAGTGGGTGTTGTGGCTTATCGGGTGGCGTTGCCGCCGAATCTGTCGAATTTGCATGATGTGTTCCATGTTTCACAGCTTCGGAAGTATATTCCGGATCTGTCGCATGTGATTCCGATGGATGAGGTTGAGGTAAGGGAGAACCTTACGGTCGAGGCTTTACTGGTGAGTATTTTGGATCGCGAGGTGAAGCGGTTAAGGGGCAAGGATATTGCACTTGTGAAGGTAGCGTGGGGAGGCGCTGCTGAGGGTAATTTGACTTAGGAGTTGGAGAGTCGGATGCGGGAGTCGTATCCAGAGTTGTTCGTCTCAGGTAATATTTTCGAGAACGAAAATTTCTAAGTCGGGGAGAGTTGTAATGCCCCAGTCAGTTTTGTCAGTTTTGTCTTTTTAATTAATTGATTCGTTTTGATTATTTTATTATTATATTGTTTTATTTCTGACTTTTATGTGAAAATATGTTATTTTTCATCGTTGTTATATTTTATCGCGTTTTGGGAGCGTTTGCGAGATATTTGAGTGTAGGGGTATTTTGGTCTTTTGTCGGGTAGATATAATATTTTTCATAGAGATAGAAATAGAAAGAGAGAAAAGTAGAAAAGAAAGAAAAATAGAGAGAAAAGAGAAGAATAAAAAGGAGAAGAGAAAGAGAAGCAGAAAAAGAGGAAAAACTTGTGGATTTAGGAACCAATTCAACCGACTTTTCAAACGCGATTTAATCGGGTAAGGATGTTAAACTCGATTATCTTATCATTGTGTATGATTATGTATGTGTGCGTGCATGTTGTCTTGCTTTTCCATAGCTTTCGGTTTTAGGTCGAAAACGGGTAAACGAGTAGAAATCGATGTTTTCGCGGTCGGAAATCGATATAATTTGCGTTCATTGATCACAATGTGTTTATGAGTCATTGCTGATAATTGTTTTGCTGTTGGAATTGTTTTGGAATGAAAAATGAGGTTTTTGGGAGTTTTGGAATAGTGTAACCCGTAACAAAATTTTTCTGGTTCTGGTGTGATTCGCCAGGAGAATTTGGGATTCACCAGGCGAATTAAGTCTCGCCACTCGTTCGCCAGGCGAAGTGCTGGCGAAGGGGGATTCGCCAGGCGAAATCGTAAGTCGCCAGACGAAATCGGAAAGACAGAAATGGGGTAGCTTCTGTAACTTTTGGGGTTTTCTAATTTTGTGGTTCACCACTAGTTCTCCAGGCGAAGTGCTGGCGAATGGGGATCCGCCAGGCGAAATCCTAAGTCGCCAGGCGAATCTGGCTGTTTCTCAATAAATTCTTTTCTTTGAAAAATTCATAACTTTTGATCCGTAACTCGGATCGAGGCGTTCGTGGTATCGTTAGAGAGCTACTGAAATGTTATTTCTTATTACAATGGTTTGGATAATATTGGATGATTTAATTATGTCGGGAATTTGGAATGTGTTGTTTGTTGACTTTTACCATTTTAATGATGTGCATTTGACGTGTTATTATGCAATATGTTGTTGGTGCAGATATTGTATGACCGTGTACTGTTGTGTGATTAAATTGCATGAAATACATATTGTGATGATGATTGGTGGCCTAAGGGTAAGAAAATGTTATGTGTGGTATTTGATGATATATGCATGATTATGGTTGCATGTATGTGTGCATTTGAATGTCATGAGTCATTGTATGCCAAGCATCATGATATGCATTCTTGTGACGCCGTGAGCGACGGATTGATTCCAGAGGGAATTTACTATAACATCGTGCGCCTTAAAAATTAGAGGACTAAAAGCAATCTGATCGGATCGTGCGCCTTAAAAATAAGAGGACTGAAAGTGATGATTATAGATGATCGTGTGCCCATGTGGGGTGTAAGCGATCGGCTCGTGTGCCCGTGTGGGGTGTGAGCGATCCATAAACGTCGTATGCCCGATGGGAGTTACACTAAGTAACGAGCGATGGTCCAGCAGAGTTCCTGAGTGAACTAGTGATGAGAAATGTTGGAAGTCGGTACCGCATATGAATTGCATAGAGTCGTTGTGTCGGTCTCTGTGCATTAGCATAAATCATGGATTAATTGTGTATGGAATTGTGAATGTGATTGACGAGATGGAATAGGTATAATTGTATTGATGATGAGTGTATTGTGTATGACTGATGTGCATTTGTATTGGATACCTGAGAATTGTACTGTGTTGTGTTGTATTTGATTGTGGTGCATTTGTGGTGAGAATATTGTACTTGTGCATTTCTGTGTTAATATATAATTATATGCAACTGTATTATGATTGTGTTTCTCACCCTTCTGCTATTTTATAATGCTCTACGAGGCATTGCAGATTAAAGTTGCTGGAGGTCTTTTTGTGAAGCATAGGTCTTCATTCTTTTGTCGGTCGGCTCTGATATGTGACACCGGGTAGTCGGGGTGATCGAGTGTGATTATTTGAATTATGTATATGTATCTGTTGGAGTGTACATGTATGGTTGTATATGACACATACACTTTTATGATATATATATATATATATATATATATATATATATATATATATATATATATATGAGATTCAGTTACGGATTTTTCGCTTTTATTCTGTAATTGGATTGTGGGTGTTAGGAACTCAGTTACTTGGTTGTGAGCAGGGTTATTGTATTTTGTTTCAAATTGATGCGAACCCCTCGGTCTATGCCGTGAATTTGTAAATATACTCTGATGAAATTTTGAATTTTATTTATCGCTTTAATAGCTTGGGGGTATAGATTGGGGATGTTACATTAAGTGGTATCAGAGCCAGTCCGTGTCAGTTCGTGTCTGGTTGTGTCAGTCCTTGATGGTCTTTGTGGTTCGGTGAGCTGTTTGTTTAACCATAGTTTCTGTTATTGGAAACGAACAGAATATGGCTGGTAGGAATGATGCTGCTTTGGCTCCTGCTATGCAAGCAATGGCTCGGGCAGTACAGGGTGCACCTAATGCTGCTGGTAATGATGAGTTCAGGAAGTACAAACCGCCTGTCTTTAAAGGGAGACATGATCCTGATGGTGCATAGATTTGGTTGAAAGAGATTGAAAGGATTTTCCGAGTTATGGATTATGTTGAGGACAGTAAGGTGAGACTGGGAACTCACATGTTACAGGAAGAAGCGGATGACTGGTGGGTTTGTACTCGTCAGGTGTTGGAAGCTTGGGATGAAGAAGTTACTTGGGAATTGTTTAGCCGGGAGTTTCTGAGGAAGTATTTTCCCGAGGATGTAAGAGGAAAGAAGGAAATTGAGTTCTTGGAATTGAAACAAGGTAATATGTCTGTTGTTGATTATACGGCTAAGTTTGTGGAGCTTGTGCAGTTTTATCCTCATTATGCTGAAGCGACTGCAGAGTTTTCTAAGTGTGTGAAGTATGAGAGCGGATTGCGTCCTGAGATTAAGCAGGCAATCGGCTATCAAAGGATAAGAAGGTTTTCTGATTTGGTGGAATGTTGTAGGATTTATGAAGAGGATAGTAAGGCTCGTTCTACTCACTATAAGAGTGTGAGTGACAGAAAAGGAAAGCAACAGTTCCGTGGTGGTCCGTATGTAACACCAGCTGATAAGGGTAAACATAGGGGTACTTTTGATCGAAGGTCAAGTGGTGGAGGTATGTCTGGTCCTCTGAGGTGTTATAGGTGTGGTGATTTGGGGCATCGTCAGTTTGAGTGCAGAAAAGATATGAGGAAGTGTACCAATTGTGGAGGTGTAGGACATGTAGCGGCTGAGTGCAAAAGGAAGAATGTGGCGAAGTGTTTCAACTGTGGTGACCCTGGTCATATTTGCATGAAGTGTCCAAAACCGAAGTAAGTTCCATCTGGTGGGAAAGTTTTTGCATTGGCGGGGACTCAGACTGACTAAATCGGCTTATTTCATTATGATTGACATCAGTTTTTCTTTGGACCGGTTAGCTGAGATTTATATCAGTGTGAGTGTGAAGTTGCATGGGGTTCCGTTAAGTATTATTTCGGATCGAGATCCAAGGTTTACCTTGAGATTTTGGGAAAGTTTACAGACGGCGTTGGGTTCTAAATTGAGGTTGAGCTCGGCTTATCATCCGCAGATGGATGGGCAGACGGAGAGAACGATTCAGTCGTTGGAAGATTTGTTGCGGGCTTGTGTTCTTGAATAAGGTGGTGCGTGGGATAGTTATCTTGCGTTGATTGAATTCACGTATAATAATAGTTTCCATTCAAGTATTGGAATAGCACCGTTTGAAGCGTTGTATGGACGAAGATGTCGAACACCGTTGTGTTGGCACGAATTTGGTGAGAGTTCGGTGGTTGGACAGGAGTTGGTTCAACAGACTACGGACAAGGTGAAACTCATTCGTGAGAAAATGAAGGCTTCTCAGAGTAGGCAAAAGAGTTATCATGATCGAAGGAGGAAAGATCTTGAGTTTCAAGAGGGCGATCATGTATTTTTGAGAGTTACGCCGGTAACGGGTGTTGGTCGTGCATTGAAATCGAAAAAACTTACTTCTCAGTTTATTGGTCCTTACCAGATATCTACGAGAGTGGGTGTTGTGGCTTATCGGGTGGCGTTGCCGCCGAATCTGTCGAATTTGCATGATGTGTTCCATGTTTCATAGCTTCGGAAGTATATTCCGGATCCGTCGCATGTGATTCCGATGGATGAGGTTGAGGTAAGGGAGAACCTTACGGTCGAGGCTTTACTGGTGAGTATTTTGGATCGCGAGGTGAAGCGGTTAAGGGGCAAGCATATTGCACTTGGGAAGGTAGCGTGGGGAGGCGCTGCTGAGGGTAATTTGACTTAGGAGTTGGAGAGTCGGATGCGGGAGTCGTATCCAGAGTTGTTCGTCTCAGGTAATATTTTCGAGGACGAAAATTTCTAAGTGGGGGAGAGTTGTAACGCCCCAGTAAGTTTTGTCAGTTTTGTCTTTTTAATTAATTGAGTCGTTTTGATTATTTTATTATTATATTGTTTTATTTCTGACTTTTATGTGAAAATATGTTATTTTTCATCGTTGTTATATTTTATCGCGTTTTGGGAGCGTTTGCGAGATATTTGAGTGTAGGGGTATTTTGGTCTTTTGTCGGGTAGATATTATATTTTTCATAGAGATAGAAATAGAAAGAGAGAAAAGTAGAAAAGAAAGAAAAATAGAGAGAAAAGAGAAGAAGAAAAAGGAGAAGAGAAAGAGAAGAAGAAAAAGAGGAAAAACTTGTGGATTTAGGAACCGATTCAACCGACTTTTCAAACGCGATTTAATCGGGAAAGGGTGCGAAACTCGATTATCTTATCATTGTGTATGATTATGTATGTGTGTGTGCATGTTGTCTTGCTTTTCCATAGCTTTCGGTTTTAGGTCGAAAACGGGTAAACGAGTAGAAATCGATGTTTTCGCGGTCGGAAATCGATATAATTTGCGTTGTATGATCACAATGTGTTTATGAGTCATTGCTGATAATTGTTTTGCTGTTGGAATTATTTTGGAATGAAAAATGAGGTTTTTGGGAGTTTTGGAATAGTGTAACCCGTAACAAAATTTTTCTGGTTCTGGTGTGATTCGCCAGGCGAATTTGGGATTCACCAGGCGAATTAAGTCTCGCCACTCGTTCGCCAGGCGAAGTGCTGGCGAAGGGGGATTCGCCAGGCGAAATCGTAAGTCGCCAGGCGAAATCGGAAAGACAGAAATGGGGTAGCTTCTGTAACTTTTGGGGTTTTCTAATTTTGTGGTTCACCACAAGTTCTCCAGGCGAAGTGCTGGCGAATGGGGATCCGCCAGGCGAAATCCTAAGTCGCCAGGCGAATCTGGCTGTTTCTCAATAAATTCTTTTCTTTGAAAAATTCATAACTTTTGATCCGTAACTCGGATCGAGGCGTTCGTGGTACCGTTAGAGAGCTACTAAAATGTTATTTCTTATTACAATGGTTTAGAGATTATTGGCTGATTTAATTATGTTGGGAATTTGGAATGTGTTGTTTGTTGACTTTTACCATTTTAATGATGTGCATTTGACGTGTTATTATGCAATATGTTGTTGGTGCGGATATTGTATGACCGTGTACTATTGTGTGATGAAATTGCATGAAATACATATTGTGATGATGATTGGTGGCCTAAGGGTAAGAAAATGCTATGTGTGGTATTTGATGATATATGCATGATTATGGTTGCATGTATGTGTGCATTTGAATGTCATGAGTCATTGTATGCCAAGCATCATGATATGCATTCTTGTGACGCCGTGAACGACGGATTGATTCCAGAGGGAATTCGCTATAACATCGTGCGCCTTAAAAATAAGAGGACTGAAAGCAATCTGATCGGATCGCGCGCCTTAAAAATAAGAGGACCGAAAGTGATGATTATAGACGATCGTGTGCCCATGTGGGGTGTGAGCGATCGGGTCGTGTGCCCGTGTGGGGTGTGAGCGATCCATAAATGTCGTATGCCCGATGGGAGTTACACTAAGTAACGAGCGATGGTCCAGCAGAGTTCCTGAGTGAACTAGTGATGAGAAATGTTGGAAGTCGGTACCGCATATGAATTGCATAGAGTCGTTGTGTCGGTCTCTGTGCATTAGCATAAATCATGGATTAATTGTGTATGGAATTGTGAATGTGATTGATGAGATGGAATAGGTATAATTGTATTGATGATGAGTGTATTGTGTATGACTGATGTGCATTTGTATTGGATACCTGAGAATTGTACTGTGTTGTGTTGTATTTGATTGTGGTGCATTTGTGGTGAGAATATTGTACTTGTGCATTTCTGTGTTAATATATAATTATATGCAACTGTATTATGATTGTGTTTCTCACCCTTCTGCTGTTTTATAATGCTCTATGAGGCATTGCAGATTAAAGTTGCTGGAGGTCTTTTTGTGAAGCTTAGGTCTTCATTCTTTTGTCGGTCGGCTCTGATATGTGACACCGGGTATTCGGGGTGATCGAGTTTGATTATTTGAATTATGTATATGTATCTGTTGGATTGTACATGTATGGTTGTATATGACACATACACTTTTATGATATATATATATATATATATATATATATATATATATATATATGAGATTCAGTTACGGATTTTTCGCTTTTATTCTGTAATTGGATTGTGGGTGTTAGAAACTCAGTTCCTTGGTTGTGAGCAGGGTTATTGTATTTTGTTTCAAATTGATGCGAACCCCTCGGTCTATGCCGTGAATTTGTAAATATACTCTGATGAAATTTTGAATTTTATTTATCGCTTTAATAGCTTGGGGGTATAGATTGGGGGTGTTACATTAAGTGGTATCAAAGCCAGTCCGTGTCAGTTCGTGTCTGGTTGTGTCAGTCCTTGATGGTCTTTGTGGTTCGGTGAGCTGTTTGTTTAACCATAGTTTCTGTTATTGGAAATGAACAGAATATGGCTGGTAGGAATGATGCTGCTTTGGCTCCTGCTGTGCAAGCAATGGCTCGGGCAGTGCAGGGTGCACCTAATGCTGCTGGTAATGATGAGTTCAGGAAGTACAAAGCGCCTGTCTTTAAAGGGAGACATGATCCTGATGGTGCATAGATTTGGTTGAAAGAGATTGAAAGGATTTTCCAAGTTATGGATTATGCTGAGGACAATAAGGTGAGACTGGGAACTCACATGTTACAGGAAGAAGCGGATGACTGGTGGGTTAGTACTCGTCAGGTGTTGGAAGCTGGGGATGAAGAAGTTACTTGGGAATTGTTTAGCCGGGATTTCTGAGGAAGTATTTTCCCGAAGATGTAAGAGGAAAGAAGGAAATTGAGTTCTTGGAATTGAAGCAAGGTAATATGTCTGTTGTTGATTATACTGCTAAGTTTGTGGAGCTTGTGCAGTTTTATCCTCATTATGCTGAAGCGACTGCAGAGTTTTCTAAGTGTGTGAAGTATGAGAGCGGATTGCGTCCTGAGATTAAGCAGGCAATCGGCTATCAAAGGATAAGAAGGTTTTCTGATTTGGTGGAATGTTGTAGGATTTATGAAGAGGATAGTAAGGCTCGTTCTACTCACTATAAGAGTGTGAGTGACAGAAAAGGGAAGCAACAGTTCCGTGGTGGTCCGTATGTAACACCAGCTGATAAGGGTAAACAAAGGGGTACTTTTGATCTAAGGTCAAGTGGTGGAGGTATGTCTGGTCCTCTGAGGTGTTATAGGTGTGGTGATTTGGGGCATCTTCAGTTTGAGTGCAGAAAAGATATGAGGAAGTGTACCAATTGTGGAGGTGTAGGATATGTAGCGGCTGAATGCAAAAGGAAGAATGTGGCAAAGTGTTTCAACTGTGGTGACCCTGGTCATATTTGCACGAAGTGTCCAAAACCGAAGTAAGTTCCATCTGGTGGGAAAGTTTTTGCATTGGCAGGGACTCAGACTAACTAAATCGGCTCATTTCATTACGATTGACATCAGTTTTTCTTTGGAGCGGTTAGCTGAGATTTATATCAGTGTGATTGTGAAGTTGCATGGGGTTCCGTTAAGTATTATTTCGGATCGAGATCCAAGGTTTACCTTGAGAATTTGGGAAAGTTTACAGAAGGCATTGGGTTCTAAATTGAGGTTAAGCTCAGCTTATCATCCGCAGATGGATGGGCAGACGGAGAGAACGATTCAGTCGTTGGAAGATTTGTTGCGGGCTTGTGTTCTTGAATAAGGTGGTGCGTGGGATAGTTATCTTGCGTTGATTGAATTCACGTATAATAATAGTTTCCATTCAAGTATTGGAATGGCACCGTTTGAAGCGTTGTATGGACGAAGATGTCGAACACCGTTGTGTTGGCACGAATCTGGTGAGAGTTCAGTGGTTGGACAGGAGTTGCTTCAACAGACTACGGACAAGGTGAAACTCATTCGTGAGAAAATGAAGGCTTCTCAGAGTAGGCAAAAGAGTTATCATGATCGAAGGAGGAAAGATCTTAAGTTTCAAGAGGGCGATCATGTATTTTTGAGAGTTACGCCGGTAACGGGTGTTGGTCGTGCATTGAAATCGAAGAAAATTACTTCTCGGTTTATTGGTCCTTACCAGATATCTACGAGAGTGGGTGTTGTGGCTTATCGGGTGGCGTTGCCGCCGAATCTGTCGAATTTGCATGATGTGTTCCATGTTTCACAGCTTCGGAAGTATATTCCGGATCCGTCGCATGTGATTCCGATGGATGAGGTTGAGGTAAGGGAGAACCTTACGGTCGAGGCTTTATTTGTGAGTATTTTGGATCGCGAGGTGAAGCGGTTAAGGGGCAAGGATATTGCACTTTTGAAGGTAGCGTGGGGAGGCGCTGCTGAGGGCAATTTGACTTAGGAGTTGGAGAGTCGGATGCGGGAGTCGTATCCAGAGTTGTTCGTCTCAGGTAATATTTTCGAGGACGAAAATTTCTAAGTGGGGGAGAGTTGTAACGCCCCAGTCAGTTTTGTCAGTTTTGTCTTTTTAATTAATTGAGTCGTTTTGATTATTTTATTATTATATTGTTTTATTTCTGACTTTTATGTGAAAATATATTATTTTTCATCGTTGTTATATTTTATCGCGTTTTGGGAGCGTTTGCGAGATATTTGAGTGTAGGGGTATTTTGGTCCTTTGTCGGGTAGATATTATATTTTTCATAGAGATAGAAATAGAAAGAGAGAAAAGTAGAAAAGAAAGAAAAATAGAGAGAAAAGAGAAGAAGAAAAAGGAGAAGAGAAAGAGAAGAAGAAAAAGAGGAAAAACTTGTGGATTTAGGAACCGATTCAACCGACTTTTCAAACGCGATTTAATCGGGTAAGGCGGCGAAACTCGATTATCTTATCATTGTGTATGATTATGTATGTGTGTGTGCATGTTGTCTTGCTTTTCCATAGCTTTCGGTTTTAGGTCGAAAACGGGTAAACGAGTAGAAATCGATGTTTTCGCGGTCGGAAATCGATATAATTTGCGTTGTATGATCACAATGTGTTTATGAGTCATTGCTGATAATTGTTTTGCTGTTGGAATTGTGTTGGAATGAAAAATGAGGTTTTTGGGAGTTTTGGAATAGTGTAACCCGTAACAGGATTTTTCTGGTTCTGGTGTGATTCGCCAGGCGAATTTGGGATTCACCAGGCGAATTAAGTCTCGCCACTCGTTCGCCAGGCGAAGTGCTGGCGAAGGGGGATTCGCCAGGCGAAATCGTAAGTCGCCAGGCGAAATCGGAAAGACAGAAATGGGGTAGCTTTTGTAACTTTTGGGGTTTTCTAATTTTATGGTTCACCACTAGTTCTCCAGGCGAAGTGCTGGCGAATGGGGATCCGCCAGGTGAAATCCTAAGTCGCCAGACGAATCTGGCTGTTTCTCAATAAATGCTTTTCTTGGAAGAATTCATAACTTTTGATCCGTAACTCGGATCGAGGCGTTCGTGGTACCGTTAGAGAGCTACTGAAATGTTATTTCTTATTACAATGGTTTGGAGATTGTTGGCTGATTTAATTATGTCGAGAATTTGGAATGTGTTGTTTGTTGACTTTTACCATTTTAATGATGTGCATTTGACGTGTTATTATGCAATATGTTGTTGGTGCGGATATTGTATGACCGTGTACTGTTGTGTGATGAAATTGCATGAAATACATATTGTGATGATGATTGGTGGCCTAAGGGTAAGAAAATGCTATGTGTGGTATTTGATGATATATGCATGATTATGGTTGCATGTATGTGTGCATTTGAATGTCATGAGTCATTGTATGCCAAGCATCATGATATGCATTCTTGTGACGTCGTGAGCGACGGATTGATTCCAGAGGGAATTCGCTATAACATCGTGCGCCTTAAAAATAAGAGGACTGAAAGCAATCTGATCGGATCGTGCGCCTTAAAAATAAGAGGACCGAAAGCGATGATTATTGACGATCGTGTGCCCATGTGGGGCGTGAGCGATCGGGTCGTGTGCCCGTGTGGGGTGTGAGCGATCCATAAACGTCGTGTGCCCGTGTGGGGTGTGACCGACGGGGAACATCGTATGCCCGATGGGAGTTACACTAAGTAACGAGCGATGGTCCAGCAGAGTTCCTAAGTGAACTAGTGATGAGAAATGTTGGAAGTCGGTACCGCATATGCATTGCATAGAGTCGTTGTGTCGGTCTCTGTGCATTAGCATAAATCATGGATTAATTGTGTATGGAATTGCGAATGTGATTGATGAGATGGAATAGGTATAATTGTATTGATGATGAGTGTATTGTGTATGACTGATGTGCATTTGTATTGGATACCTGAGAATTGTACTGTGTTGTGTTGTATTTGATTGTGGTGCATTTGTGGTGAGAATATTGTACTTGTGCATTTCTGTGTTAATATATAATTATATGCAACTGTATTATGATTGTGTTTCTCACCCTTCTGCTAATTTATAATGCTCTATGAGGCATTACAGATTAGAGTTGCTGGAGGTCTTTTTGTGAAGCTTAGGTCTTCATTCTTTTGTCGGTCGGCTCTGATATGTGACACCGGGTAGTCGGGGTGATCGAGTGTGATTATTTGAATTATGTATATGTATCTGTTGGATTGTACATGTATGGTTGTATATGACACATACACTTTTATGATATATATATATATATATATATATATATATATATATATATATATGAGATTCTGTTACGGATTTTCCGCTTTTATTCTGTAATTGGATTGTGGGTGTTAGGAACTCAATTCCTTGGTTGTGCTACCTGAAATTGTTGCATATCTGTATCAGCAGGGTTATTGTATTTTGTTTCAAATTGATGTGACCCCCTCGGTCTATGCCGTGAATTTGTAAATATACTCTGATGATATTTTGAATTTATTTATCGCTTTAATAGCTTGGGGTATAGATTGGGGGTGTTACAGTGAAAGGATGTGGGCATTTTGAAATAATATGTTAAAAATCATAAGTGTTGGTGCTGGGAATTGAACCCATGACCATGCACTACCTATAATGACGGTTGAAAACATACCCGTCGTGAAAGGCCTCACATTTCACCACGGTTTGAATATTAACCGTCATTAAAAGCCTTTTAACGAGATTAAAAAAAAAGCGCGTATCTATTACAACGATGTATAGGCAATCCGTTGTAAGCCTGGCGTTGTTGTTTGCGCGTTTTGTAGTAGTGTTGGATCATGGCGAACGAACCTAAAGGGGCTTATAATAGAGCTCCAGTTTTTACAGACGGAAATTACAGCTATTGGAAGGATTGTATGCGTGTCCATATTAATTCCATAGATCGGAAGGTTTGGAACGTTATTTTAAACGGTCCCATGGAAATTACTATGACAAATATGGAAGGCATTGTCGTTCCTAAACCCGAAGCTCAATGGAATGAGGAGGACGAGAAAAAGTACAGCTATGATTGGAAGGCTCATAATATGATCATCTCCTCCTTGGGAGTTGACGAGTATTATCGAGTCTCCATTGTGAAACGGCCAAAGCTATGTGGGGTGCTTTACAAGTAGCCCACGAAGGCACTAATGATGTTAAGTTGACTCGTATTAATACACTAACGCAAGAGTTTGATTTGTTTTACATGAAACAAAGGGAAACCATTGCGGATATGTAAAAACGATTTACTCACATTATCAACAAATTGCATGTTCTTGGAAAACCAATTCCAAATGAGGTTGCTACTAACAAGATTTTGAGGTGTTTAAACAGGGAATGGGAACCAAAGGTCACCACTATCAAGGAGGCCAACGACCTTGCTACACTAGACCTCACAACACTTTTTGGTAAACTCGATGAGCATGAGCAAGTGCTCATTAGCTTGGATAAACATGAAAAGAGTGTCAAGAAAGAGAAGGCAAAAGATACGGAGAAGAAGTCGATAGCTCTAAAGGCTTCTTGTTCAAAGTCCACTTATCAAGAGCTAAGTGATGATGAAGCCAATAATGAAAAAGATGAAGAATCCGGTGATGATATGGGCTTATTTGTGAAGAGGTACAATAGATACGTTCGAAAGAACGAGATTCAACACTCAGACAGAAATCTAGTCAAGTTTAGGAAGCAATCTAGAAGCGAAGTAAATAAGAATGGAAAGGTAAAATGGACGTGCTACAACTGTGGAAAATCTAGGCACTACAAGCCGGATTGTCCATCTCTAAAGAAAGACAAAGATAGGGATAATGACAAGAGTCGCTCAAAGAAAAAGTCCAACAAGTCTCGACGAGCATACATCGCTTGGGAAAGCGGTAGTGAGCCGGAGAAAGATGATTCATCAAGCGACGAAAGTGAATCCGTTAACTTTTGTCTTATGGCACGCGACAACAAAGCAAAAGAGGTAAAGCACTCTAAATATGATCATGTTAATACTCTGTCGCATTTAGATTTACAAAAGGCTTTTGACATGTTACACTATGAGGCTAAGGAAGCATTTCAACGCTTAGCCTCAAATAAAAGGATTTTCTTGTATTTGGAGAAGAAGGTTTTCGATTCCGAAAAGGAATTAGAAGCCCTCAAAAACTCTATAGTGGACACATCAAAAGCCAAGGTTGAAGAGGACCCTACCTCTTGGTTCAATTGGGGCTGTGACACTTGTCACATTTGGCAACGAGATGTGAGAACCCTCAAGGCCAAATTGGACAAGGCTCTTAAGCCAAAAGTTACGTTTGCTATCGATCGATCACATTTTCGTGAAAGCATGAATAATCTATATCAAAAGTATACCTATGTGATTCAAAATAGTGATAGCAAAGGTAAATTCCAAATGAACCTTAATTGTCTTTGCTGTTGTAAGCCTGGTCATACTATTGCAAAATGCCGCTTCAGAAGGTTTCTTGTTCCGAAAGACATCTACCAATGGTTGCCCAAGTGCGGTCTTAGTTTCACTCACCTTAAAGGACCCAATGAGAATCAGGTACCTACTATTCCTTGATTGTTATTGTAGGTACAAAGTCTTGAGACCACCGAAAGAAGATGGGTTCTGGATAGCGGCTGCTCGAGACATATGACCGGAGACATATCTCTTTTTATCGACTATGTGACGAAGAAAAAGGGGTTTGTCACCTACGGAGATAACAACAAGGGACAGATTCTTGGTAAATGTAGTGTAGGTAACCCCTCATCTACTACTATCTCCGATGTACTTCTTGTGGAAGGCCTTAGACACAATCTTTTAAGCATTAGCCAACTATGTGACAAGAATTATAAAGTATTGTTTTCAAAAGATTGTTGCATAGTTGAAGATAGTGACAAAAAGAACTTGTTTAAGGGCTTGAGGGTGAACAACATCTATATGCTAGACTTAGATGAAGTATCGTTGAATGGAGACAAATGTCTTGTCACTATGAATGAAGATTCATGGTTATGGCATAGACGTTTGGCTCACATCAACTTTGATTTGCTTAACAAAATAGTCTCTAAAGACCTAGTCATCGGTTTGCCCAAAATCAAACTCAGAAAGGATCACCTTTGTGATGTGTGCCAAATGGGGAAGCAAACAAGGATCTCATTTAAATCTAAAAACATCGTTTCAACTATGAGACCCCTTGAGCTCCTCCATATGGACCTCTTTGGACCATCTAGGGTTAAAAGTCTAGGTGGTAACTATTATGGTTTTGTAATAGTCGATGACTTTTCTAGGTTTTGCTGGACTATTTTCTTAGCAAATAAGAGTGATACCTTTTCGACCTTTGAATGATTTGCTAAGTTGTCTCAGAACAAGTTAAACACAAACATTGGGTTAATTAGAAGTGACCATGGGGGTGAGTTTGAAAATCATTTGTTTGAAGAATTTTGTGATTCCAACGGAATTGATCATAATTTTTCTGCACCACGTACCCCTTAACAAAATGGGGTAGTGGAACCTAAAAATAGAGTTTTGGAGGAACTTGGAAGGACTATGATCAATGATAGTGGACTACCGAAATACTTTTGGGCCGACGCCATAAGTACGACTTGTTATGTTTTAAATAGGGTGCTCATTTGGCCTATTCTAAACAAGACACCGTATGAGCTTTTAAAAAGGCGTAAGCCAAATATCTCCCACCTTCATGTATTTGGTTGCAAATGCTTTGTGTTAAACAACGGGAAAGAGACTCTTGGTAAGTTTGATGCCAAGGCCGACTAGGGTATTTTTCTTGGATACTCTCAGTCAAGTAAAGCGTATAGAATTTATAATAAGAGGTTACGTGTAGTTGAAGAGTCAGTTCATGTTACCTTGGATGAGTCTTATCCGAGAAACGTCGGAGAAGGTAGTTCTTTTCATGGTGCAGGTGTACCTACTGAAGACATACTCAAGGACACTGATAAGGGAATTGATCAGCCTGAAGCAGTGCGTATTGAGGAGGAAAAGGATCACCAACCATTGAAAAGTGAGGATGATCATCATTCTAATAAAGATGAACTTCCTTCAGCTTGGAAGTCTTCAAAAAACCATCTAATTGACAACATTCTCGGTGATATCTCTAAGGGAGTAACCACTCGCTCTAAACTTAGTAATTTTTGCTATTACTCTGCTTTTCTGTCACAAGTTGAACCTAAAAATGCTAAGGAGGCATCACTCGATGAGCATTAGTTTCTATCAATGCAAGATGAACTAAATCAATTCATGAGAAATGAGGTTTGGGACCTTGTCCCCCCTCCACGAGATCACCGAGTAATCGGCATCCGATGGGTGTTTAGGAATAAACTTGATGAAATTGGAGTAATAACACGTAACAAAGCGCGGCTTGTAGCGCAAGGCTATAACCAAGAGGAAGGAATCGACTATGAGGAAACTTATGCGCCGGTTGCCCGACTCGAGGCTATACGCCTTTTACTTGCTTATGCTTGCACTAAGAACTTGAAATTATTCCAAATGGACGTTAAAAGTGCTTTCCTTAATGGATATATAAATGAAGAGGTTTATGTTGCCCAACCTCCGGGGTTTGAATCCCATGAATATCCTGATCATGTCTACAAACTTAAACGTGCTTTGTACGGACTTAAACAAGCCCCTAGGGCTTGGTATGAACGTCTAAGAAAATTTTACTTGATCAAGGGTATTTAAGAGGGAAGGTTTACATAACCCTCTTTATTAAACATCAAGGAAAACATATAATCTTGGTAAACATTTATGTTGATGATATTATCTTTGGGTCTACTAACATGACCTTGGTAAAGGAGTTTTCTTGTTTGATGCAGGGGGAGTTTGAAATGAGCATGATGGGGGAGCTTAACTATTTCATCGGATTGCAAATCAAACAACTCGAAGAGGGCACATTCCTGATTTAAATGAAATACTGTCTTGAGCTTCTCAAACGTTTCGACATGCTAAACGACAAAGCAATAGATACTCCAATGCCTACTTGTGCCAATCTTGATCGTGACGAAAATGGTAAGGATGTAGAGGTAAAGAAGTATCGAGGTTTGATTGGATCTCTTCTTTATCTTACCGCATCACGACCCGGCATTATGTTCAGTGTATGCATGTGTGCGAGGTATCAAGCACATCCCAAGGAATCCCACTTAAAAGCAGTTAAGCGCATACTTCGATACCTCTTCGGTACTCCAAAGTATGGGATGTGGTATTCCAAAGGTAGTGTTTGTTCATTAGTTGGTTATTCTGATTCCGACTTTGCCGGGTGCAAGTTGGATAGGAAAAGTACTAGTGGCACGTGTCACCTTTTTGCAAATTCCTTGGTGAGTTGGCATAGCAAGAAACAGGTTTCGGTTGCTGTAATACCCCAAAATTTGCTCTCCCCTTTTGTCATCATAGCATGGCATTATCATTTATCATATCATATCCACCTCATTAACATTACATTGCATTTAACATAGAAAAATGAAGCATGGCATCCTTCTTACCATCAGGGCATGTGATCAGGTGGAAGGTGGACAATCAAGAGATCATTCAAAGCACAAAAAGGTCAGTCAAGTTGCCTCAAGGCAAGCCAAGAGTCTCTCATGTCTCATACCATCTCAATTGATCATCCACAATCTCAAGGAAGTGAGATCCAATGGGAGATTGAAGCAATACATACTTCAACATGCAAGAAGTCCAAAAATTGAAGGAAAATCCTCAAAAGAGATAGCTCATTGATTCAAAATCATCCTCAAGTGGCATATCCCATCATCCTTTAAAGGGATACACAACATACTCTGAGGAATTTGAAATTGAAGACTGCACTTTTTCCTCCTAACCAGAGGGGGTCAAGATTAGGGTTTCCAATTAAATCAGGGTATCTTTGATTTTTTGGACAAAACTTGATGTCATGGTATTCCATATGTCCCTAAGTGTATGTATGTGGAAAATTGCATCTCAATTGGTTTTGGAGGTGGTTCAATTGGAAGAAAGATAAAAAATCAGGAAATTGGGGCAAAGTCAAATAATCAGGGGAAAAAGTCAACTCTTGAATTTTTGAGCCCAAAATCATGAAATTCATGTTACATATGTCCAATGTACAAAATTTGATCAAGAAACTCCAAAGGAATCATAAAAAAATCAAGAGGTGGAAAGTTGCCATTTTTGGAAGAGGAAGGGTTACTAAAAATAGCAAATTTTGGCCATTTTGCATCAGAGTTTGAACCAAGGCCATTCAAATTTGGAGTACCAAATGAAAATTCCACTCTGCCTCAATGAAAGGCCTTGCTTTAAGCTTCAAATACATGTGTGGAACATCTCCATTGGATAAAAAATGAGGGAGATATGATTGATCAAAGTTTGAGCAAAGTAGGTTCAAAACTAGGTCATGACCAAGATTTTCAAGGCACGCGCGCAGTCATTTTCACAAACACATGGTGGGCCAAATGTATTGATCAATTACTCATGGTTAGAGGCCTCAAATGAAAAATCTTTCAACATGAAAGTTGTTCCTCTATGTGAGATCTTCAAAAGTGGTGTTTATGATTTTTTCATTTGATCAAAGGTTGAGAAGTTATGATGGGTCCAATTTACTATGATCATGCTGAAAACCTAAGTGCCATGTTGCTTTGTCAAACGACCATATGCCACGCCCTTATATCAGTTCCAAATTTGTGTGTTCCAATCCCTTTTTCAACCTATTCCAAGCCTCAATTCAATTCATTTCTCATACCAAAGTTGTTCTATTATGATTCTTCTTTCCAATGACTTCAAAAACACATCAAACCACCCATTGAGTAGAGAGAAAAACATCACCAAACCTCCCTATGTTTCATTGATGCATTGATGGCTTTGCTGCATAACTTGGTTCAGACATCCATCAAACAATTCTTTCCCTTATTTGAGCACACCATGAACATCACATACACTGCTATAGCACGTGCCTTGCATGAAATTGGAAAAAGCAAACTTGCTAAGCAAGTTTCTGATATAACAGCCATGCCCTCACCTTTTCAATTCCACCATAACTGTCATGAACCACCACCACCTTATCATTGCCAATCTAACTCGCCCCCTAACTAACTTGACTCAGTTAGTTAGGGTGGACTCACTTTAACCACCTTAACTCAATTAACCAACTCACTAAACCATGGTTAGCTCATAGTATAAAACAAAATCTCACTTCACATTTTCATTTCAGCTTCATTTTTCTCATTCTTCACACTGAATCTCTCTCACATTCTCTCCACTTTTCTTCTGCTTGCACACGGGTTTAACCATTTGTTTCTACATTTCATCTTCATCTTCATCATTATTCTGCTTTGGAGATCAAGAACAAGAGTGCATAGGTTCAGTTAAAGAAGCTCAGCATCAAATTCCAATTGATTTTCTGCACGAATTCGAGCTCTCAAGCCTTTATTTGGCCAAGTGAAACTCAAGGAAGAGGCATCTATTTCTGGTATTCTTGAGCTTTCCAAGTTTCATCATCTTCAGGTTTGAACTCTTGAAATTATATTGCACGATCTCTGTTTATTTTTACTTGTTTTTGGTGTTTTATGCTTGATAGAAGCTCTGCTCCAACCGGCTAGTTGATAGGCCTTTTACAGGCTTAGTTGCAAATCTTAGGGCTTGATTTGATCTCCTCTGTTCGTGCTATGTGTATGTGTTTTGTGATTTTTATGAGCATATCCATGATGTACATAAGCTTAGCTTTCGATTGGTACCACATTTGTGCATTTTGGTGAGGTTTGAAGATTGCAGACGGTGGTGATTGGCCGGAGAAGGTGACCGGAGGTCTCTCTCCGGCCGGCAGCTTTGATTGCTAGGGTTTTGGTGTGTTTTAATCGTGTCCGTTGATTTTTCATCATCGTGTGGCCACAGTGGTGCCAGCGCATTAAAATAAGCATGCCTTGCACGTGTTTTATTTTTTAATCAGAGTGACATGCGTGTGGTGTAGTGCATGGTATGGAGTGTGGTCCTTCACGTGTGTGCCTTGGATTTAATTACTTTGACTTTTGTGTTGACCTGACTTGAATCAATGGTGATGATTGATTGACTTTTGTTTGACTGAGTGTGCATGGTTGACAGTGTGGATTGCGCGTTTAATGGACTTAAGCTAGAATGCTATTTGCACCTTCTCTTTTTAAAGCCCAATGATTTTGAACTGTCCAATTGCTATGTTCATACCCCCCTGCATTTTGCATTTATTTTTCATTTTTATTTCTTTCTCCACGTTTGATTTCTAATTTTTAAAAATACCAAAACATATTGGAAAATTCTACAAAAATTCATGTGTATTCTTAAAACATTTAGGAAATTTTCTAAGATTTTATTTTCTGATTTTATGACCATTTTGCCCCTGTTCCATTATTTCTTTTGAATTTCCATTTGTATGCATACTTAATGTGACATATGATTTTGTGCATTTTTGTTCTTGATCATAAAAAATGATTTTGATGCCTTTCTTTTTGAATTGTGGTCACAATATGTTGAGGTATGTTTGAGATTTATGAGATGATTTTTAAGTCTTTTTTGGATGACTTTTGATGTGTTGCTTTGAGCATGAATGCATGAAGCTTCCATGAGACTTTGACCTAATTGTTGAGTGACTTTGGTTCTGATTCATTGCTTGTGGACTTGATATGTTAATGGCATGTGTTTAAGGTGTTTGATTGGTGAAAGTCATAATTTTTGAAGCATGTTTGCTATTTGTTTGAAGCATGAAGTTTAACTTGTTCATTTTGTGAATGCATGCCTCATGTTTGGTTTGCTTGATCATGAAGGCACTTGTGCCATGAGTTGTGGTTTTGTTTGAGGATGTATAGCATGTTAATTGACTTCTGATTGTGACATTTCGGTTTCATCTTTGCATGTTTGATGTTTATCTTGCACCTTAAGTCACTTGTTTCACAAGTATGAACCACATTCACATCACTTCACCTTTTCTTCTTTGCTTCTTGTTGGATTGAGATTTTGTTTGCATGATTTGGTATGCTCATTTAGGATAACATTAGGTTGTGTAAATATGAGTTACATTCTGACTTGGAAGCATGTATAGCATTCAATCTCATTTTACTTTGTTTGTCAACTTGTTTGAATTTGATTTGTTCATTATATTTTCTTACTTTACTTGTAAGTGATTGTGCTAACCATGTAGGGGCTTCGGTAAGTTTCAATTGAGTGTGGATAAGGAATCCACATTCAACTTCTATCCTTTCTCTTTTACAATTCCATTTTGTGTTTTGCTAAGCACTTATGTGCTTTCTTTTAATAACTCATTACTTTCCTTTTTGAATTACAATTCATCTTCTACTTTGGAAGTGAATTGTTCAATTCTTTCTTTCTTTAGACTTTAGGTTGAAACCTCACAAACCTTTAGGATCACTCCCTTTAATCTTCAATTAGGATTGAGTCTTAGTCCATATAGGTTTTACCTTTTCTCCTCTCTTGAGTCTCTTTTCTCATCTCAAAGAAAATTCAAAACATATAATAAAGGTAGGCATTTATTGCATTTAGGCCTTTCATATAAAGAAAAGATTATAAGGGGTCTTCTCTTGTAATCTTAGAATGTGTAGCATATAGCCCATCTTGGGTCAATGTGTTAAACATTTGATCTTGTATGAGGGACTTAAATGCAATACTTGTTGAAGGTGCAAATAATAAAAAACACTTCTTCATTTCTTAATCAACAAAAACACTTAATAAACACAAGTATGCTAGTGTGTTTGAACCTTGACAATTGGAACTAAGTGTGAGGGTCTTCTTCACCCTTAGTGTGCTTTCTTACCCATTCCATCTTGGAATGTGAGAAGGTACACATTCCAATGACTAAGATTCGGATACACTATCATATGCAAACAAATAACAAAACACTTCTTTCTAAAAGACAAAAACAAACAATAACGTCTTTCCTTCGGGAATTCTTTTCTCATCTCATTCATTCTCAACGCACGAACGCGCTTCTACTCGTTCTCTTGCAAGATGGTAACGCACTCGGACCAGCGAGCCTGCAACACCTGAGCTAGAACGTAAGCCGTTCTCTAAAAAGCAATCCATCCCTAGTGAGGGGAACTACGTCGCTCTGATTCTCATGTTCCCGATGAGATACGTAGGCAGTGGGGTAGGGCCCATGCGAGCACTTCTTTTATTTTCCCTACATTTGTTTCTCTTTCTCTTTCCGTTCCTTTTCTAGTTCCTCTTCCAGTATTCTTTTCTATCACCCTTTGATCGAAACAAGCAAGCGTGGATCCCATCGGGTACGATGGACGCGAGGGGGTGCTAATACCTTCCTCTCGCGTAACCGACTCCCGAACCCAGTTCTCTTGGTCGCAAGACCATGCTCTATCCTTCCTCTTCAGGTTTATGCGGTGTTTCCTTTCCCTCTCTTGGGATAAATACACATTGCTGGCGACTCTGTTTCGGTGCCACTTTCGCGTTTGTACTAGGATGAAAATCCCGGGAGCGACAGCTGGCGACTCTGCTGGGGAGATGGAGCTCAGAATCTTTGGTTTCCTTAGCGAGTCAATCCTAGCGCTTGTCTGCTTTTCTTTCAGTGGGTGTTTACTGTTGTGCTATATGTTGTTGTTTATTTATTTTACTGTATTTACCGCATTTTAGCATTACATATCATATATTATATTGTGTTGCACTGTTTTCTGTTTGGCGGGTTGGGGTGTTCTGAGAGATAAGCCCACTACCAAGGCTTGAGTACATACATAGGTAGTAGAGTGGATAGTCATGACGCTTGCGTGGTGGTGACCACGTATTGTTGTTCATGAGACCCACAACCAGACGAGGTTCTATCAGGAGCTTTCTGCTACTGCATGTTATGCAGGCCAGTGGTTATTCTCTTGAGGAACTGTCGACTCTGGTGACCATTCCCGAGGACTCAGTTGCGGCACTCCTCCCGAGATGTGACAGTGGCAGACCACATTCTGTGGCAAACCCATTGCACATTCTCGATCCGAGGACCCAATGCTGGGAACTTGCTATAGGACATCCCTTTTTGAAAGAGAATCAGCGGAGGCACTCCTCGATTGGCGATAGTACTGTACCCTGAGGGATGAATGTACTATTGCTTCTCGACCTCAGTGCCAGAAGCTGAGGACCTTTTTGTTTTGGAGAATCAGTTGAGGCCTCCTCGATTGATGATGATGCCAAACCAGAAATGGTGAACGTATCATCATTTCTCGACCTGAGAGCCCGGGATACTGAACATCCTAGTACCCACATGTGAGAAGGGCGGGTTGTTTACAGGTTTGCAGGTAACCATGACCTCCTACATACCCGGTTTTCTATCATCATTGCACAAAAGGAAGTTTCATCCTATTGTATTCAGATGGTTCTTATCTATGGTTCTATATTAGTCTCAGAGCTACACTGACACCGTTCACAGTTCAGCACAGACACCTGATTACCTGATCACATTGCCCTTTGCATTGCATTATCATATCCTAACATACATGTTTATTCATTTCCAGGTGCATATATTACCCTTGATTCCAGTCATCAGGTCCCTGCAAAGATGAACACTAAAGAGAGGAAGAATATCATCAGCTATAAGTTCCTTACGCCTACTTTAGGCCCTATTGTTATGCTGAAGGGGATGGCGAGTCCTGCAGCACGAGAAGCTTTTGAAGAGAAATATGGGTGGATTTTATCTATGGTCCGTAATGTCAGTGATTATGAAGCCAGAGGTCTCCATACGTTGATGCAGTTCTATGATCCGCCTCTGAGATGTTTTGTATTTCCAGACTATGTGTTGGTTCCTACCTTGGAGGAGTATTCCAACATGTTGGGGATTGCTATCAAGGAGGAGCCCCCTTTCTTTGGATCAGTGGGGGATCTTGACTTTGGGAAGTTGGCTGGTGCTCTTTATTTGAGCAAATCAGAGCTAAGTGACAATGTCTCCAACAAAGGAAAGATGCGTGGTTACAAGCTGGAATATCTGATTAAGAAGGCCCAGGAAGCAGCTAAAGGCGATAATTGGATTGTTTTTAATGCTTTGCTAGCCCTTTGTATATACGGCATAGTGTTGTTTCCCAACGAGCCGGATTTTATTGATACGGACGCTATACGAATATTCATGATGAAGAACCCGGTGCCAACGCTACTGGGAGATCTTCACTACTCGTTGTACAACCGAAACGAAAAGAAAAGAGGAGGGATAATTCGTTGTTGTGCACCCTTGTTCTATAAGTGGTTTGCGGGCCGTTTACCACAATCAGGGGCTTTTGTGGATTCCAAAGATTCTCTAGAGTGGAAACAGCGTTTAATGGGATTGGTGGCCAAGGACATCGTATGGGTGGATCATGGGCTGATTGGTAAGAATATTATCCACAGTTGTGGTAAGTTCCCTAACGTTCCACTGATAGGAAGACTGGGTGGGATTAACTACAATCCTTCTTTGGCCATTCGACAATTTGGGTATGCCCTGACAAGTCCGCCTATTAAGAGAGATGTGGAGGAGTCCCTCTATTTTCATACATCAGAAGGATGGGAAGCAGCACAGAAAGCTTCTGAAAGCTGGGGTAGCATACTGAAAAAGGGGAAAGTTACTCTAGGAAAGCCTAACAACCGGGTTTATCCAGCATATGAAGAGTGGGTGAAGAAAAGAGTTGAAGATTTTCTCTTGCCTTTTGGTAAGGCACCCCTTTTGTATCCGGAGAATGAGAAAGCAAAAAGCATTGCTACGGTGGAAGAAGTTGACAAGTTGCAAGCCTTGGTGAAAAAGCTCCAAGGAGAGAATTCCGAGTTGAGTAGCCATCTTCAGAATGCTCTACATGCCAACAAAGAGCTGGAGCGGAAAGCCCAAGATGCTGAACAAATCCTAACTGCAAAAGAAAAAGACTTTGCTGGAAGAGCCCAACATTTCCGGAAGATTAGTAAAGGTGCTGATGATGCTACGCAAGCCCACAAGCAAACCAAACAGGCGTTAGCACAGACCAAAGAAAAGTTAACAAAGTTTCAGCACGCTTGGGACGAAGTTAGGATAGAGAATGCTGAATTACAGGAACGGTTGCAGATTAAGGACGAAGAGCTTGAAAAGGCGCATGAGCAGAGGAGAAAGTATCGGGAAAGCCTCGGTAAGAGTCAAGAACAGCTAGAAGAAGCTAGAGGTGAGCTGAGGAATACCAAGAAAGAGCTTGAAGAAGTCATGATAGAAAGGGAGATACTCAAGACGCAAGCCGGCATAAAGAGACACAAAGGAGTGTGTGATGACGAGGCTCTGATGCTGCACATGGGTTCTTTAAATGAAGCTTTTGAGAAAAGGGATGTCTTGATCAAAGAAATGATTGAAAAGCCGAATCACCAGCGTACCCGTATACTTTTTGAGGAGATCAAATACTCAAGTGATAAGCTGAAGGGTGTGGAATTGTCGGACTGATGTTCTTTTCCTTATATTTTGTTATTAATGGTTACCATCAGGCTTGTTGATGGATCCATTTTTCCTTGTATTGCATTTGCGGATGAGCCTTTCTTAAATGTACTTGAATACTTTGTTGAATGAGTATGAGCAGTTTTATTCAGAATTATTCCTTATCAGATAGCTGCACACAAGCACACGACCACAACACGTCTCTTTATATCACAATTTCTGGTCTTCAGATTTCTGTGGTTGGATTGGAATCAGGGTATAAAGCACCTCGGAAATGACAAACATAGCATTGCATGGCATTGCATATCATTTTGCATTTTTTTGTTACTTGCTTTTCAGGTACTCGTTGCAGGGACTCTAACCTTTATTTGGTTTCAGGCAGTATAGCGGAGAGTCATATTCACCGATATTCGACGCGAAGGAATCAAGTAAGAATCATGGATCAAGTGCAAAGTGATTTGGCTGAAATGAGGACGCGTATGGACCAGTTCATGACCCTCATGACTGGCATGGCGCAAAATCAGGAGAGATTGAGGCTTCTGGTAGAGCGTCCCGACAATGGGCCCGAAGGTGATCATCATGACAATTCACAGGGACATGGCATTCCTCCTCCCGGTGGCAACCCTCCTCCTGGTGGTAACAATCGGGGTAATGGAAATGGTAGGCATGCTGGTGTTACTCTTGAAGATACTCTGGAAGACCAATTTACTCTGCTGGATGCTGATGTGGGTAATCAAGGTGATCGAAGGTATGATGAGTTGGCAGAGAAGATCAGGGCCATAGAATGCAAGAACTCTATGGGTATTGATGTTACCAGCTTGGGGCTGGTCTCAGGAGTCAGAATTCCCCCTAAATTCAAACCTCCCACCTTTGATAAGTATCACGGCAATGCGTGTCCCCAAACGCATCTTCAAGCTTACTTTGGGAAGATTTCAGCCCATACGGATGACGAGAAGCTATGGATGCACTATTTTCAGGACAGTCTGGCTGGGGCATCCTTGACCTGGTACATGAAGTTGAATAGAGCTGCTGTGAAGAATTGGAAAGATCTGGCAGAAGCGTTCCTGAAGCAATACCAGTATAATATCGACATGGCGCCCAACCGCACCCAATTGCAGGGATTGTCCCAGAATGCCAAGGAGAGTTTCAAAGAATATGCACAGAGGTGGAGGGAAATGGCTGCCCAGGTCCAACCTCCCTTGTCAGACAGAGAAATGGCAGATATGTTCATGGGCACCTTGCAAGGGGCCTATCTGGATAGATTAGCTGCTTGTCCGTCAACTGGATTTGCTGATATTGTGATTGCGGGAGAAAGAATAGAAAGTCTGTTAAAGCTTGGAAAGATCCAGGATGTGAGTGGGGCTGGCTCTTCGGGGACGAAGAAACCGTTTGCTAGTAACCAGAAAAGAAGAGAAGGTGATACGAATGCTGTGTTTAGAGGACGAGGCAGAGGGCGTTCTCGAGCTTATTATCAGGTAGATGCTGTAACAATCCCCACACCGTCTGTTCAGAAACAACAACCCCAACAACAAGTTCAACAGCAACAACCTTTTTTCCAGCAAAGGTCTAGACAGAGGGATCGTAAGATGGATCCTCTCCCTATGACTTATGCCGCGCTGTTGCCCCGGCTACTCGAGTTAAAGTTGGTAGAACTCCGTACTATGAAAGCTCCGGTTGCTGGAAACCTGCCACCTAACTTCGATGCTAATGCTCGTTGTGAGTTCCACTCAGGTGCTCAGGGGCACTCCATTGAAAAATGCTGGGCTTTCCATCATAAAGTACAAGATTTGATTGATGCTAAAGCCATCAATTTCTCTCCCGCTCCTAATATTACTCAGCATCCCATGCCTGATCATAGCGCAGCAAATGTGTACGCTATTGAAGATGGGAGGAGGTTGAATTTGGTGTTAGACGTTCATCAAGTGAAAACTTCTTTGTTGGTGGTAAAAGATCGTTTATTGAAGGGACAGGTGTTCCCGGGCTGTAATCAAGATTGCTCTGAGTGTATGAATCAGGAGAACGGCTGTGATAAGTTGAAGATGGGTTTACAGAATCTGATCGATGAAGGATGTCTACAGTTCGACAGAGTCGTGAAAGACACTGATGAGATATCAACCGTGACCATCTATTACACTCCCGCTGAGATTCAAATGCCGGTCAATGCAGTTCCCGTGGCGAGTGTTGCGCCAGAAGGGCCCAGTCCTGTCACTATCACGGTGCCAGGACCAATTCCGTTCACATCTACGAAAGCTATCCCATGGCACTATGGGGCAGATGTATATTACGAAGGTAAAAAGCAGGAAGTTGAGCCGTCAGTCAGCCCAAATATTGATAATGTAGGGGGCGTAGGGGGCTTTACAAGGAGTGGAAGGTTGTTCGCTCCCCAAACCTTGAGAAGTGATAAGGAGGTAGAAGCTGCAGCAAAGGATAAGGGTAAACAGGTGGTTGAAAGTGCACCTACACCTGAAGCAGAGACAAAGATTATTTTTGATAAGGAAATGGAAGAATTTATGAAGATAATCAAGAAAAGCGATTATAAGATTGTGGACCAACTGAATCAGACCCCTTCAAAGATTTCAATCTTGTCACTATTGATGTGCTCTGATGCGCACCGGCAGGCGTTGTTGAAAGTGTTGAAGAGTGCATACGTGCCACAAGAAATTACTGTTAATCAGCTCGAGGGCGTAATCTCCAATGTTAGTGTCAGCCATGGCTTGGGCTTTACAAGTAGAGATTTGACTGTTGAAGGAAGAAACCATAATAAGGCTTTGCATATCACGATGGAGTGTAAGGGCGCAGTGTTATCTCATGTACTGGTAGACACTGGTTCATCACTTAATGTCTTGCCCAAGAAGGCATTGATGAAGCTGGAAGTTGATGGTTTGATCTTAAGGCCTAGTGAATTGGTGGTCAGAGCATTCGATGGGACCAGACGATCTGTGTTTGGTGAGGTGGAATTGCCCGTACAAATTGGACCACAGGTATTCAAATCCACGTTCCATGTAATGGACATACAACCTGCATATAGCTGCCTATTGGGACGCCCTTGGATTCACGGAGCCGGGGCTGTTACTTCTACTCTACATCAAAAGCTGAAGTATGAGTTTGAAGGGCAGGTTGTGACAGTGTGTGGGGAGGAAGACATCTTTGTGAGTCACTTGTCCACATTCAAGTACATTGAAATGGATGGGGAAATTCATGAGATGTTGTGCCAATCATTTGAAGCAGTCAACATTGACGATGCACCTGAGTCTTCTTCTGTACCAGTTGGGGCTGGTACCTCCATTTCATCTTACAAACAAGCTGTCGAAGTCGTCAGGGCAGGCAACGCCCAAGGTTGGGGCAGGTTGATAGAGACCCCAATGAAGGAAAACAAATTTGGTATTGGTTATCATCCCTCTACAACTTCAGATGCGGGGAGCAGGGGACCCATTACTTTCAATAGTGGGGGTATTATCTACATGGACCAGTCTTGTGCAGCCACGGAGGATAGTGTTGACAGTGATTGTGACCAGGACAACTGGGTACGCCCTCATGTTCCGGGACAACAAGTGCAAAACTGGTTCGTTGAAGAAGCCATCCGGGTTACTCTTCAGACAGAGTAATTTTTCTCTGTTTTTTCTAACCATAATGCATGACAAAATCTTGCGCTCTGCCCAAGGCGTATAGATTCATTTGTAGGGCCACCATGGTTGCATTTGCAATGTTTAATCATTAATAAAGGACGTTTTGGCAATCAAATTTTGTTCTCTGTCTTTCAGTTTTTATTTTTGCACAAAAAATATAAAATGGCAATGTTTCATTTTCTTTTGTTTTGCTTAAAAATAAATTCTAAAATAAGGCATGAACCCGTTCATGCAGACTTGATCCTCCGGATACCACTGATAACGATTTTGATATGGCCATGTATGACTTTGACAATCCGATTTATCAAGCCGAAGAAGGGGATGAGAAAGATTGTGAACTTTCTGAAGAACTGGCCAGATTGTTGAAACAAGAGGAAAGGGTCATCCAGCCTCATCAGGAGACTGTAGAAATCATCAATATTGGTACCAAGGACGCCAAGAAAGAGATCAGGATTGGTGCCAGCTTGCAAGCAGATGTGAAGCAAACTTTGACGGAAATGTTGCGCGAGTATGTTGACATTTTCGCCTGGTCGTATCAAGACATGCCGGGGTTGGATACGGATATTGTCGTGCACAGGCTGCCATTGAGAGAAGAATGTCCGCCAGTCAAGCAGAAACTTCGTCGGACTCACCCCGACATGGCCTTAAAGATTAAGGAGGAAGTCCAGAAGCAGTGGGACGCTGGTTTTCTTGCTGTGACAAAGTATCCTCCATGGGTAGCCAACATCGTGCCAGTACCGAAGAAAGATGGAAAAGTGAGAATGTGTGTGGATTATCGAGATCTTAATAAAGCTAGCCCGAAAGATGATTTTCCACTACCTCATATTGATGTGTTGGTCGATAATACAGCTCAGTTTTCAGTGTTCTCATTTATGGACGGTTTCTCCGGGTACAACCAGATCAAGATGGCACCTGAAGACATGGAGAAGACCATGTTCATCACTCCGTGGGGTACATATTGTTATAAAGTAATGCCTTTTGGGTTGAAAAACGCAGGGGCAACGTACCAGCGGGCGATGGTGACATTGTTTCATGACTTGATTCATAAGGAGATCGAATGTTATGTAGATGATATGATTGCCAAGTCGAGAACAGAAGAGGAACATCTGGTTAACCTGAAAAAGCTGTTTGAAAGGTTGAGAAAGTTTCGTCTGAGATTAAATCCAAACAAGTGCACGTTTGGGGTGCGTTCTGGAAAGTTGCTAGGTTTCATTGTGAGCGAAAGAGGAATCGAGGTTGATCCTGCCAAGGTGAAAGCAATACAAGAAATGCCTGAACCGAGAACAGAAAAAGAGGTTCGTGGTTTCTTGGGTAGATTGAACTACATTGCAAGGTTCATATCTCACCTAACAGCCACGTGTGAACCAATATTTAAATTGTTAAGGAAAGATCAAACGGTTAGGTGGAATGACGATTGCCAATTGGCATTCGATAAGATAAAAGAATACTTGCAGGAACCTCCGATTCTAATACCTCCAGTTGAAGGGAGACCGCTGATAATGTATTTGACAGTGCTTGAAGGTTCCATGGGTTGTGTTCTCGGTCAACATGACGAGACAGGTAGGAAGGAGCATGCTATTTACTACCTGAGCAAAAAGTTCAATGATTGTGAGTCCCGATACTCAATGCTTGAAAAGACATGCTGTGCACTTGCATGGGCCGCTAAGCGATTGAGGCAATATATGGTTAGGCACACAACCTTGTTGATTTCAAAAATGGATCCTAACAAGTACATTTTCGAGAAACCAGCATTGACAGGCAGAGTTGCACGGTGGCAAATGGTCTTGACAGAGTATGACATTCAGTACACTTCACAAAAGGCCATCAAAGGAAGTATCTTGTCCGACTATCTTACGCAACAGCCGATTGATGATTACCAACCCATGAAGTTTGACTTCCCTGATGAAGACATCATGTTTCTCAAAGCTAAAGACTGCGAGGAACCACTTCCGGAGGAGGGGCCAGACCCTGAATCCAAATGGAGTCTGATGTTTGATGGGGCTGTCAATATGAATGGGTGCGGAGTTGGAGCAGTTCTTATCACGCCGGAAGGTGTTCATATGCCTTTCACTGCCCGAATAACTTTCGGGTGCACCAACAATGAAGCAGAGTACGAAGCTTGTATAATGGGGATCGAGGAGGCGATTAATCTACGGATTAAAACCCTTGATATATTCGGTGATTCAGCTTTGGTAATCAATCAAGTGAAAGGGAGTTGGTACACGCACCAAGCAAATCTAGTGCCGTATAGAGATTATACGAGGAGATTGCTGACATTTTTCACAACAGTGAAACTGTACCACATTCCTCGAGATGAGAATAGGTTCGCTGATGCCTTGGCCACTTTGTCTTCCATGATCAAAGTGCAAGGATGGAACCATGTACCTAAGATTGAGGTATCCCGCCTTGACAGACCAGCATTTGTGTTTGCGGTAGATGCAACGTCTGATGACAAGCCATGGTTTCATGACATTAAGTGTTTCTTGAAAAGTCAAGAGTACCCGTCCGGGGCATCGTCCAAAGACAGGAAGACGTTGAGAAGGTTAGCTGGTAGTTTCTTCTTGAACAAAGATGGCGTGCTGTATAAAAGAAATTTTGACACGGTCCTGCTTAGATGTGTGGATAGACATGAAGCAGACTTGTTGATGATTGAAGTGCACGAAGGCTCTTTCGGTACCCATGCCGGAGGACAGGCCATGGCTAAAAAGTTGTTAAGGTCGGGATATTATTGGTTGACTATGGAGTCAGATTGTTGCAAATATGCCCGCAAATGCCATAAATGCCAGATCTATGCAGACAAGGTGCATGTGCCTCCAAATCCGTTGAGTATCATGTCGTCGCCTTGGCCGTTTGCCATGTGGGGCATTGATATGATCGGAAAGATTGAGCCCACAGCTTCCAATGGTCATCGTTTCATCTTGGTGGCAATTGATTACTTCACCAAATGGGTTGAAGCCGCATCCTATGCCAATGTTACAAAACAAGTGGTCGCTCGTTTCTTAAAACGGGATATCATTTGCAGATATGGAGTTCCCGAAAGAATCATTACTGATAATGGTTCTAATTTGAACAATAAGATGATGGCTGAGTTATGCCGGGACTTCAAAATCGAACACCACAATTCTTCTCCGTACCGCCCAAAGATGAATGGCGCGGTCGAAGCGGCCAACAAAAATATCAAGAAGATTGTACAGAAGATGGTTGTCACGTACAAAGATTGGCATGAGATGTTACCATTTGCTTTGCATGGGTATCGAACGTCGGTACGCACGTCCACTGGGGCAACCCCATTCTCACTTGTATATGGTATGGAGGCAGTGCTACCGGTTGAAGTAGAGATTCCGTCCCTCAGAGTTATGATGGATGTTAAGCTAGATGAAGCCGAATGGGTACGAGCCAGATTTGATCAGCTGAGCCTTATTGAGGAAAAGCGATTGGCGGCTGTATGTCATGGGCAACTATATCAGCGCAGAATGAAACAGGCATTTGACCAGAAGGTGCGTCCTCGGGTTTATAAAGTCGGAGATGTGGTACTCAAAAGGATCCTTCCTCCCAATACAGATCACAGGGGCAAATGGACTCCTAATTATGAAGGTCCGTTCGTGGTTAAAAAGGTCTTTTCGGGCGGAGCTTTATTGCTTACAACCATGGATGGCGAAGACTTTTCATCCCCTGTCAACTCGGACGTAGTAAAAAAATACTTCGCATGAATAGACCCGCTGGATAATAAAAATAAAAAAATCCAGGCAAAAAAGGGCATCCCGGCGAACCAAAAACAGAATAAGGTTCGGGCAAAAATTAGGGATATAATTAAAAAAGTGTACACCCGGTAAGTTGAAAACCCGAAAGGGCAACTTAGGCAAAAAAGGGTATCCTGGTGGATCGAAAACCTGAAAGGGCGGTCCACACAAAAGAGGGATTTAAGCGAATGACTACAGTCTGAGTTATCTGTACCCATTACCGTTTGAACAACTGACGTTCTGAAGAATAGGAATCGGTCTGATCATTCCTCAGAAGGCAAGGTCGGGGAGTTTTGAAGACATACTGGTCATAACAGAATGGAAACTCAGTGGAATTCCGTTTTCACATTGCCATTAGGATAGTTTCTTTTCTCAATTTTCAGCGATCACCTCTTTCCAGGGATTGCTTCCAGATGTAATTGCCTATTCTGGGCTCTCAGTCAATAAATTGAATTTCAATAAAAAGCTTTCTATTTTTGTTTTATTGCTTTGTTTGCAAAAACGTCCTAATTGTTGATAAAACATTGCATTTGAAAACATGGCAGCCTGGCGATAACATGCGCAGAAAAAAATATTTGAAATTACTTCGAATGTTGAATACTCCCGGATGGTGGATTCTAGCCACGCAATGTTCGGGGCATGTGGGCATATTCTTTTGTTGCAGGTAGCAGGTGCAGATGATTTTAAGCACAAGACTAGCAATAAATCATCCCACGCAAAAGATTGGGGCAATTGTGGGTAAGGAGATCGGCGTTCGTCGGGTCGATCTCAGTGAATTAAGTTCAACTGGGTACCGTTGTATCTTGTTAAGTCGATTCTCTTATTCAGTCCTTCCAACAGCTACAAGCTTTTCTGTGTCGATAACGGTCACAGGTTCCCCAAAAGTGTGGTCTCGTCGACACCGAAACTGATGGTCATTATCCCCAGTGAAGTCGCAGGAGTTTGAAGAGGCTAAATCTTATGTAAAATCCTCTTATGACATCTTCTTCGGGGACAAATTGTTGGTTTGTCCAAGCATGGGGCATGTTTGTTTCCCCATCATGAAGTGTTGATCATCCCCAGTAGAGTTCGAGGACAGTTGGTCTTCTGTAAAATCCTCTCAAAAGGCATTCCCCAGCACGAGACGTTTTAAAGCAGTTTCCTCCAGCAGAGTTTGTTATAAACTCGTCATCCCTAACGGAATTGTCTAAAGGGAAGCTCGCCTAACATGGGGCATTGTGGTACTTATCCTAAGCTTGACAGTCATATTCTTCAGCAGACTACTGTGGATTTGCTTTGGGTTTCCCCAACAGATCTCTAAGGACTCTTTCCTAGCAAGTTGCAGGGGAATGTTCTAACCAGGATTCGCATATCCCTGGCAGAGTAGCCCTGATACCCAGCAAGATCGTATCTCTGGTCATGGTATCCCCACAGAGGTCAGCATCGAATCTTGTCAGCAACTTCCAGCTGAGTTTTTGTTCTCTCCGCAGAGGTTTATCGGATCGACAGAATCTATTCCTCAACAAGGATGGTACAGCCTTTCCCCAGCCGGGTCAGAAGGTTGATAATCCCTATAAAGGATCTTGGGTTGAATAAATCCCCAAGCAGAGTTTTAATGGCTCATTTCCCCAGCAGGACGTCATTTAAAAATTCTCATCCCCAGCGGAATCGCTGTGACCAGAATTCATTCCCCCAAACAGATGGAATAATTCCTGGCAGAGTCGTCATTCCCTCATATCTTAAAGTCCAATTTATTTTTGGCAAGCTTGACAATTCGAAGCAGACGGATTGTTCATCCATTCGCCAACAGAGATATTATCCTTTTAGGAGTCTCCGAGATTAAATCATTGATTGTGGTTCCTCAGCAGAGTCAGCAGAGATGTCTGGCGCAGAGGCAAAGAGTAATTCAATTTTGAAATTCTAAAAGTCCAACAGTGGATTGGCAAAAGTCCGTCTTCGGGTGGCAAAAGTCCAACAGTGGATTGGCAAAAGTCCGTCTTCGGGTGGCAAAAGTCCAACAGTGGATTGGCAAAAGTCCGTCTTCGGGTGGCAAAAGTCCAACAGTGGATTGGCAAAAGTCCGTCTTCGGGTGGCAAAAGTCCAACAGTGGATTGGCAAAAGTCCGTCTTCGGGTGGCAAAAGTCCAACAGTGGATTGGCAAAAGTCTGTCTTCGGGTGGCAAAAGTCCAACAGTGGATTGGCAAAAGTCCGTCTTCGGGTGGCAAAAGTCCAACAGTGGATTGGCGAAAGGTCCATCTAAGGGTGGCATATTCTAAAAGTCCAACAGTGGATTGGCAAAAGTCCATCTTCGGGTGGCACGAAGCTGCAAAGTCCACCAGTAGTGTGGCAGGCCAGTAGTCGTCTGGAATTGCATAAAAGACATTATTAAAGTCCACCAGTAGTGTGGCGGGCCAGTAGTCGTCTGGAATTGCATAAAAGACATTATTAAAGTCCACCAGTAGTGTGGCAGGCCAGTAGTCGTCTGGAATTGCATAAAAGACATTATCAAAGTCCACCAGTGGTGTGGCAGGCCAGTAGTCGTCTGGCGTCGTTCACAAGACATTATTAAAGTCCACCAGTAGTGTGGCAGGCCAGTAGTCGTCTGGAATTGCATAAAAGACATTGTTAAAGTCCACCAGCAGCGTGGCAAGCCAGTAGTCGTCTGGCATCGTTCAAAAGACAGATCTCTCTGACGTTTCATCGAGGATTTAATCCAGCGGTCTCGTTGGGTTTATATCCCTTTTCTTCTTCACTATCCAGAGCAAATTTTTGGTTATATTTGGTATTCAATCACTATATACCTTGAAAGTCTGAAAGCATTCGCTTTCAGGCATTCAGGTCTACAGCGCTTGAATAGGGGCAGCTGTAATACCCCAAAATTTGCTCTCCCCTTTTGTCATCATAGCATGGCATTATCATTTATCATATCATATCCACCTCATTAACATTACATTGCATTTAACATAGAAAAATGAAGCATGGCATCCTTCTTACCATCAGGGCATGTGATCAGGTGGAAGGTGGACAATCAAGAGATCATTCAAAGCACAAAAAGGTCAGTCAAGTTGCCTCAAGGCAAGCCAAGAGTCTCTCATGTCTCATACCATCTCAATTGATCATCCACAATCTCAAGGAAGTGAGATCCAATGGGAGATTGAAGCAATACATATTTCAACATGCAAGAAGTCCAAAAATTGAAGGAAAATCCTCAAAAGAGATAGCTCATTGATTCAAAATCATCCTCAAGTGGCATATCCCATCATCCTTTAAAGGGATACACAACATACTCTGAGGAATTTGAAATTGAAGACTGCACTTTTTCCTCCTAACCAGAGGGGGTCAAGATTAGGGTTTCCAATTAAATCAGGGTATCTTTGATTTTTTGGACAAAACTTGATGTCATGGTATTCCATATGTCCCTAAGTGTATGTATGTGGAAAATTGCATCTCAATTGGTTTTGGAGGTGGTTCAATTGGAAGAAAGATAAAAAATCAGGAAATTGGGGCAAAGTCAAATAATCAGGGGAAAAAGTCAACTCTTGAATTTTTGAGCCCAAAATCATGAAATTCATGTTACATATGTCCAATGTACAAAATTTGATCAAGAAACTCCAAAGGAATCATAAAAAAATCAAGAGGTGGAAAGTTGCCATTTTTGGAAGAGGAAGGGTTACTAAAAATAGCAAATTTTGGCCATTTTGCATCAGAGTTTGAACCAAGGCCATTCAAATTTGGAGTACCAAATGAAAATTCCACTCTGCCTCAATGAAAGGCCTTGCTTTAAGCTTCAAATACATGTGTGGAACATCTCCATTGGATAAAAAATGAGGGAGATATGATTGATCAAAGTTTGAGCAAAGTAGGTTCAAAACTAGGTCATGACCAAGATTTTCAAGGCACGCGCGCAGTCATTTTCACAAACACATGGTGGGCCAAATGTATTGATCAATTACTCATGGTTAGAGGCCTCAAATGAAAAATCTTTCAACATGAAAGTTGTTCCTCTATGTGAGATCTTCAAAAGTGGTGTTTATGATTTTTTCATTTGATCAAAGGTTGAGAAGTTATGATGGGTCCAATTTACTATGATCATGCTGAAAACCTAAGTGCCATGTTGCTTTGTCAAACAACCATATGCCACGCCCTTATATCAGTTCCAAATTTGTGTGTTCCAATCCCTTTTTCAACCTATTCCAAGCCTCAATTCAATTCATTTCTCATACCAAAGTTGTTCTATTATGATTCTTCTTTCCAATGACTTCAAAAACACATCAAACCACCCATTGAGTAGAGAGAAAAACATCACCAAACCTCCCTATGTTTCATTGATGCATTGATGGCTTTGCTGCATAACTTGGTTCAGACATCCATCAAACAATTCTTTCCCTTATTTGAGCACACCATGAACATCACATACACTGCTATAGCACGTGCCTTGCATGAAATTGGAAAAAGCAAACTTGCTAAGCAAGTTTCTGATATAACAGCCATGCCCTCACCTTTTCAATTCCACCATAACTGTCATGAACCACCACCACCTTATCATTGCCAATCTAACTCGCCCCCTAACTAACTTGACTCAGTTAGTTAGGGTGGACTCACTTTAACCACCTTAACTCAATTAACCAACTCACTAAACCATGGTTAGCTCATAGTATAAAACAAAATCTCACTTCACATTTTCATTTCAGCTTCATTTTTCTCATTCTTCACACTGAATCTCTCTCACATTCTCTCCACTTTTCTTCTGCTTGCACACGGGTTTAACCATTTGTTTCTACATTTCATCTTCATCTTCATCATTATTCTGCTTTGGAGATCAAGAACAAGAGTGCATAGGTTCAGTTAAAGAAGCTCAGCATCAAATTCCAATTGATTTTCTGCACGAATTCGAGCTCTCAAGCCTTTATTTGGCCAAGTGAAACTCAAGGAAGAGGCATCTATTTCTGGTATTCTTGAGCTTTCCAAGTTTCATCATCTTCAGGTTTGAACTCTTGAAATTATATTGCACGATCTCTGTTTATTTTTACTTGTTTTTGGTGTTTTATGCTTGATAGAAGCTCTGCTCCAACCGGCTAGTTGATAGGCCTTTTACAGGCTTAGTTGCAAATCTTAGGGCTTGATTTGATCTCCTCTGTTCGTGCTATGTGTATGTGTTTTGTGATTTTTATGAGCATATCCATGATGTACATAAGCTTAGCTTTCGATTGGTACCACATTTGTGCATTTTGGTGAGGTTTGAAGATTGCAGACGGTGGTGATTGGCCGGAGAAGGTGACCGGAGGTCTCTCTCCGGCCGGCAGCTTTGATTGCTAGGGTTTTGGTGTGTTTTAATCGTGTCCGTTGATTTTTCATCATCGTGTGGCCACAGTGGTGCCAGCGCATTAAAATAAGCATGCCTTGCACATGTTTTATTTTTTAATCAGAGTGACATGCGTGTGGTGTAGTGCATGGTATGGAGTGTGGTCCTTCACGTGTGTGCCTTGGATTTAATTACTTTGACTTTTGTGTTGACCTGACTTGAATCAATGGTGATGATTGATTGACTTTTGTTTGACTGAGTGTGCATGGTTGACAGTGTGGATTGCGCGTTTAATGGACTTAAGCTAGAATGCTATTTGCACCTTCTCTTTTTAAAGCCCAATGATTTTGAACTGTCCAATTGCTATGTTCATACCCCCCTGCATTTTGCATTTATTTTTCATTTTTATTTCTTTCTCCACGTTTGATTTCTAATTTTTAAAAATACCAAAACATATTGGAAAATTCTACAAAAATTCATGTGTATTCTTAAAACATTTAGGAAATTTTCTATGATTTTATTTTCTGATTTTATGACCATTTTGCCCCTGTTCCATTATTTCTTTTGAATTTCCATTTGTATGCATACTTAATGTGACATATGATTTTGTGCATTTTTGTTCTTGATCATAAAAAATGATTTTGATGCCTTTATTTTTGCATTGTGGTCACAATATGTTGAGGTATGTTTGAGATTTATGAGATGATTTTTAAGTCTTTTTTGGATGACTTTTGATGTGTTGCTTTGAGCATGAATGCATGAAGCTTCCATGAGACTTTGACCTAATTGTTGAGTGACTTTGGTTCTGATTCATTGCTTGTGGACTTGATATGTTAATGGCATGTGTTTAAGGTGTTTGATTGGTGAAAGTCATAATTTTTGAAGCATGTTTGCTATTTGTTTGAAGCATGAAGTTTAACTTGTTCATTTTGTGAATGCATGCCTCATGTTTGGTTTGCTTGATCATGAAGGCACTTGTGCCATGAGTTGTGGTTTTGTTTGAGGATGTATAGCATGTTAATTGACTTCTGATTGTGACATTTGGGTTTCATCTTTGCATGTTTGATGTTTATCTTGCACCTTAAGTCACTTGTTTCACAAGTATGAACCACATTCACATCACTTCACCTTTTCTTCTTTGCTTCTTGTTGGATTGAAATTTTGTTTGCATGATTTGGTATGCTCATTTAGGATAACATTAGGTTGTGTAAATATGAGTTACATTCTGACTTGGAAGCATGTATAGCATTCAATCTCATTTTACTTTGTTTGTCAACTTGTTTGAATTTGATTTGTTCATTATATTTTCTTACTTTACTTGTAAGTGATTGTGCTAACCATGTAGGGGCTTCGGTAAGTTTCAATTGAGTGTGGATAAGGAATCCACATTCAACTTCTATCCTTTCTCTTTTACAATTCCATTTTGTGTTTTGCTAAGCACTTATGTGCTTTCTTTTAATAACTCATTACTTTCCTTTTTGAATTACAATTCATCTTCTACTTTGGAAGTGAATTGTTCAATTCTTTCTTTCTTTAGACTTTAGGTTGAAACCTCACAAACCTTTAGGATCACTCCCTTTAATCTTCAATTAGGATTGAGTCTTAGTCCATATAGGTTTTACCTTTTCTCCTCTCTTGAGTCTCTTTTCTCATCTCAAAGAAAATTCAAAACATATAATAAAGGTAGGCATTTATTGCATTTAGGCCTTTCATATAAAGAAAAGATTATAAGGGGTCTTCTCTTGTAATCTTAGAATGTGTAGCATATAGCCCATCTTGGGTCAATGTGTTAAACATTTGATCTTGTATGAGGGACTTAAATGCAATACTTGTTGAAGGTGCAAATAATAAAAAACACTTCTTCATTTCTTAATCAACAAAAACACTTAATAAACACAAGTATGCTAGTGTGTTTGAACCTTGACAATTGGAACTAAGTGTGAGGGTCTTCTTCACCCTTAGTGTGCTTTCTTACCCATTCCATCTTGGAATGTGAGAAGGTACACATTCCAATGACTAAGATTCGGATACACTATCATATGCAAACAAATAACAAAACACTTCTTTCTAAAAGACAAAAACAAACAATAACGTCTTTCCTTCGGGAATTCTTTTCTCATCTCATTCATTCTCAACGCACGAACGCGCTTCTACTCGTTCTCTTGCAAGATGGTAACGCACTCGGACCAGCGAGCCTGCAACACCTGAGCTAGAACGTAAGCCGTTCTCTAAAAAGCAATCCATCCCTAGTGAGGGGAACTACGTCGCTCTGATTCTCATGTTCCCGATGAGATACGTAGGCAGTGGGGTAGGGCCCATGCGAGCACTTCTTTTATTTTCCCTATATTTGTTTCTCTTTCTCTTTCCGTTCCTTTTCTAGTTCCTCTTCCAGTATTCTTTTCTATCACCCTTTGATCGAAACAAGCAAGCGTGGATCCCATCGGGTACGATGGACGCGAGGGGGTGCTAATACCTTCCTCTCGCGTAACCGACTCCCGAACCCAGTTCTCTTGGTCGCAAGACCATGCTCTATCCTTCCTCTTCAGGTTTATGCGGTGTTTCCTTTCCCTCTCTTGGGATAAATACACATTGCTGGCGACTCTGTTTCGGTGCCACTTTCGCGTTTGTACTAGGATGAAAATCCCGGGAGCGACAGTTACTTTGTCAACAGCCGAGACGGAATACGTTGCCACAGGAAGTTGTTGTGCTCAAGTCTTATGGCTTAAACAACAATTGCTTGATTTCAACTTTAAACTTGAGCGTATTCCCATTTTGTGCGATAACACTAGTGCAATAAACCTAACTAAGAACCCCGTATTACATTCACGCACAAAGCATATCGAAATACGCCATCATTTTCTTAGGGATCGTGTAGAGAAAGGTGATGTGATCTTTGAGCATGTTGATACTAAAAATCAACTTGCTGACATTTTTACCAAACCGTTAGCCACTGAGCCTTTCTTTCACATCCGTAGGGAACTTGGCATTCTCGATATCTTGGATCGTGTTTGATAATCCTTTAAGATAGTGATCTTCACATATATATACATGCTTGTTTATTCTTTTGACTAACAATGCAAAGAGATATTTAGCTATATGTGAGGGCTCTTATCGTCATGGTGATCAAGGTAATATCGTTCCGATTTATAGATGTTTAACATATTTTGTGCCTTATTAAGTACCTTAAACTTGATGTTTATTACTTTTTGAGCACATATTATTCATGTGGATTTTTGTTCTATGTGAGTGCATGTTTATTTATCCTTTGGAACTTATGTTTGCATAATTTCAATTTTTTTCTCATTTTTACCTTGCATGCCTCGACCGAACCATATCATGGGTCGACTCATAAACTGATGCATTTGTTAAGGGAAACAAACGGGTTAGCGCAGCACTTGCATGCGTCGACGCACCCTGTACATAGGTCGACGCATAACTATCACGTTCAGAATTCCTGCATTAATTGGAATGCGTGCGCCGACCTATTGCTACCTATTCCCACTACATATTTTTACTACTCTTAAACTCTTGTTCATTGCATGTAATCATATCAGATTTTATGGTCTCCCTCTCTCTATTTCTTTCATTAAACCTCATCAATACCCATTAATCTCCATCAAAATCCCTAAAAATAAAAACCCACAAAAAGTGAATCCTCAAGGATATAAGAACAAGGGTTTCTAACGGCTGATCATCATCCTCTCTACTTTCGTGCACTGTTCATCTTCTTCAAACCTTCATCAAAAATGGCTTCCAGACGAACAACCGGTAAAAGAACAACTAGAGCTTCATCTTCCGGAACCTCTTCACAACCGATAACTGTTAACTCTTTAGTTTCGAATGCACTATCTAGTCCTTATGAGGCATTGTTTAGTAATCGTGATGTTATACCACAACATGGTTTCTATGTATTGATGGGTGAAGATTATCACATTCCTGAGATAACTGAAATACTCAATGTTTAGAATCTTGGTGAGTTCCTGGAATGTGATGATACGTACAATAGTGATCTGATTCGAGTGTTCTACTATGGATTCAAGGGTAAATTTAAGGGAGTTGAGTTTAATTTTTCTATGAATAATGCACTACATGATGTGAACAATGATTTATGGGCTACTTTGTTTAGCTTGGACACAAATGAAAATCTACCCAGAGTAACTGATAAAACGTTTTTTCAAAACTTTGAGTTTAACACTGCTCTAACCTCTATGTTACGGGAACCATATCCTGACGATGTCGTGGCAAGTAACATCTTTCCGAAAAATGTCACTACCGGTCATTTGAAATTTGAAGACCGCATTTTGCAATGGATTGTTGCTCGTATTTTGAGACCTAAGAAAGGTGGATACTCACGGGTTGAGAAGGCTAAAGTTCATCTCATGTATATTCTAAAAAATCGGATCAAAATCAAATGGCCATACTATTTTGCATATCGGATGTTCGTTACTCGTAGCTCCAATAAATATCAAGCTCTAGGTTATGCATCGTGTATTCAGAACATCTTGAACAAGGCTGGAATTTCAGTTCCAAATATTCCTTACATTGAGATTTCATCTGAACAACAATTTCAACCAAAAACCCTCACCATGATGGGCTACAATTAGGATTCGGTTAATAAGAAATTCAATTACCAACACAGATCGACTCATCCTTTTCAACCTGAACCTGAAAAACCTGTTCAGTATGAAGGAATTGATGATGAGGACGTACATGATGGTGATCATCAAGATGTTAATGATGCTGATGTGGTTATGCAAGAGGAAGATAACGAAGCATGGATGGGCGATCAACATGAGGATAATTATGAGAATCAGGGCTGAGGAGATTGGCAAAACAACTGATGGACTACTCTTGGTGACGCATATGTTCCTCCTACCTATGGCGAGGAGTATGGTTGGCAGCAACCTGATTATTCGGCATCTCCAACTCCACTGCCTCAGTATGATTTCCAGGCATCTGAAGAGAATCTGGCAAGGTTAAATGAGATGAATCTTCAACAGTAAGAATTCCAAGCATTGCAAGAGAGCCGCTACAATGCTCAGGAAGAACGATTCACAAACTTATCCGATCAAGTCTTGGCTCACATCATTAACTTTAACAGGTTTGCTGACGCGTCTATGACTCACTTCAACCAAATGGACGAGAACTTGACTCAACAGAATCTGAATCTTGCCAACAGTCTTGGTACTCTAAATCGCACCCTGGTCGAACTCAACCTGCACCTAGAGGATTTTCCACCACCAGGCCAACATTATGGGGGAAGAGGTCATCCATATAGGGGGAGGAGGCCATAGAGATTAGGGCATCATATTACTAGTGTTTTGGATTTATGTTTGGTTATTTGTTTTGCATGTTTCCTCCTTTTGTTCAACTCTTGACTTTTGCTTCAGTTTGTTTTGAAATTCTTACGTATGAAATGAATTGTCTTTGCGATTTATGTTCCGTATTTATCCGCTTTCAATTTTTCATTAACTGTATCATATGTGGATGCGTGTTAATGTTGTTGTGTTACAAATATGTGATGGATCCTTACGTGTTATAGTTTTATTTTGACCACCTTCTTCTCTTCTTTTTGATGTTGACAAAGGGGGAGAAGGATAGCAAGCAGAAAATTAGCAGGAAATTAATCAAGTGTTAAAGACAGGGGGAGCTTGTTCGTTCACAAATTACAAATCACGTGAAAGCTAAAACAGTGTTGCCATCATCCAAAAGGGGGAGTATGTGAGGGCTATGGTATTTAATTTATTTCGTTTTAATGAAAACAACAAATATGCTGAGTATTAGATTGTAATTTGAGCGATATCACTTCTCTTTGTTTGGAAAATTGCATCTAGTCATTGTTGTTCATGTGTCTAGACATATAGGACTTTGTCTTATCCATAAATATATGTGCATGATCATTATACTAGTGTCTAGTATGTTTGTCTGGGTCCTGGTCAGTTACAATGTGCAAAAAATGCATTTTATGTAAAAATTCAAGTTATGCGCTGACCTGCCACGTGCATGAGTCGACGCATGATTACTGATTCTAGACTTATAAAATAAACGGGAAAGCGCATGATTCTGAGAATGCAGAAATTGCATTCATGCATCGACGCATGATGACCTTGGGTCGACCCATACTGGTAAAATTTTCATAGTATTTTCCACGGGTCAGCGCACGCCGACCCTTATTAAAGTACGTGTCGACTCATAACTTGCCTGAACTGATTTTTTCACTTACATTTTTTTCTGTTATTTCTGTTATATCTTTTAGTGGGTCATTTTATTCTCTATAAATAGTTTGGTCCTCTCATTATCCAAAACAACAAGAAACGTGAAAATAGATACCATTTTTCTCTTCATCTTTATCTTCTTCATTGAGTAAACAAACAATCATACATAATCATCTTTGTTTGTGTTGCCCATTGATCGAAGTGATAACGTTCAGAATTTAGGAAGTGTATGATCTTCAATTTCTGGGTTGAGAGCTTGGTAGGTGTTTCTTGAATAAAACTAGTTGGTTTTATCCTCCAAGAATCAAAGAGATTTTGGGGGTTTTTTCACAATCCGTTTCGTTCTAAAGGGATTCAGCTGGGCAAAGGTAACCGAAGATTGGAGTAATTGTTCGGTTTAGTAGCTGTAATCGGAGGATCGAAGAAGAGAGGCTTGGGTTCAAATTTTTGGTAGATCGCAATTGATCGAGTGAAGGTAACCGAAGAACGGTGGTTTCTTTCGGTTTAGTAGCGTGGGACGGTAATTGGATCAACCATATTCGAAGCACTTGATTCATCTTGAATCAAGGGGAGAGAAGACTCTGCATCAACGATCGAAGACGTTTGAGGGTTTGAATGTTCATTGTTCTTCTCTTGTAATAAACAATTTGTAACAACTATATATATATATATATATATATATATATATATATATATATATATATATATCTCAATTCCAATTGTGGAATTGGGGGCAGACGTACCCAAAGCGAGGACGATTGGGGAACTTCCTAATTAAATCTCGTTTGTTCTCTCTTTCCCTTAACTCTTTTACATTTCAGTTTATTCGAATTTGTGAAGTCGCAATTTATCGAAATTTATGTCGTAGTGTAATCTTGAGCTGAGAAACTATTTTGTTAAATTGATACAATTCCTTGAATTGTAACTTGGAGCAGCTTTACATTACATTCCATAGAAATTATGCACTTATTGTGTTTACGCACACCAGGTGTTTGATAATTTGTTTCAAAGCAAAAATCGAACGCATTGTTGTTAATTATTTATCGTTTTAACTCATTGGTTTGGATTAAACATCAAGCAAGCGATATTTTGTTGATTGCATTTTAAGTGTAGTAATCAAACTGAATTTTTCTCTTTCGTACTCATTCTCAATATATTCGTGCATATCTGATCCTTTTAGTAGAAGGTTCGTGGTAGACGTTCAATCCAGTGGTTGCTTCCGTTAAACATTTTAAAACTAAATTTTTGGTAACCATTTGCGTGTAAAACTCAAGGGATCTATTCAACCCCCCTTCTAGATCCATAGCCATCGTCTAACAACATTACCCGAGAGTGGAGAAACAACGACAAAATGCAACCACAAAATGCCATGCACAACAAAAGAATGCACATGCAATGCATATAATTATGAATATACTGACAAAACAGACAAGAGAAAACTAGGGACGACCAATCACCACAGTTCAACCGGATACTCGGCTAATCTCAACAAGATGGAAATATCACTGGAAACTCTGCAAGGAACTTAGTTGATGAAATTCTGCAAGAGATAAACAAAATTCATCAAAGGAAAATAAATCCTATTACAATGCTCAAATCTTGTTGAGGAAATGGAGATACAATTTGGGGAGAAACCCAAAGATCAATCTTCTAGTGTCACTAATTCACAAAGGGGAAATACCAACATGAACTTTGCTTCGAGAATGGAGGAAAAACCATTGGGGAAGCCTAACATCCCAAAACTTCTTGACTCATCTTGGGGATAAGAAGAAAATTCATATGAAATCCATTCCAAAAGGGGATAAAGAGATCCGTTGTGGAGAATAAAGGCTCCGCTGGGGATTGCCACCATGCAAATAGTTACACAAACTCTACTAGGGAGTATTGCAGATCTGCTGGAGATATGTAAAACACAAAATTCTCTAGGGATGCAAGTGTGAGAGAAACATTATGAACATGCAAGGGTAGAAGTTAACATCATAGCGAAAAAGTCAAGATGTGAGGATTTTAAATCAATACTCAACACTGCTAAGAGAAAACCCGACAGATGACTACTATATCAACATTTATTAGAAGGTAACGACATTGCTTCTTTGCTTGAGAAAGCATCCAAAGTAATGATGCACAACTTAAGCTGGGGAGTAACAAGGGTATACCTCTGTGTGGGGATTAACCTCGAGGAGGGGTGGAACTGTTCAACTGCCTGATCATAGCCTTACTGGGGGAAAGAAACCTACTCAACTGCAGAATACTTAGCTGGGAATATCAAATAGTTCCGTTTGGGGAAGGCCCGAGCTAGAAATCATCTAGGACATATATAAATCCAACATATTGTAACAAATCTCGAGGAAACCCGCCATCTTGTTAACAACCAAAGAGGGAACCAGGTTATAGATTCTACTGAGGAATTGTCAACAGATTCTATTAGGCAAAAGAAAAACAAATTCTGGCGATTTTACTGGGGAACACCAAGCTTTTCGATTCGCGATTTTGCTATTCTTGAAATAACTATTGACATCCCTTTTTGTATTCATAAATCAAAGGAACATGTTTTTATAATTTTCAAAATGTTAGCTAATTATTCACATTTTGTTTCAAAAATCATCATAAAAAATAAATGAAATTTCGTAAACCGAAACAAATAAGAATTGCAAACAAACGGACGAAAGCCTAAATTTTATTGATAGAAATGGTAGCCCGCAAATGGTGTGACATCATGGATCATTACAAAGTTTGAAAATGGTAAATACATGGAAAGGGTTACATTGAAATACAATGTCCATTATTCTCCCTAACAACTCTGAATTCCACCGTGCTCTAAACATTTGTAAATAATGTTTGAATGAGAATCATTAACAGGCAATGTTGCTTCAAGTGATCAAGACTAGCCAAATGCAGTTACTTGCCATAATCCCTAACTCTTTCCTAGATTGAGCCCTTTCGGGTTTTCAATCTACCGAAATAATTATTTTTGTTTATATCTCTAACTTTTGCCTGGACCGCCCTTTCAGGTTTACAGCCCACCAAGTGATCAAGATTGGCCAAATGCAGTTACTTGCCATAATCCCTAACTTTTATTTTCTTAGGCGAAGTATTTCTTGACTGCATCGGCATTCACAGGACGAGTGAACTCTTCACCATCCATAGTTGAGAGAATTAATGCACCTCCAGAGAAGGCTCTTTTAACAACATATGGGGCTTCATAGTTAGGAGTCCACTTGCCCCTTGAATCAGTGCTAAAAGTCGAGATATTTTTTAGGACGAGGCCGCCTTCTCTAAATACACGAGGTTGAAACTTCTTATCAAATGCTTTCTTCATTATCTATTGATACAATTGGCCATGAGACAAGGTCGTCATTCTTTTCTCTTCAATCATATTCAATTGGTCATATCTATTCTGGCACCATTCAGCCTCAGACAATTCTGCTTCCATCAAAAATCTCATAGAAGGGATTTTAATTTCTACTGAGCACTGCTTCCATACCATAAACCAGAGAGAAAGGGGTTTCCCCTGTCGAAGTACGATACCCATGCAAAGCAAAAGGGAGCATTTCATGTCAGTCCTTGTACATAACAACCATCTTCTGAATGATCTTCTTAATATTCTTATTAGCAGCTTCAACAACCCCATTCATCTTGGGTATGTAGGGAGAAGAATCGTGATGCTCAATCTTAAACTTATCACATAATTCTTTCATCATCTTGTTATTCAGATTCGACCTATTATCAATGATAATCTTGCTCGGAATGCCATACCGACAAATGATTTGGTTCTTGATAAACCGGACTACTACTTGCTTGGTCACATTAGCATATGACTCCGCTTCAACCCACTTAGTAAAATAGTCTATAGCCGCCAAAATGAAACGATGTCTGTTTGACACTTTAGGCTCAATCATTCCAATCATATCAATTCCCCACATGGAGAAAGGCCATGGAGAAGAGATAACATTGAGAGGAGTTGCAGGTACATGAATTTTGTCAGCTTAAATCTGGCACTTATGGAACTTCTTAACATATTTACAACAGTCAGATTCCATTGTCAGCCAATAGTAACATGCCCTTAACATTTTCTTTGCCATTGCATGTCCATTGGCATGGGTACCAAAGGATCCTTCATGAATTTCTTTCATCAACATACCTGCTTCGTGTGTATCCACGCATTTGAGCAAGACCATGTCATAATTTCTCTTATACAACACATCATCATTTAGGAAGAAATTTCCAGCTAATCTCCTCAAAGTCTTCTTATCCTTTTTGGATGCCCCAAGTGCGTACTCTTGATTCTGAAGAAAGCATTTAATATCATAATACCAAGGTTTATCATCAACGACCTCTTCAACTACAAACACATGAGCCAGTCGATCAAGACGCATGAGATTGATTCTAGGCACATCGTTCCACCTGTTCACCATAATTATGGAGGATAACGTTGCTAAAGCATATGCCATTCGATTTTATTCTCTGGGTATATGGTGAAACTCAACCTTATTGAAGAAAGTTGACAACCTTCATGCATAATCTCGATAAGGGATTGTCCCAACGCGAAAAACAACCGGCGGAAAAACAGAGTCGCCACCGAACGTTATTCATCCCGACAGGGGAAAGGAAAAGATCGATGAAACCTCACAAAGGGAAAGGAACATGGTCTCGCAACCAAATCCTGGGTTTAGGAGCCGACTACACGAGAGGAAGGTATTAGCACCCCCTCGCGTCCGTTATACTCAACGGGATCCACGCTTGTTTTTCTAATCAAAGGGTGCGTTTATCAAAATTCTACCAGCTAACAGAAACGAAAAGGGAAAAAACAAAAGGAGACTCAATAGGACTTCGCCGTCCTAGACCTACGTATTCCCTCGTGCAATGGGAAAGTCAAAGTCAATGTAGTTCGGAGGACTACGGGTGGTGGGGAAGGTTGATCGCCAAGAGTTCGCCGTCTTGTGCCTACGTATCCTCATTCGGACAAGAATGGGGAAATTAGAGCATTCGTAGTTCGCGGGACTCATTGTGTAGCGCGCGATTTTTGTCGGTGATGCGACCACCTTATCGCGGAAGGGTCTTTTCTTCAAATGAAGAGGAGAGGGCTGCTACTTTCTGATTTCTTATTTATTCCATGAAGCTGGAAGGGAAAGGGAAGCTATTTAAAACTAACCTTGCATGCGAATGTTTAACTGAACAAATGCTTAATGAGATTCGGGGAGTTCGGGGTCAGGTTATACAATGGGGAGTTGTCAATTACCCATCCTATGTGTGGTTATCCACAGGATGTTAGCTTTAGGTTTCGCTTTGTACTTGATGGTGTTTATCTGTTAATGGGTAGGGAAAGTTTCTTGGAAAGTATGAGAGAGAGAGTGAGTTTTTGATAATGTTCGGGTTTTCCCGATGTTTTTGGTAAGGTACTGGACCTATGTTTTGATTGGTATGAAGGTGCTGGACCTAGAGTTTTTGATTAGTATGCTCACTAATATTTCACAATTTTATGCCTACGTATTCCCGTTTAAAAGAAACAGGGAAATCAGAGCAATCGTAGTTCCTCATATTCTAAGGGAGGAAAAAAGATGTTTTGGTGTCTTGTTCAAAGCCCAAGATTGAAGCTAAAAGGTTGAGTATTTTGTGTCGTGTTCAAAGCCCAAGATTGAAGATAAAAGGTCTGACTGAGAGAGAATTTGTCCTCTCTAAAGGGAGACATCTCGTCTCTTTATCACAACTGTTGGGTGAGGGTTTATAAAGGAGGATTACTTTAACTAGGATGTGTGAATCTAGCAATGCCATAATTTCCTTTATAGGGGATTGATCCTGAAGGAGGAAACTTTAACTCAACATTGAGCAATGCCTTTTTTCCTTAGAAATCTTTCATGCTCAGAGAGGGACAGTGGCGTGGATGTAAATAATCTAGAGGCTTGCCGCTTATAGCAAGTATATGAACGAAGAGATTTGTTTTGATTTTTTTGTTTGTGATCTACAGGGAAACGTATTCCTACAGAGAGTTTTTGATTTCTTTTGAGGGGATGTTGATTTTTGTGTGCCTTGATCGAAGCCCAAGGTTGAAGCTATGAGGTTGATTGACTCCACTGGGGAAGTCCTTATATAAAGCCTAAGAGGAGGATGGAAATGACCGAATTAACAAGAGAGTGTTTATATGTCTTGTACAAAGCCCAATATTGAGGCAAAAAAGAGACTGACTTTTTGGGGATATCATTAAGCAAAGCCTAAGAGGAGGATAAAAGTTTGACTTTTCTGGGGAAAATGTTCTGTCTGTCTTGTACAAAGCCCAAGATTGAGGCTAAAAAGGATTTTGACTCCGCTGGGGGGGGGGGGGGGTTTGTATGTGTCTTGTACAAAGGCCAAGATTGAGGCTGAAAAGAAGACTGACTCGGTGGGAAAGAAATCTTTATCTGTCTTGTACAAAGCCCAAGATTGAGGCTAAAATGACTCGACTGAGGGTATTTCAGGTGTCTTGTAAAAAGCCCAAGATTGAGGCTGAACTGAGTTTGACTCTGTTGGAGAGTAATATCTGTCTTGTACACAGCCCAAGATTGAGGCGGAAATAAGTTTGACTCTGCTTAGGAAATTAGTTCTCAAAGCCTAAAAGTAGGCTAAGAGGAATTGACTTCGCTGGGGAAGATATTTGTCCCAAGCTTAAGAGAAGGTTATGAAGATTTATGTCTTGTACAAAGCCCAATATTGAAGCTAAAAAGGGGTTTGACTCAACAAGGGAGTGGTTTTATTTGTCCTGTACAAAGCCTAGGATTGTGGCTAAACAAACTGGAGAAATCATTATACAAAGCCTAAGAGGAGGCTGACTTCTGCTAGGGGAAATCTTTATACCAAGCCTAATAGGAGGCTTGAAAAAGATTGACTCAACAAGAGAGTGTTTTTTATCTGTCTTTTACAAAGGCCAAGATTGAGGCTAAAAGGTTGACTCAACAAGAGAGTGTTGAAATGTGATTGACTCAACAAGAGAGTCTGAAAAGGTGATTGACTCAACAAGAGAGTCTGAAAAGTTGATCGACTCAACAAGAGAGTCTGAAAAGGTTAGCTCCGCCGGGGAGAATCATTGTACAAAGCCCAAGAGGAGGCTGGCTATCCTGAGGAAAGATCATTGTACAAAGCCTAAGAGGAGGCTATCTTCTACTGGGGATTGTTGAAATCCCGAGGCAGGTCCAACTAGGGAATCAAGTCTTGCTGAGGGTTACATAAGAGTCTCCTATGTTTGTAGGGGACTTGAGAATGTCTTTGAGACTCAAGAGGAGATTAGACTGTCCAAGTCTACTGGTATGGAAGAGTTTATCCTTGTATGATGCCCAAGAGGAGGCAAGTGATTTAAGGGATGATAATCAACCCTAAGTTGGTCTGAGATTTGACACTGGAAAGACTGCTCTAGCAAAGGATGACTAAGTTCTGTCTTATACCTTTAGGACGTTTTCAGGGTCCTTGTAATAAGCCTAAGAGAAGGCATGAGAACTTCTAAGAAGCCGAAAGGTCCTTGTACAAAGCCCAAGAGGAGGCGAGGATGCTTTTAGGAAGCCTGTTAGTCTAAACATAAGAAGAGTTCAAGAAAAGTTTCATCGAGAATAATCTTTTCTTTAGTGAACGGTTCTAGGGTTTGAAGAAATTCAAGAGAAGTTTCACCGAGAATTAATCCTCTCTGGGGAAACTGAACTTCTTTGACAAGTTCTAATAGTGATAGTCTGAGAAAATGGTTAACCGAGAATACTGACCTTCTCTTTGTTCCATATTGTTTAAGCCCAAGAGAAGGCAAGATTGTATCTGGAAATCCTATGGGGATCTAGTTTTGACAGTATTTTAAGAGTGGCCAACTGGCTTTACCTAGTTCTAGACCTAGTTGTCGGGGAAAATTCTAAATAGATATACTAGTATATATACAGTTGATATATGACAAGTATCTAAAAGGATATTGTCATACCCCAAATTTTGACCACTAAGATTTCCCATCATTGTGCAAATCATCATCACAATATGGATGTACCATCATGCCTCATCAGTCTCCCCAAAGATGGGTGAGCCTTCACTACAATCAGAATTAGGGTTTCAAGCCCTCTCTGAGCCTTGGACAAAGGATAAATCAAGAAATGGCATGATCTTCAACTTGTATAACCTCTTAAACATCCCCAATGGATCAAGAGGACTCCCACCTCAAGGATTAAGCACAAGGCTGCAACATTCTGAGTGGATCAAGCCTCAAGATCGCCAGTGTCACCAAATCAGGGTTTTGGTCGACCAGGGCCTCCAGATGGGAATTTTCCTCTAGGCATGAGCCAATGCTTCAAAGCATAACTTATGATGCTCCAAGGGACATCATGAACCCAATCATCAAGTCAATTTAGCCTCAGGGGATGCATTCACCAAAAAATCAGGAATTAGGGTTTCTTGACCTAATTCACCCCAAAGTTGACTTTTGGGACAAATCATGAGCCAAGACCTCAAGAGAGGATTTGAGGGTCTCAAATAAACCACATTGATCCATTTACAACAATGGATTGATCCAAGAAGCTTGAGCAACAAATTTCAACTTTATCTGAACCACAGTTAGGGTTTCGCGAGAAAAGTCAACTGTAGCTTTGACTTTTGACCAGGACATGCTCCCAAACCCTAAGACATGATTCAGTACAGCCTATGACACCTATGAAATCAATGCATCAAGTTTGATTTAGGTCAAGGACTCAATTTCATAGAGGATCGCACAGTTTAGAATTCATTTGATGAAAAGTCAACTATGCACAAAAGTCAAACTTTGACTTTTTGAGATTTTTCACAATTATTGTTTTTTAACCCTAAAATGATGTTAATGTGTGATTGGAATCATCATTCATCAAGAAAAATAAGGAAAAGTGGGATAACTTGTAAAAGGGGTAACCATAAAAAACTTAGAAATTTTCTAAGTTATGGAACAAATTGGCTAGGGTACCAACTTTGGAGGATCATAACTCCTAAACCACAAGGCCATTTTTCCCCATCCAAAGCTGGATTTGTAGCCCTCATGGCCCTCTACAAAAGCTATAACTACATCTCATTCCAATTCATCGTGGATTTTGAGTTATGGAATGATCAAAATGGCTGAAAATATGAAATGTCACTTTTTCTAACACTTAGTGAAATTTTCACTAAGTCAGAATCTGCCTTACTTTTTTCCAAATGTAGGGGAATTTTTCACTTGGATCCAAAAAGTATCAAAACCAATTATGATAAAAAAGTTGTTGTATCATATGAGGGCTTTCCAAAATGGCTAGGAACATCACCAAATTCCACTTGAGTCATGAGATATGACAATGGCAATATGCCTTGCTGAAAACTGCCAAGGCTAGGCAGAATTTTGCACTTTTTCTAGATTTGGTAAAATCAGATAATTCCAAGCCTTGTCATCACTTTGGACACATCTGAGGATCAAATCTAAAGGGTACAAACACTGATCTAAGCCTCCAAAATCTTTGGAACAAGAAGTAGCATGCCAAACCTAGAAATCCCTAAAAGAGGGACAAGACTCCAATTTTGGATTGGAGCATTTAATGGATGCACCAAGGTGGCATGAAGTGACACATTTGCAACTGAATTCAGTCAAGAATGATCCAACAACTAGGGAACCAAAGGCCTGTGCTCTAACCTCTAGTCAATGGCTAGAGGAGACTTGGCTTCCCATTGATCAACATTGGCCAAACCTCGGCTGTGGTTTCCATTCACTAATGATACCAAAACAAACTTGCTCTACTATAAATAGAGCCTATTTGTGCTCAGTTTGAGTACACCAAGGTGTCGCACCTCGAAAAAAAATCGCTTAATCGTAGACACGACCCTTCGCGCGAAAGGCGCGGAAAATGGTTCGACAGAGTCGCCACCCGAACTTTATTTATCCCAAAAAGAGGGAAAGGAAAATATCGAGAAAACCTTTTAGGAACGGATAATAACATGGTCGTCGCAACCACATTCTGGGTTCGGGAGTCGGTTACATGAGGGGAAGGTACGCGCACCCCCCTCACGTCCATTGTACTCAACGGGAACCTCTTGATTCGAATCGCGATGCTCGTTAGCTAAGCTTGCCTATTTTCTTCTCTAAAATAAATGCGAAAAGGTAAAGATAAAAAGAAAAGATACTAAGGGGAAATGGGTGGTTTAAGGATAGGGTGCTCGGCAAGATCATCGCGACCTCGGGCCTACGTATGCTCATTCGGACGAGAATGAGGAATCAGAGCAATCGTAGTTCGACTACGGGGTTTGACGGAAAAAGATGGTAGTGTGCTCACCAAGATCATCACAATCTTGTGCCTACGTATCTTTACTCGGACGAGAATAAAGAATCAGAGCAGTCGTAGTTCGTGGTACGCCCACGAAACAAGGGAGTTGGTTGATTATTAAAAGAGGCGCCAATTGCTCACACACGAGTAAGAGAACTCGCACCCAAACAATCGAAGGGAGATCAAAGACTTGAACCCCCATTTTTCACCTTAAAAGAGTTTTGATAGTTGTTAGTCGTTTTGAGGTTTGATTTTGAAAGTCCGCTTGACGTTGGATCAAGGGTTTATTGTATGCGCTTGATTAATTTGAAAACGATTGGATTTGTTAAAAGAAGAGGCGTCAATTGCTCACACACGAGTAAGAGAACTCGCACCCAAACAATCGAAGGAAGATCAAAGACTTGAACCTCCATTCTTCACCTTAAAAGAGTTGCGATAGTTGTTAGTTGTTTTTGAAGTTTGGTTATGAAAATCCACTTGACGTTGGATCAAGGGTTTGTTTTTTTATGAAAAGAATTTGATTGACAAGACTTGAGGTTGATTTTGAAAGTGGCTCGACGACGAATCGAGAGTTTAGTTGAAAAGGTTTATTTAGAAAATGGCTCGACGACGAATCGAGGCTTTGGTGTGAAAATGGGTTGTTTGAAAAATGTCTCGACGACGAATCGAGGTTTTGGTTTGAAAATGGGTTGCCTATGCTAGTCCCTAGGGGTGCTCCTAGTAAACAAACCATAATCAAAACAATATTAAGTGCGTACATCAGAATGGGGGAGGGATGCATGTAAAATACAAGTGTTGACAGAAATAAATGGTCTCATTGTAAGATAGCCCAAGAGGAAGCCGTGTGTGTGCGAAGTATCCTAGACTAAACCTTGAACAAGCGCCAAGCAAATGATCATAACCACAGTTCGTTCATGTTCGTTTTTTATGGTTGCGATAGTTGTTAGTTTGTTTTGATTAAGAGTATATACAAATGAAAAAGTTGTTAGATAAATAAATATGGATATAATATAAACAATATGAATAAGAATATGAACAAGATAATAATGAAGATAAAATGACAAGATATAATATTAACATAAAAAAAATAAAGTTGGTCTCGTCTTAATTGGATTTAATCGGGAAATCGATAATCAACGACTTTTGACTTTCATTGACCCAAAATTGAATAAAAGAATATGTGAAATGAAAATTAAATAGAAATTAGAAATTAAATCGGAAATATGAATAAAGGTCTCACCTTTATCAAGATTTAAAATCTAAAATTGATAAATCTTGATATATTGGTTTTCATGGACCGATAATGAATAAAAAAAATAATGAATAAATAGTAAAATGAAATAAAAATCGAAAATGACAAAAGAACTAATAAAGGTCTCACCTTTACCAAGATTTAAAATTAAAAATTGATAAATCTTGATATTTTGGTTTTCATGGACCTAAAAATGATGAATAAATGAAATAAATTGAATTAAAAAAAATAAAAAAAGGGTAGGCCTCAAATAAATCAAAATTTAGTTGGTTTGACTAAATAATAAGTATTTTTGTAGCAATGGCCCTAAAAAAAAAATAAAAAAATGGAGTTATCTAAACTAAACATATTAAGAACTAATAATTTTAAGGTTTAGAAAATAAAAGATTAAAAAGATTTTTAATCAAATTGATTTAGTTAAAAAACAAAAAATCAAGAGGGAGGGAAGTACCATCCGAATCTTGAGGTGTGTGAATCATGTGGGCTTCACACCCATCATCACCACCCACGATCAAAAAACAACAAAAAAAAGGGTGGAGCGGAAATGTATATGGGCTGTAAACCCATTGCTCACACCACCACACCACTTAATATTAAACCTAAAAAAAGCAATGAGAAAAAAAACTTCAGTAATAAAACAAAAGAAACAAATCGTCTTTCTCTCTTAAAAATCAAACACAAACGAATCACAATGATAGAAGAAATAGGGTTGGTCAACAACGTCAAAATCTCATCGCAGCATCAACCTTCTTCTTCGCGCGGTATCTCGTTTCTCTTTCTCGCTCACGATTCAAGTTTGATTTTTTTCGTCTCTGCTTCGGTTTCGTGATGGATTCATGTTTCGAAACTTTCTCTCAGATTCCCTTCTTATTTTCTGTTCTGTTTCTGAATTTGTGGTGATGTTTTGGTGTTCGATTTCCGGTTTGTGGTAAATGGGTGTTGAGGTATTATGAGTGGAAGATTTGGGTTTTATGGTTGTTGTTGAAGATTGAAAAGGGATTGGTGACGGGTTGTTGGTTGTTGCGAATTTGAAGCAGAACGGTGAGGCGGTGGTTTGATTTAGGTGGAGAGTTATGTTGATGAAGATAGTCAAGGCAACAGGGGGTGGCAATGTGTTATTTGGTGATGGTCAAGGCAACAGGGGGTGTCGATGTGTTATTTTGGTGATGATACGTGTGGGAGAAAAGCATATGTCATGAGTTTTGTATGTTGAAAATTTTTTGGATGTGGCTAGAGTGAAGAAGAGGAACAAGGGTTATGTTGTTTTGAAGTTGGAAAGAAGATGGGAAGAAGTTATGTGTGTTATGTTTACATGGATAAGGAGATTAAAGATGGAACGGAAGAGAGAGAGCGAGTGCGGTACAGTGGTGTTGGAGAAGAAAGATGGGTCTAGAAGATCAAGAATGGAAGGGGACCATGAAGCTTGGTTTAAGCATACAAGTGTTTTTTTCATTCCCCCTCCCCTCCACTTGTTCTCCATTTCTTCCCCTTCTTATTAATTCAAATCTTCCTCCTCCAGCTTGTATTTTTGTCTTGTTATTGAATGGTTGTTTTCAAGGACAGGTTTGACATTGCGGTGTCCCTTTCTTTGCAGATCATTTGTCCTTACTGTTTTGACCACAGGTTTTTGTGTTGTAGCTTACATATGGGTTCTTGGTGTATTATGCAGGTACGGTTTGTGGTTTTTTTGTTGATGCGAAATGGTTCAGCTTTTTGAGATGGTTGGGTGGGGATACATGCTGCGTTGGGGAATCCTTAGGGAGTGGTGCAGTTGGAGTTTTGGAATGTTTCTCTTTTTTGTTTTGAAAACTTTATTTGTAATGGGCCTATGAATGGGCTTTGGGATTTTTATCTTTGTGGTAATTTTTTTGTGTGTAAATGGATGTATAGATTTTTGGAATGAAAAGTGGATGAAATGGATATTTGGATTATGATTTTGAGACAAATGGATTTTGGATATAAAATGGATAAACAATAAAAAAATGGACATGGAAGAATAAGAGAAATAAATTTCATGAACAATGGTCATTAGATTTAATGGATAATGGATAAAAAGAATTAGTGGATGGAGACTTGGATAGCATGAATTTGAAATTGAGACATATGGATAGTGAATAAATGGTTAATGGATTAATGAAATGGATATTGGAATTTGGAAAGAAAAATGGATATGTGAAATGGATATAAAAAATGGATGTTGGATAATGGTTGAATAGCAAAATGGTTAATGAATAATGGATGTAAAAAGAAATGGTGATAAATAAGGCAAATTAGATTTTTTGGAATTTTGTTTCAAATGGATAATGGAATAAATAGACAACTAACTTAAATTGAATTTGGATATGGAAATGGTTCAAATGGATATTGAATTGGATGGAAAATAATAAAAAAAAAGGTTAAAAAGTGGATATGACTTAAAATAAAAGAGAGATGAAGTTGAAGACAACATATTTTTTGGATTTTTGAATAATGATTAGTGAATGGATAGTACAGATGAAAAGTTATACACAGGTAGGACAAATTTGGGGTATGACAGATGCCCCTATCTAATTGGCTTAAACTGAGTTAGATGAACTGCTTCGGCGTTCGGTCTTTCGAGGTATAAGACATTTAGATATGAAGAAGACCACAAATTTGTCCGGAAGAAAGAGAAGGATTGAGAAGTTGAAATTCGAGAAATCCGACACCAAAAGGATGACAAACCTATCACCAAAAGGATGATAGTGAACACACACACACAAGGACCCTTCCACCAAAAGGATGAAAATGAGGTCAACGCTTGCTATTACCGACGAGATAATAGGGCACACACGCACACAGACCCTTCCACCAAAAGGATGGAAATGAGGTCAACGCATGCTATTACCGACGAGATAATAGGGCACACACACACACAGACCCTTCCACCAAAAGGATGAAAATGAGGTCAAAGCCTGCTATTTCCGACGAGATAATAGGGCACACACGCACACATACCCTTCCACCAAAAGGATGTAAAAGAGGTCAAAACCTGCTAATACCGACGAGATAATAGGGCACACACGCACACAGACCCTTCCACCAAAAGGATGGAAAAGAGGTCAAAAACCTGCTATTACCGACGAGATAATAGGGCACACACGCACACAGACCCTTCCACCAAAAGGATGGAAAAGAGGTCAAAACCTGCTATTACCGACGAGATAATAGGGCACACACGCACACAGACCCTTCCACCAAAAGGATGGAAAAGAGGTCAAAACCTGCTATTACCGACGAGATAATAGGGCACACACGCACACAGACCCTTCCACCAAAAGGATGGAAAAGAGGTCAAAAACCCGCTATTACCGACGAGATAAAAGGGCACACACGCACACAGACCCTTCCACCAAAAGGATGGAAAAGAGGTCAAAACCTGCTATTACCGACGAGATAATAGGGCACACACGCACACAGACCCTTCCACCAAAAGGATGGAAAAGAGGTCAAAAACCTGCTATTACCGACGAGATAAAAGGGTTCACACACACACAGACCCTTCCATCAAAAGGATGGAAAAGAGGTCAAAACCTGCTATTACCGACGAGATAATAGGGCACACACGCACACAGACCCTTCCACCAAAAGGATGGAAAAGAGGTCAAAACCTGCTATTACCGATGAGATAATAGGGCACACACGCACACAGACCCTTCCACCAAAAGGATGGAAATGAGGTCAACGCCTGCTATTACCGGCGAGATAATAGGGCACACACACACACAGACCCTTCCGCCAAAAGGATGGAAAAGAGGTCAAAACCTGCTATTACCGACGAGATAATAGGGCACACACACAGTCTGCTATTACCAAAAGGATAATAGGGCACACACACAAAGGCTGTCACTCACCAAAAGGATGACACACAGACCAAGGGTTTATAGTTCGGCGACACCAAAAGGATGACGGTTCAAAATAAGCTACTACCACCAAAAGGATGATAGGAACTTCGTATTTGTGAGGACCAACATCAAAAGGATGAAGGTTGAATTGAGATGGTTTCGGCTATCACCAAAAGGATGATAGAAAAGTTTTTATTTGAGTGTTACCAACACCAAAAGGATGCAGGTTGAATTGAGTTGATTGGGTTTGGCTATCACCAAAAGGATGATAGTAAGGCAATTGACAAAAGGTCAAGTTTGCTGGGGGTATGATGAGATTTATTTGGAGACATCAACAAAAGGTTGAAGTAAAGAAATCAATGAGGAGAGCCCACAAAAAGGAAAGGGAAACAGTGAAAATTGGAGAAGGTAACCCGCCAAGATCTACGCAATCTTGTGCCTACGTATCTTTATTCGGACGAGAATAAAGAATCAGGGCAGTCGTAGTTCGACTTGATGAAAAGATTCAATGAGGAACGCCCACTGACTCGGAGGAATGTTTATTGGTTGGGATGAGGATGACGACCTCAGCAACAAAAAGGTTGAGGAACACAACTCAATGAAGAACGCCCACTGACTTTCTTGGAGATCACATCTTTATCAACAAAAGGTTGAAGACTTCATAGGGACGCCCATGAACTTGAAGAAGATGCCCCTGACTGGGCTGGAGATCGTCTTGAAAATCTTGAAATTGATCCTGGATCTTACGCATGTATGAATGCTTAATTTTGTAATGATGTGCAATGCAAATACTAACGCGCGGAGATGCAAGTGCTGGGGGAAGTATGATTGACTTTTTTGGGTATGCATATGATGCATATGATGTTTATGATGTCGAATGGAAATGCAAATGCAAATGCTGACGCGCGGAGATGCAAGTGCTGGGGAAGTATGATTGGTTTGGGTATGCATATGATGCATATGATGCTGATGCGATGCATATGATGCGTATGATGACGAATGCGATGCACATGATTGCAGACGGGTGATTGGATATGTTTGGAGGTGCCAGCATGGTGGACTTTTGGGTAGTTGCCAATGAGGATTAGACTCTTGGGCGGTGGGAGGGATTTGATTTCCTCGACACTCAGTTTGTTGAAGATGCCATGATTGAAGTGGACGAAGATGCTCTTGAAGCCTCGAGTTTGATCACTTGTTGATTTGTGCTTGTCGGTTAGGATGACCTTCTGCAACAAGGCTTGCCCCAGTCTGAACATGGTAATGGTCTACCCCTGATTAACCAGTTCTGAAGTGGTCTGATCTTTAGAAGATGAACTTTGATGTGCTTTGAGGTAGTTTTCCCCTGATTGAGCTGTTGAAGATTTTGCCCTCTGATTGAGCTGTTGAGGTAGTCTTGCTCCGGGTTGACACCATTGAATGTTCAAATTCTTCTTCGATTGCCCCTTGTTGGAATTTCTTTGATGTCTAGCACTGATTTACCATTAAAATTGCTCGTTCACAAATGGTAATCTTAATGCAATGCTCATGCAAGTTTTGAAAAAAAGTGTCGTTTATTGAAGTGTCATGATAGCGAGACGAATGGACCGTTAGCCCAAACGTGTGCTGATTTTGATGGTGTGAAAGATATAGCAAGGAGAATGACACCAATGCTGAAGATTAGCAAATATGGGGAGTCAGGTTTACGCAACCTTGCAACAGTATGTTTTTAGAATAAACCTCGCCTCAATTAGGTCTTTCGAGGGTTGTAACGTGGTCTGGTTTACGGTTTATGAAACAAAGGATATTAGGCTCAAATTATAATTTGTACCCACCCTTTCTTCGTGATGACCTCCAATCCTACGTTCAGTTAAATCTGCACAGGTTTGTATTCCAAAAGGGTTGACAGTGTAAGAGTGTAATGATTCAAGGTTTACTCGAAATGGCAGTCACCTTATTTGTTTTTTATGGATGTCAGTGACCCTTTGATTTTGATATGGTGGTCACTAGGTCTTATTTTGTTTTTGTTTGCATGAACTGATTTTGCTTTTCGAGTCCATCAGGGTAGCCTTGATTTTTTTGCCTAAGTCTCCTTTGAGGTGCTCGACTTAGCAGGCTTTTGATTTTTGTTTTTTTTGTTTTGTTGGGTGATTGTGACTGCCAGGTCATGGGTATTGATGAACAATCGACATATCTTTTGGATTTTGTCTTGTGATTTGAGTTTGTAATCAGGTTAACTAAACACTACCCTACCCTAGATTAAATGTAAGGTTTTGTATATCTGAAGGAAACTGCTACTTCTAGGCTCGAAGTGGTTTACTAGGGATTAACTCCTTGTCTCTCCAGTGTTTAGGGGATTGAAACAATGCCTGTACATCATTGACGAGATTTTATCCGAAAGCGCACGGTTTTCAATTATGGGTATTTCGTTGTCATCATCCTCCCTCCAATCATTGATAAGTGACAGTTGATAAAGAGAGTGAAGTGGATAAATGTGTCGGTGTTTTGCAGTAAATGGAAAAAATGAGTGAATACGACATAACTGATTCAAAACATGCATAATCACAACATTAAGAAAACCAAATACAAACGACAATGTTTGAAGCAAACAATACTTGAACAAACCAAGATAAAGTACAAGAATGTAAAATGATGGGATGGCATGACGAATGCCTTCTTCGAGGAATTGAACTTCCTGTCTTGACTTGATTGGTGCTTGAACTGGCTTGTTTAGAGTTGGAGACTGTTCTGCTTGTCTTTGGCGACCCCTTTGATAACTGATGGTCATGCCTGTGTATGTGGGAGCATGGTCTTGTTGGATATGATTAATCATTCGTCTGCTTTTGGCTCGAGTAACGCATCTGTGTCGAGAAATCGGCTTGATTTGGTGGAGGAGGAAGGAAGTTGAAGTGAGATTCTGAGGTTGAAAAATGCAATGCAAGATGCACAACAGATACAATGCAATGCAATGATATGAGATGCAATGCAAGATGCATGATCCAGGATCGCAGAATTAAACAGCTTCAAACAGTTCTGAGGTTGGCTGGAGATGACGGGTCAAGAACCAGAGCTAGGATCAAGAAAGCCCAAAGGTAGGTTTCTAAGATGGGTAGGTGCCTAGAGTTATGGATATATTTCGAAAACATTATAACCAAGACAAAGATTTGTCCGACTATAATATCCACGAAATAATCTCGTCTAGGTGAGGTCTTCATTTCTTCCCCACGAGAAAGATTCCTCGGAGGCGTCCACTACACAACCATCGACACACGTGTTGTAAATAGGGTTCTCAGAATCCTAGATCGAGGTCGAAAATATTACTGTCAGGAAGTAATACGTTCGAGGGATCTCATCTGATTGGGACGTTCGCATCAACTCACATAGAATTAATGCTACCAACCACCATGGGTAAATTGGGTTAATGGTCCTTGGGATCGACGACCCACCTCGAAAGTATTACCGCCATGGTAAAGATTCACCATAACAATAATATCTCCAAGGGAATCTACTCCAAGCGATGGTTTTCGCTTCAACTCACGCGGAAGAGACCACACAAGCCTACACTACACAACCACCATCCTAATCCTAAGGTTTTTCACGACTCGGGTGTAGAGCCATCTCACAAAGTTCCCAATATCAGAATAACCCAACAATGTTACAAAAGGTAACACAAGTAAATAAGCAAATGAATAAACGAGAAGAAAATAAATAAACAAAGCTAAAGAGCTAGCGATTCGAATCAAGATAGGCTTGACTCTCTCTTGCATGGAGCAAATACGTCCCTAGCAGAGTCGCCAGCTGTCACACCTCGAAAAAAATCGCTTAATCGAAGACACGACCCTTCGCGCGAAAGGCGCGGAAAACGGTTCGACAGAGTCGCCACCGAACTTTATTTATCAAAAAGAGGGAAAGGAAAATATCGAGAAAACCTTTTAGGAACGGATAAGAACATGGTCGTCGCAACCACATTCTGGGTTCGGGAGTCGGTTACATGAGGGGAAGGTACGCGCACCCCCTCACGTCCATTGTACTCAACGGGAACCTCTTGATTCGAATCGCGATGCTCGTTAGCTAAGCTTGCCTATTTTCTTCTCTAAAATAAATGCGAAAAGGTAAAGATAAAAAGAAAAGATACTAAGGGGAAATGGGTGGTTTAAGGATAGGGTGCTCGGCAAGATCATCGCGACCTCGGGCCTACGTATGCTCATTCGGACGAGAATGAGGAATCAGAGCAATCGTAGTTCGACTATGGGGTTTGACAGAAAAAGATGGTAGTGTGCTCGCCAAGATCATCGCAATCTTGTGCCTACGTATCTTTACTCGGACGAGAATAAAGAATCAGAGTAGTCGTAGTTCGTGGTACGCCCACGAAACAAGGGAGTTGGTTGATTTTTAAAAGAGGCGCCAATTGCTCACACACGAGTAAGAGAACTCGCACCCAAACAATTGAAGGGAGATCAAAGACTTGAACCCCCCTTTTTCACCTTAAAAGTGTTTCGATAGTTGTTAGTCGTTTTGAGGTTTGATTTTGAAAGTCCGCTTGACGTTGGATCAAGGGTTTATTGTATGCGCTTGATTAATTTGAAAAGGATTGGATTTGTTAAAAGAAGAGGCGTCAATTGCTCACACACGAGTAAGAGAACTCGTACCCAATCAATCGAAGGAAGATCAAAGACTTGAACCTCCATTTTTTACCTAAAAAGTGTTGCGATAGTTGTTAGTTGTTTTTGAAGTTTGGTTATGAAAATCCACTTGACGTTGGATCAAGGGTTTATTTGTTTATGAAAAGAATTTGATTGACAAGACTTGAGGTTGATTTTGAAAGTGGCTCGACGACGAATCGAGAGTTTAGTTGAAAAATTTTATTTAGAAAATGGCTCGACGACGAATCGAGGCTTTGGTGTGAAAATGGGTTGTTTGAAAAATGTCTCGACGACGAATCGAGGTTTTGGTTTGAAAATGGGTTGCCTATGCTAGTCCCTAGGGGTTCTCCTAGTAAATAAACCACAATCAAAACAATATTAAGTGCGTACATCGGAATGGGGGAGGGATACATGTAAATTACAAGTGTTGACAGAAATAAATGGTTTCATTGTAAGGTAGCCCAAGAGGAAGTCGTGTGTGTGCGAAGTGTCCTAGACTAAACCTTGAACAAGTGCCAAGCAAATGATCATAACCACAGTCCGTTCATGTTCGTTTTTTATGGTTGCGATAGTTGTTAGTTTGTTTTGATTAAGAGTATATACAAATGAAAAAGTTGTTAGATAAATAAATATGGATATGATATAAACAATATGAATAAGAATATGAACAAGATAATAATCAAGATAAAATGACAAGATATAATATTAACATAAAAAAAATAAAGTTGGTCTCGTCTTAATCGGATTTAATCGGGAAATCGATAATCAACGACTTTTGAGTTTCATTGACCCAAAATTGAATAAAAGAATATGTGAAATGAAAATTAAATAGAAATTAGAAATTAAATCGGAAATATGAATAGAGGTCTCACCTTTATCAAGATTTAAAATCTAAAATTGATAAATCTTGATATATTGGTTTTCATGGACCCATAATGAATAAAAAAAATAATGAATAAATAGTAAAATGAAATAAAAATCGAAAATGACAAAAGAACTAATAACGGTCTCACCTTTACCATGATTTAAAATTAAAAATCGATAAATCTTGATATTTTGGTTTTTATGGACCAAAAAATGATGAATAAATGAAATAAATTGAAATAAAAAAAATAAAAAAAGGGAGGCCTCAAATAAATCAAAATTTAGTTGGTTTGACTAAATAATGAGTATTTTTGTATCATTGGCCCTAAAAACAAAACAAAAAATGGAGTTATCTAAACTAAACATATTAAGAACTAATAATTTTAAGGTTTAGAAAATAAAAGATTAAAAAGATTTTTAAACAAATTGATTTAGTTAAAAAAACAAAAAATCAAGAGGGAGGGAGGTACCATCCGAATTTTGAGGTGTGTGAATCATGTGGGCTTCACACCCATCATCACCGCCCACGGTCAAAAAAAAAAAAAAGGGTGGAGCGGAAATGTATATGGGCTGTAAACCCATTGCTCACACCACCACACCACTTAATATTAAACCTAAAAAAAACCAATGAGAAAAAAAACTTCAGTAATAAAACAAAAGAAACAAATCGTCTTTCTCTCTTAAAAATCAAACACAAACGAATCACAATGATAGAAGAAATAGGGTTGGTCAACAACGTCAAAATCTCATCGCAGCATCAACCTTCTTCTTCGCGCGGTATCTCGTTTCTCTTTCTCACTCACGATTCAAGTTTGATTTTTTTCGTCTCTGCTTCGGTTTCATGATGGATTCGTGTTTCGAAACTCTCTCTCAGATTCCCTTCTTATTTTCTGTTCTGTTTCTAAATTTGTGGTGATGTTTTGGTGTTCGATTTCCGGTTTGTGGTAAATGGGTGTTGAGGTATTATGAGTGGAAGATTTGGGTTTTATGGTTGTTGTTGAAGATTGAAAAGGGATTGGTGACGGGTTGTTGGTTGTTGCGGATTTGAAGCAGAACGGTGAGGCGGTGGTTTGATTTGGGTGGAGAGTTATGTTGATGAAGATGGTCAAGGCAACAGGGGGTGGCGATGTGTTATTTGGTGATGGTCAAGGCAACAGGGGGTGGCGATGTGTTATTTTGGTGATGATACGTGTGGGAGAAAAGCATATGTCATGAGTTTTGTATGTTGAAAATTTGTTGGATGTGGCTAGAGTGAAGAAGAGGAACAAAGGTTATGTTGTTTTGAAGTTGGAAAGAAGATGGGAAGAAGTTATGTGTGTTATGTTTACATGGATAAGAATATTAAAGATGGAATGGAAGAGAGAGAGAGCGAGTGAGGTACTGTGGTGTTGGAGAAGAAAGATGGGTCTAGAAGATCAAGAATGGAAGGGGACCGTGAAGCTTGGTTTAAGCATACAAGTGTTTTTTTTCATTCCCCCTCCCCCACCTGTTCTCCATTTCTTCCCCTTCTTATTAATTCAAATCTTCCTCCTCCAGCTTGTATTTTTGTCTTGTTATTGAATGGTTGTTTTCAAGGACAAGTTTGACATTGTGGTGTCCTCTTCTTTGAAGATCATTTGTCCTTACTATTTTGATCACAGCCTTTTGTGTTGTATCTTTCATATGGGTTCTTGATGTATTATGCAGGTACAGTTTATGGTTTTTTTGTGGATGCGAAATAGTTCAGCTTTATGAGATGGTTGTGTGGGGATACATGCTGCGTTGGGGAAGGCTTAGGGAGTGGTGCGGTTGGAGTTTTGGAATGTTTCTCTTTGTTGTTTTGAAAACTTTATTTGTAATGGGCCTATGAATGGGCTTTGGGATTTTTATCTTTGTGGTAATTTTTTGTGTGTGTAAATGGATGTATAGATTTTTGGAATGAAAAGTGGATGAAATGGATATTTGGATTATGATTTTGAGACAAATGGATTTTGGATATAAAATGGATAAACAATAAAAAAATAGACATGGAACAATAAGAGAAATAAATTTCATGAACAATGGACATTAGATTTAATGGATAATGGATAAAAAGAATTAGTGGATTGAGACTTGGATAGCATGAATTTGAAATTGAGACAAACGGATAGTGAATAAATGGTTAATGGATTAATGAAATGGATATTGGAATTTGGAAAGAAAAATGGATATGTGAAGTGGATATAAAAAATGGATGTTGGATAATGGTTGAATAGCAAAATGGTTAATGAATAATTGATGTAAAAAGAAATGGTGATAAATAAGGCAAATTACATTTTTTGGAATTTTGTTTCAAATGGATAATGGATTAAATAGACAACTAACTTGAATTGAATTTGGATATGGAAATGGTTCAAATGGATATTGAATTGGATGGAAAATAATAAAAAAAGGTTAAAAAGTGGATATGACTTAAAATAAAAGAGAGATGAAGTTGAAGACAACATATTTTTGGGATTTTTGAATAATGATTAGTGAATGGATAGTACAGATGAAAAGTTATACACAGGTAGGACAAATTAGGGGTATGACACAAAGCCATCAAACAAATGTTTTCCTCAAAATCCCTCTCTTTAGGCCAAAATGCCTTCTTTAGCAAGGTAACTATGAGTTTTTGAGTTAGAGAGCATTTCCATCACAGCTCATGATCCTAACATCTCCAATATATCATATCTAAGCTATCCAAACTCTCACAAGTGACATGTAATCCTTAAATCACAAAGTCACCTCTCAAAACCTCAAAATAGTACTTTTGTGCATTTTTCAAGCCATGCGTTGATTCAGTCACTTTCCAAACCAGATAAAACCTCAAATACACTCCAAATATCATCCTTGAACTGTCCCAAATGGTTCCCCCCATCTGGAACACCATTTGAGGGAGTTGCTATTTTGGCCATTTTAACCCTTTTTGCAAGAAAGGGTCAGGTTGTGTTTTTGCAGGTTCCAGCAGATTCCATTCATCCTAAAAGCTTCTAAGGGATCATTTGAGAGTGTCCAAAGCATCAAACCATTTCTGGAACAAGAAACTTGGCAGATTACACAAAAACTCCAAAAGCTCAAAGGAGAGGTAAGCATCATGAATTGAACTTTCCAAAATATGCATTGCTTTGAAGTCCACTGATCATGCACATCTCATACATGTTATATATGTTGTGTTTGAACCAATTCATCATGTAATTCATGCCTGTACCAAAGTGTAGCCTAGAAAATGCAATTATAGGCCTATTTCGAAACCACCATCGGATTTTGAGGAGGGAGCATGATCTAAAAAAAATACCACCACCATTGGATTCCTTGTGAAATTCTAGGCTAGATGCATATAAATTTTGTCCCCAACCATGGAGAAATGAGAAAGTTATGGACCTTCCCGTTTCTTGCCAAAACTTGTCTTGCCTTGCCTTGGCCATGCCTAGAAAACAAGGCAAGCCTTGTATATTTGTTGGTTTGTTTTAATCAACGAATGTATCACCACCCCAGTGGTAAGGCGCGCACCCTATAACCTTGAGGCCGTGGGTTCAAACCCCACCCATGCCATTTTGTGTTTTCTCACATTTTGCTATTTTTTCCAATATTTTAATGTTTTGTTAATTAATTGGAAAATTAATAACTCCCTCAATTTTAAATATTTTTTATTGGTTCTTTTTGCAAAAAATCACAAAAATGTTGAAATATTTTATTCCCCCCAAAAATTAGATTTATATTATTTATTTAATATAATTAATATTTTTGTGAATAAATGTCTTTGATTTGTTTTTAAACTCTTTTAAAAATAAATATCCATTTTGGAAAATCAAAACCAAGTAGGTTTTAATTTATCTTGTGATTAAAACCTCATTTTTCAAACCTTCAACAAAAATCACAAGTGGTTTATTCAAACTTATTTGGTATTTTTATCATTTTATTTGATTTTTTTTAAATATTTCCTTTTAAAAGAAAACAAATTTAGGATTTCCTTGATTTTCACTCAAACAAATCATTTTTAAACACTTTGGGCCTCTAATAGAGTGTAAGACCCAATCCTTTGTAAATACAAACCTATTGTTGGGCCTCACTTATTGTATAATTCCCGTTGTATTTCAAAAGTTCGGCGCGATCATCGCCTGTTTAAAACAAACCATCTGGGCCTCTCCTCGAGCTATAAGACCCATTCAAAACCATTTTTTGGACCTCTAATAGAGTGTAAGACCCAATCCCTCTTTGAAACCAAAAACGTTTGGGCCTCAGTCGTTGTATAAGACCCACGGTGTTTTCAAAACCTCGGCGCGATCGTCGCCCTTTTCAAAATTAACCACTGGGCTTTTCCTTGTGCTGTAAGCCCCACCACTTGTATAAAAACAAACCTTTTGGGCCTCTTGAGAGAGTGTAAGACCCATCCCCTTGTACAGAAAACCTTTCTTGGGCCTCAGTCACTTGTATAAGTCCCTGTACAAAACGACAGTGCGACCACTGATAAAACCCTGGGCCTCTCCTTGAGCTGTAAGCCCCAATTTTCCATTCAAAAGCACTTTCTCCTTTAATTTTGTAACATAATGTTATTTTCAATTTCTTTGTTGAACAACTAACCAAACAGCATGAAAGCTCTACAACCGAGTAAGTGTTTACCCGCTTTCCTTTACCGCTTTCATATGTATATAATTGTATTGTGGGGCTGTTTCACTGTAAGTCTTCTTTCATAAACTCATATCGATTGTGTAATAATAGTATAAATATTTAGAGTTTCCACAGCAACTACGTCTAGAACTAGACAAAACCTCGTCTCCCTACATCCAACGTTATACCGGATATTTCAACATAACCTAAACCATGAGAATTTTCTTTTACAACAATTTTAGATAACTAGATCTAAGAAACCTCCCCCTTGAACAATTCATATACAGAAGGCCAATGTTCCAAGTGAAACCCCTTCTGGAGCTTTTCATCAGCCTCCTCTTGGGCTTAGTGCAAGGACCTACAGGCTTCCTAAAAGTATCCCCGCCTCCTCTTGGGCATTGTACAAGGACTCGTCAGCTTCTTAGAAGTTTTCACAGCCTCCTCGTAGGCTTCGTATAATGATACTTTCTCCGGGAAGATAGCCTCCTCTTGGGCTTCGTACAAATTGTCCCTCGGCTTCTTAAAAGTTTTCTCGCCTCCTCTTGGGCTTCGTACAAATTATCCCGACGACCTCCTAGAGGTATAGGAACAGAAATTAGTCATCTTAATAGAACAGTCTTTCAAAGAGTCTAGATCTTACTACTACTGTTTCTTAAGCATAATACAAAAGATAAAACCCGTAGACTCAGACAGTCTAAAGCTCCTTTGGATTCCTCGTTTCCTTAGAGAATAGGAAATAATCCCGATCCTCAGATCAAATCCATGAGTACAACATTACCCATATAAGAACTGATTTTCTCTTCTAACCAATATGCTGGACCTGTCACTCAACTTAAACAGTTACCCTAGCCTTCTCTTGGGCTTTGTACAAATGATTCTCCCCGGCGGAGTAAACCTTTTAGCCTCCATCTCGGGCTTCGTACGACATACAAAATCACTCTCTTGTTGAGTATAAAAGACTCTCTTGTTGAGTCAAACATTTTTTAGCCTTCATCTCGGGATTTGTACGAGATACAAAACACTCTCTTGTTGAGTATAGAAAGACTCTCTTGTTGAGTCAATCACCTTTAGCCTCTCTCTCGGACTTCGTACGTGATACAAAAACACTTTCTTGTTGAGCATAAAAGGCTCTCTTGTTGAGTCAAACACCTTCAACCTCCATCTCGGGCTTTGTACGAAATACAAAACACTCTCTTGTTGAGTATAAAAGATTCTCTTGTTGAGTCAAACAACCTTTAGCCTCCGTCTTGGGCTTTGTACAAGACACATATAAAAACACTCTCTTGTTGAGTCAACCCTTTTAGCCTCTCTCTCGGGCTTCGTACGAGACACATAAAATCATCCTCTTGTTGGGTCAATAGCCTCCTCTTAGGCTTCGTATAAGGAAAACCCCGGTTGAGGCAATCAACCTTTTAGCATTAAAATCTGTGCCTTTCTCATAGTATACAAACATCAACAACTCCTTTTCCCTCGTCTAATTGCTGTAAGCGGCAAGCCTCTGGATAATTTACATCCATGCCACTGTCCCTCTTTTAGCATGAGAAACTCCTAAGGAAAGACGGCATTGCTCTAAACTGAGTTAAAGTCTTCTCCTTCAGGTTAAAAATCCCCTATAAAGGAAATTATGGCATTGCTGGATTCACATATCCCAGTTCCAGTAATTCTCCTTTATAACCAGTCACGCAACAGCTGTGACAAACAGACCAAATACCCCGCTTTAGAGATGACAAATTCTCTCTAAAGTCAATACCCTTTTAGCTTCACATCTTGGGCTTCAAACAAGATACAAATAGACCCTTCAGCTTCACATCTTGGGCTTTGAACAAGATATAAACCACCTTTAGCTTCATGTCTTGGGCTTTGAACAAGACACCAAAACACCATTTCCTCCCATAGAATAGGAGGAACTACGATCGTTCTTATTTCCCTGTTTCGGTAAACGGGAATACGTAGGCATAAGATTGAAAGAGAAATCTTAGCGAGAACACTAATCAAAAACCAAAAATCTCGTACCTTCATACATTAATCTAAAAGCATCAGTCCTAACATCCTACCAATAGCATAGTCCCGTCATTTCAGTCTTAACAAAATAAGCAGAAAGAGGCCCCACTTCCACATAGCATCTGTAACCTAACAGACCGCTGTTTAAACACACTATGCAAGCAGGGTTAGTTGGAGACATCTATTTCCCTTCCTTTACCAGCTTCAATAGGATAAAAAATGAATCAATTTGTAGTACCCCAGAGCGGCAGTGCTTAAAAACCACGTCCAAAATCGCTCGCTATAGAAAAGTTGCGCCTACCGTGGGGCCAGTCTTTCTTTCTTACAATTTAAGGTGAAAACCTTGGACAAGTTATTTTCATGACGGTTCCATCGGGGAATGTCATTATGGTTAGGATCGGCCCTCACTAGGATCTTAGGTCAAAACCTTTAAATTGGGAAGGTGCCACAGAATGGTGACTCCGCCGGGGAGCCATTTTCTGTTAGGATCATAGGATTCATAGCTCTTAAAAAAGTCTAGGACAATAGGACAAATATATATACTGCTTTTCCTAATTGATATCTGTGTTTATTTTTCTGCTAATGGGAATGCGTGTGATGCCGCATGTGGAAAGGTTGAGTATACACCTAGGAAAAACCTCTTTCAGTAGTGCGGAAGCTATCGGAAATAGTTGTCATGCGATACTACCCTTTTATGAGATTCTTCGAAATACATCACCTAGCACGGTTCCCGGCCCGCTGATGTTATCTCGACAAGAATCAATAATTTTGAGAGACAGGTACAAAAATCACTAGTATAAACCTTTGGGATGAGTAGAGCCTTGACTTCATGACACCGGCCCTTTGACCCCATGTTTTTTCTATGTTTTTGGGTGCTGCATTCATGCATTCATTTTAAAAAACATTAAGCAAAGAAAAATTCTCTCTTTTAGTCTCTCTTTTTTTCAAATTAAACTAAGACAATGATTGCAAATGTCAGAGAGACAAGGATTGCGCTCATGGATTTCGGTAGACGGAAAACTCACAAATATACCTTCAAGGTTCCAAAACTAGAGGATTTGAGAGGATTAGCAAGGATGATCACTAACCCTGACGCTTTTAGAGCCAAGTACGGAGGTCTGCTACCTCTGTTAAGGGTCCATGTAATTGAAAGAATCATGGAGGCACTCGTTTAGTTTTACGATCCGGTTTATCACTGTTTCACATTCCCAGATTACCAGCTCGCACCAGCACTGGAGGAGTATTCCCATCTGATTGATCTACCCATTACTGATCAAGCTCCCTTTTCTGGACTGGAAGAAATTCCAAAGGATCATACCATTGCAAAAGCAATTTATTTGGATGAGTCAGAAGTCAAGACTCACATGACCACCAAAGGAGGAATCCTGGGTTTACCAACAAAGTTTCTGGTAAAGAAGGCTCTATACTTTGCTAGTATAGGGAACGTGACTGCTTTTGAAAGCATCTTTGTTTTGCTCACCTACGGGTTATTTTTGTTTCCCAACATTGATAACTTCGTCGATATCAACGCCATTAAGGTTTTTCTTATTGGAAACGTCATACCAACCTTGCTCGCCGATGCGTATCATTCTGTACACTTAAGGAATTTATACAGCAGAGGAATGATCACGTGTTGTGTACCCCTGCTATATAAATGGCTTATCTCCCATTTGCCTAAGTCTGCCACTTTTTGGGATCATAAGAGTGCCTTACGTTGGTCGTAGAAAATCATGTCTCTTACCAACTCTGATATAGATTGGTACAATAGGATTTATGACGGAATCAGAATCACTGACCGTTGTGGAAAATTCCCCAATGTACCCCTCATAGGAACTAAGGGAGGAATCAATTATCATCCAGTTTTAGTTCGTCGTCAATTTGGATACCCGATGAGGCATGTCCCGCATAATGCTTATCTAGAAGGTCTTTTCTTCAAGGAAGGAGAAAATGACAGGGCACTGAAGATGGAAATAGTGCACGCTTGGAAACATGTTCATAAGAAAGGACAGGAGTCTCTAGGAAAACCGAACTGTGTCTCGGTGGAGCCTTATCTCCACTGGGTCCAAACTAGAGCTCTCAAGCTAAGGATGCCTTATCCTCGTCACGGAGTTATTCCACCAAGGGAATCTGTCATGTACTTCATGACTGAAATGGAAAAACTTCTGGTTACTCTCAACAAAGTTCAACAGGAGAGGAGGTCTTGGAAGAACAAGTACCATATTTTCAATGTAAAGTGTACGAAATACAGCAGCTATTGAAAGATAAGGATGCTCTGATTAAGATTTTGGAGCAACATGCTGTAGAAAATCAGGATGACCAAAGGAATTTGCTCGCTCCTTTCACTTGGCAAAGGAATGACAACCCGACAACGGCCCAAGAGCCCCGATCCAAGAAAAGGAAAGTACCAGAATCAACACCCGAGTTCTCCTCAGAGAGGACTCGGGACCCATTAGCTTAGGTTTCTGTTTCCGCACCTTGTAATTTACTGTATTTCCATTTTCTCAATCCTTTGAATTCAATAAAATGGGGATTTCCCCACTGTTTGATATTTGCAATATAATTGTCGAAGTTTATTTTGATTAAACAAAAAAAAACAATAACAATAAATATAAGCATTGCATTCATCATTCTCGCGTCACGTATTCCTCTTGCCTACGAATCTCACGTTTGTGTCTCGGTTCTAGAGTCAAACTATCTCATTCGTACAATACTCGGGCCAATCGTCAGAAAAAAATGGATGATCTCGAGGAAGAGAACAGAGAGTTGAAAGAAGAGATCGACGCTCTAAGAGAGGATATGAGAAAGCTTCGTAACGACATGCAAGCTATGGAAGAAGCTCAGCTACAAAAAACTGTGATCTCAGAGATCACCTCAACGCCCATAGTGGAGAAGTATGATCCTAGGTATCAAATGCCGAAATATCTTCCCTGGGGCATGCCTGTTAACTATATCCCGGAAGGATATGTTCTGCCGATCACTGAAGATCAGGGAATCATAGCAGAAGGTGTTGGGCCTGAAGGTTACAAACTTCGGGAAAGCGAGGATGCCAGAGGGATAATGAGGACTCCTGAAGGTTACAAATTTCAAGAAACGCCAAGATTCACTACCGTAGTAAAGGTACCACCCCTTGTGGTGCACACTGTCCCAGAAGGACAGATTCCACAGGTACCTTCTGGTAGAAAGGAAAGTATGTTTGATGGAATGGATGAATTCCAGGAGTATATCTTGGAAATGCAGAAGGAACTGCAAGCCATTCGCCGTCAAGATCTATTTGGAAAGGACGCCGCAGACCTTGTTTGGTCCCCAATGTGAATGTCCCGCACAAGTTCCAAGTATTTGAAAAGTACAAGGGTAACTCTTGCCCTCAAAGCCATTTGGTGATGTACGCTCGGCGAATGTCAGCTCAGACAGAGAACCAGGATCTACTGATTCACTACTTTCAGGATAGTTTAACCGGTGCCACATTAAAATGGTACATGGGTTTAAACCGCGCTACGATTAGTACTTTCAGAGATCTTGGCACTGCTTTCGTCCAACAATATAAATACAATTTGGACATGGCACCAGACAGATCAACTCAGATCAATGTCACAAAAGGACAAGGAAACCTTTAAGGAATACGCTCAGAGACGGCGTGAAATTTCCGTTCCAATTTGTCCACCTCTTGAGGAAAAAGAGATGACAAAGATTTTCTTAAAGACCTTGAGCTCATTCTACTACGACATAATGGTTTCCAATGCGCCCAGTGACTTCACCGAAATGGTCGGTATGGGAGTGCTTCTAAAGGAAGCTGTTCGAGAAGGACGTCTAGTCAAAGACACTGGGTCGACAAGCGGTACTAAAAAATACGGTAGTGCTCTCCCTAAGAAAAAGGAGCAAGATATTGGGAATATCTCTCTTGGAAAGAAAAGGCGACGGTACCAACCAGTATCAGCTGTAACTCCTACTATCAACCCTGCGCCTGTTTCTACGTATCAACCTCAGGTTGCTCAAAGCCAACCACATTCGCAGCAATTTCAGCAAAGGACACAACAGCCTCTTCAGCAGGCTCGTCCTCAATACAACAACAACCGTACAACACGGCCACCAAGATTTGATCCTATACCCGTATCGTACGCAGAACTATTTCGGTTACTACTGGCCAAGGGGCATGTCCAGACTAAGTCTCCTCTTACAGTACCGGAAAATCTGCCTTTTTGGTTTAAGGTGGATCGGAGTTGCCCTTACCATCAAGGAGGACCAGGGCATAACATAGAAAACTGTCTCAGTTTCGAACCCGATGTGCAAAAGCTTGTTAGGAGTGGGGTTTTATCTTTCAAAGATACGAATCCGAATGTTCTCACAAACCCGCTGCCTCAACATGAGAAAGCTGCAGTCAATTTGATAGAGGGAGAGTCTAGCGACACCTATCAAATTCACGTTGTACTCTTACTGAGGGCCAACTTGGTCAAGATGCATTGTAGACAGAGTGGATATAACCATGTGCCACCTCATAATTATCACCAGTGTGATATCTTCTCTTAAAGCAATCGAGGATGTTCTGTGGTGCAATCAGCTCTACAGGAACAGATGGATCTCGGATGGATCCAAGAGCACCAAGTTCGTGGAGTTAACATGGTTTATATGAATTTCAACATAATTCAAAACCACGATATCCGTGCGATGAATGTAAACTTGGTGGCAATGCACTCAAGGCAAAGCCAGTATCATAATCTGCCGCGTCACGATTATAATTCCTGCCTGACTTGCTCAGTAAACAAACAGGGATGCTCTTTTGTACAAGAGGCCCTCCAGTGTCAGATGGATCTTGGATGGATTCAAGACTACCATGATATGAATCATTATCAAATCAATATGATTCAAATCTTCGATATTCGCTTAATGAATACCAGCCTGGTAGGTCCGGCTCAGGTTCCTGGTATCACATGATTATCAGGGCTATAAAGCGGGTTGCAAAGACGATCAGGGTTATGCCCTTGTCCAGCAAACACTTCAACACTTGTTGAACCAATGGTGGCTTCCAATCTATATGGATGAAGACACCTAGCAAATTAGTATCACTAACGGGAATCCTACTAGATATCAAAGTCTGGATGTTCGGTCGATGGAAACAGATCTAGTAAGGTTACACTGTATTCAAAGCAGACGTGGCCAGGTGCCACTACACAACTATGAGCAGTGCGGAGTTTGCTCAGTGGATAATCAAGGATGCTACCTCGTGTGAGCAGCCCTTCAAAGTCAGTTGGACCGCAAAGAAATTCAACCATGGTCAAGTTCTGGATCAGTCAACTACTTCACTGATCAAATCGAGGACGTTGTCGTAATCTCTGATCATCAGAGGGCTATGGATGTTTGTACCATTATCCCTCTACTTGGCGAATCGAGAGTTCCCAACCGGGAACGGATCAAAATTACTTAAGATGGTCAGAAAAATCAGAAGGCTCCCATAGTCATCTATCTACCGGGACCACTACCGTATGAATCAACTAAGGTTATCCCTTACAAATACGGTGCAACAACAGTTGAGAATGGAAAGGAAATTCCATTACCCTCCGTCGTGAATATTGCAGACATCAGTCGAGTAACACGGAGCGGTCGAATCTTCAACCGAGGGGTTGGAGAACCTAACAAAGAAAAGGAACCTCAGACAGAAGTTCCCAATCCACCAGTCGGTCAATCCAGTAATCCGGACCTTTCAAAATACGATGATGAGATGCGAAAGCTCATCCAAAGGAGTGAATACAACATTGTTGATCAGCTGTTACAAACTCCTTCAAGGATCTCAGTATTATCATTATTACTTAGTTCAGAAGCGCACAGGGAGGCTCTACAGAAAGTCTTGGAGCAAGCCTTTGTAGAACATGATGTAACAATCAGACAGTTCGATAGCATTGTCTCTAACATCACTTCCTGCAATAACTTAGGATTCAGTGATGAGGATTTGCTAGAGGGGGGCAAAAGTCAAAACATGGCGCTCAATATCATAGTTAACTGCCAGGACGATGCTTTAGCCAGCGTACTGGTAGACACAGGGTCAGCAGTGAATGTTATGCCGAAGTCCACTTTGATGCAATTATCATTCAAAAGACCTCCGATGAGAACCAGCGAGGTCGTCGCCAAAGCATTTGATGGATAAAAAAAAAAACGGTTATCGGCGAAGTTGACCTTCCCATAACTATTGGTCCTCACACTTTCCAAGTCACTTTCCAGGTCATGGACATCCGGGCAACATACAGTTGTTTATTAGGAAGACCTTGGATACATCAGGCTGGGGCGGTCACTTCGACCCTCCACAAAAAGCTAAAGTTCGTCCAGAACGGCCAACTCGTCATGGTCTATAGAGAACAGGCCTTGCTCATAAACAACTTGTCATCATCTACTTGTGTAGAACCCGAGGAGGTTGTTGGGACTTAGTTCCAAGTGCTTACGGTGAGCAATGAGAATCAATCAGAGAAAGGAACCTCGATTTCCTCATACAAAGATGCTATCAAAGCGGTCGAGAATACCAATACAACCGGATGGGGACAGCTTGTCATTCCCACTGATAACAAAACAAAGAAGGGTCTTGGTTTTTCTGCAACCTGCACCCAGACAGCTGCTAACGATGAAAGTTTTCATCCCATCCAGAACTTCTTCCACAGTGGAGGCTTCATTCAACCAGTGACTCAAGAAGTGCATACTATCAACGAGGGAGATTCCTCCGATACAGATGAGGAATGGAAGTCCTATCTTAACGAGGACGGTTATATGTCTCAGGAAGAGGTGCCTATGCCATTTTTCTATCCCGTACAGAGTCCGAGATTTATACCAAGGTCAGATGTCGAAATGATATATGGAGATTGTGACCCTGAAGGATGTCGTGCTCCGCCAAATTCATTAGAGGAACAAACTCTGATGAAATACAACTTTGACCACGACTATTATGGCCCAATGGATGGCTTTCCTATCTGGCAGCCGTATCCTAGAGACTTGGGGCAAGAAAATCAGTCGAACAATGAAAATCAGCTGAGCATCATTGAACAGAATACCTGTGTCCTCGCCATGTCATGGGATCAACACTCAGGTCATTCCGAACTTATCCAGTACGATGATGAATTGGCAAAGCTTGCCGGACTAGAATTCATCAACTACGCTTTTCCCGAGGTCAACGTCATCGAAAGGGATGACTCCTCCAGTTCCAAAGAAGTGTGGGACACCTTAGGACAACCAAGTGGAAAATTTGAATTCATGGTCAAGTACACCACTCCTGAAAGCTCTCGTATCAAACTCGAAGACATCCAGCCAACTGGATAGGGAGATACAGGTGAGAGCCCAAATACTATGCAAAATACAACAGAGGGATCCTCCTACGACAATTCTGCCTGGGAGACAGATTCCAATGATCCTGCTCTGCCAGAAATCAGCGTCATTTCTGAAGACAAATCATGGAAGGTACCAGACATTGTGATTCACCGAGGAGTCCGCCGCCAACGGGTCGCTGTCGATGTTCCAAAGATTATTCATAAGTCTAAGTAATTGCCATCTTTACTTTAACCTTTCACCCTGCCCAGGTGAAATGGATGTTTTGATAGGGCTCACTTTCTGTAAATTTCCCTCTTCGCTTCGCCCAAAGCGACAAAGTTTTGTTTTATAGGGTTGTCGACTTGTTCATTAATAAAATAACGTCGTTCTATTATTTCTGCATTAATTGATGTTTTCTCTTTTTTCTTTTCTCAGAAAATGGTAATCCTAAAAAACATCTCAAATAATAAAAACAAGCAGTTTTTAAAAGAAAAAACACTACACACACTTGCATTCTCTCTATCTTTTCTAAACACGAATTATCACGTCATGCAGATTGCTTGTTTTAAACCCAGTTGAAACATACGATCCAATGCCTTCTCCTAACTTTGAGTTCCTGGTATTTGAGGCTGAAGAAGAAAATGACGACGATATTCCAGAAGAGATCTCCCGATTACTCTGACAAGAGGAAAGGTCCATTAAACCTCACAAAGAGCCGTTGGAAACGGTCAACTTGGGTTCAGAAGAAGAGAGGAAAGAAATCAGGGTTGGGGCACTGCTCAGTCCAACTGCCAAAGAGAGTTTGACAAAGCTTCTCAGAGAATTTCTCGATGTGTTCGCTTAGTCCTATCAGGATATGCCAGGGTTAATTACCAACATCGTGGAACATCACTTACCATTACAGTCAGAATGTCCGCCAGTAAAACAGAGGTTGAGACGGACTCATCTAGACATGGCTGTCAAAATCAAAGAGGAGGTACAGAAATAGATTGGCGCGGGTTTCCTCACTACGTCAGAATATCCTCAATGGTTAGCCAACATCGTACCCGTTCCAAAAAAGGGCGGAAAGGCCAGAATGTGTGTCGATTACAGAGATCTAAACAAGGCTAGTCCGAAGGACGACTTTCCTTTACAACACATTGACATGCTGGTAGACAGTACATCAAAGTCCAAAGTTTTCTCCTTCATGGATGGATTCTCGGGCTATAACCAGATCAAAATGGCGCCGAAAGACATGGAGAAAACTTCTTTCATTACCCCATGGGGGACCTTTTGTTACAAGGTAATGCCGTTCGGTTTGAAGAACGCCGGGGAAACCTATCAAAGGGCCATGACTACTCTGTTTCATGACATGATACACAAAGAAATCGAGGTATATGTCGATGATATGATTGCCAAATCCCAAACAGAGGAGGAGCATGTGACCCACCTGTCAAAACTATTCGAGCGGATGAGAAAGTACAAACTCCGCTTGAATCCCAACAAATGCACCTTCGGTGTCTGTTCAGGGAAACTCTTAGGGTTCATCGTCAGCCAGAAAGGAATTGAGGTTGATCCTGACAAGGTCAAGGCCATACAAGAAATGCCTTCTCCGAAAACTGAAAAACAAGTCAGAGGATTCCTGGGACGTTTGAACTACATCTCCAGATTCATATTCCTCATGATCGCGCCATGTGTGCCAATCTTCAAACTACTCAAGAAGATACAATCATTTTCCACTGATTCCCAGGGCAAGTGGACTCCGAATTATGACGGCCCCTATGTGGTCAAGAAAGCTTTCTCAGGCAGCGCCTTGAGACTCGCAACCATGGACGGAGAGGAATTTGCCTACCCCATAAATGTTGATGTAGTCAAGAAATACTTCGCCTAAATAAAAAAAAATAAACGTCTCGATGGATTGAAAACCCGAAAGGGCGTTCCCGGAAAAAATTAGAGACATGATCAAAAATCATCTAGGTGGATTGGAAACCTCAAAGTACAATCCATGCAAAAATTAGGGATAATGGCAAGTAACTACGTTCGACAAAGGGGCAAGTCCCTCGGCAGCAGTTACACCATCCATCAGAAAACTCCGATCAAGGTCATCTTCGACGGAAGCTCAAGATGCCCGGAATTCAAAGTTGGTAGATGGATAATGGTCGTTATGTTTCAATGTAGCCCTTTTCCCTTAAATTACCATTTTCTAACTTTGTAAATACTCTATGAAATCACGCGTTTGGCTGATTTCCATCCTATCAATAAAATTTGAGCCCTTGTGCTTTTGTTTGTAATTCTTATTTATTTTAGCTTTACAGAACGACATTTAAACATGATTAACGATTCTTGAAATAAAACAAAAATGAATTTACTTGTCGAACCTTTTTCTGCTTTTTAAACTTAAGATGGCATTTTCTTTTGACTGTTGAACATCAAAAAAACATCGATCACTTCTCCAGAAGTAATTGAACCTCAAAGTGCAAAATCAAGGTATTCCTTCTAAAGCAGTGCGCCTGAACAAAGGATCAACTGTGTCGAAGACCATGTTTCATTTGACGTCCCCGGCCGAGTTTTCATCTCCTAAGCCCGATCAACGTAGCTCCCCACAGGGACTATTTCTCTTAAGCAAGGCAGAATTGCTATCTTGAACCAACGATACTTTTCATTTCCCACTGTGGCCGAGTATCTAGTCATGTTCATCTACTAGTCTGTATGTCGTGTCAATTTTGTCAGCATAAACATACATACATCATGCATTATTGATTCACATTCGTATTCATATTGCATCACTATCACTATAGCCGGTCTTATTCCCTAGTGATAAAAGTCTTCTCAATCGAGTTGTCAGTTCTTTCCTCGTCGGGAAGTGAATCATCTAAGCAATCTCTCTCCGGTTGATCTCTGGACTAGAGACGGTCCTCGACCACTTTGATAACTTGAACCTCTGAAAAACAAGAAAATGCCCGAGAATGTTACTCTTCGCCATTGAAGATGATATCTTCGCTTTCCCGGATTAAGGAAAATCCTCTGAGAAAGCCTCGCGACTAAATACTTTCAGCAACACATTGATTTTCCTCTCTAGAGAATCGATGTTCATAAGGTCATCGGCACCTCAAAATTGGATCGCATCATATGGCATTTCTCTGAGAAGATCTCGAAGAAAAGTATGCTGTAATATCCCCAAGCGACAGTAGTCTCTCAAGAGACCAGCTTTCCCTAGTAGAGTCGACAAATGGCGTCTCCAACAGAGAAGTTTGTGTACCTCTACAACTCAGATGAATGGGTTCCCCAGCAAGTCTGACATCAAAACTTTTTCCACTCAAATGGCATCTCCCTAGAAAAATTCGGCAAGAAGTTTGAGGAGAACCGCTCAAGTAGAGTCCCTTGTCAATAAAGTTTATTGACAAAAGAAACTAAGACCAGTTCCTTGGTAGGAAACCAGGATCGAGGGGAAGTTTGTATCAGAAACTAAGACCAGTTCCTTGGTAGGAAACCAGGATCGAGGGGAAGTTTATTTCAGAAACTTAGACCGGTTCCTTGGTAGGAAACCAGGATCGAGGGGTAGTTTGTATCAGAAACTAAGACCAGTTCCTTGGTAGGAAACCAGGATCGAGGGGAAGTTTATAAAAGAAACTAAGACCAGATCCTTGGTAGGAAACCAGGATCGAGGGGAAGTTTGTATCAGAAACTTAGACCAGTTCCTTGGTAGGAAACCAGGATCGAGGGGAAGTTTATTTCAGAAACCTAGACCAGTTCCTTGGTAGGAAACCAGGATTGAGTGGAAGTTTGTATCAAAGATTGAGACTAGTTCCTTGGCTGAAGACCAGGATCGAGGGGAAGTTTTTACCTTTTATGAGCATCATTGCTTAGCAAAGGAAGAAGGATGCGTGAACTACCATTCTTAATCACCATCAAAATTTCGGGTATTCCGATATTTAATCCTCTTGCACCCCGAATACCTTCGCCATTCACACCTTCGGGTCCAAGAAGATTAAATAGGGGCATCTGTCATACCCCAAATTTTGACCACTAAGATTCCCCATCATTGTGCAAATCATCATCACAATATGGATGTACCATCATGCCTCATTAGTCTCCCCAAAGATGGGTGAGCCTTCACTACAATCAGAATTAGGGTTTCAAGCCCTCTCTGAGACTTGGACAAAGGATCAATCAAGAAATGACATGATCTTCAACTTGTATAATCTCTTAAACATCCCCAATGGATCAAGATGACTCCCACCTTAAGGATTAAGCACAAGGCTGCAACATTTTGAGTGGATCAAGCCTCAAGATCGCCAGTGTCACCAAATTAGGGTTTTGGTCGACCAGGGCCTCCAGATGGGAATTTTCCTCTGGGCATGAGCCAATGCTTCAAAGCATAACTTATGATGCTCCAAGGGACATCATGAACCCAATCATCAAGTCAATTTAGCCTCAGGGGATGCATTCACCAAAAAATCAGGAATTAGGGTATCTTGACCTAATTCAGCCCTAAGTTGACTTTTGGGACAAATCATGAGCCAAGACCTCAAGAGAGGATTTAAGGGTCTCAAATAAACCACATTGATCCATTTGCAACAATGGATTGATCCAAGAAGCTTGAGCAACAAATTTCAACTTCATCTGAACCACAATTAGGGTTTCGCGAGAAAAGTCAACTGTAGCTTTGACTTTTGACCAGGACATGCTCCCAAACCCTAAGACATGATTCAGTACACCCTATGACACCTATGATATCAATCCATCAAGTTTGATTTAGGTCAAGGACTCAATTTCATAGAGGATCGCACAGTTTGGAATTCATCTGATAAAAAGTCAACTATGCACAAAAGTCAAACTTTGACTTTTTGAGATTTTTCACAATTATGGTTTTTTAACCCTAAAATGATGTTAATGTGTGATTGGAATCATCATTCATTAAGAAAAATCAAGAAAAGTGGGATAACTTGTAAAAGAGGTAACCATAAAAAACTTAGAAATTTTCTAAGTTATGGAACAAAGTGGCTAGGGTACCAACTTTGGAGGATAATAACTCCTAAACCACAATGCCATTTTTCCCCCATCCAAAGCTTGATTTGTAGCCCTAATGGCCATCTACAAAAGCTTCAACTACACCTCATTCCAATTCATCATGGATTTTAAGTTATGGAATGATCAAAATGGCTGAAAATATGAAATGTCACTTTTTCTAACACTTACTGAAATTTTCACTAAGTCGGAATCTGCCTTACTTTTTTCCAAATGTAGGGGCATTTTTCACTTGGATCCAAAAATTATCAAAACCAATTATGATCAAACAGTTTTTGTATCATATGAGGGCTTTCCAAAATGGCCAGGAACATCACCAAATTCCACTTGAGTCATGAGATATGACAATGGCAATATGCCTTGCTGAAAACTGCCAAGGCTAGGCAGAATTTTGCACTTTTGCTCGATTTGGCAAAATCAGATAATTCCAAGCCCTGTCATCACTTTGGACACATATGAGGATCAAATCTAAAGGGAACAAACACTGATCCAAGCCTCCAAAGTCTTTGGAACAAGAAGTAGCATGCCAAACCTAGAAATCCCTAAAAGAGGGACAAGACTCCAATTTTTGATTGGAGCATTTAATGGATGCACCAAGGTGGCATGGACTGACACATTTGCAACTGAATTCAGTCAAGAATGATCCAATAACTAGGGAACCAAAGGCATGTGCTCTAACCTCTAGTCAATGGCTAGAGGAGACTTGGCTTCCCATTGATCAACATTGGCCAAACCTCTGTTGTGGTTGCCATTCATTATTGATCCAAAAACAAACTTGCTCTACTATAAATAGAGCCCATTTGTGCTCAGTTTGAGTACACCAAAGCTATCAAACAGATGCTTTCCTCAAAATCCCTCTCTTTAGGCCAAAATACCTTCTTTAGCAAGGTAACTCTGAGTTTTTGAGTTAGAGAGCATTTCCATCACAGCTCATGATCCTAACACCTCCAATATATCATATCTAAGCTATCCAAATTCTCACAAGTGACCTGTAATCCTTTAATCGCAAAGTCACCTCTCAAAACCTCAAAATAGTACTTTTGTGCATTTTCAAGCCATGCTTGATTCAGTTACTTTCCAAACCAGATAAAACCTCAAATACACTTCAAATATCATCCTTGAACTGTCCCAAATGGTTCCCCCCATCTGGAACACCATTTGAGGGAGTTGCTATTTTGGCCATTTTAACCCCTTTTGTAAGAAAGGGCCAGTTTGTGTTTTTGCAGGTTCCAGCTGATTCCATTCATCCTAAAAGCTTCTAATGGATCATTTGAGAGTGTCCAAAGCATCAAACCATTTCTGGAACAAGAAAATTGGCAGATTGCACAAAAACTCCAAAAGCTCAAAGGAGAGGTAACCATCATGACTTGAACTTTCCAAAATATGCATTGCTTTGAAGTCCATTGATCATGCACATCTCATACATGTTATATATATTGGGTTTGAACCAATTTATCATGTAATTCATGCCTGTACCAAAGTATAGCATCGAAAATGCAATTATAGGCCTATTTCAAAATCACCATCGGATTTTGAGGAAGGAGCATGATCTGAAAAAAATACCACCACCATTGGATTCCTTGTGAAATTATAGGCCAGATGCATATAAATTTTGTCCCCAACCATGGAGAAATAAGAAAGTTATGGACCTTCCCGTTTCTTGCCAAAACTTGTCTTGCCTTGCCTTGGCCAGGCCTAGAAAACTAGGCAAGCCTTGTATATTTGTTGGTTTGTTTTAATCAACGGATGTATCACCACCCCAGTGGTAAGGCGCGCGCCCTATAACCTTGAGGTCGTGGGTTCAAATGCCACCCATGCCATTTTGCGTTTTCTCACATTTTGCTATTTTTTTCCAATATTTTCATGTTTTGTTAATTAATTGAAAAATTAATAACTCCTTCAATTTTAATTATTTTTTATTGGTTATTTTTTCAAAAAATCAAAAAAATGTTGAAATATTTTATTCCCCGAAAAAATTAGATTTATATTATTTATTTAATATAATTAGTATTTTTGTGAATAAATATCTTTTATTTGTTTTTAAACTCTTTTAAAAATAAATATCCATTTTGGAAAATCAAAACCAAGTAGGTTTTAATTCATCTTGTGATGAAAACCTCATTTTTCAAACCTTCAACAAAAATCACAAGTGGTTTATTAAAACTTATTTGGGATTTTTATCATTTTATTTGATTTTCTTTAAATATTTCCTTTTAAAAGAAAACAAATTTAGGTTTTCCTTGATTTTCACTCAAACAAATCATTTTTAAACTCTTTGGGCCTCTAATAGAGTGTAAGACCCAATCCTTTGTAAATACAAACCTATTGTCGGGCCTCACTTATTGTATAAGTCCCGTTGTATTTCAAAAGTTCGGCGCGATCATCGCCTGTTTAAAACATACCATCTGGGCCTCTCCTCGAGCTATAAGACCCATTCAAAACCATTTTTTGGGCCTCTAATAGAGTGTAAGACTCAATCCCTCTTTGAAACCAAAAACTTTTGGGTCTCAGTCGTTGTATAAGACCCACGGTGTTTTCAAAACCTCGGCGCGATCGTCGCCCTTTTCAAAATTAACCACTGGGCTTCTCCTTGAGCTGTAAGCCCCACCACTTGTATAAAAACAAACCTTTTAGGCCTCTTGAGAGAGTGTAAGACCCATCCCCTTGTACAGAAAACCTTTCTTGGGCCTTAGTCACTTGTATAAGTCCCTGTACAAAACGACAGTGCAACCACTGATAAAACCCTGGGCCTCTCCTTGAGCTGTAAGCCCCAATTTTCCTTTCAAAAGCACTTTCTCCTTTAATTTTTTAACATACTGTTATTTTCAATTTCTTTGTTGAACAACTAAACAAACAACATGGAAGCTCTACAACCGAGTAAGTGTTTACCTGCTTTCATTTACCGCTTTCATATGTATATACCTGTATTGTGGGGCTGTTTCACTGTAAGTCTTCTTTCATAAACTCATATCGACTGTGTAATAATAGTATAGATATTTAGAGTTTCCCCGGCAACTACGTCTAGAACTAGACAAAACCTCGTCTCCCTACATCCGACGTTATACCGGATATTTCAACATAACCTAAACCATGAGAATTTTCTTTTACAACAATTTTAGATAACTAGATCTAAGAAATCTCCCCCTTGAACAGTTCATATACAGAAGGCCAATGTTCCAAGTGAAACCCCTTCTGGAACTGTTCATCAGCCTCCTCTTGGGCTTAGTACAAGGACCCACAGGCTTCCTAAAAGCATCCCCGCCTCCTCTTGGGCGTTGTACAAGGACCCGTCGGCTTCTTAGAAGTTTTCACAGCCTCCTCTTAGGCTTCGTATAATGATTCTTCCTCCGGGAAGATAGCCTCCTCTTGGGCTTCGTACAAATTGTCCCTCGGCTTCTTAAAAGTTTTCTCGCCTCCTCTTGGGCTTCGTACAAATTATCCCGACGACCTCCTAGAGGTATAGGAACAGAAATTAGTCATCTTAATAGAACAGTCTTTCAAAGAGTCTAGATCTTACTACTACTGTTTCTTAAGCATAGTACAGAAGATAAAACCCGTAGACTCGGACAGTCTAAAGCTCCTTTGGATTCCCCGTTTCCTTAGAGAACATGAAATAATCTCGATCCTCAGATCAAATCCATGAGTACAACATTACCCATATAAGAACTGATTTTCTATTTTAACCAATATGTTGGACCTATCACTCAACTGAAACAGTTACCCTAGCCTTCTCTTGGGCTTTGTACAAATGATTCTCCCCAGCGGAGCAAACCTTTTAGCCTCCATCTCGGGCTTCGTACGAGATACAAAATCACTCTCTTGTTGAGTATAAAAGACTCTCTTGTTGAGTCAAACATTTTTTAGCCTTCATCTCGGGCTTTGTATGAGATACAAAACACTATCTTGTTGAGTATAAAAATACTCTCTTGTTGAGTCGATCACCTTTAGCCTCTCTCTCTCTCGGGCTTCGTACGAGATACAAAAACACTCTCTTGTTGAGTATAAAAGACTCTCTTGTTGAGTCAAACACCTTCAGCCTCCATCTCGGGCTTTGTATGAAATACAAAACACTTTCTTGTTGAGTATAAAAGACTCTCTTGTTGAGTCAAACAACCTTTAGCCTCCGTCTTGGGCTTCATACAAGACACATACAAAAGCACTGTCTTGTTGAGTCAACCCTTTAGCCTCTCTCTCGGGCTTCGTACGAGACACATAAAAGCATCCTCTTGTTGGGTAAATAGCCTCCTCTTAGGCTTCGTATAAGGAAAACCCCGGTTGAGGCAATCAACCTTTTAGCATCAAAATTTGTTCCTTGCTCACAGTATACAAACCTCAACAACTCCTTTTCCCTCGTCTAATTGCTGTAAGCGACAAGCCTCTGATTATTTACATCCACGCCACTGTCCCTCTTTTAGCATGAGAAATTCCTAAGGAAAGATGGCATTGCTCTAAACTGAGTTAAAGTCTTCTCCTTCAAGTTAAAAACCCCCTATAAAGGAAATTATGGCATTGCTGGATTCACATATCCCAGTTCAAGTAATTCTCCTTTATAACCAGTCTCGCGACATCTGTGACAAACAGACCAAATACCCCGCTTTAGAAATGACAAATTCTCTCTAAAGTCAATACCCTTTTAGCTTCACATCTTGGGCTTCAAACAAGATACAAATAGACCCTTCAGCTTCACATCTTGGGCTTTGAACAAGATATAAACCACCTTTAGCTTCATGTCTTGGGCTTTGAACAAGACACCAAAACACCATTTCCTTCCATAGAATAGGAGGAACTACGATGGCTCTGATTTCCCTGTTTCGGTAAACGGGAATACGTAGGCATAAGATTGAAAGAGAAATCTTAGCGAGCACACTAATCAAAAACCCAAAATCCCATACCTTCATACATCAATCGAAAAGCATCAGTCCTAACATCCTACCAATAGCATAGTCCCATCATTTCAGTCTTAAAAAAATAAGCAGATAGAGGCCCCACTTCCACATAGCATCCGTAACCTAACAGACCGCTGTTTAAACTCAGTATGCAAGCAGGGTTAGTTGGAGACATCTATTTCCCTTCCTTCATCGGCTTCAATAGGATAAAAAATGAATCGACCTGTAGTACCTCAGAGCGGCAGTGCTCAAGAACCACGTCCAAAATCGCTCGCTACAGATATGAAAGAAGGACTTACAGGGGAGCAGCTTCCCACAATACAGTTATATATATTAAAGCATGTAAATGAAAACTGAAAAAAACTTACAAGTGAGCAAGCTTCCATGCTGTATTATTAGTTGTTCAAAGAAATTAAAGAAAGTTTTGATAACAACTATATATTTGAATTTAAATCAAAAGAGAAGTTGTTATTTAAAAAGATTGTTGAGGCTTATACTCAAAGATAGGCCCAAGGTTTAATAGTGATCACACCGTTGTTTTGAAGATCGTATCGGGGCTTATACAATGACTGAGGCTCAAAAAGATTTATTTACAAAAAGGTTGGGTCTTACAACTCAAGGAGAGGCCCAAAGATGTTTCGAAAAAGAAAGATGAGACTTACAACACGAGGGGAGGTCCATATGATTTTGTTTTAAAAGGCGACGACCGCACCATGATTTTTGAAAATACAGTGGGACTTATACAACAACGGAGGCCCAAAATGATTAGTATTTACAAAGGATTGGGTCTTACACTCTATCAGAGGCCCAAAAGTGTTTTTAAATTTAAAATCAAGAGAAAACCCTAATTTTAAATAAAATGTTATTTTTCAAAGTAAATTAAATAAAAAAATGATATAAAATACCAAATATATTCAAAAATAAGTTGTACACTTTGAAAAATATTTTTAAAAATCATGTTCAGTTACATGAGAGTTTGAAATTCAATTGGTTTTGAAAAATCAAAGTGGGAATTCCATTTAAAATGTTTAAAAACAATTAAAGTGAAATTAATTACAAAAATTGTAACTATATTAAATAAATAATATAAATTGGATTTCTTTTGTAAAATAAAATATTTAAACATTTTAGTGAATTTTGAGAAAAAGAATCAATTCAAAAACCTAAATATTCAGAGAGAAATTAATTTTTGAATCAATTAACAAAAATATCAAAATATTCAAATATTTGAAAATTTGAAAAAAGGGCGCCAAGAACACTAAGTTCTTGCCCGCGTGCCCTGTTTCTGCAGATTTACATTTTCTCACTTTTCTCCATGATTTCTCAATGGTTTTGCAGGATTCAAGTACCAATCTTGTTCGTTTTTGAACAAGGATCACAACCATATAGATTAATTGCATTTATATTAAGTATTGAGTGAGAAATCAGAAGAAAACCTCAAGAACCCTAATTTCAGCATGAACACAATGAAATTCCATACACGATTGATTAATGGCAATTGATTGAGGGTTATCACTCCATAAATGATTATGAACATGTGGCAAAATTATTGTGCAGTAAAATATGCATGCATCATGGAGTTTGAAGAGTTCATGCTTACCTCTTGCAGCTGGTGATCGAGTTTGGTGATAAAGGTGTTACAGCTAGGTTCCAATGATCTGGACAGCTTCCTTAGGTGCCAAGGAGTGTGTTTGAATGTTTGGAATGGATTGAAATGAATTGGAACTTGAGATGGTACCTCAACTGCAAATCTGTCAAGAACTTGAGCAGTTGGCTGGTGATTTTGTGAAATTGATGTTCCTGATGTTATGTAAGAGTTTGGATCATTTCTATATGTTATATGTGAGGTGTGTGTGTGATTAGTTTGGTTGGAATTTCTCTCAAACTCAAAACCCGGTAGTGACTTGAGTTAGAAGGCAAAATTGGAGTGAAAGTGGTGATTTTGAGGAAAGCATCAGTTTGGGTGCTTTGGTGTACTCAAACTGATCACAATTGAGGTCTATTTATAGTGTGTCAAGTTTGTTTTACAAGCAACATCGTGTGGCAACTACAGCAGGCCTTTGGCCAATGTGGATCAAATCAAATCTCAAGTCTCCTCTAGCCATTGACTTCAGATTAGAGCACAGGCCTATGGTTCTCTATTGTATGAGCTTATCTTGACTCAATTGGTTGATCATGGATTGATACATGCCAGCTCTATGCATCCATTGAATGCCTTAAAACAAAATTGAAGTCTTGAGGCATCTTTAGCTTTTTAGGGATGACACACCTATATGTAGTTCCAAAGACTTAGAAAGTTTATGGATCAGTGTTTGTTCCTCCTTGGTCTCCCCCTGAGGTGTACAGATGGATAGACATGTTTGTTTTGGCACAATTTGATCAATTCGAACCCTAATGCACAAATCTGCCTTGGAAAACCAGTTTGTAGCAAGGCATGTTGCAGCTGTCATAACCTCTAGCTCAGATGGTGTCTGATGGAGTTCTTGGACATTTTGGAAAGCTGGCATATCCTATTTCATCATGATGTCCAACTTTGGTTTTGAGTCAACTTGAATTATAATGAAAAATGCCTCTACATTTTGGAAAAAATAAGGCAGATTCTGACTTAGTGAAAATTTCACTAAGTGTTGGAAAAATGTCATTTTCATGTTTTTTGTGATTTTGCTCAAACAATAACTCAAAATCCATGATGAATTGGAATGAGGTCTAGTTGACATATTTGAAGTATGTAACATGAACTTCAATCTGAGCTTTGAATGGTAGAAAAATGCCTTAGGGTTTGGGAGATATGGCGTTGCAAAGTTGGTACCCTAGCCACTTTGTTCCATAACTTAGAAAAATTCTAAGTTTTTTATGGTTACCCTTTTAACAAGTTAACTAATTTTTATTTTATTTTTCTGGATGAATGATGATTCAAATCACATATTAACATTGTTTTAGGGTTAAGGAACCTTGGTTGACCAAAAATCCAAAAAGTCAAACTTGGATTTTTGTACAGTTGACTTTTTCATCAGATGAAATTTTGACTTTGTGATTCTTTTCTGAAATCAATCCTTGGGCTTAATTAAACTTCCTGGATGGCCTCAAAGGGTATTTAGGAATGTCTTGGACCCCTCCCCAAGGTTTGAGATCAAGGGTAGGTCAACAGTCAAGGATAAGGTTGACTTTTTCCATTAGAAACCCCAATTTGTGATCAGATGGTTTTGAGTTCTTGTGGCTTATGATTTGAGCTCTTTGAGTCAATCAAATCTTGTAGATGTGTCAATATGATGTATTTGAGGTCTTTGATGTTCATTTTGAAGCTTCAAGCCATGCCTCACTTCACAAGTTAACTCAATGGTTGAATTAGGTCAAAACCATGTTCCTGATTTTTTGATAGATGGACCTTCAAGGTGATTTTGCCATTGTGGGTGGGCTCTTGAGATCCTTTTGAGCTTATAGGACCATACATTGAGGCATTGGCTCATGCCTAGAGGAAAATTTTCACCAGGAGGCCTCAGTCGACCAAAACCCCAATTTGGTGACATAGGCGATCTTGAGGCTTGATCCACTTGGAATGCTGCAACTTTGTGCTTAATCCTTAATGTGGGAGACCTCTTGATCCTTCATGGGTTTTTGAGAGGTTAGACAAGTTGAAGATCATGTCATTTCTTGATTGATCCTTTGTCTAAGTTCTCTGAGAGGGCTCAAAACCCTACTTCTTGATTGTAGTTAATGCTCAATCATCTTTGAGGAAATTGATGAGGCATGATGGTTCATCCATATTGTGATGATGATTTGCACAATGATGGGAAATCTTAGTGGTCAAAATTTGAGGTATGACAGATGCCGCTATTTAATCTTCTTGGACTCGAAGGTGTGAATGGCGAAGGTATTCGGTCATTCGGGGTACAAGAGGATTAAATATCGGAATACCTGAAATTTTAATGGTGGTTATGAATGGCAGTTTGCTCACTCATCTTCTTTTGCTAAGCAATGATACTCAGAAAAGGTAAAAACTTCCCCTCGATCCTGGTCTTCCGCCACCGAACTGGTCTTAGTTTTCGAAACAAACTTCCCCTCGATCCTGGTTTTCAGCCAAGGAACTGGTCTCAAATTCTTTTGTCAATAAACTTCCCCTTGATCATGGTCTTCAGCCAAGGAACTGGTCTCAGTTTCTGATATAAACTTCCCCTCGATCCTGGTCTTCAGTCAAGGAACTGGTCTCAGTTTTTTTTGTCAACAAACTTCCTTGACAAGGGACGCTATTTGTAGCGGTTTTCCTCAAACTTCTCGCCGAATTTTCCTGGGGAGATGCCATTTGATGGGAAAAAGTTTTGTTGTCGGACTTGCTGGGGAACCCATTCATCTGAGTTATTGAGTTGTACAAACTTCTCTGTTGGAGACGTCATTTGTTGACTCTACTGGGGAAAACGAGTCTCTTGAGAGACTGCTTTCTGTATGGGAATATTACATCATACTTTTCCTCGAGATCTTCTCGGAGAAATTCCATGTGATGTAATCCAATTTTGAGGTGTTGATGACTTCATTTACATTGACTCTCTTGGGGAGAAAAATCAATGTGTTGCTGAGAGGCTTTACTTGTGAGGCTTTCTCTGGGGATTTTCCTTAATCTGGAAAAGTGAAGATATCATCTTCAATGAAAAAGAGTGACGTTTTTCGAATGTCTTCTTGCTTTTCAGAGGTTCAAGTTATCAAAGTGGTCAAGGGATCAACTCCAATCCAGAAATAAACTGGAAGAGAGATTGTTCAGATGCAGCATTTCTTGACGAGGAAAAAACTGACAACTCGATTGAGCGGACTTTTATCACTAGGGGATAAGACCGACTAAAGTGATAGTGATGTAATATGAATATGAATGCAAATCAGTAAAGCGTGATGTAAGTATGTTTATGCTGACAAAACTGACATGCCATACAGACTAGTGGATGAACACGACTGGATACTTGGCCACTGCGGGGGATGAAAAGTATCACTGGTTCAAGATAGAAATTCTTCCTTGCTTAGGAGAGATAGTCCCTGTGGGGAAAAACGTTGGTCGGGCTTAGGAGATAAGAACTCTGTCGGGGCTGTCAGATGAAACATGGTCTCTTACACAGCTGATCCTTCATTCAGGCGTACTGGTTTAGAAGGAGTAATTTGATTCTGCACTTTGAGGTTCAATTACTTCCGGAGATACGATCGATGTTCTTTCGATGTTCAACAGTCAAAAGAATTGCCATCTTTATTTTAAAAGCAGAAAAAGTTTGACAAGTAAATTCATTTTTGTTTTATTTCAAGAATCGTTGATCATATTAAACTGCCATTCTGTAAAGCTAAAACAAATAAGAATTTGCAAACAAAAACACTAGGGCTCAAGTTTTATTGATAGGATGGAAATCAGCCAAGCGCGTGATTCCATAGAGTATGTACAAAGTTAGAAAATGGTAATTTAAGGGAAAAGGGCTACATTGAAACATAACGACCGCTATCCTTCTACCAACTTTGAATTCTAGAAATCCTGAGCTTCCGTCGAAGATGACCTTGACTGGAGTTTTCCTGATGGATGGCATTACTGCAGGGGATTTAACCTTGTCGAACGTAGTTACTGGCCATTAATCCCTAACTTTTTCCTGGATTGTACTTTGAGATTTCCAATCCATCGGGATGATTTTTTTGCTTATGTCTCTAATTTTTGCCTGGACCGCCCTTTCGGGTTTTCAATCCACCAAGACGTTTTTTTTATTTAGGTGAAGTATTTCTTGACTACATCAACATTTATGGCGTAGGCAAATTCCTCTCCATCCATGGTTGCGAGTCTCAAGGTGCCGCCAGAGAAAGCTTTCTTGACCACATAGGGGCCATCGTAATTCGGATTTCATTTACCCCAGGAATCAGTGAGAAATTATTGTATCTTCTTGAGCACAAGGTCTCCTTTCCTGAAGACACAACGTTAGACCTTTTTGTCAAACGCTTTCTTCATTCTTTGTTGATACAACTGACAGTGGCATAGTGCCGTTATTCGCTTTTCTTCGATCAAATTTAGTTCATCGTGTCGACTTTGACACCATTCAGCTTCTGTTAGCTTAGCTTCCATCAATACCCGGATTGATGGGATCTCTACCTCTATGGGCAGCACTGCCTCCATGCCATATACTAGAGAGAAAGGGGTTTCCCCAGTTGAAGTTCAGACAGACGTGCGATATCGTGACAGTCTTTGTAGGTTACAACCATCTTCTGAACGATCTTCTTGATGTTCTTGTTAGCTGCTTCTACCTCTCCGTTCATCTTAGGTCGGTAGGGAGATGAGTTATGGTGTTTGATCTTAAACTCAGCGTACAACTCTTTCATAATCTTATTGTTCAAGTTAGATCCATTATCAATAATGATCTGGCTTGGAACACCATAAAGGCAGATGAGATTGTTTTTTATAAAGCGGACCACGACTTGTCGGGTTACATTGGTGTATGACGCTGCTTCGACCCACTTGGTGAAGTAGTCAATGGCTACTAGGATGAACCGGTGTCCGTTTGAAGCATTGGGTTCAATTATGCCAATCATGTCAATTCCCCATATGGAAAAATGCCATGGGGAAGAAAGAACTTTGAGATGTGTTGGAGGTACATGGATTCTGACTTGATCCTTAAGTCGATCGCTTCTTCGAGACCCATGATACAAGCTTCGTATTCGGCCTCGTTGTTGGTACACTTGAACGTTAATAGGGCGGTGAAAGGAATGTGGATACCCTAAGGTGTTATGATGATTACCCCAATTCCGTTTCCATAATGGTTGACAGCTCCGTCAAAGATTAGTCCCCATTGGGAACCTGGTTCTGGCCCTTCACTGGGTAGCGGTTCATCACAATCTTTCATTTTCAAGTACATGACATCTTCGTCTGGGAAGTCAAATTCGACTGATTCTTGATCGTCAATCGGTTGATGAGCTAAATGATCGACTAAAACACTTCCTTTGACGACTTTCTGAGCGTGGTATTCAATGTCGTATTCTGATAACAACATCTGCCAATGGGCGATCCTTCCCGTGAGAGCATGTTTTTCAAAGACATACTTGATTGGATCCATTTCGGAGATTAACCAAGTAGTGTGACGAATCATATACTGGCGAAGACGTTTGGCTGGCCAAGCCAGAGCACAACAATTTTTCTCAAGCATAGTGTACCGAGTCTCGCAGTCAATAAATTTCTCGTTCAAATAATAGATGGCAGACTCTTTCCTTTTGGTTTCGTCTTGTTGGCCAAGTACACAACCCATATAGTCTTCCAAGACTGTTAGCTATATAATCAACGGTCTTCCCTCTACTGGAGGTGATAAAATCGGTCGGTTCAACAGGTATTCCTTGATACTGTCGAAGGCTGTTTGACAGTCTTCGGTCCAGACGCAGTCCTGTTTTTTTTTTTGAGTAATTTGAAGATTGGCGTGCATGTCGCGGTCCTGAGGAATATGAATCTGGAAATGTAATCCAAACGCCCCAGGAATCCTCTGACCTGTTTCTCAGTCTTTGGAGAAGGCATTTCTTGAACGAACTTGACTTTGTCAGGATCAACCTCAATTCCTTTCTGGCTGACGATGAACCCTAGCAGTTTTCCTAAGCGGACACCGAACGTGCACTTGTTGGGATTCAAGCGGAGTTTGTACTTCCTCAGACGCTCGAATAGCTTTGACAGGTGGGTGACATGATCCTCCTCTGTTTCAGATTTGGCAATCATATCATCGACATATACCTCTATTTCTTTGTGTATTATGTCGTGAAATAGAGTAGTCATGGCCCTTTGATAGGTTGCCCCGGCGTTTTTCAAACCGAACGGCATTACCTTGTAACAAAAGGTTCCCCATGGGGTGATGAATGAAGTTTTCTCCATGTCTTCCGGCACCATTTTGATTTGATTATAGCCCGAGAATCCATCTATGAAGGAGAAGACTTTGAACTTTGTTGTACTGTCTATCAGCATGTCTATGTGCGGTAAGGGAAAGTCATCCTTTGGATTGGCTTTGTTCAGATCCCTGTAGTCTACACACATTGACCTTTCCGTCCTTTTTTGGCACTGGTACTATGTTGGCTAGCCATTGAGGATATTATGATGTGGCGAGGAAACCCGCGTCAATCTGTTTCTAAACTTCCTCTTTGATTTTGATGGCCATGTCCTGAGAGCCCGTCTCAGTCTTTGTTTTACCGGTGGACAGTCCGATCTTAACGGTATATGATGTTCCACGATGTTGGTATCCAACTCTGGCATATCCTGATAGTACCAAGCGAATACATCGGAAAATTCTTTGAGAAGCTTTATCAAACTTTCTTTGACAGTTGGACTGAGCAGTGCCCCAATCTTGACTTATTTTCTCTCTTATTTTGAACCCAAGTTAACCGTTTCCAACGGCTCTTTGTGAGGTTCAATGGACCTTTCCTCTTGTCTGAGTAATCGGGAGATCTCATTTGGAATTTCTTCGTCATTTTCTTCTGCAGCCTCAAATACAGAGAATTCAAAGTTGGGAGAAGGCATATGATCGTATGTTTCAATGGGGTTTAAAACAAGCAATCTGCCCGACGTGATGATTGTTTTTTTGAAGAGATAGAGAGGAATGCAAGAGTGTGTGCAGTGTACTTTCTGAAAAATGCTTGCTTTTATTATTTGAGTTGTTTTTAGGATTACCATTTTCTGAAAAAGCGAAAAGAGAAAACATCAATAAAATGCGGAAATTACAGAACGACGTTATTTTATTTATGATTTTGTCGATTCTTGAAACTACAGCCCTATAAAACAAAACTCTGTCGCTTTGGGTGAAGCGAAGAGAGACATTTACAAAAAGTGAGCCCTATCAAAACGTCCGTTTCACCTGGGCAGGGTGAAAGGTTAAGACAAAGATGGAAATTACTTAGACTTATGGACGATTTTTGGAAAATTGACAGCAACCCATTGGCGGCGAACTCCTCGGTGAATCACAAAGTCTTGTACCTTCCTTCTTGACTTGTCTTCAGAAATGACGCTGATTTCTGGTGGAGCAGGATCGTTGGAATCTGTCTCCCAGGTAGAGTTGTCGTAGGAGGATTCTTCTGTTGTATCTTGTATAGTGTTTGCACTCTCAGGTGGATTTCCCCATCCAGTGGGCTAGATGTCTTCGAGCCTGATACGAGAGCTTTCAGGAGTGGTGTACTTGACCAAGATGTCGTATTTGCCACTCGGTTGTCCTAAGGTGTCCCACACTTCTTTGGAACTGGAGGAGTCATCCCTCTAGATGACGTTGACCTCAGGAAAAGTGTAATTAAGGAACTCTTGTCTTGCAATCTTTGTAAATTCACCATTGTGCTAGATATTTTCTGAATTCCCTGAGTAATGATCCCATGAAGTGGTGGGGACGCAAGTATTCTTTTCAATGATGCTCAGCTAATAAGCGTCGTTGGGCTGACTTTTTTGTCCCAAGTCTCCTGGGTACGGCTACCAGATAGGCAGGCCATCCATTGGGCCATAATAGTCATGGTCAAAGTTGTCTTTCATCACAGTGTCCTCCTCTAATGAGTTTGGTGGAGCACGACATCCTTCCGGATCACAATCTTCGTATATCATTTTGACGTCTGATCTTGGTATATATCTCGGACTCTGTGCGGGATAGAAAAATGGAGTAGGCACCTCTTCCTGAGATATATAATCATCTTTGTTAAGATAGGACTTTCATTCTTCATCTGTATCGGAGGAATCACCCTCGTTGATGGTATGGACTTCTTGAGACACTGGGTGGAGAAAGCCTCCACTGTGGAAGAAGTCCTGAATGGGTACAGGTTGGAGAAAAACCAAGACATTTCTTTGACTTGTTGTCAGTAGGAATGACAAGCTGTCCCCATCCTTTTGCATTGTTACTTTTGATCACTTTGAGAGCATCTTTGTACGAGGAAATCGATTGTCATTGCTCACCGAAAGTGCTTGGAACTAGGTTCCAACAACCTCCTCCGGTTCTACACAAGTGGACGACGATAAGTTGTTCACTATCAAGGCTTGCTCTCCGCAGATTGTGAGTAGTTGGTCATTCTTGACGAACTTCAGCTATTGGTGAAGTTTCGAAGTGACTGCCCCAGCCTCATGTATCCAAGGTCTTCCCTGTGAGAGCAAGAATTGTCTCTACAAGTCAATCTATGTTTTAATGATAACAATAAGTATTTGTGAAAGAACCATTTTATGGTCTAACGTGTGTTGTGTGCAGATCATAAGAACTAAAGACATCAGAACCAACATGCACCAGCTAGATGTACTATGATTGAATATATATATATATATATATACAAAGTTACTATGTGTGACTAAAGTCGCGAGAAGCAAGAACGCTTCTTTATCGAGTCATGATCAGCCAGATCCAAGGATGCCAAGATTGTTGTTGCAATACTCTTGTGGATGCTCTCTGAAAGTGATTGAGATTCTGAAGATAGTGAAGCTTCTGAAGAAGTACACTCTGAAAGAACCAAAGTGCAGAAGACTCCTATGACTTAAAGTTCTAATGGCTGAAAGTGCTGAAGACCAAGTGCATAAAGAATCTGAAGACTTATGGGTTCTGAATATCAAGGTTTCGAATATCAAGTTCTGAAGACTCTGAAGATAGGCTCTGAAGATTCCGAAGACTTGAAGCAGAAAAGAATAACGTTCTTAAAGACCAAGTGCTGAAGTTCTGAAGACTGATTCCTAATGGACTTCTTCAATCGATTGAAGACTTGAAGCATCAGATATTATGCTATGAAGACTCTACTCATGCTTCATCAAATTAACATCAGAAGCCACTGAAGTTTTGAAGTCTAAATATTACCGTTGTGAGTTAAAGATGTCCGGTCACTTCTTCCTCTGCAAAAAGGAGATGTGTCAGTACAACTCATTTTATCACAACGTCTCTTTTCCAAACAGCCAACAGTATTCTCAAACGGCTATATTTCTACTGGCTATTTAATGGAAAGAGTTTTGTTTTGCTTTTGAGGTGTCAATCACTTATAGAATCATGAACTGAATGTTCATCTACAAAATTGACCATGTCATTGTGAAGATAGCAACAACGATGAGTTCTCGTTGTAACACTTAACATATTCAGAGCTATCATTATTTCACTAATTGCAATTGTTGTTGAAACTCAAGAAGACAAATAAACACAACAACAACAATAAAAAACATAAGTTGTTGATGAAGAAGACAACATTGAAGATCTGTCAAGCCATCAACCTACCTTCTCGTCAGGACTACATTGAAGATCTGAAGCAAGGAAATAAGGAGTGAGAAGCAATCAAAAAAATAGATGTAATCTGATGCGTATGAATGGGGTTATCAAATAGAATTTATTGTTCACTAAAGTACTGCTCCCAAGCATATGAGTGTCAATTTTCCTTCAGAACATTCATTACATCGCCTTACCAAAAGGATTGCATGTAATTGGCTAAGTTCGGATGAAGTGATCACTCTGATCATGCTAAGTCTTAATCTCGGTTATTATAACCTAGAGAGTTTATGGACAAGGTTGAATAAGAAAAGAGAGAAAGTCGTAATTCAACCAGGATCACATTCCAAGAAAATATTCATTTTCCTCAGAAGTCAGAACACAAGCGTATCCTGAAGAACATGGGAACATATAGCAGCTCACTCAGCAGCAAGCAGAATCTGAAAATTAATAATATCTCAGAATGGAAAGCACTCAGAATAGCCATAAAAAGATTTCAGAACCTCCAAGGTATGTTTGTCTTCATTCATTCTCATTATTTGAAATAATAGCAATAATTTGAACATCAGTCATATTAGGATTATTGAAACTATAATAATACTCTCACGCATTTATGATTAGACAATTTTCAAGAGTTAAATAAGCAGTCACAATCACGTAGTGTCAGCAATCTACTGCTATAGATATATTGCAATTAAAGTCCATCACATGTCGTTTCACTAACTATCACAGCTATTTATAGCTAGTCTCGGAAATGATGAACCCCACGTGCTCCAGATTGACAAATAGCTATTAAATCTCAAAGTCCTTTTCACTTCATATCTAACTAGGTAGAACCTCATCTCTCAAACAATTCAACTTCACCCAGAATGTCGTCCCACAACATTAGAGGAGAAACATCCGATCTAGAACTCCTGAAGGAATTTACTGTGAATTTAAACCTTCTGCCACAGCTCAACAAAACAAGCGTTCTCTCTGGAATTATATTTCAGAACTGGGAAAATTATTTCTCCATGCTTGTTGGACCTATATTCCCTGAACTAGTGACTGAGTTTTGGACAAATGCACGAACTCTAGAATATGATCTTGGCAAGAATGCTATTCTATCAGTTGTGGCTGGTTGTCCAGTCTTGATCAATCCCACCATCATAACTAAAGCCATTGGGTGTGTCGAAGATGGTGTGACTGTGGAAAGAAACATCAACAACCATAGGTTCGACAGGCATTTGCACATCATTTTTGAAACAGAGGGCGTCCTACTCAACCTTGCACCCTCACTCCATTTGCTAAAGATTGGTACAAGCTTATGATGACTAATCTAAGACCAAGAGAAAGAGGAGGAGGTTGGCTGTCCAACCAAGAAAGATTGTTCATTTTCTTTTTAGTATCTAGAATCAAAATAAACCTACCTCAGTCCATGTACAACCATTTAAAGGAAGAAATTAATCTTTCTAGGGAAGACACAATCTACCAAGTTCCCTACTGCAGAGTTATCTCCCACATTCTTGACCTCCAGCGAGTAGTCAGTCATTGTAGAAGAAATGGAATGACTGAAAAAGTCCTTCCTGAATTTTGTTCACCAATGACATTCTCATTCTAAGATAGGATTTTAGATATTTCTATTTAACTAAGCTTATGTTACATCTTAATCGTTTTGTGATTTGTATGAATATTTTAATCTAATAATGAGTGCAGCTTAAAATTCACATGAAAAGACTTAGGAGTGTCTAGAGACCATAAATTCCCATAGGTCGTGATTAAGTAACGATTCCATTACCACTCATTAAGATTGTGTCATGACCTTTCATTAAAGGAATTAATTATTTATCCATTGTTCCATGTTATTTAGTATTCCTAGGAAAATCAACCGTTGCGGTTCCATCTTCCTCAAAAATAATCTGCTTCTTCTATAAAAGCATCAAACCCGAAGAGAACAAAGCAACCTCCATTCAATCAAAATTCCTAGTTTCTCACCCTATTTTCTCTCTCTCTCTCTCTCTCTCTCTCTCTCAAAGGTTTCCTTGTCCCTCTGCGACATTGCTCTAAGCTGATCTCTATCTGGTGCCATGTCCAGGTTATACTTATACTGCTGAACAAAGAAAGTGCCAAGATCTCTGAACGTGACGATCTTGGTGTGGTTTAAACCCATGTACCATTTGAGTGCGACTCCGGTTAAACTATCTTGGAAATTGTGGATCAGTAGCTGTTGGCTCTCTGAATGAGTTGACATCTTTCAGGCGTACATCACCAAATGACTTTGAGGGCAAGAGTTGCCCCTGTACTTTTCCAATTCGGGCACCTTGAATTTGTGCGGAATTTTCACATTAGGGACCAAACAAAGGTCTGCGACGTCCTTTACGAATAAATCTTGACCGCGAATGGCATGCAGTTCCTTCTGCATCTCGAAGAATTGCTCATGTAACTCATTCAATCTGTCGTACATACTTTCATTTCCACCAGAGGGTATCTGTGGAATTTGTCCTTCCAGGACAGTGTGTACCACGGGTGGTGGTATAGTCATTACGACAGTCACTGTTGGTGCTTCCCTATCCCGAAGTTTGTAACCTTCAGGAGTTGTTGTTGTGCCCCTTGCATCTTTACTTTCCCAAAGTTTGTAACCTTAAGGCCCAACGGCTCCTGCTGCAATTTCCGGATCTTCTGTGATCGGCGGAATATATCCTTCCGGGATATAGTTGAGTGGCATGCCCTAAAGGACGATCTTTAGGAATGTTATACCGAGGATCATACTTTTCCACTATGGGCGTAGATGTGATCTCTGAGATCACAGTCCTTTGTTGTTGTATCTGAGCTGCTGCCAAAGATTGCATGTCATTGTGAAGTTTTTTCAGATCTTCCTTCAGAGCATCGATTTCTTCTCTCAGCTCTCTGTTCTCTTCCTCGAGATCATCCATTTTCTTTTGTCGACTGGCCCGAGTATAGTACGAATGAGACAGTTTGACTCTAGAATCGAGTCACAAACGTGAGATTCGTAGGGAAGAAGAATGCGTTATGTGAGAATGATGAATGATATGCAATGATTATGTTAATAAAAAAAAATTTTAATCAAAAGAAACTTCAACAATTGGATTGCAAATATCATACAGTAGGGAGACCCCGTTTTATTGAATTCAAAGATTGTGGAAATGGAAATACAGTAATTTACAAAGTGCCGTAAAAGGAAAAGTCTAAGCTTATGGATCATGAGTCCTCTCTGAGGAGAGCTCAGGTGCTGGTTTTGGTATTTTCCTTTTCTTTGACCGGGGTTCTTGAGCCGTTGTCGGGTTGTCATCCTTTTGCCAAATGAAAGGAGCGAGTAAATTCCTTCGGTCTTCTTGATTTTCTACAGCATGTTGCTCTAAAATCTCGATCAGATCATCTTTTTCTTTTAACAGTTGTTGTATTTTGCCACACTCCACATTGAGAATGCGGTACTTGTTCTTCCAAGATTTCTTTTCCTATTGAACTTTGTTGAGAGTAACCTGGAGTTTTTCCGTATTAGACATAAAATAAAGGACAAATTCCTTTAACGGAAGAACTTCTTGATGAGGGTAAGGCACCCTCAGCTTGAGGGCTCTAGTTTGTACCCAGTGGAGATAAGGTTCCACAGAGACACAATCCAGATTTCCTAGAGACTCTCTTCCTTTCCTATGAACATGTTTCCAGGAATGCACTATTTCTGTCTTTAGTGCCCTGTCATTTTCTCCTTCCTTGAAGAAAAGACCTTCCAGATGAACATTACGCGGGACATGTCTCATCGGGTATCCAAGTTGACGACGAACTAAAATTGGATGATAGTTGATTCCCCCTTTAGTTCCTATGAGGGGTACATTAGGGAAGTTTCCACAACAGTCAATGATTCTTATCCCGTCATAGATCCGATTCATTGGATGATAGTTGATTCCCCCTTTAGTTCCTATGAGGGGTACATTGGTAAGAGACATGATTCTCTGTGACCAACGTAGAGTACTCTTATGATCCCAAAAAGCAGCAGACTTTGGTAAATGGGAAGTGAACCATTTGTATAGCAGGGGTGCACAACATGTGATCATTCCTCCGCTGTACAAATTCCATAAGTGTATAGAATGATAAGCATCTGCGAGCAGGGTCGATACAGGGTTTCCAATCAGAAAAATCTTAATGGCATTGGTATCAATGAAGTCATCAATGTTGGGAAACAGAAACAACCCGTAGGTGAGCAGAACAAAGATGCTCTCGAAAGCAGTTATGTTCCCTATACTAGCAAAGTACAGAGTCTTCTTTACCAAAAACTTGGCTGGTAAACCTTGGATTCCCTCCTTAGCGGTCATGTGAGTCCCGACTTTTAACTCGTCCAAATAGATTGCTCTTACAATGGTTTTATCCTTTGGAATTTCTTCCAGTCCAGAAAAGGGAGCTTGGTTAGTAATGGGTAAATCAGTCAGGTGAGAGTACTCCTCCAGTGTTAGTGCTAATTGATAATCCGAGAATGTGAAACAGTGATAAACCGGATCATAAAACTGAATCAGAGTAGACAGTATTCCTTCAACTACATGGACCCTTAACAGAGACAGCAGTCCTCCGTACTTAGCTCCCAAAGCATCAGGGTTGGTGATCATACTTGCCAACCCTCTTAAATCCTCTAATTTTGGAACCTTGAAGGTGTACTTGTGAGTCTTCCTTCTACCGAAATCCATAACGCGATCTTTTTTTTATATTTGCAATCATTGTCTTAGTTTAATTTGAAAAAAGAAAGACTAGAAAGGAAGATTTTTCTTTGTTTAAAGTATTTTTAATGAAATAAATGTATGAATGCAGCACACAAAAACATAGCAAAAATATGGGGTCAAAGGTTCAGCGTCACGAGCATGGAGTTATGGCTCTACCATTCCCAAAGGTTGTACTGGTGAATTTTCGTACCTGTCCTCAAAATCATTGACCTCCCTTGGGATAACAACAGCAGGCTGGTTCACCCGAGCGAGCTGTAGTATCTTAGGGTAATCTCAAATTAGGGTAGTATCGCGTGACAACTATTTCTGATAGCTTCTGCACTACAAAATTGTCACATGGTCTTAGTCTACTAAATCCTCAGTTTCATGGATACCAAAATCGAACAATTTGCTTTCAACAACCGAAGTCATTTAGACATTGAATCCGCAAAGGTTATCTCCACTGATTCGATGGTCTACCAGGAACGCTTATTCGGGAATCACTCCCTATAAGACCCCCCCTATCTATGCCATCACTTATCTTAGGTATCACTCAAACTTTCCACATGCGGCATCACCTGCAGTCCCATTAGCAGAAAAATAAACACGGATATCAATTAGGAAAAGCGATATATATATATATATATTCATTCCTAAAACTAACATCCTAGACCTCTTAAGAAATCTAGTCTATAATCCTAACAGATCAAAGACGTCCCCAGCAAAGTCGCCATTTTACTGTAGCGCGCGATTTTTGTCGGTGATGCGACCACCTTATCGCGGAAGGGTCTTTTCCTCAAATGAAGAGGAGGGGGGGTGCAACTTTCTGATTCCTTATTTACCCCATGAAGCTGGAAGGGAAAGGCAAGCTATCTAAAACTAACCTTGCACGCGAATGTTTAACTGAAGAAATGCTTAAAGAGATTCGAGAAGTTCGGGGTCAGGTTATACAATGGGGAGTTGTCAATTACCCATCCTATATGTGGTTATCCACAAGATGTTAGCTTTAGGTTTTGCTTTGTACTTGATGGTGTTTATCCGTTAATGGGTTAGGAAATTTTCTTGGGAAGTATGAGAGAGAGTGAGTTTTTGATGATGTTCAGGTTTTCCAGATGTTTTTGGTAAGGTATTGGACCTAAGTTTTGATTGGTATGAAGATGCTGGACCTAGATTTTTTGATTAGTATGCTCGCTAAGATTTCACAATCTTATATTCCCGTTTAAAAAAAACAGGGAAATAAGAACAATCGTAGTTCCTCCTATTCTAAGGGAGGAAAAAAGATGTTTTGGTGTCTTGTTCAAAGCCCAAGATTGAAGCTAAAAGTTTGAGTATTTTGTGTCTTGTTCAAAGCCCAAGATTAAAGCTAAAAGGTTTGACTGAGAGAGAATTTGTCCTCTCTAAAGGGAGACATCTCGTCTGTTTATCACAACTATTGGGTGATGGTTTATAAAGGAGGATTACTTTAACTGGGATGTGTGAATCCAACAATGCCATAATTTCCTTTATAGGGGATTGATCCTGAAGGAGGAAACTTTAACTCAACGTTGAGCAATGCTATTTTTCCCTAGGAATCTTTCATGGTAAGAGAGGGACAGTGGCATGGATGTAAATAATCCAGAGGCTTGCCGCTTATAGCAATTAGATGAAAGAAGAGATTTGTTTTGATTTTTTTTGTTTGTGATCTACAGGGAAACGTATTCCTACAAAGAGTTTTTTATTTCTTCTGAGGGGATGTTGATTTTTGTGTGCCTTGATCAAAGCCCAAGGTTGAAGCTAAGAGGTTGATTGACTCCACTAGGAAGTCCTTATACAAAGCCTAAGAGGAGGCTGGTGTCATACCCCAAATTTTGACCACTAAGATCTCCCATCATTGTGCAAATCATCATCATAATATGGATGAACCATCATGCCTCATCAGTCTCCTCAAAGATGGTTAGGCATTCACTACAATCAAAGATTAGGGTTTTGAGCCCTCTCAGAGCATCTAGACAAAGATCAATCAAGAAATGACATGATCTTTTACTTGTCTAGCCTCTTAAACACCCACAAAGGATCAAAATCACCAGCCAATTGCTCAAGTTCTTGACAGATTTGCAGTTGAGGTACCACAACCAGTGCCAGCTCAATTCAATCTACTCCAAGCATTCAAACACACTCCTTAATACCTAAGGAAGCTTTCTAGATCATTGGAACCTAGGTGTAACACCTCCAACTCATAACTCGATCACCAGCTGCAAGAGGTAAGCATGAACTCTTCAAACTCCATGATGCATGCATATTTTACTGTACAATAATTTTACCACATGTTCATAATCATGCATGGAGTGATAACCCTCAATCAATTGACATGAATCAATCGTGTTTGGAATTTCATGGTGTTCATGCTGAAATTAGGGTTCTTGAGATTTTCTTCTGATTTCTCACTCAATACTCAAAATAAATGCAATTAAACTATATGGTTGTGATCCTTGTTCAAAAGCGAACAAGATTGGTACTTGAATCGTGCAAAACCATTGAGAAATCATGGAGAAAAGTGTGAAAATGAAAATCTGGAAAAACAGAGGGCGCGGTCAAGAACCAAGTGTTCTTGGCGCCATAATTCAAATTTTTGAATTTTAGTTATTTTTGTTAATTGATTCAAAAATTAATTGCTCTCTGAATATTTATGTTTTTGAATTGAGTCTTTTTCTCAAAATTCACTAAAATGTTTAAATATTTTATTTTACCAAAAAATCCAATTTATATTATTTATTTAATATAGTTGGAATTTTTGTAATTAATTTCATTTTTATTTGTTTGTAAACATTTTTTAATGAAATTCCCACTTTGATCTTTCAAAATCAATTGAATTTTAAACTTTCATATGATTAAACATGATTTTTCTAGATATTTTCCAAAGTTTATAACTTGTTTTTGAATATATTTGATATTTTATCATTTATTATTTAAATTTCCTTTGAAAAATAACTTTTTAATTTAAAATTAGGGTTTCCTCTTGATTTTAAATTTTAAAACACTTTTGGGCCTCTAATATAGTGTAAGACCCAATCCAAAACCTTTTTGGGCCTCAGACATTGTATAAGTCCCACTGCATTTTCAAAAATCTCGGCGCGATCGCCAATTCAAAACCAAATCACCTGGGCCTCTCCGTGAGTTGTAAGCCCCATCATTTGTACAAAAATAAATCTTTGGGCCTCTAATAGAGTGTAAGACCCAAACCTTTATAAATACAAAACCATTTTTGGGCCTCAGACATTGTATAAGTCCCACTGTATTTTCAAAATCACGGAACGGTCATCGCCTTTTAAAACAAAGTCATATGGGCCTCCCCTCGTGTTGTACGTTTCATCTTTCTTTTTTTCAAAACACTTTTGGGCCTCTCCTTGAGTTGTAAGACCCACCCCTTTGTACAAAAACTTTTTTTTGGGGCCTCAGTCGTTGTATAAGTCCCGATATGATCTTCAAAACAACGTTGCTATCACTGCTAAACCTTGGGCCTCTCCTTGAGTATAAGCCCTAATCTTTTCAAAAACGACTTCTCTTTTGATTTAGATTCAAATGTACAGTTAATATCAAAACTTTATTTAATTTCTTTGAACATCTAACGATACAGCATCGAAGCTTGCTCACCTGTAAGTTTTTATAGGTTTTCATTTATTTGCTTTCCTATATATATAACTGTATTGTGGGAAGCTGCTCCACTGTAAGTCCTTCTTTCATATCTTTTTAAATACTTGTCATATATCAACTGTATATATACTAGTATATCTATTTAGAGTTTTCCCTGGAAACTAGGTCTAGAACTAGGTAAAGCCAGTTGGTCACTCTTTAATACAGTCAAGACTATATCCCCCTAGGACTTCCACATACAGTCTTGCCTTCTCTTGGGCTTAAAAAATGTGGAACAAAGAGAAAGGCAGTATTCTCCGTGAACCTTTTCTCAGACTGTCACCCCTAGAAATTGTCAAAGAAATTCTATTCCCCAGAGGTGATCTATTCTTGGTGAATGGCATCTCTTGAATTTCTTCAAACTTCAGAACTTTCACTAAATGATCTATTCTCGGTGAATAGAATTTCTAGAACTTTTCTTGGTTTGGGACCCACAGGCTTCCTAAAAGCATCCCCGCCTCCTCTGGGGCTTTGTACAAGGACCCTCCGGCTTCTAAGAAGTTCTCATGCCTTCTCTTGGGCTTAATACAAGGACCCTAAAGACCTCCTAAAGGTATAAGACAGAACTTAGTCACCCTTTGCTAGAGCAGTCTTTCCAGTGTCAAACACATCCAACCATTTTAGGGTTGATACTCAACCCTCACTCGCCTCCTCTTGGGCATCATACAAAAGATAAAACTCTTCCACACCAGTAGACTTGGACAGTCTAAATCCCCTCTTGAGTCTCAAAGACATTCTCAAGTTCCCTACAAACATAGGAGAAACCCTGGTCATTTTGGATAAATATCCAGCTGAGTTAAAACCCGTGGGTTCTAAAACCCAGTCTCTCTCCTAAAAATCCCCAACCAGGGTCAGTTTATCATTAGCATAACACTATCCCAAATCAGAACCTCAAGGTCTCTGATACCTTGACTCTTTTGTAAACCTTAGCAAGAGTTGAATCCCCATTCGGACCTGCCTCGGGATCTCAATGATCCCCAGCAGAAGCTAGCCCCCTCTTAGGCTTTGTATAATGATCTTTCCTCAGCTTAACCAACCTCCTCTTGGGCTTTATATAATGATTCTCCCCAGCGGAGCTAACCTTTTCAGACTCTCTTGTTGAGTCAGTCACCTTTTCAGACTCTCTTGTTGAGTCAGTCACCTTTTCAGACTTTCTTGTTGAGTCGATCAACTTTCAGACTCTCTTGTTGAGTCAATCACCTTTTTGTACTCTCTTGTTGAGTCAACCGATTTAGCCTCAATCTCGGCTTTGTACGAGACAAATAAAAACACTCTCTTGTTGAGTTAATCTTTTCCAACCTCCTCTTAGGCTTGGTACAAAGGTTTCCCCTAGCAAAAGTCAGCCTCCTCTTAGGCTTTGTATAATGATTTCTCCAGCTTGTTCAGCCACAATCCTGGGCTTCGTATAGGACAGATAAAAGCACTATCTTGTTGAGTCAAACCCTTTTTAGCCTCAATCTTGGGCTTTGTACAAGACATAAATCTTCATAACTTTCTCTTAAGCTTGGAACAAATATCTTCCCCAGCGGAGTAAATTCCTCTCAGCCTTCTTTTAGGCTGTGAGAAATAAATTCCTAAGCAGATTCAAACTCATTTTAGCCTCAATCTTGGGCTTTGTACAAGACAAATAAAGATTTCTTTCCCACAGAGTCAGTTTCTTTTCAGCCTCAATCTTGGGCTTTTACAAGACACATACAAACCCTCCCCAGCAGAGTCAAAATCCTTTTTAGCCTTAATCTTGGGCTTTGTACAAGACAGACAAAATATTTTCCCCGGAAAGTCAACTTTTGGCCTCCTCTTAGGCTTTGTATAATGATATCCCCAAAGAGTCAGTCTCTTTTTTGCCTCAATCTTGGGCTTTGTACAAGACATATAAACTCTCTCTTGTTGAGTCGGTCATTTCCAGCCTCCTCTTAGGCTTTGTATAAGGACCTCGCTAGTGAAGTCAATCAACCTCTTAGCTTCAACCTTGGGCTTTGATCAAGGCACACAAAAATCAACATCCCCTATAAAGGATATTATGGCATTGTTGGATTCACATATCCCAGTTAAAGTAATCCTCCTTTATAAACAGTCACCCAACAGTTGTGATAAACAGACCAGATGTCTCCCTTTAGAGATGACAAATTCTCTCTCAGTCAAATCTTTAGCTTCAATCTTGGGCTTTGAACAAGACACAAATAACCCTTTAGCTTCAATCTTGGGCTTTGAACAAAACACCAAAACATCTTTTTCCTCCCTTAGAATAGGAGGAACTACGATTGCTCTGATTTCCCTGTTTCATTTAAACGGGAATACGTAGGCATAAGATTGCGAAATCTTAGCGAGCATACCAAAAAAAAACTCTAGGTCCAGTACCTTCATATCAATCAAAACTTAGGTCCAGTACCTTACCAAAAACATCGGGAAAACCCAAACATCAACAAAAACTCACTCTCTCACTCATATTTCCCAAGAAACTTTCCCAACCCATTAACAGATAAACACCATCAAGTACAAAGAAAAACCTAAAGCTAACATCCTGTGGATAACCACATATAGGATGGGTAATTGACAACTCCCCATTGTATAACTTGACCCCGAACTCCCCGAATCTCTTTTAAGCGTTTGTTCAGTTAAACATTCGCGTGCAATGTTAGTTTTAGATAGCTTCCCTTTCCCTTCCAGCTTCATGGGATAAATAAGAAATCAGAAAGTAGCACCCCTCCTCTTCATTGAGGAGAAAACCCAAATTCGGCGATAAGGTGGTCGCGTCACCAACAAAAATGGCGCGCTACAGTAAAATAGCAACTCTGCTGGGGAGTATTGTCATTAGGATTTGTTTTACCTTAGTCATCATCGTCACCATTTTCCAACAGTAAAATGGCGACTCTGCTGGGGAGTCATTGTCTATATAGGATTACAGACTAGAATTCTTAAAGAGGTCTAGGATGTTAGTTTTAGGAATATATATATATATATATATATATATATATATATATATATCGCTTTTCCTAATTGATATCCGTGTTTATTTTTCTGCTAATGGGACTGCAGGTGATGCCGCATGTGGAAAGTTTGAGTGATACCTAAGATAAATGATGGCATAGACCGGGGAGGGGGGGTCTTATAGGGAGTGATTCCCAAATAAGCGATCCTGGTAGACCATCGAATTAGTGGAGATACCCTTTGCGGATTCAATGTCTAAATGACTTCGGTTGTTGAAAGCAGATTTTTCGATTGTGGTATCCATGAAACTGAGGATTTAGTAGACTAAGACCATGTGACTATTTTGTAGTGCGGAAGCTATCGAAAATAGTTCTCATGCGATATTACCCTCATTTGAGATTACTCTAAGATACTGCAGCTCGCTCGGGTGAACCAGCCTGCTGTTGTTATCCCAAGAGGGGACAATAATTTTGAGGACAGGTAAAAAAATCACCAGTACAACCTTTGGGGATGGGTAGAGCCATGACTTCAAGACACCGAACCTTTGACCCCATGTTTTTTCTATGTTTTTGTGTGGTTCATCCATGCATTCATTTCATTTAAAAACTTTAAACAAAGAAAAATCTTCTTTTCTAGTCTCTCTTTTTCAAATTAAACTAAGACAATGATTGCAAATATCAGAGAAAAAGATTGCGTTATGGATTTCGGTAGAAGGAAGACTCACAAGTACACCTTCAAGGTTCTAAAACTAGAGGATTTAAGAGGGTTGGCAAGGATGATCACCAACCCTGATGCTTTCAGAGCTAAGTACGGAGGACTGCTGTCTCTATTAAGGGTCCATGTATTTGAAGGAATCCTGTCTACGCTGATTCAGTTCTACGATCCGGTATATCACTATTATACATTCTCAGATTATCAACTTGCACCAACACTGGAGGAGTGTTCTCACCTGACTGATTTACCCATCACTGACCAAGCTCCCTTTTCTGGATTGGAAGAAATTCCAAAGGATCAAATCATTGCAAGAGCAATCTATTTGGATGAGTCAGAAGTCAGGACTCACATGACCATTAAGGGTGAAATCCAAGGTTTACCAGCCAAATTTTTGGTAAAAAAGGCTCTGTACTTTGCTAGTATAGGTAACATGTCTGCTCTCGAGAGCATCTTTGTTCTGCTCACCTACGGGCTATTTCTGTTTCCCAACATTGATGACTTCGTTGATATCAATGCCATTAAGATTTTTCTGATCGGAAACCCTGTACCGAACTTGCTCGCAGATGCTTATCATTCTGTACACCTAAGGAATTTGTACAATAGAGGAATGATCACATGCTGTGTACCTCTGCTATACAAATGGTTCACTTCCCATTTACCCAAGTCTGCTACTTTCTGGGATCAGAAGAGTACTTTACGTTGGTCACAGAGAATCATGTCTCTTACCAACTCTGACGTAAACTGGTACAATCAGATCTATGACGGGATAAGAATCATTGACCGTTGTGGAAACTTCCCTAATGTACCCCTCATATGAATTAAAGGAGGAATCAACTATTATCCAATTTTAGTTCGTCGTCAATTCGGATACCCGACGAGACATATCCCACGTAATGTTCATCTGGAAGGTCTTTTCTTTAAGGAAGGAGAAAATGACTGGGCACTAAAGACAGAAATAGTGCATGCCTGGAAACATTTTCACTGGAAAGGAAGAGAGTCTCTAGAAAAACCAGACTGTGTCTCTGTGGAACCTTATCTCCACTGGGTACAAACTAGAGCTCTCAAGCTGAGGATGCCTTACCCTCGTCAAGAAGTTCTTTCGTTAAAAGAATATGTCCTTTATTTTATGTATGATACGGAAAAACTCCAGGTCACTCTCAACAAAGTTCAACGGGAAAATAAATCTTGGAAGAACAAGTACCGCATTCTCAATGTGGAGTGTACCAAAATACAACAACTGTTAAAAGAAAAAGATGCTTTGATCGAGATTTTAGAGCAACATGCTGTAGAAAGTCAAGAAGACCAAAGGAATTTGCTCGCTCCTTTCACTTGGCAAAGGAATGACAACCCGACAACGGCTCAAGAGCCCCGGTCAAAGAAAAGGAAAATACCAGAACCAGCACCTGAGCTCTCTTTAGAAAGGACTCATGATCCATAAGTCTAGACATTTCTTTTTATAGCACTTTGTAAATTACTATATTTCCATTTCCGCAATCTTTGAATTCAATAAAACGGGGTCTCACCACTGTATGATATTTTCAATCTAATTGTCGAAGTTTCTTTTGATTAAAAAAAATTTTAATATAATCATTGCATATCATTCATCATTCTCACATAACGCATTCTTCTTCCCTACGAATCTCACATTTGTGTCTCGATTCTAGAGTCAAACTGTCTCATTCGTACAATACTCGGGCCAATCAACAAAAGAAAATGGATGATCTCGAGGAAGAGAACAGAGAGCTGAGAGAAGAAATCGACGCTCTGAAGGAAGATTTGAGAAAACTTCACAATGACATGCAATCTCTGGCAGTAGCTCAGATACAACAACAAAGGACTATGATCTCAGAGATCACATCTACGCCCATAGTGGAAAAGTATGATCCTCGGTATAACAAGCCTAAAGATCTTCCCTGGGGCATGCCACTCAACTATATCCCGGAAGGATATATTCCGTCGATCACAGAAGATCCGAAAACTGCAGCAGGAACCGCTGGGCCTGAAGTTTACAAACTTCGAGAAAGCGAAGATGCAAGAGGCACGACAACAACTATTTAAGGTTACAAAATTCCGGATAGGGAAGCACCAAGAGTCACAGCCGTAATGACTATACCACCACCCGTGGTACACACTGTCCCGGAAGGACAGATTCCACAGATACCTTCTGGTGGAAATGAAAGTATGTACGACAGAATGAATGAGTTCTAGGAACAATTCCTGGAGATGCAGAAGGAACTGCATGCCATTCACGGTCAGGATCTATTCGAAAAGGACGCCGCATACCTTTCTTTGGTCCACAATGTGAAAATTCCGCACAAATTCAAGGTGCCCGAATTTGAGATATATAGAGGTAACTCTTGTCCTCAAAGTCATTTGGTGATGTACGCTTAGAAGATGTCAACTCAGACAGAGAACCAACATCTACTGATCCACTATTTCCAAGATAGTTTGACCGGTGCCGCACTCAAATGGTACATGGGTTTAAACCGCACTAAGATCGTCATTTTCAGAGATCTTGGTGCTGCCTTCGTTCAACAGTACAAGTATAACCTGGACATGGCACCGAACAGAGATTAACTCAGAGCCATGTCGTAGAAGGATAAGGAAACCTTTAAGGAATATGCTCAGAGATGGCGTGAAATTGCTGCCCAGATTTGTCCACCTCTTGAGGAAAAAGAGATGACAAAAATCTTTTTGAAAACCTTGAGCTCATTTTACTACGACCGAATGGTCGCCAGTGTGCCCAACGACTTTACTAAAATGGTAAATATGGGAGTTCGTCTTGAAGAAGCAGTCCGAGAAGGACGCCTGGTCAAAGATACTAGACCATCAAGCAGTACCAAAAGATACGGGAATGCTTTCTCTAAGAAAAAAGAGCAAGATATTGGTAATATCTCTCTCGGAAAGCAAAGACGACGATACCAACCAGTAGCAGCTGTAACTCCTTCTATCAACCCTAAGTATGTTCCGACGTATCAACCTTAGGTTGCTCAGAGCCAACCGAATCAACAACAATATCAGCAAAGGACACAACAGCCTCTTCAGCAGGCTCGTCCTCAGTACAACAACAATCATACAATGCGGCCACCAAGGTTTGACCCTATACCAATGTTGTACGCAGAACTGTTTTCGCTACTACTAGTCAAGAGGCACGTCCAAACCAGGTCACCTCTTACAGTACCAGAAAATCTGCCTTTTTGGTTCAAAACGGATCAGACTTGCCTTTACCATCAAGGAGGACCAGAGCATAACATAGAAAACTGTCTCAGCTTCAAATCAGATGTGGAGAAGCTTGTCAGGAGCGGGGTCTTATCCTTAGAGGATACAAATCCAAACGTTCAGACTAACCCGTTGCCTCAACACGAGAAAGCAGCGGTAAATTTGATAGAGGAGGGGTCTAAACACAACTAGCAAATTCGTGATGTACTCTTATTAGGAACCAAACTGGTCAAGATACATTGCAGACAGAGCGGATACGGTCATGTACCGTCTCATAACTATCACCAGTGTGATATCTGCTCTAAAAACAATCAAGGGTGTTCTGTAGTGCAGTCAGCTCTACAGGAACAGATGGATCTCGGATGGATCCAAGATCACCGAATTCGTGAAGTCAACATGACTTATACAAATTCCAACATCATTCAAAACCACGACATTCGTGCGATGAATGTCAACTTGGTTGCAATGCATTCAAGGAAAAGCCAACATCATGATCTGCCACGACACAATTACGATTCCTGCCTAGTCTGCTCGGTAAACAACAAGGGATGCTATTTTGTACAAGAGGCCCTCCAGCGTCAGATGAATCTTGGATAGATTCAGGATTACCGGGATAGAAGTCATTATCAAGTCAACATGATTCAAATCTTTGATATTCGCTTGATGAATACCAGCTTAGTGGAATTACACGCTAAGCAAGTCCAGCTTCGTTTTCTGACTTCGCACGATTATCAGAACTGTAAGGTATGTCGTAAGAGTGACCAAGGATGTGCACTTGTTCAAAGGACACTGCAACACTTGTTGAACCACTGGTGACTTCCGATCTATCTAGATGAAGGCACACAACAGAACAGTATGACTGACGGGAACCCTACTAGGCATCAAAGTCAGGATGTTCGATCAATGGAAACAGATCTAGTAAGGTTACACTGCATACAAAGTGGACATGGTCGGGTGCCACCATAAAACTATGAGCGCTGTAGAGTTTGCTCAGAGAATAACCAAGGATGCTACCTCGTGCGAGCAGCCCTTCAGAGTGAGTTGGACCACAAAGAGGTTCAACCATGTACAAGCTCTGGGTCGATTAACATAATGTCAGACTATCTTCCCAATCAAGCCAAAGAAGTTGTCTTGATCTTTAAACGATAAGTGGCCAAAGATGTATGCGCCATAATCCTTTCACACCATGAATCAAGAGTTCCTCCTGATAGTGGAAATATTCTCAACCTTGAACCAATTGAGGCCGGCTATGATGGTCAGAAAAATCAGTAGGCTCCTGTAGTTATCTATCTGCCGGGACCAGTACCGTACAAATCCGATAAGGCTATCCCTTACAAGTACGGCGCAACAACAATTGAAAATGGAAAGGAAACTCCATTACCCCCCGTCGTGAATATTGCAGACATCAGTCGAGTAACACGGAGCGGTCGAATCTTCAACCGAGGAGTTGGAGAACCTACCAGAGAAAAGGAACCTCAAACAGAAGTTCCTAGTCAACCAGTCAGTCAATCCAGTGATCCCGACCTTTCAAAGGACAACGATGAGATGCTGAAGCTCATCCAGAAGATTGAGTACAACATTGTTGATCAACTGTTGCAAACTCCTTCAAAAATCTCTGTGCTATCTCTTTTACTCAGTTCCGACGCTCACAGGGAAGCTCTATAGATGATAACACGAAAATGTATCATATATTTTCCTTGATTTACGACTAATAATTACGTTATTTCAGCCCAAGTTCCGATTATTCCGCGAGTATTCTAGTGTTTTCGCAGGTATTTCATTGTCCAAGCTGAAAGGAGCAAAGTAGAGAAAACATGAAGAAATGAGAAGAAAACAGGAAGAATTAATAAGAAAAAGAGCAAAAAATGGAAAGTGGTATGTGTGACGACCGTCACACACCTACCACGACCGTCACGCTCCCAAAGCTTGCCACGACCGTCATGCACTCATCACGACCGTCACACGCTCAAAGATGGTTATTATGTTCAGAACGCAGACGTGGAAAAAGAAGCCCAATGCACATGCACGTTAAGCACTTTCTCCTTGAACTTCTCCAACTTCCCACTACTCCCACTGTCTCCACCACTCATTTATGCTCCATGGAAGTTACAAAATGAAAATTCCCTCTCTATATAGGATTTTTTCTTGACTTTTGAGGGGATCCAAGTTTTTATATGCGAAAGCACTGTTGAATTTATTTCGTAGTTTTAGGCAGAAATTACTGGTGTAAAAAGTGGTAGTTTCTCACATCGAGGAACTACCATTAGTGTTAGGCCTTCAATCTATGTAATGCTTGGATAAATCTTGCCGTCATTATTTCAAGATATTTAATTCAGTTTTATTTCTAGTTTTATCTTCAGGTTAATTTACTTTTATGCTTTTATTTTCTGCCATTTATATTTATGCTTTATCTTTCTGCCATTGTTATCATTTCAAGCTTTTACCATTTTTCTTCAAACATCACTTTAAATCATTTTAAACCGCTTGCTATGTTTTCGCATAATTCAAAAACCCAAAATTGTTTATTTGTTTCTGTCACTATGTTCGGCTAAACAGTTTAGAGTCCGATGTATGAGGACCGTCGTTACCGACGGGACTCGGTAGAAAATAATAGGTGCGAACTTATGATTAAAATTATGTTTTTGGTTTTAATTTCCAAGTCTAATTTAAATAGCTTTGTCACGAGAGTGAGATAACACGGTTTTATCACGAGAGTGAGAAATTAATTAAGATTAGAGCCGGCACTGCGAGAGCGTGGGGGTCAAACCGGATAGTGGAAATTAGGAAACAAATCTAAATACAGCGAGAGCGCTTTAGATACGTTTAGGATATTATTGGCTTTCAAAACATATTTCCTAGTTACCGGGCGAGCGAGAGCAAAATCTTGGGATTAGGGAACATGACTTTAGTTAATACCGCGAGAGCGTGAGGCGAAGTTTTTAAGTTGGTATATTCTACGGAACTAAATTATAGTTGTAATTAGTACCCGAATTCTACAAAGTCCTTTAGGAACGCGGAATCCATATTCCGGCCTCTCTTTATTATTATATTTCCTTAGTTTTATTTTAGTTCTAGTTTTAGTTTCCCTTTTATCAACTATCATTAGCCTTAGCTTTACAAAGCGATGATAGATTACGGTAGGTTGACATTGGTCTCTGTGGGTTCGACAATCTTTTATATTACTTCGATATTTTCGTGCACTTGCGGACGTACCAAGTTTTTGGCGCCGTTGCCGGGGACCAACAGTCAATATTGTTATTCCGTTGTTGCACCGTATAGACTAAGGCCCTCCCATAAAAAAATAATAAAAAAAAAATTTAAAAATCTAAAAACCATGTATCACCCCAAATTTCTTTATGATAACCACTCACAATATCTTGAGGAGCCGCACCCAAATTTTCTCTACAATTACCAACCACAATACTCCCAATATTTTGAGGAACCGCAACCAAATTTTTTCTATGATTACCATTCCCAAAATTTTGAGGAACCGCAAGAATCACATAATTTCAATCTCGAAATACTAATGGAGGATTTCAACGCGACACTAACTCATTTCCACCCAAATTACCACTCCTAATATTTTGAGGAACCACAAGAATCCGTTAATTCCAACCTCGAAAGATTAATGGAGGATTTCATTGAAACAACAACTAATTCAAGGTTAGAATCTATGATGGAGCACTTTGTGGAGACCCAAACTCTCCATAATCAAGAGCTTAAAAGACAACATCTCGATACTTATGAAACCCTTAGGCAGATAAACACTATGGTCGAGTCCCTCGCGACACACACTGAGGCATTGTAGACTCAAATCTCCCTGCTTGCACAGACACCTATAGGTCCCTACCCTGAGGAGCATGTGGATGTTGTAGTGACCTATAGTGAAACAAAAATCAAAGATACTAAGGAGAGTGACAATGAGGTTGAGGAGAGTGATATTGAGGTTGAGGAGGGTTCTGGTAAGGAAGAAGTAGAGATTGAGAAAATTTTACTGGGACCACCTGAAAGGGAGGTCGTCAAAGAGGTAGAGAAAGTAGCACCTAAGGCTTTTCCTCATGCGTATACCCCACCGATTCCTTTCCTGCAAAGGTTTGTGGAAGCTAAGGTAGGATCCCAATCCAAAACGTATGCCGAGGTATTGGAAAATACCCACACCGATGCACCTTTATCTGAGGTCCTGTACAAAAAGAGAAAATTCGAGGACCATAAAACTAGGGATATCATTACTGCTAAGAGGGTAAGGTTAAACTTTGAGGTGATGGATGAAATAACTAAGCCCAAACTTGAAAAACTAATACTTTGGATAGATCCAGAACCACCACCACGAGTTCAAAAGAATGAACCACCCCACAGAAGGAAGAAAACAAAAGGTGAGGGATATGTGAGATGGCTTGATAAGTGGCCATGGAAACCGAAAATTATTAGCCGTCGAACTATCGATGTTAAACAAAGCCCTGCGAGGGAGACAACCCACGGACTTTTAATTTAATGTTTTCCTGTTATTGTTTATGCTTGCAGAAAATAAAGAGTTGTATCGCTTGTCACGTCTCAGCCATATTTAGGCGAAAAATCTCTAGGTGACAATCCCTTAAGATGAGTTGGTGCCCACACACATTCTTACGAATGTCGCTGCTGGTGGTGACACCAATGATGAGTATGATATGAGAGAGCATATCTCTCTAGTTCGTAACTCACCTCCTCCTTGTCCTTTCGCATGGTCAGGTTCCACCTGCACACACTGCACCGTATTTTTCTAACAATTTTTGCAGATACTTCCTTCACAAATAGGCAATATAATGAGCGGCTTCAAGAAAATGAAGTTTCAGCAAATTCAGATAACTCGTAGTACAAGACACCGGAGTAGAAGTGGCCAGCAAAGACAGGGACAACAAGGGAAGAATCAGCGCAAATTTGGCCGTGGTAGCACGCAATGGCATTCATACAGGTTCTATCCTTCCTCTACCACCTTTTATCAAAACATTGAGGACAATGTTTGGTTTAAGTGTGGGGGAGGAACATTTACCGCTTTCATTTTACCGTTTTCTAGTTAGATTTACTGTTTTCCAGCATGATTTTAAAATTTTTTATGTGTTAAATGTTTCGTCCGTCTGTGCATGTGCTGTCGAGTCTTTATGGTGATTTTATGTTGTCTATCGATTTCCCCATTCTCTTTAGCCATACCAAATATTTTGAAAACTTTTGAGCTAAAAATAGTGTTTCTTTTGAAAATCTTAGGTTACAGACAAAATTGAGGTTAGATTGTGAGACTTGGGAAAATCCCGCAAGATCGGTATCGTCTTAACACAGTGAGCCTCAAAATTATGGAAATCGATTTGAGTGTTTGTTATGCCATAGCCTTAAGTTCTCACCCCTTCAGTAGTCCCTAATTAGTTTATTTAGCAGTCAACACCATCCTAAGCACGTACTAAGTAGGAAGCCGATGCAAATAAGTGTATGATCTCAGGCCTAAAAGGTAAATTAAGAAAAGAAAAACATGAATGCTCCTTCTAAGTTAGGTGATCACCCGATCATTTAGCCCAACGGTGCAAACTTCTTAATTTTATTGATTTTTAAGCCAATGTGCCAAAAGAAAAAAAATTGATAATAATGAGATCATAGTCACTAACAGGCCATCCTACCATGAGTGTGAAAGGATAACAGGCTTAATGTGATTGTGCCAGAATGAAGAGGGATGAAAGAAGGATGAGTGAGTTAGGCTTAGGTATAATGACATGATTCGGATTGGTTTGTATAGGATGGAGGTTGATGACCGCAAAAGCGGAATTGTGTTGTTACGATATCCTTAGTGTGTGAGCAAGTACCTATCGACACAAACTTAACCAAAGTAGAGTTGGTATCCTAGGATGAGTATCCATATGCACTATTTGTCTTACGAGTCATGTTTTTCTTGAGGACAAGCAAAGGTTTAAGTGTGGGGGTGTTGATAACACGAAAATGTATGATATATTTGCCTTGATTTACGACTAATAATTACGTTATTTCAGCCCAAGTTCCGATTATTCCGCGAGTATTCTAGTGTTTTCGCAGGTATTTCATTGTCCAAGCTGAAAGGAGCAAAGTAGAGAAAACATGAAGAAATGAGAAGAAAACAGGAAGAATTAATAAGAAAAAGAGCAGAAAATGGAAAGTGGTATGTGTGACGACCGTCACACACCTACCACGACCGTCACGCTCCCAAAGCTTGCCACGACCGTCATGCACTCATCACGACCGTCACACGCTCAAAGATGGTTATTATGTTCAGAACGCAGACGTGGAAAAAGAAGCCCAATGCACACGCACGTTGAGCACTTTCTCCTTGAACTTCTCCAACTTCCCACTACTCCTACTATCTCCACCACTCATTTATGCTCCATGGAAGTTACAAAATGAAAATTTCCTCTATATATAGGATTTCTTCTTGACTTTTGAGGGGATCCAAGTTTTTATATGCGAAAGCACTGTTGAATTTATTTCGTAGTTTTAGGCAGAAATTACTGGTGTAAAAAGTGGTAGTTTCTCACATTGAGGAACTACCACACCATTAGTGTTAGGCCTTCAATCTATGTAATGCTTGGATCAATCTTGCCGTCATTATTTCAAGATATTTAATTCAGTTTTATTTCCAGTTTTATCTTCAAGTTCATTTACTTTTACGCTTTTATTTTCTGCCATTTATATTTATGCTTTATCTTTCTACCATTGTTATCATTTCAAGCTTTTACCATTTTTCTTCAAGCATCACTTTAAATCATTTTAAACCGCTTGCTATGTTTTCTCCTAATTCAAAAACCAAAAATTGTTTATTTGTTTCTGTCACTATGTTCGGCTAAACAGTTTAGAGTCCGGTGTATGAGGACCGTCGTTACCGACGGGACTCGGTAGAAAATAATAGGTGCGAACTTATGATTAAAATTTTGTGTTTGGTTTTAATTTCCAAGTCTAATTTAAATAGCTTTGTCACGAGAGTGAGAGGTTATTTAACACGGTTTTGTCACGAGAGTGAGAAATTAATTAAGTTTAGAGCCGGCACTGCGAGAGCGTAGGGGTCGAACCGGATAGTGGAAATTAGGCAACAAATCTAAATACATCGAGAGCGCTTTAGATACGTTTAGGATATTATTGGCTTTCAAAACATATTTCCTAGTTACCGGGCGAGCGAGAGCAAAATCTTGGGATTAGGGAACATGACTTTAGTTAATACCGCGAGAGCGTGAGGGGAAGTCTTTAAGTTGGTATATTCTACGAAACTAAATTATAGTTGTAATTAGTACCCGAATTCTACAAAGTCCTTTAGGAACGCGGAATCCATATTCTAGCCTCTCTTTATTATTATATTTCCTTAGTTTTATTTTAGTTCTAGTTTTAGTTTCCCTTTTATCAACTATCATTAGCCTTAGCTTTACAAAGCGACGATAGATTACGGTAGGTTGACATTGGTCTCTGTGGGTTCGACAATCTTTTATATTACTTCGATATTTCCGTGCATTTGCGGACGCACCAACAGAAAGTCTTAGAGTAAGCCTTTGGGGAACAAGATGTGACAATAAGACAATTCGATAGCATCATCTCCAACATTACTGCCTGCAACAATTTGGGGTTTAGTGATAAAGAACTGCCGGAAGAAGGAAAAAATCATAACATGGCACTTAATGTTACATTCAACTGCCAGGACGATGCATTAGCCAGCGTACTGGTAGACACCGGAACAACTCTGAATGTTATGCCAAAATCTACTCTAATGCGACTATCATTTCAGGGAGCCTCGATGAGAGGCAGTGAGGTCATCGTCAAAGCATTTGAGGATCCCGAAAAATAGTTATCGGCGAAGTCGACCTCCCCATAACTATCGGTCCTCATACTTTCCAGGTCATCGACATTTAGGCTGCATACAGCTATTTGTTAGGAAGACCTTGGATACACGAGGCTGGGGCAGTCACGTCGACACTTCACCAGAAGTTGAAGTTCGTCAGAAATCACCAACTAGTCACAGTCTGTGGAGAGCAAGCCTTGATCGTGAGCAACTTATCGTCGTCCACTTGTGTAGAACCAGAGGAGGTTATTGGAACCCAGTTCCAAGCACTTTCAGAAGACCTTGGTTTCAGAAAAAGGAACATCGATTTCCTCGTACAGAGATGCTCTCGAAGTAATCAAAAGTAACAATACCAAAGGATGGGGACAGCTTGTCCTTCCTACAGATAACAAGACAAAGAAGGGTCTTGGTTTTTCTTCAAATTGTACCCAGATTACTACTAACAATGAAAGTCTTCATCCCATTCAGAACTTCTTCCGTAGTGGAGGCTTTCTCCACCCAGTGCCTCAAGAAGTGCATACCATCAACGAGGATGATTCCTCTGATACAGATGAAGAGTGGAAGTCCTATCTTAACGAGGACGGTTATATGTCTCAGGGAGAGGGGCCTACGCCATTTTTCTATCCCGCACCGAGGTCAGATGTCAAAATGATATATGGAGATTGTGATCCGGAAGGTTATCGTGCTCCACCAAACTCATTAGAGGAGGACACTCTGATGAAAGACAACTTTGACCATGACTATTATGGCCCAATGGATGGCCTGCCTATCTGGCAGCCATACCCAGGAGACGTGGGGAAAAAGAGTTAGCCCAATGATACATATTAGTAGAGAATCATTGAAAAGAATACCTGCGTCCCCACCGAATCATGGGATCATTACTCCGGGTATTCAGAAGATATCCATCACAACAATCAATTTGGAAAGATCGCAGGACAAGAGTTCCTTAACTATGCTTTTCCCGAGGTCAACGTTATCGAAAGAGATGACTCCTCCAGTTCCAAAGAAGTGTGGGACACCTTAGGACAACCGAGTGGCAAGTACTACTTCATGGTCAAATACATCACTCCTGAAAGCTCTCGTTTCAGGCTCGAAGACATCGAGTCAACTTAATGGGGAGATCTGCCTGAGAGTGCAAGCACTGTGCAAGATACAACTAAAGAATCCTCCTACGACAACTCTGCCTGGGAGACAGATTCCAATGATCCTGCTCCACCAGAAATCAGTGTTATTTCTGAAGACAAATCAAGAAGGAAGGTACCAGACTTTGTGATTCACCGAGGAGTTTGCCGCCAATGGGTTGCTGTCAACGTTTCGAAAGTCGTTCATAAGTCTAAGTAATTGTCGTCTTTGTCTTAACCTTTCACCCTGCCCAGGTGAAACGGATGTTTTGATAGGGCTCACTTTCTATAAATGTCCCTCTTCGCCTTGCCCAAAGCGACAGAGTTTTGTTTTATGGGGCTGTAGTTTCAAGAAACGGCCAAATCATAAATAAAATAACGTCGTTCTGTAATTTATGCATTTATTGTTTTTTTCTCTTTTCGCTTTTTCAGGAAATGGTAATCCTAAAAACAACTCAAATAATAAAAACAAGCATTTTTCAGAAAATACACTGCACACACTCTTGCATTCTCTCTATCTCTTCTAAAAACAATCATCACGTCATGCAGATTGCTAGTTTTAAACCCCATTGAAACATACGATCCAATGCCTTCTCCCAACTTTGAATTCTCGGTATTTGAGGCTGAAGAAGAAAATGACGAAGAAATTCCAGAAGAGATCTCCCAATTACTCAGACAAGAGGAAAGGTCATTGAACCTCATAAAGAGCCGTTGGAAACGATTAACTTGGGTTCAAAAGAAGAGAGAAAAGAAGTCAAGATTGGGGCACTGCTCGATCTGACAGTCAAAGAAAGTTTGATAAAGCTTCTCAAAGAGTTTCCTGATGTATTCGCTTGGTCTTATCAGGATATGCCAGGGTTGGATACCAGCACCGTGGAACATTATCTACAGTTAAGATCAGAATGTCCGCCAGTAAAGCAGAGGTTGAGAAGGACTCATCCAGACATGGCCATCAAAATCAAAGAGCAGGGTTGGATACCAGTACCGTGGAACATCATCTACAGTTAAGATCAGAATGTCCGCCAGTAAAGCAGAGGTTGAGAAGGACTCATCCAGACATGGCCATCAAAATCAAAGAGGAAGTGCATAAACAGATTGGCGCGGGTTTCCTTGCAACATCAGAATATCCTCAATGGTTAGCCAACATAGTACCAGTTCCGAAAAAGGACGGAAAGGTCAGAATGTGTGTAGACTACAGGGATCTGAACAAGGCTAGTCCAAAGGATGACTTTCCCTTACCGCACATAGACACGCTGGTAGACACTACAGCGAAGTTCAAAGTATTCTCCTTCATAGATGGATTCTCGGGCTATAATCAAATCAAAATGGCGCCGGAAGACATGGAGAAAACTTCCTTCATCACCCCATGGGGCACCTTTTGTTACAAGGTAATACCGTTCAGTTTGAAGAACGCCGGGGAAACCTATCAAAGGGCCGTGACTACTTTGTTTCATGACATGATACACAAAGAAACAGAAGTATATGTCGATGATATGATTGCTAAATCCAAAATAGAGGAGGAGCATGTGACTCACTTGTCAAAACTATTCAAGCATCTGAGAAAATACAAGCATCACTTGAATCCCAACAAATGCACATTTGGTGTCCGTTCAGGGAAAATTTTAGTGTTCATCGTCAGCCAGAAAGGAATTGAGGTTGATCCTGAAAAAGTCAAGGCCGTTCAAGAAATGCCTTCTCCAAAGACTGAAAAGCAAGTCAGAGGATTCCTGGGAAGTTTGAATTACATTTCCAGATTTATATTCCTCATGACCACGACGTGCGCGCCAATCTTCAAATTACTCAAAAAGAATCAAGACTGCGTATGAACGGAAGACTCCCAAAAAGCCTTTGACAATATCAAGGAATACCAGTTGAATCCACCGATTCTATCACCTCCAGTGGAGGGAAGACCATTGATCATCTACCTAACAGTCTTGGAAGACTCAATGGGTTGTGTACTTGGTCTCAACCATTGTGGAATGTACCCATAGTTTATTAAATACAAATGTATATTGCTTGTTTTACCATACACCTAATTAAAGAAATACAACCATTAAAATTGGTAAAGAAATATATAATCTGAAAATTTAACTGTTCTTGAAAACCAACTTAAACACACCACTGTTTTCCGAATTGCATCCATTTCATTCGGCACATTTTATGTTCCTTAACATAAAATTTATGGTTCAATGGTCGGTTTCCTTCAATCCATCGATATCTTTTATTATAGTTTACCTCATCATCGCCAAAAATCATCGCGATTTTATCATCATAACAATCATGATCTTAACAACCACGATGATTAGTGACGACGATGAGGTAAACTATAAGAAAAGATATTGATGAATTGAAGCAAACGGACCATTGGACCATAAATTTTATGTTAAGGAACATTAAATGTGCTGAATGAAATGAATGCAATTTGGAAAACATTGACATGATAAAGGTTGGTTTTCAAATACATCCTAATTTTCAGATTATAAGTTTCTATATCAATTTAACTGATTGCATTTTAAATAAAATGATAGTGAAACAAACAATATACATAGTATATAATAAACTAAATTTCATATACAATATCAGAATGAATTCATATATTTGTACCTTGTCAGAATGAATTCATATGTATGTACCACCATCATCATCACCATGTGAAACAAACCCTAAGAAGTGGGAGGCAATGAATAAAATTAGTTAGTATTCAATTTAACTATATACAATATACATAGTATATATATAATAAACTAATGTTCTATATCAATTTAACTGATTACATTTTCAATAAAATGATAGTGAAACAAACAATATACATAGTATATAATAAACTAAATTTCATATACAATATAAGAATGAATTCATATATATGTACCTTATCAGAATGAATTCATATATATATGTACCACTATCATCATCACCATTTGAAACAAACCCTAAGAAGTGGGAAGCAATGAAGAAAATTAGTTAGTATTCAAAACAAAACAACCAAAAGTTGAAACAAAACCCTAAGATGTGGGACGGTACCATTACAATGAAGTTCACCTTACTTGTGAAGCATTGAAGTCGAATCTGCACAAAATGAGAACAATCAATAAAAACAACATGAAGCAAACGAGATAATGGGAACTATCTAACAAAAAGATTGAAGTAGAAGAATACCTTATTTTCCATAAACAATATGTACATTACGCTTGCTACCGCCAGCATCATCACCATGTTTATCTAGTTTTAGATTCTGCAAGAAGAACTACAAGGAGGAAGAAGCTTAAATCAAAAGCTTCATACTTCTTGTATTTCTTCTCGCGGATTCTATAAAAAGATGAAGTTTGCTACCAAAAATGGGTGCTAGGGTTTCGCTGTGAAGGAAACGGCGCTACTGTCAATAATAGAAAGTTAATTCCCTTATATAGGTAACTATTTCACAACGGTTTTCTAAAATAACCATAATGATAAGTATATATATTATTTTAATAATATCACAACGGTTAGTTATATTAACCGTAGAGATAACCCTTCTAATTGGTACAAGGTTCGACTCCAGGCAACAACATTTTTCTATAGTTACGTAAAATAGAAAAATGTTGTTGCCTAGTATAAGGGGTATCGCTACGGTTATTATTACTAACCGTTGTAATATTATAACCCTTGCTCTTCCTAGAGTAGAGAACACTCTGGCCATAATGATTTAAAATTTTCTCCGTTTTTCAAAAAATATCGTTCCAGAATATCAACCATTTACAAGTTATCATCATTGCAAGCATTAAACTATCAGACTTTTCATCTTCAACCTCATCTCTAAATAGACAACTTTACATTTCTTCATAATATATTCTTCGTAACAATGAGTTCTACAAATGAGAATGCTAGAATCACCAATGAGGAACATCAGGCGCCAATAGAGGAGGTCCAACCAGCGGCCAGGGATGCCTTAAGGGTGAGGAAGGATAAGAAGAAGAAGAAGAAGAAGCTAAAGAAGAAAAAGATAAAGAAGAAAAGGAGAACAATTTATTATGATTCCGATGAGGGGAGTGAGGAGAGATGCCTGGATTATGAAGATGCATTTGCAGCAATGGTCTATGACATTGATTAATATATGTAATATGATTATCAATGTACTCTTTTTAATGGAATCTTAATAAAATGTTATTTTATATATGCTCATCTCTTACAGTTTTATTTTTAAAGTTATATATACTATTCTGTTGCACTTAAAAACACTAACAAAAGAAATAAAATATATGTTTAAAATAAAATAGTTGCTAAGAATCGAAGCTTGATACATGTATTACAACGGTGTTTTAATACAACCGTGTTTAAAATGTTAAAATATGGAAAAAAAATGTAGTAGCTGGGAATCGAAGCTTGTTACACAGCTTGTATTAAAACGGTTCTTTAGTACAACCGTCATTAAATATGGCGTTATAAAATTTTTAACGTATTACAACATCGGGATACGAATCCGTGGTAAACCTGGTGTCGTTAAATGGGTTTTTCGTAGTAGTGTGTTTACTCTAGCAGCTCTCCAAAAGGTTGTTCTCATGTCAGCAAGTAAGGAAGTTCATGGTAAAGATCCTGTTGTGGTTAACCAATAAAATGTGGTTATTCGCCCTTCTAATGAGTCTAAGAAGAATGATGATGCTGAAGAGGTATTAAGGTTAATCAGAAGAAGTGATTACAAAGTGGTGGATTAACTCCTTCAAACTCCGTCAAACTCCGTCAAAAATATCAGTGTTATCTTTATTGTTGAACTCCGGAGCTCATCAGAAATCTTTGATGAAGGTGTTAGAACAAGCCTATGTGGGTCATGATGTAACAGTGGATCGGTTTGATGGCGTAGTAGGAAACATTATAGCCTGTAATGTCTTGAGCTTCAGTGATGAAGAGTTTCCACTAGAAGTTAAGAAACATAATTATGTTTTTCATATATCTATCAGGTGCTAAGAGGACTCCATGTCCAATGTATTAGTTGATACAGGGTCTTCGCTTAATGTTATGCCAAATGCAACTCTGTCTAAGTTGGCATATCAAGGTGCTCCTATGAGACACGATGGGGTTCTAGTCAAAGCTTTTGATGGTTCTAAGAGAATAGTAATTGATGAAGTGGATCTCCTGATGATGATAGGTCCACAAAATTTCTAAGTCACTTTTCAAGTGATGGGCATCTACCCTGTGTAACATCAACTCTTCATCAGAGACTCAAGTTTGTTAAGAATGGTAACCTGGTAATCATTTACGGTGAGCAGGAATTGTTGGCAAGTCACCTTTCTTCTTTCTGATATATAGTTGCAGATGAGGAAGTTGTTGGGACTCAGTTCAGAACCCTAGATATAGTCAATTTTGTTCATAAGAATGGGGAATCCATCGCTTCGTTGAAATATGCACAGCAGGTTGTGAAGAGCGGTCAAGCGGAAGGTGGGGACAGATTATTGTGCTTCCCGAGAATAAGAACATAGTTGGTTTAGGTTTCTCACCCTATACAATTAGAGGAATATTGAAGCATGAATTTATTATCACACGTACTCAAAAAGTGTTCCATAGTGCTGGTTTCGTTCACCCTGGAGATCAAGTTGTTCTTTCCATCAGTGAAGGTGATTCAGATCCAGAATGGCCTTGCTTTGTGACACATGGAGAGACTAGTCCAGATTGGACTGTTGTGGATGTTCCTAGTATCGTTCATTTGTCAAAGTAATTTGTTTTGTTTTTCCAAATAATTCCTTTCACTGTAACCTAGGTGAAAGTGACATTGTTCGGGCATCTTTGTTTCAAATTTTAAGATCATGAATAAAAGACGTTTTGTCATCCAATGTGTTTTTCTTTTTGCATTTTTTTTTTAAAATGGTAACTAAAAAATCATTTAAAAACAATTTCATTCATTGCATATCACTTTCACATTTTTTTATTTTCTAAAACAAAGCTTAAATCATGTGCATATTAATAAGCAATAAAACCATTAAAAACAATGACCATGCGCCCTCTCCCAACTTTGAATTTCCTGTATTTGAAGCGGAAGAAGAAAGTGAGGAAAACAGTGATATTCCAGAATAAATTACCTGGTAGCTTGGGCACGAGGACAAGACTATTCAGTAATATAAAGAGCCTTACGAATTGATAAACTTGGGTTCTGAAGAGAACAAAAGAGAAATCAAGATTAGGGCACTACTTGGTGAAGATGTCAAGAAGAGGTTGGTAGAGTTGTTGAAAGAGTATGTTGATGTATTTTCTTGATCGTATCAAGCTATGCTAGGATTGGATACTAATATTGTAGAGCATCGACTGCCGCTAAAACCAAAATGTCAACCAGTGAAGCAAGAGTTAAGAAGAACTCATCTTGAGGCGGCTCTCAAGATTAGAGAAGAAGTGCAAAAACAGATTGATGCCAGTTTTCTTGTCACATCTATTTATCCTCAATGGGTGGCCAATATTGTGTCAGTTCCAAAGAAAGATGGAAAAGTCAAAATGTGTGTAGATTACAAAGATCTAAATAAAGCAAGTCCAAAAGATGATTTTCCTCTGCCACATATTAACATGTTGATAAACAATACAACTAAAATCAATTTTGTCTCTTTATGGATGGCTTTTAAAGGAAGTGTATTGGCAGATCATTTGGATCATCAACCAATTGAAGATTATTGGCCTATCCAGATTGACTTTCCTAATGAGGATGTTATGGCCATTAGAGCTAAAGATTGTGATGAACAAGTGTAGCGCGATTTTTGTGGTCTTGAAGCACTATCACTCGGGTACTACAGTTTGATTCATTTTTTATCCTGTTAAGCTGATTAAGGAAGGGAAATAGATGTCTCCAATTAACCTTGCTCGCAAACTGAGGTTAAACAGTCAAAACTGTTGGTTTACTGATGCTATTAAGACGTGGGCCCCTCTTCGGTTATTTTGTTAAGAACACAGTGTCTGGACTATTTGTGAGGTTTTTGGTAATGTGTTTAGATTTGATGCTTTTGGGTTGATTTGATGGAGATACTGGATTTTGGGTTTTTTATTAGTATGCTCGCTAAGATTTTTTGCAATCTTATGCCTACGTATTCCCGTTTAACGAAATAGGGAAATCAGAGCGATCGTAGTTCCTCCTATTCTATGGGAGGAAAAGGGTTGTTTTGGTGTCTTGTTCAAAGCCCAAGACATGAAGCTAAAGGTGATTTGTATCTTGTTCAAAGCCCAAGATGTGAAGCTAAAGGGTTTTGGATGAGAGAGAATTTGTCATCTCTAAAGAGGAGTTGTTGATGTTTGTATGCTGTGAGCAAGGCACAGATTTTGATGCTAAAAGGTTAATTGACTCAACCGAGGTTTCCTTATACAAAGCCTAAGAGGAGGCGATTGACCCAACAAGAGGGTGTCTTTTATTTGTTGTCTCGTACGAAGCCCGAGATAGAGGCTAAAAGGATTGACTCAACAAGAGAGTGCTAACAAGTGACTGACTCAACAAGAGAGTGCTTTTGTGTGTCTTGTACGAAGCCTAAGACGGAAGCTAAAAGGTTAGACTCAACAAGATAATCTTTTATACTCAACAAGAGAGTGATTTAGTGTCTCGTATGAAGCCCGAGATGGAGGCTAAAAGGTTTGACTCAACAAGAGAATCTTTTATACTCAACAAGAGAGTGATTTAGTGTCTCGTACAAAGCCCGAGATGGAGGCTAAAAGGGAAGTGACTCAACAATAGAGTCTTTTATACTTAACAAGAGAGTGTTTTGCTATCTCGTACGAAGCCCGAGATAGAGGCTAAAAGGAGATCGACTCAACAAGAGAGTCCTTTATATTCAACAAGAGAGTGTTTTAGTGTCTCGTACGAAGCCCGAGATGGAGGCTAAAAGGAGATTGACTCAACAAGAGAGTCTTTTATACTCAACAAGAGAGTCTGAAAAGGTTAGCTCCGTTGGGGAGAATCATTGTACAAAGCCCAAGAGGAGGATGTCTTACTGCTGAGGATTAGATCCATAGGTAGGTCCAAGGGTGGGTAACTCTCATGAGAGATATTGGGTTTCAGAGTGATAAGTGTTTTTTCCTATGTTTGAAAGGAACTTGAGAATGTCTTTGAGACTCAAGGGGGTTTAGACTGTCCAAGTCTAGAGTTTTATCTATTGTACAATGCCTAAGAGGAGGCACGGGCATTAAGGGATGAGTATCAACCCAAAAAATGGCTGGAGGTTTGACACTGGAAAGACTGCTCTAGCAAAGGATGACTAAGTTATGTCTTATACTTTTAAGAGGTCGTCAGGGTCCTTGTATTAAGCCCAAGAGAAGGCATGAGAACTTTTAAAAAGCTGAAGGGTCCTTGTACAACGCCCAAGAGGAGGTGGGGATGCTTTTAGGAAGCCTGTCGGTCCCCAAACCACGAGAAGTTCCAGAAATGCACTTCACATAGAAGAGATCATTCCAGGAAAGTTCGAGAATTTGGAAGAAACTCAAGAGATGCTATTCACGGAGAATAGATCAACTCTAGGGAGTAGAGTTTCTTTGAAAATTTCTACGAGTGGCAGTCTGAGAAAAGGTTCACTGAGAATACTTCCTTTCTCTTTGTTCAATATTGCTTAACCCCAAGAGAAGGGAAGACTGTATCTGGAATCCTACGGGGGATCTAGTTTTAACTGTATTTAAGAGTGACCAACAAGGCTTTACCTAGTGCTAGACGTAGTTGCCGGGGAAAACTCTAAATAACTATACTAGTATTACACAGTTGATATTTGACAAGTATATAAAAGGATGTGAAAGAACACTTACAATGAAGCAGCCCCACAATACGATTATATGCATATGAAAGCGATAAATGAAAGCGGATAAACACTTACCCGTTGTAGAGCTTCCATGCTGTTTTGTTAGTTGTTCAACAAAGAAAACTTTGATAACAATATTGTATTCAAAATCAAAGGAGAAAGTGCTTTGAAAAGTTTGTTGGGGCTTACAGCTCAAGGAGAGGCCCAAGTTTTGACGATGATTGCTTGTTTTGAAAACTGTACAGAGGGACTTATACAATATGTGAGGCCCAATAGTTTTTGTGTACAAGGGAATTGGGTCTTACGCTCTACTAGAGGCCCAAAGAGTTTTAAAGAAAGGACATGGGACTTATAACACGAGGGTAGGCCCAGATGATTTGATTTTTGAACTGACGATCACGCCGAGATTTTTCTTTTAGCGCATAGGGACTTATACAATACCTGAGGCCCAAAAAGGTTTATTTACAAAAGGGTTGGGTCTTACACTCTATTAGAGGCCCATGGATGTTTTAAAGAAAAATAATGGGGCTTACAACTCAAGGAGACGCCCAATTGGTTTTATTTTAAACTGGCGATCGGGCCGAGATTTTTGAAAATGTGTTGGGACTTATACATTGAGTGTGGCCCAAACTATTTTGGTTTCAAAGAGGGATTGGGTTTTACACTCTATTAGAGGCCCAAAGTGTTTGAAAAAGATTTATTTGGGTGAAAATCAAAGAAACCCTAATTTCATCATTTTTAAAAGTAAATTTTTAAATAAAATCAAATAGAAATGATAAAATACCAAATAAGTTTGAATAAACAACTTGTGATTTTTGGTTGAGGTTTGAAAAATGATGTTTTAATCACAAGATGAATTAAAATTCATTTGGTTTTGATTTTCATGATGAGAATTCACTTTCAAAATGTTTAAAAACAATTAAAAAGGGATTTATTCACAAAAATACCAACTATATTAAATAAATAATATAAATTTGATTTTTTTGTGGAATAAAATATTTTGGAGTATGAATAAGAAGTGTGTAAAACAGAATTGGAAAATGATGATTTTTGCTATGTGAAAGAATTGGTTGAGTTTTGAAGATAAGAGAAAAAGGAAAGATGTCACAACATCATCTTCGACATCTCTTATGAGGCAAAAACCAGAACTGAAACTTTAGTTTTCAACATCTTTTTTATCAAACTTCCAACACTCATAACTCTCTCAATTTTTAACGAAATTAAAATCCGTAAGAACCTATCTTGACCGATTTTCGCAAGGAATCCAATGGTATCACTCCTGCACACTGAAACTTAACGTACAGAACGCACAAGGAAAAAAACCAGAACTGGACCTTAATTTTAAAAAAACATAAACTCCACCTATAAACATGTTAAAGTGCAAACAGTAGGAAGATCACAACAAACACATGAAGGACTACATTTTTGCTTCAAGAATTGATCAATAATGATGCATGTATATGGAGTTTCAAAGTGTAAGAACACTTACCAATTGGAGCAAGGTCCAATGCCACTTCAATGTAATTACATCAGCAAGAGGAAGATTCTGTGAGCTTCCTTGATCCTCCAGGAGTATTTTGAATGCTTGGACTGGTTTGAAACAAGCTGAAACTTGAGATGGTACCTCAACTGCACCTCTGTCAAGAACTTGAGCAGTTGGCAAGTGATTTTGTGATTTTGGTGTTACAGATGTTATGTGAGTGTTTGGATCACTTCTACATGATGTTTATGAGGTGTGTGTATGATTGGTTTGGTTGGAATTGCTCTCAAACTCAAAAACCGATAGTGACTTGCTTTGGAAGGAAAATTTGGAAGTGAGAAGGTGATTTTGAGGAAAACATCTGTTTGATGGCTTTGGTGTACTCAAACTGAGCACAAATGGGCTCTATTTATAGTAGAGCAAGTTTGTTTTGCAAGCAATAGTGAATGACAACTGCTGCAGAAGTTTGGCAAATGTTGATCAATAGAAATCCAAGTCTCCTCTAGCCATTGACTAGAGGTTAGAGCACAGGCTGCTGGTTCCCTAGTTCTTGGATAATTCTTGACTGAATTCAGTTTGAAAGGGCTTAGTCCATGCCACCTTGGTGCATCCATTAAATGCTCCAAACCAAAATTGGAGTCTTGTCCCTCTTTTAGGCATTTCTAGGTTTTGCATGCTACTTGTGGAATCTTGGACTTGGGAGGCTTGGGAATCAGAGTTTGTCCTTTGATTGTCCCCTCCTCAGGTGTGCAAAAGGATGACAAGGCTTAAAAATTTGTGTGGCACAAGAAATGTGCAAATCTGTCCTGAAACCTATCTTAACAAATCAGCTGCAGCAAGCCTTGTTGTAAAATCCATAACTTCTTGCTCAAGAATGATAAATGGATGTTCCAGGACTTTCTGGAAAGCTGAGATGACATACTTCAACTTTGATGTTCAGGGTTTTTCTTGAATCAAATTGGATCATGTAGACAAACGTCCTTGAAGTCGGGACATTCTTGCTGGAAAAATATTAATGATGTCCTATGAAATGTTGAAACATTTGACAACTTTGAACATTAATAATTCCAAACTTTAATCACTTATATCTTTTAATCCACTATGATATTTTGAGTTGAAGTGAATTGTATATTTGATTCTTGTCCTGCATGGTGACCAAGCTTGAAAATTGTGTGGCACAAGAAAAAGTGCACAAAATCTGTCCTAAAAAAAACAGCTGCAGGAAAGCCTTACTGTAAAGTCCATAACTTCCTGCTCGAGTATGATAAATGGACGTTCTACAACTTTCTGGAAATCTGAGATGACGTACTTCAACTTTGATGTTCAAGGTTTGTGAAGAAAAGACTTGTAAAGTTGTAAAAAATGAGCTTGAACTTGTGTGATCAAGTATGTCTTAAAAATTCTGTTTTACCAATGCCTTTTGCAGAGATCATAACTTTCTGGTCGAGAATGATAAATGGGCTTTCTAGGACTTTCTAGAAAGGTGAGATGATGTACTTCAACTTTCATGTTCATGACATGGCTTGAATCAATTTGGATCATGGAGAAAAACGTCCTTGAAGTTGGGACTTTCTTGCTGGAAAAATAATTAATGATGTCCTACTAAATGTCGGAACATCTGACATTAAGAATTCCCAACTTTGATCACTTATATCTTTCAATACTTATGATATTTTGAAGTATCAAATACCCTCTTTAAAAGTAGCCCTTACGCAAAATCAATGGATGCTTGGATCAACAGTTACAACCTTGAAAAGTTGTGCATTTGAACATGATTTTAACTTAGACAAAATTTCTAAGTTTCTTTCAATTTGATTAATTTTGCAACTTTGCGTGATTTCTTGATTTAAATTCGATCAAATGCAATCATCCATCATATTTTCTTGAGTAATGGCTTGTGAAGCTCATAGTTAACCAAAATTCAAATTTTGACTTTCTGCGTCAGTTGACTTTGTATTAGATGAATTTTAGGCTTGGTCCACTTGGAATGTTGCATCTTTATGCTTGATTCTTGATGTGGGAGTCCTCTTGGTCCTTTGTGGGTGTTTTAGAGATTAGACAAGTTGAAGATCATGTCATTCCTTGATTGATCCCTTGTCTAAGTGCTCTGAGAGGGCTTGAAACCCTAACTCTTGATTGTAATGAATGTTCACCCATCTTTGGGGAGACTAATGTAATATCCCACTTAAAATAATTTATTTAAGATAAGTGTTCATGGAAATGAAATTAAATGAGAAATGTTTTACATGGATTTAAATTCAATTAATGGAATAAATGAAAGGAATGGCATTTTAGTAAAAATGAGAGTTATCTTTTATGACCCATAAGTCATAAAACTCATTTCTTTTTCCTTATCCATTAGCCAAAAAGACAGAACCACATTTCACTCTTCTTCCTCTCAATCACGCCTAACTCCTTCATTTCTCTTTCTCTCAAACTTCACTTCTTCAGTCAAACCCACATGCAACTCTGTTTTTGAACCCTCAAAGCCATTCTAGGATAAGGTAAGTATCAGAACCTTCCATATCTTCTTCCTCTGACCAAAAATCATCATTTTCCCTTCTCTTGGATTTTCTTCAAAATAGTAAATCACTGCTTGCATGTACATTTTTGAGTGATCATTAAACTTCGGATGTTGTTTAGGAACTGATATCGGAAGGAGCAGTGGAATCTAAAACTTGAAGTGGGAATTTGAAGTTTTGTGAAGAAATTCAAAGAGGTGAGTTCCTTTAGTTTAGTTCCCACCTTGGGGTAGATAGAAACTATACTAATTTTTGACATTAGTTTAGCATTAATTTAACATGCATCTAAGTTCTGACTTGTTAGAATTAAGAACTTAAAAATTAGTTTAGCATTAAGTTAAACTTAGTGATTTTAGAATAGCTTAGACTTAATTAGTTTAGCATGCATGTAAATTCTAGAATCATATGTGGATTTAATTCCCCTAAAGTAATTCTAATGATCAAAACATATTAAATACTGGTATTGGAAACTGAACTATAGCTTTAAATTTTGTGGAACACGTTTTAGAAACTTTTTCATTAAAGTACCTTCTAACTTGTACTTGTTCCAGTATGTACAGTAAGCATATGTTCATAATTAAGCTAAAGGTATAATACTTGGAATACTATAACCAAACAGAATTTTTAAGTTAGGAAAACTTATGGAAAATGGGTAGTTAAAGTTATACTATTAATATGTGATATTATGTCATACTATGATAAAGTATAATGATAGATTTATGTCATACTATTAATATGTGATTTTATAGACTAATAATGGGGTTTGGACCATGTTAAAGTTTATAAAGAATGTTAAGCCAGGTCCTTCGAGGCTCCAGAGGTTGCTGGATGGGGTTTTCTACATTGGGGACCTACTTGGAAATGAGAAGAGCACCATGTCTAACACTGATTGATAGTGAGACTTGGTTATACGGGAATGTGTCGGGACTGCTCAACTCGAGCCATTCCACAAAATCAATCAATAATAATTATTTTTGACACACTATCTTTCTTTAATTTAAAGAAATGAATTTATATACATATAAATCTTAGAAATATGGAGAATCAATCCTATATAGGATAATTTCTAATATTAGTACTAGTACCCGCTAACTACGATTGCGATAGTAACTAGTATTTAAAAATGTCTAATAACCTATGATAGGTGGAACTCGCTGAGACATTATGTCTCAGCCCACGACTCTTTATTTTTTTCAGATGAGCAGGTGGATAAAGGTTTGGGTAAGGAAGTGGTTGAAGACTGAAGAAGTTTCAAGATCTTAGTTGTTCGTCATGTTTAAGTTACTTTGTTATATTTATATGACAACTTATTAATTCTGCGGTAGCGGGTGTGAAACTCTGTTATGTACTATTATTGTATTTTGGAGTACATTTTTGTACCTTAAGACCAATTATTGTAATATTAAACGTATCCAGTACTAAATTTAATGTCCATTTCTAGTTATTCTAGATTTATTAGATGTGGATGTTACAACTAATGAGTGTGAAATGGTTTACCCACATTGTGATGATGATTTGCCCAATGATGGCGAAGGTATTCGGGCATTCGGGGTGCAAGAGGGTTAAATATCGGAATACCCGAAATTTTGATGGTGGTTATGAATGACAGCTTGCCCATCCATCTTCTTTTGCTAAGCAATGATACTTAGAAAAGGTAAAAAACTTCCCCTCGATCCTGGTCTTCATCCAAGGAACTAGTCTCAGTTTCTGATACAAACTTCCCCTCGATCCTGGTTTCCTACCAAGGAACTACTCTCAGTTTTCTGAAATAAACTACCCCTCGATCCTGGTTTCTTACCAAGGAACTGGTCTAAGTTTCTAAATTAAACTTCCCCTAAATCTTGGTTTCCTACCGAGGAACTGGTCTAAGTTTCTGAATTGAACTTCCCCTCGATCATGGTTTCCTACTGAGGATCTGGTCTAAGTTTCTGAATTAAACTTCCCCTCGATCATGGTTTCCTACCAAGGAACTGGTCTAAGTTTCTGATGTAAACTTCCCCCCGATCCTTGTTTCCTACCGAGGAACTGGTCTCAGTTTCTTTTGTCAATAAACTTTCTTGACATGGGACGATATTTGTAGCGGTTTTCCTCAAACTTCTCGCCGAATTTTCTTGTGGAGATGCAATTTGACGGAAAAAGTTTTGATGTCAGACTTGCTGGGGAACCCAGTCGTCCGAGTTGTAGAGGTGCACAAACTTCTCTGTTGGAGACGCCTTTTGTCGATTCTATCGGGGAAAACGAGTCTCTTGAGAGACGGTTTCCGCTTGGGGATATTACATCATACTTTTCTCGGAGATCTTCTTGGAGAAATGCCATATGATGTGATCCAATTTTGAGGTGCTGATGACCTTTTCGTCAGCAGATTTTTTCGGAGAAAAACTGCTGTATTGCCGAATCTCTGATTAAGAGGCTTTCTCTAGGGATTTTCCTTAATCCAAGAAAGCGAAAATATCATCTTCAATGGCGAAGAGTGACGTTTGTCGAGGGTTCTATGGTTTTTCAGAGGTTCAAGTTATCAAAGTGGTCGAGGGACAACTCTAATCCAGAAATAAACTGGAGGAGAGATTGTTCAGACGCAACATTTCCTGACAAGGAAAGAACTAACAACTCGATCGAGAGGACTTTTATCACTTGGGGATAAGACTGACCAGAGTGATAGTGATGCAATATGATTATGAATGTGAATCAATAATGCATGATGTATGGATGTTTATGCTGACAAAACTGACGCGACATATAGACTAGTAGATGAACACGAATGGAAACTCGGCCACAGTGGGAGATGAAAAGTATCACTGGTTCACGATAGCAATTCTGCCTTGCTTAGGAGAGATAGTCCCTGTGGGGAACAACCATTGGTCGGGCTTAGGAGGTAAGAACTCTGCCGGGGATATCAAATGGAATATTCGCATCTGACACAGCTGACCTTTCATTCAAGCACACTGGCCTAGAATGAGTACTTTGATTCTGCACTTTGAGGTTCGATTGCTTCGGGAGAAGTGGTCGATGTTTTTTCGATGTTCGACAGTCAAAAGAAATTGCCATCTTTATTTTAAAAGCAGAAAAATTTTAACAAGTAAATTCATTTTTGTTTTATTTCAAGAATCGTTAATCATGTTAAAACGTCGTTCTGTAAAGCTAAAACAAATAATAATTGCAAACAAAAGCACAAGGGCTCAAATTTTATTGATAGGATGGAATTCAGCCAAGCGCGTGATTCCATAGAATATTTACAAAGTTTAGAAAATGTTAATTAAAGGGAAAAGGGCTACATTGAAACATGACGACCACTATCCTTTTACCAACTTTGAATTCTGGGCATCCTGAGCTTCTGTCGAAGATGACCTTGACCAGATTTTTCCTGATGGACGACATAACTGCTACTGGGGGATTTGCCCCTGTTGGACGTAGTTACTTACCAGTATCCCTAACTTTTTCCTGGATTGTACTTTGAGATTTCCAATCCACCGGGATGATTTTTTATCATGTCTCTAATATTTACCTGGACCGCCCTTTCGGGTTTTCAATCCACCGAGACATGGTTGCGAGTTTCAAGGCGCAGCCTGAGAAAGCTTTCTTGACCACATAGGGGCCGTCATAATTCGGAGTCCATTTAGTCCGAGAATCAGTGAGAAATGATTGTATCTTTTTGAGCACAAGGTCTCCTTTCTCGAAGACGCGTGGTCGGATCTTTTTATCAAACGCCTTCTTCATCCTCTGTTGATACAACTGACCGTGGCATAGTGTCGTTATTTGCTTTTCTTCTATCATATTCAGTTCGTCGTGTTGACTTTGACACCATTCAGCTTATGTAAGCTTAGCTTCCATCAATACCCGGATTGATGGGATCTCTACTTCGATGGGGAGCACGGCCTCCATGCCATACACTAGTGAGAAAGGGGTTGCCCCTGTTGAAGTGCGGACAGATGTTCGATAACCGTGAAGATCAAAGGGTAGCATCTCATGCCAATCTTTATAGGATACTACCATCTTTTGAACAATCTTCTAGATGTTCTTGTTAGCCGCTACTAGCGCTCCGTTCATCTTGGGTCGGTAAGGAGATGAGTTATGGTGTTCGATCTTGAACTCTGCGCACAACTCTTTCATCATCTTATTGTTTAAGTTGGATCCATTATCTATAATGATCTGGCCCGGAACATCATAACGGCAGATGAGATTATATTTGATAAATCGGACCACCACTTGTCGGGTTAGGTTGGCGTATGACGCTGCTTCGACCCACTTGGTGAAGTAATCAATGGCTACCAGAATGAACCGATGTCCGTTCGAAGCTTTAGGTTCAATCATGACAATCATGTCGATTCCCCATATGGAAAAAGGCCTCAGGGAAGAAAGAACTTATAGATGCGTTGGCGGTACATGGATTTTGTCTGAGTATAGCTGACACTTGTGACACTTCCTCATGTACTTGTAGCAGTCGGATTCCATGGTCAACCAGTAGTACCCTGCTCTCAGAATTTTTCTCGCCATTGTGTGTCCGTTGGCATGAGTGCCAAAGGATCCTTCGTTAATTTCCTTTATCAGCCTGTTTGCTTTGGGTCTGTCTACACATCGGAGCAAGACCATGTCGAAATTTCTCTTATAGAGTGTATCACCGCTCAGAAAGAAGCTTCCTGCTAGTCTTCTGAGGGTCTTTTTGTCCTTTTTGGATGCCTCAGGTGGGTACTCTTGTTTCTGAAGGAAACATTTGATATCGTGATACCAAGGTTTGTCGTCTATGACTGCTTCAATCGTGAAGACGTAAGCGGGCCTTTCAAGACGCATTATGTCGATCTTAGGTAGGTCATTCCATTGACCTACACTAATCATGGAAGAGATAGTGGCTAATGCATCAGCCATGTGATTCTCGTCACGAGGGATATGATGAAACTCGATTCTGTTGAAGAAGGGTAGCAACCTTCTTGCGTAATCTTTGTAAGGAATCAGTCCTGATTGTTATGTATTCCAATATCCTTTGATCTGATTGTTAACCAGGGCTGAGTTGCCATATACATCCAATTTCTTGATCCTTAAATCGATCGCTTCTTCGAGACCCATGATACAAGCTTCGTATTCGGCCTCGTTGTTTGTACACTTGAATGTCAGTCTGGCAGTGAAAGGAATATGGGTATCCTGAGGTGTTACGATGATTGCCCCAATTCCGTTTCCATAATGATTTACAGCTCCGTCAAAGATTAGTCCCCATTGGGAACCTTGTTCTGGCCCTTCACTGGGTAGCGGTTCATCGCAATCTTTCATTTTCAAATACATGACATCTTCGTTTGGGAAGTCAAACCCGACTGATTCTTGATTGTCAATCGGTTGATAAGCCAAATGATCGACTAAAATACTCCCTTTAACAGCTTTTTGAGCATGGTACTCTATGTCATATTCTGATAACAACATCTGCCAACGGGCAACCCATCCCGTGAGAGCGGGTTTTTCAAAGACGTACTTCATTGGATCCATTTCGGAGATTAACCAAGTAGTGTGACAAATCATGTACTGGTGAAGACATTTGGCTGCCCAAGCCACAACACAGCAAGTTTTCTCAAGCATAGTGTACCGAGTATCGCAGTCGGTGAATTTCTTGCTCAGATAGTAGATGGAAAACTCTTTCCTTTTTGTTTCATCTTGTTGGCCAAGTACACAACCCATTGAGTCCTCTAGGACTGTTAAGTAGATGATCAGTGGCATTCCTTCCACTAGAGGTGACATAATCGGTGGACTCAATAAGTATTCCTTGATACTGTCGAAGGGAGTTTGGCAATCTTCTGTCCAAATGCAGTCCCGGTTCTTTTTGAGTAATTTGAAGATCGGCGCACAGGTCGCGGTCATAAGGAATATAAATCTGGAGATTTAGTTCAAACGTCCCAAGAATCCCCTGACTTGTTTTTCAGTCTCTGGAGAAGGCATTTCTTAAATGGCCTTGACCTTGTCAGGATCAACCTCAATTCCTTTCTGGCTGATGATGAACCCTAAAAGTTTCTCCGAACGGACACCGAAGGTGCACTTATTGGGATTCAAGCGGAGTTTGTACTTTCTCAATCACTCGAATAGTTTTGACAGGTGGATCACATGCTCCTCTTATGTCTTAGATTTTGCAATCATATCATCGACATATACCTCGATTTCCTTCTGTATCATGTCATGAAACAAAGTAGTCATGGCCCTTTGATAGGTTGCCCTGGCGTTTTTCAAACCAAATGGCATTACCTTGTAACAAAAGGTACCCCATGGGGTAATGAACAAAGTTTTCTCCATGTCTTTCGGCGTCCTTTTTATCTAATTATGGCCCGAGAATCCATCCATGAAGGAGAATACTTTGAACTTTGTTGTATTGTCTACCAGCATGTCAATGAGTGGTAAAGGAAAGTTGTCCTTTGGACTAGCCTTGTTTAGATCTCTGTAATCCACACACATTCTGACCTTTCCGTTCTTTTTTGGAACGGGTATGATGTTGGCTAACCATTGAGGATATTCTGACGTGGCGAGGAAACCCGCGTCAATCTGTTTCTGTACTTCCTCCTTGATTTTGATGGCCATGTCCGGGTGATTTCGTCTCAACCTTTGTTTTACTGGAAGACATTCCGATTTTAATGGTAGATGATGTTCCACGATGCTGGTATCCAACCCTAGCATGTCCTGATAGGACCAAGCAAATACATTGGGGAATTCTTTGAGAAGCTTTGTCACACTCTTTTTGACAGTTGGACTGAGCAGTGCCCCAATCCTGATTTCTTTTCTTTCTTCCTCTGAGCCCAAGTTGACAGTTTCCAACGGCTCTTTGTGAGGTTCAATGGAACTTTCCTCTTGTTTGAGTAGTCGGGAGATCTCTTATGGAATTTCGTCATCAACTTCTTCTTCAGCCCCAAATACCGGGAATTCAAAGTTGGGAGAAGGCATCGGATCGTATGTTTCAACGGGGTTTAAAACAAGCAATCTGCATGACGTGATGATTGTTTTTTAGAAGAGATAGAGAGAATGCAAGAGTGTGTGCAGTGTATTTTCTGATAACTGCTTGTTTTTATTATTTGAATTGTTTTTTTAGGATTACCATTTTCTGAAAAAGCGAAAAGAGAAAACAGCAATAAATGCAAAAATTACATAACGACGTTATTTTATTTATGAACAAGTCGATTCTTGAAACTACAGCCCTCTAAAACAAAACTCTGTTGCTTTGGGCAAAGCGAAAAGGTATATTTACAGAAAGTGAGCCCTATCAAAACATCTGTTTCACCTGGGCAGGGTGAAAGGTTAAAGACGGCAATTACTTTGATTTAGGAACAATCTTCGGAACATCGACAGCAACCCATTGGCGGCGAACTCCTCGGTGAATCACAAAGTCTGGTACCTTCCTTGATTTGTCTTCAAAAATAACGCTGATTTCTAGTGGAGCAGGATCGTTGGAATCTGTTTCCCAGGCAGAGTTGTCGTAAACGAACTCTTCTGTTGTATTTTGCATAGGATTTGTCCTCTCAGGTAAATCTCCCCATCTAGTCGGCTGGATGTCTTCGAGCCTGATACGAGAGCTCTCAGGAGCAGTGTACTTGACCATATAGTTGTATTTTCCACTTGATTGTCCTAGGGTGTCCCACACTTCTTTGGAACTGGAGGAGTCATCTCTTTCGATGACGTTGACCTCGGGAAAAGCATAGTTGATGAATTCTAGTCCGGCAAGCTTTGCCAATTCATCGTCGTACTGGATATTTTCTGAATGACCTGAGTTTTGTTCCCATGACATGGTGGGGATGCAGGTATTCTGTTCAATGATGCTCAGTTGATTTTCATTGTTCGGCTGATTTTCTTGCCCCAAGTTTCTTGGGTACGACTGCCAAATAGGCAAGCCATCCATTAGACCATAATAGTCGTGGTCAAAGTTGTCTTTCATTAGAGTATCCTCCTCTAATGAGTTTGGTGGAGCACGACATCCTTCCGGATCACAATCTCCATATATTGTTTTGACATCTGACCTGGGTATAAATCTCAGACTCTCTGCGGGATAGAAAAATGGCATAGGGACCTCTTCCTGGGAGATATAACTATCCTCATTAAGACGGGATTTCCACTCTTCATCTGTATTAGAGGAATTTCCCTCGTTGATGGTATGGACTTCTTGAGACACTGGGTGAAGGAAACCTCCACTATGGAAGAAATCTTGAATGGGATGAAGACTTTCATTGTTAGTAGCAGTCTGGGTACAGGTTGAGGAAAAACCAAGACCCTTCTTTGTTTTGTTATCAGTAGGAATGACAAGCTGTCCCCATCCTTTTGCATTGTCACTTTGAGAGCATCTCTGTATGAGGAAATCTAAGTTCCTCTTTCTGATTGATTCTCATTGCTCACCGACAGTGCCTGGAACTGAGTTCCAACAACCTCCTTTGGTTCTACACAAGTGGATAATGAAAGGTTACTCACGATCAAGGCTTGTTCTCCGCAGACCGTGACGAGTTGATCTATCTTGACAAATTTCAGTTTCTGGTGCAGTGTCGAAGTGACTGCCCCAGCCTGGTGTATCCAAGGTCTTCCAAATAAACAGCTGTATGCTGCCCGGACGTCCATGACCTGGAAAGTGATTAGGAAAGTGTGAGGACCGATAGTTATGGGAAGGTCGACTTCGCCGATAACTGCTTTCTGAGATCCGTCAAATGCTTTGACGATGACCCCTCTGCCCCTCATTGGGGATCCCTTGAATGATAGTCGCATTAATGTAGACTTCGGCATAACGTTGATGGCCGATCTGGTATCTACCAGTACGCTGGCTAAAGCATTGTCCTGGCAGTTGACTGTGATATTGAGAGCCATGTTGTGACTTTTACCTTCCTCTGGCAATTCCTCATCACTAAACCCTAAGTTTTTGCATGAAGTGAAGTTAGAGATGATACTATCAAACTGTCTTATTGACACATCCTGTTCCACGAAGGCCTGCTCTAAGACTTTATGTAGAGCCTCTCTGTGGGCTTTGGAACTGAGTAAAAGTGATAGCACAGAGATCTTTGAAGGAGTTTGTAACAGTTGATCAACAATGTTGTATTCACTCCTTTGGATGAGTTTCAGCATCTCATCGTTGTTCTTTGAAAGGTCCGGATTACTGGACTGACCGACTGGTGGATTGGGAGCTTCTGTCTGAAGTTTCTTTTCTTTGTTAGGTTCTCCAACTCCTCGGTTGAAGATTTGACCACTCTGTGTTACTCGACTGATGTCTGCAATATTCACGACGGAGGGTAATGGAAATTCCTTTCCATTTTCAATTATTGTTGCACCGTATTTGTAAGGGATCTCCTTATTTGATTCATACGGTAATGGTCCCGGTAGATAGATAACTACAGGAGCCTTCTGATTTTTCTAATTGTTGTAAGTAACTTCAATCAGTTCCTGTATAAGAACCTTTGATTCGTCCAGTAGAGGGATGATGGTACAAACATCTTTGGTCCTCTCGCGATCAGAGATTACAACAACATCCTTAATTTGATCAGCGAAGTAATCGGGCATCAAGTTGATGGACCCCGAAACTGGACATGGTTGAATCTCTTTGCGGTCCAACTGACCTTGAAGGGCTGCTCGCACGAGGTAACACGCTTGGTTATTTTCCGAGCAAACTCTACAGCGTTCATAGTTATGTGGTGGCACCTGGCCATGTCCGCTTTGAATACAGTGTAACCTCACTAGGTCTGTTTCCATTGATCTAGCATCCTGACTTTGATGCCTAGTAGGGTTCCCATTAACCACACTGACTTGTTGCGTGTCTTCGTCCATATAGATCGGAAGCCACCAGTGGTTTAACAAGTGTTGCAAAGTTCTTTGAACGAGAGCACATCCCTGGTCACTCTCAGAACATCCTTTACATTATGATAATTATGGGAATTTAGAAAACCGAGCTGGACCTTCTTAGCATGTAATTCCACCAAGCTGGTATTCATCAAGCGAATATCGAAGATCTGAATCATGTTGATTTGATAAAGATTTCTATCATGGTAGTCCTGGATCCATCCAAGATCCATCTGACGCTGGAGGGCCTCTTGTACAAAAGAGCATCCCTGATTGTTTACCGAGCAAATCAGACAGGAATCATAATCGTGTCATGGCAGATCATGATGTTGGCTTTGCCTTGAGTGCATTGCCACCAGGTTGACATTCATCGTACGAATTTCGTGGTTCTGAATGATGTTGGAATTCGCATAAGTCATGTTGACCCCACGAATTCGGTGTTCTTGGATCCATCCGAGATCCAATTGTTCCTGTAGAGCTGATTGCACCACAGAACATCCTTGATTGTTCTTAGAGCAGATATCACACTGATGAAAATTATGAGATGGTATATGGCCATACCCACTCTGTCTGCGTTGCATCTTGACCAGGTTAGTCCTCAATAAGAGTACATCATGAATTTGATAGTTGTCGTTAGATTCTCCTTCTATCAAATTTACTGCAGCTTTCTCATGTTGAGGTAACGGGTTTGTAGGAACATTTGGATTCGTATCTTTGAAAGATAATACCCCGCTCCTAACAAGCTTTTGTACGTCGGATTTGAAACTGAGACAGTTTTCTATGTTATGTCCTGGTCCTCCTTGATGGTAAGGACAAGTCTGATCCGCTTTGAACCAAAAAGGCGGATTTTCCAGTACTGTAAGAGGAGACTTGGTTTAGACATGCCCCTTGACCAGTAATAACGGAAACAGTTTTGCATACAACATTGGCATAGGGTCGAACCCTAGTGGTCGCGTTGTACGGTTGTTGTTGTATTGAGGACGGGCCTGCTGAAGAGGTTGTTGTGTTCTTTGCTGATATGGTTGTTGATTAGGTTGACTCTGCGCAACCAGAGGTTGATATGTTTGAACAGGCGCAGGGTTAATAGCAGGAGTTACAGCTGCTACTGGTTGGTAACGTCGCCTTTGCTTTCCGAGAGAGATATTCCCAATATCTTGCTCTTTTTTCTTAAGGAGAGCATTACCGTATTGTTTTCTACAATTTGATGATCCAGCGTCTTTAACCAAACGTCCTTCTCGGACGGCTTCCTCAAGACGAACCCCCATGCCCACCATCTCGGTGAAGTCACCTCTTTTTCCTCAAGAGGTGGACAAATCTGGGCGGCGATTTCACGCCATCTCTGAGCGTACTCCTTAAAGATTTCCTTATCCTTTTGTGACATTGATTTGAGTTGATCTCTATCTGGTGACATGTCCAGGTTATACTTATACTGCTGAACGAAGGCAGCTCCAAGATCTCTGAAAGTGTCGATCTTAGCGCGGTTTAGACCCATGTACCATTTGAGTGCGGCACCGGTTAAACTATCTTGGAAGTAGTGGATCAGTAGCTGGTGGTTCTCTGTCTGAGTTGACATCTTTCGAGCGTACATCACCAAGTGAATTTGAGGGCAAGAGTTACCCTTGTACTTTTCAAATTCGGGCAATTTGAACTTGTGCAGAACTTACACATTGGGGACCAAACAAAGGTCTTCGGCGTCCTTTCCAAATAGATCCTGACCGCGAATGGCTTGCAGTTCTTTCTGCATTTCCAAGAACTGTTCTTGGAACTCATTCATTCTGTCAAACATACTTTTGTTTCCACCAGACAGTATCTGTGGAATCTGTCCTTCCGGGACAGTGTGTACCACGGGTGGTGGTATGGTCATCATGGCAGAGACTCTTGGTGCCTCCCGAAGTTTGTAACCTTCAGGAGTTATTGTCATGCCCCTGGCATCTTTGCTTTCCCGAAGTTTGTAACCTTCAGGCCCAGCGGTTCCTGCTGCATTTTCTGGATCTTCCATGATCGAAGGAATATATCCTTCTGGGATATAGTTGAGTGGCATGCCCCAGGGAAGATCTTTCGGCATTTTGTACATAGGATCAGACTTCTACACTATGGGCGTTGATGTGGTCTCTGAGATCACAGTCCGTTGTTGTTGCATCTGAGCTTGTGCTAGAGCTTGCATGCTGTTATGAAGCTTTCTCAGATCTTCTTTCAGAGTGTCGATCTCTTCTTTCAACTCTCTGTTTTCTTCCTCGAGATCATCCATTTTCTTTTGTCGATTGGCCCGAGTATTGTACGAATGAGATAGTTTGACAATAGAATCGAGACACAAACGTGAGTTTCGCATGGAAAAAGAATGCGTTTATGCGAGAATGATGAATGATATGCAATGATTTTATTAATTATTTTTTTGTTTAATCAAAAGAAACATCAACAATTTGGATTGCAAATATCATACAGTGGGGAAACCCCGTTTTATTGAATTCAAAGATTGCGGAAATGGAAATACAGTAGATTACAAAGTGTTGTAAAAGGAAATGTCTACACTAATGGATCCTGAGTCCTCCCTGAGGAGAGCTCAGGTGCTGGTTCTGGTGCTTTCCTTTTCTTTGACCGGGGCACTTGAGCCGTTGTCGGGTTGTCATCCTTTTGCCAAGTGAAAGGAGCGAGCAAATTCCTTTGGTCTTCTTGATTTTCTACAGCATGTTGCTCTAAAATCTCAATCAGAGCATCCTTATCTTTCAATTGCTGCTGTAGTTTCTTATACTCTACATTGAGAATACGGTACTTGTTCCTCCAAGACCTCCTCTCCTGCTGAACTTTGTTGAGAGTAACTTGAATTTTTTCCGTGTCAGACATGAAATAAAGGACAGAGTCCCTTAATGGAAGAACTTCCTGACGAGGATAAGGCATCCTCAGCTTGAGAGCTCTAGTTTGTACCCAGTGGAGATAAGGCTCCACTGAGACACAATCCGGTTTTCCTAGAGACTCTCTTCCTTTCCTATGAACGTGTTTCCAAGCATGCACTATTTCTGTCTTTAGTGCCCTGTCATTTTCTCCTTCCTTGAAGAAAAGACCTTCCAGATGAGCACTCTGCGGGACATGCCTCATTAGGTATCCAAATTGGCGACGGACTAACATCGGATGATATTTGATTCCTCCCTTAGTTCCTATAATGGGTACATTTGGGAAATTTCCACAACGGTCAATGATTCTGATCCCGTCATAGATTCGATTGTACCAATCGATGTCAGAGTTGGTAAGAGACATGATTCTCTGCGACCAACGTAAAGTATTCTTTTGATCCCAAAATGCAGTAGACTTAGGCAAATAGGAAATGGACCATTTGTAAAGCAAAGGTACACAGAAAGTGATCATTCCTCTGCTATATAAATTCCTTAAGTGTACTGAATGATACGCATCTGCGAGTAAGGTCGGTACGAGATTTCCTATCAGTCATATCTTAATGGCATTGATATCTACAAAGTTATCGATGTTGGGAAACAAAAATAACCCGTAGGTGAGTAAAACAAAGATGCTCTCGAAAGCGGCCACGTTCCCTATACTAGCAAAGTACAAGGCTTTCTTTATCAAGAATTGGGCTGGCAAACCTTGGATGCCACCCTTAGTGGTCATGTGAGTCCTGACTTCTGACTCGTCCAAATAAATTGCTCTTGCAATGGTTTGATCTTTTGGAATTTCTTCCAGTCCAGAAAAGGGAGCTTGATCAGTGATATGTAAATCAGTCAGGTGAGAGTACTCCTCCAGTGTTGGTGCTAGCTGATAATCCGGGAATGTGAAACAGTGATAGACCGGATCGTAGAACTGAATAAGTATGGACATGATTCCTTCGATTACATGGACCCTTAACAGAGATAGCAGTCCTCCATACTTGGCTCTGAAAGCCTCGGGGCTGGTGATCATCCTCGCCAAACCTCTCAAATCCTCTAACTTTGGAATATTGAAGGTATACTTATGAGTTTTTCTTCTACCCAAATCCATGACGCAATCTATTTATCTGACATTTGCAATTATTGTCTTAGTTTAATTTGAAAAAGAGAGACTAGAAGAGAAGATTTTCTTTTTTGAATGTTTTTTAAATGAATGTATGAATCCAGCACACAAAAACATAGAAAAAAAATGGGGTCAAAGGGTCGGTGTCATGAAGTCAAGGCTCTACTTCCCCCCCCCACCACCCCCAAAGTTTTATACGGGTGATTTTTTGTACTTGTCCGCAAAATCATTGATCCCTCTTGGGATAACAACAGCAAGCGGATCGCCAGCGAGCTGATGTATCCTAGAGTGATCTCAAATGAGGGTAGTATAGCGTGACAACTATTTCCGATAGCTTCCGCACTACAAAATGGTTTCAGTCTACTAAAAACCACAGCTTCTCAGATAACCCAGTCGACCACACTACTTTCACAAACCGAAGTCGTATAGGCAATGTATCTGCAAAGGGAGTCTCCACTGAGTTTGATGGTCGACCGGGGACTCTTAACTGGGATTCACTCCCTGTAAGATTACCCGTATTGCCATCACCTATCTTAGGTGTATACTCAATCTTTCCACATGCGGCATCACACGCATTCCCATTAGCAGAAAAATAAACACAAATATCAATTAGGAAAAGCAGTATATATATTTGTCTTAATCATCCTAGACCTCTAGTTTTATGATCCTATACAGACAATGACTCCCCAGCGGAGTCACCATTTCTGTGATACTTTGTGAACTCAGGGTTTTCTACCTAAGATTGTGAACTTAAGGTTTCTACCGAAGATTGTAAGAAAGCAAATCGGGCCCCACAGTGGGCGCCATTTTTTCTGTAGCGCAATTTTTGTGGTCTTGAAGCACTATCGCTCGAGTACTACAGTTCGATTCATTTTTTACCCTGTTAAGCTGATTAAGGAAGGGAAATAGATGTCTCCAATTAACCCTGCTTGCAAACTGAGGTTAAACAGTCAAAACTGTTGGTTTACAGATTCTATTAAGACGTGGGCCCCTCTTCGGTTATTTTGTTAAGAACACAGTGTCTGGACTATTTGTGAGGTTTTTGGTAATGTGTTTAGATTTGATGCTTTTGGGTTGATTTGATGGATATTCTGGATTTTGGGTTTTTGATTAGTATGCTCGCTAAGATTTTTTGCAATCTTATGCCTACGTATTCCCTTTTAACGAAACAGGGAAATCAGAGCGATCTTAGTTCCTCCTATTCTTTGGGAGGAAAAAGGTTGTTTTGGTGTCTTGTTCAAAGCCCAAGACATGAAGCTAAAGGTGATTTCTATCTTGTTCAAAGCCCAAGATGTGAAGCTAAAGGGTTTTGGATGAGAGAGAATTTGTCATCTCTAAAGAGGAGTTGTTGATGTTTGTATGCTGTCAGCAAGGCACATATTTTAATGCTAAAAGGTTAATTGACTCAACCGAGGTTTCCTTATACAAAGCCTAAGAGGAGGCGATTGACCCAACAAGAGGGAGTCTTTTATTTGTTGTCTCGTACGAAGCCCGAGATAGAGGCTAAAAGGATTGACTCAACAAGAGAGTGCTAACAAGTGACTGACTAAACAAGAGAGTACTTTTATGTGTCTTGTACGAAGCCCAAGATAGAGGCTAAAAGGTTTGACTCAACAAGAGAATCTTTTATACTCAACAAGAGAGTGATTTAGTGTCTCGTACGAAGCCCGAGATGGAGGCTAAAAGGTTTGACTCAACAAGAGAATCTTTTATACTCAACAAGAGAGTGATTTAGTGTCTCGTACGAAGCCAGAGATGGAGGCTAAAAGGGAAGTGACTCAACAAGAGGGTCTTTTATACTCAACAAGAGAGTGTTTTGTTGTCTCGTACGAAGCCCAAGATAGAGGCTAAAAGGAGATCGACTCAACAAGAGAGTCCTTTATACTCGACAAGAGAGTGTTTTAGTGTCTCGTACGAAGCCCGAGATGGAGGCTAAAAGGAGATTGACTCAACAAGAGAGTCTTTTATACTCAACAAGAGAGTCTGAAAAGGTTAGCTCCGTTAGGGAGAATCATTGTACAAAGCCCAAGAGGAGGTTGTCTTACTGCTGAGGATTAGATCCATAGGCAGGTCCAAGGGTGGGTAACTCTCATGAGAGAGACTGGGTTTCAGAGTGATCATTGTTTTTCCTATGTTTGAAAGGAACTTGAGAATGTCTTTGAGACTCAAGGGGGTTTAGACTGTCCAAGTCTAGAGTTTTACCTATTGTACAATGCCCAAGAGGAGGCACGAGCATTAAGGGATGAGTATCAACCCTAAAAATGGCTGGAGGTTTGACAGTGGAAAGACTGCTTTAGCAAAGGATGACTAAGTTTTGTCTTATACCTTTAAGAGGTCGTCAGGGTCCTTGTATTAAGCCCAAGAGAAGGCATGAGAACTTTTAAGAAGCCGAAGGGTCCTTGTACAATGCCCAAGAGGAGGCGGGGATGCTTTTAGAAAGCATGTGGGTCCCCAAACCACGAGAAGTTCAAGAATTGCAATTCACAGTGAAGAGATCATTCCAGGAAAGTTCGAGAATTTGGAAGAAACTCAAGAGATGCTATTCGCGGAGAATAGATCAACTCTGGGGAGTAGAGTTTCTTTGACAATTTCTAAGAGTGACAGTCTGAGAAAAGGTTCACCGAGAATACTGGCTTTCTCTTTGTTTCATATTGTTTAACCTCAAGAAAAGGGAAGACTGTATCTGGAATCCTACGGGGGATCTAGTTTTGACTGTATTTAATAGTGACCAACAAGGCTTTACCTAGTGCTAAACGTAGTTGCCTGGGAAAACTCTAAATAATTATACTAGTATTACACAGTTGATATTTGACAAGTATATAAAAGGATGTGAAAGAAGACTTACAGTGAAGCAGCCCCACAATACGGTTATATACATATGAAAGCGATAAATGAAAGCGGATAAACACTTACCCGTTGTAGAGCTTCCATGATGTTTTGTTAGTTGTTCAACAAAGAAAACTTTGATAACAATATTGTATTCAAAATCAAAGGAGAAAGTGCTTTGAAAAGTTTGTTGGGGCTTACAGCTCAAGGAGAGGCCCAAGTTTTAACGATGATTGCACCGTTGTTTTGAAAATTGTACAGAGGGACTTATACAATATGTGTGGCCCAAAAGTTTTTATGTACAAGGGGATTGGGTCTTACACTCTACTAGAGGCCCAAATAATTTTAAAGAAAAGAAATGAGACTTATAACATGAGGGTAGGCCCAGATGATTTGATTTTTGAACTGGCGATCGCGCCGAGATTTTTCTTTTAACGCAGAGGGACTTATACAATACCTGAGGCCCAAAAAGGTTTATTTACAAAAGGGTTGGGTCTTACACTCTATTAGAGGCCCATGGATATTTTAAAAAAAGAATGGGGCTTACAACTCAAGTAGAGGCTCAATTGGTTTTATTTTAAACTGGCGATCGCGCTGAGATTTTTGAAAATGTGTTAGGACTTATACAATGACTAAGGCCCAAACTATTTTGGTTTCAAAGAGGGATTGGGTCTTACACTCTATTAGAGGCCCAAAGTGTTTGAAAAAGATTTGTTTGGGTGAAAATCAAAGAAACCCTAATTTCATCATTTTTAAAAGTAAATTCTTAAAAAAAATCAAATAGAAATGATAAAATACCAAATAAGTTTGAATAAACAACTTGTGATTTTTGGTTGAGGTTTGAAAAATGATGTTTTAATAACAAGATGAATTAAAATTCATTTAGTTTTGATTTTCATGATGAGAATTCACTTTTAAAATGTTTAAAAACAATTAAAAAGGGATTTATTCACAAAAATACCAACTATATTAAATAAATAATATAAATTTGATTTTTTTGTGGAATAAAATATTTTGGAGTATGAATGAGAAGTGTGTAAAACAGAATTGGAAAATGATGATTTTTGCTATGTGAAAGAATTGGTTGAGTTTTGAAGATAAGAGAAAAAGGAAAGATGTCACAACATCATCTTCGACATCTCTTATGAGGCAAAAACTAGAACTGAAACTTTAGTTTTCAACATCTTTTTTATCAAACTTCCAACACTCATAAATCTCTCAATTTTTAACGAAATTAAAATCCGTAAGTACCTATCTTGACCGATTTTTCGCAAGGAATCCAATGGTATCACTCATGCACACTGAAACTTAATGTATAGAACGCACAAGGAAAAAAACCAGAACTGGACCTTAAATTTAAAACAACATAAACTCCACATGTTAAAGTACAAACAGTAGGAAGATCATAACAAACACATGAAGGACTACATTTTTGCTTCAAGAATTGATCAATAATGATGCATGTATATGGAGTTTCAAAGTGTAAGAGCACTTACCGATTGGAACAATGTCCAATGCCTCTTCAATGTAATTACAGCAGCAAGAGGAAGATTCTATAAGCTTCCTTGATCCTTCAGGAGTGTGTTTGAATGCTTGGACTGGTTTGAAACAAGCTGAAACTTAAGATGGTACCTCAACTGCACCTCTCTCAAGAACTTGAGCAGTTGGCAAGTGATTTTGTGATTTTGGTGTTACAGATGTTATGTGAGTGTTTGGATCACTTCTACATGATGTTTATGAGGTGTGTGTGTGTGTGTGATTGGTTTGGTTGGAATTGCTATCAAACTCAAAACCCGATAGTGACTTGCTTTGGAAGGCAAATTTAGAAGTGAGAAGGTGATTTTGAGGAAAGCATTTGTTTGATGGCTTTGGTGTACTCAAACTGAGCACAAATGAGCTCTATTTATAGTAGAGCAAGTTTGTTTTGCAAGCAATAGTGAATGGCAACTGCTGCAGAAGTTTGGCAAATGTTGATCAATAGGAATCCAAGTCTCCTCTAGCCATTGACTAGAGGTTAGAGCACAAACTGTTGGTTCCCTAGTTCTTGGATAAGTCTTGGCTGAATTTAGTTGGAAAGAGCTCATTCCATGCCACCTTGGTGCATCCATTAAATGCTCCAAACCAAAATTGGAGTCTTGTCCCTCTTTTAGGCATTTCTAGGTTTGGCATGCTACTTGTGGAATCTTGGACTTGGGAGGCTTGGGAATCAGAGATTGTCCTTTGATTGTCCCCTCCTCAGGTGTGCAAAAGGATGAAAATGCTTAAAAATTCATGTGGCACAAGAAATGTGCAAATCTGTCTTGAAACCTGTCTTAAAAAATCAGCTGCAGCAAGCCTTGTTGTAAAATCCATAACTTCTTGCTCAAGAATGATAAATGGCTGCTCCAGGACATTCTGGAAATCTGAGATGACATACTTCAACTTTGATGTTCAGGGTTTTTCTTGAATCAACTTGGATCACGGAGAAAAAAGTCCTTGAAGTTGGGACATTCTTGCTGGAAAAATATTAATGATGTCCTATGAAATGTTGAAACATTTGACAACTTTAAACATTAATAATTCCTAAAAAAAATAGCTACAGCAAGCCTGACTGTAAAGTCCATAACTTCCTGCTCGAGTATGATAAATGGACGTTCTACGACTTTCTGGAAATCTGAGACGACGTACTTCAACTTTGATGTTCAAGGTTTGTGAAGATAAGACTTGTAAAGTTGTCAAAAATGACCTTGAACTTGTGTGATCAAGTCTGTCCTAAAAGTTGTCTTAAAAATTCTGTTTTATCAATGCCTTTTGCAGAGATCATAACTTTCTGCTCGAGAATGATAAATGGGCTTTCTAGGACTTCCTGGAAAGGTGAGATGACGTACTTAAACTTTCATGTTCATGACATGGCTTGAATCAACTTGGATCATGGAGAAAAAGGTCCTTGAAGTTTGGACTTTCTTGCTTGAAAAATAAATAATTATGTCCTACGAAATGTCGGAACATCTGACATTAAGAATTCCCAACTTTGATCACTTATATCTTTCAATCCTTATGATATTTTGAGTTGATTCCTTCTAAAATGTTGAAGTATCAAATACCCACTTTAAAAGTAGCCCTTACGCAAAATCAATGGATGCTGGGATCAACAGTTACAACCTTGAAAAATTGTGCATTTGAACATGATTTTAACTTTAAAAAATTTCTAAGTTTCTTTCAATTTGATCAATTTTGCAACTTTGCGTGATTTATTGATTTAAATTCGATCAAATGCAATCATCCATCATATTTTCTTGAGTAATGGCTTATGAAGCTCATAGTTGATCAAACGTCAAATTTTGACTTTCTCCGTCAGTTGACTTTGTATTAGATGAACTTGAGGCTTGATCCACTTGGAATGTTGCATCTTTATGCTTGATTCTTGATATGGGAGTCCTCTAGATCCTTTGTGGGTGTTTGAGAGATTAGACAAGTTGAAGACCATGTCATTCCTTGATTGATTCCTTGTCTAAGTGCTCTGAGAGGGCTTAAAACCTTAACTCTTGATTGTAATAAATGTTCACCCATCTTTGGGGAGACTAATGAGTGTGAAATGGTTTACCCACATTGTGATGATGATTTGCCCAATCATGGGAAATCTTAGTGGTCAAAATTTGGGGTATGACAACAAGATCCTGAGGAAGGACAAGAGCCTAGATCCCGATGGGGTTTGGTAGTTGATGGAGCCTCTATTGCATTTGGTCATGGAGTTGGAGTAATTATAATCACTCCTTAAGGTTCTCATATTCCTTTTACTGGAAGAATATATTTTGATTGTACGAATAATATTGCAGAATATGAAGCGTGTATCCTTGGCCTTGAAGAAGCCATTGATCTTAGAATTAAGAACCTCGATGTCTTTGGGGATTTAACTTTAGTTATCAACTAGATCAAAGGTGAATGGGAAACTCGTCATCCGGGTTTGATCCAGTAAAAAGATTGTGCTAGGTTTGAACCCGAAAAGAATAAATGAGTACGACCGAAAGCGGACTCGAACAGAAAGACTGGCCAAAAACGCTCTTTCTAACCCAAGAAAAGTATAATCAACGGCTCTACAAAGATGACTCCGCTGGGGAAGAGAGAAATCTAAATAGACAACTCTGCGGGGGAGTGTAGGAAGAACCGACAAGAAGGACGAATCCACTGGTTGCGGTGTACTGTCGAACAACATCTCCTGAACGACATCTCCTTCTGCTGGGGAAAGAAACTGGAAAAAGATATCAAACCTGGCTTATGCTTCGAATGCATATTTTTGAATTTCTATGGCGTAATGCTCCATACGAAATGGAAATGCTACACATTTTTGGGAGAATGCCATGCAAAAATGCTTATGCAATGCAAAAAGAAGCACCTCAACAAAATAAATGCCGAAGACGAAGGCAACTCCACCGGGATGACAAACTAAATTTTATCTAAATTAAAAGATCCTGCTGAGGAAGATTTCACTCTGCTGAGGAAGGTCCAGATCACGAACTCTGCTGGAGATGAAAACTCCTATAGAAGATCCACTCTGTTGGGGGATAAAAACGAATATTGGAGGTGGAACCACAAAGAGAAACTCTCTCCGCTAGGGATTACCAATGACTTCTGCCGAAGATAGAATCCAAAACCTGGATCTGAAAAATGCCAATAACAACTAGACTTTAATACTTGTCGGGGGTATCAACCGCTGTTGGACAATCTACTAAGAAGATCACCACCAAGCTCCGCTTGGGGAAATAAATCGATAATTTTGAACCTGCTTGGGGATATTACTGGGCTTAACCTGCTGGTAGGAGTCATCTGTCATTACTAGCAATCTTCTTGGAAGACGGTAATTGACGACATCAACTCTGCTAGAGGACAACATCCAACTTACTCATCTGTGGGGATTAAATCATACCATTGCTGATGAGAAAAATATCTCCTGACTGGCTGAAGAGAATGGGTGCTCATAATCTGTGGGGAAAATAACAACTTTGTCCTAAGAAGATATTCCATAAGTCTCCTGTTGGGGATGCAACAACGTCAACTTCTGATTGTTTGCTGAGAAAGTGATAAATCAATCACGACTATAGCTGGGGAATTAATCTTCTGTACTCTACTGAGGAAGATAATCCTCGACACCCTGGCTGGGGAAAATGACAACCTGCTGAGGAGGATGAACTTTTCAATGTCGAGGAGAGTAGCTCTACTGGGGGAGAACTAACTTGTTGCCCTGCAAACAAAATCAACAGAAAATTCTATATGCAAAAAGGCTAGTTCGATTACCATCACAACGACTGTTTCCTAAGCAATTTCCACTGTTTTCTGATATGCTTCGCAAAGCTTAACATTTTCGCATGCAATGTTTTATCAAAATATCGGACGTTTTCACAAACAAAACAGCAAATGTAAAAACACAAATGGAAAGCTTTTGAGTGAAATGAAAATTTTATTGAATGAATTGGCCTGTAAATAGGCGTTAACATTCGGAAGCAATTCCTGAAAAGAGGTAATTGCACAAAAAGAAATAAAACAAAATACACATGTCGGAAATGTGGGGAACAGATATCCACCATGATTTGATTCAGCTATGACCCAATATGCCTCGCTTATCCGCAGATACTTTGGCCTTCGAAAAGACTGACTGGACTAATTCCTTTCCTTCGAAATTTCCACGTATCCAAGAATGCTCACAGATCGAACGCAGATCATAGCCTTTTGCTTTTAAATCCCTAACTTTTTCCTGGTTCGCCCTTTTCGGGTTTTCAATCCACCGGGATACCCCTTTTTGCCGAAGTTTCCTTTTCAGGTTTTCAACCTTGCGGGTTTATTCTTTTTTTTTCTTTTTTTTTATCCCTAATTTTTGCCCGAACCTTTTCTTTTTATGGTTCGTCGAGATGCCCATTTTTGCCTGGACTTTCTTTTTGTGTCCAGCGGGTCTCTTTTATGCAAATTATTTTTTGACTACGTCTGCGTTCACAGGGGACGTAAAATCCTCGCCATCCATAGTTGAGAGTAATAAGGCTCCACCAGAGAAAACCTGTCTTACTACATATGGCCCTTCGTAGGTTGGAGTCCATTTGCCCCTGTGATTTGTTTGAGGAGGAAGAATCCTGCTCTGGTACAAGCGACCATGTGCAATGGCTGCCAATCTTTTCTCTTCAATAAGGTTCAACTGATTCAGTTTGGAACGCACCCACTCAGCTTCATCAAGCTTCACGTCTGCCAGAATTCTTAAAGAAGGAATCTCAACCTCTAATGGTAGAACTACTTCCATGCCATATACTAGTGATAAAGGAGTTGCCCCAGTCGATGTGCATACCAAAGTACGATAACCATGTAAAGCATAAGGCAACATCTCATGCCAGTCTTTATAGGTCACTACCATTTTTTGCATAATCTTCTTGATGTTCTTATTTGCTGCTTCAACAGCCCCATTCATCTTCGGACGATAGGGAGAAGAGTTGTGATGTTCAATCTTAAAGCTCTGACATAGCTCCTTCATCATCTTGTTATTCAAATTTGAACCATTATCAGCAATGATTCTCTCCGGGACTCCATACTGGCAGATGATGTCCTTCTTGATAAATCTGGCTACCACTTGTCTGGTGATAATGGCAAATGAGGCAGCTTCCACCCACTTCGTGAAGTAATCGATGGCAACCAAAATGAAACGATGCCCATTGGAAGCAGTAGGTTCAATCTTTCCGATCATATCAATGCCCCACATAGCAAAAGGCCAAGGTGATGACAATACATTCAGACGAGTAGGCGGTACATGCACCTTATCAGCATATATCTAGCATTTATGACATTTCTGGGCGTATTTGAAACAATCAGATTCCATAGTCATCCAATAATACCCCGCTCTCAGCAGTTTTCTGGCCATAACATGCCCATTGGCATGGGTACCGAAAGAACCCTCATGAACTTCTTCCATTAACAGGCTTGCTTCGTGTTCATCAACACAACCTAGCAAGACCAGGTCAAAGTACCTCTTGTACAGTACATCGTCTTTGTTCAAAAAGAAGTTCCCTGCCAACCTCCTCAGAGTTTTCCTGTCCTTAGAAGACGCACCTTCTGGATAGTCTTGTCTTTTTAGAAAAACCTTAATATCATGATACCAAGGTTTGCCATCTGATACCCCTTCAACTACAAACACAAAAGCTGGTCTATCCAGACGCATGATTCTGATCGAAGGAGTTTCATTCCAACGATTCACCTAATACATTGAAGACAACGTTGCCAACACATCAGCCATCTGATTTTCTAACCGGGGTATATGATGGAAATCAACTCTGTCAAAGAACGGTAACAACCTTCTGGCATAGTGTTTATAAGGCACCAAATTCGCTTGACGAGTTTCCCATTCACCTGTGATCTGATTAACTACCAACGCGGAATCACCATAAACATCGAGGTTCTTGATTCTCAAATGAATTGCTTCTTCTAACCCCATGATGCATGCTTCATACTCCGCCTCATTGTTGGTGCATATCAACGCTAATCGGGCAGTGAAGGGTATATGAGAACCCTTTGGAGTCGTAATGATTGCCCCGATTCCATTACCATACGAGTTAACAGCTCCATCAAAGACCAGCTTCCATTGGGATCCAATTTCTGGTCCTTCATCAGGTAGAGGCTCTTCACAATCTTTCATCTTCAGATACATAATGTGCTCATCAGGAAATTCAAACTTCATTGGTTGATAATCCTCAATTGGTTGTTCCGCGAGATATTCTGACAAAACACTTCCCTTGATGGCTTTTTGGGAAACATATTGAATATCGTATTCTGTCAGAACCATCTGCCAACCGGCTATCCTTCCCGAAAGTGCCTGCTTTTCAAACACATACTTGATCGGATCCATCTTCGAAATCAAGAGGGTTGTGTGGTTTAACATATACTGCCTTAAATGCTTAGCTGCCCAAGCGAGTGCACAACATGTTTTCTCCAGCATCGAGTACCTTGACTCACAATCAGTAAATTTCTTACTCAGGTAGTAGATGGCATGCTCTTTTCTACCTGACTCGTCATGTTGGCCGAGCACACACCCCATTGAATTCTCAAGAACTGTAAGATACATAATCAATGGCCCTTCGTGGCACTGGCGACATAAGGACTGGAGGTTCCTGTAAATATTCTTTTATTTTTTCGAACGCCTTTTGACAGTCTTCGTTCCACCTGACTGCTTGATCTTTTCTTAACAACTTGAATATCGGTTCACACGTGGCTGTAAGATGAGAGATGAATCTAGCAATGTAGTTAACCCTCCCTAGGAAACCACGAACCCCTCTTTCTGTTCTTGGCTTAGGCATTTCTTGAATGGCTTTTACTTTAGCAGGGTCAACCTCGATACCTTTTTCGCTGACAATAAAACCCAGTAACTTTCCAGATCTCACCCCAAAGGTGCACTTGTTCGGATTCAACCTTAGTCTGAACTTTTTCAACCTTTCAAACAGTTTCCGAAGATTCACCAGATACTCTTCCTTTGTTTGTGACTTCGCAATCATGTCATCAACATAGACCTCGATCTCTTTGTGAATCATATCATGAAAGAGAGTCACCATCGTCCGCTGATAGGTTGCCCCATCATTTTTTAATCCAAAGGGCATCACTTTGTAACAGAATGTTCCCCACGGTGTTATGAACGTCGTTTTCTCCAAGTCCTCTAGGGCCATCCTTATTTGGTTATACCCAGAGAAGCCATCCATGAAGGAAAACACAGAATACTGAGCAGTGTTGTCCACTAACACGTCAATGTGAGGAAGCGGGAAGTCGTCTTTTGGGCTTGCTCTATTCAGATCTCTATAATCAACGCACATCCTGACCTTTTCGTCTTTCTTAGGTACAGGCACAACATTAGTAACCCACAGAGGATAATTCGTTACAGCAAGAAACCCATCATCTAACTGTTTCTGAACCTCTTCTTTAATCTTGACAGCCATATCCGGTTTTGTCCTTCTCAGCTTCTGCATAATCGGAGCACATCCTTCTTTGAGTGGCAGCCGGTGTACCACGATGTCAGTGTCAAGCCCAGGCATATCTTGGTAAGACCAGGCAAAGATATCAACATACTTTCGAAGCATTTTAATCAATCTTCTTTTTACAGTGTCTTCCAAAGCAGCCCCATTCCGTACCTCTTTCTTTGCGTCCTCGGTTCCCAAGTTAACAACCTTGATTTCCTCCTGATGAGGCATAATGAACTTTTCCTCCTATTTAAACAGCCTGGCCAATTCCTCTGGTAAGGCACAATCTTCATCAGCCCCCTCTTCAGCCTGATATATGGGATTATCGAAGTCATATCGAGCCATAGCTGAATCATGAAGGGTGGAATCTGAACAAGAAAACCTGCATGATTGATGATTTATGTTTATTATGGATGCATAAAAAAAACACATTGCCATTTTTCTGTGGTTTTAATGCAAAAATAAAATAAAAAACAGAAAAATAGGGATCAAAGCATTTGAATGCGAAAACATCCTTTATTAATGATAAAGAAAAGCATACGAAAACATTCAAGCCCTACAAACAAGAATCACTACGTCTTGGGCAGAACGTAGGATTAACATAGACGACAAACATGAGCAATTACTCTGGTCCAGTCACTTGAATGGCTCTCTCTGACGACCAGTTGCGAAGACTTTGACCTAGAACACAGGGGCGGATCCAACTATCCATATCACAATCACTATCCCCATCCTCCTCAATAGCATTGATTCTATCAAAGAACACACCTGCACTGGTGAAACGAACTGGACCATAGAACTTGGGAGGCTCTTCAGGACGCCTGGGTGGCTTATAACCCAGTCCATGAGTATTCCGCTTTTCCTGGACATCAATAATCTGACCCCACTTTTGTGAGCTGTCGGCTTCAACCACGGCCCGAGCATCCTTGAAGGAAGACATAGAAATCTCTGGCTGATGCACCACTGTAGGCTGCTCCACCACTTCAGGTTGGCTGACTTCCTTGAGAGATTCCTCAGGGATCTTTATTTCTTCAAAAGCCTAACATAAAGTTTCATGTATTTCGCCATCTACCTCCACATACTTGAAAGTAGATAGCTGGCTTACCATGATATCCTCTTCTCCACAAACTGTCACCACATGTCCGTCTACCATGTACTTTAACTTCTGATGCAATGTATACGTCACAGCCCCAGCACTGTGAATCCATGGACGGCCCAGCAGACAGCTGTAAGTAGGCTGGATGTCCATGATATAGAAGGTAGCATCGAAAACCTCTGGCCCAACCTTAATTGGTAGCACAATCTCTCAGAAAACGGATCTTTTAGAGCCATCAAATGCGCGCACCACCAAGTCACTAGGTATGCATATCAACCCTTGGGTGTCTAGCTTCATCAAGGCTTTCTTAGGCAAAACATTCAAAGAGGATCCAGTATCCACAAGCACATGAGACATCAACGATCCACGGCACTCAACAGAAATATGCAAGGAACTATTATGGTTTCTCCCAGCTGGAGTCAAGTCAACATCAGTAAAACCCAAACCATTGCCTGCATTAACATAGGCCACTACCCCCTCCAACTGATTAACTGAGATCTCCTGGGGTACGAAAGCAGTATTCAGTACTTTCAGCAGTGCGTTTCGGTGTGCCTCAGAACAAAATAACATGGACAGGATAGAAATCTTGGACGGAGTCTGATGCAATTGATCCATAATTTTATAATCACTTTTCCGATTCAGTCTCATAAACTCTTTTACATTCTCTGAAAAAGAATTATCAATCGGTTTTGCCGTGGAATCATTCACTACTGGCGCTTGCACAGAATTATCTACAACTTGCCTTCCTTTGTCTTGTCTAGAACTACCAGCTTGATCTTCAGAAGGGATAAAGACCCTACCACTTTTCGTGATAGCCCCTGCTTCCTCATTATTCTCAACACAAGAGTTCACCACAGAAGTTCCCACCAGTTCTTGTTTCTATCCATTAATAAACACTTCAGCCCCATAATTCCAAGGAATGGCCTTGGTACTCTCATATGGCACGTGTCCGGGAGCTGTAATAATAACCAGTGCTGGTCTTACCGGCCCTGAAATAGTGATTGTTTTGAAAGGGATGGTAATGGTAGAAACCTTATTTTTCTGCTAACAATTTATTTCTGTTGGTCACACCGGTCAAATTGCAATCGACCTTCATCTATCAACTTTTGAATTCCTGACTTCAACAAACCACACCCATTCATTTGCGACATACAATCTGAACAATTCTCATCACATCCGGGGGACACCCCACCCCTCAATAACCTCTCCTTTACCACCATCAAAGGAGTCTTTAATTCATTAACATCCATAACCAGATTCAAAGATTCATTCTTGTCTAACACAACATTAACCCTTGGCCCACCGTGGTTCGGCATTGGGTTTTGAATGACATTTGGCACATCATTTGAAAAGTTAATGGCCTTTGAATCCACCAAGTCTTGGACTATATGCTTAAAAGCTTTGCAGCCCTCAATATAGTGTCCGGGTGCCCCAGAATGAAAGTCACAATGGGCGTTAGGATTATAACCCGGAGATGGATTACCGGTGGGAGGAGCTAGAGTCCTTTTCTGGATTAACTGCAACTGTAGAAAATGCTGAAACAACTGTGAATATGGCAACGGCGGAGTATCGAAATGTCGGTTCTGTTTAGTTGTAAATTGTTGCTTGCGCGGAGCATGAATCTGTCGCTACTAAGGTGGAAGCGCTGCAGGGATTGTCACTGAAGCTACCTGTTGGTTATAACTCTGATGCTGCTTTCCTTTACTTCGGGAAGACGACACAGAATTTGTTTCCTCCTTCTTCTTATAATTCACATAGGGTTTCCTCCTTGACCAGAAGACGACCCATCATTACCTGGTACTTTCCCAGCTTTGGTTCCACTTTCTAACATCTCCCCAACCATGATCAAATCAACAAACTTGCCTGACATGCAAGGTAACAGTTTCTCATAATAACGTCCCGGCAAAGTATCCATAAACAGGTTCAACATCTCCTTCTCCAACAAGGGCGGCTGCACCCTTGCAGCTAGTTCACGCCATCTCTGCGCGTATTCCTTAAAGCTTTCATTATTCTTCTGAGACATATTCTGTAGCTGGGTCCTGTTGGGAGCCATATCAGTGTTATATTGGTAGTGCTTGATAAAGGCCTCGACCAACTCTCTCCAATTACGGACATGGCATCTCTCTAATTGCATATACCATTCCAAGGATGCCCCAGACAGGCTGTCCTGGAAGAAATGCATCAGCAATTTCTCATCTTTAGAGTACGCGACCATCTTCCTCGCGTATGCCCTGACATGCGTCTTGGGACAAGTGGTACCATTGTATTTCTCAAAAGTGGGCACCTAAAATTTGTGCGGAATTACAACACCGGGAACCAGCCCCAAATCCTCTAGATCCATTCCTACATAATTTTGATTCACCACTCCCCTTAGTTGTTCTTCAATGAGTCTGAACCTTTGATCATTATCCACCTAAGGAATAGCATCAACACCTTACATAGAAAAAATGTCGTCCTGTTGGTCATCATAACGACGGCCATGAACAGTGCAAACACTATTTCCTCCTTCGACAACAGAGGGAAACACCACCTGCTCTCCTCCGCCCGGAGGTATCACAACACCAGGAATGGGGATCTCTACGCCCGCAGGACCTCCCTGAGCACCGTTATCAACAACGCCATTATGGATTCCGCCATGAAGAACCCCGTCTTCATCCACTCTTGCCACTAAGGGTTGGACCAGAGTCCTCAATTGCTCTTGCCCTTGGGCAACACCCTGCATCAATTCCATGAACTGGGCCATGCGAGCTTGCATGGTGGCCATTTCTGCTTGCATTTGCTCCATAATTCTCCTATGATTTGATCTAGTAGAATACCGGTGAATTGGCTGGTTATCAATCCTGCCTGCAACCAAATAAAGGTTAGAAAAACCCAGGACGAGCACCTGCTATGCAAAAAATGATTATGATTATGCAAATGCAAATGAACATGTTTGAATATTTGCAGGGCGATCCACCCCTTGATTCCAGTTTAAAGACAAGATGGAATAAAACTTCTACTCATATATTAGAGAAAATCACTGTCAGAGATTACAACCCAAGATAACATAATAAGTCTGAAGCAAGATGAACAAAGATCCCATCCAACAATTCTGGTGGTGACCCAAAATACAACAAAGAAAGAATAAACTACGGTGTATCACCCATGCGCGAGTTCTCTTCAAACATCATGGTCTTGCACCTTTTGAGAACCACTGCTCGTGCTAGAGCCTTCACCCCTAGGCCTTTTCACTTCAGCTCTTATCTTCAGCTCTTCTATGGTTGCTATGGCCTCATTCAGTCGCTCCTCAACTGTGTGTCTCTAGAATGTTCCCGATAAGATCTCCTCGTCTTTCTTCCTGAGCTTCAAATTCAAACTCTCAATCTGCTCCAAATACTTATCCTCTTTCTGCTTGTTGGCTGCGATTGCTGTATTCCGACAAGCATTGAACCTGTGAATTCTTAGTGAAGCTTTGGCCAAGTCTTCCTTTTTTGACTTCACAACCCTGCTAACACCCTTTAAGGCTTGTCCTACCTTCTGTCTAGTTGTGATTTCATCGGCCAACTCTTTTTCTTTCTCAGCGAGCAACTCTATTTTCAACTTGGCGACATTAACAGCTTCACCTCGCTCATGTTTCAACTGGTAAATTTCTTTGTGTAGCTCACTGTTCTCCTCTCGCAGTTCTCTTTCTCAGCCCACAATTTGTTATACTTCTCTATCTTCACCGTGGTTGGTGGCTCAATCAACAGAGGGTACAAAGGTGGCTCTATTGGGAAAGGAAGAAGCTCTTCTTCTACCCTTTTCCGGACCCACTCCATATACGGAGAGAAAGCTTAGTTGTTACACATCCGAAAGAAAGTATTTCCTCTCTTAAAAAACTTGCTTCCAAGCGTTCACGACTTTCCTTACCATCTCTTGGTCTGCAGTGCCATTGAAAAACAAGGATTCTCTGATATCTTGTTCCTCAGGGGGAGTCTTCAATGCATACCCAAATTATCTGATAGCAAGGGAATGGTTATAATTAATTCCTCCTTTTCTCCCTATTAACGGTACATTTGGGAATCCTCCGCAGTTGAAAATGAGCTCAATCCCTAGCAAACTATGATTAAACTAAACGATGTTGTCAGCAATCAATCCCATCAACCTTTTAGCCCACTTCATAGAATCCCTTGCATCAACAAAAGCCCCAGCTTTAGGGAGATGACTAAAAAACCATGTAGATTGGAGCGGCGCGCAGCAACTTACAGTCCTTCCACGTCTCTTTTCGTTCTTGTAGTGGACTGAATGATACACGTCACCAAGAAGGGTAGGCATGGGGTTTCTCAAGATGAAAATCCGAATTGCATGCATGTCAAGAAACTCTGGGATGTTGGGGAATAGGACAATCCCATAGATGCAAAGAGCTAGAATAGCATTGAAAGCTGGCCAATTTCTCTCCCACTACTACGAAAAACCCATTTAACAACGGTTGGAAATGACATATAACGATGCGGGCGAAGGCGTTGTTATGTAGATTGTTGTTGTAAGTTCGCTGTTTCTACAACGGTCTGGAAACCGTTGTTGAAAGACAGGACGCGCGCCATATATCACAACAGTTATGATAATAAATTGTTGCGATACATACACTTAAGTTCTGGGTTCGAAACCCATCAGTAGTGAATTTATATAAAACATAAATTACTTATGATATTGGTTACAATATATAACCGTTGTTGTAAGTACCCTAAGTTTATTATATTAAATGTAGATTGCTTGTTTTCCAAACACCTCACTAAATAAATATACATGGATTAAATTTGATGAAGATGTCTATAATCTACAAATTAAACTGTTCTGGAAAACCAACTTAAACAAACCAATGTTGTTTTCTTATTGCATTCGTCTCATCGTGCATTTCACGCTCTTTTACATATATTGTGGTTTATTGATCTGACTCCTTCGATATATCGCTATCTTCGATTATAGTTAAATTTCCATAAGATAAACAAGACATTGGATAATTCGCCTCATCTTTGATTTAACTATATTGGAAGATGGCGATGCATCTAAGGAGCGAGATCATTATACCATAATCTATATATAAAAGAACGTGAGATAAATGATGAGAGGCATACAATCAGAAAACAACATTGGTTTGTTTAAGTTGGTTTTCAAATACAACTTAATTTGCAGATTATAAGTATCTATGTCAAATTAACTGACTGTATTTTAAGTGAGGGTTAGTGAAACAAACAATCTACATAGAATATAACAAACTCAAACAAAATTCTATACCAGATCCAGATATTATAAACTCATATAATACGCTTGCTACCACCAGCAAACTTTAAGTGAGGGTTAGTTAAACAAACAATGTAAATAGAATATGATAAACTCAAACAACATTCTATACCAGATCCAGAAATTATAAACTGATATAATACGCTTTCTTCCACCAGCATCATCACCCTGTATCATCCCCTTAACTTGAAAGGAAACAAAGGAAACTTCAAAAATGAGCATCCTCAGTTGAAAACAAACCCTAAAACCATAATCCAGTGATGAGTAAAGAGAGGAACAGGAATAACGCACCTTTTAATGAAACTAATCGCGGAACAGGAATCAATTATGACGTTGAACTAGTTTGGGAAGCCAGGGAAAAGAAATATAAGGAGGAAGAAGCTTACATAAAAGCTTCATACTTCTTATACTTCTTTTCATTGCTTCTAAAACTAGATAAAGTTTGCTTACACTGTTGTTTCTTCATTTACTAACATCTTGTTCGTGATGCTATGAAGAAAAGGTACAAGGTGGATGAAGTTTCCATCATAGCTTCATGCTTCTTATACATTTTTCCATAGCAACACAAACATTATGAAGTTTCCAAAGTATGGTCTTTGTTAAGGTAGTGAAAACGAATCTGAAAAAATGAGAACAATCAACAAAAACAACATGCAACAAACGAGATGATGGGAAATATCTAACAATAGATGGAAGAAGAAGAATACCTTAATGTATGAAGCACAAGATTCACGACTAATGGTGAAAACGAAGAGAAAAAATGGGTTCTAGGGTTTCACTTTGAAGGCAACGGCGTTACTGTCAATTAAGTGAAAGTTATTTCGCTTATATATGGGTAAACTATTTCACAACGGTTAAAAATAACAACTGTATAGATATGTATTTATTTATTATAAATATATCACTACGGTTTACCAGAATAACCGTAGTGATAACCCTTTTATCTGTGAATTTTAAAATAAATAAAAACCGTAAACATAGGTATTTATTTATTATAAATATATCACTACGGTTAACCAGAAGAACCGTAGTGATAATCCTTTTATTTATGAATTTTAAAATAAATAAAAAAGAAAAGGTGCGCCTTAACTTCTAACTTAATGCATCTGCAGTTTAAACATCAACAATGTAATTCACAATGCATCTACAGTTTAAACATCAACAACGTAATTCGAACCCTAATTCAACTATTACATTTCATAACAAAGTAAATATTAAACATAAAGGAGACAAAAAAAACATAACATCTTGATATTTCCAGAAAATATCTCTGATTTCAGTTTGTTCTTCAAATTCTTGTTCATTTTCTTTAAATCCTCATACATAAGCTTCAGATGGCCCACAGCTTCCAACTCTGACTTCATAATGCTCTCATCGTCATTTCCATCTCTTTCTCCCACATCTTCATCCCATATGAACAAATTACATGTTTCATCGCTCCTCCAAAATGGACATCTCCAAAAATGCCTTCCTTTATTTTGTCCCTTCTTGCATTGATACGAAACCATACGACCATCACAACCACAAAAATTTCCAGATCGAGATTTTACACTAGAACAAGACGTAGAAACACCTTTGGATGATTTTGTCTTCAAATGTAACATTGCAACATCTTAAAGTAGAACACTTTGTTGTTGTTGTCTTCTTCTGGACAATGGTGACGGCGTTGGTGTTAGGGTTGTTTCAATGGATAAATTGATATATATACATGGTGTTTAAAATACATAAAAAGAAGCTTCAATTTGTAACAACGGTTTTGATAAATATCCGTCGTGATATCCTTATTAGTTTTTAGTTAAATATTAATAAAACTTAAAAAAGGAGCATTTACATCAAAGGGATAAACTATTTGAGGGCGATGAGGTTCGAACCCATGATAGCTAGATTGTATCACCATGGTTTTCATAAAAACCGTTATTATACCCTTGAGATTTCTAATTAAAATAATGCGCGCGCAACCAGTACGCACTATAAGAACGATGTATAGGATGTCGTTGTAAACCTGGCGTTGTTGTTTTGCCGTTTTGTAGTAGTGTCCTTAGCATACGAGCTGGCTTGGTCAAACAGAAACTTCAAAGGGAGGCCTTTAAAACCTTGCTTGTCAATAACATTGTTACTTAGAATGGATTCCCCAATGTGAATAGCAGCCGCCATCTCTTCCAGTCCGGGCTGTTCTTCAGAGAAGAAAGGTATCCTCGGCTCGACAGAGATTCCCAAAATAAATGAGAAATCCTCTAAGGTTGGAGCCAATACATAATCTGGAAAAGTGAAACAACGTAAAGGAAGGTCATAGAATTGAAGGAGCGTGTGAATGGCATCGTGCTCTTCTTGTGAAATATTTTGGACAACCTTCAATATCTTCCCATATTCCTCCTTGAACTTGGCGCGGATCTCAGGATCAGTCATACTAATCATCTTGTGAATCAACTTCAAAGTCGGATCTGGGAACGTGTATGCTACATTCTTCTTCCTCTGAGCTTCCATGACGAGAACACCTCAACAACCGGAATCAAGGGTAAGATGCAAGTCCTGTAAAATGTCAAACATGTTAGAATGCAAGAAATGATGCAAATGCAAACATGGGATCAAGGTATCACTGCTCTGGACATGTGTCGTGCTGTTAACTGAACAAGAACCATAACCCAGAAAACCAGAATTCCAGAACATTGGACCACTGAGATAACCAGAAAACCAGGTAAATAACTATACACAGTCGAGAAATCCAGAAAATCGGGTAGGTTGAAGGTTTCGGTTACCTGCAGACCTGTAAACACCCGCCCATCTCACATGTGGGTACTAGAAAACCGAGGATCCTCAATATCACGGGCTCTCAGGTCGAGAAATCATGATACGCTCACCATTTCTGGTTTGGCATCATCATCAATCGAGGAGGCCTCAACTGATTCCCCTAAAAAATAAGGTCATCCTATGCAAGTTCCCAGCATTGGGTCCTCGGATCGACAAGTGTAATGGGTTTGCCATTTCTGGTATGCCATTATCACATGTCGGGAGGAGAGGCATTGCTAAGTCCTCTGAAATGCATAAGACACGCACGTCAGAATATCTCCCAAGATAGCCTCGTCTGGATGTGAATTTTGTGAACACAAAACGCACTAAGACGGTGCATAGGTCCCATTACTTTCCACTCTAGTCCTAAGTGTATGCTCAAGCCTGTGTATTGGGCTTATCTCTCAAAGAATCCCAACCTGCCAAACAGAAAACTAGCACAGCACAGTACAGTCCAGCATAATAATGAAATGCAATGCAATAAATATGGTAAATACAGTAAAATAAAGCACAACAGTAAACCGTTCCCCAGTAGAGTCGCCGGCTGTCGCTCCCGAGGATTTGCATCCATGGTACAAATGCGAAAGTGGCGCGAAAAACAGAGTCGCCAGCAATGTGTATTTATCCCAAGAGAGGGAAAGGAAACACTCCGTAAACTTGAGAGAAGGAAAAGCATGGTCTCGCGACCAAGAGAAACGGGTAAGGGAGTCGGCTACGCGAGGGGAAGGTATTAGCACCCCACACGTCCATCGTACCCGATGGGATCCACGCTTGCTGTCTCGATCAAAGGGTATCGTCGTCTGGAGCTCCACTGCTACTAGAAAGGAGAAGAAATGGGAACGGAAAGGAACGAAGAAATGAAGAAGAAAAGAAAAAGAAGTGACTCGATAGGACATCGCCCGTCCTATGCCTACGTATTCCCTCGTGCAATGGGAAAGTTAGAGTCAACGTATTTCAGACGCGAACTAAGGGGGGAGGTTGCTCGCCAAGATATCGTCGTCTTATGTCTACGTATCCTCAATCAGATGAGAAAGAGGAAATCAGAGCAGTCGTAGTTCGACCTAACGAGGTCGGTTAGTGGTTTTTATGAGCGACGTTAGATTCGCGTCCGGCAGTTAGGGTCAATGCCTGTTTGCGACGAGACGGAAATAACGTGCCCTTTCCTGAAAATGATTTGAACTTGAACGATCCCGAAGGATGAAAAGGTTTGAGTTTGTTTTTGTGATTTTTAGACAGAAGTGGATTGAAGTTAGTTCGTAACTTGCATTATACCGAAGTCTATGATATAGGAACGAATGCTTAGCAAATCGTTCCAAAATGGAACGTCCACTAAACACTCTAGAAAAATGAGAGGAAACCCCTCATCCTCACTTCCCACATGCGAGGCTCATGCGCAATACACGTTAACTTTATTAAGTGTTTTAGAAGTGTTATGAGATGAGAAGAGAAGACTCAAGGGAAACGAAAACACTACGGGAAAACTAAATTGCTCCTAATGTTGTCATGCAAAGGTGGCCCTATAGTTGAGTTTGAAAGGGGAAACATCTACCTAAGTTAGCATGCAAAGGGAAGCCTAATACTAATCCTACTCCAAGCTTAATCGAAAATTAAGTTGGACTAGGTAGCTCTAAGGGAGTGAATCCAAGACTTAAACAAGTTTTGAGATTCAAGGGAAGAGAAAGAGTGAAAGAGATGAAGAACAAAAGGCAAGTAAAACAAACAAGCAGCAGCTACAACAGCGCCTCTGCACCTGTACAGCAGTTAAAGACCAGCAAACACACCAAACAACATTCAATAACTCATATTCAGCACATAAATGGATGTAAAAAAGCAGCAGCACATACAACAGCACATATGCACATAGACAGCAGTAGAAACAAGGCAGCATGCAATACATTTGAAGATGATTCAATCATGACATAATGAGCAAACATCAAACATCATACACTCTTTGATCAATCATGATCACAATCACACCACACACCATAGTAAGCAATGCTCGAAAACATCATGGAAGAATACACCACATCGTGAAGGAATGCACAACATTTAACACATGAACAAGTCCAATCAAATATCCATTTCATGAGGTTAGATGCAAGCACACATATACATCACAACAACTCCAGCAACACCAGCAATAAATCACAATTAACACGCTCAAGGAGTGTGTGCAAAGTGTTTGCCACATTAAGAAAACATCCATGCAAACATGAACATTTAACAATACAAGTCCAAGAATCGCGTGTCGGAAAATTATGTTCATGCAATACTGTGAGGTGCAACAGCTCAAGAATGATCCACAAATCATCATCATATCAATCCATAAAGTTTATACATGAAAAGGATCTCAAACAACCAAGAAAATGCAAGAAAATCAAGTTCTACTTCAGCGGTAACCGGTTACAGCATAACTACTAACCGGTTACACAGTTCAAAATAGCCTGAAAATACGCAAAAAACAATAGGGTAACCGGTTAGCAGATACGCTGTAACCGGTTACACAACAGCAGAATTCAAAAATAAGTGTTCATAATCACTTTTCAGCAGCTTATCACTTCTCCAATCACCTGCATGTTAGGGCATCTCAATATGCACGAAAATTACATCTCAAAACCAGCAAACACGCATCAATCAACCAGCAACAACAGTCAAATCCACAATCCAAAGGATCAAACACAACAAATTCAAGATCTACATTGTGAACAAGCAAAATAAGCTAAAATGAAAAGTAGATCTAAAATTTACCAACCTACAAAGCTGAGAATTGCTTTGGTGAGTGTTGATAGGCTGCAATTGATGAATCTAAGCAAGAAATTCAGAGATCCAATGCAATCTTCAAGAGAAAATGCAATGTGGTGAAAAAGAATTATTCAGTTGAAAAAGAATTCTGAACATAGTAATTTATGCTTGCTTTCAAATGGAGAATCTGATTTTGATTTATGTCAGAAATTGTCTTAACCAAAGTCTTTGACAGCAAAACTTTTGATCTAAGATAATCTCTGAAAATATATCTGGAAAAAAAACTTGCATAAATAATTCCTTGTTTCTCACATGCACAAAAAGTAAAAATTTCTTGTGACACCTGTATCACTTTTTACACCTGTATGAAATGTCTTCAGCACGCTTGAAATTATTGGTGACTTGAATTTGAAGGGAATTAAATTTGTTTTATATATTTGTATGTTTAAATTATTTTTTATGTCATTTAATTCTCCTAACACATTTTCAACACACACAACCTTTATCACAGTCTATTTTGTGCTCTATCTGTAAACCCTAGAAAACCCTTTAAACTCCCTACATGGCATCCTTTTTAACCAACCCTCTGAAAATGAATTCCATGAAACCTCTTAAGATCAAACTGAAGAATGTTCCACTCGACCAAGATGATTTAAAGCTCCTCATTGAGCAAGTGGTGGATTTTAACAGCTTTGAAGCAAATGGTTGTCCATTGAAAGATTACTTTAAATTCCAAGGATGTATGAAATTCTTTGGTATGCTGAATAAACCGACTTACCTAACTCTGGTAAAAGATTTTTGGGTAAGGGCAGAAATATATGATGAGTACTCAGTACAGAATGAAGAGAGGAATGTTGTAGAAAAGAACAAAAGTTTGAAAGAGAAATCAAGAATAGAAATGGGTCTGAATGAGTTCAAAGATGTGGAAATTAGATCTGCTGTGATGGGTCTAGAAATTGCCATCACTCAAGAAAACATTGCTCAGCTAATAAGGCCCGAGAATAGAGGAATTGTGATACTGAACAAGAAGGATGAAGGTGAATTCGCTAAGGAAATTAAGATGACTTGGTTTGAAAAGAAAGATGACTATGGAAAGGTGAAGAACATGTATCTTATGAAAAAGCTTCTATTCAAAATTCTAATTGGCTGTCTAATTCCTCGGGAAGAAAGTTCTGATTAAATTTCTTGGGATCACAAGATTTTTCTTTTGTCTTCCATCATCTGTGTGAATTCATCAAGGATTCAACTAAGAAGTTCAAAAGAACAGTAGCTTATGCAAGGCTACTTTCTGGACTCCTATACCAATATATATTAATCAATACATTGATTGATTATGGAGCTACTCAAGACTTGGATGATGCCTATGGAAGTGTGTTATCTGCATCAGTTCTAGATATATGAAAGAAATCAGGAAAAAGGATGTTTTTATGATCCTATCATAATTAGGAAATAAAAGAAAAGAAATTTTCTAGATCACTTTCTAATGCTGACCAAGGAAGGCTCTCTTGAAGTAATCAGAATTCTTATTAAAAAGGCTAATATGGAGTGTGGTGTGACTATAACCCATGATCAACTCCCTGACAAGGTTCAAAATGAGTATGGCTTTAAGAGAAAAGGAAATAAGATGGTAACCACTTATGATGAATCTAATGAAGAATCTGATACTCCTGCGCTTGTTAGAAAGAAACTGTTAGGAGATGCTCAAAAGGCAATTCAGAAGGGGGAAGAACGCCTTGTTCACAAGTCTGGAAAGAAATGGTATTCTCATAGCTCCAAGGCGAGTCTACAACATGAAGTCGAAGAGCTCATAGAATCTGCTGAGATTCTTCCCACTAAACTAGAGGAGGATCTAGCAGTAATCTGGATAAAGAAATTTTTGTTTCTAAGAAAAGAAAATTGTCAAAACTAAGTCAAATAGAAGAAGAAGTGAAGGATGCAAAAAGGGCTCAGGTTTTGAAAGAAGTTGACAATCTTTTCTCTTCTGTTGTCCTAAATGGTATGGAAGTGATTTCTAAAGAATTGATTAAGGAAGATTGTATTGAGGACTCAACAGATGTTATAAAGAAAGGCATGGAAGTCTTAAAAGAACAGATTGGAAGCAAGTTAGAATATGTTATAAAATCTCCTGAGGTTCTTGAAATGACTCAAAAGTTTATTGACACTTGTAAAAAGGATGCTGCTGGAGATAAGAAAGCAGAAAAGGTTACTCCTGAGACAAAAGTGTAATCAGTATCTGCTGAGAAGGGTGATGCATCCAGAAGTTAGCTAAATGAAGGCCTGACTGATAATGAAAATGAAGTAGAAGTTGCAGAAGAGCTTGTCTCATTAGCAGCAGGTTCAGGCACTGAGGTTGAACCCATTCATGACTTCAATCTTAATACCTCACTGAGAAAGTCTCCCTCACCATCACCTATCAAAACCAATCAAAACTCTGTCCTATCAATCATCCCTTTAAACACTGATTTTTCCTAACTATAAAAAACCACCCCCTTGTAACATCTGATAACGTTGCTTCATCCTTTGACCAAACCATTCAAAACATTGATGCTTACATCCAGACTAATCCGTCTTCACCATTTCCTAGTGAAAATGGAAGTGGTTTAGATGCCAAGCCAATTAATGTTGCTTCACCATCAAACAGTTCCACCAAAACCATTTCAAACCAACCTATTCAGGACTATCTCAATGATGGACCTTAGTATGCTAAGTCTGAACAACTATCAAAAAACAATGGCCAAAACTAACACTTACCATCATTCCATCAGGAAACTACTCAACACATATCTCCATTAATTCATGCATTAGAAAATAATTCATCTGAATCTGTTCATGAAACTCAAAAAAATAATTCAAACACACCATTCAACACATAACTAACCACAAGCCTCTACCCAATCATATACTTTCTTAGTTAAATGTTTTTAAGAATGAGTTGTTTAATGAGGCAAAAGCTCTTGTGGAAGAAGGATTCACATCCACTAACTCTGCAGCTTGTAATGCGAAATAGGAAACCTTCAGAAGATCTGTGAACTCGGTTATTGAAGATCTGAAGTTTGTCTCAACAAAGGAATTCGCTGCAACTAGCCAGAAGCAATTGCACAATCTTGAAGCTAAAGTACCGGCAGTTACTGAATGTCACGAGGCTATGATAATTCAGATGGCTAGCAACCAACTCTCAGTGGACACTCAACTCAAGTTTTTGGTTGAGATGTAAGAAGAAATTGGTTCTGATCTTAAGGCAAACATGGAATTGTTGAAGAAACCTTAGGTCTAGGATGTAGAACCCTTTTTCTGTGTTTCTTTTGCTTGTGAATATTTATGTTTGTGGATCTTATAAATTTTACATTGTTATATATTATCATGTTTGTGGATCTACATTTGATTGTGAATTTATCATAATTTTGGTTGATTATATGTTCATTATTTCAGTTGTGTGTTATACTCATTTTTTTGACAACTCAAAGTAAAATGAAACTTGCTTTTGGTGGCTTATCTGAGCGAATACACTAATTTACGAAAAACTTCATTGGAATATTAAAAATTAGATTAGAAATAATAAGATTGTACAATAAACTAGTCTATTTCTAGCCTTTTTTGTTGCTTCAGTCATCTTTTTCAGTGTTACAAACATATTCCTTCCAGTAATTTGTTGCTTCTTCATCTTCAGAAGAAGGATCTTCAGAAGAAGTTTTGTGCTCTTTTGATCCTAAAATATGTGCTCTGCAGGTAGCCAATCTGGTTTAAACGCCTTTCTCTTCCTTCAGTTTCTGATTCTCACTTGCTGCATCTGCTTGAAGTTGCGCAGAACGCTCCTTGAATACCAAACGTCTTTCTCTTGCTGCTTCAACTTTCTTTAGTAATTCAAAATGTCTTGCAATATCACGTCTCTCACTCTTGTGAAGCATGCGGTTATGCGTTTTTATCCTCATAACTATCGTGTGAATATACAATTTCTATTAAAAAAAACGGGATGCACTTTTGAAGACTCCTTGTCAATATGCTTTTATAGAGAGTTTTAAGTATTCTTCTGAGTACATCCATTAACAAACTGTTGATATTCTTTGATCATCTTGGAACACTACATTTACTTGACTCTGACTACTATAAACCCTATAAATTATTTTTGACCATCTTGGAATTATGCACTTCTGAATTTCTGTTACTTTAAGTGCTCTTTTTTTGTCTCATCTCTTATTTTATCTATTTAACCTTTTTTAAGTGACAAAAGGGGGAGAAATACAAAAGTATTTAGATATGAATTTATACCCTTCATACTCAATGCTACCAATGATAATTGTATGATATTGTTCATTTAATTTGTCTGTTATTATAGTTATCTTGTCCAGGTAAATGATTTTAACTCTTCTTGTATATAGAACTAAGAGGAAGCTTACAAGCCTCAACCTTAGCCTATTAGACTCAAAAGGAGCTTACAAACCTCGTATATGTTGCCAAAGAAAGTTAAAATTATATTTTTCTTGAAAATGGTAATTAGGGTGGGTTCTCAGAACTCAACTTTGGACTATTAGACTCAGGGGGAGCGTACAAACCTCGTACCCTAATGTTGCTGGGAAAAATAAATATATTTTAAGATTTCTTAGAAGTAGAACTTAGGGGGAGCTTACAAAAACTCAACCTTTGATCTATCCGACTCAGTGAGAGCTTACAAACCTCACGCTCTATTGTTGTCTACGAAAAATTAATATAGGCCAAACATTGTTCTTTAAATACTTATGTTTGTCATCATCAAAATGGGGGAGATTGTTAGAACAATAATTGTTCATGACATATATTCCTTTAGTTTTGATGATAACAAAGTATTAAAAGAACAATTGTGTTATCTAATGTGCGTTCAAGTATGCAGGTTCGTTGTCAACCAGAGAGGTAAAGAGGTGGATCAAAACAAAGTCAGGGCCATTCGAGACATGCTTGCACCTAAAACAGAAAAGAAAATCAGAGGTTTCCTCGGACTTTTGAATTATATCTCTAGGTTCATCTCTCACATGAATGCCACTTGTGAGCCAATCTACAAATTTCTTCGTAAAGATCAAAGTATTGTATGGAATGAAGATTGTCAAAAGTTATTTGATAGCACTAAAGATTACTTATTTGAGCCTCCTATTTTGATCTCGCCAGTGGAAGGAAAACCTCTGATTATGTATTTAACAGTCTTGGAAGGATCAATAGGTTGTGTCCTAAAAAAAAAGACAAGACAGGTAGAAAAGAACATGATATTTACTACCTGAGTAAGAAATTCCCAGATTGTGAATCCCCGTATTCGTTTTTTGAGAAAACTTGTTGTGTTTCGGCATGCGCTGCCCGACGTCTCAGACGGTATACATTGAACCATACTACTTGGATGATATCCAAAATGGATCCTATCAAGTATATTATAGAGAAGCCTGCGCTGACAGGAGAATTTCCCATTGGTAGATGTTGTTATCAGAGTATGACATTGAATATGTAAGTTCCTGGATTGGCTGGAATTTTGGTAAAACAACAAGGTGTTCAATGCTGATGTCATGGTGTTGATGTTGCAGCATTGAGTCTTAGTACTGGGCTGTACTAAGTTGTGAAGGCTAACTATGTTTGATGTCATGGGCTTGATGTCATAACATTGTACTTAACACTGGGCTGTGTTAAGGTTGCTAGTTGCTGAAGTGGATGTCTAATGTCACATAGGTGATGTTGTAACATCAGACCTGCAGAACTGAAGCTAATGACAGCATGGGCTTGTTGTTATTAGGGTCGCGTATTAGCTGGAATTGTGGAGAGTGTTGACTCGTTGGATGAGAATATCTTGGGCTAGATATTTTCTGTTACATGGGAGATTTGATTGCAGGTTTGTTGGAGAATTAAAAGGTGGAAGATTTAAAAAGATTTTGGGGATAAAATCTGTTTTAAAAGATTCAGTTTTTAATTAACAAATCTGATCAAATATTGTGACAAATCCAATCCAAATTCAAGGAGCTATATAAAGCGCACAAGACCAAGGAAGAAGGTACAGAAAACAGATTGAAGATCAAGAGCTGGAGGCTTAGAGTCTAGGGTTTTTTTAGAGTACTTGTAATCACACTATTCTAGGTTTGAATAGGTGTTGAATTTTCTGTCCTCTCTAGAAGCTGTGAAGCAATAGAGAGTTGTTGATTGATCGAAGCTAGGAAGCAAGATCAAGGGATCTCAAAGAGGTTGTTCTTTGAGTGTTTTAGGGGATTGAGTAGTGTTCTCATATCTAAGTGGTTTCTTAGGTAGAAAGTCACTAGTAGAGTATAAGTTTAGGAGATTGTCAACTGGTGTGTTGAGTCTGTAAATTATATCTACAAGTAGTGAATTTCATCCCTGGCTTGGTAGCCCCCAGACGTAGGTAGTTAGACCGAACTGGGTGAACAATTCCTTGTGTTTTCCTGTTGCTTATTCTGTCCATTATTGCAGAGTGTGTTGTTGTGACATCGCACCTTAACATCACACGTCTGGTACCAGAATTTCAATTGGTATCAGAGCAGGCATCCTGTCTGTCTCTGGGTGAGATCTAGGGAAGTTACTTTCTGGTGAAAGATGGACAAAGAGGTTGGAGGATTCGTCAACAGACCCCCTATCTTGGATGGCTCAAACTATGAGTATTGGAAGCCTAGAATGACTACTTTTTTAAAGTCATTAGACATCAGAGCTTGGAAGGCTGTCATTAAAGAGTGGAAAGCTCCAGAGGTATGTGAGAAAGATGAGGCTGGCAAGGATAAAGAAGGCACCTCAAAGCCTAAGCCTGAAGAAGAATGGACCAAGGAAGAAGATGAGCTTGCCCTTGGGAATTCAAAAGCCCTAAATGCTATCTTCAATGGGGTTGACAAGAACATAGTCAGGCTGATCAACTCATGTGAAACTGCTAAGGCTGCTTGGGATATTTTGAAGGCTACTCATGAAGGCACATCTAGAGTTAAGATGTCAAGACTTCAGCTTTTAACATCTAAGTTTGAAAACTTGAAGATGAAGGAAGAGGAAACTATTCATGACTTCCACATGAGTGTTCTTGAGCTGTCAAATGCATCCAGTGCTCTTGGTGAGAAGATGACAGAAGAGAAGCTGGTAAGAAAGATTCTTAGGTCCCTCCCTAAGAAGTATAAGATGAAGGTAACAGCCATTGAAGAATCTCAAGACATCAGCAAGATGAGAGTTGATGAGCTTATTGGATCTCTTCAAACATTTGAACTTGGGCTGAATGAGGAAGAACCAGAAAAGAAGCCCAAGAGTATAGCCTTAGTCTCCACTCCTGCAGCAGCTAAAGATGATGAGTCCCAGGAGGATCTGCCTCAGGCTATAGTTATGTTGGGAAGGCAATTCAACAAAGTGTTCAAGAAGATGAACTATAACTACAGGCCTAATGTCAAGAACATCTCCTCTGACATCAGTAAGTCAAAAGATAAAGGTGTTCAGTGCTTTGAATGTGAAGGGTATGGACATGTCAAGAAAGAGTGTCCCACATTCTTGAAGAAGCAGAATAAAGGCTTGACAATTTCCTGGTCTGACTCTGACAGTGAAAGTGAAAGTGAGTCAGCAAAGCATGTTGCAGCTTTGACAGGAATTGTTGAATCTGATGATGATAGTGATGGAGAAGTCACTTATGATGAGCTAGCTTCAACCTACAGAGAGTTGTGTTTTAAGAGTGCTGAAGTCTGTCAAGAAAACAAGTGCCACAAGCAACAGATTGCTCAGCTTGAGAATGAAAAAGCTGATCTGGAAAATGAAGTGGTGCTAGTAAGAGCTCATCTTGATCAAATGACCAAGTCTGTTAGGATGCTGAACAGTGGTACAGACACTCTTGACAAGATTCTTCAGACGGAAAGGATAGCTGGAGACAGGACTGGATTAGGATTTGTGGTTGAGGGAAAAGTATCTACTGAAGCAAGCACTTCAGGAACCAAAGTGGAGATGTCTCAACCATTGTCTCAACATCAGCCAAAGGTGCAGGATCCTACTCCTAAGAAAGCTGATGTTTCACAACCTAAGAGGATTGAGAAGAAGACTGGTCCTTATCAGAAGAGAAAGCAGCCACAAAGAGCTAGTCAGTATATGCCCCCACAATACCATAAGAGTATGCAAGCTGCTAGGTTCAAACAGGGCATGTCACATCAGATGTCTCAACATCAGGTCAACGGGTATAGTCATGGCTTTAGATTTAACAATGATGTGCCTTATGTCTACGGAAGAAGAAAGCCTCACCATCATGGGAGACAATCCAGAAAACAGCATTCTCAGCCTTCTTATGGAAGAAGATATCAGCATAATAAAAGGCAGGCTAGTTATGGCAGGAGGAGACCACATTATGGATAGTAGCCAAAGCAATCTCATCATGGCAGAAGATTCAGAGATGAAAGGGTGAGATGTTATTACTGTGGAAGGTTTGGACATATGCAGTACTCTTGCTACAAGCTGCATGGATACCCTCAGCCTCAAAACAGATGGAGGGAGGATAGGCCCAAAGTTGTTAAACAATGGGTACCTAAGGAGAAGGTGAAGTGCTTATTGGCTCACATGGCTGACAAGGAGTTTAAAGAAGATACATGGTATTTTGGCAGTGGGTGTTCCAAGCACATGTCTGGATGTAGATCCATGTTTGATGATCTTAGGCCTTGCCCCTCTCATGAGGTCATGTTTGGCAATGGAGGAAAAGGTATTGTTGCAGGAGTTGGGAAAGTCCAAGGTGATGGTAGACCTGAACTTGACAATGTTATGTTTGTCAATGGCTTAAGTGCAAATTTGATCAGCATAAGTCAGCTATGTGATGAAGGGTACAAAGTCTGCTACTCAAAGGATGAGTGTCTGGTGACAAGTGAGAAGGATGAAGTGGTCATGAAAGGAGTCAGAACCAGAAACAATTGTTATTCTTGGATACCCATAAGGGTTAGCCCCACTGTGGATGACAAGACTGATGCTTTAACATTAGGTTGTGACATCAAGTATGAAGGGATACTGAAAGGTCAAACTGAGCTAATGAGCTCTAGGGTGAATCATTTTAAATTGTTAAAAGGAAAGGTTTCGTGGAGGGAAAACTTTAGTAATTGGAACCAAAATCAGGGGCCTTACCATATTAATATCACATCAAGACCTTCCAAAACCATCTCATCACAACGCCTCATCTTCCTAAATCTCAACAACATAGAGAGTTTTGTTCTAAACCTGGTCTGTTTCAAAGGATTGATGTCTTCCAAGAACTCTGAACCGGCACGAACTAGGGTTCCCTCCAAAAACGACCTAGGCAATGATGAACACGGTTCTGGTGCTCCTTCCGAGTCAGATAACCCTAAACCCTCCCCTACAAATAAAACTGAAGGCAGGACATCATCATCCCAAGCTGTTGAAGAGAAGTTTAATGTAGACTTGGAGTTGGAACAGCTTACCACCAAAATCCTGGAGAAGGGGATTCGCGTAAAAGGGATTTCTGTCCCTCTAAGGCAAATGGCTGCTGAGAAGGTCGCCACTCAAGAGGACAAAGATCTTCAAAAGAATTAGGGTAAAGATCCTGATGTCAATGGTAATGTCAGAACATCATCCCCTAGGGAAGCTAGTCACAAGGGTAAAGAGAAGGATCAGGTCGAGGTCATTGAGATTGAGGACTCATCTGGTGATGAGAAAATTGGAAGAAGGAAGGACAAGAAAAGGGCCTCAAGTAAAGATTCTCCAAAATCGTGGAGCTAAGTTAACAAGGAGGGAAAAAAGAGGAGAATCAGTAAAGAGTCTGAGTCTGAGAGCGATGCTCAAGACATCGACCCAACTAATAATCAAGTGCAAAATCACTATGGAGCCATGTGAAATTATGTGCCTCAAAGAAAGATTGCACTGGAAAGAGAGGTAGCTGCAAAAGACACTGAAATTACTGACCTCATTGAGTGTGCTGGTCTGCGAAGGACTGTGACGGGGTTGACCAATTGTTATGATGGGCTGGTCAGAGAATTCATAGGTAATATCTCTGAATCTATAAACAACAGCAAGAATCGAGCCTTCAGAAGAGTTACCATCAGAGGCAAATGTGTATGGTTCTCTCCTAAAGTGATCAATGGCTACTTAGGAAGAAGTGAGGAAGAATGTGAAGAATTGGAAGTCTCCAACAATGTGATATGTAAAGAAATCACTGGTGGTCAGGTAAAAGTTTGGCCAGAAGATGGAAAGCTGCAAACCAGGTTGTTGAGTGTCAAATATGCCATTCTGCACAGAATTGGTGCTGCAACTGGGTTCCTACTGAGCACAAGACCACAATTTCGGTTGAATTGGGGAAGATAATCTATGCTGTAGGGACAAAGCGAAGAATTGACTATGGCTCCTACATCTTTGATTACACTGTTAAGCATGTTGCTACTATGAAGATACCAATTGCTTTTCCCTCTCTCATTTGTGGGATTATCTTATCTCAACAGCCTGGAATTCTACAGCATTGGGATATAGCTTGCACAAGGAAGCCTGCCTTGTCAGTCCATTCCAAATTGTTTGAAGTGAAACATGTTTCTGACAATGTCAAGACATCTGCTTCAACATCACAACAGCAGCCAGCCAAGACAGTGTTAATTTCAGAACTGGAAGAGGCTTGCAAGGAGTTGGATGAAGTCATCAAAGTTAGTACTGAAAGGAAACAAAAATTTGAAAGACTTGTCATGACTCTGAAAATGGCAGCAAAGGAAGGTGGAGCAGTCAACACTAGCAAGGATGATGAAGGACCTGGTGATAAAGGAGAAAGTGAGGAGCTCAGCTCTGATGAAGACTAGCTTACTACCTTGCTGTTTTTGGTAGTTAGTAGTTTAGTTTTCTTGTTTTGTTGTTTTGCACTTAATGTGCTTGCCTGTGTAATTTGAATATTGTGCTGTTTGTGCACCTATTTTTGTTCTATGATTTGTTTTGCCTATTTGCTGACTGTGAGGCTAACAATGAGGGCTAGTTTAGGACTAACTTTATTGGGATAGTTGTCTAATTATGGCTAAAAAGGGGGAGAGTTAAAAATTGCCATGAGGAGAAGAGTAGTTGCTGCTAAAAGAATAAAAATAAAAGGTGTTTAGTTGAAAAGTAATGATGCAGCTGAGTATAGACAGCATAGTTATGGAGCTGCTAGTGAAGAATTCATAGCATTGAAGAGTGCAGAGTGCAGCAAAGCAGACATCAAGGGGGAGATGTGCTGCACATTATGAGCTACTGAACAGCTGTGATGCTGGTTCAAGTTTTTGAGGGGGAGCACCAATTGGCTGTTGTCAATAATGAAGATGGTGCTGCAGCAGATCAAGTAATGAAGACTATATGAAGATTGTCAAACTGCTGCAAGTTAAAGTTTCAAAATATTGAAGATATTCCGCTGCTGAAGTCTCTGAAGATGCAGAGATTGTTTTAGCCAAAATTAGCCAAAGGGGGAGATTGTTAGTTCCTGGATTGGCTGGAATTTTGGTAAAACAACAAGGTGTTCAATGCTGATGTCATGGTGTTGATGTTGCAGCATTGAGTCTTAGTACTGGGCTGTACTAAGTTGTGAAGGTTAACTATGTTTGATGTCATGGGCTTGATGTCATAACATTGCACTTAACACTGGGCTGTGTTAAGGTTGCTAGTTGCTAAAGTGGATGTCTGATGTCACATAGGTGATGTTGTAACATCAGACCTGCAGAACTGAAGCTAATGACAGTATGGGCTTGTTGTTATTAGGGTCGCGTATTAGCTGGAATTGTGGAGAGTGTTGACTCGTTGGATGAGAATATCTTGGGCTAGATATTTTCTGTTACATGGGAGATTTGATTGCAGGTTTGTTGGAGAATTAAAAGGTGGAAGATTTAAAAAGATTTTGGGGATAAAATCTGTTTTAAAAGATTCAGTTTTTAATTAACAAATCTGATCAAATATTGTGACAAATCCAATCCAAATTCAAGGAGCTATATAAAGCGCACAAGACCAAGGAAGAAGGTACAGAAAACAGATTGAAGATCAAGAGTTGGAGGCTTAGAGTCTAGGGTTTTTTTAGAGTACTTGTAATCACACTATTCTAGGTTTGAATAGGTGTTGAATTTTCTGTCCTCTCTAGAAGCTGTGAAGCAATAGAGAGTTGTTGATTGATCGAAGCTAGGAAGCAAGATCAAGGGATCTCAAAGAGGTTGTTCTTTGAGTGTTTTAGGGGATTGAGTAGTGTTCTCATATCTAAGTGGTTTCTTAGGTAGAAAGTCACTAGTAGAGTATAAGTTTAGGAGATTGTCAACTGGTGTGTTGAGTCTGTAAATTATATCTACAAGTAGTGAATTTCATCCCTGGCTTGGTAGCCCCCAGACGTAGGTAGTTAGACCGAACTGGGTGAACAATTCCTTGTGTTTTCCTGTTGCTTATTCTGTCCATTATTGCAGAGTGTGTTGTTGTGACATCGCACCTTAACATCACACGTCTGGTACCAGAATTTCAGAATATCATACTCAGAAAGCTATTAAAGGAAGTGTATTGGAAGATCATTTAGATCATCAACCAAATGAAGATTATTGGCCTATCCAGTTTGACTTTCCTAATGAGGATGTTATGGCCATTAGAGCTAAAGATTGTGATGAACCAAGTCCTGAGGAAGGACAAGAGCCTGGATCCTAAAGAGGTTTGGTATTTGTTGGGGCCTCTATTGCATTTGGTCATGGAGTTGGAGCAATTATAATCACTACTTGAGGTTCTCATATTCCTTTTATTACAAGAATATGTTTTGATTGTACGAATAATATGGCAAAATATGAAGCATGTATCCTTGGCCTTAAAGAAGCCATTGATCTTAGAATTAATAACCTTGATGTCTTTGGGGATTCAACTTTAGTTATCAACCAGATCAAGGGTGAATGGGAAACTCGTCATCCAGGCATGATCCCATACAAACATTATGCTAGGTGGTTGCTGCCTTTCTTTGAAAAAACTTATATCCACCATATACCCCGAGAGGAGAATCAATTGACAGATGCTTTAGCTAATTTGTCCTTCATGTACCGAGTAAATTTTTGCAACGAGGCGCCTCAAATTACGATCAGACGTCTGGACAAACCTGCTCATGTGTTTGTTAGAACAATATTTGTTCATGACATATATTCCTTGGGTTTTAATGATAACAAAGTATTAAAAGAACAATGGTGTTATCTAATGTGTGTTCAAGTATGCAGGTTCTTATACTTAAAGATATATTCAGAATATGATATGAAGGCACACTTGAGAGAAGCTGAGTTACGTGATTCTGATGATACAAAATCTAAAGAACACTTGCTAAGTGATGTCTGGTGTAGACTTTGAAGCTGAAGGCCTCAGCATCAGAAGAAGCAACATATTGTCTCTACACCTGGTGATTGTATTAGAGATGTGTTCAGAACAATGAAGAACCTCTATCTGAATAATGAAATAACAAGATCAACAATTAGCAACACTACTGAATATGCATAATGTCATGTTATTTGTTGTAAATTGTAAACAGCATTAAGTTTTACTAAACATTGAATATTCTAGATATCTTAAGAGCTTAAGGTCTTTGTTAAAGTGATTACCATGTACCTCTTATTTTGTATCAAGTACACCTTGTTCTTTATTCTACTGTACATTTTGTTCAGTAGTTTAGATCAAAGTCTCTTGCTATGTGCTTGAGCATCAAAGTATCTAGTTGAAAAGCTTGAGCCAAGTAAGTCTCTTCCTAGGTGCTTGAGCATTGAAAGTATTGATCTGTGTTGATTAAGCAAAAAAGCCTTGGACAGTGCTTCTGAGCAAAATTCTTGAACCAGGAGGGTTTGAGCAGTGAAGTCTTGGACAGAGGTCTGAGCAGAGAAGTCTTAGGCAGAGTGTCTCAACAAGGAAGTTTTGAACTAGGTGGGTTTAAGCAAGGGAAGTCTTAGGATCTAGTGATCTAAGTAGCTAATTGAGCAAGAAGTCTTAAACTGTAGATCTGAGCAGGGAAAGTCTTATGCTTAAGTGCATAAGCAGTTGTAATCATGAGTTGATTATAGTGGAAAATCTCTTGCATGGAAAGGGGACTAGAGTACTCTCAGTTGGAGAGGAACCAAGATAAATCTATTGTGTTCATGGTTCTGTTTACTCTACTTCTGATACATTATTCCGCTGCATTTATATTCAGATTCAAAACTAGTGTTTAGAATCAGAACTTCGTTCATAAGCATAAATGTTTTTAGAAAACACAATTCAACCCCCTTTCTTGTGTATTTTCCCACCTTCAGTGTTTGCAGCAGAAGAGGATGTAGACAATAAACCATGGTATCATGATATCAAGTGTTTCCTCCAGAGTCAAGAATATTAGTTGGGGCATCAAGTAAAGATTAAAAGACCTTGAGAAGATTGACGTACAACTTATTTCTCAATGGAGATGTGTTATACAAAAGAAATTACGACATGGTCTTGCTCAGATGCGTGGATAGACACAAAGCAGACATGTTAATGCAAGAAGTTCATGAAGGGTCCTTCGGTACTTGTTGAATGTAGAATAGGGCAAGCAGCAAAAATATTTATTTTTGGAAGAATTCCCTCCGAGATTTATGTCGTGTCCACCGAGATCGGTTCGAGGGAAAGAGTGTCATTCGACAGTCTCTCGCGTTTATGAGTTTGGATTAAATTGGTTTAAAGTAAATGTGGGAAAGTAAATAAGAACATAAAAAGTATACATTCTTCGGAGAAAAGAACTCATCAAGCATACATATAATCCACTCGTCACAAACATAAATTTATCGATCATTTTCACTATACTACAATACTAGTCAAAATCATCCAGTATCGCTCACAACAATGTCCATCTCTGGCACACTGAGCTGAGAGAGCAATCGTATCACTCTCGTCGTCACTCTCGCGCACGACGCCTCGAAACACGGAAGGCATTAAGTTCTGACACCATAAAGATTATTATCTAAATCTATCTCTAGCATCTATACAATAGATATCCATCCCTAATCAAGATTCATGATGTTTATCTCTAACACAACACAAATCCAAACATAAATGCAAAAAGATCAAGGAAGACATCGATAATGATTTGTAAAGCAGATTTTATACAATATTATGATCAACAAAGATACATATGTTCATAGTAACTATACAACACCCAACAAAAAGAGATTACAAAGAGAAGAGAAGAAGAGGAACCAAACATTTCTTGGTTTTTCAACACCAATCGACGAGAGATTCAACTCCGGATCATCCATATACAAGCTCCAATGTTGTTTTCTAAGCTAATCCTATGAAAAAATGATGTTTGATGAAGTGGGAGCAAAAATTACCCAAACCATAACCTAAAAAGTGACTGAAATGAACTATATACAATTACAAATCTGTCACGTTCGCTTTGCGAACGAATCATTCTCCTAGCGAACCTCAAAAAATGGCACTTAAGTGCTTCTGAACAGTCAAACCGCCTATGCAAATTTTTATAAATTCACAATGCAAATGATTTATTCGCAAAGCGAATGCTCGCTGCACAGTTTGCAAAGCGAACTTTGGTTCTTTTCTCCCCTGTCCAATTTTAGACTCCTTCGTCGGGGAACTCGCCAGACATTCGCAAAGTGAATGTTCGCTGGCTCCTTCGCAAAGCGAACAAGCTAAACTTTCTAGTTTTTTTCAGCTCCTTTTTATTACTTCAAATGACACATCTTGGAGCCTTTATTACTCATTGCTCCAACAATGCTTAATTACCTACAAAATGAATGGAAAACAATCAATTGTTACATAAATGAATCAATATTACAAATATATACTAACTAACTTATTTATACACAAATTGGGGTTTATTCAAACGATATTAACCAAAAAGTATCGATAAGTGCAACAAAACATATACACAAAAATAGGTACAATTTGCAGTTATCAGTACTCATGCCAATGGACACTCTATGGCTTAGAAGATGCTTAGAGATGGTTACTAATTGTTAACAATGGAGTCTGATTGATATCAATTTGTCAAGAAGTGTCATAAATGTCTAGTTTATGCGGATAAGGTGCATGTGCCTCCGACTCAACTCAATGGTTCAAACTTGAACAACAAGATGATGATAAAACACTGTGAAAACTTCTAGATTGAACATCACAATTCTTCACCTTACACACCGCAGATGAACGGGGTTATTGAAGCGGAAAATAACAATATCAAAAAAATCTTGTAGAAGATAGTTGTAATCTACAAGGGCTGACATGGAATGCTTCCTTTTGCTTGGCATGGATACCGGATATCCCCTTTCTCCTTAATCTATGGCATGGAAGCAATGTTCCCTATAGAAGTCGAGATCCCATCAATGCGAGTATTGATGGAAACCAAGTTGATAGAAGCCGAATGGTGTTAGAACAAATATGATTAGTTGAATCTAATTGAAGAATAGAGAATGACAGCCTTATATCATGGTCAGTTATACCAAAAGAAGATGAAGAAAACATTTGATAAGATGGTCTGTCCTCGTGAATTCAGAGAAGGCGACCTCGTGCTAAAAAAGATCTTGCCCATCCACAATGATTCCCGAGGCAAGTCGACTCTCAATTACGAAGGCCCATATTTTGTCAAGAAAGCCTTCTCTGGAGGTGCATTGATTCTTACAACTATGGTTGGTGAGGAGCTCTCCTACCCGGTGAATGCCGATGCAGTCAAGAAATAATTCTCCTAAATAATCAAAAGAATAGCTCGCTAAGTTGAAAACCCGAAAGGGCGCCTTAGGTAAAAATGAGCGTCTCAGTGGACTGAAAACCCGAAATGGTGGTCCAGGCAATAATTAGAGACATAAATAGAAATAATTCATCCCGGTAGATTGAAAACACGAAAGGGAAATCTGAGCAAAAGTCAGGGACTTTATGTCAAGTAACTGCATCAGGCAAGGCTTGATCACTTGAAGGAGCATCATCATCGATCAGGAAGCTTCCATCCAGTCACTCTCAACGGAAGCTAGAGTACATGAATTCAAAGTTGGTAGGGAGAATAGTGGTCATTGTATTTCTATGTAGCCTTTCCATTTACCATTTTCCAAACTTTGTAATGATCCATGGGGTTACGCCTTTCGCGAACTTCCATTCTATCAATAAGATCTTGGATTTTTGCCAATTGATTTCAATTCTTATATATTTGTTTCATTTGCAAAATGTCATTTATTTTCGATAATAAATTTTGAAACAAAGGGTTAATAATAAACAGGCTTTTGAAAATTACAAAATGTTTTCCTTTGACTTTTGAACAAACTAAAAGGAATGTCGGTGATTGTTCGAGATTTATCGAGTCTCGAAATGCGAAACTCAGTACAGCCATTCATTTTGATAATCTTATTTTCTTCAAAAAAAAATTGTTGTCATATAGCAGATTTTCTCTAGCCAGTTGTTGTTGCTGAAGGTGTGAAAAGTACACAAGAAGGAGGGGTTGAATTGTGTTTCACGTTTTCTTTAATTTAACTTCAGATCAGAGTTTTAGAATCATAACTGGTGTTTAGATTCTGTTTAATTCATTGCAGCGGAAATAACAGAAGTAAATAAAATAAAATCAGAAGACATAAAACATGTATCCTGGTTCCTCCCATAACTGAGAGTACTCCAGTCCCATTGCCTCACAAGATATTTTCATTATAACCACTTCATGATTACAATCGCTTATGCTTCTGCATAAGAGTTTTACAACTTCTCGGACCAACTGTCTGAGACTTCCTTTACTTAGAGCACATGTCTAAGCCTTTCCCTTGCTCACACCTTCTAACCGAGCCACTTGCTCCATGGTCTTCAGGTTTAGACTTCCCCTTGCTTATAGTACATGTCTAAGACTTCTCTTGCTCATGCCCTTTTACTGAGTCACCTGCTCTTCTGGTCATCAGACTGAGACTCCCCCTTGCTCAAGCTCTCTTTAGACTTCTTGCTCATGCCCCTTAGACAGAGTCTTCACCACTGCTCAATTAGACTAGCTGAATAAGACTTTCACAGCTCAAGCACTTAACCAATGAGGCTTTCATGGTATCTTGGCTCAAGACTTGTTTCTTGAATCCCAATGAGACAAGAATTTTTTATCAAGCACATAGAAAGAGACTTAATCTAAACTACTGAAGGCTCAGAAGAATAGAGAACAAGGTGTACATGATGCAAGCATCAGAGATATGGGAAATCACCATAACAAAGACCTAAAGCTCTTAAGATTTCTAAGATATTTAATGATAAGAAATCTTAAGGCTTTTACAATTACAACCTAAAACATAAAATCTACATATTACATTAGATTTGATAATTGCTTGATCTTGCTACTCCTTCATCAGAAGAATCCTTGTTAAGATTCAAACATGAATAATCAGCCATATATGTAGCCTTTGCAGAAACTAGCCGTTGAGGAAGTGTCTTGCTCAAGTGTCGTTGCCTTTACACCATAATACAAGAAACATTGAAGATGGATGAACAACAGAATCTAAATACAGTGTATAACTCGTTTAACCTTTGAGTCTTCAAGAGGTTTTGTACTGATAGAGCCGTTGAGAGCAGACACCCATAAAACGTACCAGTCTTTCATGAGCCTTGCAAACTTGTAGACTCGAGATGACAAGATGATAAGATAATACAGCTTGCTTTCTACAGTACAGACAATCCATAGCTTTATCACCAACTCTGAATAGTACCAGACGTTGATATATAATTACAAGTGTAGTAACTCGTCTGAATACTGAGGCCTTCAGCTCAGAGTCTGCGTCAAGCCACACTAGAAATTGCTTTTCAGACTCTGCCACCAGAAGATAGCAATGAAGCAACTCCCAAGTGTGTCTAAGTAAAACAGATTCTAATTATTTATGTACAAGAACAAGAACCTGCATAAATAAAACACACATCAAATAAACAGTTGTTCTTTTAATACTTTTGTGGCTTAAATGAACTTTTGGTCCCTGTAAGTTAGCGAGTCTTTGAGTTTAGTCCCTGTAATTTTTTTGGGTATGAGCCCCTATATCTCACTTTTTGCTTGCATTTTAGTCCCTAAATCCAAAATTCGCAGGAAAATCTGAAACCTGCGGATTTTGGCGTTAGGGCTTAAACCCCACGCAAAAAGTGAGATATAGGGACTCAGACCAAAAATAAATAAATTACAGGAACCAAACTCAAAAACTCGCTAACTTACAGGGATTAACAGACTATTTAAGCCTACTTTTGTTATCATCAAAACTAAAAGAGAATATGTCATGAATAAATCTTGTTCTAACAATCTCCCCCTTTTTGATGATGATAAACACAAGTATTTAAAGGACGATGTTGGGCATTTAATTTGATCTGCAACAACAGGATATGAGGTTTGTAAGCTCCACTTGAGTCTGATAGTCTACAACTGAGTTCAATTGACTCTAACACCAAGAACTATTTTTCAAGAAAATAAATAAATTAGTCTTCTTAGTAACATCATGGTCTGAGCTTTGCAAGCTCCCCCTGAGTCAAATAGTTCCAAGGTTGATGTTTGTAAGCTCCCCCTTAGTTCCATAATTAAGAAAACCAAAATAACAACATTTTAACTTCCTTTGGCAACATCAGAATATGAGGTTTGTAAGCTCCTTCTGAGTCTAATAGGCTAGGTCGGAGGTTTGTAAGCTCTTATTTAACACAATGTACAAGAGAGTTAAAATATGTTTCCCTTTTTAACTTTAGCTAGGGATCTCTCCTAGAATCACCTTGTTACCTTTTTTTTTAATTTGTAATCCATCAGTTTAATATTAATGAAATAGTTTTTTTACCAATACTACTTTAGCATGCAATTACATTCCAAAAATTTCTTTAGATTTTCTAGAGGTACATTAACAAAGTGAAACTGACACAGAAACAACAGTTAAAACAGATCAAACATAAACTCATAGTTATTCAGAGAATATTAATAGGTTAGACTGTTAGATCACATTTCCAAGAGCCATTATTAGAATACTGGTAAGATTTAATCAGTACTTAAATAATATTAAACTCAAGACAATGTATGTAACACGTCTATAAAAGGTCTCTAGTAAGCTTTCTTCCATCATCACTTAATCCCTAAAACACCAAGATGTATAAGCAAAAGAAAATCTGGGTTCCAAAGAGAGATTTCGGGAAGGTAGCACTACAGAATTCAGCAACTCAAGCAAATCAAAGCAAGGCAGCAGGTGAAGAATATGCAAGCAAGCAGACAACTTCAGAAGTGCTCTCCTCTATAGCATCCTTTGTGAAGACTCACAGAAGAAGAAGTTCTTCTAGATCCAGACGCAGAAACAAACAGAGAAAGGAGGCTTTGGAGTTTTCTAAGGAATAATGGCAAGATTTCTTAGATAATTTAGATATGTCAGATGATCCTATGGAATTCCTTAGAACTCATCCATTAGACTAGAAAATATGATTATCTTGTAATAGCTTCCTTTTTATTAATAAAATAAGTTGCAAACATTTGAGTTCTTTTATCTATTTCAGATTCTTATTGAATAACAAGAATAAATATTAATCAGTTAAAACTGAACACAAGCATGAACAAACTCTGAATTTATTAATAAGATGCTTAATACAAAGATTTCAACAACATACAAAGCATAACTATGGAGAAATCTAACATCAGAATCATTCATAGATAACGTCAAACTTGTCTCTCCAGATATTGGAAGAACTAGCCTCAAAAGTTATGTTAACCCCTTGCTGAACAAGTATTTCAAAAATAACTCGTCCATAAGGAATGAGGAAGATCTATCCCTTTTGAAAAGAAGAAAAAGACCTCTTCAAATTGTCAAACATAACTTGAGCAAGATCAATCTTCAAATCTGAATTATAAAGTAGAAACAGATCTTTTTCAATAAAATTCACTTGGTCTAAATCCAATCCTTAGGAAGTAAGTTTGAATTCAGAGTCTGATTCCAAACAACAGCATCAGGAAGAAGATTTGAGACCTCTGATGTATTAGATGGGTCTACAAAGATATGCCACGATGGAAGATAGTGTTCCCAAACAAGAGTTCCTGGGATTTCTCCAATCTTCTCACAATTGATCACATTTGCAATCTCTTTAGAGGTTATTGTAATAGAAACACCAGTTACTCTAGACAGAATAGCATACTCAGAATTCAGCTCAACAATGGAGGTATTGATCCAAAACTCTTTGACAAGACTTTGATAAGTGAAAACACAGAGCATTTCAAAGTAGCCATTCCAACCTTGTTTAGACACAGTCTTCCAGAAGTTGAAACCAATCTTAAGCAACTCATCAAAATTCACAAACTTTTCATTAATGACAACCAGCTGATTCAAATGAGAATTAACTAAAGAACTCATCTCAGGTTTGGTTTGATCAGCACACATCCAAGAAGAAGATAACATCATTATCCAAAGGTTCTTTATCCAGTAAATATTTCAATTCCACTATATGAGTTTCACCTTTATGAAAAGTTAAGTATTATAAAAGTTTTTGAAAGAACGTTTTACTTAAACTGTTATGGCAGTAAAAAAGAATCTTCTTCTGAGTCTGAGAAACTGACAACTTTCAGAAGCTATCATCCATCAAATTCTAGTAGATCTAGACTTAGACAGAGATATCATCTCACAAGTCTCTAAGGTTCTATTCTGAACTAGCACTTTATGTTGAAACAAGAGTTATGAGTGATAGATGAATATTGAATTATCTTCTTTAGACAGCTAACAACCCATAGTATCAATACAAATGTGAGAAAACTATTTCTACAAATGTGATAATCATCTGGTTTAATAAGACATTCATTATAGACAAACACAACAGAGTTTCCTCTTAAAGATTTCTGAAGTGCTTTTTTACAAAAGAAATTTTCTAGAAGTCTAACAGAAACTTTGTATTTATATCTATACAAATGTTTCATTGAATCAAAAGATAAACCAGAAAAGAACAAGCATACCTCTTTTTTTTGTTTGGCCAGACTCGATTTAGTATTGATACTTGACCAATAGAGTCTGAACAAAGCTTTGAGTGGATTCTGATTCAATGGTTGTCTAAATATTGATTCCACTACCCTCACCAAATTCACTACCACCAGTACTTGAATATGGGTTGTTGGCTTTTCTTCCAATAAATGTTGTAAACAACCTTATGGAAGATGTCTATGCTTCTTTCCTTGATATCTATAGCAGATACATTATGATACTCATATTTCTATAAGACAATACATGTAAGTACAAACAAACTCTTCTTTACCTTACATCTCAATCTAATAGAAAAATGATAAGTCACTCCAGAGTATAAGTCTAGAATGAGATATGATAGGAACAAAATCTTGTTCTAAGCAATGTCACTAGCCTCATTATTTGGGATTAAATATTTTGACTCTAAAATCATTGACAAGCTCAGAACCATATGGTGTTTGCTATCAGAAATTGACATAAAGCAGATCAAAGTATTGTCTTAGTACAGCTGAAAGAACTCAAAGAGAAGTTGAAGATTTCTCATAGAAATGTATTTTAAAACAACTTCCATGATGATCCTCAACCAAGAAGAAATAGAGTTTCTTAAGATATCACCTTAAAGAATAAACTCCACACTATCAAATATTTTGAAGCAAGATAGCTTTAACAACATCTCTTGCTATTCAATACTTGATTTTTATTTTAGAACACTGTATCTTGTACTAATATCAGCTTCAAAAGAGTAGACATTGAAGAGCATATGATATTAGGTTCTGGTAGTGTTTCTTCTAACAACGGATATCACAATCCATTCAGTCAGTATGGAAGTACTTCTGATAAGAAACCTAAGTCTCTTATCATCATCCATTCCAAGGAACTGAGCCAAATTGAGAAGGTCATTTGTTGAATAGTTTTTCATCATCTAACTTCATTTCTTTTCTTTGAAGATTACAAGACAAATCTTCAGAACACAGCAGATTCAAGATGTAAACATCAAAAAAAAAATTGTGACTTTAGATTTAAGTCAAAGAACAATCTTCTCAAAATTTTCTTGGAGAGATTAGATGAAGTGTAACTACTTCAATCTTCACAAACTAATCCCCACAAATCTGAGCACAAGAATTTAAAGATAGTCCAAGCATCTGACATATCAATGATGTTGATATACTTAGAAGTGAGATAGAGCATCTACCAGAATGCAACTACCTCTGAAGATATTCAATGAGCATCTTCTGAGTTGGTGAAAGAGATTTTCAACCATAAACTTCTATAGTAATACCTCTTTCAAGGATATTCTATATACCTTCAGCAACCCTTTATCAAGACCAATGATTTAAAAATATGTTTAGCTTTTCCATCATTTAAAGTCAGTGGAGTTATCCATTTGAATATGGTAGAAAAATCCATATGATATTTTTTATGGGGCACTTGATTCCTTCTTGAAGAAGATATATACTTTTCTTATTGGATCATTATCTGCACCAGTGTTAAGTGTTAAGCACATACCATGCTCTGATACGAATTGAAGGTGTGAAAAGTACACAAGAAGGGGTGGTTGAATTATGTTTCACGTTTTCTTTAATTTAACTTCTGATCAGACTTTCAGAATCATAACTGGTGTTCAGATTCTGTTTAATTCATTAGCAACGGATATAACAGAAGTAAATAAAATAATAAGAGATTTTCATTATAACCACTTCATGATCACAATCGCTTATGCTTCTCCATAAGACTTTTACAATTGCTCAGACCAGATGTCTGAGACTTCCTTTGCTTAGAGCACATGTCTAAGACTTTCCCTTGCTCACACCTTCTGACCGAGCCACCTGCTCCAAGGTCTTCAGGTTGAGACTTCCCCTTGCATAGAGCACATGTCTAGGAGTTCTCTTGCTCACGCCCTATGACCGAGCCACCTGTTCTTCTAGTCATCAGACTGAGACTTCCCTTTGCTCAAGCTCTCTTGAGACTTCTTGCTCACGCCCCTCAGACGGAATCTTCTCCCACTGCCCAATCAAACTAGTTGAATAAGACTTTCACAACTCAAGCACTTAAGCAATGAGACTTAGGTGGCTTAAGCATCTTGGCTCAAGACTTGTTGCTTGAATCCTAATGAGACAACACTTTTTGCTCAAGCACATAGCAAGAGACTTAATCTAAACTACTGAAGGCTCAGTAGAATAGAGAACAAGGTGTACATGATGCAAGCATCAGAGGTAAGGGAAATCACCATAAAAAGACCTAAAGCTCTTAAGATTTTTAATATATTTAATGAGAAGAAATTTTAAGGCTTTTACAATTATAACCTAAAACAGAAATCTGCATATTACACTAGAGTTGTTAATTGCTTGATCTTGCTACTCCTTCATCAGAAGAATCCTTGTTAAGATTCAAACTTTAATCTTCAGCCATATATATAGCCTTTGCAGAAACTAGCCGTTGAGGAAGTGTCTTGATCAAGTGTCTTTGCCTTTACTCCATAGTACAAGAGATGTTGAAGACGGATGCACAACATATTTTGAATCCAGTGCGTAACTCATTTAACCTTTGAGTTTTCAAGAGGTTTTGTACTGATATAGCCGTTAATAGCAGACATTCGTAGAACGTACCAGCCTTTCTTGATCCTTGCAATCTTATAGACTCGAGCTGACAAGCTGATAAGAAAATACAGCTTGCTTTTTGTAGCATGAACAATCCACAACTTTATCACCAACTCTGAATGGTACCAGATGCTGATATACAATTACCAAGTGTAGTAACTCGTCTGAATGCTGAGGCCTTCATCTCAGAGTTTGCGTCAAGCCACACTAGCAATTATTCTCCAGACTCTGCCACCAGAAGCTAGCAATGAAGCAACTCCCAAGTATGTCTATGTAAGACAAATTCTAATTATTTATGTACAAGATATTGCATAAATAAAACACACATCAATAAACCATTGTTCTTTTAATACTTTTGTTATCATCAAAACTAAAAGAGAGTATGTCATGAACAAATCTTGTTCTAACAATCTCCCCCTTTTTTATAATGAAAAAGACAAGTATTTAAAGGACAATGTTAGGCATTTAATTTTCTCTGCAACAACAGGGTTTGAGGTTTGTGACCTCCCCCTGAGTCTGATAGTCCACAGTTGAGTTCTATTGACTCTAACACCAAGAACTATTTTTCAAGAAAAAATAAATTAGTCTTCTTAGTAACATTAGGGTCTGAGGTTTGCAAGCTCCCCCTGAGTCAAACAGTTCCAAGGTTGAGGTTTGTAAGCTCCCACTTAGTTCCATATTTAAGAAAACCAAAATAACAACATTTTAACGTCCTTTGGCAACATCAGAATACGAGATTTGTAAGCTCCTTCTGAGTCTAATAGGCTAAGTCAGAGGTTTGTAAGCTCTTACTTAACACTATGTACAAGAGAGTTAAATAGGAAAATTTGTGCTCATTCGAATGTCCTTTGTCTATAAATCCATTTACCTGGTGGTACTTTTCCCCCAAGAGAGTTTATCTTTTATTTCCCCACTAAGATTGTACCTCATGGTAAGAACTGTGTTTCAGTTTTCCTCCCTAGCTTCTTTGTCTGGATGGATAAAATCCCAGTCAAATTCATTCCTCGTCGGGTAGAGTCGTGTTTGATCGTTTCTCTCCAGTTCGTTCTTGGATTGAACTTTGGTTCCCTGCAACAAATTTTAACTTCTCTTGGTTGGAAACATAGGTGATGAAGAAGGAATGTTTTTCGCCTTTTAGATCCTGTTTTCCTCAACAGAGAAGACTTATTCAATGGATGAAGAATCTTTTTTTTCCAGCATATATCGCCCCAGTAATCTCTTCGAGATTTTGTTCAACAAGTGGAAGTCTCTTTATTTGAGAAGCTTATTCATTCCCAGCAAAATCAATCCTTCTTTCAACGTCAAGTGGCAATCTCTTCAGTCAATCCCCGACAGAGAAGCTTGTTGTGATTCAATACATCAAAGTTAACATAAGCTTGCTTTCTAACAGGTGGTTGTCTCTTTATTTGAGAAGCCTGTTGCAATCCCCGATCAACGCTCAGATATTAATCTCCAGCAAGTGAAGACCGATTCAGGTTGAAGACCTTTAAATGAGGAAAGTTTGTTTGGTACCCTTTCCATGTGGATGACTTGGTCAAAGAAGAAGCTGAAACTTGTTCCAGGTTGAAGATCGGAAGTCATGAGAGGTTTGTTACCCTTTCCAAGTGGAAGACTTGGTCAAAGAAGAAACTGAGACCTGTTCCAGGTTGAAGACCGGAAGCCATGAGAGGTTTGTTACCCTTTCCAAGTGGCAGACTTTGTCAAAGAAGAAGCTCAGACTCGTTCCAGGTTGAAGACCGAAAGTTATAGAAAGCTTGTTATCATTTCAAATCCTATCACTACCTTCATCTATGAGTTGGTAGTATATCGTCATCTATGAGTCGGTATTACCTTTTTTACAGCCTTCAACTATGAGTTGGTAGTATATCCTGAGCCTGTTTACTTCCTTCAACTATGAATTGGTAGTAGTTCCTTATTCCCAGTGATTAATCAGGGTTAATTCCCCACTAAGCTCGGTGGTTTTTCCTTTTTGCATATTCCCTGGTGGAGTTTTCCATTGTCGCTTGCTATCTGTTTCACTTCTAACTGTACTTTTGGTTATTCCCTAATATGGGCCCTCATGATGTTGTGTCGCTCCCTAGTGAGTTATGTCTCCCTATCGGGTTCTCTTCAGGTCTTCTCCAGTAGTTTCATTTGCATTCATATCATAAGCATCATCTAAGGGACAAAATTTGGGTCTTCTGTGTTTAAGTCTCTTCAAGCATGTCGATACAAAGATTTCAAATCTTCATATCTCCGGATAGAAGAAAATTAAATAAGGGCATCAGTCATACCCTAATTTTTACATTCCACCTATCATATCATTTGCATCTCATCAAGATCACAGGCATGATATCCTCCTAACCTTTACTTTTTTGCATTTGCCTTTGCCTTTGTGGGAGATCACCAAGGACCCTTTGAGTTTCTTTTTTGCCTCAATTTCTTGTTTACATGCTAACTTTTCTAAACTTATTCAAAATACAAAAATATGTGTTATTTTCTCTTTCTTATTGCACAAGGTAGGTACTTGCAATCGAAGGATCAAGTTTGGTTTCTAAATTAGGGTTTGGATTCTCAAGGTCAATGTTTTGGTCAAAAAATGGTTCACAAGAGCTTTCACTTTAAGGCATGACCAATAATATTAGGTCACAATCATGTCAAGCTTCATTCAATATCATTTGATCAAGAGAAGTTCAAGTTTGGTGCATGATTTCAAAGTTGATTCAACTATGTTTCATGTGTTTATTTCCATGCCATCTCCATCCAATTCTCAAGAAATCATCAAATATTATTCAAAGGACAATCAAACTTCCTTCATTTGGTATTCAAGTTTTCATCATAAGGCCTTTGAATGCAACAAAAGAGCAAGAAATTTCAAGTTAGCACATGTTTCGTTGGCATAAAGTCAATATGGCATGTCACTTGGTCCAAACACCATAACTTTATCATTTCTCAACATTTTTGGAATCTACTTTGAGCCAAATATCACATTTTAAGTCCTCTACAACTTTGCTTCAAGGGTCAAACATCAGTTTAACCTCTAAGTCCATCAATTTTATGATTTTCTTGGTTTCCCATGTGTGCACAAAACTAGGCCCAAGACCTGGTAAACCTAATATCTAACCTGAAATTTCAAGCCACGACCCCAACTTTAAACCCATGCCATTTTCAATCCAAGCATCCTTTTGATGTGGTTCTTTTTGCATTGAATTATTTGCAATGAAAGGAACATTTGGCACAAACAAAATAAAAAAATGCATGAGTGAATTTCATTTGGCCTAGCTTCAAACATGGTACCTTGAACTCTGCCTCTTGGTCAGTTTTAGGTCATGATTTTCATGCTAAACCTCAATTTGGTACCACCTGCACATGCGTGAACCTTTTTTTCAACCAAAATGTGTGAAAACAAGTGCTAAACTACCAGTTTTCATGATTGAATCACACATTTCACCCTTTCCCTCACACGGATTGCAAATCAACCAATTTCAACTTGGTTCACACGTATTTCATATCCATTTCACATGTGTGAGCTCAGCAACACTTTTCCTATAAATAGAGGGTTGATTTTCCTTCATTTGCAAGCTTTAAAAATCCAAAAAACCTCTGATACACTTGAGCTCAAAAATACCAAAAACCAGTTAACCGCTTCATCAAACCAAGCTTGTTTTGCTTTAAATATGTGCCTAGAATCACTCACCGACCTCCTCTAAAGCTAACTGAAGCAACTTCGTGGCTTGAAACTTCTTGCAACATTAAACTCGAATCCACCATTGTTGACCTTCGAAGCTTCAAGTGAAAAGGTAGCTACGAGTAAAATTTTTGAGCAAACAAGTTACTAGTGTGTTCGTCTTGATTCACTAATAGAAAACCCTCAACTACCTTGAATTTTTTCTTCGTAATAGTCATTTAATTTTTCTTTGAAGAACTAGGATTCTTCGTGTTCTTGAGCAAATTCTCTCTGCTTAAAGACAATCAATGGCTCTGATGTAGAAAGGCATGAACGATGAAGTGTTTAGGAGCTAAATCCATGCTCGATTCATGCTAAAAACATGAGTTAATGGAGATTGCAAGATCAACTGAAGGTTGAAGATACTGCCTTTGCGCCTTTGAAAAACAAGTGGTTGGCGCCAATTTTCAAACATTTTCTATTTTCTATTTTTATTTTATTTTCATTTTTATTGCATTTTCTTTTGTGATTTTCTTTTTAATGATTTTTAATCCCTTTTTACTCCATTTTTTCATAAATCCATAAAAATATTTTCTATCACATATATTTTTTTTTATAATTTTTAAAAATCATTTTGCATTTAATTGATTGTTTTTCTTTTTTTCCATTTAATATTCATTTTGCATTTTGTTGTTAATCACGTTGAAACATTTTTCACTCCAACTTTTGGGATCTCTTTATTTGCAATATCCTTGACTTCTCATAATTTTCTCAACCATTTAGTTGATTTATTAATGCACCTTTTGAAGTTTCCCTTTAAGTTCCTTTTTAAATCATTTTTAAATCACTATATTTGATTTTTTGTTGTTTTTTATTCATATTTTTTAGTATTCTATTTGCCTTTTGATGATTGCTTGGTTGATCATGTCATCAACATTTCAAATCTTTGATTGATGGTCCCTTGGTTGATTCAACCTTCTTTGGTTCAAACATGCTTATGAATGATCATCTGATCATTATTGGAACTTTGCATCAGAGATAGCTTATTCCTAATGAGATCATGCCTTAAGTCTTTGGTTTGTTGATATATGATCCCTACATGATGACCTTAGCTCTCTTTTCCTTTATCCTTTTCTTCTTTTGGCTTTTGTTTTGACTTTTGTGTTACAATGTTTTAGGAGAATGATTTCGTATCATTTCTCTAACATGTTTGACACATAAATTATTATTGATCGGCCTCAGATAGGAGTGACTTCTACATAAGTCCACTTACGACTGCTTAACATAGCGCTAAATTGGCCCGACTCAGTTGAATCCCCATTAACACTAACATTGACATATTAATTGTGCCAACTCCTAACATTTACTTTTATGCTTTTTAAATTTATGTCATTTACTCTCATGTCATTTATATTCATGTTATTTTACATTCTTGCCTTTTACTTTTATTCCTTATTGCTTTCTTATTTCAAAAGAACAAAAATATCATAAAATAGCGAAAACCCTAAAGAACTTTAATTTGATCTTATGAACTTCATGTTATTATCCCTTGCTTGAGGAGTATTTTGGACCTTGGACATTAGGACTTAGTGTTTCCATTTGCTTGGAGTGTTATCTAAGACTTTGTGATTCATTTGAGACATAGTGATTCTTCTGGATCCTCTGATCTTCAACTCAAGATTTGGATGCTCTGTGTGGCTTTGTGACTTTGATATTCATCTGTGCATATGCTTATTCATCTTGTGACTCAATCCAAAGGGAAAGGAATGCTTGTTTTGACCAATGTCAAATGCTTGTTTCCTCTTGTGGTTAGTACAGTTGCACACACAAAGGCTTTCTCTTGGGCTACCATACAATTATACCTTTTACTTTATGTTTTAGGATAGTCTCTTCATCTCCTTCCCACTTCTTAAATTTTCAAAACTTATCCCTATTTAATAAACTTCTTGTTTTCAAACTTCACACATTTTTCTTAATAAACATTGACTTTGTCAAGTGATCCAAAAAATATTTTTCTTAATAAATGCTAAAATACATAAGCATATTCAAGGTCTTTTCAAAATTCTAAAAAAAAGACAAACCTCATCAAACTTCTTTTTGTGCCTCTATGAACTTTTTTTAAGAGCTCTTTTTAAAAGATTGGATATTGGTCTATTCTTCTAGTGATGCTAACCATTATACTTCTACAAGATGGTGAGAAATGATTGAAATTTTCCACTTGAATTTTGAGACGTGCTTGTGAGAAAGTACGAGTAAAAGTTCTCCATATCAAGATGATGCAAATGCTTATTTCCTCATACTTGTGAGTAGTAAGTTGAGTTTTCCACTCGAATACGACAAAATGTCTTTCCATTTAAAATCAATCAACAAACAATCCTGCCTTTTCATAAACACAGATTTGCAAGTAGTTCCTATGGAGTACCATAGATGTGAGGGGTGCTAATACCTTCTCCTTGCAATTGTGATCTTACCATCATCCTTTCATTGATATAGATCTTTGTAGTTGTGATTTTACCATCATCCTTTCATTAATGGAGATCTTTGCAATTGTGATCTTACCTTCATCCTTTTGTTTATTGCGATATTTGCAATTATAATCTTACCATCATCCTTTCATTGATGGTGATCTTTACAGTTTTGATCTTACCATCATCCTTTCGTTGATGGAAACCTTTGCAGTTGTGATCTTACCATCATCCTTTCATTGATGCTGATGTTCGCAGTTTTGATCTCTCCATCATGTTTTCGTTGATGGTGATATTTTCAGTTGGGATCTTACCATCATCATTTCGTTGATGACGATCTTTGCATTTGTGATCTTACCATCATCCTTTCATTCATGGTAATCTTTCTAGTTGTGGTCTTACCTTCATCTTTTCATTGATGGCGATCTTTGCCTTTATGATCTTACTTGTCACCCTTTCGTTGATGGTGATCTTTGGAGTTATGATCTTACCATCATCCTTTCATTGAGGGTAATCTTTGCAGTTATGATCTTAACATCATCCTTTCGTTGATGTCGATCTTTGTGTTTGTAATCTTACCATCATCCTTTCATTGATGGATATCTTTGTAGTTTTGATCTTACCATCATCCTTTAGTTGATGGATATCTTTGCAGTTGTGATCTTACCGTCATCCTTTCATTGATGGCAATATTGGCAGTTTTGATCTTACCATCATCCTGTCATTGTTGGGGAACTTTACGGTTTGATCAGTATCAACTCGCGAGTTGATGTTCATCCAGTATCTTATCCAAATAAACTTGTTATCCTAATCTCACGACATTCCATCTTTTTAAGATAAATTTGGGTCTTTTCATATTTATTATACTTCCACCGTGAATATATGAAAAATGTAGCTATTCATACTCCCAAGTTCAAGGAAATTAAATAGGAGCAACTGTCATACGCTAATTTTGTCCTATCATTTATTTATTCTTTTTTAACTTATTTTGCATTGCATCTTTTGCATTCTTAGGCCTAGATAAGTTTGTAACTTAGGAAATTTGATCATATTTCTTATTGTATTACATTATGTCATTCTTAAACCATTCTAGTTGAATTCATGTTCCCTTGGCATCACCATCCATAATAAGTCATTTGTTTTAAGGACCCATGGCCATTGTCATCCATGTTTGAACTTTTCTTTTCATTATCCTTAAAGTGGGAATTCGGATCTCATTAGGGCTAGTGCTATCTTTTTAGTAAACTTTGCGTATGATCATAGCTTGTGTGTTTAGTTTATGGCCTCATTTAATTTGAATTGCGATGTCACTTTCACTCATACTTTTTTATTTTACATTTTTTCTAAAAAACATTGCATCCATCATGTCATTTTTGCATTCACCATGTTCTTTTGATATACACCATATATTGAGAACGAAATAAATTTTGTTCTAAAAGAGATTCCATGCACTTTTAAATATAAAAATTCAAATTCAAAGGAACTATGTGAACAAGTTTATATAATTGAAGAAAAGTGCATTTAACATTATATTTTAAAATATTATATAGTTTCCATTCCCCATTATTACATAACATCATATGCATAAAATAAAAAACAAAACAATAAAAAGTGACTGAAGTCAGTGTGTTGTGGAATAGCACGAGTTCCTCATTTTCCTTGCAGCATGCCTTCATCATCCCCAAGTCATGTTCATCTCCATGCCATCACCTCATGTACATACCCTACATCACATAGTACACAAAGGCAATTAAAGTTTAGAAGAGCAGATGAGGATACACGGGTTGGTTGCAAGTAGAACAATCCATTAACATTCATATCATCATCAACATAGCATACACAACATACACATTTTAACATACATCAATTAAAACAGAAATGGATAAAATAGTTTTAAATAAATAAGCAGCAGTGCAGAACGCGTGAACACATCCCTCATACATCATCTCATCACCATTAACAATTGATCCATACAAACACAAGAATAAATCACACGGATTCTCATTCCACTCACACAACTCTTCACACCTCTGACGAGGATCACTAAATTCCATCATTCCATAACAAACTACTTTTCCCCCTCATTTTCCCTATGCTCACTATCTAAATCACACACAAATCCCTGAATCCCTACTGAAATCAAAATCAACCTACACCTCATGAAAAGCTCTATTCAAAGACTACTCAAGTTCACCGTTGGAACTTGAGCTTGTTTGAGCTCTAAGCCACTCACATCCATTCAGTGAAAAAGAAAAACACACAAAGCATAGAGAGAGAAGGAGACGGTAGGAAGAGTACCAGAACACAGAGAATAAAAAAAGGTATATATGAGATTTTTTCATATGATCAACAATTTAAAATCTCTGATTGTTTATAGTGAAGGTGGAAAAGCACAAAAGAATGGGGGTTGAATTGTGTGAGACAAAAATGTAAATCTTTTCTTTTTAGAAGATAGATAAGATTATGAATAGTTATTCAGAACCAGATCGTAAACGCAACAGAATTGAAGCCAGACACAAAGTAAACATCATATAAAACACAACAGATTTATACTAATTCCTCTCCCAATTGAGAGTACTCCAGTCCCCTTGCTTCACAAGAGATTTTTACTATTATAAATGTTTGAATACACTTGCTTATGTATTTAAACATAAGACTTTCACAACACAGACTTAAAGTCTGAAACTCTTCTGCTTTATCAGATCCTAATCAAGGAAACCTTGCTTAGAGCACATGTCTAAGACTTTAACTTTCTTGATTAGCTGCTAATTAATACTTTATCTTGCTTAGAGCTCATATCTAAGACTTCACCTGCTCAATCAGCTCCTAATTAAGACTTCCTTTGCTTAAAGCACGTGTCTAAGACTTTTGCCATTGCTTAGAGCGCATGTCTAAGACTTCTACCATTACTTAGAGCACATGTCTAAGACTTTTGCATTGCTTAGAGCATATGTCTAAGACTTCTTCCATTGCTTAGAGCACATGTCTAAGACTTCTGACATTGCTTAGAGCACGTGTCTAAGACTTCTGTCATTACTTAGAGAACATGTCTAAGACTTCTTTGCTCAGATTCTGTCTAAGACTTTACCTTTGCTTAGAGCACATGTCTAAGACTTCTTTGCTGAGACCTCCTGTCTAAGACTTTGCCTTTGCTTAGAGCACATGCCTAAGACTTCTTTGCTCAGACCTCCTGTCTAAGACTTTGCCTTTTCTTAGAGCACATGTCTAAGACTTCTTTGCTCAGACCTCCTGTCTAAGATTTTGCCTTTGCTTATGAATAACATATTCAAAAGAAAGGAAAACAAGGTGTATCAGATTCTGAATCAGAGACACTGAGTAATGACCCTAACAAAGATCCTAAGCACTTGAAGATTTCCAGGATATTCAGTATTTATGAAACCTTAATCTTTAATACAATTAACAACAATAACAGAGGATTCTGCATATACAATAGTGTTGTTCACTATTGATCTTGTTATTTCTTCATTCGGATAGAGATGTAGAACACCTTTATCCTCTTTTGAATTCCAACTACTTCTTGTTTCTTGTTCCCATTTTTTAAGTATGACTTCCAACTACTTAAATAGCAGATTTCTAGGAACTAACCGTTGAGAAGATAAATAATCATGAAGTACTTTGATATCTTTTAAATTACAAGAGACGTTTGTGAAAAGATACACTCACGATCTTGATCTATTGTGTAACTTAATTAACCATTGAGTCTTCAGAAGAATTTTGTACTTATAGAGTCGTTGAGAGAGGTTAAACATAAAGTATGTCAACACTTCTTGAGCCTTGTGATTTGTAGACTCTAGCTACGAAAAGGATTGGACATAGTGGTACTTTTTCTTTAGTACGGATAATCATTAGCTTTGTTAAAGATTTTGAACGCTTTATCAGAAGTTGTTTTCAATTCTCAGAGTAGAACTAATGATATGCTTCTTCTGATTATGAGATTATCAGCATCAAAATCCATTCCAGAATACCACTTAGCAATGTGTTCTTCTCTACACCGATTGTGCCTTCATAATAGATCCTGGGTAGGTTTCTTTAAGCATTATGACCTGCATACAAGAATACACATTAGATAACACCATTGTTCTTTCAATACTATTTTTTATCATCAAAACCCAAGTGGAATATGTCATGAGCAAATCTTGTTCTAACATGTTGAACTCATGCAGTAAAAGTTATGTTCATTTATTGAGATCGACCGATAAAATCTCTACTCGGCTCGAGAGTTCATCTCGTGGAAAAGCAATCTTTTCCTTAGGGGTTGGGTTAAAATTAGCCTGTATGAGGGTGTATTTTTGAGATTAATATACTTAAATTATTACTATTAATTATTTTATTTTATTTATTAAATATTTAGAGGAGGTTTTAAATTTAGGTTATTATTTAAACTATTATATTTTTAATAATTTGAGTTATATTAATCAAATTATTAAATTTATTAGTTGTAATAATATTATTAGGAAGATTGGGTTTTAACTTTAATCAGATTTTTATAATTAAAGCTATTAACATTAATTTTTATTTTATTGTTTATTAGGGGAATATAATTAATTTAGTTTAATAATAGGATTATTAGGATGATTATTATTATTAAGAGGGGGGGGGGGGGGGGGGGGGGGGGGGGGGGTGTTTCAAGTTTTGTTAGAACTAATCAATATATTTTAATTATTTTTGTTAAACTTTTTTAGAGGATTTATTATTATTAATATTAGATTTAACTTATTTATTAAATTATTATAATTTAGTAAAAGTTTTTAAGTCTATTAGGGGTTACTTTTATTCATTATTGGATTAGAGTAATCTTTTATTTAGGGATTAAATTAGTAAGATCTTATAATTATTAGTATTAACATTATTAGTGGATAATTATTATTATTATTAGTAATAGTTTAAGATTAATTATATTATTAATAATTAGGGGAGGGTCGATTTTCAGTTGTTATTAGTCAGAATTTTTAATTTAAGTTTGGTTTTATAATATTAAGAATAATTTGAGAGTATAATTATATTAATTAATATTAGATATAATTTATTTATTAAATTTTTACTGATTTAATATTTAATTGGTGGTCAAAGTTGTTGACCCAAGTGGAATCCCCAATTCCCAATTAGAACCCCTAATCCACGCAAGAAATCAAGGAAAATGGATCAAAATGATTTTTTTTGAAAACTTTCCATTTACATCAAATTGATACAAAATCAAATATGCGTTACAAATTACCAAAGGAATGTAAATCTAAAAATTACATCAAATTTGAATTAATACAATCAAGTCAAATATCAAATTACATGAATATGATCTAAACATTCCTAATCGGATATCATCTATTTAATTTTCTAAACCTAATCAACCCTATATAAACTAAAAGAATTTCAGAAAAGAGAGGGAGAAAAGCCGAAGAAGAACACCTGCTGCTGCAAACCTAACCAATACCAAAGCTCCCAATTCTGAAAACCCAAGGTTTCGCATTGAAACCTTAAGTCCTTCGAGCTAAGCCTCCAACCTCACACCTGCAAAGAAGGAAAAAGAGATTAGAGGAGAGAACCAGCAGTGAAACAGATAAAATAAGGAATCGGAAGAAGCGTAATAAGGTCATGGCAAGGCAGGTAAGTACGTAGCTTTGATTTCCATTGTTGCCATGAATCTGTTGTTTCCGTTTTGATTGGTATATTTTAGTTTTTGTTTTGAGTGATTCTAGAAATTTGGGGTATAGTTCATAAGGGTCAGGGTTCTTCATGAACCTTAAGGTTCATGTGAGGGGCTAGGGTTTATGTGATTTGGAGTTAGGGTTCTTCCCTCTAGGAAGTTCTGGGTTGAAGGGTTGTTAGGGTTCATTACATGAACCTTAGGGTTCATCTGAGAACCCGGTTTGAGGGGAAGGTTAAAGGGTTTCTGGGAATTAGGATGAAAGGGTTGAAGATTTCAGTTGAAGCACAACCGAAATCTGAGATTATGGTGGTTTTGGGGGCGATCAAGGGTGGCCGGAGGCCATTCAAGGTGACGGCCAGAGGAAGTGTTTAGAGAGAAGGGTAGAAATAGGGGAGAGAACAGAGAAAGAAAAGAGGGGGAGAAAGGTAGAGAGAGAAATAAGGGAAGGAAATGAGAGTGGTCTGAAAGGGCTTGACCTTAAGTATGTCCCCTAGTTGCACGAATGTCCTACACGTGGCCTCCCTTATGGCCTTCAAATGAGTCAATCTTTGACTCTTCTGGCGCGATCTAAAGCATCATGCTCTTCAAGTTGATTGTGTATCTGATCCATCCATCTAAATTACTTCCCTAGATTATCCTATCCAATGCACCACAACTGATCAAGTTGACTCTGCAGTCAACTCATCTAATGGTCCCAGTTGAGAGTCAATAGGTGACTCTCCTGAGTTGACTTCCATGCATGGTGGGCTCAGAGAGGCCATTGGGCTTCTCTTTCGTTGCTCGTAACACCCCCCAATTCCTGACCCAATTGCTATGGCAACCTAAAATGCACCCCCTAGGAAATTAATCAATTTCTTTTATTTTATTATTTTTATTAATTAAATTAATAATTGTAATTAGGGTTTAATCTGGGATAATTAGGGTTGATCTAGGTTGTTATGGTTTTGAATAATTAATTTGTTTAATTTTGAATTTTATTTAAATTATTTAGTTAAGTTAATAATAAATAATTTAGATTATTTAATTAATTTTATAATTAATATTCTTGGGTTTAATTAGCTTTCTAGTTTCCAAATTTAGAATTCACATAATATTCACAAATTTGTTTTTTTTGTTTAATTTATTTAATTGACTTAATAATTAAATAATTAGGGTTCATTTGCTTAATTTGTTTAATTGTTTTGATAATTAAATATTTATAGCATACTTGATTTCCTATAATTAATAAAAAAAGGTAATCTAATTAATTTTATAATTAAAAAATAATAATAAAAGAGGGGTTTATTTAATATAAAGGGTTTTATTTAAATTGCTTTTAGAATTAATGAAAAGATTTTTTTATTCTTTGATAATAGGGTTTTATTTAAATTAATTTTTTATAATTGATAAGAAGGTTTTTATTTATAATTAAATAAGGGGTTATTTAAATTAATTTCATAATTAATAAAAAGGTTTTTTTTATTATTTAATTATTAAAGTGTTATTTATTTAATTCCATGATTAATGAATTGGGATTTTATTTCTTCTTGACTAATAGAGTGAGATTTATTCTAATTGTTTTATAATTTGTAAAATTGGGGTTTAACATGTTTAATCTATTTGGGGTTATTTAACTTATTTTAATTAAATAAATGGAATTGTTGCCTTAATTTATTTGATGAATGAATAATTAGGGATTATGTAAAATATGGGAATAAGGGATGTGGGATTATTTTGCTAGGGTGTAGGAATTAAATTGAAATGATATTTGATTGGTTTAATAATTTATGAATCTTGGTCTTTTATAAATATTAGAGATATATGAGATATTAGGGATAGAATTGGGTTTAAATGGGATAAGTCATGGGATAGAAGGGAATAAAGACTTTGGGATAAAACTCTTAGGATCTAAGAGTATAAACATAGTACTAGGGATAAGGGATAATGATTTATGATATAATTATAATATTATATTATTTTCATAATTAAACTAAAAGGGATTTTTGCAAATTAAAAGCGATAAAGGGATAAAAAACATCCATCTCACTTAAAATATAAGTCCTCTACCCTTGTGTATGGAGGCATTTTATTTGAAAACGAATCTTCCTACACCCATGTTGTTTGAGGATTATTTCAAGGGATAAAATCAACCAACCAACCAAAATTAGGGATATGAACTACGAAAACTCTGATCCTTCAAACCTGAGGATACGTAAGCATAGGGTTATGAACCCTAGCGAGTACAATAATAATAAAAATTTAGGATTTTCCTCTCAAATTTAAATCAATTCTCTTATAAATAATAAAATCTTGGTAATTATAAAAATTTAAGCAAACATACCTTAGACAAGCAACTAACCCTAGGACTTAAGGAGGATCCTATTGGATACAATAGAAGTGAGGGATGGCTAACACCTTCCTCCCGCTTAACCGACTCCCGAACCTTAGCGTCTCACCCTTAGTTTTTAGGTTTTATCATTATTTTCTCGTCCCTTAAGACGAATAAAGGATGACGGGGACTCTGATTTTTTGTCGGTCGCGACACAACCCTTAGCCAAATTTAAAATAAAAAATGTTCACCACCTTATCTTAAGGACAAGAAAAAACTTAAAAATGCAAGGGTATTTCAAAATTAAGTTTGGTACAAAAGGAAACGTATGAAAAGAAAAGTCAAGTATATAATGGTGAAAGAAAAGAAAAAGAAAAATTGTTTTGGAAAAAAAAAGAATATCATGAACTTGCATTAAAAAGAATATCATGTCATTAAAATACTTTAAAACTTATCGTGAAATATGCATGCAAAACTTTTGAACAATCTGAGTGGATTTTGTTGAGGAAAACCAAAAACATAAGTTAGGGTGAGTTTATATATGGCAAAATTACGTAAAACACGTAGGGACTTATTGACTTATTTTATAAGAAATTAATACAAAAACCTATAATTTGCCTTGTTAAGCCAACTTTGTTGGTAGTTGTGTAAGGCCATCAGATTCTGGGCGTGTGTTCGAACCTGCGACATCCCACTTGTTCACCTTTAAAGGGTGAATTCTAGCCACTATGCTACTTGACAAATAAAATATGACTTATTTATGAAAAGTGAGTAAACGCCTATTTGGATTTTCTACTTGTATGTTTATCTAAAATAGGTGGAAAAAGACTGGTAAAAATCAAACAACACACAAAGACCTTACCAAGGCCAAATTTCCTCAAAGCATGGCTCGCTAAGCTACGTCTATGGGTGCACTAATCGAGCACGTACAAGAGAAGACTTCCTAGATAAGTAACTTCATGGTGAAAGAAGGGTTTGTGTGCTAAGCAAAGATGGGTGCTGCACCTAGCGAGCTAGGGTGGATAGGGATAGTTGCAAGGTGAAATGGCTTTTCTTACCCAAGAAGAAAGTAGGTGCACTAGGCGTGGATGGGCGATATGCCTATCAATCCTACTTTTATTTAGCCTATAAATAGAGGGTTTAGCTTTAGTTTTCAATGAGTTTCTATGGATTCAATGGAGTATAGAAACGGAAAAGGTACACCTTGGTCTCAACAGAAGAATATGAGAGAGGGATTAAAGGCCGAAGCACTACTCATAGAAAAACTTGAAGATGGATCTCCGAATTTGTCTTCTCAGGATTACCTATTTAACTAAGTTAAGTCAGGGTATCTAGAAACCTATTTGTTGGGGGTATATGTAACCATTATATATTCATGTTTCATTTGGTTGTGGTGTTTTATGTAATTCTACTTATGATTTAATATTGATGATTATATATCCTTAATGCTTGTTTTGGATTATCCATCTAAAATTAATTTCCATGGTATGGCTTGACATATGAAAGGTGCTTGCATTTACTAGATCCAAGTCTCCATCTATTGGACGCTAAGGCCTAGACATTTGGTTAGGTTTAAAATCTGTATAATACTGAATATCGATAATCCATGACAGTAAATCACTATTGGAGCTAATGTTATTTTATTTAATAGTGTGAGACATCGACCATTAGTGAATACAAGTGATCTCATGTTGTTGAGTTAGACACGAGATATAGTGAGAGCATCAAACAATAGTATTAATAGTTGAGGAGAATGGCATATTAATGATCCATGATAGCAAATTTTCTCACAGTTAACACTAAAATCTCCATTTATTTTTTGTCATTTATTTTATTGTAACCAAACAACTTTAAACCCTCACTTAGAATCATAAGAGCTATTGAATATGTCTTTAAACCCCACAATAATATTGCACTTGCTAACACATATGTCTCAATAGTTTAAATTAGCCATAATATATCCAAAATTTCCCCCGTGTCTTTACAAGACACGAGTTATTCATACAAACAAGACCAGGAATGTCTCATGTAACGCCCCATTTTTGTTTAATATTATTTGTGAATATAATAATGAGTTGTTGTAGTTGATTGTATGTTTGTTGTGTATTTGTTAGGTTTTATGTACCCGTAGTGAAGGGTAGTGGCCTTAAGGATAAGTCTTGGGGTTAGTGGGGGTGTGCGACTAAAAGCGTAGAGAATCGGTGGTGTTGAGTGTAAGATTAATTAATCTATTCTTAATTAATTAGAGTGGTGTAAAGTTGGATATTAGTGGAATTATGTGAGTGATGTGAATTATTATTATTATTATTATTATTTGATAATATGGATCAAAAATATTAATAATAATATAATGGGATAATATAATGAGATAATTAGATGGGTAAAGGTGTGAAGGACATTGTGGTAATTATGTGAGGGTTAAGTGAGGAAAAATAAGGCAATTCATTATTTGGGGTATATGAGAGAAGTAGAGAGTGATAAGTCATTATTTTTCATTCCACGCAAAAGAAAAGGCAAAAGGGAGAAAGAGGGAGAAGAGCTAGGGCAAGAGGAAGGAAGGGAGAAGTCATTGAAGCAAGGAAAGCTATCACTTTAAGGTAAGGATGGGATTTCTTTAATCACTCAAGGGTAAGATGATGTAGGTATGTGGGTAGGAATCATTAGGTTGATGCCATGGATTGTTGTTTGTGGATTGTTTGGGGTTTTTAGGAAGAATCTATAACTAAAAATGCTTGAAATTGATGAAATTGTTGTATTCGAATTATTGTGATTGTTGTGAATAATGTATATGTGGTATAAACGGGTTTTGATGACTTAAATTGGGGTTATTGGGGTTAAAAATGCAATTTAAGGGTGTGAAATCGCAGTGGGAGAAGTGCTGTCATCGCAGGAATTTTTTGCTGAATCGCTTAGCCCGCTTAGTGTGGTCCCCCCTGGCAGCTCATTTTAAAAACTTCAAAAATTCATAACGTTTGACTCGTAAATCCGTTTGGGTCGCCATTCGAATCGTTGGAAAGCTGACTTTATGTACCTTATGTTAAAATTATTTTCAATGATGGATTTCCAACTATTCGACGTGCCATATGTGTTTCCGTGTAGGTTCCGATGTGTTGAAATGTGAAATGTAGGAGTTAGTCGTAGGAATGTGTGTTGTGATTGTTGCTTATGATGTTGCGTGATGTTATTGAGAAGTTGTTGTAGCATACCATGTGATTGTAATCGTTGTTGCTTATAATATTGTGTGATGATATTGTTGACTAATTATGGTATGATGTGTTGTGACTTAACTGATAAATGCAATAGTTGTTGTTTTATGAAGTTGCATGATGTTGTTGTTGAGTTGTTGTGACGTAACTTGTAAATGCACTACTGTTACTTATGTGGTAGTATGATGATGACGTTGAGTTGTTACGGCATGTTATGTGGTAGGCATGTTTTGATGAGTTATATGCATGTTTCGATAAATGCGTGTTGATTGTCGAGTGGTGTTGGCATGATGATGAATGTGCTAGGTGTATGTATAAGTCGTTGTTGCATGTTGTCATTGATGGTGCATGGCATGTGCATAGTTGTGGGATGGCGTGCCCAGGTGGGGTGTTATCGTCTATCCGAATTCCTTGATGGAATCGTTGTTGGCGTGATTGTATGCCCAGATGGGGTGTAAGCAATCACAGTTGTTGGTGCGATCATGAAAGAGGGGTCGTACATGACCATGAAATAGGGGTCGTTGGTGTGATCATGAAATAGGGGTCATACTTGACCATGAAACAGGGGTCGAGTTACGACGGGAACTCTGATCATGAAACAAGGATCGATTATGGTACCACATGCATTGAGTCTAGTTGGTGTCTCTCTACATTACTCTTTGATAGTTGTGTTGCATTGTGATTGGATTGATTATCTGTGTTGTGTTGAATTGTGTGAATTGTGTTGGAAGTGGTAATGTGGGTGATATACTTAATAATTTATGCTCTTATATTTATATCATCTTTCCCTTTTGTTTGATTTGAGAATCTCATCCCTTCTGTTTGAATGTTGCCTCCACGTGGGTAACGTGCAAATAATCAGGAGTAGTGTGGAAGTCGTGGTCGGTGAAGGCGTGGTGCTTCACTTTAGTTTGGAGTCTACTCTGATATGTAACATTGGGAGTCGGGAACGCTTTATGCATGATTTTACCTTGTTAAAGAATTACAGTTACGTTTACATTTTTGACAACTAATATTTTGATTAATTGAAACCGTTATATTTTGTTGATCACAATGAGGATTTTCCGCTGTGTAATAAAGATGATTATTGGATTAAAGTTGCATTAATATTTATTATATGTTACATGTCTTATTTATGAGCAAGTTCTTGTTGAAAGCAATACCCTTTTATTCCGAGTTGTTTCGTTTTACTCTGATTTTTCGATTAAATTATTCGGGGAAATTTAGGGTGTTACAAAGTGGTATCAAAGCAGGTCGGTCTGTCCGGCCAGGTTGTCTAATTATGTTGTTCCCTAGTATGCGACATGCGTGTGTAAACACTGTCGGTGCTTGTTTTGTTTTCCAGTTACAGGTTGGGAATGAAACAAGTGGGGGAGAAGTAACTGCTTCTTTGGATATTCAAGTGGTTGAGGGATTGGATATCATGTTGTCGCTTGAGGGAGTGCAGTGTTGGATTGTCCAACTGTTTATGAATGGTGTGATCCTTGAGGGAAGACGGTCAGGTGTTTTCGTTGTTCGCTCCTTGTGAGGGGGAAGGCGATGTTGTGGATAGAGATAGGTCGGTGATGTGTGGAGTATCCTGACGTGCTTCCTTAGGAGGTGCACAGTTATCTTAGTTGGAACAAAATGATGTCATTTTTGGGACGAATTGGTGGAGATAAACCATGTGTTTACTAATTATTTAGATGAGTGGTGTAGTGTGTTGTTGAGAAAAGTGTAGCTCCGGTGTTATTAGTTAAGAAGGAAGAAGGTAGTATGAGATTGTGTGTGGATTAGTGACAATTGTGTAAGGTAATGGGTGAGAATAAATATCCATTTCAACGAGATTGATGATTTGAGGGACCAACTGGTGGGCTAGTGTGTTTTCAGTATAATTGAATTGGAATCGGATTATCTTCAGATTTGGGGGAAAGGTGGGGATAGTTGGAGGATCTTGGAAGTAAGAGAAAAATGCGGAACTCATGTTCATCATTTCCAATCTTCATTTTCGCACTTAAGAAATAGCCTACACTAAACAGGTGATAACTTTTCTCTAGTAACTCCGATGGGAGCGATTCTAGACTTTTTGGAAAGCTTGCGAAATTTTCTACAGTTTGCATATAAACTTTGTCTTCTAAATGTTTTTTGAAGAGGGAGAAAAACGCATTTGAAGATTTGGGTCTAATGCTGAATTTGGTGAGGACAGGTATACGGGATTCCTTGACCAGCCTCCATTACGCAGGTGATAACATTTTAATCGAAACTTGGATTAAAGCGATTCTTGAATTTCTGGAATCTACAGGAAATTCCCTTCATTTTGGCATATAATTTTGTACCAAGAAGGTATGTATTGAAGGAGATAATTGCATTTGAAGTTGAGTGAGTCTTTCTGAAAGTGGGTAAAATGAGGTCAGGTATAAGATGTTTAGTAACAGGATGGAGGTGAGGACCTTAGAGAAACACATGGAGATGTGGTGTATGCCAGTTGAGAATGATTAGAGTGGAGAGATTTTTGGGGAATGGAGAAGGTTAAATAGTAACGTGGATTGTGTGTCATTGATGACGTGGTGTCAACATGTGTCAGGAAGATTTCGGAAAGTTTCTATCACCAACCCGATGATGAGATGGTACTGTTAAGATTGTGATTAGGATGAGACCAAACGTGAAACTATACGGATCATCGAGATTGTGAAATTAAAGAAAGGACGAAGGATTTATTAGTATTATTAAAGTCCTCTATTTGGATAAATGTTTCATTTAGAGCGGACCGATTTGGATTGTTCTAGAAGTAGTAGCATTTCCGGTTTTGGGAGAATAGTTAACAATTGTGTTGTGTTACAAGCGTGTATAGGAGAATATGTAATGGATTCTGGGCGTTTATATATCATTGACGAGGTTGAAAAGAAGGAAATTAAGAAAATGGTTGTAAGCCTTAGAGAGATGGTGGAGCATTATGCTTAAGTAACTTTGGGCACGAAGTAAAGGATGCTATTGTAGTTGAGTAATGATGATGTATGCCACCGTTATGGTTGCCAGCTACCTATTGACAAATTGAGGAACTGATCACCCTTAATCTCTTGTTGATGGTAGACGGGATCATGTTGGATGGGATAGATGTGTCTTGCCAGCTGGTATAGTATGTACATTGAATTGTTTGAAGTCGAGCCAAGTGCTTGTGGATTGTTTGATTAGTCAATGCATATTCCTATATCTGAAGATGAGGCAGATTCGAGGCTTTTGTATGTTAATCAGATGATGTTGATAGTTACTTATCAGAAGGAGAGAACAACGTGCTGACTAAAGATATGCCAAGGGTATCGCCGTGGAGAGTCTTATTATTATTAGTAAAGAAAAGGATGACGGCATGAGGTTGCGTGTGGATCGATGAGTAGTATCAAAACTCACAGTTGTGTCCGGGGTAGCTTGAGTTTTGATTTGAGATGAATCGAGAATCCAATAGACATGAGACTTGAAGCATTGGAAAGATGATCCAGTGAGGGAGTAAATGGAAATGTGAGACCATGATTCAACTAAGGATGTTTGGTAGAGGATAGTAGTGACTAGTACGCCTTAAAGTGTGTGTAGGGAGTATGGATCGTATCTTCCATACTTATTTGGATAAGTTAGAACTGGTGTTCATTGTGGATGTTCAGATCTATTATAAAAATCGGAAGAAGAACGTGTAGAGTAATTAAGAATTGAGTTACAAGTATTGAAAGAAGTGGAGTTATATGTTAAATTATCAAAGTGTGATTTTTGGTTAGTAGAGATGAGTTTACTTGGTTGTGTTAATTCAGGTGAGGGTATTGTTGTGGATCTATCCAAAGCAAATGTAGTTCTACAATGTGGAAGCTCTGAAGTGGGTTAAGGGGAGTATAATATTTTTGGACTTAGTTGGTTATTATCACGGAGTTTTGTAGCAGGAATCGTGAAGGACGTTGAGCACGCCCAGCGCGGTCTGGAAGACTCTCGCCCTCTCGAGGCAGAAGCGAGCGCGCTTAGCGCGAGTCAAATCCCGCTTAGCGCGGTCTGGGCGTGGAAAAGGTGATTTTTCTTGTCGAAATTAATTGGGAATATGTATCCTTATGCGGTTATGGTATTGGGATGCTGTTATGTGTTTAAGATGAGTTTAGTCAGTGTGATAATATAAGATGGTGAAGTTGTAGCTTATGTTTTACGATAGTTGGAGATTCATGAAAGTATCTATCCTATTCAAGATTTGGAATTGGCTGAGGTTATAATTGTGTTAAGTATCCAGAGGAATTATTTTTATGAATCTAGGTCCGAAGTGTTTAGTAATCACAAGAGTGTAGAATACCTGTTTGGTCGGAATTCCCGATGAGTTAAGTCGAAAGTCGTTTCTTATGTCTGCTTGATGGTTGGAAATTGGATGTGAACTTGGTAGATTTGATAGTTGCGAGTAATCAGAGTAGCGCAACGAAAGCGTGGTGTAGTGCAGTTTGTTCGTACGTGTGTAACAACGATGTTGGTAGTTTGGTTACATTGAGGTTATGTTATGGACTTTTGTGTTTTTATCTTTGTTGTTGCCTCGTTACCTATGGTGATGGTTCGAGTGCGAGTAGCTAATTCCTATGATGGGGAATTAGGGGAGTGTTTCCTATGGTGATGGTAACGATCGTGTTGTGTTCTAGTTCATAGTGAACCTGTGTGTTCTTAACTTGGTTATTCTTTGTGTCTTGAGTTGGTCGTCGAGTGCATTGCGTGAGCATTGCATGTTGTTGTTGTTGTCGTTAATAAGGTAGTTTGTTGTTTTGTGTTATCTGCGGTGTTGCCTTTCATGGCATGGGAATGGATTAGTCGGATACGAGGACGTATCCGGGGTAGTTCGTATTAGGTGAATTTTCGAGGACGAAAATATTCTAAGTGGGGGAGAGTTGTAACGCCCCGTTTTTGTTTAATTATTATTTGTGAATATAATAATGAGTTGTTGTAGTTGATTGTATGTTTGTTGTGTATTTGTTATGTTTTATGTACCCGTAGTGAAGGGTAGTGGCCTTAAGGATAAGTCTTGGGGTTAGTGGGGGTGTGCGACTAAAAGCGTAGAGAATCGGTGGTGTAGAGTGTAAGATTAATTAATCTATTCTTAATTAATTAGAGTGGTGTAAAGTTGGATATTAGTGGAATTATGTGAGTGATGTGAATTATTATTATTATTATTATTATTATTATTTGATAATATGGATCAAAAATATTAATAATAATATAATGGGATAATATAATGAGATAATTAGATGGGTAAAGGTGTGAAGGACATTGTGGTAATTATGTGAGGGTTAAGTGAGGGAAAATAAGGCAATTCATTATTCGGGGTGTATGAGAGAAGTAGAGAGTGAGAAGTCATTATTTTTCATTCCACGCAAAAGAAAAGGCAAAAGGGAGAAAGAGGGAGAAGAGCTAGGGCAAGAGGAAGGAAGGGAGAAGTCATTGAAGCAAGGAAATCTCATCACTTTAAGGTAAGGGTGGGATTTCTTTAATCCCTGAAGGGTTAGATGATGTAGGTATGTGGGTAGGGATCATTAGGTTGATGCCATGGATTGTTGTTTGTGGATTGTTTGGGGTTTTTAGGAAGAATCTATAACTAAAAATGCTTGGAATTGATGAAATTGTTGTATTCGAATTATTGTGATTGTTGTGAATAATGTATACGTGGTATAAACGGGTTTTGATGACTTAAACTGGGGTTATTGGGGTTAAAAATGCAATTTAAAGGTGTGAAATTACAGTGGGAGAAGTGCTGTCATCGCAAGAATTTTTGGCTGAATCGCAGAGCCCGCTTAGCCCGCTCTAGCCCGCTTAGCGCGTTCCCCCCTGGCAGCTCATTTTAAAAACTTCAAAAATTCATAACTTTTGACTCGTAAATCCGTTTGGGTCGCCGTTCGAATCGTTGGAAAGATGACTTTATGTACCTTATGTTAAAATTATTTTTAATGATGGATTTCCAACTATTCGACATGCCATATGTGTTTCCGTGTAGGTTCCGATGTGTAGAAATGTGAAATGTAGGAGTTAGTCGTAGGAATGTGTGTTGTGATTGTTGCTTATGATGTTGCGTGATGTTGTTGAGAAGTTGTTGTAGCATACCATGTGATTGTAATCGTTGTTGCTTATAATATTGTATGATGATATTGTTGACTAATTATGGTATGATGTGTTGTGACTTAACTGATAAATGCAATAGTTATTATTTTATGAAGTTGCATGATGTTGATTTTGAGTTGTTGTGACGTAACTTATAAATGCACTAGCTGTTACTTATGTGATAGTATGACGATGACGTTGAGTTGTTACGGCATGTTATGTGGTAGGCATGTTTTGATGATCTATATGCATGTTTTGATAAATGCGTGTTGATTGCCGAGTGGTGTTGGCATGATGATGAATGTGCTAGGTGTATGCATGAGTCGTTGTTGCATGTTGTCATTGATGGTGCATGGCATGTGCATAGTTGTGGGATGGCGTGCCCAGGTGGGGTGTTATCGTCTATCCGAATTCCTTGATGGAATCGTTGTTGTTGGCGTGATTGTGTGCCCAGATGGGGTGTAAGCAATCACAGTTGTTGGTGCGACCATGAATGAGGGGTCGTACGTGACCATGAAACAGGGGTCGTTGGTGTGATCATGAAATAAGGGTCATACTTGACCGTGAAACAGGGTTCGAGAGTCCTGACGGGAACTGTGATCATGAAACAGGGATTGATTATAGTACCACATGCATTGAGTCTAGTTGTTGTCTCTCTGGATTACTCTTTGATAGTTGTGTTGCATTGTGATTGGATTGATTATCTGTGTTGTGTTGAATTGTGTGAATTGTGTTGGAAGTGGTAATGTGGGTGATATACTTAATAATTTATGCTCTTATATTTATATCATCTTTCCCTTTTGTTTGATTTGAGAATCTCACCCCTTCTGTTTGAATGTTGCCTCCACGTGGGTAACGTGCAGATAATCAGTAGTGTGGAAGTCGTGGTCGGTGAAAGCGTGGTGCTTCACTTTAGTTTGGAGTCTGCTCTGATATGTAACATTGGGAGTCAGGAACGCTTTATGCATGATTTTACCTTGTTAAAGAATTACAGTTACCTTTACATTTTTGACAACTAATATTTTGATTAATTGAAACCGTTATATTTTGTTGATCACAATGAGGAATTTCCGTTGTGTAATAAAGATGATTATTGGATTAAAGTTACATTAATATTTATTATATGTTACATGTCTTATTTATGAGCAAGTTCTTGTTGAAAGTAATACCCTTTTATTCCGAGTTGTTTCGTTTTACTCTGATTTTTCGATTAAAATATTTGGGGAAATTTAGGGTGTTACATCTCACACTTCCTCTCTTTCACAACTATGAAACTTCAATTATGGACATCATTAACCTTAACTTTATAATCACCCAAGAACCTTGACTCTTATTGATGAAGCTTGAGATATATCCATATTGATAACCATAATTTGAGAGTTGAAAAGTCAAAATATAGGTGATCCTTAAAACCTAAGTCTTCAATTGAAAGTCATTGGACTATAGTGTTGACTTTAAACATGTGTCTAGCTTAATTCAAGAGGTATCTTGATTAACCATCTTGTGCATCTTTAAACGTTTTAGCAATCTTTAGTGGTTACTTGACTTCAAGTGTTGTCATCATCAAAACTGGGTAGCTACTAGTTAACTTGCATCTTTGTGATCCATAAGATTCACTATCTTGGTGTTACACTTGGATTTTCATCTACAAGAAAGTCAACAAAGAATGTCAATAAAAAGAAGTTTAATGTGAGAGCACTAATGAAGTATATTTAATAGAACATTAAAGATATGTCATCGGCAGACCAACGACGAAGGGTCAACCGAGCTATTGACACGGTGTGATATGGTTTGGATGAATCTCTGGGATAAACCCCCAAGACCCATATCGTTGGAAAATATGTCCAAAATATTGAAAAGGGAAGTTGAAAAAAGCATGTCCGAAATCTCGAGAAGGATAGCTGACAGAAGTCTTCATTTCAAAAAGGATCATTCGATTGAATGAAATGGTATAAAGACTTAGTAAATTTACAAGTCTTGGATCCTTGATAGGAAGCATCGACGACACGATGGAGCAGTTATTGTTAGATGTCAAACATTTCTTATATTTCTCATTTATTCTTGGCATTTTTCAACTCTTTTATGTTGAATTGTTGGATTTTATCTTGAAAGTTGTCATTTTTCAAATATTATAAAAATACCTTTGGCACTTGAAATTTGTGTATTATTGTGCAGAAAAATGCATTAAGTCATCAAAGAAGTAAGATACAAGAAAAGTGATTCAAGTTGACAAAGGAAATGAAGAAACTTCAGTAAGTTCGAAAGGCAAACTTGCTAGTGAATGTTCGTTGGGCGAACATCTAGCGAAGTTCCAGTGAATACTCCTAGACTTGAGGAAGTAAGAAAAGGCACCTAAGTTCGTAGTGTGAACTTCCAGTGAGTGTTCGCTGTGGAAACGCTCCAGCGAAGACCTGGCAAAGGACATCAAGGAAGAGGTAGTAGCTAAAGGGACCTAAGTTTGCTGTGCGAACTTGTAGGTGAATAGTTTGCTAGGCGAATAATTATTCGCACTGCGAACTTCTACAGTATATCAGAGGCGGATTAACTGTGCTGAGGCACATTAGGTGCCTATTTGGTTGTTCGCTAGGCGAATGAAACATTCGCAGTGCGAACATGACATATTTTAAGTTATGTATTTAAGCAATTTTTATCATTTCTTGGGATAATAACCTCTTTTCACACACCATAACCTAAGTTTCTGACTTTTCATCATCCAATAGTGAGATTTCACATAGAGAAGTTGGATTTGCATCCGATCTCGATTATTCGACGCGGATGCTTTTTCATCTCCTCGCGATACTTGTGAAGCAAGCTACCATGTCAATGGGTAGCTAAACCCCTTTTGTGTCAAGGTTGGTGGTAGGTAATCCTTTCTTTTGTATGTATTGATCTTGATAAATAGTTTGTGAACCATGTTGATGATTAATATATGGTGAATAACTTTGTTTGTATGATTTATACTTTGTTTTGGTTCATGATTGAGAAATATGTTCTAAGACTTGACCTAGGTTTTAATCCATCAACAATCATGAGGCTAGAGATAGTTTTGAGGGTTGACGTTCATAAATATTGATCTTTTAATGTTATCATATTGATAGTTAGAGTGAGAGATCATCTAAGGATCAATATGGTAAATCAAACAACATGTGTTAGAGATAAACATGTTGAGAGGATATGTGATTATATTCATTGTTAACAACTTTACATACTTTATCGAGTAAATACGTATGAAACGAATTATCGAACCCTAATCTTGGCATGCATTTACCAAACGTTTTAAAACCAAATTCTTTTACCGTTGTTATTAACTTTTCATTCTAACGTTCTCTTACCAATCAACCAAACTCTTTGTTACCTTAAGTTTAAAACGATTCCAACTGTAGAACGGAGGTAGTATCGCACAATCCCTGTGGATACGATAACAAAAAAACCCCACTGAATTACTTCTTAATAAAATGGCACTGTTGCCGGGGATTGTTGTTTGATATTGCAAGTATTGCAATAGTTGTTAAGTTTTAAGCTTGTATAATTTTTCTTGAGATTCTTAATTTTGTTTGGTTAAGTTTTACAGATTCTGTTTATGCGAGGAAAGTTACCTGCAGATCAACTTCTTTTCGATCCTGAGATTGAGAGAACTGCACGTAAGTTGAATAGAAAAACTAGACGGGGGAGGCAACTTGCCAAAGAAAGGCGAGAAAGAGGAGAAAGTTCTACTTCTACACCAACACCATAGTTGACGCCAACCATGGCAGCACCACCTCCACCACCAACTACTTCAACGCCATGCACTAACAGTCTAAGGCACACAGCCCAGTTTGCACGCAATGCCCACAACGGGAGGAACTCTGAAATGAAGACCGACATCCTTGCTCTTCTATACCAAAATTCATTCACCGGTATGGATCATGAGGATCCCTACACTCATCTTACAAAACTTTATGAAATTGTGGATGCAACTAGAGCGCCAGAAGCTAAAGAGGAGTCGTTGTTCAAGAGACTCTTTCCTCATTCTTTAATAGGGAAGGCGAAGGAAAGGTACTTTGATCAGTCGACTGTGATCATGACGGATTAGAACATGTTGTAAGAAAAATTCCTAGAATAATTTTTTCCACATAATCGTTTTATGGAAGCAAAAACGGCAATCGCGGTTTTCTCACAAGGTGGAAATGAATCCCTTAACGAAGCTTAGGAGGGATTCAAATCCATGCTAAGAAAATGCAAGGGACACGGTTTTGATGAACTTACGCAAGTGTATATTTTTAGAAATGATCTCCAAATGGTTCACAAGACCTTGTTGGATGCTACTGCGGGCGGTTCTTTAATGACCAAAAGCGCCGAGGAGGCAATTTCTATCATAGACAAGATGGAACTAAACGATCATCAAGGGAATCATAACTGTGGTGCACCACAAAAGAAACTGGGAGTTCTGGAATTGGGAACTAGTGATGCGATTCTTGCTCAGAACAAATTGTTATCCCAACAAGTGGAGTTGTTGACTCAACAAATGTCAAAGCTTCCACAACAACTTAAAGAGATGCAAGTTTTGCCAAGTAAGAGTGTTCAGGTAGCTAATTATGAATTGTGCAGAGGAGATTATCCTACCGAGTATTGTCCTCCGATAGTGGAAGAAGTGAATTATGCCGGAAATCCAACTCAAGGCTATCAAGGAAGACCACCTTACTGAAACACTCAACAACCTTACCAAAACAATCAAGGTTATCAACCAAGAGAGAATTATCAAAATCATCAAGGATACCGTCAAAATCCTTATCAACCAACACAAGATCAAGGTGGAAGTTCAAGGATGGAAGAGATTTTCATACAATTCATGCAATTATCAATTGCCACGCAAAATAGTACGGAAGCTTCAATTAAGAATCTTGAATCTCAAGTAGGGCAACTTGCAAAGCAATTAGCCGAGCAACAACCGGGGCCACCTTTTTCCGCTATCACTCAAACAAATCCAAAGGAACATTGTAAGGCTATTTTCACAAGAAGTGGAAGAACAATAGGTGGAGATGTTGAAAATAAGGTTGTAGTTGAAAAGGAGAATGAGATTGTAGTGGAGGAAGTAAAAAAATGATGAAGATGTTGTAGTTGAAAAAAATGATGAAGAGGTGAAGTAGAAAAAAGAGACAAAAAGAAAGGAGTATGAGAAAGAAGTTATACAAAGAAGGTTACCATATCCTCCTGCTCCTAAGATAAAAGAAAACGATAGGCATTATGCGAGATTCTTAGACTTGTTTTGTCGGTTGCAAGTAACCGTTCATTTCTCTGAGGCTCTCGAGCAAATGCCTAAGTATGTCAAATTATTGAAGGACATACTTACGAAAAAAAGAGGTACACAAATGAGGAGAACATTGATCTCAATGCTGAGTGTAGTGTCGTTGTTCAAAGTGTACTTCCACGGAAAGAACAAGATCCGAGAAAAGTAGCTTTACCTATCACTATAGGTACTTATTTTAAATCTAAAGCTTTGATTGACATGGGTGCTAGTATCAATTTAATTCCTTTGCCCGTGGTTAAAAGACTTGAGAACATGGACGTGAAATCAACCACCATGACATTTAAACTTGCGGATAAGTCAAGGACTCGTCCTAATGGTGTTGTGGAGGATGTGCTTTTAAAAGTGGACAAATTCTTGTTTCCGGTTGATTTCATGATCATTGATATGGATGAAGATGAGGATACTCCAATCATTCTTGGAAGTCCCTTCATGAAAACCGCCAAAATGTTGGTGGATGTTGATGAAGGCATAATGAAGGTGAGGATTAAGTCTAGTGGAAAAAAGGAAGAAGCATGTTTCATACTCTTCAAAGGAGCGATGTATTCAAATCAAGTGGATGAAAATGTTCATAAAGAGAAAGAATTTGCAAAAGAGGTTTTACGGAAGAAAAAGGATGAAGACGCGAAAGTAGCAATGATGAAATCATGTTGGGACTTTTCCTTCTTAAGGAAAAGAGGATCAAAAGCTGGACATGATAATGGTTGAAATATTTGTTTGTGGAGTGTTGTTTTGCTCGAAAGCTAATTTGTGAGCTTTTGGTTTCGAGGTTTCAAGCCTCTGGACCGTCGAGCTCAAACGACGTTAAACAAAGCGCTAGTTGGGAGGCACCCCAACATTGTAAGTATTTCTGCAATTTTTACTGTTTTTGTGTATTGTAACTTGTTTAGAATGGTTGTGAATGATGTGCTGTAGACAGGAAAAAAAATTTCAAACTTCTTTCATGTTCGCTGGGAACTTCGCACTGCGAACCTAGAGCGAGTATTCGCTGGCCAGTTCGCACTGCGAATGTAGCGAGACAGACACAATGTGTCAGCTGCCATATCACTTAAAAAAGGCAAAAAAATATGGGTGGGCGAAACTATTGGGTCCAAGACCCACTTTTTCTGAATTGGTGAAGAAACCCTACCCTCCCTTTGCCACTCTCATTCTCACAAAAACTTACACACTTTGCAAAACACTCTCACGGGCTATTGAAAGAAATTTCTGCATCTTCTCACAAAATTTTCCAAGCTAATCTCATCATTATCATAGGTTTGATCTCATTCTCTTCTTTTGATTCTTAGTAAAAATATGTGGTTAGGGTTAGTGTTGAAACTTAGAGAACAATTTGATTCTAGGGTAAATTGTACCAATGCATGTTCTGTTCTTGTGTATTCATTTTTTTTGCATTTGGGTATTTGTCAAACATTAAGAATATAGTGTTGTCTATGGAAGATTTGTTGATTTTGGATAGGTGGGTAGAACCTGCTGAGTTAGAAATTTGCAGGGTTCGCCACTAGTTCGCCTTGCGAACCTGGGGCGAATGTTTGCCTGGCCTTCGCCTTGTGAACTTTTGGGCGAACAGAGCAGATTTTTCAAAAAAATTTGCTGCTTGTTTCTAATTATGATGATTATTGTTATGTTTCCTTGCTAATTAAAACTGTATGTTGGCTGGTTGTTTGTTTTTGTTGATGGTTTTGCAGATGGCACCAAAAGTTATTCCTTCAAGGAAACGAAAAACCCAAAGCTCATCGCGACTAGTACTAATTCAGTTCGACTCTGACCATTTTCGAGGAGCAAAGCAGGCTGCTCGATACTTAACATTTGAAAAAAGGAGCATCCTGCCAGAGAAGAGATTCAACCTGAATCCACAAGAAACCTACCGAGAGGTAGCGACACTCCTTGAAAGTAAGAAATGGGGGACTTTGATCACTCCCGTAGATAGTTACAATGTGGAGATGATTCGGGAATTCTACGTGAATACGCTTTCGGATGATGATGAGATATTTTCTTGGAGGACTTTGGTTTGTGGAAAGGAAGTGAAGTTTGATCGTGATACCATAAACACAGTCCTAATTAACCCTTTGACCTTAATAGAGAATGAAATTGATTCTTACCACCGTACTTTGAGATTGCATAGGGACAAGGATGTCATCACTTGTAATTTATTGCGTGAAGGTAAAACGGTTGAATTGAACCCATCTAGGGTTCCAAGGAGGTACCATAGAGAGGATATGCTTCCTTTGGCTTAGCTGATTCTGTTGTTGGTTTTAACGAATATCAAGCCAAAGTCGCACTCTTCTACTATTCCTATACCTATTGCTCACCTGGTCCATAGCATCATGACAAATGTACAAATTGATGTGGCCCGAATTATAGCTGACGAGATGCGGGCTGTAGTGGAGAGTGGACTAGGTTCAACCTCATGGAAGAATTTTCCTTTAGTCTTTCCTTGCTTAATTATGGCTTTATGTGTGCATGCGAGGGTAAATTTGCCCTCCCGCTGTCAGGTTACGATTTCGGCCGCGATTGATGACAGATACGTGGATAAGTTCTGTAAGCCGAATGCGTTGAGAGGAGAGTCCTCTGTGCTGGTGCTGATGTCGGTACAGGTACAGGAGATGCTTCCGGTTCTAGTGCTTCTGGATCTCAGGGTTTCTACCCATATCAGAGAGAGATCTGCCAGTATAACTGGGATTGGATGGCGGCATCTTAGCACGCCATGCTTGATTTACACAATTCTATGCAGGTTTTGCAGCTGCAGATTCAAGAGCCTTCCGTGGACCATTTGATGATGACTAGGGAGCAATTCCTAGCCCATGCTGGTTGGCCTGAGGCCAGGCCAGATTTTGGAGAGGGGGTAGATGTAGCTGAACCTAAGGATGTTGATTTTGACGATGCTGATGAGGGTGTTGAGGTGTCTGGTTCCGAGTCTGGAGAGGAGGTTGAGGTATCTGGTTCTGAGTCCGAGAAGGACTAGTTTTGATTGATGTCATTTTGTGCAACTTCCTTTGATCTTCAAAGTGAAGTTTTCTGATTATTATATTTATTGTATTAGTTTTTATTGTACTTCATCCACTATGTGGAATATTTTGGATATTTGTAGTATTTTGATGTACTATGTACCACTGTGAGGTACAAATACTTTTGTTGGTGTTTTTAACACCATGGCACACTATTATTATTAGTATTGTTATTCAGTTGGATTTTTCAGCTGAATTATTCAGCTTTCATTTTTATTTTCGTTTATTTTTTATTATTGTTATTAAGAGTTGAATTCTTCAGTTAAAGAATGTTCAACTCTTAAATTGTATTGTTGGTATGCTTGTGGAAATTTTAATGTTTCCATTTTTGGGTGTTGAATCGAAAGAATTTCTAGGTTGGTGATGTTTGTTCTTCAAGGAAGATTCTTCCAAGTTTTGATGGCAATGGTAGTACTTAAGCATATAATTGTTGGAAAGGTACATGGGTACCTATTTCTAGGATTTAAAATGTGTTAGAACTTCTTGCCTTTTTGCAAATGTAATTTTGTTTCTTGTTGCAACTTTGTTGATTGCTTATGTCCCTTAGGTCCAAATGCCAAAATGGTGAGTGAAAGCTCCTGTGGTTTGACTAAATTTTGGTAAAACACATTGATGATAAAGATGAAGAAATCTGGCCCTGAACAAAGATGTCGAAGAAGATGTCTTAACCTGAAGTCATGACATCCAGAAGTACTGCACTGATTTAGCAGGTTTTAAATCTGTAACAAATCTACAAAGAATTAATGCGCATGGATCAAGGACCAAAGATAGAAAGCCCAAGGAAGCAGAAGCCTATAAATAGAAGACTTAGACCTAGGATTTGATACGCCTTTTGTATGCCTTTTGTAACCTATTTCTCGTGCGTAAGAAACAAGGGTTTAGGGTTTTGAGAGTCGTTGGCTCTTTAGGTTGTAAGTCTCCCTTTGTATCAGTTGATGCATTGTGGCAGATATAGGTGTCGTACAGATCCATAAGCCTTAAGGTATTGGATTGTGTATTGTTCTTGGATGAAGCTTTTAAGCAAATCCGAGTTAGCTTGTTTGTCTAGATAGCTTGAGAGATTTCTGTATTGACAGGGAAGACGTAGAAATCACAGTTGGTGATTGAGGGAAGTTCGTGGGGCATCTCATATCAGAGTTGTAAATGTTTGAGTTTAGCTGTCGTAAAGATGTTAATTGGGTAGATGTTAGGATAAAGTTGTAAGTTGGGGAGTTTAGCTTTGTAACAGGTCTATAGATAGTGAAGTCTTCTTCCTGGATTGGTATCTTCCAGATGTAGGTGAGTTGCACCGAACTGGGTTAACAATTGTTGTGTTTTTTATCATTCGCCAGATTTACGTTTTCTGTTAGGGTTAATGATAAACATGTTGGATCAGATGTCGTGACATATGTGATTGTGCAGTTCTGATATTCAAGGTATCAGTCTGCTGTTGTGCCTCTGAGTTTAAATGATTATGTAGCACAATATCTTGACATGTGTTAGGACATCTGCTGTCTGCATAGACCAGAATTTCAATTGGTATCAGAGCAGGCATCCTGTCTGGTTCTGGATGAGATCTTTGGGAGATACATTTTGGCGTTTAAACAAGAAGGAGTTTTGAAGATCATATCAATCAACTCAGGCATACTCAAGGGTATTAATGAATGAGATGGATGTTCTGGATCGAAGGTAACAACTCAGAGGTTGTTCATGTTGCTAAGGAGATTCTACAACTACTGTAGGAGAAGTGGCTAGTTCTCTTGTTGGGGTGTCTTATAAGATGTTCTGACATCTTATTAGGGCAAGCAGGATTTGTTCCTTGGTGGTTCCGCTGCATGTGTTTCTGATGGAAGTGCTCTAGAATTATGGGATTTTGGAGTTGTTACTGAAGACAGTTGGTGGAAGATATCAATCGTCGGCATCTATATGTGAAGATATCCATTTTTCTCTTATTCCAAAGTCGGGAGCAATGGAATAAAGGGAGTTGTTGGAAGATATATGGTATGGTGACTTGGTACATGGAAGCTTGGTTTCTTGGTGCAGTTGAAGTTAGTTGGAGAGGAGAGGAGTTGAGTTTAAGTTTATCAAGTTCTTGCCCTGGAAGTTTGATAAATTATTGATTGTCTACGTTGTCAAAGATACTTGAGAATTCTCTCAAGTCCACTCATAAAGACTTATATGTCGTGCATCTGGAGTCTTCTAGTTATTCTTCTGACTAGAAGGTGTTTCCTTGAAACACAATCTGAAGAAAGTGGAGGTGATTTATTTTCACCATCCAAAAATAGCAAGGAAGGGTTCATCTCTCTTAACCCTAAGGGTGGATCCAATCGGATTGAAGAATTGTTGAGGTAAATAAGGTTCGTTTAGAGAGAATCTTAGTTACTTGAGTCAAGGGTGACACCCTTGGTATCTCAACATTGTTTGTCAAAGAAGATACTTGCAAAAGATTGAATACTTGACAAGTGTTCATGAAGTGATCTGGTGGAGCTTAGCTACAACAGTGAAGAAGGGTTATTGGACAAGAATTTAAGACCAATTGCTATTTGTGGAGTTCACAAGTATTTAATTAATTATCCTTGGAAGTCAAGATTGCTGATGTTCAACAAGATGTTGGAACATCTCATCATCAGAGTCTGTGCAGAATCATGGGAGGGGTACTGCATGCGCTTTAGCATATGTTTTAATCTTAGGTGGTGACCTAAGAATGGGCTTCAGTCGGGTGTGACAGAAGCATGTGTTTTCTGGAGAGTTTTCTGGCAAGAAACTGGTATGGACTTTGATGCTGTTGAAGATGAAGATGAAGACATCATGATCTTGATGGTTACAGCTTGGATCAGTTTATTTCTGATCTAGGTACTTTGGAGCATAGATCTTGCTCTTCTTGGAAGTCAAAGTTAAGTGGCAGTTATCTCTGACTTTCTACAGACTGCTCTACTAAGGAAAGTGGCATTCTTTGGTATGGCTATGGTGTAGTCTATGACTACTTATTTTCTGAAGATTCAGACATGGCAGGTGTGAAGTCTTTCGAGTTTCAAAGCAGGATAGATGTTGTCTACTCAAACTTGGTTGTTGAATCAAGTCTAAGAGAGCATGGAACTCTTGTTCTGAAAAGGGAGGAGGTTCTTCTAAGTGGCAGAAGGAGGACCTGAATTCAACAGTTGGATGTCGTATCAGAATGTTCTGACATCTAGCTTAACATTAGAGTCTCAGCTGGTGATATGGCACATCAGCTTAAGATAAGGTGATCTACAGGAGAATGGAAGTGATGGATGCTTCAAAAAGGTCTATCTCATGCAGTTTGCGGGAGTTGTGGATGGGAAGATGTTACATGTCTAAGAGGCTTGGTGAATCCAAGATGTCTTGCTATGGAGCAAGTAGTTCATGTGACTTGAAGATATGATTTCATTGGTGGATCAGTGTATCTTATGGGAGTTCTGAAGAAGAGTGATATCAATCAAAAAGTGGCATTTGGTTGGTTTCACAATGTTCATTCAAGCAGGATGCTTGAAACTGATTGCCCTTGTGTATAAGAGTGGTTAGTTGAAAATGTAAGGAGGTTCTGGTTCTCTTGGAGCTTGTGACAGAAGTTCTGGGTTGAGGATGGAAGTATACCTTCTTTTGGTGGATAAGAGTTTGTTTCTCTCTGAGTTTCTGAAGTTTTCTTTGTTCAAGCTGGTGGCGTAGTGTTGTGTGAAGATCTTCAATTTGGATTACTATGCTGATAGTAAGTCCAGTGGTGGAGCATATCAAGAACAATGGTGTGTGGTGTCTATGATGTGTGAAAGATGTCCTAACTAATGTTAGAACATTTTTTGGGTTGGTTATCCTTGGTGGAGGATTCTTAAGTTCTGGTCGAGGAACTTGTTGGCTACATCATGTCTAAGGAGTATCTATCTCGTCATACAGGAGAATGATGAAGTAGAAGAACTGCCTTGGGAGGATGGTATGGAGAAGATTGGAGTGAATCATGTGTTAATTGCATGAAGGTCTGGGTTCTGATGCGTTCAGAAGTGGATATTCACCAAAAAATCAAAAGTATTCCAGGCTATCATACGGGAGAATGATAAGGAATGATTGTCTTGGATTGTGGGGTGTCTATCTCAGTTGCAGGCTTTGGCAAGGTCAGTGGAAAATCTTACGAAGGGGATACTGCCCCTGGCTGCAAGTCATGCTAGTAGTGGATCAGTTTAGTAGTTGTGAAGTTCTAGAGCATGCATACGATATCTGACATCGTTATAACAAACTAAGGGGCCATATGCGTCTCTTTGAGGAATGTGAAGCATTCTGATTCAATTGGTTTGTGCCTTAAGCAGCTGGAGGTCTATACATGAGAATTCAAGAGGAGTTCGTTTGGTGTGTAGATGGTTGCAGGAAGAGGGGGATCAATGGGACTTTGATCTTAATCTAAGAGTTTGTTATGGTAGGATGGTGATCCTGTTATTTCCTCACGGGTAGCATGATGGTGATCATGTGTGAGTGATTATTGGTTCTTGTCAGAAGAACCAATAAGAGGGTTGATGATTGTGTTCAGCAGGTAGGTTGGACTAAGGGTGCGCTCTTGAAGACATGAAGATGCGTCTTATGTTTTCCATTCATCAGCTTAGTGCTCTATGGAGGAGCACTGGTTATCTTAGGTAAGGGGATTTGCTCTCTGATCTAAGTTATTTTACTGTGAGGGTGCAGTTGAAGTTCCAGTTTGTATTGTCCGACAAGCAAGCTATGATTATGTGTCCATCATGGGCGGATGAGATATCGAGAAGGATGTCTTAACATTTGTATTGTTGCAAGTTGGAGGAGACTTAGCAGTGCAAGCAACATGGTTCTTAATGGATGCTTAAGAATCAGTGGTTAAGTCTGGGGGAATTTATTTTTCTCTGCAGACTTTGATCTGAAGACTGTGTAGTTATTAATCAATACAGACGTTTTGATAAACATTATCTAACAGGATGTCAGGACATTGTAAAGAACATGCTTTTGAGGTAATTGGTCTTTTGGTCGGTGGGCCTTGCATAATGGAGAACATGCGCGTGCTAAACATGTTCATCGTTACTTGCATTATTGTTGGACGGTTTCCTTGAAGAAGAAACTGTCAAAGCTTTCTTAGCCTGTGCGCATTGGGTTTTGGTGAAGTTACATTCTTGAATTTATGACCTCATTGAATTATCCTTCGTTTATTTCTTAGTTCATATCATTCAAAGGAAATTTCTTAGGTATTTAAAGGAGTCCATTGGTTCAAGCTGTGTGGTGTGTTCCAAATGTCTTTTGTTCAAGTCTGGATAAGTATTGGTTGGGTATGGGAATGTCTTAGTTTCTTTTGCCAATTTTTGGCTAAAAAGGGGGAGTATGGGTCACTAGGTCAGGGGTTGCATGGGTTGTTCTTGCTGTTGCTTTGCAAGGATGATAAACAAGATGTTCTAACATCTTGTTAGTGTGTCAGTTTCCTTTGTGGCTTGTGACCTGAGTTATAGAACATGTTGTGTCTGGACATTCTTCAAATTCGCTCATTCCGGTTTACTACTTTCCTCAAGTGTGGCAGTACAGTCTCATTGGTTAAGGGGGAGCCTTAGTTATCTTCTTCCCCATGTACACCAACATAGACTCGGTTTTCACTATATTCCAATCATATCCGCCACTCAGGATGAAGAGACGCTCAAAATGTGTTTTAGCAAAAATTTGTCAAAAGGGGGAGATTGAAAGCTCCTGTGGTTTGACTAAATTTTGGTAAAACACATTGATGATAAAGATGTAGAAATCTGGCCCTGAACAAAGATGACGAAGAAGATGGCTTAACCTGAAGTCATGACATCCTGAAGTACTGCGCTAATTTAGCAGGTTTTAAATCTGCAACAAATCTGCCAAGAATTAATGCACATGGATCAAGGACCAAAGATAGAAATCCTAAGGAAGCAGAAGCCTATAAATAGAAGACTTAGACCTAGGATTTGATACGCCTTTTTGTATGCATTTTGTAACCTAGTTCTCTTGCGTAAGAAACAAGGGTTTAGGGTTTTAAGAGTCGTTGGCTCTTTAGGTTGTAAGTCTCCCTTTGTATCAGTTAATGCATTGTGGCAGATATAAGTGTCGTACAGATCCATAAGCCTTGAGGTATTGGATTGTGTATTGTTCTTGGATGAAGCTTTTAAGCAAATTCGAGTTAGCTTGTTTGTCAAGCTAGCTTGACAGATTTCTGTATTGACAGGGATGATGTAGAAATCACAGTTCGTGATTGAGGGAAGTGAGTGGGGTATCTCATATCAGAATTGTAAACGTTTGAGTTTAGCTTTGGTAAAGATGTTCATTGGGTAGATGTTAGGATAAAGTTGTAAACGGGGGAGTTTAGCTTTGTAACATGTCTACAGATAGTGAAGTCTTCTTCCTGGATTGGTATCCCCCAGATGTAGGTGAGTTGCACCGAACTAGGTTAACAATTGCTATGTTCTTTATCATTCTGTAAATTTACGTTTTCTGTTAGGGTTAATGATAAACATGTTGGATCAGATGTCATGACATCTGTGATTGTGCAGTTCTGATATTTAAGGTATCAGTCTGCTGTTACGCCTCTGAGTTTAAATGATTATGTAGCACTATGTCTTGACATGTGTTAGGACATCTATTGTCTGCATAGGCCAAAATTTCAGTGAGAAACCTCCATGCTCTACTATATGCATAGGATTGCTAATGAATTTTGTTTTATAGTTTTAATTCATGCTTTATCTTGCGATTTGTGTGATTTTGTGGAAGCATTAGAAATGATCAAGGCATTTGTTGATAATAAGCACAACCATTTCCAAACAGTAATTTACCTGTGAGTAGTGAGTATCTGTTATCCCTTTAAGCCTAAACAGTTTAGATCTCGTCTTAGTGATGAACTTTGTGTATGTACATAATTTGAAAATTAAGTTCATCATTGAATTTTGAGAGATTCTAAAAAAAATTCTTCTTGAACCTTGGAACATTGTTTTCATTGATTTCCTTGCCTTTTTAAGGCAAGGAGCATTCACTTAAGGTTTAGTTGAAAATAAGTTGGGGAGAATGAAAAAGAAGATTGGTAAGTTGCTAAAAACTTTTGAAAAATTTCAAGCAAGCATGAAAAGAAAAAGAAAACGTGAATATGAATATGAAAAACAAAGAAAAAGAATGCTTGCTTTAAAGAGAAAAATAGAGACCAAAAATAATTGTGCATAAGGAAGTTTGAGAAGGTTTGTGGTAAAGGAATGAAAATGGTGAATGAAGTTGAGATGTGTGAATACCTTGTATAGTGAATGTTTTTTTGCATCGGAAATTTCGATTCAATGGCCTTTAGAATTTTCCCTTTATTGTAAACCCGACCAAGCTACAACCTTAAAAGCCCTTAGTGATCTTTTCGCTTCCATGATTTCTTTATTGATCGTTTAGATATTGTATGAATTGGTTTGTATTTACATCATTTGTCAAATGAGCGAAATTGCCCCGCATTTGTAAGCACGTTTTTCCTTCAATTCTTTTTCGAAGAGGAGTGTTAGAGTGATATGAGCATGATAGTTTAGTTGTTACTTGAAACATTGCCTAATATTTGTTTAAGAATCAAGTTCTTTTGTATTGTTCGATTCTAGGAGTTTGTAATCGTTGCTTTTTTGCATTTGTTGTTTATTTGAGCCTTAAATCTTTTCTTGGTTGAGTTTAATGCTTGAGCAAATCCTCTTGTTTTTAATGAGAGGCATACTTTGCTTGAGGACAAGCAAAGAGTTAGTTGAGGAGAGTTTGTTAGATGTCAAACATGCCTTATATTTCTCATTTATTCTTGGCATTTTTCAACTTTTTTATGTTGAATTGTTGGATTTTATTCTTGAAAGTTGTCATTCTTCAAATATTGTGAAAATAACTTTGGTACTTGTAATTTGTGTGTTATTGTGAAGAAAAAGGCATTGAGTCATCAAAGAAGTAAGACACAAGAAAAGTGATTCAAGTTGCCAAAGGAAATGAAGAAACTTCAGTAAGTTCGCAAGGCGAACTTGCTAGCGAATGTTCGCTGGGCGGACATCTTGCGAAGTTTCAGCGAATACTCCTAGACTTAAGGCAGTAAGAAAAGGCACCTAAGTTCGCAGTGCAAACTTCCAGCGAGTGTTCGCTGTGGAAACGCTCCAGCAAAGACCTGGCGAAGGACATCAAGGAAGAGGCAGTAGCTAAAGGGACCTAGGTTCGTTGTGCGAACTTGTAGGGGAATAGTTCACTAGGCGAATAATTATTCGCACTGCGAACTTCTGCAGTATATTCGAGGCGGTTTAACTGTGCAGAGGCACATCAGGTGCCTATTTGGCTGTTCGCTAGGCGAATGAAACGTTTGCAGTGCGAACATGACATATTTTAAGTTATGTATTTAAGCAATTTTTATCATTTCTTGGGATGATAACCTCTTTTCACACACCATAACCTAAGTTTCTGACTTTTCATCATCCAATAGTGAGATTTCACATAGAGAAGCTGGATTTGCATCCAATCTCGATTATTCGATGTGGATGCTTTTTCATCTCCTCCCGATACTTGTGAAGCAAGCTACTATGTCAATGGGTAGCTAAACCCCTTTTGTGTCAAGATTAGTGGTAGGTAATCCTTTCTTTTGTATGTATTGATCTTGATAAATAGTTTGTGAACCTTGTTGATGATTAATATATGGTGAAAAACTTTGTTTGTATGATTTATACTTTGTTTTGGTCATGATTGAGAAATATGTTCTAAGACTTGACCTAGGTTTTAATCCATCAACAATCATGAGGCTAGAGATAGTTTTGAGAGTTGATGTTCATAAATTTTGATCTTTTAATGTTATCATATTGATAGTTAGAGTGAGAGATCATCTAAGGATCAATATGGTAAATCTCACAACATGTGTTAGAGATAAACATGTCGAGAGGATATGTGATTATATTCATTGTTAACAAGTTCACATACTTTATCGAGTAAATACGTATGAAACGAATTATCGAACCCTAATCTTAAAATGCTTTTACCAAACATTTTAAAACCAAATTATTTTACCGTTGTTATTAACTTTTCACGCAAATGTTCTGTTACCAATCAACCAAACTCTTTGTTACGTTAAGTTTAAAATGATTCCAACTGTAGAACGGCGGTAATATCGCGCATTCCCTGCGGATACGATAACAAAAACCCCCACTGAATTACTTTTCAATAGTTCTCTTCGAAGGTTCATGAAGAAGTGGAAGAAGTGGGAAGCAGCTACCACTCATCGTGGGTTGAAAGCAGAGAGCGTCTTGGAAGACATGTAAGCACACTAGTGGAAACTTGAAGATTAAACATAGAGGAAACGCAGTAGTGCCACAGTGGTCATAACCATCGTCTAAGTTTACTTTGTAAATGATTAAATAGCAGACTCATACATGGGATCAGAGGTCGCAAAATTTCATACATACTCTCCATACCACTGAGTACCCGAGTCAAAGAGGGAAACAGTTGAGCGAGAAACATGTATGCGTCTGCGTCCACCCTTTTTTCTTTGTCTTTTTTCTTCCTTCAACGGAACATATACTTTTTCTTTCACTTGTGTAATGTTATTTTACTGCATTTTACCTTATCCTTTATCACAACTTGACTTTATTTAAAGTCTTTTGCTACGCTGCATTCAAATCACACGCACGTGTGTTCACACAAATTATTTGAACAAATTGCTTTGAAGATTTTTCAAGTTAATCTCACAGACTTTCAAACTCTTGATTTTTTACCAAAAACATTGATATACAAATTGGCACGTCCAGTGGAAATTTTTTGTGCGAATATTTTTGCAGTAAAGTAGTGTCTTACAATATTTTCTTGCAGTGTCTTCTGTTTTATGGCTTCAGTGTTGTATGCACTTGAGGAGTGGTAATCGTCTTGTCGATGTCTCAAAGAAACCAAACCCCTTCCCAAAGTAATACTCTAAACCCGCGAGGATAGTAAACAATTGCGCTTTCAACAACAGAAGTTGAGTATATCACAACTTCTGGATGCAGCACTCATATACTCTGGATGAAGAGTCAACTGGAAGATTATCTTATCTTTGAGAGTAACATTCCTATTCTCTGTGATAATACTTCTGTTATTTGTTTATCCAAGAATCCTATCTTGCATTCTAGGGCTAAACATATTGAGATTAAACATCATTTCTGACGTGACTATGTTCAAAAGGTCATGTTCCATTTAAAATTTGTTGATACAGACCATCAGTGGGCTGATATATTTATGAAACACCTTCCTGAGGATAGATTTGTTTTCATTCTGAAAAATGTGTACATAGACTTCTGTCCAGAATGAAAATATGTTATAAGAATGTTAAGCTTCCAGAACTCTTAATTAGGTTATGAGAATTTATTGTTGTTTGATTGTTTGATTCTGAGACATGAGCTTTCTAAAGTGAGGAAGTCTCATGAATCAGAAAGGTTCTTATCAGAAGCAAACTTATCAATTTTTCTTGTTGATTTTGAACAGTCAATGCATTTAATGGTTGTCATTTCGATTGATATCGTGTGGTTCTTAGTGGTGACAGTTGTCCTACTTTCTGAGCATGCGGGATAATGGCGTGACACATTGGGTTTCGTATGTCTTGGAACTAGGTTAAATCTTTATGTTTATTGCTTTAATCATTACTAAAATGTTTATATAAACCCACTTCACTCACATTTCACACTACACTCAGATTATTCCCATATTTTCTCTCTTTCAAACCTTTAACTCTCTCTGTAATTGTTCATCTCTTTCAACCTTCTTCAATGGATGAGAATCAACATCAATAATCTCCTCTTCACTCCATCGTTTATGAAAATCATCCTGTTATGGAAGGGATTACTGAAATCTCTCTAAACACTCCGGTCTAAGAACTTATGGTTCTCTGTGAAACCATAGTTGATTTAAAAAACCTCAAGGATAACGGTTTTGACCTAACAGAAACTCTAGAATTCCAAGGTTGGAATACGTTCTTTGAAAGACCGACGGGTCCAGTTACTCAGTTCTTGTTAAACAATTTTGGATTCATGCAGTTGCTAGAAAAGACACAATCATTTCCTACATCATGAACAAGAAGATTGTGATTACGGAAAAGACTATCGCAGATTTGATTTCTCATAATGGTAATGGAAAAACGTGTATAATATCAAATTTGATGCAAGGAGGGACACTGATCAGTGCATTTTAATGCACATTCTCTTACGGTTGTACTTAGGCATTCCTACAGTTTATTTGAGTATTTTTACTATTTTAATGTGTTTTCATATTTAAGTTTGTTTTTACCTTTATTTAATTTTCGCAGCTTATTTTCAGCTTTAGCGGTTACTTGACACCTGTCCACTGTTTAGATCATAATTGGAGTTTAGGGAAGCCGTTTTGCGCGTTCTACTAGTCGTTGGAAAGCTAAGACAAAGATCTACAACTTTCATGTTGGGTAAAGAAGTTGATTCGGAGTGCATGGGTCTCTAATAATTCGTTTAAGTTTCTACTGTAGAAATTAAGTTGTTTCGGGTCGTTTTTATTGGGCCTGGTTTATGTTTCCGACCCAGTAAAGTTAGTAATGAAAAACTTTATTTTGTTTATAAGGTTTGTTGTCGCGCTACAGTAAAATAACCTAGCTTTCACGAATTTTAACTTTTTTTCTTTCACGTATTCCATGGCGAACTAATCCCGAGCGGAAATCTGCCAGATTCGAATTCCGTAAAATTTGAGGTTCTTATCAATTTCAATTTAATTCAGTTCCTTTATAATTTGTCTTATAAATTTTGTTTGTTTAATTCGTTTCTTATAGAATAGATTGGATTTAATTCGGTTGATGCATGTTCCTTACGTTAATCGCGTTTAACTTAGCTTTTTCGTTATTTCGCGCTATCTTTAACCGTTAGCTTAATTCGGTGAACCGTTTGCTTAATTCGGTGATTAGGGACATAACTCGTGTAGTATTGTCGACGCTTATTTCTTCAATATTACAATCGAACAGGAATTATAACCGCTTAGGGAATTAGAATTGTAATGACCGATGATAAGTTGGTAGTCGAACTGGTAGATTAACCTGTTTTAATCACTTATTTCAATAATCACTTATTTACTCTGTTTTTTTTCCTTAATCGAATCTTAAAACAAAACAACCCCCCATTAATCGGTTTAGTTAGTTAAATTAAATCAAGAATCCTCGTTATACGATACTCGAGTAATTGTCGCTTTACTACTGTTTTAAAAAATACTCGTTTTTGATCTGTGTGCGATAGCGGATCAGACACCAAGGTAGCATCAAACATATTCAAGGAAGGAACCAAGTTTGATGATGGAAAGGGTCCAAGTGCCAAAGATTTGACTGATACTTTTAGGGTATGGTTCAAAATCATCCCGGGCTACATTCATCACAGACTCAGCACCAACTCTTCTTATTATATCAACACCACTAAAAAGTTTTTGCTATTCTTTATGGAAAAAGGCATCAAGTTGGTGATTCCAACAATCTTGTTCAGATTTCTCAGGGATTTGATAAGAGAATCTAGAACTAGAATTTCTTCCAAAAAGGGGAAGTTTATTCCATGTGGAAGATTAATCTCAAACATTCTGGTGGAGAATGGTCTTGTTGAAGAACTTATGGTAGATGGATTAATTACTGAGTTAGTCAAGGTTGCCGGGAAAGTATTCTGTGGGAAGAATCTGAAAAGCATGGGTCTCATTTCCAAAGTTGTTAGGCCAAATCAATTTCTGTCCAAGGAAGATATTTGTGGAACAAGGATTCCTGTTACTGATTTCCCAATCTTCATTAGGGTTGATCCTCCATATGTTCTGGCATACTACCTTGCTAGCTTTGTAGAAGAAATAATTGATGTATTGGTTGATCCATTCATTCTTCTAGTTAATTCCCTAGAAGCTCATGGGAAGAGAATGAAGAGTAGTAAGAAGATAGATGGAGAAGGAACTTCTGAACCGAAGAAGAAGAAGAAGAAGAAGAAGAAGAAGAAGAAGAAGAAGAAGAAAAAGAAGAAGGTGGAAATGTTTATGGGTGAAGATGAGGTGCCTCTCAGTTAGCGCCAAAAAGCTATGATTCTAATGGATACTTCTAGTAGTGCCCAACAGTCATCCAAGGCCTCCGACGCACTCATTCCTCATAAGTCTTCTAGGGCCGGAAATCTTTTAGTTTTTGAATCTAATATTTCTAAAAGTGTCTTATCAACACCACCAACTTCATCTCCATCTCATAAAACTCTCACCATTCCAAATCCAACTCCACAACCACTATCCACAAATATAACCACTCCAGATCCAGTTACAGAAACTCACGAAATTTCTGAGGAACAATTATCTCAACAACAACAACATGAACAACAACTCAAATTAGGTTATATAAACACTATAGAATTCCATCCATTCACTCTACCAACACCCATTTCATCACCCTTTAAAGATGCAAATGAAACACCCAAAAAATCTCCTTCGAGAGATTATGGTGACTAAGAGTCTGAGGGTACTCCCAAAGGCTTTTTCAACTTTGAACCAGAATATATCGCATCTAATTCTCATGACGCTGAATCAAGACCTAATTTTGGCCATCGTTTAATTTCTGATGCTGAGAGATATGGAGATCTTCCTTCTCTTGTTATTCCCAATCTGCATGGCCCTGATCCTCACCCTACAATCACTGATGTTTCTATTATATATCCTAGTTAACAAAACCTAAACAACCTAATGTTGGTAAGATTCTGAAGAAAATTGAATCAGATTCGCAAAGGTGTCTTCACGCTGCTATGTGGACGACGTTCTCTCCATTAATCCAGTAGAAAGTGATGCGGCCTAGGAATCATATAGGGGATGGGTTAACTCCAAAATCTCTAAGCTGAAGAACGTTGGGTAAAAAGTTTATCAAGGAAACTTTCGTTCAAGGTTTGTACCTGTTACAGAAGCCTTGAAGTTACATTGTGCTCCTTTGTGTCTTCCTGCTCCTGATATTGTGGAAGTAGCGAAGGAGATTGAGGAAGCTTCTGGACATTCAGATGTTGTCATGAAGGATGTTTCAGCTCAGTTGGACTAAAGCAAGCAAGTTGTTTTTGAAGATCAACAGCAAGCTAAAAATAAAGAGTCGGAACAAGAAATTATTGTTTTTGTAAATTGTCGTAACCCGAAATTTGACCTCCCTCTTTTGCCTTTTGCATAAGCATGCGTATTCGCATCGTTAGCATACACATTCACACTTTTCTCTGTGTGTTTCTTGCCGCAGGATATTCAGGTTTTCCAAGCCCGATTAATCATATCCTCATAAGATCATCGCGTCATCAAAACAAGCACAAAATGAAGGTTTTCATACCTATTCATCAAGACAAGAGGTGGGAAACCACAACCAGGACTCCAGTATCATTTCCTGAGCAAATTGGGCAAAAATTGACTGAAGTAACCGGTTAACGCATGGTGAGTAACTGGTTACTCAGTGCAATTTTGAAATTCCTACTACATTTTTGAGACAGCAACCATGCACTCTCTTTGGTCATTGATCCTACAGTGTTCTAGCAGTGTGTGGAATATTCTAGACATCTCTAGACATTTCAAGACATTCCAAGTGCATTTATTCCAATGTTTCACTCTAATTCAAGTGCACCATGTCCCTTGTTTTCCAAGTATATCAACCTTTGGATGATGGAGTGCGCCTTGGGATTGTTACCGAGTTGGTTCTAACTAACCAGTTAACCGCCTTGACCTGGTGAGTCAAATCCAACTAACTCCTAGCCTAGTTCCAAACCCAAAGCTAATTCCAAACCAAATTCCAAACCATCTCACACTCGAAACCTAAAATCTATATAAACTCACCTTCACCCATTTTCAAAGACCTTTAACCATTTGCTCCATTTCACCCTCAATTCTCCCACATTGCTCTCCAAACTTTCTGCAACTTCTTCATCTTCATCTCAATTCTCTTCCAAACCTCACCAAAAGCTCTTAATTCTTGAAGGATAATCACTTTTCACATTGAAAATGATTATTTCTTGAGCTTAACCTCATCATTTGGCATTTCTTGGTTGGATTTTTGGAAGCACACCTAATTCTACTTCAATTCAAGAGTTCTACAACATTCAATTTGGTGCAAAGTTCGATTTCGGTGCATTTTCGCGTTTTTGATCGATTTCGACGCGTTTCGTCTACAAATTAAGGATCCTCTGGTTTTGTTTGATTTTCTGCATCAAAATCTCTTTACAACACTTACCAAGCCAAATCTCCGGCTTGTAGGTTGGTGGATCTAACTAATTTTACCGTTTCGCGCATTTTCGTATCGTTCGCAATGTAGTCGATAATTGTTGTGTGTGATTTGGTTTTGCATTTGTTTGATCCATGATCCTATTGTGTTAGTTGATTCTATCACTGCTTATTTTTTGTTTTCAAGTTCAATTTTCGTGCACAATTTCAGTTCCTAGCATGTGGTTGTTGATATAAGTGAATATGTGCTGAGAATCACTTTTGAAAAACTGTTTTTACTATTTTTTTTTCACCACTGTTCAGTGGTAACCGGTTAACGTATGGTGGTTAACCGGTTACTCAGTGCAATTTTCACCCAGAACGCTAATTTTCAAGCAAGTAACCGGTTAAAGCATGGTGAGTAACCGGTTACCACTGAACAGAATGGCCATTTTCTTGCATTTTCAAGTGTGTTTGCCATGCTTTCTTGATTTTAACTTCCATTGATTATCATGCTTGATTTTATGGATGTTCTAAATGTCATTTCACTTCTGGTTGAGGCATATTCATGAACTTTCGATGCACATTTTCGATTATTCATTTGTTTCATGTTCTTAGCATTGTATGAACATAATCCTTCTTGCAATATCTTTGTTCACATGATACATGATTTTGTGTGGCATTTTGATGATCATTTGGCACTATTTTGTACCTTCTATTTCAGTTTGCATTAAGTTTATTCTTCATGGATAAACTTAATCTTGTGTAATCAATAATTCACTCCTTTGTGCTTTAATGACTTATCATCCTCTTTGGAAAGTTGTTAGCATATTTCTCCCTTGATTAATTGATTGAAACATGTTTCGATTAGTTGATCTTCCCCTTTCCTCTCTTTAGGCTTCCTTTAGAGCTTTCTCCCTCGTTCCCCGTGGAGTTGGGATTTCGCGCTGCGCCTTGCATCGGAGCACTGTACAAATTGACGCTGTTATGCTGTATGTTTCTCTACGCATGAGCACTGTACAACTTGGAGTTGTTGTGTCGTCCGGTTCAACTTCCGCATTACACCCTGTGTGTGTTAGGGAAGGAATGAGAAGTGAGAATTCCTACTCTCATTCTGACTACTTCAGGTAGGGGACGAATGACCCTGTGCTTGGCTTAGTCATCTCTATCTCCAGGCGGTAATGTGCTTTCTTTCCCCAGTCGAGTTGATCCTTGATCACTCTTCTCTCTTTGTAATCTCTTTCGATCCTTGATCACTCCTATCTCTTTCAATCTCTCCTTTTGATCAATCACCATCCTTCTTGGTTATGATCATTATTCTTGCGCTAGCAATCTCTCTTTATTCCATTACTCCTTTCTTCTTGTAATCAATCATTGCTTTTTGATTCCCCTGAAGTGTCTCAATTCTCTTTCTTTGGTCCAACACAGTTTTCCTGTCACGACCGTTTTTCCCTAGGAGTTCGCAACCTTCTCTTGGTTCTTCTCCTTTGTTTGGTTAATCACTGTCGGTTAGTTAAAACACTAATGTTTGCACTCCTTCTCAGCTAACCACAATCCGTCTGTTAAAACACTGAGTTCCTTGGGTTAATCACCTTCTCTTGGTTAATCACCCTTTTCTTCAGTTAACCACAGTCCGTCTATTAAAACACTGAGTTCCTTGGGTTAATCACCTTCTCTTGGTTAATCACCCTTTTCTTTAGTTAACCACAGTACGTCTGTTAAAACACTGAGTTCCTTGCGTTAATCACCTTCTCTTGGTTAATCACCCTTTTCTTCAGTTAACCACAGTCCGTCTGTTAAAACACTGACTTCCTTGGGTTAATCACCATCTCTTGGTTAATCACCCTTTTCTTCAGTTAACCACAGCCTGTCTGTTAAAATACTGAACCCCCTTTTTGAGTTAATAACCTCTTCTTGGTTAATCACTCATTTCTCCCGGTTAAACACAGTGTTCTGTTAAAAAACTGAATCCCTTGCAGTCGGCAACCTTTCTTGGTTCGAATACTTGCACCCTTTGGGCTAGTAACCTCTTTTGGTTCAATACCCTTCTTCGTTGGTCAAGTGTTGTTTGTTCAGTCGTACCAACATCCCTTTTGGGTTACGACCTTCGATAAGTCCTACACCCGTTCTCCTGGTTAATCACAGTTTTCTTTGTTAAAACCAATGCTTCTCTACCCCCACAGAGTTGCATTCCTTTCTTTCTTCGGTTAAGCACTGTTTATCAGTTAACATACCGATACCCATCAGAGTCAAACATTTCTCTCTTATTCCCTTACTCTCTTGGTTATGACACCATTACTTTTGCATCTCCAACGGATCTTTCTCCATCTCTTGCTCTTGGTTTTGACACCACATCTTTCATCCCCTTGTTTCTTCCTTCTTTTGTTTTCCGTTCAGTTCCTCGAACTACGGAAGCTCTGATTCTGCATTCTTTCGAATGTCAGATACGTAGGCATGAGATCATAATGATCTCGGCGAGCACACTTCTACCTTTCTTCCGTCTTCCTCCTTTCTTTCTTCCTTCTTTGTCCCCTGGTTCCCTGAACTATGGCGCTCTGACTTCCTCATTGCACTATGAGGGTACGTAGGCACGAGGACTTCGTTCCTCCGTGAGCACTTTCTTTCTTTCTTTTCTTTTTCCCCTTTCTCTCTCTCCTTCTTTTAGCTAGAAGCCTTTAGATAGATAACCCATCCAAGCCTAGAAGCAAGCGAAATGGTTCCCGTCGAGTACGACGGATGCGTTAGGTGCTAATACCTTCCTTTCGCATAACCGAACCCCCGTTCCCATTTCTCTTCCCCTTGGGTTTTATCGATATTTTCCCTGTCCTTTGGGACTAAATAAAGTTCGGTCGCGACTCTATTGTTATCTCTGAGTGTGTGATTCACTCAGGTGTAAACCAGCCATCTTCAGCTGGCGACTCTGTTGGGGACAGGTTGATCTCTTGCTGGTCCATCCCTCGAGGGGTCTCGCCTAGTTTTGTTTGCCTTTTCTTGCTTGTTTGGGTGTTTATCTTTCGCGCTTTACTCGCTTTACTTGCTTTAGCTTTATGTTTATTTATTGCATTTCTTTACTGCTTTGAATATTCATATGCTGCATATTCTGGATATCTGCTGTTTTCTGCTGTTGTTGGGGCGGGTAGATATTATTGGAGAGAAAGGTCCTAACACCGGGCCTAGTATACACATAGGCTAGAACGTGGATAGTCGTGAGGCCTGTGTTTTGCGCGTTGGGATATCACGAGACCCACATCCCAGATCGTGATTCGTTTGAGAATACTTCCGTCCTGTGAGAATTCACTACAGCGGGGGATTTTCATCCTGAGTCCTATGGTTTGGACGACCTTGCTAGGGACCACCTTGTTGTGTCTAGATCACGCCTGTGAGGGGATGGGTTTTGCAGGAAAACAAGCCACTTCATACCCTTGTTCTCACACACGCCAGATTTCTTCACCGACACATCAGATTATGTTGCACCGACACAGATTATATGCAGATATCCGAATTATTCAGATTTCATTATTCAGACAGTGCTGGCTTGTTGTTGTTGTGTTGCATATCATTTCATCATGTAAATTAATATTTGCATGTGCATTTCCAGGTTTTCGAAGGCTTATCTTTTGTTGGCATTATCTTAGAGATGAGTACTGGTTGTCGTGGCATCTTCAGTTACAAGTTTGTGGAGCCTAAGCTGGGTGTTTCGAGAGGTTTGGCATCTTTGTTGGTTGGAGATCACAGAGGGGTCTTCATAGGTACTTATGGTAATTTGTTGACCATCCTCAACACTGAAGTCAACATCACTGTTATTCATACTCTGGTTTAGTTCTACGACCCGCCATATAGGTGCTTCACATTTCAGGACTATCAGCTAGCACCTACGCTTGAGGAATATGCTTATATTTTGGGGGTTGAGATCAAGAAGCAGGTTCCTTATGTTTACACTAGTGGTTTTCCGAAGTTTCATCTTATTGCTGATTCGCTTTGCATTAGTAAGAAAGATGTGGAGGATAATCTCAAGACCAAAGGGAAGGGTATTCGAGGGTTTGCTTCGAAGTTTTTGGTTGACAAGGCCACTACTTTTGCTAAGGATGGAAACTGGAAGGCTTTCAACGCCATTCTTGCTTTGCTGATATATGGGATTGTCTTGTTTCCGAACATAGAGGATTTCGTAGATCAGGCTGCCATCAGTATCTTCTTGTCCAAGAATCCTATTCCGACGCTTCTTGCTGATACCTATCATTCTATTCATTCCAGGAATGAAAAGAAGAAAGGAACCATTGTCTGTTGTGCTCCTTTGTTGTACCGATGGTTCATGTCTCACCTTCCACAGAAGGGTCCCTTTGTTGAGAATAAGGATAATCTCAAGTGGTCTCAACGAATCATGTCTCTTACCGCTGATGATATTTCTTGGAATTCTCGAGTCTTCGACGACATTCCGATCATTCTTCATTGTGGGAAATTCTCCAATGTGCCTCTCTTGGGTACAAAGGGTGGAATTAACTACAATCCGAGAATGGCCTTCCGACAATTGGGATACCTTATGGTTGACAAACCTGATCCTGAGGTAGTGGAAGAGTTCATCTTTCATGAAGGGGTTGATGACATGAGTTTGCTGAAGAGGTTTAGTGCCGCCTGGACTCAGATTCATCTTGAAGGTAGAGCCGATTTGGGTAAGAAGAATTACATGGCCAAGGAAGCTTACACACTTTGGGTCAAAGAGCGCGTCAAACAGATCTTGTTTCCATTTTCTCCCGAGCCTTCCATGTATGCCAAGCCTCCTGAACTTGCCATTGTTCCTCCATCTGAAGTCGATCAACTCAAGCTGATTGTTGAAAAGTTGAAGAAGGAGAATGTTGATCTTCGTCTCAACCTTGATAGAGTCACTTCCGAGAAGGATAGCCTACAGATTGAGCTCCATCAGAAGCGCGAGCGCATGCTCAAAGAGGCGGAGGTTGAACAGAACAAGCATAGGAAGGTGGGTGATGTTTTGAAGAGCACCTATGAGGGACTTGCTTCAAAGAAGAGACAACTCGCCGATGCTCATTATCAGGCCTACATGGGGGAGCTGAGCTACAACAAGAAACTTGAAGAGCTTCGAGGGAAGTTATCTGAGTTCAAGGCAAAGTGGCAAAGTGAACAAGACCGTGCTAATCAGTTAGTAAAGGACTTTTCCCAATGTTAATCTAAGCTCGACAAAGTCTTCGGTGAGATTCAGAAGCTGCAAGATCAAGCACATCAGAGCAAAGAGCAGATTAACCAGCTCAACACAGAGAGCACTCATTGGGAGCATCAAAGCCGTCATCTACAGAACCTCCTGGATCAGAAAGAGGCATTTCTTCAGGACATGTTTCAGGGACCTAATCACTCGTTGCTGCGTAATCTCATGAAGGATGCGAAGTACTAGAGTGAGAGGCACGGCCGTCTAGCCAGATTTGTTGAGCATGCATTGGAGGACCTACCGGGGTTGTTGAGGGATGCATATGCTGATGCATTGCCGCACAGGCTTCCTTGGGCTATTTTTCATTTCTTATCTGTGTGTAGGGTGGTATTTGATAGGATCCGTGCGGATTTTGTTGTAGCCCATAAGGCAGATGTTTGACTTGTATTTGACTTGTACTTCTTTCCTTTATCGCTGAATGAATGAAGATTCTTGTTCACTCTATCTTTTATGCCTTTACTTGTATGCTTTATGATTATTGTCAATAAAGATAAGTTTAAGAATTCTTGGAATTTAAAACTTTACTTTAGCATTCATATCATACATTCATCTGCACACATATGCACGTCCCCTCATCTGAAACCGTTGCTCATCCTTGTCCGCATTCCTTGTAGCAAGACGACGACTCGACATCGGTATTTTACTCGCTCAAACAAATCCAGGATCATGGCTGACTTCGAAGCTGAGAACGCTGCTTACAAGGAAACTTTGGCTCAATTCCAAGGTTAGATGGATCAGTTCCAGACGAACATGGATGTCATTATGGAGCTCCTTCGTGCTCAGAGGGACGTCGCTGCTACTTCCACTGTTGTTGTAACTACTACTGATGCAACTGTTGTCACTCCTGTTGTTACGGCTACTCCTGCTGTTGTTGTTCCTTCTCCTGCTAGAGTTGAGGTGCTAGTTGAGTCTGTGAATCAGCCTGCCGTTCAACCCAATTTGAACCAGATGCCCGCTGGTTTCCCTTGGGGCATGCCTCCGAATTACACTCCTCAGATTGCAAATAATGGTAGTGCCTTCATGCCATATCAGCCTTTTGTTGCACCCATGCCTAACGGGAATGCTGCCGCATATCCATGGGTCATGCCTACTCCAGTCCCGCCTCCAGTGGTGAATTATGATTCTGAGAATCCTCAGGCTCAAACTCATCAAACCGCCGGATTGGTTGATACTGAAACTCCTGATGAAGAAAAGCATGTGTATAGGGGACCTCCTATTCATGTTCTGGTTTCGTCTCAAGTTGCTCAAACCGCTGTTCCGAATGTTCGTCCTGGGATGTTCTATCCTGGGGCATCGTCCTCAGCCACTGGGGTACCTCCTCCGAATTATCCGTATGGTGTTCCGATGGGTCAGAATGCTGGTCAGATGGTTAATTCGGGTTTGGTGTATCCTTCTCAGTTTGCTACTCCGCAAGTGAATGCTCCTGCCGCTTCACAGCTGCCAAATCCTCAGATTCTTGTCAGGCCCACTAATCAGAATAGATCGGTTGACTACAAGTTGTTGGAAGACCGTATCAGAGCTATCGAAGGGTTCTCTGCTTTTGGCATGGAAGCCAAAGACTTGTGTTTGGTTCCAAATGTTGTGCTACCGCAAAAATTCAAGATACCTGATTTGCCAAAGTATAAAGGTTTAAGCTGCCCGCGTAGTCACATCACTATGTATTGCAGGAAGATGGCATCCCATATTGATAATGATGAATTGCTTATTCATTGTTTTCAAGATAGCTTGTCAGGTGCTTCATTGGATTGGTACATGGGCCTGGAGCGTAGCAAAATCCGCACTTGGATGGATTTGTCTGAAGCGTTCGTAAGATAATACAAGTATAACCTTGATCTGGCGCCAACTAGATTGCAATTACAGAATCAGTCAAAACGCTCAGCTGAAACATTCAAAGAGTATGCGCAAAGATGGCGTGAGATGGCATCTCGTGTGCGACCTGCTCTCTCTGACAATGAATTGGTTGACCTCTTTATGGGTACATTGCAAGGTTCCTACTATGAGAAAATGGTGGGTAGTTCTTCATCGAACTTTGCTGATGTTATAACAATTGGTGAATGGATTGAGAATGGTTTAAAGACTGAAAAGATTCCTGGAACTGCTTCCTAGCAGCCGGCCACTCGAAAGTCTCAGAACAGTCAGTCCAAGAAAAAGGAAGGTGAAGCCAACGCTGTGATAGCTCAAGTTTCTCCTCAGTATCAAGCTCCCCTGGCTCCTATGCCATATTATCCATATCCATACATTGCTGCTGTACAGTATCAACAACCTCCATATCAGTATCATCTGCAACAACCAGTTCAGAATGCTCATAATCAGCAATAGAATCAACAGAACAAAAATCCGTAGAATCAGAACCGTCAGAACACAAATCAAGGAAACCGTAAGCGTCCGAATTTTGACAGAATTTCGGTGTCATACACTAAATTATTTCCTTATCTGGTTCACCAAGGGGCAATTGTCCCCAAGCAGATCGCACCTGCAATTCCTCCATTTGGCCCGAAGCATAACCCAAATGCGTCTTGTGCTTATCATGCTGGATACATAGGACATGCAACAGAGGATTGTTTTGTTTTCAAAACCAAGGTTCAATTTGCTAGATCTAAGCCTGTCGAGGAAGTTGCTTCCATCGAGCCATTCACCATTGTCTATAGGAAAGTTTCGGTGGAATCCCCTAAACAGAAGAGGGTGCAACCCATCGTTGTTTGCCCGCCAAAGCCGTTTCTGTTTCAGAATTCTAAAGAGGTACCATGGAAATATGGGGCTACTGTGTTTTCTGGAGGTCAAGAGATAAGGTTCGCCGAATCTAAGATCGTAAATGTTACAGTCGGTGGAGGCATGACTCGTAGTGGACGAGTGTTCGCTCCGAAGGTCATCACAAAGCCTGTTCAAGTTCCAACTGTTGTTCCTCCTAAGGAGACACCTGCAACCCCTGCTGTTCAACAAGGGACATCCTCTACTACCATTCCAGTACCGACTATCCCGTCTGAGGATGTTTTAAAAAGAAAGGAGACCCTTGATGATCAAGAGTTTCTTAAGTTGATCAAGAAAAGTGACTTTAAAATTGTGGATCAGCTGGGTCAGACTCCCTCGAGGATCTCAATTTTGTCCTTACTCATGAGTTCGCCCGCGCACAGATCAAATTTGTTGAAAGTGTTGAACAGTGCCCATGTCCTGCAAGATATATCCGTCATCGAGTTTGACGATGTAGTGGCTAACATAACTGCAAGTCGGTATTTGGGTTTCAATGAATCAGAATTGCCTCCTGAAGGAAATGCCCACAACAAAGCGCTGCACATATCTATAACCTGCACAGACATCCTGTTATCACGTGTTCTAGTGGATGCCGGTTCTTCTCTCAATGTGATGCCTAAGGGCACATTGAGTCAATTACTAGTGGAAGGAAACGAGATGAAACCAAGCGCCTTAGTTGTCAGAGCCATTGACGGGTCTCGAAGGCAAGTCATTGGAGAGGTGGATTTACCCATTAATATTGGACCGCATTTGTTTACCATTACTTTCCAACTGATGGATATCAATCTAGCGTACAGTAGCCTACTGGGTCGTCCATGGATCCACGCGGCAGGGGCAGTTACATCCACTTTACATCAGAAGTTAAAGTTCGTGTTTGATGACCAGCTTGTCATTGTCTGTGGTGAAGAGGATTTGATTGTAAGCGAGTTATCGTCTTTTCGATACTTCGAGACCGAAGAAGGCATAGCTGAGGTGCCGTTGGAGTGTCTCGAGTTCGAAGATGTCAGCTCCGCTTCAACTAGTCAAAGTAGATCACCACAATTGACTTTAGCATCTGGTAAGAGTTCTAAGGAGACTATCCAGAAAGGCGTTTTGTCAGGCTGGGGGCACGTGATTGATGTGGTTGAGAAGCATAATCGTTTTGGATTGGGGTATTATCCTGGTCGTCAATCTGGTTCCTCTGATCAGAAGCAAGGCAACTTTGTCAAGTTCCATAGCACGGGTTTCTAGCAGGGTGACATCGTGGCAGCTGCTGATGATGCTGGTCTCAATAATCAGATTTCAAGCTTTGTCCGCAAATGTACGCCGAGTTTCAAGCTCAACAATTGGACATCTACCGTGATTCCTGTGGTTTTCCCATATAACATGTAATGCATTTTGCTTTCTCGTTCCCTCGTCCTCGCCCGAGACGAGTGGATAGCTTGTAAAGGGCCTCGCGCTTTTGCAATATTATGTGATCAATAAATAAAAGGTTTTTGCATTTAAAATCATGCTCTATTTTCTTTCTTTATTTTACTTTTTCACACAAAACAAATGGCAAAAGTTTCTTTTCTTTTTCACTTTTTACATAGCTCATTCTAAACATATTCTTAAACATGCAGAACTAATAAAAGCATTGATAACAGCATGGCAAACATCCATTGTAATTCTGGAATTCCAATTAACCAAGTCGCAAAAGATGGTAAGGAAGATTGTGAATTACCGGCTGAACTGGCAAGGCTCCTTGAGCACGAGCGTAGAGAGATTCAGCCACACAAAGAGCCAGTGGAAGTTGTTAATCTTGGTACTGATGAGATCAGAAGAGAAGTCAAGGTTGGCGCATCCCTCGCTAAGCATGTACACTCTGAGTTGGTTAAGTTATTAAAAGAGTATGTTGATATCTTCGCCTGGTCCTATCAAGATATGCCTGGGTTGGATACCAACATCGTTGAACATCACTTACCACTCAAGCCCGGATGTCCTTCTGTCAAGCAAAAGCTCAGGAAGACTAGACCCGATATGGCACTCAAAATCCGAGAAGAGGTAAAGAAGCAGCTTGACGTTGGGTTCCTCGCCACTTCCGAGTATCCTGAATGGATTGCCAACATCGTCCCAGTTCCAAAGAAGGATGGCAAAGTCAGAATGTGTGTGGATTATCGAGATATCAACAAGGCGGGCCCGAAGGATGATTTTCCTTTGCCTCATATTGATGTCTTGGTAGGCAACACAACGCAGTTCTCTGTTTTTTCTTTCATGGACGGTTTTTCAGGATATAATCAGATCAAAATGTCCCCAACTGATATGGAGAATACTACTTTCATTACGCCATAGGGTACATATTGCTACAAGGTCATGCCATTCGGTCTAAAGAATGCAAGGGCAACATACCAATGTGCCATGACAACCCTATTTCACCATATGATTCATAAAGAGATTGAGGTTTACATGGACGATATGATTGCCAAGTCCAAAACTGAGGATGATCACTTGGTTCATCTGAAGAAGCTTTTTGACAGACTCTGGAAGTTTAGACTGCGGTTGAATCCTGCTAAGTACACCTTCGGAGTTTGATCTGGTAAACTGTTGGGCTTTATTGTAAGTCAGAAGGGCATTGAAGTTGATCCTGATAAGGTTCGGGCAATTCAGAACATGCCGCCTCCCAAAACAGAAAAAGAAGTCTGTGGCTTTCTGGGCAGACTCAATTACATTTCAAGATTCATTTCTCATTTGACGGCTACCTGTGAACCAATGTTAAAATTACTAAGAAAAAATCAATCAGTTGAATGGAATGATGATTGTCAAGAAGCATTTGACAAAATAAAACAATACTTGCAAGAACCACCGATCTTAGTACCACCGGTTCCTGGTAGGCCATTAATCATGTATCTCACCATTCTCGATGAATCAATGGGATGTGTATTGGGTTAACATGACGACACTGGCAGAAAAGAACATGCAATATACTATCTGAGCAAGAAGTTCACTGATTGTGAGACCAGATACTCACTCTTGGAGAAAACATGTTGTGCTCTGGTCTGGCCTGCTCAACACCTACGATAATACATGATTTTCCATACTACTTTGTTGATATCCAAAATGGATCCGATAAAGTATATATTCGAAATGCCTGCTGTCTCTGGAAGGATTGCTCGGTGGCAGATGCTGTTAACTGAGTATGATATCCAACATGTTACCCAGAAAGCAATAAAAGGGAGTGTCTTGTCTGACTACCTTGCTCATCAACCTGTATAGGGCTATCAACAAATGAAGTTTGACTTTCCCAATGAGGATGTTCTGTTTATCAGAGATTATGAGACTTCAGACCCTGATATAGGACCCGAACCAGGGGCGTGATGGATGCTCGTGTTCGATGGTGCCTCCAATTCTAAAGGTCGTGGAATCGGTGATATCCTCATCTCTCCAACAGGTTTTCACCTTCCCTTCACTGCCAGATTATGCTTTGCATGCACCAACAATATGGCTGAATACGAAGCATGTATCTACGGTATTGAAGCGGTTATTGACATGAGAATCAAGATTCTTGAGGTCTATGGAGATTCTGCCTTGGTCACCGGTCAAGTCAGAGGGAACTTTGTGACTCAGGATTCCAAGCTGGTTCCGTACCAACAACACATAGCGAAGTTGATTCCCTACTTTGATGAGATCATTTTTCATCATATTCCCAGAGAGGAAAATCAACTAGCTGATGCTCTTGCAACGTTAGCATCCATGTTCAAGGTCAAGTGGAAGAATGAAGCTCCTCATATCTGCATTGATCACTTGAACGAACCAGCACACTATTTAGCAATCGAGGATGAATCTGATGACAAGCCTTGGTTCTATGACATCAAAAGATATCTGGAAAAACAGGAATATCCCGAGGGTATCACTATCACTGACATGAAGGCTCTTAGGCGGCTTTGCACCAAATTCTCCTTAAGTGGTGGTATACTGTACAAGAGGAATTATGATTCCGTGTTGCTCAGATGCGTGGATAGACACGAAGTACACACGATCATAGGGTTCATACATGAGGGCTGCGAGGGTGTACATGCTAAAGGTCCCGCTATGGCCAAGAAGATCCTTCGGGCTGGGTATTACTGGACAATAATGGAGGTAGATTGTTACTACTTTACCAAAAGATGTCACAAGTGCCAAATCTACGGAGACAAGATCCATGTGCCTCCAACTCCATTGAATGTCTTGACTGCACCTTGGCCATTTTCAATGTGGGGTATAGATATGATGTGAATGATCGAGTCGAAGGCTTCCAACGGTCATCGGTTTATTCTGGTTGCTATCGATTACTTCACCAAGTGGGTTGAAGCTGCTTCCTATGCAAATGTCACACGACAAGTGGTTTCCAGATTTATCAAGAAAGAGATCATTTGTCGTTATGGCATTCCTAGCAACATTATCATAGACAATGCAAGCAACCTGAACAACAATATGATGAAGGAGTTGTGTCAAGAATTTAAGATCGAGCACCACAACTCTTCACCATATCGGCCCAAGATGAATGACGTCGTTTAAGCAGCAAACAAAAACATCAAGAGGATTGTCCAGAAAATGGTCAAGACTTAAAAGGATTGGCATGAAATGATTCCCTTTGCAATGCATGGCTGCAGAACTTCAGTTTGCATTTCTACTAGGGCAACTCCGTATTCGCTCGTGTATGGTATGGAGGCAGTTTTACCCATCGAAGTCGAAATTCCTTCGCTCAGAGTCATCATGGAAGCAGGCCTTGATGAAGCTGAATGGGTTCAATCCAGATACGACCAGCTGAATCTCATCGAAGAGAAGCGCCTTACTGCCGTTTGTCATGGTCAATTGTATCAGAAACGCCTCAAGCGAGCTTTAGACAAGAAAGTTCTCCCTCGAACGTTCTGCGAAGGTGAACTCGTGCTCAAGAGATATTCACCTGTTCACTCGCATCCACGAGGCAAATGGACTCCCAATTATGAAGGACCTTTTGTTGTCAAGAAAGCCTTCTCATGCGGAGCCCTGATCCTCACCACAATGGATGAGGAGGAGTTGCCATCGCCCGTGGACTCCGATACAGTCAAAAAATATTATGCCTGAAAAAAAATGGATAAGAGTCCGCTAGATTGACATCCGCAAGGACAATCTAGGCAAAAATGGACGTCCCGATGGACCAAAAAAAGGAAATGTCCATGCAAAAGTTAGGGACAATGAAAAAAAACAACAATAGTAGCCTGCTAAGTTGAAAACCCGAAAGGGCGACTTAGGCAAAAATGGGCATCCCGGTGGACGAAAAAAAAAACAAAAAAAAAGTGAAAAACATGTCCAGGAAAAAATTAGGGATAAAGGCATTTGACTGTGAACACTTGATCCTCTTTTCATCACGGCTGGACCTCAGACGGTAACTGAGCAGTCGAATTATCATCAACTGGTGCAAAGCTTTGGAACCTAGACTTACAGTGGATGGTGGCCAATTTTGTAATCAATGCTAAGCATAATTTCCATTTACCATTTACTTTTGTTTTTTCAATTTTTATTGCAAAGTTCCTCATCTAGGAGTTTGCATCCTTGTACACACTTTATGTACAAAATTTTCACATTCAATAAAATGCATTCTTTGTCATCTTAATTTGTTCTCATTCTAGTATTTTGTTTGCAAAATAAACAATTACTTGTAATCACATAATACTAAAAAGCATTGAGAACAATAAAAAGCTAAATCAATCGAGAAAGCATTGTGCATTGCATGTGTTATTGGTAACTCCTGCAGGGTAATCAGTAATATCCATTGGTAAGCCTAACGCCTGGCCGGCAGTGTGATGGTTCTGTGAAGAAGTTGTTGTCTCCTCAGCAGTTCCTCAGCAGAGTCATCATTCTCCCCAGCAAGTTGCCAAGGTGTTCCCAGCAAAGACGTTTTTCTCTCTTTTCCCCAGCAAGGGTTGTGCATCGTCTCCAATGATTAGGAACTATCTGTCACTAGCAGCAGTGGTTTCTCCTCAGCTGAGTCAACATGATTCGGAAACTTCTTTTCCCCATGCAAAGCCAGTCTTGGTAGGAAGGATTGACTTAATTCTTTCGTCCCCAACAGAGACAGCCATGGTGATTTAGAAACCTGAGATGTTCTCAGTTCCTTTCCTCGGCGGGATCATCATCCTCTATGAACTCTCTTCTCCAGCAAGTTTGTCTTTATCTGCGAGTCCACTCCCCGGTCGAGGGTGTCGAAGTCGTTTTGCTACGATTTCTGCCTAACCTCCTCGTTGTGCCTTATCTTGCGCCTTCGCATTGCATGATATCAAGCATCATGTAGAAACGCATACATAGCATATGCATCGATCATAGTCCCTCTCTTTTTTTCCTGACTTATCTCCCAGCAGATTTTCAGCCAAACGTTGTACTTTATCTTTTCTACCTTTGCACCGCTCCCTTTGTCGCCGTCGGCCAAATTCTCGAGCTACTCTTTTATCAAATCCACTTTTACCTCGAATCATCGAAAAGCTAGCGCTATTCGTACATTCGGGTCCAAGAGGATTAAACAGGGGCAGCTGTCGTAACCCGAAATTTGACCTCCCTCTTTTGCCTTTTGCATAAGCATGCGCATTCGCATCGTTAGCATACACATTCGCACTTTTCTCTGTGTTTCTCGCCGCATGATATTCAGGTTTTCCAAGCCCGATTAATCATATCCTCACAAGATCATCGTGTCATCAAAATAAGCATAAAATGAAGGTTTACATACCTATTCATCAAGATAAGAGGTGGGAAACCACAACCGGGACTCCTGTATCATTTCTTGAGCAATTTGGGCAAAAATTGACTGAAGTAACCGGTTAACGCATGGTGAGTAACCGGTTACTCAGTGCAATTTTTAAATTCCTGCTGCATTTTTGAGACAGCAGCCATGCACTCTCTTTGGTCATTTGATCCTACAGTGTTTTAGCAGTGTGTGGAATATTCTAGACATCTCTAGACATTTCAAGACATTCCAAGTGCATTTACTCCAAAGTTTCACTCTAATTGAAGTGCACCATGTCCCTTGTTTTCCAAGTGTATCAACCTTTGGATGATGGAGTGGGCCTTGGGATTGTTACCGAGTTGGTTCTAACTAACCGAGTTAACCGCCTTGACTCGGTGAGTCAAGTTCAACTAACTCCTAGCCTAGTTCCAAACCCAAAGCTAATTCCAAACCATCTCACACTCCAAACCTAAAATCTATATAAACTCACCTTCACCCATTTTCAAAGACCTTCCACCATTTCCTCCATTTCACCCTCAATTCTCCCACATTGCTCTCCAAACTTTCTGCAACTTCTTTATCTTCATCTCAATTCTCTTCCAAACCTCACCAAAAGCTCTTAATTCTTGAAGGATAATCACTTTTCACATTGAAAGTGATTATTTCTTGAGCTTAACCTCATCATTTGGCATTTCTTGGTTGGATTTCTGGAATCACACCTAATTCTACTTCAATTCAAGAGTTCTACAACATTCAATTTGGTGCAAAGTTTGATTTCGGTGCATTTTCGCGTTTTTGATCGGTTTCGACGCGTTTCATCTACAAATTAAGGATCCTCTGCTTTTCTTTGATTTTCTGCATCAAAATCTCTTTACAACACTTACCAAGCCAAATCTCCGGCTTGTAGGTTGGTGGATCTAACTAATTTTACCGTTTCGCGCATTTTCGTATTGTTCGCAATGTAGTCAATAATTGTTGTTTGTGATTTGGTTTTGCATTTGTTTGATCCATGATCCTATTGTGTTACTTGATTCTATCACTGTTTATTTGTTGTTTTCAAGTTAAATTTTCGTGCACAATTTCAGTTCCTAGCATGTGGTGGTTGATATAAGTGAATATGTGCTGAGAATCACTTTTGAAAAACTGTTTTTACTGTTTTTTTCAACACTGCTCAGTGGTAACCGGTTAACGTATGGTGGTTAACCGGTTACTCAGTGCAATTTTCACCCAGAACGCTTATTTTTAAGCAAGTAACCGGTTAACGCATGGTGAGTAACTAGTTACCACTGAACAGAATGGCCATTTTCTTGCATTTTCAAGTGTGTTTGCCATGCTTTCTTCATTTTAACTTCCATTGATTATCATGCTTGATTTTATGGATGTTATAAATGTCATTTCACTTCTGGTTGAGGTATATTCATGAACTTTCGATGCACATTTTTTATTATTCATTTGTTTCATGTTCTAAGCATTGTATGAACATAATCCTTCTTGCACTATCTTTGTTCACATGATACATGATTTTGTATGGCATTTTGATGATCATTTGGCACTGTTTTGCACCTTCTATTTCAGTTTTCATTAAGTTTATTCTTCATGGATAAACTTAATCTTGTGTAATCAATAATTCACTCCTTTGTGCTTTAATGACTTATCATCCTCTTTGGAAAGTTGTTAGCATATTTCTCCCTTAATTAATTGATCGAAACACGTTTTGATTAGTTGATCTTCCCCTTTCCTCTCTTTAGGCTTCCTTTAGAGCTTTCTCTCTCATTCCCCCGTGGAGTTGGGGTTTCGCGTTGTGCCTTGCATCGGAGCACTGTACAAATTGACGCTGTTATGTTGTCCGTTTCTCTACGCATGAGCTCTATACAACTTGGAGCTATTGTGTCGTCCGGTTCAACTTCCGCATTACACCCTATGTGTGTTAGGAAAGGAATGAGAAGGGAGAATTCCTACTCTCATTCTGACTACTTCAGGTAGGGGACGAATGACCCTGTGCTTGGCTTAGTCATCTCTATCTCCAGGCGGTAATGTGCTTTCTTTCCCCAGTCGAGTTGATCCTTGATCACTCTTCTCTCTTTGCAATCTCTTTCGATCCTTGATCACTCCTATCTCGTTCAATCTCTCCTTTTGATCAATCATCATCCTTCTTGGTTCAAATCATTATTCTTGCGCTAGCAATCTCTCTTTGTTCCATTACTCCTTTCTTCTTGTAATCAATCATTGCTTTTTGATTCCCCTGAAGAGTCTCAATTCTCTTTCTTTGGTCCAACACAGTTTTCCTGTCACGACCATTTTTTCCCCAGGAGTTCGCAACCTTCTCTTGGTTCTTCTCCTATGTTTGGTTAATCACTTTCGGTCAGTTAAAACACCAATGTTTGCACTCCTTCTCAATTAACCACAGTCCGTCTGTTAAAACACTAAGTTCCTTGGGTTAATCACCTTCTCTTGGTTAATCCCCCTTTTCTTCAGTTAACCACAGTCTGTCTGTTAAAACACTGAGTTCCTTGGGTTAACCACCTTCTCTTGGTTAATCACCCTTTTCATCAGTTAACCACAGTCCGTCTGTTAAAACACTGAGTTCTTTGGTTTAATCACCTTCTATTCGTTAATCACCCTTTTCTTCAGTTAACCACAGCCTGTCTGTAAAATACTGAACCCCCTTTTTGAGTTAATCACCTTCTCTTGGTTAATCACTCATTTCTCCCAGTTAAACACAGTGTTCTATTAAAAAACTGAATCCCTTGCAGTCAGCAACCTTTCTTGGTTCGAATACTTGCACCCTTTGGGCTAGTAACCTCTTTTGGTTCAATACCCTTCTTCGTTGGTCAAGTGTTGTTTGTTCAGTCGTACCAACATCCCTTTTGGGTTACGACCTTCTATCGGTCCTACACCCGTTATCCTGGTTAATCACAGTTTTCTCTGTTAAAACCAATGCTTCTCTAGCCCCACAGAGTTGCATTCCTTTCTTTCTTCGGTTAACCACTGTTTATTAGTTAACATACCGATACCCCTCAGAGTCAAACATTTCTCTCTTATTCCCTTACTCTATTGGTTATGACACCATTTCTTTTGCATCCCCAGCGAATCTTTCTCCATGTCTTGCTCTTGGTTTTGACACCACCTCTTTCATCCCATTGTTTCTTCCTTGTTTTGTTTTCCGTTCAGTTCCCCGAACTATGGAAGCTCTGATTCTGCATTCTTTCGAATGTCAGATACGTAGGCATGAGATTGCAATGATCTCGGCGAGCACACTTCCACCTTTATTCCGTCTTCCTCCTTTATTTCTTCCTTCTTTGTCCCCTGGTTCCCTGAACTACGGGGCTCTGACTTCCTCATTGCACTATGAGGGTACGTAGGCACGAGGACTTCGTTCCTCCGTGAGCACTTTCTTTCTTTCTTTTCTTTTTCCCTTTCTCTCTCTCCTTCTTTTAGCTAGAAGCCTTTAGATAGATAACCCATCCAAGCCTAGAACCAAGCGAAATGGTTCCCGTCAAGTACGACGGATGCGTTAGGTGCTAATACCTTCCTTTCGCATAACCGGCCCCCCGTTCCCGTTTCTCTTCCCCTTGGGTTTTATCGATATTTTCCCTGTCCTTTGGGACGAAATAAAGTTTGGTGGCGACTGTGTTGTTATCTCTGAGTGTACGATTCACTCAGGTGTAAACCAGCCATCTTCATAAATCAAAATGTTGTTGGAACTTCTTCTAGGATGGTTTCTTAAGTGATTCTGAAGACTCTTGCTGAGATGAAGGAAGAAAGTTCCTCTAGTCAGACAACGCTTGGATTAGAATGACATTATGTTTGAAATGATTCTCTTCATACTTTTTCCTCCTCCACCACAGAACCCAAACCCTTAGTTTTTCAAATAGTTTATGAACTTCTGTGTTTCTATTTTGTTTAAGTGTTTGTGTTGCTATTTTTATGTTTGTTTTTTTGTATTGTTGAAGCCTTCTGGAAAAATCAATAAAGTTATGTTGATTCCCTATTTTATCTTGTCTATTTCTTTTTGTATTGTTGAAGCCTTCTGGAAAAATCAATAAAGTTCTGTTGATCCCTATTTTATCTTGTCCATTGAAGTCAACAACACTTGGTCACAACGCAACGCAGTTCTCTGTTTTTTCTTTCATGGACGGTTTTTCAAGATATAATCAGATCAAAATGTCCCCAACTGATATGGAGAAGACTACTTTCATGACGCCATGGGGTACATATTGCTACAAGGTCATGCCATTCGGTCTAAAGAATGCAGGGGCAACATACCAGCGTGCCATGACAACCCTCTCTCACGATATGATTCATAAAGAGATTGAGGTTTACGTGGACGATATGATTGCCAAGTCCAAAACTGAGGATGATCACTTGGTTCATCTGAAGAAGCTTTTTGACAGACTCTGGAAGTTTAGACTGCGGTCGAATCTTGCGAAGTACACCTTCGGAGTTTGATCTGGTAAACTGTTGGGCTTTATTGTAAGTCAGAAGGGCATTGAAGTTGATCCTGATAAGGTTCGGGAAATTCAGAACATGCCGCCTCCCAAAACAGAAAAAGAAGTCTGTGGCTTTCTGGGCAGACTCAATTACATTTCAAGATTCATTTCTCATTTGACGGCTACCTGTGAACCAATGTTCAAATTACTAAGAAAAAATCAATCGGTTGAATGGAATGATGATTGTCAGGAAGCATTTGACAAAATAAAATAATACTTGCAAGAACCACCGATCTTAGTACCACCGGTTCCTGGTAGGCCATTAATCATGTATCTCACCGTTCTCGATGAATCAATGGGATGTGTATTGGGTCAACATGACGACACTGGCAGAAAAGAACATGCAATATACTATCTGAGCAAGAAGTTCACTGATTGTGAGACCAAATACTCACTCTTGGAGAAAACATGTCGTGCTCTGGTCTGGGCTGCTCGACGCCTACGGCAATACATGATTTGCCATACTACTTTGTTGATATCCAAAATGGATCCGATAAAGTATATATTCGAAATGCCTGTTATCTCTGGAAGAATTGCTCGGTGGCAGATGCTGTTAACTGAGTATGATATCCAACATGTTACCCAGAAAGCAATAAAAGGGAGTGTCTTCTCTGACTACCTTGCTCATCAACCTGTAGAGGGCTATCAACAAATGATGTTTGACTTTCCCAATGAGAATGTTCTGTTTATCAGAGATTATGAGACTCCAGACCCTGATATAGGACCCGAACCAGGGGCGCGATGGACGCTCATGTTCGACGGTGCCTCCAATTCTAAAGGTCGTGGAATCGGTGCTATCCTCATCTCTCCAACAGGTTTTCACCTTCCCTTCACTGCCAGATTATGCTTTGCATGCACCAACAATATGGCTGAATACGAAGCATATATCTACGGTATTGAAGCGGCTATTGACATGAGAATCAAGATTCTTGAGGTCTATGGAGATTCTGCCTTGGTCATCGGTCAAGTCAAAGGGAACTTTGTGACTCAGGATTCCAAGCTGGTTCTGTACAGACAACACATAGCGAAGTTGATTCCTTACTTTGATGAGATCATTTTTCATCATATTCCCATAGAGGAAAATCAACTAGCTGATGCTCTTGCAACGTTAGCATCCATGTTCAAGGTCAAGTGGAAGAATGAAGCTCATCATATCCGCATTGATCACTTGAACGAACCAGCACACTGTTTAGCAATCGAGGATGAGTCTGATGACAAGCCTTGGTTCTATGACATCAAAAGATATCTGGAAAAACAGGAATATCCCGAAGGTATCACTATCACTGACAAGAAGGCTCTTAGACGGCTTTGCGCCAAATTCTTCTTAAGTGGTGGTATATTGTACAAGAGGAATTATGATTCCGTGTTGCTCAGATGCGTGGATAGACACGAAGTACACACGATCATAAGGTTCATACATGAGGGCTGCGAGGGTGTACATGCTAAAGGTCCCGCTATGGCCAAGAAGATCCTTCGGGCTGGGTATTACTGGACAACAATGGAGGTAGATTGTTACAACTTTGCCAAAAGATGTCACAAGTGCCAAATCTACGGAGACAAGATCCATGTGCCTCCAACTCTATTGAATGTCTTGACTACACCTTGGCCATTTTCCATGTGGGGTATAGATATGATTGGAATGATCGAGCCGAAGGCTTCCAACGGTCATCGATTTATTCTGGTTGCTATCGATTACTTCACCAAGTAGGTTGAAGCTGCTTCCTATGCAAATGTCACATGACAAGTGGTTGCCAGATTTATCAAGAAAGAGATAATTTGTCGTTATGGCATTCCTAGCAACATTATCACGGACAATGCAAGCAACCTGAACAACAATATGATGAAGGAGTTGTGTCAAGAATTTAAGATCGAGCACCACAACTCTTCACCATATCGGCCCAAGATGAATGGCTCCGTTGAAGCAGCAAACAAAAACATCAAGAGGATTGTCCAGAAAATGGTCAAGACTTACAAGGATTGGCATGAAATGCTTCCCTTTGCACTGCATGGCTATAGAACTTCAGTTTGCATTTCTACTGGGGCAACTCCGTATTCGTTCTTGTATGGTATGGAGGCAGTTTTACCCATCGAAGTCGAAATTCCTTCGCTCAGAGTCATCATGGAAGCAGGCCTTGATGAAGCTGAATGGGTTCAATCCAGATACGACCAGCTGAATCTCATCGAAGAGAAGCTCCTTACAGCCGTTTGTCATGGTCAATTGTATCAGAAACGCCTCAAGCGAGCTTTAGACAAGAAAGTTCTCCCTCGAACATTCTACGAAGGTGAACTCGTGCTCAAGAGATATTCACCTGTTCACTTGGATCCACGAGGCAAATGGACTCCCAATTACGAAGGACATTTTGTTGTCAAGAAAGCCTTCTCAGGCGGAGCCCTGATCCTCCCCACAATGGATGGGGAGGAGTTGCCATCGCCCGTGGACTCCGATACAGTCAAAAAATATTATGCCTAAAAAAATGGATAAGAGTCCGCTAGATTGACATCCGGAAGGACAATCTAGGCAAAAATGGACGTCCCGATGGACCAAAAAAAGGAAATGTCCATGCAAAAGTTAGGGACAATGAAAAAAAAACAACAATAGTAGCCCGCTAAGTTGAAAACCCGAAAGGGCGACTTAGGCAAAAATGGGCATCCCGGTGGACGAAAAAAAAAACAAAAAACAAAAAAAAAAAAAAAAGTGAAAAACATGTCCAGGAAAAAATTAGGGATAAAGGCATTTGACTGTGAACACTTGATCCTCTTTTCATCACGGCTGGACCTCAGACGGTAACAGAGCAGTCGAATTATCATCAACTGGTGCAAAGCTTTGGAACCTAGACTTACAGTGGATGGTGGCCAATTTTGTAATCAATGCTAAGCATAATTTCCATTTACCATTTACTTTTGTTTTTTCAATTTTTATTGCAAAGTTCCTCATCTAGGAGTTTGCATCCTTGTACACACTTTATGTACAAAATTTTCACATTCAATAAAATGCATTCTTTGTCATCTCAATTTGTTCTCATTCTAGTATTTTGTTTGCAAAATAAACAATTACTTGTGACCAGATAATACTAAAAAGCGTTGAGAACAATAAAAAGATAAATAAATCGAGAAAGCATTGTGCATTGCATGTGTTATTGGTAACTCCTGCAGGGTAATCAGTAATATCCATTGGTAAGCCTAACGCCTGGCCGGCAGTGTGATGGTTCTGTGAAGAAGTTGTTGTCTCCTCAACAGTTCCTCAGTAGAGTCATCATTCTCCCCAGCAAGTTGCCAAGGTGTTCCCAGCAAAGACGTTTTGCTCTCTTTTCCCCAGCAAGGGTTGTGCATCGTCTCCAATGATTAGGAACTATCTGTCACCAGCAGCAGTGGTTTCTCCTCAGCTGAGTTAACATGATTCAGAAACTTCTTTTCCCCATGCAGAGCCAGTCTTGGTAGGAAGGATTGATTTAATTCTTTCGTCCCCATCGGAGACAGCCATGGTGATTTAGAAACCTGAGATGTTCTCAGTTCCTTTCCCCGGCGGGATCAACATCCTCTACAAACTCTCTTCTCCAGTAAGTTTGTCTTTATTTGCGAGTCCTCTCCCCGGTCGAGGGTGTCGAAGTCGTTTTGCTACGATTTCAGCCTAACCGCCTCGCTGTGCCTTATCTTGCGCCTTCGCATTGCATGATATCAAGCATCATGTAGAAACGTATACATAGCATATGCATCGATCATACTCCCTCTATTTTTTGCCTGACTTATCTCCCAGCATATTTTCAGCCAAACGTTGCACTTTATCTTTTCTACCTTTGCACCACTCCCTTTGTCGCCGTCGGCCAAATTCTCGAGCTACTCTTTTATCTAATCCCCTTTTACCTCGAATCATCGAAAAGTTAGCGCAATTCGTACATTCGGGTCCAAGAGGATTAAATAAGGGCAGCTGTCGTAACCCGAAATTTGACCTCCCTCTTTTGCCTTTTGCATAAGCATGCGCATTCGCATCGTTAGCATACACATTCGCACTTTTCTCTGTGTATTTCTCGCCGCAGGATATTCAGGTTTTCCAAGCCCGATTAATCATATCCTCACAAGATCATCATGTCATCAAAACAAGCACAAAATGAAGGTTTACATACCTATTCATCAAGACAAGAGGTGGGAAACCCAACCGGGACTCCAGTATCATTTCTTGAGCAATTTGAGCAAAAATTGACTGAATTAACCGGTTAACGCATGGTGAGTAACCGGTTACTCAGTGCAATTTTGAAATTCCTGCTGCATTTTTGAGACAGCAGCCATGCACTCTCTTTGGTCATTGATCCTACAGTGTTCTAGCAGTGTGTTGAATATTCTAGACATCTCTAGACATTTCAAGACATTCCAAGTGCATTTACTCCAATGTTTCACTCTAATTCAAGTGCACCATGTCCCTTGTTTTCCAAGTATATCAACCTTTAGATGATGGAGTGCGCCTTGGGATTGTTACCGAGTTGGTTCTAACTAACCGAGTTAACCGCCTTGACTCGGTGAGTCAAGTCCAACTAACTCCTAGCCTAGTTCCAAACCCAAAGCTAATTCCAAACCAAATTCCAAACCATCTCACACTCCAAACCTAAAATCTATATAAACTCACCTTCACCCATTTTCAAAGACCTTCAACCATTTGCTCCATTTCACCCTCAATTCTCCCACATTGCTCTCCAAACTTTCTGCAACTTCTTCATCTTCATCTCAATTCTCTTCCAAACCTCACCAAAAGCTCTTAATTCTAGAAGGATAATCACTTTTCACATTGAAAGTGATTATTTCTTGAGCTTAACCTCATCATTTGGCATTTCTTGGTTAGATTTCTGGAAGCAAACCTAATTCTACTTCAATTCAAGAGTTCTACAACATTCGCAAAGTTCGATTTCGATGCATTTTCGCGTTTTTGATCGGTTTCGAAGCGTTTCATCTACAAATTAAGGATCCTCTGCTTTTCTTTGATTTTCTGCATCAAAATCTCTTTACAACACTTACCAAGCCAAATCTCCGGCTTGTAGGTTGGTGGATCTAACTAATTTTACCGTTTCACGCATTTTCGTATTGTTCACAATGTAGTCAATAATTGTTGTGTGTGATTTGGTTTTGCATTTGTTTGATCCATGATCCTATTGTGTTACTTGATTCTATCACTGTTTATTTGTTGTTTTCAAGTTCAATTTTCGTGCACAATTTCAGTTCCTAGCATGTGGTGGTTGATATAAGTGAATATGTGCTGAGAATCACTTTTGAAAAACTGTTTTTACTGTTTTTTTCACCACTGTTCAGTGGTAACCGGTTAACGTATGGTGGTTAACCGGTTACTAAGTGCAATTTTCACCCAGAACGCTAATTTTCAAGCAAGTAACCGGTTAACGCATGGTGAGTAACCGGTTACCACTGAACAGAATGGCCATTTTCTTGCATTTTCAAGTGTGTTTGCCATGCTTTCTTCATTTTAACTTCCATTGATTATCATGCTTGATTTTATGGATGTTCTAAATGTCATTTCACTTCTGGTTGAGGCATATTCATGAACTTTCGATGCACATTTTCGATTATTCATTTGTTTCATGTTCTTAGCATTGTATGAACATAATCCTTCTTGCACTATCTTTGTTCACATGATACATGATTTTGTGTGGCATTTTGATGATCATTTGGCACTGTTTTGTACCTTCTATTTCAGTTTGCATTAAGTTTATTCTTCATGGATAAACTTAATCTTGTGTAATCAATAATTCATTCCTTTGTGCTTTAATGACTTATCATCCTCTTTGGAAAGTTGTTAGCATATTTCTCCCTTGATTAATTGATCGAAACACATTTCGATTAGTTGATCTTCCCCTTTCCTCTCTTTAGGCTTCCTTTAGAGCTTTCTCTCTCGTTCCCCCGTGGAGTTGGGGTTTCGCGTTGTGCCTTGCATCGGAGCACTATACAAATTGACGTTGTTATGCTGTCTGTTTCTCTACGCAGGAGCACTATACAACTTGGACCTGTTGTGCCGTCCGGTTCAACTTCCGCATTACACCCTGTGTGTGTTAGGAAAGGAATGAGAAGGGAGAATTCCTACTCTCATTCTGACTACTTCAGGTAGGGGACGAATGACCCTGTGCTTGGCTTAGTCATCTCTATCTCCAGGCGGTAATGTGCTTTCTTTCCCCAGTTGAGTTGATCCTTGATCACTCTTCTCTCTTTGCAATCTCTTTCGATCCTTGATCACTCTTATATCATCCATCTCTAATTTTGATCAATCACCATCCTTCTTGGTTAAGATCATTATTCTTGCGCTAGCAATCTCTCTTTGTTCCATTACTCCTTTCTTCTTGTAATCAATCATTGCTTTTTGATTCCCCTGAAGAGTCTCAATTCTCTTTCTTTGGTCTAACACAGTATTCCTGTCACGACCATTTTTCCCCAGGAGTTCGCAACCTTCTCTTGGTTCTTCTCCTTTGTTTGGTTAATCACTGTCGGTCAGTTAAAACACCAATGTTTGCACTCTTTCTCAATTAACCACGGTCCGTCGGTTAAAACACTAAGTTCCTTGGGTTAATCACCTTCTCTTGGTTAATCACCCTTTTCTTCAGTTAACCACAGTCCGTCTGTTAAAACACTGAGTTCTTTGGTTTAATCACCTTCTCTTGGTTAATCACCCTTTTCTTTAGTTAACCACAGCCTGTCTGTTAAAATACTGAACCCTCTTTTTGAGTTAATCACCTTCTCTTGGTTAATCACTCATTTATCCCAGTTAAACACAGTGTTCTGTTAAAAAACTGAATCCTTTGCAGTCGGCAACCTTTCTTGGTTCGAATACTTGCACCCTTTGGACTAGTAACCTCTTTTGGTTCAATACCCTTCTTCGTTGGTCAAGTGTTGTTTGTTCAGCCGTACCAACATCCCTTTTGGGTTACGACCTTCTATCGGTCCTACACCCGTTCTACTGGTTAATCATAGTTTTCTCTGTTAAAACCAATGCTTCTCTAGCCCCACAGAGTTGCATTCCTTTCTTTCTTCGGTTAACCACTGTTTATCAGTTAACATACTGATACCCCTCAGAGTCAAACATTTCTCTCTTATTCCCTTACTCTCTTGGTTATGACACCATTTCTTTTGCATCCCCAGCGGATCTTTCTCCATCTCTTGCTCTTGGTTTTGACACCACCTCTTTCATCCCCTTGTTTCTTCCTTGTTTTGTTTTCCGTTCAGTTCCCCGAACTACGGAAGCTCTGATTCTGCATTCTTTCGAATGTTAGATATGTAGGCATGAGATCGCAATGATCTTGGCGAGCAAACTTCCACCTTTCTTCCGTATTCCTCCTTTATTTCTTCCTTCTTTGTCCCCTGGTTCCCTGAACTACGGCGCTCTGACTTCCTCATTGCACTATGAGGGTACGTAGGCACGAGGACTTCGTTCCTCCGCGAGCACTTTCTTTCTTTCTTTTCTTTTTCCCCTTTCTCTCTCTCCTTCTTTTAGCTAGAAGCCTTTAGATAGATAACCCATCCAAGCCTAGAAGCAAGCGAAATGGTTCCCGTCGAGTACGACGGATGCATTAGGTGCTAATACCTTCCTTTCGCATAACTGGCCCCCCGTTCCCATTTCTCTTCCCCTTGGGTTTTATCGATATTTTCCCTGTCCTTTGGGACTAAATAAAGTTCGGTGGCGACTCTGTTGTTATCTCTGAGTGTGCGATTCACGCAGGTGTAAACCAGCCATCTTCATAAATCAAAATGTTGCTGGAACTTCTTCTAGGATGGTTTCTTAAGTGATTCTGAAGACTCTTGCTGAGATGAAGGAAGAAAGTTCCTCTAGTCAGACAACGCTTGGATTAGAATGACATTATGTTTGAAATGATTCTCTTCAGACTTTTTCCTCCTCCACTACAGAACCCAAACCCTTAGTTTTTCAAATAGTTTATGAACTTCTGTGTTTCTATTTTGTTTAAGTGTTTGTGTTGCTATTTTTATGTTTGTTTTTTTGTATTGTTGAAGCCTTCTGGAAAAATCAATAAAGTTCGGTTGATTCCCCATTTTATCTTGTTTATTTCTTTTTGTATTGTTGAAGCCTTATGGAAAAATCAATAAAGTTCTGTTGATCCCTATTTTATCTTGTCCATTGAAGTCAACAACACTTGGTCACTTGTCTAATTGCCTCAAGATAAGAAGGCAATTAATGTGAAGTGGGTATACAATGTGAAGTTGAATTCAAAAGGAGAAGTAACTCGACACAAGGAAAGTCTTGTGGTGAAAGGATTTCTTCAGAAAAAAAGAATCGACTTTGACGAAGTTTTTGTTCCTGCCGCTAGGATCGAAAAAATCAGGTTGGTTGTTGTTCTGGCAAACATGAACAACTAGCATATATGTCAGATGGATGTGAAATGTGCATTCCTGAATGGCCCCTTATATAAAGAAGTTTATGTTGCACAACTAGCTGTATTTATGAAATAGGGCAAAGAAAGAAAGGTATACAAGCTGCATAAAGCCCTATATGGACTTAAGCAAGCTCCAAGAGCTTGGAACAAGAAGATAGATAGATTTCTAAGGGAGAAGGAATTTGTGGAGTGCACAACTAGGCATGGAGTATATGTAAGAAGAAGCAATAATGAATTACTTATACTATGTCTCTATGTCGATGAGTTATTGATAACAGGAAGTTCCAAGAAGGAGATCGAAGATTTCAAACCTGGCCTAAGTAAGGAGTTTGAAATGTCAGACCTGGGAAATCTCTTGTACATCCTTGGCATTGAGTTCTACAAGTGTAGTAAAGGCTTGATGATGTATCAAGGAAGCTATGCAGGTGAAATACTCAAGAGATTGGAGATACAAGATTTCAACCCAACTTCGACTCCAACTGAGCCCAAATTGCAACTGTCGAAAGACACATATAAAGTTGATGTCGATCCAACGCAGTGCAGAAAACTCATTGGATCACTTTGATACCTTTGTCACACAAGGATTGATCTAGCATACAATGTAGGTATGGTAAGTAGATTCATACAGAAGCCAAAGGTATCACACCTAGCAGCGACAAAGAGGATACTAAGGTATCTCAAAGGAACTCTCGACTATGGCATTTTGTTTCCTGCAGCTGATGAATGAAAAGAATAAAAGTTAGTGGGATACACTAACTCAAGTTGGTGTAGTGATGTTGAGTATAGAAAATTCACAAGTGGCTATGTCTTTATGCTAAGTTGTGCACCAGTTGCTTGGTGTTCAAGAAAGGAACCAGTAGTGGCATTATCATCATGTGAAGCAGAATACATAGTTGCTTCTCTTTATGCATGTCAAGCAATATGGATGGTGAATTTGGTCGAAGAGATTACGGGGAAGGATCATGGAGCAATTACCATGAACATCGACAACATGTATGTTATCAATCTGGTGAAGAATCCGATAGCACATGGACGAAGCAAGCACATTGAAATGAGGTCCCATTATCTTCGAGAACAGGTAGCAGATGCGAAGATGAACTTGGAACAATGCAAAATTGAGAATCAGATTACAAATATCATAAAGGGAGTGCAGGTTGCAGTGTTCAAGAAATTAAGGTCCATAATGAATGTAGATAGCTTAGACACAATGAATTAGGTGGTGTGCTGAATTTTAATTTCTTGTGTCGAAGCAAGTTGCTCGACATGGACAAGGAAGTAGTCAAAATAGCCTAGTGTGTGTTTGTGTGTGTCAAAACACCTGTTGTCGAAGTGTCGAGGAGTTATCCTCACATGGATTTTGTCTTAAACTTAATTTTGTAGTGTTGGCAGAATTAGGTATTTTGGGCTTTGGGTTTTAGGCGTTGCTTAGGGAGCAAGCAAGGTAAATCTATAAATAGGGAGTAACCTTATTATTGTAGAGTTATTCACTATAATAAAATTACAGTTTTGAGAGCAGAGAGTTACTCTGCAGAAATTCTTCTTCTTCCCCAATTCAATTTTATTTTCGTGTTTTCATCATCATTGTGCAGCAATACAATCTTGCAAGTAAGGTTGGTTGATTCACTCGAGTGAAGAGTGAAGAATAAGAGGGAATTGGATCGCTTGATTGAATCTTGTTCATTAAGATTGATTTGAAATTACTCAAAATCTTAGGTTTAATTCCGACAAGCTTGATTAATATTAATAAATAATAAATAAACACTACTAAAACATTCACTTTTAGTGACCGAAAAGACTTAAAAATCGGTCACTATAACGTTTTGCAACCAATTTAGAGACCATCATTTTTTTGGTTGTAAAAGTGCTAGTCCTAAGTTTTTACGACGAATTTAGTGACCGAAATTCGGAGACCGATTTTAGTGTTCTTTTTTCAAAAAATAAAATAAAAAGGTACCTAACTTGGGAATCGAACCTGATACCTCCAGCTATTTCAGTTAGGCCTTACCACTAGACCACTTAATAACATTTGTTATGTTCTCTATATTTAAATATATATACATATAAAAAATATAAAAAAAATCTAAATAATATTTAGAAAATTACTAATTATTATTTAATTTAATTGGATCTAATGAAAATAAATTTTCATTTTATTAATGTAATTTCATTATGCACATATAAAAATTGCATATAATAAAAAAATTCACTTTTATACATATATAAAAATAAAATAGCATAATTGTTTATATAATTATATGTTTTATTTGTTAAAATAATAAAAAGATGAATCTTTTATTAAAAAATTTAAATAAATTAAAGAAAGGATGAAAATGTTTAAAAAATATTGGGAGAGAAATAGTAACATAATAAAGAGGATTAAAAAATAAAGAAGAAAAAAAACAACAAAAATATCCGTGACCGAAATTTCGGTCTCTAAATTTTTTATATAAACTACTATTGTATAAAAACATTTTTTCGAGTCTGGATAGGTGGTCACAAACTTTTGGTCGCTAAATCGGTGGCTAATTTTTATTTAGTGACCGAGTTAGTGACCTCTAAAAATTTACTCACGGATATCAAATTTTGGTGGCTAATTCGGTGGCTATAGTGACCGAAATTTTTTGGTCACTAAATCGGTCACTAGAAGCGAATTTTCTAGTAATGAAATGTTGATCAATGAGTTTACCTAATTAATTTTAATTTTTACAATTTGTGTGTACAACAGTAACTTATGAATAGGGATAGCAATTTGGCCCATCTCCAGGTGGGTACCCACAAAATACCTACAACGGGTAGGGTAAAACCCGCAAAAATGGATACGGGTACGGACTCGGGTAATTACCCGCTTAAATAAGCGGAGATGGGTGCGGGTATGGGCATCTTAGTACCCAGCCCGCCCCACACCCGCACAATATATATTTATATATTTTAATTTATATTATTATATAAAAATAAATGTTTATAATTTTAAAAAAAAAAAAAAATTTTAAACTATTACATATTTAATATAAGTGATCATTTATTTCATAATTCAACAATAAAAATTTTTAAAAACTTTTTAATATTTTTAAAAACTTAAAATATTATGATATTTTATACTTGATATATTAATTTTTATTAGAAATGCAGGTAACGGATACAAGTACGAGCACTTATATATCCATAGGGTATGGGGACGGGTGCCAATTTTGATACTCAAGCGGTATGAGCTCGAGTACGGGGATTTTTTTCAACTGCGAGTATGGGAACGGGTACTATAGACTATAATACCCTACCCATACTCTACCCATTGTCATCCCTACTTATGAAATTGGTTATAGATTTTTAAAAAAAATTAATTAATTAACAGTAATAATGGTTAGTTATTAAAAATTAGTGGAAGAAAGGTTGGTTAACATTAATTAAAATCATATAAATAAGAAATTTTTTATTCATAATAATAAATAGACGTTAATAAATGAATTTATCTAATTAACCTTAGTTTTGGCGTCAAAATTTACTTCAATAATTTAAAAGCTTTAAAAATTAGTGGAAGAAAGGTTGATTAATATTAATAAAAAGCATATAAATAAGAAAATTTTGATTAATAATAAATAAATGTTAATAAATAAATTTACCTAATTAATCTTGTTTTATCATCAAAATTGGCTTTAATAATTAGCAATTTTAATAGTATATAAGATATTACACGATTATCACTCATTTATGGTTTTGTTCAAATGCACATTCTCATAATCAAGCAAAGGTATGAAATGTTGAAGATACATGCATGCTAAATGCTTGAAAAAATATCTGAACCATGTAAAGTTCGGATTTTTGAATTATTAATGATTGAATTGAAAGATAATGGGAAGGAACAGTGTTATACCATGTAATGCCTTGAAACTTTTGAGAAAAGTTCTTAAATTGAAAATTTAATTTTTTGGGCCATATACATGTCACGAGTACAAATTTCAGGCACATATCACTATAGACTTATGTTAACTTGTGTGAGCACTTATTAATATGATTGAATCATAAATGATGTGTCTAAAACATCAAGGTTAGGTAAACCAAAAATTAGAAGTAGAATCAAAAGTGGTAATGAGTCGAACTTTTCATGAATATAATATTGCCTAAATTTTTTTCTATTTTTTAATTTCATATATATATATATATATATAGAGAGAGAGAGAGAGGGGGAGGGGGGGGGGGGGGGGGGGGGGGGGGGGAGAGAGAGAGATTTAAAACAAAATTATTTTCAAAATTAGAGTGTGAAATCATTTTATTAAAAACGTTTGAATATGAAACGGAAATTCGAAGTTCATAAGTTAAGCAGTAAATAAAAGAGATAAGAGAAGAAAGATGACACTAGATATTTATCAAGGTCTAATCTTACCAAAATGACATACTCTTATCCTTAAGAACTCATCTCGAGAGTATCCACTGTTGATTGAGATCTTTTAGAAAGTTAAGCCTGTGAACTTTCTTATACAAAGAAATGAAGTTTCAGGCTAACTTTCAACCAAACAACAAACTGAGGCTTGAAGCGGTTTGTATCCAAACTAAATAACAAATAAAGTTTCGAGCAATTAGTTTTTAAGCCAAACAGATATTTTATACAGGTTGATCTCAAAGCAAAATGAAGTTTTTAGTTGGCTATTCTCCTAACCCAACCAAGGATATACACAGGATGGCCACGAACCGAACCAAGAATTTTATCGAGCTGATCTCTAACCTACTGAGCTTTTACACATACTTGTTGTACCCTAAATTTTACCACTAAGATTTCTCACATCTCATTTGCATCTTTGCACCACAAACAAGACCATGCATTGGTTCCTATATCCCTATCATCTTTGGGTTTATACCTTGCAGAGATCACCGAGCATCTGTGTGTTTCTTATTTTCCTTTATTTGTTTATGTTTACTAACCCTTAATTAAAATTCGAAAAATATGTTTGTTTTCCCTTTATTAACTTTTCCAAGAAGAGGTTGGGATAAAGAATATCAAATACCAGCTCCTTAGCTCGAATGAAATTCATCTGAACAAAATCAAAGTTGATCTGCAAACAATTCAAAATCATCTGATCATGGGTTTCCCGAGATTTGTTCAATTATTATTCAAGAGACTCTAAAGAACAAAGCCTCAAAAGGTTGAGACCCCACTTGGGCTCTCAGACTTTTCTATGACCAGAACCCGCTGGGTTCTAAAACAACACTATGTCGAGAAACCCTCTAAGGGATCTCCAGCTTCTTTATTAAAAAGCGTAGTGTTTTCTGACATCATTAAAGTTGTAGACCTTTACAAGATACGCTTTAGGCTTAGAAGGCAAGATAAATGTAAAACATCAATAGAACTAAATCAAAATACATCATTGTTATAAATCCAAGGACCTCCATAGGATCCAAACATATTGCGAGAAAGAAAATTCGGCAAAAATATATACCCATGTTATAAAGGATTCGTCATGTACATTCGCGTCATTTTTTCGGATTAGAAAGTGCATGCTTATAAAAGTAGGTCGGGTTGTACCTCATCTTCAATAAAGAATAATGTTTCTGACTTCTGTTGTCCTAACATTTCATCCTTTCACGATTCATACCTAGGGGGCTTATGTACATCTCGAAAATTATATGGCTAGCCGAGGTATGAAATCGGAAATGACGAACGTTCTTAAAACAATAAGAGCCGAGGTGCCTATTTTGATCTTGGCTGGAAAGAAATGTTGGGTGCTTGCCATCAATACATCCTGGACTCTGTCTTTAGATCGAGTGGATCCAATAGCTGGTATGGGATTCCTATTTCTGATTATAGCTGTTATAGGATCCAATAAGTCCCTCTGTCAATTACGACATCCTACATAAATGAAGGGTTAGTTACGGTTATTAAGAGTTTGGATGTAACAAAGGTGTTTAAGGGTCATTAGACCAATTAAGCTAAGGTTATGCGATAAAATGGAAGCAAGGAGCAAAACAAAAGGGAGGATAAATGCCACACGATGAATAACATAGAAAGGACAGAGTCCACCAGAAACCTTGAACCACCAACAATGGTGGCCATAAACCCTATACCCATTACGGACACTCTTAACCATTCATTATCGGTTCTCCCTAACTAATAACAGGAAAGTCAACCTTTTGATGTTTTTAGCAAGAACACACCTAATATGAATTCATTATTTTTTAAAATTATGCTTCTATTAATTTCATGAAATTAATTAATCTTTTATTTTGATGTACAAGCTAACCTGGTGAGATTGTGTGAGTTTTTTTTTATTATCAACTTCAAATTTGTATAAAATCATAACCGCATGATCTAATATTATTTTAATTGATTCTATTGATTTGATTGACTTGCCCACAGAAAGGATCAAGGAGATGTTTGATGAATGAGCACAAGTTACTTGACCTATAATTCCAACACATGAGTGAGCAGTCCCTTGTACTCTTTTTGAGCTCAATGTTAAAAATTTGTTATTTTTTAAAATTACACTCTTGTATCTGAAAAATAAATTATATCCATTGTCTTTAGGATTAAGAGAGCATTTATAATATATCACGGTTGTAAGAAGTTTTAAAGAGGTATACTTCATTATGTCATAAGATTAAAAGTGAAAAAAACTGATGTAGGAATGAATTGAAAATTTGACAAAATAATAAAAAGGGAAAAGAAAAAGAATTTCAAGCAAACTGATAAGCATAAAAAGACATAAATAAAAATGAATAAGAATGTGGTAAAAGATAGGAATTGAAAGAAAAAGGGAGTGAGTGAAAAATGATAGATATGTTTGTTATCTTAAACTTAAGGCTCTTTGAGGAAGCAAATAGTGTTAAATCAATAGTGAAGGAGCACTTTCATCATATGTTCAGTAAAGTTCACGTGACACGGCCATACCTCAATCTTGATGGCTTGACAAGTCTTACAAGGGAGGAAAGCACAATGTTGGAGAGAAATTTTGAGGAGGGAGAAATTTGGGAAGCAATATGTAGTTGTTCTCCGGATAGAAGCCCTGGCCCTGACAGTTTCAGCTTGGGTTTTGTTCAAAAATGCTGGGAGGTGATCCAAGATGACTTTACAAAGTGCATACATGAGTTCTTCAACACTGCTAAACTCACGAAGGAAATGAGCTCGTCTTTCTTAGCACTGATTCCCAAAGTCGACAATCCATGAACCTGACAAATTACCGTCCTATATGCCTAATTGGTAGTTTGTATAAAGTGATAGCTAAATTGATAGCAGTTAGGATTAGGAAGGTGATTTGTAAATTGATTTCAAAGACTCAATCAGCTTTCATACCAGGCCGACAGCTTTTAGACGGAGTTCTGGTGTTGAACGAAATCATAGATCTCGCAAAAAAGAAAAAAACAAAGTTGTGTACTTTTTAAGGTTGATTTTGCCAAGGCTTACGATTGTGTTGATTGGTCCTATTTGAGACATATTCTAGCAGCGATGGGCTTTGGCCAGCGATGGATAAATTGGTTAAAAGGGGGAGTTTTCATGAGCTACATGTCTGTCTTAGTTGACGGCAGCCCTACCTCTGATTTTGTGGTGCAACGTGGGTTACGACAAGGAGATCCGCTATCTCCTTTTTTATTCGCTATAGCAGTGGAAGGCTTCACTACATTAGTCAACAGAGCTACCAACCTGGGAATGTTACGAAGCTTCTAGATAAACAATGATACTTGTTTTAATTTACTGCAGTTTGCCGACGATACGGTAATCCTGTGCAATGGAGCATGGTCTAATTTGTGGGCTTTCAAGGCAATACTAAAAGGTTTCGAGCTTGTATTTGGACTGACTATCAACACTGGCAAAAGTTGCTTATTTGGCATTAATGTAGAAAACAATTACATTAAGGGAGCAGAACAATTCCTGGCCTGTAAGATTGGTAACCATTTACGTTCCTTGGTTTAAAAATTGGTGACAACCATAGGAGATTGTCCTACTGGGAGCCGATCATAAATTGTTTCAAGCAGCGATTGACATGTTGGTAGGGTAGATTGCTCTCTATAGGAGGAAGAGTATCTTTGATAAATTATGTCATGACCAACCTTCCCATTCACTGTTTTTCTTTCTTCAAGGCACCTCAAAAAGTCTTGAAAATTCTGATTAGTATCCAAAGAAGTTTTTTATGGCATGGCTGCGATGATAATAAGCGTATTACATGGATAAGCTGGGCTGACACCTGTAAAAGCAAAGAGGAGGGTGGTTTGGGGTGAAAAATCTTGGTTTCTTTAACATGGCACTCTTGTCTAAATGGAAGTGGAGGCTACTAACCGAGGGTGAGGCTATATGGAGTCCAATTATGAAAGAGAGATATGGGGATCAATACAAATTCATCACTACCAAAGAACCCTACGCCGAAAATTCAAACGACTCCCAATGGTGGAGGGACTTGTGTCATGTTAAAAATGTCCCAACTTCTGCACTGTTATGTAATTTTGTCTCTTGCAGGTTAGGGAATGGGAATTCCATCATGTTCTGGAAATCAAGATGGCTGGGAAGCTTGCCTCTCTAAGAATGTTTTTCAGGTTTATTCCATGCTGCAGAATATCCATACTGCTATGTTGTAGAGATATGGAAATGGTTGAATAATTCCAGGATATGGAACATTCAACCTGTTAACACGCTGCCAGACGCGAAGGAAGAGTATAACAACCTGATTCTGCTACTTCGCGAAGTCTCTGTCAAATATGATAGTGCAGACAATTTCATTTGGTTCAAAAGCAAATTCAACAATTATACGGTTAAATCCTACTACGATGAATTGGTCAGAGGGATGGGCGGAAATTTCATTGACACCGAAATCAAGGATTCAGTGAAGCTTTTGTGGGACGGTCTCGTTCCATTCAAGGTGCAAGTATTTGGTTGGCGACTGCTTTTAAACAGATTACCAACAAGGTGTAACCTGCTTCGTCGCAATGTCATTTCAAACCCTCACGATACGGTATTCTGCTTCAAACATGTTGAGGACGATCTGCATTTGTTCTTTTCCTGCCCTAAATCAATTCTGGTTTGGTAGAAAATTAGTGCTTGGTTGGAAATTAATATAATTGTGGAGAATAGTTTATCTAGACATTTCATGTCATGGCTGTTGGTTGTGAAAGGAAAAAAGCTCATTAAAGATTGCAAGTTTTTGGTTGTTAGTTTGTGGGGGAATTTGGTGGGCCAGGAATCAAATTATATTTAATGATGGTTTTTGCGATCCGGAGGGAATAGTAACTAGGATCAAATTCCTATCTTGGTGGTGGATTCTTATTTTACATAAGGACAATATGCCTTGTAATTTTTATCAATTGCATTTGTATCCTTTTGATTTTTTGTAAAGTTTGAATCAAACCTTATGTTTCGTTTGTAAATCGGGTTGGGATACCCTTAGTACCCCTATTAATGTCAATATTACTCATGATTATAAAAATAAAAATAAAAACTTAAGGCTCTTTGAATCCCATAAAAACAATAGTTTCTTTTTTGTGTCTAGCCAATTGCAACATATAAAAGACCAAATTTTAAAACTTATTTACATTGATTATGATGATGATCAACATTGATTTAGAATATATATTCTCTACTAATACTAAAGCTTTACACCAATAAGCAATCACTGCAACAAAAAAGTTAGATCTTCTTCTTTTCAAATCAAAGTTTTCTCTTCTATTAACATTATTGGGTATACTAAAAGTATCATTGAAATCTTAAATAAAATGGGGATCCTACTTACTTTAACAATGCTTAGATTTGGAAAAATAAAAATAAAAATTACAAAAATAATGGGTGGTAGGGCGAAACGAGGGCGAGGGGGGCGGGGGCAACCAAGCTTGGTGCCATCGTCACCGGAAACTCTCATCTCACCGATCGAATCATCCAATCCAGGCAAGTTGAGTACTATTGAAGATGATAGTGACAAGATCGAACAAGAAATAGTGATTGAAGATAACGATGACGATGAAGACAAAAAGAGAACCCTTCAATCCAAAAAGAGCCCGAGAAAATCATAGAAGAGCGCAAATTATGGGTAGATGTGGTTAAAGAGAACAGGAATCCATCAAAGGGGCTTACGCTTGAATACGTAGCACCTGCATTGGTATATGGAGAAATTGAAGTGGAGATTCAAGAAGAAGACACCGAATCGGAAGTGAAGTATTGGGGATCAGCTCTCATACTATATGCATTGGGAGAAGACTTAAGTATGAATTTTGTCAAGAGATTCATGGAAAAGATGTGGAATTTTGTAAAGCTTCCCGACATGTTCTTCCACGAAGATGGGTATTTCATACTTAGATTTCAATCATTCGCAGAAAGGGATGCTGTACTTTTGAAAGGTCCTTACACCATAAGAAATGTTCCTCTTCTCTTGATGGAGTGGAAACCAGATTTCAACTTACAACAGGACATGCTGCGAACCCTGCCTCTATGGGTGACATTGCCTCAACTGCCACTGCACCTTTGGGGTAATAAGAGCCTCAATAGAATAGGCAATGCAATAGGAGTCCCGCTGATGACTGATGAATGCACTGCGAGTAAGATTAGAGTGTCTTATGCTCGTATGTTAGTTGAAGTGGATATCATAAAGGAGTTGATTAAGGAGATACCTATCAAAGACTGTACTGGTAGAAGAATTCTGCAGACTGTAGAATATGAATGGAGGCCAAAATTTTGCAATAAATGTCAGAAGATGGGGCATCAATGCAAGACAAAGATTTCTCAAGGAGATAAACAATGGGTAATCAAGGCTAAACCACCAGAAAAACAAAGGAAATGGAGATCAGAACTGTGATACAGAATAATCAAATAGGAAGCACAAGTGATATTCAAACACCAAAGAAGGACCAGGAGACTCAACATCAACAAGAACCAGACTGGACAATAGTAAACACAACTGCGGGGGATAAAGGTAAGAGAATTAATACTGGTAAAAAGACCCCTATAGTTAGTTGTATGAATGAATTTAATGCTCTTAGGGTTTTGAATGACCCTATAGTACCCCATGATAGGGGACCATGATGGTGTCTTGGAACATAAGGGGGCTGAATAAGGCTGACAAACTTAGAGAGATACGCTCCCGTCTCTATAAGTTAAAGCCTGATATTGTGATTCTAATAGAAACTAGAGTGAAGAAGGAGAATGCAGATAAAATTAGGAATAAGCTCAATATTCATAAGAGATACATAGATAACTACCAAAATCACTATAATGGTAGGATATGGGTATCTTGGGATGATAGTAAAATCAACATTCAGTATATGAAAAGCTCAGACCAATTCATACACTATGAAGTATTTGATAAACAAGGAGGTTTTAAATATTGGTTATCTGCAGTTTATGCTCAAAACCAGTTGGAGGAAAGGAAGAACTTGTGGAGGGATTTAACTAATCTGCATCAAAGACAATAGGGCCCCTGGTGTGTGATAGGTGACTTTAACAATGTGACTACAGCTAATGATAGAATAGGGGGTAGACTTGTGATTGAAACTGAATATAAAGATCTTATTCAAATGATGAATACTACTGGCTTAAGTGAAATGGATAGCACTGGTGATTACTATACATGGAGTAATAAGCATACCAATGGCATTATTTACTCAAGAATAGATAGACTAATTGGAAATGCAGCCTGGTTCCAAGACAATATTGACAAGCAGCTGAAGATCCTCCCACCCAATGTGTTTGACCATGCTTTGTTATGTGTGGAAGACATTACCCAAACTATGAAGAGAAAGAGAAGATTCAGATTCAATAATTATATGGTTGAAATGGTAGGGTATGAGGATGTTGTTAGAAATAGTTGGACAAAACATACCCAAGGAAATCCCATGTCTGTTCTTTGGCAGAAGCTTAATAGACTTCAAAGAGATCTGACTGCTTTTAGTAAACAGAACTACAATGTGAGACATCAACTGGAAATGGCTAGAAGGGATTTGAATAAAGCTCAAGTGGATTTGATCCATAATAGAATGGATGCAAGCTTAATTGAGAAAGTTAGAGTCTGCACTCTTCAAGTGGTGCATTGGAATGATATAGAAGAGAAAACTCTGGCTCAAAGGGCAAAGGTAGACTGGCTAAGATTAGGGGATGGCAATAATGCCTATTTTCATGCCTCCATAAAAGCTAGACAACATACAAATAGTTTAAATACCTTATGCAAGGCTGATGATACCTATACTGAAGACCAAATTGAGATAAAACATGAGGTGTTAGAGTATTATAAGGGACTGATGGGTACTAAAGTTAATACTACAAGACACATAGATGTTGATGCCATGAGAAAAGGGAAACAAATATCTAGAGAGGATGGAGACAGATTGATAGCTCAGATAACTGATAAAGAAATCACAGATGCATTGAAAGATATAGGTGATATGACATCCCCTGGTATTGATGGGTTTGGGGCTAAGTTTTTCAAGGCTAGTTGGGCTACTAGTAAAAATGACTTCATTGCTGCTGTTCATGAGTTTTTTGACAGAGGTACCTTAGTCAAAGGGTTCAACTGTACTGTAGTGACCTTAATTCCCAAAAATGAGAATGCAAAGTATGTGAAGGACTATAGACCTATAGCAGGGTGCACTACCTTCTATAAAGTCATCTCTAAAATAATGACTAATAGACTGAGTAGGGTGCTACAAAAGGTTATTCATCAAAGTCAAGCAGCTTTTATACCTGGTCAAGATATTCACAATCACATTCTTTTGGCATTTGGGCAAATAAGAGGTTATGATAGAAGTGGGGGGACTCCTAGATGCATGATTCAACTGGACCTCCAAAAACCATATGACATGATTGACTGGAGGGCTATGGAAATAATCCTAAATGAGATTGGTATGCCTCACAGGTTTACAGAATGGATCATGAAGGTTGTTAACACTGTGAGCTACAGATTCAATGTAAATGGTGATATGACTGATGTATTACATGCCAAGAGGGGTATTAGACAGGGAGATCCAATCTCTCCTCTGCTGTTTATGATTATGATGGAATATATGAACAGAATTATGTCAAAGATGCAGGAAAATCCAAACTTCAATCATCACAGCAAGTGTGAAAAAATTGGCTTGACTCACCTATCCTTTGCTGATGATATTTTATTATTCAGTAGAGGTGATAAAGGTTCTATTGAAATGATTCTTGATGCGTTTCGATTATTTTCTGATTCTACAGGTCTGGTCATCAACCCAAGCAAATGTAGAATGTTTTGTGGGGGCATGACAGAAGACATTATTCAAACTATGAAGCAGCAAACAGGCTTTGAGAAGGGTAAGTTACCAATTAGATACCTTAGTGTGCCTTTATCTGGAAAAAGATTGAATGTGAATCATTATATGCCTTTGATAGATAAAATAACTGCTAGATGCAAGCATTGGTCTACAAAGTTACTTAGTACTGCAGGTAGAGTCCAACTTGTCAAAAGCATTTCTCTAGCCATTGCTCATTATTAGATGAGTTGCTTTCCTCTTCCAAAGATGGTTTTAAAAAAAATATATGCAATTTGTCGATCTTTTATTTGGACTGGAAAGGAAGGAATCAGTAGGAAGAGTCATGTTTCATGGAAAAAGGTCTGTAGTCCTGTCAAGAATGGTGGATTGGATGTAATTAATCTTGAAATCTGGAATGATGTTGCCCTGTTGAAATGCTTGTGGAGTATATGTCTTAAAAGTGACAACTTATGGGTAAAATGGGTTCATAGCTACTACTTAAAAGGAAATAATGTCTCCAACTGTACAGAGGACAAGGGGAGATGTTCATAGATTTTGATCACAATTCTGCATCAAAGGCATCTGATATTTAGGATTCAAAATCTTTGGGACACAATGCTAGTGGAAAAAAAGTTTTACATGAATAAAGTTTATCTTATGCTTTTGGAAGATAGTAATATCACTAACTTGTATTCCATCGTCTGTCATAACATGGCTCGACCTAGAGCAGTGCAAACATTATGGTTGGCATGCCATAAACGTCTAGCAATAAAAGCAAGATTGAAAAAGATTGGCCTTCTCACTGATGATTGCTGCAGCTTATGCAACGATAATGAAGAGATAATGGAGCACCTATTTTTTTATTGCAATGCAGTAAAGGATATATGGAACTACTTTCTCACTTGGCTTGAAATCAACCGTGTTCCTGAAAGATGGGAAGATGAATTATCGTGGATTGTTCGTTCTACCAAGGGCAAGGGATGGAAAAAAATTTCCTGAAAGTGGCATTTACTGAAGTAGTCTATGGGACATGGAAGTTCAGAAATAGCTTCATATTTTAAGGGCGTTGTGATAAATCGGCAGTGATTAGAGAGATCCAAGATAGTATAATCTATAGATGTTGGCAAAAGGCAAACTATAGAGTTCATTTAACAAATTTACTTATGTAACTTGGTTATTTTGTCGTCTGTCTTTATAGGCTGGACCGTCGGGTCGCCTTACTATTCTTGTAATGAATTTTTTGAAATATATATATTTCCATTATTTCAAAAAAACAATGCTTAGATTTGTTTATTTTTTAATCCCAAATATAAAAACAAAATTTGGAAAAAGCTTTGGGCTCTTAACAGCCTCCTCCCCAAATCAAAAACTCTTATATGGTGCCTTCATATTAATATTTGTACTAGAGTATGCCGCATGAGAAAAGTTATTAAATTGTTATTTTTTTTATCCCATATTCCATGAGAATCTAGTAGGGGGTGGCAAACGGGTATGCCCGCCCCACAAATACCCGCAAAAAAATGGGGCGGGACGGGGCGGTCATAGTTGAGTATGCGGACCTAAAACTTAGGTTCACCCCGCAAAAAAGTGAGGGCGCGGTGGGGAAAACCCACGGGCATTGCACCTTTTAAGCCTAAAAATATAAAATTTTATGTAAATGCTCATGCCCGCAAAAGCCCGAGAAGAAAACAGGGCGGGACGGGGCGGACACATTAGAGGGTGAGGGCCTAAATCCTTGGCCCACCCCGCACTAAAGTGCGGGTAAAACGGGCATGTCCAACGGGCCGGGCCCGTTTTGCCACCCCTAGAATCTAGTGACTCTGTATCACAATTTCCAACATTGTCTTTTAGATATTCTAGTTTTGTTTAGATACATTTAGAAAAAGGAGTTACATTTTTTAGCAAAATGGGCAAATATTCTAAGATATATAAAAATGAGGGGACTAAGTCAAAACCTCGAAGGATCAGCCGTATCTAAAGTGCAAAAGATTTACCTAATAATAAGAGACATATGAATTTAAACAAGGAGAAAGATAGTTTCTACCAAGTTGAAAACATCAATAGCCAAAACAATAATGAGATAAATTAAATTTAAGTAATATAAATAACATTGCTTTTCTACTTCTAATTATTTTTATGTAAAATTTCTCTTAAAAAAACACAGAAGAAAAATGAGTGCTTTTGGACAGAAGAGTTCTTAATGTTGATTTGAATCAAACTTAAAAAACTTTAGTTTACGAGATATACAATGCATTTTGTTAAAGCATTTTTCTTTTCTGCACGTAATTTTCAAAAGCATGTGCAATAAAATAAGGCGTTTTTATACAAAATAATAGCTCTTATAAAGGAGAACAATTTTATTTAAAGAAAAATGTTCTCTTTTTGTTACACATGCTTTCTAATAATCACGTGTAGAAAAATGAGAACTTTTTTTTAAATCACTCTAGTTTTTCTTCATAAAACCATAATTTTAGCTCAAACCCTTATTTCATGGATAAGTGTTATACGTGTTATAAGGAACTGCATTATCTGACTTCACTCTGAACTAATCCATAATATTTAGCAAGAAAACAATTAGGTTTGTCATGTTCTATTCACTATAATTAAAAACAAGGAGAAGCTTCACATACTTTTGCTTCCAATGGGAGAAGAGACGTAGAAACACGTTAAACGGAGGCCTTTCAACGGAGGGAAGAAGCCTGATGCGAGATGGGATATTTACCAGTCTAAGGCGTATGGAGGTAAAGAAGGGTCAACTGGGTGGGTAACGATCTTTTTCTCCGCTTTTCCTGATACTTATGGAGCAGTGGAGATGTTCGATACGTTTAGGGACGTTGGGGAACTGGTGGAAGTTGTTATCCCTAACAAAAGGAACAAGTTTGGCAAAAGATTTGGATTCACGAGGTTTATCAATGTTGAGGATCCAAGAATGCTTGCGATTGCTCTCGATAATGTGTTCTTGGATAACTGTAAGATCCACGCCAAACTTCCAAGGTTTCAGAGGAAGGGCTCCCCGATAGTTCAACCTCTGAACCGTGGCAAGGGCGCCGCTGGGAGTGGTTTTGTTTCTGGTTTAAAACCGGGCTTCGGTGTTAGAAATCCCAGGGAGAGCAACAGGTCTTTCGCTGACGTTTTGAGGATGGGCGGTGTGCAACAAGATGTTAGGAGGAAGGAGGATCATTTGGTGGAGTTCAAAACTAGAGAGGAAGATTCTCGACGGTTTAGGAAAGCGTTTATTGGGAAGGTATTGATCCCGGGTTCTTCTTACAACATCCAGACTCATTTCGAAACAGAAGGTTACTTCTCCATTAAAGTAACGCCATTAGGAGCTAAATTCTGTCTCCTCGAAGAAATGGAGGAAGGTGAGATTCTGGACTTAATCAGGGAAGGGGAAACGTGGTGGAGGCAGTGGTTTTCTGAGATCAGAAAATGGAAGGAGACGGACGTTGATAATGAAAGGGTCACGTGGATCAGGTGCTTTAGGATCCCTTGCCATGCGTGGAATTCTCATTTCTTCTTATTCTTAGAAAATTTGGCAGGCTCCTTCGTTTGCATTGATGAAAACACATTGAAGCCTGCATGCATGGACATTGCCAGGATTATGATAAGGACCAGATGCACAGTGGCTCTCAACGAGAATATCAAATTGAAGATAGATGGAGTCGTGTTCAACATCAAGCTCTCTGAAGATTCTCACGCTCCTTTGAGAATTGCTATAAAGGAAAAGACTCAACCTTCGATTCAGTCCGAATCTAGTTCAGAAGCTGAAAGCTTGTGGCCTGGAGATGGGGAGGGTGAGGGAGAAGAAGACGAATCTTGGGTGCCGGAGGCAGACGGAGGTAGCAAGGAGGTTCAGGTGCCGGCGGGTGTGGAACTCGAGGAGGGGGAAATTATGAGAAACTCTCCTTGTAGGTCTTCTCATAGGGGGCTAGCTTCGATGTTGTGGGTGTGGTCACTTCGATCGTCAGATTGCTAACCTTTCTACTGCGTCTAGGGATGGTTTAGGCTCTGATAAGGTTATAGCCACCTACGAGTCTGAGGATGTTGGGTCAACAGAGGCTACGAAGAGTTTGGTGGGCCAGGTTCCTAGTATAAAGATAGCCAGATGTTCAGATTTGGATGACGAGGTTAGCAACAAGCTTTCAGGGTCTGATGTGGGACCTACTCTTCAGATAGAGAATTTCAAGGCTGTGGAAATGAGTCTTCATTTGGTGGGCCAAGATAATTCTCTTTTGACGGATCCTGGTGTTGGGAGTATTGGGCCTTTGTCTAAGCCTGTTAAGAGTCACGTGGGCCGTAGGGACTCTTTCTCCAAACGAATTCTTACTCCTTCTGTTAGCTTATCGTTGAAGAGGAAGGTTGCTAAGAAATCTAAGAGAGAACGCAACAGGGGTGTTGACTTTATGAATGGTGTGGAGGTGCGCTCAACTGAGTCTGAGAGATTCTCTTCGTTTTCTGGAGGAGATGTTTTGTGTTGCGACTCCACCAACGACTCAGATATCAGACAAGGGAATTTTAGGTTTTGGGAGAATGTTGATTTGGAAGGTGGAAACAAGATGAACAGGGATTTGATTAATCTGGGGATCTCCTCCATCCCTAATGGAAACCAGAGCATTAAGGCTTCAGAAGGTTTGTATTCTAAGGCAGCGAAGGCCAAAGAAGCTAAGAAGGTGTCATCAAAGAAAGCTAAATGATTATTGGGTCCCTTAATATCAGAGGTGGGGGTAGCAAGATCAAAAGAAAAAGATTTGGCTTGGAGATTGAGGCTGGTTTGGCTGACGTTTTCTTTATCCAAGAAACGAAACTTGAGCGTGTCCAGGATTCGATCGCGAGTAGCTTCTGGCCTCAGCATTCTATTGATTGGTCTTTCTCTGCATCCAACGGCCAGGCGGGGGGTTTGTTGATTTTGTGGAAAAGGGGCTTTTTTGAACCCTTATTTTCTTTTAGAGGAAACGGTTTTCTGGGGATGAAGGTATTATGGAAGGGGCATTCGTATTTTTTAGTTAACATCTACTCTCCTTGTCTTTTGAACCTTAAAAGAGCTTTGTGGAGGGATCTAATTGAATTGAAGGGGAAATTTGGTGAGGGAGAATGGTGTTGGGGAGGAGATTTTAACTCTGTTTCCAACGTTAAAGAAAGAAAAGGTAGTTGCAATGTTAGCAGAAGAACAGAAATGAGGGAGTTTAGTGAATTCATCAAAGAAGCTAAGATGGTGGACGTTCCTTACAAGGGTGGGAGGTATTCTTGGTATAGTGGAGACGGGAGATCGATGAGCAGAATTGACCGTTTCTTGCTGTCTGAGACTCTAGTGGACAGATGGAACTTTGTAGGGCAGCGTATAGGGAATAGAGACATTTCGGACCATTGTCCGATATGGCTTATTTCCAACAATTCTAACTGGGGCCATAAGCCGTTTAGAGTGTTAAATGTTTGGTTTGAGAATAAGGATTTCTTGCGCTTTGTAGAGAAGGAATGGACTAGCTTCAAGGTGGTGGGCAGAAGCGATTTCGTGATTAAGAAGAAATTCTTTTTACTGAAAGAGAGCCTTAGGAGGTGGAATTTGGAAGTTTACGGGAGGGTCAATCTCGACATTAAGAAAGACATAGATGCCTTAAATGAGATCGATGGTTTTCTTGGGAGTTGTAGGGAGGAGGAGGTCAGCGATCTTGTTGCTTCCTGTAGCAAGGCTATTACTTCTATGTGGGATAACTTGGTGGCCCAGGAAAGAATCCTTATGCAGAAGGCGAAAGTTCAGTGGATCAAAGAGGGAGATTATAATTCTTTTTTCTTTCATAATTCCATCAAGGAAAGGAGAAGAAGAAATGTTATTTTCTCCATTCAGGCTGGCCAGGGCCTTTTGGAAGGCGTTGAAGAAATCAAAGAAGAAGTATTCCTTCATTTCAAAAACAAATTTTCTGTTCATGGAGAAGACAGGTCTTGGTTGTCCAACTGTCAGTTCTCGAAATTGTTCGTTTTGGATGCGAACGTGCTTGAAGCAGAGTTTTCGGAGCTCGAGATTAAGGAGGCTGTTTAGAATTGCGACGACGGTAAAAGTCCTGGCCCCGATGGCTTTAATTTTGTTTTTATTAGGAAATGTTGGCATTTTATGAAGAACGACATCTGCTCATTTATTAAAGGCTTTCACTCAAATGCGAAGCTTAATAAAGCGATCAATTCTAGCTTTCTTGCTCTGATTCCCAAGAAAGACTCTCCTCTTAGGTTAAACGATTACCGTCTGATTTGTTTGGTGGGTTGCCTCCACAAAATCTTATCGAAGTTATTGGCTGGCAGATTGAAGAAAGTGCTGGATAAGTTGGTTTCGCGTAACCAATCGGCGTTCGTCCCTGGAAGACAGATGTTGGATGGAGCTTTGATAGCTAACGAGGTGGTGGATTTTGCAACGAGAGAAAATAGACAGTGCTTGCTTTTTAAGGTAGACTTCGAGAAGGCGTTTGATATGGTCAACTAGGATTTCCTAAGGTTCTTATTCAAGGCTATGGGTTTTGGAGACATATGGGGTAAGTGGATGGAAGCGTTGGTGTTCTCTAGCTACATGTCGGTACTGGTGAACGGATCCCCTACTAAGGATTTCAAGGTCGAAAAGGGACTTCAACAAGGGGATCCGCTGTCCCCTTTTCTTTTCATTCTGGTCACTGAAGCTTTGATGAAGTTGGTGTCCAAGGTTACGGAGATTGGTACGTTTGACGGTTTCCCGGTTGGAGACGACTGCATAGTGGACATGCTGCAATTCGCAGACGACACCCTGTTCTTGGCTAAAGCCAACTGGCAGAATGTGTGGACGCTCTAAACTGTGTTGAAAGGTTTCGAGATGGTGTCGGGGCTTCGAGTTAACTACGCCAAGAGTAGAATTATAGGCATTAACGTGAACTCTAATTTTTTGCTTGTTGTTGCTTCTTTTTTGAACTGCAGGATTGAAGAGACAAATTTCACTTTCCTTGGCTTACCCATTGGAGCCAATCCTAGGCATGTCGCTACTTGGTCCAAAGTTATTAACTCTGTTCGTTCGAGAATTGAAGGTTGGCAAAGCAGGCTGCTGTCTTTCACTAGCAGGATGACGCTGCTGAAGTCGATTCTCAGTAGTTTGGCTATTTTCTTCATGTCTTTCTATAAGATGCCTAAGGCGGTTTCGAAGAAAATTGAAAGTCTGCTGAACAGGTTTCTTTGGGGAGGTTCTTTTGAAAATCGAAAGATTGTGTGGATTTCTTGGGACAAAGTTTGCCGGTCGTTTGAGGACGGAGGTCTAGGCATTAAGAAGATTGAGTTATTTAACATTGCCTTGATCCAAAAGTGGAAATGGAGGATTATTAATTCTTATTATAATTCCCTGTGGTCGAATGTCTTGGAGTCTAGGTATGGCAACATTAAAATCGCAGCTATGGGAGGAGAAGGGAAAGCTCCTTTCAAGTCCTCTTCAAATTGGTGGAAGGATTTAAAGAGTCTGAACGGAAGGGACTTATCTTCGGATGCGGTATTCACGAACAACGTTAAGGTGATAGTTGGGGATGGCAAGCATGTTCCTTTTTGGAAGGGGCAGTGGGCGGGAGATTTTGAGATGAGGGATAGATTCCCTTCCTGCTATCAGTCCTGTTCGAAGAAAGACTTTGCTATTGCTAATGCGGGCTCGTGGGAAGACGGCAGCTGGACGTGGGGAAATTTGGCTGTGGATCAGAATCTGGGTGGAGAAACTGCTGTAGAGTTTCATAGGTTAAAAGATTTGCTGGTTTTACACAAGCCTTGCGAGGACGCAGATGATTCTTTCTGCTGGCTGAAGGACCCTTATATTGGCTATACGGTTGGTTCTGGGTACGCTTGTTTGAGGAACGAAGGTGATTCTTTCTCGCTCGATGGTCTCAAGGCTAAGACGTGTGTGATGTTGTGGAAAGCGCAGGCCCTGCTGAAAGTCAGGGCTTTTGCATGGAAGTCCTACCTTAATGGAATACCGACGGTTGATCAGTTTATTAAGAGAGGTATTGCTACCAACTTTAACAACTCTCTTTGCTCCTTTTGCTCGAAGGTGGTCGAAGACTCCTTTCACCTGTTTTTCGGCTGCAGTTGTTCTGTTGTTGTGTGGAATAAGATCAAGGAGTGGACGGGGGTGTCGGTTTCGGCCAAAGATAACTTTTGGGAAAACTACTTGGATTGGATCAAGAACTTTCCTACTAAGTCTCTGTCTAAAAGAAGGAGTAGTACCATTTGGCTGGCAGTTGTTTGGGGTATTTGGATTTGTCGGAACCAAGTTATTTTCAAGGGTGCTTCTCTCAATTTATCGGATCTTGTTTGGGACATTAAAGCTTTGGCTTGGAAGTGGTGTAAAGCTTTTGAAAATTCTCGATCCAACTGTAATTTTCTAGCTTTCTGTCAAAATCCGATGGATGGTTAGGACTGTCTTTTGTTGTTAGTTGGTGTGGATTTTCTGGTTTGCTTTGTTCATTTTTGGAGTGGTTGTAATTAGGTTTGAGTACCCCTAGTACTCTATAAATTCCAATCTTGCTTATTAAAAAAAAAAGGAACTGCATTGGCGAGAAATATTTATTAGCAATGTCATTTTGCTCACTCATCCAAATTCTTCATTCGAAACACCATAAACGTCTCATTTGAAATATCGTCATTTTTCTTATTTCTTCATTGTTATTTATTCACAAAATTTCAATTTTTCTATGTCTCTCACGTTCTAGATTTTATTTATTGGTTTATGTTCAAAAATTACTTACGCTATGTTTAGGTTATATTTTCTAATATAGGTTACATTTGATAATTGAAATTTGTAATTTTTAAGTTTATGTTAAGGTTATATAATCTCGTTTAGGTTTGTCTTCATTTGATAATTTAAATTTGTAATTGTTTGTGAGGTTTCTTATGAACACAATATATATTATAGTAATATGTTTTTCCTTCTAAGATGGTTTTGATATTTATGATAGATGACCATTGGTAGTTCCTTTATTTTGAGTAAGTCAAAGATTTTGGCACCAAATTTATAGTTGTATTTAGTTAATTTATTTTCGTTATAACTCTTGTTTAATCATATTTTCTCTTGCTCAAAGTGTTACTCCATATGGTAGAGTTGTGTATTCCCAAGTTTGATTGGAATGTAGGGGATCTATTTCAGCCTACAAAGCATTTGTCCACTTGGGATCCTTGCCAGCAGATGGATAGGATGAAGGTTCAATATCATTGGTGATGGCTAAGGTGTATGTAATATGTTGTGGTGCAAGATTTATGTAGTTGATGTATGATGTCATATGATATGGTGAGGTAGTGATAGAATGACATATGTTGTGGGAAAAACGATATCTTTAAGCAAAGTATAAAACGGTATCTTGATGATCAAGAACCAAACAAGGGTTAACGAAAAGCCAAGAAAGAAAACACAAGAAAAAGAAGAAAACAACAAGGATTGGGCAAATATAAATTCTGTTTACTATTCACTTTCTCATTAAAGTCACAAATGATTACAAGTGAATATCACAATTTGCCACACTCAACAAACTCAGTGTACTAGCCTATTTATAGACTAACTAGGTAACTTGCAGCCCAAGAAATCTAAACAATTGGATCCTTAACACAAGGTCCAATTCGACAGAATAACATTTTCGACACTACATACATACTAGAACAGACTTCGACTATAGTATGTAACAATAAGGCATCAGCATGTGAACAAGCTTCGTCTGCATGCTTGCCTCCTGTCGAAATACACATGAAAGCTTCTCCTTCAACACAGCATGAGTTCGACCCAGATCTCACAAATCTCCACCTTGGATCTAACTCAGCAACAAGAGAATCAACTAGTTTTCATCATGCAGCTTTATCAACTGCATACAGTGGAAGAACTTGCAACTTGGCAACGTTTTGGTGATCATATCAGCAGCATTATCTTTTGTCGAAACCTTCAGCACCTGGACTTCACCACGCTTAATTATCTCTCTGACGAAGTGCAGCCTCACATCAATGTGCTTAGTTCGCTCATGATAGGCTGAATTCTTCGACAGGTGTATTGCACTTTGACTATCACATTTAACAGTGATACTTCGACCTTGAAGTTTCAGCTCCTTTGCAAAACCTTCATGCCACAATGCTTCTTTCACAACTTCAGTGAGGGCAATATATTCAGCTTCAGTGGTTGATAAGGCAACAACCTTCTGAAGCGTCGCTTTCCAACTGATTGTTGTGCCAAACATTATGAAAACATATCCAGAAATAGACTTTCTGGAATCCATACAACCTGTATAATCAGAGTCAACAAATCCTTCGATTTCGACTATGCTATCACCATCACAGGCTCCACCATAAATCAATACTCTTTTCAGAGATCGATTTATGTACCTGAGAATCCACTTTACAGCTTGCCAGTGTGCCTTTCCAGGATTGGCTATATACCTGCTCACAAGGCTCACCCCATATGCTATGTCTGGCCTCGTACATACCATAGCATACATCAAATAACCCACTACACTAGCATATGGAATGCTACTCATATAGATTTTTCAGCTTCAGTACTCGGACGTTGAGTAGTACTAAGCTTAAACTGAGGATTTGTAGGTGTCACAACAGGCTTTGAATTCGACATACCAAACTTGTCGAGAAGCTTCCTTAGGTATGTCTCTTAAGATAAGCACAACTTCGACTGCTTTGTATCTCTCCGGATGTCAATCCCAAGAATCCTGGCTGCAGCTCCCAGATCCTTCATTTCGAACTCCTTACTGAGTTCAGCCTTCACCTTCGTTACATCCTCAACACTGTTTCTAGCTATGAGGATATCATCCACATACAGCAGCAACATAACAAGTGAGTTTCCAGGTCGAAATCTGAAGTAAACACAGTGATCGAACTAACTTCTAGTGAAACCAATGTGTGCCATGAACTTGGCGAATCTCCTGTTCCACTATCGAGGAGATTGTTTCAGGCCATACAAAGACCTATTTAGCTTGCACACATAATCTTCTTTACCCTTTTCTGCATACCCTTCAGGTTGACGCATCAGGATCGTTTCATCTAGATCACCATACAAAAATGTTGTCTTCACATCCATTTACTCAAGTTCCAAGTCGAACTTTGCCACCATGGCCAACAGCATTCGAATGGATCTATGCTTCACAACAGGTGAGAAAACATCATTGAAGTCGACTCCTTCTTTCTGAGTGAACCCCCTAGCAACCAGCCTCACCTTAAAGCGCTTTGACATCACTCCTTCGATTCCTTCCTTGACCTTGAAAATCCACTTACAACTGACTAACCTGGCTCTTTCAGGTTTCTCAATCAGCTCCCAAGTGTTATTATCATGAAGAGATTTCATCTCTTCATCCATGGATTTTCGCCATTTAGTCTTGTTTCGACTCCTTATAGCTTCCTTATAATCTCTAGGTTCTTCATCAAGTACCTCACTTGCAGAGATTAAAGCAAACGCTATAAGATCTGCATAACCAAGTCTCTGAGGTGGCTTGATGACTCTTCTCGACCTATCTCTTGCCAGTAGGTAGTCATCGACAGTTTCCTCAGCCTCTTCAGCATCTTGCTCTTCGACTTCATCAGGGCTATGCACTTTAGCATCACTATGCTCCACCTCAACAGGCATCTCTACCTGTTCCAGCTCCTCTTCAGAGATTTCTGCACTTCGACCAACATCACCAGTTTTCTTGAAAGCCATTTTGACCTCATTGAAAACTACATCATGACTTGTGATACATCTTCTGTGACTTGGTTCTAGGCACCACAGCCTATAACCCTTGACTCCCTCAGGATATCCAAGGAACATGCATCTCAAAGCTCTAGGTTCGACCTTGTCTTGCCTAATGTGAGCATAGGCTAAACAGCCAAATACTCCCAGTTTGTCGAGATCTGGTGGATGATTCGACCAAACTTCTTCAGGTGTCTTCATTCCCGGCGCAGTCGAGGGACATCTATTTATCAGATAGGCTGCTGTCGAAACAGCCTCTACCCAGAACACCTTCTTCAATCCAGCACTAACCAACATGCATTTAACCCTTTCAAGGATTATTCGATTGAATCTCTCAGCTAAGCCATTTTGTTGAGGAGTACCTGCTACAGTCTTATGCCTTGCAATCCCAGACTCAACACAGTAACTGTCGAATGCTTCGTTGCAGAACTCAAGGCCATTGTCGGTTCTCAACCTCTTAACCTTTCTGCCAGTTTGAGTTTCGACCAGAACCTTCCAACTTTTGAAATTCTCAAAAGTTTCATCCTTCGTCTTCTGAATGAATACCCATAACTTTCTGGAATAGTCATCAACAATGGATAGAAAATACCTTGCACCTGAGTGTGAAGGGTTCCTTGCAGACCCCCAAAGATCAGCATGAATGTAATCAAGGGATCCATGTGTTCTTTGCTTACCTTTGTTGAACTTCGCCCTACAGGATTTACCAAATACACAAGATTCACAAAACTCCAGCTTTTCGACTTTGTCACCTCCTAGCAGGTTCTGCTTCCCCAATTCGACCAGGCCTCTTTCGCTCACATGGCCAAATCTCATGTGCCATAAATCTGTCTTCGACATAGGTTTCGTGGATACAAAATTTGTCAAACTACTGACAACCTTAGCCTCAAGGGTATATAAGCCTTATTTCTTTACGCCTCTCAAGACTTCCTTCGACCCCTTCATGACTTTCAGGATACCTTGCTCTCCTTTGAAGACATATCCTTTCTTGTCGAATTCACCAAGAGAAATTAAATTCCTCTTAAGGTCAGGTACAAACCTAACCCCAGTCAATAACCGTATTGACTCATCATGGAGCTAGAATCTAACAGATCAAATACCTGCAATCTTGCAAGGTTTATTGTTCCTCAGCAGCACTGATCCACCATCTTGATCATACAATTCTTCAAACACATTCTTGTTTGGAGTCATATGCCAAGTACATCCAGAATCCATAATCCACTCTTCGCAAGAGTTGCTGCTCGACACCACAAGGACATCAGATGATTCATAACCATCTTGCACAATGGCTGGATTCCCATTGTCCTTACCTCCATGATTATTCAGGCGCTCAGGGCACACCTTCCTTGTGTGACCCTCCTTCTTACAGTGATAACATTTGATACCAGACATATCACCACCATAAGACTTCTCCTGAACCTTTCCTTTCTTCTTGTCAAACCTACCATCTTTCTTCGACAATCTTCCTTTCACGGACAACCCTTCGCCAAGTGATGAAGGTTTCTGCTCCTTTCTTTCGTTCAAGTCCTTCGAATACAAGGCTACTTGAACTTCTTCAAAAGTCAGGGACTCTCTTCCATACAAGAGAGTTTCTTTGAAGTGAGCATGCGATCCAGGCAAAGCACACAACAGCAACAACGCTTGTTCTTCGTCATCGATCTTCACATCAATATTTTCAAGATCAAGAATCAGCTTGTTGAACATATCCAACTGCTCAGCCAAAGCTTCGTCTTCACTCATCTTGAATGAATACAAAGCTTGCTTCAGGTACAAACGAGTTACCAACTATTTGGTCATGTACAAGCTTTTAAGCTTCACCCATAATCCCGACGCCGTCGTCTCTTTTGATACCTGCCGTAGAACCTTATCACCAAGGCTCAACAATATCGCGCTGTGTGCTTTCTCAATCATTGCCGTCTTTTCTCTTTCCGTCAACGCAGCATCCATGGCTGCCATTCCCTTCAACGCTTCCAAACATCCCTGCTGCACCAGTAGGGCTTTCATCTTCAAGCGCCACAGACCGAAATTGTTCACTCCGGTGAACTTTTCAATCTCATACTTTGTTGAAGACATCTTCTCCACGCTCACCGCACCAATTTGTTGTGGGAAAAATGATATCTTTAAGCAAAGTATAAAACGGTTTCTTGATGATCAAGAACCAAACAAGGGTTAACGGAAAACCAAGAAAGAAAACACAAGAAGAAGAAGAAAACAACAAGGATTGGGCAAATATAAATTCTGTTTACTATTCACTTTCTCATTAAAGTTACAAATGATTACAAGTGAATATCATAATTTGCCACACTCAACAAACTGAGTGTACTAGCCTATTTATAGACTAAATAGGTAACTTGTATCCCAAGAAACCTAAACAATTGGATCCTTAACACAAGGCCCAATTCGACAGAATAACATTTTCGACACTACATACATACTAGAACAGACTTCGACTATAGTATGTAACAATAAGGCATCAGCATGTGAACAAGGTTCGACTGCATGCTTGCCTCCTATCGAAATACACATGAAAGCTTCTCCTTCGACACAACATGAGTTCGACCCAGATCTCACAAATCTCCACCTTGGATCTAACTCAGCAACAAGAGAATCAACTAGTTTTCATCATGCAGCTTTATCAACTGCATACAGTGGAAGAACTTGCAACTTGGCAACGTTTTGGTGATCATATCAGCAGCATTATCTTTAGTCGAAACCTTCAGCAATTGCACAGGTTTGGTTTTGATCAATAGCATAGGCTTCATCATCAGGTACAATTTTAGGTTCTTTGTGGTTTATTGGCTGACTAGTTTGGTTCAGGTTATTTTATTTGATAAGGAAATGAAAATCAAGTTCGTAAAACTAAACATGTCGAGAAATGGAAGTTGAATTTTTGTGAAGATCCAATGTAATGTATCCCTTCATGCCTTGCTTATATCTAAGGAACACATCTTTATTTTCCCTTGGATCAAACTTGGTTTTGTGAGGATTGCCATTGGACACATAACACAGGCATCCAAATGATTTTATCATGTTCAAGTATGGTTCCTCACTATAAAACACTTCACGAGGAGACCTATCATTTAGAACTTTGGTAGGTATTAAATTTATCAAGAACATTGTCTGCAAAATTGCATATGACCAATTTACCTTTTGAATATTAGACTGGAACATTAAGGCTCTGATGGTGTCACTAATACGAAATACATATCTTATCATAGTTAGGAGAAATATTCTACTAAAGATGGTGGTTCGTGGTAAGGTAGCTTTTGTTTGTATGTTCCCTCTTTACAACCACGGGCTACTAGGCGTGTTAAAAAGACAGTATCGCATACATACCACTACAGTTGCTTAAAACAACCATGGTAAAAAGTATAGGTCAGGTGTTTGATTCCAAGCATCTGCATTTTTTTCAAATTTCAACATATTTCACCATGGTTCTAGAAACCCACCATAGTGAAAGACTTAGCGCACAACATATAACCACGGTCCTTGATTATAACATCGGTGATATGTTTACTTGAGTTTATTCTAACTTATGTGGATTGCTTATTTCACCAACTTCTTACTAAACATATAATCTTTCAATCCGATTTAGAAAATTATAATACGAGATATAAATTTATATTAGAAGAACAAGTTACACTAATCAATATTGTACAAGCTTTCAGCATGCCATAATCCACATTTTGCTCTTTAACGGTTATATTTTACTTTAGTGCTTCTAGCTCTTCAACTATGACTTCCTTCACCTCTATTTCATTTTGCAAAATATTATTTACTTTTCAAACAAAATTAGATGTGAAGGAAGAGGTAGTTGAAGAACTAGAAGCATTAAACCAAGTTCTAATCGTTAAAGAGCGAAATGCGGATAATGGACTAAAGAAATCTCGCATAACATTGATTAGTCTAATTTGTTTTCTAATATAAATTAATATCTCATATTATAATTTTCTAATTCAATTCGAAAGGTTATATATTCGGTAAGGGAATGGAAAAACACTCAAACCACATATGATATAATAAACTCATCTTCTATGACATGTTAACTGAATGTAATGAAGCTGCAATTTTGAAGGTACGTCATTAAAGAAACTGTTGTGAATTACGACAAAATTCAATATCAATTTGTGAGGCAAAGAACAATAACAACCAAAATAAATGGTCTTCAGCAATAATAATCCGTACACACATAATATAATAGAATAAGGCAAGAAAAAACTGAAGGTTTGTTTACCCAGTTCGATCAAACAATTTACTCTGGGGGAGAGAGCATCTCTCCAATTCACTATACTCAGAAAGTTGTTACAAGAGATTACTGATGAGTTACAAGAAAATAGCCTTCGCCTTCAGGTTCTCAAGAACAACCCTATTTTCTACCCAAGTGTTTCCCAACCTCTCCAACTCTCAATATATGAATCACTCAAACCCAAAGGTTTCCCTAAACCTTTGATTTTCTAAGGTTTTCCTTGTCAATAGCTGAAACCCTATGATATACCTTTAAACCCTTGCTCTCCCTTGTTAGTTTAAACTCTAAGATTGTCACACACCAAACATATAAGAGATACATATTTGTAATAGTAAATACCCAACAAACAAATCCCAAAATCACATGGATCCATGGACCGAATCAAAAAAGCCTGAAAACTCAAAAACACTATTCACCGTACGGACAACACTATTCATCCGTACGGATAGCACTATTCACCATATGGACGACACTATTCACCGATCGAATTTTTTTTCTCGCTTTTTCGTCCGACTTTATAAAACTTTTGATTTTTGCGGTAAATGCAATCTCTAAAATATGTTTTCTTTCTCTTCATCAACAAAGGTTTTAAGACACACAACAATCTCCACCTTGACTTTAAATCTTGTTGATACCAATTTAACAATCAACAACATTGCTACTCTCTACCAAGTTGAAACTTTAATCAATAACTTTGATCAAAATCAAGCAACCCTTGAATCTTGATCTCGCAACTTGCATCCACTTGTTCCCAATTACCCTTTTCTACCTAGGTAATTTAACAAGCCTACAAGTATGATTTTTCAATCACCCTTGACTCCACCTATTTTCAAATGCCTCCCTGAAGGTTTTTCTTCTTTTATTTTCCAGTCCTTCAGCGACATTAAAAACATAATATCCAAGGCTAGCATAACTGTCCCTTTGAGATACTACATTAACCCTCCTTACCTTATCATGAGTCAAATGATAATCAGAGATCTCTGTAACCATTCCCTCACTACTGCTAGCATCCATAGTAGGAAACTCCACCTCAAACTGAGTTTTCTCCATTATAGTTTCTCCCAGGTTTCTCCCTTGGTTTTCACTATTCTTCTTCTGAAGAAATTCTCTACCAACAAAGTAAGTTGTTTTAACCTCATCTCTTCCCCAAAAATTCAATAACAACTCAGCGATAACATGCATTTTTATCCCTTGATTTCTGCAAAATTCATTGTACTCCTCTAAATCTTTCTCAAGGCATTCATAACGCCTTAAACTCAAATCTCATAGCTCTTCCTTGTCATGAAAGCCTCCACTAGTTAACGATGAATGAATAATAATATTTGAACCTTCTAAAATATATAGACCACATATTTTAGACCCTTTAGCAATAATCAATTCATCACGCGAAATCTTCAACACTCCACGTTCAACTCTAGTACAATAGCCTAGATCATCAAACATACTTATAGATAACAAATTTTGCTTGAGTTCTGGAACATACCTCACATTGTGAATAAGAAGTTCACGATCATTAACCATTTTAAATCTGACCGTACCAATACCATGAACCTTGCATGCCTTATTATTACCAAGGCGAACTACTCCACCTTGCACCATCTTCAAAGTTTCAAAGTATTCTATTCTTGGACACATGTGACAAGAGCTACTTGAGTCAATGACCCGACTATCTTTAGTTCCTAAACTCGATACTACTAGTACTTCGGCATCCTCATAACTTTCCTCACCCAATGCAACTACAACTTGAACAGAATCTTCATTGACCTTTCTTTCAGGACAATCCCTTTTAAAGTGACTGATTTTATGACAATTAAAACATTTTACCTTTGACTTGTCAGACCTCTTTGATTTGGACATCCCTTTACGCTCACCTCCTCCTCTTGACACATTTAAGCCTTCACCACTATCTTCAATCTTCAAATCTTTTGACTTTGAAAATTCTTTGGATTTCACCGCCGTCTGGACTTCTTCCAAAGTAATAGTACCTTCCTTACCATAAAGAAGGACATCCTTAAAGTACTCAAAGGATCTGGGAAATGAACACAACAGGAGCAAAGCCTTGTCCTCATCATCAATCTTCACTTCAATATTCTCAAGATCATCGATAATCTTGTGAAATTCTATGAGCTGCTTAACTATGGATTTGTTCTCCACCATTCAGAATGAATAGAGTTGTTGTTTCAGATACAACCTAAGAGCCAAAGACTTTGTCATATACAATGATTCAAGTTTTTCCCACATAGCAACCGCAGTTTGCTCCCTGACGACTTCTCTTAGAACTTTATCCCCGAGGCACAAGATAATGGCACTCTTGGACTTATCCACCATCTCTGTCTTCTGTACCTGTGTAAGCCCTGTAGGCATCAATGCTTCACTCTTCAAAGCATCGATACACTTCTCTTGAATTAAAATTGCTTGCATCTTAATTTTCCACAACCCGAAGTCGTTGTTACTGAAAAATTTCACGATCTGCCATCTACTAACCATGGTGCTCACTTAACAACAATATCTCTTTGCTCCACGCTCACCGCACCACTTGTTGTAAATCTTGTTGTGAATTACAACAAAATTCAATATCAATTTGTGAGGCAAAGAACAATAGCAACTAAAATAAATGGTCTTCAGCAATAATAATCCGTACATAGATAATATAACAGAATAAGACAAGAAAAAACCGAAGGTTTGTTTACCCAGTTCGATCAAACGATCTACTCTAGGGGAGAGAGCAGCTCTCCAATTTACTATACTCAGAAAGTTGTTACAAGAGATTACATATGAGTTACAAGAAAATAACCTTCTCCTTCAGGTTCCCAAGAACAACCCTATTTTCTACCCACGTGTTTCCCAACCTCTCCAACTCTCAATATATGAATCACTCCAACCCAAGGTGTAACAGTGTTTCAGAATAACCTTAAACAACTACAAAGGTTTGCCTAAACCTTTGCTTTTCTAAGATTTTCCGTGTGAATAGCTGAAACCCTATGATATACCTTTAAACCCTTGCTCTCCCTTGTTGGTGTAAACTTTAAGATTGTTACACACCAAATATATAAGAGATACATATTTATAATAGCAAATACCCAACAACCAAATCCCAAAATTACATGGATCCATGGACCGAATCAAAAAAGCCCGAAAACTCAAAAACATTATTCACCATATGGACAACACTATTCACTGTACGGACGACACTATTCACCGACCAAATTTTTTTCTCGACTTTTCGTCTGAATTTCGCGGTAAATACAATCTCCAAAATATGTTTTCTTTCTCTTCATCAACAAAGGGTTTAAGGCACATTTACACAATAAACCTTACCAACATCATACATCAATAACAATTCTTAAACAACATACACCATAAAACATAAAACTTTTATTAACAAAAACAAAATCATCAGTAACATACCTTAAACAACATACAACATACAAATTTTATTACTGATCGGAGGTGATTAGACTGGATCGTCGTGGTCGTCGTGTAGGGCAGATGAGGATGCTTGTAGGAGAGAAAAGGGGGTTGTACTTGCAAGGTACTCCGATGCCAAAGTAAGTGTTTGGACAAAGAGAGAAAGCAAGTAAAAAGGTAAGATTTGAAGTATTGAATAGTGATCAAACCTGCCCTTCTCACATGAGAGGATATTTATAGAAGTAACCCCCATCGCGGGGCCAAGGTCTCCCATGTGGCCGAAATATCTGGTCGACCAATGGGAGACTGCCAGGTAGAGGGTCAGGCGCGTGACCCTTTGGCCTGGTCCAACTGTTTCCGTGAGATCTGGGGAGACAATTAGTCGCGTGAACTGCCAAGCGAGTGAGGGGGACACGTCAAACGGCTAGTTTCTACCCAACGGCTAGTTTCTGGCTATCGGGTCTGGCCAAGAGCTGAACTAGATTGGACCTTGCCCTGCTGTGGGCCAAGCGCCTGCCCAGTACAGAACAGAAGCCCCCCAAGTCTTTTCTCTGAGGAAGAGTGATGACTTGAGATAGTTTCGTGGACAATTACCCCTGACTGACGATGTTCGGGCATATGCTCCTCGCCTGTTCTAATGTTGAGGTGGTCGACATTGGTCCTTTATAAGCCCGAACAGCCATGCACGTGTGAGGGCTTGCTCGCGGAAATGATGTTTTTATGTCGACCAGGTTTAAGGAATGTGGCCGCTGAAGTGTTGTTTAGTGTCGACGAGCCTTGATGAGGACGTGAGTTGCACGCATGGTCGAGGAAGATGTGCTCGCGGAGTATCAGGACTTGGTGGATGCAACATCTAGCCTGGGGAATGCCAAATGAAGATTCCATTTTCTGACACGTGGTGGAGCACTCAAGTTTTGTCAGGCCTAGAGACGCCTAGGCTATGATGGCCTTTGAGCTTCCCAAGCGAGGAAGTGCCTATAAACAGGGGGGAGAGAGGATTCATTTGACACTTGCTTCAAACTTTTATCCTTAACTCTCCATGCTCTGTAACTCGTGCTCTCGCCGGAGTGTTTTCACTGCAATCGACCTTCAACGCTCAGTTCGTGATCTTCATCTTCTACCTTCGATTTAGCAGGTAAGTTCTTCATCCCTTTCTGCAAATTCCCAGGTGTTCTTCCTTCTTGGAAAATCGCATGAATTTTCCGACAACACATGAGTTTTCCGGTTGAATGTTCGTGTGTTCTTCGATGAACTCGTGAATTTCTGGAAAATTCATAATGAACATGATGAATAGGAAGAACACGGGATGAATGTTCACGATTCTTGCGTAGGCTTGTGTAGATCCTCCTAGATTCTGGTTAGGATTAGTTTTAAGTTTGTAGTCGGGCATTAGGCCTGTTCGATATAGAACTTTGGCTTTCGCGCGACGAACTTATTTTGTCGAGTAAGCTCCTAAGTCTTCGTAAAGTCGCGGGGACTAGTCCCCCTCGTAGGGGAAAATAAAGTCATTGTATTATGTCGTGGTCGACTTAGGCTCGAGGTTATCCTCGACTTCTTCCTCGACCTTTCACTTGACTAGTGGTGGAAGGGTGGATTTGATCTTAGCTATCGAATTCACTTTTTATTCCTCTGCTTTTTAGGTGAAATGGCTGACCAACGCGAAGGACCCGTGCCCGACGTTGGGGTTGCACATGAGGAGGCGGAGCAGCCCACGAATTATGCCAACATTCACATAGCTGAGGGGGACCGTAAATGGATCACCTAGGAACCCCTGTCGACGAGGTCGACGTTTACTGAAGAGGAAGCTCAGGAGTTTCCTTATCTAGAAGACTGGGTCGAGGGTGTGCCGGTGCATTGGAGGGCTATCTGCCCAAAAGAGAACGACCGAATCTGCTCGATATATCCGGGGGATGCGGTTCCCCATGTACGAGTTTACTTTTGTGGAGGCTAAGTTCCGTCTGCCCTTCACCGACTTCCAGGAGGCCATCTTCCGCCACTTGGAACTATGCCCCGCTTAGCTCCATCCAAACGCATTGGCATTTATTCACACTTTTGAGCCGGTATGCCGTTACTTGAATGTCTGGGCGACTGTGGACCTTTTCTTCTGCATTTTCTAACTCCAACGGAGCACAGCGGGCCCGAAGCAAAGCTGGGTGTCATTTAAGCAACAGAGCAGGCTCTTCTGGCCTTACTCAGAATCTGTCCGGCATTTCAAGGACAGGTTCTTGGTCATAAAGCCTATTTCTAAAGCGGGTAAGAGGTCTATCTCTACGCTTGAGGCCGTGGACGTTGATGGCCAACAAGTTGAGAAAGCTGTGTCAATGTTCCCTCTGGAGTGGGTGTACACCCATTTCAGATATAGGACCGATCAGTTCCTTGTCAAGCACGAGCAGCTCTGTGAGAGGGACAAGGAGTCCTATCGGGTTTTGCATGCCTACGTGGAGACTTTTAGTCCGGCCTTTGTTATGGATAAGGACGGCAGGGAGTTGCTCGGGGAGGATGGAGAGCCTGCTCGCGCAACTCTCTATATCAACACTAAGGCCCTTCTTGAGTGTGAGAACGACGATGTCGCATTCCAGCTCCTTGGTACTACTTGTTCTTGTGCCCGTGTTTGTTAATTCTTGTCTAATTATGCTGACCTTTCTTTCTTTATGTTCGCAGGGAAAATGGTAGATATGAGGGAGCGCCTGATGAGGTCCTAAGCAGCCGAAAACCAGAATAAGGTGCCTCCAATGCAAAAAGCTGGTGCGGACAAGCAGCAAGGGAAGCTGGAAAAGTTCGTGGCCGACGCTAGGTCCATTCTGGGGACGACCTCTACGCCCCCCCCCCCCACTCCGGACGCATCTCATAAGAGGAAATGGGGCAAAGTTGGCTCTTCGCCGGCGGGCTGCTCGGGTGGTTTTCCTGGGGGGAAGTTTGTGATGCCCCCGTGTTATCTTCAGGGGAGAATGTTTGACGGGGAAAGTTCCGTCGTTGTCCCAGAGCTCGATGATTCAGCTATCTTGTCAGCTGATCCTCAAGTGCAGAGGAAGCTTCTCTGCCAGGATACGGCCGCTATGATCAGGGTATTGGAGGCGGCACTGGCCCTTGGGGATGCAGAGATGGTTCCACTTGCCGACCTCAAGAAGGAAAAAATCAAGATCAACGACCTGGAGCTAGAGAACACAAAAATATACAACGACCTGAAGAAGCTGCAAGGCAATTTAGAGGCCAAGATAGAGCTTTAGAAGGAAGTTACCAAGATGTAGGGGGAGGTGACCCAGGTCAACGAGGAGAGCGCCCATTTGAAGGCAAGGATAGCTGAGCTGGAGGGATCGTCGGCCATTTTTCTGGATGAGACCGATGACGAGAAGGCTCTGAAGACGCGGAGGGACCCGATCAAGAGGATCCATCTTCTTGGGGATGATAATCTAGGGGCAGCTGAATTTGGTTTCAACGCTGGTTTGGAGCAGTTTAAGGCCCTCACCTCTGTCGTCCAGCTGTTAACCAAGGGGATGGGCGTTCTCAACGTGGTCGTCAATGGCGAGGTGGTTCTCCCAGAGGTTCTCGCTGAGGCAGTTTAGTATGTTTTTTGAAGTTTGTACTAGTATTTTGTGGGCCTGTGTGCCTTTTGATATGTAATATTTTGTCGGGCACAACCCTCTTCATGTACTGCTGACTTATTCTGGCCTTGTGGCCGAAGTTATCTAAATATTTTCCGTTTAGCATTGGCTTGTCGCATTGTGTATGCTTTTATTGTTTGAATGCTAAGTGTGGACGTTTGCTCGACTTGTTCTCGTTATGCTTAACATTTTGGGAGACTTGACGAGGAGGCGAAGCAGTTTCGTCGGTGATGAGACTAGGATCTCGGTTGAGGTACTAATCCCATAGGCTTGGATTGTTCCCATCGCGAGCTGTGTGTCTTGCCTTGTTGGTGCAGCAATGATGGAACTCGATTGAGGTATCCCCGTTGTGCGCAGAGTCTGATCATCCCATAAGCAGAAACTGGCCGGCGTTGTAAAATGGTGGATTGTGCTTACACCGGGGCACGGTCCCGTGGCCGAGCCGTCTCCCCGTTAGGGACGATCTCGTCGGCAGTTAGTCCGACCTCGTGGTTGGTCCTAACTGTAATATTGTTTGAGCTTTTCAGCGTTCCATGGTCGAGCAAATGGTTCTTCGTCTAGAGTTTCTAGGTAATAGGCTCTAGTGCCTGTTTTGGACTTGACCCTGTAGGGTCCTTCCCAGTTCGCGGCCAGCTTACCCTCGCACAAATCCTTCTTGGTGCTGCGTAGGACAAAGCTGCCAACGCGAAAGTCACACTTTATGACCATAGCGTTGTGGCGCAAGGTTTTTTTTGTTTTAGTGAAGGCTCGCGGAGAGCTGCTCCTGAGCGTATTTCTTCGACCAGGTCGAGCTTTGTAACGCCCCAAAATAATTAGGGTATTTATTTATTTAAGTTATTATAGATATTCGTGAGTTAGGTGAATTTTGGTGGAATATTTTGATACCTGATGACCTGTGTTGTGGGGTATTGATGATGTTAAGGGGGTGCTGAGAGTATTTAGAAGTAGGTGATGTGTTAACAATATTTTAGTAATAATAATAGGGTTAATAGCTATTTTGCCCCCTGCCATATAGGCGCTTTTTGAAAAACCCCCTATAAAAAAAACTTGCAAAAAATACCCTAACATTTGAAGATTCTCTCAATTTTGACCTTTATGACATCCAGTCACCAAAAAAACTGATGTGGCAGCGTTTTTTTTTTTTTTTTTGATGTGTAAGGTTATGTGGTTTTTTAATTTTATTTTTGATTTATTTAATTGCCACGTTGGCATTTTGTTTTTCATTTATTTTTGGTTTATTTTTAAAAACATGTTAAATGTTCAAAAAGTGTTACAGATAGGAGTAGAACTCATAATCTCTCATCACAAAGCATCACTCATTACCACTAGGTCATGTTGTGTTTTGTGACATTGTTAACAACTATAATATACATAATACATAATTAACTAGTTAAAAATTTTTACTAAACTAAAATCTATTAAATCATTTTTATTAAACTATTTAATTTTTTTTCTTAATATACTGTAACTATTAATAATATAGTTAAAATGTTAAAAATAATTATTATTTATTTTAAAAATGTTAAAAATTAGGTTAGTTTAAAATTGTTTTAAAATGTTTTAGTATAGTAATTTAGTAATAAAATGTTAATTTATTATGTTAATTTAGTATATTAATTTAATATATTAATTTAGTATATTAATATGGTACAGTAATTAACATTTTAATTAGATTAAATAGATTAAATAAATATTAAGCTACAGTAAATTAAATTAAATAGTTAAATAAATATTTTAATATAAGCTACAGTAAATTAATATTAATATTAACGTAAATTAATATTTTAATATAAGCTACAATAAATTAAATTAAATAAGTAAATGAATATTTTAATATAAGCTACAGTAAATTAAATTAAATAGGTAAATGAATATTTTAATTTAATTTTTAATAGTAATAACGTAAATATACTGTAGCTTAATTTAAATATATTTTAATTTTTAATAGTAATAACGTAAATATATTTTAATTTAATTTTTAATAGTAATTACCTATTTAATTTAATTTACTGTAGCTTATTTTAAAATATTCATTTACCTATTTAATGTAATTTACTGTACCTTATATTAAAATATTTATTTACCTATTTAATTTAATTTACTGTAGCTTATATTAAAATATTCATTTACCTATTTAATTTAATTTACTGTAGCTTAAATTAACATTTTATTACTAAATTACTATACTAAAACATTTTAAAACAATTTTAAACTAACCTAATTTTTAACACTTTTAAAATAAATAATAATTATTTTTTAACATTTTAATAGATTTTAGTTTAGTAAAAATTTTTAACTAGTTAATTATGTATTATGTATATTATAGTTGTTAACAATGTCACAAAACACAACATGACCTAGTGGTAATGAGTGATGGTTTGTGATGAGAGGTCATGAGTTCTACTCCTATCTCCAACACTTTTTGAACATTTAACATGTTTTTAAAAATAAACCAAAAATAAATGAAAAACAAAATGCCAACGTGGCATTTAAATAAATCAAAAATAAAATTAAAAAGCCACATGGCCTTCCACATCAAAAAAAAAAAAAAAAAAACGCTGCCACATCAGCTCTTTTGGTGACTGGATGTCATGAAGGTCAAAATTGAGAGAATCTTCAAATGTTAGGATATTTTTTGCAAGTTTTTTTTTATAGGGGGGTTTTTCAAAAAGCGCCTATATGCTAGGGGGCAAAATAGCTATTAACCCATAATAATATGATTATATGATATATTATTATTATTATTTTCAAATAAAAGGAAGGGCTAAGTGGTAATTGTGCGAGGATAAGTGAGGACGAAGTTGGGAAAACATATTAAGGGTCCTAAGGGTATAGTGGACAAAAAGGAATTGGAGAGAAAGGAGAAGTCGTTGTTGGTACGATCATTTTGGGTGAACCGTTCTGAGGAAAAGGGAGAAACAGAGCTAGGGCCTAGAGACATCGAAAGAATCTTCATCTAAGGTAAAGGTGGGGTTCTTTAATCTCTAAGGGTTGCATAATGTTTGTATGAGGGTAGATAAACCATTAGGATCATCCCTATGTGTTGTTTGTGTTGATTTGGGGATTGGGATTTCGCGTGTCGGAAGTTTTGATAAGGGGAAGAATGCACAAATTTATCGGTTGAAATGTGATTTCTGTATTTCCTACTTGTTTGTAAGTTAATATGTGATTATATATATGTTTTTGGACTGATTTGGGAGTGAAATTGGGGAAGAATTGAGGTCTGAGTCGTGCAGAATTGCAATTACAAGATTGCTGATCCTGCCAGATTTGCCAGGCAAAAGGAAGTCCGCCAGGCAAAAATCCGCCAGATGGTCACCAGGCGAATTAAGAGGCGAGCGAAGGGTGAAAAATGGGGGTTCTGGATTTTGTATGGGGAAGGAGATTCGCCACTGCTCCGCCAGGAGAGCATGAGGCGAAAGGGGAATCCGCCAGGCGAAAGGAAAATCTGCCAGATGGTCGCCAGGAGAAAATTCGCCAGATGGTCGCCAGGCGAGCGTCAGGCGAGCAGAGCTGAGACGAACCGAATTTTCTGAAAATTTAAAAATTCGTATCTTTTGATCGTAGGTCGGTTTCAGTCGCCGTTCAAAGCGTTGGAAAGCTGGTTTCGTACACTATTTATAAAAATTGATTTCAATACCAGAATTCAAACCCTTTGACGCGTTAATTGGGTTTTGTGTATGTTGTTATGTGTTGTAAGTTAAAATGATGGATTCGTTGGTGTGTATGCGTGTCGTTGTTGTGGATTGCAATGTTTGCATGTTTGAGCAGGTATATGTTGTATGTTGGGCAGTCGTGAGGTAATGTATTGGTGAGATGCTAGTCATATGCTTTACGTCGTTGTTGTATGTTGTTGCTGAGTGCAATAGTTGTTGCTTATGATGTTGCATGATGTTGTTGTTGAGTTATCGTGGCATACCATGTAAATATAATGGTTGTTACTTATGATGTTGTATGATGGTGTTGTTAATTAGTTATGCAATAGTGGTTTCTTATGATGTGGTATGATGTTGTGGTTGAATGCATAGCATGTTGCATAAGTTGTGTGATAAGTCGTGTGCCCATGTGGGGTGTGAGTGTCTTATCCAGATTCTTTTAAATAGAATCGTGTTGGTGTTGCTGTTGTTGTTGAGGTAATCGTACGACCATGTGGGGTGTGAGCGATTATGGGTGATCGTGTGCCCATGTGGGGTGTGAGCGATCACGGATGTCGTGCGCCCATGTGGGGTGTGAGCGACTATTATGAAATCCCGACGGGGATTATAACCATGAAACAGGGGTCGAATTGGTACCACATGCATTGAGTTGAGTCGTAGGTCTCATTGCATTACATTGTGTTGTGTTGATTATCTGCTTGTGTGGGAAATGCTAATCATGTTGATGTTCTGATGATAGGGTAGATTGTATAATGTTTTTATGCTTTCATACTTATATTATGCATTTCTTATGTGATTTTGAGAATCTCACCCCTTCTATTTGAATGTTACCTCCACGTGGGTAACGTGCAGATACGCACGAGTAGTTCGGAGTTGGATCGCGTCTGCTCTGATTATAACACCGGGTTGTCGGGACGCTTGGAGTCCTTTACCTTGTTATGTGTTATTACTCGTTTATTTGATGATGTTATATGTGGTTGAACATGTTTCAGATTTTGTTGAATTTCTGCTGCTGTAGAAATGTTTAAATACCATGTTTTAATTTTGATGTTGATGTATTACCTTTGGTATGCATGAGAAGTTGAATAGTTGAAAGTAGCATCCTGAATCTATGTGTGTTATTTTTACTCTGATATTTTATTATTAATTGTCGCGGGGGTTTAGGGTGTTACAAAGTGGTATCAGAGCAGGTCGGTCTGTCCGGCCAAGTTGTCGAGTCGTTGTGGTGTGATAGTTGAATACTGTCAATGTTGTTTGTTCCTTAGTTCGTGATATGTGTGTGAAACACTATCAGTGTTTTCTTATTTTTCTATATCCCTTATCTACAGGATGAGAGTGAGACAAGTGGGGGAGAAGCTTGTATTTCTCCAAGATGCATCAGGTGGGGAGTGTTGGCTTAGTGTGTCGTTGATTGCAAGAGTGCGATTGTTGATTGGGACAATGTTGTTCTCGTTGTTGAAGAGAGCGGATATCATGTTACTACATGAGGGAGTGCAGTGTTAGATTGTTCACCTGTCTGAGAATGGTGTGACCCTCGAGGGAAGACGGACATGTGTCCTAGCAGTTCGCTTCCTTGTGTGGGAGGAGGCGATGTTTGGCTAGAGGTTGGCCAGCGACGCGTGGAGTATCGTGACGTGTTCCCTAAGGATGGGAACCGTTTGTCTTAAATTGGAACGAGATGATGTTACTCTTGAGATGCATTGGTAGGAGCTAAACCCTATAGTTACCAATCGTTTGGATAAGTAAGGTAGTGTGCTGCTGATTTCAAGGATGTAGCAGTTGTGAGAGTGTGTTATTTCTGAAGCTGGAGGAAATACATAAAGAATGCTTGTGTCAACTAAGGATTGTGCCTTAGATAGCTTATGCACAAGATGCGAGGAACACTATTATAGTTTGGTAAAGATGGTTTATGCCCCATCATGATAGTAGACGGGATCATGCGGGATGGAATAGACGTATCTTGTCAGCTTAGATAGTGTGTTCAGTGAATTATTCGGAGTTAAGCAAAGTGCTTACCGATGGTGTTGATGAACCGATGCATATTCTTATATATATGAAGATGAGACAAATTTGAGGTTTTATACGTCGGTAAGTTGGGATGTCTCCGAGAGCAAATGATCTGGTATTGTGGATGGTTGCTTCTTAGAGAGTAAAGAGTGAACTTAACTTTGACGAAAGTGAAGAGTTAAGGTTATGCCTGCTAAGTAAGTAGAAGAACTCTCAAGAGATGATGCTCAAATGTTGCCATGTTTGCGTTGATGGTATTCTAGAGAGTAGCAGTAAAGTTACGTCGATGAACTGCCAGTTGTGCGTGAGTTCTAGACGTGTTTTGGATGACATATCGGACGTGCCGCTAAAGATATAGGTGGAATTCTCTGTTGATCTTGTCCCTGGTACCATATTCTATGGCATCATACATGATCTTGGCGTTAGAATTAGTATAACTGAAAGAGCAGTTAAAATATTTATTAGAAAGAAGATTTGTGAGACCAAGGGTGTCGCCTTGGAGAGCTTCGGTATTGTTAGTAGAGAAATGGATGATAGCTTGAGGTCGCGTGTTAATTGGTGAGTAGTATGGGAACCCACAGTTGTATGCTAGATATCTTGAGTTTGAATTGTGATGAATCACATATGATTTGAAGTTCCTTGATGGTATTACTTTGTTATGGGTTAGAAATCTCGTGCCAACGGAAACATTGAGTAGGTCAAAACCCCGTAAGAAGTATTGATATGAAATGTGGTAACCAGAACCAAAGGTTGTTAAGCTATTTTGGATAAATTGTTTTGAACTCATAATGAATTTCGACGGTTGCATATGTTATGATTGTAGTAGTATTACTCTTGCATCTCTATCATTGGAGAGTGTTGAACCTATACTAAACGGCCGTTTGTTGATAGGTAGGTTATTCTACTGATGGACATAAATGAGATTTGTGTACTCTTTGATGGGTAGGCACTATAGTGGATAAGTGTGTTTCTATGCAGATTAATAACTCTCCAAAGTGCTTAAGGATAAGTGTCCACTTTCAAGAATATATGACCAGGAATCTTTGAAACTTGGTTTGGAGTATTACAATATAGGATGATGTTGTTCGGTGCTTATAATGCGTTGGTGTGTGTGGGGATTACGAACCATATCTTCCGTACTTAATCGGATAAGTTCGAAGTGGTGTTCGTTGAGGTATTCTGATCCATTATAAAATCAGAAGAAGAACGTGTGTTGTATTTGAGAATTGAGTTACAAGTATTGAAGAAAGATGAAGTTATGCTAAGTTATCAATGCGTGATTTTTGGTTGATAAGGATGAGTTCTTGGTTATGATATTGCAGATAAGAGTGTTGTCGTGGATCTATCCAAAGTAGATGCGGTTCTACAATGGGAAATCTCCGAAGTTGGTTAAGGAGATTATAGGATTTTCAGACTTAATGGGTGATTACCACAGGTCATGGATGACTCTTCCAAGTTAGCATTTTGTCTTAGTTGAATTGCGAAGGGTAAGTTAATTGTGTAGGGATGTTCGTTGTGAGGAAATTTTTAGAGGGCTGAAGTAGAGGTTGACTATGGCTCTAGTTTTGATTCAGCCTGATCCTAATAAACCGTTTGTGGGGTATTGGGATGTGTCTGTGATGAGTTTAGACAGTGTACTATTGTGAGATGGTGAAGCCGTAGCTTATGCTTTACGACAATTGAAGATTCATGAAAGGGTTTATCCTGCCTGAGATTTGGGATTGCCTGCGGTTGCATTTGTGTTAAGGATTCGTAGGTATTATTTTTATGGATCTGGACTCGAAGTGTTTAGTAATCGTAAGAGTGTAGCACGCCTGTTTAGTCAGAAGGAATAGCGTACGAGACGACGAGGATGGTTGGAATTTCTAAGGAGTTATGACCTTGGCTTGAATTATCCAATTGATAAAGTTAATGTTGTTCATGATGTGTTAAGTCGAAAGTCTTTTCATATGTCTCCTTTGATGGTCAGAGAATTAAAATTGAGTAGCAGTTCAAAGACTTATATCTGGTGTGTGAGCTGGCGCTGTAGAGTGAGAGGTTGGGTATATAAAAGGTGAATGATGACTTCCTGGTGAATGTTGGAGAGAGTTAGAAGTTGGATGTAAAATTAGTGGATTTGATAGTTGCGAGTAATCAGAGTGCACAGCAGAAGCGTGATGTAGCGCGGTTCGAATATACGTGCGTGAATGGTAGAAGTTCAAAGGTTGAACGTTATGACCTGCAGGAATGGAAGTGATCTGGTGAAAGGTCTAAATATTAATCATGTACTACCAGTTACCTGTCCCATTGGTAAATCGTAGAATTGTTTTCTTAATGATTGTGTGACTACGAGGTTGGTGTTCCGGTTATGTGGAGGTGGTTAGGGCAATGTTGTGTCGTGGAACTTTATGTTCTTATTCTTGTGGTGATGGTAACGATTGTGTTGTGTTTTGGTTCAGGAGTGAACATGAGTGTGCGTAACTCGGTTATTCGTTGCGTCTCAAATTGGTTGTCGAGTGCATTGTATGGACATTGCATCTTATGGTTGTTATTGATGAAGTGGGTTGTTGTTTTGTGTCACTCATGGTGTTGCCTTTCATGACTTGGGAGTAGGAGAGCCGGATGCGTGGGGCGTATCCTGAGTTGTTCGTATCGGGTGAATATTTGAGGACGAAAATATTCTAAGTGGGGGAGAGTTGTAACGCCCCAAAATAATTAGGGTATTTATTTAATTAAGTTATTATAGATATTCGTGAGTTAGGTGAATTTTGGTGGAATATTTTGATACCTGATGACCTGTGTTGTGGGGTATTAATGATGTTAAGGGGGTGCTGAGAGTATTTAGAAGTAGGTGATGTGTTAACAATATTTTGGTAATAATAATATGATTATATGATATATTATTATTATTATTATTATTATTATTATTTTAAAATAAAAGGAAGGGCTAAGTGGTAATTGTGCGAGGATAAGTGAGGACGAAGTTGGGAAAACATATTAAGGGTCCTAAGGGTATAGTGGAAAAAAGGAATTGGAGAGAAAGGAGAAGTTGTTGTTGGTACGATCATTTTGGGAGAACCGCTCTGAGGAAAAGGGAGAAGCAGAGCTAGGGCCTAGAGACATCGAAAGAATCTTCATCTAAGGTAAATTTGGGGTTCTTTAATCTCTAAAGGTTGCATAATGTTTGTATGAGGGTAGATAAACCATTAGGATCATCCCTATGTGTTGTTTGTGTTGATTTGGGGATTGGGGTTTTGCGTGTCGGAAGTTTTGATAAGGGAAAGAATGCACAAATTTATTGGTTGAAATGTGATTTCTATATTACCTACTTGTTTGTATGTTAATATATGATTATATGTGTGTTTTTGGACTGAATTGGGAGTGAAATTGGGGAAGAATTGAGGTCTGAGTCGTGCAGAATTGCAATTACAAGATTGCTGATCCTGCCAGATTTGCCAGGCAAAAGGAAATCCGCCAGGAAAAAATCCGCCAGATGGTCGCCAGGCAAAAATCCGCCAGATGGTCGCTAGGCGAATTAAAAAGCGAGCGAAGGGTGAAAAATGGGGGTTCTGGATTTTGTATGGGGAAGGAGATTCGCCACTGCTCCGCCAGGCGAGCATGAGGCGAAAGGGGAATCCACCAGGCGATCATGAGGCGAAAGGGGAATCCGCCTGGCGAAAGGAAAATCCGCCAGGAGAAAATCTGCCAGATGGTCGCCAGGCGAAAATTCTCCAGATGGTCGCCAGGCGAGCAGAGCTGAGACGAACCGAATTTTCTGAAACTTTAATAATTCGTATCTTTTGATCCGTAGGTCCGTTTCAGTCGCCGTTCGAAGTGTTGGAAAGTTGGTTTCGCACCCTATTTATAAAAATTGATTTCAATACCAGAATTCCAACCCTTTGACGCGTTAATTGGGTTTTCTGTATGTTGTTATGTGTTGTAAGTTGAAATGATGGATTCGTTGGTGTGTATGTGTGTCGTTGCTGTGGATTGCAATGTTTGCATGTTTAAGCAGGTATATGCTGTATGTTGGGCAGTCGTGAGGTAATGCATTGGTCATATGCTTTATGTCGTTGTTGTATGTTGTTGCTGAGTGCAATAGTTGTTGCTTATGATGTTGCATGATGTTGTTGTTGAGCTATCTTGGCATACCATGTAAATATAATGGTTGTTACTTATGATGTTGTATGATGATGTTGTTGATTAGTTATGGCATGTTGTGTTGTCGCATAACTTGTAAATGCAATAGTGGTTGCTTATGATGTGGTATGATGTTGTGGTTGAATGCATAGCATGTTGCATAAGTTGTGTGATAAGTCGTGTGCCCATGTGGGGTATGAGCGTCTTATCCAGATTATTTAAAATAGAATTGTGTTGGTGTTGTTGTTGTTGTTGTTGAGGTAATCGTGTGCCCATATGGGGTGTGAGCGATTATGGGTGATCGTGTGCCCATGTGGGGTGTGACCGATCACGGATGTCGTATACCCATGTGGGGTGTGAGCGACTATTATGAAATCCCGACGGGGATTATGACCATGAAATAGGGGTCGAATTGGTACCACATGCATTGAGTCGAGTCGTAGGTCTCATTGCATTGCATTGTGTTGTGTTGATTATCTGCTTGTGTGGGAAATGCTAATCGTGTTGATGTTGTGATGATAGGGTAGATTGTATAATGTTTTTCTGCTTTCATACTTATATTATGCATTTCTTATGTGATTTTAAGAATCTTAACCCTTCTGTTTGAATGTTACCTCCACGTGGGTAACGTGCAGATACGCACAAGTAGTTCGGATTTGGAGTTAGCGAAGACGAGGTCTTCTCTTTTATGTCATCGAGTCGCGTCTGCTTTGATTGTAACACCAGGTTGTCGGGACGTTTGGAGTCCTGAATCTATGTGTGTTATTTTTACTCTGATATTTTATTATTAATTGTCGCGGGGGTTTAGGGTGTTACAAGATCTTCTATCAAAACATCGTCGTTCATATCCTCGTCGAGAGGAGCTTCCGTTCGTCTGGAAGGTTCTTTGATCTCCACCGGTATCACCGCCTCGGTTCCGTAAGCTAGTCAGAAAGGGTTTCCCTAGTGGTGCAGTGTGGGGTTGTTATGTAGGCCCAGAGCACGCTGTGTAACTCCTCGACCCACCTCTTCTTGGCTTCGCCTAGCCTTTTTTATAGACCTCGAAGGATTACCCTGTTCGCAACCTCTACTTGCCGGTTAGTCTGGGGGTGCTCCACGGAAGTGAAATGTTGCTTCGTGCCTAATTTGGCGACGAAGTCTTGGAACTTCCTGTCTGTGAACTGGGTTCCGTTGTCTGTCACAAGGGTCTGGGGTACTCCGAATCGTGCGAGGACGTTCCTTTTGTAGAAGCGAAGTATGTTGAAGGCTGTGATCTTGGCGAGGGCTTCGGGTTCGATCCATTTTGTAAAGTAATCGACGGCCACAATCAGAAATTTGTTTTGATAAGACCCCATTGTGAAGGGGCCGAGTATATCCATCCCGCACCAGGCGAAGGTCCAAGGCGAGGATAAAGTCTTCAACTCGTTAGGGGGCGCCAGGTGCATGTCCTCGTGGCGCTGGCATCGGTCACATTTTTGGACATGCACCTTAGCATCATGCTGCATGATCGACCAATAGTATCCTACCAATGATCTCCCTCCCAAGTGTTGCGCGTTGATGCCCTCATGAATTTCTTAGAGGATTTCGGGGACCTTGTCCTCCTCGACACATTTCATTAGGGGGGTGGAGAATCCTCGTCGATAGAGTTTTTCATTGATCGGAACGTATGAGCAGACTCTTCGTTTAGTCATACTGGCCTCCTTGCTATCCTCAGACAGTTCCCCCGTGGTGAGGTAATTGTATACTGGGGTCATCCAGCAGTGGCTGTCTCCAATGGAGTTAACGCCGAGCAGCTCTGATGGCTTCTCAATACTTAGTCGAGCGAGTATCTCTTGTACGACGAATTTGTTTCCGCATTTCTTTCTAGTGCTAGCTAGTTTTGACAAGACGTCTGCCCGCGTGTTTCGTTCGCGAGGAATATGCTGGACTTCCCACGCGTCAAACTTGGTAATTCTTTCCATCACCAGCGTCAGATACTCGATCAACTGATCATTTTTCCTGATACTCTCCTCGTACTTGAGATGCTACGAGCTGGGAATCGGTGAAAATCTTTACCTCCTTGGCGCCCAAGTCTTCGGCCAGCCGTAACCCTGCGAGGAAGGCCTCGTACTCGGCTTGGTTGTTAGATGTAGGGAATGATAGGACTAAAGACACTTCGATTAGTATTCCCTCCTCGTTCTCAAGGATGATGCCTGCGCCACTACCTGTGGGACTGGATGCCCCGTCCACGTAGATGGTCCATCTATGTGTTCTGCTTGGTGGGGACGATAGCGGCGTCATCTCTGTTACGAAGTCGACCAGGACTTGTGCCTTGAGGGCCTTCCTGCCCTCGTAGTGGATGTCAAATTCTGATAGCTCCAGGGACCATTGAAGCATTCTGTCGGCCATGTCTGGTCGACAAAGCAACTGTCTTATGGGCTGGTCCGTACACACTACTATGGTGTGGGCCAGGAAGTAATGTCTGAGCCTTCTCACAGCGATGACGAGGGCGAGAGCGACTTTCTCTATTTACGCATATCTGATTTCTGTCCCTTGTAGGACTTTGCTTGTGAAATAAATGGGCTTTTTCCCGTCCGTTTTCTCGCGAATGAGTGCAGCGCTAATGGCTTCGCTGGTGATAGAAAGATACATGTACAAGGTCTCCCCGCACTCTGGTCATGAAAGCACGGGGGTTCGGACAAGGCTCACTTAAGGTGGGCCAGAGCCTGCTCGCATTCCTCCGTCCTTTCGAATGTGGCCTTCTTTCTGAGGAGTTTAAAGAAGGGCAGGGCATACTGGGCAGACTTGGCCACGAAGCGAGCATCCCGTTGAGGGACTGTATGGACTTCTTCGACCTGGGTGTGGGAAATTCCGCGAAAGCCCGACATTTGTTGGGATTCACCTCTATCCCCCTCTCGGTGAGGTAGAACCCAAGGAACTTCCCTACCCACACGCCAAAAGTGCATTTTTCTGAGTTAAAACGCATTTTGCACTTTCTTGCCTGGTCGAAAACCTTTTGCAAATGGGTCGTGTGATCGAATTCCTCTTGGGATTTCACGATCATATCATCCATGTAAACTCGAGCATGTCTCTGATTTCTGATCGGAAGACTTTGTTCAACATGTGCTGGTATGTGGCCCCAACATTTTTCAGACCAAAGGACATTACATTGTAGTAATAGTTCCCCGACGAGGTCATGAATGCGGTGTACTTCTTGTTCTTTTCGGACATAGGGATTTGATTGTATCTCGAATAGGCATCCATGAAGGACAAGAGCTTGAAACCTGCAGAATTATCTACGAGCTTATCTATGCTGGGCAAAGGATAACCATCATTTGGGAAAACCCGGTTGAGATCAGTATAATCAATGCACATGCGCCATTTTTCACTATGTTTCTTGACAAGGACAATATTGGACAACCAGGTTGTATAACTGGCCTCCGAGATAAGTTTTGCCTCTAAGAGGTCTTGTACAAGTTTTTTGGTGGCCTGTGCCTTCTCATCTAATTGCTTGCGCCTGCGTTGTGCGACGGATCGAGCAGTTGGGTCAATGGTCAGTTGGTGGCATGCGGTCTCAGGGTCCAGGTCGGGCATGTTCGCGGCACTCCATGAAAACAAATCGGCGTTGTCCTCGAGACATGTCTTCAGCTGCTGCTTTACCTCGTCGGGCAGCCCCGCGCCTATCTTCACTCCTCTGCTCGGGTTGGCCCCGAAGGTGATGACCTCGAACTCCCCATCTGGAACAGGGCGCATGAGGGTGGTTGTAGAGGAACTGGCTGTCCCCGCCAACGTGCCTTCCCCGCAGTCCTCGCCCTCTTCAGAAATCTAGCTGTTGAGGTCGATGATGTGCACGGGGAGAGTTGGCTTCTTGTCAGGCTGGCTTTCTCCGCTGGGCTGGTCGTCCTCTCTTGCCCGCTTGGCGGCCTTGGGTGTTGCACCGATCGAGCTCTAGCCTCGATTCGCTGCTTCAAAGCACCTCCTTGCAACTTCTATATCCTCATGCAATGTTACGACGTGGCCCTTCTCCGTATAGTGCTTCATCTTGAGATGAACGGTCGAAGGAACAGCGATCAGCTCCACAAAGGTTGGTCTGCCAAGGATGCATTGGTATAGCGAAGGGCAATCGATTACCAGAAACTGAGTCTTGATCGACTTCGATGCTTTCTCTTCCCCGAAGGTGATCGGGAGCTCCACGTACCCCCAGGGTCTGGCTGTCGCCCTGTTGAACCCTTACAGGTAGGACCCTATGTACGGTGACAGGTTCTTCTGATCCAGCTTCAAGGCTCTGAACAGACCAGTGTACATGATGTCCACGGAGCTGCCATGGTCGACTAGGATCCGTCGGACATCGGTGTTGGCAAGTCTCGCTCTGATGAGCAAAGGAATGTGCGAGTTTGGGGAGCCCCTAGACAGCTCCTCCGAGTAGAAAGTGATTCGCTGGGACCACCCCGAACCTTCTCGAGCATGGACAGCTGGTCAGGACTGCAGTCGATGAGTTGGTCGAACTTTCTCTTAACCGACCCCACCGTGAGTTCGCTGTATCCCCCACACGAGATAACTATGGCCATTGGGAAGGTCTCCCACGCGCTGTGTGCAGATATATGAGGGGGATCCACAATATGGTTAGGACGATGAAGTCCTCTGGCCGTGTGATGGACATAGCGACCTGAGGAGGAGGACTTAGCGGCGAAGACCCTGCTTCCTTCTTGGTCTCCAACGTCTCTTATCGAGAGGACTCACCCTTCTTCGTACATTGCTTTAGGTGACCCTCCTTGATAAGGATTTCAATGGCGTCTTTCAGGTGCACACAGTCTTCGGTCACGTGGCCATGGCTGCAGTGGAAACGGTAGTATTTACTCCTGTCCGTGTTACCCTTGGATGATGTTGGTTTGGGGAACCGGACACCTCCCTGCTTAAACTCCGCGTTGATGCATTCAGAGAGAATACACTCGCGAGGATCCGTCAGCAGGGTATACTCCGTGAAACGACTAGCACGTCCCTTTCCTTCACGAGGACGATCATCTCGTCACCTCTCTCTATCGCGTCTAGGGGCCTCTGATTTGTCTTTTTATTTTTTTGTCGCCCGAGAACTCTCTTGATCCTTAGAGTCTCGGGCTTTATAGGCTGCCTCTTTCTCCTCATATTGTATATATGATTGAGCTTTACGGAGTAACTTGGCCAGGTTACGGGGAGGTTCTATGCCCACCGCCTTGCAGAATTTTCTCTTTGGTCTCAACCTCTTTTCGAGGAGGTATTTCTTCATATAGTCCGTCGTGCGGACCTCAACAGCCTCCTTGTTGAAGCGCTCGATATATGCACGGAAGGGCTTATCCCCGCCCTGCATGATGGCTTCTAATGTGGCCTCCGAAGTGGGGTGCCGCCGAGAGGCATTAAATTGGCGGGCAAACTGGCTCTTTAAATCTTTCCAGGACGTGACCGAACCTCGGGGAAGCTGCTTGAACCAGGCCATAGCCCCTTTCCTGAGAGTGATGTGGAACAACCTGCATTTGATAGCCCCGCTTACGTTATGATAGTTGAGCATGGCCTCGATGTTCTCTATATGCTCGCCTGGGTCGGTGGTCCCGTCGTTGGTGGCCAAGGGAGGTGGCTTCTCCAATCCACGAGGAATGCGCATGTCCATAATCTTCTGAGATAAGGGTCCATGGACATCGTTGTCATCGCTTCTGCTAGACAACCAGCAGGGGGAGTCGCTATGCCCGCGGCTTCTGCTGCGGCGGGGAGAGTGTCTGCGTGACCTGTAATGCTCGCGATGGCTCCTAGAATGTATGTTCCTCTTCAAAGTGGGACAGCGTTTGGATTTCCGCAGGGGAGATCGGTGTTGTCGTCCAGCGAGTGCTGAGTCAGGTTCCTCCAATCTGGAACGTCTTCGTTCGGGAGAGAGGCTTCTGGACCTGTCTCACCTGCACTTATGAGGAGGAGGATACTGTGGCCACGGAGAAGGACTGCTGGGCTTCTGCGAGGGGCGCTTCTCCTGGAGGGTGTGTTCGAGCATGCCGATCTTCACGCCCTGCTGGAAGATTAGGAAGTTAGACCTGTTGAGGGAGGCAATTAGGGAGGAAGTGCTTGGGTCCGCGTTTTGAGGGACAAGTATATGCTCAAAAATGGGACCAGCAGCTTGCACGCGCGGCTTCACGTCATCGGGGGTAGTAGAGGCGAGTTTCCCATCCCGATGATCTGTCTCCGGGAAGACAGGTCTGGAGACGAGGTGGTCGACGTTATTAGCGATAACGGCGATGACGGGCTCTTGACGGGCATCATCGTTCATGTCGGAGGCCATGATGATCAAATGGAGTTTGGAGAGAGCTTTGGTCTTTTAGGTGAAAAAGAGGGGATCTTGATTCAAAAAGACGGAGAAGCTAGTTCCCACAGACAGCGCCACTGATCGGAGGTGATCAGATTAGATCATCGTGGCCTTTGTGTAGGACAGATAAGGATGCTTGTAGGATAGAAAAGGGGTTGTACCTGCAAGGTACTCCGATGCCAAAGTAAGTGTTTGGACAAAGAGAGAAAGCAAGTACAAAGGTAAGATTTTAAGTATTTAATAGTGATCAAACCTGCCCATCTCACATGAGAGGGTATTTATAGAAGTAACCCCCAGCGTGGGGCCAAGGTCTCCCATGTGGCCGAAATGTCTGGTCGGCCAATGGGAGACTGCCAGGTGGAGGTTCAGACGCGCCACCCTTTGACCTGGTCCAACTATTTCTGTGAGATCCGAGGAGACAGTTGGTCGCGTGAACTGCCAAGCGAGTGAGGGGGACACGCCCAACGGCTAATTTCTACCCAACGACTAGTTTCTGCCCAACGGCTAGTTTCTGACTATTGAGCATGGCCAAGAGCTGAACTGGATTGGGCCTTGCCCTGCTGGGGGCCAAGCGCCTGCCCAGTCCAGAACAATTACCAACAACATACAACTTTTATCAACAACAACATACAACATATATCAACAAAAAAAAAAATCATCAACAACATATACCTTAAACAATATACAACATACAACATACATTACCAACACCATACAACTTTTATCAACAACAACATGCCTTAAACTACATACAAAATATATCAACAAAAGTCAAATTATCAACAACATACCTTAAATAATATACAACATACACATTTTATTACCAACAACATACAACTTTTATCAACAATAACATACATTAACAATAATATACAACATATATACAAAAACAAAATCAACAACAACGTACAACTTTTATCAACAACAATATACCTTAAACAAAAAAAAATCAATAACAACATAAAATATGGAAACACGTACTTGAAATGTGACAAGGAAGTGAAAGAAATGAGTTTTGTGTAACATTTCCTTGATCCATAAGAGATGAAGAAGATAAGTTGGAATTTTGTGAAGAAGTGGTATGAAACCGTTCATGGAATTAGGATGAGGTGTGAGAGAGTGTTAGGTTTTATTTTTGAGAAAGAAGAATGCCTTCTATCCTGAAGGAGCGAATTTTTGCTTATATATGTTATACTTTTAACCACAGTTGATATAAATGACCGTGATTGGAATAGACTCCCTACGAAGCGGGAATTATCGAAACGTGGAATTTTAACGGATCCTCATTCTTTGGTGTGTCCTTTGTGTTTTGGACTTGAAGAGGATCTTGATCATCTTTTTTGGAGCTGTCCTATTTCTAGAGGTTGGTGGAGAAGTTTGTGTGATTGGCTCCGTGTGGAACATATCTTTTCGGTTTCTACTATTTTAGAGGGTCTTCTCTTGTTAGACAAGAAGTGCAAGGCGACTTGGAAGTTGGATACCGGTTGGTTTTTTGATTTGGTCGTTTGTTGGGTAATTTGGAATTGTAGAAATAATATTCTTTTTTAGGGTACTTTTTTTGTCCAATTTGGATGGGGTGGGGCTTATTAAGAAACTATCTTAGGGGTGGTCTTTGGTTTTGTGTAGAAATTATTTTAAGTCATCGTGGTCGGATTGGTGTGTAGATCCTTCGATTGGTTTTTGTTGAGTTGGTTAGGTTGGGTTGCCTTTTGGTAGTGGTTGGATCATTTTCTTTTCTTTGTATTAAGGGTTAAGCAGCCCTAGTGTTTTTTAATTTAATCCTTTTGCTTATAAAAAAAAAAGGTATTTTTTCTAGTAGTGTATTCAGAATATGTTGCTGTCTTATTTCTACTCTTGCATTTCGTTGTGGTGTGCTAACACAACTTCTATGATGCAATACACTATTTTCATCATAAAAGGATCTCAACAAAAACTTAGAACCATTGTCACTCCTGATAACTTTTATATTCTTCTTAAGCCGGGTTTTGACCATGTTTACAAACATTTTCACATAATTAGATACTTCAGCTTTTTTCTTGATTATGATAACCAAAAGGAGCATACTATGATCATTAAGTATGGTTAAGAAATACCTAAAACCAAGAATTGATGTTGTAGTGAAGGGCTCCCAAATATCAACATGAATCAAGTCAAAAACAGATTTTGCATTAGAATCACTTAGAGCGAAAGACAATTTCTTCTATTTTGCCATGTGGCACACATCACAAGATATATGGTTAAAAATAGGTATGTAACTATACTTATTATTCAAACACTTTGTTCTATCAAGTCACAAATGACCTAACTTCAAATGCCATAACCTACTCAGATCTGAATCAACAATACGAACAATATCACTCAATTTTACCTGATTAAGCTTAAAGTAATATAGGTCATCCATCAACTTAGCCAAACCAATCGTCTTCATAGTTCCTCTTTCCTTTATAATGCATGAATCATTTTCAAGCACTATGGCACAATTATTTTTCTGAGACAATCTTGATACATATATCCAGGGCCGACCCTAGGGGTAGGCCAGCAAGGCTACCGCCTAGGGCCTCACTTTTTAAAAAATATTTATATAGTTTTAATTAATTGATATTTTTTTAAATTATTTTCTATACAAATTATATAATAGTATCAATTAAAATTTTATGCTAATAAGAACCATTTAAGATATATGTTGTATAATTAATTAATTTATAAATTAAGATCATCTTAAATTTTTGGAGTAATCAAGATTTAATTGCCAACATTAAATCATGACTCTATTTTAATATTGTTTAAACATAATCAATACTTTTTAGAATCTTTTTAGCTACGACTTAATCGTGAAATTTTTTTAATTCTATCTGATAATCTCTCTTACACGCCATTAAAGAAGGTCATGTTAAAAGTCACACTTATAAATAATAAACTTTTAAATTCTTTTATACAAAAGAATACTTGAAAATTAAGTTTTTTTAAGAACTTTGGTAAAAATTTTTTAATTATAACTTTTTTAAATAATTAGCAGAGTATTTAGATGTGTTGATTTCATTAACAATTGAAAATAAAATATTAAATAAAATTGATTAAATTTTAAAAAAATCTAAAACAAAAATTCATTAATCTAAAATAAAAATATTTTTATTATATTCAAATATTTAATTTAAATTTTTGCCTTAGGCCTCAAGATGTGTTGGGCCGGCCCTGCATATATCAAATTAATGTCAAATCTTAGAAAGTACAAAACCCTTTCCAAGACTAGCTTATCATTTAATTTGACTCTTTCAGCTGAATGAACTTGAATATTAGTTCCATTTGGTAAACCAACAGATATAGGAGGAACTAATTCACTATATGATATAAACAGCTCTATAGAATTACAAATATGATATGTTGCTCGTGTATCTAAGATCCATTTGCAATCGTAAATTTTGGTTCGAGCATCATGGTTAGAGTATTTACCTGCCGCTCCTGTAGAATATCAGCTTCTACTCTATCCTCTCACCACATTTGCTGTATGCTTAGTTCCATCAAGATTGTTTCTTTCAAGTAAAGCAATCAATGCATTGAATTGATCTTTGGTGAGTGCCAAGCTTCCTTCATCAGTCTTCATCTTAATTTCTGCACCAACTTCTTGTGCATTAGGCCCAACATTGTTGGCACAAGCATTTCCTTGAGCATCTCCCCAGCCTGGTGGATACCCGTGCTTTCTATAACATGCATCTATCGTGCGGCCATTCGTTCCACAATATGTTCATACATTTTCTTTGAAAGCCAGTGGAAAATGAATGAAACTGTAATTGATTCATTGAAATGAAATGGTACTATCAACTAGCTTATATACATGCTAGTTGCAGTTACAAAACAGTTACGAAGAAATAACTGCCTAATCAACTATGCTAACCAACTTAACTACCAATACAATTAACTTGTGTAATAATAAAATTGAGTACAATGCATGAGAATTAAGGACAAAAGAGGTAACTTGCAAAGTAAGTCATACATTATCAGCTTCTTCTCTTATTAGTATAAAAAAAGAGAATGGAGAAATATGATATTTCTATTTGACTCTGGATTTTTTTGCTAGTGGTTAATATTAAAGTCACATGGTCTAGAAGAAGTGGTGTTGAAAAACACCCAATTATGCAACACAATCTAGAAAAGGAGATTCAACATCTAAAAGTGACACTAAATATATTAAAGGGCGGCAAAAATATTGATTACCGGAAATATGATGAACCAACAATTATTGTGATGGGTAGAATAATCTAATAGAGAAGAAAGTGCTAGTTAACGAAGGTGAAGACTCATAATTTATAACATTCATCAGTACATGAATTGTGAAACACACCAGGTACATCTAACAAGCAAAATGGATATTACGGAAGTTGAATTTATTAACATATTATTTTTCAATTATAACTTCATACAAGTATTTTATGAGTTATATTTTATGAATTATTTTATGAATGTATTACTTTTTATTATATGATGAATATGTATTTGTTAAAAAATATGTTTTAGATACATTTTTATTGTCTTATATTTAAAAAAAAATAAGGAGAGATTTTTTAAAAAACACTATTATAATTTCAAAGCACAATGTTTTTAAAAAAATTAAATTAATTTTTTTTTTTGTATAAAAACACTAAACTTAGAAAACAGTGAGAATGCTTTTTTAAAAAAAAAAACACACACACTACCCATCTAAATAAAAACACTTTTAGTTAAATTCACATTATATTAGATGATTTATTTTATCAACGTTATATTACTTGCCTAATTGCATGCTTTTAGATATATTTTACAGTATTTTAAATTGATTATTAGGGTAATTTTTGAAAGGTTTTGAATGAGAGAATTTTGACAGAGTGTGTCTATATTTAAAAATATGCTTGATATATTTATAAAATTTTAAAAATAATATATTACACATATAAAATTATTATTTTTAAAATTTTTAAAAAACATCAAACATATTTCAAAATATAAACACAATCCTAAAATTTTTTTTCCTCCAAAACCATTTAAAAATCAACTTTCAAATAGATTCCTGGTTTATGGATTTTTTGTTTGTTTGAAATTCGTATGTTTTTTTTAAAATATTTTTTTAGAGTAAAGAGTGTTACATGCTTGGATAGTCCAAATTCAGGTCATACCCCACTCAATTGTTGGTCGAATTCGGCAAATAATTTTTTTTTTTTTTTAAATTAGGTGAAAACACATGATATAGTATGCTAGTTTTTACTAATTTTAAATTTATTTTAGAGGAAATATCTATCATTGTTTATAGACACATTTTGTATGTTTTCTGTGGCCTATTTTGATTCTTGTGCTTTGATTATTTTCCATCAATAAACTTTTTTGCGTTCCATTTTTTATACATTAGTTTTTATCTAAATTACTAAAACAGATTTATTTGAAAAATCACTTTTTTCATTTTTTTAAATTTAGTTAATCTTTTTTGATAAATTTAATTCATTCCAAAAAAAAAAAAAAAAAAAAATAAATAAATATATATATATATATATATATATATATATGAAATGCTAACACATACCCAACACACTTAAAATTAGTGGATCCCACACAAAATTACACTACATCTATTTTTTTTCTTCATCTTTCTAATGTGGGTCCCACTTAAAATTGGTGGACTCCACACAAAAATACATTAAGGTGTATGTTGCTAATCCACACCTACATGGATGTGTATTAGCATAACCATATATATATATATATATATATATATATATATATATATATATGGAAATGCTAACATACATTCAAAATTTTTGAGTTCCACACAAAAATACAATACATCTATTTTCTTTCTATTTTTTTTCTTTATCTTTTTAATGTAGATCTCATCCAAAATTGGTGGGTCCCACACAAAAATACACTAAGGTATATGTTGCTAATGCACACCTACATGGGTGTGCATTAGCATAACCCATATATATATATATATATATATATATATAGGTCCCACAGTTAATTAATTATGGCATCATGTCTATGGTAATTGCTAACAATTCCCGTTACATTTCTCTTTCAAATTTTAAATTCAAACCCCCTCCTACCCACGGCTCATGTCACTTAGTTTTGAAAATGACATGTGGTTTGAAGAGAACCCATTACTAAATGGTTCCATGCCCAAATTGTTCTTCTACCAAAAATAAAATACACTATGAAAATATTATTTCGGTAATTAGGAAAGTTGTCCAAAATCAAAATTAGTTTTTTCACAATTGCATGTCATGTGTTGACTTAACATTGACTATTATTTACTATATTCTATTTACCCATTCAAATTAAATATTATATACATTCATTCTCTCTCTTCATTCAAATTTCAAATCATTTTCACTTTTTTTTCCCACACTTTCTCATTTTCATTTTAATTTTTTTTTACTATATTTTTTATTATCGCTAAAAATACTAATAATCTATTTTTTAATTTTAATAAAATAAAAAACTTATTTATCTCACGGGTCACTATCAACATAATATTTATTTTAGGGTTAAATATGTTTTTAGTCCCTATAAAGTTTGAAATTTCATTTTTAGTCCCTCCTGAGTTTTGGCAACGGTTTTAGCTGGTTTTGGCAACGGTTTTTTTGTAAAAACCGTTGCCAAAAGGTAGGGAGGGACTAAAAATGAAATTTCAAACTTTATAGGGACTAAAAATTTATTTAACCCTTTATTTTATTTTAATTAATCATTATCTTATATTTAAATATTTTTTTTTCATTCTCATCTTATGATTCATTTTTTTTTCTTTTTATGTAATTATTTAATATAATTTAATTTATATGATTATTGTTCATTTTATAATTAAGCATATCATTTTAAATTTTGCATTTGTATCTAAATACATTTTATATCGCACCAAATAATTTATTTATCTCACGGGTCATTATCGCATCAAAATTTTCTTTTTGTCTTTCTTCATCTCACGAGGTTTTTTTGCATGATTATTTAATACATCTGTATATGAATACATTTTATATTGTATCAAATAAACTTTCTATTTCACGGGTCACTATAAAAACAATACATATTTTATTTTAATTAATAATTATCTTAATTTGAAAGATAAAATCTTTATGATCAAATATTAAATATTTCTTTTTTTTATCTCAAGAATTTTTTTTTTCTATTTGTATTTTAATAAAATTGAATTTATATAATAATTGTTCATTTTATAATTAATAGTTAATTTAAATTTAAACATGTATATAAATACATTTTATAACGTTCTAAATGTACATTTAAATATATTTTATACTGTATCAAATAATTTTACCTGTGCAGGAGCACGAGTATCTTACTAGTTATATTTAGAAAAAAAAAGAATATTATTCAATTCATGGTTACTAATTTTTTAGGCCACCTAAATTATTATTGTTATGGAACATGATCAATTCACATTAGGATTACCATCCTAAATTAACAAACTTTTGGATTAAGATCAAAGCTTCATTGATCCCCCTCTTCTTGAACCCATCTATACACCACACGAATGCCTCTTGAATTCTCATGTATAGACCTCCATGTTCCTTGAGATAAAATCCAATTGATCTGGAATGATCCATATTCCTCAAAGAGATACCATACCTCTTTGTTTGTTATCTTCTTAACAATGTCAGATATCGTATACATGCTCCAGAACTTCTCAGCCCATTTGCTCCACAAACACCAAACTGATCCACTTCTAGCATGTCCCATTCACATCAGACTTCCAAGACAAACCTTTACCCATCATTCTCCTGTATGATAAGATAAATACTTCTTAGACAAGATGTGAGTGTCAAGTTCTACACTCAGAACTTAGTATCCTACTCCAAGGATAACCAACCCAGAAAATGTTCTAACATCTGTTAGGACATTCTTCACAAATCACAGACACCCCACACCATGGTTCTTGATATGCTCCACCACTGGACTTACTATCTGCATAGTAATCCAACTGGAGATCTTCAAACAACACTGCACCACCAGCTTGATCAATAAGAACTCCAGATAACCAAATAGAGAAATAAACTCTCATCCACCAAAAGAAGTCATACTTCCTTCCTCAACCTAGAACTTCTACCACAATCTCCAAGATGAACCAGGTCCTCCTTACGTTTTCAACCAACTACCTTTCTGCCCAAGAGTAATTAGTTCCAAGCACCCTGCTTGAATGCACACTATAAAACCAACCAAATGCTACCTTTTGATTGATCTCATTCTTCTTCAGAACTCCCACCAGATACACTGATCCACAAATGACATCTGATCTTCAAGTCACATGAACTACTTGCTCCATAACAAGACATCTTGGATCCACCAAGCCTCTAGACATGTAACATCTTCTCAATCCACAGCTCCCACAAACTGCATGAGATAGATCTTTTTGAAGCATCCATAACTTCCATTCTCCTGTATATCACCTTATCTTAAGCTGATGTGCCACATCACCAGCTAAGGCTCTGATGTTAAGCTAGATGACAGAATATTCTGATATGACATCCAGCTGCTGAATTCAGCTCCTCCTTCTGCCACTTAGAAGAACCTTCTCCCTTTAACATAACAAGAGTTCCATGCTCTCATAGACTTGATTCAACAACCAAGTTTGAGTAGACAGCCTCCATCCTGCTTAGACAAATAATAGATATTCCTTACAAGCTCACACCTTGATGAATAACTACTTTCAAACTTCAAAGACTTCACATCTGCCACGTCTGAATCTTCAGAAGATAAAGTAATCCTACACTACACCATAGCCATACGAAAGAATGCCACTTTCCTTGGTAGAGCAGTCTGTAGAAAGTCAGAGATAACTACCACTTAGCATTGACCTTCAAAATGAGCAAGATCCCATGCTCCTAAGTACCTAGATCAGAAATAAACTGATCCAAAATGTGCTACCACCAGCACTCCATCCTGGACAAGTCTCTTGCCAGGACACTCTCCAGATATACATCAGATGCAACTTGAACACACTTGCTGCACTCCAATACTCTTAGATCAAAAATAAACTGATCCAAGAACTATCCATCAAGATTATGATGCCTTCTTTTTCATCTTCCACATCACCATTGTCTAGACCAGTTTCTTGCTAGGAAACTATCCAGAGATCAGATACTTCTGCCACACCAACTGAAGCAGATTCTTAGGTCAACACCCAAGAGAAATAGAACCACAAGCATATGCAGTACCCCTCCCATGATTCTGCACAAACCAGATGAAGAGATGTTCCAACATCTTGTTGAACATCAGCAATCTTGACTTTCAAGGATAATCAATTAAATACTTGTGAATTCCACAAATAGAAATTGATCTTAAATCCTTGTCCAATAATCATGTTTCACTGTTGTAGCTAAGCTCCAGCAGATCACTTCATGAACACTTATCAAGTATTCAATCTTTTGCAAGTATCTTCTTTAACAACAATTGTTGAGATACCAAGGCTGCCACCCTTGGCTCAAGTAACTAAGATTCTCTCTGAACGAATCCCATTTACCTCAACAGTTCTGAAAACTCTAATCAGAGTGGGTCCACCCTTAGGATTAAGAGAGATGAGTCCTTCCTTGCTGTTTTGCATAGTGAAAATAAATCACCTCCACTTTCTTCAGGTTGTGTTTCATAGAAACACCTTCTAGTCAGAAGAATAACTAGAAGACTTCAGATGCACGACTGAGACGCCTTTATGAGTGGACTTGAGAGAATTCTCAAGTATCTTTGATAACCTAGCTGATCAATAATTTATCAAACTCCCAGAGCAAGAACTTGATCAACCTAAACTCAACTCCTCTCCTCTTCAACTGACTTCAAACTGCACCATGGATCCAAGCTTCCAAGTACAAGTCACTATAACAGACATCTTCCAACAACTCTTTCCATTCCATCGCACCAGACTTTGGAATAAAAAGATGCAGATATCTTCACAAATAGAGGCCGACGATTGAGACCTTCCACCATCTGTCTTCAACAACAACTCCAGAAACCCATAATTCTAGAGCTCTTCCATCAGAAACATATGCAGCAGAACCACTAAGGAACAAATTCTGCTTGCCCTAATAAGATGTCAGAACATCTTATAAGACACCCCAACAAGAGAACTAGCCACTTCTCCAGCAGTTGTTGTAGAACCTCCTCAGCAACATGAACAACCACTGAGTTGTTACCTTCGATCCAGAACATCCATCCCATCCATTAATACCCTTGAGTATGTCTGAGTTGATTGATCTGATCTTCAAAACTCCTCCTTATTTAAATACCAGAAAGTATCTCCCAAGGATCTCATCCAGAAACAGACAGGATGCCCGCTCTGATACCAATTGAAATTCTGGCATAGCAGACAACAAATGTCCTAACACATGTCAAGACATTGTTCTGCATAAACATTTAAACAAAGAGACATAACAGCAGACTGATACCTTGAATATCAGAACTACAGAAACACAAATGTTACGACATCTGATCCAACATGTTAATCAATACCACTAACAGAATATGTAAATATGCAGAATGATAAAAGACACAGAAATTGTTAACCCAGTTCGGTGCAATTCACCTACATCTAGGGATACCAATCCAGGAAAAATACTACACTATCTGTAGAATTATCATAAAGCTAAACTCCCCCGTTTACAAATTTATATCCTAATCTCTACCCAATGAAATCCTTATCAAAGAACATCCTCTTTGATACGAGATACCCCACTCACTTCCCTTAATCACAACCTGTGATATCTACATCATCCCTATAAATATAGAATTCTATCAAGCTTTCTTGACCAACACGCTAACTTAGATTTGCTTCAAAGCTTCATTCAAGAACAATACAAGATTCATTACCTAAAGGCTTCTGAATCTGTACCGTACCTATATCTTCCACAATGTATCAAACCGATACAGAGGAAGACTTATAAACTTAGAGCCAACGACTCTCATAACCCTAAACCCTTATTTTTAGACAAGAGAACTAGGTTTTACCAATTACATTCAAGGTACCTGCCAAACCCTAGGACTAAGTCTCCTTTTATAGTCTTCAGTTGGGCTTCAAATCTTTCCTTGATCCACTCCTGACCATTCCTAGGATCTTTGAACAGATATGAAACAGATTTAAAACAATCTGTTATAACAGTCCAGAATGCCGAGTCTTCAAGTTGAAACATCTTCTTCGACATCTTTGTTCTTTGGCATAAACCTTCAGCTTTGATCTTTATGTTAAAACATCTTCTTCAACGCCGAGTTTTACCAAAATTTTGTCCAAAACATTTGAGCTTTCACAGTTGATTATTTGAGGTGCCTGATTAATTAGACTAATTGATTAGGTAGGTGAAAAGACTCATTGATTGTTTCCAAATTTATACCATGCCTTTACTTATAAACAAAGAGCTTCACTATAACTTTTTCACATTAAAAAAACTTTAAAAATCACACTCTTCACATGTAACAGTTATCTTGTGATCTTATACCTTTCATGATTTGCTTCAAATATTTGGTGGGGACTATACATTTAGACTCATTAAAGTTGACACAAAGATCTTGATCACACAATTGTTAATGCTAATTAGATTAGCAGTTAGCCCTTCAACCAAAAGTACATCTTCTAAACTCGGGTGGCCTGGATAATCTAGTTTCCCTTTCCCAGAATCTTTCCTTTTGAACCATCACCAAAAGTGACATAACTATTAGAGTAAGGCTTTACCTCTGTCAAGTGGTTCTTCTCTCTAGTCATCTGTCTAGAGCATCCACTATCAAAGTACCAATATTCACGAGAGGAAGCTCTTAGAGAGGTGCGAGAAATGTGACTTGTAGTTGCCTCCTTAACCTTCCATACTTGTTGGACATGATTATTTATTTATCTATTCTTGATGGGACGTTGAGGATAATTATGTAACACCCCGAATTTAATTAATTTATTTAATTGAATTTAGTTGCATTTTATTTAATTATTTAATTTATTTCATATGTTTTATTTGAATAATTGGTGAATATACGTGTCTTGGTGGGTATTTGAGAGAGTTAAGGGAATGGTAGAAATTAATTAGAATAATAGAAGTTAAGGAGCATAATTAAAATAAAGTGATTGGGAGAAAATAGATTTAAAAGAAAAATAAGAGAAATAATAGAATTTGGTGGAAATTGATTATTAAAATAAAAAATTAAAATCAAGGAAACTGGAGTTAGTAAGAGGAGTAAGGGAAAATAAGTAATAGGGGAGTAAGGTTAGGGTAATAAGAGAATAACCTAATTAGGGAAATTAGGTTTTGGTGTAAATATAAATGTGAGAGTTGGAACTTTTGACAATACGTATTATTTTGGAACAAGAGAAAATAGGCAAGGGGGAATACCTAGGGTTTGGGAAGAAAATACCATTGTTGATGAGTTTAAAGTTTGCTTTGCTGGAAATCCAAGGTAAGGGGGAGATTACTCTTCTATGGGTGTATATTGTATGAAGGGTAGAGAGGGATCCTCATCCTCCTATAGGTTTTTCTTTTGATTTCACCATTGTTTATTTGTTCATGTATTGTTGATGAAAATTATGTAAATTGCGTGTTCAATTGTTATAATTCATGATTTCATATGTGTGTTATAACATGTTTAATTGTTATAAAATTATGATATACTTTTAAATTCATGATATGATGTGTTTTGGGTGTTATAATATAAATTGGTATCGTGTATGAGGGTTAGGATATGGAGAAGGTGAAGTAAACATGATTAAAACAAGATTTTTTTTTTGAAAATTGGCTGATGTCAATCGATTGACATCATATGTTAATCGACTGATCACATGAAAATTGACATGATGGTTATCCTATAGTTCCATAAATCCAAATGACGCGTGGTTCAAAGTGTTGAAAAGATAATGCGTATGGTTATCCCATACTGATGTATTCAGAGGATGGATAGGTACTGGAATTTGTGAAAATTAATTATTTTACTTGTTATATAATAGTCGACGGTAACAAACAAACGGTTAATCATTGTAGATGAATGAATCAATGATTAAACAATATTAAGATGATTTAACGTGATTGAGTGTTGTGGGGATGCTTATTTGATGTGTGTATATTTGATGTGAAGTGCAAGTATAAGTATGTGGATTTTTGTAAATAATTACTGATGATTATTGAGATGCGTAGTTCGTAGTGACAACTACTCTTGATGCGTTGAAATGCATGATTGGTTACAGTCAGATCTTGGGCTGTAATCAATTTTGTGTTGTTATCGTTGCATGATTGTTTACAATCATATGTTAGGATGTAATCATTGTTGTGTTTTTGTCGTGAATCATTGTTTACTGTCAGATTTGGGGCCTAAATCATTGTTGTGTTGTTGTCATTGCATTATTGTATGAAATATATCATATGTTGTGAAAGAGGCGAGTCACAAGTTCAGATATTAGGACTTGTGGATTATCCCAAGCTCAGATGCTAGGGTTTGGAGCTTAGATGTTACGACTCGGGGTGCAAATGTTAGAACCCGGTTCATATGAAGAACCATTTTTGAGTTTGTACCACATGTATATAGAGGCGAGCTGTTGTCACATTGCATACAAGTTGGCATTTGTGAATCGATGTTTTTTGTCTGAATACATTACCTGTTGATGATTATTATTGTTGCTGTTTAGGCTGCCCTTCCCAATCTTTTACACCGCTAACATATTTGAGCGTATTCTCCCTTTGTTGTTTTGGTTGTGTGTAGATGTACGGTGTGTACAGATACTCAGGAACATGAGTAGTAGTTATTTTGAGTTGGAAGATAGCCTTGGAGCTCATCTTCATTTATTTATCATTTATTGTTTTTAGTTGGTCAAATGCTCTGATATTGAAAGCTCCTGGGGTTTGACTAAATTTTGGTTAAAACTTGAAAAAGAATGTTGCAGACAAAGATGTCGAATACAATGTTTCAACATCCAGATTCAACAAATATGGCAATTTTTAAATCTGGTGCAAGAATCAAGGAAAGATCACAGCAGTGGGTCAAGGGATAAATAAATAGAAGATTTGAAGCCCAAGACAGCAGAAGGCTATAAAAGAAGACCAAGACCTAGGGCAGAAGAGAGAGAGAGAGAACGACATAGACTTAGGAATCCTATTTTGGAAAGTAGGGTTTAGGGTTTGATAGTCGTAGGTTTCTCTTGTAAGTCTCCCTCTGTATCGATTTGATACATTGCGGTTGACATAGGTACTTGTACAGATTCAGAAACCCGTAGGTAATGAATCGTGTATTGTTCTTGGATGAAGCTTTTAAGCAAATCCAAGTTAACTTGTTAGTCAAGAATGCTTGACTGAACTGTGTATTGAAACGAGTGTCTTTCAAGTATGATGATACAATTATTATGACTATAACTATTAGATAATCATAGGTTGTGATTTAGGGAGTGAGATGAGTTCTCTTATCTAGGATGGAGTTCTTAGATAATGTCTTCATTAGATAGTGATAGGTAAGCCAGAGGTTGTTTACATAAAACTATACTACTGATAGTGGATTCTTCTTCCTGGCTTGGTATGCCCCCAAATGTAGGTGATTTGCACCAAACTGGGTTATCATATTCTGTGTTGTTTATCATTCTGCAATTTACGGTTCAATTTTGATTAACATGTTGTAACAGAGTCGAAACATCTGTCTTGCTGCTATTACTGATATTCTACATATCAGTTTATTGTTCTGTTCTTGTTTTAAAGTTGTGCAGAGAACAATGTCTTGACATGTGTTAGGACATCTTCTATCTGCTATGCCAGAATTTCAATTGGTATCAAAGCAGGCATCTTGTCTATTTCTGGATGAGATCTTGGGAGATACTTTCTGGCGCTTTAAAAAAGGAGGAGTTTTGGAGATCAGATCATTCACTCAGACATACTCAAGGGTATTAATGGATGTTCTGGATCGAAGGTAACAACTACTTGTGGTTGTTCATGTTTTTTGAGGAGTTTCTACAACAACTGTAGGAGAAGTAGCTAGTTCTCTTGTTAGGGTGTCTAATAAGATGTTCTGACATCTTATTAGGGCATGGTGAAGATGTTCCTTGGTGGTTTCGCTGCATATGTTTCTGATGGAAGAACTCTGGTATTTATGGGATTTTGGAGTTGTGACTGAAGACAGATGGTGGAATATCTCAATTGATGGCTTCTTCTTTTGAAGATATTAGCTTCTTTTCATTCCAAAGTTGGGAGCGATGGAATAGAGAGAGTTCTTGGTTGATGTCTCTCATGGTGACTTGGTACTTGGAAGGTTGGTTCCATCTTGTATCCTGAAGTTAGTTTGAAGATAAGGCGAGTTGAGATTGGATTTATCAAGTTCATGCTCTAGGAATTTGGTAAATTATTTTTCGGATAAATTGTCAAAGATACTTGAGATTTCTCTCAAGTTCATTCATAAAGTCATCTGATTCTTGCATTTGGAGACTTCTAGTTACTCTTCTGACTAGAGGGTGTTTCTGTGACACATAAATCTGAAGAAAGTGGGGGTGATTTATTTTCACCGTCCAAATTTGCAAGGAAGGATTCTTCCTTCTTAATCCTAAGGATGAATCCAATCTGAAAGGAGATTTTAGATCTGTTGAGGTAAATAAGGTTTGTTCAGAGAAAATCATAGTTACTTGAGTCAAGGGTGGCAGCCTTGATATCTCAACACTTTGTTTGTCAAAGAAAGATACTTGCATGAAGTGATCTGTTGGAGTTTATCTACAACAGTATGATAGGGTTACTAAACAAGGATTTAAGATCAATTGCTATTTTTGGAATTTACAAGTATTTAATTGATTATCCTTGTATGTTGGAGTACAAGATCATTGATGTCAAGTGGTACATCAGAAAGTACAACATCTCTTGCTGCAGCTGCTCAAAGATCTATTCTATGGTGAATGAGTACAATCAAGATAAGGAACTGATGTTCTATCAAATGTTGAAACATCTTGACAGTGGACTATGTGCAGAAGTCTAATGATTCAAGGAGTGAATCTCTCGAGCAAAAGAGTTGTAGTTGATGATCTTGGGACCATACACGTGTGTGTGGTAGAATCAATCTTTATTATAAGGCATGTATTCATACTAGGAAGTTTTGTGGCAGGAAACTTGACTAGAATGAAGTGATGTTGGAAGTGAAGATGAAAACAATTCTCTTGGTTCAGTTTATTTCTAACCTAGGAGTAGTGCAGTGTAGCAGTTATGTTCCAGTTGTTACTAGAAGCATCTGATTTTTATTTGGAAAGTGTCCTGGCAAGAGACTTGTCCAAAATATGGTGCTGGTGATAACACAACTTGGGTCAGTTTATTTCTGATCTAAGTACATAGGAGCATGTGATCTTGCTCAACTTGGAGGTCAAGGATAAGTGGCAGTTATCTTGGACTTTCTGCAGAAGTATCTACTTAAGGAAGGTGGGATTTCTTTTGTAAAGATCTTGAGTGATTAATCTATTCTGAAGAATCAAGCTTTGGCAGGTTTAGCATGTCTGAAGATGAGGTGAGTATTGTTGTTCAACAAAGCAGGAGGGAGGTTGTCTACTCTAACTTGATATCATTGATCAAGTCTTTGAGAACATGGAACTCTTGTTCTATTATAGGGAGGAGGTTCTTCTAAGTGGCAGAAGGAAGAGGTGAATTTCTCAGCTGGATGTCTGATAAGATGTTGTTACATCAAGCTGAAACTTCAGGGTCTTAGTTGATGTTGTGGCGCATCATCGTAAGATAAGTTGATCTTCTCAGAAATAAATGGAATTAATGCTTCAAAAAGGGTCTATCTCATGCAGTTTGCGGGAGCTGCGAGAAGGAGTAGATGTTACATGTCTAAGGCTTGGTGTATCTAAGATGGCTTGCTATGGAGTAAGTGGATTATGTAACTTGAAGATTAGGTTTCATTGGTGGATTAGAAAATTTTCTAAAACTCTGAAGAAAAGCTAAGATTAACCAAACAGTGGCATTTGGTTGTTCTTTATCATGCATTCAGGTAGGGTGCTTGAAACTAATTACTCTTGGGCAGAAGGGTAGTTGGTTGAAAAATCAAAGGAGGTTCTTGATCTATTAATATCTTGGAGCTTGTGGTAGAAGCCCTAAGTTGCTTATGGAAGATTACCTTCTTTTGGGAGTTAAATGAGAGTTTATTTCTCTCTTTGGTTATCTGGAGTTCTTAATAAACAAGCTGGTGGCGCAGTGTTGTTTGAAGATCTTTAGTTGGATTACTATGCTGATAGTAAGTCTAGTAGTAATTGTATTAAGAACCATAGTGTATGGTGTCTGTGATATGATCAGGATGTCCTAACTAATGTTAGAGCATCATCATGGTTTATGAACTTGGAGTTCAGATTGTGGAAGCTGATATTCACCAGTTAAATCAGAAGTATTCTATCTTATCAAATGGGAGAATGACAAATTGAAGACTGTCTTGGATTATGGGGTGTTTATCTGGAAGACTGACTCTTGCTGAGGTTAGAATACTTGTGGATGTCGCTCCCGGGATTTTCATCCTAGTACAAACGCGAAAGTGGCACCGAACAGAGTCGCCAGCAATGTGTATTTATCCCAAGAGAGGGAAAAGGAAACACCGCGTAAACCTGAGAGAAAGGAAAAGCATGGTCTCGCGACCAAGAGAAATGGGTTCGGGAGTCGGTTACGCGAGAGGAAGGTATTAGCACCCCCTCGCGTCCATCGTACCCGATGGGATCCACGCTTGCTTGTCTCGATCAAAGGGTGATAGAAAAGAAAACTGGAAAAGGAACGAAAAGAGAACTGGAAAAGGAACGAGAAACAAATGTAGGGAAAATAAAAGAAGTGCTCGCATGGGCCCTACCCCACTGCCTACGTATCTCATCGGGAGCATGAGAATCAGAGCGACGTAGTTCCCCTCACTGGGGGATGAATTATTTGTGTTTTAGGGAACGGCTTACGTTCTAGCTCAGGTGTTGCAGGCTCGCTGGTCCGAGTGCGTTACCATCTTGCAAGAGAACGAGTAGAAGCGCGTTCGTGCGTTGAGAATGAATGAGATGAGAAAAGAATTCCCGAAGGAAAGACGTTATTGTTTGTTTTTGTCTTTTAGAAGGAAGTGCTTTGGATTTGTTTGCATATGACAGTGTATCTGGATCTTAGTCATTGGAATGTGTACCTTCTCACATTCCAAGATGGAATGGGTAAGAGAGCACACTAAGGGTGAAGAAGACCCTCACACTTAGTTCCAATTATCAAGGTCCAAACACACTAGCATACTTGTGTTTATTAAATGTTTTGTTGATTATGAAGTGAAGAAGTGTTTTTTATTATTTGCACCTTCAACAAGTATTGCATTTAAGTCCCTCATACAAGATCAAATATGTAACACATTGACCTAAGATGGGCCATATGCTACACATTCTAAGATTACAAGAGAAGACCCCTTATAACCTTTTCTTTATATGAAAGGCCTAAATGCAATAAATGCCTACCTTTATTATATGTTTTGAATTTTCTTTGAGATGAGAAGATGAAAAACTCAAGAGAGGATAAAGGTAAAAATCTATATGGACTAAGACTCCATCCTAATTGATTAGTTAAGGGAGTGATCCTAAGGTTTGTGAGGTTTCAACCTAACGTCTAAAGAAAGAATGAATTAAACAATTCACTTCTAAAGTAGAAGATGAATTGTAATTCACAAAGGGAAAGTGATGAGTTATTAAAAGAAAGCACATAAGTGCTTAACAAAACACAAAATGGAATTGTAAAAGAGAAAGGATAGAAGTTGAATGTGGATTCCTTATCCACACTCAATTGAAACTTACCGAAGCCCCTACATGGTTAGCACAATCACTTACAAGTAAAGTAAGAAAATATAATGAACAAATCAAATTCAAACAAGTTGACAAACAAAGTAAAATGAGATTGAATGCTATACATGCTTCCAAGTCAGAATGTAACTCATATTTACACAACCTAATGTTATCCTAAATGAGCATACCAAATCATGCAAACAAAATCTCAATCCAACAAGAAGCAAAGAATAAAAGGTGAAGTGATGTGAATGTGGTTCATACTTGTGAAACAAGTGACTTAAGGTGCAAGATAAACATCAAACATGCAAAGATGAAACCCAAATGTCACAATCAGAAGTCAATTAACATGCTATACATCTTCAAACAAAACCACAACTCATGGCCCAAGTGCCTTCATGATCAAGCAAACCAAACATGAGGCATGCATTCACAAAATGAACAAGTTAAACTTCATGCTTCAAACAAATAGCAAACATGCTTCAAAAATTATGACTTTCACCAATCAAACACCTTAAACACATGCCATTAACATATCAAGTCCACAAGCAATGAATCAGAACCAAAGTCACTCAACAATTAGGTCAAAGTCTCATGGAAGTTTCATGCATTCATGCTCAAAGCAACACATCAAAAGTCATCCAAAAAAGACTTAAAAATCATCTCATAAATCTCAAACATACCTCAACATATTGTGACCACAATGCAAAAAGAAAGGCATCAAAATCAATTTTTATGATCAAGAACAAAAATGCACAAAATCATATGTCACATTAAGTATGCATGCAAATGGAAATTCAAAAGAAATAATGGAACAGGGGCAAAATGGTCATAAAATCAGAAAATAAAATCATAGAAAATTTCCTAAATGTTTTAAGAATACACATGAATTTTTGTAGAATTTTATTATATGTTTTGGTATTTTTAAAAATTAATTATGAAACGTGTAGCAAAATGGAAAAAATAAAATGGAATGTAAATGTGAATGGGGGTGCATGCCTAGTAACTATTCAGTTCAAATTACATTGGGCCTTAACCAAGGGGGTGTGGATATCAATCTGGCTTAGGTCCAGCTACGCGCATAACACACTAACAAACATGAACTCTCAGTCAACAATCTTGACTCAACCCCAACCATCAGATCAAGTCCAAGTCAAACCAAAGTCAAAGTATGCATGATCAACAAACGCACATGAATGTCCACACTCCCTATCGTGTACCATGCCATACAAAGTTCAAGTGAGATTCAGAAAAATGCACGTGAATGGCATGTGATTTTTAATGTGTTGGCACGCTCCTCACCACACGATTAGAACACATCAACGGCCATGATTTAAACTGCAAACAAAACCCTAACCAAAAACCACCGGCCGGAGAGGGACCTCCGGTCACCTTCTCCGGTCACACGCCACCGTCTGCAACTTCAATTCTCCCAGAATCTTACAAACAGTATACCAAAATGAAGAGGAAGTAATGTAGAGCATGAATCCAGTGACAAAACATACAAAAAGTTCATGAAATGGGAGAATCGAGCATATGAATATTTGCCCTAACATTTCAACTATGCCTCTAAAGGCCTATCAACTAGCCAGACAAGTTCTTGAGCTTATATGAAGCATCAAGAACCTGATAACATCTTCACATTAGGTCTATAAGGGAAGAAATTCGTACCTGAAGATTTATGATCTTGATGTGTTCTTCAGAAAAACCAGAGATGTTGCTTCTTCTTTGAGTTTCTTTTGGCCAAATAAAGGCTTAGATGCAGAGAATGAATGATGCTTCAGTGGAGGAGAGTTGATATCCAAGCTTCAAAACAGTTGCAATGTGATGAAAATGGAGATAGAATCAGAGATATTCTGAGATGAAGATGAGGAAGATGAATGAAATGGAGTTTGAAAATCAGTTGCAATGTGGAGGAATTGAGAGAGAATCGAGAGAATTTCTGAGTTGAATGTGAGAAAATGAAGTTAGGAATGAAATTTGAGAGTGAAGTTTTTATTTATAGTGTGAGCTAACCATAGTTAACTGAGTGAGTCAGCTGAGTCATGGTGGTTTGGGTGAGTCATCCCTAACTAACTGAGTCAAGTTAGTTAGGGAGAGCAATGATATGGTGATGGCAACTCATGATATGCTATGGTGGAGGTGAAAAGAAAATGAAGGCACGGCTGGTTGTAGCAGAAACTTGCTCAGCAAGTTTGTTTCTTTCCATTCTCATGTATGCCAAGGCAAGTGTGCAATGTGTAAGTCATGTGTGTTTGGTTTAATGTGGAAAGCTGATGTGATGAAGTGTTTGGGGTGTGTGTGAACCAAAATCGTGCACCAGTCTGTCAATGCATCAGTATCAACATGAGGTGGTTTGAGGAAGTTTTTCTCTCTACTCAATGAATGAATTGGTGTGTTTTAGGAGTCATTGGAAAGAGGAGATGTAATGCTACATGTTTGGTACGAAAAATGAAATGAAATGATGCTTGGAAGAGGTTGAAAAATGACCTATAACACATAGGTTTGGAACTGGTATGAGGGCGTGGCCAAGGTTGGTTGACAAGGTAACATGGCCCCTAGGTTTTCAGCGTGATCAAAGCACATTGGACTCAACATAACTTCTTGACCTTTGATCAGATGAAAAATTGATAAACACCAACTTTGAAGATCTCACATAGAGGAACAATTTTGATGTTGAAAGATTTTCCATTTGAAGCCTCTAATCATGAGTAATTGATCAATACATTTGGCCCACCAAGTGTTTGAGAAAATGACTGCGCGCGTGCCCTGAAAATCTTGGTCATGACCTAGTTTTGGACCTACTTTGCTCAAACTTTGATCAATCATATCTCACTCAATTTTTATCCAATGGAGATGTTCTACCCATGGATTTGAAGCTCAAAGCAAGATCTTTCATTGAGGCAGAGTGGATTTTTCATTTGGTGCTCCAAATTTAAATGGCCTTGGTTCAAATTCTGATGCAAAATGGCCAAAACTTGCTATTTTTAGTAACCCTACTTCATCCAAAAATGGCAACTTTCCACATCTTGATTTTTTCATGATTCCTTTGGAGTTTCTTGACCAAATTTTGCACATTGAACATATGTAACATGAATTTCATGATTTTGGGCTCAAAAAGTCAAGAGTTGACTTTTTCCTCTGATTATTTGACTTTGCCCCAATTTCCTGATTTTTGATCTTTCTTCCAATTGAACCACCTCCAAAACCAATTGAGATGCAATTTTCCACATACATACACTTAGGGACATATGGAATACCATGACATCAAGTTTTGTCCAAAAAATCAAAGATACCCTGATTTAATTGGAAACCCTAATCTTGACCCCCTCTGGTTAGGAGGAAAAAATGCAGTCTTCAATTTCAAATTCCTCAGAGTATGTTGTGTATCCCTTTAAAGGATGATGGGATATGCCACTTGAGGATGATTTTGAATCAATGAGCTATCTCTTTTGAGGATTTTCCTTCAATTTTTGGACTTCTTGCATAGTGAAAGATGTAGTGCTTCAATCTCCCATTGAATCTCACTTCCTTGAGGTTTTGGAAGATCAATTGAGATAGTATGAGACATGAGAGACCTCTTGGCTTGCCTAGAGCCAACTTGATTGACCTTTTTGTGCTTTGAATGATTCCTTGATTGTCCACCTTCCACTCGACCACATGCCCTGATGGTAAGAAGGATGCCATGCTTCATTTTTCTATGTTAAATGCAATGTAATGTTAATGAGATGGATATGATATGCTAAATGATAATGCCATGCTATGATGACAAAAGGGAAAAGCAAATTTTGGGGTATTACAGCTGCCCCTATTCAAGCGCTGTAGACCTGAATGCCTGAAAGCAAATGCTTTCGGACTTTCAAGGTCTATAGTGATTGAATACCAAAAATAACCAAAAATTTGCTCTGGGTGAAGAAGAAAAGGGATATAAACCCAACGAAACTGCTGGATTGAATCCTCGATGAAACGTCGGAGAGATCTGTCTTTTGAACGATGCCAGACGACTACTGGCCTGCCACGCTGCTGGTGGACTTTAATAATGTCTTTTATGCAATTCCAGACGACTACTGGCCTGCCACGCTACTGGTGGACTTTGGAAATGTCTTTTTGAACGACGCCAGACGACTACTGGCTTGCCACACTACTGGTGGACTTTAATAATGTCTTTTATGCAATTCCAGACGACTACTGGCCTGCCACACTACTGGTGGACTTTGCAGCTTCGTGCCACCCGAAGATGGACTTTTGCCAATCCACTGTTGGACTTTTGCCACCCGAAGACGGACTTTTGCCAATCCACTGTTGGACTTTTGCCACCCGAAGACGGACTTTTGCCAATCCACTGTTGGACTTTTGGAATATGCCACCCTTAGATGGACCTTTCGCCAATCCACTGTTGGACTTTTGCCACCCGAAGACGGACTTTTGCCAATCCACTGTTGGACTTTTGCCACCCGAAGACGGACTTTTGCCAATCCACTGTTGGACTTTTGCCACCCGAAGACGGACTTTTGCCAATCCACTGTTGGACTTTTAGAATTTGCAAAATTGCATTACTCTCTGCATCTGTGTCAGACATCTATGCTGACTCTGCTGAGGAGCAAAGACTAATGATTTGACTTTAGAGGTTCCTGAGAGGATAATATCTCTGCTGGCGAATGGATGAACAATCCGTCTGCTTCGAATTGTCAAGCTTGCCAAAAATAAATTGGACTTTAAGATATGAGAGAATGATGACTCTGCCAGGAATTATTCCATCTGTTTGGGGCTGGATTCTGGTCACAGCAACTCCGCTGGGGATGAGAATTTTTAAATGACGTCCTGCTGGGGAAATGAGCCATTAAAACTCTGCTTGGGGATTTATTCAACCCAAGATCCTTTATAGGGATTATCAACCTTATAACTCGGCTGGGGAGTATTGCTGACAAGATTCGATGCTGACCTCTGTGGGGGATCATTACCAGAGACACAATCTTGTTGGGGATCATGGCTACTCTGCCAGGGATATGCAAATCCTGGTTAGAACATTCCACTGCAACTTGCTAGAAAGAGTCCTTAGAGATCTGTTGAGGAAACCCAAAGCAAATCCACAGTAGTCTGCTGAAGAATATGACTGTCTAGCTTAGGATAAGTACTACAATGCCCCATGTTAGGCGAGCTTTCCTTTAGACAATTCCGTTGGGGATGACAAGTTTATAACAAACCCTGTTGGAGAAAACTGCTTTAAAGCGTCTCGTGTTGGGGAATGCCTTTTGAGAGGATTTTACAGAAGACCAACTGTCCTCAAACTCTACTGGGGATGATCAACACTTCATGCTGGGGAACCAAACAATTTGTCCCCGAAGAGGATGTCATAAGAGGATTTTACAGAAGATTTAGCTTCTTCAAACTCCTGCGACTTCGCTGGGGATAATGACCATCAAACTCTACTGGGGGGTGATCAACACTTCATGCTGGGGAAACAACATGCCCCATGCTTAAGAAAACCAACAATTTGTCCCCAAAGAGGATGTCATAAGAGGATTTTACAGAAGATCTAGCCTCTTCAAACTCTTGTGACTTCGCTGGGGATAATGACCATCAGTTTCGGTGTCGACGAGACCACTCTTTTGGGGAACCTGTGACCGTTATCGACACAGAAAAGCTTGTAGCTGTTGGAAGGACTGAATGAGAGAATCGACTTAATAAGATACAACGGTACCCAGTTGAACTTAATTCACTGAGATCGACCCGATGAACGCCGATCTCCTTACCCATAATTGCCCCAGTCTTTTGCGTGGAGTGATTTATTGCTAGTCTTGTGCTTAAAATCATCTGCACCTGCTACCTGCAACAAAAGAATATGCCCACATGCCCCGAATATTGCGTGGCTAGAATCCCCCATCCGGGAGTATTCAACATTCGAAGTAATTTCAAATATTTTTTCTGCGCATGTTATTGCAAGGCTGCCATGTTTTCAAATGCAATGTTTTATCAAAAATAGGACGTTTTTGCAAACAAAGCAATAAAACAAAAATAGAAAGCTTTTTACTGAAATTCAATTTATTGACTGAGAGCCCAGAATAGGCAATTACATCAGGAAGCAATCCCTGAAAAGAGGTGATCGCTGAAAATTGAGAAAAGAAACTATCCTAATGGCAATGTGAAAACGGAATTCCACTGAGTTTCCATTCTGTTATGACCAGTATGTCTTCAAAACTCCCCGACCTTGCCTTCTGAGGAATGATCAGACCGATTCCTATTCTTCAGAACGTCAGTTGTTCAAACGGTAATGAGTACAGATAACTCAGACTGTAGTCATTCGCTTAAATCCCTCTTTTGTGTGGACCGCCCTTTCAGGTTTTCGATCCACCAGGATACCCTTTTTTGCCTAAGTTGCCCTTTCGGGTTTTCAACTTACCGGGTGTACAATTTTTTCAATTATATCCCTAATTTTTTCCCGAACCTTATTCTATTTTTGGTTCGCCGGGATGCCCTTTTTTGCCTGGATTTTTTTTATTCTTATTATCCAGCGGGTCTATTCATGCGAAGTATTTTTTGACTACGTCTGAGTTGACAGGGGATGAAAAGTCTTCGCCATCCATGGTTGTAAGCAATAAAGCTCCGCCCGAAAAGACCTTTTTAACCACGAATGGACCTTCATAATTAGGAGTCCATTTGCCCCTGTGATCTGTATTGGGAGGAAGGATCCTTTTGAGTACCACATCTCCGACTTTATAAACCCGAGGACGCACCTTCTGGTCAAATGTCTGCTTCATTCTGCGCTGATATAGTTGCCCATGGCATACAGCCGCCAATCGCTTTTCCTCAATAAGGCTCAACTGATCAAATCTGGCTCGTACCCATTCAGCTTCATCTAGCTTAACATCCATCATAACTCTGAGGGACGGAATCTCCACTTCAACTGGTAGTACTGCCTCCATACCATATACGAGTGAGAATGGGGTTGCCCCAGTGGACGTGCGTACCGACGTTCGATACCCATGCAAAGCAAATGGTAACATCTCATGCCAATCTTTGTACGTGACAACCATCTTCTGCACAATCTTCTTGATATTTTTGTTGGCCGCTTCGACCGCGCCATTCATCTTTGGGCGGTACGGAGAAGAATTGTGATGTTCGATTTTGAAGTCCCGGCATAACTCAGCCATCATCTTATTGTTCAAATTAGAACCATTATCAGTAATGATTCTTTCGGGAACTCCATATCGGCAAATGATATCCCGTTTTAAGAAACGAGCGACCACTTGTTTTGTAACATTGGCATAGGATGCAGCTTCAACCCATTTGGTGAAATAATCAATCGCCACCAAGATGAAACGATGACCATTAGAAGCTGTAGGCTCAATCTTTCCGATCATATCAATGCCCCACATGGCAAACGGCCAAGGCGACGACATGATACTCAACGGGTTTGGAGGTACATGCACTTTATCTGCGTAGATCTGGCATTTATGGCATTTGCGGGCATATTTGCAACAATCTGACTCCATAGTCAACCAATAATATCCCGACCTTAACAACTTTTTAGCCATTGCATGCCCTCCGGCATGGGTACCGAAAGAGCCTTCGTGCACTTCAATCATCAACAAGTCTGCTTCATGTCTATCCACACATCTAAGCAGGACCGTGTCAAAATTCCTTTTATACAGCACGCCATCTTTGTTCAGGAAGAAACTACCAGCTAACCTTCTCAACGTCTTCCTGTCTTTGGACGATGCCCCGGACGGGTACTCTTGACTTTTCAAGAAACACTTAATGTCATGAAACCATGGCTTGTCATCAGACGTTGCATCTACCGCAAACACAAATGCTGGTCTGTCAAGGCGGGATACCTCAATCTTAGGTACATGATTCCATCCTTGCACTTTGATCATGGAAGACAAAGTGGCCAAGGCATCAGCGAACCTATTCTCATCTCGAGGAATATGGTACAGTTTCACTGTTGTGAAAAATGTCAGCAATCTCCTCGTATAATCTCTATACGGCACTAGATTTGCTTGGTGCGTGTACCACCCCCCTTTCACTTGATTGATTACCAAAGCTGAATCACCGAATATATCAAGGGTTTTAATCCGTAGATTAATCGCCTCCTCGATCCCCATTATACAAGCTTCGTACTCTGCTTCATTGTTGGTGCATCCGAAAGTTATTCGGGCAGTGAAAGGCATATGAACACCTTCCGGCGTGATAAGAACTGCTCCAACTCCGCACCCATTCATATTGACAGCCCCATCAAACATCAGACTCCATTTGGATTCAGGGTCTGGCCCCTCCTCCGGAAGTGGTTCCTCACAGTCTTTAGCTTTGAGAAACATGATGTCCTCATCAGGGAAGTCAAATTTCATGGGTTGGTAATCATCAATCGGCTGTTGCGCAAGATAGTCAGACAAGATACTTCCTTTGATGGCCTTTTGTGAAGTGTACTGAACGTCATACTCTGTCAAGACCATTTGCCACCGTGCAACTCTGCCTGTCAATGCTGGTTTCTCGAAAATGTACTTGATAGGATCCATTTTTGAAATCAACAAGGTTGTGTGCCTAACCATATATTGCCTCAATCGCTTAGCGGCCCATGCAAGCGCACAGCATGTCTTTTCAAGCATTGAGTATCGGGACTCACAATCATTGAACTTTTTGCTCAGGTAGTAAATAGCATGCTCCTTCCTACCTGTCTCGTCATGTTGACCGAGAACACAACCCATGGATCCTTCAAGCACTGTCAGATACATTATCAGCGGTCTCCCTTCAACTGGAGGTATTAGAATCGGAGGTTCCTGCAAGTATTCTTTTATCTTATCGAATGCCAATTGGCAATCGTCATTCCACCTGACCGTTTGATCTTTCCTTAACAATTTAAATATTGGTTCACACGTGGCTGTTAGGTGAGATATGAACCTTGCAATGTAGTTCAATCTACCCAAGAAACCACGAACCTCTTTTTCTGTTCTCGGTTCAGGCATTTCTTGTATTGCTTTCACCTTGGCAGGATCAACCTCGATTCCTTTTTCGCTCACAATGAAACCTAGCAACTTTCCAGAACGCACCCCAAACGTGCACTTGTTTGGATTTAATCTCAGACGGAACTTTCTCAACCTTTCAAACAGCTTTTTCAGGTTGACCAGATGTTCCTCTTCTGTTCTCGACTTGGCAATCATATCATCTACACAACATTCGATCTCCTTATGAATCAAGTCATGAAACAATGTCACCATCGCCCGCTGGTACGTTGCCCCTGCGTTTTTCAACCCAAAAGGCATTACTTTATAACAATATGTACCCCACGGAGTAATGAACGTGGTCTTCTCCATGTCTTCAGGTGCCATCTTGATCTGGTTGTACCCGGAGAAACCGTCCATAAATGAGAACACTGAAAACTGAGCTGTATTATCGACCAGCACATCAATATGGGGTAGTGGAAAATCATCTTTCGGGCTAGCTTTATTAAGATCTCGATAATCCACACACATTCTCACTTTTCCATCTTTCTTCGGTACTGGCACGATGTTGGCTACCCATGGAGGATACTTTGTCACAGCAAGAAACCCAGCATCCCACTGCTTCTGGACTTCCTCCTTAATCTTTAAAGCCATGTCGGGGTGAGTCCGACGAAGTTTCTGCTTGACTGGCGGACATTCTTCTCTCAATGGTAGCCTGTGCACGACAATATCCGTATCCAACCCCGGCATGTCTTGATACGACCAGGCGAATATGTCAACATACTCGCGCAACATTTCCGTCAAAGTTTGCTTCACATCTGCTTGCAAGCTGGCACCAATCCTGATCTCTTTCTTGGCGTCCTTGGTACCAATATTGATGATTTCTACCGTCTCCTGATGAGGCTGGATGACCCTTTCCTCTTGTTTCAACAATCTGGCCAGTTCTTCAGAAAGTTCACAATCTTTCTCATCCCCTTCTTCGGCTTGATAAATCGGATTGTCAAAGTCATACATGGCCATATCAAAATCGTTATCAGTGGTATCCGGAGGATCAAGTCTGCATGAACGGGTTCATGCCTTATTTTAGAATTTATTTTTAAGCAAAACAAAAGAAAATGAAACATTGCCATTTTATTTTTTTGTGCAAAAATAAAAACTGAAAGACAGAGAACAAACTTTGATTGCAAAACGTCCTTTATTAATGATTAAACATTGCAAATGCAACCATGGTGGCCCTACAAATGAATCTATACGCCTTGGGCAGAGCGCAAGATTTTGACATGCATTATGGTTAGAAAAAACAAAGAAAAATTACTCTGTCTGAAGAGTAACCCGGATGACTTCCTCAACGAACCAGTTCTGCACTTGTTGTCCCGAAGCATGAGGGCGTACCCAGTTGTCCAGGTCACAATTACTGTCAACACTATCCTCCGTGGCTGCACAAGACTGGTCCATGTAGATAATTCCCCCACTATTGAAAGTAATGGGTCCCCTGCTCCCCGCATCTGAAGTTGTAGAGGGATGATAACCAATACCAAATTTGTCTTCCTTCATTGGGGTCTCTATCAACCTGCCCCAACCTTGGGCGTTGCCTGCCCTGACGACTTCGACAGCTTGTTTGTAAGATGAAATGGAGGTACCAGCCCCAACTGGTACAGAAGAAGACTCAGGTGCATCGTCAATATTGACTGCTTCAAATGATTGGCACAGCATCTCATGAATTTCCCCATCCATTTCAATGTACTTGAACGTGGACAAGTGACTCACAAAGATGTCTTCTTCCCCACACACTGTCACAACCTGCCCTTCAAACTCATACTTCAGCTTTTGATGTAGAGTAGAAGTAACAGCTCCAGCTCCGTGAATCCAAGGGCGTCCCAATAGGCAGCTATATGCAGGTTGTATGTCCATTACATGGAACGTGGATTTGAATACCTGTGGTCCAATTTGTACGGGCAATTCCACCTCACCAAACACAGATCGTCTGGTCCCATCGAATGCTCTGACCACCAATTCACTAGGCCTTAAGATCAAACCATCAACTTCCAGCTTCATCAATGCCTTCTTGGGCAAGACATTAAGTGATGAACCAGTGTCTACCAGTACATGAGATAACACTGCGCCCTTACACTCCATCGTGATATGCAAAGCCTTATTATGGTTTCTTCCTTCAACAGTCAAATCTCTACTTGTAAAGCCCAAGCCATGGCTAACATTAACATTGGAGATTACGCCCTCGAGCTGATTAACAGTAATTTCTTGTGGCACGTACGCACTCTTCAACACTTTCAACAACGCCTGTCGGTGCGCATCAGAGCACATCAATAGTGACAAGATTGAAATCTTTGAAGGGGTCTGATTCAGTTGGTCCACAATCTTATAATCGCTTTTCTTGATTATCTTCATAAATTCTTCCATTTCCTTATCAAAAGTAATCTTTGTCTCTGCTTCAGGTGTAGGCGCACTTTCAACCACCTGTTTACCCTTAGCCTTTGCTGCAGCTTCTACCTCCTTATCACTTCTCAAGGTCTGGGGAGCGAACAACCTTCCACTCCTTGTAAAACCCCCTACACCCCCTACATTATCAATATTTGGGCTGACTGACGGCTCAACTTCCTGTTTTTTACCTTCGTAATATACATCTGCCCCATAGTGCCATGGGATAGCTTTCGTAGACGTGAACGGAATTGGTCCTGGCACCGTGATAGTGACAGGACTGGGCCCTTCTGGCGCAACACTCGCCACGGGAACTGCATTGACCGGCATTTGAATCTCAGCGGGAGTGTAATAGATGGTCACGGTTGATATCTCATCAGTGTCTTTCACGACTCTATCGAACTGTAGACATCCTTCATCGATCAGATTCTGTAAACCCATCTTCAACTTATCACAGCCGTTCTCCTGAATCATACACTCAGAGCACTCTTGATTACAGCCCGGGAACACCAGTCCCTTCAATAAACGATCTTTCACGACCAACAAAGAAGTTTTCACTTGATGAACGTCTGACACCAAATTCAATCTCCTCCCATCTTCGATAGCGTACACATTTGCCGCACTATGATCAGGCATGGGATGCTGAGTAATATTAGGAGCGGGAGAGAAATTGATGGCTTTAGCATCAATCAAATCTTGTACTTTATGATGGAAAGCCCAGCATTTTTCAATGGAGTGCCCCTGAGCACCTGAGTGGAACTCACAACGAGCATTAGCATCGAAGTTAGGTGGCAGGTTTCCAGCAACCGGAGCTTTCATAGTACGGAGTTCTACCAACTTTAACTCGAGTAGCCGGGGCAACAGCGCGGCATAAGTCATAGGGAGAGGATCCATCTTACGATCCCTTTGTCTAGACCTTTGCTGAGAAAAAGGTTGTTGCTGTTGAACTTGTTGTTGGGGTTGTTGTTTCTGAACGGACGGTGTGGGGATTGTCACAGCATCTACCTGATAATAAGCTCGAGAACGCCCTCTGCCTCGTCCTCTAAACACAGCATTCGTATCACCTTCTCTTCTTTTCTGGTTACTAGCAAACGGTTTCTTCGTCCCCGAAGAGCCAGCCCCACTCACATCCTGGATCTTTCCAAGCTTTAACAGACTTTCTATTCTTTCTCCCGCAATCACAATATCAGCAAATCCAGTTGACGGACAAGCAGCTAATCTATCCAGATAGGCCCCTTGCAAGGTGCCCATGAACATATCTGCCATTTCTCTGTCTGATAAGGGAGGTTGAACCTGGGCAGCCATTTCCCTCCACCTCTGTGCATATTCTTTGAAACTCTCCTTGGCATTTTGTGACAATCCCTGCAATTGGGTGCGGTTGGGCGCCATGTCAATATTATATTGGTATTGCTTCAGGAACGCTTCTGCCAGATCTTTCCAATTCTTCACAGCAGCTCTACTCAACTTCATGTACCAGGTCAAGGACGCCCCAGCCAGACTGTCCTGAAAATAGTGCATCCATAACTTCTCGTCATCCGTATGGGCTGAAATCTTCCCAAAGTAAGCTTGAAGATGCGTTTGGGGACACGCATTGCCGTGATACTTATCAAAAGTGGGAGGTTTGAATTTAGGGGGAATTCTGACTCCTGGGACCAGCCCCAAGCTGGTAACATCAATACCCATAGAGTTCTTGCATTCTATGGCCCTGATCTTCTCTGCTAACTCATCATACCTTCGATCCCCTTGATTACCCACATCAGCATCTAGTAGAGTAAATTGGTCTTCCAGAGTATCTTCAAGAGTAACACCAGCATGCCTACCATTTCCATTACCCCGATTGTTACCACCAGGAGGAGGGTTGCCACCGGGAGGAGGAATGCCATGTCCCTGTGAATTTTCATGATGATCACCTTCGGGCCCATTGTCGGGACGCTCTACCAGAAGCCTCAGTCTCTCCTGATTTTGCGCCATGCCAGTCATGAGGGTCATGAACTGGTCCATACGCGCCCTCATTTCCGCCAAATCACTTTGCACTTGATCCATGATTCTTACTTGATTCCTTCGCGTCGAATATCGGTGAATATGACTCTCCGCTATACTGCCTGAAACCAAATAAAGGTTAGAGACCCCGCAACGAGTACCTGAAAAGCAAGTAACAAAAATGCAAAATGATATGCAATGCCATGCAATGCCATGTTTGTCATTTCCGAGGTGCTTTATACCCTGATTCCAATCCCACCACAGGAATCTGAAGACCAGAAATTGTGATATAAAAAGACGTGTCGTGGTCATGTGCTTGTGCGCAGCTATCTGATAAGGAATAATTCTGAATAAAACTGCTCATACTCATTCAACAAAGTATCCAAGTACATTTAAGAAAGGTTCCACCGCAAATGCAATACAAGGAAAAATGGATCCATCAACAAGCCTGATGGTAGCCATTAACAACAAAATACAGGGAAAAAAACATCAATCTGACAATTCCACACCCTTCAGTTTATCACTTGAGTATTTGATCTCCTCAAAAAGTATACGGGTACGCTGGTGATTCGGCTTTTCAATCATTTCTTTGATCAAGACATCCCTTTTCTCAAGAGCTTCAGTTAAAGAACCCCTGTGCAGCATCAGAGCCTCGTCATCACACGCTCCTTTGTGTCTCTTTATGCCAGCTTGCGTCTTGAGTATCTCCCTTTCTATCATGACTTCTTCAAGCTCTTTCTTGGTATTCTTCAACTGGCTTCTAGCTTCTTCTAACTGTTCTTGACTCTTACCGAGGCTTTCCCGATACTTTCTCCTCTGCTCATGCGCCTTTTCAAGCTCTTCGTCCTTAATCTGCAACCGTTCCTGTAATTCAGCATTCTCTATCCTAACTTCGTCCCAAGCGTGCTGAAACTTTGTTAACTTTTCTTTGGTCTGTGCTAACGCCTGTTTGGTTTGCTTGTGGGCTTGAGTAGCATCATCAGCACCTTTACTAATCTTCCGGAAATGTTGGGCTCTTCCAGCAAAGTCTTTTTCTTTTGCAGTTAGGATTTGTTCAGCATCTTGGGCTTTCCGCTCCAGCTCTTTGTTGGCATGTAGAACATTCTGAAGACGGCTACTCAACTCGGCATTCTCTCCTTGGAGCTTTTTCACCAAGGCTTGCAACTTGTCAACTTCTTCCACCGTAGCAGTGCTTCTTGCTTTCTCATTCTCCGGATACAAAAGGGGTGCCTTACCAAAAGGCAAGAGAAAATCTTCAACTCTTTTCTTCACCCACTCTTCATATGCTGGATAAACCCGGTTGTTAGGCTTGCCTAGAGTAACTTTCCCCTTTTTCAGTATGCTACCCCAGCTTTCAGAAGCTTTCTGTGCTGCTTCCCAACCATCTGATGTATGAAAATAGAGGGACTCCTCCACATCTCTCTTAATAGGCGGACCTGTCAGGGCATACCCAAATTGTCGAATGGCCAAAGAAGGATTGTAGTTAATCCCACCCAGTCTTCCTATCAGTGGAACGTTAGGGAACTTACCACAGCGGTGGATAATATTCTTACCAATCAGCCCATGATCCACCCATACGATGTCCTTGGCCACCAATCCCATTAAACGTTGTTTCCACTCTAGAGAATCTTTGGAATCCACAAAAGCCCCTGATTGTGGTAAACGGCCCGCAAACCACTTGTAGAACAAGGGTGCACAACAACGAATTATCCCTCCTCTTTTCTTTTCGTTTCGGTTGTACAACGAGTAGTGAAGATCTCCCAGTAGCGTTGGCACCGGGTTCTTCATCATGAATATTCGTATAGCGTCCGTATCAATGAAATCCGGCTCGTTGGGAAACAACACTATGCCGTATATACAAAGGGCTAGCAAAGCATTAAAAACAAGCCAATTCTCGCCTTTAGCTGCTTCCTGGGCCTTCTTAATCAGATATTCCAGCTTGTAACCACGAATCTTTCCTTTGTTGGAGACATTGTCACTTAATTCTGATTTGCTCAAATAAAGAGCACCAGCCAACTTCCCAAAGTCAAGATCCCCCACCGATCCAAAGAAAGGGGGCTCCTCCTTGATAACAATCCCCAACATGTTGGAATACTCCTCCAAGGTAGGAACCAACACATAGTCTGGAAATACAAAACATCTCAGAGGCGGATCATAGAACTGCATCAACGTATGGAGACCTCTGGCTTCATAATCACTGACATTACGGACCATAGATAAAATCCACCCATATTTCTCTTCAAAAGCTTCTCGTGCTGCCGGGCTCGCCATTCCCTTCAGCACAACAATAGGGCCCAAAGTAGGCGTAAGGAACTTATAGCTGATGATATTCTTCCTCTCTTTAGTGTTCATCTTTGCAGGGACCTGATGACTGGAATCAAGGGTAATATATGCACCTGGAAATGAATAAACATGTATGTTAGGATATGATAATGCAATGCAAAGGGCAATGTGATCAGGTAATCAGGTGTCTGTGCTGAACTGTGAACGGTGTCAGTGTAGCTCTGAGACTAATATAGAACCATAGGTAAGAACCATCTGAATACAATAGGATGAAACTTCCTTGTTGTGCAATGATGATAGAAAACCGGGTATGTAGGAGGTCATGGTTACCTGCAAACCTGTAAACAACCCGCCCTTCTCACATGTGGGTACTAGGATGTTCAGTATCCCGGGCTCTCAGGTCGAGAAATGATGATACGTTCACCATTTCTGGTTTGGCATCATCATCAATCGAGGAGGCCTCAACTGATTCTCCAAAACAAAAAGGTCCTCAGCTTCCGGCACTGAGGTCGAGAAGCAATAGTACATTCATCCCTCAGGGTACAGTACTATCGCCAATCGAGGAGTGCCTCCGCTGATTCTCTTTCAAAAAGGGATGTCCTATAGCAAGTTCCCAGCATTGGGTCCTCGGATCGAGAATGTGCAATGGGTTTGCCACGGAATGTGGTCTGCCACTGTCACATCTCGGGAGGAGTGCCGCAACTGAGTCCTCGGGAATGGTCACCAGAGTCGACAGTTCCTCAAGAGAATAACCACTGGCCTGCATAACATGCAGTAGCAGAAAGCTCCTGATAGAACCTCGTCTGGTTGTGGGTCTCATGAACATCAATACGTGGTCACCACCACGCAAGCGTCATGACTATCCACTCTAATACCTATGTATGTACTCAAGCCTTGGTAGTGGGCTTATCTCTCAGAACACCCATCCCGCCAAACAGAAAACAACACAGTCCAGTATAGCATAATATATCATGTGAAATGAAAATGCTAAAATGCGGTAAATACAGTAATGTACAGTAAAGCAGTAAATAACCATACAATAAAACAGTAAATACAGCACAACAGTAAACACCCAACGAAAGAAAAACAAACAAGCGCTAGGATTGACTCGCTAAGGAAACCAGAGATTCTGGGTTCGATCCCCAGCAGAGTCGCCAGCTGTCGCTCCCGGGATTTTCATCCTAGTACAAACGCGAAAGTGGCACCGAACAGAGTCGCCAGCAATGTGTATTTATCCCAAGAGAGGGAAAAGGAAACACCGCGTAAACCTGAGAGAAAGGAAAAGCATGGTCTCGCGACCAAGAGAAATGGGTTCGGGAGTCGGTTACGCGAGAGGAAGGTATTAGCACCCCCTCGCGTCCATCGTACCCGATGGGATCCACGCTTGCTTGTCTCGATCAAAGGGTGATAGAAAAGAAAACTGGAAAAGGAACGAAAAGAGAACTGGAAAAGGAACGAGAAACAAATGTAGGGAAAATAAAAGAAGTGCTCGCATGGGCCCTACCCCACTGCCTACGTATCTCATCGGGAGCATGAGAATCAGAGCGACGTAGTTCCCCTCACTGGGGGATGAATTATTTGTGTTTTAGGGAACGGCTTACGTTCTAGCTCAGGTGTTGCAGGCTCGCTGGTCCGAGTGCGTTACCATCTTGCAAGAGAACGAGTAGAAGCGCGTTCGTGCGTTGAGAATGAATGAGATGAGAAAAGAATTCCCGAAGGAAAGACGTTATTGTTTGTTTTTGTCTTTTAGAAGGAAGTGCTTTGGATTTGTTTGCATATGACAGTGTATCTGGATCTTAGTCATTGGAATGTGTACCTTCTCACATTCCAAGATGGAATGGGTAAGAGAGCACACTAAGGGTGAAGAAGACCCTCACACTTAGTTCCAATTATCAAGGTCCAAACACACTAGCATACTTGTGTTTATTAAATGTTTTGTTGATTATGAAGTGAAGAAGTGTTTTTTATTATTTGCACCTTCAACAAGTATTGCATTTAAGTCCCTCATACAAGATCAAATATGTAACACATTGACCTAAGATGGGCCATATGCTACACATTCTAAGATTACAAGAGAAGACCCCTTATAACCTTTTCTTTATATGAAAGGCCTAAATGCAATAAATGCCTACCTTTATTATATGTTTTGAATTTTCTTTGAGATGAGAAGATGAAAAACTCAAGAGAGGATAAAGGTAAAAATCTATATGGACTAAGACTCCATCCTAATTGATTAGTTAAGGGAGTGATCCTAAGGTTTGTGAGGTTTCAACCTAACGTCTAAAGAAAGAATGAATTAAACAATTCACTTCTAAAGTAGAAGATGAATTGTAATTCACAAAGGGAAAGTGATGAGTTATTAAAAGAAAGCACATAAGTGCTTAACAAAACACAAAATGGAATTGTAAAAGAGAAAGGATAGAAGTTGAATGTGGATTCCTTATCCACACTCAATTGAAACTTACCGAAGCCCCTACATGGTTAGCACAATCACTTACAAGTAAAGTAAGAAAATATAATGAACAAATCAAATTCAAACAAGTTGACAAACAAAGTAAAATGAGATTGAATGCTATACATGCTTCCAAGTCAGAATGTAACTCATATTTACACAACCTAATGTTATCCTAAATGAGCATACCAAATCATGCAAACAAAATCTCAATCCAACAAGAAGCAAAGAATAAAAGGTGAAGTGATGTGAATGTGGTTCATACTTGTGAAACAAGTGACTTAAGGTGCAAGATAAACATCAAACATGCAAAGATGAAACCCAAATGTCACAATCAGAAGTCAATTAACATGCTATACATCTTCAAACAAAACCACAACTCATGGCCCAAGTGCCTTCATGATCAAGCAAACCAAACATGAGGCATGCATTCACAAAATGAACAAGTTAAACTTCATGCTTCAAACAAATAGCAAACATGCTTCAAAAATTATGACTTTCACCAATCAAACACCTTAAACACATGCCATTAACATATCAAGTCCACAAGCAATGAATCAGAACCAAAGTCACTCAACAATTAGGTCAAAGTCTCATGGAAGTTTCATGCATTCATGCTCAAAGCAACACATCAAAAGTCATCCAAAAAAGACTTAAAAATCATCTCATAAATCTCAAACATACCTCAACATATTGTGACCACAATGCAAAAAGAAAGGCATCAAAATCAATTTTTATGATCAAGAACAAAAATGCACAAAATCATATGTCACATTAAGTATGCATGCAAATGGAAATTCAAAAGAAATAATGGAACAGGGGCAAAATGGTCATAAAATCAGAAAATAAAATCATAGAAAATTTCCTAAATGTTTTAAGAATACACATGAATTTTTGTAGAATTTTATTATATGTTTTGGTATTTTTAAAAATTAATTATGAAACGTGTAGCAAAATGGAAAAAATAAAATGGAATGTAAATGTGAATGGGGGTGCATGCCTAGTAACTATTCAGTTCAAATTACATTGGGCCTTAACCAAGGGGGTGTGGATATCAATCTGGCTTAGGTCCAGCTACGCGCATAACACACTAACAAACATGAACTCTCAGTCAACAATCTTGACTCAACCCCAACCATCAGATCAAGTCCAAGTCAAACCAAAGTCAAAGTATGCATGATCAACAAACGCACATGAATGTCCACACTCCCTATCGTGTACCATGCCATACAAAGTTCAAGTGAGATTCAGAAAAATGCACGTGAATGGCATGTGATTTTTAATGTGTTGGCACGCTCCTCACCACACGATTAGAACACATCAACGGCCATGATTTAAACTGCAAACAAAACCCTAACCAAAAACCACCGGCCGGAGAGGGACCTCCGGTCACCTTCTCCGGTCACACGCCACCGTCTGCAACTTCAATTCTCCCAGAATCTTACAAACAGTATACCAAAATGAAGAGGAAGTAATGTAGAGCATGAATCCAGTGACAAAACATATAAAAAGTTCATGAAATGGGAGAATCGAGCATATGAATATTTGCCCTAACATTTCAACTATGCCTCTAAAGGCCTATCAACTAGCCAGACAAGTTCTTGAGCTTATATGAAGCATCAAGAACCTGATAACATCTTCACATTAGGTCTATAAGGGAAGAAATTCGTACCTGAAGATTTATGATCTTGATGTGTTCTTCAGAAAAACCAGAGATGTTGCTTCTTCTTTGAGTTTCTTTTGGCCAAATAAAGGCTTAGATGCAGAGAATGAATGATGCTTCAGTGGAGGAGAGTTGATATCCAAGCTTCAAAACAGTTGCAATGTGATGAAAATGGAGATAGAATCAGAGATATTCTGAGATGAAGATGAGGAAGATGAATGAAATGGAGTTTGAAAATCAGTTGCAATGTGGAGGAATTGAGAGAGAATCGAGAGAATTTCTGAGTTGAATGTGAGAAAATGAAGTTAGGAATGAAATTTGAGAGTGAAGTTTTTATTTATAGTGTGAGCTAACCATAGTTAACTGAGTGAGTCAGCTGAGTCATGGTGGTTTGGGTGAGTCATCCCTAACTAACTGAGTCAAGTTAGTTAGGGAGAGCAATGATATGGTGATGGCAACTCATGATATGCTATGGTGGAGGTGAAAAGAAAATGAAGGCACGGCTGGTTGTAGCAGAAACTTGCTCAGCAAGTTTGTTTCTTTCCATTCTCATGTATGCCAAGGCAAGTGTGCAATGTGTAAGTCATGTGTGTTTGGTTTAATGTGGAAAGCTGATGTGATGAAGTGTTTGGGGTGTGTGTGAACCAAAATCGTGCACCAGTCTGTCAATGCATCAGTATCAACATGAGGTGGTTTGAGGAAGTTTTTCTCTCTACTCAATGAATGAATTGGTGTGTTTTAGGAGTCATTGGAAAGAGGAGATGTAATGCTACATGTTTGGTACGAAAAATGAAATGAAATGATGCTTGGAAGAGGTTGAAAAATGACCTATAACACATAGGTTTGGAACTGGTATGAGGGCGTGGCCAAGGTTGGTTGACAAGGTAACATGGCCCCTAGGTTTTCAGCGTGATCAAAGCACATTGGACTCAACATAACTTCTTGACCTTTGATCAGATGAAAAATTGATAAACACCAACTTTGAAGATCTCACATAGAGGAACAATTTTGATGTTGAAAGATTTTCCATTTGAAGCCTCTAATCATGAGTAATTGATCAATACATTTGGCCCACCAAGTGTTTGAGAAAATGACTGCGCGCGTGCCCTGAAAATCTTGGTCATGACCTAGTTTTGGACCTACTTTGCTCAAACTTTGATCAATCATATCTCACTCAATTTTTATCCAATGGAGATGTTCTACCCATGGATTTGAAGCTCAAAGCAAGATCTTTCATTGAGGCAGAGTGGATTTTTCATTTGGTGCTCCAAATTTAAATGGCCTTGGTTCAAATTCTGATGCAAAATGGCCAAAACTTGCTATTTTTAGTAACCCTACTTCATCCAAAAATGGCAACTTTCCACATCTTGATTTTTTCATGATTCCTTTGGAGTTTCTTGACCAAATTTTGCACATTGAACATATGTAACATGAATTTCATGATTTTGGGCTCAAAAAGTCAAGAGTTGACTTTTTCCTCTGATTATTTGACTTTGCCCCAATTTCCTGATTTTTGATCTTTCTTCCAATTGAACCACCTCCAAAACCAATTGAGATGCAATTTTCCACATACATACACTTAGGGACATATGGAATACCATGACATCAAGTTTTGTCCAAAAAATCAAAGATACCCTGATTTAATTGGAAACCCTAATCTTGACCCCCTCTGGTTAGGAGGAAAAAATGCAGTCTTCAATTTCAAATTCCTCAGAGTATGTTGTGTATCCCTTTAAAGGATGATGGGATATGCCACTTGAGGATGATTTTGAATCAATGAGCTATCTCTTTTGAGGATTTTCCTTCAATTTTTGGACTTCTTGCATAGTGAAAGATGTAGTGCTTCAATCTCCCATTGAATCTCACTTCCTTGAGGTTTTGGAAGATCAATTGAGATAGTATGAGACATGAGAGACCTCTTGGCTTGCCTAGAGCCAACTTGATTGACCTTTTTGTGCTTTGAATGATTCCTTGATTGTCCACCTTCCACTCGACCACATGCCCTGATGGTAAGAAGGATGCCATGCTTCATTTTTCTATGTTAAATGCAATGTAATGTTAATGAGATGGATATGATATGCTAAATGATAATGCCATGCTATGATGACAAAAGGGAAAAGCAAATTTTGGGGTATTACAGTGGAGAGGTGGTTTCTTCTGCTACAAGTCATACTTGAGAGAAGTGGATCAGTTTGGTGCTTGTGGAGCAAATAAGCTGAGGATTTCTAGAGCATGTGTTTGATGTTTTCAAGTGTGAAGAACATCTGGGAGAGCTAGCAAACTAAGGGGATCTGTATGTCTCTTTGAGGAATGTGAAGCATTCTAGATTTAATTGGATTGTATCTCAAGAAACAAGGATATCTATGGCTGTAAAATTCAAGGTGAATTTGTACAGGGTATGGATGGTTTCTGGATGAGAGGGATCAATGGTGATTTTGGTCTCAATCCAAGAGTTTGTTGGTTAAGGTACAAGGATGCATTCCTGGTACTCTCACTATATGATCATGAAGTTGTCATGGGATATCATGTGGTGATTTTGGGGTGTTTCTTGCTGAAGAAGCATCATTTGAGAAAGATAGAGGGAGAACTTTTGTCTTTTGAATGTACTAGTGTGGTACATGGATTGCTTGAGGATCAGGCATTAGGTGAATACGTTCAGCAGGTGTGTTAAACAAAGGGTGCGCTCTCGAAGACATGAAGATGCGTCTTATGTTTTCCATTCATTTAGGGTGTTTTTCTTGCAAAGGAGCGCTGGGTATCTAAGACAGGTGGAGTTAGACTTCTGTTTTGGATATGTTGCTGCAGTAGTGTAGTGAGTTATCAGGATTGTTTGTGGTTTCAAGCAGTTTGTGATAGATTGCCTTATGTGAGGATGATATGTCAGACGAGATGTCATGACATTGCTCTACTGGTATAAGTTCTAGGTGGACTTATCAGGTTATTTTTGATTCAGTCATTGGGAGTCAATGGATTGAATCAGAAGTAATACAAGTATAGTGAGAGTCTTTGCTGCTAACTAGAAGATGTTTGAATAAATGTCTTAACATCTTGGTCAGTTACCCTTGGTCTTCTGGTTGTAAGGGATTATGAATATGCATCAGATGTTACAAGAAGGGACTAAACAAAGTCTGACAAGATGTCAGAACATTGGTTAGGATGTATGGTTGTATCATTATTAATTGCTTTGGACGGTGGAGATAATGTGTCTTAGGAAACGCGTGTTAAACATGTGTCTTGGTAAATGCGCATTCCTTGGATGGTCCTTGTTAAAAATAAGAAACAGTCAAATGCGATTTGGCTGGTGCACTTTTGTCTATGAAGATACACCCTTCCATTTAATGCTCACATTGAATAGACATGTGTTACTTCCAATGGTTCGTTACATCCTAAGAAAAACGCTCTTGTATATAAAGGGTGTTCTCATACTCATCTTGTCCCAGGTTTTCTTTTCTGTTGTGTTGGGTTCTCGTGGGTTTTATCCATTTTTAGGTTTGCTCGGTTTGGGTATGAGTCTGTCTTGGACATGTTTGTCAATTTTTGGCTAAAAAGGGGGAGAAAATTTTGTCAAAAGGGGGAGATTGAAAGCTCCTAGGGTTTGACTAAATTTTGGTTAAAACTTGAAAAAAAACGCTGCAAACAAATATGTCGAATACAATGTTTCAACATCCAGATTCGACAAATATGGCAGCTTTTAAATCTAGTGCAAGAATCAAGGAACGATAACAGCAGTGGATCAAGGGATCAATAAATAGAAGATTTGAAGCCCAAGACAGCAGAAGGCTATAAAAGAAGACCAAGACCTAGGGCAGAAGAGGGAGAGAGAATCACATAGACTTAGGAATCCTATTTTGTAAAGTAGGGTTTAGGGTTTGAGAGTCGTAGGTTTCTCTTGTAAGTCTCCCTCTTTATCGATTTGATACATTGTGGTAGACATAGGTACTTGTACAGATTCAGAAACCCGTAGGTAATGAATCATGTATTGTTCTTGGATGAAGCTTTTAAGAAAATCCAAGTTAACTTTTTAGTCAAGAATGCTTGACTAAACTGTGTATTGAAAGAGGTGTCTTTCAAGTAGGATGATACAGTTATTGTGACTATAACTGTTAGATAACCATAGGTTGTGATTTAGGGAGTGAGATGGGTTTCTCTTATCTAGGATGAAGTTCTTAGATAAAGTCTTCATTGGGTAGTGATAGGTAAACCAGAGGTTGTTTACTGTAAACCAGCGGTTGTTTACATAAAATTATATTGCTGATAGTGGATTCTTCTTCCTGGCTTGGTATGCCCCCAGATGTAGGTGATTTGCACTGAACTGGGTTATCATATTCTGTGTTGTTTATCATTCTGCAATTTACAGTTTAATTTTGATTAACATGTTGTAACAAATGTCGAAACATCTGTCCTGTTGCTGCTACTGATATTCTGAATATCAGTTTGTTGTTCTGTTCTTTTTTTAAAGTTGTGCAGAGAACAATGTTTTAACATGTGTTAGGACATCTGTTATCTGCTATGCCAGAATTTCAGATATATAACATCGGGGGCAAGGCATTTTATTTTATTTTATTTTTGTTGAGTTACTTATTGGATGATGATATCTTAATTTATTATTTATACTTGTTGAGATATTTGAAGTAATGAATATTAATTTGAAATTTCGTTGCGAGAAATCTGATTTAAATATAAAGTATGCACATTGTTTGAGAGTAACATCCTAAATATGTCAAGTAATCTTTCTATATAAGTTTCAGGGTTTAGGGTGTTACATAGTGGTATTATAGTAGGTCGTTCCCGCAAGCCAGGTTGTGTAATTTTTTATGTTCCTTGGTATGTGACATGTGTGTGAAACACTGTCAGTGCTCGTTTGTTTTTCTAACCACTTGCCAGTCGGAGCGGGATTGAAACAAGTGAGGGAGGAGCTTCTGCTTCTCTAAGATGTTTCAGGTTTGGAAGAATGGTTCAGCATGGCACTGATTGCGTGAGTGTAGGTGTCATTGAGGTTGTGTTGTTTCTTGAATCTGAGGAGAGCATAAAGTCGAGTTTCGTGACTGTGAGACAGGTAGGGATGTCCTTGAGAAAGAGTGCTCAAGTGTTCATGGTGTTTGCATCCTTAAGAGGGGGAAGCAAAAGAATGATTGCAGGTCTACCTGTTGTGTGTGATTTTCCTAAAGTGTTCCTAGATGACATTAGTGATATACTGTCGGAATGCGAAGTTGAGTTCTCTATAGACTTAGTACCTGGTACTAGTCTTGTGTCGATGGCGTCGTATAGGATGTCTACTTCAGAGATGAGTGACCTGAAGAGATAGTTAGAGGATATGCTTGAGAAGAAGTTTGTTTGACCCTGTGTTTCACTGCGGGGAGCGTCGGTGCTTTTAGTTAAGAAGAAAGATTGTAGCATGAGGTTGTCTATTGACTATCGACAACAGAACAAGGTTACTACCAATTACAAGTATCCTCTTCTAAGAATTGATGATTTGATGGATCAGTTAGTTGGTGCTTGCGTATTTAATAAGATTGATTTGTGGTCAGGTTATCATCAGAAGATATTCCAAAGACTGCGTTCAGAATGAGATATGGACACTATGAGTATTTTGTGATGTTGTTTGGTGTGTCTAATACGCCATATGTTTATGGAGTATATGAATAGGATTTTCCATGGTATTCCTTCGAGTATTGTTTCTAATAGAGATCTGAGATTCACATCGAGGTTCTGGCAGAGTTTGCAAGAAGCATTGGGCACTAAGTTGCAGTTGAGTTTTGCTTGTCATCCGAAGACGGATGGTTATACAGAGGGGACTATCCAATCTTTGGAGGATTTGCTGAGAGCTTGTGTTTTGGAGCAGGGAGGTAACTGGGACAATTAATTACCATTGGTTGAGTTCACTTACAACAACATTTCCATTCTAGTATTGGAATGACACCATTTGAGGCTTTGTATGGTAGAAAGTTTATGACACCTCGGTGTTGGTATGATTCTGGTGAAAGTGTTGTGCTTAGACCTGAGATTATTTAGTAGACTACCGAGAAGTTCAAGATGGTCTAATAGAAGATGAGAGATTTGTAGAGTCGCTAGAAGAGTTATCATGAGCTTCACAGAGTCTCCAGAAGAGTTATCATGATAAGAGGAGAAAACACTTGAGTTTCAAGAGGGAGATCATGTGTTCCTACGAGTCACTCCGACGACAGGTGTTGGTCGTGCTTTGAAATCTCAAAAGATTGCTCGACGTTTCATTTTTCCTTTTCAGATTATGAAGCAAGTAGGAGAAGTGGCCTATAGAGTTTCATTGCCACCATTTATTTTGAATCTTCATATTTCTTTTGTGTGTTGCAATTGAGGAAGTATATTCCTGATCCGTCTCATGTGATTCAAGGGGATGATGTGCAAGTTAGATAGAAGTTGATCATAGAGGCATCTCCTTTGAGAGTAGAATATCGTAAGTGAATCACTTTAGAGGTAAGGAGATTGCGTTGGTGAAAATGGTGTATAGAGGACTTGCTGGTGGAAGTATGACGTGGGAGCAGTGTGAATAAGATGTTCATCATCTATATTAGTTTGGTTTGATGAATACAAAAGTAAATCACAGAATAAATATCAAAGAAGAAAAAGTTTGGAATAAAGAATCAAGAATGCATAAGCTTATGAATATTTTGAAAGTAAAGGAAATTGGTCTTGATGCTAAGGTACTCAATTGCAATTCATTATGTATAAAATTTAGATGCTTAAAAATAATACTCATATTAATGTCTAAAGTTCTCAAATTATCATCCATAAAAATATTTGAAGCAAATGCATAAAAAGAATAATTTTAAAAAAGTTGTTTGCACTTTTTAAGTCAGGTTCGGTGCAGTTTTTAAGTCATACTTGGTTACGTGATTTAATAAAACCTGTTGTTGTTTGAAATTTGAAAATTTGTTTTAAATTCAAAATTCTTCCAACACTTGTTAAGTCAGGTATTCATTTAATCGACTTAAGAAGTTCTGTACAGAATTCACAATTGTTTCTTTTTCATGAATCATTGTCATTCTAAACTATTGCAAACCTTCCTAAAATTGTCTCAAAATATTGCATCAATTCATAAAGGTTTCTTAGGAGGTATTTAAGGCAAAATACATCATAAAGTCAAATAACCTCTTTCATAAGATTTTAATACAATTCAAATTAATTTTTTAAGTGTTCATTCATTTTTAAAATGTTGAAAATTTGTGCATAACATTCGTATCATTCATTTGAGTTTCATAATATTTTTTGAGCACTTAAAGTTCATATATTATTGAATTGTACATTGGAGGAGAAGATCAATTGTCTATTGAAATAGATTCAAGAACAACTTCATATATTCAAATTTGTTTGAGTATTGTAATTGATCACCAAGTATATGGTGACTTAATTTGTAAAGAAAATGTGAGTAATTTCTAAAAGTATTTGCAAATATAAAGTGGTATGTTTTCTATTTGATGTAAAAGGTCTTTTGAATTGGTTTGATTCAAAGTCCATAATAGTTGTTGGTATTTTTGGAACTCAAGGAAGTGATGTGCTTCTTTGTTGTTGTTAGAAGATTGTATGAGAAGTTTTGGTATGAGGCTTGCACAAAGATCTAAAAATAGTGAAAATATCTCATGGGGTATGAGGGGACTAGATGTACTCTTGGTTGATAAGGTGAACTAGTTGACACCATTGTGTTCATTTAATTTACTATACCTTACTTTTTTGTTTATCATTTGTTCATCGTTCATAATTCTGTAAAATTTCAAGAAAATAGAAAAGTATCATAAATCTCTAGAAACGTCTTTAAACCTAATTCACCCCTCTCTTAGGTTGTGCACTCAAAACTTACAATTAGCATCAGACCGGGTTATTGGTAACTGTCTCCTTAGATCTAATCAAGAAATTCAAAAAATTATTGAGAAAGAAAAGGACAAAAGAAATGGGCCAAAAAGAAGCACCAATAAGGAAGGTTACATGCTTTAAATGTGGAAAAAAAGGACATGTCAAGAGTGAATGTCATACACTTGAAAAGAAAGATAAATTCAAAAGCAAGAAGGGTAAAAGGTCAAAGAAAGCATATGTAGCATGGGATGACAATGAAATAATTTCATCTTCAGATGAATATCATGCAAGCAAGATATTGATAGAATCACATCATTCATGTGATGAAGAATATACGGTTAGTGAGTCTAAAATTGATTATAGTCCTTCATATGATGAATTACAAAGTGCTTTTAATGAATTACATGATGATTTTTTTTAAACTTTCTAGAAAATATTAAAAAAAAAAACTATTTTAAATATAGAAAGTGAGGCTAGCAACACAAAAGTGAAGTTAGACTTAATAAAAAATTCACCTTGTAATAATTGTTCATCTCTTGAGTCTAAAATTGTTGAATTAAATAAAGTGATCATGAAATATGAAAAAGGTCAAATGGGTTTAGAAAATGTGTTAAGTATTAAAAGATTTTCAAATAATAAATGTGGACTTGGCTTTACTAATTTTGATAATCCAAGTACAAGTCAAAGCATCTTTGTAAAGGCTACTAGCAAATTCAACAAAGAAGAATCAAAGATTGAACATGTAGTAAATCATCATAAAAGGAATTATAGAAAGAAATTTTATGTCAATAAAAGGATTCATGTTTTTAGACTTACTTGTTTATATTGTAACGAAAAAGTCATACTTCTAATGCTTGCTACATAAGAAATTATGATATTCCTTATTGTGAGTTTGTATGGGTGAAAAAAGGATCTAACCCAAAAGAACCCAAAGAATACTGAGTACTAAATCACTATTAATTGTTTTATGGGTACTTGAAGATCATATGATAGTGTTTTCAAATCCTGTTTGATTCTACAAAATACAAGAACATATGATATAGTAGTTCTAAAAGTTTCATTGAATGAAAATATTTTTTAAAAAAAGCATCAACATTGATATCAACTTTGACTTCATATGCTAGTATTTTGAATAATATAAGCATTTTTATATATTTAAATAATTTCCCTTATATTATTATACTCCTTTAGATTTTACTCTTTTTCTTTTTGATAATGTCAACAAGGGGGATAAGAGATGATTGTTTTTCTTAATTTTCAGGATATCGAAGACAAATCATATATTCCAAAATAAAGGTGGAGATATACAAGATAGGGGGAGCATCAAATGTCAAGCAAAAACTTTCCATCAATAAATTTTGTCATCGTAAAAAGTGAGAGATTGTGAATAAGATGTCCATTATCTATATTAGTTTAGTTTTGATGAATACAATGTTAGAACAATATTTGTTCATGACATATATCCTTTGCGTTTTGATGATAACAAAGTATTGAAAGAACAATGGTGTTATCTAATGTGTTTTCTAAGTGTGTAGTTTCTAAAGCTTAAATAAGAATATATTCAGAATCTAATATAAGGACTCACTTGAGAGAAGTTAAGTTATTGGCTTCTAGTGGTTCAGAATCCAAAGAACGTTCTTTAAGTAAAGACTGACAATATAGGTTTGCGTAGACTTTGAAGCTGAAGGCCTCAACATTAGAAGAGCGATATATTGTCTCTAAACTTATTGAATGTATCAGCTTCTGGTAATCATTCAAAACCAACGATAAAGCTAAGTTATTCGTACTACAAAAAGCAGGCTACACTATCAAATCAGTTTGTCAGCTTGAGTCTGTGTTCACAAGGATCAAGAAGAGCTGACATGCTTTACGGATATCTACTCTCAACGGATCTATAGTACAAGATCACAAGAAAGACGCAATGGTTAAACAAGTTACACAATGTATCAAGATCTTTTAGTATATCTATCTCCAACGTCTCTTGTACTATAGAGTAACAAAGACACTTGTACAAGTAATCTCTTCCAAGGGATATTCCTCTGAAACTTCTATATAAGTAGCTGAAGATTCAAGATGGATTTTCAAAGAGGTACAAGGAAAATAAAGAAGAAGAGCCAAGAAGGATAGAAGCATTCCACGCTTCTATCAGAATGGAAGAATAACAAGATCAACAATAGCAATACAATTGAGTATTCAGAAATTTTGTTATATGTTGTAAATTGTACAAAGCCTTAAGATTTATTAAACATTAAATATCTTAGAAATCTTAAGTAATGTGATCTTTGCTATAGTTATTACCCTGTACCTCTTATTATGTATCATGTACACTTTGTTCTCTATTACGCTAAACAAGTTGTTTAGTAGTTTAGATAAAGTCTCTTGATATGTGCTTGAGCATCAAAGTCTCTTGTTGTGAAGCTCTAGTAAAGTAAGTCTCCTGCTATGTGCTAGAGCATTGAAGCCTTAATCAGCTGTTGATTGAGCAAGAAAGTCTTGGACGAGGGTCTAAGCAGAAGTCTTAAGCCTGAAGGGCTTGAGCAAAGAAGACTTGAATTTGTGGGGTTTAAGCAGGAAGTTTGGGACTGTAGGACAAAGCAGAAGTATTGGATTCGTGGAATCTGAGTAGGGAAGTCTTGGACCGAGGGTCTGAGGAGAAGTCTTAAACATGGGGGATTTAAGCAAGGAAGTCTTGGATTCGTGTAATCTAAGCAGGAAGTCTTGGGCTGAGGGTCTAAACAGGAAGTCTTGAACTTGAGGGGTTTAAGCAGGAAGTCTCGAGTTGAGGATCTGAGCAGAAAAATCTTATGCTTGAGTGCATAAGCAGTTGTGATTACGTTTTGATTATAGTTGAAAATCTCTTGTGCTGCAAGGGGATTGGACTACTCTCAGTTAGAGAGAAACCAGGATAAATCATTATGTGTTCTACTATTATTTATTAGCTTCTAATATTATTCTGGTGCAACAAGTTAATCAGGTTCTGAACTATTTTTTAGAATCTGAACTCTGTTCAGAAGCATTGAATTCGGAGAACACAATTCAACCCCCCTTTCTTGTGTATTTTTCTAACCTTTATACAAAAGTTTATCAAAGAAGAAATATCAAAGAAGAAAAAGTGTGGAATCAAGAAATAAGAATGCATAAGCTTATGAATATTTTGGAAGTAAAGAAAATTGATCTTGATGCTAGGGTACTCAATTGCAATTCATTATATATAAACTTTAGATGCTAAAAAAATAACACTCATATTCATATCTAAAACTCTAAAATTAACACCCATAAAAATATTTGAAGCATATGCATAAAGAGCTGAATTTTAATAAGTTGTCTGCACTTTTTAAGTCAGGTTCGTTGCACTTTTAAAGTCATAATTGGTTAACTGATTTAACAAAATCAGTTGCTGTTTGAAATTTGAAAATTTGTTTTAAATTCAAAATTATGTCTTTTCCATGAAACATAGCCATTTTAAACTATTGTAACCCTTCATGAAAATGTCTCAGACTTTTGCATCAATTCATAGAGGTTTCTTAGGACTTATTTAAGGCAAAGTATATCATAAATTCCAATAACCTCTTTCATAAAATTTTGATACACTTTAAATTAATTTTTTAAGTGTTCATTCTTTTTAAAATGTTGAAACTTTGTGCATAACATTCAAATCATTCATAAAAGTTTCATGATATTTTTTGAGCAGTTAAGGTTCATATATTATTGAATTGTACATTGAAAAAGAAGATCATTTGCCTATTGAAATTGATTCAAGAACAACTTCATATATTCAAATTTGTTCAAATATTGTAATTTATCACCAAGTGTGTGGTGACTTAATTTATAAAGAAAGTGTGTGTACTTTCTAAAAGTATTTGCAAATAGAAAGTGGTATATTTTCTATTTGTTGCAAAAGATTCATTGAATTGGTTTGATTCAAAGTCCACCATAGTTGTTGGTATTTTTAGAATTCAATAAAGTGGTGTGCTTCTTTTTTGTTGATAGAAGATTGTAGGAAAAGTCTTGGTGTGAGGCTTGTACAAAGATCTAACAATAGTGAAAATCTCTCAAGAGGTGCAAGGGGATTAGATGTAACTTTTGTTGATAAGGGGAACTAGTGTACATCATTGTGTTCATTTACTTTACTGTACTTTACTTTTTTGTTTATCATTCGTTCATCATTCATAATTCCAGAAAATTTCAAGAAATCAGAAAAGTATAATAAATCACTGGAAACATATTTAAACGTAATTCTCCCCCTCTTAGGTTGTGAACTCATTACTAACAAGCTGGAGAGCCAGATGAGAGATTCGTATCTGACTCTATTTTCTCAGGTAATTTTCAAGGGAGAAAATTTTAAACGTGTAGGAGAGTTGTAACACATCGAATTTAATTAATTAATTTAATTTAATTTATTTGTATTTTATTTAATTATTTAATTTATCTCATATGTTTTTATTTGAATTATTTGTGAACATATGTTTCTTGGTGAGAGTTAAGGGAATGGTAGAAATTAATTAGATTAATTTTAATTACCTTAAATTGAGGAGAATGATTAAAAATTAAGTGATTGGGAGAAATTATGTTTAAAATATTAATAAGTGAAATAGTAGAATTTCGAGGAAATTGATTATTAGAATTAAAAATTAAAATTAAAGAAATTGGAGTTAGTAAGAGGAGTAAATGTAAAATAGGAAACAAGGGAGTAAGTTAAGGGTAATAAGAGAGTAACATAATTAGGGAAATTATGTTTTGGTTTAAATAAAAAAGTGATAGTTGAAATCTTTTGACAATACGTAATATTTTGGAACAAGAGAAAAGAGGAAAGGGAGACAAACTAGGGTTTGGGAAGAAAACTCCATTATTGAAGAGCTTAGAGCTCGCTTTTTTGGAAATCCAAGGTAAGGGGGTGGAGATTACTCTTCTATGGTTGTGTATTGTATGAAGGATAGAGAGGGATCCTCACATTTCTCTATGTTTTTCTTTTAATTTCACCATTATTGATGTGTTCATTTGTTCTTGATAAAAATTGTGTAAATTGTGTGTCTGATTGTTATGATTCATGATTTAAGTTGTGTGTTATAGCCTGTTTAATTGTTATGAAATTGTGATATGCTGTTAAATTCAAGATATGGTGTGTTTTTGGTGTTATAATATGAAGGGTTAAATATGTTTTGGTCCCTATAAAATTATCATATTTTGTTTTTGGTCCTTATAAAAAAAAATAGCGTGTTTTGGTCCCTGCAACATAATTATGCACCTAGTTTTAGTCCTTATTGTTAAACCATCGTGTATTTTTGAATGATTATTTTGCATATATCTATAGAACGTTATAAAAAGTTCCTCGAAAAAAACGAACTCAAAATTTGATTTATAAGTCGAGATTTTTATTACTTTTATCATTATCTTTTGAAATTTAAAAATTCAAATTTAATTAATCTGATCGATCAGAATGGTTCTTTGTGGCCTTCGTGTAGGGCAGATGATGGTGCTTGTAGGAGAGGAGAGGGGTGTACCTACAAGGCACTCCGATGCCAAATTAAGTTTGGGCTAGAGAGAAAGCAAGTACAAAGGTAAGATTTCAAGTATTGAATAGTGATCCAACCTGTCCCTCTCAAGTGAGAGGGTATTTATAAAAGTATCCCCCAACGCAGGGCCAAGGCCTCCCATGTGGCCGAAATATCTGGTCGACCAATGGGAGACTGCCAGGTGGGGGGCCAGGTGCGTGACCCTTTAAACTGGTCCAACTGTTTTCGTGAGATCTGAGGAAGTAGTTGGTCGCGTGAACAGCCAAGCGAGTGAGGGGGACATCCCCAACGGTCATATTGTGCCCCACGGCTAGTTCCTGCCCAACGGCTAGTTTTTGCCCAACGGCTAGTTTCTGGCTATTGGGCCTGGCCAAGAGCTGTACTGGATTGAGCCTTGCCCTACTGTGGGCCAAGCGACTGCCCAGTCTAGAACATGAGCCCCCAAGTCTTTACTTTGAGGAAAAGTGATGACTTGAGATAGCCTCGTGGACTGCTACCTTTGGGTGACAATGTCCGGGGGACATTTCCTCATCTGCTCGGTGGTTAATGCGATCGACGCTGGTTTCTTAACAGCCCGACACCCTTTCGTATGCGGGGATGTGCCCGTTGAAGTAGCGTGTTTATGTCGACCAGATTTAGGAAACGTGCCTGCGACACCTATGTTTTTCATGTCGATGAGCCCTGATGAGGATATGACTTGCGCTTATTGTCATGGACGGTGTGCTCGTGGGGTAGCAGCAGACTTGGTGAGTGCAACGTCTAGCTTTGGGAATGCCAAACAAAGACTCCCTTTCTGAAACATGGTGGAGCATTCAATTCTTGTCAGGCCTAGAGACGTCTAGGCTTTGATGGCCTTTGCGCTTCCCAAGCGAGGAAGTGCTTATAAAAGGGGAATAGAGGATTCATTTGAACACTTCACTCAAAATTTTCTCCCCAAACCTTTTTGCTCTACAAGTTGTGCTCTTGCCGGAGTTGTAGCGTCATCGTCGATCTTCATCTTCTACCTCCGTACTTATCAAGTAAGTTCTTCATCCCTTTCTGCAATCTCCCAGGTGTTCTTCATTTCTGGGAATTTGCATGAATTTCCCAGTGACACATGAATTTTTCGGTTAAGTGTTCATGTGTTCTTCGATGAACACATGAATTTCTGGAAAATTCATGAAGAACATGAAGAACATGAAGAACACGAAGAACACGGGATAAATGTTCATGATTATTGCATAGGCTTGTGTAAATCTTTGTAGATTCTGGCTAGGATTAGTTTTAGGTTTGTATTCGGTCATTAGGCATGTCCGACGTGAAACTTTGGTTTTCACGTGGAGTCTTCGTAGAGTCGCGGAGACTCGTCCCCGCTATAGGGGAAAGTGAAGTCGCAGTCTTCTGTCGTGGTCGACTAGGGCTCGAGGTTATCCTCGACTTATTCCTTGCCCTTTCACTTGATTAGTGGTGAAAGGGTGGATTTGATCTTTGTTGTCGAATTCACTTTTTCTTCCTCTACTTTTCAAGTGAAATGGCTAACCAATGCGAAAGGATCGTGCCCGGCATTGGGACCACTCACGAGGAGGCGGAGCAGTCCATAGATTACACCAACGTCCACGTAGTTGAAGGGGACCTCAAATGGATCGCCCAGGAACCCCTATCGACAAGATCGACGTTTACTGAAGAGGAAGTTCGAGAGTTTCCTTATCTAGAAGACCGGGCTGAGGGTACGCCGGTGCATTGGAGAGCTATCTGCCCAATAGAGAACGATCGAATTTGTTCGGTATATCTGGGGATGCGGTTCCCCATGTATGAGTTCGCCTTTGTGGAGGCAAAGTACTGCCCGCCCTTTACCGATTTTCAGGAGGCCATCTTCTGCCACTTAGAGCTGTGCCCGACCCAACTCCACCCGAACGCACTGGCGTTTATTCGCGCTTTTTAATTGGTTTGCCCTTACTTGAGGACCGGGGAAACCGTGGATCTTTTCTTCTGCATCTTCCAGATCCAGTGGAGCACAGCGGGCCCGAAGCAAAGCTGGGTGTCTTTCAAGCAGCAGAGCAGGCTCTTCTGGCCATACTCAGAATCTGTCCGACATTTCAAGGACAGGTTCTTGGTCGTGAAACCTGTCTCTGAAGTGGCTAGGAGATCCATTTCTACGCTTGAGACCGTGGAGGTTGACGACCGGCAAGATGAGAAGGTTGTCTCTAAGTTCCCTTTGGAGTGGGTGTATGCCCATTTCAGATATAGAACCGATTAGTTCCTCGTCAAGCACTAGCAGCTTTGTGACGGGGACAAGGAGTCCTATCAAGTTTTGTATGCATACGTGGATACTTTTAGCCCTGCCTTCGTGGTGGACAGAGACATAAATGAGTTGTTCAGGGAGGACGAAGACCCTGCCCTGGAGGCTCGTTATATTAACATTAGGGCCCTTGTCGAGTGCGAAACCGACGATATTGAATTCTAGCTCCTCGGTATAACTTGTTCCTTTGCCCGTGTTTAAAATTTTCGCCCAACATACTAATCTTCCTCTTTTATGTTTGCAGGGAAAATGGCGGACATGAGGGAACGTCTGGTGAGGTCTGCGGTGGCCAAAAACCTGAAGAAGGTGCCCCTAATGCCGAAGATTGGTGCTGCGAAGTAGCAAGTAACATTGGAAAAGTTTATAGGCGGTGCAGGTTCCACCCAGGGGACCACTTCAACTCCTCCAACCCCGGACACAACTTATAAGAGGAATTAGGACAATGCTGGCTCTTCGCCGGCTGATTGCTCGGGTGGTTTCGTCAGGGGGAGATTCGTGTTGCCCTTGTGCTACCTTCAGGGGAAAATTTTCGACGGGGAGAGCTCGGTCGCTGTTCTCGAACTTGACGTTTCAACCATCCTGTCTGAGGACCCTCAGGTGCGGAGGAAGCTCCTTTGTAAGGACGCGGCGGCCATGGTCAGGGTACTGGAGGCGGCGTTGGCCCTTGGGGACGCGGAGATTGTTTTGCTTGCTGACCTTAAGAGGGCGAAGACTAAGATCACTGACCTGGAGCTAGAGAACGCAGAAATTTACAACGACCTGAAGAAGCTTCAAGGCAATCTGGAGGCCAAGATATAGCTCCAGAAGGAAGTAACTCAGATGAAAGGGGAGGTGACCAATGTCAACGAGGAGAATGCCTGCCTGAAGGTGAGGATAGCTGAGCTGGAGGGGTCGTCGGCGGTTGGTCAGGATAAGACCGACGATGAAAAGGCTCTGAAGACGCAGAAGGACCTGGTCGAGAGGATCCGTCTTTTTGAGCAGGATAATTTGGGGGCAGTTGAGTTTAGTTTAAACGTTGCTTTGGAGCAGTTGAAAGCTCTCAACTTCGACGTTCAGCTGCTGACTGAGGGGATGGGCGTTTTCAACTTGGTTATCAACGGCGAGGTGGTTCCCCCGGAGTTTCCTGGCGAAGCTGTTTAGTCTTTGTTTTTTAATTGTACTTGTATTTTGTGGGTCTGCGTGCCTTCTGATATGTAACATTTTGTCGGGCACAACCCCTTTTTATGTACTGATGACTTATTCTGGCCCCGTGGCCGACATTATATAAATATTTTTTGTTTGGCATTGTCTGGTTGCATTTATATGTGTATGCTTTTATGGTTTAAATGCTAAGTATAGACGCTTTGCTCGATTTGTTCATGTTGTGCTCGACAGTTTGGGGGACTCGTCTAGGAGGCGAAGTAGTTTCACCAATATGCTTGGATTGTTCCCATTGCGAGCTGGGTGTCCTGCCGCAATGGTGCGGCAACGACGGAGCTCGATTGAGGTATCCCCGTTGTGCTCTGAGTCTGCTCATCCCATGAGCAGAAACTGGCCGACGTTGTAAGGTGGGGGATCGTGCTTGCACCAGTGCACGATCCCATGGCTGAGCTATCTCCCTGTTGGGGGGTGGAACTCGTCGGCAGTTAGTCCGACCTCGTGGTTGGTCCTAACTATAATATTGTTTGAGCTTTTCAGTATTCCATGGTCGAGCAAATCGTTCTTCATCCAGAGTTTCTAGGTAGTAGGCTTTAGTGCCTGTTTTTGACTTGACCCTGTAGGACCCTTCCCAGTTTGCGGCCAGCTTGCCTTCGCGCGAATCCTTCTGGTTTCTGTGTAGGACCAAGCTGCCAATGGGGAAGTCGCGTTTTATGACCTTGGCGTCGTGGTGCAAGGTTATTATTTGTTTTAACGAAGCCTCACGGAGAGCTGCCCCTGACCGTATTTCTTCGACCAGGTCGAGCTCTTCTCTTAATGCCTCGTCGTTTATCTCCTCGTCGAGAGAAACTTCCGTTCGCTAGAAGGTTCTCTGATCTCCACCGATATCACCGCCTCGGTTCCGTAAGCTAGTCAGAAAGGGGTTTCCCCGGTGGTGGAGTGTGGTGTTGTTCGGTAGGCCCAGAGCACGTTGTGTAAGTCCTCGACCCACCTTTTCTTGGCTTTGCCTAGCCTTCGTTTTAGACCCCGAAGGATTATCCTGTTCGCGGCCTCTGCTTGCCCATTAGTCTGGAGGTGCTCGACGGAGGTGAAGAGTTGCTTCGTACCTAGTTTAAGGACGAAGTCTTGGAACTTCCTGTCCGTGAACTGGGTTTCATTGTCGGTCACAAGGGCCCGGGGTACTCCGAATTGTGCGAGGATGTTCCTTTTGTAGAAACGAAGTATGTTGAAGGCTGTGATCTTGGCGAGGGATTCGGCTTCGATCCATTTTGTAAAGTAATTGACGGCCACAATAAGAAATTTTTTTTGGTAAGACCCCATTGTGAAGGGGACCAGTATATCCACCCCTCACCAAGTGAAGGGCCAAGGCGAGGACAGAGTCTTCAACTCGTTAGGGTGCGCCAAATGCATGTCCCCTTGGCGCTGGCATCAGTCACATTTTTGGACGTGCTCCTTAGCATCGTGCTGCATGCTCGGACAATAGTATCCTGCCCGCAGGGCCTTTAGTGCCAATGATCTCCCTCCCAAGTGCTGTGCGTTGATACCCTCATGGATTTCCTGGAGAATTTCGGGGACCTTGTCCTCCTCAACGCATTTCATGAGGGGAATGAAGAATCCCCGTCGATAGAGTTTGTCTTCGACCAGCACGTACGAGCAGGCTCTTTGTTTAGTCACGTTGGCCTCCTTGCTGTCCTCAGGCAACTCCTCGGTGGAGAGGTAATTGTACACTGGGGTCATTCAGCAGCTACTGTCTCCAATGGCGTTAACGTCGAGCAGCTCTAATGGCTTCTCGATACTTGGGCGAGCGAGTATCTCTTGTACGACGGATTTGTTACCACCTTGGTTTCTGGTGCTAGCCAGTTTCAACAAGACATCTGCCCGCGTGTTTCATTCACGAGGGATGTGCTGGACTTCCCACGCATCGAACTTAGTAATTCTTTCCATCACCAGCTTTAGATATTCGACCAGCTGATCATTTTTGGCCTGATATTCTCCTCGTACTTGAGACACTACGAGCTGGGAATCAGAATAGATCTTTACCTCCTTAGCGCCCAAGTCTTCGGCCAGCCGTAACCCTGCGAGGAAGGCTTCGTACTTGGCTTAGTTGTTGGACATGTGGAAATATAGGACTAATGATACTTCAATTAGGATTCCCTCCTCATTCTCGAGGATGATGCCTGTACCACTACCCGTGGAACTGGATGCCCCGTCCACATAGATGGTCCATCTATGCGTTCCTCTTGGTAGGGATAATGGCGGTGTCATCTCTGCCACGAAATCGGCTAGGACTTGTGCCTTGAGGGCCTTCCTTCCCTCGTAGTGGATGTCAAATTCTGACAGCTCCAAGGACCATTTGAGCATTCTGCCGGCCATGTCTGGTCGACAAAGCAGTTGTCTTATGGATTGGTCCGTACTCACTCCTATGGTGTGAGCCAAGAAGTAATGCCTGAGCCTTCTCACGGTGTAGACGAGGGCGAGGGAGACCTTCTCTATTTGCGCATATCTGTGTTCTGGCCCTTGCAAGGCCTTGCTCGTGAAGTAAATAGGTTTTTGCCCATCCGTTGTTTCATGAATGAGTGCGACGCTAATGGCTTCGTGGTGGCGAAGAGATATAAGTACAACGTCTCCCTGCACTCTGGTCGTGAAAGCACGGGAGGTTCGGACAAGGCTCGCTTGAGGTGGCTCAGAGCCTGCTCGCATTCCTCACTCTACTCGAATGTGGCCACCTTTCTGAGGAGTTTAAAGAAGGGCAGAGCATGCTGGGCAGACTTGGCCTCGAAGCGAGAAAGTGAAGTGAGCATCCCGTTGAGGGACTGTATGGACTTCTTCGACCTGGGTGTGGAAAATTCGGTGAATTCCCGACACTTGTTAGGATTGGCCTCTAGACCCCTCTCGGTGAGGTAAATCTGAGGAACTTCCCTGCCCGCACGCGAAAGGTGCATTTCTCCGGGTTAAAACGCATTTTGCACTTTCTTGCCTGGTCGAACACTTTTTTCAAGTGGGTCCTGTGATCGGATTCCTCTTGGGACTTCATGATCATATCGTCCATGTAAACTTCGAGCATGTCTCTGATTTCTGATCGGGAGACTTTATTCATCATGCGCTTATATGTGTCTCCACCGTTCTTCAGACCAAAGGGCATTACATTGTAGTAATAGTTCCCCGACAAAGTCATGAACACGGTATATTTCTTGTCTTTTTTGGCCATAGGGATTTGATTGTACCCCGAATAGGCGTCCATGAAGGACAAGAGCTTGAAACCTGCATAATTATCTACGAGCTTATATATGCTGGGCAGAGGATAAGCATCCTTCGGGCAATCCCAGTTAAGATCAGTGTAATGAATGCACATGCGCCATTTTCCACTATGTTTCTTGACAAGTACAATGTTGGACAGCCAGGTTGTATACCTGGCCTCCGAGATAAATTTTGCCTTTAAGAGGTCTTGTACAAGTTTTTCGGCAGCATATTCCTTCTCATCGGATCGCTTGCGCCTGCGTCGTGCGACGACTCAAGCAGCTGGGTCAATGGTCATTTGATGGCATGCAGAATCAGGGTCTAGGCCAGGCATGTTCGTGGCACTCCATGCAAACAAATCAGCGTTGTTTTCTAGACATGTATTTAACTACTGGTTTAGCTCGTTGGGCAGCCCTGCGCCTATCTTCACTCCTCTGCTTGGGTTGGCTCCGAAGGTGATGACCTCGAACTCCCCATCTGGGACAGGACGCATGAGGGCCGTTGCAGAGGAACTGCCCATCCCCGTTGATGTGCCTTCACCACATTCCTCACCTTCTTCAGAAATTCGGCTGTCGAGGTCGATGATGTGCACAGGGAGAGTCGACTTCTTGTCAGGTTGGCTTTGCTCGCTGGGGTGATCTTTTTCCCTTACCCGCTTGGCAGCCTTGGGTGCTGCACCGATCGAGCTTTGTCCTCGGGTAGCTGCTTCAAAGCACCTCCTCGCGGCTTCTATATCCCCGTGCAATGTTGTGACATGGCCCTTCTCCATATAGTATTTCATTTTGAGATAAACAATCGAAGGAATGGCGATCAGCTCTGCTAAGGTTGGTCTGCAAAGGATGCATAAGTACAGTGATGGGAAATCAATTACCAGAAACTGAGTCTTGATCGACTTCGACGCCTCCTTTTCCCCGGAATTGACCGGAAGCTCCACGTACCCCCAGGGTCTGGTAGTCACCCCGTTGAATCCTTGAGGGTCGGATCCTACGTACGGCGATAGGTTCTTCTGGTCTAACTTTAAGGCTCTGAACAAACTGGTGTACATGATGTCCACGGAGCTGCCCTGGTCGACCAGGATCCGTCGGACATCGGTGTTGGCAAGCCTCGCTCTGATGAGTAGTGGAATGTGTGAGTTCGGGGAGCCCCCAGGAAGCTCCTCACGGTAGAACCTAATGGGCTGGGAGTTCCCCCGAACCTTCTCAAGCGTGGATAGCTGGTCAGGTCTGCAGTCAATGAGCTGGTCAAATTTTCTCTTGACCGACCCCAAGGTGAGCTCGCTGTAACCCCCACACGAGATAACCATGGCCATCGGGAAGGTCTCCCAGGTGATGTGCATGAATATCTGAGGAGGATCCTCAATATGGGCAGGGATGATGAAGTCCTCTGGTCGTGTGATGGATATAGCGACCTGACGAGGAGGACTGGGTGGCGAAGACTCTGTTTCTTTCTTGGTCTTTGAAGTCTCTCGTCGGGAGGATTCACCCTTTTTTGTATACTGCTTTAGGTGACCTTCCTTGATGAGGATTTCAATCGCGTCCTTCAGGTGCACGCAGTCTTCAGTCACATGGCCATGGCTGCGATGGGATCAACAGTATTTACTCTTGTTTGTGTTCCCCTTCGATGACGTTGGCTTGGGGAACCGAACACCCCTTGCTTGAATTCTGCGCTAATGCATTCTGAGAGAATGCGCTCGCGGGGAGCCGTTAGCAAGGTATATTCTATGAAACGACCAGCAGGTCCCTTGCCTTCCCGAGGATGATTGTCTCGTCGTCTCTCTTTATCGCGCTTGGGGGCCTCCGATTTGTCTTTTTTTATTGCCCGGGAACTCTCATGATCCATAGAGTCCCGGGCTTTGTATGCCCCCTTTTTCTCCTCATATTGTATATACGATTGAGCTTTGCGGAGTAATTCTGCCAAGGTGCGAGGAGGCTCTATGCCCACTGCCTTGCAGAATTCTCTCTTTGGCTTCAACCCCTTTTCGAGGAGATACTTCTTCATATAGTCCATCGTGCGGACCTCAACAACCTCCTTGTTGAAACGCTCAATATATGCACGCAAGGGCTCATCCTTGCCCTGCATAATGGCTTCCAACGTGGCCTCCGACTTGGGATGTCGTCGGGAGGCGGTAAAATGGCGGGCAAACTAGTTCTTTAGATCCTTCTAGAACATGACCGAACCCCGGGGAAGCCGCTTGAACCAAGCCATGGCCCCCATCCTGAGAGTGATGGGGAACAACCTGCATTTAATAGCCCCGCTTGCATTATGATAGTGGAGCATGGCTTTGATTTTTTCTATATGTTCGCCTGGGTCGGTGGTCCCGTCGTAAGTGGCCAGGGGAGGTGGTTTCCCTAACCCACGAGGAATGCGCATGTCCATGATCTCTAGAGATAGGGACCCATGGACGTTGTCATCACTGCTTGTACTAGATGACCGACAGGGGGAGTCGCTACGTCCGCGGCTTCTGCTACATGAGAGAGAATGTCTGCGTGACCTGCGCTTCTCTTGATGGTTCCTCGAAGGTCTGGTCCTCTTCGGAGTCGGGGAGCCTCTGGATCTCCGCGGGGGAGATTGGTGTCGTCGTATCGCGACTTCTGAATCAGGTTCCTCCGACCTTGAGCGTCCCCGGGCGGGAGAAAGACTCCTGGACCTGTCTCACCTATGCTTCTGAGGAGGAGACTGTGGCCGCAGAGAGGGACTGATGGGCTTCTGCGAGGGACGCTGCTCCTGGAGGGCGTGTTCGAGCATGCTGATCTTTTTGCCATGTTGGAAGATCAGAAAGTTGGACCTATTGAGGGAGGCGATTAGGGTAGCACTTCCTGGGTCCGCATTTTGAAGGACATGTATAGGCTCAAAAATGGGACCAGCAGCTTGTGCGCGCGGTTTCACATCATCGGGGGTAGGGGAGGCGGTCTTTCCATCCTGATGATATGTCTTCGGGAAGGTAGCTCTGGGGATGAGGTGATTGACGTTATCAGCGATAACGGAAAAGGCAGGTTCTTGACGGGAATCGTCATTCCTGTTGAAGTCCATGATGATCAAATAAAGTTTGGAGAGAGCTTTGGTCATTTGGGTGAAAAAGACGAGGAATCTTGAATCAAAAAGACGGGGAAGCAGTGTTTCGCCACTGATCTGAGCGGTCAGAATGGATCTTCGTGGCCTTCGTGTAGGGCAGATGATGGTGCTTGTAGGAGAGGAGGGGGTGTACCTGCTAGGCACTCCGATGCCAAAGTAAGTTTGGGCTAGAGAGAAAGCAAGTACAAAGGTAAGATTTCAAGTATTGAATAGTGATCCAACCTGCCCCTCTCAAGTGAGAGGGTATTTAAAGAAGTAACCCTCAGCTCGGGGCCAAGGCCTCCCATGTGGTCGAAATATCTGGTCGACCAATGGGAGACTGCCAGATGGAGGGCCAGGTGTATGGCCCTTTGACCTGGTCCAACTGTTTTTGTGAGATCCAGGGAAGCAGTTGGTCACGTGAACTGTCAAGCGAGTGAGGGGGGCATCCCCAACGGTCATATTGTGCCCCACGGCTAGTTCCTGCCCAACGGCTAGTTTCTTCCCAACGGCTAGTTAATGGCTAATGGGTCTGGCCAAGCGCTGGATTGGATTGGGCCTTGCTCTACTATGGGTCAAGCGCCTGCCCAGTCCAGAACATTAATTATTATTATTTTAAAAAATTATATAATTTGGTAAAGAAACATTTTATAATAATCTGAACACGTATGAAAAAAGTTATTCAAAAATTTAAAAGTTTAGGGGTAATTTAATAGTTTTCAAAATTTTAGAAAATAACAAGGACTAAAACTCCATGCATAAAATTTTTGTAGGGACTAAAATATGTCCTTTTTTTATAGGGACAAAAAATGAAATGTGAGATATTTATAGGGATAAAAAACATATTTAACCCTAATATGAATTGGTATGATGTATGAGAGTTAGGGGATGGATAAGATGAAGTAAACATGATTAAAATTGGAATTTTTGGAAAATTGGATGATGTCAATCGATTGAAATGATCATGTATAAATTGAGAGAAAACTGAAAAATCAAACTATGTCAATCAATTAATTCCCCTATTCAATTGATTGTGCTAAGCCAAAACATAAAAATTTGGAAAGACAAAATGTAATGAGTATTTAGATCAATCGATTGATGGCTTGCTGCAACCGATTGATGCTAGTTAAAAATTGGAAAAAATTGTTAAGGTGAAACTTATTATTTTATCCGATCGTTTTAGGCATAACTTTAGTTCCGTAAATCCAAATGAGGCGCGGTTTGAAGCATTGGAAATATAACATGTATGACTATCCCATACTGATATAATCATAGGATGGATGGTACTGGAATTTGTGAAAATTAAATTTTTTACTTGTTACGTAATAGTTGACGGTAAAAAACGAACGATTAATAATTTTATATGAATGAATCAATGATGAAACGATGTTTAGATGATTTAACGTGATTGAGTTCTGTGTGGATGTTTATTTGATGTGTGAATATTTTATGTGAAGTGCAAGTATTATTATGTGAATTGTTGTAAATACTTGCTGATGTTTGTTGAGATGCGTAGTTCGGAGTGAGAACTACTTTTGATGCGTTGAAATGAAGGATTGGTTCAATCAGATGTTGGGCTGTAATAATTGTTGTATTTTTATCATTGCACAATTATTTACAGTCAGATGTTAAGATATAACCATTCTTATGTTGTTGTCATGAATGATTATTTATATTCAGATGTGGGACTGTAATCTTTGTTATGTTGTTGTCATTACATTATTGTATGCCAAGCATCATATGTTGTCGTTGTTGTGAAAGAGGCGAGTCACAAGTTCAGATGTTGGGACTTGTGGTTTGCCCTAAGCTCATATGGTGGGGCTTGGAGCTTAAATGTTGGGGCTCGGGGTTCAAATGCTGGGACCCAGCTCATATGAAACCATTGTTGAGTTGGTACCACATGCATATAGAGTCGAGGTGTTGTCACATTGCATACAAGTTGGCATTTATGAATTGACAATTGTTGTGTGAATACATTACCTGTTGATGATTATTATTGTTGTTTTTTAAGATACCTTTCCTAGTCTTTTGCACCGCTAACATATTTGATTATATTCTCACCCCCTTTATTCTTTTTGTGCGTTGATGTACCATGTGTACAGATAATCAGGAATAAAAGTAGTAGCTGCTGTGAGTTAGAAGATAGCCTTATGCTCATCTATATTTATTTATTGTTAGTCACTTTTAGTCGGTCAAATGCTTTGAACTGTAACATCGGGGACAAGGCATCTTGTTTTATTTTGCTGTTGAGTTAATTATTGGATGATGACATCTTAACTCATTATTTAGACTTCTTGAGATATTTGAAGTCATGAATATTAATTTGAAATTCCTTTGTGAGTGTTCTGATTTAAATGTGAAGTATGCTCGTTCTTTGAGAGTAGCATCCTAAATATGTCGAGTAATTCTTTTTATATAAGTTTCGGGGTTTAGGTTCTTACAAATGACGATAAGGTCTTCCACGCAGTTTGTAGCAAGACATCTAGGTTAGTAATGATGTCGAGTAGGTAGCTTTGACATATAGTCTATCGTCTAGAACTCAATTTTCTATTCAGACGGGACAAACTTATTTTCTTCATTCATATAATTGTAATCAAATTAATTCCTTTCATGCCTCTAGCCACTTTTCCTACTCCAAGGATTTAATTTAGCACTTTAGACCCACAATTTAACATGCGAATTTATTTGGTAATACCTTCAAGCTTAGAATTTAGGAGAGTAACTTCTTCCTTCACTTCTTAGATAGTTGTGACGAGATTATTTTTCTTGAAGCAAGACATATTTTTTGCCTTTTGTTTTTCCCCAGACATGCATTCTTCTTTAGATTTTTCATACATTTGTATGTAAACTTCAATAACCTTTTCATCTGAGAGTTCTTCATCATTGGATCACCACCATTTTGATCATTAGGGTTGTACACCACAAAAGTAATGAAAGCAATCACGTTGTTGGCCTTTTCTATATCATTTTCTTCTTCATATTCTTCATTTGAAAAGTGATAGTGTATCCCTTATTTTGGTTATGAGTAAATTTGATACAATCTTCCTGATAAGTACAAAACTTTTTCCCTCACAACACTGAATTCCCCTACCTTTATTTTGTTTGCTTCCTTTTCCACCTCGGCATTGAGAATTTGACATTTGTCATGACATTATTCCTTGATATTTTATCCAATCTTCTCATTCCCTTACCTACCCATTTTGAGAGTAAAGCAATAGAGATTTATAAGTTATCATATGTGTCTTCTTCTTCCTGATCCTTATTACTTTCAACATCAACTTTAAATGCAACATTTTTGTTTTTCTTTTCAAACTTGTTATTGATCCCCATTTCAAATGTGAGTAGTGAGCCAATAAGTTCATCCACTTTGATAGAGTTGATTCCCTGGTTTCGTCTATTGTTGTAACTTTCATATCAAACCTTTTTGGAAGAGATTTGAGAATCTTTGTGGCCAGCTTCTCTTCATATATTTTTTCAGCAATAGGAAATTAGCAGTTTGCTAAATCGCATAGACGGACATACAAAGTTGAAGTTGTGACGTACAAACTTCGAGGTTCCTTCATGAGCAATTTTGAGTGTCTCTTACGCTCCTTTGGCAACATTACATGTGTTGATGAGTCTAAAGACGTTTTTGTCAACACCATTGAACATGGTGTTGAGAGCACAAGAATTTCCATGAGATACTTCTTCTTCATATTTGAACCACTCTTCTTTTGATTTAAGGGACTGAGTCTTATCTTGTGCGGTCACCGTTGGGGGTGTCCATCCTTTGATGCCTGCCTTCCAAGTTTTGTTGTTCATAGATTTGAGAAAGGCAATCATGTGAGCTTTTTAATAATCATAGTTTGTGCCATCTACGACAGGTGTACGATTCACAAATCATCCTTCTTTAACATTATTAGTTTTGAATAGAATGTATAAATCCTCTGGAGCTCACCCAAACAAAACAAGGTGTTAGATATGAAGCCAATTGAAATTATGTTCTTCTACTAGAAAGATGTCAAACACAATATGCCATACAAAGTGTATGACAAGATTAATGCAGTAACAATTAAAATGAGTATAAAGTAAAAGACATAACGTCGCTCCCGAAAGATTCGCATCCAACGGTACAAACGTGAGAGTGGCGCAGAAAACAAAGAGTCGCCCGCAATGTGTATTCATCCCAAGAGAGGGAAAGGAAACACTGCATAAACCTAAGGGAAGGGAAAGAACATGGTCTCACAACAAAGAGAAACGGGTACGGGAGTCGGTTACGCAAAGGGAAGGGGTTAGCACCCAACACGTCCATCGTACTCGATGGGATCCACGCTTGTTGTCTGCATCGAAGGGTGTCATCGTCTGGAGCTCCACTGCTACTGGAAAGGAGAACGAACGGGAACGGAAAAGAATGAAGAAACGAAGAAGAAAAGAAAAAAGAAGTGACTTGATAGGACGTTATCGTTGTCCTAGGCCTACGTACTCCCTTAGTGCAATGGGAAAGTCAGAGTCAACGTAGTTCGGACGGGAACTGTGGGGGAAGGTTGCTCGCCAAGACAATTGTTGTCTTGTGCCTACATATCCTCAATCGGACGAGAGAGAGGAATCAGAGCTAATGTAGTTCGTGGGTACGACCACGGATGGGTAAGTGTTTTTTATGTGAGCGACGAGCTCCTTTCTGAAAATGAAGTTGAAACCCAACAATCCCGAAGGATAAAAAGATTTGAATTTGTTTGGTGTTTTTTAAGACAGGAGTGTTTTAAGTTAGTTCGTAACTTACATTGCACCAAAGTCTACCATGCGGGAACGAGTGAATCGCATGGTCGCCCCCAAATGGGACGTATGCTAAACACTCTAGAAGAGGAGGGGAGACCCCTCGTTCTTCATTTTCTACACTTAAGGCTCGAGCGCAATATACGTTATATTTTATTAAGTGTTTTCAAGAAGTTTTGAGATGAGAAGAGAGAAGACCCAAAAGGAAACTCTAAAGGGAAACTAAGAGTCCTAATGTTATCATGCATGGATGACCTAGGGTTAGTGAGGCTTAGGAGGGACGACTACCTAAAACCTAATGCTAATCCTACTCCAAGCTTAATCGAAAATTAAGTTGGACTAGGTAGCTCTAAGGGGAAAAGAATCCAAGACTTAATCAAGCCTTGAGATTCAAAGGAAAGAGATGAGTAAAAAGAGAAGGCAGCACCTACAACAACACATTTGCTTTAGAACAACAATGAAATCATGCACAAACATCAATCAGCATTTCACAACATACAATCCAGCATGAAAACAGGTGTAAAAAGCCAAACAACATACATGTACACATGGACAGCACATATGACAACACTTTATGCAAAACTCATATGTGAAATCAGGACAACATGCAGCACACTTGAATATGATTCAATCAAGGCAAAGCAAACGTCCATCAAACAACATAAATCGTTCAATTAATCATGATCATAAACAAAACCACACACCATATTGAATAACCTTGCAAGCATCATGGAAGAATGTAACATATAGCACATTATCAAATGAAACAAGTATGCACATCATGGAATCAAAAGAAAATGAACATGCACATAATTATCTAACAATCATCATCATCAATTAGCAATTAACAAACTCAAAGTGTGTTCATTAAGTGATCATCAAAATAATTAATCAACAACGCAAGCATGAACATTCATCAATGGAAATCAAAAGTCGCGTGTCGAATAATCGTGTTCATGCCATAGTGTGAGGTGAAACAGCTCAAGAATAATCCACAAATCAACGACATATTAATCCATGAAGTTTAAGCATGCATCGGATCTCAAACGACCAAGAAAATGCAAGAAAATATCATTCTGCAGCAGTGGTAATCGATTACTCACTTCGAGTAATCGGTTACTCAGTTGAAATTTGACCAAAAACGTGAAAATTAGACAGAGTAATCGGTTACTCTGTTAGGGTAATCGATTACCACTGAAACAGAGGTAGAAAATCAACTTTGAAAAGCACTTTTCAGCATCTAATCACTTATGTAAACATCCAAATGATCATGCAATCAATTAATCACGAAATTCACATCAAATATCAGTAATCAAACACCAACTTCATCAATCAAACAACAAGATCACAAATCAAATCAAGCAAATGGATCAAATCACATCACAAACCAAGGATCTACATTGCATTAGTTGAAATTAAGCTAAATCAAACATAGATCTAAGGAAAACTAACCTACAAGGCTGAGATTTGCCTTGGTGATTGTTGAGCACGAAAATTGGTGAATCCAAGCAAGGAAACCAGAGATCTACACAATAATCTTCAAGATCCTAGCAAGAAACTTCAAGATCCAAGCAAGAACACTCCAAATAATCAAAAGCTGCTCCCAAAAGTGATTCCAAGATCCAAACCAGTAGCTATATCAGAATTGAAGCAAGAATGATGATGTGATGGAGGTTTAGCTCAAGAATTCACAAATTCCAATGAAGAATTTATGAATCTATGGATATGGAGCTTTGGTGAGAGGTTGAAAATGAAGATCAAAAATGGAAAAAGTGAGAGAGAATTGAGAGAAATTCTGAAAAATTGGAGAGTGAAAATAATCTAGGTTGGTGAGGTTTGGAATGAATTGGTTTAAATAACCCCTAGGTTAGGAGTTAAGTTTGGGTTGGGAGTGAGGTTAAGTGAGTGGAAATTGGGATGAAATGTGAATTAGAAAATGAAATGAGGAATTAGAGTGGAAAAGTGATGGAGAGAATTTGAATTTTGGGTGGAAAATGATGAAAATAGATCAATTCTAGATCCTTCCCACACATGCACAAGCCAAGCACATGACCACAAAATGCTCCAAAATTATGCAGTGCTGAAAATGCCACATTTTTGCAGTTTCGCACATAGTAATCGGTTACTCACTTTGAGTAATCGATTACTCAGTTCAAAAATTCAAAATTGGCACCAAAAGGAGGGAAACTTGGATATTTGCCCGGTTCCGCCTGTTCTGGACCGTGATAGACCTCTGAAACTTGCCATTTGATATTACCACTGGAAAACACTTGAAATATGCTCTGAACTGTTTTTCTGTGCTCCGATTAAACTGCTGATACCAACTGTCTAGTGCTGAATAATTGATCAAAAATTGATTGTCGGGGTTTCTGATCATCCAGTCACCTAATGAGCAAAATAAATGCTCAAAAAGACTTGGAAAGCTAGCTATTGGCTCTGAACCCTGTTAAAAAATTGCACTGGGACTGATGACGCCGTGATCTGCTAAAGAATACCTTGATCCCATGCTCAAAAGGACAATACAGATGCAGGAATGATAATGCAAATGAAAGGAAGCATAAACCAGTTAGATTAGAAACAAAAGGGCAAATTTGAGGTGTTACAGCTGCCCCTATTCAAACTTCCTGGATCCGAGGGTATGGAAGCACCGGCTTTCATACAATCGGGATACGCGGGGTTTGAATACTAAAATAAGCTAAAAATTTGCACCCTGCGAGGAGGATGAAATAACGTTGTTTACGAGGACGGCCGCAGACGAACTCGAAAAAGTAGACCGACCGAAGGCAAACTACGTTAGGGAGAAGCAACATAAAACGAGTACGACCGAAAGCGGACTCGAAAAGAAAGACCGACCGAAAGTGGACCTCCAACAACAAACGAGTACGACCGAAAGCGGACTCGAAAAGAAAGACCGACCGAAAGCGGACTTCCAACAACGAACGAGTACGACCGAAAGCGGACTCGAAAAGAAAGACCGACCGAAAGTGGACCTCCAAGAACAAACGAGTACGACCGAAAGCGGACTCGAAAAGAAAGACCGATCGAAAGCGGGCTTCCAACAACAAAGGAGTACGATCGAAAGCGGACTCGAAAAGAAAGACCGACCGAAAATGGACTTCCAACCACAAACAAGTACGACCGAAAGCGGACTTCTAACAACAAACGAGTACGACCGAAAGCGGACTCGAAAAGAAAGACCGACCGGAAGCGGACTTCCAACAACAAACGAGTATGACCGAAAGCGGACTCGAAAAGAAAGAGCGACCGAAAACGGACTCGAAAAGAAAGAGCGACCGAAAGCGGACTTCCAACAACAAACGAGTACGACCGAAATTGGACTCGAAAAGAAAGACCGGCGAAAGTGGACTTCCAACAACAAACGAGTACGATCGAAAGCGGACTCGAAAAGAAAGACCGACCGAAAGCGGGATTCCAACAACAAACGAGTACGACCGAAAGCGGACTCGAAAAGAAAGACCGACCGAAAGCGGACTTCCATCCACAAACGAGTACGACCGAAAGCGGACTCGAAAAGAAAGACCGACCGAAAGCAGGCTTCCAACAACAAACGAGTACGACCGAAAGCGGACTCGAAAAGAAAGACCAACTGAAAGCGGGCTTCCAACAACAAACGAGTACGAACGAAAGCAGACTCGAAAAGAAATACCGACCAAAAGCGGGCTTCCAACAATAAACGAGTACGACCGAAAGCGGACTCGAAAAGAAAGACCGACCGAAAGCGGACTTCCAACCACAAACGAGTTCGACCGAAAGCTGACTCGAAAAGAAAGACCGATCGAAAGCGGGCTTCCAACAACAAACGAGTACGACCGAAAGTTGACTCGAAAAGAAAGACCGACCGAAAGCGGGCTTCCAACCACAAATGAGTACAACCGAAAGCGGACTCGAAAATAAAGACCGACAGAAAGCAGACTTCCAACCACGAACGAGTACGACCGAAAGCGGACTCGAAAAGAAAGACCGACCGAAAGCGGACTTCCAACCAAAAACGAGTACGACCGAAAATGGACTCGAAAAGAAAGACCGACCGAAAGCGGACTTCCAACAACAAACGAGTACGACCGAAAGTGGACTCGAAAAGAAAGATCGACCGAAAGCGGACTTCCAACAACAAACGAGTACGACCGAAAGCGGACTCGAAAAGAAAGATCGACCGAAAGTGGACTTCCAACAACAAACGAGTACGACCAAAAGCGGGCTCGAAAAGAAAGACCGACCGAAAGCGGACTTCCAACCACAAACGAGTACGACCGAAAGCGGACTCGAAAAGAAGGACCGACCGAAAGCGGGCTTCCAACAAGGGTTATACCATATAGGATAACTCTACTGGGGATAACGAAATGGCAAAGAGTGCGAGGACGACCGAAGACGAACTCAAAAAGAAAGACCCAGCCGAAGATGGACCTCCCCAAAGAAGGACTAAGTCAAAGATAGATCTTCAAACCCAAGATAGGTAGAATCCACAGACCCGCCATGATAATTCCGCTGGGGAAAAGAGAAATCCAGATAGACAACTCTGTAGGGGGTATATGAAGGAATAGGAAAGACGAATCCACTAGTTCCTGTGTAATGTTAAACGACGTCTCCTGAGTTCTGTTACTTCCTGCTGGGGAAAGAAACTGGCAAATGGTATCAAACCTGGCTTGTGCTTCGAATGCATATGTTTGAATTTTGTCGTAATGCTCCACACGAAGTGGAAATGCTACGCGTTTGGGAGGAAGCCATGCAACGATGCTTATGCCATGCAAACGAGGTGCCTCAGCAAAATAAATGCCGGAGCCGAAGGCAAACTCCACCGGGGACGACAAAAATAAATTGTCCTCTGAAATAAGAGACCCTACTGAAAAAGACTTCACTCTGCTGAGGAAGACATTGATCACAAATTCTGCTAGAGATGGACAAATCCCCGAGAGAAAACCCACTCTGCTGGGGAATATCAAGATCAACAACTCTGCTGGAGATGGACGAAACTCCGAGAGAATACCCGCTCAGCTGGGGAGGGAGATGAATACTGAAGATGGAAACTCCTCCGCTGGGGATGACCAACTGTTTCAGAACTTGGATTTGACGCCTGCCAAAAATGATTGGACTTAAGACCTGCTGGGGATACCAATCACCACCAGACTCTGCTTGGGGATGTCAGTGAGCTTAATCTGCTGTTAGGGAAATAACTTTACCCTCACCCTGCTGGGGATTAGATCAAGCTGTTGTCGTTGAGACTATACTTTCTGACCAACTAATGAAAGTAGACACCAGGACTCTGTGGGGATAATAACATCTTTGTCCTCAAATCTCCTGCTGGAGATATAACAACATCCACCTTAGAGCAATCAATTTCTGAACGCTTGCTGGGGAATAGTAATCCAAACACAACTTCGGCTGGGTATACAATCCTCTATACTCCTGCTGAGGGGGACGATCCTCTTATATCCTACTGAGGGGGATGATCCTCGTCGACACATCTGCTTGGAAAATAGTAGTTGTCAACATCCACTCTGCTAGGGGGTGAACACATGTTTCCTGACTAGTTGAGGAAAAAACGACTGCCCCATGCTCTGTGGGGAAACACCATCTTTGATCAAAGAAGATGCTCCATCAATATCTTGTAGGGGAGGCTGTAAAAATAAAAACTTCTGGCTACCTGCTGAGGAAAGACGAGCCAAATCACAACTCTGGCTGGGGGAAAACCTCTTATATCCTGCTGAAGGGGACGATCCTTAACGACTCCGCTTGGGGAATTACTTCTTTATACTCTGTTGAGGAAGACGATCCTTGATACTCTGATGGGGAAGAGTAATAACTGCTGAGGACGATCAGACTTCAAAGTTGGGGAGAGCAGCTCTACTGGGGAGGTACCAATGAAGATTGGACTTTGAATTACTTGAGATGACTAGATCTGACCGTTGAGGAAGAGTACACTCTGACTCCTCATCGTCTTCTTGGAGATATTCTATCGTCTTACCTTGCTGAGAGTGAGGATTCCATCTGTACTGCTAGAGATAAGAAACCTTCATAAAAGCCCTTTTCGAACATAGGACAATTCTCTGCTTGAGGAAGAATAACAATTCCCACACCTTCTGGAAAAAGATACACTCGGGCTCTTTGCTGTAGGGAAAAGACTCCAAAAGTCCCACACTGGGAACAACTCAATGCTTCAAGTTTCTGCATATTGATTGTCAAGAGCGAAACACCGTTCCTTTAACTCTCCACCTTGCCCCAGACCACAGGGTCTACTTGAAGCAATCATCTTAAGAGGATTTTACAGAAAACCTGGCGTTCAGCAATGCCCCAGGGTTTTCAAACTCTTAGAGATGTATCCGGTCTAGACATAACTGTCCCATACTTCATGATTCATGAAGTAAACCACCTCGAGAAGGTTCATAATGACCTAAAATATTCTGCCACAATATTCTGAACCTTGCAGAGGTGCTATTGATTGACTGTGTTCTGAAGGGAAAAACTTCTCGCGCCCTTGAAGTGACCTGTCCCAGTACAAGCCTTGCAGTACATTTGTCTCTGACCGACTAGTCTTCGAGAGATTTACCGAATCCCGACGTGATTGCCCCAGTTTACACGCTTGTGGAGAGATTTATCAGATCTCGACATAATTGCCCCAGTTCGAAGAAATGTTCTCAACATGAATGCCCCATGGTTGATTGTATTCTGAAAAGACCTTCTCAACTTGAATGCCCCAGCTTGGCTACATTTTGAAGAGATTTCCCGGTGTGATTGTCCCAGATTGGTTACATCTCAACACAAATGGCTGGGAATGCCTTTTTCCCACGTAATCTTTCAGCAACATGTCTTCTAGAGTCTCAGGCACCTCAACTTGGCCAGTTTAAGCTTCTCGACTGATGTTCATCGTGTAAGCTTCTTTAATGTCAAACAAATGTATGCAAGCAGGAAATATTTATTCTGAGTGTAGTACCCTAAATTTTGACCAAGTTTTTTTTAGTTTTTTTGGGTTAATAAGGGGTGTCATTTGGATTTTGGGGATTCATCAGTATTTTTGAAGCCCATTTGGGGATTTGGTTTAGTATAAGGTTTTTTTAGAATTTAATTTTTTAGTTTTAAAAAAAAACTAAAGCATAATCGTTTTTTTTTCTTTTTATTATATATAATGTTTGTCTTTATTTTCATTTAGAATTTGTCATTTTAAGAGAAATTTGATGAGGTATTTTCTAGAAGTTAAGATTTTTAGGATTGTTAAAGTTTCAGGATAATTAGGTTGATTATTTTTGGATTTAGATTTATTTAAATTAATAATCTTATTTTTAGACTTTTAAGATTAATAAAAAGGATTTTGGGGTTTTTCTTTTATTTTTAAATTTTATTAGGTTGTAAATTATTTAGGAAAAGGGTTTTTTTTAACGTAAGTTTTATTAATACCTCTTATTAATTAGTCTTATGATTATTAAAATTTAGATTTTTCGGTTATTATTGTTTAATTAGAAAATTAATTATGATAATTAAAGTAATTATTTACTATTATTATTTAAGGAGATACATTTTTTTTTGGGACAAGGTTTTTGTCATGTTTATTTTTCTCTTATTCTTAATTGTTTTATTTTATTGTTTTATTTAAAGTGATTATATATTATTATTATTATTATCATTTTTATTAAGTTTAGTCAATATTTGTTAATTATTATTTATTTGGAACGGTTTTATTAAGGGAAGATCATTAGTCACTTTTGTTTTAATTAAGTGTTTTTATTATTTTATTTTATTAATTATGCTGGTCAATATGTTGATCGTCCTGTACATCTTCTTCTTCCCTCATTTCACAAACCCTAATCTGGACGGCTGAAAAGGAAAAGTGGATCAAAACCCAAAATTGAAACCAAATCAAATCAATTTCATTAATTTTTTGAATCAAAATGTACACAGATCAAATCAATTACAAATCCTAAATCTAAATCTGATCAAAACAAATCAAATTACAGAAGATTACATCAAAAATTTCTAAACAGAATCTAATCAAATTAATTCCTAAACCTAATTTCTAAACTATATAAACTAAGGGTTGAATCTAGAAAAAAGGGACGAAAAAAAACCCTAAGAAAAAATCTGCAGCTGCGCAAACCCCACCCTTTCAGAAAAGATCTAACATTGTAGAAAATTAGGGTTCAATACTCGAACCCTAATTCTTCTGAGCTCAGCCTCCAACTATCCTTACCTGCGAATAAAGAAAGGGAGAGAGGATTAGAGGAGGAAAAGAAAAAAAACAACCAAAATATTACGAAAAGAATCACTGCACGGACGGTAACCCCACTTAGCTTTGATTTTGATGTTTGATTGAATCGTTTGCATGTTTGGATTTGTTGTAATTTTTTGGAAATTTGAGGGTTATGTTTTTTTTTTGGGTTAGGGTTCTTCTTCCTAGGGTTAGGGTTCATTGATTTTAGGGTACTAAAGGGTTAGGGTACTTATTCTGGGTTAGGGTTCTTGTTCTGGATTGGGGTTCTTGGGAGATTCTGGACTTTCTGGGTTTTGGACGTTGAAGGTTTGAAGTTTCCGGTTGAATCTCAACCGGAAACTGGGGTTGGGTGGTGGTTGGGAGGGTGGCGCGCGGTGGTTAGGGAATCCACCGGCGACGATGAGAGAAGAGAGAAGCGAGAGAATTGGAGAGAGTAGAGTGAGAGAGAGAGAGAAGATTAGAGAGAGAAAGATATGGAAAAAATGGAGATTTTCTAAAGGGTTTGGGTTTAAATACCCCTTCGCATGCGCCGTAGATCCTCTACACGTGGCTCCTTGCTGGCCACAGGATTATTTTACCGTTGTAATTCTGTAAGGGGAGGAGCAATGTGTCCTCCCAGTTGACTTGGCGTAATAGCCGTTGATTCGCATTACTTGAACTGATAATCATAATCAATGGATCAGGAATCTAAGCGTTTGGAACCGTCTGATCTCCATCAGACGTCACACACGAGTCCACACGTTGACCCCACCGACTGATTTTTTTTGTTTGTTTTCTTGCTCTTGGGTTTAAAATAGCTGGGCCTAGCGCCCATTTTACTTTTGGCACCCCACCCAATAGCCCATTCGCTATTATTAACTGGAAGTACACCCCCTGGTAATTTAATTTAATTAATTAAATTGTTTCACTTAATTTAATTTCATTATTAATTATATTTAAGGGCTAATTAGGAGATTTAGGGTAAATTAAGGATTTAGGATTTATTTTGGGATTTTTGTTTATTTATTATTATTTTGGATTTTGTTTTTGTTCTTAGCACTTTTATTCAAAAAATCACCATTGAATAAATTCCTTGATTCAAGTTGTGAAATAAATAAAAAAGGTAGTTTTCTTAATTTGTTAAATTAGTTTTTTTACTTAACTTAACCTTTTTAATTTTCATGTAATTAAGTTTTTCTATGTTCAATTATGTAAATAAATTTTATTTTAGGATTTTTTTTTATATATATAAGGGTTTGCTTTTGTAGGAAAATTATTTAAAATAAAAAAAAAGGTAAATATGGGATTGGGATAAAAATAATTTATTTTGGGATATAAATATTTTTAGGACTTTATTTGAAATGTGGATACTCTTTTGGGTCAATTTTGTTTTTTGGTCATATTAAGCTATTTAACTTTTGATTTAATTTTTTTATAAAAAAATTAGAAATTGTTTTAAAAGGGTATTTAAGGGTTTTTAAGGGATTTACAAAAGGGATAAAGCTCTTGGTCCAAGAGCCTAAATAAAGGATGGGATAGGGGATAAGGGATTTGGATTCGGGGATAAAACTCTTCCTCCGAGAGTATAAACAATGGACAAAGGGATTTAAGGGATAAAACTCCTCATCTAGGAGTATAAACACTAGATTTAAGAGATAGAACTCTTTATCCAAGAGTATACATAGTGGATGGGATTTAGGGATAGGATTTGGGATTTAGGAATAGGATTAGGGGGTAGGAATAGGGGAGGTGAACTACGATTACTCTGATCCTTCATTTTGAGGGTACGTAGGCATAGGATTGCAAACCAACCCTAGCGAGTATAATTAGGAAAAAACTTAGGATTTCTTTTCGTGTAGACAAACAAACATACCCTAAACTCAAAGGTGGATCCCATTGAGTACAATGGAAGTGAAGGGTGCCTAACACCTTCCCTTCACTTAAATGACTCTCGAACCGTAGGAATCTCTACCTTAGGATAAGGATATTTAGGTTTATCATTATTTTCCTTTAAAAAATATGGTGGCGACTCGAATATTTTTGCCGGCTGCGACAGCTGGCGACTCTGCTGGGGAGTCCTTCCTAGCAAGAGTCAATCCTAGCCTTAGGATTTAGGGTTTTGTTTGTCTTGGATGTTTATTTTTTTTGGTTTTTTTGACTTTATTATTATTTATTTATTTTTATTTCATATATTTATTTATTTAACACTTTGTTTTATTTTGTTATCATGCAAGGGATTGGGGCAATAAAAAAAAAGGAGTGAAGCTAAAACCCAAAGCTTGGAGGATAACCCTAGAACCTAATGCGGAACGGAAATGTTTTTGCGGGGGACGCAACGTCCCCTAAAATGCATTGATGCCACACTCAGAGTAGATCCTTCCAAAGTCATCCTCACGAAAGGGCTAGCCCCTCTCGTAGTGGAATGATTTGGATGTGGTCCGAGACTCTGAGAACCTTAACCTACCCCACACCAATCATGGACTTATGTATTCAACCCTCAAGGGTTGTTACTAGGGTCATATCCCAAATGAGACTTATCCCAAAGGATTACCGTAGGAAGGCTTACTCCTTCTCATGGTAAAACAAGGGTATAGTCTAAACATTTTGGGGCTGTTATGCTGGCCAAATCTAGGTAACCTACCTGTGAGGGGATTGGGTAGTCTTAACTTAGACCCAGCCTGTTCTAGGGAAGCTCACCTTACTAGGGGCATGCTTACACTTTACCTTTACCCTAATCAAGACATCATGTGCATTCATTATCCTCATAAATTTTTCTTTTTTTATTCACAGGAATCTTAAAATTTTACAAAAAAAAATGGGGATTAAATAAAAGGACAATGGAAGTTGGAAAAAGGAAAACTCTCCCCATTAGAGTAAGGATATCTGATATAAAAAGCCTAAAGACTTATGCTGCTGAATTACCCAAGGAAAGAAGGAAACCTATACTTCGTAGGTATGGAGATATATTGGACTTGGTTCTATCTCCTATGCAAGAGGAGGGTCTAACTGCCTTGGCCCAATTTTATGATCCCGAGTTAAGGTGTTTCCAATTCAAGGACTTCCAAATAGCACCTACTTTAGAAGAGGTTCGAAAGATACTGGATTTCCCCAAAAACAATAAAGGTCCATTCAAAACATTGGGGTATAGACCTTCATTGAAAGAGATGGCAAGCTGTTTGTATATGCGTGAAGAGGACCTACAAGCTCATTGGAAAACTAAAGATGACTTCGAAGGGTTCCCTAAATGGTTCTTAGAGAGTAAAGCTAGTCACTTCGCGACTTGCAAAAATTGGGTAGCCCTAGACATTGTCATGATATTACTTATCTTTGGGTTGGTCCTATTCCCAAGTATTCCGAACTTCATAGACATCACCTCTGTCAACCTATTTCTGGCTGTTACCCTTGGAGAGGAGGACCCTTCAACAGCTCTCTTGGCAGATATATACTTCACTCTCCATTGTAGGTTTGAGAAGAAGGGAGGGACTATGCTATGTTGTCCTCAGCTATTATACAAGTGGTTATGTTCCCATCTAGTGAAGGACATAAGGGACATGAGACAAATGAAGGCCTATGAGTGGTCCCAATATCTGGTATCCCGTGTTGGTAAGGACATCATATGGTTTCCTCAAATAATCCAAAGGGATGACGTGATCTTGAGTTGTGGGAACTTTCCTAATGTACCTTTGATTGGCTCAAGAGGGTGCATAAGCTATAATCCTATTTTGGCAATGAGGCAGCTAGGACACCCTTTGTCCTACAAGCCAGAATACAAGTTGCTAAAAGGCTTCGTCCTACAAGGTGTGAAAGGAGATCATCCTGATGTCCTAAGGATTTCTGAAGCATGGAAGCAAAGTATAAAAGGGAAGAGCAGTCTAAAAAGGCCAAGAGAGGAATCAAGGGTCCCATATTCACAATGGATGGAGGAAAGGATAAGGAAGATGAAGCTTTCCTTTACTTTAGATCGTCCCGTTGATCCCATGGTTCCTCCACCTACCGCAATCTCCATGGAAGAAAGTGAAAAGCTTAAGGAGACCATTGCAAGATTGACATAAGAGAAAGGTGAATGGGAGGCTAAATTCTACCAAGCTACTGGTGAAAGTAGCCAGCTGAGGTTGAACCTTAAGGAAGCCATGGAACAATCGAAGGTTAATGAAGGATTAGCTCGAATGGAGGAGGAAAAGAAGGAGCGTGCCCATGCTGATCTTCAAGCTTTGAGCTCACGCCTTCAAACTCGACAAGCGGACCTAGATAGGGCTTGGAGGCAGAGGGACGAATGGAGAAACTTATGGATGTCCTCAACACAAAGGGAGGTCAGAGAAGGGTATGATAGGCGAATCTTTGACTTAGAATCTGAGGTTCAAAGTTTGGCAGATGCTCTCCTCAGAAGTAAAAGGCAAGCGTTAGATGCGATCGTGCGGATGAGAACAGCTGAAGAACTTCTTGGCCAACGACCTGAAGGGTAGTTACAAGTTCAAGAGGAAAACCAGGCACTCAAGAGAGCCTATGAGGAATTGGAAGCATCCTATGAAGAGCTTAGAGAGTGGGGACACTATGCTGAAGTCCATAATAGCCAATTGGAGCACACCGTTGCAGAAGACTTGGCGATCATGGATAATCTACAAAGGGAAAAGGCATACTTTGAAGACAGATATGATAAGTTGGTCTTTCTGACCAATGACCTTATACATGAGATCCCTCGGAAATTAAGGGAAGCTGAGGAAATAACCATTATTTCAAGCCAGCGAAGGAGATTTCTGATTTCCTTACACTTTGTCGTGGGATGGTGGAAGACTTCAGAGCCAGAATTAGGAGAAGGATTTAGGCTTTTTATGTTTGGTTTCTTACTTTTGGGATTTTGTTCTGAATATTTTAAGGGTTATCCCCAATTTGGTTTTGCTTATGTAATAAATAGGGCTTCGACCCTAAGTACTCTCTTTCGTTAATAAAAATGTTTGAATTTCCATTATCTTTGGTTTGACTCTTAATTGGTTGAAAATTTAAGATTCCTGAAAAAAAAAACATTTTGCATACTCATACATTCATTCATGCATAACATATAAAAGAAAGGGCATTAAACGGAAATCATTTTGTTTCTCAGAATCTTCGCAACAATCTGACTTCTCGACCCAACACCCGTACTTACCAGAGGAAAGCTATGGAACAAATGGAACATAATAACACTGCTCTAAAGGGAGATGTGGATATTGTCAAGGGAAATATGGAGGAGATGAAGGAAAAAATCGACCAGCTGACTCAAGCTATCCAGAATATAATAGCAAGAGACACCGAGGCTAGTAACCGTAGGAGTGTCCCTACCCCTCCGCCCCAGTATGAAGACAATAATCCTCTTTTGGGATTTGTGGCTGACTTGGAACGTGAAGCGTTAGAGGCTAATAAAGGGAAGACTAATACTCAATCTCCTGTAGGGTCTATTCCTCCACCTGAGCACAATGGAGAATCACGACCCATACAGATACCTGTCACTCGTGAGGTCTCTAATGACTGGCACCTCCAATATGGAGAAGAAGACTCAAGGAAAGTAGTTCGTGAAACCAAACCAGCTGCCGTGGAAGGAAGAAACGAGGATGAAAAGTATAAGATAATTGAGGAACGGTTAAGGGCTGTGGAAGGATCCAAGATCTTTGGGATTGATGCCTTGGAAATGTGCTTGGTACCCGACATGGTCGTGCCTCCTAAGTTTAAGGCGCCTACCTTCGAGATGTACAAAGGGGTCAGTTGTCCCAAAAGCCACATTCGGATGTTTTCCCGAAAGATGGGAGCACACGCTAAGAACGAAAAGCTGATGATGCATGTTTTCCAAGACAGCCTTAGTGGGGCATCCTTGGACTGGTACATGCAGCTGGAAAGAACCTACATCAAGAACTGGGATGATTTGGCAAGTGCCTTCATAAGGCAATACCAATATAATGTAGACATGGCCCCTAATCGCATGCAATTGTAAAACATGTCTCAGAAAAGGGATGAATCTTTTAAGGAGTATGCCCAAAGATGGAGGGAGCTAGCATCTCGTGTACAACCTCCATTGGGGGAAAACGAGCTAGTGGATACATTCATGGGAACTCTGCAAGGATTGTACTATGAAAAGATGATTGGATCGGTCTCAACAGGATTTGCGGATTTGGTTATCATTGGGGAAAGGATCGAGAATGCATTAAAAAGTGGAAAGATTGGAACACCGTCTTCCAATCAACATAACGACAAAAGGTACTCCAGAAACCGTTCGAAGAAGGAAGCCAATGCCAGTTCTACTAATAGGTATACTCAAGTGCCTTATAACCCTTACGTGGCAGCCACAGTCTCTGGCCAAGCGTCTCCTACGCTCCAGATCCAACAGCCAAGGGCCCCACCCCCTCAAAATCAGCAACATCAGAAGCATCCCCGAAGGGAAAAAAGGAGGCCATGGAAGGACTTTGACCCTATACCCACTACATATACTCAAATCCTGCCAATGTTAACCCAAAAGGGATTGGTAGAAATCAAGCCGTTAGGGCCCCCTCCTACGCCTACTCCTCGAGGGTATGACGCTAATGCTAGATGTGATTACCATGCTGGATCGCCAGGGCACACGATTGAAAAATGTTTGGCTCTCAAATTTAAGGTGCAAGATTTGCTGGATCAGAAAGTTATTAACGTCAGTTATGACACTCCAAATGTAGGAGATAACCCGTTCCCAGGGCACGCTGGACCAACTGTTAACTCCGTTGAGGGACTAGGAGAGGACGTCATAATTAGAGGGGTGGAGCAAGTAAAGACCCCTATGACGAAAGTGAGGGAAACATTAATTGGGTACGAGGAGTTTGAAAGGCTGCACAGTGACTGTGAGAATTGCGCGATTGATCCCAATAGCTGCAAGAAGATGAAGGAGGTTCTCCAACAACTAATGGACCAAGGGATAGTACATATTAGGTACTTAAGGAATATGAATGAGGTAGCTGCCTTAGACTCCCAGGGGCAGGCACCTTCTGAGGTTCCATACCAGAAAAGAGGAGTCACGACTCCCATTCAAATACCAGTTCCAAGGCCTACACAAGTTCCTATTCAAATACAAGTTCGCAGGCAGGCACAGGCGCCCATCCAAATACCAGTTGCAAGCCCTACACATGTTCCTATTCAGATAACAATTCCAGGGCCTGCACGAACACCAATTCAGATACCCGTTCCTACGCCAGTCAAAGCTCCGGTGCCTACAGCGTCAGAAGGTCCTATCACGTTCCATGTACCAACGCCATTTCCATATGAAAGCTCCAAGACTGTACCTTGGAAATATGAAGTCACGACATCAGTGGGAGGAAAGACTATAGTGCTGTCACCAACAGTTACTAACATAGCTGGTATTGGAGGAATGACACGTAGTGGAAGGGTATACTTTTCAGAACTACCTAAGAAGGATACTCCTAAAAGCTCAAAAGGGAAAGAGACCACCAACACAGGAGAAGGATCTTCCAAAAAGAGCATATCTCCAGAAGACGCTGAGGAGTTTTTAAGGATTATAAAGAGGAGCGATTATAGGGTGGTGGACCAACTAAATCAAACACTGTCCAAGTTCTCTATTCTGTCCTTGTTATTAAGCTCAGAAGCACACAGGGAATCCTTGCTGAGGGTCTTAAATGAGGCCCATGTGACTAAAGATATCTCAGTGATACAGTTTGATGAAGTGGTCTCCAATATCTCCGCCAGTACTTGTCTGGGTTTCAGTAGCGATGAATTACCTCCTGAGGGGCAAAAGCATAATAAAGCCTTGCACATATCAGTTAAATGTCAAGACACTGTCCTTTCAAGAGTGTTAGTGGATACAGGGTCTGCTTTAAATGTCATGCCTAAGGATACCCTCATGAAGTTAACATCTGTGAAGACCTTCATGAAAACCAGTTCTTTGGTTGTTAGGGCGTTCGACGGTTCAAAAAGAATGGTAATTGGGGAAGTGGACATACCTATAGTGGTGGGACCACATACCTTCATGATCACTTTCCAAGTCATGGACATCAATCCCTCCTACACTTGTCTCCTAGGACGACCATGGATTCATGATGCGGGCGCAGTTACTTCCACACTTCATCAAAAGTTGAAGTTCATATCTGGGGACAATTTGATAATCGTTGATGGGGAGGAAGACATGTTCGTCAGCCACCTCTCATCATTCAGATACATAGAAGTGGATGGAGAAACATTTGAAATACCGGTCCAAGCTTTGGAGGTTGCGACGGTCACTCGTAAGCAAGTCGTTAGACAGGAGGAAAGGCCGAAAAGGATCACAGACTTGATTCAGAATAGGGATACTAGGGGCTGGGGCAAGGTGATAGAGATACATGAAAAGAAGGATCAATTTGGGCTGGGTTACAAACTGGCTAAAAATGAAGAGCGCAAGACCGGTCCTATGATATTTCCTCCACTTGAAGAGAGTTTCCATAGTGTTGGATTCAAAGATAAAGACCAAGTGACCGCAATTGAAGAGGAAGACAAAGGAATACCAGGTTGGATATGCCAGTGCTCTCCAGATACAGTTCTCAACAATTGGAGAGCAATCGAGATTCCTGAGATGATTTCTGTTTCAAAGTAATTTACTTTTTCTTAAAAAAAATATATATAATAATAAGTCCTTTGCTATGCCCAAGGCAAATGGACAAGCTTTGTAGGGCCACCTTTTGTTTCTTTGAATTATTTAATAATAAAGCTGCATTTTGTTTTCAATTAAGATCCTTTTTTGTTTCTTTCTTAGTTATTCTTTTTTCAAATGGCAATACACCTTTTTTTTCCAAGTACTTTCATTTTTCTCAAATTCAAAAAATAATAAGCATAAAAATATTCCTCATGCAAATTTAAAAATGAACCTATTGAAAATGACACTGCTATAATCCCTTACAACTTCGAGTTCCCGATTTACCAAGCGGAAGAGGGTGAGGAGAATGATTGTGAACTTCCTGAAGAGCTAGCCAGAATGTTAAAGCAAGAGGATAAAGTGATACAACCTCATCAGGAACCAGTGGATGTGATCAATCTGGGGACTGACGAGGATAAAAAGGAAGTCAAAGTGGAAGCTTCTTTGAACGAGGATGTAAAGGAGAGGTTGATCAAGTTGCTACGGGAATATGTGGATGTGTTTGCTTAGTCCTACCAAGATATGCCCGGTTTGGACACAGATATTGCTGAACATAAGCTACCGCTTAAACCCGAATGTCCTCCGGTCAAGAAGAAGTTAAGGCGAACTAGACCAGATATGACTCTCAAGATCAAGGAAGAGGTTAAAAAGCAGTTCGACGCAGGGTTCTTAGTCGCAGTGAAGTATCCAGAATGGGTTGCCAATATCGTGCCCGTACTGAAGAAAGATGGGAAGGTCAGAATGTGTGTAGACTATCGAGATCTCAATAGAGCAAGTCCTAAAGATGATTTCCCATTACCTTAGATTGATGTATTGGTGGATAACACGGCTCAATTTTCGGTATTCTCATTTATGGATGGGTTTTCCGGATATAATCGGATCAAGATGGCTCCCTCCGACATGGAAAAGACTACCTTTATTACTCCTTGGGGTACCTTCTATTACAAGGTGATGCCTTTCGAATTAAAGAACGCAGGGGCGACTTACCAAAGGGCAATGGTCACTCTCTTTCATGACATGATGCACAAGGAAATTGAGGTTTATGTGGATGATATGATCGCTAAATCACAAACTGAGGAAGAGCACATAGTCAATCTACAAAAGCTATTTGAACGGTTGAAAAAATTTACGCTACGGTTAAATCCTGCGAAGTGTAGTTTTGGAGTCAGATCTGGGAAATTGTTGGGGTTTATAGTCAGTCAAAGGGGTATAGAAGTTGATCCTGATAAAGTAAAGGCCATTCAAGAAATGCCAGCTCCGAGGACTAAAAAAGAAGTACGAGGGTTCTTAGGGAGACTGAATTACATTGCTAGGTTCATCTCACATCTTACTGCTACTTGTGAGCCGATCTTCAAGTTATTGAGGAAAGGCCAAAGCCTTGAATGGGATGAACATTGTCAAAAGGCCTTTGATCGAATCAAAGGGTATTTACAAGAGCCACCATATTGGTACCACCTGTACCTGGAAGGCCACTCATAATGTATCAGACGGTGCTTAACAATTCGATGGGTTGTGTACTCGGACAACAAGACGAAACAGGGAGAAAGGAGCATGCAATTTATTACTTGAACAAGAAATTTACGGATTGCGAGTCCAGATACTCGCTCTTAGAGAAGACCTGTTGTGCTCTTGTATGGGCTGCCCAGCGATTAAGACAATATATGGTGTGCCATACTACTTTGCTAATATCAAGGATGGACCTATCAAGTATATATTTGAGAAGCCTGGAGTAACTGGGAGAGTGGCTCGGTGGCAGATGTTACTTACTGAATATGATATCTAATATGTCACCCAGAAGGCCATAAAAGGAAGTGTGTTAGCTGATCACCTTGCTCATCAACCGTTGGACGATTATCAGCCCATGCAATTTGATTTTCCAGATGAGGACGTAATGGCTGTAAGAGATGATGATATCCCAAGTTCTTACGAAGGACCTGAACCCGAATCTCGGTGGAAGCTTATATTTGATGGAGCCTCAAATGCAGAAGGACATGGTGTGGGGGTTGTCATAACTTCTCCCACAGGATTTCACATACCTTTTACCGCCAGGATATGCTTCTCATGTACTAACAATATGGCGGAATATGAGGCGTGTATCTTGGGAATTAATGAAGCCATCAAGCTAGGAATCAAGATCTTAGAGGTATATGGAGATTCAGCTCTCGTCATCAATCAAGTCAAAGGGGAATGTTGGACACTTAATACCAAATTAACTCGGTATCGAGATTGTGTCTGGAGAAGGATAGTGTACTTTGATGAGATCACCTTCCATCATATTCCTAGAGATCACAATCAACTGGCAGATGCCTTGGCAACTTTGGCGTCCATGTTCAAGGTCAAATGGTATAATGAAGCACCAGCCATCATAATTGATCGCCTTGATGAACCATCTTATTGTGGGGTAGTAGAGGCAGAAGTGGATGATAAACCGTGGTTTTATGATATCAAACAGTTCCTCCAGCAACAAGAATATCCTGCAAATGCTTCCAGTGTGGATAAGAAAACACTCAGAAGACTGGCTGCCCAGTTTTTCCTAGATGGAGAGGTACTTTACAAGAGGAATCATGACATGGTGTTGCTCCGTTGTTTAGATGGACACGAACAGGACATGCTCATCAGAGAAATACACGAGGGATCCTTTGGAACTCATGCAAATGGGCATACTATGGCTAAGAAGATTCTCCGAGCAGGGTACTACTGGCTGACTATGGAGTCCGAATGCTTTAAATATGTCAAGAAGTGCCATAAATGTCAGATTTATGCGGATAAAATCCATGTGCCACCAACCCCTCTGAATCTCTTAACTGCTCCTTGGCCTTTCTCTATGTGGGGGATAGACATAATCGGGATGATCGAACCTAAGGCATCAAATGGACACCGATTCATTCTAGTTGCTATTGACTACTTCACTAAATGGGTCGAAGCTGCTTCCTACACCAATGTGACAAGGCAAGTGATTGCGCGGTTCGTCAAGAAAGAGATAATATGTCGCTATGGGGTTCCTAACAAAATCATCACAGACAACGGGCTCAACCTGAATAATAAAGTGATGGATGAGTTATGTGAAAGTTTCAAAATCGATCACCATAATTCATCACCTTATCGCCCTAAGATGAATGGCGCAGTTGAAGCGGCTAATAAGAACATCAAGAAGATCATCCAGAAAATGGTGAAGACTTACAAAGATTGGCACGAAATGCTCCCTTTCGCATTACATGGCTATATAACCTCAGTTCGAACTTCGACAGGAGCTACTCCTTTTTCCTTGGTATATGGCACTAAAGCGGTCCTCCCTGTTGAAGTAGAAATTCCTTCACTAAGGGTCATAACGGAGGCTAAGCTAGATGAAGCAGAGTGGGTACAGAATAGACTTGATCAACTGAATCTCATAGAGGAAAAGCGCATGGCTGCTGTATGTCATGGCCAACTGTATCAGCGGAGACTCAAGAAAGCATTCGATAAGAAAGTTCGTCCTCGCCTATTCGAAGAAGGAGACCTGGTGTTAAGGAAAGTGCTACCCAACCATAAAGATCCTCGCGGAAAATGTACTCCGAATTATGAAGGACCATATGTCGTAAAAAGCGCATTTTCAGGAGGAGCTTTAATATTGACTACTATGGATGGAGTGGATTTACCCTGACCGGTAAATTCCGATTCAGTCAAAAAATACTATGCCTAGAAAAAGAGGATAAAAGCCCGCTAAGTCGAAAACCCTAAAGGGCGACTTAGGATAAAGTTAGGGCGTCCCGGTGAATTGAAAACTCGAAAGAGCAATTTAGGCAAAAATTAGGGACTTAGAAAAATGATACCCAACAAGTCGAAAATCCTAAAGGGTGGCTTAGTTGAAAAAAAAATGGTATAGCATCTTGGTGGACTAAGATTCTATAAGAACGGTCCAGGCAAAATTAAAGATATCCAAAAGGCATAGGACTGGTAGCACTAATGTTTGCACAACAGGAATTCGGAAAGGAATGATCAATCCTGTCGTCATCTTCATAAGCGAAGTGTCGAGGCCTCGGAAGTTTGGGGATATTATCCAGTGTTAAATTTAATAGGGACATAGATAAATTTGTTTTTTTTTTGTATTGCCATTTCTCTTCATTTTTTTTGTAGTACTTCCTCCTTGTGAGGATTGCTTTCCTTATGTACTATTGCCTATTCATGGGCCTTTCTTCAATAAATACAATTCTCTTTGCTTTTCAATTATTCCGCTTGATTATAAAATGCCGATTTTATTTATAATAATGCATTGAAACATCGGGTATAATCAAAAAGCTGAAAAAAAAAAGGAAAAGGTATTTTACTGCGATTCGGAAACTGCAAAAGGATCATTGTTTCTCTCGAAGATAAAAATGAAGGATCCACAAACTGACGGTCGGAATTTAACCACCATGGGAGTTTCTCTACGCATCGCCAGATGTCAAGAGCAAAGGGCTTGTTACACTTATCGAAGGAACTAAGGGTTTAAGGGTCTGGAAGTTGGAATGTTACATGAGGATATGGTTTCCAAAAAAACATGCACTGCATATCATAAAAGAGGCGTTAGCCCAAACAAATGCGCCATACATAAGAACATACATGCTTTCACACATGCATACAGGGCATACGATCATTTTCTTCTAGGGTAAAAGGGTTTTAACCGGATATCCCGTCATGGGTTTGTTATCAGGGATCTTAGGATAGTCAGCATGTTACTTGTCTGGTTTGGTGGTCAAAATTAGGGTCCTTCTTATATTTAATCATCTCCTCTTCGAAAGAGAAAGACACATCGACTTCCTCTTTCTGATTCGAAGACGATTAAATAGGGGCAGCTGTAGTACCCTAAATTTTGACCAAGTTTTTTTTAGTTTTTTTTTGGGTTAATAAGGGGTGTCATTTGGATTTTGGGGGTTCATCAGTATTTTTGAAGCCCATTTGGGGATTTGGTTTAGTATAAGGTATTTTTAGAATTTATTTTTTTAGTTTAAAAAAAAACTAAAGCATAAGAGTTTTTTTTCTTTTTATTATATATAATGTTTGTCTTTATTTTCATTTAGAATTTGTCATTTTAAGAGAAATTTGATGAGGTATTTTCTAGAAGTTAAGATTTTTAGGATTGTTAAAGTTTCAGGATAATTAGGTTGATTATTTTTGGATTTAGATTTATTTAAATTAATAATCTTATTTTTAGATTTTTAAGATTAATAAAAAGGATTTTGGGGTTTTTCTTTTATTTTTAAATTTTATTAGGTTGTAAATTATTTAGGAAAAGGGTTTTTTTTTAACGTAAGTTTTATTAATACCTCTTATTAATTAGTCTTAAGATTATTAAAATTTAGATTTTTCGGTTATTATTGTTTAATTAGAAAATTAATTATGATAATTAAAGTAATTATTTGCTATTATTATTTAAGGAGATACATTTTTTTGGGACAAGGTTTTGGTCACGTTTATTTTTCTCTTATTCTTAATTATTTTATTTTATTGTTTTATTTAAAGTGATTATATATTATTATTATTATTATTATTATCATTTTTATTAAGTTTAGTCAATATTTGTTATTTATTATTTATTTGGTACGGTTTTATTTAGGGAAGATCATTAGTCACTTTTGTTTTAATTAAGTGTTTTTATTATTTTATTTTATTAATTGTGCTGGTCAATAAGTTGACCGTCCTATACATCTTCTTCTTCCCTCATTTCACAAACCCTAATCTGGACGGCTGAAAAGGAAAAGTGGATCAAAATCCAAAATTGAAACCAAATCAAATCAATTCATTAATTTTTTGAATCAAAATATACACAGATCAAATCAATTACAAATCCTAAATCTAAATCTGATCAAAACAAATCAAATTACAGAAGATTACATCAAAAATTTATAAACTGAATCTAATCAAATTAATTCCTAAACCTAATTTCTAAACTATATAAACTAAGGGTTGAATCCAGAAAAAAGGGACGAAAAAAAACCCTAAGAAAAAATCTGCAGCTGCGCAAACCCAACCCTTTCAGAAAAGCTCCAATATTGTAGAAAATTAGGGTTCAATACTCGAACCCTAATTCTACTGAGCTCAGCCTCCAACTATCCTTACATGCGAATAAAGAAAGGGAGAGATGATTAGAGGAGGAAAAGAAAAAAAACAACCAAAATATTACGAAAAGAATCACTGCACGGACGGTAACCCCATTTAGCATTGATTTTGATGTTTGACTGAATCGTTTGCATGTTTGGATTTGTTGTAATTTTCTAGAAATTTGAGGGTTAAGTTTTTTTTTTTGGGTTAGGGTTCTTCTTCCTAGGGTTAGGGTTCATTGATTTTAGGGTTAGGGTTATGAACCCAAGGGTTCATCACTTAAGGGTTAGGGTTCTTATTCAGGGTTAGGGTTCTTGTTCTGGATTGGGGTTCTTGGGAGATTCTGGACTTTCTGGGTTTTGGACGTTGAAGGTTTGAAGTTTCTGGTTGAATCTCAACCGGAAACTGGGGTTGGGTGGTGGTTGGGAGGGTGGTGTGCGGTGGTTAGGGAATCTTAGAGAGAGAAGAGAGAAGCGAGAGAATTGGAGAGAGTAGAGTGAGAGAGAGAAGCTTAGAGAGAGAAAGAAATGGAAAGAATGGAGATTTTCTGAAGGGTTTGGGTTTAAATACCCCTTCGCATGCGCCGTAGATCCTCCACACGTGGCTCCTTGCTGGCCACAGGATTATTTGACCGTTGTAATTCTGTAAGGGGAGGAGCACTGTGTCCTCCTAGTTGACTTGGCGTAATAGCCGTTGATTCGCATTACTTGAACTGGTAATCATAATCAACGGATCCGGAATCTAAGCGTTTGGAACCGTCTGATCTCCATCAGACGTCACACACGAGTCCACACGTTGACCCCACCGACTGATTTTTTTTGTTTGTTTTCTTGCTCTTGGGTTTAAAACAGCTGGGCCTAGCGCCCAGTTTACTTTTGGCACCCCACCCAATAGCCCATTCGCTATTATTAACTGGAAGTACACCCCCTAGTAATTTAATTTAATTAATTAAATTGTTTCACTTAATTTAATTTAATTATTAATTATATTTAAGGGCTAATTAGGAGATTTAGCGTAAATTAAGGATTTAGGATTTATTTTGGGATTTTTGTTTATTTATTATTATTTTGGTTTTGTTTTTGTTCTTAGCACTTTTATTCAAAAAATCACCATTGAATCAATTCCTTGATTCAAGTTGTGAAATAAATAAAAAAGGTATTTTTCTTAATTTGTTAAATTAGTTTTTTTACTTAACTTAACCTTTTTAATTTTCATGTAATTAAGGTTTTCTATGTTCAATTATGTAAATAAATTTTATTTTAGGATTTTTTTTATATATATAAGAGTTTGCTTTTGTAGGAAAATTATTTAAAAAAAAAAAAAAAAGAGGTAAATATGGGATTGGGATAAAAATAATTTATTTTGGGATATAAATATTTTTAGGACTTTATTTGAAATGTGGATACTCTTTTGGGTTAATTTTGTTTTTTGGTCATATTAAGCTATTTAACTTTTGATTTAATTTTTTTATAAAAAAATTAGAAATTGTTTTAAAAGGGTATTTAAGGGTTTTTAAGGGATTTACAAAAGGGATAAAGCTCTTGGTCCAAGAGCCTAAATAAAGGATGGGATAGGGGATAAGGGATTTGGATTCGGGGATAAAACTCTTCCTCCGAGAGTATAAACAATGGACAAAGGGATTTAAGGGATAGAACTCCTCATCTAGGAGTATAAACACTAGATTTAAGGGATAGCACTCTTTATCCAAGAGTATACATAGTGGATGGGATTTTGGGATAGGATTTGGGATTTAGGAATAGGATTAGGGGGTAGGAATAGGGGAGGTGAACTACGGTTACTCTGATCCTTCATTTTGAGGGTACGTAGCCATAGGGTTGCAAACCAACCCTAGCGAGTATAATTAGGAAAAAACTTAGGATTTCTTTTCGTGTAGACAAACAAACATACCCTAAACTCAAAGGTGTATCCCATTGAGTACAATGGAAGTGAAGGGTGCCTAACACCTTCCCTTCACTTAAATGACTCCCGAACCGTAGGAATCTCTACCTTAGGATAAGTTTATTTAGGTTTATCATTATTTTCCTTTAAAAAATATGGTGGCGACTCGAATATTTTTGCCGGCCGCGACACTGAGAATGATTATTCAAATGCAACACATATGTTAATCTTGAAGTCCTTATTGAAAATATGTCACACAACCGAGTTACGACACTTATTTTTGAAAGGAAAGCAATACGCACATGCAACACCAACAAAAATCTTATTAGCACAACTCATGGGAGTCAGGAAGGCTATCTCGTTGAAGTACGCCTTCAGACTAAACCCTGTTTCAATTAGGACTTTTAAGGGTTGTAGCGTGGCCTGGTTCGCGGTTTGAGAAAAAAGGATTTATGGCTCAAAGTTTATTGGTACCCACCCACTCTTCATGATATTCTCCAGTCCTATGTTCAGCTAATTTGACACAAGCGCTCGTCTCTCAAAAGGTTTCCCGATTTCTAGGGAATCTATGCAACTGGTGATTCGACACCTGACGAGGTTTTGGACTAACAGTCGCCCCTTTTTGTCTTTTGTGTCTATAGTCACACGACTTTGTTCTTATCGAGGATTTTCTTTGTAATCCTTTTGGCTTTTCGCTTTCTCATTCTTTTGCCTTTTGTTCCCTAATTTTTGCCTGGACTGACTCTTTTGAGTTTTCAATTTTGAAGTCCAGCGGGATGCCTTAACTTTTGCCTAAGTCACTTGCTTTCAAGCTTTTTGACTTAGCAGGCTTTTTCTTTTTTCTCTTTTTATTTTTGAACAAGTCGTGTGACACCGTTTTGCCTGACTTGTTTGAAAGGGTTGTGACTGTTTCACTCTTCGGTTGGTGAGGAGTAACCATTGTGGTTCTACACCTCTTAACCTCTTGATAGTGGAATGGAAGGTAATGAATCCTTAGATGTACACTCCTTCTGAAAATTGAACACTTGGTCAAACTAACTGACGCCTACCCTGCCCCTGGGTTAAAATTGAGGTTTTTTTCGTTTTCAGAAAGAACTCCTACTACTAGGCTCAAAGGGGTTGACAAAGGTCTATCTCCTTATCTCTCCAGTGTTTGTGAGTTGGAAACAATGGCTGTACATCCTTAACAGGGTTTTATCCAAAAGCGTACCATTAGAAATCTGCATTCTTATTTCGTCATCCTCCCTCCAAGAGTCTAGGCAAGAAAGTTGGTATTGCAGTGTATATAAGCATTAAAAATGAGTAAACACGAATGGAATTCTTCAAGAAAAACATACTCATTGCATTATGATTGTCATTCAGAAACAAACGAGTTCTTACATGCAAGCAATGTTTAAACAAACAAATGAAAGCTACATATGAAAATGCAATAAAGGAAGCTGATGATTGCCATTGTTGAGGAGACTTGACTCCGTCTGGACTTATTGCTTCTGATGACGCTCTTACAATCTGGTGCTTACTATGACAAAGAAGCTTCAATCCAAAGGGGTACCATCTGGCGTGATGACCTTTGAGTCGATCAAGTCTTGCACCTTGTGCTGGAATACATTACAATTATCAATTGTATGCCCAAACTTTCCCGAGTGGAACTCGCACCTAGCATTCATGTCAAAGTTCGGAGGGATAGGGTATGGCACTGGCGTGGTACTCCTCATTTGAATCAGAGAGTTCTTGAGCAGACGAGCAAACAACTGACTATAAGGAATAGGAATAGGATCAAATATCCTCTTGGGCCTTCTTGGTCTGGATTGCCCCTGCTGCTGATAAATCTGCTGATTTGGGCGCCCCACCTGCCCCTGTACTTTCCTTTCCACATTCGGCTGAGTCACAAACAAAGGTTGCTGACGTAGAGCTTCTGCAGCGTAAGGTTGTGGAATAGATCCTTGACACGAGGTGGATCCTTTGGAAAAGGAAGGAGTCCCCAATTCCTTTGCAACAATTGGGGTAAAATCACCTTGTATGCTCACGCCGCCCGACGTGAATTCAATTGTCCCTGCATCAATCAAATCCTGGACTTGGTGCTGAAAGGCCCTACATTTCTCCACAGTATGCCCTGGTGCTCCAGAATGGAAATCACAATGGGCTCTTGCATTGTAGCCTGGTGGGAGATTACCAGTAAGAGGAGCCAAAGTCCTTTTCTGTACCAGTTGCAACTGAAGGAGATGCTGCAATAGCTGAGAGTATGACATAGGGAGCGGATTAAAAACTCTTTCAGACTGCTTCGGTCCCTGTGCACACCTTTTATTCTTAGACTTATCTTGGGAGACAAGACCTGGTTGCTGTTGGGAAAGTTCTGGAACCTTGGGTTGTGGAGGGGATTCACGAGGAAATCCATGATCTAGCGAAGACCCCAAAGAGATGAGAGGATTAAGGACTTCTGTTGCGGAAGCGAGCACATGACTGTTTTCCTTCTTTAACACTGTTTTCAAAATTTCCATGACCAAACCCATCTGAGTCTTCATCTGATTGACTTCCTCCCTCAGCATCTTCTGTTCTTGGGACATGACCAGCATATCTTCCCCAAATTGCCTCATCTGGCCTCGCATTTCCCTCAACTCAGCTTGAATTTGCTCCATGATCAACTCTTGAATGGCCTGAGGAGTTAAGTCTACAATTCTGAAGAAAACCAGATCAGAACAAGAATAACCAGCCTTGAACACCTGTTATGCAAAATGAGATGATTATGCAAATGCAAATGCCATGTTCAAATATTTCCAAGGAGTCATTCTGTTTTAATTCGAGACTTTTCAGAAGAACCACAAGGAATAAATGGAAATGCTCAACAGTGAGCCTCGACAATGATATCCTTGGAAATACAAGAACATGCATGCAAGAATGATGATGCATATGCAACGGACATGGGATCAAGGTATCCATGATGCTTGAAACTGCAGTTGTCATGCTGACTGAATAAGACCCTGAATACCAGAAACCCAGAAATTCAGAATAACGGCCCAATCAAACTGCCAGAATATTAGGATAATAACAATACACTGACGAGAAATCCAGAAAACCGGGTAGGTTAAAGGCTCCGGTTATCTGCAAACCTGCAAACACCCATCCCTTCTCACATGTGGGTTCTAGAAAGCCAAGGATCCTTAATATCACGGGCTCTCAGGTCGAGAAATGATGATACGTTCACCACTTCTGGTTTGGCATCATCACCAATCGAGGAGGCCTCAACTGATTCCCCTAAAAAATAAGGTCATCCTATAGTAAGTTCCCAGCATTGGGTCCTCGGACCGAGAATGTGCAATGGATTTGCCACTGAACGTGGTCTGCCACTGCCACATCTCGGGAGGAGAGGTGTTGTTGAGTCCTCGGGAGACGGTCGCCAGAGTCGACAGTTTTCCAGGTTATATTCCATCATCTGCCCCAAATGGGCAGGATCGAACATTACCAAGGAAACCTCGTCTGGATGTGAAGTTTTCATGTATACTGAGTCTGGCCAAATGCCAAACAAGTCACACTACTTTCCACGATAATCATAGGTGTATGCTCAAGCCTGGGTATTGGGCTTTTCTCTCATGAATCAAACCCACCCTACAAACAGAAAATCCAGCAGCAGAACAGTACAACAATATCCAGTATGACAGTAATAAAATGAAATGCAATGCAATAAAAGCTATAAATACAGTAAAGCAGTAAAGCAAAAATATAGTAAACAGCAATACAGTAATACGGTAATATATAACAAAATAAAGCACCACAAAAAACACCCAATGAAAAACAAACAGACAAGCGCTAGGATAGACTCGCGAAAGGGGATGGACCAGCAAGAGGTCAACCAGAGTCCCCAGCAGAGTTGCCAGCTATCGCTCCCGAAAGATTCGCATCTAACGGTACAAACGCGAGAGTGGCGTGGAAAACACAGAGTCGCCAGCAATGTGTATTCATCCCAAGAGAGGGAAAGGAAACACTGCATAAACCTGAGGGAAGGGAAAGAACATGGTCTCACGACCAAGAGAAACGAGTACGGGAGTCGGTTACGCGAAGGGAAGGGGTTAGCACCCAACACGTCCATCGTACTCGATGGGATCCACGCTTGTTGTCTGCATCAAAGGGTGTCCTCGTCTGGAGATCCACTGCTACTGGAAAGGAGAACGAAAGGGAACAGAAAAGAACGAAGAAACGAAGAAGAAAAGAAAAAAGAAGTGACTCGATAGGACGTTATCGTTGTCCTAGGCCTACGTACTCCCTCAGTGCAATGGGAAAGTCAGAGTCAACGTAGTTCGGACGGGAACTATGGGGGAAGGTTGCTCGCCAAGACAATCGCTGTCTTGTGCCTACATATCCTCAATCGGACGAGAGAGAGGAATTAGAGGTAATGTAGTTCGTGGGTACAACCATGGATGGGTAAGTGTTTTTTATGTGAGCGACGATCTCCTTTCTGAAAATGAAGTTGAAACCCAACAATCCCGAAGGATAAAAATATTTTAATTTGTTTGGTGTTTTTTAAGACAGAAGTGTTTTAAGTCAGTTCGTAACTTACATTGCACCAAAGTCTACCATACGGGAACGAGTGAATCGCATGGTCGCCCCCAAATGGGACGTATGTTAAACACTCTAGAAGAGGAGGGGAGATCCCTCGTTCTTCATTTCCTACACTTAAGGCTCGAGCGCAATATACGTTATATTTTATTAAGTGTTTTCAAGAAGTTTTGAGATGAGAAGAGAGAAGACCCAAAAGGAAACTCTAAAGGGAAACTAAGAGTCCTAATGTTATCATGCATGGATGACCTAGGGTTAGTGAGGCTTAGGAGGGACGACTACCTAAAACCTAATGCTAATCCTACTCCAAGCTTAATCGAAAATTAAGTTGGACTAGGTAGCTCTAAGGGGAAAAGAATCCAAGACTTAATCAAGCCTTGAGATTCAAAGGAAAGAGATGAGTAAAAAGAGAAGGCAGCACCTACAACAGCACATTTGATTTAGAACAACAATGAAATCATGCACAAACACCAATCAGCATTTCACAACATACAATCCAGCATGAAAACAGGTGTAAAAAGCCAAACAGCATACATGTACACATGGACAGCACATATGACAACACTTTATGCAAAACTCAGATGTGAAATCAGGACAGCATGCACCACACTTGAATATGATTCAATCAAGGCAAAGCAAACGTGCATCAAACAACATACATTGTTCAATTAATCATGATCATAAACAAAACCACACACCATATTGAATAACCTTGCAAGCATCATGGAAGAATGCAACATATAGCACATGATCAAATGAAACAAGTATGCACATCATGGAATCAAAAGAAAATGAACATGCACATAATTATCTAACAATCATCATCATCAATTAGTGATTAACAAACTCAAAGTGTGTTCATTAAGTGATCATCAAAACAATTAATCAACAACGCAAGCATGAACATTCATCAATGGAAATCAAAAGTCGCGTGTCGAATAATCGTGTTCATGCCATAGTGTGAGGTGCAACAGCTCAAGAATAATCCACAAATCAACGACATATTAATCCATGAAGTTTAAGCATGCATCAGATCTCAAACGACCAAGAAAATGCAAGAAAATATCATTCTGCAGCAGTGGTAATCGATTACTCACTTCGAGTAATCGGTTACTCAGTTGAAATTTGACCAAAAACGTGAAAATTAGACAGAGTAATCGGTTACTCTGTTAGGGTAATCGATTACCACTGAAACAGAGGCAGAAAATCAACTTTGAAAAGCACTTTTCAGCATCCAATCACTTATGCAAACATCCAAATGATCATGCAATCAATTAATCACGAAATTCACATCAAATATCAGTAATCAAACACCAACTTCATCAATCAAACAACAAGATCACAAATTAAATCAAGCAAATGGATCAAATCACATCACAAACCAAGGATCTACATTGCATAAGTTGAAATTAAGCTAAATCAAACATAGATCTAAGGAAAACCAACCTACAAGGCTGAGATTTGCCTTGGTGATTGTTGAGCACGAAAATTGGTGAATCCAAGCAAGAAAACCAGAGATCTACACAATAATCTTCAAGATCCTAGCAAAAAACTTCAAGATCCAAGCAAGAACACTCCAAATAATCAAAAGCTGCTCCCAAAAGTGATTCCAAGATCCAAACCAGTAGCTATATCAGAATTGAACCAAGAATGATGATGTGATGGAGGTTTAGCTTAAGAATTCACAAATTCCAATGAAGAATTTGTGAATCTATGGATATGGAGATTTGGTGAGAGGTTGAAAATGAAGATCAAAAATGGAAAAAGTGAGAGAGAATTGAGAGAAATTCTGAACAATTAGAGAGTGAAAATAATCTAGGTTGGTGAGGTTTGGAATGAATTGGTTTAAATAACCTCTAGGTTAGGAGTTAAGTTTCGGTTGGGAGTGAGGTTAAGTGAGTGGAAACTGGGATGAAATGTGAATTAGAAAATGAAATGAGGAATTAGAGTGGAAAAGTGATGGAGAGAATTTGAATTTTGGGTGGAAAATGATGAAAATAGATCAATTCTAGATCCTTCCCACACATGCACAAGCCAAGCACATGACCACAAAATGCTCCAAAATTCTGCAGTGCTGAAAATGCCACATTTTTGCAGTTTCGCACAGAGTAATCGGTTACTCACTTTGAGTAATCGATTACTCAGTTCAAAAATTCAAAATTGGCGCCAAAAGGAGGGAAACTTGGATATTTTCCTGGTTCCGCCTGTTCCGGACCATGATAGACCTCTGAAACTTGCCATTTGATATTACCACTAGAAAACACTTGAAATATGCTCTGAACTGTTTTTCCGTGTTCCTATTAAACTGCTGATACCAACTGTCTGGTGCTGAATAACTGATCAAAAATTGATTGTCGGGGTTTCTGATCATCAAGTCACCTAATGAGCAAAATAAATGCTCAAAAAGACTTAGAAAGCTAACTGTTGGCTCTGAACCCTGTTAAAAAATCGTACTGGGACTTATGACGCCGTGATCTGCTGAAGAATACCTTGATCCCATGCTCAAAAGGACAATGCAGATGCAGGAATGATAATGCAAATGAAAGAAAGCATAAACCAGTTAGATTAGAAACAAAAGGGAAAATTTGAGGTGTTACACATAAGAAATTGGTAACCCAGTTTGGTGCAAATGTCACCTAAGTTCGGAGGGTGTAAACCCAAGAAAGGAAATCCACTCATAATAGTAAAAGAACAAATTGGTCTTAGATGAACCTAACTAGTTAAACACCTTTTTTCTTAATACTACCCGTGAAATTTAATTTAAGAGTCCCCCTAAATATGAGACCACTCTCACTTTATCTCAACCACTTTCTCAAGTGTTTGGATTATTAAAAAATTGACTAAATGATGAAATTTATTGCAATACAAACAATCTATATTCCTCAATACAGGAATGATTATATCGAATAGAATTTTACACAGATAAATTACAATGAAAGCAAAAAGACTCAAGAACATAAATGCTCATTGCGCTCTCTCTCTCTCTCTCTCTCTCTCTCTCTCTCTCTCCCTCTCAAGGAGAATTCCTCCTTAACTAGAACTAAATCCAGCTACATGGCCCATTAGGCTTTTGAACAAAACTTGCGGCTGAAGTAAATCCAAATAATGCAACACATTAAACTACTTTAATTTGGCTTGCAATCTTTCAAATATTAAATCTTCCTCAATATGATTTGATCCTTTTTAAGTCTAAAATTGGTTTTTGAGATATATTTACTTATTCCATAAACCACATAAAACAATCAAATAAGGAAACAAATCATTCCTCACTCCATAAAGCACAAGAGACAATCAACCAATAAGGAAACAAAACATGCGCGTGATTCAATTATGTGCTGGCAGGTTTCGGGTGCATGATGTTCCTCAATGCATGGAACATCTTGCCTCTTATTTTGAGCTCATAGAGATAGGATGTCTCAACATAATTTCATGGTATCTTGCATTACATGTTCTCTAAATTTTTTTCCAATCACTTGTAACAACAGTTTTGTAAGCCCAAAGGATGAGCACTCTTATACATAATTTCCCTTGGACCCATTAGGTATTCTCTTCAATCCTATAAACAAAGGCCTGTAGTAACTTCAGCTTAGATGTAGGTCTAAGGATAATCCACTAATGTGAAGTGGAGTATGAGTTTGAGATCTTCAAAGATTTTCTTAAAGTTCATGTCCATGAAGTAGGTATCATTGTCAATGATGACGAACTGTGGGATCCCATATCTTGCTAGAACATTTTTATTTTTTGAATAATTTCTTACTATTGATTGTAAGGATCTTTACTAAAATAATCCATAGCAATAATCATAAAATTGAACTACATTGGGATCATTGGAAACAGACCAAGGATATCCATGATGCACTGGGAGAACGGCCATGGCACAATTAAAGTTTTAAGTTAGGAAGAAGGATCGGTGTCAACATCTCTGTGTGTTTGGAACTTGTCACAATTCATCACATATTTCTTATCATCTTGGACTATTAAAGGCCAATCGTATCTCGCTTTGAGGACCTTCTTAACAAGGGCCCTTCTTCTAAGGTGATTTCTAGATATACCCTCGTGGACTTCAGTGAGGGTATATTCAAATTCATCAGGCTCTAAACATTTTAATATGGGGTGGAAATACCTCTTATGTAAATCTTTCCCTCTGAAAAAATACAACTTGTCTTTGACCGAGACTACGAATTTCTGTAATAATGGATCTTTTTCTTGGGTTTCCCCCTTGACTTGGGAAACTACCTGTGTTGCATAGGTACGGGTAAGAACCCAGTACCCGACACGGATACTGGTACGAAGTACGGCATTTTTAGAAAAACTATGGTACGGGTACATTAGTATAATTTTTTTAAATACAATTATAAAAATAACAAAGAAATTATATTATTTAAATAACATTAAAACTTTAAAATTTAAAAACAATTTACTTAAAAATAGTTAATATCTTTGCAATAACATAAATAAATCACACTTAAAAAGCTATACTTTTCTCTCCAATATCATTAAAAAGAGCGACTTCTAGTTCAGGTTCATTGAGAGAAAAATTAGCAACTTTAAGAATATTAGCTCCATCAAATAGATCTCATTAATTTCTATCAATATCCCACATTTTTGTTGCTCCTTCGTTATAAACCTTACTTTTTCTCAAGAGAAGACGAAGATTTGTATAAACAAAAACTAAATTATCAACCCTCTTTAGATTGAGCTTATTCCTTTTCAATGAGTGAATAAATAGAATAATTAACCTAATTTTTAGTCAGTAAAAAACACAAATTATACCATCCGAAAAAAATTAAAAAAATTGGGTACGTGGTACTAAATGTGTACTGGTTGGTGTACCAGTTTAAAAAATAAATAAAAAGTTTTGGTACGGCTTCGGTGCATACCATACGTGTACCGTACGCATACCGGTACCCGGTACGTATCCGGTACCGGTACTTTACTAAAAATGGAGTACCCATGCTTCAGCTTGGCGGAATTACACACTAAACAAGTCCAGCTCGGTTTTCTGACTTCACATGATTATCAGAACTATAAAGTATGTCATGAGAGTGACCAAGGATGTGCACTTATTCAGAGAATGCTTTAACACTTGTTAAACCACTGGTGGCTTCCAATCTATCTAGATGAAGACAAACAACAAGTCAGTATGATTAACGGGAACCCTACTAGACATCAAAGTCAAGATGTTCGATCAATGGAAACATATCTAGTAAGGTTGCACTGCATACAAAGTAGACGTGGTCGGGTGCCACCGCACAACTATGAGCGCTGTAGAGTTTTCTCAGAGGATAACCAAGGATGCTACCTCGTGCGAGTAGCCCTTCAGAGTCAGTTGGACCACAAAGAGGTTCAACCATGTTCAAGTTCTGGTCCGTTTAACATAATGTCAGACTATCTTCCCAATCGAGGCAAAGAAGTTGTCTTGATTCCTAAACAAGAAGTGGCCAAAGATGTATGCGCATAATCCCTTTACTCCATGAATCAAGAGTTCCTCTTTATAGTGGAAAGATTCTCAACCTCGAACCAATTGAGGCCAACTACGACGGTCAGAAAAATCAAAAGGCTCATGTAGTTATCTATCTTCCGGGACCAGTACCGTACGAATCCGATAAGGATATCCCTTACAAATACGGTGCAACAACAATTGAGAATGGGAAGGAAACTCCATTACCCCCCGTCGTGAATATTGCAGACATCAGTCGAGTAACACAGAGCGGTCGAATCTTCAATCGAGGAGTTGGAGAACCCACCAGAGAAAAGGAATCTCAAACAGAAGTTCCTAGTCAACTAGTCGGTCAATCCAGTGATCCCGACCTTTTAAAGAACAACGATGAGATATTGAAGCTCCTCCAGAAGAGTGAGTACAACATTGTTGATCAAGTGTTGCAAACTCCTTCAAAAATCTCGGTGCTATCTCTTTTACTCAGTTCCGAAGCCCACAGAGAGGCGCTACAGAAAGTCTTAGAGCAAACCTTTGTGGAACAAGATGTAACGATAATACAATTTGACAGCATCATCTCCAACATCACTTCCTACAACAACTTAGGATTTAGTGATGAGGAACTGCTGGAAGAGGGCCAAAATCACAACCTGGCACTAAATATTACAATTAACTTCCAGGATGATGCGTTAGCCAGCGTACTGGTAGACACCGGATTAGCTCTGAATGTTATGCCGAAATCCACTCTAATGCGACTATCAATTTAAGGATCTCCGATGAGAGGCAGCGAGGTCATCGTCAAATAATTTGACGGATCCCGAAAAACAATTATTGACTAAGTCGACCTTCCCATAACTATCAGTCCTCACACTTTCCAAGTCACTTTCCAGGTCACTTCGACACTTCACCAGAAGCTGAAGTTCGTCAAGAATGACCAACTGGTCACAGTCTGCGGAGAGCAAGCCTTAATCGTGAGCAACTTATCGTCGTCCACTTGTGTAGAACTAGAGGAGGTTGTTGGAACTCAGTTCCAAGCACTTTCGGTGAGCAATGACAACCAATCAGAAAAAGGAACATCAAATTCCTCGTACAAAGATGCTCTCGAAGTGTTCAAAAGTAACAATGCAAAAGGATGGGGACGGCTTGTCATTCCTGCTAATAACAAAACAAAGAAAGGTCTTGGTTTTTCCTCGACCTGTACCCAGACTGCTACTAACGATGAAAGTTTTCATCCCATTCAAGTCTTCTTCCACAGTGGAGGTTTCCTTCACCCGGTGTCTCAAGAACTGCATACCATCAACGAGGGTGACTCCTCAGATACAGACAAAGAGTGGAGGTCCTATTTTAACATGGACAGTTATATGTCTCAATGAGAGGTGCATACGCCATTTTGCTATCCCGCACAGAGTCCGAGATATATACCAAGGTCAGATGTCATAATGATATACGGGGATTGTGATCCGGAAGGATGTCGTGCTCCGCCAAACTCATTAGAGGAGGACACTCTGATGAAAGACAACTTTGACTATAACTATCATGGCCCAATGGATGGTCTGCCTATCTGGCAGTCGTACCTGGGAGACTTGGGGCAAAAGAGTCAGCCCAATGATGCATATCAGCTGAGCATCATTGAAAAGAATACTTGCGTCCCCACCGAATCATGGGATCATTACTCAGGGCATTCTGAAGATATCCCGTACAACGATGAATTTGCAAAGAAAGTAGGACAAGAGTTCCTTAACTATGCTTTTCCCGAGGTCAACGTCATCAAAAGGGATGACTCCTCCAGTTCCAAAGAAGTATGGGACACCTTAGGACAACCGAGTGGCAAGTACGACTTCTTGGTCAAGTACACTGCTCCTGTAAGCTCTCGTATCAGGCTCGAAGACATTCAGCCAACTGGAAGGGGAGATCCGCCTGAGAATGAAAACACTGTGCAAGATACAACAAAAGAGTTCGTTTGCGACAACTCTGCATGGGAGACAGACTCCAACGATCCTGCTCCACTAGAAACCAACGTCATTTTTTAAGACAAGTCAAGAAAGAAGGTATCAGACTTTGTGATTCACAGAGGAGTTCGCCGCCAATGGGTTGCTGTCGATGTACCAAAAGTCGTTCATAAGTCTAAGTAATTGCCGTCTTTGTTTTAACCTTTCACCCTGTCCAGGTGAAACGGATGTTTTGATAGGGCCCACTTTCTGTAAATGTCTCTCTTCGATTTTCCCGAAGCGACAGAGTTTTGTTTTATTGGGTTGTAGTTTCAAGAATCGACAAGATCATAAAAAAATAACGTCGTTCAATAATTTTCGCATTAATTGCTGTTTTCTCTTTTCGATTTTTCAGAAAATGGTAATCCTAAAAACAACTCAAATAATAAAAACAAGCATTTTTCAAAAAATACACTGCACACACTTCTGCATTTCTCTCTATCTCTTCTAAAAACAATCATCATGTCGTGCAGATTGCTTGTTTTAAACCCCGTTGAAACACGCGATCCAATGTATTCTCCTAACTTTGAATTCCCGGTATTTGAGGCTGAAGAAGAAAATGACGAAGAAATTCCAGAAGAGATCTCCCGATTACTCAGACAAGAGGAAATGTCCATTAAACCTTACATAGAACCGTTGGAAACGATCAACTTGGGTTCAGAAAAAGAAAGAAAAGAAGTCAAGATTGGGGCACTGCTCAGTCTAACTGTCAAAGAAAGTTTGATAAAGCTTCTCAAAGAATTTCCCGATGTATTCGCTTGGTCCTATCAGGATATGCCAGGGTTGGATAGCAGCATCGTGGAACATCATCTACCGTTAAGATCAGAATGTCCTCCGGTAAAACAAAGACTAAGACGGACTCATCCAAACATGGCCATCAAAATCAAAGAGGAAGTACAAAAACAGAATGAAGCGGGTTTCCTCGCCACATCAGCATATCCTCAATGGTTAGACAACATAGTACCAGTTCCGAAAAAGGATGGAAAAGTCAGAATGTGTGTAGGCTATAGGGATCTGAATAAGGCCACTCCAAAAGATGACTTTCTCTTACCACACATTAACATGCTGGTAGACAGTACAACAAAGTTCAAGGTCTTCTCCTTCATGGATGGATTCTCAGGCTATAATCAAATCAAAATGGCGCCGGAAGACATGGAGAAAACTCCATTCATCACCCCATGGGGCACATTTTGTTACAAGGTAATGTCGTTCGGTTTGAAGAATGCCAGGGCAACCTATCAAAGGGCCATGACTACTCTGTTTCACGACATGATGTACAAAGAAATAGAAGTGTATGTCGATGATATGATTACCAAATCTAAGACAGAAGAGGAGCATGTGACCCACCTGTCAAAGAAATTCGAGCGTTTGAGGAAGTACAAACTCCTCTTGAATCCCAACAAGTGTAGGTTCGGTGTCCGCTCAGGAAAATTGCTAGGGTTCATCGTTAGCCAAAAAGGAATTGAGGTTGATTCTGACAAGGTCAAGGCCATTTAAGAAATGCTTTCTCCAAAGACTAAAAAATAAGTTAGGGGATTCATGGGACGTTTGAATTACATTTCCAGATTCATATCCCTCATGAACACGACATGCGCGCCAATCTTCAAATTACTTAAAAAGAATTAGGATTGCGTATGGACAGAAGATTGCCAAACCGCCTTCGACAGTATCAAGGAATACCTGTTGAATCCTTCGATTCTATCACCTCCAGTGGAAGGAAAACCACTGATCATCTACATAATAGTCTTGGAAGACTCCATGGGTTGTGTACTTGGCCCACTAGACGAAACAAAAAGAAAAGAGTCTGCCATCTACTATCTGAGCAAGAAGTTTACCGACTGCGAGACTCGGTACACTATGCTTGAGAAAACTTGTTGTGCTCTGGCTTGGGCAGCCAAACGTCTTCGCCAATATATGATTCGTCACACTACTTGGTTAATCTCCGAAATGGATCCAATAAAGTACGTCTTTGAAAAACCTGCTCTCACAGGAAGGATCGCCCGTTGCTAGATGTTGTTATCAGAATATGACATAGAATGCCATGCTCAGAAAGCCGTCAAAGGAAGTATTTTATCCAATCATTTGGCTCATCAACCGATTGACGATCAGGAATCAGTCGGATTTGACTTCCCAGACGAAGATGTCATGTATCTAAAAATGAAAGAGTGCGATGAACCGCTACCCAATGAAGGGCCAGAACTGGGTTCCCAATGGGGGCTTATTTTTGACGGAGCTGTCAACCATTATGGAAACGGAATTGGGGCAATCATCATAAAACCTCAGGGTACCCACATTCCTTTCACCGCCCGACTAACATTCAAGTGTACAAACAACGAGGCCGAGTACGAAGCTTGTATCATGGGTCTCGAAGAAGCAATCGACTTAAGGATCAAGAACTTAGATGTATATGGCAACTCAGCCCTAGTTATCAATCAAATCAAAGGAGATTGGAACACATACCAATCAGGGCTAATCCCTTACAAAGACTATGCGAGAAGGTTGTTACCGTTCTTCAACAGAATCGAGTTTCATCACATTCCTCGTGAAGAGAATCACATGGCTGATGCATTAGCCACTCTCTACTCCATAATTAGTGTAGGTCAATGGAACAACATACTTAAGATTGACATAATGCGCCTAGAATGGCCTGCCTACATCTTCATGATCGAAGCAGTCATAGACGACAAACCTTGGTATCACGACATTAAATGCTTCCTTCAAAAAGAAGAGTATCCACCTGGGGCATCAAGAAAAGACAGGAAAACCCTCAGAAGACTGTCAGGGAGCTTCTTCTTGAGCGGTGATACACTCTATAAGAGAAATTTCGACATGGTTTTCCTTTGATGTGTAGACAGACCAGAAGCAAACATGCTGATAAAAGAAATTCACAAAGGATCCTTTGGTACTCATGCCAACGGACACACGATGGCTAGAAGAATTCTGAGGGTAGGATACTATTGGTTGACCATGGAATCCGACTGCTACAAGTACATGAGGAGATGTCACAAGTGTCAGATATACTCAGACAAAATCCATGTACCGCCAATGCATTTTAAAGTTCTCTCTTCCCCATGGCCTTTTTCTATATGGGGAATCGACATGATTGGTATGATCGAACCCAAAGCTACGAACGGACATCGGTTCATCCTGGTAGCCATTGACTACTTCACCAAGTGGGTCGAAGCAGCATCATACACCAATGTAACCCGACAAGTGGTGGTCCGATTTATCAAAAACAATATCTTTTGCCGTTATGGTGTTCCAAGCCAGATCATTACTGATAATGGATCTAACTTGAACAACAAGATGATGAAGGAGTTGTGCGTTGAGTTCAAGATTGAACACCATAACTCATCTCCCTACCGAACCAAGATGAATGGAGCGGTAGAAGCAGCTAACAAGAACATCAAGAAGATTGTTCAAAAGATGGTTGTAACCTACAAAGACTGGCACGAGATGCTGCCCTTTGCTCTTCACGGTTATCGCACATCTGTCCGCACTTCAACAGGGGCAACCCCTTTCTCTCTAGTATATGGCATGGAGGCAGTGTTTCCCATAGAAATAGAGATCCCATCGATCCGGGTATTGATGAATGCTAAGCTAACAGAAGTTGAATGGTGTCAAAGTCGACACGATGAACTAAATCTGATCGAAGAAAAGCGAATAACGGCTCTATGCCATGGCTAGTTGTATCAGCAAAGGATGAAAAAGGCGTTTGACAAAAAGGTTCGACCCCGTGTCTTCAGAAAAGGAGACCATGTGCTCAAGAAGATACAATAATTTCTCACTGATTCCCGGGGTAAATGGACTCCGAATTACGATGGCCCTTACGTGGTCAAGAAAGCTTTCTCAGGTGGTGCCTTGAGACTCGCGACCATGGATGGAGAGGAATTTTCCTACCCCACAAATGTTGACGTAGTCAAGAAATGCTTCGCCTAAATAAAAAATAAAAATAAAAAAACGTCTCAGTGGATTGAAAACTCGAAAGGGCGGTCCAGACAAAAGTTAGAGACATAAGCAAAAAATCATCCCGGTGGATTGGAAATCTCAAAGTACAATCCAGGCAAAAGTTAGGGATAAATGACAAGTAACTACGTCTGACAAGGTTAAATCCCTCAGCAGTCATGCCATCCATCAGGAAAACTCCAGTCAAGGTCATCTTCGACAGAAGCTCAAGATGTCCAGAATTCAAAGTTGGTAGAAGGATAGCAGTCGTTATGTTTCGATGTAGCCCTTTTCCCTTAAATTACCATTTTCTAACTTTGTAAATACTCTATGGGATCACGTGCTTGGCTGATTTCCATCCTATCAATAAAATTTGAGCCCTAGTGCTTTTGTTTGCAATTCTTATTTGTTTTAGCTTTACAGAATGATGTTTTTAATACGATCAATGATTCTTGAAATAAAACAAAAATGAATTTAATTGTCAAAATTTTTTTTCTGCTTTTAAAATAAAGATGGCAATTCCTTTTGACTATTGAACATCAAAAGAGCATCAATCGCTTCTCCAAAGGCGATTAAGCTTCAAAGTGCAAAATCAAAGTACCTCTTCTTAACCAGTACACCTGAATGAAGGATCAGCTGTATCAGATGCAAATATTCCATTTGATATCCCTGGAAGGGTTCTTACCTACTAAGCCCGACCAATGTTGTCCCCCACAGGGACTATCTCTCCTAAGCAAGACAGAATTGCTATTTTGGACCAAATGGTACTTCCTCGTCCCCAGCCGTGGCCGAGTATCTAGTCATGTCCATCTATTAGTCTGTGTGTCGTGTCAGTGTTGTCAGCATAAACATACATACATCATGCATTATTGATTTGCATTCATATTAATATTGTATCACTATCACTCTAGTCAGTCTTAACTCTAAGTGGTAAGGTCCTCTTGTCAATCGAATTGTCGGTCCTTTCCTCGTCAGGAAGTGAATCATTTAAGCAATCTCTCCCCAGTTTATTTCTAGAATGGAGACGGTCCTCGACCACTTTGATAACTTGAACCTCTGAAAGGCAAGAAGACATTTGATAAACATCACTCTTCACCATTGAAGATGATATCTTCGCTTTCCCGGATTAAGGAAAATCCCCAGAGAAAGCCTCGCAACTAAAGACTCTCAGCAACACATTGGTTTTTCTCTTCAGAAAGTTAATGTTAATGAAGTCATCAACACCTCAAAATTAGATCACATCACATGGCATTTCTCCGAGAAGATCTCGAGGAAAAGTATGATGTAATATCCCCAAGCAGGAAGCAGTCTCTCAAGAGACTCGTTTACCCCAGTATAGTCAATAAATGGCGTCACCAACAGAGAAGTTTGTACAACTCTACAACTCAGACGAATGGGTTCCCCAGCGAGTCTAACATCAAAACTTTTTCCCATCAAATGGCATCTCCCCAGGAAAATTCGACCAGAAGTTTGAGGAAAACCGCTACAAATAGTGTCCCTTGTCAAAAAAGTTTATTGACAAAAGAATCTGAGATCAGTTCTGTGGCTAAAAACCAGGATCGAGGGGAAGTTTATATCTGAAACTGAGACCAGTTCCGTGGCTAAAGACCAGGATCGAGGGGAAGTTTGTTGACGGAAGAAACTAAGATCAGTTCTGTGGCTGAAGACCAGGATCGAGGAGAAGTTTATTTCAGAAACTGAGACCAGTTCCTTGGCTGAAGACCAGGATCGAGGGGAAGTTTTTTTTACCTTTTCTGTGCATCATTGCTTAGCAAAAAAAGATGGATCGGCAAGCAACCATTCACAATCACCATCAAAATTTCGGGTATTCCATTATTTAATCCTCTTGCACCCCGAATGCCTGAATACCTTCGCCATTCACACCTTCGGGTCCAAGAAGATTAAATAGGGGAATCTATCATACCCCAAATTTTGACCACCAATACTTCCCATTATTGTGCAAATCATCATCGCAATATGGATGAACCATCATGCCTCATCAATCTCCTCAAAGATGGTTGAGCATTCACTACAATCAAAGATTAGGGTTTTGAGCCCTCTCAAAGTACTTAGACAAAGAATCAATCAAGAAATGACATGATCTTCAACTTGTCTAGCCTCTCAAACACCCACAAAGGATCAAGAGGACTCCCACATCAAGAATCAAGCACAAGGTTGCAGCATTCCTAGTGAATCAAACCTCTAGACCGCCTGTGTCACCAAATTAGGGTTTTGGTCGACTATGGCCTCCAGATGGAAATTTTCTTCTAGGAATGAGTCAATGCCTCAATGTATGGTCCTATAAGCTCAAAAGGATCTCAAGAGCCCATCCACAATGGCATAATCACCTTGAAGGTCCATCTACCAAAAAATCAGGAATTAGGGTTATGACCTAATTCAACATTTGACATGTTTACATCATGTTGACATGTTTACAAGATTTGATTGACTCAAAGAGCTCAAGTCATAAGCCACAAGAACTCAAAACCATATGATCACAAATTAGGGTTTTTGATGGGAAAAGTCAACCCTATCCTTGACTGTTGACCTACCCTTGATCTCAAACCTTGGGGAGGGGTCCAAGACATTCCTAAATACCCTTGTAGGCCATCTATGAAGTTTAATGGAGCCCAAGGATTGATTTCACAAAGGGATCGCAAAGTCAAAATTTCATCTGATGAAAAAGTCAACTGTACAAAAATCCAAGTTTGACTTTTTGGATTTTGGGTCAACCAAGGTTCCTTAACCCTAAAACAATGTTAATATGTGATTTGAATCATCATTCATCAAGAAAAATCAAAGAAAATGAGTTAACCTGTAAAAGGGGTAACCATAAGAAACTTAGAATTTTTCTAAGTTATGGAACAAAGTGGCTAGGGTACCAACTTTGCAAAGCCATATCTCCCAAACCCTAAGGCCTTTTTCTCCCATTCAAAGCTAAGATTGAAGTTCATGTTACATACTTCAAATATGTAAACTACACCTCATGCCAATTCATCATGGATTTTGAGTTATTGTTTGAGCAAAATAAAAAAAAAACATGAAAATGACATTTTCCAACACTTAGTGAAATTTTCACTAAGTCAGAATCTGCCTTATTTTTTCCAAAATGTAGAGGCATTTTTCATTGTAATTCAAGTTGATTCAAAACCAAAGTTGGACATCATGTTGAAATAGGATATGTTAGCTTTCCAAAATGTCCAATAGCTTCATCAAACTCCACCTGAGCTAGAGGTTATGACAGTTGTAACATGCCTTGCTGCAAACTGTTTTTCAAGGCAGATTTGTGCCTTAGTGCTCGAATTGATCAATTTGGGCAAATCCAAACATCGTTATCCATCTGCACACCTCAAGGGGGAACAACCAAGGGAAAAACACTGATCCATAAGCCTCCCAAGTCTTTGGAACTACATGTAGGTGTGCCACCCCTAAAAGCTAAAGATGCCCCAAGACTCCAATTTTGTTTTGAGACATTCAATGGATGCATAGAGATGACATGTATCAGTCCATGATCAACCAAATGAGTCAAGATAAGCTCATACAACAGAGGACCTAAACCTGCAAAGTTTAGCACAAGTCAATGGCTAGAGGAGACCCTTGACTAAAGAACCAAGGCATTCAATACAATCTGATCCAAGCTGCCAAACACTATTGATGCCAACAAAATTTTCTCTACTATAAATAGAGCTCATTTGTGCTCAAATTAAGTACACCAAAGGTCCTAAACAGATGCCTTTCTCAGAATCACAACTTTCACTCCAAAAATACCTTCTAATGCAAGTTATTTTTTATAGGCAAATTCAATATAGAGAGATTAAGGAAATCTCTAACCACCATACAAGAAAACAGGACAATCCCACAAAAACCCAAACGAGAAGCCTACTACATAAAATCTAAAAGGGATTTGTTCCAATCATAAAAACTGCAGTACTTCCTATTCCTCTTACCATACATCAACCAAGTCCAAGAAGTCGCTATAATAGCGTAAAATATCGACTTTACATTACAAACTTCATCCTTAAATAAAATGTTATTCCTATAACTCCAAATATTCCAACAACCAATAGACCAAATTGCAAGAATATACTTCTCCTTACATCTTGTAGCGAGCGATTTTGGATGTGGTTGCGAAGCACTATCGCTCTTTGGTATCTACAGCTCGATTCATTTTTTATCCTATTAAAGCTGATGAAGGAAGGGAAATAGATGTCTCAAATTAACCCTGCTTGCAAACTGAGTTTAAACAGTCAAAACTGTTGGTTTACAGATGCTACAAAGATTCGGGGTCTCTATTGGGTTTATTTTTTTAAAAGTGGTGTTCGGTTAATTAGTGGGATGTTAAGATGTTAGGACGGATATATGAAAGTATGGGATTTTGGGTTTTTTGTTTAGTGTGCTCGCTAAGATTTTTTCTTTCAATCTTATGCCTACGTATTCCCGTTTTTTCCGAAACAGGGAAATCAGAGAGTTCGTAGTTCCTCCTATTCTATGGGAGGAAATGGGGTTTTGGTGTCTTGTTCAAAGCCCAAGACGTGAAGCGAAAGGTGTTTGTATCTTGTTCAAAGCCCAAGATGTGAAGCTAAAAGGGTGTTGACTTTAGAGAATTTGTCATCTCTAAAGAGGGAGGTTGTATGTCACATCTGTTTATAAAGGAGAATTACTTTAACCGGGATGTGTGAATCCGGCAATGCCATAATTTCCTTTATAGGAGATTTTTAACCTGAAGGAGAAGACTTTAACTCAGTGTAGAGCAATGCTATCTTTCCTTAGGAATTTCTCATACTAAAAGAGGGACAGTGGCATGGACGTAGATGATCCAGAGGCTTGCCGTTTACAGCAATTAGATGAAGGGGAAAGAGTTGTTGATGTTTGTGTACTGTGAACGAGGCACAACTTTGATGCTAAAAAGGTTGATTGGACCAACCAGTGGTTTTCTTATACAAAGCCTAAGAGGAGGCTAATATGTGTCTCGTACAAAGCCCGAGAGAGAGGCCAAAAGGGGTTGATCCTACAAGAGGATCTTTTATACTCAACAAGAGAGTGTTTTTGTATCTCGTACAAAGTCCGAGATGGAGGCTAAAATTTGTTTGGCTCAATAAGAACCTTTTTGTATCTCGTATAAAGCCCGAGATGGAGGCTAAAAGGGTGATTGACCCAACGAAGGAGTCTCTTATGTGTCTCGTACAAAGCCCGAGAGAGAGGCTAAATGTTTGCTTTGCTGGGAAGAATCATTGTACAAAGCCCAAGAGGAGGTTATTGTAACTGTTTCAGTTGAGTGACAGATCCAATATATTGATTTTAAAGAGAAAATCAGTTCTTATATGAGTAACACTGTACTCAAGGATTTGATTCAGGGATATTTCCTTTTCTTTGAGGAAACGGGAAATCCAAAGGGTATTGAGATTGTCCGAGTCTACGGGTTTCCTTCCTATTTAACGAAGGGGTCACTTGAGAATGTCTTTGAGACTCAAGGATATTAGACTGTCTGTGTCTAGAGTTTCATCTTTCGTACTATGCTTTGAGAAACAGTGGTAGACTCTTTGAAAGGACTGTTCTATGAAGATGACTAGGTTCTGTTCCTATACCTCTAGGAGGTCGTCGGGACAATTTGTACGAAGCCCAAGAGGAGACTGGAAGCTTTCAAGAAGCCGACGGGTCCTTGTACTAAGCCCAAGAGGAGGCTATCATTCCTGGAGGAAGAGATCATTATACGAAGCCTAAGAGGAGGCTGTAAATACTTCTAAGAAGCCGACGTGTCCTTGTACTAAGCCCAAGAGGATGCGGGGATGCTTTTAGGAAGCCTGTGGATCCTTGTACGATGCCCAAGAGGAGGCCGATGCTTTTAAGAAGCCCGTGGGTCCCCAAACCCCGAGAAATTAAAGACAGGCTATTCACAAGGAGTAGATCAAGCCAGGAAAGTTCGAGAATTTGGAAGAAACTCAAAGATGCCATTCACGGAGAATACATTCATCTCTGGGAGTAGAGTTTCTTGACAATTCCTAATGAGGACAGCCGAAGAGAATACTGTATCTGGTGATCCTATTGGGGATCTAGCTGTCTATTTCTATGAATAAACCAAACGGCGTTACCTAGTTCTAGACGTAGTTGCCGGGGAAACTCTAAATATCTATACTATTATTACACAGTTGATATGAGTTTATGAAAGAAGACTTACAGCGAAACAACCCCACAATACAGTTATATGTATATGAAAGCGGTAAATGAAAGCGTATAAAGACTTACTCGGTTGTAGAGCTTCCATGCTGTTTGGTTAGTTGTTCAACAAAGACAGATTGAAAACAACAGTATATTCAAAATCAAAGGAGAAAGTGCTTTGAAGAAGATCGATTTGGGGCTTACAGCTCAAGGAGAGGCCCAGGGTTTTATCAGGGAGCGCACTGTTGAATTTGTACAGAGGGACTTATACAAGTGACTGTGGCCCAAAAAGGTTTTCTGTACAAAGGGATGGGTCTTACACTCTCTCAAGAGGCCCAAAAAGTTTTTAAAAGAAAAAGAGTGGGGCTTATAACATGAGGGTAGGCCCAGATGATTTTTCCGTTTAAAATGGCGATCGCGCTGAGGTTTTCTTTTAACGCAGAGGGACTTATACAATACGTGAGGCCCAAAATTGTTTTGTTTTACTACTCGAGGTTAGGCCCAATGTTTGTTTTTCAACGGATGATGATCGCGTCGAACTTTTTGAAATACAACGGGACTTATACAATAAGTGGGGCCCAAAATAGGTTGTATTTACAAAGGGTTGGGTCTTACACTCTATTAGAGGCCCAAACGTTTTGAATGAGTCTTATAGCTCAAGGAGAGGCCCAGATGGTTTATTTTAAATTAGCGACGATCGCGTCGAATTTAAAAATGTACAGAGGGACTTATACTATAAGTGAGGCCCAAAATTGTTTTTGTACAAGTGGGTTGGGTCTTACACTCTAATAGAGGCCCAAAGAGTTTTAAAGAAAAGAAATGGGTCTTACTACTCGAGGGTAGGCCCAATGTTTGTTTTTCAACGGATGATGATCGCGTCGAACTTTTTGAAATACAACGGGACTGATACAATAAGTGGGGCCCAAAATAGGTTGTATTTACAAAGGGTTGGGTCTTACACTCTATTTGAGGCCCAAAAGTTTTTAAAAAATGATTTGTGAGGGTTGAATTAATCAAAAACCCTAATTTATTTCCAAAATGTATTTTAATTGAATAAAAATTCAATTAAAATGATCAAAAATTGTTTAACATGTGGGAAACAAATTATGATCTTGGATTAATGCTTCAAAAATCAAGTATTGACCTACAAAATAATTAGAAGTCATTAATCTTTACAAAATCAAGAGGGAAAAAATATTTTAAATGTCAAAAACAATTAAAATATTAATTCATTGCAAAAATATCAATTATGTGAAATAAATAATATTTTTGGGAGTTTTTGGAAAAATAAAATATTTCAACATTTTTGTGAATTATTAAAAAAAGAATCAACTCAAAATCATTAAAACTCAGAGAGAAATTAATTTTTGAATCAATTAAATAAAAATCACAAAATTAAAATATTCAAATGTTGGAAAATGGCGCCAAGAACAAGGGCAAGAACACGCGCGTGTTCTGAGTTTCCCTGATTTGCATTTTCTATCCAATCTCACTGAATACTTAATCATATCATGCAATCCACATACCAATCAACTCGTTTCAACCTCACGATCATGTCTATGACAATTAATTTCATTTAAATTAAACATAAAGCAAGAAATCATGAATAATCCTCAAGAACCCTAGATTCTGCATGAAGGCTGGGATTTTTGATACACGACTCAAACAATGCAATTAATTGAGGGGAAACATTCCATGCATGATTAAGAACATATGGTCAAATTATTGTGCAGCAAAAATTGCATGGATTGAGAGATGACCAAGTTTAGGCTTACCTCTAGGTCGTGACAGCAACAGCAAATTGATTTCTGAGTTGGAGGTGTTACAGATGAGTTGTGGTGATCTGAACAGCTTCCCTACACCCTATGGAGTGTGTTTGAATGCTTGGACTTGATTGAAACTGGCTGGATCACTTCATGGCATCTCAACTGCAACTTGGTTAAAACCTTGAGCAATTGACTGGTGATTCTGAGAAATCAGTATTCCAGTTGTTGTTTAAGTGTTTTATCAGCTCATATGTGATGTATATGAGGTATGTGTGTGTGATTGGTTTGATTGGAAAAGCTCTCAAACTCAAAACCCGATAGTGACTTGCCTTAGAAGGCAAAATTGGAGTTAAAGAAGAGATTTTGAGGAAAGCATCTGTTTGATGGCTTTGGTGTACTCAAACTGATCACAATTGAGCTTTATTTATAGTAGATCAAGTTTGTTTTGCAAGGAATAGTGAATGGCAACTGCTGAGTAGGTTTGGCCAATGTTGGCAAATGAAAATCCAAGTCTCCTCTAGCCATTGACTAGAGGTTAGGGCACAGGCTGCTGGTTCCCATTGTCTTGGATAAGTCTTGACTGAATTCAGTTGCTAAGAGCTCAGTCCATGCCACCTTGATGCTTCCATTGAATGCTCCAATCCAAAATTGGAGTGTTGTCCCTATTTTGGCAATTCTAGGTTCAACATGCTATTTCTTGTTCCAAAGACTTTGGAGGCTTGGCTCAGTGATTGTCCCCTTTAGACTCAATCCTCAAAGGTGTCCAAGTGGATAGGAGTGTTTGGATTTGGCTGATTTTGGCAAATCGACCAAAAGTGCAAAAATCTGCCCTGCCTTGGCAAATTTCAGCAAGGCATCTTGCCAATGTCATATCTCATAGCTCAAATTGAATTTGGTAATGTTCTTGGCCATTTTGGAAAGCCCTTACATGATACAACAACTGTTTGAACATGTTTGGTTTTGATCTCTTTTGAATCCAACTGAAAAATCCCACTACATTTGGAAAAAAGTAAAGGCAGATTCTGACTTAGTGAAATTTTCACTAAGTGTTGGAACAAAGTGGCTTTTCTTGATTTTGATCACTCCATAACTCAAAATCCATGAGGAATTTGGACATAGGTCAGTATGAAGCTTTTGTAGAGGGCAATGTGATCTACAAATCAAGCTTTTAATGGGGAACAATGGCCTTGTGGTTTAGGAGTTATGGTCCTCCAAAGTTGGCACATTAGTGTCACTTTTTCCATAACTTAGAAATTTTTCTAAGTTTTTATGGTTACCCCTTTTACAAGTTATCCCACTTTCTTTGATTTTTCTTGATGAATGATGATTCAAATCATAAATTAACATCATTTTAGGGTTAAAAATCCATTTTGGTGAAAAATCTCAAAAAGTCAAAGTTGACTTTTGTGCACAGTTGACTTTTTATCAGATGAATTCCAAACTGTGTAATTCTTCAGGAAATCATGTCCTTGACCTAAATCAAACTTGATGGACATGTTCCATTGGTGTTATAGGGTATATTGAATCATATCTTAGGGTTTGGGAGCATGTCCTGGTCAAAAGTCAAAGTTATAGTTGACTTTCCTCGCGAAACCCTAATTGTGGTGCAGATGAAATTGAGACTTGTTGCTCAAGCTTCTTGGATTAATCCATTGTTACAAATGGATCAATATAGTATATTTGAGACCCTCAAATCATGTCTTAAGGTCTTGGCTCATGATTTGTCCCAAAAGTCAACTTAGGGGTGAATTAGGTCAAGAAATCCTAATTCCTGATTTTTGATGAATGCATCCCCTGAGGTCAAATTGACTTGATGATTGGGTCCATGAGGTTCCATGGAGTATATTAGGTTATGTTTTGGATCTTTGGCTTGTGCCCAGATGAAAAATTTCCATCTGGAGGCCCTGGTCGACCAAAACCCTAATTTGGTGACACCGTCGATTTTGAGACTTGATCCACCTAGAAGGGAGCAGTCTTGTGCTTAATCCTTGAAGTGGGAGTCCTTTTGATCCATTGTGGATATTTTTGAGGCTAGACAAGTTGAAGATCAAGTCATTCCTTGACTGATCCTTTGTCTAAGGCCCTGAGAGGGCTTAAAACCCTAATTTTGATTGTAGTGCATGCTCAACAACCCTTGAGGCATTTGATGAGGCATGATGGTTCATCTATATTGTGATGATGATTGACACAATGATGGGAATCTTAGTGGTCAAAATTTGGGGTATGACAGATGCCCCTATTTAATCTTCTTGGACCCGAAGGTGTGAATGACGAAGGTATTCGGACATTCGGGGTGCAAGAGGATTAAATATCGGAATACCCAAAATTTTGATGGCTATGAATGGCAGCTTGCGCATTTATCTTCTTTTGCTAAGCAATGATGCTTAGAAAAGGTAGACTTCCCCTCGATCCTGGTTTCCTACCAAGGAACTGGTCTCAGTTTTCTTTTGAAATAAACCTCCCCTCGATCCTGGTTTCCTGCCAAGGAACTGGTCTAAGTTTCTGATTTAAACTTCCCCTTGATCCTGGTTTCCTACCAAGGAACTGGTCTTAGTTTCTGATTTAAACTTCCCCCCGATCCTGGTTTCCTACCAAGGAACTGATCTAAGTTTCTGAAATAAACTTCCCCTCGATCCTGGTTTCCTACCAAGGAACTGGTCTAAGTTTCTTTTGTCAATAAACTTTATTGACAAGGGACGCTATTAGTAGCGGTTTTCCTCAAACTTCATGCCGAATTTTCCTGGGGAGATGCCATTTGATGGAAAAAGTTGACGTTAGACTTGCTGGGGAACCCATTCGTCTGAGTTGTAGAGGTACACAAACTTCTCTGTTGGAGACGCCATTTGTCGACTCAATCTGGGGAAAATGAGTCTCTTGAGAGACTGCTTCCGCTTGGGGTCTTACATCATACTTTTCTCGGGATCTTCCCGGAGAAATTCCATATGATGGGCTCCAATTTTGAGGTGCCGATGACCTTTTCATCAGCGGTCTTTCGGAGAAAGGCAGCTGTACTGCTAAATCTCTGCTTAGGAGGCTTTCTCTGGGGATTCTTCTTTAATCCGGGAAAGCAAGGATATCATCTTCAATGGCGAAGAGTGACATCTGTAGAAAGCTTCTCTGGCTTTTTAGAGGTTTAAGTTATCAAAGTGGTCGAGTGCCGATTCTAATCCAGAGATACACTGGAGGCGAGATTGTTCTACCGCAACATTTCCTGACGAGGCAAGAACTGAAAACTCGATTGAGAAGACTGTTATCACTAGGGGACACGACCAACTAGAGTGATAGTGATGCAATATGAATATGAATGCAAATCAAATGCACGATGTATGTATGTATATACTGACAAAACTGACGCGACATACAGACTGACGAGTGAACACGACTGGATACTCGGCCATCGCGGGGAGAAGAAGTACCGTTGGTCAAAAAAAGTAGCAATTCTACCTTGATTAGGAGAAATAGTCCCTGCGGGGAATACCGTTAATCGGGCTTAGGAGATAAGAACTCGGCCGAGGGTATTAGATGGGAAAGCCGCATCTCATACTGCTGATCCTTCGTTCAGGCGTACTAGCCTAGAAGGAGTACTTTGATTATGCACTTTGAAATTCAAATGCCTTTGGAGACGCGATCGACGTTCTTTCGATGTTCAACAGTCAAAAGCAATTGCCATCTTTAATTTAAAAGCAGAAAAAGTTTTAACAAGTAAATTCATTTTTGTTTCATTTCAAGAATCGCTAATCATGTTAAAACACCATTCTGTAAAGCTAAAACAAATAAGAATTACAAACAAAAGCACAAGGGCTCAAATTTTATTGATAAGATGGAGATCAGCCAAACGCGTGATTCCAAAGAGTACATACAAAGTTTGAAAATGGTAATTTACAGGGAAAAGGGCTACGTTAAAACATAACGACCACTATCCTTCTACCAACTTTGAATTCGGGACATCCTGAGCTTCTGTCGAAGATGACCTTGACTGGAGTTTTCCTCCGATGGATGATGTAACTGCTGTTGAGGGACTTGCCTCTGTTGAACATAGTTACTTGCCATTATCCCTAATTTTTTCCTGGATTGTACTTTGATGTTTCCAATCCACCGGGATGATTTTTTTTTATTTTTGTCTCTAACTTTTGCCTGGACCGCCCTTTCGGGTTTTCAATCCACCGAGACTCTTTTTTTTAGGCGAAGTATTTCTTGACTACATCAACATTCGTGGGGTAGGCAAATTCCTCTCCGCCCATGGTTGCAAGTCTCAAGGCACCGCCTGAGAAAGCTTTCGTGACCACATAGGGGCCATCGTAATTCGGAGTCCATTTTCCCTGAGAGTCAGTGAGAAACGATTGTATCTTCTTGAGCACGAGGTCTCCTTTTCTGAAGACACGAGATCGAACCTTTTTGTCGAACGCCTTCTTCATTCTCTGCTGATACAAATGACCGTGGCATAGTGCCATGATTCTTTTTTCTTTGATCAGATTCAGTTCGTCGTGTCGACTTTGACACCATTCGGCTTCTGTAAGCTTTGCCTCCATCAATACCCGGATTGATGGGATTTCTACTTCTATGGGGAGCACTGCTTCCATTCCATATACTAGAGAGAAAGGGGTTGCCCCTGTTGAAGTGCGGATAGATGTTCGATAACTGTGAAGAGCAAAGGGTAGCATCTCGTGCTAATCTTTATAGGTTACAACCATCTTTTGAACGATCCTCTTCATGTTCTTGTTAGCCGCTTCTACCGCTCCGTTCATCTTGGATCGGTAGGGAGATGAGTTATGGTGTTCGATCTGGTACTCAACGCACAAATCTTTCATCATCTTGTTGTTCAAGTTAGATCCATTATCTGTAATGATCTGGCTCGAAACACCATAACGGCAGATGATATTGTTTTTGATAAATCGGACCACCACTTGTCGGGTTACATTAGCGTACGACGCTGCTTCGACCCACTTGGTGAAATAGTCAATGGCTACCAGGATGAACCGATGTCCGTTTGAAGCCTTAGGTTCGATCAAGCCAATCATGTCGATTCCCCATATGGAAAAAGTCCACGGGGAAGAAAGAACTTTGAGATGTGATGGCGATACATGAATTTTGTCGGAGTATATCTGACACTTGTGACACCTCCTCATGTACTTGTAGCAGTCGGATTCCATGGTCAACCAGTAATACCCTGCTCTCAGAATTTTTCTCGCCACTGTGTTTCCGTTGGCATGAGTGCCAAAGGATCCTTCATGAATTTCTTTCATAAGCATGTCTACTTCTGGTCTGTCTACGCATCGGAGCAAGACCATGTCAAAATTCCTCTTATAAAGAGTGTCACCGCTCAAGAAGAAGCTTCCAGCCAATCTTCTGAGGGTTTTCCTGTCTTTTCTGAGTGCCCCAGATGGGTACTCTTGTTTCTGAAGGAAGCACTTGATATCGTGATACCAAGGTTTGTCGTCTATGACTGCTTCAATCGTGAAGATGTAAGCGGGCCTTTCTAGGCGCATTATGTCAATCTTAGGTAAGTCGTTCCATTGACCTACACTAATCATGGAAGAGAGAGTGGCTAAGGCATCAGCCATGTGATTCTCTCTACGAGGGACGTGATGGAACTCAACTCTGATAAAGAAGGGTAACAACCTTCTTGCATAGTCTTTGTAAGGAATCAGTCCTGATTGGTATGTGTTCCAATCACCTTTTATCTGATTGATAACTAAGGCTGAATCACCGTATACGTCCAATTTTTTGATCCTTAAATCAAACGCTTCTTCGAGACCCATAATACAAGCTTCGTATTCGGCCTCGTTGTTCGTACATTTGAACGTAAGTCTGGCAGTGAAAGGAATGTGGGTACCCTGAGGGGTAACAATGATTACCCCAATTCCGTTTCCATAATGATTAACTGCTCCGTCAAAGATAAGTCCCCATTGGGAACCTGGTTCTGGCCCTTCACTTGGTAACGGTTCATCGCAATCTTTCATTTTTAGATACCTGACATCTTCGTCTGGGAAGTCAAACCCGATTGATTCTTGATCGTCAATCGGTTGATGAGCCAAATGATCAGCTAAAATACTTCCTTTAACGGCTTTCTGAGCGTGGTACTCTATGTCATATTCTGATAATAACATCTGCCAACGGGCAATTCTTCCCGTGAGAGCAGGCTTTTCGAAGACATACTTGATTGGATCCATTTCGAAGATTAACCAAGTAGTGTGACGAATCATGTATTGGCGAAGGTGTTTGGCTGCCCAACCCAAAGCGCAACAAGTTTTCTCAAGCACCGTGTACCGAGTCTCGCAGTCGGTGAATTTCTTGCTCAGATAGTAGATGGCAGACTCTTTCCTTTTGGTTTCGTCTTGTTGGCCAAGTACACACCCCATTGAGTCCTCTAGGACTGTGAGGTAAATGATCACTGGTCTTCCTTCCACTAGAGGTGATAGAATCGGCGGATTCAACAGGTATTCCTTAATACTGTTGAAGGCGGTTTGGCAATCTTCTGACCAAACGCAATCCTGGTTCTTTTTAAGTAATTTGAAAATCGGCGCACACGTGGCGGTCATAAGGAATATGAATCTGGAGATGTAGTTCAAACGTCCCAAGAATCCTCTGACTTGTTTTTCAGTTTTTGGAGAAGGCATTTCTCGAATGGCCTTGACCTTGTCAGGATCAACCTCAATTCCTTTCTGGCTGACGATGAACCCTAAGAGTTTCCCCAAACGGACACCGAAGGTGCACTGGTTGGGATTTAAGCGGAGTTTGTACTTCCTCAAATGCTCGAATAGTTTCGACAGGTGGGTCACAAGCTCCTCTTCTGTCTTAGATTTTGCAATCATGTCATCGACATATACCTCTATTTCCTTGTGTATCATGTCATGAAAAAGAGTAGTCATGGCCCTTTGATAGGTTGCCCCAGCGTTCTTCAAACCGAACGACATCACCTTGTAACAAAAGGTACCCCATGGGGTAATGAACGAAGTTTTCGCCATGTCTTTCGGCTCCATTTTGATCTGGTTATAGCCCGAGAATCCATCCATGAAGGAGAAAATTTTGAACTTTGTTGTGCTGTCTACCAGCATGTCAATATGTGGTAAAGGAAAGTCGTCCTTTGGACTTGCCTTGTTCAGATCCCTATAATCAACACACATTCTAACCTTTCCATCCTTTTTGGGAACGGGTACGATGTTGGCTAACCATTGAGGATATTCAGATGTAGCGAGGAAACCTGCGTCGATCTGTTTCTGTACCTCCTCTTTGATTTTGATGGCCATGTCCGGGTGAGTTCGTCTCAACCTTTGCTTTACTGGAGGACATTCCGATCTTAACGGTAAGTGATGTTCCACGATGTTAGTATCCAACCCTGGCATATCCTGATAGGACCAAGCGAATACATCGGGAAATTCTCTGAGAAGCTTTATCAAACCCTCTATGGCAGTTGGACCTATTAGTGCCCCAATCCTGATTTCTTTTCTCTCTTTTTTCGAACCCACATTGATTGTTTCCAATGGCTCTTTGTGAGCTTCAATGGACCTTTCCTCCTGTTTGAGTAGTCGAGAGATCTCTTTTGGAATTTCGTTGTCAACTTCTTCTTCAGCCCCAAATATCGGGAACTCAAAGTCGGGAGAAGGCATCGGATCGTATGTTTCAACTGGGTTTAAAACAAGCAATCTGCATGACGTGATGATTCGTGTTTAGAAGAGATAGAGAAAATGCAAGTGTGTGCAGTGTATTTATTTTACTGCTTGTTTTTACTTTTAATTGTTTTTTAGGATTACCATTTTCTGAAAAAGCAACAAGAGAACAACAATTAATGCAGAAATTACAGAACGACGTTATTTTATTAATGAACAAGTCGATCCTTGAAACTACAGCCCTATAAAACAAAACTCTGTCGCTTTGGGCGAAGCGAAGAGGGAAATTTACAGAAAGTGAGCCATATCAAAACATCTGTTTCACCTGGGCAGGGTGAAAGGTTAAAGATGGCAATTACTTTGATTGGCGAACGACCTTTGGAACATCGATAGCAACCCATTGGTGGCGAACTCCTCGGTGAATCACAAAGTCTGGCACCTTCCTTGATTTGTCTTCAGAAATAACGCTGATTTCTGGTAGAGCAGGATCATTGGAATCTGTCTCCCAGGCAGAGTTGTCGTAGGAGGATTCCTCAGTTGTATTTTGCATAGCATTGGTGCTCTTAGTTGTATCTCCCCATCCAGTTGGTTGGATATCTTCGAGCCTGATACGAGAGCTTTCGGGAGCGGTGTACTTGACCATATAGTCAAATTTTCCACTTGGTTGTCCCAAGGTGTCCCATACTTCTTTTGAACTGGAGGAGTTATCCCTCTCGATGACGTTGACCTCGGGAAAGGCATAGTTGATGAATTCAAGTCCTGCAAACGTTGCAAATTCATCATCATGTTGAGTAGTTTATGAATGACCTGAGTGTTGATCCCATGACATGGTGGGGACACAGGTATTCAGTTCAATGATGCTCAGCTAAGTTTCATTACTCAGATGACTTTCTGGCCCTAAGTCTCCTGGGTAAGGCTGCCACATTGGCAGGCCATCCATCGGGCCATAGTAAGTGTAGTCGAAGTTGTCTTTCATCGGAGTGTCTTCCTCTAATGAATTTAGTGGAGCACGGCATCCTTCCGGATCACAATCTCCATATATCATTTCGACGTCTGACCTGGGTATAAATCTCGGACTCTCTGTAGGAAAGCAAAAAGGAGTTTGCGTTTCGTCCTGAGACACATAACCGTCCTTGTTAAGATAGGACTTCCACTCTTCCTCTGTGTCAGAGGGATCTTCCTCATTGATAGCATGGACTGCTTGAGGGACTGGGTGAAGAAAACCTCCACTGTGGAAGAAGTTCTGAATGGGATGAAGACTTCCATCGCTGGCAGCTGTCTGGGTACAGGTTGCAGAAAAACCAAGACCCTTCTTTGTTTTATTGTCAATAGGAATGACAAGCTGTCCCCATCCGGTTGTATCGGTACTCTCGACCGCTTTGATAGCATCTTTGTATGAGGAAATCGAGGTTCCTCCTTGGGACTGATTGTCCTTGCCCACCGACAACGCTTGGAATTGCGTCCTAATAACCTCCTCGGGTTCTACACAAGTAGATGATGATAAGTTACTCACGAGCAAGGCCTGTTCTCCACAGACTGTGACAAGTTGATCGTTCTGAACGAACTTTAGCTTTTGGTGGAGGGTCGAAGTGACCGCTCCAGCCTGATGTATCCAAGGTCTTCCTAATAAACAACTGTATGTTGCCCAGATGTCCATGACCTGGAAAGTGACTTGGAAAGTGTGAGGAGCGATAGTTATGGGAAGATCAACTTCGCCGATAACTGTTTTTCTGGATCCGTCGAATGCTTTGACGACGACCTCGCTGGTTCTCATCGGAGGGCCTTTCAATGATAATTGTATCAAAGTGGACTTCGGCATAACATTCAGGGCTGACCCTGTGTCTACCAGTACGCTGGCTAAAGCATCGTCCTGGCAGTTAACTGTAATGTTGAGCGCTATGTTATGACGGCGACCTTCTTCGGGTAATTCCTCATCACTAAATCCCAAATTATTACAGGAAGTGATGTTAGAGACAATGCTATCGCACTGTCTGATTGTTACATCCTGTTCCACAAAGGCTTACTCCAAGACTTTCTGTAGAGCCTCCCCGTGGGCCTCTGAATTGAGTAACAGTGATAATACCGAGATCTTTGAAGGAGTTTGTAACAGTTGATCAACAATGTTATATTCACTCCTTTGGATGAACTTCAGCATCTCATCATCATTTTTCGAAAGGTCGGGATTACTGGATTGACCGACTGATGGATTGGGAGCTTCTGTTTGAAGTTCCTTTTCCTTGTTAGGTTCTCCAACTCCTCGGTTGAAGATTCGACCGCTCCGTGTTACACGACTGATGTCTGCAATATTAACGACGGAGGGTAATGGAATTTCCTTTCCATTTTCAATTATCGTTGCACCGTATTTGTAAGGGATTGCCTTAGCTGATTCATACGGTAGTGGTCCCGGCAGATAGATGACTATGGGACCTTCTGGTTTTTCTGACCATCATAATTAATCTCGATCCGTTCCCGGCTGGGAATTCTTGATTCGTCAAGCAGAGGGATAATGGTAAAAACATTTCTGGTCCTCTGATGATCAGAGATGACGACAACGTCCTCAATTTGATTGGCAAGGTAGTTCGGCGACCAATTGATGGGTCTAGAACCTGGATATGGGCGAATCTCTCCACGATCCACCTGACCCTGAAGAGCTGCTCTCACAAGGTAACACCCTTGGTTACTTTCTGAACAGACACTACAACTGTCATAATTGTGTGGTGGCACCTGACCACGTCCACTTTGAATACAATGTAACCTCACTAGGTTAGCTTCCGCGAGTCGGACATCCTGACTTTGACGTCGAGTAGGATTCCTGTTATTGATATTAATCTGCTGAGTATCTTCATCCATAAAGATTGGCATCCACCAGTGATTTAACAAGTGCTGAAGTGCCTCCTGGACAAGGGTACAACCTCGATCGTTTTTGCAACCTGCTTTACAGCTTTGATAGTCATGTGATATTAAGAATCCGAGTCGGACCTGCTTAGCATGTAACTCTACCAGGTTGGTATTCATCACGCGAATATCGAAGATCTGAACCACGTTGATCTGATAAGGGTTCCTATCATGGTAGTCTTGGATCCATCCAAGATTCATCTGACGCTGGAGGGCCTCTTGTATGAAAGAGCATCCCTGTTTGTTTACCGAGCAAGTCAGACAGGAACTGTAATCGTGTCACGGCAGATTATGATACTGGCTTTGCCTGGAATGCATCGCCACCAAGTTGACATTCATTGCACGGATGTCGTGGTTCTAAATGATGTTAGAATTCGTGTAAACCATGTTAACTCCACGAACTCGGTGCTCTTGGATTCATCCGAGATCCATCTGTTCCTGTAGAGCTGATTGCACCACAGAACTTCCCTGATTGTTTTTAGAGCGGATATCACACTGGTGATAATTATCAGGTGGCACATGGCCATAACCACTCTGTCTACAATGCATCTTGACCAGATTGGTCCTCAATAAGAGTACATCGTGAATTTGATAGACATTGTTAGACTCTCCCTCAATCAGGTTGACTGCAGCTTTCTCGTGTTGAGGCAGCGGGTTCGTAAGAACATTGGGATTCATATCTTTGTAAGATAAGAGCCGGCCCCTAACAAGCTTTTGCACGTCAGATTTGAAATTGAGACAGTTCATTATGTTATACCCTGATCCTCCTTGATGATAAGGGAATGTTTGATCCACCTTAAACCAAAAAGGCAAATTTTCCAGTACTGTAAGAGGAGACTTAGTCTGGATGTGCCCCTTAGCTAGGTGTAACGGAAATAGTTCTGCGTACAACATGGGTATATGATCAAACCCTAATGGTCGTGTTGTACGGTTGTTATTGTATGGAGGATGAGCCTGCTGAAGAGGCTGTTGTGTCCTTTGCTGATTAGGTTGGCTTTGCATAACTTGAGGTTGATACGTAGGAATAGGCGCAGGGCTGATAGCAGGAGTTATAGCTGCTACTGGTTGATAACGTCGCCTTTGCTTTCCGAGAGAGATATTCCCAATATCCTGCTCTTTTTTCTTAGGGAGAGCACTACCGTATCGTTTTGTACTACTCGATGATCCAGCATCTTTTGCCAAACGTCCTTCTCAGACGGCTTCCTCAAGACAAACTCCCATGCCCACCATCTCGGTGAAGTCACTGGGCGCACTGGCAACCATTCTGTCATAGTAAAATGAGCTTAAGGTCTCTAAGAAGATCTTTATCATCTCTTTTTCCTCAAGAGGTGGACAAATCTGAGCGGCAATTTCGCGCCATCTCTGGGCGTACTCCTTAAAGGTTTCCTTGTCCTTTTGTGACATTGAACTGAGTTAATCTCTGTCCGGTGCCATGTCCAAATTGTATTTGTATTGTTGGACGAAGGCAGTACCAAGATCTCTGAATGTGCTAATCGTAGCACGGTCTAAACCCATGTACCATTTTAGTGCGGCACCGGTTAAACTATCCTGAAAGTAGTGAATCAGCAGGTCCTGATTCTCAGTCTGAGCTGACATTTGCCGAGCGTACATCACCAAGTGACTTTGAGGGCAAAATTTACCCTTGTACTTTTCAAAGTCGGGCACTTGGAACTTGTGTGGGACTTTCACATTGGGGACCAAGCAGAGATCTGCGGCGTCCTTTCCAAATAGATACTGACCGCGAATGGCTTGCAGTTCCTTCTGCATTTACAAGAACTGTTCCTGGAATTCATCCATTCTGTCAAACTTAGTTTCCTTTTTACCAGAAGGTATCTGTGGAGTCTATCCATCCGGGACAGTGTGCACCACAGGGGGTGGTACCGTGACTACGGCAGTGAGTCTTGGCGTTTCCTGAAGTTTGGAACCTTCAGGAGTTTTCAATATGCCTCTGGCATCTTCGCTTTCCCGAAGTCTGTAACCTTCAGGACCAGCGGCATCTGTCGTGATTCTCTGATCATCAACGATCGGCGGAACATATCCTTCCGGGATATAATTTGCAGGCATGCCCCAGGGACGATCTTTCAGCATCTGATACCTAGGATAAAACTTCTCCACTATGGGCGCTGAGGTGATCTCTGAGATCACAGTCCTTTGTAGTTGAGCTTCTGCCATGCCTTGCATGTCGTTACGAAGCTTTCTCATATCCTCTCTCAGAGTGTCGATCTCTTCTTTCAATTCTCTGTTCTCTTCCTCAAGATCATCCATCTTTTTTTGACGATTGGCCCGAGTATTGTACGAATGAGACAGTTTGACTCTAGAACCGAGACACAAACGTGAGATTCGTAGGTAAGAAGCATACGCGATGTGAGAATGATGAATGCAATGATTATATTAATTGTTTTTTGGTTTAATCAAAATAAACTTCGACAATTAGATTGCAAATATCAAACGGTGGGGAAACCCCTTTTTATTGAAATTCAAAGGATTGCGGAAACGAAAATATAGTAGATTACAAAGTGCAGAAATAGAAACATAAGCTAATGGGTCCCGAGAGAACTCGGGTGCTGATTCTGGTATCTTCCTTTTCTTTGACCGGGGCTCTTGAGCCGTTGTCGGGTTGTCATTGCTTTGCCAACTGAAAGGAGCGAGCAAATTCCTTTGGTCATCCTGATTATCCACAGCATGTTGCTCTAAAATCTCGATCAGAGCATCCTTATCTTTCAGTAGCTGCTGTATTTTAATGCGCTCTACGTTGAGGGTGCGGTACTTGTTCTTCCAATACCTCCTCTCTCGATGAACTTTGTTGAGAGTAACCTGAAGTTTTTCAGTTTCCGTCATGAAGTACATGACAGATTCCCTCGGCGGAAGAATTCCGTAACGAGGATAAGGCATCTTTAGCTTGAGAGCTCTAGTTTGTACCCAGTGGAGATAAGGTTCCACCGAGACATAGCCGGTTTTCCTAGAGACTCCCGTCCTTTCTTATGAACATGTTTCCAAGCATGCACTATTTCCATCTTTAGTGCTCTGTCATTTTCTCCTTCCTTGAAGAAAAGACCTTCCAGATGAGCATTCCGGGGAACATGCCTCATCGGGTATCCAAACTGACGACGAACCAATATCCGATGATAGTTGATTCCTCCCTTAGTTCCTATAAGGGGTATGTTGGGGAAGTTTCCACAACGGTCGATGATCCTGATCCCATCATAAATCCTATTACACCAATCAATGTCACAGTTGGTGAGAGACATGATTTTCTGCGACCAACGTAAGGCACTCTTATGATCCCAGAAAGCAGCAGACTTAGGTAAATGGGAGATAAAACATTTGTAAAGCAAAGGTACACAACATGTGATCTCCCCTCCGTTGTACAAATTCCCTAAGTGTACAGAATGATATGCATCTGCGAGCAAAGTCGGCACAGGGTTTCCAATGAGAAAAACCCTAATAGCGTTGATATCGACGAAGTTATTAATGTTGGGCAACAAAAATAACCCGTAGGTGAGTAAAACAAAGATGCTTTCGAAAGCAGTCACGTTCCCGATACTAGCGAAGTACAGAGCTTTCTTTGTCAGAAACTGGGCTGGCAAACCTTGTATGCCACCCTTGGTAGTCATGTGAATCCTGACTTCTGACTCATCTAAATGAATTGATCTTGCAATGGTCTGACTCTTTGGAATTTCTTCTAGTCCAGAAAATGGAGCTCGATTAGTGAAATGTAAATCGATAAGATGAGAATACTCCTCCAGCGTTGGTGCTAGCTGGTAATCCGGGAATGTGAAGCAGTGATAAACCGGATCGTAGAACTGAAAGAGCGCATCCATGATTCCCTCAATCACATGGACCCTTAACAGAGGTAGCAGACCTCCGTACTTGGCTCTGAAGGCCTCTTGGTTTGTGATAATTCTCGCCAAACCTCTCAAATCCTCTAGTTTTGGAACCTTGAAGGTGTACTTATGAGTTCTCCTTCTACCGAAATCCATTAGCACAATCCTTTTCTCTGATATTTACAATCACAGTCTTAGTTTAATTTGAAAAACAGAGAGACTAGAAGAGAAATTTTTTTGAATGTTTTAATGTTTTTTAGATGAATGCATGAATGCAGCACACAAAAACATAGAAAAAACATGGGGTCAAAGGGTCGTTGTCATGAAGTCAAGGCTCTACCCATCCCCAAAGGTTTATACTAGTGACTTTTGTACCTGTCTCTCATCATCATCAACTCTTATCAAGAAAACACCAGCGGGCCGGGAACCGTGCTAGGTGATGTTTTTTGAAGAGTCCTCAGAAGAGAGTGGCATCGCATGACATCTATTTCCGATAGCCTCTGCGCCACTAATTTGCTCCTCAGCTTCTCAGACACCACAATCGACCCATTGCCTGTGAGAGGGAATGGGTTGCATTGGGAAGCCTCCACTGAGGTTGATGGTCGACCTCGTCGCCATCACCTATCTTAAGTGTATACTCAATCTTTCCACATGCGGCATCACACGCATTCCCATTAGCAGAAAAATAAACACATATATCAATTAGGAAAAGCAGTATATATATTTGTCCTAATCATCCTAGACCTTTAAAGCTATGAATCCTATGTTCCTGACAGAAAATGGGTTCCCCAACGGAAGCCCCCAATCTGCGGTTTTCACACAAGAGAAGAGAAAAAAAGGGTAAAAGAGCCCCACGGTGGGCGCCACTTTTAAAGTTTCCACCTAATAGACGGGAAGAGAACAAAATCTCGCTACAAAGGTGAGATAGATCCTAATGACACGTCCCCTGCAGAATTGCCAAGTCCCCAGTGAAGTCGCCATTTTTCTGTAGCGAGCGATTTTGGATGTGGTTGCGAAGCACTATCGCTCTTTGGTATCTACAGCTCGATTCATTTTTGTATCCTATTAAAGTTGATGAAGGAAGGGAAATAGATGTCTCAAATTAACCCTGCCTGCAAACTGAGTTTAAACAGTCAAAACTGTTGGTTTACAGATGCTACAAAGATTCGGGGTCTCTATTGGGTTTATTTTTTTAAAAGTGGTGTTCGGTTAATTGGTGGGATGTTAAGATGTTAGGACGGATATATGAAAGTATGGGATTTTGGGTTTTTTGTTTAGTGTGCTCGCTAAGATTTTTTCTTTCAATCTTATGCCTACGTATTCCCGTTTTTTCCGAAACAGGGAAATCAGAGTGTTCGTAGTTCCTCCTATTCTATGGGAGGAAATGGGGTTTTGGTGTCTTGTTCAAAGCCCAAGACGTGAAACGAAAGGTGTTTGTATCTTGTTCAAAGCCCAAGATGTGAAGCTAAAAGGGTGTTGACTTTAGAGAATTTGTCATCTCTAAAGAGGGGGGTTGTATGTCACAACTGTTTATAAAGGAGAATTACTTTAACCGGGATGTGTGAATCCGACAATGCCATAATTTCATTTATAGGAGATTTTTAACCTGAAGGAGAAGACTTTAACTCTGTGTAGAGCAATGCTATCTTTCCTTAGGAATTTCTCATACTAAAAGAGGGACAGTGGCATGGATGTAGATGATCCAGAGGCTTGTCGCTTACAGCAATTAGATGAAGGGGAAAGAGTTGTTGATGTTTGTGTACTGTGAATGAGGCACAACTTTGATGCTAAAAGGTTGATTGGACCAACCAGTGGTTTTCTTATACAAATCCTAAGAGGAGGATAATATGTGTCTCGCACAAAGCCCGAGAGAGAGGCCAAAAGGGGGTGATCCTACAAGAGGATCTTTTATACTCAACAAGAGAGTGTTTTTGTATCTCGTACAAAGCCCAAGATAGAGGCTAAAATTTGTTTGGCTCAATAAGAACCTTTTTGTATCTCGTATAAAGCCCGAGATGGAGGCTAAAAGGGTGATTGACCCAACGAGGGAGTCTCTTATGTGTCTCGTACAAAGCCCGAGAGAGAGGCTAAACGTTTGCTTTGCTGGGAAGAATCATTGTACAAAGCCAAAGAGGAGGCTTTTGTAACTGTTTCAGTTGAGTGACAGATCCAGTATACTGATTTTAAAGAGAAAATCAGTTCTTATATGAGTAACACTGTACTCAAGGATTTGATTCAGGGATATTTCCTTTTCTTTGAGGAAACAGGAAATCCAAAGGGTATTGAGATTGTCCGAGTCTATGGGTTTCCTTCCTATTTAATGAAGGGGTCACTTGAGAATGTCTTTGAGACTCAAGGATATTAGACTGTCCGTGTCTAGAGTTTCATCTTTCAAACTATGCTTTGAGAAACAATAGTACACTCTTTGAAAGGACTGTTCTATGAAGATGACTAGGTTCTATTCCTATACCTCTAGGAGGTCGTCGGGACAATTTGTACGAAGCCCAAGAGGAGGCTGGAAGCTTTCAAGAAGCCGACGGGTCCTTGTACTAAGCCCAAGAGGAGGCTATCATTCCTAGAGGAAGAGATCAGTATACGAAGCCTAAGAGGAGGCTGTGAATACTTCTAAGAAGCCGACGGGTCCTTGTACTAAGCCCAAGAGGAGGCGGGGATGCTTTTAGGAAGCCTGTGGGCCCTTGTACGATGCCCAAGAGGAGGCCGATGCTTTTAAGAAGCCCGTGGGTCCCCAAACCCCGAGAAATTCAAGACATGCTATTCACAAGGAATAGATCAAGCCAGGAAAGTTCAAGAATTTGGAAGAAACTCAAAGATGCCATTCACGGAGAATACATTCATCTCTGGGAGTAGAGTTTCTTGACAATCCCTAAAGAGGACAGCCGAAGAGAAGACTGTATCTGGTGATCCTATTGGGGATCTAGCTGTCTATTTCTACGAATAAACGAAACGGCGTTACCTAGTTCTAGACGTAGTTGCCGGGGAAACTCTAAATATATATACTATTATTACACAGTTGATATGAGTTTATGAAAGAAGGCTTACAGCGAAACAGCCCCACAATACAGTTATATGTATATGAAAGCGGTAAATGAAAGCATAGAAACACTTACTCGGTTGTAGAGCTTCCATGCTGTTTAGTTAGTTGTTCAACAAAGACAGATTGAAAACAACAGTATATTCAAAATCAAAGGAGAAAGTGCTTTGAAGAAGAAATATTTGGGGCTTACAGCTCAAGGAGAGGCCCAAGGTTTTATCAGTGAGCGCACTGTTGAATTTGTACAGAGGGACTTATACAAGTGACTGTGGCCCAAAAAGGTTTTCTGTACAAAGGGATGGGTCTTACACTCTCTCAAAAAGGCCCAAAAAGTTTTTAAAAGAAAAAGAGTGGGGCTTATAACACGAGGGTAGGCCTAGATGATTTTTTCGTTTAAAATGGCGATCGCGCCGAGGTTTTCTTTTAACGCAGAGGGAATTATACAATAAGTGAGGCCCAAAATTGTTTTGGTTTAAAAGGGGATTGGGTCTTACACTATATTAGAGGCCCAAACAGTTTTAAAGAAAAGAAATGGGTCTTACTACTCGAGGGTAGGCCCAATGTTTATTTTTCAACGGATGATGATCACGTCGAACTTTTTGAAATACAACGGGACTTATACAATAATTGGGGCCCAAAATAGGTTGTATTTACAAAGGGTTGGGTCTTACACTCTATTAGAGGCCCAAAAGTTTTGAATGGGTCTTATAGCTCAAGGAGAGGCCTAGATGGTTTATTTTTAAACTGGCGACGATCGCGCCGAATTTAAAAATGTACAGAGGGACTTATACAATAAGTGAGGCCCAAAATTGTTTCTGTACAAGTGGGTTGAGTCTTACACTCTAATAGAGGCCCAAAGAGTTTTAAAGAAAAGAAATGGGTCTTACTACTCGAGGGTAGGCCCAATGTTTGTGTTTCAACGGATGATGATCGCATTGAACTTTTTGAAATACAACGGGACTTATACAATAAGTGGGGCCCAAAATAGGTTGTATTTATAAAGGGTTGGGTCTTACACTCTATTAGAGACCCAAAAGTTTTTGAAAAATGATTTGTGCGGGTTGAATTATTCAAAAACCCTAATTTATTTCCAAAATGTATTTTAATTAAATAAAAATTCAATTAAAATGATCAAAAATTGTTTAACATGTGGGAAACAAATTATGATCTTGGATTAATGCTTCAAAAATCAAGTATTGACCTACAAAATAATTAGAAGTCATTAATCTTTACAAAATCAAGGGGGAAAAAATATTTTAAATGTCAAAAACAATTAAAATATTAATTCTTTGCAAAAATATCAATTATATGAAATAAATAATATTTTTGGGATTTTTTGGAAAAATAAAATATTTCAACATTTATGTGAATTATTAAAAAAAGAATCAACTCAAAATCATTAAAACTCAGAGAGAAATTAATTTTTGAATCAATTAAATAAAAATCACAAAATTAAAATATTCAAATGTTGGAAAATGGCACCAAGAACAAGGGCAAGAACACGCGCGTGTTCTGAGTTTCCCAGATTTGCATTTTCTATCCAATCTCACTGAGTACTTAATCATATCATGCAATCCACATACCAATCAACTCGTTTCAACGTCACGATCATGTCTATGACAATTAATTTCATTTAAATTAAACATAAAGCAAGAAATCATGAATAATCCTTAAGAACCTTAGATTCTGCATGAAAGCTGGGATTTTTGATACACGATTCAAACAATGCAATTAATTGAGGGGAAACATTCCATGCATGATTATGAACATATGGCCAAATTATTGTGCAGCAAAAATTGCATGGATTGAGAGATGACCAAGTTTAGGCTTACCTCTAGGTCGTGACAGCAAGAGAAAATTGATTTCTGAGTTGGAGGTGTTACAGATGAGTTGTGGTGATCTGAACAGCTTCCCTACACCCTATGGAGTGTGTTTGAATGCTTGGACTTGATTGAAACTGGTTGGATCACTTCATGGCATCTCAACTGCAACTTGGTTAAAACCTTGAGCAATTGACTGGTGATTCTGAGAAATCAGTGTTCCAGTTGTTGTTTAAGTGTTTTATCAGCTCATATGTGATGTATATGAGGTGTGTGTGTGATTGGTTTGATTGGAAAAGCTCTCAAACTCAAAACTCGATAGTGACTTGCCTTAGAAGGAAAAATTGGAGTGAAAGAAGAGATTTTGAGGAAAGCATCTATTTGATGGCTTTGGTGTACTCAAACTGATCACAATTGAGCTCTATTTATAGTAGAGCAAGTTTGTTTTGCAAGGAATAGTGAATAGCAACTGCTGAGTAAGTTTGGCCAATGTTGGCAAATGAAAATCCAAGTCTCCTCTAGCCATTGACTAGAGGTTAGGGCACAAGCTGCTGGTTCCCTTGGTCTTGGATAAGTCTTGACTGAATTCAGTTGCTAAGAGGTCAGTCCATGCCACCTTGATGCTTCCATTGAATGCTCCAATCCAAAATTGGAGTCTTGTCCCTATTTTGGCAATTCTTGGTTCAACATGCTATTTCTTGTTCCAAAGACTTTGGAGGATTGGCTCAGTGATTGGACCCTTTAGAGTCAATCCTCAGAGGTGTCCAAGTGGATAGGAGTGTTTGGATTTCGCTGATTTTGGCAAATCGACCAAAAGTGCAAAAATCTGCCTTGCCTTGGCAGATTTCAGCAAGGCATTTTGCCAATGTCATATCTCATAGCTCAAATTGAATTTGGTAATGTGCTTGGCCATTTTGGAAAGCCCTTACATGATACAACAACTGTTTGAACATGTTTGGTTTTGATCTCTTTTGAATCCAAGTGAAAAATCCCCCTATATTTGGAAAAAAGTAAAGGCAGATTCTGACTTAGTGAAATTTTCACTAAGTGTTGGAACAAAGTGACTTTTCTTGATTTTGATCACTCCATAACTCAAAATCCATGAGGAATTTGGACATAGGTCAGTATAAAGCTTTTGTAGAGGGCAATGTGATCTACAAATCAAGATTTGAATGGGGAACAATGGCCTTGTGGTTTAGGAGTTATGGTCCTCCAAAGTTGGCACATTAGTGTCACTTTTTCCATAACTTATAAATTTTTCTAAGGTTTTATGGTTACCCCTTTTACAAGTTATCCCACTTTCTTTGATTTTTCTTGATGAATGATGATTAAAATCATACATTAACATCATTTTAGGGTTAAAAATCCATTTTGGTGAAAAATCTTAAAAAGTCAAAGTTGACTTTTGTGCACAGTTGACTTTTTATCAGATGAATTCCAAACTTTGCAATTCTTCAGGAAATCATGTCCTTGACCTAAATCAAACTTGATGGACATGTTCCATGGGTGTCATAGGGTATATTTAATCATGTCTTAGGGTTTGGGAGCATGTCCTGGTCAAAAGTCAAAGTTACAGTTGACTTTCCTCGCGAAACCCTAATTGTGGTGCAGATGAAATTGAGACTTGTTGCTCAAGCTTCTTGGATTAATCCATTGTTGTAAATGGATCAATATAGTATATTAGAGACCCTTAAATCATGTCTTGAGGTCTTGGCTCATGATTTGTCCCAAAAGTTAACTTAGGGGTGAATTAGGTCAAGAAACCCTAATTCCTGATTTTTTATGAATGCATCCCCTGAGGTCAAATTGACTTGATGATTGGGTCCATGAGGTTCCATGGAGTATATTAGGTCATGTTTTGGATCTTTGGCTTGTGCCCAGATGAAAAATTTCCATCTGGAGGCCCTGGTCGACCAAAACCCTAATTTGGTGACACCGTCGATCTTGAGACTTGATCCACCTAAAAGGGAGCAGCCTTGTGCTTAATCCTTGAAGTGGGAGTCCTTTTGATCCATTGTGGATATTTTAGAGGCTAGACAAGTTGAAGATCAAGTCATTCCTTGACTGATCCTTTGTCTAAGGCTCTGAGAGGGCTTAAAACCCTAATTTTGATTGTAGTGCATGCTCAACAGCCCTTGAGGCATTTGATGAGGCATGATGGTTCATCCATATTGTGATGATGATTGACACAATGATGAGAATCTTAGTGGTCAAAATTTGGGGTATGACACATCTTCCTGTTAATCTTAAAATCCAAGCCAAACCATGGGAACAACCTTCTAATGCAAGTTACTATCGGGTTTTGAGTTAGAGTATGTTTCCAACCAAACCAATCACACACACACACCTCACAAACATCATATGTGAGCTGATCAAACACTAAAACAACATCTGGAACACTAAATTCACAAAATCACCATCCATTTGCTCAAGCTTTTAGCAGAGTTGCAGTTAGGGTGCCATAACCTGTTCCAACTCATTTCAAATCAATCCAAGCATTCAAACACATCCTTTGAGGTACAAGGAAGTTGTCCAAATCATTGGAACTCATTTGTAACACCTCAAAACCAGAATTCGATTCTCACTTGCAGAGGTAAAACTTGAACTCTCAAACTCAATGAATCATGCATCATAAACATGTTTTCTTGTTACCATTGTGTTTCTGGATGTTTGTAGATCATTTACCCACAATCAATTGTTGTTTACAATTTGTGTATAGGTTTTCATTGAGTTCATGCCAATTTTAGGGTTCTTCAGATTTTATCATGATATGTTCTGATTCAATTAATTTCAATAAAATTGGGTATTGCCATTGTGTTCCTCATCTGAAAACGCACGATTTTCATATTTGGATCATGTGAAATGATTGAGAGATGAGGGAGATAGGAGCCTTCACGTATCTGAGCCTGAGGTTGAAGATGGCCATGGCGCCATGCTTCAGAAATCCAACTTGTTTTACTATATAATTTTCACTTGCCATATTATTCTTGAATTGGCATTGCGCCTCAGTGGCTGATCTACTGGTTTGTGTGTATTAGCGAGTGAGAGGTCTGGGGTTCGAATCCCCCTTGCCCCAGGCCTCTTTTTTATCACTTGTTTCATTTTTTTTACTATTTTTATTTTTCATATTATTCTGTTAATAACTTTGAAAATTAATTTCTCATTCAATTTTAATCATTTTTTATTGGTTCTTTTTCTGAAAAATCACAAAAATATTAAAGTATTTTATTCTACAAAGAAATCAGATTTATATTATTTATTTAATATAGTTGGTATTTTTGTGAATAAATTCACTTTTATTGTTTTTTAAACATTTAAAAAGTGAATTTTTATCTTGAAAATCAAAATCAAATGAGTTATAAATCATCTTGTGATTAAAACTTCATTTTTCAAACCTTAACCTAAAATCACAAGTGGTTTATTTAAACTTATTTAGTATTTTTATCATTTTTTATTAATTTTCTTCAAAGAATTACTTTAAAAAATGAAAATTAGGGTTTTCTTTGATTTATGATCCTTATCAAACATTTCAAAAAAACACTTTTGGGCCTCTAATAGAGTGTAAGACCCAACCCTCTTTTTGTAAAATAATTTGGGCCTCAGTCATTTGTATAAGTCCCAATACGATTTTCAAAACAACGGTGCGATCACTGTTAAACTTCGGGTCACTCCTTGAGTTGTAAGCTCCATCACTTGTATATAAAATAAAATTTGGGCCTCTCCTTGAGTTGTAAGACCCGACCCTTTTTGTACAGAAAACCTCTTTGGGCCTCAGTCATTGTATAAGTCCCAGTATAATTTATAAAATAACGGTACGATTACTATTTTTCCTCTGGGCCTCTCCTTAAGTATAAGACCCAGCAATCTTTTCAAAAACAACTTCTCTTTTGATTTAGATTCAAATATACAGTTGTTATCAAAACTTTCTTTAATTTCTTTGAACAACTAACAATACAGCATGGAAGCTTGCTCTCCTGTAAGTTTTTATCGGCTTTCTTTTACATGCTTTAATATATATATATATATATATATATATATATATATATATATATATATATATATATATATATATATATATATAACTGTATTGTGGGAAGCTGCTCCCCTGTAAGTCCTTCTTTCATACCCTTTTACATACTTGTCATATATCAACTGTATATATACTAGTATATCTGTTTAGAGTTTTCCCTGACAACTAGGTCTAGAACTAAGTAAAGTCAGTTTGGTCACTCTTTAATACAGTCAAAACTAGATCCCCACAGGATTTCCAGGTACAGTCTTGCCTTCTCTTGGGATTAAATAATATGGAACAAAGAGAAAGGCAGTATTCTCTGTGAACCTTTTCTCAGACTGTCACTATTAGAATTTGTCAAAGAAATTTAGTTTCCCCAGAGAGGATTAATTCCCGGTGAAACCTCTCTTGAATTTCTTCAAACCCTAGAACTGTTCACTAAAGAAAAGATTATTCCCGGTGAAACTTTTCTTGAACTCTTCTTAAGTTTGGACCCACAGGCTTCCTAAAAGCATCCCCGCCTCTTCTTGGGCTTTGTACAAGGACCCCCCGGCTTCTTAGAAGTTCTCATGCCTTCTCTTGGGCTTACTACAAGGACCCTGAAGACCTCTTAAAGGTATAAGACAGAACGTAGTCATCCTTTGCTAGAGCAGTCTTTCCAGTGTCAAAAAATCAAACCATTTAGGGTTGATTCTCATCCCTTAAAAAACCTGCCTCCTCTTGGGCATCATACAAAGATAAACTCTTCCATACCAGTAGACTTGGACAGTCTAATCTTGAGTCCCAAAGACATTCTCAAGTTCCCTACAAACATAGGAGAAACCCCGATCATTCTGGATCAATTTCCAGCTGGGTTCTAAAACCCAGTCTCTCTCCTAAAAATCCCTAGTCAGGATCAGCTTGTCATTAGTATAACACTATCCCAAATCAGAACCTCGAGGTATCTGATATCTCAACTCTTCTGTAACCCTCAGCAAGAGTTGATTCCCCATTTGGACCTTCCTCGGGATATCAACAATCCCCAGCAAAGCTAGCCTCCTCTTAGGCTTTGTATAATGATCCTTCCTCAGCAAAGTTAGCCTCCTCTTGGGCTTTGTACAATGATTCTCCCTAGTGGAGCTAACCTTTTCAGACTCTCTTGTTGAGTCAATAACCTTTTCAGACTCTCTTGTTGAGTCAATCACCTTTTCAGACTCTCTTGTTGAGCTAATCACCTTTTTAGACTCTCTTGTTGAGTCAGTCACCTTTTAGTACTCTCTTGTTGAGTCAACCCTTTTAGCCTCAATCTTGGGCTTTGTACAAGACAGATAAAGACACTCTCTTGTTGAGTCAATCTTTTCCAGCCTCTTTTTAGGCTTGGTATAAAGATTTCCCCTAGAAAAAGTCAGCCTCCTCTTGGGTTTTGTATAATGATTTCTCCAGCTTGTTCAGCCACAATCCCGGGCTTTGTACAGGACAGATAAAAGCACTCTCTTGTTGAGTCAAACCCTTTTAGCCTCAACCTTAGGCTTTGTACAAGACATAAATCTTCATAACCTTCTCTTAAGCTTGGGACAAATATCTTCCCCAGTGGAGTCAATTCCTCCCAACCTTCTTTTAGGCTATGAGAAATAATACCCTAAGCAGAGTCAATCCTCTTTTCAGCCTCAATCTTGGGCTTTGTACAAGACAGATAATACTCTCCAGCAGAGTCAAACTCTTTTCAGCCTCAATCTTGGGCTTTGTACAAGACACTTAAAATATCCTCAGCCGAGTCAGGAAAGTCTCATTTTAGCCTCAATCTTAGGCTTTGTACAAGACACATCAAACCCTCCCCAACGGGGTCAAAATCCTTTTTAGCCTCAATCTTGGGCTTTATACAAGACAGACAGAACATTTTCTCCGGAAAAGTCAAACTTTTAGCCTCCTCTTAGGCTTTGTATAATGATATCCCCAAAAGAGTCAGTCTCTTTTAGCCTCAATCTTGGGCTTTGTACAACACATATATAAACACTCTCTTGTTGAGTCAGTCATTCCCAGCCTTCTCTTAGGCTTTGTATAAGGACTTCCCTAGCGGAGTCAATCAACCTCTTAGCTTTAACCTTGGGCTTTGATCAAGGCACACAAAAATCGACATCCCCTCAGAGGAAATCAAAATCTCTCTGTAGGAAGTCACTTCTCTGTTTATCACTTATCAAAATAGACATTCAAAATCAAACCTAATCCCATATAACAGCAGTAAGTGCCACACTTGTTGATTCAAATATCCAAGCTGTCGTCCATCTCTTATCCTGGTAAATCCTTTCTTTCATCTAATTGCTATAAGCGGCAAGCCTCTGGATTATTTACATCCACGCTACTGTCCCTCTCTTAGTATGAGAAATTCCTAAGGAAAAATGGCATTGCTCTAAACTGAGTTAAAGTTTTCTCCTTTAGGACAAATCCCCTATGAAGGAAATTATGGCATTACTGGATTCATATATCCCAGTTAAAGTAATTCTCATTTCTAAACAGTCACCCAACAGTTGTGATAAACAGACAAAATGTCTCCCTTTAGAGATGACCAATTCTCTCTCAATCAAACCTTTTAGCTTCAATCTTGGGCTTTGAACAAAACACAAATACTCAACCTTTTAGCTTCACTCTTGGGTTTTGAACAAGACACCAAAATATCTTTTTCCTCCCATAGAATAGGAGGAACTACGATTTCTCTGATTTCCCTGTTTCTTTTAAACGGGAATAAGTAGGCATAAGATTATGAAATCTTAGCGAGCATACTAATCAAAAACTCTAGGACCAGTACCTTCACACATCAATCAAAACTTAGGTTCGATACTTTACCAAAAACATCAGAAAAACCCGAACATCAACAAAAACTCACTCTCTCTATCATATTTCCCAATAAACTTTCCCAACCCATTAACGGATAAACACCATCAAGTACAAAGCGAAACCTAAAGCTAACATCCTGTGGATAACCACATAGGATGGGTAATTGACAACTCCCCATCGTATAACCTGACCCCGAACTCCCCGAATCTCTTTAAGCGTTTGCTCAGTTAGACATTCGCATGCAAGGTTAGTTTTAGATAGCTTCCCTTTCCCTTCCAGCTTCATGGGATAAATAAGAAATCAGAAAGTAGCAACCCTCTCCTCTTCATTAAGGAGAAAACCTAAATTCCGCGATAAGGTGGTCGCATCACCTACAAAAATCGCGTGCTACACACATGTCTGGTGAAAAGAACTATCTTGAATAGTTAGAACCCTACTCAAATAGTTATGTCACTTTTAGTGATAGATCTAGTGGAAGAACTAAGGGCATAGGAAAACTAGTTAGTCCAGGTTTCCCTTGTCTTGATGATGTGTTGCTGGTAGAAGGATTGGCTGCAAACTTGATCAGTATAAGTTAACTATGTGATCAAGGTATAAATGTGAACTTCAACTTGTCTGAATGCATTATTTCCAACAAAGATCAAAAGGTGTTAATGAAAGGATCCAGTTTCAAAGACAACTGTTAATTGTGGATATATCAAAACAAAAGTTAACCCTTAACATGTTTGATATCCAAGGCTGATGAGACTAAGCTATGGCATCAGAAACTTGGTCATATCAACCTTAAGAGTGTGAGAAAGATCATATTTGAAGATGCCATCAAGGGATTGCCAAAACTCAAGATTAAAGAAGGGAAACTCTATGGTAAATGCCAAATAGGCAAGAAGACCAAGATATCACACAAGAAGCTCCAACATCTTGTCACCACCAAAGCTACTCAGTATGAACTGTGGAAAGGGAGAAAACCATTTGTCAAATACTTTCATGTTTTTGGTAGCAAGTGCTACATCCTGACTGATCATGAGTAAAGAAGGAAGATGGATCCCAAGAGTGATGAGGGAATTTTCCAAGGATATTCCATCAGTAGCAGGGCATTCAGGGTATATAACAAACATACCAAGACAATAATGGAGTTAATAAATGTTAAAAATTGATGATACTCCTGAAGATAATCAAGAAGATGAAGAAGATGATGATGTATTTCCTCAACAGACTGATGTCTCAATAGATGTTTCAAACAAAGGGTCTAACATTGAGTATGAAAGCATATATTTTGAAGATACCTCTATCAAAAAGAGACCATATATCAGAATTCAGAACGATCATCCCATTGAAAATATCGTAGGAAATCCAAATGAAGAAGTCATCACCAGATTTAGAGATATGATTTCTAACTCTTGCTTCATTTCCAAGATTGAATCCATGAATATCAAGGAAGCACTGACTGATGAATTCTGGATAATTGCCATGCAAGAGGAATTGTGTCAATTCAAAATAAATAATGTATGGGAATTAGTTTCTATACCTGAAGATGTGAATGTCATATGTACCAAATGGATTTACAAGAACAAATCTGATGAACATGGTAATTTTACAAGGAACAAGGAAAGGTTAGTTTCCCAAGGGTACACTCAAATAGAAGGAGTTAATATTGATGAGACTTTTGCTCCAATTACTAGACTTGAGTCCATTATATTGTTACTTGGAATTTCCTACATTTTTAAATTAAGATTATTCCAAATGGATGTTAAAATTTTCTTCATGAATGTATATCTTAATGAGGAAGTTTATGTTAAGCAACCAAAGTGATTTATTGATCCTAGTTTTCCAAATCATATGTACAAGTTAAAGAAAGCTCTTTATAGTTTAAAATAATCCCCAAGAGCTTGGCATGAAAGATTAACTGAGTTTCTGGTCAATAATGGATACAAAAGCGGAGGAATTAATAAAATTCCATTTTTGAATAATGATGGAGGAAAGCTCATGATAGCCCAGATTTATGTTAATGATATAGTCTTTTGTGGGATGCCAGACCAGATGGTGGAACATTTTAACCAACAAATGAAGTTTAAATTTGAGATGAGTCTTGTAGGAGAAGTCACTTACTTTCTTGGTCTTCAATTAAAGTAAATGGAAGACATCATTTTTGTTTCTCAAAGCAAGTATGCTAAGAGTATAGTGAAGAAGTTTGGGCTTGATAATGAAAGTTCAAGAGAACTCGTGCTGCAACACATGTGAAAGTAACCAAAGATGAATCGAGTGTTGATGTAGATCAAAGTTTATACGAAAACATGAGTGGTAGTCTGCTTTACCTCACAACAAGCATACCTGACATTACTTTTTCTGTAGGTATTTGTGCAAGATATTAAGCTAAACATAAGACTAGTCATCTTACTCACGTAAAGAGAATTTTGAAGTGTATAAATGGGACTTGTGACTATGGTATTCTCTATTTTCATGGTACCAATTCAATACTAGTGTGGTATTCTGATGCCGATTGGGTTGGAAGTGCAAATGATAGAACACATATGGTGGATGTTACTTTATTGGCAATAATTTAATATCTTGGTTCAGCAAAAAGCATAATTGTGTCTTATTATCTACTACTGAAGTTGAGTATATTGTTGCAGGGAGCAGTTGAACTCAATTGCTCTAGATGGAACAAATGTGGAAGGAGTACAATGTCGAAAAAGATGCCATGACATTGTTCTGTGATAACTTGAGTTCTATTAATATTTCAAAGAATCATGTTCAAAACAGTAGAACCAAGCACATTGACATTCATCATCATTTCATCAAGGAACTTGTGGAAGGAAAAATTGTAAATCATGAGCATATAACTACTGAAAAAATAGTTAGCTGGCATATTCACCAACACTTTGGATGCAGCTCAGTTTGGAAAACTAAGGAGTGCTCTTGGTATTTGCATATGTGAAAATTTGTAGCAATTAATTCATGAGAGGTGTGAAAGAATAGAAAGACATTTTCTCTCTCTTAACACCAATGTTACACGTGAAATAAGGTTGATTGCAAAGTTGCTTTATAACTGGTTCATCATTACAAGCGAGAATACTCTTTATCTCTTTCTCTATTGTACTAATAAAATTATTTACTCTCCATTCTCTCAAATTTTTCCATCTTTTTTCAAAAATGAGAAAATCATCTGGAAAAGTTAAAGCTAAGGAGGTAAATATGCTTGAAAATAAGTCTGGGAATAAGGCTAGGGCTCTAGAGTCCAAGAAGGTTGATCTGGTAAAGAATGAATCCTAGGTGGAACCACATGCTAGACCATCTATTAGAGCATTTGTGACCGGGAATGAGTCTGTAAAAAAAGATGAAGTCCTTGAAAAAGAGCCTTATTCAAACACATTATTCTGACTCAGATGCTGATAAAGACTGGGCTACTTTCATTGAATTAGGTGGTTGGTCTTGAGAGCGGGTCTTAAGGTTGATATATCCATGTGTTTCTATTTTAGTCTGATTATATGTACCTTGTTTTTTATTGGATCTGTAATACCTCCTTAACAATCTGGGACCTGTAATGATATTCTATGGATTTTGTTCTCAGTTCTAAGTTGTTTGGTTATATTTTTTTCTTCATGACTTTGATTGTGGCAAAAGGGGGGAGGAATATGGTATGTGCTCTCATCTGATGAGCTTTGGCGCTCAAATGCTGGAGCATCTATCCTGGCATCTGGCCTTCAAATATGTGATTTGATCTTTGATGTGTAGTGTGAACTCTGACGAGTAGTAGTGTAACTAACCTGACTGGTTATTGACAGTGATTGTCTGACTACTAACGTTGACTATGTGCATGTATGATTAATTATATGTCTGGCTGTATAGAGCTTTGTTCTTGAGTGTGTATTAACCATTGTGCTACTTCTACTGCTACTTTTTTACTGTGTATTATGTTTGTGGTGTGCTTACGTTGCTCAGTTTGTAAAATTTAATCATGCACATCTTGTAAGATTTTTAAACAGTTATTTTGTAAAGAATTTCCAAAAAGGAGATTTTTGTTCCTTTTTATTATTTGCATTGTGAAAAACAATATCGAGTGTACAACATGTTTTGGTGAAGAAAGGAGACATGTGGGACATGATGTTCCAGCATGTGTTCAACATCTAGCCCTTGTCAGCAGGCCAATGTTGTTGTTATTCTAAGCGTAATTTTTGGTTGGATTTCAATCAGGATTTTTGTTATCTCTTAGCAATGCATTAATTAGATTTGTTTGGCATATTAAAAGGATGAAATCAAGTCAATTAGAGATTTAAATTTGAATTTAAACAAATCAAATCTTTTTGTTGGATGTTTATGAAAAACAAATTAAAACTGAATCTTCTACAAATCTGAACGTGATAAAATCTTATGCCCATTGGAGAAAATCCCAGAAGATTGCATTATTATTTAAGGAGACTCAAACCTAACGTTTGAGGTGTCTGAAAGTATTGAAGATCTTTGTGTTAGGGTTTCTATTTTAAGTCTTTTGTTTTCGTTGTTGTTTGTTCACCACTCTAGCGCCTACATTCATATCAAAAGGCATAGAGTTTGGTTTGATGGCTGAGTTGTAATTGAATCAATCATATTTTTTATTGTATTGATCACTAGGGTTAGTGATTGAGAAAAAGTGAGAGATGTCTCATATTTAGGGGATCCTAAATAGAAATACACAGGTAGAATTAAGAAAAAGGGCATTGAACAAGGGGTTGTTCATCTAAGACAATTTGTACGAATTCTATTGAAGAGTGGATTTTCTTTCTTGATATATAATGAGAGCAATAGGCGGTAATAGTAATAGTTGAGTAGAAGAGCATATTACTGACCAATGGTTATGCATGAGCATATATTATGATGACATCATTGGAGGACATGTTTTTCACATGCCTTAGCTTTCTCATTTTCACCTTCATTCTTTATTAATTTGTCTTATTTGACATGTTGATCAATTATGCTAAGACTAAAATATAAGTCTTTAACAAAAGGATTTTTCATTGATTTGGCTAAAACAAACTCAATATTCTCATCCCCTATCTCAAAGGTGAGCTTTCTTTGTTTTAAATTTATAATAGCATCAATTGTGCCTAGAAAAGGTCTACCTAAAATAATATGAATCTGATAATCATATCACATCTCCATGATCTCAAAATCAATAGTTATATAGATTTGCTCGATCCTTATGGGTTCGTCCTCTAAAATAAATACGGGGTATTTGTAACGCCCCGAAAATCTAAATTAATCATTTATTTATTTATTTAATTAATTTAGAAGGAATTATGAAGTTTTGGTAATTTTGGAGAATTTTGGATCAAAAGAGTATTCTTAAATAATTTAATAGAATGAATAATTAGTGTATTATTTATACTATTATTATCATTATTTAAAAATATTAAGAAAAAGGGCAAGGTGGTCTTAAAGGAAAAAAGTAAGGGTAGAAGTGGAAGTCCATTAACTGGGATATTTTGTCTAAAGAAGAAAATACCGATCACTTTTCTAACTGATCGTGTTTTTGTGAAGAACGCTGAAGAAGAAAAGAGGAAGAGAAAGAGAAGAACCCTAAGACTTGAAGGTTGCTGAAGAATCTTAGAGAAGGAGGAAAGCTACTTATTTCCCTAAGGTATGGGGAGTTTCATGGTTTATTATAGTTCTATATGATTGGTTATGAATAGATTAGGTATTAGTGGATTTTGGGTAATTGTGGTGTTTGATGATGTAGAATGAGTTAGGGATTGTAGCGAGCGAAACTGGACGTGTTTCTTAAGCACTGTCGCTCCTTGGGGGTTACTACAGGTCTATTCATTTTTTATCCTATTGTGAGCTGACTAAGGAAGGGAAATAGATGTCTCCAATTAACCCTGCTTGCATACTGAATTTAAACAGCGGTCTGTTAGGTTACGGATGCTATCAATGTGGGGGGCCTCTCGTAGGTTATTTTCAGGGAATTTAAACTTTTAGCGGGGAATGCGGACTAGGATGTTTTGACTGATATACGGGATTTTGGGTTTTTGTTTAGTGTGCTCGCTAAGATTTTTCTTTCAATCTTATGCCTACGTATTCCCGTTTTTCCGAAACAGGGAAATCAGAGCGATCGTAGTTCCTCCTATTCTATGGGAGGAAATGGGTGTTTTGGTGTCTTGTTTGAAGCCCAAGACGTGAAGCGAAAGATGGTTTGTATCTTGTTCAAAGTCCAAGATGTGAAGCTAAACATAGTTTGTATCTTGTTCAAAGCCCAAGATGTGAAGCTGAAGGGTCTATTTGTATCTTGTTCGAAGCCCAAGATGTGAAGCTAAAAGGTGTTGTCTTTAGAGAGAATTTGTCATCTCTAAAGAGGAGTTTGTCTGTCACAACTGTTTATAAAGTAGAATTACTTTAACCGGGATGTGTGAATCCGACAATGCCATAATTTCCTTTATAGGGGATTTCCAACCTGAAGGAGAAGACTTTAACTCAGTGTAGAGCAATGCTATCTTTCCTTAGGACTTTCTCATGCTAAAAAAGGGACAGTGGCATGGATGTAAATAATCCAGAGGCTTGCCGCTTACAGCGATTAGATGAAGGGGAAGGAGTTGTTGATGTTTGTGTATTGTGAATGAGGCACAGTTTTGATGCTAAAAGGTTGATTGGATCAACCAGTGGTTTTCTTATACAAAGCCTAAGAGGAGACTAAAAGGTTTTCCTTATACAAAGCCTAAGAGGAGGCTAAAAGGTGTTTGAATCAACAAGAGAGTCTTTTATACTCAACAAGAGAGTGATTTTGTATCTCGTACGAAGCCCGAGATGGAGGCTAAAAGGTGATTGACTCAACAAGAGAGTCTTTTATACTCAACCAGAGAGTGCTTTAGTATCTCGTACGAAGCCCGGGATGGAGGCTAAAAGGGAGTTGACTCAACAAGAGAGTTTTCTATGGTATCTCGTACGAAGCCCGAGATGGAGGCTATTAGGATTGTGACTCAACAAGGGAGTGATTTGTGTCTTGTACAAATCCCAAGACGGAGGCTAAAAGTGTTGATTCAATAAGAACCTTTTTGTATCTCGTACAAAGCCCGAGATGGAGGCTAAAGAGGGTACTGTTTCAGTTGAGTGACCAGTATATGAGCTCAAAGAGAAAATCAGTTCTTATATGAGTAATGTTGTACTCAGGGATTTTGATTCGAGGATCAGGGATATTTCCTTTTCTTTGAGGAAAGGGGAAATCCAAAGGGTATTGAGACTGTCCGAGTCTACGGGGTTCCTTCCTATTCTTGAAGGGTGCTTGAGAATGTCTTTGAGACTCAAGGAAATTATACTGTCCAAGTCTAGAGTTTTATCTTTTGTACTATGCTTTGAGAAACAGTAGTAGACTCTTGGAAAGACTGTTCTATTAAGATGACTGATTTCTGTTCCTATACATCTAGGAGGTCGTCGGGACAATTTTTACGAAGCCCAAGAGGAGGCTGGAAACTTTTAAGAATCCGAGGGACAATTTGTACTAAGCCCAAGAGGAGGCTATCATTCCCGGAGGAAGAAATCATTTATACGAAGCCTAAGAGGAGGCTGTGAATACTTCTAAGAAGCTGACGGGTCCTTGTACAACGCACAAGAGGAGGCAAGGATGCTTTTAAGAAGCCTGTGGGTCCCCAAACCCCTAGAAGTTCAAGACAGTCTATTCACAAAGAATAGATTAAGCCAGGAAAGTTCGAGAATTTGGAAGAAACTCAAGGGATGCAATTCACGGAGAAGAGATCATCTCTGGGGAGTAGAGTTTCTTTGATAACTTCTACGAGTGACGGTCTGAGAAAGGGTTAAAAAAGAATCTACCTTTCACATCTCCATATTGTTTAACCCCAAGAGGAGGGAAAACTGTGTCTGGTAATCCTATGGGGATCTAGTTTTGACTATTTAAGAGTGATCAACGGGCTTAACCTAGTGCTAGACGTAGTTGTCGGGGAAACTCTAAATATCTATACTATTATTACACGGTCGATATGAGTTTATGAAAGAAGACTTACAGCGAAACAGCCCTACAATACAGTTATATGTATATGAAAGTAGTAAATGAAAGCGGATAAACACTTACTCGGTTGTAGAGCTTCCATGCTGTTTGGTTAGTTTTTCAACAAAGAAAGATTGAAAACAATAGTATATTTTAAAATCAAAGGAGAAAGTGCTTTGAAAAAGAAAGATTTGGGGCTTACAGCTCAAGGAGAGGCCCAGATGATTTACCAGTGATCGCAATGTTGAATTCTTACAGAGGGACTTATACGAGTGACTGAGGCCCAAAAATTTGTTTGCTGTACAAAGGGATGGGTCTTACACTCTCTCAAGAGGCCCAAAAGGTTCAAAGAAAAAGAGTGGGGCTTATAACACAAGGGTAGGCCCAGATGAGTTTTCGTTAGAAATGGCGATCGAGCCGAGATTTTCTTCTAACGCAAAGGGGCTTATACAATATCTGAGGCCCAAAGTTGTTTTGGTTAAAAGGGGATTTGGTCTTACACTCTATTAGAGGCCCAAAGAGTTTTGAATGGGTCGTATAGCTCGAGGAGAGGCCCAAAAGGTTTTTTTTAAAGGCGATGATCGCGCCGTTTACTTGTACAGAGGGACTTATACAATAAGTGAGGTCCAAAATTGTTTGTACAAGGGGGTTTGGGTCTTACACTCTCTCAAGAGGCCCAAAAATTTTTGAAAATGATTTATGAGGGTTGAATTAATCAAAAACCCTAATTTGTTTTCAAAATGTGTTTTAATTGAATAAAATATTCAATTAAAATGATCAAAATTGTTTAACATGTGGAAAACAAATTGTGATCTTGGATTAATGCTTCATAAATCAAGTTTTGCCCTAAAAAATGATTAGAAATCATTAAAACTTGCAAATTCATATTATATAAAATAAATAATATTTTTGGGAAAATAAAATATTTTAGCATTTTTGTGAATTATTAAAAAAAGAATCAACTCAAAATCATTAAAAATCAGAGAGAAATTAATTTTTAAATCAATTAAATAAAATCACAAAATTCAAATATTTGAATTTTCAAAAAAAGGCGCCAAGAACACCCAAGAACACGCGCGTGTTCTGGGTTTTGCCCAGATTTGCATTTTCTCTCCAATCTCACTGAATACTTGATTATATCATGCAATCCACATACCAATCTGCTCGTCTCAACCCCACGATCATGTCTATGGTATTTAATTTCATTTATATTAAACATGGAATAAAAAATCAAGACAAAACCTCAAGAACGCTAATTTCTGCATGAAGGCTGAGAATTTTGATACACGATTCAAACAAAGCAATTAATTGAGGGGAAATATTCCATGCATGATTATGAACATTTGGCAAAAGTATTGTGCGAGGAAATATGCATAGATTGAGAGATGACCAAGTTTAGGCTTACCTCTAGGTCATGGCAGCAAGTTCAAAGTGATTTCTGAGTTGGAGGTGTTACAGATGAGTTGTGATGATCTGAACAACTTCCCTACACCCTATGGAATGTGTTTGAATGCTTGGACTTGATGGAAATTGGCTGGATTACTTCATGGCATTTCAACTGCAACTTGGTTAAAACCTTGAGCAACTGACTGGTGATTCTGAGAAATCACTGTTCCAGATGTTGTTTAAGTGTTTGATCAGCTCACATATGATGTATGTGAGGTGTGCGTGTGATTGGTTTGGGTGGAATTGCTCTCTACTGAAAAACTCGATAGTGACTTGCTAAGAAAGGCATTTTTGAGAGTGGGAAGTGAATTTTGAGAAAGGCAAGTGTTGTAGGCCTTTGGTGTACTTAAACTGATCACAATTGAGCTCTATTTATAGTAGAGCAAGTTTGTTTTGCAAGGAATAGTGAATGGCAACTACTGAGTAGGATTAGCCAATGTTGGCAAATGAAAATCCAAGTCTCCACTAGCCATTGACTAGAGGTTAGGGCACAGGCTGATGGTCCCCTTGGTCTTGGATAAGTCTTGACAGAATTTAGTTGCTAGTAGCTCAGTCCATGTCACCTTGGTGCTTTCATTGAATGCTCCAATCCAAAATTGGAGTCTTGTCCCTATTTTAGGCAATTCTAGGTTTGGCATGCTATTTCTTGTTCCAAGGACTTTGGAGGCTTGGCTCAGTGATTGTCCCCTTTAGATTCAATCCTCAAATGTGTCCAAAGTGATGACAAGGATTGGAATTGGCTAAATTTCGCAAATCGACCAAAAGTACAAAAATCTGCCTTGCCTTGGCAGATTTCAGCCAGGCATCTTGCCACTACCATATCTCAAAGCTCAAATTGAATTTGGTGATGTTCTTGGCCATTTTGGAAAACCCTTATATGATACAACAACTGTCGGATCACATTTGGTTTTGATACCTTTTGGATCCAAGTGAAAAATCCCCCTACATTTGGAAAAAAGTAAGGCAGATTCTGACTTAGTGAAATTTTCACTAAGTGTTGGAACAAAGTGACTTTTCTTGATTTTGATCACTCCATAACTCAAAATCCATGAGGAATTTGGACATAGATCAGTATGAAGCTTTTGTAGAGGGCAATGAGATCTACAAATCAAGCTTTGGATGGGGAAAAATGGCTTTGCGGTTTAGGAGTTATGATCCTCCAAAGTTGGTACCTTTGTCACTTTATTTCATAACTTAGAAATTTTCTAAGTTTTTATGGTTACCCCTTTTACAAGTTATCCCATTTTCTTTGATTTTTCTTGATGAATGATGATTCAAATCATACATTAACATCATTTTAGGATTAAAAATCCATTTTTGTGAAAAATCTCAAAACGTCAAACTTGACTTTTGTGCACAGTTGACTTTTTATCCGATGAATTCCAAACTGTACAATCCTTTGGGAAATCATGTCCTTGACCTAAATCAAACTTGATGGACATGTTCCATGGGTGTTATTGGGTATATTGAATCATGTCCTGGTCAAAAGTCAAAGCTACAGTTGACTTTTCTCGCAAAACCCTAACTGTGGTTTAGATGAAATTGAAACTTGTTGCTCAAGCTTCTTGGATCAATCCATTGTTCCAAGTGGATCTATATGGTATATTAGAGACCCTCAAATCATGTCTTGAGGTCTTGGTTCATGATTTGTCCCAAAAGTCAACTTAGGGGTGAATTAGGTCAAGAAACCCTAGTTCCTGATTTTTGATGTATGCATCCCTTGAGGCCAAATTGACTTGATGATTGGGTCCATGAGGTTACATGGAGTATATTAGGATATGCTTTGAAGCATTAGCTCATGCCCAGAGGAAAATTTCCATCTGGAGGCCCTGGTCGACCAAAACCCTAATTTGGTGACACTGGCGATCTTGAAGCTTGATCCACCTAGAAGGGAGTAACCTTGTGCTTAATCCTTGAAGTGAGAGTCCTCTTGATCCATTGTGGATGTTTGAGAGGTTAGACAAGTTGAATATCATGTCATTCCTTGATTGATACTCTGTCTAAGCACTCAGAGAGGGCTTGAAACCCTAATTTTGATTGTGGTGAATGTTCAACAATTCCTTGAGGAGATTGATGAGGCATAAAGGTACATCCATATTGTGATGATGATTTGTACAATGATGGGAAATCTTAGTGATCAAAATTTGGGGTATGATAGGGATGAATGATTCGATGAAGTATAAAGAGATAGAATGTTATGTGTAGATGTATGTGTATTGTGTGAGTCTTTTGGCCAAATTTTCGTAGTGGAAAAACTGAATTTTTGGGATATTTGAAGTCTAAACGCAGCAAAAAAATCTTTTGAAAAATTCTGGGTTTTCGCATCCTGACACGGGACTTGTAACAGGACACGGGCGGCCGTGTCAGACTACTGTTCCTGCTGTAATTTTTTTATGTTTTGGATTTGTGCTATAGGGCTTCTGACACGGGCTGTGTCACAGGACACGGGCGGCCGTGTCAGACCACCTTGTTTGCTGTATTTTATCTGTTTTGTGTTTTGAGCGCAGGTTTCCTGACACGGGCCGTGTCCCAGGACACGAGTGGCCGTGTCAGATAGTTGTTTCGCTGTTTTTGGTTGTTTTTCTTGAGGTTTCTTGACGTTTTCTTGTGCCGATCTTTTGTTGTCGAGTTGTTGTTGATGTAAGATGATCAAACATGATTGTATGATAAATATTTGTTGAATATGAAATGAATGATGCACACGTTGATGTTTGATGAATTGCGTAGATTTAGCATCATTGCATTTCATAGCATTGTATGTTGGGGCTTCGGTCCATTGGTAGCTTCAATCCCATCGTGCGGATTGAAGTGATATGTTGATTATGTTGTGCTCCTTTTGGAGGGTTGATGGCCAGTGTCCATCCATGTTGAATCGGTACCACATGCATTCTTTGCATTCCATTATAGTTGACATTGCATATAATGATGTAATTGTGATTGTGTTGTGAAGATTCTGTTAATGATGCTATGATGTTGTTTTGCTTATTCTATTTATTTTCCATGTACTTATATTACTATAATGAATTGTGATTTCTCACCCTGCCTGCTTGAAAATGTTGCCTCTTATGTGGGTAACTCGCAGATAACCAAGAGTAGACTTGCGGTGCTGGAGGATTGAGTCTTGGAGCGTTCTGTCACTCCCGAAAGATTCGCATCCAACGGTACAAACGCGAGAGTGGCGCAGAAAACACAGAGTCGCCAGCAATGTGTATTTGTCCCGATAGAGGGAAAGGAAACACTGCATAAACCTGAAGAGAAAGGGGGGAAAGACATGGTCATCGCAACCAAAGTCCGGGTTCAGGAGTCGGTTATGCGAGGGAAAGGTGTTAGCACCCCACGCATCCATCGTACTCGATGGGATCCACGCTTGTTGTCTAAACGGAAGGTGAGCTGTCCTACTATCTATGGCTGAACAAAAGAAAACAGGGATGGGGGTGACTAAGACGGACTCGGTAGGACATATTCGATGCCCTAGGCCTACGCACTCCCTCAGTGCTATGGGAAAGTCAGAGTCAACGTAGTTCGGACGGGAACTGGGGGAAGGTTGCTCGCCAAGAAAATCGCTGTCTTGTGCCTACATATCCTCAATCGGACGAGAGAGAGGAATCAGAGCTAATGTAGTTCGTGGGTACGACCACGAATGGGTAAGTGTTTTTTACGTGAGCGACGAGCTCTTTTCTGAAAATGAAATTTGAAACCCAACAATCCCGAAGGATAAAAATATTTGAATTTGTTTTTGTGTTTTTTAGACAGAAGTGTTTTCTTAAGTTAGTTCATAACTTGCATTGCACCAAAGTCTAGGGCACAGGGACGAATACTTAACGAATCGTCCCAAGACAGGACGCCCGCTAAGCACTCTAGAAAGATGTGAGGAAGCCCCTCATTTCTCATTTCCCACGCTTAAGGCTCGGGCGCAATACACTTTATCTTTATTAAGTGTTTTCAAGAAGTTTTGAGATGAGAAGAGAGAAGACCCAAAGGAAACTCTAAAGGGAAACTAAGAGTCCTGATGTTATCATGCATGGGTAACCTATGGTTAGTGAGGCTTAGGAGGGACAACTACCCAAAACCTAATGCTAATCCTACTCCAAGCTTAATAAAAAATTAAGTTGGACTAGGTAGCTCTAAAGGGAGAGAATCCAAGACTTAAACAAGTCTTGAGATTCATGGGAGAAAGAGAGTGAAAGAGAAGAATGAGAAAGAGAAGGATGAGATAAGAAACAAGATAGGGCAGCAAGCACATCATATCAAGTATATCCAACTTACATCAATAAGCAAGTCTCAAAGATCATGCAAAACATCTCAAGTAAGCATGCAAAGGTAATCATGAAAGAATGCAAGCATACTTATATGGAATGCACAATTAAGCACCAACGAACTTCATATCAAGATGAAATGAGAAAAATAAGATGAAGATGAAAGCAAGTCAGAACCAAGATCATACCATCATCAACAATTCTCATGTGCAAGAGAAGATCAAAACATGAAATATTATGCACCAAAGAAAGTCCACAAAAGGAAGTCAAAGTACAAGCACTTAAAGCATACCCAAATATGATCCACAAATTGCAAAATTTTGTCATAAGGGACCTCAACCAGGGGTAAACATCATATCAAATACTCATACAAAGAATCATAAAGCAACTCAATCAAACAAGCATGGCAAAGCAATTAGGGTTAAGAGATGTCAAGAGATGATCATGCATAATTCACTTAAGCACAAATAATCAAACATATATCAAATTACATTCAAAAATTGTGGAATTAAAACCCAAGTGACCTAAGTCAGAAGCTAGAAACATACCAAAAGATCACACAAAAATTCACAAGTTAAGTACCTCAAACAATGCTTCAAAGTTGCATAAGAACAAAGAAGAACAATGCACAAATAGAGGGACTAAAATGCAATATGAAAAGAGTTTAAAAATATGAGAGAAATGTTTTTAGGAACCTAAATATGTCTTCTAAAATATGTAAAAATAATGGGATGCAAATCATACACCAATGATGAGAAAAAAAATCAACAAGGCAAGGTGTGCACAATTGAGACAATTCCAAAGGAAATTAATCAAACAATTAATTCAGATGCACAAAATAAAATAAAAAGGGAAAATAAAATTTTATAAAATTTTATAAAATCCTAAAGATGATCCATGAATTTTTCCATAATTTTCTGATGCATTAAACTAATTTTAAAAATTAAAAATGCAAAATGAAACAATTAAATAAAATAAAAAGAAAATGAAGAAGCCAGGGGGTGCAGACAAAGCAAATCACACGTTGGAAAATTAAATGGGCTCAAGGAGGGGTGGAAAAAGCAAAGAAAATCCAGCCCAATCCAAAGCGCAAGTCAACATTCAAGCTTGTGGAACTCAGTCAACTAAAGGACTTAATCTACACCACCAGATCAATCAAACGTTCCACAATCAGTCAACAAAATCAAAGGTACACATGATTAAAGGCTCAGATCACACACGCATGGTAATAATCATGGATTAGCACGCACACACATATAAAATAAAAATAAAAAAACATGTGAGAAGCACACTCCCATTTTAATGTGCTGGCAAACCATAAACCATCAGATTAATCTAACGCACCAGATCAAGTCAACAAATCACAAAGTCATGCAATATCATGGGTCAGATCTGTGTGTGCACAATAAGAAGCATGGATTATACACACACAATCAATAAAATAAGTGAAGACTTTAAATGATCTGGCTAAACATGAACCATCAGATCTGGACCACCAACGGTCCAGATTTCATCTCCTTCCTCTAAACCTTCACCTGCCTGAAAACAAACCAGACACCGGAGCCCTAGCTCCGGTCGTCTTCTCCAGTGACCTCAACACCAAAATTTCCCATAAATCACAAACAAGTACACCATTCAACTCAGAATTCAACAAGGATCATGAATATCACCTTCATTTCAACAGATCATACATATATAAACCAAATCGAAGACAAAAAGTTTGAACTCAAAAACTTCAGATCCACATTACAACCATAATACACTTGCAAATCAAGATCTATACACACCAGGATGATCAGCAAAGCATAAGGATCATTAAGCACACAAGAAAACTGAGTTCTATGATCAAGAAAAACACACTAACCTGAAACTTGTAGAGCTCAAAATACACCAAGAAATCCTTCAGAAAGCTGCAGATCTACTCCTTGGAACTTCTGATTGCAAAATAAATGCAATATGAGGCTTGAATCCGGCTGGATCTTGAAGTTTGAAAGTGAGCAATTCAAATTCGTGTATGGTGAAAACCTTTCTTAGAGCTTCAAACGATGGTTGATTCTTGTTCTATGGAGTATGTGGATCAAGAATATGGAAAAATTTCTTCAGAAACCCTTGTGAGGAGAGAGTTTCGAAGGAGAGAAAGTTTGAGTGAAAAATGAAATTCAGAGCAAATGAGAGTGCATGAGCTGTGAATGAACGTGTGAGTCTCCTTATATACACTTGGTTAGAGCTCTGAGCATGATTAGGGTTTGATTAAGGCTATCCATAGTGATTTGCAAAAATGCAAGTTGTGATGAAACCACTAATCCACACGTGCATTGTTATGCTTTTCATCATGAGTCATTCACATTTCTCTTGCTGATCACAATGGGATTGGGTTTGGGCTTTGTGGATGCTTAATTCATGAGATTCAATCCATCTTGCAAATTTGCATTTTGTGAAATTCATGAAGTACATGGCACGGATTGGAGTGATTCAAAGGTAAAAAATGGTCCTTTGGATGTGTACTTGGATGTGGCAATGTGACTTGAGTCATTAGAAACAATTACAAGTCATTTTGAATCAAAATGCAAAAGGTGGAAAAATGGATACATGAGAAAACCCTAAAAAAGCACCTTGCCTTCTTTTGATCATAACTTGAGTTTGATAAATGGTATGGAGATAATATATTACTTTTTGGAAAGGGGAGAGAGAGATCTTCAACTTTCATGTTTGAGGAAAATTCATTTGAAGCTTCTTTGATGATGAAAAGTCAAGTTGAAGATGGTTTGAAAAGTTGCCAAAAATGGAAGTTTCACATTATAGGTCATTTTCCAAAAATAGAAACTTTTGCACAAACTCTTGGCTCTTGATGAATGACATGAATCTTGACATTTGAGGACCATATGAGGGCATAAGACCTTAAAAATCATGAAGAGGACCTAAAAATTCCATGGTTGACTTTCCTCCATACAGTTGACTTTTCTTGGTTCACAAGCAACTGATCCACTGAGCATCTTCCACAATGAACCACTAGCCAAGCCTTCCTCTATGAGTGTTTGGGAGCATATGGAACCCATGAGAGCATGCTTGAATCCACAAAGTTTTCTCAGGAAGCTCTTTGAACCCAAAAACCCTAATTTGGTCTCTCTGGTTAGGAGGGAAAGATTCACTTGAAATCCTTTGCCATTCTTGATCTTATGAAGATATGATGACCTCCACAAAACACCTTGAGGCTTAAGACTCCTTTGAGATGAACCAAGTTCCTTGATCCCATGCTAAGAACCAATGCTATGCTCAAATGCTAATGCAAGAAATGCAAAGAAACATAAGCCAGTTAGCTTCAAAACAAAAGAGCAAATTTTGGGGTGTTACACGTTCTTTTGTCGTTTTAGTCATGTTTTAAGTGGTGTCCTGCTCTGTGTCATGTAACATCGGGTTGGGATTAGTTGTGAACCTCGTGTTTTCCCCTTTTTGGTTTATGTTGGAATTTCTTTTCATATTGTTGATGTCATTTTGAATCTGATACTTTTATCCATGAAGTATTTTATTGACCTGAATTAAAAAGTTTGATTCCGCTGTGTAGTTGCTAATTTATGTTAATGAAGAATGAATAACCCGTGTTACGGGACAGGACAATGATTTTGAATGTTGCTTGAACATATGTGGCACCTTTCTTGCTAATTTTTACTCTGATAATATTAAGTGTTTTCCTAAAATGGTATGTGGGGTAGAGAGGTGTTACAGTATTTAATTGTCCTGTCTTCCAACTGCATAGAAGTATCGGTGGACTTCATCTCTCTAAGCTCAATTTTTTGACAAGCAGATAGGGGAATTGGGCTAACATTAGCCCCTAAATCACACAACGCCCTTTCGAAATTCATCGTTCAATCAATACATGGTACCAAAAAAACTCCCTGGATCCTTAAGCTTGGGCGGAAAGTTGTATTGAAATATGGCGCTATAATCTACAGTAAACGCTATGGTCTCATAATCTTATAGAAGTATGAGAAATATTTCCAAACGTTTCTTACTAGAAGCCTAAATAGAAAAATACACAAGAAAGGGGGTTGAATTATGTTATTAGTTTTCTTTAGTTTACTTCTGAACAGAGTTTAGATTCTAAACCATTGTTCAGATTCTGATCATTAATTGCAGCGGAATAATAACAGCATCAAATAAATAACAACAGAACACGCAGAGATTTATATTGGTTCCTCCTAAACTGAGAGTAGTCCAGTCCCCTTGTAGCATAAGAGTTTTTCCACTATAATCAAATCATGATTACAATTTCTTATTCCCTCAGCACAAGACTTAACTACTCAGACCCTCTGTAACACCCCAAAATTTTCCCTCTCTTTCTTTAACCTTTTTGTCTTATGCTTAATTTCATTTGCATCTTCATTTGTGCATATCATTGGCCTTTGACATGGGATCAAGGTATCTTTTGTGTTTCTCAAAGGAAGAAGATGCTTTTCAAAGAAAGGAATAAAGATATAATCTCAAAATTATCATCAAGGCATTCTCAATAATCTCACATAATCATCTGGGTTTGGGTTTTCAAGCATTCATCATACTTTTCTATCTTTTGTGCCTGGATTAAGGTTTTGACCAAGAGCTTCTTATGGTTGATTCTTGGAGAAAATTTATACTCTATGGCTTAAGACACATCCCAAGGGCTCCCTATATGTATCATGTTTCATCACAAGTTATCACATATGTCTCAGTCAATGGAAAGAGGATTAGGGTTTCATCTGATCAAGAAAGTCAAATGTGGCCTCACAAAGTCAAACTCTTGAGTTTTGAGGTCAACCATGGGCATTTCAAGTCATCTCAAGTGTTATTATGAGGTTGGATCAAGAAGAATCAAAGAGAATCATAAAGTCAGGAGAATTAGCAAATTAGGGTTTTAGCGAAATTTTTCTAAATGTGGAAAACCCTAATTTCTAGCCATCTTATAACATTCATAACTTTCTCATCCTTGATCCAAATGAGGCAAACTTGTAATCAAATTAAAGATGACATCATGAACTACAAGTTTGTAAAAAGAAGCAAGTCCAAAAGATTCATAGATCAAAAGTTATGGTGGCTTAATGTTGAGAAAATCAAGATTTGTGATTTCTACACTTAGAATTTTTCTAAGTATGGAAATTCAGCTTGGAGGACATGTTTTCAAAGGCCATTTTCTTGATGATCCAAGCTTCATCTCATCTTTCCTCCAACATCAATTTTGTTCCTCATTCCCCCAAGCTTTCTTTTGATAACAAGAACTCTTCAATTGAGTGAGTAGAACTCAAGTTATGATGTCCCAAAGTTAGGGTTTTCAAGTTGCCAAATTTAGCAAGTCACTTGTCAACTTCTTGAAGCAAACTTCCAAGACATTTTTCATCAGGATTCAAGTTTCAATTCCATTTTCCTCCCACGTGAATGTTGTAGAGTTTCTTTCAAGCTTTCTTTTGATGTAAAGAACTCGAGTTATGGCTCCTCAAAGTCAAGGTTTTTTCATGTTTCATGGTGGTTTCATAACTTAGAGTTTTTTAGAGATGGCTAGGCAGATTTGTGGAGTCATGTTCAAGGTGGATTTACAATGGTTTTTAGGTCCCTTTTCACTTCACCATTAAAATGAAAGTTGAAGATCATGCTTTAAACTTTCATTGGAGCTCAAGGATACATTGAATGGATCAATATTCATCATGTTAGGATAATTCAAAGTGAGATAGGTGGATATGTGTCCTCATGCATCATGTCACATTTCTTTGGCACAATTGGTATGAATTTTGGCAGCATATTATGTACACATCATGCTCCCACGCACCACCATCAAAACCTTGCCTAAAAAACCTAAACATTCTCACATATGACATGCATACATCATGCATACTTAGACAAAAGTGGAAAAAAGGAAATCACTACCAACCAAAACCTCCTTTTATTCTCCCCATGTGTTGACTACATCCCCCATTTTTTCATGCTTCATTTTTCTCATTTATACCACACAAATACATAATGAACCATGCCAAAACCCTTATGCTTGCTTAACATCATTTCTTTTGTCCAAAAAGATCAAACAATTCATGGGCCTCAAATATCATAATGATCCCCCATATATAAAGCTATCAAACCCTAAATGATGAGGGGACAACTTCATTTTTCGCTCAAGATCAGATATGAAAGCAACTCTCTCTCAAGAAACTTCCTATCTTCGAACCTGAATTTTTCTTCAAGTTTTCTTCATTATCTTGCTTGAATCCTCATCACTGAAGAGCAAACAAGGTTTAGGAGGAAGATCTTGAAGTGTTGAAGAAAGAATCAAGAGCAGTAGGTCTTCATTTTGTAAATTCTTCTTCAACTTTTTTTTCATCCATGATGTGCGTGTTATGAACCCTTTGTTAGTGTGTTTGGAGTTCTGAGATAGTGTAGTCCATGTTTGCATGAGCATTGTTTCATTCTGAGCAAGTTGCAGCTGGTGTGATGAAGATTCGTGCTCGATTTTCATGTACTTAGAGTGCTTTTTATTGAGTTTTATGGTGTAGCGTGCAATTTTTGTCGGTGACGCCACCACCTTATCGCCAATTGGGTTCCTCCTCGCCGCAACGGTAGGAGTGGGGTGCTACTTTCTGATTTCTTATTTATCCCGTGAAGCTGGAAGAGAAAGGGAAGCTATCTAAAACTAACCTTGCACGCGAATGTTTAACTGAACACACGCTTAAGAGATTCGGGGAGTTCGGGGTCAGGTTATACAATGGGGAGTTGTCAGTTACCCATCCTATATGTGGTTATCCACAGGTTGTTAGCATTAGGTTCTGCTTTTATACTTGATGGTGTTTATCCATAAATGGGGAAGTTTCTACTTTGGGAGATGTTTGAGAGAGAGAGAGAGAGAGTGTTTTTTATGAGTTTTGTAAGGTACTGGACCTAAGGTTTTTGATTGGTATGTGAAGGTACTAGACCTAGAGTTTTTGATTGGTATGCTCTCTAAGATTTCGCAATCTTATGCCTACGTATTTCCGTTTAAAGAAACAGGGAAATCAGAGCAATCGTAGTTCCTCCTATTTCTATGGGAGGAAAAAGACGTTTTGGTGTCTTGTTCAAAGCCCAAGATTGAAGCTAAAGGGAATATTTGTGTCTTGTTCAAAGCCCAAGATTGAAGCTAAAAGGTTTAACTGAGAGAGAATTTGTTATCTCTAAATGGAGACATCTCGTCTGTTTATCACAGTTGTTGGGTGATTGTTCATAAAGAAGGATTACTTTAACTGGATTATAAGAATCCAGCAATGCCATAATTTCCTTTATGGGGAATTTTTCCTGAAGGAGAAAACTTTAACTCAGTGTAGAGCAATGCCATTTTTCCTTAGGAGTCTTTCATGCTAAGAGAGGGACAGTGGTGTGGATGTAAATAATCCAGAGGCTTGCCACTTACAGCAATTAGATGAAAGAGGAAGGATTTACCAGGATAAAAGATGGACTACAACTTGGATATTTGAATCAACAAGTGTGCCACTTACAGCAGTTATCTGGGATTAGGGTTTGTTTTGAATGTCTGTTTTGATGTGTGATAACACATGGAAATGTCTTCCTACATAGAGATTTTGATTTCCTCGGAGGGGATGTTGATTTTTGTGTGCCTTGATCAAAGCCCAAGGTTGAAGCTAAGAGGTTGATTGACTCCACTGGGGAAGTCCTTATACAAAGCCTAAGAGGAGACTAGAAATTGCTGACACAACAAGAGAGTATTTATATGGTGTCTTGTATAAAGCCCAAGATTGAGGCTAAAAAGAGACTAACTCTTTGGGGATATCATTATACAAAGCCTAAGAGGAGGCTAAAAGTTGACTTTTCTGGGGGAATATTTTGTTTGTCTTGTACATAGCCTAAGATTGAGGCTAAAAGAGGATTTTTTACTCTACTGGTGAGAGGTTTTATCTGTCTTGTACAAAGCCCAAGATTGAGGCTAAAAGAAGATTGACTCTGCTGGAGAGATTTATACGGTGTTTGTACAAAGCCCAAGATTGAGGCTGAAATGAAACTGACTCAACAAGATAGTGTTTTATTTATGGGTGTCTTGTACAAAGCCCAAGATTGAAGCAAAAGGTAGTTGATTGACTCAGCTGAGGATTTTAGGTGTCTTGTACCAAGCACAAGATTGAGGCTGAAAGAATGTCTAACTCAACAAGAGAGTACTTTTGTACCATTTAACTAAACAAGAGAGTATGGAGAGGTGATTAACTCAACAAGAGAGTCCTTTTGAAGCTAACTCAGCTGGGGAAAATCATTATACAAAGCCTAAGAGGAGACTGGCTTCTATTGAGGATTATTGAAATCCAGAGGCAGGTCCAAGTCGGGGGATCAACTCTTGCTGAGGGTTTACAGAAGAGTTGAGTTATCAGATGCCTCGAGGTTCTGATTTGGGATAATGTTATAGTGATGATAAGCTGACCCTGACTGGGGAAATTTAAAGTGAGAGTTTTAAGATTAAGTTTTGAAAACCTAGAGGTTTTAACTCTACTGGAGATTGGTCAAATGACCAGGGTTTCTCCTGTGTTTGTAGGGAACTTGAGAATGTCTTTGAGATCCAAGAGGAGATTAGACTGTCCAAGTCTACTGGTATGGAAGAGTTTATCTTTGAGGAGGCAAGTGTTTTAAGGGATGAGAATCAGCCCTAGAATTGGTCCGAGGTCTTGACTCTTTAGAAAGACTGCTCTAACAAAGGATGACTAAGTTCTGTCTTATACCTTTAAGAGGTCTTCAGGGTCCTTGTATTAAGCCCAAGAGAAGGCATGAAAACTTCTAAGAAGCAAAAGGGTCATTGTACAAAGCCCAAGAGGAGGCTGGGATGCTTTTAGAAAGCCTGTGGGTCCAAACTTAAGAAAAGTTCAAGAAAAGTTTCATCGGCAATAATCTTTTCTTTAATGAACAGTTCTAGGGTTTGAAGAAATTCAAGAGAGGTTTCATCGAGAATTAATATTCTCTGGGGGAAATGAACTTCTTTGACCATTTTCTAATAGTGACAGTCTGAGAAAAGTTTCACCAGGAATAATGCATTTCTCTTTGTTCCATATTGTTTAAGCCCAAGAGAAGGCAAGACTGTATCTGGAATTCCTATGGGGAACTATTTTTGACTGTATTAAAAGAGTAACCAACTGCCTTTATCTAATTCTAGACTTAATTGTCGGGGAAAACTCTAAGCAGATATACAAGTATATATACAGTTGATATATGACAAGTATTTAAAAGGATATGAAAGAAGGACTTACAGGTGAGCAAGCTTCCAGCAATACAGTTATATATATATATATATATATATATATATATATGAAAGCATGTAAAGAAAGCTGATAAAAACTTACAGGCGAGCAAGCTTCCATTGTAACAGCTGTATGGTTAGTTGTTCAAGAAATTAAAGAAAGTTTTGATAACAACTATGAATTTGAACCTAAATAAAAAAGGAAAGTTGTTTTTTTGAAAAGATTGTTGGGGCTTACACTCAAGGAGAGGCCCAGATGAAAAACATTGATCGTACCGTTGATCTGAAGATTGTATCGGGACTTATACAATGATTGAGGCCCAAATTAAGTTTTATTTACAAAGGGATGGGTCTTACAACTCAAAGAGAAGCCCAAAGGTTTATTTTTGTACAAGGGATGGGGCTTACAACTCAAAGAGAGGCCCAGAAATAACAGTGATTGCACCGTCGTTTTGAAAATTGTACTGGGGCTTATACAATGACTGAGGCCCAAAATTATTTATGTACAACAAGGATTGGGTCTTACACTATATTAGAGGCCCAAAAGTGTTAAAATAAAATAGAATGGGACTTATAACACGAGGGGAGGCCCAAATGATTTTTGTTTAAACGGCGACGACTGCGCCGAGATTTTAAAATCGTATCGGGACTTATACAATGATTGAGGCCCAAAAAGGTTTATATTTACAAGGAATGGGTCTAAGACTCTATTAGAGGCCCAAAAGTGTTTTGAAAAAAGTTTGTGAGGGTGAAAATAATCAAAACCCTAATTTGATTTTAAAATGCATTTTAATTGAATAAAAATACAATTAAAATGATCAAAATTATTACACATGTGTGGAAAACAAGTTGTGATCTTGGATTAATGTTTGAAAAATCATGTTTTATTCATAGAATAATTTGAAAATTATTTGAATTTGCAAAATCAAGAGAAAGAAATATTTTAAGTATTAAAACAACATATAAAACATAATTCTTTACAAAAATACTAAATATATGAAATAAATAATATTTTTTTGTGAAATTTTCATTAAATAAAGTATTTTAATATTTTTGTGAATTTTTAAAAAAAGAATCAATTAAAAATAATTAAAATTGAGAGAGAAATTAATTTTTGAATTAATTAACAAAAACCATAAAAATTATTAAAAATAGCAAAATGTGGCAAAGTGGAAAAAAGGTCTGGGTGGGGTTTGAACCCACGACCTCATAGCCAAACACACATGCGCGCTACCACTGAGGTGGTGATACATCCGTGTATCCAAACCACCCCATTAATACATAAGGGTGGCTTGGTTTCTAGGCCTGGCCAAGGCAAGAAACCAAGGCATGGTGGATTTGCATGAAGGTTGTAACTTGCTTATTTCTCCATGGATTGGGACAAAATTTAGGTGCTTCTGACCTAGAATTTCATGATGAATCCAATGGTGTCTTTAGATTTTTCAGAAGATGCCTCTATCTAAAAATCCGATAGTGGTTTCAAAAAATGCCAAGATTTGCTTTTTCTATGCTAACACATCATATACACACTAATAGCATGGTAAATTGGTTCAAACACAACATATATGATATGTATGAGATGTTTATAATCAGTGGACTTCAAAGCAATGCATAATTCAAAGAGTTCAAGTTGTCATGCACTTACCTCTTGGAGCTTCTTGTGCTAACTGTCAAGATCCTTGTGCCAGAAGTAATCCAATGCTTTGGACACTCTTGATTAATCCCTTAGAAGCTTTTAGGCTGATCAAAACTAGTTGGAATCCTCAGGAACAATTTTTAGCTCTTTCTTGCAAAAGGGGCAAAAGTGACCAATATGGCAACTATCTCAAATGGTGTTCCAGATGAGGGGAACCAATTGGGACAGTTTGAGGATGATATTTGGAGTGTGTTTAAGGCTTGGTTTGGTTTTCGAAGTGATCGAATCAAGACATGACTTGGAAAATACAGAAAAGTCCAATTTTGAGGTTTTGGAGGTTGATTTTATGATTTTGGTGTTTCAGATCACAAGTGAGTGTTTGAACAGGTTAGATATGACATATTGGATGTGTTTGGATCATGAGTTGTGGTGGAATTGCTCTTTAACTCAAAAACTCAGAGATGACTTGCAAAAGAAGGTATTTTGGTCTAAAGAGAGAGAGATTTTGAGGAAAGCATCAGTTGTAGTGCTTTGGTGTACTTAAACTGATCACAAATGAGCTCTATTTATAGTGTGTCAAGTTTGTTTTGCAAGAAATAGTGAATGGCAGCTGGTACAGGCCTTTGGCCAATGTTGATCCAAGGGAATCTTAAGTCTCCTCTAGCCATTAACTTGAGGTTAGGGCACATGCCTATGGTTCTTTGATTCAGTGCTGATTCTTGACTCATTTAGTTAGGAATATGTCTGTCCATGCCACCTTGATGCATCCATTAAATGCTTGAAAACAAAATTGGAGTCGTTTGCACTTTTTAGCCTTTTTAGGTTTGTTATGGCTATGTGTAGATTCTTGGACTTGGGAGGCTTGGGGATCAGATCATTCCCTTTTGATTTCATCCTCTGATATTTACAAATGGATGACAAGGCTTAGAGTTTTACAAATTTGCCAAATCGAGTAAAATGCCAAAATCTGCCTTGTACAAGACAGTTGGAAATGGTGATTTTGAGAGGATCATATCTCCCTGCTCAGGTTGAGTTATGGGAGGCTCTTGTGCTTTTTAGAAAGCCCTCATATGATACAAAACATGTGTGATCATAGTTTGTTTTGAAACTATTTGGATCCCATTGAAAAATCCTCATGAACATTGATGTTCAAGGCTGGTAACTTAGGCAGATTTTCACTAAGTGTTGGAAAAAGTGTCATTTTCATGTTTTTGTGATTTTGATCAATCTATAACTCAAACTCCATAAAGAATTGGAGTTTCTTGAAGTTGAAGCTTTTGTAGAATGTAGGAAGATCTACAAATCAGGCTTTGGATCACCCAAAATGGCTGCTAGGATCTCAAGTTATGATCCTTGGAAGTTGACACCAAAATCACTTTTGTTCCAAACTTAGAAAAATTTTGGTTTCTAATGTTTGCCCTTTTTGCAAGAAGCCTCACTTTTCTTGATTTTTCTTAATGATTTATGATCAATACCATACATTAACATTATATTTGACTTAGGGGAACCATATTTGTGATAATTTCCAAAAGTCAAACTTGATTTTGTGCACGGTTGACTTTTTATCGGACGAAATCCAAACTGTGCGATCCTTTGTGAAATTAAGTCCTTGACCTAAACCAAACCTAATGGATGGATTCCATCGGTGTTATAGGGTGTATTGAATCATGTACCAAGGTTTGGAAGCATGTCTTGGTCAAATGTCAAAGATACAATTGACTTTTTCCTCGAAACCCTAATTGTAATCCTGAGGAAATTGAAACTTGTGAACCAAGCTTCTTGGGCCAATCCATTTTTGCAAATGGATCAATGTAGTGTATTGGAGGCCCTCAAATCATGTCTTGAGATCTTGGCTCACGTTTTGTCCCAAAAGTCAACTTAGGGGTGAATTAGGTCAAGAGACCCTAATTCCCGATTTTTGGTAAATGCATCCCCTGAGGTTATATTGACTTGATGATTGGGTCCATAAGGTCCCTTGGAGTATCTTGGGTTGTGCTTTGAAGGATTAGCTCATGCCCAGATGAAAATTTCGATCTGGAGGCCTTGGTCGACCAAAACCTTAATTTGGTGACACTGGCGATCTTGAGGCTTGATCCACTTGGAATGTTGTAACTTTGTGCTTGATTCTTTATGTGGGAGTCCTCTTGATCTCTTATGGGTGTTTGAGAGGTTAGACAAGTTGAATATCATGTCATTCCTTGATTGATCCATTGTCTAAGTGCTCTGAGATGGCTTGAAACCCTAATTATTGATTGTAGTGGATGCTCGACAATCCTTGAGGAGATTAATGAGGTATGATGGTACATACATATTGTGGTAATTATTTGCACAATGATTGGAAATCTTGGTGGTCAAAATTTGGGGTATGACACATGGACATATTCTTGTTCAGCATTAAATTCTGTGTGGAGAGGAGCCTTATTTTGTGAGATTTAGGCATGTTTGTAGTCGTCTCCGGCGGATGCTACCGGGGAAGAAGACCAAAGCCCTAGCTCCGGCGTCTAAGGTGGTTCTCGTTTTACCTTTGAACCTTGCGTATGTGTCGCCTGCGTGGCGGTGATTCATTGCCAGCGTGTTTGAATGGAATGCCACGCAGGATTTTTCCTTTTGTTTTTGACCCGTTTCTGTGTGGATTTGGGCCTCACACAAATTGATTTCCCCACCCCCTATATCCTGGCCCATGCGCTATTTTGAACTATTTTTAGTTCATTCTGGTTTTAGGCGTTCCACCCCCTTGCTTTGTCTTTTCTCTCTATTTTATTTTTCATTCTATTTTCTTTTATTAATTTCATTTCCATTATTAAAATCATTCTGAAAATGAGTAAAAATATGTTTATGATTGATGGATGTCTGGGGATAATTGTCATATTTTTTATTTTATTTTCATATTTTATTTTGAATTTAATTTGAGAGGTGTTTGACATGTTTACCCTTGAATTAGGGTTTGGTATTTGGATGACTTTGCTATGCCTTCTTGAACCAATCCTTTTACCATGTTTTGAAACTTAAGTGATGTTTGTTTGAGGGATGATTTGATGCTTGGATGTGGAACTTTTGATTGATTCTCACTTGGTTTTAATTGATCCTCGACTTATGCTCGATTAGCCTCTTACATGATCTTGTTTGATTTGATTTGGTGATTCATTTATGCAATCTCTTTGGGATATTTTTCATGGTGAATCTTGATTGTTTTAAATTGGATTAGAGCTTTGGATTCAAATTTATTTTACCACTTTCCTATTTTTGTTTAATTTCCAAGTTGATGATGTTTTGACCATGCTTCTTTGATGTTCTTGACCTAGTTTCTTGAGATGGTTTCTTGTATGATCCAATTGATGTTTGTTGACTCTTGTATGCTTTTATTGACATGTTTAAGGTTCTGACCCTCGTGTTTAGAGGTTCTGACCCTCATGTTTAGAGGTTCATTGTATGATCATTTTGTCTTACTTATCTCACATGATCACTTGTTTCTTTGTATGGATGATTTGAGTAGCTTCTTGTGCATGATCTTGAACATGTTCCTTCTTGAACTTGCTTGATATCTTGTAATTGAATGTGAATTAAATCATTTGAGTTTGCTTCTGACCTTCATGTTATGTTGTGCATTACTTGATCATTTGGTCTTTGTACCTTGCTTGAACACATGCTTTCCTTTGAAGATGATCATGGTATATGTTTAGGTAGTTTTGATACATGCCTTGAACTTGTTCCTTAATGTTTCCTCTTACTATTCATGATTTGATGTTTGAGTTTATATTCATGTTTATGCTAATTACTCCCATTGATACCATGCCCTAATTTCACTTGGTTGAGCCATTTGTGACTTGTTGTTATGAGTTGATGATTTATGAATGCAAAGTTTTGTTGTGGTTCATGTTGGATGGTGTGGTGCTTCTCTTTTCATCCTTGAATTGGATTTATCATAATGTGATGTGAGTTCTGACTTTTCTTGATTCCTATCTTGCTTAACTCATGTTGTCTTGGTATTGTGCTTAATGGTTTTCAATTATGATTCTCAGATAAGTTTGCTTGTGCACTTCTTTGATTGCCTTTTCTCATTTGTTTGAACTTGAACGTATGAACACTTTGATTATGCTATTTTATGTTTGAGAATATGTATGATTAATTGTGTGCTTTATCCATCTTTGATGTCCTGATTCATTTGATGAACATGCTTTGACTTTAACCTTGGTGTGACACTTGTGCATTGATGTTGGTTCTTCATACCTTGGGTTGTTTTGACACCCTTCTTCTATTAATCTATTTTCTTCTCTTTTGGGTTTTGAGTTCATATTTGTTGTTTGAGATTAAGTTTGTTTAATGTTTACTTGTGCTTGATCACATGCTCCCTTAGGGCTCCTAGTTTGAACTTAATTTTTGATTAGTTTCAAAGTAGGATAGATATTAGGCTCTCAATCCTTTTCATGACAACATTAGGGTAGTCCCTTCTTGACCTCAACCTTAGTTCCATCATTGGTATGTTAATATTAGGTAGACTTCCCTTCTCATCCTCAACTATAGGGCATTTTGCATGACAACATCTAGGTGAGTTTCCCTTAGATTTTCTCTTTGCTATTTGAGTCTCTTCTCTTTCTCAAAACAAAAATAAAAAATACTTAATAAATACGATGAGTATTGTGCGCCACGAGCCTTAAGTATATGGGAAATGAGAAGCGAGAGTCTCTCCTTACCTTGTCTAGAGTGTTTTGTATACGTCTCGTCTTGGGTCGATCTTACGGAGCATTCGATCATATGTCATAGACTTTAGTGCAATACGAATCTCAAACCAATTTAATTCACTTCTGTTAAAACTTACAAACAAACTGCAAATCATTTTATCATTAGGGATTTTCTGTCAAACCTTTTTCAGAAAGGGCATGTTATTTCCGTTCTACCGTAAACAGGCATCGACCTTAACTGTTGGAATGTGAACTTAGCATCGCTCATAAAAAAACACTTAACCAATATGGGGTCGTACCCACAAACTACGAACGCTCTGATTTCCTCATTCTCGTCTGAATGAGGATACGTAGGCACGAGACGGTGAAGTCTTGGCGAGTAACCTTCCCACATTCACCCATAGTTGTAGCGCGAGTTTTTGAGTGGTTGCGAAGCACTATCGCTTTGGGGTACTACAGTTCGATTCGTTTTTTATCCTATTGAAGCTGATGAAGGAAGGGAAATAGATGTCTCCAATTAACCCTGCTTGCATACTAAGTTTGAACAGATTATTGTTGGTTTACAGATGCTATAAAGATTGTGGGTCTCTCTTAGGTTATTTTGTTAAAAAAACAGTGTCTAGGCTATTGGTAGGATGTTAGGACTGATGCTTTTTGATTGATGTATGAAGGTACGGGATGTTAGGTTTTTTGATTAGTATGCTCGCTAATATTTTTTCAATCTTATGCCTACGTATTCCCGTTTAACGAAACAGGGAAATCAGAGCGATCGTAGTTCCTCCTATTCTATGGGAGGAAAAAAGGTTGTTTTGGTGTCTTGTTCAAAGCCCAAGACGTGAATCTAAATGTGGTTTGTATCTTGTTCAAAGCCTAAGATGTGAAGCTGAAGGGTTTATTTGTATCTTGTTTGAAGCCCAAGATGTGAAGCTAAAGGGGTTTGACTTTTGAGAGAATTTGTCATCTCTAAAAGGGAATATTTTGTTTGTTTGTCATAACTGTTGGGTGACTGATTATAAAGGAGAATTACTTTAACTGGGATGTGTGAATCCAGCAATGCCATAATTTCCTTTATAGGGGATTTTAACCTGAAGGAGAAGACTTTAACTCAGTTTAGAGCAATGCCATCTTTCCTTAGGAATTTCTCATGCTAAAAGAAGGACAGTGGCGTGGATGTAAATAATCCAGAGGCTTACCGCTTACAGCAATTAGATGGGGGGAAAAGGAGTTGTTGATGTTTGTATACTGTGAGCAAGGCACAGCTTTTGAGGCTAAAAGGCTGATTGACTCAACCGGGGTTTCCTTATACAAAGCCTAAGAGGAGGCTATTGACCCAACAAGAGGGTGCTTTTAGGTGTCTCGTACGAAGCCCGAGAAAGAGGCTAAAAGGGTTGACTCAACAAGAGAGTGCTAACAAGTGACTGACTCAACAAGAGAGTGCTTTTATATGTGTCTTGTACAAAGCCTAAGACGGAGGCTAAAAGGTTTGACTCCACATTAGGGTATTTTATACTCAACAAGAGAGTGTTTTTTGTATCTCGTACGAAGCCCGAGATGGAGGCTGAGAGGTAAGTGACTCAACAAGAGAGTCTTTTATACTCAACAATAGAGTGTTTTTGTATCTCGTATAAAGCCCGAGATGGAGGCTAAAAGGTTTTGACTCAACAAGAGAGTTTTTTATACTCAACAAGAGCGTGTTTTAGTATCTCGTATGAAGCCCGAGATAGAGGCTAAAAGGCTTTGACTCAACAAGAGAGTCTTTTATACTCAATAAGAGAGTGTTTTAGTATCTCGTACGAAGCTCGAGATGGAGGCTAAGAGGGATTGACTCAACAAGAGAGTCTTTTATACTCAACAAAAGAGTGTTTTTGTATCTCGTACGAAGCTCGAGATGGAGGCTAAAAGTGATTGACTCAATAAGAGAGTCTTTTATACTCAACAAGAGAGTTTTTCTGTATCTCGCACGAAGCCCGAGATGGAGGCTAAAAGGTGTGACTCAACAAGATAGTCTTTTATACTCAACAAGAGAGTGTGAAAATGTTAGCTCCGCTGGGGAGAATTATTGTACAAAGCCCAAGAGAAGGCTAATGTGCTGGTGACTGTTTCAGTTTAGTGACAGGTCCAATATGTTGGATAAAAGAGAAAACCAGTTCTTATGAAGGAAACGAATAAAGGTATTGTTGTACTTTGGGATTGATCAGAGGATCAGGGTTATTTCCTGTTCTTTAAGGAAATGGAAAATCCAAAGGGTATTGAGACTTTCCAAGTCTACTGGTGTTTGGGAGAAATCGATTCTCAGGTAGTGAATGATCTTTGTATGATGCCCAAGAGAAGGCTGGTATGTTAAGGGATGAAGGTCAACCCGTTAACTGGTCTGACACTTGACTCAGAAAGACAGCTCTAGCAAATTGATGACTAGGTTCTGTTCCTATACCTGTAGAGGTCTCTGGGTCCTTGTACTAAGCCCAAGAGAAGGCATGAGAGCTTTTAAGAAGCCGAAGGGTCCTTGTACAACACCTAAGAGGAGGCGGGGATGCTTTTAAGAAGCCTGTGGGTCCCCAAACCCCGAGAAGTTCAAGACATGCCATTCACCGAGAATAGATCAAGCTAGGAAAGTTCGAGAATTTGGAAGAAAATCAAGAGATTCCATTTGTCATACCCAAAATTTTGACCACTAAGATTTCCCATAATTGTGAAAATCATCATTACAATATGGAGGAACCATCATACTTCATCAGTCTCCCCAAAGATGGGTGAGCATCCACTACAATCAAAATTAGGGTTTCAGGCCCTCTCAGAGCCTTAGACAAAGGGTCAATCAAGGAATGACATGATCTTCAACTTGTCTAAACCTCTCAAACATACACAAAGGATCAAAAAGGACTCCCACTTCAAGGATCAAGCACAAGGATTCTCCCTTCTAGGTGGATCAAGTCTCAAGATCGACAGTGTCACCAAATTAGGGTTTTGGTCGACCAGGGCCTCCAGATGGAAATTTATCATCTGGACACAAGCCAATGATCCAAAACATAACCTAATATACTCCATGGAACCTCATGAACCCAATCATCAAGTCAATTTTGCCTAAGGGGATGCATTCATAAAAAATCAGGAATTAGGGTTTCTTGACCTAATTCACCCCTAAGTTAACTTTTGGGACAAATCATGAGCCAAGACCTCAAGAGAGGGTTTGAGGGTCTCTAATGAACTATATTTATCCATTTGGAACAATGGATTAATCCAAGAAGCTTGAGCAGCAAGTCTCAATTTCATCTGCACCACAGTTAGGGTTTTAAGGGAAAAGTCAACTGTAACTTTGACTTTTGACCAGGACATGCTCCCAAGCCCTAAGACATGATTCAATATACCCTATGACACCCATGGAACATGTCCATCTAGTTGATTTAGGTCAAGGACATGATTTCCTGAAGAATTGCACAGTTTGGAATTCATCTGATAAAAAGTCAACTGTGCACAAAAGTCAACTTTGACTTTTTGAGATTTTTCACCAAAATGGATTTTTAACCCTAAAATGATGTTAATGTATGATTTTAATCATCATTCATCAAGAAAAATCAAGAAAAGTTGGATAACTTGTAAAAGGGGTAACCATAAAAACTTAGAAAATTTTCTAAGTTAAAAGTAAAGTGACAAGGGTACCAACTTTTGAGGATCATAACTCCTAAACCACAAAGCCATTTTTCCTCATCCAAAGATGGATTTGTAGCCCTCATTACCCTCTACAAAAACTTTAACTAGACCTAAGTCCAATTCATTAAGGATTTTGAGTTATGGAGTGATCAAAATGGCTGAAAAATGAAAATGTTACTTTTTCCAACACTTAGTGAAATTTTCACTAAGTCCAAATCTGTCTTCATTTTTTTCCAAATGTAGGACGGTTTTTCACTTGGATTCAAAAGAGATCAAAACCAAACATGTTCAAACAGTCGTTGTATCATGTAAGGGCTTTCCAAAATGGCCAAGAACATTGCCAAATTCCATTTGGGCTATGAGTTATGACATTGTCAAATTACCTTGTTGAAATCTGTCAAGGCAAGGCAGAATTTGCATTTTTGCTCGATTTGCCAAAATCAGCCAAATCCAAATGCTCTATCCACTTGGACACCTCATAGGATTGAATCTAAAGGGGACAATCACTGAGCCAAGCCTCCAAAGTCTTTGGAACAAGAAATAGCATGTTGAACCTAGAATGGCCAAAATAGGGACAAGACTCCAAATTTGGATTGGAGCATTCAATGGAAGCATCAAGGTGGCATAGACTGAGCCATTTTCATTTGAATTCAGTCAAGACTTATCCAAGACCAAGGGAACCACAGCCCTGTGCCCTAACCTCTAGTCAATGGCTAGAGGAGACTTGGATTTCCAAAACAAACTTGCTCTACTATAAATAGAGCTCAATTGTGATCAGTTTAAGTACACCAAAGGCCTACAACACTTGCCTTTCTCAAAATCTCTTTCTCTTGGCAAAAATGCCTTTCTTAGCAAGGTAGCTAGAGGGTTTTGAGCTAGAGGGCAATTCCACTCAAACCAATCACTCACACACCTCACATACATCACATATGAGCTGATCAAACACTTAAACAACAACTGGAACACTGATTTCTCAGAATCACCAGTCAATTGCTCAAGGTTTTAACCAAAGTGCAGTTGAGATGCCATGAAATGATCCAGCCAATTTCAATCAAGTCCAAGCATTCAAACACACTCCATAGGGTGTAGGGAAGTTGTTCAGATCATCACAATTCATCTGTAACACCTCCTACTCAGAAATCAATTTGCTCTTGCTGTCACGGCCTAGAGGTAAGCATATACTTGGTCATCTCTCAATCTATACATATTTCCTCGCACAATAATTTGGCCATATGTTCATAATCATGCATAGAATGTTTCCCCTCAATTAATTGCATTGTTTGAATCGTGTATCAAAAATCCCAGCCTTCATGCAGAAATTAGGGTTCTTGAGGATTTTTCGTGATTTCTTGTTATATGTTTAATTTAAATGAAATTAAATGCCACAGACATGATCGTGAGGTTGAAACGAGTTGATTGGTATGTGGATTGCATGATATAATCAAGTATTCAGTGAGATTGGATAGAAAATGCAAATCTGGCCAAACCCAGAACACGCGCGTGTTCTTGGTGTGTTCTTGGCGCCATTTCTTTCAAATTCAAATATTTGAATTTTGTGATTTTATTTAATTGACTCAAAAATTAATTTCTCTCTGAGTTTTAATGATTTTGAGTTGATTCTTTTTTTAATAATTCACAAAAATGTTAAAATATTTTATTTTATCAAAAAATCCCAAAAATATTATTTATTTCATATAATTGATATTTTTGCAAAGAATTAATATTTTAATTGTTTTTGACATTTTAAATATTTTTTCCACATTGATTTTGCAACTTTTAATGCTCTCTAATTATTTTGTAGGTCAATACTTAATTTTTGAAGCATTAATCCAAGATCACAATTTGTTTTTCATATGTTAAACAATTTTGATCATTTTAATTGAATTTTTATTCAATTAAATACATTTTTGAAAACAAATTAGGGTTTTTGGATTAAGTCAACCCTCATAAATCATTTTCAAAACACTTTGGGCCTCTAATAGAGTGTAAGACCCAATCCTTTTTTGACCAAACCATTTTTGGGCCTCAGTGTATTGTATAAGTTCCGATACCGTAAAAAACAAACGGGGCGATCGTCGCCTTTTAAAAATAACCATGGGCCTCTCCTTGAGATATAAGACCCGTTCAAAACTTTTGGACCTTAATAGAGTGTAAGACCCAATCCCCTTTTAACCAAAAATCATTTTTGGGCCTCACTTATTGTATAAGTCCCTTCGCGTTAAAAAAAAAATCTCGGCGCGATCGCCACTTTAAACGAAAAGTCAATTGGGCCTACCCTCGTGTTATAAGCCCCACTCTTTTTCTTTAAACCTTTTTGGCCTCTTAAGAGAGTGTAAGACCCATCCCTTTGTACAGAAAACATTTTGGGCCTCAGTCACTTGTATAAGTCCCTCTGTACAAATTCGACAGTGCGATCACTGATAAAAACTTGGGCCTCTCCTTGAGCTGTAAGCCCCAAATCTCTCCTTTTCAAAGCACTTTCTCCTTTGATTTTGAATATACTGTTGTTTTCAATCTTTCTTTGTTGAACAACTAACCAAACAGCATGGAAGCTCTACAACCGAGTAAGTGGTTATTGCTTTCATTTACCGCTTTCATATACATATAACTGTATTGTGGGGTTGTTTCACTATAAGTCTTCTTTCATAAACTCATATCAACTGTGTAAGAATAGTATAGATATTTCGAGTTTCCCCGACAACTACGTCTAGCATTAAGCCCGTTGATCACTCTTAAATAGTCTAAACTAGATCCCCATAGGATTACCAGACACAGTCTTCCCTCCTCTTGGGGTTAAACAATATGGAGACATGAAAGGCAGCATTCTCTGTGAACCCTTTCATAGACTGTCACTCATAGAAGTTGTCAAAGAAACTCTATTCCCCAGAGATGATCTTTTCTCCGTGAATGGCATCTCTTGAGTTTCTTCCAAATTCTCGAACTTTCCTGGCTTGATCTATTCTCGGTGAATGGCATGTCTTGAACTTCTCGGGGTTTGGGGACCCACAGGCTTCTTAAAAGCATTTGTCAAGAAACTCTACTCCCCGGAGATGATCTTTTCTCCGTGAATGGCATCTCTTGAGTTTCTTCCAAATTCTCGAACTTTCCTGACTTGATCTATTCCTTGTGGATAGCTTGCCTTGAATTTCTCGGGGTTTGGGGACCCATCGGCTTCTTAAAAGCAGCGGCCTCCTCTTGAGCATTATACAAGGGCCCACGGGCTTCCTAAAAGCAACCCCGCCTCCTCTTGGGCTTAGTACAAGGACCCTACGGCTTTTTAGAAGTATTCACAGCCTCCTATTCGGCTTCGTATAATGATCTCTTCCTCCGGGAATGATAGCCTTCTCTTGGGCTTCGTACAAGGACCCGTCGGCTTCTTAAAAGTTTCCAGCCTCCTCTTGGGCTTCGTACAAATTGTCCCGACGACCTCCTAAAGGTATAGGAACGGAACTTAGTCATCTGCATAGAACATTCCTTTTAAAGAGTCTACTACTGTTTCTCAAAGCATGGTACAAAAGATGAAACTCTAGACCTGGACAGTCTAATATCCTTGAGTCTTAAAGATATTCTCAAGCACCCTTCAAGAATAGGAAGAAACCCGTAGACTCGGACAGTCTCAATACCCTTCGGATTTCCCACTTCCTTAAAGAACAGGAATAACCCGGATCCTTGAATCAAATCCATGAGTACAATGTTGTTCATATAAGAATTGATTTTCTCTTTAAAATCAGTATACTGGACCTGTCACTTAACTGAAACAGTAACCACGGCCTCTCTTTGGATTTGTACAATGATTCTCCCCAGGGGAGTCAAACAACGTTTAGCCTCTCTCTCGGGCTTTGTACGAGACACATAAAAGACTCCATCGTCGAGTCAAAAATCTTTTAGCCTCTCTCTCGGGCTTTGTACGAGATACATAATTGCCTCCTCTTAGGCTTTATATAAGAAAACCACTGGTTAATCCGATCAACCTTTTAGCATCAAAGCTGTGCCTCGTTCACAGTATACAAACATCAACAACTCCTTCCCCTCCATCTAATCGCTGTAAGCGGCAAGCCTCTGGATCATCTACATCCATGCCACTGTCCCTCTTTTAGCATGAGAAATTCCTAAGGAAAGATGGCATTGCTCTACACTGAGTTAAAGTCTTCTCCTTTAGGTTAAAATCCCTATAAAGGAAATTATGGCATTGCCGGATTCACAAATCCCGGTTAAAGTAATCTTCCTTTACAGTCAGTCACCCAACAGTTGTGACATACAACCTGTAGCGAGCGATTTTGGACGTGGTTCTTAAGCGCTGGTCGCTCTCTGCAGTTGAGCTTACTACAGGTCGATTCAGTTTTTATCCTATTAAAGTTGATGAAGGAAGGGAAATAGATGTCTCTAATTAACCCTGCTTTGCATACTGAGTTTAAACAGCGGTCTGTTAGGTTACGAATGCTATCAATGTGGGGGGGCCTTTGTACTGGTTATTTGTATTTTCGCCAATACGGTTTTCTCTCTTTCTTGGATTTTCTGGCGGGGAACGAGGATTAGGATGTTAGGACTGATGCTTTTGATAGATACATGAGAGTATGGGATTTTGGGTTTTTGTTTAGTGCGCTCGCTAAGATTTTTCTTTCAATCTTATGCCTACGTATTCCCGTTTACCGAAACAGGGAAATCAGAGCGTTCGTAGTTCCTCCTATTTTATGGGAGGAAATGGTTGTTTTTGGGTGTCTTGTTCAAAGCCCAAGACGTGAAGCGAAAGGTGTTTGTATCTTGTTCAAAGCCCAAGATGTGAAGCTAAAAGGGTGTTGACTTTAGAGAGAATTTGTCTTCTCTAAAGAGGTTTGTCTGTCACAACTGTTGGGTGACTGATTGTAAAGGAGGATTACTTTAACCGGGATACGCGGATCCGGCAATGCCATAATTTCCTTTATAGGGGATTTTAACCTGAAGGAGAAGACTTTAACTCAGTGTAGAGCAATGTTATCTTTCCTTAGGAATTTCTCATACTAAAAGAGGGACATTGGCAAGGATGTAGATGATCCAGAGGCTCGCCGCTTACAGCGATTAGATGAAAGGGAAGGAGTTGTTGATGTTTGTGTATTGTGAACGAGGCATAACTTTGATGCTAAAAGGTTAATTGGATTAACCAGTGGTTTTCTTATATAAAGCCTAAGAGGAGGCTATTATGTGTCTCGTACAAAGCCCGAGAGAGAGGCTAAAAGGTTTTGACTCGATGATGGAGTCTTTTGGTATCTCGTATAAAACCCGAGATGGAGGCTATTTGACTCAACAAGAGAGTTTTTTTGTATCTCGTACGAAGCCCGAGATGGAGGCTAAAAGGGTGATTGACTCAACAAGGGAGTCTCTTATGTGTCTCGTACAAAGCCCAAGAGAGAGGCTAAATGTTGTTTGACTCCGCTGGGGAGAATCATTATACAAAGCCCAAGAGGAGGCTATGGTGACTGTTTTAGTTGAGTGACAGGTCCAGTATACTGATTTTGAAAGAGAAAATCAGTTCTTATATGAGCAACACTGTACCCAAGGATTTGATTCAAGGACCAGGGATATTCCTGTTCTTTAAGGAAGCGGGAAATCCGAAGGGTATTGAGACTGTCCGAGTCTACGGGTTTCCTTCCTATTCTTGAAGGGTGCTTAAGAATGTCTTTGAGACTCAAAGAGATTAGACTATCCAAGTCTAGAGTTTTGCCTTTTGTACTATGCTTTGAGAAACAGTAGTAGACTCTTTGAAAGGACTGTTCTATGCAGATGACTAATTTCTGTTCCTATACCTCTAGGAGGTCTTCGGGACAATTTGTACGAAGCCCAAAAAGAGGCTGGAAACTTTTAAGAAGCCGACGGGTCCTTATATAAAGCCCAAGAGGAGGCTATCATTCCCGGAGGAAGAGATCATTATACGAAGCCTAAGAGAAGGCTGTGAATACTTCTAAGAAGTCGTAGGGTCCTTGTACTAAGCCCAAGAGGAGGCGGGGTTGCTTTTAAGAAGCCTGTGGGTCCTTGTACGATGCCCAAGAGGAGGCCGATGCTTTTAAGAAGCCCGATGGGTCCCTAAACCCCGAGAAATTCAAGACATGCCATTCACCGAGAATAGATCAAGCCAGGAAAGTTCGAGAATTTGGAAGAAACTCAAGAGATGCCATTCACGGAGAAAAGATCATCTCTGGGGAATAGAGTTTCTTTGACAACTTCTACGAGTGACAGTCTATGAAAGTGTTCACAGAGAATGCTGCCTTTCATGTCTCCATATTGTTTAACCCCAAGAGGAGGGAAGACTGTGTCTAGTAATCCTATGGGGATCTAGTTTAGACTATTTCTAAGAGTGATCAACGAGCTTAATGCTAGACATAGTTGCCGGGGAAACTCTAAATATCTATACTATTATTACACAGTTGATATGAGTTTATGAAAGAAGACTTACAAGGAAACAGCCCCACAATACAGTTATATGTATATGAAAGCGGTAAATGAAAGCATATAAACACTTACTCGGTTGTAGAGCTTCCATGCTGTTTAGTTAGTTGTTCAACAAAGAAAGATTGAAAACAACAGTATATTCAAAATCAAAGGAGAAACTACTTTGAAAAAGAAAGATTTGGGGCTTACAGCTCGAGGAGAGGCCCAGGGTTTTATCAGTGAGTGCATTGTTTAAATTTTGTATAGAGGGACTTATACAAGTGACTGAGGCCCAAAAAGTTTTCTGTACAAAGGGGTGGGTCTTACACTCTCTCAAGAGGCCCAAAAAGGTGTAAAGAAAAAGAGTGGGGCTTATAACACGAGGGGAGGCCCAGATGATTTTTCCGTTTGAAATGGTGATCGTGCCGAGATCTTCTTTTAACACAAAGGGACTTATACAATAAGTGAGGCCCAAAATTTTTTGGTTAAAAGGGGATTGGGTCTTACACTCTATTAGAGGCCCAAAAAGTTTTAAATAGGTCTTATAGCTCAAGGAGAGGCCCAATTGATTTTTAAAAAGGCGACGATCGCGCCGTTTGTTTTTAACGGTATCGGGACTTATACAATACACTGAGACCCAAGAATCATTTGGTCAAAAAGGATTGGGTCTTACACTCTATTAGAGGCCCAAAGTTTTTGAAAATGATTTATGAGGGTTGAATTAATCCAAAACCCTAATTTGTTTTCAAAAATGTATTTAATTGAATAAAAATTCAATTAAAATGATCAAAATTGTTTAACATATGAAAAACAAATTGTGATCTTGGATTAATGCTTCAAAAATTAAGTATTGACCTACAAAATAATTAGAAAGCATTAAAAGTTGCAAAATCAAGGTGGAAAAAATATTTTAAATGTCAAAAACAATTAAAACATTAATTCTTTGCAAAAATATCAATTATATGAAATAAATAATATTTTTGGGATTTTTTGATAAAATAAAGTATTTTAACATTTTTGTGAATTATTAAAAAAAGAAACAACTCAAAATCATTAAAACTCAGAGAGAAATTAATTTTTGAATCAATTAATCAAAAATCACAAAATTCAAATATTCAAATTTCTGAAAATGGCGCCAAGAACACACCAAGAACACGCGCGTGTTCTGGGTTTCCCAGATTTGCGTTTTCCATCCAATCTCACTGAATACTTAACCATATCATGCAATCCACATACCAATCAACTCGTTTCAACCTCACGATAATGTCTATAACACTTAATTTCATTTAAATTAAACATAAAGCATGAAATCACGAAGAAACCTCAAGAACCCTAATTTCTGTATGAAGTCACTTGCACCTGGTGATCGTGATTTGTGTTGGAGGTGTTACAGTTGTGTTGTGATGATCTGAACAGCTTCCCTAGGTGCTATGGAGTGTGTTTGAATGCTTGGACTTGATGGAAATTGGCTGGATCACTTCATGGCAACTCAACTGCACTTTGGTTAAAACCTTGAGCAATTGACTGGTGATTCTGAGAAATCAATGTTCCAGTTGTTGTTTAAGTGTTTGATCAGCTCATATGTGATGTATATGAGGTCTGTGAGTGATTGGTTTAAGTGGAATTGCCCTGTAGCTCAAAACCCGATAGTTACCTTGCTAAGAAAGGAATTTTTGCCAAGAGAAAGAGATTTTGAGAAAGGCAAGTGTTGTAGGCCTTTGGTGTACTTAAACTGAACACAATTGAGCTCTATTTATAGTAGAGCAAGTTTATTTTGCAAGGAATAGTGAATGGCAACTGCTAAGTAGGTTTGGCCAATGAAAATCCAAGTCTCCTCTAGCCATTAGAGGTTAGGGCACAGAGCTTTGATTCCCTTGGTCTTTGATAAGTCTTGACTGATTTCAGATGAGAATGGCTCAGTCCATGCCACCTTGATGCTTCCATTGAATGCTTCAATCCATATTTGGAGTCTTGTCCCTATTTTGGCCATTCTAGGTTCAACATGCTATTTCTTGTTCCATGGACTTTGGAGGCTTGGCTCAGTGATTGTCCCCTTTAGATTCAATCCTCAGATGTGTCCAAGTGGATAGGAGCATTTGAATTTGGCTGATTTTGGCAAATCGAGCAAAATTGCAAATTCTGCCTTGCCTTGACAGATTTCAACAAGGCAATTTGACAATGTCATATCTCATGGTGTAAGTTGAATTTGGTAATGTTCTTGACCATTTTGGAAAGCCCTTACATGATACAACAACTGTTTGAACATGTTTGGTTTTGATCTCTTTTGAATCCAAGTGAAAAATCCCCCTACATTTGGCAAAAAGTGAAGACAGATTTGGACTTAGTGAAAATTTCACTAAGTGTTGGAAAAAGTGACATTTTCATTTTTCAGCCATTTTGATCACTCCATAACTCAAAATCCTTAATGAATTGGACTTAGGTCTAGTTGAAGTTTTTGTAGAGGGTAATGAGGGCTACAAATCCATCTTTGGATGAGGAAAAATGGCTTTGTAGTTTAGGAGTTATGATCCTCCAAAGTTGGTGCATTAGTGGCACTTTTTCATGACTTAGAAAAATTTCTAAGTTTTATGGTTACCCCTTTTACAAGTTATCCAACTTTTCTTGATTTTTCTTGATGAATGATGATTCAAATCATACATTAACATCATTTTAGGGTTAAAACCCCATTTTGGTGAAAAATCTCAAAAAGTCAAAGTTGACTTTTGTGCACAGTTGACTTTTTATCAGATGAATTCCAAACTGTGCAATTCTTCAGGAAATCATGTCCTTGAGCTAAATCAAACTTGATGGACATGTTCCATGGGTGTTATAGGGTATATTGATGCATGTCATAGGGCTTGGGAGCATGTCCTGGTCAAAAGTCAAAGTTACAGTTGACTTTTTCCTTAAAACCCTAATTGTGGTGCAGATGAAATTGAGACTTATTGCTCAAGCTTCTTGGATTAATCCTTTGTTCCAAGTGGATCTATATAGTTCATTAGAGACCCTCAAACCCTCTCTTGAGGTCTTGGCTCCTGGCTTGTCCCAAAAGTCAACTTAGGGGTGAATTAGGTCAAGAAACCCTAATTCCTGATTTTTGATGAATGCATCCCCTGAGGTAAGATTGACTTGATGATTGGGTCCATGAGGTTCCATGGACTATATTAGGTTAGGTTTTGGATCATTGGCTTGTGCCTAGATGAAAAATTTCCACCTGGAGGCCCTGGTCGACCAAAACCCTAATTTGGTGACACTGTCAATCTTGAGACTTGATCCACCTAGAAGGGAGCAGCCTTGTGCTTAATCCTTGAAGTGGGAGTCCTTTTGATCCATTGTGGATGTTTGAGAGGTTAGACAAGTTGAAGATCATGTCATTCCTTGATTGATCCTTTGTCTAAGCACTCAAAGAGGGCTCGAAACCCTAATTTTGATTGTAGTGGATGCTCACCCATCTTTGGGGAGACTGATGAAGTATGATGGTTCCTCCATATTGTGATGATGATTTGCAAAATGATGGGAAATCTTAGTGGTCAAAATTTGGGGTATGACAGATGCCCCTATTTAATCTTCTTGGACACGAAGGTGTGAATGACGAAGGTATTCGGGCATTCGGGGTGCAAGAGGATTAAATATCGGAATACCCAAAATTTTGATGGTGGTTATGAATGGTAGCTTACGCATTCATCTTCTTTTGCTAATAATGATGCTTAGAAAAGGTAAACTTCCCCTCGATCCTGGTCTTTAGCCAAGGAACTGGTCTCAGTTTCTGAAATAAACTTCCCCTCGATCCTGGTTTCCTACATAGGAACTGGTCTTAGTTTCTTTTGTAAACTTCCCCTCGATCCTAGTTTCCTACACAGGAACTGGTCTTAGTTTCTTATGTAAACTTCCCCTCGATCCTGGTTTCCTACCGAGGAACTGGTCTTAGTTTCTTTTGTAAACTTCCCCTCGATCCTGGTTTCCTATCGAGGAACTGGTCTTAGTTTCTGATGTAAACTTCCCCTCGATCCTGGTTCCCTACACAGGAACTGGTCTTAGTTTCTTTTGTCAATAAACTTAATTGACAAGGGACGCTTTGCGTAGCGGTTTTCCTCAAACTTCTCGCCGAATTTTCCTGGGGAGAAGCCATTTGATGGAAAAAGTTTTGACGTCAGACTTGCTGGGGAACCCAACCGTCTGAGTTGTAGAGGCGCACAAACTTCTCTATTGGAGACGCCATTTGTTGACTCTACTCGGGGAATGCGAGTCCCTTGAGAGACTGCATTCGTTTGGGGTCTTTACATCATACTTTTCTCGGAGATCTTCTCGGAGAAATGCCATGTGATGTGATCCAATTTTGAGGTGCCGATGACCTTTTCATCAGCGGTCTTTTCGGAGTGAAACCGACATGCTACCGAATCTCTGATTACGAGGCTTTCTCTGCGGATTTTCCTTAATCCGGGAAAGCAAGGACATCATCTTCAATTGCGAAGAGTGACATTTGTAGAAAGCTCTTCTGGCTTTTCAGAGGTTCAAGTTATCAAAGTGGTCGAGTGCCGACTCTAATCCAGAGATACACTAGAGGCGAGATGGTTCAAACTCAGCGTTTCCTAACGAGGCAAGAACTGACAACTCGATTGAGAAGACTTTTATCACAAGGGGATAAGACCGACTAGAGTGATAGCGATGCAATATGAAATGTGAATGCAAATCAATAATGCATGATGTATGTATGTTTATGCTGACAAAACTGACGCAACATACAAACTGACAGGTGAACACGACTAGATACTCGGCCATCGCGAGTCGAAGAAGTATCGTTGGTTCAGAATAGCAATTCCACCTTGCTTAGGAGAGATAGTCCCTGTTGGGAGCTATGTTGGTCGGGCTTAGGAGGTAAGAACTCGGCCGAGGTGTGTCAGACGAAACAAGGTCTCTGACACAGTTGATCCCTTCATTCCGGCGTACTGGGTTAGAAGGAGTACTTTGATTCTGCACTTTGAGGTCCGATTACTTCTGGAGAAGCGATCGAGATTCTTCTGATGTTCGGCAGTCAAAAGAAATTGTCGTCTTTAATTTAAAAGCAGAAAAAGTTTTAACAAGTAAATTCATTTTTGTTTTATTTCAAGAATCGTTAATCATGTTAACAACGTCGTTCTGTAAAGCTAAAATAATTAAGAATTACAAACAAAAGCACAAAGGCTCAAATTTTATTGATAGGATGGAGATCAGCCAAACGCGTGATTCCAAAGAGTATATACAAAGTTAGAAAATGGTAATTTTACAGGGAAAAGGGCTACGTTGAAACATAACGACCACTATCCTTCTACAAACTTTGAATTCGGGGCATCCTGAGCTTCTGTCGAAGATGGCCTTGACTGGAGTCTTCCTCCGATGGATGATGTAACTGCTGCTTAGGGACCTGACTCTGTTGAACATAGTTACTTGCCATTATCCCTAACTTTTGCCTGGATTGTACTATGATGTTTCCAATCCACCGGGATGATTTTATTTTTTTATTTTTTTTTAGGCGAAGTATTTCTTGACTACGTCAACATTTGTGGGGTAGGCAAATTCCTCTCCGTCTATGGTTGCAAGTCTCAAGGCGCCGCCTGAGAAAGCTTTCGTGACCACATAGGGGCCATCATAATTCGGAGTCCATTTACCTCGCGAATCAGTGAGAAATGACTGGATCTTCTTGAGCACGAGGTCTCCTTTTCTGAAAACACGAGGTCGTTTGTCAAACGCCTTCTTCATTCTCTATTGATACAGCCGACCATGGCATAGTACCGTGATTCGCTTCTCCTCGATCAGATTCAGTTCGTCGTGTCGACTTTGACACCATTCAGCTTCTGAAAGCTTAGCTTCCATCAATACTCGGATTGATGGGATCTCTACTTCTATGGGGAGCACTGCTTCCATGCCATATACTAGAGAGAAAGGGGTAGCCCCTGTTGAAGTGCGGACAGATGTGCGATAACCGTGAAGAGCAAATGGTAGAATCTCGTGCCAGTCTTTGTAGGTTACAACCATCTTTTGAACGATCTTCTTGATGTTATTGTTATCCGCTTCTACCGCTCCGTTCATCTTTGGTCGGTAGGGAGATGAGTTATGGTGTTCAATCTTGAACTCTGCGCACAACTCTTTCATCATCTTATTGTTCAAGTTAGATCCATTATCAGTAATGATCTCGCTTGGAACACCATAACGGTAGATGATATTGTTTTTGATAAATCGGACCACCACTTGTCGGGTTACATTAGCGAATAACGCTGCTTCGACCCACTTGGTGAAATAGTCAATGGCTACCAGGATGAACCGATGTCCATTTGAAGCCTTGGGCTCAATCATGCCAATCATGTCGATTCCCCATATGGAAAAAGGCCACGGGGAAGAAAGAACTTTGAGATGCGATGGCGGTACATGAATTTTGTCGGAGTATATCTGACACTTGTGACACCTCCTCATGTACTTGTAGCAGTCGGATTCCATTGTCAACCAATAGTACCCTGCTCTTAGAATTTTTCTCGCCATTGTGTGCCCGTTGGCATGAATGCCAAAGAACCCTTCATGAATCTCTTTCATAAGCATGTCTGCTTCTGGTCTGTCGACGCATCAGAGCAAGACCATGTTAAAATTTCTCTTATAGAGAGTGTCACCGCTCAGGAAGAAGTTTCCAGCCAATCTTCTGAGGGTTTTCCTGTCTTTCCTAGATGCCCCAGGTGGGTACTCTCGTTTCTGAAGGAAGCATTTGATATCGTGATACCAAGGTTTATCGTCTATGACTGCTTCAATTGCGAAGACGTAAGCGGGCCGTTCAAGGCGCATTATGTCGATCTTAGGTAAGTCGTTCCATTGACCTACACTAATCATGGAAGAGATAGTGGCTAATGCATCAGCCATGTGATTCTCCTCACGAGGGATGTGATGAAACTCAACTCTGCTAAAGAAAGGTAACAACCTTCTTGCATAGTCTTTGTAAGGGATCAATCCTGATTGGTATGTGTTCCAATATCCTTTTATCTGATTGATAACCAAAGCTGAATCGCCGTATACGTCCAAGTTTTTGATCCTTAAATCAATTGCTTCTTCAAGACCCATAATACAAGCTTCGTATTCGGCCTCGTTGTTCGTACATTTGAACGTAAGTCTGGCCGTGAAAGGAATGTGGGTACCCTGAGGAGTAACAATGATTGCCCCAATTCCATTTCCGTAATGATTAACTGCTCCGTCAAAGATAAGTCCCCATTGGGAACCTGGTTCTGGCCCTTCACTGGGCAACGGTTCATCGCAATCTTTCATTTTTAGATACATGACATCTTCTTCTGGGAAGTCAAACACGATTGGTTCTTGATCGTCAATTGGTTGATGAGCCAAATGATAGGCTAAAACACTCCCCTTAACGGCTTTCTGAGTGTGGTACTCTATGTCATATTCTGATAACAGCATCTGCCAACGGGCAATCCTTCCCGTGAGAGCAGGTTTTTTGAAGACGTACTTGATTGGATCCATTTTGGAGATTAACCAAGTAGTGTGACGAATCATGTATTGGCGAAGACATTTGGCTGCTCAAGCCAAAGTACAGCAAGTTTTCTCGAGCACCGTGTACCGAGTTTCGCAGTCGGTGAATTTCTTGCTCAAATAGTAAATGGCAGACTCTTTCCTTTTGGTTTCATCTTGTTGGCCAAGTACACATCCCATTGAGTCCTCTAGGACTGTGAGGTAGATAATCAGTGATCTTCCTTCCACTGGAGGTGATAGAATCGGAGGATTCAACAGATATTCCTTGATACTGTCGAAGGCGGTTTGGCAATCTTCTGACCAAACGCAATCCTGGTTCTTTTTGAGTAATTTGAAAATTGGCGCACACGTGGCGGTCATAAGGAATATGAATCTGGAGATGTAGTTCAAACGTCCCAGGAATCCTCTGACTTGTTTTTCAGTTTTCGTAGAAGGCATTTCTTGAATGGCCTTGACCTTGTCAGGATCAACCTCAATTCCTTTCTGGCTGACGATGAACCGTAATAGTTTCCCTGAACGGACACCGAAGGTGCACTTGTTGGGATTCAAGCAGAGCTTGAACTTTCTAAAACGTTCGAACAATTTTGACAGATGTTCAATGTGCTCACTCTCTGTTTTTGATTTTGCAACCATATCATCAACATATACCTCGATTTCTTTGTGTATCATATCATGAAACAGAGTAGTCATGGCCCTTTGATAGGTTGCCCCGACATTCTTCAAACTGAATGGCATTACCTTGTAACAAAAGGTGCCCCCATGGGGTAATGAACGAAGTTTTCTCCATGTCTTTCGGCGCCATTTTGATTTGGTTATAGCCCGAGAATCCAACCATGAAGGAGAAAATTTTGAACTTTGCTGTACTGTCTACCAGCATGTCAATGTGTGGTAAAGGAAAGCCGCCCTTTGGACTAGCCTTGTTTAAATCCCTGTAATCGACACACATTCTGACCTTTCCGTCCTTTTTGGGAACAGGTACTATGTTGGCTAACCATTGAGGATATTCTGATGTGGCGAGGAAACCCGCGTCAATCTGTTTCTGTACCTCCTCTTTGATTTTGATGGCCATGTCCGGATGAGTACGTCTCAACCTCTTTTTACTGGCGGACATTCCGCTCTTAACGGTAAGTGATGTTCCACGATGCTGGTATCCAACCCTGGCATATCCTGATAGGACCAAGCGAATACATCGGGGAATTCTTTGAGAAGCTTTATCAAACTCTCTTTGGCAGTTGGACTGAGCAGTGCCCCAATCCTAATTTCCTTTCTCTCTTTTTCCGAACCCACATTTACCATTTCCAACGGCTCTTTGTGAGGTTCAATGGACCTTTCCTCCTGTCTGAGTAGTCGAGAGATCTCTTCTGGAATTTCGTTGTCAACTTCTTCTTCAGCCCCAAATATCGAGAACTCAAAGTTGGGAGAAGGCATCGGATCGTATGTTTCAACGGGGTTTAAAACAAGCAATCTGCATGACGTGATGATTCGCGTTTAGAAGAGATAGAGAAAATGCAAGTGTGTGCAGTGTATTTAATTTACTGCTTGTTTTTTATTTGAATTGTTTTTTAGGATTACCATTTTCTGAAAAAGCAAAAAGAGAAAACAACAATTAATGCGGAAATTACAGAACGACGTTATTTTATTAATGAACAAGTCGATTCTTGAAACTACAGCCCTATAAAACAAAACTCTGTCGCTTTGGGCTAAGCGAAGAGGGAAAATTTACAGAAAGTGAGCCCTATTAAAACATCTGTTTCACCTGGGCAGGGTGAAAGGTTAAAGATGGCAATTACTTTGACTGATGAACGATCTTCGGAACCTCGACGGCAACCCATTGGCGGCGAACTCCTCGGTGAATCACAAAGTCTCGCACCTTCCTTGATTTGTCTTTAGAAATAACGCTGATTTCTGGTGGAGTAGGATCATTGGAATCTGTCTCCCAAGCAGAATTGTCGTAGGAGAATTCCTCAGTTGCATTTTGCATAGCATTTGTGCTCTCAGCTGTATCTCCCCATCCAGTAGGCTGGATATCTTCGAGCCTGATACGAGAGCTTTCGGGCGCAGTGTACATGACCATGAAGTCGTATTTTCCACTCGGTTGTCCCAAGGTATCCCAAACTTCTTGGGAACTGGAGGAGTCATCCCTCTCGATGACGTTGACCTCGGGAAAAGCATAGTTGATGATTTCAAGTCCTGCAAACGTTGAAAATTCATCTTCATGTTGAGTAGTTTCTGAATAACCTAAGTGTTGATCCTATGACATGGTGGGGACACAGGTATTCTGATCAATGACGGTCAGCCGATTTTCATTATTCGGCTGACTCTCTTGCCCAAAGTCTCCTGGGTAAGGTTGCCACATTGGCAGACCATCCATTGGGCCATAATAGTTGTGGTCAAAGTTGTCTTTCATCAGAGTGTCCTCCTCTAATGAATTTGGCAGAGCACGGCATCCTTCCGGATCACAATCTCCATATCTCATTTCGACGTCTGACCTTGGTATAAATCTCGGACTCTGTGTGGGATAGCAAACTAGCGTAGGCACCTCTTCCTGAGACATATAACCGTCCTCATTAAGATAGGACTTCCATTCTTCATCTGTGTCAGAGGGATCTTTCTCATTGATAGCATGTACTGCCTGAGACACTGGGTGGAGGAAACCTCCACTGTGGAAGAAGTTTTGAAGGGGATGAAGACTTTCATCGTTGGCAGCTGTCTGGGTACAGGTTGCAGAAAAACCAAGACCCTTCTTTGTTTTATTGTCAATAGGAATGACAAGCCGTCCCCATCCGGTTGTATCGGTACTCTCGACCGCTTTGATAGCATCTTTGTATGAGGAAATTGAGGTTCCTCCTCTGAACTGATTGTTCTTGCTTACCGACAGTGCTTGGAACTGAGTTCCAATAACCTCCTCGGGTTTTGTATCAGCAGATGATGACAAGTTACTTACAAGCAAGGCTTGTTCCACACAAACTGTGACAAGTTGATCGTTCTTGACGAACTTTAGCTTTTGGTGGAGGGGAGAAGTAACCGCCCCAGCCTGATGTATCCAATGTCTTCCTAATAAACAACTGTACGTTGCCCGGATGTCCATGACCTGGAAAGTGACTTGGAAAGTGTGAGGACCGATAGTTATGGGAAGATCAACTTCGCCGATAACTATTTTTCTGGATCCGTCGAACGCTTTGACGACGACCTCGTTGATTCTCATCGGAGGGCCTTTGAATGATAATTGCATCAAAGTGGACTTCGGCATAACATTCAGGGCTGACCCTGTGTCTACCAGTACGCTGGCTAAAGCATCGTCCTGGCAGTTAACTGTAATATTGAGCGCCATGTTATGACGACGACCCTCTTCGGGTAATTCCTCATCACTAAATCCCAAATATACTATCGAACTGTCTGATTGTTACATCCTGTTCCACAAAGGCTTGCTCTAAGACTTTCTGTAGAGCCTCCCTGTGGGCTTCTGAACTGAGTAACAGCGATAATACCGAGATCTTTGAAGGAGTTTGCAACAGTTGATCGACAATGTTGTATTCACTCCTTTGGATGAGCTTCAGCATCTCATCATCATTTTTCGAAAGGTCGGGATTACTGGATTGACCGACTGGTGGATCAGGAGTTTCTGTCTGACGTTCCTTTTCCTTGTTAAATTCCCCAACTCCTCGGTTGAAGATTCTACCGCTCCGTGTTACATGACTGATGTCTGCAATATTCACAACGGAGGGTAATGGAATTTCCTTTCCATTTTCAACTATCGTTGCACCGTATTTGTAAGGGATAGCCTTAGCTGACTCATACGGTAACGGTCCTGGTAGATAGATAACTACAGGAGCCTTCTGGTTCTTCTGACCATCGTAAGTAATCTCGATCCGTTCCCGGTTGGGAACTTTAGATTCGTCAAGTAGAAGGATAATGGCAAAAACATCCCTGGTCTGGTGATGACCAGCGATCGTGACAACATCCTCAACTTGATCGGCAAGGTAGTTCGGCGTCTAGTTGATGGGTCCAGAACCCGGATATGGACGAATCTCTCCACGATCTACCTGACCTTGAAGAGCTGCTCTCACAAGGTAACACCCTTGGTTACTTTCCGAACAGACACTGCAACGTTCATAGTTGTGTGGTGGCACCTGGCCACGTCCACTTTGAATGCAATGTAACCTCACTAGGTTAGCTTCCCCAGATCGGACATCCTGACTCTGACGCCGAGTGGGGTTTCTGTTATTGATACTAATCTAATGAGTATCCTCATCCATATAAATTGGCATCCACCAGTGATTTAACAAGTACTGAAGTGCCTCCTGGACAAGGGTACAACCTCGATCGTTTTCGCAACCTGCCTTACAGCTTTGATAGTCATGTGATGTTAAGAATCCGAGTCGGGCCTGCTCAGCATGTAACTCTACCAGGTTGGTATTCATCACGCGAATATCGAAGATCTGAACCATGTTGATTTGATAGGAATTCCTATCATGGTAGTCTTAGATCCATCCAAGATCCATCTGACGCTGGGAGGGCCTCCTGTATGAAAGAGCATCCCTATTTGTTTACCGAGCAAGTCAGACAGGAATTGTAATCGTTCCGCGGCAGATTATGATACAGGCTTTTCCTTGAGTGCATCGCCAGCAGATTGACATTCATTGCACGGATATCGTGGTTCTGAATGACGTTAGAATTCGTGTAAACCATGTTAATTCCACGAACTCGATGCTCTTGGATCCATCCGAGATCCATCTGTTCCTGCAGAGCTGCTTGCACCACAGAACATCCTTGATTGTCTTTAGAGCAGATATCACACTGGTGATAATTATGAGGTGGCACATGGACATATCCACTCTGTCTACAATGCATCTTGACCAAATTGGTTTTCAACAAGAGTACATCATGAATTTGATAGACATCGTTAGTCTCTCCTTCTTTCAAATTGACTGCAGCCTTCTCGTGTTGAGGCAGTAGATTCGTGAGAACATTAGGATTCGTATCCTTGAAGGATAAGACCCCGTTCCTAACAAGTTTTTGCACGTCGGACTTGAAATTGAGACAAGTCTCTATGTTATGCCCCGATCTTCCTTGATGATAAGGGCAAGTTTGATCCACCTTAAACCAAAAAGGCAGATTTTCCGGTACTGTAAGAGGAGATTTAGTCTGAATGTGCCCCTTAGCCAGTAGTAATGGAAACAACTCTGCGTATGTTACGGGTATAGGATCAAATCTTGGTGGCCGTGTTGTACGGTTATTTTTATATGGAGGACGAGCCTGCTGAAGAGGTTTTTATGTCATTTGCTGATCAGGTTGGCTCTGCGCAACCTGAGGTTAATACGTAGGAATAGACGCAGGGTTGATAGCAGGAGTCACAGCTGCTACCGGTTGATAATGTCGCCTTTGCTTTCCGAGAGAGATATTCCCAATATCCTGCTCCTTTTTCTTAGGGAGAACACTACCGTATTTTTTAGTACCGCTCGTCGATCCAGTGTCTTTTACCAAACGCCCTTCTCGGACGGCTTCCTCAAGACGTACGCACATGCCCACCATCTCGGTGAAATCACTGGGTGCACTGGCAACCATTCGGTCATAGTAAAATGAGCTTAAGGTCTTTAAGAAGATCTTTGTCATCTCTTTTTCCTCCAGAGGTGGACAAATTTGAGCGGCAATTTCACGCCACCTTTGAGCATACTCCTTAAAGGTTTCCTTGTCCCTTTGCGACATCGATCTGAGTTGATCTCTGTCGGGTGCCATGTCCAAATTGTATTTGTATTGTTGGACGAAGGCAGTACCAAGATCTCTGAATGTGCTGATCGTGGCACGGTTTCAACCCATGTACCATTTGAGTGCAGTACCGGTTAAACTATCCTGAAAGTAGTGAATCAGTAGGTCCTGATTTTCCGTTTGAGCTGACATCCGACGGGCGTACATCACCAGATGGCTTTGAGGGCAAGAGTTACCCTTGTATTTTTCAAAGTCGGGCACTTGAAATTTGTGCGGGACTTTCACATTGGGGACCAAGCAGAGGTCTGTGGCATCCTTTCCAAATAGATCCTGACCGCGAATGGCTTGCAGCTCCTTCTGCATTTCCAGGAACTGCTCCTGGAATTCCTCCATTCAGTCAAACATAGTTTCCTTTTTACCAGCAGGTATCTGTGGAATCTGTCCTTCTGGGACAGTGTGCACCACAGGGGGTGGTACCGTGACTACGGTAGTGAGTCTTGGTGTCTCCCGAAGTTTGTAACCTTCAGGAGTCTTCAGTATGCCCCTGGCATCTCCCCTTTCCTGAAGTTTGTAACCTTCAGGCCCAGCGGCTTTTGTTGTGATTCCCTGATCTTCAGTGATCGGCGGAACATATCCTTCTGGGATATAGTTAACAGGCATTCCCCAAGGACGATCTTTCGGTATTTGATACCTAGGATCATACTTTTCAACTATGGGCATTGAGGTGATCTCTGAGATCACAGCTCGTTGTAGCTGAGCTTCTGCCATGGCTTGCATGTCGTTACGAAGCTTTCTCATATCTTCTCTCAGAGCGTCGATCTCTTCTTTCAACTCTCTATTTTCTTCCTCAAGATCATCCATCTTTTTCTGACGATTGGCACGAGTATTATACGAATGAGACAGTTTGACTCTAGAACCGAGACATAAACGTGAGATTCGTAGGTAAGAAGAATACGCGATGTGAGAATGATGAATGCAATGATTATATTAATTGTTTAAGGTTTAATCAAAATAAACTTCGAAAATTAGATTGCAAATATCAAACAGTGGGGAAACCCCTTTTTATTGAAATTCAAAGGATTACAGAAATGGAAATACAGTAGATTACACAGTGCAGAAACAGAAACCTAAGCTAATGGGCCCAGAGTCCTCTCTAAAGAGAAATCGGGTGCTGATTCTGGTATCTTCCTTTTCTTTGACCGGGGCTCTTGGGCCGTTGTCGGGTTGTCATTCCTTTGCCAAGTGAATGGAGTGAGCAAATTCCTTGGTCATCTTGATTCTCTACAGCATGTTGCTCCAAAATTTCAATCAGAGCATCTTTCTCTTTCAGTAATTGTTGTATTTTGATGCACTCTACGTCGAGGGTGCGGTACTTGTTCTTCCAAGACCTTCTCTCCTTTTGAACTTTGTTGAGAGTAACCTGAAGCTTTTCAGTCTCAGTCATGAAGTACATGACAGATTCCCTCGGCGGAAGAATCCCGTAATGAGGATAAGGCATCTTTAGCTTGAGACTCTAGTTTGTACCAAATGGAGGTAAGGCTCCACCGAGACACAGTCTGGTTTTCCCAGAGACTCTCGTCCTTTCTTATGAACATGCTCCCAAGCGTGCACTATTTCCATCTTTAGTGCTCTGTCATTTTCTCCTTCCTTGAACGAGAACTGGATGATAGTTGATTCATCCCTTAGTTCCTATAAGGGGTACGTTGGGGAAGTTTCCACAACGATCAATGATTCTGATTCCATCATAGATCCTATTACACCAATCTATATCAGAGTTGGTAAGATACATGATCTTCTGCGACCAACGTAAGGCACTCTTGCAATCCCAAAAAGCAGCAGACTTGGGCAAGTGAGAGATAAACCATTTGTAAAGCAGAGGTACACAGCATGTGATCTCCCCTCCGCTGTACAAATTTCCCAAGTGTACAGAATGATACGCATCTGTGAGCAAAGTCGGCACAGGGTTTCCAATGAGAAAAACCTTAATGGAGTTGATATCGACGAAGTTATTGATGTTGGGAAACAAAAATAACCCGTAGGTGAGCAAGACAAAGACACTTTCAAAAGCAGTCACGTTTCCTATACTGGCAAAATACAGGGCTTTCTTTGTCAAGAACTGGGCTGGCAAACCTTGTATGCCACCCTTGGTAGTCAGGTGAGTCCTAACCTCAGACTCATCCAAATGAATTTCTCTTGCAATAGTCTGATTCTTTGGAATTTCTTCCAGTCCAGAAAATGGAGCTCGATCAGTGATATGTAAATCGATCAGATGAGAATACTCCTCCAGCATTGGTGCTAACTGGTAATCCGGGAATGTGAAACAGTGATAAACTGGATCATAAAACTGAATGAGCACATCCATGATTCCCTCAATCACATGGACTCTTAACAGTGGTAGCAGACCTCCGTGCTTGGCTCTGAAAGCCTCAGAGTTAGTGATCATTCTCGCAAACCTTCTCAAATCCTCTAGCTTTGGAACCTTGAAGGTATACGTATGAGTTCTTCTTCTACCGAAATCCATTAGTGCAATCCTTTTCTCTGATATTTGCAATCACAGTCTTAGTTTAATTTGAAAAACAGAGAGACTAGAAGAGAAGAGTTTTTTTGAATGTTTTAATGTTTTTTAAATGAATGCATGAATGCAGCACACCAAAACATAGAAAAAACATGGGGTCAAAGGGTCGTTGTCATGAAGTCAAGGCTCTACCCATCCCCAAAGGTTTATACTAAGGTGATTTTTGTACCTGTACTCATTATCATCAGCTCCTCCCAGGAAAGAAAAACAACAAGCGGATCGCCAGCGAGTTGTAGAGTAATCTTAGAGTAAGTGCCATTCACCGAGAATAGATCACCAACCTCAAATGAGGGTAGTATCGCGTAACAACTATTCCCGATAGTTTCCGCACTACGAAAGGGTTTGGCTCCTCAGCTTCTCAGACTTAACAATCGGCCCATTGTATAGGTGAGAGAATGGGTTGCATTAGTCAGCCTCCACTGAGGTTGATGGTCGACCTCGTCGCCATCACTTATCTTAAGTGTATACTCAATCTTTCCACATGCGGCATCACACGCATTCCCATTAGCAGAAAAATAAGCACGTATAGCAATTAGGAAAAGTAGTATATATTTTTGTCCTAAACATCCTAGACCTTTAAAAGCTATGAATCCTAGGTTCCTGACAAAAATGGGTTCCCCGGCGGAAGCCCCAATCTGTGGTTTTCACATAAGTGAAGAGAAAAAAGAAAACAGCCCCACGGTGGGCGCCATTTTTCTGTAGCGAGCGATTTTGGATGCGGTTCTTAAGCGTTGGTTGCTCTCTGTGATTGAGCTTACTACAGGTCGATTCATTTTTTATCCTATTAAAGCTGATGAAGGAAGGGAAATAGATGTCTCCAATTAACCCTACTTTGCATATTGAGTTTAAACAACGGTCTGTTAGGTTACGAATGCTATCAATGTGGGGGGGCCTTTGTACTGGTTATTTGTATTTTTGCCAATACGGTTTTCTCTCTTTCTTGGATTTTCTAGCGGGGAACGAGGATTAGGATGTTAGGACTGATGCTTTTGATAGATACATGAGAGTATGGGATTTTGGGTTTTTGTTTAGTGCACTCGCTAAGATTTTTCTTTCAATCTTATGCCTACGTATTCCCGTTTACCGAAACAGGGAAATCAGAGCGTTCGTAGTTCCTCCTATTCTATGGGAGGAAATGGTTGTTTTTGGGTGTCTTGTTCAAAGCCCAAGACGTGAAGCGAAAGGTGTTTGTATCTTGTTCAAAGCCCAAGATGTGAAGCTAAAAGAGTGTTGACTTTAGAGAGAATTTGTCATCTCTAAAAAGGTTTGTCTGTCACAACTGTTGGGTGACTGATTGTAAAGGAGGATTACTTTAACCGGGATACGCGGATCCGGCAATGTCATAATTTCCTTTATAGGGGATTTTAACCTGAAGGAGAAGACTTTAACTCAGTGTAGAGCAATGCTATCTTTCCTTAGGAATTTCTCATACTAAAAGACGGACATTGGCATGGATATAGATGATCTAGAGGCTTTCCGCTTACAGCGATTAGATGAAAGGGAAGGAGTTGTTGATGTTTGTGTATTGTGAACGAGGCACAACTTTGATGCTAAAAGGTTAATTGGATTAACCAGTGGTTTTCTTATATAAAGCATAAGAGAAGGCTATTATGTGTCTCGTACAAAGCCCGAGAAAGAGGCTAAAAGGTTTTGACTCGATGATGGAGTCTTTTGGTATCTCGTATAAAGCCCGAGATGGAGGCTATATGACTCAACAAGGGAGTTTTTTGTATCTCGTATAAAGCCCGAGATGGAGGCTAAAAGGGTGATTGACTCAACAAGGGAGTCTCTTATGTGTCTCGTACAAAGCCCGAGAGAGAGGCTAAATGTTGTTTGACTCCGCTGGGGAGAATCATTGTACAAAGCCCAAGAGGAGGCTATGGTGGCTGTTTTAGTTGAGTGACAGGTCCAATATACTGATTTTGAAAGAGAAAATCAGTTCTTATATGAGCAACACTGTACTCAAGGATTTGATTCAAGGACCAGGGATATTCTTGTTCTTTAAGGAAGCGGGAAATCCGAAGGGTATTGAGAGTGTCCGAGTCTACGGGTTTCCTTCCTATTTTTGAAGGGTGCTTGAGAATGTCTTTGAGACTCAAGGAGATTAGACTGTCCAAGTCTAGAATTTTGCCTTATGTACTATGCTTTGAGAAACAGTAGTAGACTCTTTGAAAGGACTGTTCTATGCAGATGACTAATTTCTGTTCCTATACCTCTAGGAGGTCGTCGGGACAATTTGTACGAAGCCCAAAAGGAGGCTGGAAACTTTTAAGAAGCCGACGGGTCCTTGTATAAAGCCCAAGAGGAGGCTATCATTCCCGGAGGAAGAGATCATTATACGAAGCCTAAGAGGAGGCTGTGAATACTTCAAAGAAGCCGTAGGGTCCTTGTACTAAGCCCAAGAGGAGGCGGGGTTGCTTTTAAGAAGCCTGTGGGTCCTTGTACGATGCCCAAGAGGAGGCCGATGCTTTTAAGAAGCCCGATGGGTCCCCAAACCCTGAGAAATTCAAGACATACAATTCACCAAGAATAGATCAAGCCAGGAAAGTTCGAGAATTTGGAAGAAATTCAAGAGATGCCATTCACGGAGAAAAGATCATCTCTAGGGAATAGAGTTTCTTTGACAACTTCTACGAGTGACAGTCTATGAAAGGGTTCATAGAGAATGCTGCCTTTCATGTCTCCATATTGTTTAACCCCAAGAGGAGGGAAGACTGTGTCTGGTAATCCTATGGGGATATAGTTTAGACTATTTCTAAGAGTGATCAACGAGCTTAATGCTAGACGTAGTTGTCGGGGAAACTCTAAATATCTATACTATTATTACACAGTTGATATGAGTTTATGAAAGAAGACTTACAGTGAAACAACCCCACAATACAGTTATATGTATATGAAAGCGGTAAATGAAAGCATATAAACACTTACTCGGTTGTAGAGCTTCCATGCTGTTTGGTTAGTTGTTCAACAAAGAAAGATTGAAAACAACAGTATATTCAAAATCAAAGGAGAAAGTGCTTTGAAAAAGAAAGATTTGGGGCTTACAGCTCGAGGAGAGGCCCAGGGTTTTATCAGTGAGCGCACTGTTTGAATTTTGTACAGAGGGACTTATACAAGTGACTGAGGCCCAAAAGGTTTTCTGTACAAAGGGGTGGGTCTTACACTCTCTCAAGAGGCCCAAAAAGGTTTAAAGAAAAAGAGTGGGGCTTATAACACGAGGGTAGGCCCAGATGATTTTTCCGTTTGAAATGGCGATCACGCCGAGATTTTCTTTTAACACGAAGGGACTTATACAATAAGTGAGGCCCAAAATTTTTTGGTTAAAAGGGGATTGGGTCTTACACTCTATTAGAGGCCCAAAAAGTTTTAAATGGGTCTTATAGCTCAAGGAGAGGCCCAATTGATATTTAAAAAGGCGACGATCGCGCCGTTTGTTTTTGACGGTATCGGGACTTATACAATACACTGAGGCCCAAGAATGATTTGGTCAAAAAGGATTGGGTCTTACACTCTATTAGAGGCCCAAAGTTTTTGAAAATGATTTTTGAGGGTTGAATTAATCCAAAACCCTAATTTGTTTTCAAAAATGTATTTAATTGAATAAAAATTCAATTAAAATGATCAAAACTGTTTAACATATGAAAAACAAATTGTGATCTTGGATTAATGCTTCAAAAATTAAGTATTGACCTACAAAATAATTAGAAAGCATTAAAAGTTGCAAAATCAAGGTGGAAAAAATATTTTAAATGTCAAAAACAATTAAAACATTAATTCTTTATAAAAATATCAATTATATGAAATAAATAATATTTTTGGGATTTTTTGATAAAATAAAATATTTTAACATTTTTGTGAATTATTAAAAAAAGAATCAACTCAAAATCATTAAAACTCAGAGAGAAATTAATTTTTGAATCAATTAATCAAAAATCACAAATTTCAAATATTCAAATTTCTGAAAATGGCGCCAAGAACACACCAAGAACACGCGCGTGTTCTGGGTTTCCCAGATTTACGTTTTACATCCAATCTCACTGAATACTTAACCATATCATGCAATCCACATACCAATCAACTCGGTTCAACCTCACGATCATGTCTATAACACTTAATTTCATTTAAATTAAACATAAAACATGAAATCACGAAGAAACCTCAAGAACCCTAATTTCTGTATGAAGTCACTTGCAGCTGGTGATCGTGATTTGTGTAGGAGGTGTTACAGTTGTGTTGTGATGATCTGAACAGCTTCCCTAGGTGCTATGGAGTGTGTTTGAATGCTTGGACTTGATGGAAATTGGCTGGATCACTTCATGGCATCTCAACAGCACTTTGGTTAAAACCTTGAGCAATTGACTGGTGATTCTGAGAAATCAATGTTCCAGTTGTTGTTTAAGTGTTTGATCAGCTCATATGTGATGTATATGAGGTGTGTGAGTGATTGGTTTGAGTGGAATTGTCCTCTAGCTCAAAACCCGATAGTTACCTTGCTAAGAAAGGCATTTTTGCTAAGAGAAAGAGATTTTGAGAAAGGCAAGTGTTGTAGGCCTTTGGTGTACTTAAACTGAACACAATTGAGCTCTATTTATAGTAGAGCAAGTTTGTTTTGCAAGGAATAGTGAATGGCAACTGCTAAGTAGGTTTGGCCAATGTTGGCCAATGAAAATCCAAGTCTCCTCTAGCCATTGACTAGAGGTTAGGGCACAGAGCTTTGGTTCCCTTGGTCTTGGATAAGTCTTGACTGATTTCAGATTAGAATGGCTCAGTCCGTGCCACTTTGATTCTTCCATTGAATGCTTCAATCCAAATTTGGAGTCTTGTCCCTATTTTGGCCATTCTAGGTTCAACATGCTATTTCTTGTTCCATGGACTTTGGAGGCTTGGCTCAGTGATTGTCCCCTTTAGATTCAATCCTCAGATGTGTCCAAGTGGATATGAGCATTTGAATTTGGCTGATTTTGGCAAATCGAGCAAAATTGCAAATTCTGCCTTGCCTTGACAGATTTCAACAAGGCAATTTGACAATGTCATATCTCATGGTGTAAGTTGAATTTGGTAATGTTCTTGACCATTTTGGAAAGCCCTTACATGATACAACAACTGTTTAAACATGTTTGGTTTTGATCTCTTTTGAATCCAAGTGAAAAATCCCCCTACATTTGGCAAAAAGTGAAGACAGATTTGGACTTAGTGAAAATTTCACTAAGTGTTGGAAAAAGTGACATTTTCATTTTTCAGCCATTTTGATCACTCCATAACTCAAAATCCTTAATGAATTGGACTTAGGTCTAGTTGAAGTTTTTGTAGAGGGTAATGAGGGCTACAAATCCATCTTTGGATGAGGAAAAATGGCTTTGTGGTTTAGGAGTTATGATCCTCCAAAGTTGGTGCATTAGTGGCACTTTTTCATGACTTAGAAAAATTTCTAAGTTTTATGGTTACCCTTTTTACAAGTTATCCAACTTTTCTTGATTTTTCTTGATGAATGATGATTCAAATCATACATTAACATCATTTTAGGGTTAAAACCCCATTTTGGTGAAAAATCTCAAAAACTCAAAGTTGACTTTTGTGCACAGTTGACTTTTTATCAGATGAATTCCAAACTGTGCAATTCTTCAAGAAATCATGTCCTTGACCTAAATAAAACTTGATGGACATGTTCCATGGGTGTTATTGGGTATATTGATGCATGTCATAGGGCTTGGGAGCATGTCCTGGTCAAAAGTCAAAGTTACAGTTGACTTTTTCCTTAAAACCCTAATTGTGGTGCAGATGAAATTGAGACTTGTTGCTCAAGCTTCTTGGATTAATCCATTGTTCCAATTGGATCAATATAGTTCAATAGAGACCCTCAAACCCTCTCTTGAGGTCTTGGCTCATGGCTTGTCCCAAAAGTCAACTTAGGGGTGAATTAGGTCAAGAAACCCTAATTCCTGATTTTTTATGAATGCATCCCCTGAGGCCAGATTGACTTGATGATTGGGTCCATGAGGTTCCATGGAGTATATTAGGTTAGGTTTTGGATCATTGGCTTGTGCCCAGATGAAAAATTTCCATCTAGAGGCCCTGGTCGACCAAAACCCTTATTTGGTGACACTGTCAATCTTGAGACTTGATCCACCTAGAAGGGAGCAACCTTGTACTTAATCCTTGAAGTGGGAGTCCTTTTGATCCATTGTGGATGTTTGAGAGGTTAGACAAGTTGAAGATCATGTCATTCCTTGATTGATCCTTTGTCTAAGCACTCAAAGAGGGCTTGAAACCCTAATTTTGATTGTAGTGGATGCTCACCCATCTTTGGGGAGACTGATGAAGTATGATGGTTCCTCCATATTGTGATGATGATTTGCACAATGATGGGAAATCTTAGTGTTCAAAATTTGGGGTATGACACAACCCCATCTTTAGAGATGACAAATTCTCTCTAAAGTCAACACCTTTAGCTTCATATCTTGGGCTTTGAACAAGATACAAACAGACTTTTCAGCTTCACATCTTGGGCTTTGAACAAGAAATAGATCACCTTTTTCGCTTCACGTCTTGGGCTTTGAACAAGACACCAAAGACAACCATTTCCTCCCATAGAATAGGAGGAACTACGAACGCTCTGATTTCCCTGTTTCGGTAAACGGGAATACGTAGGCATAAGATTGAAAGAAAAATCTTAGCGAGCACACTAAACAAAAACCCAAAATCCCATGCTCTCATGTATCTATCAAAAGCATCAGTCCTAACATCCTAAATCCTTGTTCCCCGCTATAAAGTCCTAGAAAGAGAAAACAAAACCGTATTGGCAAAAATACAAATAACCAGTACAAAGCCCCCCCCCCCCCACATTGATAGCATTCGTAACCTAACAGACCGCTGTTTAAACTCAGTATGCAAAGCAGGGTTAATTGGAGACATCTATTTCCCTTCCTTCATCAGCTTTAATAGGATAAAAAATGAATCGACCTGTAGTAAACTCAACCGCAGAGAGCGACCAGCGCTTAAGAACCGCGTCCAAAATCGCTCGCTACAGAAAAATGGCGCCCACCGTGGGGCCGATTTCTTTTTCTTTTTCATCTCTTGTGTGAATACCATAGATTGGGGCATCCGCCGGGGAACCCAATTTCTGTCAGGAACTTAGGATTCATAGCTTTAAAGGTCTAGGATGATTAGGACAAATATATATACTGATTTTTCTAATTGTTATACATGTTAATTTTTTTGCTAATGGGAATGCGTGTGATGCCGTATGTGGAAAGATTGAGTATACACTTAAGATAAGTGATGGCGACGAGGTCGACCATCAACCTCAGTGGAGGCTGACCAATGCAACCCATTCCCTCACCTAGACAATGGGCCAATTGTTAAGTCTGAGAAGCTGAGGAGCCAAACCCTTTCGTAGTGCGGAAACTATCAGGAATAGTTGTTACGCGACACTACCCTCATTTGAGGCTGGTGATCTATTCTCGGTGAATGGCACTTACTCTAAGATTGCTCTACAACTCGCTGGCGATCCGCTTGTTGTTTTACTTTCCTGGGAGGAGCTGATGATAATGAGTACAGGTACAAAAATCACCCTAGTATAAACCTTTGGGGATGGGTAGAGCCTTGACTTCATGACAACGACCCTTTGACCCCATGTTTTTTCTATGTTTTTGTGTGCTGCATTCATGCATTCATTTAAAAAACATTCAAACATTCAAAAAAAATTTCTCTTATAGTCTCTCTGTTTTTCAAATTAAACTAAGACTGTGATTGCAAAGATTAGAGAAAAGGATTACGCTAATGGATTTCGGTAGAAGGAGAACCCATAGGTATACCTTCAAGGTTCCAAAGCGAGAGGATTTGAGAAGGTTAGCGAGAATGATCGCTAACCCAGAGGCTTTCAGACCCAAGCACGGAGGTTTGCTACCACTGTTAAGAGTCCATGTGATTGAGGGAATCATGGATGCGCTCATTCAGTTTTATGATCTAGTTTATCACTGTTTCACATTCCCGGATTACCAGCTCGCACCAACGCTGGAGGAGTATTCTCATCTGATCGATTTACATATCACAGATCGAGCTCCATTTTCTGGACTGGAAGAAATTCTAAAGAATCAGACCATTGCAAGAGCAGTTCATTTGGACGAGTCTGAGGTCAGGACTCACCTAACCACTAAGGGTGGCAACTCAGGTTTTCCAGCCCAGTTCTTGACAAAGAAAGCCCTGTATTTTGCCAGTATAGGAAACGTGACTGCTTTTGAAAGCATCTTTGTCTTGCTCACCTACGGGTTATTTTTGTTTCCCAACATCAATAACTTTGTAGATATCAACTCCATTAAGGTTTTTCTCATTGGAAACCCTGTACCGACTTTGCTCGCAGATGCGTATCATTCTGTACACTTAGGAAATTTGTACAGCGGAGGGGAGATCACATGATGTGTACCTCTGCTTTATAAATGGTTTACCTCCCACTTGCCCAAGTCTCCTGCTTTTTGGGATTGCAAGAGTGCCTTACGTTGGTCGCAGAAGATCATGTCTCTTACCAACTCTGATATAGATTGGTGTAATAGGATCTATGATGGAATAAGGATCATTGACCGTTGTGGAAACTTCCCCAACGTACCCCTTATAGGAACTAAGAGAGGAATCAACTATCATCCGGTTCTCGTTCGTCATTAATTTGGATACCCGATGAGACACGTCCCACGGGGTGTTCATCTGGAAGGTCTTTTCTTCAAAGAAGGAGAAAATGACAGAGCACTAAAGATGGAAATAGTGCACGCTTAGAAGCATGTTCATAAAAAAGGACGAGAGTCTCTATGAAAACCGGACTGTGTCTCGGTGGAGCCTTATCTCCATTAGGTACAAACTAGAGCTCTCAAGCTAAAGATGCCTTATCCTCGTTACGGAATTCTTCCGCCAAAGGAATCTGTCATGTACTTCATGACAGAAACTGAAAAGCTTCAGGTTACTCTCAACAAAGTTCAAATGGAGAGAAGGTCTTGGAAGAACAAGTACCGCACCCTCGACATAGAGTGCATCAAAATACAGCAGATACTGAAAGATAAAGATGCTCTGATCGAGATTTTGGAGCAACATTCTGTAGAGAATCAAGATGACCGAAGAAATTTACTCGCTCCTTTCACCTGGCAAAGGAATGACAACCCGACAATGGCCCAAGAGCCCCGGTCAAAGAAAAGGAATATACCTGAATCAGCAACCGATTTCTCTTTAGAGAGGACTCAGGACCCATTAGTTTAGCCTTCTGTTTCTGCACCTTGTAATCTACTGTATTTCCATTTCTGTAATCCTTTGAATTCAATAAAAAGGGGTTTCCCCACCGTTTGAAATTTGCAATCTAATTGTCGATGTTTATTTTGATTAAACCTTAAACAATTAATATAATCATTGCATTCATCATTCTCACATCGCGTATTCTTCTTACCTACGAATCTCACGTTTGTGTCTCGGTTCTAGAGTCAAACTGTCTCATTCGTATAATACTCGGGCCAATCGTTAGAAAAGGATGGATGATCTTGAGGAAGAAAATAGAGAGTTGAAAGAAGAGATCGACGCTCTAAGAGAGGATATGAGAAAGCTTCGTAACGACATGCAAGCCATGGTATAAGCTCAGCTACAACAAACTGTGATCTCAGAGATCACCTCAACTCCCATCGTGGAGAAGTATGATCCTAGGTATTAAATGCCGAAAGATCGCCCTTGGGGCATGCCTGTTAACTATATCCCGGAAGGATATGTTCTGCCGATCACTGAAGATCAAGGAATCACAACAGAAGCCGCTGGGCCTGAAGGTTACAAACTTCGGGAAAGCGAAGATGCCAGGGGCATACTGAAGGCTCCTGAAGGTTACAAACTTCGGGAAATGCCAAGACTCACTACCGTAGTCACGGTATCACCCCCTGTGGTGCACACTGTCCCGGAAGGACAGATTCCACAGACACCTTCTGGTAGGGAGGAAACTATGTTTGACAGAATGGAGGAATTCCAGGAGCAGTTTTTGGAAATGCAGAAGGAGCTGCAAGCCATTCGCGGTCAGGATTTATTTGGGAAGGACGCCGCAGACCTCTGCTTGGTCCCCAATGTGAAAGTCCCGCACAAATTTCAAGTGCCCGACTTTGAAAAGTACAAGGGTAACTCTTGCCCTCAAAGCCATCTGGTGATGTACGCTCGGCGGATGTCAGCTCAGACGGAGAATCAGGACCTACTGATTCACTACTTCCAGGATTGTTTAACCGGTGCCGCATTAAAATGGTACATGGGTTTAAACCGTACTACGATCAATACATTCAGAGATCTTGGTACTGCCTTCGTCCAACAATACAAATACAATTTGGACATGGCACCCGACAGAGATCAACTCAGATCAATGTCACAAAAGGACAAGGAAACCTTTAAGGAGTATGCTCAAAGGTGGCGCAAAATTGCCGCTCAAATTTGTCCACCTCTTAAGGAAAAAGAGATGACAAAGATCTTCTTAAAAACCTTAAGCTCATTTTACTATGACCGAATGGTTGCCAGTGCGCCCAGTGATTTCACCGAGATGGTGGGCATGGGCGTACGTCTTGAGGATGTCGTCCGAGAAGGACGTTTGGTAAAAGACGCTGGATCGATGAGCGGTACTAAAAAATACGGTATTGCTCTCTCTAAGAAAAAAGAGCAAGATATTGGGAATATCTCTCTCGGAAAGTAAAGGCGACGTTATCAATCGGTAGCAGCTGTGACTCCTGCTATCAACCCTGCGTCTATTCCTACATATCAACCTCAGGTTGCGCAGGGCCAACCTGATCAACAAAGGACACAACAGCCTCTTCAGCAAGCTCGTCCTCCATATAACAACAACCTTACAACACAGCTACCAGGATTTGATCCTATACCCGTGTCGTACGCAGAGCTGTTTCAATTGTTGCTGGCTAAGGGGAACATCAAGACTAAATCTCCTCTTACAGTACTGGAAAATCTACCTTTTTGGTTTAAGGTGGATCAAGCTTGCCCTTACCATCAAGAAAGATCAGGGCATAACATAGAGACTTGCCTCAATTTCAAGTCCGACGTGCAAAAACTTGTTAGGAGCGGCGTCTTATCCTTCAAGGATACAAATCCTAATGCTCTCACGAACCCGCTGCCTCAACACGAGAAGGCTGCAGTCAATTTGATAGAAGGAGAGACTAACAATGTCTATCAAATTCACGATGTACTCTTGTTGAAAACCAATCTGGTCAAGATGCATTATAGACAGAGTGGATATGGCCATGTGCCACCTCATAATTATCACCAGTGTGATATCTGCTCTAAAGACAATCAAGGATGTTCTGTAGTGCAAGCAGCTCTACAGGAACAGATGGATCTCAGATGGATCCAAGAGCACCGAGTTCGTGGAGTTAACATGGTTTGCACGAATTCTAACGTCATTCAGAACCACGATATCCGTGCAATGAATGTCAACTTGGTGGCAATGCACTCAAGGCAAAGCCAGTATCATAATCTGCCGCGGTACGATTATAGTTCTTGTCTGACTTGCTCAGTAAACAAATTGGGTTGTTCTTTTGTACAAGAAGCCTTCCAGCATCAGATGGATCTTGGATGGATCCAAGACTACCATGATAGGAATTCTTATCAGATCAACATGGTTCAGATCTTTGATATCCGCTTGATGAATACCAACCTGGTAGAGTTACATGCTGAACAGGTCTGACTCGGATTCTAAATATCACATGACTATCAAAGCTGTAAGGCGGGTTGCGAAAACGATCAAGGTTGTACCCTTGTCCAGGAGGCACTTCAGCACTTGTTAAATCACTGGTGGATGCCAATTTATATGGATGAAGATACTCAGCAAATTAGTATCAGTAACAGGAATCCTACTCGGCGTCAGAGTCAGGATGTCCGATCTGTGGAAGCTAACCTAGTGAGGTTACATTGTATTCAAAGTGGGCGTGGCCAGGTGCCACCACACAACTATGAACGTTGCGGCGTCTGTTCGAAATGTAACCAAGGGTGTTACTTTGTGAGAGCAGCTCTTCAGGGTCAAGTCGATCGTGGAGAAATTCGTCCATATCCGGGTTCTGGACCCATCAACTGGACGCCGAACTACCATACCGATCAAGTTGAGGATGTTGTCACTATCTCTGGTCATCACAGGACCAGGGATGTTTTTTCCATTATCCCTCTACTTGACAAATTTAAAGTTCCCAACCGGGAACGGATCGAGATTACTTATGATGGTCAGAAAAATCAGAAGTTCCCATAGTCATCTATCTACCGGAACCAACACCGTATGAATCAACTAAGGTTATCCCTTACAAATACGGTGCAACGACAGTTGAAAATGGAAAGGAAATTCCATTACCCTCCGTCGTGAACATTGCAGACATCAGTCGAGTAACACGGAGTGGTAGAATCTTCAATCGAGGGGTTGGGGAACCTAACAAAGAAAAGGAACTTCAGACAGAAGCTCCCGATCCACCAGTCGGTCAATCCAGTAATCCCGACTCTTCGAAAAATAATGATGAGATGCTGAAGCTCATCCAAAGGAGTGAATACAACATTGTCGATCAATTGTAATAAACTCCTTCAAAGATCTCGGTATTATCACTATTACTCAGTTCAGAAGCCCACAGGGAGGCTCTACAGAAAGTCTTGGAGCAAGCCTTTATGGAACAGGATGTAACAATCGGACAGTTTGATAGCATTGTCTCTAATATCACTTCCTGCAACAATTTGGGATTTAGTGATGAGGAATTACCCGAAGAGGGTCGCCATCATAACATGGCGCTCAACATTACAGTTAACTGCCAGGACGATGCTTTAGCAAGCGTACTGGTAGACACAGGGTCATCCCTGAATGTTATGCCGAAGTCCACTTTGATTCAATTATCATTCAAAGGCCCTCCGATGAGAATCAGCGAGGTCGTCGTCAAAGCGTTCGACGGATCTAGAAAAACAGTTATCGGCGAAGTTGATCTTCCCATAACTATTGGTCCTCAAAATTTCTAAGTCACTTTCCGGGTCATGGACATCCGGGCAACATACAGTTGTTTATTAGGAAGACCTTGGATACATCAGGATGGAGCGGTTACTTCGACCCTCCACCAAAAGCTAAAGTTCGTCAAGGACGATCAACTTGTCACAGTTTGTGGGGAACAGGCCTTGCTTGTGAGTAACTTGTCATCATCTGCTGGTATAGAACCCGAGGAGGTTATTGGAACTCAGTTCCAAGCACTGTCGGTGAGCAAGGACAATCAGTTCAAAGGAGGAACCTCGATTTCCTCATACAAAGATGCTATCAAAGCGGTCGAGAGTACCGATACAACAGGATGGGGACAGCTTGTCATTCCTATTAGCAATACAACAAAGAAGGGTCTTGGTATTTCTGCAACCTGTACCCAGACAGCTGCCAACGATGAAAGTCTTCATCCCCTTCAAAACTTCTTCCACAGTGGAGGTTTCCTCCACCCAGTGTCTCAGGCAGTACATGTAATTAATGAGGAAGATCCCTCTGACACAGATGAAGAATGGAAGTCCTACCTTAACGAGGACGGTTATATGTCTCGGGAAGAGGTGCCTACGCCATTTTGCTATACCGCACAGAGTCCGAGATTTATACCAAGGTCAGAAGTCGAAATGATATATGGAGATTGTGATCCGGAAGGATGCCGTGCTCCACCAAATTCATTAGAGGAGGACACTCTGATGAAAGACAACTTTGACCACAACTACTATGGCCCAATGGATGGTCTGCCAATGTGGCAACCTTACCCAGGAAACTTGGGGCCAGAAAGTCAGCCGAGTAATGAAACTCAGCTGAGCATCATTGAATAGAATACCTGTGTCCCCACCATGTCATGGGATCAACACTCAGGTTACTCAGAAAATACTCAACATGAAGATGAATTTGCAACGTTTGCAGGACTTGAATTCATCAACTATGCTTTTCCCAAGGTCAACGTCATTGAGAGGGATGACTCCTCCAGTTCCAAAGAAGTTTGGGATACCTTGGGACAACCGAGTGGAAAATACGACTTTATGGTCAAGTACACCGCTCCCGAAAGCTCTCGTATTAGGCTCGAAGACATCCAGCCTACTGGATGGGGAGATACAACTGAGAGCACAACTGCTCTGCAAAATGCAACAGAGGAATCCTCCTACAACAACTCTGCCTGGGAGACAGATTCTAATGATCCTGCTCCACCAGAAATCTGCGTCATTTCTGAAGACAAATCAAAGAAGGTACCAAACTTTGTGATTCACCGAGGAGTTCGCCGCCAATGGGTTGTTGTCGATGTTCCGAAGGTCGTTCATCAATAAAAGTAATTGCCATCTTTAACCTTTCACCCTGCCCAGGTGAAACAGATGTTTTAATAGGGCTCGCTTTCTATAAATTATCCCTCTTTGCTTCGCCCAAAGCGACAGAGTTTTGTTTTATAGGGCTGTAGTTTAAAGGATCGACTTGTTCATTAATAAAATAACGTCGTTCTGTAATTTCCGCATTTATTGTCGTTTCCTCTTTTTGCTTTTTTCTGAAAATGGTAATCCTAAAAAACTATTAAAAATAAAAACAAGCAGTAAAATAAAACACTGCACACACTTGCATTTTCTCTATCTCTTCTAAACACGAATCATCACGTCATGCAGATTGCTTGTTTTAAACCCCGTTGAAACATACGATCCAATGCCTTCTCCCAACTTTGAGTTCCCGGTATTCGAGGCTGAAGAAGAAAATGACAACGAAATTCCAGAAGAGATCTCCCGACTACTCAGACAAGAGGAAAGGTCCATTGAACCTCACAAAGAGCCGTTAGAAACAATCAATGTAGGTTCGGAAAAAGAGAGAAAAGAAATCAGGATTGGGGCACTGCTCAGTCCAACTGCCAGAGAGGGTTTGATAAAGCTTCTCAGAGGATTTCCCGATGTATTCGCTTGGTCCTATCAGGATATGTCAGGGTTGGATACCAGCATCGTGGAACATCACTTACCATTGAGATCGGAATGTCCGCCAGTAAAGCATAGGTTGAGACGCACTCACCCGGACATGGCCATCAAAATCAAAGAGGAGGTACAGAAACAGATTGATGCGGGTTTCCTCGCCACATCAGAATATCCTCAATGGTTAGCCAACATCGTACCCGTTCCCAAAAAGGATGGAAAGGTCAGAATGTGTGCCGACTACAGGGATCTAAACAAGGCTAGTCCAAAGGACGACTTTCCTTTACCACACATTGACATGCTGGTAGACAGCACAACAAAGTTCAAAATTTTCTCCATCATGGATGGATTCTCGGGCTATAACCAGATCAAAATGGCGTCGAAAGACATGGAGAAAACTTCATTCATTACCCCATGGGGTACCTTTTGTTACAAGGTAATGTCGTTCGGTTTGAAGAATGTCGGGGCAACCTATCAAAGGGCCATGACTAATCTGTTTCATGACTTGATACACAAAGAAATCGAGGTATATGTTGATGATACGATTGCAAAATAAAAAACAGAGAGTGAGCACGTTGAACATCTGTCAAAATTGTTCGAACGTCTAAGAAAATTCAAGCTCCGCTTGAATCCCAATAAGTGCACCTTCGGTGTCCGTTCAGGGAAATTACTAGGGTTCATCGTCAGCCAGAAAGGAATTGAGGTTGATCCTGACAAGGTCAAGGCCATTCAAGTAATGCTTTTCCGAAAACTGAAAAACAAGTCAGAGGATTCCTGGGACGTTTGAACTACATCTCCAGATTCATATTCCTTATGACCGCGACGTGTGCGTCGATTTTCAAATTACTCAAAAAGAACCAGGATTGCGTTTGGACAAAAGATTGTCAAACTGCCTTCGACAGTATTAAGGAATATCTGTTGAATCCTCCGATTCTATCACCTCTAGTGGAAGGAAGACCACTGATCATTTACCTCACAATCTTGGAAGACTCAATGGGGTGTGTACTCGGCCAACAGGACGAAATTAAACGGAAAGAGTCTGCCATTTACTATTTGAGCAAGAAATTCACCGACTGCGAGACTCGGTACACGATGCTCGAGAAAACTTGTTGTGCTTTGGCTTGGGCAGCCAAACGTCTTCGCCAATACATTATTCGTCATACTACTTGGTTGGTCTCCGAAATGGATCCAATCAAATATGTTTTCGAAAAACCTGCTCTTACGGGAAGGATTGCACGTTGGCAGATGTTGCTATCAGAATATGACATAGAGTACCACGCTCAAAAAGCCGTTAAGGGAAGTATTTTAGCTTATCATTTGGCTCATCAACCGATTGACGATCAAGAATCAATCGGGTTTGACTTCCCAGACAAAGATGTCATGTATCTAAAGATGAAAGACTGCGATGAACCGCTACCTAGTGAAGGGCCAGAACCAGGTTCCCAATGGGGACTTGTCTTTGACGGAGCAGTTAATCATTACGGAAATGGAATTGGCACAATAATTGTTACCCCTCAGGGTACCCACATTCCTTTCACCGCTCGACTTACGTTCAAATGTACAAACAACGAGGCCGAATACGAAGCTTGAATTATGGGTCTCGAAGAAGTAATTGATTTCAGGATCAAAAACTTGGACGTATATGGCGACTCAGGCTTGGTTATCAATCAGATAAAAGGAGATTGGAACACATACCAATCAGGACTGATTCCTTACAAAGATTATGCAAGAAGGTTGTTACCTTTCTTCAACAGAGTCGAGTTTCATCACGTCCCTCGTAGAGAGAATAACATGACTGGTGCTTTAGCCACCCTCTCTTCCATGATTAGTGTAGGTCAATGGAATGACATACCTAAGATCGACATAATGCGCCTTGAAAGGCCCGCTTACGTCTTCGCAATTGAAGCAGTCATAGACGACAAACCTTGGTATCACGATATCAAATGCTTCCTTCAGAAACAAGAGTACCCACCTGGGGCATCCAGGAAAGACAGAAAAACCCTCAGAAGATTGGCTAGAAACTTCTGCCTGAGCGGTGACACTCTCTATAAGAGAAATTTTGACATGGTCTTGCTCCGATGCGTCGACAGACTAGAAGCAGACATGCTTATGAAAGAAATTCATGAAGGATCATTTGGCACTCATGCCAACGGACACACAATGGCGAGAAAAATTCTAAGAGCAGGGTACTATTGGTTGACAATGGAATCTGACTGCTACAAGTACATGAGGAGGTGTCACAAGTGTCAGATATACTCCGATAAAATTCATGTACCGCCATCACATCTAAAATTTCTCTCTTCCCCATGGCCATTTTCCATATGGGGAATCGACATGATTGGCTTGATTGAACCTAAGGCTTCAAACGGACATCGGTTCATTCTAGTAGCCATTGACTATTTCACCAAGTGGGTCGAAGCAGCGTCATTCGCCAATGTAACCCGACAAGTGGTGGTCCGATTTATCAAAAACAATATCATCTGCCGTTATGGTGTTCCAAGCGAGATCATTACTGATAATGGATCTAACTTGAACAGCAAGATGATGAAGGAGTTGTGCGCAGAGTTCAAGATCGAACACCATAACTCATCTCCCTACCGACCCAAGATGAACGGAGTGGTAGAAGAGGCCAATAAGAACATCAAGAAGATTTTTCAGAAGATGGTTGTAACCTACAAAGATTGGCGCGAGATGCTACCCTTTGTTCTTCACGGTTATCGCACATCTGTCCACACTTCAACAGGGGAAACCCCTTTCTCTCTAGTATATGGCATGGAAGCAGTGCTCCCCATAGAAGTAGAGATCCCGTCAATCCGAGTATTGATGGAAGCTAAGCTCATCGAAGCTGAATAGTGTCAAATCCGACACGATGAATTGAATCTGATCGAGGAGAAGCGAATCACGGCACTATGCCATGGTCAGTTGTATCAACAGAGAATGAAGAAGGCGTTCGACAAAAAGGTTCGACCCCGCATCTTCAGAAAAGGAGACCTCGTGCTCAAGAAGATACAATCATTTCTCACTGATTCGCAAGGTAAATGGACTCCGAATTACGATGGCCCCTATGTGGTCACGAAAGCTTTCTCAGGCGGCGCCTTGAGACTTGCAACCATGGACGGAGAGGAATTTGCCTACCCCACGAATGTTTATGTAGTCAAGAAATACTTCGCCTAAACTAAAAAAAATAAAAAATAAAAAACATCTCGGTGGATTGAAAACCCGAAAGGGCGGTCCAGGCAAAAGTTAGAGACATGAAAAAAAATCATCCCGATGGATTGGAAATCTCACAGTACAATCCAGGCAAAAATTAGGGATAATGGCAAGTGAATATGTTCAACAGAGGTAAGTCCCTCAGCAGCAGTTACACCATCCGTCAGAAAACTCCAGCCAAGGTCATCTTCGACAGAAGCTCAGGGTGCCCAGAATTCAAAGTTGGTAGAAGGATAGTGGTCGTTATGTTTCAATGTAGCCCTTTTCCCTGTAAATTACCATTTTCAAGCTTTGTATATACTCTTTGGAATCACGCGTTTGGCTGATCTCCATCTTATCAATAAAATTTGAGCCCTTGTGCTTTTGTTTGTAATTCTCATTTGTTTTAGCTTTACAGAACGACATTTTAATATGATTAACGATTCTTGAAATAAAACAAAAATGAATTTACTTGTTAAAACTTTTTCTCCTTTTAAATAAAAGACGGCAATTTCTTTTGACTGTTGAACATCAGAAGAACATCGGTCGCTTCTCCAGAAGTAATCGAACCTCAAAGTGCAGAATCAAAGTACTCCTTCTAACCCAGTACACCTGAATGAAGGATCAACTGTGTCAGAGACCTTGTGTCGTCTGATACGCCACAGCAGAGCTCTCATCTCCTAAGCCCGACCAACGTAGCTCCCCGTAGGGACTATCTCTCCTAAGCAAGGTGGAATTGCTATCTTGAACCTGCGGTACTTCTTCGCCCCGCGATGGCCGAGTATCCAGTCGTGTATCATGCATTATTTGATTTGCATTCACATTTCATATTTCATTGCTATCACTCTAGTCGGTCTTATCCCCTTGTGATAAAAGTCCTCTCAATCGAGTTATCAGTTCTTGCCTCGTCAGGAAACGCTGCGTTTGAACAACCTCGCCTCCAATTTATTTCTTGAAGGAAGTTGGCCCTTGACCACTTTGATAACTTGAACCTTTGAAAAACCATAGGAACCCTCAGTCAACATCACTCTTCACCATTAAAGATGATATCCTTGCTTTCTCGGATTAAGGAAAATCCACAGAGAAAACCTCGTAATCAGAGATTCGGCAGCACGCCCGTGTCGCTCCGAAAAGATCGCTGATGAAAAGGTCATCGGCACCTCAAAATTGGACCCCATCATATGGCATTTCTCCGGGAAGACCCCAAAAAAAGTATGATGAAAGATCCCAAGTGACAGCAGTCTCCCAAGATACTCGCTTTCCCCAGTAGAAACAAATGGCGTCTCCAACAGAGAAGTTTGTGCAACACTACAGCTCAGACGAATGGGTTTCCCCAGCAAGTCTGACATCAAAACTTTTTCCGTCAAATGGAATCTCCCCAGGAAAATTCGGCGAGAAGTTTGAGGAAAACCGCTACGAATAGCGTCCCTTGTCAATTAAGTTTATTGACAAAAGAAACTAAGACCAGTTCCTTGGTAGGTAACCAGGATCGAGGGGAAGTTTAAATCAGAAACTAAGACCAGTTCCTTGGTAGGTAACCAGGATCGAGGGGAAGTTTGTTTCAGCAACTGAGACCAGTTCCTTGGTAGGAAACCAGAACGAGGGGAAGTTGACAAAAGAAAACTGAGACCAGTTCCTTGGCTGAAGACCAGGATCGAGGGGAAGCTTACCTTTTCTAAGCATCATTGCTTAGATAAAGAAGATGAATTCGTAAGCTACCATTCATAACCACCATCAAAATTTCAGGTATTCCGATATTTAATCCTCTTGCACCCCGAATGCCCGAATACCTTCGTCATTCACACCTTCGGGTTCAAGAAGATTAAATAGGGGCATCTGTCATACCCCAAATTTTGACCACTAAGATTTCCCATCATTGTGAAAATCATCATTACAATATGGAGGAACCATCATACTTCATCAGTCTCCCCAAAGATGGGTGAGCATCCACTACAATCAAAATTAGGGTTTCAGGCCCTCTCAGAGCCTTAGACAAAGGGTCAATCAAGGAATGACATGATCTTCAACTTGTCTAAACCTCTCAAACATACACAAAGGATCAAAAAGGACTCCCACTTCAAGGATCAAGCACAAGGATGCTCCCTTCTAGGTGGATCAAGTCTCAAGATCGACAGTGTCACCAAATTAGGGTTTCGGTCGACCAGGGCCTCCTGATGGAAATTTTTCATATGGGCACAAGCCAATGATCCAAAGCATAACCTAATATGCTCCATGGAACCTCATGGACCCAATCATCAAGTCAATTTTGCCTCAGGGGATGCATTCATCAAAAATCAGGAATTAGGGTTTCTTGACCTAATTCACCCCTAAGTTGACTTTTGGGACAAACCATGAGCCAAGACCTCAAGAGAGGGTTTGAGGGTCTCTAATGAACTATATTGATCCATTTGGAACAATGGATTAATCCAAGAAGCTTGAGCAACAAGTCTCAATTTCATCTGCACCACAATTATGGTTTTAAGGGAAAAGTCAACTGTAACTTTGACTTTTGACCAGGACATGCTCCCAAGCCCTAAGACATGGTTCAATATACCCTATGACACCCATGGAACATGTCCATCAAGTTTGATTTAGGTCAAGGACATGATTTCCTGAAGAATTGCACAGTTTGGAATTCATCAGATAAAAAGTCAACTCTGCACAAAAGTCAACTTTGAATTTTTGAGATTTTTCACCAAAATGGATTTTTAACCCTAAAATGATGTTAATGTATGATTTGAATCATCATTAATCAAGAAAAATCAAGAAAAGTTGGATAACTTGTAAAAGGGGTAACCATAAAAACTTAGAAAATTTTCTAAGTTAAAAGTAAAGTGACAAGGGTACCAACTTTGGAGGATCATAACTCCTAAACCACAAAGCCATTTTTCCTCATCCAAAGATGGATTTGTAGCCCTCATTACCCTCTACTAAAACTTCAACTAGACCTAAGTCCAATTCATTAAGGATTTTGAGTTATGGAGTGATCAAAATGGCTGAAAAATGAAAATGTTACTTTTTCCAACACTTAGTGAAATTTTCACTAAGTCCAAATCTGTCTTCATTTTTTTCCAAATGTAGGAGGATTTTTCACTTGGATTCAAAAGAGATCAAAACCAAACATGTTCAAACAGTTTTTGTATCATGTAAGGGCTTTCCAAAATGGCCAAGAACATTGCCAAATTCCATTTGGGCTATGAGTTATGACATTGTCAAATTGCCTTGTTGAAATCTGTCAAGGCAAGGCAGAATTTGCATTTTTGCTCGATTTACCAAAATCAGCCAAATCCAAATGCTCCTATCCACTTGGACATCTCAGAGGATTGAATCTAAAGGGGACAATCACTGAGCCAATCCTCCAAAGTCTTTGGAACAAGAAATAGCATGTTGAACCTAGAATGGGCAAAATAGGGACAAGACTCCAAATTTGGATTGGAGCATTCAATGGAAGCATCAAGGTGGCATGAACTGAGCCATTTTCATTTGAATTCAGTCAAGACTTATCCAAGACCAAGGGAACCACAGCCCTGTGCCCTAACCTCTAGTCAATGGCTAGAGGAGAGTTGGATTTCCATTGGCCAACATTGAACAAACACCTGCTGCGGTTGCCATTCACTGTGGATCCCAAAACAAACTTGCTCTACTATAAATAGAGCTCAATTGTGATCAGTTTAAGTACACCAAAGGCCTACAACACTTGCCTTTCTCAAAATCTCTTTCTCTTGGCAAAAATGCCTTTCTTAGCAAGGTAGCTATCGGGTTTTGAGCTAGAGGGCAATTCCACTCAAACCAATCACTCACACACCTCACATACATCACATATGAGCTGATCAAACACTTAAACAACAACTAGAACACTGATTTCTCAGAATCACCAGTCAATTGCTCAAGGTTTTAACCAAAGTACAGTTGAGATGCCATGAAATGATCCAGCCAATTTCAATCAAGTCCAAGCATTCAAACACACACCATAGGGTGTAGGGAAGCTGTTCAGATCATCACAATTCATCTGTAACACCTCCTACTCAGAAATCAATTTTCTCTTGCTGTCACGGCCTAGAGGTAAGCATATACTTGGTCATCTCTCAATCTATGCATATTTCCTCGCACAATAATTTGGCCATATGTTCATAATCATGCATAGAATGTTTCCCCTCAATTAATTGCATTGTTTGAATCGTGTATCAAAAATCCCAGCCTTCATGCAGAAATTAGGGTTCTTGAGGAATTTTTCGTGATTTCTTGTTATATGTTTAATTTAAATGAAATTAAATGCCATAGACATTATCGTGAGGTTGAAACGAGTTGATTGGTATGTGGATTGCATGATATAATCAAGTATTCAGTGAGATTGGATAGAAAATGCAAATCTGGCCAAACCCAGAACACGTGCGTGTTCTTGGTGTGTTCTTGGCACCATTTCTTTCAAATTCAAATATTTGAATTTTGTGATTTTATTTAATTGATTCAAAAATTAATTTCTCTCTGAGTTTTAATGATTTTGAGTTTATTCTTTTTTTAATAATTCACAAAAATGTTAAAATATTTTATTTTATCAAAAAATCCCAAAAATATTATTTATTTCATATAATTGATATTTTTGCAAAGAATTAATATTTTAATTGTTTTTGACATTTTAAATATTTTTTCCACATTGATTTTGCAACTTTTAATGCTTTCTAATTATTTTGTAGGTCAATACTTAATTTTTGAAGCATTAATCCAAGATCACAATTTGTTTTTCAGATGTTAAACAATTTTGATCATTTTAATTGAATTTTTATTCAATTAAATACATTTTTGAAAACAAATTAGGGTTTTTGGATTAATTCAACCCTCATAAATCATTTTCAAAACACTTTGGGCCTCTAATAGAGTGTAAGACCCAATCCTTTTTTGACCAAACCATTTTTGGGCCTCAGTGTATTGTATAAGTCCCGATACCGTAAAAAACAAACGGCGCGATCGTCGCCTTTTAAAAATAACCATGGGCCTCTCCTCGAGCTATAAGACCCATTCAAAACTTTTGGGCCTCTAATAGAGTGTAAGACCCAATCCCCTTTTAACCAAAAATCATTTTTGGGCCTCACTTATTGTATAAGTCCCTTCGCGTTAAAAGAAAATCTCGGCGCGATCGCCACTTTAAACGAAAAGTTAATTGGGCCTACCCTCGTGTTATAAGCCCCACCCTTTTTCTTTAAACCTTTTGGGCCTCTTGAGAGAGTGTAAGATCCATCCCTTTGTACAGAAAACATTTTGGGCCTCAGTCACTTGTATAAGTCCCTCTGTATAAATTCGACAGTGCGATCACTGATAAAAACCTGGGCCTCTCCTTGAGCTGTAAGCCCCAAATCTCTCCTTTTCAAAGCACTTTCTCCTTTGATTTTGAATATACTGTTGTTTTCAATCTTTCTTTGTAGAACAACTAACCAAACAGCATGGAAGCTCTACAACCGAGTAAGTGGTTATTGCTTTCATTTACCGCTTTCATATACATATAACTGTATTGTGGGGCTGTTTCACTGTAAGTCTTCTTTCATAAACTCATATCAACTGTGTTATAATAGTATAGATATTTCGAGTTTCCCCTGCAACTACGTCTACCATTAAACCCGTTGATCACTCTTAAATAGTCTAAACTAGATCCCCATAGGATTACCAGACACAGTCTTCCCTCCTCTTGGGGTTAAACAATATGGAGACATGAAAGGCAGCATTCTCTGTGAACCCTTTCATAGACTGTCACTCATTGAAGTTGCCAAAGAAACTCTATTCCCCAGAGACGATCTTTTCTCCGTGAATGGCATCTCTTGAGTTTCTTCCAAATTCTTGAACTTTCCTAGCTTGATCTATTCTCGGTGAATGGCATGTTTTGAACTTCTCGGGGTTTGGGGACCCACAGGCTTCTTAAAAGCATTTGTCAAGAAACTCTACTCCCCGGAGATGATCTTTTCTCCGTGAATGGCATCTCTTGAGTTTCTTCCAAATTCTCGAACTTTCCTGACTTGATCTATTCCTTGTGGATAGCTTGCCTTGAATTTCTCGGGGTTTGGGGACTCATCGGTTCTTAAAAGCAGCGGCCTCCTCTTGGGCATTATACAAGGGCCCACGGGCTTCCTAAAAGCAACCCCGCCTCCTCTTGGGCTTAGTACAAGGACCCTACGGCTTCTTAGAAGTATTCACAGCCTCCTCTTAGGCTTCGTATAATGATATCTTCCTCCGAGAATGATAGCCTTCTCTTGGGCTTCGTACAAGGACCCGTCGGCTTCTTAAAAGTTTCCAGCCTCCTCTTGGGCTTTGTACAAATTGTCCCGACGACCTCCTAAAGGTATAGGAACAGAACTTAGTCATCTGCATAGAACAGTCCTTTCAAAGAGTCTACTACTGTTTCTCAAAGCATGGTACAAAAGATGAAACTCTAGACTTGGACAGTCTAATATCCTTGAGTCTCAAAGACATTCTCAAGCACCCTTCAAGAATAGGAAGAAACCCGTAGACTCGGACAGTCTCAATACCCTTCGGATTTCCCGCTTCCTTAAAGAACAGGAATAACCCGGATCCTTGAATCAAATCAATGAGTACAGTGTTGCTCATATAAGAACTGATTTTCTCTTTAAAATCAGTATACTGGACCTGTCACTTAACTGAAGCAGTAACCACAGCCTCTCTTGGGATTTGTATAATGATTCTCCCCAGCGGAGTCAAACAACGTTTATCCTCTCTCTCGGGCTTTGTACGAGACACATAAAAGACACCATCGTCGAGTCAAAAACCTTTTAGGCTCTCTCTCGGGCTTTGTACGAGACACATAATCGCCTCCTCTTAGGCTTTATATAAGAAAACCACTGGTTAATCCGATCAACCTTTTAGCATCAAAGTTGTGCCTCGTTCACAGTATACAAACATCAACAACTCCTTCCCCTCCATCTAATCGCTGTAAGCGGCAAGCCTCTGGATCATCTATATCCATGCCACTATCCCTCTTTTAGCATGAGAAATTCCTAAGGAAAGATGGCATTGCTCTACACTGAGTTAAAGTCTTCTCCTTCAGGTTAAAATCCCTATAAAGGAAATTATGGCATTGCCGGATTCACAAATCCCGGTTAAAGTAATCTTCCTTTACAGTCAGTCACCCAACAGTTGTGACATACAACCCCCTCTTTAGAGATGACAAATTCTCTCTAAAGTCAACACCTTTAGCTTCATATCTTGGGCTTTGAACAAGATACAAACAGACTTTTCAGCTTCACATCTTGGGCTTTGAACAAGATATAGATCACCTTTTTCGCTTCACGTCTTGGGCTTTGAACAAGACACCAAAAACAACCATTTCCTCCCATAGAATAGGAGGAACTACGAACGCTCTGATTTCCCTGTTTCGGTAAACGGGAATACGTAGGCATAAAATTGAAAGAAAAATCTTAGCGAGCACACTAAACAAAAACCCAAAATCCCATACTCTCATGTATCTATCAAAAGCATCAGTCCTAACATCCTAAATCCTTGTTCCCCGCTATAAAGTCCTAGAAAGAGAAAAGAAAACCGTATTGGCGAAAATACAAATAACCAGTACAAAGGCCCCCCCACATTGATAGCATTCGTAACCTAACAGACCGCTGTTTAAACTCAGTATGCAAAGCAGGGTTAATTGGAGACATCTATTTCCCTTCCTTCATCAGCTTTAATAGGATAAAAAATGAATCGACCTGTAGTAAACTCAACCGCAGAGAGCGACCAGCGCTTAAGAACCGCGTCCAAAATCGCTCGCTACACCATTCACAGAGAAAAGATCATCCCTGGGGAGTAGAGTCTCTTTGATAATTTCTAAGGGTGACAGTCTGAGAAAGGGTTCACAGAGAATGATGTTTTTCGCGTATCCATATTGTTTAACCCTAAGAGGAGGGAAGACTGTGTCTGGTTATCCTATGGGGATCTAGTTTGGTTTGTATTTAAGAGTGACCAACAGGGCTTTACCTAGTGCTAGACGTAGTTGTGAGAGCAAGAATTGTCTCTACAAGTCAATCTATGTTTTGATGATAACAATAAGTATTTGTGAAAGAACCATTTTATGGTCTAACGTGTGTTGTGTGCAGATCATAAGAACTAAGGACATCAGAATCAACATGCACCAGCTAGATGTACTATGATTGAATATATATATATATATATATATATATATATATATATACGAAGTTACTATGCGTAACTAAAGTCGCGAGAAGCAAGAACGCTTCTTTATCTAGTCATGATCAACCAGATCCAAGGATGCCAAGATTGCTGTTGCAATGCTCTTGTGGATGCTCTCTGAAAGTGATTCAGATTCTGAAGATAGCGAAGCTTCTGAAGAAGTACACTCTGAAAGAACCAAAGTGCAGAAGACTCCTATGACTTGAAGTTCTGATGGCTGAAGGCGCTGAAGACCAAGTGCAGAAAGAATCTAAAGACTTATGGGTTATGAAGATCAAGGTTTCAAAGATCAAGTTCTGAAGACAGGTTCTGAAGATTTGGAAGACTTGAAGCAGAAAAGAATAACGTTCTTAAAGACCAAGTGCTGAAGTTCTGAAGATTGATTCCTAATGGACTTCTTCAATCGACTGAAGACTTGAAGCATTAGACATTCTGCTATGAAGACTCTACTCATGCTTCATCAAATTAACATCAGAAGCCACTGATGTTTTGAAGTCTAAATATTACCGTTGTGAGTTAAATATACACATTGCCCAAGAAAAGATGTCCGGTCACTTCTCACTCTGCAAAAAGGAGATGTGTCAGTACAACTCATTATATCACAACGTCTCTTTTCTAAACAGCCAACAGTATTCTTAAACGGCTATATTTCCACTGGCTATTTAATGGAAAGAGTTTTTGCTTCTGAGGTGTCGATCACTTGTAGAATCATGAATTGAATATTCATCTATAAAATTGACCAAGTCATTGTGAAGATAGCCACAATGATGAGTTCTCGTTGTAACACTCAGAATATTCAAAGGCTATCATTACTTCACTAATGGCAATTGTTGTTGAAACTCAAGAAGACAAATCAACACAACAACAACAACTAAGAACAGAAGCTGTTGATGAAGAAGACAACATTGAAGATCTATCAAGTTATCAACTCACCTTCTCGTCGAGACTACATTGAAGATCTGAAGCAAGGAGCTGCTGCTCAAAGCATGCTCACCCCGAAGACGAAGAAGAAGAAAATCTACAAGATGTCACAACTGTCAAATCATTATACATCTCTATAGTTTCTTAAGAAATCAAGGAGCTGATTGCTCAAATCTTGCTTGAACACATGTGTGTGTTCTTTGTACTTAAACTAGGGAGAAACTTGCTTATTAAGAAGCACATTCTGTAATCTCTAGTTTTCCAATTCAACTAAAGGAATTAAGACTCCTCCAGTGAACGTTATATCCTGAACGGATCCCTTAACGGTTCAGCTGTAAGCTGAAGCCCATGAGTATATCACGAGGTGATCAGATACTTGAGATGACAATGGCTGAGGGTCATTGTGGAAAATCCTAAAATATGGCCAGTAGCGTTATATTCATTGTGATGAATCCCTGAATGTCTAGCTCTGAAATCCCAGCAGTGGGTCTGCTCGGTCAATGAATGTTATATCCTGATGGATCCCTGAACGGTTCATTGGGTTGTTAGTCACAGTGCGGTTGTGCAAGTTGTTAGTCACCGGCGTGGCCCGTGCAAGTGTAATCTTGATTTGGTTATAGTGGATTAAGACCTTGTGTTCAAGGCGAAATCACCTGAGGAGGGTGGACTGGATTAGCCTTTGTGGTGAACCAGGATATATTGTGTGTCCTTTACTCTTATGCTTAATGTTCTTATTTATGTTTCTATATTACGTATCAGAACCTTTCATAAGCAAGTCAGAACCTTGCAACTATGATTAGCTTCCACTCTACAAGATCTGAATGATTCACATAGTATTCAGTCTCTTAAGAGGTTCTCACATTTCAAGCATTGACAAATCTGAATAAAACTTTGCAAGTCAGATTCTCTCATCGAATTCTGATGATATCTCGGCGTCTTAAAGACAAGAAGCAAAAAGTAGTCAAAAGAGTAAATACACAATTCAAACCCCCTTTCTTGTGTCTTTCTCGCACCTTCAATTGGTATCAGAGCTCCAGTTCTGTTATTGATGGATATCAAACACATAATAGTGTCAGAAAAGATCCAGATGCGGTGCGAAGAAATACTCTGGGTAATATTGAAATCCACTTACAATTTCTGTAACAGTTCAGAAGATGATTGTGCACAAAATCGTAATCAATCTGAGTACTTGAGCAAATCACTGATTCTGGAAGTTTCCGTCGTCGTCAAACAACTAAACCTTCCTCACTTAAGTTTTATTGAAGATTAAAGAATCAGCTAATAAGATAGATTCATCAGATAAGAAGTAGTATCTGTTGAATGCTAATCTTGGAAGATACGTGTGAATGAACCACGTATTTGCTCAAAGTTAAATCATCAGAAAACAAGAAGTCTTGTTTGCTGAAGATCAATTCTTTATGAGTTTTTGAGATGTTTTTAAGAAACGGATTTTATCCACCCTTGACTTTCTCGTTTAAAACTCTTTCAGAACCTCTTCATGTAAAGAAGAAAGATTGTTGATCTATGATTTTGAAATTCAAGATGAAATATGCAGAATTCAACATAACTCAACATCTGAAGTTTGAATGATCAAAAAGGTTAAAAGATTCAATGTAGAAATGAATATTGTTTTCTTGGGAGCAATACAGAAAATTGAAAGAAGAAGATTGTCAAGGACTCATCAAATACTTGATCAAGAATGAACTCTTAAATCTTGTTTGAATCAGCATTACTAAGTTCTGATAACTTAAAACTATCTCTCAGGTGAATCAAATGTTAGTAATCTGATCACTATCTGATAAGTTGTTCAGAACCTCTCAAGCACTCGAACCTGAAGGTGTCAAACCAGACACTGGAATTCTCTACTCAATCAAAAAGAATTTAAGTTACTGATGTCCTTCGGAAGGAAGAAATCAATCTACATTCTATTTTGAAGTAGATATGTTGTTAGTTTCTGATGAGCTAACTCTGTGCATTGTGAGATCAAGATGTTGAATTTATTTATTAACTGCAATTGCTTTTAGCACAGTGAGACAAGTCAAAATTGCTATGAGTTCCAAATGACTACTTCTCATTATGAGAAACTGACTCTGATGGCAAGAATGCTCAAATCAGAACCAGATCAACGTGCAGACCATCAAAAGAAACATGCTTACGAATAAGTTTCACTAATAAAACCAGCCACAGGTGAAAAAGCTCTTATGAACGGGAACTAAGTTCTGGCTATGGAAGAAGAACCTAATCAATTCTCAAATATTGATGTATTGAACCTAAGAACGTTCATTTGAACTCAGCAATCACTCAATAATAAGAAGAAATGAGAAGTTGTCAGGAACAATGTACGATCTGCTAGTTAAGGATACAGTCAACAAGAAGAAATTACTCACAACAGAGCTCTTGCTCCGGACGATCAGATGTGAAGTAATATGAGTATCAAATTCCATTTTCGAAACCAGAAGACAAGTGATCCTGAAGAATTTAAGAATCCTCAGCAATCCACTCAGAAAAGGAAAAATCAGAGTCAAGATTGGGAATGCATCCAGACACGTCTACAAAAATCTCAGATACCATCCTTTCTTCATTTATGACTTATTTTCATGATAACAACCAGAATCACTTTATCAAAACCTTTGGATATGCTGTGATTGAGTTTTGTGAGAAGTGATTAGAAAAACTTTTAAGATAATCTTTTGTCCCTCTCCGTATGTGTCTGCACATGCCTCTTGGAACAGTCAAAGTATATAGATCTCGAATATCATATTCTCCTCATCATGTCACTCACTCTGGTTGACCACATCCTAACCCATAAGTACACTCCACTCAACCTAGTTAGTCTAAGAAACCATGATGTTCAATTAAATTGAACGACACACCTTAGATTCTTTAATCTATCCAAGTTTCTACTTAAGAAAATCTCAGCCATCCAAATTTCCTTGATATGTGCATATTGAGTGACATCTGCTCAGCTATGAAATAGGAAAACGTGCTACCATAACCAAAATAGCTCATTACCTAGGCCATAGCTTCTAAGCCAGACATGGTCATATTCTGACTGGTCGGGATTCTCTCTTAACATTGAAAATAGTGAAAAATCCTTTTTTTCCTGCATTCTAAGCTATGCACTGATTAATAAATAAAAATCTTGAAACTAAAAGTGTGTCCTTTTGTCCTCGCTTAGAATTAATGACTTCATAATGCAGTTACTACATCCACCTAACTCTCGCTAAGAATAAATGCATGCATATCTCTTCGATCTTCCCTAGAACAACAGACTGCTTATCTATCTAAGATTCCAGTATTCCTATGCCATTCTTAGCTATTGACCCATTCAGTTCAAACTTCTCCATCCATCTATTTAAAAGTCACTCCAAAAAGTATTCTTCACTATCTCATATTCCCAACCTTCCTTTCACCCTAAACGCAATCTAAAATGACTCCAAGAACCTTTTATGGCAATGATGATCTCCTTGAAATCATCATTGAAAAACGACCAAATCCAATGGATACTGATCATGATTTTCATCTTGGTATTCACTTTCAAAATTGGAATGGATGCATACATATGCTAAGAGGCTCAACTTATCCTAACCTCTTAAAATCCTTTTGGATCAATGCCTCAGTTAGCAGTAATGGTCTAACCATCTCCTCTGACATTTATGGTCTCCCAGTAACCATCAATGCCACAAAAATCTATGAAGCCATTGCCTGTCCACCACGAGGTATCACTCCCAACCATGCATCCATTTGAGGCACCTCCGATGCTGAAATGCACTTTATGTTTGATAAAGGATCTGCCTTTGAACCTACGAAACCTAAAACACTTCTGCCCATTGCTAAAGGTTGGTACAAGTTCATCCTAGCAAATATTAAACCTCGCAATACAAACATAGACTTTCTGTATCATGATGATAAGCTCCTCATCATGTGTATTCTTAGGCAAATTCCTATAGACCTTTCCCAAGTAATCTTTGACCATCTCAAAGAGTCAATCGTCACGTGAAGAACCATGAACCAATCATTCATTCCTTATGGAAGAGTCCTATCAGAAGTACTCTTCTGAGCAGGAATAGTGCAAAAGAATCTGCAGAGTTCGATGTGGTCCAGATACTGCTCTGGATAGGAAGTATTATGAAACCTTCGACAACAGTTGGTTCTCATTAAATTAGAAGATTACATATCTCAATTAGGCTAAGTTATTAGTGTGTAATGGTTCACTTGCTCATATTGTGTAATTGCTAATTAAGTTAATGAAGTATGTGTAACTTTTAATTCTTTATGTCTACGTATGTGCACTTATTAGACATATGAGATAAACATTCTTGAAAAAGGGAAAAATGTGTCTCTATATTTTCACCACTAGATAGTGATACTACTCTTACATATGCACTTATTGCGAATCCTTGACTCCTGTCAAGAATAAATTAGAGAAGTCTATTCGTGATCTCTTGGTCTTCCCAAGAATAATTAACTGTTGGACTCAGTTCTAGTGTTAATCCCTTAACCTAGTCATATCTAGCCAAAAATTCCTAAGAAATAACGAACCTGACGGTTGGAGTCACAAGCATTTATTTAACTCTTTCTATTCGTTGCCTATTTAAGGCACCTTGTTCACTCCTCTATCCATTATTCAAAATCATCTCAGTTAGTGTCTCCCTTTAGTATTCCCTCTATAATGTCCACCTCTCATGCAAAATCTACTAAGAGTGAAATCTCTGAGTTAAGAATCCTAAATGAATTCTCTGTGAACTCCATTTCTCTCAAAGAACTTGGCTTTACCAGAACTTCGTCCGAACTAAAGTGTCAAAAATGGGAAGGTTATCTTGAGATGCTTCCAGGTCTCATTTACACAGCTCTTGTTAAAGAACTCTGGGGAAATGCTGATGTGTTTTCTAACGTGTATAACCAGCACATCATTCAATCAGCTGTTTCTGAAATTCCAGTAGTAATTAAACCCTCTGTCATTGCGGAAGCAATCAAGTGCGATGAAAACGGTGACACCACTGAAGACTACAAGGAAAGGAAAATCTTTAATGATCTCATCTACAATATTCATGGTGGAAATGGTCCCTCTAACTGCGTCTTCACACTCAAACCCTCAGCTAAGGTCTAGCATAGAATAATGGAAACAAACCTTCGACCTAGAGAAGTAGGAGAACAAGTGCTAACTCATTCAGATAGACTGTTCATCTTCTGTCTGATCTACAGAAGGAAAATAAACCTTCCCCTAACTATGTTCAATCATTTGAAAGAACAAATTATGTTGTCTAAAAATAAACCCTCTCTCCGCATCCCGTATGGAAGAGTCATATCCCGAGTCCTAGAAATTCAAGATGTGGTTACCAGGCTAAACCACTTAGGAGAAACCACTGAATGCTCACCCATGGATCTTATAAATCTATCTGGAAATCCCTAAGGAAAAATATAAATGAAAGTATAAGATTTCTGTCTTGATATGTTGTTTCCTACTCTATGTACTCCTATTAAGATTATCAAATGAAATATCTATGTTTTGATTATCTTGAACTTTTCTAGATTAAGACTCAACCTATGCTCTGCATTTTAAAACTATTTTATGTTGATGCTTCTATCTGGTTGTTCACAAATGAAATGCTGTAATTAATCACTACAGATGAACTAAAACCTTCAATCAGTAATCAGATGATTCCATCTAATAGTCCTTCAAATGAATTTATTATGGTTAAAGATGGTTATCACCAAAAGACTTGGATTGGTCTTAACTGCTCAAATGCTGGCTCTATGGTTCTAAGTTGTTTAACATATCCAGTATATACATGATGATGTTAATATGCTTAAATGCCTAAATGCTCAAATGAGGTAGAAATATATGATTTTCATTAGAAAGAGGAAGTATATGCTTAAAAGCCCTTATGTTCTTGCACTTTTTGATGATGTCAAAAAGGGGGAGAAATATAAAGATTTTGATTGAAAATATCCTAAAGAATGCAGAACTCAAACAAAGTACGTACTCATAGAAAATGCGTTGCTACTAACGTTTGTTGTTTGATGTTTATCCGAGGAACTCTGAACAAGTTCACTAGGCATTCTAAGAACAGGTTAAGCTGTAAGCTGTCTGAGAAGTATGAGATTCAGAATGTCAAGATCAGAAGCAGTAAGAAAGAAGTACACACTCTCAAGATGCTCAGAAGATCTGTGCAAATCAGAAGTCAAGAACTGTCTGAAGATTCGGATTGAAGATCCAAGAAGAAGCCGTTCTGATGGTTACCACCATTCTGATGTTTACCAGAAACAAATTTAAATGAAAACGATTTGGTATTAGACTAAATCAACAATTGGTAATCAGACTCAGTACACAAAGACTAGTATCAAGACTCATCAATCAGAAGCGAAGCTGTGAATTATTATCAAATACCTTCACTAGTATCAATTCAGCACATTAAGGAAATACATCTCAAGTGGTATGAGAAGAAATTCTTCACTTGGGATCAGATTCAACATACTCTAGTATAAGACTCAGCACATCACGTAGTATCAGACCAAATTAAATCATGAGTACCAGATTCAGAATCAAGCATTGATTGATCACTTTAATTAAACCTTCAACTGGTATCTGATCAGAAATTAAGCTTTGATAAACCACTGAGTGTGACAATAACAAGGTACTGAGATGAAGACCTGTGTTCAAAAGTCAAACTCTGAAAAGTCATTGGTGATTAAAATCTTACAACTCTGAATCTCGATTCTGAAGATCCCAATATATAACTTATGGTAATTAGGGGGAGACTACCCAGAAGATGAAAATATAAATTCAAAAAATCTTGATATATAGTCTGAAACTCAGGGGGAGTTTCCCTTAAAGATAGTGTCTGTCTCTGATAGATAGCAAGGCTATGACTATCAGTCAATAACTGTTCTGATCCTATGCTTAATGGAATCTGCTGAAAAGTAGAAATGCTTCAGATGTCTTTGAAGATAATATTCTCTGATACGACAATAAAGAAAACCGAGTTCTAAAGATCTGAAGATGGAAGTTCTGATGAACTAGTCCAGATGCTAAAGACTCTTCATTTTTCTAAAGACAAGATAGAGAAGTAACTCTTTTCTATTCCTGTTCTGACAACTCAAGTTATTACTCTGTATATCTTTGGATTATATAAAATCCTAGATGATCTCAAATAAAGCTTTGAGGATAACTCATTTAGGGGGATCTGTTGTTCCAAACTCTGAATTTGTTTGCTTTGGTGATTACCTTGTATAAAATGTTCAATCAAAATACTTGGTTTTGTCATCATAAAAAAGGGGGAGATTGTGAGAGCAAGAATTGTCTCTACAAGTCAATCTATGTTTTGATGATAACAATAAGTATTTATGAAAGAACCATTTTATGGTGTAACGTGTGTGGTGTGCAGATCATAAGAACTAAAGACATCAGAATCAACATGCACCAGCTAGATGTAGTATGATTGAATATATATATACGAAGTTACTATGCGTAACTAAAGTCGCGAGAAGCAAGAACGCTTCTTTATCTAGTCATGATCAGCCAGATCCAAGGATGCCAAGATTGCTGTTGCAATGCTCTTGTGGATGCTCTCTGAAAGTGATTCAGATTCTGAAGATAGCGAAGCTTCTGAAGAAGTATACTCTGAAAGAACCAAAGTGAGGAAGACTCCTATGACTTGAAGTTCTGATGGCTGAAGGCGCTGAAGACTAAGTGCATAAAGAATCTGAAGACTTATGGGTTCTGAAGATCAAGGTTTCAAATATCAAGTTCTGAAGACTCTGAAGACAGGTTCTGAAGATTCGGAAGACTTGAAGCAGAAATGAATAACGTTCTTACAGACCAAGTGCTGAAGTTCTGAAGACTAATTCCTAATGGGCTTCTTCAATCGACTGAAGACTTGAAGCATCAGACATTCTGGTATGAAGACTCTACTCATGCTTCATCAAATTAACATCAGAAGCCACTGACGTTTTGAAGTCTAAATATTACCGTTGTGAGTTAAATATACACACTGCCCAAGAAAAGATGTCTGGTCACTTCTCACTCTGCAAAAAGGAGATGTGTCAGTACAACTCATTATATCACAACGTCTCTTTTCCAAACAGCCAACAGTATTCTTAAACGGCTATATTTCCACTGGCTATTTAATGGAAAGAGTTTTTGCTTCTGAGGTGTGGATCACTTGTAGAATCATGAACTGAATGTTCATCTACAAAATTGACCAAGTCATTGTGAAGATAGCCACAACGATGAGTTCTCGTTGTAACACTCAGAATATTCAAAAGCTATCATTACTTCACTAATGGCAATTGTTATTGAAACTCAAGAAGACAAATCAACACAACAACAATTAAGAACAGAAGTTGTTGATGAAGAAGACAACATTGAAGATCTATCAAGTCATCAACTCACCTTCTCGTCAGGACTACATTAAAGATCTGAAGCAAGGAGTTGCTGCTCAAAGCATGCTTACCCCGAAGACAAAGAAGAAGAAGATCTACGATATGTCAACAACTATCAAATCATTATACATCTCTGTAGTTTCTTAAGAAAGCAAGGAGCTGATTGCTCAAATCTTGCTTGAACACATGTGTGTGTTCTTTGTACTTAAACTTAGGAGAAACTTGCTTATTAAGAAGCACAATCTGTAATATCCAGTGTGCCAATTAAACTAAAGGAATTGAGACTCCTCCAGTGAATGTTATATCCTGAACGGATCCCTGAACGGTTCAGCTGTGAGTTGAGGCCCTTGAGTAGATCATGAGGTGATCAGATACTTGAGATGACAATGGCTGAGGGTCATTGTGGACAATCCTGAAATATGGTCAGTAGCGTTATATTCATTGTGATGAATCCCTGAACGTCTAGCTGTGAAATCCAAGCAGTGGGTCTGCTCGGTCAATGAACATTATATCCTGATGGATCCCTGAATGGTTCATTAGGTTGTAGTCACAGTGCGGCTGTACAAGTTGTTAGTCACCGGCGTGGCCCGTGCAAGTGTAATTATGATTTGGTTATAGTGGATTAAGACCTTGTGTTCAAGGGGAAATCACCTGAGGAGGGTGGACTGGATTAGCCTTTGTGGTGAACCAGGATATATCGTGTGTCCTTTACTCTTATGCTTAATGTTCTTATTTATGTTTCTATATTTAGTATCAGAACCTTTCATAAGCTAGTCAGAACCTTGCAACTCTGATTAGTTTCTGCTCTACAAGATCTGAATGATTCACATAGTGTTCAGTCTCTTAAGAGGTTCTCACGTTTCAAGCAGTGAAAAATCTGAATATAACTTTGCAAGTTAGAGTCTCTCATCAAACTCTGATGATGTCTCGGCGTCTTAAAGGCAAGAAGCGAAAAGTAGTCAAAAGAGTAAAGGCACAATTCAAACTCCCCTTTCTTGTGTCTTTCTCGCACCTTCAGTAGTTGCTAGTGAAAACTCTAAATAACTATACTAGTATTACAAAGTTGATATTTGACAAGTATATAAAAATTTGTGAAAGAAGACTTACAGTGAGCAGCCCCACAATACAGTTATATATATATGAAAGCGGATAAAGAAAGCGGGTAAACACTAACTCGGTTGTAGAGCTTCCATGATGTTTGGTTAGTTGTTCAATAAAGAAAGCTTTGATAACAATATTCAAAATCAAAGGAGAAAGTGCTTTGAAAAGGTTGTTGGGGCTTATAGCTCAAGGAGAGGCCCAAGGTTTTATCAGTGATTGCAGTGTTGTGTTGAAATTGTATAGGGACTTATACAAGTGATTGAGGCCCACAAAGGTTTTTTGTACAAAGGGATGGGTCTTACACTCTCTCAAGAGGCCCAAAGGTGTTTAAAGAAAAAGAGTGGGGCTTATAACACGAGGGTAGGCCCAAATGATTTGTTTTTGAACTGGCGATCGCGCCGAGATTTCTTTTTAACGTACTAGGTCTTATACAATGCATTGAGGCCCAAAAACGTTTTGGTTAAAAGGGGGTTGGGTCTTACACTCTAACAGAGGCCCAATGATTTATTTTTGTACAAGTGGTGGGGCTTACTGCTCAAGGAGAGGCCCAAAATGGTTTTTGTTTGAGAACGACGATCGCGCCATTGTTTTAAAAATGTACAGAGGGACTTATACAATAAGTGAGGCCCAAAAAGGTTTATGTACAAAAAGGGTTGGGACTTACACTTATTAGAGGCCCAATAATTAAAGATGGGTCTTATAACTCAAGGAGAAGCCCAAAGATTTTTGTGAAAAAGGCGACGATCGTGTCGAACCTTTTGACGGTATCGGGACTTATACAACACACTGAGGCCCAAAAAGGTTTGTATTTACAAAGAGTTGGGTCTTACACTCTACCAAGAGGCCCAAAGTGTTTGAAAAAAGATTTGATGAGGGTTGAATTGATCAAAACCCTAATTTGTTTTCAAAATATATTTTAATTGAATAAAAATTCAAATAAAATGATCAAAATTGTTAAACATGTGTGGAAACAAATTGTGATCTTGGATTATTGTCTCAAAAATTATGTTTATATTCACAAACTGATTGGAAATCACTAAAATTTGAAAAATCAAGAGGGAGAAAATATTTTAAATGTCAAAAACAATTAAAATATTAATTCTTTACAAAAAATATCAAGTATATGAAATAAATAATATTTTTGGGACTTTTTGGGAAAATAAAATATTTTAATATTTTTGTGAATTATTAAAAAAAGAATCAACTCAAAATCATTAAAACTCAGAGAGAAATTAATTTTTGAATCAATTAAATAAAATCACAAAATTCAAATATTCAAATGTTCAAAAATGGCGCCAAGAACATGGCAAGAACATGCGCCACCCTCTGTTTCTGAAGATTTGCGTTTTCTATCCAATCTCACTGAATACTTGATGATATCATGCAATCTACATATCAATCTACTCGTTTTCACCTCACGATCATGTATATGGTCTTTAATTTCATTTATTTTAACCATGGAATAAAAAATCAAAGAGAAACCTCAAGAACCCTAAAATTTGCTTGAAGGTTCAGAAATTCCATACACGATTCAAACAAAGCAATTGATTGAGGGAAAACACTCTATGCATGATTATGAACATATGGCCAAATTATTATGCAGCAAAAAATGCATGGATCATAGAGTTAGAATAGCTCATGCTTACCTCTTGCAAGTGGTGATCGTGTTTTGTGTTAGAGGTGTTACAACTTGGTTCCAAGGATATGGACAGCTTCCCTAGGTGCTATGGAGTGTGTCTGGATGCTTAGAATGAATGGAAATGATCTGGAACTTGAGATGGTACCCTAACTGCAAATCTGTCAAGAACATGAGCAATTGGCTAGTGATTTTGGGATTTTGGTGTTCCAGATGTTGTGTGAGTGTTTGGATCACTTCTATATGATGTTTATGAGGCGTGTGTGTGATTGGTTTGGTTGGAATAGCTCTCAAACTCAAAACCCGATAGTGACTTGCTTTGGAAGGCAATTTTGGAGTGAAGAAGGAGATTTTGAGGAAAGTATCTGTTTGATGGTTTTGGTGTACTCAAACTGATCACAAATGAGCTCTATTTTTAGTAGAGCAAGTTTGTTTTGCAAGGAATAGTGAATGACAACTGCTGCATAGGTTTGGCCAATGTTGATCAATGAGAATCCAAGTCTCCTCTAGCCATTGACTATAGGTTAGGGCACAGGCAGCTGGTTCCCTTGGTCTTGGATAAGTCTTGACTGAATTCAATTGGAAATGGCTCAGTCCATGCCACCTTGGTGAATCCATTGAATGCTCCAAAACAAAATTGGAGTCTTGTCCCCTCTTTAGGGATTTCTAGGTTTGGAATGCTATTTTTAGTTCCAAGGACTTGGGAGGCTTGGGATCAGAGTTGGTTCCTCCTTGGTCTCCCCTTGAGGTGTTCAGATGGACAAGTGTGTTTGTCATTTGAACAAATTTGGCAAATCGAGCAAAATGCACAAATCTGCCTTGCTTTGACAGTTTTCAGCAAGGCATATTGCCATTGTCATATCTCATGGCCCAAGTGGAATTTGGTGGGGTTCTTGGCCATTTTGGAAAGCCCTCATATGATACAACAACTGTTTGATCATAGTTGGTTTTGATACTTTTTGGATCCAAGTTAAAAATTCCCATACATTTGGAAAAAAGTGAAGGCAGATTCTGACTTAGTGAAAATTTCACTAAGTGTTGGAAAAAAGTGACATTTTCACTTTTTGTGATTTTGATCATTCCATAACTTAAAATCCATGAGGAATTGAAATGAGTTATGTTTGAAGCTTTTGTAGAGTGCCATGAGAACTACAAATCCAGCTTTGGATGGGGTAAAATGGCCTTATGGTTTAGGAGTTATGATCCTCCAAAGTTGGTACCCTAGCCACTTTGTTCCATAACTTAGAAAAATTTCTAAGTTTTTATGGTTACCCCCTTTTTCAAGTTATCCCACTTTTATTGATTTTTCTTGATGAATGATGTTTCCAATCACACAATAACATCATTTTAGGGTCAAAGAACCATAATTGTGAAAAATCTCAAAAAGTCAAAGTTGACTTTTGTGCACAGTTGACTTTTTGTCAGATGAATTCCAAACTGTGCAATCCTCTATGAAATCAAGTCCTTGACCTAAATCAAACTTGATGGATTGATTTCGTAGGTGTTATAGGGTGTATTGAATCATGTCCTAGGGTTTGGGAGCATGTCCTGGTCAAAAGTGAAAGGGATGGTTGACTTTTCTCGCAAAACCCTAATTGTGGTTCTGATGAATTTGAAACTTATTGATCAAGCTTCTTGGATCAATCCATTGTTGCAAATGGATCAATGTGGTTTATTAGAGACCCTCAAATCATGTCTTCACGTCTTGGCTCATGTTTAGGTCAAGAAACCCTAATTCCTGATCTTTTGTGAATGCATCCCCTGAGGTTAAATTGACTTGATGATTGGGCTCATGATGTCCCTTGGAGCATCTTAGGTTATGCTTTGAAGCATTGGCTCATGCCCAGAGGAAATTTTCCATCTGGAGGCCCTGGTCGACCAAACCCTAATTTGGTGACACTGGCGATCTTGAGGCTTAATACACCTGGAATTCTACAACATTGTGCTTGGTTCTTGATGTGGGAGTCATCTTGATCCATTGTGGATGTTTGAGAGGTTAGACAAGTTGAATATCATGTCATTCCTTGATTGATCCTTTGTCTAAGGCTCAAAGAGGGCTTGAAACCTTAATTATTGTTTGTAGTGAATGCTCGCCCATCTTTGGGGAGACTGATGGTTCATAATGATACACCCATATTGTGATGATGATTTGCACAATGATGGGAAATCTTAGTGGTCAAAATTTGGGGTATGACAGATGCCCTTATTTAACCTTCTTGGACCCGAAGGTGTGAATGGCGAAGGTATTCGGGCATTCGGGGTTCAAGATGATTAAATATCGGAATACCCGAAATTTTGATGGTGGTCATGAATGGTCGCTTAAGCATTCATCTTATTTTGCTAAGAGATGATGCTTAGAAAAGGTAAAACTTCCCCTCGATCCTGGTTTCCTACCAAGGAACTGGTCTCAGTTTCTGATGTAAACTTCCCCTCGATCCTAGTTTCCTACCAAGGAACTGGTCTAAGTTTTTGATGTAAACTTCCCCTCGATCCTGGTTTCCTACCAAGGAACTGGTCTTAGTTTCTTTTGTAAACTTCCCCTCGATTCTGGTTTCCTACCAAGGAACTGGTCTTAGTTTCTTTTGTAAAATTCCCCTCGATCCTGGTTTCCTACCAAGGAACTAGTCTTAGTTTCTTTTGTCAATAAACCTTCTTGACAAGGGACGCTATGTGTAGCGGTTTTCCTCAAACTTCTCGACGAATTTTCCTGGGGAGATGCCATTTGATAGAAAAATTTTGATGTCAGAGTTACTGGGGAACCCATCTGTCTGAATTGTAGAGGGGTGCAAACTTCTCTGTTGGAGATGCCATTTGTTGACTCTATCTTGGGAAAACGAGTCTCTTGAGAGACTGCTTTCGCTTGGGGATGTTACATCAAACTTTTCTCGGAGATCTTCTCGGAGAAATACCATATGATGTGATCCAATTTTGAGGTACTGATGACTTTATTAACATCGACTCTCCGGGGAGCAAAATCAATGTGTTGCTGAAAGTCTTTAGTTGTGAGGCTTTCTCTGGGGATTTGCCTTAATCCGGGAAAGCGAAGATATCATCTTCAATGGCGAAGAGTGACATTTGTCAAAAGTTTCTCTGGTTTTCTCAGAGGTTCAAGTTATCAAAGTGGTCGAAGACCGTATCTAATCCAGAGATAAACTGGAGAGAGATTGCTTATATGATTCACTTCCTGACAAGGAAAGAACTGACAACTCAATGGAAAAGACGTTTGTCACTAGGGGACAAGACCGACTAGAGTGATAGTGATGCAATATGAACATGTATGAATCAATAATGCAAGATGTATGTATGTATATGCTGATGAAACTGACGCGATATACGGACTAATAGATGAACATGACTGGATACTCGACCATAATGGGAGATGAAAAGTATCACTGGTCCAAAAGTAGTAATTCTGCCTTGCTTAGGAGAAGTAGTCCCTATGGGGGGAGCAACCGTTGGTCGTCCTTAGGAGGTAAGAACTCTGTCGAAGATGTCAGATGGAGTATTCGTGTCTGACATAACTTATCCTTCGTTTAGGCGCACTGATTTAGAAGGAGTACTTTGATTCTACACTTTGAAGCTCGATTACTTCTGGCAAAGCGATCGATGTTCTTTCGATGTTCAACAGCCAACAGAAATTACCATCTTTATTTTAAAAGCAGAAAAGTTTGACAAGTAAATTCATTTTTTTTATTTCAAGAATCGTCAATCATGTTAAAATGTCGTTCTGTAAAGCTAAAACAAATAAGAATTGCAAACAAAAGCACAAGGGCTCAAATTTTATTAATAGGATGGAAATCAGCCAAACGCGTTATTCCATAGAGTATTTACAAAGTTAGAAAATTGTAATTTAAGGGAAAAGGGTTACATTGAAACACAACAACCATTATCCTTCTACCAACTTTGAATTCGGGGCATCCTGAGCTTCTGTCGAAGATAACCGTGATTGGAGTTTTTCTTCTGATGAATGGCATTACCGCTGAGGAGTTGAACTGATCAGACGTAGTTACTTGCCATGAATCCCTAATTTTTGCCTGGATCGTACTTTGAGATTTCCAATCCACCGAGACGTTTTTTTTTATTTAGGCGAAGTATTTCTTGACTACATCGACATTCGTGGGGTAGGAAAATTCCTCTCCGTCCATGATTGCAAGTCTCAAGGTACCGACTGAGAAAGCTTTCTTGACCACATAGGAGTTGTCATAATTCGGAGTCCATTTGCCCCGGGAATCAGCGAGAAATGACTGTATCTTCTTGAGCACAAGGTCTCCTTTTCTACAGACACGAGGTCGAACCTTTTTTTCGAATGCCTTCTTCATTCTTTGCTGATACTACTGACCGTGGCATAGTGCCGTGATTTGCTTCTCTTCGATCAGGTTTAATTCGTCGTGTTGACTTTGACACCATTCAACCTCTGTTAGCTTAACTTCCATCAATACCCGGATCGATGGGATCTCTACTTCGATGGGGATCACTGCTTCCATGCCATATACTATAGAGAAAGGGGTTGCCCCTGTTGAAGTGCGGACAGATGTGTGATAACCGTGAAGAGAAAGGGGTAGCATCTCGTGCCAATCTTTGTAGGTTATGACCATCTTTTGAACAATCTTCTTGATGTTCTTGTTAGCCGCTTCTACCGCCCCGTTCATCTTGGGTCGGTAGGGAGATGAGTTATGGTGTTCGATCTTGAACTCTGCGCACAACCCTTTCATCATCTTGTTGTTCAAGTTAGATCCATTATCTGTAATGATCTGGCTCAGAACACCATAACGGCAGATGATATTGTTTTTGATATATCATACCACCACTTGTCGGGTCACATTGGCGTATGATGCTGCTTTGAACCACTTGGTGAAGTAATCAATGGCTACTAGGATGAATCAATGTCTGTTTGAAGCCTTAGGCTCAATCATGCCAATCATCTCGATTCCCCATATGGAAAAAGGCCATGGGGAAGAGAGAACTTTGAGATGTGTAGGCGGTACATGGATTTTGTCTGGGTATATCTGACACTTGTGACACCTCCTCATGTACTTGTAGCAATCGGATTCCATGGTCAACCAGTAGTACCCTGCTCTCAGAATTTTTCTGGCCATTGTGTGTCCGTTGGCATGAGTGCCAAAGGATCCTTCATGAATTTATTTTATCATCATGTCTGCTTCGGGTCTGTCTATGCATCGGAGCAAGACCGTGTCGAAGTTTCTCTTGTAGAGAGTGTCACCACTCAGGAAGAAACTGCCTGCCAGCCTGCTGAAGGTTTTTCTATCTTTCCTGGATGCCCTAGGTGGGTACTCTTGTTTCTGAAGAAATCATTTGATATCGTGATACCAAGGTTTGTCCTCCATGACTGCTTCAATCGTGAAGATGTAAGCGGGCCGTTCAAGGCGCATTATGTAGATCTTGGGTAAGTCTTTCCATTGACCTACACTAATCGTGGAAGAAAGAGTGGCTAATGCATCAGCCATGTGGTTATCATCACGAGGGATGTGATGAAACTCGATTCTGTTGAAGAAAGGTAACAACCTTCTTGCATAATCCTTGTAAGGAATCAATCCTGATTGGTATATGTTCCAATCTCCTTTGATCTGATTGATAACCAATGCTGAGTCGCCGTATACATCCAAGTTCTTGATCCTTAAGTCGATCGCTTCTTCGAGACCCATAATACAAGCTTCGTATTCGGCCTCGTTGTTTGTGCACTTGAATGTAAGTCTGGCAGTGAAAGGAATGTGGGTACCCTGAGGTGTTATGTTAATTGCCCTAATTCTGTTTCCGTAATGATTGACAGCTCCGTCAAAGATTAGACCCCATTGGGAACCTGGTTCTGGCCCTTCACTGGGTAGCGGTTCATCGCAATCTTTCATTTTTAAATACATGACATCTTCGTCTGGGAAGTCAAACCCGATTGATTCCTGATCGTCAATCGGTTGATGAGCCAAATGATCGGCTAAAATACTCCCTTTAATGGCTTTCTGAGCGTGGTATTCGATGTCGTATTCTGATAACAACATCTGCCAACGGGCAATCCTTCCCGTGAGAGCAGGCTTTTCAAAGACGTACTTGATCGGATCCATTTCTGAGATTAACCAAGTAGTGTGACAAATCATGTACTGGCGAAGACGTCTGGCTGCCAAAGCCAAAGCACAGCAAGTTTTCTCAAGCATAGTGTACCGAGTCTCGCAGTCGGTGAATTTCTTGCTCAAATAGTAGATGGTAGACTATTTCCGTTTCGTTTTGTCTTGTTGGCCAATCACACAGCCCATAGAGTCTTCCAAGACTGTTAAGTTGATGATCAGTGGCCTTCCTTCCACTAGAGGTGATAGAATCGGTGGGTTCAACAAATATTCCTTAATACTGTCAAAGGCGGTTTGGCAGTCCTCTGTCTAAACGCAGTCCTGGTTCTTTTTAAGTAATTTGAAAATTGGCGCGCATGTCGCGGTCATGAGGAATATAAATCTGGAGATGTAATTCAGTCGTCCCAGGAATCCCCTGACTTATTTTTTAGTTTTCGGAGAAGGCATTTCTTGAATGGCCTTGACCTTGTCAGGATCAACCTCAATTCCTTTTTGGCTGACGATGAACCCTAAAAGTTTCCCCGAACGGACACCGAAGGTGCATTTGTTGGGATTCAAACAGAGTTTGTACTTTCTCAACCGCTCGAATAGTTTTGACAGGTGGGTCACATGATCCTCTTTTGTCTTTGATTTGGCAATCATGTCATCGACGTATACCTCGATTTCCTAATGTATAATGTCATGAAACAGAGTAGTCATGGCCCTTTGATAGGTTTCCCCGGCGTTCTTCAATCTGAACGGCATTACCTTATAACAAAAGGTGCCCCATGGGGTAATGAACAAAGTTTTCTCCATGTCTTTCGGCGCCATTTTGATTTGATTATAGCCCGAGAATCCATCCATGAAGAAAAAAATTTTGAACTTTACTGTACTGTCAACCAGCATGTCAATGTGTGGTAAAGGAAAGGCGTCCTTTTGACTAGCCTTGTTTAGATCACTGTAATCGACACGCATTTTGACTTTTCCGTCCTTTTTTGGAACGGGTACGATATTGGCTAACCATTGAGGATATTCTGACGTGGCATGGAAACATATGTCAATCTGTTTCTGTACCTCCTCTTTGATTTTGACGGCCATGTCCGAGTGAGTCGTTCTCAACCTCTATTTTACTGGCGGACATTCCGATTTTAATGGTAAATGATGTTCCACGATGCTGGTATCCAATCCTGGCATGTCCTGGTAGGACCAAGCAAACACATCGGGAAATTCTCTGAGAAGCTTTGTCAAACTCTCTTTGGCAGTTGGACTGAGTAGTGCCCCAATCCTGATTTCTTTTCTCTCTTTTTCTGAACCCACGTTGATCGTTTCCAACGGCTCTTTGTAAGGTTCAATGGACCTTTCCTCTTATCTGAGTAATCGGGAGATCTCTTCTGGAATTTCGTTGTCAACTTATTCTTCAGCCCCAAATGACGGTATGATTTGTGTTTAGAGGAGATAGAGAAAATGCAAGTGTGTGCAGTGTATTTTTTTGAAAAACTGCTTGTTTATTTTGAATATTTTTTTAGGATTACCATTTTCTGAGAAAAGCAAAAAGAGAAAACAACAATTAATGCGGAAATTACAGAACAACGTTATTTTATTTATGAACAAGTCGATTCTTGAAATTACAGCCCTATAAAACAAAACTTTGTTGCTTTGGACGAAACGAAGAGGGATATTTACAGAAAGTGAGCCCTATCAAAACATCTGTTTCACCTGGGCAGGGTGAAAGGTTAAAGTAAAGACGGCAATTACTTTGACTTATGAACAATCTTCGAAACATTGACAGTAACCCATTGGCGACAAACTCCTCGGTGAATCACAAAGTCTGGTACCTTCCTCAGAAATAACTCGGATTTCTGGCGGAGCGGGATCATTGGAATCTGTCTCCCAGGCAGAGTTGTCGTGGGAGGATTCCTCTGTTGTATTTTGTATAGTATTTGTGCTCTCAGGCAAATCTCCCCATCCAGTTGGCTGGATGTCTTCGAGCCTGATACGAGAGCTTTCGAGAGCGGTGTACTTGACCATGAAGTCAAATTTTCCACTTGGTTGTCCCAGTGTGTCCCGCACTTCTTTGAAACTGAGGGAGTTATCTCTCTCGATGACGTTGACCTCGGGAAAAGCATAGTTGATGAATTCTAGTCCAGCAAGCTTGACCAATTCATCGTCGTACTGGATATTTTTTGAATGACTTGAGTGTTAATCCCATGACATGGTGGGGACGCAGGTATTCTGTTCAATGACTTTCAGCTGATTTTCATTGTTCGGCTGATTTTCTTGTCCCAAGTTTCCTGGGTACGGTTGCCAGATAGGCAGGCCATCCATTGGTCCATAATAGTCGTGGTCAAAGTTGTCCTTCATCAGAGTGTCCTCCTCTAATGAGTTTGGTGGAGCACGACATCCTTCAGGATCACAATCTCCGTATATAATTTTGACATCTGACCTCGGTATAAATCTCGAACTCTGTGCGGGATAGCAAAAGGGCATAGGCACCTCTTTCTAAGACATATAAATGTCCTCGTTGAGATAAGACTTCCATTCTTCCTCTGTATCGGAGGGATCTCCCTCGTTGATAGTATGGACTGTTTGAGGCACTGGGTGAAGGAAAACTCCACTGCGGAAGAAGTCCTGAATGGGATGAAGACTTTCATCGTTAGCAGCTGTCTGGGTGCAGGTTGCAGAAAAACCAAGACCCTTCTTTGTTTTATTGTCAGTAGGAATGACAAGTTGTCCCCATCCTTTTGCATTGTTATTCTCGATCACTTTGAGAGCATCTCTGTATGTGGAAATCGAGGTTCCTTTCTCTGACTGATTCTCCGTGTTTACCGAAAGTGCCAGGAACTGGGTTCCAATAACCTCCTCGGATTCTACACAAGTAGATAATGACAAGTTACTCACGAGCAAGGCATCCTCCCCACAGACTGTGACGAGTTGATCGTTCTTGAGGAACTTCAGTTTCTGGTGAAGTGTCGAAGTGACTGCCCCAGCTTGGTGTATCCAAGGTCTTCCTATTAAGCAACTGTATGTTGCCCGGATGTCCATGACCTGGAAAGTGTGAGGACCGATAGTTATGGGAGGTCGACTTCGCCGATAACTGCTTCCTGAGACCCGTCAAATGCTTTGACGATGACCTCATTGCTCCTTATTGGGGGTCCTTGGAATGATAGTCGCATTAAAGTGGACTTCGGCATAACGTTGATGGCAGATCCTGTGTCTACCAGTACGCTAGCTAAAGCATCATCCTGGCAGTTAACTGTGATATTGAGCGCCATATTGTGGCTATTGCCCCCCTCTGGAAAATCCTCATCACTGAATCCTAAGTTGTTGCAGGAAGTGATGTTAGAGATGATGCTATCGAACTGTCGTATTGACACATCCTGTTCCACAAAGGCCTGCTCTAAGACTTTCTGTAGAGCCTCTCTGTGGGCTTCGGAACTGAGTAAAAGTATAGCACTGAGATCTTTGAAGGAGTTTGTAACAGTTGATCAACAATGTTGTATTCACTCCTTTGGATGAGCTTCAGCATCTCATCATTGTTTTTCGAAAGGCCGGTATCATTGGATTGACCGACTGGTGGATCAGGAGCTTCTGGCTGAAGTTCCTTTTCTCTGTTAGGTTCTCCAACTCCTCGGTTGAAGATTCGACCGCTCCGTGTTACTCGACTGATGTCTGCAATATTCACGGCGGAGGGTAAGTGAATTTCCTTTCCATTCTCAATTATTGTTGCACCGTATTTGTAAGGGATCGCCTTAGCTGATTCATATGGTAATGGTCCCGGCAGATAGATAACTACCGCAGCCTTCTGATTTTTCTGACTGTTGTAAGTAACTTCAATCAGTTCCTGGCTAAGAACCTTTGATTCGTCCAGTAGAGGGATGATGGTACAAACATCCCTGTTCTGTTGATGATCAAAGATTATGACAACGTCTCTGATTTAATCAGCGAAGTAGCCCGGCGTCCAGTTGATTGGCTCGGGACTCGGACACGGGTGAATCTCTTTACGATCCGACTGACCTTGAAGGGCTGCCCGCACAAGGTAGCATCCTTGGTTATTCTCCGAGCAGACTCTACAACATTCATATTTGTGTGGTGGCACCTGGCCACGCCCGCTTTGAATGCAGTACAACCTTACCAGGTTTGTTTCCATAGATCAGACATCCTGACTTTGACGCCGAGTAGGGTTTCCATTAAGCACACTGATTTGTTGCGTGTCTTCATCCAGATAGATTGTAAGCCACCAGTGGTTTAATAAGTGTTGTAAAGTTCTCTGAACGAGAGCGCACCCTTGGTTACTCTCACAACATCCTTTAAAGTTCTGATAATTATGTGAAGTGAGAAAACCGAGTTGGACCTGCCTAGCATGTAACTCCACCAAGCTGATATTTATCAGACAAATATCAAAGATTTGAAACATGTTGATCTGATAAGGATTTCTATCATGGTAGTCCTGGATCCATCCAAGATCCATCTGACGCTGGAGGGCCTCTTGTACAAAAGAGCATCCCTGTTTGTTTACCGAGCAAGTCAGACAAGAATTATAATCGTGTCGCAGCAGATTATGATACTGGCTTTGCCTTGAGTGCATCGCTACCAGGTTGACATTCATTGCACGGATGTCGTGGTTCTGAATAATGTTGGAATTCGTATAGGTCATGTTGACTCCACGAACTCGATGCTCTTGGATCCATCCGAGATCCAATTGTTCCTATAGAGCTGATTGCACCACAGAACATCCCTGATTGTTCTTAGAGCAGATATCACACTTGTGATAGATATGAGGTAGCACATGGCCATATACGCTCTGTCTACAATGCATCTTAACCAAGTTGGCCCTTAATAAGAGTACATCATGAATTTGATAGATGTTGTTAGACTCTCCCTCTATCAAATTGATTGTAGCTTTCTCGTGTTGAGGCAGCGAGTTTGTGAGAACATTCGGATTCGTATCTTTGAAAGATAAGACCCCGCTCCTAACAAGCTTTTGTACGTCAAATTTGAAACTGAGACAGTTTTCTATGTTATGCCCTGGTCCTCCTTGATGATAAGGGCAAGTATGGTCCGGTTTGAACCAAAAAGGCGGATTTTCCGGTACTGTAAGAGGAGACTTGGTTTGGACATGCCCCTTGACCAGTAATAATGGAAATAGTTCTGCATACAACATCTATATAGGGTCGAATCCTGGTGGTTGTGTAGTACGATTGTTGTTGTATGGAGGACGAGTCTGTTGAAGAGACTGTTGTGTCCTTTTCTGAAGTTGCTGTTGGTTTGGTTGGCTCTGCGCAACCTGAGATTGATACGTAGGAATAGGCATGGGATTGATAGCAGGAGTTACAGCTGCTACTGGTTGATATCATCGCCTTTGCTTTCCGAGAGAGATATTCCCGATATCTTGCTCTTTTTTCTTAGGGAGAGCACTACCGTATTGTTTCGTACTACTTGATGATCCAGCGTCTTTTACTAAACGTCCTTCCCGGACTGCTTCCTCAAGATGAACCCCCATGCCCACCATCTCGGTGAAGTCACTGGGCGCACTGGCGACCATTCTGTCATAGTAAAATGAGCTCAAGGTCTTTAAGAAGATCTTTGTCATCTCTTTTTCCTCAAGAGGTGGACAAATCTGGGCGGCAATTTCACGCCATCTCTAAGCGTACTCCTTAAAGGTTTCCTTGTCCTTTTGTGACATTGATCTGAGTTGATCTCTGTCCGGTGCCATGTCCAAATTGTATTTATATTGTTGAACGAAAGCAGCGCCAAGATCTCTGAACGTGCCGATTGTAGCGCGGTTTAAACCCATGTACCATTTTAATGCGGCACCGGTTAAACTATCCTGAAAATAATGAATCAATAGCTCCTGGTTCTTTGTCTGAGCTGACATTCGCCGAGCGTGCATCAACAAGTGGCTTTGAGGGCAAGAGTTACCCATGTACTTTTCAAAATCGGGCACCTGGAATTTGTGTGAAACTTTCACATTGGGGACCAAGTAGAGGTCTGCGGCGTCCTTTCCAAATAGATCCTGACCGCGAAGGGCCTACTGTTCTTTCTGCATCTCCAGGAATTGTTCCTGGAATTCATTCATTCGGTCGCACATGCTGTCGTTTCCACCATAGGGTATCTGTGGAATCTGTCCTTCCGGGACAGTTCTACCACGGGTGGTGGTATAGTCATTATGGCCAAGACTCTCGGTGCCTCCCGAAGTTTGTAACCTTCAGGAGTTGCTGCCATGCCCCTGGCATCTTCGCTTTCCCGAAGTTTGTAACCTTCAGGCCCAGCGGTTCCTGCTGTGGTTCCCTGATCCTCAGCGATCGGCGGAACATATCCTTTCGGGATATAGTTAATAGGCATGCCCCAGGGACGATCTTTCGGCATTTTGTACCTAGTATCGTACTTCTCCACTGTGGCCGTTGATGTGATCTCTGAGATCACAGTCCTTTGTTGTTGCATCTGAGCTTCTAATAGAGCTTGCATGTCGTTATGAAGCTTTCTAAGATCCTCTTTTAGAGTGTCAATCTCTTCTCTCAACTCTCTGTTCTCTTCCTCGAGATCATCCATCTTTTTCTTACGATTGGCCCGAGTATTGTACGAATGAGACAATTTGACTCTAGAATCGAGACGCAAACGTGAGATTCGTAGGTAAGAAGAATGTGTTTATGAGAATGATGAATGCAATGATTATTAATTATTTTTGTTTATTCAAAGTAACTTCGACAATTGGATTGCAAATATCAAATAGTGGGGAAACCCTGTTTTATTGAATTCAAAGGATTGCGGAAATGGAAATACAGTAGATTACAAAGTGCTGGAAAAGGAAATCTAAACTAATGGATCCTGAATCTTCTCTGAAGAGAGCTTAGGTTCTAGTTCGGGTGCTTTCCTTTTCTTTGACTGGGGCTCTTGGGCCATTTTCGGGTTGTCATTCCTTTGCCAAGTGAAAGGAGCGAGCAAATTCCTTTGGTCATCCTGATTTTCTACAGCATGTTGCTCTAAAATCTCAATCAGGGCATCTTTTTCTCTTAACAGTTGCTGTATTTTCTTACACCCCACATTGTGAATACGGTACTTGTTCCTCCAAGACCTCTTCTCCTGCTGAACTTTACTGAGAGTAACCTGAATTTTTTCCTTCTCAGACATGAAATAAAGGGCAGAGTCCCTTAATGGAAGAACCTCTTGACGAGGAGAGCTCTAGTTTGTACCCAGTGGAGATAAGGCTCCAACGAGACACAATCTGGTTTTCCTAGAGACTCTCTTCCTTTCCTATGAATGTGTTTCCAGGCGTGCACTATTTCCGTCTTTAGTTCCCTGTTATTTTCTCCTTCCTTGAAGAAAAGACCTTCCAGATGAGCATTTCACGGGACATGCCTCATCGGGTATCCAAATTGACGACAGACTAACACTGGATGATAGTTGATTCCCCCCTTAGTTCCTATAAGAGGTACATTTGGGAAATTTCCACAACGGTCAATAATTCTGATCTCGTCGTAGATTCGATTGTACCAATCGATGTCAGAGTTGGTAAGAGACGTGATTCTCTACGACCAACGTAAAGTATTCTTTTGATCCCAAAATGCAGCAGACTTGGGCAAATGGGAAGTGAACCATTTGTATAGCAGGGGTACACAACATGTGGTCATTCCTCCATTATACAAATTCCTTAAGTGTACCGAATGATACGCATCTGTGAGTAAGGTCGGTACAGGGTTTCCGATCAGGAAAATCTTAATGGCGTTGATATCTACAAAGTTATCGATGTTGGGAAACAAAAATAACCCGTAGGTGAACAAAACAAAGATTCTCTCGAAAGCGGCCACGTTCCCTATACTAGCAAAGTATAGAGCTTTCTTTATCAAGAATTGGGCTGGCAAACCTTGGATGCCACCCTTAGTGGTCATGTGAGTCATGACTTCTGACTCGTCCAAATAAATTGCTCTTGCAATGGTTTGATCCTTTTGAATTTTTTCCAGTCCAGAAAAGGGAGCTTGATCAGTAATATATAAATCAGTCAGGTGAGAATACTCCTCTAGCGTTGGTGCAAGCTGATAATCCAGGAATGCGAAACAGTGATAAACCGGATCGTAGAACTGGATTAGCGTGGACAGGATTCCTTCGATTACATGAACCCTTAACAAGGACAACAGTCCTCTATACTTGGATCTTAAAGCCTCGTGGTGGGTGATCATTCTCACCAAACCTCTCAAATCCTCTAGCTTTGGAACCTTGAAGGTGTACTTATGAGTTTTCCTTCTACCGAAATCCATTAGCGCAATCTCCTTTCTCTGATATTTGCAATCATTGTCTTAGTTTAATTTGAAAAAGAGAGACTAGAAGAGAAGATTTTTTTTTGTTTTAATGTTTTTTAAATGAATGCATGAATGCAGCACACAGAAACATAGAAAAAACATGGGGTCAAAGGGTCGGTGTCATGAAGTCAAGGCTCTACCCCCCCCCCCCCCAAAGATTTATACTGGTGATTTTTTGTACCTGTCTGCAAAATCATTGACCCCTCTAGGATAACAACAGCAAGCAGATCGCCAGCGAGCTGATGTATCCCAGAGTGATCTCAGATGAGGGTAGTATCGTGTGACAACTATTTCCGATAGCTTTCGCACTACAAAATGGGTTAAGTCTACTAAAAACCTCAGCTTCTCAGATAACCCAATCGACCACACTACTTTCAACAACCGAAGTCGTATAGGCAATGTGTCTGCAAAGGGAGTCTCCACTGAGTTTGATGGTCGATCGGGGGCTCTTAACTGGAATTCACTCCCAGCAAGATTACCCGCATTGCCATCACCTATCTTAGGTGTATACTCAATCTTTCCACATGCGGCATCACACACATTCCCATTAGCAGAAAAATAAACACAGATATCAATTAGGAAAAGCAGTATATATATTTGTCTTAATCATCCTAGACCTCTAGTTTTATGATCCTATACAGACAATGACTCCCCAGTAGAGCAGTCATTTCTGTGATGTGAATTTAGGGTTTCATCCCTTGAGAAAGCAAGCAAGAATATCTCCCACTGTGGTCGCCCTTCTGCTGTGGCACTTTTTTTAAGGTTTCTACCTAAGAGATGGGAAGATACTTCTTCGTAGTATCCCCAGCAGAGTCGCCACTTTTCTGTAGCGCGAGTTTTTGCGTGGTTGCGAAGAACTATCGCTTTGGGGTACTACAGTTCGATTCATTTTTTATCCTATTGAAGCTGATGAAGGAAGGGAAATAGATGTCTCCAATTAACCCTGCTTGCATACTGAGTTTGAACAGATGACTGTTGGTTTACAGATGCTATAAAGATTGTGGGTCTCTCTTAGGTTATTTTGTTAAAAAAAATAGTGTCTGGGCTATTGGTAGGATGTTAGGACTGATGCTTTTTGATTGATGTATGAAGGTACGGGATGTTGGGTTTTTTTATTAGTATGCTCGCTAAGATTTTTTCAATCTTATGCCTACGTATTCCCGTTTAACGAAATAGGGAAATCAGAGCGATCGTAGTTCCTCCTATTCTATGGGAGGAAAAAAGGTTGTTTTGGTGTCTTGTTTAAAGCCCAAGACGTGAAGCTAAATGTGGTTTGTATCTTGTTCAAATCCCAAGATGTGAAGCTGAAGGGTCTATTTGTATCTTGTTTGAAGCCCAAGATGTGAAGCTCAAGGGGTTTGACTTTAGAGAGAATTTGTCATCTCTAAAAGGGGATATTTTGTTTGTTTGTCACAACTGTTGGGTGACTGATTATAAAGGAGAATTACTTTAACTGGGATGTGGGAATCCAGCAATGCCATAATTTCCTTTATATGGGATTTTAACCTGAAGGAGAAGACTTTAACTCAGTTTAGAGCAATGTCATCTTTCCTTAGGAATAATCCAGAGGCTTGCCGCTTACAGTAATTAGATGGGGGGAAAAGGAGTTGTTGATGTTTGTATACTGTGAGCAAGGCACAAATTTTGATGCTAAAAGGCTGATTGACTCAACCGGGGTTTCCTTATACAAAGCCTAAGAGGAGGCTATTGACCTAATAAGAGGGTGCTTTTAGGTGTGTCGTACGAAGCCCGAGAGAGAGGCTAAAAGGGTTGACTCAACAAGAGAGTGCTAACAAGTGACTGACTCAACAAGAGAGTACTTTTATATGTGTCTTGTACAAAGGCCAAGACAGAGGCTAAAAGGTTTGACTCCACATGAGGGTCTTTTATACTCAACAAGAGAGTGTTTTTTATATCTCGTATGTAGCCCGAGATGGAGGCTTAGAGGGAAGTGACTCAACAAGAGAATCTTTTATACTCAACAAGAGAGTGTTTTTGTATCTTGTATAAAGCCCGAGATGGAGGCTAAAAGGTTTTGACCCAATAAGAGAGTCTTTTATACTCAACAAGAGAGTGTTTTAGTATCTCGTATGAAGCTCGAGATGGAGGCTAAAAGGCTTTGACTCAACAAGAGAGCCTTTTATACTCAACAAGAGAGTGTTTTAGTATCTCGTACGAAGCCCGAGATGGAGGCTAAGAGGGATTGACTCAACAAGAGAGTCTTTTATACTCAACAAGAGAGTGTTTTTGTATCTCGTACGAAGCCTGAGATGAAGGGTAAAAGGTATTGACTCAACAAGAGAGTCTTTTATACTCAACAAGAGAGTTTTTCTGTATCTCATACGAAGCCCGAGATGGAGGCTAAAAGGTGTGACTCAACAAGAGTCTTTTATACTCAACAAGAGAGTGTGAAAAGGTTAGCTCTGCTGGGGAGAATCATTGTACAAAGCCCAAGAGGAGGCTAATGTGCTGGTGACTGTTTCAGTTTAGTGACAGGTCCAGTATGTTGGATAAAAGAGAAAATCAGTTCTTATGAAGGGAACGATTAAAGGTATTTTTCTATTTTGGGATTGATCAGAGGATCAGGGTTATTTCCTGTTCTTTAAGGAAATGGAAAATCCAAAGGGTATTGAGACTGTCCAAGTCTACTGGTGTTTGGGAGAAATCGATTCTCATGTAGTGAATGATCTTTGTATGATGCCCAAGAGAAGGCTGGTATGTTAAGGGATGAAGGTCAACCCGTTAACTGGTCTGACACTTGACTCAGAAAGACAGCTCTAGCAAATTGATGACTAGGTTATGTTCCTATACCTGTAGAGATCTCTGGGTCCTTGTACTAAGCCCAAGAGAAGGCATGAGAGCGTTTAAGAAGCTGAAGGGTCCTTGTACAACGTCCAAGAGAAGGCGGGGATTCTTTTAAGAAGCCTGTGGGTCCCCAAACCCCGAGTAGTTCAAGACATGCCATTCACCAAGAATAGATCTAGCCAGGAAAGTCCGAGAATTTGGAAGAAACTCAAGAGATGTCATTCACGGAGAAAAGATCATCCTGGGGAGTAGAGTCTCTTTGATAATTTCTAAGGGTGACAGTATGAGAAAGGGTTCACAGAGAATGCTTCCTTTCAAATCTCCATATTGTTTAACCCCGAGAGGAGGGAAGACTGTGTCTGGTAATCCTATGGGGATCTAGTTTTGTTTGTATTTAAGAGTGGCCAATAGGGCTTTACCTAGTGCTAGACGCAGTTACCGGGGAAAACTCTAAATAACTATACTAGTATTACACAGTTGATATTTGACAAGTATATAAAAGTTTGTGAAAGAAGACTTACAGTGAGCAGCCCCATAATACAGTTATATATATATATATATATATGAAAGCGGATAAAGAAAGCGGGTAAACACTTACTCGGTTGTAGAGCTTCCATGCTGTTTGGTTAGTTGTTCAACAAAGAAAGCTTTGAAAACAATATTCAAAATCAAAGGATAAAGTGCTTTGAAAAGGTTGTTGGGGCTTGCAGCTCAAGGAGAGGCCCAAGGTTTTATCTGTGATTGCACTGTTGTTTTGAAATTATACAGAGACTTATACAAGTGACTGAGGCCCAAAAAGGTTTTCTGTACAAAGGGATGGGTCTTACACTCTCTCAAGAGGCCCAAAGGTGTTTAAAGAATAATAATAGGGCTTATAACACGAGGGTAGGCCTAGATGATTTGTTTTTGAACTGGCGATCGCGCCGAGATTTCTTTTGAACGTACTGGGTCTTATACAATGCATTAAGGCCCAAAAAAGTTTTGGTTAAAAGGGGGTTGGGTCTTACACTCTAACAGAGGCCCAATGATTTATTTTTGTACAAGTGGTAGGGCTTACAGCTCAAGGAGAGGCCCAAAATGGTTTTTGTTTGAGAACGACGATCGCGCCGTTGTTTTAAAAATGTACAGAGGGACTTATACAATAAGTGAGGCCCAATAAGGTTTATTTACAAAAAGGGTTGGGATTTACACTCTATTAAAGGCCCAATGATTAAAGATGGGTCTTATAACACAAGGAGAAGTCCAAAGATTTTTGTGAAAAAGGCGACGATCGTGTCGAACCTTTTGACGGTATCGGGACTTATACAACACACTGAGGCCCAAAAAGGTTTGTATTTACAAAGGGTTGGGTCTTACACTCTACCAAGAGGCCCAAAGTGTTTGAAAAAAGATTTGATGAGGGTTGAATTGATCAAAACCCTAATTTGTTTTCAAAATATATTTTAATTGAATAAAAATTCAATTAAAATGATCAAAATTGTTAAACATGTGTGGAAACAAATTGTGATCTTGGATTATTGTCTCAAAAATTATGTTTTTATTCACAAAATGATTGGAAATCACTAAAATTTGAAAAATCAAGAGGAAGAAAATATTTTTATGTCAAAAACAATTAAAATATTAATTCTTTACAAAAAATATCAAGTATATGAAATAAATAATATTTTTGGGACTTTTGGGAAAATAAAATATTTTAATATTTTTGTGAATTATTATAAAGAGAATCAACTCAAAATCATTAAAACTCAGAGAGAAATTAATTTTTGAATCAATTAAATAAAATCACAAAATTCAAATATTCAAATGTTCAAAAATGGCGCCAAGAACATGGCAAGAACATGCGCCACCCTCTGTTTCTGCAGATTTGCTTTTTCTATCCAATCTCACTGAATACTTGATGATATCATGCAATCTACATATCAATCTACTTGTTTTCACCTCACGATCATGTCTATGATCTTTAATTTCATTTATTTTAACCATGGAATAAGAAATCAAAGAGAAACCTCAAGAACCCTAAAATTTACATGAAGGTTCAGAAATTCCATACACGATTCAAACAAAGCAATTGATTGAGGGAAAACACTCTATCCATGATTATGAACATATGGCCAAATTATTGTGCAGCAAAAAATGCATGAATCATAGAGTTAGAAGAGCTCATGCTTACCTCTTGCAGGTGGTGATCGTGTTTTGTGTTAGAGGTGTTACAGCTTGGTTCCAAGGATATGGACAGCTTCCCTAGGTGCTATGGAGTGTGTCTGGATGCTTGGAATGAATGGAAATGATCTGGAACTTGAGATGGTACCCCAACTGCAAATCTGTCACGAACTTGAGCAATTGGCTAGTGATTTTGTGATTTTGGTGTTCCAGATGTTGTGCGAGTGTTTGGATCACTTCTATATGATGTTTATGAGGTGTGTGTGTGATTGGTTTGGTTGGAATACCTCTCAAACTCAAAACCCGATAGTGAATTGCTTTGGAAGGCAATTTTAGAGTGAAGAAGGAGATTTTGAGGAAAGCATCTGTTTGATGGCTTTGGAGCACTCAAACTGATCACAAATGAGCTCTATTTATAGTAGAGCAAGTTTGTTTTGCAAGGAATAGTGAATGGCAACTGCTGCATAGGTTTGGCCAATCTTGATCAATGAGAATCCAAGTCTCCTCTAGCCATTGACTATAGGTTAGGGCACAGGCTGCTGGTTCGCTTGGTCTTGGATAAGTCTTGACTGAATTCAGTTGGAAATGGCTCAGTCCATGCAACCTTGGTGCATCCATTGAATGCTCCAAAACAAAATTGGAGTCTTGTCCCCTCTTTAGGGATTTCTAGGTTTGGCATGCTATTTTTAGTTCCAAGGACTTGGGAGGCTTGGGATCAGAGTTGGTTCCTCCTTGGTCTCCCCTTGAGGTGTTCAGATGGACAAGTGTGTTTTTCATTTGAACAAATTTGGCAAATCGAGCAAAATGCACAAATCTGCCTTGCTTTGCCAGTTTTCAGCAAGGCATATTGCCATTGTCATATCTCATGGCCCAAGTGGAATTTGGTGGGGTTTTTGGCCATTTTGGAAAGCCCTCATATGATACAACAACTGTTTGATCATAGTTGGTTTTGATACTTTTTGGATCCAAGTGAAAAATGCCCATACATTTGGAAAAAAGTGAAGGCAGATTCTGACTTAGTGAAAATTTCACTAAGTGTTGGAAAAAAGTGACATTTTCACTTTTTGTGATTTTGATCATTCCATAACTTAAAATCCATGAGGAATTGGAATGAGTTATGTTTGAAGCTTTTGTAGAGTGCCATGAGAGCTACAAATCCAGCTTTGGATGAGGAAAAATGGCCTTATGGTTTAGGAGTTATGATCCTCCAAAGTTGGTACCCTAGTCACTTTGTTCCATAACTTAGAAAAAATTCTAAGTTTTTATGGTTACCCCTTTTTCAAGTTATCCCACTTTTCTTGATTTTTCTTGATGAATGATGATTCCAATCACACAATAACATCATTTTAGGGTCAAAGAACCAAAATTGTGAAAAATCTCAAGTCAGAGTTGACTTTTGTGCACAGTTGACTTTTTGTCAAATGAATTCCAAACTGTGCGATCCTCTATGAAATCATGTCCTTGACCTAAATTAAACTTGATGGATTGATTTCATAGGTGTTATAGGGTGTATTGAATCATGTCCTAGGGTTTGGGAGCATGTCCTGGTCAAAATTCAAAGGCACAGTTGACTTTTCAAACGAAACCCTAATTGTGGTTCTGATGAATTTGAAACTTGTTGATCAAGCTTCTTGGATTAATCCATTGTTGCAAATGGACCAATGCGGTTTATTAGAGACCCTCAAATCCTCCTTTGAGGTCTTGGCTCATTCCTAGAGGAAAATTCCCATCTGGAGGCCCTGGTCGACCAAAACCCTAATTTGGTGACACTGGCCATCTTGAGGCTTGATCCACTGGGACTGTTGCAGCCTTGTGCTTAATCCTTGAGTTGGGAGTCCTCTTGATCCATTGGGGATGCTTGAGAGGTTTAGACAAGTTGAAGATCATGTCATTTCTTGATTGATCCTTTGTCCAAGAGCTCTGAGAGGGCGTGAAACCCTAAGTTTGATTATAGTGAAGGCTCACCCATCTTTGGGGAGACTAATGAGGCATGATGGTCCATCCATATTGTGATGATGATTTGCACAATGATGGGAAATCTTAGTGGTCAAAATTTGGGGTATGACAGATGCCCATATTTAATCTTCGTGGACGCGAAGGTGTGAATGGCGAAGGTATTTGGGCATTCGGGGTGCAAGAGGATTAAATATCGGAATACCTGAAATTTTGATGGTGGTTATGAATGGCAGTTTGCACATCCTTCTTCTTTTGCTAAGCAATAATGCTTAGAAAAGGTAAACTTCCCCTCGATCCAGGTTTCCTACCAAGGAACTGGTCTAAGTTTATGATACAAACTTCCCCTCGATCCTGGTTTCCTACCAAGGACCTGGTCTCAGTTTCTGATGCAAGCTTCCCCTCGATCCTGGTTTCCTACCAAGGAACTGGTCTAAGTTTCTGAAATAAACTTCCCCTCGATCCTGGTTTCCTACCAAGGAAGTGGTCTCAGTTTCTGAAATGAACTTCCCCTCGATCCTGGTTTCCTACCAAAGAACTGGTCTAAGTTTCTTATTTAAACTTCCCCTCAATCCTGGTTTCCTACCAAGGAACAGGTCTCAGTTTATTTTGTCAATAAACTTCTTGACAAGGGACGCTATACGTAGCAGTTTTCCTCAAACTTCTCGCCGAATTTTTCTGGGGAGATGCCATTTGATGGGAAAACTTTTGATGTCAGACTTGCTGGGGAACCCATCTGTCTGAATTGTAGAGGGGTACAAACTTCTCTGTTGGAGATGCCATTTGTCGACTCTATCGGGGAAAATGAGTCTCTTGAGAGACTGCTTTCGCTCGGAGATATTACATCATACTTTTCTCGGAGATCTTCTAGGAGAAATGCCATATGATGTGATCCAATTTTGAGGTGCTGATGACTTCATTAACATTGACTCTCCGGAGAGCAAAATCAATGTGTTGCTGAAAGTCTTTAGTTGTGAGGCTTTCTCTGGGGATTTTCCTTAATCCGAGAAAGCGAATATATCATCTTCAATGGCGAAGAGTGACATTTGTCGAACGTTTTCTTGTTTTTCAGAGGTTCAAGTTATCAAAGTGGTCAAGGGACGGATTCAATCCAGAAATAAACTGGAGACGAGGTTGCTCAGATGCGACATTTCTTGACAGGGAAATAACAGACAACTCGACTGAGAGGACTTTTATCACTAGGGGATAAGATCGACTAAAGTGATAGTGATGCAATATGAATGTGAATGTAAATCAACCATGCATGATGTATGTATGTTTATGCTGACAAAACTGACGCGACATACAGACTAGTAGATGAACACGACTAGATACTCGGCCACAGTGGGAGATGAAAAGTATCACTGGTTCACGATAGCAATTCTGCCATGCTTAAGAAAGATAGTCCTTGCGGGGAACAACCGTTGGTCGGGCTTAGGAGGTAAGAACTCAGCCGGGGGGTGTCAGATGAAACATGGTCTCTGACATAGCTGATCCTTCATTCAGGCGCACTGGATTAGAAGGAGTACTTCGATTCTGCACTTTGAAGTTCGCTTACTTCTAGAGAAGCGATCGATGTTCTTTCGATGTTCAACAGTCGAAAGAAATTGCCATCTTTATTTTAAAAGCAGACAAATTTTATCAAGTAAATTCATTTTTGTTTTATTTCAAGAATCGCTGATCATGTTAAAATGTCGTTCTATAAAGCTGAAACAAATAAGAATTGCAAACAAAAGTACAATGGCTCAAATTTTATTGATAAGATGGAAATCATCCAAACGCGTGATTCCATAGAGTATTTACAAAGTTCAGAAATGGTAATTTAATGGAAAAGGGCTACATTGAAACATAACGACCACTATCCTTCTACCAACTTTGAATTCAGGACATCCTGAGCTTCTGTCGAAGATGACCTTGATCGAGATTTTCTGATGGATGGCATGACTGTTGCTGAGGGATTTTCCCCTGTTGAACGTAGTTACTTGCCATTATCCCTAATTTTTTCCTGGATTGTACTTTGAGATTTCCAATCCATCAGGATATTTTTTATAATGTCTCTAATTTTTTCCTGGACCGCCCTTTCAGGTTTCCAATCCACCGAGACGTTCTTTTTTTTATTTAGGCGAAGTATTTCTCGACTACATCAACATTTGTGGGGTAGGCAAATTCCTCTTCGTCCATGGTTACAAGTCTCAAGGCACCGCCTGAGAAATCTTTCTTGACCACATAGGGGCCGTCATAACTCGGAGTCCATTTGCCCCGAGATTCAGTGAGAAAGGATTGTATCTTTTTGAGCACAAGGTCTCCATTTCTGAAGATGCGAGGTCGAACCTTTTTGTCAAACACCTTCTTCATCCTTTGTTGATACAACTGACCATGACATAGTTCCGTTATTCACTTCTCTTCGATCAGATTCAATTTGTCGTGTCGACTTTGACACTATTCAGATTCTGTTAGCTTAGCTTCCATCAATAGCCGAATCGATGGGATCTCTACTTCTATGGGGAGCACTGATTCCATGCCATATACTAGAGAGAAAGGGGTTGACCCTATTGAAGTGCGGACAGATGTGCGATAACCGTGAAGAGCAAAGGGCAACATCTCGTGCCAGTCTTTGTAGGTTACAACTATCTTCTGAACAATCTTCTTGATGTTCTTGTTAGCCGCTTCTACCGCTCCGTTCATCTTGGGTCGGTAGGGAGATGAGTTATGGTGTTCGATCTTGAACTCAGCGTATAACTCTTTCATCATCTTATTGTTCAAGTTAGATCCATTATCAGTAATAATCTGGATCGGAACACCATAACGGCAGATGATATTGTTTTTGATAAATCGGACCACCACCTGTCGGGTTACATTAGAGTATGACGCTGCTTCGACCCACTTGGTGAAGTAATCAATGGCTACCAGGATGAACCGATGTCCATTTAAAGCCTTTGGTTCAATCATGCCAATCATGTTGATTCCCCATATGGAAAAAGGCCATGGGGAAGAAAGAACTTTGAGATGCATTGGCGGTACATGGATTCTGTCTGAGTGTATCTGACACTTGTGACACCTCCTCATGTACTTGTAGCATTCAGATTCCATCGTCAACTAATAGTACCCTGCTCTCAGAATTTTTCTGGCCATTGTGTGTCCGTTGGCATGAGTGCCAAAGGATCCTTCGTGAATTTCTTTTATCAGCATGTCTGCTTCTGGTCTATCTACGCATCGGAGCAAGACCGTGTCAAAGTTTCTCTTATAAAGGTATCACCGCTCAGGAAGAAGTTTCCAGCCAGTCTTCTGAGGGTGTTTCTGTCTTTCCTTAGTGCCCCAGGTGGGTATTCATGTTTCTGAAGGAAGCATTTGATATCGTAATACCAAATTTTGTCGTCTATGACTGCTTCAATCACGAAGATGTAGGCGGGCCGTTCAAGGCGCATTATGTCAATCTTAGGTAGGTCGTTCCATTGACCTACACTAATCATGGAAGAGAGGGTGGCTAATGCATCAGCCATGTGATTCTCTTCACGAGGGATATGATGAAACTCGATTCTGTTGAAAAATGGTAATAACCTTCTCGCGTAATCTTTGTAAGGAATTAATCCAGATTGGTAAGTGTTCCAATCTCCTTTGATCTGATTGATAACCAAGGCTGAGTCTCCATATACATCCAAGTTCTTGATCCTCAAATCAATTGCTTCCTCGAGACCCATAATACAAGCTTCGTATTCGGCCTCATTGTTTGTACACTTGAATGTAAGTCTGGCGGTGAAAGGAATGTGGGTACCCTGAGGTGTTATGATGATTGCTCCAATTCCGTTTCCGTAATGATTGACAGCTCTGTCAAAGATTAGTCTCCATTGGGAACCTGGTTCTGGCCCTTCACTGGGTAGTGGTTCATCGCAATCTTTTATTTATAGATACATGACATCTTCGTCTGGGAAATCAAACCTGACTGATTCTTGATCGTCAATCAGTTGATGATCTAAATGATCGGCTAAAACACTTCCTTTAACGGCTTTCTGAGTGTGGTATTCGATGTCATTTTCTGATAACAACATCTGCCAACGGGCAATCCTTCCCGTGAGAGCAGGTTTTTCAAAGACATACTTGATTGGATCAATTTCAGAGATTAACCAAGTAGTGTGACGAATCATGTACTGGCGAAGACATTTGGCTGCCCAAGCCAAAGCACAGCAAGTTTTCTCAAGCATAGTGTACCGAGTCTCGCAGTCGGTGAATTTCTTGCTTAAATAGTAGATGGCAGACTCTTTTCTTTTGGTTTCGTCTTGTTGGCCAAGTACACAACCCATGGAGTCTTCCAAGACTGTTAAGTAAATGATTAGTGGCCTTCCTTCCACTGGAGGTGATAGAATCGGTGGATTCAACAGATATTCCTCGATACTGTCGAAGGCGGTTTGGCAGTCATCTATCTAAACGCAGTCCTGGTTCTTTTTGAGTAATTTGAAGATGGGTGTGCATGTCGCGGTCATGAGGAATATGAATCTGGAGATGTAGTTCAAACGTCCCAGGAATCCCATGACCTATTTTTCAGTCATTGGAGAAGGCATTTCTTGAATGGCCTTGACTTTGTCAGGATCAACCTCAATTCCTTTCTGGCTGACGATGAACCCTAAGAGTTTCCCTGAACGAACACCAAATGTGCACTTATTGGGATTCAAGCGGAGTATGTACTTTCTTAACCGCTTGAATTATTTTGACAGGTGGGTCACATGCTCCTCTTCTGTCTTAGATTTGGAAATCATATCATCGACATACACTTTGATTTCCTTGTGTATCATGTCATGAAACAGAATAGTCATGGCCCGTTGATAGGTTGCCCCGGCGTTCTTCAGACCGAATGGAATTACCTTGTAACAAAAAGTACCCCATGGGGTGATGAAGGAAGTTTTCTCCATGTCTTTCGGCGCCATTTTGATTTGATTATAGCCCGAGAATCCATCCATGAAGGAGAAAACTTTGAACTTTGATGTACTGTCTACCAGTATGTCAATGTGTGGTAAAGGAAAGTCGTCCTTTGGACTAGCCTTGCTTATATCTCTGTAATTGACACACATTCTGACTTTTCCGTCCTTTTTTGGAACGGGTACGATGTTGGCTAACCATTGAGGATATTCTGATGTAGCGAGGAAACCCGCGTCAATCTGTTTCTGTACCTCCTCCTTGATTTTGATGGCCATGTCCGTGTGAGTCCGTCACAACCTTTGTTTTACTAGCGGACATTCCGATCTCAACGGTAAGTGATGTTCCACGATGTTGGTATCCAACCCTGGCATGTCCTGATAGGAGCAAGCAAACACATCAGGAAATTCTCTAAGAAGCTTTGTCAAACTCTCTTTGGCAGTTGGACTGAGCAGTGCCCCAATCCTGATTTCTTTTCTCTTTTTTCTGAACCCACGTTGATTGTTTCCAACGGCTCTTTGTGAGGATCAATGGACCTTTCCTCTTGTCGGAGTAATCGGGAGATCTCTTCTGGAATTTTGTCGCCAGCTTCTTCTTCAGCCCCAAATACCAGAAATTCAAAGTTGGGAGAAGGCATCGGATCGTATGTTTCAACGGGGTTTAAAACAAGCAATCTGCATGATGTGATGATTTGTATTTAGAAGAGATAGAGAGAATGCAAGAGTGTGTGCAGTGTATTTTTTTATTTTTTTTCTGTTTGTTTTTATTATTTGAATTATTTTTTAAGATTACCATTTTCTGAAAAAAAGACAAAGAAAACAGTAATAAATGCGGAAATTACAAAACGACATTATTTTATTTATGAATAAGTCGATTCTTGAAACTGCATCCCTATAAAACAAAACTTTGTCGCTTTGGGCGAAGCGAAGAGGGATATTTACAGAAAGCGAGCCCTATCAAAACATCTGTTTCACCTGGACAGGGTGAAAGGTTAAAGACGGCAATTACTTTGACTTATGAACAATCTTCGGAACATCGACAGCAACCCATTGGCGGGGAACTCCTCGGTGAATCACAAAGTCTGGTACCTTCCTTGGTTTGTCTTTAGAAATAATGTTGATTTCTGGTGGAGCAAGATCATTGGAATCCGTTTCCCAAGCAGAGTTGTCGTAGGAGGATTACTCAGTTGTATTTTGCAGAGTATTTGTGCTCTTAGGGAAATCTCCCCATCTAGTTGGCTGGATGTCTTCGAGCCTGATACGAGAGCTTTCAGGAGCGGTGTATTTGACCATGAAGTCGTATTTTCCACTCGGTTGTCCCAAGGTGTCCCACACTTCTTTGGAACTGGAGGAGTCATCTCTCTTGATGACGTTGACCTCAGGAAAAGCATAGTTGATGAACTCTAGTCCGGCGAACGTTGCAAATTCATCGTCGCGCTGGATATTTTTTGAATGACCTGAGTGTTGATCCCATGACATGGTGGGGACGCAGGTATTCTTTTCAATGATGTTCAGCTGATTTTCATTGCTCGGCTAATTTTATTGCCCCAAGTCTCCTGGGTACGGCTGCCAGATAGGCAGGCCATCCATTGGGCCATAACAGTCGTGGTCAAAGTTGTCTTTCATCAGAGTGTCTTCCTCTAATGAGTTCGGTGGAGCACCTCATCCTTTCGGATCACAATCTCCGTATATCTTTTTGACATATGACCTGGGTATAAATCTCGGACTCTGTGCGAGATAGCAAAATGGCATAGGCACCTCTTCTTGAGAGATATAACCGTCCTCGTTAAGATAGGACTTCCACTCCTCATCTTTATCAGAGGGATCTTCCTCGTTGATGGTATGGACTGCTTAAGGCACTGGGTGAAGGAAACCTCCACTATGGAAGAAGTCCTGAATGGGATGAAGACTTTCATCGTTAGTAGCTGTCTGGGTACAGGTCGCAGAAAAACCAAGACCCTTCTTTGTTTTGTTATCAGTAGGAATAACAAGTTGTTCCCATCCTTTTGTGTTTTTATTTTTGATCACTTCGAGAGCATCTCTGTATGAGGAAATCGAGGTTCCTTTCTCTGATTGATTCTCATTTCTCACCGAAAGTGCTTGGAACTGAGTCCCAACAACCTCCTCGTGTTCTATGCAAGTAGATAATGACAAGTTACTCACGATCAAGGCTTGTTCTCCACAGACCATGACGAGTTGATCGTTCTTGATGAACTTCAGTTTCTGGTGCAGCGTCGAAGTGACTACCCAAGCCTGGTGTATCCAAGGTCTTCCTAATAAACAGATGTACGCTGCCCAGACGTCCATGACCTGGAAAGTGATTAGGAAAATGTGAGGATCAATAGTTATAGGAAGGTCGACTTCGCCGATAACTGCTTTCCGAGATCCATCAAAGGCTTTGACGATAACCTCACTGCCCCTCATCGGGGATCCTTTGAATGATAGTCGCATTAAAGTGGACTTCAGTATAACGTTGATGGCCGGTCCTGTGTCTACCAGTACGCTGGCTAAAGCATCGTCCTGGCAGTTAACTGTGATATTAAGCGCCATGTTGTGAATTTTTCCCCCCTCTGCCAAATCCTCATCACTGAATCCTAAGTTCTTGCAGGAAGTGATGTTACAGATGATGCTATCGACCTGTCGTATTGACACATCCTGTTCCACAAAGGCCTGCTCTAAGACTTTCTGTAGAGCCTCTCTGTGGGCTTCGGAACTGAGTAAAAGTGATGGCACTGAGATCTTTGAAGGAGTTTGTAATAGTTGATCAACAATGTTGTATTTACTCCTATGGATGAGCTTCAGCATCTCACCATCGTTCTTTAAATGGTCGGGATTACTGGATTAACCGACTGGTGGATCAGGAGCTTCTGTCGGAAGTTCCTTTTCTTTGTTAGGTTCTCCAACTCCTCAGTTGAAGATTCGACCGCTCCGTGTTACTCGACTGATGTCTGCAATATTCATGACGGAGGGTAATGGAATTTCCTTTCTATTCTCAATTATTATTGCACCGTATTTGTAAGGGATCGCCTTAGCTGATTCATACGGTAATGGTCCCGGTAGATAGATAACTACAGGAGCCTTCTGATTTTTCTGACTGTCGTAAGTAACTTCAATCAGTTCTTGGCTAAGAACCTTTGATTCGTCCAGTAGAGGGATGATGGTACAAACATCCTTGTTCTGTTGATGATCAGATATTATAACAACGTCTCTGATTTGATCCGCGAAGTAGTCCGGCATCCAGTTGATTGGCTTGAAACTAGGACACGGGTGAATCTCTTTACGCTACAACTGACCTTGAAGACTCTACAGCGTTCATAGTTGTGTGGTGGCACTTGGCCACGCCCGCTTTGAATGCAGTGCAACCTTACCAAGTTTGTTTCCATAGATCAGACATCCTGACTTTCACTCCGAGTAGGGTTTCTATTAAGCACACTGATTTGTTACGTGTCTTCATCTAGATAGGTTGGAAGCCACCAGTGGTTTAACAAGTGTTGTAAAGTTCTCTGAATGAGAGTGCACCCTTAGTTACTCTCACAACATCCCTTACAACTCAGATAATCATGTGAAGTGAGAAAACCGAGTTGGACCTACCTGGCATGTAACTCCACCAAGCTGGTATTCATCAGACGAATATCAAAGATTTGAATCATGTTGATCTGATAAGGATTTCTATCATGGTAGTCCGGGATCCATCCAAAATCCATCTGACGTTGGAGGGCCTCTTGTACGAAAGAGCATCCCTGTTTGTTTACCGAGCAAGTCAGACAGGAATTGTAATCGTGCCGCGGCAGATTATGATACTGGCTTTGCCTTGAGTGCATCGCCACCAAGTTGACATTCATTGCACGGATGTCGTGGTTCTGAATGATGTTGGAATTCGTATAGGTCATGTTGACTCCACGAACTTGATGCTCCTGGATCCATCCGAGATCCAATTGTTCCTGTAGAGCTGATTGCACCACAGAACACCCTCGATTGATTTTAGAGCAGATATCACACTGGTGATAATAATGAGGTGGCACATGGCCATATCTGCTCTGTCTACAATGCATCTTGGCCAAGTTGGTCCTTAACAAGAGTACATCATAAATTTGATAGGTGTTGCTAGACTCTCCCTCTATCAAATTGACTGCAGCTTTCTCATGTTGAGGCAGCGGGTTTGTGAGAACATTTGGATTTGTATCCTTGAAAGATAAGACCCCGCTCCTAACAAGCTTTTGTACGTCGGATTTGAAATTGAGACAGTTTTCTATGTTATGCCCTGGTCCTCCTTGGTGGTAAGGAAAGTCTGATCCGTTTTGAACCAGAAAGGCGGATTTTCCGGTACTGTAAGAGGAGACTTAGTTTGGACGTGCCCCTTGACCAGTAATACTGGAATCAATTCTGCATACAACATGGGTATAGGGTCGAACCCTGGTGGTCTCGTTGTACGGTTGTTGTTGTACTGAGGACGAGCCTGCTGAAGAGGTTGTTGTGTCCTTTGCTGATATTGATGTTGATTCGGTTGCCTCTGAGAAATCTGAGGTTGATACGTAGGAACAGGCGCGGGATTGATAGCAGGAGTTACAGCTGCTACTGGTTAATATCGTCGCCTTTGCGTTCTGAGAGAGATATACCCGATATATTGCTCTTTTTTCTTAGGGAGGGCACTACCGTATCATTTTGTACTACTTGATGATCCAGCATCTTTAACCAAACGTCCTTCTCGGACGGCTTCCTCAAGACGAACCCCTATGCCCACCATCTCGGTGAAATCACTGGGTGCACTTGCCACCTTTCTGTCGTAGTAAAATGAGCTTAAGGTCTTTAAGAAGATCTTTGTCATCTCTTTTTCTTCAAGAGGTGGACAAATCTGGGTGGCAATTTCATTCCATCTCTGAGCGTACTCCTTAAAGGTTTCCTTGTCCTTTTGTGACATCGATCTGAGTTGATCTCTGTCTGGTACCATGTCCAAATTGTATTTATATTGTTGAACGAAAGCAGCGCCAAGATCTCTGAATGTGTCGATCATAGCACGGTTTAAACCCATGTACCATCTTAATGCGGCACCGGTTAAACTATCCTGAAAGCAATGAAGTAGTAGCTCCTGGTTCTTTGTCTGAGTTAATATTCGTCGAGCGTACATCACTAAATGACTTTGAGGGCAAGAGTTACCATTGTACTTTTCAAAATTGGGAACCTGGAATTTGTGTGGAACTTTCACATTGGGGACCAAGCAAAGGTCTGCGGCGTCCTTTCCAAATAAATCCTGACCGCGAATGGCTTGCAGCTCTTTCTGCATTTCCAGGAACTGTTCCTGGAACTTATTCATTATGTCGAACATGCTGTCATTTCCACCAGAAGGTATCTGTGCAATCTGTCCTTCCAGGACAGTGTGTACCACGGGTGGCGGTATAGTCATTATGGCCGAGACTCTCGGTGCTTCCTGAAGTTTGTAACCTTCAGGAGTTGCTGTCATGCCCCTGGCATCTTCACTTTCCCGAAGTTTGTAACCTTCAGGCCCAGCGGCTCCTGCTACGGTTCCTTGATCCTCATTGATCGGCGGAACATATCCTTCCGGGATATAGTTGATAGGCATGACCCAGGGACGATCTTTCGGCATTTTATACGTAGGATCATACTTCTCCACTATGGGCGTAGATGTGATCTCCGAGATCACAGTCCTTTGTTGCTGCATTTGAGCTTCTGCTAGAGCTTGCATGTCGTTATGAAGCTTTCTCAGATCCTCTTTCAGAGTGTCGATCTCTTCTCTCAACTCTCTGTTCTCTTCCTCAAAATCATCCATCTTTTTCTGACGATTGGCCCGAGTATTGTACGAATGAGACAGTTTGACTCTAGAATCGAGACGCAAACGTGAGATTCGTAGGTAAGAAGAATGCGTTTATGCGAGAATGATGAATGCAATGATTATTAATTATTTTTGTTTGTTCAAAGTAAAGTTCAACAATTAGATTGCAAATATCAAACAGTGGGGAAACCCCATTTTATTGAATTCAAAGATTGCGGAAATGGAAATACAGCAGATTACAAAGTGCTGTAAAAGGAAATTTAAACAAATCAATCATGAGTCCTCTCTGAAGAGAGCTCAGGTGCTGGTTCTGGTGCTTTCCTTTTCTTTGACCGGGGCTCTTGGGCCATTGTCGGGTTGTCATTGCTTTTCCAAGTGAAAGGAGCGAGCAAATTCCTTTAGTCATCTTGATTTTCTACAGCATTTCGCTCTAAAATCTCAATTAGAGCATCTATTTCTCTTAATAACTGATGTATTTTCTTACACTCTACATTGAGAATACGGTACTTGATCCTCCAAGACCTCTTCTCCTGCTGAACTTTGCTGAGAGTAACCTGAAGTTTTACCGTCTCACGGTCAATGATTTTGATCCCGTCATAGATTCGATTGTACCAATCGATGTCAGAGTTCGTAAGAGACATGATTCTCTGTGACCAACGTAAAGTATTCTTTTGATCCCAAAATGCAGCAGACTTGGGCAAGTGAGAAGTGAACCATTTGTATAGCAGGGGTACATAGCATGTGATCATTCCTCCGCTGTATAAATTCCTTAAGTGCACCGAATGATAAGAATCCGCGAGCAAAGTCGGCACAGGGTTTCCAATCATAAAAATCTTAATGGCGTTGATATCGACGAAGTTATCGATGTTGGGAAACAAAAATAACCCGTAGGTGAGCAAAACAAAGATGCTCTCGAAAGCGGCCACGTTCCCTATACTAGCAAAATATAGGGCTTTCTTTGTCAAGAACTGGGCTGGCAAACCCTGGATGCCACCCTTATTGGTCATGTGAGTCCTGACTTCTGACTCGTCCAAATAAATTGCTCTTGCAATGGTTTCATCCTTTGGAATTTCTTCCAGTCCAGAAAATGGAGCTTGATCAGTAATGTGCAGATCAGTCAGGTGAGATTACTCCTCTAGTGTTGGTGCAAGCTGATAATCTGGGAATGTGAAACAGTGATAGACCGGATCGTAGAACTGGATTAGTGTGGACAGGATTCCTTCAATTACGTGAACCCTTAACAGAGACACCAGCCTTCCATACTTGGCTCTAAAAGCCTCGTGGTTGGTGATCATTCTCGCCAAACCTCTCAAATCCTCTAGTTTTGGAACCTTGAAGGTGTACTTATAAGTTTTCCTTCTTCCGAAATCCATTAGCGCAATCTCCTTTCTCTGATATTTGCAATCATTGTCTTAGTTTAATTTGAAAAAGAGAGATTAAAAGAGAAGATTTTTTTTCTTTGAATGTTTTAATGTTTTTTAAATGAATGTATGAATGCAGCACACAAAAACATAGAAAAAACATGGGGTCAAAGGGTCGGTGTCATGAAGTCAAGGCTCTACCCCCCCCCCCCCCCAAAGGTTTATACTGGTGATTTTTTGTACCTGTCCGCAAAATCATTGACCCCTATGGGATAACAACAAAAAGCGGATCGCCAGCGAGCTGATGTATCCTAAAGCGGTCTCAGATGAGGGTAGTATCGCATGACAACTATTTCCGATAGCTTCCGCACTACAAAATGGCTTAAGTCTACTAAAAACCTCAGCTTCTCAGATAACCCAGTCGACCACACTACTTTCAACAACTAAAGTAGTATAGGCAATGTATCTGCAAAGGGAGTCTCCACTGAGTTTGATGGTCGACCGGGGACTCTTAAATAGGATTCACTCCCCTCAAGATTACCCGCATTGACATCGCCTATCTTAGGTGTATATTCAATCTTTCCTCATGCGGCATCACACGCATTCCCATTAGCAGAAAAATAAACACAGATATCTATTAGGAAAAGCAGTATATATATTTGTCTTAATCATCCTAGACCTCTAGTCTTATTGTCCTATGCAGACAATGACTCCCCAGTAGAGTCGTCATTTCTGCGACATTTCGAGAAATTAAGGTTTTCTATCGATGATTGTAAGAATAGGGCCCCACGGTGGGCGTCATTTTTTTCTGTAGCGCGATTTTTGTGGTCCTGAGTCACTATCGCTTGGGGTACTACAATTTGATTCATTTTTTATCCTATTGAGCTGATTAAGGAAGGGAAATAGATGTCTCCAATTAACCCTGCTTGCATACTGAGTTTGAACAGCGTTCTGTTAGGTTACAGATGCTATGTGGATGTGGGGCCCAATCTTTGATTATTTCGTTAAGAACACAGTGTCTGGATTATTTGTGAGGTTTTTGGTAATGTGTTTAGATTTGATGCTTTTGGGTTGATTTGGTGGAGATACTGGATTTTGGGTTTTTGATTGGTATGCTCGCTAAGATTTTTTCAATCTTATGCCTACGTATTCCCATTTGATGAAACAGGGAAATCAGAGTGATCGTAGTTCCTCTTATTATATAGGAGTAAAAAAGGTTGTTTTGGTGTCTTGTTCAAAGCCCAAGACGTGAAGCTAAATGTGGTTTGTATCTTGTTCAAAGCCCAAGATGTGAAGCTGAAGGGTCTATTTGTATCTTGTTCGAAGCCCAAGATGTGAAGCTAAAGGGTTTATTGATGAGGGAGAATTTGTCATCTCTAAAAGGGGATACTTGGTCTGTTTATCACAACTATTGGGTGACTGCTTATAAAGGAGAATTAATTTAACTGGGATATGTGAATCCAGCAATGTGTAACACCTCAAAATTTTCCCTTTTGTTTCTAACCTATCTGGTTTATGCTTCCTTTCATTTGCATTATCATTCCTGCATTTGCATTGTCCTTTTGAGCATGGGATCAAGGTATTCTTTCAGCAGCTCACGACGTCATCAGTCCCAGTATGATTTTTAAGAGTGTTCAGAGCCCAGCAGATAGCTTTCCAAGTCTTTTTTAGCATTTATTTTGCTCATTAAGTGATTGGATGATCAGAAACCCCAGCAGTTAATTTTTGATCAATTATTCAGCACCAGGCAGTTGGTATCAGCAGCTTAATCAGTGTGCGAAAAACATTTCTCAGCATATTTCAGGTGTATTCCAGTGGTAATATCAAATGGCAAGTTTCAGAGGTCTATCATGGTCCATAACAGGTGGAACCAGACGAATATTCAAGTTTCCCTCCTTTTGGCGCCAATTTTGAATTTTTGAACTGAGTAACCGATTAGTCAAAGTGAGTAACCGATTACTCTGGGCGAAATTGCAAAAATGTGGCATTTTCAGCACTGCAGAATTTTGGGGTGTTTTGTGGTCATGTGCTTGGCTTGTGCATGTGTGGGAAGGATCTAGAATTGATCTATTTTCATCATTTTCCACCCAAAATTCAAATTCTCTCCATCATTTTTCCACTCTAATTCCTCATTTCATTTCCTAATTCATATTTCATCCCAATTTCCACTCACATAACCTCACTCCAAACCACATTTGAATCCCTAACCTAACTTCTATTTAAACCAATTCATTCCAAACCTCAAAACCCAAGATCATTTTTCACTGTCCAATTTTCCAGAATTTCTCTCAATTCTCTCTCACTTTTTCCACTTTTCATCTTCATTTTCAACCTCTCACCAAAGCTCCATATCCATAGATTCACAAATTCTTCATTGGAATTTGTGAATTCTTGAGCTAAACCTCCATCACATCATCATTATTGGTTCAATTCTGATATAGCTACTGGTTTGGATCTTGAAGTTTCTCGCTAGGATCTTGAAGATTATTGTATAGATCTCTGGTTTTCTTGCTTGGATTCACCAATTTTCGTGCTCAACAATCACCAAGGCAAATCTCAGCCTTGTAGGTTGGTTTCCTTAGATCTATGTTTGATTTAGCTTAATTTCAACTTACGCAATGTAGATCCTTGGGTTATGATGTGATTTGGTCCATTTGCTTGATTTGATTTGTGATCTTGTTGTTTGATTGATGAAATCAGTGTTTGATTACTGATATTTGGTGTGAATTTCGTGATTAATTGATTGCATGATCATTTGGATGTTTGCATAAGTTATTGGATGCTGAAAAGTGCTTTTCAAAGTTGTTTTTCTGCCTCTGTTTCAGTGGTAATTGATTACCCTAACAGAGTAACCGATTACTCTGCCTAATTTTCACGTTTTTGGCCAAATTTCAACTGAGTAACCGATTACTCAAAGTGAGTAATCGATTACCACTGCTGCAGAGTGATATTTTCTTGCATTTTCTTGGTTGTTTGAGATCCGATGCATGCCTAAACTTCATGGATTAATATGTCATTGATTTGTGGATTATTCTTGAGTTGTTGCACCTCACACTAGGGCATGGATATGATTTTGTCGACACGCGATTCTTGGTTATCACTATTGAATGTTTACGTTTGCGTTGTTGTTTAATTGATGCGATGAACACATAGCACACACTTCTTTGAGCATGTTGATTGTGATTAAATGCTTATGTTGCTGGAATTGTATTATGCATGCCTAATATTTTCCATTCCTTGAGATGTATATTTGTTCTGATTTGTGCATATGCTTAATGTTGTGTATCCGTTCATGATGTGGTGCATTCTTTCATGTCATCTCCGAGATTGTTTACCATGATATATGATGTGTTTGTAATCATAATGCATGATGTTTGATGCGTGTTTGCTTTGCCATGCTTGATTCGTATTCAAATTTATCACATGCTGCCTTGTTTCTACCACTGTCTAAGTGTAAGTGTGCTATTGTATGTACGGCTGTTTGGCTTTTCACACCCTCTATCGTGCTGAATTATATGGTGTTATAAGCTGTGCTGCTTGTGGGTTTCTTTTTACCGCCGTTTTGGTGCAGGAACGTTGTGGTAGCTGCTGTTTTTATTTATTCGTTTCTTTTCCTCTTTCGTCCCCTTCACTCTTTTCTTCCCTTGGATCTCAAGACTTGTTTAAGTCTTGGATTCTTTTCCCCTTAGAGCTACCTAGTCCAACTTAATTTTCGATTAAGCTTGGAGCAGGATTAGCATTAGGTCTTAGGTAGTTGTTTCTCGCCTAAACTTCACTAACCATAGGACCACCCTTTTGCATGATAACACTAGGATAGTGATTCCCTTAGAGTCACCCTTCTTCCTTGTGTCTTCTCTTCTCATCTCTTAACACTTCTAAAACACTTAATAAATATAACGAATATTGCGCTCGAGCCTTAAGTGTAGGAAATGAAGAACGAGGGGTCTCCCCTCCTCGTCTAGAGTGTTTAGCATACGTTCCATTTGGGGGCGACCATGCGATTCACTCGTTCCTGCATGGTAGACTTTGGTGCAATGTAAGTTACGAACTAACTTCAATCCACTTCTGTCTAAAAAACAGAAAAACAAACTCAAATCTTTTTATCCTTCAGGATCGTTAATTTCAAATCATTTTCAGAAAAGGGCACGTTACTTCCATCTCGTCGCAAACAGGCATCGACCCTAACTGCCGGACGCGAATCTAACGTCGCTCATAAAAAAACACTAACGACCTTGTTAGGTCGAACTACGACTGCTCTGATTTCCTCTCTCTCGTCCAATTGAGGATACGTAGGCACAAGACGGCGATGTCTTGGCGAGCAACCTCCCCCCTTAGTTCGTGTCCGAACTACGTTGACTCTGACTTTCCCATTGCACGAGGGAGTACGTAGGCGTAGGACGAGCAATGTCCTATCGAGTCACTTCTTTTTTTTTTCTTTTCTTCTTCGTTTCTCCATTCTTTCCATTCTCGTTCCTTCTCCGGTCCAGTAGCAGTGGAGCTTCAGACCACGACACCCTTTGATCGAGACAACAAGCGTGGATCCCGTCGAGTACGATGGACGTGTTGGGTGCTAACACCTTCCCTTCGCGTAACCGACTCCCTTACCCGTTTCTCTTGGTCGTGAGACCATGCTCTTTTCCCCTTCCCTTCAGGTTTACACAGTGTTTCCTTTCACTCTCTTGGGATAAATACACATTGCTGGCGACTCTATTTTCTGCGCCACTTTCGCGTTTGTACCATGGATGCAAATCCCCGGGAGCGACAGCTGGGGACTGGTTGACCTCTTGCTGGTCCATCCCCTTTTGCGAGTCAATCCTAGCGCTTGTTTGTTTTATTTCATTGGGTGTTTATTGTTGTGATTTATTTTGTTGTATATTACTGTATATTACTGTTTTACTATATTTTACCGCATTTATAGCATTGCATTTCATTACTGTTGTACTGCTCTGCTGCTGGATTTTCTGTTTGTAGGGTGGGGTGGATTTCTTGAGAGAAAAGCCCAATACCCAGGCTTGAGCATACACCTATGATTAGCGTGGAAAGTAGTGTGACTTGTTTGGCATTTGGCCAGACTTAGTATACATGAAAACTCCACATCCAGACGAGGTTTTCTCGGTAATATTCTATCCTGCGCATTTGGGAAAGACGATGGAATATAACCTGGAAAACTGTCGACTCTGGCGACCGTCTCCCGAGGACTCAGCAACGCCTCTCCTCCTGGCATGTGATAATGGCAATCCATAAATGGCAAACCCGTTACACTTGTCGATCCGAGGACCCAATGCTGGGAACTTACCATAGGATGACCCTTATTTTTGGGGGGAATCAGTGGATGACCTCTTTGTTTGGCGATAGTATTGTACCCCGAGGGATGAATGTACTATTGCTTCTCAAATCGAGAATCTGAGACTGAGGATCCCGTCTTCTAGAACCCACATGTGAGAGGGGATAGGTGTTTGCAGGTCTGCAGGTAACCGAAATCTTTAACCTACCCGGTTTTCTGGATTTCTCATCGGTGTACTGTTATTATCCTATTTTTCTGGTAGTTTGAATGGGTTGTTATTCTGGACTTCTAGTTTTCTGATACCTGGGGTTTTATTCAGACAGCAGAATAGCAGCAGTTTTGAGCATCATGGATACCTTGATCCCATGTTTGCATTTGCATCATCACTTTGCATGTTTGTTCATTTGTAGGTTTGCATCCTAACTTTGATTTCGGTTGTCCGAAGACTGTCCATGATGAGTACTAGCACTGAAGAAAGAAAGAACATCATCCTGTACAAGTTCCCGGAGCTTCATTTAGATATCGTGCACAAGATCTCGGCTATGGCAAAACCTGGGGTATTGGCAGACTTTAAAGGAGAATATGGGAGGATTCTGAGTTTCGCCCGAGACGTTACCAACTATGAATTCAGGGCTCTGCATACTCTGGCCTAGTTCTATGACCCTCACCTGTGGTGTTTTCTGTTTGCGGATTATCTTTTAGCTCCGGCATTGGAAGAGTATGCTCTCATTTTGGATGTTTCTGTCAAAGAAGAAGTGCCCTTCTATCCTCCTAAGGAGTTTCCCGATCTGGAAAAGGTTGCTGCTGCGTTACATTTGGATCAGTCTTTGCTGAAGAAGAATGTTGCAAGTAAAGGAGGTTATAAAGGCTTTCACACAAAGTTTTTGATCGAGCAGGCTGCTATTTGTGCTAAGGCTAAGTGTTGGTCGGTGTTCAATGCAATTCTGGCTATAAGCGTTTATGGAACGACATTGTTCCCTAATGTGAAGGATTTTGTAGATGTGCACGCTGTCGGGATATTCACCACGAAGAATCTGGGTACCTACCTTGCTTGGGGATCTGTACTATTCCATGCACTATAAGAATGAGAAGTGGAGAGGAGGACCTCTTTACTTTTGTGCTCGAGTACTCTACAAGTGGTTTGCCGATCGCCTTCCCAAATCTGGGGCATTTAAAGACACCAAAGAAACATTGGACTGGTCAAGGAGATTGATGGGATTAAGGGCTGATAACTTGATTTGGATCAATCGTGATTTGCTGGGCCAAGATATCCTGATTAGCTGTGGAGGGTACCCAAACGTACCTTTAATAGGAAGAAAAGAGGGAATTAATTATAATCCTATCCTTGCTATTATGCAATTTGGGTATGCTTTGAAAGAGCCACCAAAGGACCAAGATGTTCAAGAGTCTCTATATGTGAGTGGAGAAGTCAATCTGGAAGTGTTAAAGGAAGTTGCAAATGCTTGGGGAGACAGCCACAAGAAAGGAAAAACTTCTTTTGGAAAGTGTAACAACAAAGCCTTCCCTGCATACGAGGACTGGATTCAAAGGAGAGTAGAGAGTGTACTTCTACCATTCTGCAGAGAACCTCCATCTTACTCTCTGCTGATTGAATCTCCGACCACAATTGAGATAGAGAAGTATAACAAACTGTGGGCTGAAAAGGAGAAGCTTCGAGAGGAGAACGGTGAGCTGCAAAGGGAAATCTACCAGTTGAAATACGAGCGAGGTGAAGCTGTTCATGCCGCCAAGTTGAAAACAGAATTGCTCGCTAAGAAAGAAAAAGAGCTGGCTGAAGAGGTCATAGGCAGACAAAAGGTAGGACAAGCTCTGAAAAGTGTTAGCAGGATCCTCAAATTCAAGAAGGAAGATCTAGCCAAAGCTTGGTCAAAGATTCACAAGTTCAACGCTTACCGAGATACCGCAATTACAGCCAACAAGCTGAAAGAAGATAAGTTCCTGGATCAGATCGAGAGTTTGAAGACAAAGCTCATGAAGAAAGACGAGGATATCTTATCAGGGACATTCCAGAGACACGCAGTTGAGGAGCGACTGAATGAGGCCATAGCGACCATAGCAGAGCTGAAGATACGAGCTGAAGTGAAGAGGCCTAGGGGTGAAGGCTCTAGATCAGGCAGTGGGTGGCACTCTGTAGTTTGTTTTTCTTTGTATCTCGGGTCACTACCAGAATTGTTGGTTGGGATCTTTACTTCTCTGGTTTCAGACTTATCATTATTTTGGGTTGTAATCTCTGACAGTGTTTTTCTCTGGTTTATATATGAGCAGCAGTTTCATCTTATCTCGTCTTTAAACTGGAATTAAGGGGTGGATCGCCCTGCAAATATTCAAACATGTTCATTTGCATTTGCATACTCATACGCATAGCAGGTGTTCTAGAGCTGATTTCTTATTTTGACTTAGTATTATCTTCAGGACAGCCAGCTTGATCTACTCAGCCTGTGATAATCAGAGGATAGCCATGGAACAACTCCGTGCAGAGGTGACTGAAATGAAGGTTCAGATGAGGCAATTTGGGGAAGATGTGCTGGTCATGTCCCAAGAACGGAAACTGCTAAGAGAGGAAGTCAATCAGATGAGGACTCAGATGGGTCTGGTCATGGAAATCTTGAATAAGGTGTTAAAGAAGGAAAACGATCATGTGCTCGCTTCCACAACAGAGGTCCTTACTCCTCCCATCTCTGTGGGATTTGCTCTAGATCGTAGATTGCCTCGTGAATCTCTTCCACAAGTTGAAGTTTCAGAGCTTTCTCATCAGCAATCAATTCCTGCTCCTGAAGAGGATCCTAAGTCAGAGGGGCCTACGAGGAAGTTTGATCCCATTCCAATGCCGTATGCACAATTGCTTTCTTATTTGCTCGAACTCAAACTAGTCGAACGTGTTAGTTTGGGACCTCTTTCCACAAAGATTCCTCTGGGACCCAATGCTAATGCTAGATGTGAGTTCCACTCTGGGGAACCTGGTCACAATGTTAAGTATTATACAAGGTTCAAGCATAAAGTCCAAGATCTCATTGATTCAGAGGCAATCAAGTTTGCATCAGTTGGCACTGGTAAACAAGGTGATTTTACTCCCATCGTTGTAAATGAATTGGGGACTCCCTCCTTTTCCATAGGATCCCCCTCATGTCATGGATCTCTTTCACAACCTTATTCTTCAGAAGTTCTGCGTCAGCAACCCTTGTTTGTGCCTCAACCGAATGCAGAAAGGAAAGTGCAGGGGCAGATTGGGCGCCCAAATCAGCAGCAGCAGAATTATCAGCAGTAGAGGCAACTCAGACCAAGAAGGCCCAAGAGGATATTTCATCCTATTCCTATTCCTTATAGTCAGTTGTTTGCTCGCTTGCTCAAAAGCTCGTTGATCCAGCTGAGGAATGCCATGCCAGTGCCATACCCTATTCCTCCGGACTATGACATGAACGCTAGCTGTGAGTTCCATTCGGGAACGTTTGGACACACACTTGATAACTGTAATGCGTTCCAGCACAAGGTGCGAGATTTGATTGACTCAAAGGTCATCACCCCAGATGGTACTCCCACAAGGTGAAGATTCTTTATCAGAGTGAGCACTCGAGGCTGCGAAGACATCATTAGAAGCAATAAGTCCAGACGGAGTCAAGTCTCCTCAACAATGGCAATCATCAGCTTCCTTTACCGCATTTTCATATGTAGCTTTCATTTGTTTGTTTAAACATTGTCTGCATGTAAAAACTTGTTTGTGTTTGAATGTTGATTTTAATGCAATGATGTGTTGTTCCTGAAGTATCTTACTTTTATGCTATCATGTCATGTTTTTATGCACTGCAATACCAACTTTCTTGCCTTAAACTCTTGAGGGAGGATGACGAAGTAAAAACGCAAAATCTTTGGTTGTGTGCTTTTGGATGAAACCCTGTTAAGGATGTACAGGCATTATTTCGAATCCCTAAACACTCGAGATATAAGGGAGATAGACCCTCGTTAACCCCTTTGAGCCTTGGAGTAGGAGTTTCTTTCTGAAAACGAAAAACCCTCACACTTAACCCAGGGGCAGGGTAGGCGTCAGTTAGTTTGACCGAGCGTTCAAATTTCAAAAAGGAGTGTGCATCTGAGGATCCATTACCTTCTATTCCACCGTCAAGAGGTCAGGAGATGTGAAACCACAATGGTTATCCATCAACAATCAAGGAGTGAGGCAGTCACAATCCTTTCAGGCAAGTCAGACAAAACAGTGTCACCCGATTTGTTCCCAAAAAAAAGAGAAGAAAAGGAAAAAAAAGCCCGCTAAGTCGGAACTTGAAAACAAGCGACTTAGGCAAAAGTTAGGCCATCCTGCTGGACTTCAAAAAATCGAAAAAAAACTCAAAAGAGTCAGTCCAGGCAAAATCAGGAAAAAAAACGAAAAGGATTACAAAGAAAAATCCTCAAGAACAAAGTCATGTGGCTACAGACACAAAAGACAAAAGGGGTGACTGTTTCTCTAAAACCTCATCAGGTCTCAAACCATCGAGTGCACGGGTTCCTTAAGGATCATAAAACCTTTTAAGAGGTGAGCGCATGTGTCAGATTAGCTGAACATAGGTATGGAGAACATCACAAAGAGTGGGTGGGCACCAATAAACTTTGAGCCATAAATCCTTTGTTCTCAAACCATGAACCAGGCCATGTTACAATCCTTAAAATTCCTAATTGAAACAGGGTTTATTCCGAAGGCGTACTTCAGCAAGATAGCGTTCCTGACTCCTACGAGTTGTGCTATTAAGATTTTTGTTGGTATTGCATGTGCGTATTGTTTTCCATTCAAAAATCAATGTCGCATCCCCGCTAGTGATTCGTTCACAAGGCTTGGCGACACATTTTCAATAAAACTTCAGGTTAACACGAGTGTTGCATTAGAATTGTCATTCTCATAATAAATGTTTTCTGCTCGCATGTGTTTGACATCAAAGTAGCTTACACAATGAACGTCAGTCGAAAAGCTAGATCACGCCAAGTTGAGATGGTAAGAACTCCGAAGGACAGTCATGTCCAGGGGTATGTGGCCAAGAGACTGTGCGCAGCTTGGGGGTTCCCGATGAATGGTGATAAGAGGCAGTCAATCTAGAGCGGTCACATTGAAAACTCTCCCTAAGTTCAGCCAAACTGGGGCAATTATGTCGAAATCCGATAAATCCCTCCGCAAGCGCTTAATATGGGGTAATCAGGTCAATTTGACAAATCTCTGTAGGATCATTCAGGGGCAAAGTTTCTTAAAGACTTGGGGCAGGCCACCTCTAGAGCGTAAGAAGTTGTCAACGCCTGAAGACGGTTAATTGAAAACACCTCTTCGAAGTTCAAAATACTAGGGCAGAGTATTTTCAAATCATTACGAATCCTTTCGAGGCAAGTTACTTCATGGATTATGAAGTCTGGGGCAGTTATGTCAAGATCTGACAAACCTCTCCAAGAGTTTAAAGACCCTGGGACAGTGTGAATGTCCGGTCTTCTATAAAAGCCTCTTGAGATGACTTCTTCCCTTAGACCTGGTGGTCTGGGGCAAATGGAAAGTTCAAAAGAGCCGCTTATGACCATAGAGACAGGTCAGGTTGGACATTAGGTTTGTTCTTCCCCAGTGGAATCGCCTCCCCCACCACTGAAAGTGCATCATCCTCAGCAGAACCCATTCCCCCCAGCAAGCAGTTTAAAGTGGATTGCTCCGAGGTGAGTGTGGTTGTATCTCCAGCAGGAGGTGTGACTTTGTGTTACCCACAGATCCTGGTAGTCACTTTCCTCAGGAGGGCAGGAAGCATAGTTCCGTCAGCAAAGGCATGCTCTAATCCCCAGCAGGGTAGGATCTGTCCTCCAATAGCAGGTCAAGCTCAATGACATGCCTTGGCAGATTTTGTGGATTTTTTCTCCCCAGTAGAGCTACTCTCCTCGGCATGGAAAAGTTCATTCTCCTCAGCAGGTTGTTATTTTCCCCAGCCAGAATGTCGAGGATCATCTTCCTCAGTAGAGTGTAGAGGATTATTTCCCCAATAAGAGTTGTGGTTGATTTATCACTTTCTCAGCGAGCAATCTGAAGTTGATGCTGTTGAAATCCTCAGCAAGAGACTTATGAAATATCTTCTTGGGACAAAGATGTTATTTCCCACAGAGTCCGAGCACTCATTCTCCTCAGCTAGTCGAGAAATGTTTTCCTCAACAGCAATGGTTCGCTAGTCATGGCCGGTACTCCCCCAGCAGGGTAAAAGTACTAATATTCCCCGGCAGGGTAAAAGCAAGGGCATCACCTAACAGAAAATGTCCCCAAGTAGGTTCGGAGTCGTTCGACTTGTCTCCCCAAATGAAGTTTGATAGTGATCTTTACAGAGGTTTGTTCAACATCAGTTGATATCCTCGGCAGGTCCTAAATCCAATGGTTAGTGGCATTCTTTCGGATCTAGGTAGAAGTCATTGGTAAACCCCAGCGGAGAGAATCTCTCTTTGGATTCCATCTTCATTATTCGTTCTTATCCATCTCCAATAGAGTGGGTAGTCTCTCGGAGTTTTTCATCTCCAGCTGAGTTTGTGATCAGTGTCTTCCTCAGCAGAGCGAAGTTTTTCTCAGCATGGTCTCTTATTTCAAAGGACAAGTTAGTTTGTCATCCCCGGTGGAGTTGCCTTGGTCTTCAGCATTTATTTTGTTGAACCACCTCTTTTGCATTGCATAAGCATTTTTGCATGGCATCCTCCCAAAAGCGTAGCATTCCATTGATATGGAGCATTACGGAAAAATTCAAACATATGCATTCGAAGCATAAGCCGGGTTTGGTACCCTTTACCAAATTCTTTCCCCAGCAGAAAGTAACAAAATTCAGGAGACGTTGTTTTACACTACACCGCAACCAGTGGATTCGTCCTTCTTGTTGGCCCTTCCTTTACTCCCCTGCAGAGTTGTCTGTTCAGATTTCTCTTTTCCCCGGCGGAGTCATCCTTGTGGAACTGTCGATTCAACATATTGTTGTTTGAAAGTCTACCCTCGGCTTAGTCTTTCTTTGAAAGTCCACCTTTGGCCTGGTCTTTCTCTTTTCTCGAGTTGGCCTTCGGCCGTTCTTTGTTGAAAGTCTACCCTCGGCTTAGTCTTTCTTTGAAAGTCCACCTTTGGCCTGGTCTTTCTCTTTTCTCGAGTTCGCCTTCGGCCGTCCTCGCACCCGCTGTTATCTTGTTATCCCCAGTAAAGTCCACCTTCGGCTTGGTCTTTCTCTTTCGAGCCCACCTTCTTTATGGTCTCGCATCCTTTGTTTGAGAGTCTACCTTCGGCTTAGTCTTTCTTTGAAATCCCACCTGCGGCTTGGTCTTTCTTTTTCGAGCCCACCTTCGGCATGGTCTCGCATCCTTTGTTTGAGAGTCTACCTTCAGCATAGTCTTTCTTTGAAAGCTCACCTTCGGCTTGGTCTTTCTCTTTCGAGCCCACCTTCGGTATGGTCTCGCATCCTTTGTTTAAGAGTCTACCTTCGGCTTAGTCTTTCTTTGAAAGTCCACCTTCGGCTTGGTCTTTCTTTTTCGAGCCCACCTTCGGCATGGCCTCGTATCCTTTGTTTGAGAGTCTACCTTCGGCTTAGTCTTTCTTTGAAAGCCCACCTTCGGCTTGGTCTTTCTTTTTCGAGCCCACCTTCGGCATGGTCTCGCATCCTTTGTTTGAGAGTCTACCTTCGGTATAGTCTTTCTTTGAAATCTCACCTTCGGCTTGGTCCTTCCTTTTTCGAGTCCACCTTCGGCATGGTCTCGCATCCTTTGTTTGAGAGTCTACCTTCGGCATAGTCTTTCTTTGAAAGCTCACCTTCGGCTTGGTCTTTCCATTTTCGAGTCCACCTTCAGCATGGTCTCGCATCCTTTGTTTGAGAGTCTACCTTCGGCTTAGTCTTTCTTTGAAAACCCACCTTCGGCTTGGTCTTTCCTTTTTTCGAGTCCACCTTCGGCATGGTCTCATATCCTTCGTTTGAAAGTCTACCTTCGGCTTAGCCTTTCTTTGAAAGCCCACCTTCGGTTTGGTCTTTCTTTTTCGAGCCCACTCTCGGCATGGTCTCGTACCCTTTGTATCTCCCCAGCATGGTACGCCTTTGGCCGGTCTACCTTTTCGAGTTCGCCTTCGGTCGTCCTCCTTTATCCTTATATCCCCAATTTAGTCCGCCTTCGGGCGGTCTGCCTTTCCGAGTTCGCCTTCGGCCGTTCTCGTATTCGCATTATTTCATCCTCCCCACAGGGTGTAAATTTTCAGGTTATTTTGGTATTCAATCTCCGTGTATCCCGATCGTCTGAAAGTCGTTGCTTCCGTACCCTCGGATCCAAGAAGTTTGAATAGGGGCAGCTGTAACACCTCAAAATTTTCCCTTTTATTTCTAACCTAACTAGTTTATGCTTCCTTTCATTTGCATTATCATTTCTGCATTTGCATTGTCCTTTTGAGCATGGGATCAAGGTATTCTTTCAGCAGCTCATGGCGTCATCAGTCCCAGTACAATTTTTAAGAGTGTTCAGAGCCCAGCAGATATCTTTCCAAGTCTTTTTGAGCATTTATTTTGCTCATTAAGTGAATGGATGATCAGAAACCCCGGCAGTCAATTTTTGATCAGTTATTCAGCACCAGTCAGTTGGTATCAGCAGCTTAATCAGTGTGCGAAAAAGATTTCTCAGCATATTTCAGGTGTATTCCAGTGGTAATATCAAATGGCAAGTTTCAGAGGTCTATCATGGTCCAGAACAGGTGGAACCAGGCGAATATTCAAGTTTCCCTCCTTTTGGCGCCAATTTTGAATTTTTGAACTGAGTAATCGATTACTCAAAGTGAGTAACCGATTACTCTGGGCGAAATTGCAAAAATGTGGCATTTTCAACACTGCATAATTTTGGGGTGTTTTGTGGTCATGTGCTTGGCTTGTGCATGTGTGGGAAGGATCTAGAATTGATCTATTTTCATCATTTTCCACCCAAAATTCAAATTCTCTTCATCATTTTTCCACTCTAATTCCTCATTTCATTTCCTAATTCATATTTCATCCCAATTTCCACTCACATAACCTCACTCCAAACCACATTTGAATCCCTAACCTAGCTTCTATTTAAACCAATTCATTCCAAACCTCAAAACCCAAGATCATTTTTCACTCTCCAATTTTCCAGAATTTCTCTCAATTCTCTCTCACTTTTTCCACTTTTCATCTTCATTTTCAACCTCTCACCAAAGCTCCATACCCATAGATTCACAAATTCTTCATTGGAATTTGTGAATTCGTGAGCTAAACCTCCATCACATCATCAGTATTGGTTCAATTATGATATAGCTACTGGTTTGGATCTTGGAATCACTTTTGGGAGCAGCTTTTGATTATTTGGAGTGTTCTTGCTTGGATCTTGAAGTTTCTTGCTAGGATCTTGAAGATTATTGTATAGATCTCTGGTATTCTTGCTTGGATTCACCAATTTTCGTGCTCAACAATCACCAAGGCAAATCTCAGCCTTGTAGGTTGGTTTTCCTTAGATCTATGTTTAATTTAGCTTAATTTCAACTTATGCAATGTAGATCCTTGGGTTGTGATGTGATTTGGTCCATTTGCTTGATTTGATTTGTGATCTTGTTGTTTGATTGATGAAATTGGTGTTTGATTACTGATATTTGGTGTAAATTTCGTGATTAATTGATTGCATGATCATTTGGATGTTTGCATAAGTGATTGGATGCTGAAAAGTGCTTTTCAAAGTTATTTTTCTGCCTCTGTTTCAGTGGTAATCGATTACCCTAACAGAGTAACCGATTAGTCTGCCTAATTTTCACGTTTTTGGCCAAATTTCAACTGAGTAACCGATTACTCAAAGTGAGTAATCGATTACCACTGCTGCAGAGTGATATTTTCTTGCATTTTCTTGGTTGTTTGAAATTCGATGCATGCCTAAACTTCATGGATTAATATGTCATTGATTTGTGGACTATTCTTGAGCTGTTGCACCTCACACTAGGGCATGGATATGATTTTGTCGACACGCGATTCTTGGTTATCACTATTGAATGTTTACGTTTGTGTTGTTGATTAATTGATGCGATGAACACATAGCACACACTTCTTTGAGCATGTTGATTGTGATTAAATGCTTATGTTGCTGGAATTGTATTATGCATTCCTAATTGTTTCCATTCCTTGAGATGCATATTTGTTCCGATTTGTGCATATGCTTAATGTTGTGTATCCGTTCATGATGTGGTGCATTCTTTCATGTCGTCTCTGAGACTGTTTACCATGATATATGATGTGTTTGTAATCATAATGCATGATGTTTGATGCGTGTTTGCTTTGCCATGCTTGATTCGTATTCAAATGTATCGCATGCTGCCTTGTTTCTACCATTGTCTAAGTGTAAGTGTGATGTTGTATGTACGGCTGTTTGGCTTTTCACACCCTCTATCGTGCTGAATTGTATGCTGTTATAAGCTGTGCTGCTTGTGGGTTGCTTTTTACCGCTGTTTTGGTGCAGGAATGTTGTGGTAGCTGCTGTTTCTATTTATTCGTTTCTTTTCCTCTTTCGTCTCCTTCACTCTTTTCTTCCCTTGGATCTCAAGACTTGTTTAAGTCTTGGATTCTTTTCCCCTTAGAGCTACCTAGTCTAACTTAATTTTCGATTAAGCTTGGAGTAGGATTAGCATTAGGTCTTAGGTAGTTGTTTCTCGCCTAAACTTCACTAACCATAGGACCACCCTTTTGCATGATAATACTAGGATAGTGATTCCCTTAGAGTCACCCTTCTTCCTTGTGTCTTCTCTTCTCATCTCTTAACACTTCTAAAACACTTAATAAATATAACGAATATTGTGCTCGAGCCTTAAGTGTAGGAAATGAAGAAAGAGGGGTCTCCCCTCCTCGTCTAGAGTGTTTAGCATACGTTCTATTTGGGGGCGACCATGCGATTCACTCGTTCCTGCATGGTAGACTTTGGTGCAATGTAAGTTACGAACTAACTTCAATCCACTTCTTTCTAAAAAACACAAAAACAAACTCAAATCTTTTTATCCTTCGGGATTGTTAATTTCAAATCATTTTCAGAAAAGGGCACGTTACTTCCGTCTCGTCGCAAACAGGCATCGACCCTAACTGCCGGACGTTAATCTAACGTCGCTCATAAAAAAACACTAACCGACCTCGTTAGGTCGAACTTCGACTGCTCTGATTTCCTCTCTCTCGTCCGATTGAGGATACGTAGGCACAAGACGGCGATGTCTTGGCGAGCAACCTCCCCCCTTAGTTCGTGTCCGAACTACGTTTACTCTGACTTTCCCATTGCACGAGGGAGTACGTAGGCGTAGGACGAGCGATGTCCTATCGAGTCACTTATTTTTTTTTCTTTTCTTCTTCGTTTCTCCGTTCTTTCCGTTCTCGTTCCTTCTCCGGTCCAGTAGCAGTGGAGCTTCAGACGACGACACCCTTTGATCAAGACAACAAGCGTGGATCTCGTGGAGTACGATGGAAGTGTTGGGTGCTAACACCTTCCCTTCGCGTAACCGACTCCCTTACCCGTTTCTCTTGGTCGCGAGACCATGCTCTTTTCCCCTTCCCTTCAGGTTTACGCAGTGTTTCCTTTCCCTCTCTTGGGATAAATACACATTACTGACGACTTTATTTTCCGCGCCACTTTCGCATTTGTACCATGGATGCAAATCCTCGGGAGCGACACAATGCCATAATTTCCTTTATAGGGGGTTTTTAACCTGAAGGAGAAGACTTTAACTCAGTTTAAAGTGATGCCATCTTTCCTTAGGAATTTCTCATGCTAAAAGAGGGACAGTGGCGTGGATGTAAATAATCCAGAGGCTTGCCGCTTACAGCAATTAGATGAAGGAAAAGGAGTTGTTGATGTTTGTATATTGTGGGTAAGGCACAGATTTTGATGCTAAAAGGTTGATTGACTCAACCGGGGTTTTCTTATACAAAGCCTAAGAGGAGGCTATTGACCCAACAAGAGGGTGTTTTTATGTGTCTTGTACGAAGCCCGAGAGAGAGGCTAAAAGGGTTGACTCAACAAGAGAGTGCTTTTATGTATCCGGTATAAAGCCCAAGACATAGGCTAAAAGGTTTTGACTCAACATGAGAGTCTTTTACACTCAAAAAGAGAGTGATTTTTATCTCGTACGAAGCCCGAGATGGAGGCTAAAAGGGGTTTGACTCAACAAGAGAGTCTTTTATACTCAACAAGAGAGTATTTTAGTATCTCGTACGAAGCTCGAGATGGAGGCAAAACAGGTTTGACTCAACAAGAGAGTCTTTTATACTCAACAAGAGAGTGTGAAAAGGTTAGCTCCGCTGGGGAGAATCATTGTACAAAGCCCAAGAGGAGGCTACTGTGCTGGTGACTGTTTCAGTTTAGTGACAGGTCTAGTATGTTGGATAAAAGAGAAAATCAGTTCTTATGAAGGAAAGATTAAAGGTATTGTTGGGCTTTGGGATTGATCAGAGGATCAGGGTTATTTCCTGTTCTTTAAGGAAATGGAAATTGATTCTCAGCTAGTGAATGATCTTTGTATGATGCCCAAGAGAAGGCTGGTATGTTAAGGGATGAAGGTCAACCCATTAACTAGTCTGTCACTTGACTCAGAAAGACAGCTCTAGCAAATTGATGACTAGGTTCTGTTCCTGTACCTGTAGAGGTCTCTGGGTCCTTGTACTAAGCCCAAGAGAAGGCATGAGAGCTTTTAAGAAGCCGAAGGGTCCTTGTACAACGCCCAAGAGGAGGCGGGGATGCTTTTAAGAAACCTGTGGGTCCCCAAACCCCGAGAAGTTCAAGACATGCCATTCACCGAGAATAGATCAAGCCAGGAAAGTCCGAGAATTTGGAAGAAACTCAAGAGATGCCATTAACGAAGAAAAGATCATCTCTGGGGAGTTAGAGTTTCTTTGACAATTTCTAAGAGTGACAGTCTGAGAAAGGGTTCACCGAGAATGCTGCCTTTCATGTCTCCATATTGTTTAACCCCAAGAGGAGGGAAGACTGTGTCTGGTAATCCTATGGGGATCTAGTTTTGTTTGTATTTAAGAGTGACCTACAGGGCTTTACCTAGTACTAGACGTAGTTGCCGGGGAAAACTCTAAATAACTATACTAGTATTACACAGTGGGTATATGACGAGTATATAAAAGTTTGTGAAAGAATACTTACAGTGAGCAGCCCCACAATTCAGTTATATATATATATATATATATATATATATATATATGAAAGCGGGTAAACACTTACTCGGTTGTTGAGCTTCTATGTTGTTTTGTTAGTTGTTCAACAAACAAAGCTTTGATAATAATATTATATTCAAAATCAAAGGAGAAAGTGCTTTCAAAATATTGTTGGGGCTTACAGCTCAAGGAGAGGCCTAAGATTTTATTAGTGATTGCACTATTGTTTTGAATTTGTACAGGGACTTATACAAGTGACTGAGGCCCAAAAAGGTTTTCTGTACAAAGGGATGGGTCTTACACTCTCTCAAGAGCCCAAAGAGTTTAAGGAAAAGAAATGGGGCTTATAACACGAGGGTAGGCCCAGATGATTTATTTTTTAAACTGGCGATCGTGCCGAGATTTATTTTTTAACGCGGAGGGACTTATACCATGTCTGAGGCCCAAAAATTTTTGGTTAAAAGGGGGTTGGGTCTTACACTCTTTTAGATGCCCAATGATTTATTTTTGTACAAGTGGTGGGGCTTACAGCTCAAGGAGAGACCCAAGGTTTTTTTTTTTTAAAGCGACGATCGCGCCGAACTTTTTGATGGGATAGGGACTCATACAATACACTGAGGCCCAAAAAGGTTTGTATTTACAAAGGGTTGGGTCTTACACTCTACCAAGAGGCCCATGGTTTTTGTTTTTGAAAAGGAATGGGACTTATAGCTCGAGGAGAGGCCCAATGTTTATTTTAAAAAAACGATGATTGCGCCGCCGTTTTGGAAAATACAGTGGGACTTATACAATGAATGAGGCCCAAAAATGTTTTCATTTACAAGGGATGGGTCTTACACTCTCTCAAGAGGCCCAATGTGTTTGAAAAAGATTTGATGAGGGTTGAATTGATCAAAACCCTAATTTGTTTTCAAAATATATTTTAATTGAATAAAAATTCAATTAAAATGATCAAAATTTGTAAACATGTGTGAAAAACAAATTGTGGTATTGGATTAATGTTTGACAAACCATGTTTATACCCACAAAATAATTGGAAATCAATTAAGTTTGGAAAATCAAGGGAGAAAAAATATTTCAAATGTTAAAAACAAATAAAACATTAATTCTTTGCAAAAATATCAAATATATGAAATAAGTAATATTTTTGGGATTTTTTGTTAAAATAAAATATTTTAACATTTTTGTGAATTATTAAAAAAAGAATCAACTCAAAATCATTAAAACTCATAGAGAAATTAATTTTTGAATCAATTAAATAAAATCACAAAAATTCAAATATTCAAATATTTGTAAAAGGGCACCAAGAACATCTTGGCCTTGCCCGCGTGCTCTGTTTTTCCCAGATTTGGGTTTTCTCATCAATCTCACTGAATACTTGATTATATCATGCATTCTACATATCAATTTGCTCGTTTTCACCTCACGATCTTTTCTATGGTCTTTAATTTCATTTATTTTAAGCATGGAATAAGAAATCAAAGAGAAACCTCAAGAACCCTAAAATTTTCATGAAGGCTTAGAAATTTCATACACGATTCAAACAAAACAATTGATTGAAGGAAAACACTCCATGCATGATTATGAACATATGGCCAAATTATTATGCAGCAAAAAATGCATGGATCCTAGAGTTAGAAGAGCTCATGCTTACCTCTTGCAGCTGGTGATCGTGTTTTGTATTAGAGGTGTTACAGATAGGTTCCAATGATGTGGATAGCTTCCCTAGGTGCCAAGTGATGTGCCTGAGTGCTTGGAATGGTTTGAAACAAGCTGGAACTGAAGATGGTATCCCAACTGCAACTTGGTTAAAACCTTGAGCAGTTGGTTGGTGATTTTGTGAAATCAGTGTTCCAGATGTGGTTTAAGTGTTTGGATCACTTATATATGATGTTTATGAGGTGTGTGTGTGATTGGTTTAGTTGGAATTGCTGTCAAACTCAAAACCCGATAATGACTTGCTTTGGAAGGCAAATTTGGAAGTGAGAAGGTGATTTTGAGGAAAGCATCTATTTGATGGCTTTGGTGTACTCAAACTGATCACAAATGAGCTCTATTTATAGTAGAGCAAGTTTGTTTTGGGAGCAATAGTGATTGGCAACTGCTGCAGAGGTTTGGCCAATATTGATCAATGAGAATCCAAGTCTCCTCTAGCCATTGGCTAGAGGTTAGGGCACAGGCTAGTGGTTCCCTTGGTCTTGGATATGTCTTGATTGAATTCAATTGGAAATGGCTCAGTCCATGCCACCTTGGTGCATTCATTAAATGCTCCAAACCAAAATTGGAGTCTTGCCCCTCTTTTAGGCACTTCTAGGTTTGGCATGCTACTTTTGGTTCCAAAGACTTGGGAGGCTTATGGATCAGTGTTTGTCCCTCCTTGGTCTCCCCCTGAGGTGTTCAGATGGATAAGTGTGTTTGTCATTTGCACAAATTTGGCAAATCGAGCAAAATGCACAAATCTGCCTTGCTTTGACAATTTTCAGCAAGGCATGTTGCCATTGTCATATCTCATGGCTCAAGTGGACTTTGATGGAGTTCTTAGCCATTTTAATAAGCCCTCATATGATACAACAATTGTTTGATCATAATTGTTAGTTCTTTAAGTTTTGGGGTTGGCATTAATTTTGTAAAATAAATAATAGCAGCAATATGGTAGATAGGATATTTTATCTTGCTAAAGAAGAACAGGTTGAGCAAGAAGTCCTATTGTGCAATGGAACATGTTGAGTTGAAGTGGTTTCAACATCTGGAACAACATGTCGTATTAAGATGTCCCATGAAGGTCCATTCGACATCGCGCCAGAACTGAATTGAATTAAAGATTCTGTTATGTCTTAACAGATGCAGAATATTCAGGGAATACTATGCAAATTCTATGTGGCACTGAATTAAAAGGTCTAAAGATTCAAATTTGAAATTGAGAAGAATATTGAAAAATATACACTTTCTAAATATGGAGATATTTTAGGAAGTTAAAGATTGAAGACCTATTTGTATGCAAGATCTGTTGCAGATTTGTAGCAGCTTATTTGCTGTGATTTTGAAGGCCCAAATCCAGTTGGGAATAGGTTATATATAGATGCATTGTAACCTAGAATTGTAACAAAACCAAAGATGTAAAAGTTCTATTATTAGGGTTGGTTCCTGTACCACTCGACATGTGAGTTGGACAGTTTGTTAGTGTGATCCTCGAAGCTGTTAAGTAAAAGGAGTATTGTTCATGGAGGAAGATTTTAAGTAACTCTAAGTTGTGTCTTGGAAGTGTGTCTTCCTTGTTGAATTGTTGTATAGGTAAAGAGTCGTTGATGCAGTGGCGGAGTGTTGACTGCTAGACATCATTACAATGATTGGGAGTGAGAAGGGTTTCTCATATCTAGAGAGGATCTAGGTAGAAGGGTCATTGGGTAGTGATTAAGTGATAAGCTGTAAATGGGGAGTTTAGCTTTGAATTGATACTGCTGATAGTGGACTTCATCCCTGGCTTGGTAGCCCCCAGAGTAGGTGTGTTAGACCGAACTGGGTTAACAATTTTGTGTGCTTTGTTTTTATCTTTTCAGTACCGTGCTTATTGTTATATACCTTGCCATGTGTGTTCATGTCAGACCAGATGTCGAATGACATGTTATAGGACATCTGAATTCTACACGTGTACCAGAATTTCAATTGGTATCAGAGCAGGTCATTCTATTCTGTATCTGGATGAGATCCGAGGGAAGATACTTTCTGGTTCATGGTCAAGGTAGAAGCTTTCTACTGAAAAGTTGTTTGGACTTAGAGAAGTTCATATAGTTGTGATAATGGTCCCTAGAAGAGGAGGATGGACTGTTCGTGACAGGTTGTGGCTTGTGCTGAAGGCTTGGAGTTTTGGTTGAAAAGCTACTGTGTTGTGGTTATGTTAGGTTTGATTTATTTTCAAACCTGTGGTATTGTGGTATCACCTGGATTATGATGCTAGGGCTGATATGTGACACCTGAAGGTTTTGAGGAGTTTGCATTTTGATCCGCTGCATATCTATCTGAAAACTCCTGAGGTTGTAACTAAGAAGGTTGTTCTTCTCTGAGTGTATATCCTATGGTGATGGGATATATGCAAGACTGCTTCAACTTACTTTGTCAACGATACTTGAAGATTATTGTTCAAGTCCACTCATAAAGGCATTGATAAGTGAAGTTGTAAGGAAGAGATCTGAAGATAGTGAGAAGTAATTTACTTTTGCTTCTTTTCCTAAAAAGGTTAATCTCTAGTCTTTGATCTCTTGATGTGTTCCTTGGAATGATGTCCTATCTTGTGTTAGAACATCACGTCAGAATTGTGCAGAATTCTGTTGTCTAAAGAAATGGCATAGCAGATGCTCTGGGTGCTAAACTAATGTGGTTTGATCACATGGGTTTAGAACCTACTCCTGATCTGGAAGAGGAGGCATCTGGGTGGTATGTCTAAGAAGTTTGTGGCCCTGGAACTTATCTTAGATGTGTGAGTTGGTCAAGGTGCGATCAACATGTTATTTACTCCCGAGGTCAGTTTATTTTTGGTCCTTGCTGCAGGAGTGGAGAACCTGAGATTCAAGAAGTATTATCTCTAGCAGACTTCTTGGACAAGAAGGTCAAAGATCAAAAAGTCATGATTTTTCTCTATTATTTGGAAGCATTATCTGAATGATCTTGTGAAGCTAGATTAGTATTGACTGTGTGTGCTTAAGGATTGATATGATCTAATCACAGTTTGTGCTGCTATTAAAGGGAAGAATGTATGATTCTCTGAAGTGCTCTTGGCAGATTCTGAGGGAGAGTACCTGATGTTTTGGAAGACCTTGAAGACATGTCTTGACATCATTGTATTAAGAATTTATTTTCTCAAGCTGTTTGGATGATGTTTCTCTGATTCAAGATGGAGGTTGTTTACTCAAACTTGATGACATTTATCAAGTCTATGAGAGCATGAAACTCTTGTTCTGTTGTAGTGAAGAACTTTCAAGGGTTAAGCACTGTGGAGTTGAATCAACCGGTGGGGTTGATTGGTGACTATGTGCTTGGAGTATCATCCAAATTGTCTGGGATGAGTTTGGCTGAAGGATTAGAAGAGGCAGATTGGTTGTGGAATGTTGATGACATCCAACATCTCAAAGTCAGACAAGATGCTGTGATTTAAGGAGAAGACTCTTGAGATGTTCCTGCTGCTGAATGTGTTTGTGATATGACCTGGAAGCTTGATCAGCTACTGATGGTTGATCCTCGTGTGTTCCCCTGCTAGAGCTTTACTATAGATGATATCTTCAGAAAAGCTCTGTGAAGATGTGTGACTGAGATTGATGTTGGAACATCAATTCAGGTGGTTGTTTCTTGTTCAGCCAAGGTTGTTTTGTGCAGAAAGAAGTCCAAGATCAAGCCACTGATCCAAGTTAAAGTAACTTGTGAATAAATGTCATGATAATTTGTCATAAAGAAGAATCAGAAGTTGTCAGACGTGTGCAGAAGAAGATGTCAAACAAATTGTCATACCTTGTGTGAGAAGGTAATCTTATTCTGACTAATAGTAGATACTTTGACGGGAGACTTAGTATTTGTCTATTATTGATGTTATGCATAAGGGTATAGACTTTGACGGGAGACTAAGTATTTGTCTAGAGAATTATGCAAGTCTGCAGTCTGGATATTATGGTTCAGGAATTTATTTTATCTGAGTGGCTGTGAGTGAGTAGCTTGATATTTTAAGATGACAACCTGAGGTAGCCTTATCAGCTGACTATATCAGAAGTGTGTGAATGAAGAAGTGATCATCATCTGCTATTTGTTTGTGAATCTTTCTTGGATAACAAATACCTTGTCGGGAGCTAGGTATGAGTCTGATGGAGATGTGTATGTGACTTATGGTAAAGACCTTGTTGGGAGCTTGGTAGTTATCTGATGTGTGGATGCAATTCAGATTTCTGAATTGTGTGAGAGTTTATTTCTCTCTGTTGTGATCAGGTGGTTGTGATTACCTGAATAAAATCCAGAAGGTGTGATCTTTTATCTAATGCCGATGTCCTACATAATGTTACAACATCATTGTTTGTTGTGTATCTTGGATGAAGGTCTGGGACTGTGCTTGTGGAGTTGGAAGAAGCAGCATTATTGTCTGAAGTGGCAGTTCTGACATAATGTGGATTAGAATGGGAAGATTCTGATCTTGATGTTAAGTAGTTTGTTCTGGCAATACATGACTACTTTCATGATGAAAACTTCATTAGGTGCTTGTGAATGTAAGGACAGAAGGTTGTTGTCAGTGGTGTGATCTGATCAGAATGGCTGAAGATAAGGAGGTTTCTTCTAATACAAGTAAAAGGTAGTGGCAATCCTTATTTTGTGTTGCAAGTAATCTAAAGACATTTGTTATGGAATATGTGAGAAATTCCAAATCAAGTGGGCTTTTATATTGGACTTGGCAGACCATGTATCTGAAATAAACATGGTGAGATTATGCTCAACAAATACAAGAAGTGGCAGTTCTTAATGTTGAGAATGTGGCAATATCATTGTGCTATCATCTGGTGTCAATAGTTCATCTTCATAAGGAGCATTGGTTGTTCATGTCAGGGGGAGTTAAGGCTGTTGTCTATGGTCTATTACTGCAAGGGTGCAGATTTTTGTGAAGCTTGCGTGCTGTCCAAGTTTGTGCAGAGTGATGTCAAACAGCATGATGGGACATGTACTACTGAGTGTGGTTGGGTGTTCCTAAGGCTGGTGTGCTATCCTAGCTGTGTGAAGCTAGTGCTTATGCAGGAGGAGTCTGAAGAGCAGAATTGTGTATCTGGGAGAATTTATTTTTCTCTGCTGATCTGGAGGAATTTAGAAGGGATTGTGAGGTGTGCTGATCGATAGAAGTTGTCTCAGAATCCAACAGAAAAGAAAATGTGCTTGCGTTTTGGAATGTACAATTTTCTGTGGAGTCTTGGGTTGATAATGTTGTGAGCAAGCAGACATTGTCTGATAAGATGTCAGAACATGGTACAGGACATGTTTTTCTTGAGCCAAACAAGGAATTATTCTGGACGGTGGTGTAAGGATAAGGTGAAACACTTGTCTTTGACTATGCATGGAACTTTATTAGCACAATTTATGGTAAGAATCAGTTAAGAAGCAATAAAGGCGGTCAAGACTGTTTTGGACGGTAGACATTGAATTTGGATGGAGTTTTTAGTACCTAAAATAGCATTTCTTTGACCAATAACTTTGACATATTCAAAGCTCGTTAATTCCAAAGTAACTAGTCAACTATTTATAGGGGTTATTCTTTTCTCCTTCAGCCAGTGAGTGTTCTTGTTTTATAAGTCTTATGGATTTTGTTCATTTTTGGGTGAGCACTACTTGGGTCTGGTTCTGTGAGGGCTTTCTTTGCCAATTTTTGGCTAAAAAGGGGGAGAAAGGGTTTGCTAAATGGTTTGCGCAGATGCTATGTCTGGAGTCTTCAGTTCTAGATGTGTTTTAGAGATGTCGAAGAGGATGTCCTATCCTTAAGTTGGTGTTGAGTCTTTGTGACTTGTGTCCTGAGTTATGAACACAGTTGTGACTTGTGTTCTGAGTTACCTGGGTTGGCAGATAGGCACTTCTTAAGTTTCATCTTATGCCATAGGTCGACTAGGGGCGTCTGATCAAATAAGGTGTGCAGAAATCTCTTATGCCACCATTGGTCTTTTATGTCAAGACAGACGTTTCTTTTCTGGAGGAGTCTTCTACATTTGTTCTGGGTCTGTTCTGGAAGAAAAAGAAATGTGTTGTATTGAGGGGGGGTGTCAGATATCTTCTTCCTCATGTGCACCAAATGACTTCAGGACGTTCTACTTCTTAGGTCCTAATGTGCTGCCTGAAGTTGTTGTGTTGTGGTGCTCAGAGGTGATGTTATGCAGCTCATAGAGTATGCTGGAAAGAGTTGTCAAACATGATGTCCTAACATCATTCAAGATTTCCCAAGAAGATGATTCTCCATGGTTACTGTTAGGTTCAAAAGTTGCTGATGACTACTGACAGTAGTATAGGGTTGTAATTGCTGCTGTAATCTGAGTTGTAATGTTTATATATTTGTTTTAGCCAAAATTTGCCAAAGGGGGAGAATGTTAGTTCTTTAAGTTTTAGGGTTGGCATTAATTTTGTAAAACAAATAATAGCAGCAATATGGTAGATAGGATATTTTATCTTGCTAAAGAAGAAAAAGTTGAGCAAGAAGTACTATTGTGCAATGGAACATGTTGAGTTGAAGTGGTTTCAACATCTGGAACAACATGTCGTATTAAGATGTCCCATAAAGGTCCATTCGACATCGCTCCAGAACTGAAGTGAATTAAAGATTCAGTTATGTCTTAACAGATGCAGAATATTTAGGGAATACTATACAAATTCTATGTGGCGCTGAATTAAAAGGTCTGAAGATTCAAATTTGAAATTGAGAAGAACATTGAAAAATATACACTTTCTAAATATGGAGATATTTTAGGAAGTTAAAGATTGAAGACCTATTTGTATGCAAGATCTGTTGCAGATTTGTAGCAGCTTATTTGCTGTGATTTTGAAGGCCCAAATCCAATTGGGAATAGGTTATATATAGATGCATCGTAACCTAGAATTGTAACTAAACCAAAGATGTAAAAGTTCTATTATTAGGGTTGGTTCCCGTACCACTCGACATGTGAGTTGGACAGTTTGTTAGTGTGATCCTTGAAGCTGTTAAGTAAGAGGAGTATTGTTCTTGGAGGAAGATTTTAAGTAACTCTAAGTTGTGTCTTGGAAGTGTGTCTTCCTTGTTGAATTGTTGTATAGGTAAAGAGCCGTTGATGTAGTGGCGGAGTGTTGACTGCTAGACATCATTACGATGATTGGGAGTGAGAAGGGTTTCTCATATCTAGAGAGGATCTAGGTAGAAGGGTCATTGGGTAGTGATTAAGTGATAAGCTGTAAACGGGGAGTTTAGCTTTGAATTGATACTGCTGATAGTGGACTTCATCCCTAGCTTGGTAGCCCCCAGAGTAGGTGTGTTAGACTGAACTGGGTTAATAATTCTATGTGCTTTGTTTTTATCTTTTCAGTACCGTGCTTATTGTTATATACCTTGCCATGTGTGTTCATGTCAGACCAGATGTCGAATGACATGTTATAGGACATCTGAATTCTGCACATGTACCAGAATTTCAATAATTGGTTTTTATACTTTTTGGATCCAAGTGAAAAATGCCCCTACATTTGGAAAAAAGTGAAGACAGATTCTGACTTAGTGAAAATTTCACTAAGTGTTGGAAAAAAGTGACATTTTCACTTTTTGTGATTTTGATCATTCCATAACTTAAAATCCATGAGGAACTGAAATGAGTTGTGTTTGAAACTTTTGTAGAGGGCCATGAGAGCTACAAATCCAGATTTGAATGGAGAAAAATGGCCTTGTGGTTTAGGAGTTATGATCCTCCAAAGTTGGTACCCTAGCCACTTTGTTCCATTACTTAGAAAAATTTCTAAGTTTTTATGGTTACCCCTTTTACAAGTTATCCCACTTTTCTTGATTTTTCTTGATGAATGATGATTCCAATCACACATTAACATCATTTTAGGGTTAAGGAACCATAATTGTGAAAAATCTCAAAAAGTCAAAGTTGACTTTTGTGCACTGTTGACTTTTTGTCAGATGAATTCCAGACTGTGCGATCCTCTATGAAATCAAGTCCTTGACCTAAATCAAACTTGATCGATTGATTTCATAGGTGTTATAGGGTGTATTAAATCATGTCCCAAGGTTTGGGAGCATGTCTTGGTCAAAAGTCAAAGGCACTGTTGACTTTTTTCCTCAAAACCCTAATTGTGGTTCTGATGAAATTGAAACTTGTTGCTCAAGCTTCTTAGACCAATCCATTGTTGCAAATGGATCAATGTGGTGTATTAGAGACCCTCAAATCCTCCTTTGAGGTCTTGGCTCATGCCCAGAGGAAAATTCCCATATGGAGGCCCTGGTCGACCAAAACCCTAATTTGGTGACACTGGCAATCTTGAGGCTTGATCCACTGGGACTGTTGCAGCCTTGTGCTTAATCCTTGAGGTGGGAATACTCTTGATCCATTGGGGATGTTTGAGAGGTTTAGACAAGTTGAAGATCATGTCATTTCTTGATTGATAATTTTTCCAAGAGCTCTGAGAGGGCTTGAAACCCTAAGTTTGATTGTAGTGAAGGCTCACCCATCTTTGGGGAGACTAATGAGGCATGATGGTCCATCCATATTGTGATGATGATTTGTACAATGATGGGAAATCTTAGTGGTCAAAATTTGGGGTATGACAAACCCGGAACACGGTTGTGATGACCACGTTTCTTCCCTTTTGATTTTTCTTCGATCGTTTCCTTTCCCCGTCGGGATAAATAACATTCGGTGGCGACTCTGTTTTTATGCCGGGTGTTTTTCGTGTTGTGACACCCACAGCCCAATACTTCCTGCTTAGACCCTCAGCCTAAGACGTCTTACTTAAACCCCTTAGGTTTAAGACTTCTTTGCTCAAGCCCCTCTGGCTAAAGACTTCTGCTAAGACCCTCGGTCCAATACTTCCCTGCTTCGATTCCACGAATCCAAGACTTCTGCTTAATCAATTGATTAAGACTTCAATGCTCTAGCACATAGCAGGAGACTTACTTGGCTCAAGCTTCACAGCAAGAGACTTTGATGCTCAAGCACATAGCAAGAAACTTTATATAAACTACTAAATAACTTGTTTAACATAATAGAGAATAGGGTGTACTTGATACTTAATCAGAGGTACATGGCAATAACCCTAACAAAGATCATAGCACTTAAGATTTTTAAGATATTCAATGTTTAAGAAATCTTAAGGCTTTGTACAATTTACAACATATAACAGAAATTATGCATACTCGATTGTGTTGTTATTGTTGATCTTGTTATTCTTCCATTCTGATAGAAGCGAGGAACGATTTTATCCTTCTTGGAGCTTCTTCTTTTTTCTCCATGTTCCTTGTTGAAAATCCATGTTGAATCTTCAGCTACTTATAGCAGTTTCAGAGGAATAGGTGTTGGAATAGATAACTTGTATAAGTGTCTTTGTTACTCCATAGTACAAGAAACGTTGAAGATTGATACACCAAAAGTCTTGATCCACCGTGTAACTTGTTTAACCATTGCGTCTTACTTGTGGTCTTGTACTATTGATCTGTTGAGAGTAGATATCGATAAAGCATGCCAACTCTTCTAGAGCCATGTGAACACAGACTCTAGCTGACAGCAGATTTGACAATGTAGCTTGCTTTCTGCAGTACGGATAACTTTAGCTTTATCGTTGGCTCTGAATGTTCACCAGAAGCTGATATATTCAATAAGATTATAGAAAATATTTTGCTCTTCTGGTAATGAGGCCTTCAGCTTCAGAGTCTATGCAAACCTATATTATCAGTCTTTACTTAAAGAACGTTCTTCAGATTCTGAGCCACCGGAAGTTAATAACTTATCTTCTCTCAAGTGCGTCCTTATATCAGATTTTGATTGTATTCTTCTTTAAGCTTTAGAACCTACACACTTAGAACACACATTAGATAACACCATTGTTCTTTCAATATTTTGTTATCATCAAAACCTAAAGGATATATATATATATATATCATGAACAAATCTTCTTCTAACAGATTTATGGCGTTAGTAGGAACGAGACAAGGGGTATTGGTTATGATTCTGATGAAGAATCTGATTCTGAAAAAGGTGATAAGCCTAATACGCTTGAATCTCATTTTGTTCCTTCTAGGAAACAAAATGTTGTTAGGCCTAATGGTAAAGCTATTGAAAAATCTAAGGCTAAAACAAAAACTCATACCCGTTCTAATCATGCATTCATGTATAGATATCTTGCAATAAAACCCAAAGTTGTAAAAGACTTTGGGAATACTAACCCAAAAGGACCCAAAAAAATATGGTCACCTAAGGACAAAATAATGTATGTTGGAGATATCCTTAGAGTGGAGTTAAGATACCATTCATGGTACCTAGACTCTGGATGCTCGCGGCACATGATGGGAAGAAGGCATATGTTCCAAGACATGGAACTTAAGCCTAGAGGGGTCGTAGGTTTCGGAGGTGATTAGAAGGGGAAGATCATTGGCTCTGGAACTATAGGAAACAGTAATCTACCTTCCATTACTAATGTTCTTCTTGTTAAAGGATTAATGTATAACCTTCTGCCCATAAGTCAATTAAGTGACAATGGTTATGACATTTTTTCAGTCAAAAGTCATGTAAAGTTATCAGTTAAAAGGATGGTTCAGTTCTTTTCAATGGAAAAAGGAAGAACAACACTTATAAGATAAAACTTTCTAATTTGAAGAATCAGGATGTGAAGTGTCTTATATATGTTAATGAAGAGAAATGGACATGGCATAGACGATTGAGTCATGCTAGCATGAGGAGGATTTCTTAACTTAACAAGCTTAATCTTATTAGAGGCCTGCCAAATCTGAAGTTTACTTCTGATTTTTTTTGTGAAGCATGTCAGAAAGGTAAATTTTATAAAACTTCTTTTAAAGCCAATAATGTTGTTTCAACCTTCAGACCATTGGAGCTTCTTCACATTGACCTGTTTTGACTAGTGAAAACTGACTCTTTCAATGGTAAGAAGTATGGACTAGTCATTATTGATGACTACAATAGATGGACATGGTTGAAATTTCTCAGACAGAAGGATGAGTCACATTCTGTGTTTTCTACTATCTGCTCCCAAGTACAAAATGAGAAAGATCTCATAATCGTAAAATTCAGAAGTGATCATGGTGGTGAATTCAAAAACAAAGATTTTGAGAAACTCTTTGATGAGAATTGAATTTCCCATGATTTCTCCTGCCCTAGAACTCCATAGCATAACGGAGTTGTAGAGAGGAAGAATAGGACTTTGCAGGAAATGGTAAGGACCATGATCAATGAGACTAATGTGGCCAAGCACTTTTGGGCATAAGCACTCAATACAACATGTTATATTTAGAACAGGATCTCAATAAGACCAATTTTGGGTAAGACTTCTTATGAATTGTGGAAGAACCAAAAACCCAACATTTCCTATTTCCATCCTTTTGAATGCTCTTGTTTTATATTGAACACTAAAGAGAACCTTAGCAAGTTTGATTCTAAGGCACATAAATGCATCATGTTAGGATACTCTGAATGCTCAAAAGGCTATAGAGTGTATAACAATGAGACACAAATTATTGAAGAATCAATCCATGTCAGATTCGATGGTAAGCTTGACTCTGAAAAGTCAAAGCTTGTTGTGAAATTTTCAGATTTGGAGATAACTTATTCAGGTTCTGAAGAAAAGACTCCAGAAGCAAAAGAATCTGAGACTAAAGACTCTAAAGCTCCTCAACCAAAAGTGGTTGAAGCTCCTACACCTCTAAGAAGGCACAAACAAAGATCCTCACACTATGAAGAAATAATTATGGGAGATAATACTGAACCTGTCAGAACCAGATCCTCTTTCAAGCCCTCAAAAGAACCCCTTTTGGGTTTGGTGTCTCTGATAGAGCCTACATCAATTGATGAAGAGCTTCAAGACTCAGAATGGATTCATGCTATGCAAGAGGAGCTCAATCAATTCTCTAGAAATGATGTATGGGATCTAGTGCCAAGACCCAAAGGAAATCCTGTTATTGGAACTAAGTGGGTCTTCAGAAATAAGCTTAACGAACAAGGAGAGGTAGAAAGAAACAAGGCTCGACTGGTTGCACAAGGTCATAGTTAGCAAGAAGGGATTGACTATACTAAAACCTTTGCACCAGTTTCCAAGTTAGAGTCTAATCGTCTCTTAATTTCCTTTATTGTTAATCATAACATCATCTTATATCATATGGATGTTAAAAGTGCATTTCTGAATGGTTACATTACTGAAGAAGTGTATGTACATCAACCCCATGGCTATGAAAACTTTAAGAATCTAGATTTTGTTTTCAAACTTAAGAAATCATTGTATGGCCTTAAACAAGCTCCTAGAGCGTGGTATGAAATACTGAGCAATTTTCTTTTTGAAAATGATTTCTCCAGAGGGAAGGTAGATACAACTCTTTTCTGTAAGACATTCAAAAATGATATTCTTGTTGTACAGATTTATGTTGATGATATCATATTTGGTTATGCTAATGCTACTTTGTGCAAGGATTTTTCTAAGTCTATGAAGGTAGAGTTTGAGATGAGTATGATGGGAGAACTGAAGTTCTTTCTGGGGATTCAAATCAATATGAGTCCAGAAGGAACGTACATCCATCAAAGCATGTACACCAAAGAACTTCTGAAGAAGTTTGACATGTTAGAATGCAAGATGTCTAAGACTCCAATGCATCCTACATGTATCCTTGATAAGGATGAGGTAAGTTGTAAGGTAGATTAGAAGCTATACAGAGGTATGATTGGCTCTTTTCTATACCTGACTGCTTATAGACCTGACATTTTGTTTAGTGTATGCTTGAGTGATCGCTTCCAGTCAGATTCTAGAGAATCACATTTAACTGCTGTTAAGAGGATCTTCAGGTATTTGAAAGGTACTATGAACCTTGGCTTGTGTTATAGAAAATCTAAAGATTACAAGCTAGTAGGCTATTGTGATGTTGATTATGCTGGAGATAGACTTGAAAGGAAAAGCACTTCTGGAAGCTGTCAATTTCTGGGAGATAATCTGATCTCGTGGTCCAGCAAAAGGCAATAACCAATAGCGATATCAACTGCAGAAGCTGAATACATTGCAACCCTTGGATGCAGCACTCAAATGCTCTAGATGAAAAGTCTGTTAGAAGATTTCCAGATATGAGAGTAACATTGTGATAATACTTCTGCTATTTGTTTATCTAAGAATCCTATTTTGAAATCTAGAGCTAAACATATTGAGATTAAACATGACTTTATACATGACTATGTTCAGAAGGGTATTTTAGATCTAAAATTTATTGATACAGACCATCAATAGGTTGATATCTTTACAAAACCCATTGTTGAAGATAGATTCATTTTTGTTCTAAAAATTTTGAAAATGGACTTATGTCCACAATGAAATTGATTATTATCTCAATGTCAATCTCTCAGAATGGAAAAATTAGACTCTGGGATCAATTTTGGTTCTGAACGTATGAGCCTTCTGAAGTTAGAAGGTTTCATAAGTTCAGATGTATCCAATCATAATTTGTTTAGTTGAACAAATCTTCTTTTTGGATACTGAACAATTTTTCATTAAATAATTGTCAATCAGTTTTGGAAAACGAAACAGTTTTAAAGACAACTGTCTTAGAAAACTAAACTACTTTTTAATGACTGCGTGACACATGGGTTTAATCATAATTTTTGGGATTAGTTTAAATCTTTTCAACTTACTCCACTTTGTCATATTTTTTGTGTTAATTGATTTTAATTTCTATTAATTGTCATTATTTCCTATTATTGTTATGATTACAAATTCCCTATTTAAAACCCACTCCACTCACTTCACACACTTACGCAACTTTTCACTCCCCGCACTTCATTATTTTCAAACCAAAAATCTCTCAAACCCTAAAACCTTTGTCTACATCAATGGCCTCATCATCTCCTCAACAATTTCAACTGCACCAACAAGCACAATAGTCTTCTCAACAATAACAACAGGATCAACCACAAGAACAAGTGCTTTAAGGTCTTCAAGACTCGCTCTATCAACTCCATTTGACAAACTCTCTGTTCTGAGTAAGTTATTGGTAGACTTTGACAATCTCAAGGCAAATGGATATGATCTGAATGAAACTGCAAGATTTCAAAGATGGGACGGATACTTAGAGAATCCCAAAGGACCCGTGTATGACAAATTGGTTAAGCAATTATAGATTTTCGCAGAAGTTGCGCCTTTTCAAGTTATAGCGTACGTTATAGGCATCAAGATTTCTATTTCTGAAAAGTCTATTGCCACTCTTCTTAATCATGATGGTTCTGGAAAAAGATGATACGGCATGGTCTCTAAGCCAAAAAAATAGATGGAATATATTGCTAAAGTCATCTTTATGGATAAGAAACCCTCCTCCAACCCTAAGGATCTCTATGAGAATCTCCGAATCTAGTTCAAGATCATTCTCGGGTGTACTAACCATTGACCCTCATCAAATTCTTAAGATAAAATCAATGTTTATCAGAAGTATATGCTATATTATCTAGCCATCAACGTCATAATGAATGTGCCCTCGATTCTGTTCAAATATCTGAGGGAGATGGTCAAAGAAATAAGAAATAAAGATACCAAGATGAGGACTTGGATACCTATGAGAAGATTGATCTCAGACATACTTTTTGAAAGCAAGCTGGTACAAAATCTTAGGGAAGCTGGTTTGTCTAATGAATTTGATTTCATCATTAGGAAGCCTTTCAACAAACACACTCTGAAGAATATGTCTCTGATTACGAATATTGTTATTCCTTCAGTACGTACAGACAGAACATCTGTTGGTGCTAGAAGTATGCATGTGATGAATTATCCTATTTTCTTTCTAGAAGAAGCAAAGGATGTTTTGGCACATTGCAATAAGATTTGCAATGAAAGGGATGAACGAGAAACCATGCTAAGACTTGAGTATATTCATGAAATTTGTGAGGACTCTCAACCTCTAAGAAGGAAGAGGGAGACTAAAACTTCTTGTGGGGAAACTTCTAGATCTTTTAAACCTTCCACCAAAGTTGCTAGAACCTTTGGGCCAAACCTTCTAGATTACACCATGAGACCTGAAATAGAGCTCACAAGTTTTATGACCTCTAAGTCTTCAGAAGTAACTCCCTCAGGGAATCTTGTTATGTCATCCTTGACTGAGACTCCCTACTTCTCTGTTAGTTCTACTCTGATTACTTCATCTGCTCTTCCTCACATGTCCTCTCCCTCTACTATTCCTTTTGGAACCATAAAAACCCCTTCACCAAAAATACCAAATATCCATCAAACAACCACAATCACATCCTCATCATCTAGTTATTTATCACTTCCTATACCAAACCCAACCACTACAGAATCAACCACCATCCCAACCATTGTACCTCTAACCATAAACGTATCTACCACTTTGAAAACTATCCCCACTCCACCAAAAAACACTGAAACAGACAATTATCCCTCTGACACTTTTATGTCCATCATCTATGTCTTTCAAGATGATACACCTTCTCCACCAACTCCACCTCCCCAACCAATCTTCGATGAACTTGTTTCTGATGAATTCATGGAATAAATCAGGAATAATGAACCATCTGCCCCTGATTCATCTGACTTTACCATCACAATTTCATCTGATACCGAAATCCACTCTGCACCTATCTTTGAGGAAAATGATGATGTAATCAGATAGGAAGAATTAGAAGGTTTTATTTTTTCCACTCTAGAAAGAATTTCCCGTCCATACTTGGTTATGACTCACACTCAGATCAACATTCGTCCAACTCTAACAGACGATATGGTTGGACAGTTTGAAATAGCGGCTGATGAAAGATTCCATGTTATTGTTGAAGCTTACAGAGGCAATGCAAACTTCTCTGAAGTATGTGATCTAATTGAGGCTTTCAGAAGATGGATTGCAATCAGCTCTGAAGATTTGTAACTTTCCTGGATGAAGGAAGTTAGTAGGAACTTCAATGCCAGACTCTCTGGTATAGTTGAACCTCTACTTTATAAGGTTTTAGCCACTCTTCTGCTCCCAACACCAGAAGTGATTCCTCCTACATCCCCAGTTCAGACTTCTTTGGTTCCTGTGGAGACCTCTGTTGAAGCTACAAGCGTTTCTGGTACCAAGGAGACGTTGGGTTTTGAGGATTTCGTTCTGATGAAGTTGGAGTTTCTGGTTGCAGAGAATTCAGAAGTGAAGGAAAAGACATCAAAGATTAAAGGGTTGCTTGTAGAGATTCTTTCTAGACTACTCAAAAACCCTCCTGAACCTTAGTTTTTTTTAAATAAAAAAAAAAACTTTTTGTTATCTTTGTTCTGTTCTTATGTTTCCTTTCTTTTTGTACTCGCTCATCTTTTGATTAATGCAAGTATATTTTGTTTGGTTTATTTACTTTGTCTTTTTATTCTTTGTGATTAATGACAAAGGGGGAGAAAGAGTGTTAATGATTTTGATATATCTAATTCCCATTATGTAAACCCAAACATGGTTCTAACTATTTAACTTGTTACTTATTTGAGAACTTTGAAAAAGTTCATCATTATGATAAAATGTTTTTGGTTATAAGGCATTAAATCAGACACGTACAAATTCTAAAATTTGTACTCTGGACAAGTCAAATCAGTGATCTGCTTTACTAAGTTCTAATACTCATGACCTTGATCTAGTCACTTATAACAAAAAAAATGCTTTGATACCAAACAACAGAAAAGCTCGAATACTAGATATCAGAAAGCTATAATCGTTTACTGATTTGAAGAGAAATTTATAAAAACATGGCTTATGCCAAACAGGGAAGTTATCTCTTTCATGTTGATTTAAAATGTTTATATGTGTTAAAAATATTTTAATTCTTAAATTCAGAGGGAGCTTGCAAACCTAACTCTGAAATTCTAAGATTAAAATTAATTTTTAATAATATAAAATTCAGGGAGAGCTTACAAACCTCACTATGGTACTTTTATGTCATTAAACCATACAAAAATTGTTCATCAAAATACATGGTTTTGTCATCATCAAAAAGGGGGAGATTGTTAGGCCAAGATTTGGTTCTGCATCTGGCCTTTAGTTTTGATGAAGACAATACATCGATTCTTAAAGATCAATTTTTTATACTAATGGTTTCTTTCAAGTGTGTAGATTTTCATATACAGGTTCTGAATCTGAAGCTTTGAAGAGTGACGTCATCAGATTCTGAATCAACACACTCTGACTCTAAAGAGAAACAAGCATGTTACAAGAAGTAGTTAATATCTAGAAAGCAGTTAGACAACGGTTCTAAAGAATATTCGTGCTAAAGCCTCTGATCGTGACTCTGACTAAAGGAGCCTCTGAAGGTTATGTCTCCTTCAAGAATCTGCGCTCCAGATATGAAGATTCTGAAGACTAGGTTTTGAGGAACAATGTCATGGCTCTAAAGACTTTAGTTCTGAATATTCTCAACAAGATCCTTGATTATTCTAACCATGCTTTAAAAACAACATTCAGAAGCCTCTTATTATTAGAAGATGATAAGAACAAGTCGTTATGTGAGATAAATAGTACACGGTACAAGATCAATACATTCCTTCCACTACGCGGATTTTATGGAGTAAGGACATTTATGTTGTACGATTTTGTCTCCCACCATTGATGACGATTATTCAAGGCAACGTCTCATACCTGAAGATTCCAATTTTATCCTGCAACGGGTATTTCTTTGGCTATATAAGGAAGACTTGATAGAATTAATCAGGCTGCTACTTTGTGAACAATCTCAATACATTATTCACACGATGCTACATTTTCTCTGATAGTATTACTCTTGTGAATATTGTATAAACACATTTAGAACTTTTGTTCATATTGTGTGAGTATTTCTTTATACTCAAACGTTGTGTTAATCAACTTTGTAAACACAGTGTGTAAAACCTCAAATTTGTTTGAGTGATTACCTTGAGTAACTAGGGTTTAGTCTGTATACTCGAGAAGACAAGGACGGTTGTCTTTGTGGCGTCTATAATTAGTTTGGTTATAGCGGATTAAATCCTTATTGAGAAGGCGAAATCACCTTGGTAGGGTGGACTAGAGGTAACTTAGTTAACAGCGAACCAATATAAAAATATTATGTTGTTTTTATTGGTCATATGATTGCTTTGTGAATCGGTTTCAAAAAGAAATTTTTTTTAGAAACCCAATTCAAACCCCCCCCCCCCCCCTTTCTTATGTTTCTTACCGCCTTCAAGTTAATGTTGTGCTAAGAAAGGATGAAGGAGCATGGTGTGCCTACCATCACATGATAGGCCATCACATCGAGGATTTTCATCACTTGAAAAGAGAAATTGAGACCCTAATCCAAAGAGGTCGGCTACTATCATATGTGAAGGAGACAGAAGGATCAACATGGAAGAGGAGCATCTAGGAGAGAACCGAACCCAAAGAATGCTTCTACCAAAAAGGGAAAGAATACTGAAGAAGTACGTGAAACTCGGATGGCTCAACACATACTCAATACCATCTCAGGAGGTTTTTCCAGTGGGGGAGAAACAAGCTTGGACAGGAAAAGATATGACCGATCATTAATGTACGTGTCACATAATCCATTATTTGAGAAGGAATGAAAACCTGTTGTTATTGGGTTTTCAAGAAGGGGTACTAGAGCACGAGAATGACCCGATGGTCATAAAAGTTGAAGTGCCAAGAGGGCGGTGATCAATCTGGGTAGCTCAGTTGACATATTATATTAGGATGCTTTCAAAGGTATGAACATGGATTCATCTGAGTTATTGCCTTTCAAGGGAACCCTAGTCGGTTTCTCCGGAGAACAGGTTCAGGTACTAGGACACCTACCAATCATGACCATCTTTGGAAGTGGAAGCAATGCAAAGGGCGTCAGGGTAAGGTACCTGATAGTGAACGCATCATTACTCTATAACGTCATCATTGGAAGGATGATGTTCAACGCTCTAGAAGTTGTGATATGTACTTTTTATCAAACCAATGAAGTATCCCCTAGAAAATCGACAAGTCGAAATAATCAGAGGTGAACAAGTATTAGCTAGAAGTGCTATAAAGACAGTTTGAAATTAAAAAAAAAAGATGATTCGGCAGGAATGACCTATGACAGAGGAAACCTTGAAGGTGAACCTGGTAGACATGTATCCTCAAGCAGATCCCACAAGCAACAGCTTAACCCCAATTGGAGAACTAAAAAAGGTACAAAATCGGAACTGAAGAATTTTAGGTCAAGCAGATAGGCTTGAGGCTATCCCATAAATAGGAGTCGGATGTCATAAGGGTATTAAAGGATAATGTTGATCTTTTTGCCTGGAAATTGTCATACATGCCCGGGATCACTCCGAGTGTTGTTTGCCATCAACTATCATTAGATCTAGTGTCAAAAGTTATGATGCAAAGAAAATGAAAGAACAAAGAAAAAAAAGGAAATCGATCAAATAGGAGGTCGGAAAGCTGCTAAAGGACAGATTCATACAAGAGATAAAATACCCTACCTGGCTATCCAATGTGGTCGTGGTGAACAAGAAGTCGGGAAAGCGGCACATGTGCGTGGACTTTACAGATATAAACAAATCCGGCCCGAAAGATCCCTACTTCTTGCCACATATCGATAGATTGATCAACACTGCTTCAGGTTTTCGTTTTCTCAACTTCATGGATGCATACTCAGGTTATAATCAAATAAGAATGAGCCCGGCTAATGCACCCAAGATAGCATTCATGACCGACAAAAATAATTATTATTATTAAATCATGTCGTTTAGACAAAAAAATGTTGGGGTTACGTATCAGAGGTTAATGGGCATGGTGTTCTTGTCACAGATAGGAAGAAATCTTGAAGTATACGTTAATGACATGTTAGTCAAGACACGGGAAGAAGGAAGGCACGTAGATGACTTGAAAGAGATCGTTGAGTCAATAAGGAATTTCGACATGAGGTGTATCCCTGACAAATGTACGTTCGGGGTACATGCCGAAAAATTCCTCAACTACATGTTGACCCACCGGGGAACAGAAGCAAATCCAGAAAAATTCCAATTAAACAAAGTATGAGGCATTGATTGTCTTCCTTGACTTGACTAGATACCAATTGTGAGTCAGTACGTACTAACATATGGGTAACTATGACTTCCTTAGCTAGCTTCAAATCAGAAATCAATGCCTCATACTATGCTTGATTGTTGTTGGCTTGAAAATCGAAGCAAAGAGATTTCTTTAGTATTAGTTCTCCTGGTACTTCTTAAGGGTAGTAGAGCAGGAATAATGCTAGAAGGACCAGGAGAATTGATGCTAAAGCTATCTTTTTGCTTTAATTTTCAAGTCAGCAACAATCTAGCAGAGTACGAGGCATTAATTGTCGGTTTGAAACTATCCAAGGAAGTTGGAGTTACCCATCTATTGGTTCGTACTGACTCACAATTGGTAGCTAGTTAAATCAAGAGAGACTTTCAGAAGAGGGATATATTATTGCTTAAGTACTTACAATGAGCATTACAACTAGCCAAAAGCTTCACAAAGTTTGAGGTAACCCATATTCCCCGAGAGGAAAATACCCGAGTTGATTTGTTAGCCAAGTTAGCCACCAGTAAGGGCCCAAGGCTGAACAGGGCAGTAATCCAATAAACTCTAGAAGCACCTGTCGTAACCCGAAATTTGACCTCTCCTTTTGCCTTTTGTATAAGCATGTGCATTCGCATCGCTAGCATACGCACTCGCACGCTTTTTCTCTGTGTTTTTATTGCAGGAATATTCAGGTTTTCCTAGACTGATTAATCACATCCTTACAAAGTCATCACATCATCAACACAAGCACAAAACAAGGGTTTATGTGCCTTTTCATCAAAGCAAGAGGGCAAAAAATCAGAACCGTGGCCACAACACCATTTTTCAAGCAAAATTGGGGAATTTTGGCCTGGTTAATCGATTAACAATTTGCAGTGCAAATGGGTTAATTGATTAACCCATGTAAAATGGGCAGAATTTGCTGCTTTTTTCATGACAGCAACTTTTTCTCCACATTTTGGGGTTCTACTTGGTTCTAGCAGCATGTGGAACATTCTAGACATCTCTAGACATTTCAAGACCATTCAAGACACTCCACTTACATTTACTCCAATGCATCACTTTGAATTAAGTGCACCATGTTTCTTAACTTCCAAGCATGTGAGCCATTGATCTAGACTTGCATTGGGATTGCTCCACTGAGTTAACTACCTAACTAACTGAGTTAACCGCTGACTCGGTGAGTCAAGTGTAACTAACTTCCAACCTATCTCCAAACCTAACCCCCAAAGCACATTCCAAACCAATCACACTCTATACCAAAACTATATATAAGCAAACCTTCAATCATTTTTCACAACCTTCAACCATTTCACACATTTCTCACTCTCTTCAATCTCAATTCTCTCACATTCTCTCTGAAATTTTCTGCAACTTCTTCATCTTCATCTCCATTTTCTTCCCAAACCTCATTATAGCTCTTCTTCACCATTGAAGAATAATCATTTTCACCTTGGAAGTGATTATTTCTTGAGCTTAACCTTCATCACCTTGCCACTCTACTTGATTCTCTGGAGTTTTATTAGCTTTTGATTCATCACAAGTGATTGCTTCAAGATTCTACGGTGTGAATTCGTGTTTCGGAGATTTCGTCGTAATTTGCTCGGTTTCGATACGATTCGACTATAATTGAAGATTCCTCTAGTTTTCTTTGATTATCTTCATCAAAATTCATTTGCAACAACATCTAAGGCACATCTCAGCCTTGTAGGTTGGTCCTTCTTAATTCATTTTACTGTTTCGAACGTTTTCGTATCATTTGCGATGTAGTTTCGATCATTTTTGGGTTCGTTTAATCATGTGATTTGCTTGAGCTTTGATCTCCATGTTAATGCTTTCAATTATATGATTAATTGCTCATAATTCATGTGATTTTTGTGCACAAATGTGACCCATAGCATGTGGATGTTCAAATAAGTGATCAACTGCTGGAAGCACCTTTGAAAATTGTTTTTTCCCCTGCTTCAGTGTTAATCGATTAAAACTTTGCAGTGCAAAAGTGTTAATCGATTAACCAGTGTAATTTTGATGTTTTTCAAGTGTTAATCAATTAACACTTTGCAGTGCAAAAGTGTTAATCGATTAACACTAAACTAAAATGCCATTTTTTTCTATTTTCAAGCTTGTTTGACATTCTTTCCTCCTCTAACTTCCATGGATTGATATGCTTGATATGTGTGGATGTTTTAGGTGATGTTTAGCCTCTGTTTGGAACATGCTTACAATATTTCAATGCACGATTTATCGATTATGCATTTGTTTACATTATTGGAATTTGTATGATCATAATCATTCTTGCACATCTTTTGCTCACTTGATTACATGATTGGTGTTGATGTTTGATACTGTTTACCATGTTATTGCATTGAGTTTTTCTTTCTTGAGCAAATTTAATCTTGTACAATCAATAATCCACACTCTTGCTTTAACGATTTTCCATCTCTTTGGAAAATCGTTAGCACATCATTTCCCTTTGATTGATTAATCGAAACCTTGTTTTGATTAGTTGATCCTTCTGTTGCTTTTCTCTTTAGGCTTCATTTAGATTATTCTTCCTCGTTCTCCTCGGCTGAGTCGGAGATTCGCATGACGCACTGGAGCACTGTACAAATTGGCGCTATTATGCTATCCATTTCAATTTCTGCAGTACACCCTGTGTGTTAGAGAATGAATGAGAATGGAGAATTCCTACTCTCATTTTGACTACATCAAGTAGGGGACAAATGACCCTGTGCATGGCTTAGTCATCTCTATCCCCAGGCGGTAGCGTATCTCTTAATCCTCAGTCGAGTCGATCCTTGATCACTTTTTCTCTTTTCCAATCACTCTTTTGATCAATCATCATTCTCTTGGTTAAAGATCATTGTCTCTTGGGTTAACACCCACCTCTTGCCTTATTATCCTTTTCTTGTGGTCGACCATTGCCTTTTGATTCCCCAGAAGAGTCTCAACCCCTTTTCTTTGGTTAATCACAGTCATACTATTAATACCAATTCTCTTTTTCCCCTGCAATAGCAATTAACTTCCTCGGTCAAACACAGTCTTCTTGTTAAACATCGAAACCCTAGCGAGGTTCGTAACCTTCTCTTGGTTCTTCTCCCTTTGATTGGTTAACCACTTCCTGTAAGTTAAAACACTAATTTTCACTCTTTCTTAGTTAACCACGGTCTATCTGTTAACATACTAAGATCCTTTTGGGTTAATCACTTATTCGTTTGGTTAATCACAGACCTTTTGTTAAAACCAATACCCCTGTGATTTAGCAGCCTTTTCTTGGTTCGAATACTTGCACCCTTGGGTTAGTAACCTTCTTTTGGTTCCAATACCCTTTTCGTTGGTCAAGTGTTGTTTGTTCAGTCAGTACCAACATCCTCATTGGGTCACAACCCCTGCTTGGTTCCACACCCGTCCTTTGGGTCATAACCTTCACTTGGTTCTACACCCTTTCTTTTGGTTGATCACAGTCTATCTGTTACAACTTTTATCCCCGCAGATTTGCAATCTTTTCTTTCTTCGGTTAACCACTATTTATAAGTTAATATACTGAAATCCCTTCAGATTCAAACACCTTCTCTTGGTTCAGCACTCTCTCCTTTTGGTTTATCACAACCTGCCTGCTGACACCAAACCTTTTTTTTCCCACAGAATCTTACTCCCTTTCTTCAGTGAACCACTGCTAGTCAGTTAATATATCGAATCCTTTTTCTTTTGGTTTCAACGCCATACATTTGTTTGTTCCCCAGTAGGGATGTTAACCCTCTGATCATTAGCACAGTTCTTTGTTCTCTTACTCCCTAGTGGAGTCTCTGTTATTCCTTTTTTTTCTTCGTTTTGACACCATTCTTGCACTGTCTCCTCAACACAGTTACTATCGTTCCTTTGCACTTCTTTCTTGGTTCTGACACCAATATTTTTGCATCCCCATCGGATCTTTCTCTTTCTTTTGCTCTTGGTTTTGACACCATTTTCCTTTCTCTTTTTCGTCTTAGTTCCACGAACTACGGAAGCTCTGATTCTGCATTCATTCGAATGTAAGATACGTAGGCATGAGATTGAAATAATCTTGGCGAGCACACTTCCACCTTCTTCTATCTCCTCTTCTCTGTCCCTGGTTCTATGAACTATGGCGCTCTGATTTCCTCATTGCACTATGAGGGTACGTAGGCACGAGGGCCCTAATCCTCCGCGAGCGCTTTCTTTCTTTCTTTTTCTCTTCTTTTCTCTTTTTCTTTTAGCTAAAAGCCTTTAGATAGATAACCCGTCCAATCCTAGAAGCAAGCGAAATGGCTCCCGTCGAGTACGACGGATGCGTTAGGTGCTAGTACCTTCCTTTCGCATAACCGACCCCCTTACCCATTTCTCTTCCCCTTGGATTTTATTGATATTTTCCCTGTCCTTTAGGACTAACTAAAGTTCGGTAGCGACTCTATGTATCTTTGAGTGTGCGATTCACTCAGGCATAATCCTGCTAGCTTCAGCACCAAGCACATAAATGGAAAAGGTGATGGTGTTAGAAAATGAAAAAAGTTGTGTTATACCCCAAATTTTACCTCTTAGATATCATGACATCTTGCATTTGCATTAGGGTTCAATCATTTATGCATTGTCAACTAACCATTATATTTTGCTAGTTTGTTCATCTTTTGAAAGCTAGGGTATTTCACAAGAAGAGGGCAAGATCAACAAGCCAAACTCTCATACTTTTCAAGGCTTCCTAAGACACTTCTTGGCTCAATTCATCCATCCCAAGTGTTCACTAGAGTGTCAAGAAAGGTGTTTGAATTCATCTAGTCAAGAAAGTCAACTGAGGCTCCTAAAGCTCAATATTTGGCCTTGGGGGCTAATAACGAGGTTTTCAAGTCATACTCCATGGTCCCATGTGATTGGATTAAGAGAAGTCAAGGAGAAACCATAAAATCAGGAGATGTGAAAATCAGGGTTATGACCTAAGGAATTTCAAAGGAATCTTGGTGTGGTCAGTCAATGTCTTGATTGGTTCATCAACCATTTGAATTTACATACATCTAAGAGACCTTATTCACCAAGAAATCAAGAGTAGTTGGCTCCCATCGCAAGTGCAATGAGCCTCAAGTTCATATGGCCCCAGATTAGGTTTTTTATCAAGAAAAGTCAACCATGCCTTTGACCTTTGACCTTTGACCAAGGCATGATCCCAAGTCTTGGGACATGATTCCATATGTTCATATACATCCTTGTAAGCCATCTATGGTGTTTGGGAAGTTTGAGGAAGTAAGATCATCAAGGATCACACAGTTGAATTCATAAAGGAATTAGGGTTTTGTCTGGAAAGTCAAACCTTTGACTTTTGATATTTTGGGTCCAAGATGAAGTATTCAAGTCATATTCCATTAATACATGCTTGATATTTGAATTGGAGCATGAGAAATCAAGATTTAAGAGGTTTCTTGCATAAAGGGCAAAGTTGGATGATTGAATTTTTTCTAAGTGTGGAAATAGCCTAGTCCTTGTGTGAACTTTGAAGAGCCATAACTTTAAAACCACACATCATTTTTTTGTGATCCAAAGCTCAAATTGAAGCCCTCATTATGAACTTTAAAGTGTATTAGAGGATCATTCCTCAAAAGAGGCTTGATTTTTAAGTTATGAAGCTTGGAAGTTTAAGTTAAGTTTAGGACTTAGTGAAATTTCACATTTTTGCCTTAATTTGTAGCCAACTTCAAACACATTTTTCTTCATGATCCCTTTTGATTCAAGACTTAGAGTGAACATGAACATTGTATAGCATGTTTGGGGCTTTCCAAAAAGTACTAGAACTTCCCAATCCAAGGTGTGAGCAGAGAGTTTCGAATCCATGAAGTTGGGGTCACAAACTTGATTTTTAGGTCATGAACATGATGTTTCAAGTTGCAAAACCATTTCAAACCATCATAATCTCGTGCGGCAGACCATGTTACTTGAAAATCTCACTTAAATCAGCAAGTGCATTTGCTTTCAGCTTATTATCCAAGTGGTTTAAGCTTTGTTTCAAGGATTATTTTATTTTTGGCACAAAGTGAATATTGCCATTTACATAAAGACACTTTTTAACAAGTCAACTTGTCTTGAGCTGTACAATTGTTTCTTCTGCACTCAAGAGATATTGTACTGAGAAGCAAAAGTTTTGAGCCTCTCCAACCAACCTAGAGGAGCATGGTTGATAACTTGGAAATGACAAAATCATGGAAACTACCAAGTTCCATTGGAACCGAGCCAAAAGTTTGAAAACTTATCCATCTGGTTAGCTCTAATCCTTAGCCATTGTCTATAAATAGTGGACTCCATTAGGCCTAAAAACACACAATCAATCACTCAAAAAACCTTTTCATTCTCTCTTTCCATCACTCTTGCAAAAACTCCTCAAACTTGCAAAACCATTGCCCAGAATCATTCCACTCGTGCAACTCACAAATAAACTCCACAGTCTTTCTCTAAACACCCCATAGAGCTTGTTTAAAACCTCAAACAGGTTCTGTAACACCCTACACAACATCCACTATTTTCAAGTTTCCATTTGCAAGAAGACATGGGTTTGAAGTTTGAAGCTATTTCCAACCTTTTCAAACATTCCAGTCATCATTCCTAGGATCAACAAAGCTAAAGAGGATCTTATTTCACTTCTGCAACATCATTTGAAGAGGCCTTGGACCTGCTCCAAGAGGTAAGCACTTTGAAACTCTGAACCCAGATTCCATGCATGTTCTTGTTCCATGATGTTGCACCCCAAAATTTGCCCTCCTTACTTTATTACTAATTGGCTTATGTTTCATCTCATTTTGCATTATCATGTGTGCATATAATTGGTTCTTAGCATGGGGTCAAGGTGTATGAGGCAAGTTCAAGAGGAGAAGATGTTCTTCAAAGGGTCAAGCAAGAGAGTTCAAGTGGATCACTCTCTCCTAACCAGTGCAGAAATTAGGGTTTTGAGATTCTTGGGTTTATTGCTCCAATGGGCAAGCTCCTTGGGTTTTTATCATCACTAAATGGCATATCTTATCTTTGTTGGAGAGGATACACATCATATTCAGAGGAATTTGGATTTGGAGACTGTGTTATTTCCTCCTAGACTGAGGGTACCAAAACTAGGGTTTGCCATCAAGTCAGTTCATTTCTGATTTTTTGGGAAAGACTTGATTCCTTGGTATTCCTTGGGTCTCTAAGTATCTAGGGGTGGGAGGTTGTCCATCAGTTTGGTTCAGGAGAGACTTAATTGATCAGAAGATTGAGAATCAGGTGAATGGAGTAAAAGTCAACAGTGAGAGGAGAAGTCAACTGTGGAATTTTGAGGTTCTCTCCAAGGTTTTCAAGGTCTCACATCCTCATATGGTCCTCAAAAGTCAAGTTTCATGCTATTTATCAAGAATCAGGAGTTGGCGCAAAAGTTGCTAAATTTGGAAATGACCTATAATTTGAAAGTTTCCTTTTTGGGCAAGTTCCTACACTGTATTCAACTTTACTTTTCATCATCAAGAAAGCTTCAAATGAATTGTTCTCCAACATGAAAGTTGAAGATATTTTTCTCCTCTTTCCAACAAGTACTAGTGGGTCTCCATATCATTTGTGAAACTCCAGTTATGATCAAAAGAAGGCAAAGTGGTTTTTAGGGTTTCTCATGGTTCCATTTTCACAACTTTGGGCATAATGACCTATAATCAATTCCATTGCTTCATGCCACACTATAATATCAAAGAACATTCCTTGAGGATTATTTTGGGCCCCAAGAATTAAGAAATTCCATGGTGTGTTCTTCACTTATTCTCCATTATTCAAAATTGACAAATTATTTAAAACTCATGAATCAAATGGTTTCAAGGCCCAATGTCAATATGGGTGTAATTAGCAATTCAAACACAAGTGATCCATCATAGAATATTGGGATATCCATGCATGGAAGAGGTGTATCCAACATTATGTGATTTTCCAAAATTATTCAAAAACTCATTAAGTAAAGAATTGCCCAAGCCCAATTCATTATCAGTGAAAAACCCTAGTCTATATAAGCTCATTCATGCACTGGTTAGGATTCATTCACGTACATTTGGAGGAGAATTAAAGTGTGCAACCCTAAAGCATTTCTTCAACAAATCTCACAATCCACAAGGTTTTTTCAAGAACTTCTTCCACAAACCTCTTCCTGGTGATCCATGGAGTAAAGACCAACCATCATTCGCAGCTAAAAGCAAGGATTCAGACTGTGCCATCTCAGGTTAGTCACTTTTTTCATGATCATGAAACTCAATTTTTAAGTATGCATATTGATGTGTGGCATCCATGGATCATGCTGGTATAATTTGTTTTGTGTTTGGACGTGTGTATGGCTTGTATCGTGAGTTTGAATTTTTGAGCCCTAACCTTTTTCTTTTCGTTTTTTATTATGCATTGGTTATTTGAAATTTGTGATGACATATTTGGATTCCTTGTGATTTTCTGGTTCAAATGGTGTATTCGCATGCGTTTTTTGGACGAGTATTGAGTTGCAGGTGACCGGAGAAGGGAGCGAAACCCTAACTCCGGCGGTGGCGGACGAACAGTCCGGCGAGGAGGCTGGAGGTAGGTGACGGGTTCTGGGCCGTTGATCTCTCCCATCGTGTGGCCATTATTGCGCCACGCATTTTTTCTTTTATTTTTTTTCTGAATTTTAATTTAATAATCTCATGTTTATTACCCCACGCGTGCTACCGTGTTCCACCAGTCATAATATTCCATTTTGTTTACTTTTTGTTTGCTTTGACTAACCCTGGATCGTCTGATGTATCGCACGGCCATCATGGTGCCAACAAATAAAAATAACATGTGCCTAGCACATGGCTGATGTACGGTGCTCTGAGCAGTTGTGTGCGTGCGTATGTTCATTACTTACAGTGTGCTTCTCAATCATAACCATTGATCTTCAATACTCTTGATTTTTGTTGACTTCTTGATGACCACAGGATCAATCCAAGGGCAGGTATGGGTCAACTGAGTTGACTGGGTGCATGGTAGTCTTTTTTATTTTATTTTTTTTGCTAATGGACTGATGCTTGGGCCTTTTGCTATTCGTACCCCTCCCCTGCCAGCCCATTAACAATTCCACTTCATTTTCTTACTAAACGCACCCCCAGCATTTTTAGTTCATTCTATTTTTATTTTAATTACTACATTTCATTTTTAATTATTAAAATTAGTTAATTGCATTTTAAAAATCTCAGAAAGTTCATGCATCATTTTTACTATTTTATAAAATTTTCTCAAATCTTATTTTTATTTTTATTTTATTTTTTATCATCTAAATTAATTATTTTATTCATTTTCTTTTTTGAATTATCCATTTCATGCATATCTAAATTGTTTATTTTATTTCTCTGCGTCCATAAAATATTTTGAATCCGTTCTTTTTGCATTTGTTAGATAACATTCTAAAGTGCATTAAAATATTTTTATATCATTTTTAAAACTTTTTCATATTCCATTTTAATCCTTTTCTTTTGCGCATTGAACCCTACTTCTCACCTGAGCTTTGCCCAATTGTTTAAGTGACTAACATCTTGGATTTTTGCAGGAGTTTTTGGTATTTGGTTTTTCTCTGGTTGAGCAATTTTGATATTTAATTTGGTGATTTTAGAAGTTGTTTTACTATTTGTTTAATGGCTCTTTGTGTGAGATTTTCTTGTATGCGTATCCTTGATTCTGTCTGATTATCTGTTTGAAAAGGCACTTGTGCCATTGTCTTGGGGTTTGTTTATTTAACTTCTTAATTCATGTTGGATTGTTATCACTATTATATTCCATTGTTTGGTTTCATTTGTCTTGATATTATTTATGTCCGTTTGATACTAATCTATTTATGCAGGGACTAAGGTAAGTTCTTTAAGGGTATGGATGAGTATCCATGGTCACCCTTACTCTTTCCTTCTCTCAACTTTTTCCTTTAGGTTTAGGTTTTCGTCAACCTCACTAACCGTAGGTCACCCATGCATGATAACATTAGGACTCATAGTTCCCTTAGAGTTTCCTTTGTGTCTTCTCTCTTTCTCATCTCAGAACTTCTTGAAAACACTTAATAAGGATAAAGTGTATTGCGCACGAGCCTTAAGCGTGGGGAATGAGAAATGAGGGGCTTCCTCTCATCTTTCTAGAATGCTTAGCGAGCGTCCTGTCTTGGGACGATGTGTTAAGTATTCGCCCCTGTGCCCTAGACTTTCGTGCAATGCAACTTATAGACTAACTTAAGCCACTTCTGTCCTAAAAAATACAAACCAACTTCAAACCTTTTTGTCCTTCGGGATTGTCAAACTAAAGGCTATTTTCAAAAAGGGCACATTACTTTCCGTCTGAGTCGCAAACAGGCATCGACCTTAACTGCCAGACGCGAACTTAACGTCGCTCATAAAAAACACAAAAAGAACTTGGTCCGAACTACGTTGACTCTGAATTCCCCATTGCACAAGGGGGGTACGTAGGCCTAGAACGTCGACGTCCTACTGAGTCTGTCTTTGTTTTCCCCTCTCCGTCTTAGTACAGTCCTAGATGATAGTATAACTCACCCTTAGAATAGACAACAAGCGTGGATCCCATCGAGTACGATGGACGCGTGGGGTGCTAGCACCTTCCCCTCGCGTAACCAACTCCCGAACCCAGGCTATGGTTGCGATGACCATTCCTTTCCCTCTTCCTTATGTTTATGCGGTGTTCCCTTTCCCTCTCTTGGGATAAATTTACACGGCTGGCGACTCTGTCTTTCCGCGCCACTCTCGCGTTTGTACCTGGATGAAAATCATGGGAGCGACAGCTGGCGACTCTGTTGGGGACTATGGTTGACCTATGCTGGTCCATCCCTAAGCGAGTCAATCCTAGCGCTTGCTTGTCTTTGTTCTCTTTGGGTGTCTTTGTGTTTGTTTTGTTTTATTTGTTGCATTTTATTTTTACAGCTTTTCTGCATTGCATTCCATTTTTATTACTGTCATACTGCTGTCTTGTGCTGGCTGTTCTTGTTTTGCAGGTTGGGTGGGTCTGAGAGATAAGCTCAATACCCAGGCTTGAGTATACCCTAGGACTAGAGTGGAAAGTGGTGGGACCTACGTGCCCGCTTGGTACGTTTGTGTGTTCACAAATTTCACAACCAGACGAGGCTATCTTGGGACGCATTCTAACGTGTGTGTCTTGCGCATGTTGGGGTGTTGATCTAGAGAGCTGTCGACTCTGGTGACCGATCATCGAGGACCTTAGTGGAAACATCCCTCTTTAGTAGTGACAGTGGCAGACCACATCTTGTGGCAAACCCATTCGCACCCAAGGGCCCGCTTTGGAACTCGCATAGGATGGCTCCTACTTTTTGAAGAGAATCAGTGGAGGCACTCCTCGATTGACGATAGTACTGTACCCCGAGGGATGAATGTACTATTGTTTCTCGACCTCAGTGCCAAAGCTGAGGACCTTCCGCTTTGGAGAATCAGTTGAGGTCTCCTCGATTGATGATGATGCCAAACCAGAAATGGTGAACGTATCATCGTTTCTCGACCTGAGAGCCCGGGATACTGAACATCCTAGTACCCACACGTGAGAGAGGATGGGTGTTTGCAGGGTTGCAGGTAACCGAAACCTTCAACCTACCCTGTTTTCTAGATTTCTCATCAATGTCCGATTATTTGGGTTCTTGGTTATCTCAGTGGTTCAGAATTCTGGTTTTCTGGGTTGTGGTTCTCGTTCAGTTAACAGCACAGCACATCCGGCAGTGTCACCTTAATCCCATGTTTGCATGAGCATATCATTTTCTTGCATTCTGACATGTTTGACATTTTTCAGGGCTTGCATCTTACTCTTGATTCCGGTTTTCTGAGGTTACTTCAGCATGGATGTCCAGAGAAAGAAGATTGTTGCCTATTCGTTCCCAGATCCGACTTTGACATTGATTCACAAATTGATTAATATGGCTGGTCCCGGAGTTCGTACAGAGTTCAGTGGAGGGTATGGGAGACTTTTGAAGTTTGTTTATAATATTTCCAAGTATGAGAAGGATGCCATCCATACCCTTCTTCAGTTTTACGATCCGTCTTTGCGCTGCTTCACTTTCCCAGACTACATCTTGGCCCCAACGTTGGAGGAGTTCTCATTTATTTTGGGAATCCCCATCAGGCATGACATAGTATTCTTTTCTGAAGAACACCCCGGGATAAGAGAAATGGTTGTTGCTCTTCATATTGGTGAATCTGTTCTGAGCGGTAATATTGAGGAAAAGCGAGGAGCTAAGGGTTTCTTATTGAAGTTCTTGTTTGATCAAGCTTGCATACATGTCAAAGAGAAGAATTGGAACGCTTTCCAAGCTATTCTAGCTATGTGCATCTATGGGATTGTCCTGTTTCCCAACGTTCCTGATCTGGTGGATATGCATGCTGTCCAAATTTTTATTTCAAAGAATCCTATACCTACCTTGCTAGGTGATGTGTATCATTCAGTCCACTACAAGAATGAAAATAGGCGGGGAAAAACTGTGAGTTGTTGTGCACCACTCTTAGCTACTTGGTTTCTGAGCCATCTCCCTGAAGCTGGCACTTTCGTTGATACGAGAGATTCTCTGAAGTGGTCAAAGAGGGTAATGGGCTTGACTACTGACAACATTGTTTGGTTCAATCATGACTTGCTAGGAATGGAGATTATTTACAAGTGCGGAGAATTCCCTAATGTACCCTTGATAGGGAGGAAAGGTGGAATTAACTACAATTCTTCCCTAGTTATCAGGCAGTTTGGTTATCCTTTGAAAAGTCCACCCGAAGAGCAAGATGTTAGAGTCCTTATTCTTCAATGGTATTGAGGATCAAGAGATGATAAGGAAGGTTGTGAATGCTTGGAAACAGGTAACCAAGAAGGGCAAAACGTCATTCAGGAAATGTAATAACCGGGCTTTCCCGTCCTATAAAGAGTGGATTAAGAAGAGAGCAGAAGAGGAGCTTCTTCCCTTCCCGGTGGAACCACCTTTGTATCATTTGATGATCGAGCCTCCTACCACAGTTGAGTTGGAGAAGTATAATAGGTTATGGGCTGAAAAGGAAAGGCTGCGGAAAGAAAATAGTGAGCTAAAAAGAGAGATTTATCAGTGGAAGCATGAACGGGGTGAAGCTGTTTATACCGCCAAGTTGAAGACAGAGCTTCTTGCTAAGGCAGAAAAAGAGCTAGCGGACATGGTCTCATCCAGACAAAGGATGAAAGAAGCTTTGGATGGTATCAGTAAGGTTCTCGAATCTAAGAAAGAGGAATTAGACAAGGCTTTGCTGAAAATCCACAGGTTCAATGATCACCAAGAGACTGCCATGGCTGAGAATAAGAGAAAGGAAGACGGTTATCTAGCCCAGATTGATGAGTTGAAGTTGAAGCTCAAGAAGAAAGACGCTGAGATACTGTCAGGGGTATTCAAGAGACAAGCAGTCGAAGGTCGACTTAATGAAGCCATAGCCTCCATAGATGAGCTGAAGGCCCAAGCTGAAGTGAAGAGATCTCGACATGAGGGACCTAGCATGGATGGTGTTTCTGAAGAAGACGCTTGGGAGTTACATTGCCGATACTTGGATGTGATCATACACAGGAGAGACCTTCTCATTCAAGAACTAATTCAGAGACCAAAGCATCCCGACACCAGAAAGCTGTTCAAGGAGATTCAAGACTGGTGCAGAAAGCATAGTGGATGGGGAGGATTGACACTAGTAAACTTTGATGATATGACATAGTTTTCTGTTCCCTTTTATTGTATTTGGATCACCACCAGGCTTGTTGGTTGGGACCTATGATTTTTATATTCAGACTCGTTACCTTGGATTTGTGATTACTGACATTTGGTTTTCCTCTGGTTTTCTTAATATATGAGCAGAAGTTCCGATTTATCTTGTTGTTAAACTGGAATCAAGGGGTGGATCGCCCTGTGAATTTTCAAGCATGCCCATTTGCATTTGCATATTCATTTTGCATAATCATTTTTGCATGACAGGTGTTTATCTCCAGTGTTCTTATCTTGTTATAATCTCAGGTTGAATTGCAGACTTAACTCCTCAGGCCATTCAAGAGTTGATCATGGAGCGAGTTCAAGCTGAGTTGAGTGAACTGAAGGTTCAGATGAGACAATTTGGGGAAGACATGCTCTAGGAGCAGAGGATGGTGAGGGAGGAGATCAACCAGATGAAGACTCAGATGGGTTTGGTCATGGAGATTTTGAAAACAGTGTTGAAGAAGGAAGACAGTCTTGTGCCCGCTTCCGCAACAGAGATCCGTACTCCTCCCATCTCTTTGGAATTTGATTTAAATCGTGGATCTCTTCCGCGAGCGGAAGTACCGGAACTTTCCCGACGGCAGCTAAGTCTTGGCTCCCAAGAGAAGCCCAAGGGCAAAAAGTGTACATAGGGGCAGAAGAAGTCTAAAAGAGTTTTTCATCTGCTCCCTATACCATATTCTCAACTATTGTCGTATCTCCTTCAGTTTCAACTGGTACAGAAAAGGACTTTGGCTCCTCACACCGGCAATCCTCCACCAGGCTATGATGCAAGAGCCCATTGTGATTTCCATTCTCGGGCACCAGGGCATACCGTGGAGGAATGTAGGGCCTTTCAGCACCGAGTCCAGGATTTGATTGATGCAGGGGCAATTGAGTTCACGTCAGACGACGTGAATATGCAAGGTGATTTTACCCCAACTGTTGCAAAAGAAGTGAAGGCTCCTCCCCTCTTTGCAGGATCCACCTCATGTCATGGACTTTCTCCACAACCTTTCGCTGCAGAAGCGCTACGTCAGCAACCTTTGTTTGTGCCTCAGCCAAATGTGGAAGGGAAAGTGCAAGCGCAGGTGAGGCGCCCAAATCAGCACCGACAACAGAGTTATCAGCAGCAGGGGCAACCAAGACCAAGAGGGCCCAAGAAGATATTTGATCCTATTCCTATCCCTTATAGTCAGCTGTTTGCTCATCTGCTCAAGAACTCTCTGATTCAAACGAGGGGTACCGCGCCAGTACCATACCTTATTCCTCCGGATTATGACATGACTGCTAGATGCGAGTTCCACTCGGGAACGTTTGGGCACACAATTGATGAGTGTAATGTATTCAAGCACAAGGTACAAGACCTGGTAGACTCAGAGATCATTGTATTCACTGAAGATGATATGTACATCAATGGAGGTCTCCTTTCTCAAATGAACACTCAGTCTGCAAGTACGTCCAGACAGAATTAAGCTTCCTCAGTAATGGCAATCTTCAGCTTCTTTACTGCATTTTTCATTTGTAGTTTTTCATTTCTTGTTAAAGCATCGTATGCATGTAAGACTTATTTGTTTTTATGATGATATTAATGCAATGAGTATGTTTTCCTTGAAGTAATCCATTCGTGTTCACTCTTAAATATTTTTATGCACTGCAATACCAATTTTCTTTTTTAGAACTCTTGAGGGAGGATGATGAGACGAAAACGCAAAATCTCTGGTTGTATGTTCAAGGATAGAACCCTGTTGAGGATGTACAGGCATTGTTTCAAACCCCTAAACGCTGGAGAGATAAGGAGATAAACCTTCGTTAACCCCTTTGAGCCTTGAAGCAGGAGTTTCGTTCGTACGAAAAAAAAACCCCTCATACTTAACCCAGGGGCAGGGTAGGCGTCAGTTAGTTTGACCGAGCGTTCAAATTTCAAGGAGAGTGTGCATCTGAGGATCCATTACCCTCTATCCCACCGTCAAGAGGTCAAGAGATGTGAAACCACAATGGTTATCCTTCAACAATCAAGGAGTGAGGCAGTCACAACCCTTTTAAGCAAGTAAGAGAACCAGTGTCACACGCTTTGTTCAAAGAGGGGAATAAAAAAGGAAAGCCCGCTAAGTCGAAACTTGAAAACAAGCGACTTAGGCAAAAGTTAGGGCATCCCGCTGGACTTAAAAATCGAAAGCTCAAAAGAGCCAGTCCAGGCAAAAATCAGGGATAAAATAAAAAGCAGAAGAAAGAGAAGTGAAAAGCATTACAAAAGAAAATCCCCAATAAGAACAAATTCGTGTGATCACAGACACAAAATAAAAAAGGGGTCACTGTTATTCCAAAACCCCCTTTGGTGCCAAACCATTAGTGGCGTAAGATTATAAACCTTTTGGGAGGTGAGTGTTTGGGTCAGATTAACTGAACATAGGACTGGAGAACATCACGAAGAGTGGGTGGGCGCCGATAAATTTTGAGCCATAAATCCTTTTTTCTGAAACCGTGAACCAGACCACGTTACAACCCTTAAAAGTCCTAATTGAAACAGGGTTTATTCCGAAAGCGTACTTCAACAGGATAACGTTCCTGACTCCTACGAGTTGTGCTAATAAGATTTGTTGGTATTGCATGTGCGCATTGTTTTGCCGTTCAAAAATCAAGGTCGCATCCCAGCAAGTGATTCGTTCACAAGGCTTGGCGACGTATTTTCAATAAAAAACTTCAAGGTTGACATATTTGTTGCATTAGAATTATCATTCTCATAAATAACTTGTTCTGTTTGCATACATGTGCCTAAGCATCAATGCAGCCTACACAGTGAACGTCAGTCAAGAAGCTTGATCCTGCCAAGTTGGGATGCTTGAAAATTCTGAAGGACAATCATATCAAGGGGCATGCTGCCAAGAGACTCAGTGTAGAGTGGACTCTCCCCGGTAAGTCGTGTTAAGAGGTAGCCAATCTGGGGCAGTCACTTCGAGAAATCTCTCCGAAATTCAGTTATTCTGGTGCACGCATTCCGAGATCAGGGGCAAAGTCACTTCAAAGCTCATATTGGGGCAGGCCACCTCTAGAGCGTGGGAGGTTGTCCACTCCTGAAAATGGTTAATTGAAAACACCTCCTCAAGGTTCAAGGTACTAAAGAAGAGTACTTTCAAGTCATTACAATCCCTTTCGAGGTAATGTACTTCATGGATTATGAAGACTGGGGGAGTTATGTCGAGATATGATAAATATCTCCAAGAGTTCGAAAACCCTGGGGCAGCGCGAACGCCCGATCTTCTGTAAAATCCTCTAGAGATGATCTCTTCCATTAGACCTGGTGGTCTGGGGCAAGTGAAAAGTTCAAAGAGCCGTTTATGACCATAAAGACAAATCAGGTTGCAGGGCAACAGGATTGTACTTCCCCAGCAGTTGGCTCTCCCCAGCATTGAGATTGCAAAATTTCCTCAGCAGAGCAGACCTTCCCCAGCAGGATACTTGGGAAGTATTTTCTCCGGATCAAGATGTTATTCTCCACAGAATCCAGACTTTCACTTCCCCCATCCAGTCAGGAAGCGTGCTTTCGCCGACCATGTCATATTCTAGTCCCCAGCAAGGCGGAGTAAAGTCATTCTCCCCACCAGCAGGCTAAGTTCAGCAGTATCCCCAAGCAGGGTGGTATTATGGACTGTTTTCCCCAAGCATGATGGTATTACGGGCTGGTATCTCCCAGCAGGTTCTGAGCCCAATTGGTTATTGGCAATCCTCATTAACAGATTTCCGATGCCGTTATTGGCGTCCATTCTCAACTCCTCCAGTAGAGGAGAAATCTCAGGTTTTCGATGTTACCTTCAGTGAAGGACAGGTGTGGCCCCGGTAGTTCTTTCGGGATTTCATCCCCAACAGAAGTTGTTGATCCGAAGAGTTGATCTGTATGACTCTTCTCAGCAGAGTTCCTAGATTCAGAGGGCAATTTATTTTTGTCATCCCCAGCTGAATGGATCTTTTCTCTCCGGCATTTATTTTGCTGGAGGGACCCTTTTTGCATGTCATAAGCATTTGCATTGCATCCTCAAACGCGTAGCATTTCCACTTCGTGTGGAGCATTACGACATAATTCAAACATTTGCATTCGAAGCATAAGCCAGGTTTGGTACTTTCCTTGCCAGTTCTCTTTCTCAGCAGAGATGGCATAACTCAGGAGATTTTGGAGGGATGCGTTCCTCATACTGGTGCTCCCCGGCAGAGTCTTTTATTTAGACTACTCCTTTCCCCGACGGAGCCATCTTATCTGTGAAACATGGGTCCGTTAGAAGTTTGTCTGGCCTTTCTCTTTTGCAAAATCCCGTTCTTGCTTGACATTTTTTGTTGGCCAGAGGTGGTTTAAACCAGAAGTTTTGTTTTACATTATCCCCAGTGAAGTCGCCGTTTGTTTTGCTAGATCTCTTTATCAGCAGAGATAGCAATCTTTTGGATATTTTCTTTCGTCAGTTTCCCTTTATCAGCAGGGATGGCATTTTTTTTGCTAGTTTCTCTTTATCAGCAGAGATAGCAATCTTTTGGAGATTTTCCTTTGTCAGTTTCCCTTTACCAGCAGGGATGGCATTTATTTTGCTAGTTTCTCTTTATCAGCAGAGATAGCGATCTTTTGAAGATTTTCTTTTGTCAGCTTCCCTTTATCAGCAGGGATGGCATTTATTTTGCTAGTTTCTCTTTATCAACAGAGATAGCGATCTTTTGAAGATTTTCTTTTGTCAGTTTCCCTTTATCAGCAGGGATGGCATTTATATTGCTAGTTTCTCTTTATCAGCAGAGATAGCGATCTTTTGAAGATTTCCTTTGTCAGTTTCCCTTTATCAGCAGGGATGACATTTATTTTGCTAGTTTCTCTTTATCAGGAAAGATAGCAATCTTTTGGAGATTTTCCTTTGTCAGTTTCCCTTTATAAGCAGGGATGGCATTTAGTTTGCTGGTTTCTCTTTATCAGCAGAGATAGCGATCTTTTGAAGATTTTCTTTTGTCAGCTTCCCTTTATCAGCAGGGATGGCATTTATATTGCTAGTTTCTCTTTATCAGCAAAGATAGCGATCTTTTGAAGATTTCCTTTGTCAGTTTCCCTTTTATCAGCGGGGATGGCATTTATTTTGCTAGTTTCTCTTTATCAGCAAAGATAGCAATCTTTTGGAGATTTTCCTTTGTCAGTTTCCCTTTATCAGCAGGGATGGCATTTATTTTGCTAGTTTCTCTTTATCAGCAGAGATAGCGATCTTTTGAAGATTTTCTTTTGTCAGTTTCCCTTTATCAGCAGGGATGGCATTTATTTTGCTAGTTTCTCTTTATCAGCAGAGATAGCGATCTTTTGAAGATTTTCTTTTGTCAGCTTCCCTTTATCAACAGGGATGGCATTTATTTTGCTAGTTTCTCTTTATCAGCAGAGATAGCAATCTTTTGAAGATTTTCTTTTGTAAGTTTCCCTTTATCAGCAGGGATGGTATTTATATTGCTAGTTTCTCTTTATCAGCAGAGATAGAAATCTTATGAAGATTTCCTTTGTCAGTTTCCCTTTATCAGCAGGGATGGCATTTATTTTGCTAGTTTCTCTTTATCAGCAGAGATGGCGATCTTTTAGGGATTTTCTTTTGTCAGTTTCCCTTTATTAGCAGGGATGGCATTTATTTTGCTAGTTTCTCTTTATCAGGAGAGATAGCGATCTTTTGGAGATTTTCCTTTGTCAGTTTCCCTTTATCAGCAGGGATGGCATTTATTTTGCTAGTTTCTCTTTATCAGAAGAGATGGCGATCTTTTCAGGATTTTCCTTTGTCAGTTTCCCTTTATCAGCAGGGATGGCATTTATTTTGCTAGTTTCTCTTTATCAGCAGAGATAGCGATCTTTTGAAGATTTTCTTTTGTCAGCTTCCCTTTATCAGCAGGGATGCCATTTATATTGCGAGTTTCTCTTTATTAGCAGAGATAGCGATCTTTTGAAGATTTCCTTTGTCAGTTTCCCTTTATCAGCAGGGATGGCATTTATTTTGCTAGTTTCTCTTTATCAGCAGAGATAGCAATCTTTTGGAGATTTTCCTTTGTCAGTTTCCCTTTATCAGCAGGGATGGCATTTATTTTGCTAGTTTCTCTTTATCAGCAGAGATAGCGATCTTTTGAAGATTTTCTTTTGTCAGCTTCCCTTTATCAGCAAGGATGGCATTTATTTTGCTTGTTTCTCTTTATCAGCAGAGATAGCGATCTTTTGAAGATTTTCTTTTGTCAGTTTCCCTTTATCAGCAGGGATGGCATTTATATTGCTAGTTTCTCTTTATCATCAGAGATAGCGATCTTTTGAAGATTTCCTTTGTCAGTTTCCCTTTATCAGCAGGGATGGCATTTATTTTGCTAGTTTCTCTTTATCAGCAGAGATAACGATCTTTTGGAGATTTTCCTTTGTCAGTTTCCCTTTATCAGCAGGGATGGCATTTATTTTGCTAGTTTCTCTTTATCAGCAGAGATAGCGATCTTTTGGGGATTTTCCTTTGTCAGTTTCCCTTTATCAGCAGGGATGGCGTTTATTTTGCTAGTTTCTCTTTATCAGCAGAGATGGCAATCTTTTGAGGATTTTCTTTCGTCAGTTTCCCTTTACCAGTAGGGATGGCATTTAGTTTGCTAGTTTCTCTTTATCAGCAGAGATAGCAATCTTTTGAAGATTTCCTTCGTCAGTTTCCCTTTATCTGCAGGGATGGCATTTATGTTGCTAGTTCTCTTTGCCTGCAGGGATAGAAATCTTTTGAAGATTTATTTTTTCAGTTCTCTTTATCAGCAGAGATGACACAACCTGGGAGAGTTTGTTTCACTTTATACCCAGCATAGCTAGCACTTGTCCGTGTTGTGACAGTACAGCATTTATGGCTAATTCTCCAGTGGAGGATTGCAAATTTCCAGGTTCTTTGGTATTCAATCTCCGTGCATCCTGATTGTCTGAAAGTCGTTGCTATCATACCCTCAGGACCAAGTTGATTGAATAGGGGCAGTTGTTGCACCCCAAAATTTGCCCTCCTTACTTTATTACTAACTGGCTTATGTTTCATCTCATTTTGCATTATCATGTGTGCGTATCATTGGTTCTTAGCATGGGGTCAAGGTGTATGAGGCATGTTCAAGAGGAGAAGATGTTCTTCAAAGGGTCAAGCAAGAGAGTTCAAGTGGATCACTCTCTCCTAACCAGTGCAGAAATTAGGGTTTTGAGATTCTTGGGTTTATTGCTCCAATGGGCAAGCTCCTTGGGTTTTTATCATCACTAAATGGCATATCTTATCTTTGTTGGAGAGGATACACATCATATTCAGAGGAATTTGGATTTGGAGACTGTGTTCTTTCCTCCTAGACTGAGGGTACCAAAACTAGGGTTTGCCATCAAGTCAGTTTATTTCTGATTTTTTGGGAAAGACTTGATTCCTTGGTATTCCTTGGGTCTCTAAGTATCTAGGGGTGGGAGGTTATCCATCAGTTTGGTTCAGGAGAGGCTTAATTGATCAGAAGATTGAGAATCAGGTGAATGGAGTAAAAGTCAACAGTGAGAGGAGAAGTCAACTGTGGAATTTTGAGGTTCTCTCCAAGGTTTTCAAGGTCTCAGATCCTCATATGGTCCTCAAAAGTCAAGTTTCATGCCATTTATCAAGAATCAGGAGTTGGCGCAAAAGTTGCTAAATTTGGAAATGACCAATAATTTGAAAGTTTCCTTTTTGGGCAAGTTCCTGCACTGCATTCAACTTGACTTTTCATCATCAAGAAAGCTTCAAATGAATTTTTCTCCAACATTAAAGTTGAAGATCTTTTTCTCCTCTTTCCAACAAGTACTAGTGGGTCTCCATATCATTTGTGAAACTCCAGTTATGATCAAAATAAGGCAAAGTGGTTTTTAGGGTTTCTCATGGTTCCATTTTCACAACTTTGGGCATAATGACCTATAATCAATTCCATTGCTTCATGCCACATTATAATATCAAAGAACATTCCTTGAGAATTATTTTGGGCCCCAAGAATTAATAAATTCCATGGTGTGTTCTTCACTTATTCTCCATTATTCAAAATTGACAAATTATTTAAAACTCATGAATCAAATGGTTTCAAGGCCCAATGTCAATATGGGTGTAATTAGCAATTCAAACACAAGTGATCCATCATAGAATATTGGGATATCCATGCATGGAAGAGGTGTATCCAACATTATGTGATTTTCCAAAATTATTCAAAAACTCATTAAGTAAAGAATTGCCCAAGCCCAATTCATTATCAGTGAAAAACCCTAGTCTATATAAGCTCATTCATGCACTGGTTAGGATTCATTCACGTACACTTGGAGGAGAATTGAAGTGTGCAACCCTAAAGCTTTTCTTCAACAAATCTCACAATCCACAAGGTTTTTTCAAGAACTTCTTCCACAAACCTCTTCTTGGTGATCCATAGAGTAAAGACCAACCATCATTCGCAGCTAAAAGCAAGGATTCAGACTGTGCCATCTCAGGTTAGTCACTTTTTGCATGATCATGAAACTCAATTTTTAAGTATGCATATTGATGTGTGGCATCCATGGATCATGCTAGTATAATTTATTTTGTGTTTGGACGTGTGTATGGCTTGTATCGTGAGTTTGAATTTTTGAGCCCTAACCTTTTTCTTTTCGTTTTTTATTATGAATTGGTTATTTGAAATTTGTGATGACATATTTGGATTCCTTGTGATTTTCTGGTTCAAATGGTGTATTCGCATGCGTTTTTTGGACGAGTATTGAGTTGCAGGTGACCGGAGAAGGGAGCGGAACCCTAACTCCGGCGGTGGCGGACAAACCAGTCCAGCGAGGAGGCTGGGGGTAGGTGACGGGTTCTGGGCCGTTGATCTCTCCCATCGTGTGGCCATTATTGCGCCACACATTTTTTCTTTTATTTTTTTTCTGAATTTTAATTTAATAATCTCATGTTTATTACCCCACGCGTGCTACCATGTTCCACCAGTCATAATATTCCATTTTGTTTGCTTTGACTAACCCTGGATCGTCTGATGTATCGCACGGCCATCTTGGGGCCAACAAATAAAAATAACATGTGCCTAGCACATGGCTGATGTACGGTGCTCTGAGCAGTTGTGTGCGTGCGTATGTTCATTACTTACGGTGTGCTTCTCAATCATAACCATTGATCTTCAATACTCTTGATTTTTGTTGACTTCTTGATGACCACAGGATCAATCCAAGGGCAGGTATGGGTCAACTGAGTTGACTGGGTGCATGGTAGTCTTTTTTATTTTATTTTTTTCGCTAATGGACTAATGCTTGGGCCTTTTGCTATTCGTACCCCTCCCCTGCCAGCCCATTAACAATTCCACTTCATTTTCTTACTAAACGCACCCCCAGCATTTTTAGTTCATTCTATTTTTATTTTAATTACTACATTTCATTTTTAATTATTAAAATTAGTTAATTGCATTTAAAAAATCCCAGAAAATTCATGCATCATTTTTACTATTTTATAAAATTTCCTCAAATCTTATTTTTATTTTTATTTTATTTTTTATCATCTAAATTAATTATTTTATTCATTTTCTTTTTTGAATTATCCATATCATGCATATCTAAATTGTTTATTTTATTTCTCTGCGTCCATAAAATATTTTTAATCCGTTCTTTTTGCATTTGTTAGATAACATTCTAAAGTGCATTAAAATATTTTTATATCATTTTTAAAACTTTTTCATATTGCATTTTAATCCTTTTCTTTTGCGCATTGAACCCTACTTCTCACCTGAGCTTTGCCCAATTGTTTAAGTGACTAACATCTTGGATTTTTGCAGGAGTTTTTGGTATTTGGTTTTTCTCTGGTTGAGAAATTTTGATATTTAATTTGGTGATTTTAGAAGTTGTTTTACTATTTGTTTAATGGCTTTTTGTGTGAGATTTTCTTGTATGCGTATCCTTGATTCTGTCTAATTATCTGTTTGAAAAGGCACTTGTGCCATTGTCTTGGGGTTTGTTTATTTGACTTCTTAATTCATGTTGGATTGTTATCACTATTATATTTCATTGTTTGGTTTCATTTATCTTGATATTATTTATGTCTGTTTGATACTAATCTTTTTATGCAGGGACTAAGGTAAGTTCTTTAAGGGTATGGATGAGTATCCATGGTCACCCTTACTCTTTCCTTCTCTCATATTTTTCCTTTAGGTTTAGGTTGTCGTCAACCTCACTGACCGTAGGTCACCCATGCATGATAACATTAGGACTCATAGTTCCCTTAGAGTTTCCTTTGTGTCTTCTCTCTTTCTCATCTCAGAACTTATTGAAAACACTTAATAAGGATAAAGTGTATTGCGCACGAGCCTTAAGCGTGGGGAATGAGAAATGAGGGGCTTCCTATCATCTTTCTAGAGTGCTTAGCGAGCGTCCTGTCTTGGGACGATGCGTTAAGTATTCGCCCCTGTGCCCTAGACTTTCGTGCAATGCAACTTATAGACTAACTTAAGCCACTTCTGTCCTAAAAAATACAAACCAACTTCAAACCTTTTTGTCCTTCGGGATTGTCAAACTAAAGGCTATTTTCAAAAAGGGTAAATTACTTTCCGTCTGAGTCGCAAACAGGCATCGACCCTAACTGCCAGACGCAAACTTAACGTCGTTCATAAAAAACACAAAAAGAACTTGGTCCGAACTACGTTGACTCTGAATTCCCCATTGCACAAGGGGGGTATGTAGGCCTAGGACGTCGACGTCCTACCGAGTCTGTATTTGTTTTCCCCTCTCCGTCTTAGTACAGCCCTAGATGATAGTATAACTCACCCTTAGAATAGACAACAAGCGTGGATCCCATCGAGTACGATGGACGCGTGGGGTGCTAGCACCTTCCCCTTGCGTAACCGACTCCCGAACCCAGGCTATGGTTCCGATGACCATTCCTTTCCCTCTTCCTCAGGTTTATGCGGTGTTCCCTTTCCCTCTCTTAGGATAAATTTTCACGGCTGGCGACTCTGTCTTTCCGTGCCACTCTCGCGTTTGTACCTGGATGAAAATCCTGGGAGCGACACATGATTGAAGCAAATATGTAGTCCTCACTGTGTTTAATGTGTTTGAAGCATTGCTGGCATTACTTGTTTTGAATATGTGTTGTTTTGAATGAGTTCTATCTTGTTATATTGCACTGTTATGAAGAGTTTTGTGAAGCACACAATTAGTTTTAGGGTAAGACAATTTGACCTTTGGATTCCTTGTAGAAAGTACTTTAATTTTGATTTTTATAAATTGGAAAATGGTTGAGAGATGGATAAGTTATGTTGGTGTAAAATCTGGGGAAGAAGCTTGAGTTAGGGCACGAGTGAGAAGAGAAGGAAAATAGAAGAAGATAGAATGACATGGCACTGAGTAGGCATGACATGGCGCTGAGGTGTCCGTTTCATAGCATGTATAACTTATGTATTTTCATTGCCATATAGCTACTGGATGAGAGTATAGCACCGCTGGTCCAGGAGGAGGGTATAAGTGTGTTTGTCATGCCAAAGACTGGGGTTCGAATCCCCCTCGCCCCAGTCTTTTGTTTTATTTTCTGACTTAGTTTGATTTCAAATATATTACCTTGGGTCCATGACCTATCACAGCGCGCGCACTGGTTGGGTTGGTAACCCTTTTAAGCTGTAACATCAAGTGCGTGGGTTCAACCCCTACTAGGACCATTCCCTTTATTTTATCACTTAATTTATTTATTTTGTCTCACAAATTCAACAAGCCATAACACCCTCAATTTTTATGCTTTTGAGCCCATTATTTTTTCATCGTTTTAGTATTTTTACCTATTTTATTGTGATATTTAAAAATCCCCAAAAATATTTATTTTTAGGACCTTTAATTCGTGTGCAAAGATAGGTTTCACTTAGGGTTTTATTAAGAGATGTTTGGTTTATTTTGGTTATAACCTTTGGTTCCCTTGTCATTTTAGGACTTGTATAAGCTTGTTTAACCTATATAAAACTTTAAGTCACACCTTAGGCTTGTACATAATTGTGTAGGTTGGCTTAGGTTTATTTTCAAGTGTATTGTTTTCTTATTAGGAGATATGTAAACTTGTGTCATCCCCCATTGAAGTCTTAGCTAGGTTTTCACCTTCATTATGATATTTCCCCATGTTTGTAACCTCTTAATGTATACAAACCACCAACTTAGGCCACACCATGTACATTTGTGCCTAAAACCCTCAAATCTTTCCCTTTCATAAAAGTGGACTTCAGGTATAAACTTAGATGTTACTCTTCCCTTGTATAGAGTTTATATCCAAACATAGCACCATGTTAGGTCATCACCTAATTAATCAATATGTTAAGACTCATACCATGTTCCACTTAGGTCTTTACCTTGTCGAAATTGATTTAGTTCTTGAACATTTTAGGTTGACACTTGTATATTCTCTTGAATACTTACTTTGAATGTCATCATATTCTCCCTCTTTATCTATGTGATATGTTTATCAACATTATTTAATTCATGTATGGATATCCTTGTTATCTTTAACTTTATTAAGTTATCCCTTAAGTGAGGCTAGCTTGTTAGCTCTTCTCCTTAACCCTCTTTTTTCCCCTCCTTCCAAAGGAAAGTCTCTATATTGATTTTAATGTCATAGATAGCTCATTACCTCTTGGCCTCATTAGAGCTATCATCTACCCTTGGCCTTATTAGAGTCATTCATTTCCCTTGACCTTATTAGGATCAATCCCTTGGCCTCATTATAGCCACTTCCCCTCTGACCTAGTTAGGCTTCTCATCCCCTTTGTAAGCACTATCATCATAGATGTTTACTTCCCTTTTGGCCTTATTAGAGCCATTTACCTCTCAACTTAGAAATTAGGATAGAGTTCTTAAACTTTATGTGATTCTCATCATCATGAGTGTTCACTTCCCTTTTGACTTTGTTCAAAGTCAACCTCTTAGACTTACCCTTTCAACTTAGACTTAGAGAGTTCTTCAACTCTATATGAGTATCATACTCATTCCCCTTGGAACTTTGACCATAGTTAATAACTCCTCACCCTCGTTGAGGTGAACTACGAATGCTCTGATTCCCTCCTAGTCAGGATACGTAGGCACGAGATGCAACGTCTTGGCGAGCATACTTAGTGTACATACCCCTAGGTCTTTACCTTTACCCTTAGTATAGATTCCCTTAGCAAACATAACATAACACAAATACAAACAAGAGGTTCATGTAGAGTACTATAGATATCTAGGATGCTAACACCTTCCCTAGGTATAACCAACCCCCGAACCTTAGATCTCTTAGTTGTGTATTTCCATAGCGCAATTAGGGTTTTCTTCGATCTTTACCCTTTCCTTTGGATAAATCAAAGCTCGGTGGTGAATTTCAAAGATGTGTGATTCAAGTTAATTAATAGCTTGATATCCGACTCTCACCGCAACAAGCTGGATGACACCCATAATTCAATATTTAACATAGGATAAGTTACCAGATGAAGAGACTGAGGCGCGATGGATCAAAAGGATATCTTCTCGTACCTCATGGTAGTCGATCATTTATACAAGATGGGCAGATCTTCCCTGATGTTAAGATGTGTCACTGAAGAAGAACTAGGGCTCATAATGAAGGAAGTACGTGAAGGAGTATGAAAAAGCCATATTGGAGGAAGAGCTTTATTTGGAAAAATACTCAGAGTCTGGAACTATTGGCCGAGTATGTTACAAGATTCTACATGATTTATAAACCGTTGTGAAAAGTGTCAAATCTACGCTCCCTTCATTCTTTCTACGACGGAATCATTATGTTTATTAGTACCCCCTGGCCTTTCTATCAATGGGGGAAGACTTAATTGGTCCTTTTCCTTTATCTATCGGGCAGTTAAAGTTTCTCATGGTGGTTGTTGACTATTTCACCAAGTGGGTGGAAGCCGAAGCCGTATCCCGTATCAGGGTAAAAAGGGTAAGACAATTTAACAGGAGAAATATCATATGTCATTTTGGTTTAACAGGAATCCTTGTATCAGATAATGGCACACAGTTTGCGAGCTCGGCTGTCATAAAATTTTGTAGCCATCTCGGCATTCATAACCGATTTGTATCGGTAGAACATCCCCAGGCTAATGGCCAGGCGGAAGGGGCAAATAAGATCATCCTATCAGGTATGAAGAAAAAGCTTGATGAAGCAAAAGGGCTTTGGGACGAGTATTTGCATGAGATCTTATGGTCCTATCACACCGATCCTCATTCAAGCACTAAGGAAACACCCTTTCAAATGGTGTATGGGTCCAATGCGATGATACCGATGGAAGTTAATTCTCCAACTTGGCGTCGTTTGAACTTTGACAATGTTCTTAACAGTGAGGGACTGGATAACTTGGCCGACCTCATAGAAAAAATCATAAGAATGGCTCACGTAAGGGAATGCGCAACAAAGCAAAGAGTGGCTAGAAGGTTCAATACCAGAGTCTGACCAAGAAGTTTTCAAGAGGGATATTTTTTCTAAAAAAGATTACGGACACGCAAAATAAGGGAAAACTCTCCCCTAATTGGGAGGGACCTTATCAAATCAAGAAGAAGATGAACAATTGAGCCTACAAGCTCGAGAATTTAGAAGGATTAGAAATGTCAATGGTTTGGAATGTTTCCAACCTTAGGTTTTATTACAGTTAAACACTATGTAATGATATTATTTGAATAAATATTGTGGGTTTCACTCTTTTCCCTTGCAAGGGAAATGGTTTTTAATAAGGCATCCTCAATCTATATGATTGTGTGTCCATTTTACATAACAGCTAAGCTCATCTCAACAGGTGAAAATTGTCATAGGCATCACCAATTGTTAGAACAAGATTTGTTCATGACATATATCTCTTGGGTTTTGATGATAACAAAGTATTAAAAGAAAAATGGTGTTATCTAATGTGTGTTCCAAGTATGCAGGTTCTAAGGCTTGAAAAGAAGGCATTCAGAATCTGATATTAGGACGCATTTGATAGGTGCTGAGTTACTAGCTTCTGGTGGATCAGAACCTGAAGAACACTCTCTAAATGATGTCTGACGTAGACTCTGAAGCTGAAGACCTCAGTATTAGAAGAGTAAAATATTGTCTCTACACTAAGTTAATGTATCAGCTTCTGGTGAACATTCAGAATCAGTAATAAAGCTTGAGTTATCCATACTGCAGAAAGCAAGTTGCATTATCAAATCAGCTTGATAGCTAGAGTCTATTTTTCACAAGGCTTAGGAAGAGTTGACATTATTTATGGATATCTACTCTCAACAGCTCTATAGTAAAAGATTACATGGAATACGCAATGGTGAAACATGTTACACAATTGATTAAGATCTTTTGGTATATATATTTTCAACGTCTCTTGTACTATGGAAAAACAAAGACATTTGTTCAAGTTATCTCTTCCAACGACTAGTCTTCTACAACTGCTATATAAGCTACTGAAGATTCAAACTTAAGTCTTCAACAAGGAGCAATCAAAAGGGAAAATATAGAAGGAAATCCAAGAAGGATAGAAGTGTTCTACACTTCTATCTGGATGGAGGAATAATAAGATCATACAATAAGCAACACAATCGAGTATGCAGAATTTATGTTATATGTTGTAAATTGAAATAAGCCTTAATATTTCTTAAACATTGAATATCTTAGAAATCTTAAGTTCTTAGAGGTCTTTGTTAAATTGATTACCTTGTACCTCTGATTTTGTATAAAGTGCATGTTGTTCTTTATTTTGGTAAAGATGATTGTTTAGTAGTTTAGATAAAGTCTCTTGCTATATGCTTGAGCGTCAAAGTCTCTTGCTGTGAAGCTTAAGCCAAGTAAGTCTCCTGCTATGTGCTAGAGCATTGAAAGTCTTGATCAGTTGTTGATTAAGCAAAAAGTCTTAGACTGTGAGTTTAAGCATAAGTCTTGGGCCTGAGGGGCTTGAGCAGAAGTCTTGGGTTCGTGGAACCTGAGCAAGGAAGTCTTGAGTTCATGGAACTTAAGCCAAGAAGTCTTGGGCCTGCGAGGCTTGATGAAAAGTCTTGGACTCGTGGAATCTAAGCAAGGAAGTCTTGGACCGAGGGTTTGAGCAGAAGTCTTGAGTCTGAGGGGCTTAAGCAGAAGTCTTGGGTTCGTGGAACCTAAGCAGAAGTCTTGGACCTGAGTGGTTTAAGCAGGAAGTCTCGGGCTGAGGGTCTGAGCAAAGAAAAGTATTATGCTTAAGTGCATAAGCGATTGTAATCATGTTTTAGTTATGGTGATTGTGATGAAAGCGGACTGGACTACTCTCTTTTGGGACGAACCAGTATAAATCTTTGTGTTTTCTTTATCTTTTATTTGCTTCTGTTAACATTCTGTTGCAATGTATAATTAGAATCTAAACACCAGTTTAGATTCTGAACTCTGATCAGAGGCAAAGTTAAAAAACTTAAAACATAATTCAACCCACCATTCTTGTGTATTTTTTTCACCTTCACCGATGACCTTAAAGAAATCGGCCATGTAAATGAAAAACCTCTAACCGGGTTGAGTTAATAAAAACTTTAACCTATGAAATCGGCCATGTAAATGAGAAACCTCTGGCCGGGTTGAGTTAATAAAAACTAACCTATGAAATCAGCCATGTAAATGAGAAACCTCTGGCCGAGTTGAGTTAATAAAAAACTCTAACCTATGAAATCGACCATGTAAATGAGAAACCTATGGTCGGGTTAAGTTAATAAAACCTCTAACCTACGAAATTGGCCATGTAAATGAGAAACCTCTGGTTGGTTTAAGTTAATGAAACCTCTAACCTCTGCAATTAGCTAAATAAAGGATAAATCTCTGGCTAGGTCATAGAACCTTTGGCCAAGTTATGACTAAAGTAGTCAACCAAATAAATGAAGGAATATGGCTAGGGTATGATAACAAATCACTGGACTAATAAAACATGTTATAAAAGTTTATTGTTGGGCTATTAAACTTACATATCAGATCAAAAGTACGAGGAGTCTATAGTGGACGGCTTGATTAAGTCATTTAATCACAAAGCCTAAATTATTAAAGCAATCAACACTACTACAAAACGCTAAAACAACAACGCCAGGCTTACAACGCATCCTTTTATGCCGTTGTAATAGGTTAAAAATTTTGCGCCCATTTAAAAGCTGAGTCATTTAATGACGGTTGAATGAAACCACCGTAGTAATAAATAAAATGTATCAAGCTTCTATTCCCTGCAACTACATTTTTTTCCATTTTTTAGAGTACATTTAGCGTGTGTCAATTAAGTCCATTATTTATAAAATAAATTGTAAATTATTTTACAACGGTTAAGATGATCAATCGTAATAATAAATGAAATGTATCAAGCTTCGATTCCCTGCAACTACATTTTTTCCATTTTTTAGAGTACATTTAGCGTGTGTCAATTAAGTCCATTATTTATAAAATAAATTGTAAATTATTTTACAACGGTTAAGATGAGCAACCGTAGTAATAAATGAAATGTATCAAGCTTCGATTCCCTGCAACTACATTTTTTCCATTTTTTAGAGTACATTTAGCGTGTGTCAATTAAGTCCATTATTTATAAAATAAATTGTAAATTATTTTACAACGGTTAAGATGAACAACCGTCGTAATAAATGAAATGTAACAAGCTTTGATTCCCTGCAACTACATTTTTTCCATTTTGTAGAGTACATTTCACTTAAGATTCCACTACGGTTTGTTTCTCCACCGAGATTAAAAGGTTTACTGATAAATTAAAACAAAACTTATTATGTATTTCTTTCATAAGACGCCCTAATCGAACAAGTGAGCCAGCAACGCCCTAACCTTTACACTCTTCAACATCTTCATTCCTTTTTTCTTGGTTTATGCTCAAATATTAACCGTCTTCATTCATTTGCTTCTTCAGCTTCGAAGTAAGGTTCTCTTCAACATCTTCAATCCTTTTTTCTTGGTTTATGCTCAAATATTGACCGTCTTCATTCATTTGCTTCTTCAGCTTCGAAGTAAGGTTCTCTTCAACATCTTCATTCCTTCTTTCTTGGTTTATGCTCAAATATTGACCGTCTTCATCATTCATTTGCTTCTTCAGCTTCGAAGTAAGGTTCTCTTCAACATCTTCATTCCTTCTTTCTTTGTTCATATTGTATATGCTCAAGTCAGAATGAGATGTTTCATATGCTTTACGTTTAGTATTAGAGTACATATTCATTGATTTTTTCTTTGTTCATATTGTATATGCATATGCTTGAGTTTTTGGATTAGATTTTGGTGTGTCATTCACATTATTATACATGTATAAATTTCAGAAGTTGTAATGGATCGTAGTTGGATGAAAGCCAATAGATTAGATCCAGTTTATGAGAACGGAGTTTGTGAATTCCTTGAATACGCTGATAAACATCTTCCCGGCAATGATGGTATCTTTTATTGTCCTTGTGTTGTTTGCGCTAATATCAAAAAGGGTACAAAGAAAGAAATACACAATCACCTTTGTTGTGATGGTATATGTCTAAATTATATAATATGGGTGTGGCATGGTGAGGTGGATAATAAGGAAAGTCGGGCGTCACAAAGTCAAAGAGTGGAGGAAGATGAATATATGGAAGATCACCTAGAGGATATGTTCCGTGATATTGGGGAATCTTCTTTTATGAATGCTCATATTTATGATAATTTATGTAGTGATAAAGACACCCCTTTTATATAAGGGATGCACAGAGTTCACACGATTGTCGGCGGTGTTAAAGTTGTTTAATCTGAAGGCAAAAAATGGATGGTCGGATAAAAGTTTCACGGAATTACTTGAATTGCTACAGCAAATGTTACCAGAAGATAACAAATTGTCGGATCGTTGCTATGAGGCCAAGAAGATATTGTGTCCACTGGGTCTGGAGTATATCAAGATACATGCTTGCCCTAATGATTGCATATTATTCCGGAAAGAGTATGAAGACTTGTTTCAATGTCCGAAATGTGGTGTGTCGCGTTACAAGCAGAAGGCTAGCAATGGTGATGACAATAATCACTATAACAATGTTAGTAGGAAGCATCCTCCTGCTAAAGTGTTATGGTACTTGCCAATATTTTCACGATTAAAGAGACTTTTTGCTAATTCGAATAACGCAAAGAATCTTAGATGGCATGCAGATGAAAGGATTCGTGATGGAAACATTCGCCATGTAGCTGATTCTTTGCAATGGAAGAAAATTGATTCGTTGTTTCCGGATTTTGGAGTCGAGCCAAGAAATCTTAGGCTTGGGCTTGCCACCGATGGAATGAACCCCTTTGGTAATATGATCACTAATCATACTTCGTGGCCTGTTCTTCTCACTATTTACAACCTATCTCCTTGGTTGTACATGCAGCGCAAGTATATACTGTTAAGTATGATGATTTCTGGACCACGACAACCTGGTAACGACATAGATGTTTATCTTAGTCCATTAATTGATGATTTACGACTCTTGTGGGATGAAGGCGTTGAAGTTGATGATTTACGACATAGATGTTTGTACAAACTATTTGTCGGATGCAGATTCTATAGGAATTCCAAAGTCTCGTCATGCTAACACGGACGGAAGAGGTATTCAAGGTCTAAATGTTAGGTCAATGGCTCGGGATGTAGTTATTCAATCACATTTCTATATTTTGAATAATATAGATGAGGTTCAACCTTTCATAGATACTCACAAAAGATTTATGAAGAAAAAATATCCCCGAATGAATGACAAATTGTTGTTGATAGAGCATAACAATAGATTCATGGATTGGTTTAATAAAAGTGTATCTAATGATCCTAGTGCATCCGAGATACTTAGATGGTTGTCGTACGGGCCAAAATTTTGTGTCATTACCTAGAGTGCATACGACATTGGTCATTATACCTTGTATACAAAATCAAAAGATGATCGTAGTACAATGCAAAATAGTGGGGTTATGGTTGAAGCCGAATCGATGTATTTCTCTAGTTCGAAAGATAAGAATCTGGTATTGGCAACTACCGCTTTTTATGGTGTCATTGATGAGATTTGGGAGATTGATTATGTTATTTTCAAAGTGGCTTTATTTAAATGCAAGTGGGTTCCCAATAATAGTAATGGTGTAGACATTGATGACTTAGGATTCACCCGGGTCGACCTTGTCAAGGCATCTTTTAATACAGAACCATTCATCATGGCTTCTCAAGCAAAACAAGTTTTCTATGTTTCCGATCCATCGGACAAATCGGGGAAATGGTCAATCGTTCTCCAAGGAAAATACATTCCTCTTAGTGATGAAAGTCTTGATATTCCGTCCACACCTTCTTACACAACACAAGTTCCTACCTCATATGATGAAGTTGATGGAGATGTCGTGCATGCTATACGACTCGATCATGAAGAAGGCATATGGGAAAATTAACAAGTACGTAATTTATTATTTATTCATAATATATTAATTGTATGTTATAGTTTAGAACTATTTTTACTAACAAGTATAATTATTTGAAATCGTAGGTATTTTGAGTCCAGACACCAGGCCAGGAGACAAGACACCAAGAGACAAGATACCAATACGCCAAGTTACAATTATGTGAAGTTATGTAATGTGTGTAAACTGTAATATGGTAATGTGATATTTTATTTATGTAGGTTGTTTGTTCTGATAAACTGTAAACTGGTATATGTGATATTATGAATATGACACGATTAATATTATTATGAAAACTGTATCACAAAATGTGAATTGTATTTTTCTGTTGTGCTGAGATATGGAGAACAATAATACAGGTAAAAAAATGGGATTAATTATAGAAGCAGGATGATATTTGTTAATTTTGCTGAAACTTTAGCGACGGTTATATTTCCGAACCATTATAATATCTGGCGTGCTGGCCAGCAAAAAATAAATTTCAAAACTGTGCTGCTGGGAATCGAACTGAGGACAATTATATTTATTACAACGGTGTAATGTAAAACCGTTGTGATAGTTAGCGCACTTTCCTCATTATTACAACGCTACACAAGCCCGTCGTTGTAAGTATCATATATACAACAACAATCTACATAACAACGCCCTCGCCCGCGTCATTATATGTCATTCCCAACCATTGTTAAATGGGTTTTTCGTAGTAGTGCAAGGTATTAAAGCTAACATGCTAAGTAAAATAAAGTCATGGGTTAACAAAATAACATTGTTATAAATCAAAGGGGGCCCTTGAAGGGCTTAAATATGCGTCAGAAAGGTATACATTGTTCAAATATTACAAACGGCACATCATCAGTGATGGCCAACAACAAGCATAAACAAACTTAAACATCATGATGCTCATCCTCATGAGCCTCAGGGGTCAAGTCATTAATATCTGTGTCCTTCAAAACCTCTACTTTAGGTAAAGTTTCTTCCAGGTCCACAAGTTGGTCGTCCACCACAATCTTAAAAAAGTCCATCTTTGACACATCAAGATCGGGAATGATGCATAATGCTTGGGCTTTGGCTCTCTCAAAAGCTTCATCGTCGACTGAAAGCAAATCTACTTGGGCATCTTGCAGTGGCTTCTTTAAAGTCTCATTAAGAGCCCGAGTTTGCTCCATTTCTTGGATCAGCCGACATTTGACACTTCAAGCTCCAAACACTTGGATTCTGCGGTTTCCTTTTGTTTCTTCACTTTTGACAACTGATACTCTGCATCTTCCTTTTGTTTTTTCATCTCTGACAGTTTTTTGGTTAACTCATCCTCCTTGTTGGTTTGAATCTTCAAATCATCCTTCAACTGGATCAGGTCTTTGTTGAGACGGGTATTATTATGCTCATAAGCATCACCAACTTCAAAATGACCCCAGGTCATGACTACACATCTCATCAACTCATTTGTTGAATGCTTATGGTCTTCACCTTCTCGACGTCCTCTGTCGTGTTTAAATGATCATAGAGATACATCAAGCCATTAAAATTGTTAGACCAAAACTTAAATTCATTGGATGGATTAGTTTGGTGGTTGATACCCAAATCGTGCATTAGGGTAGTGATTGCCAAGTCGGTCTGACTGACATTATCACTTATCAGGGTCTTCATCCTCTTTGGAGAACCCGACTTTGACTCCCCTGAAGGAAGGATGGAAGCAGTCTGGGGATCTGAGACCACATGCGAAGCTTTGATGGTATCCATCTTCCTTATTTTAAGATTTCGGGTCTGGAGACCCGACATATCATTCTTAGAAGCGGAGTGTTCTCCACGTCTCGCTCTAGCTTCATCCAGCAGCGTCTTCTGCTCGGACAATTTGAGGTTCGACATGTCAGCTGGAAAGAAAAGAACAAAGTAAAGTTTAGAAGCATAGAACAATAAAACAATCAAAGGATAATAAAAAACATATATATATATATGCATTACCCAAGAATTTAGAAATTTTTTTGGGTCATTAGCCATATGTAGCAAGTCCTTAACTTTCACTACTCGGAAAACATCCAAAACGGCCAAAGATAGGATTTCCAGGGCGTTCAACATATCATAATCAAATCCGAAAACCAGCAATGGGTTATCCGACCAATAGATTGGGAAACGATAATTTTTGTCCAAAGCATACATCACGTGTTGGCACCTTTCCCCACTCTTCACTCGAAGGAACTTATCCTTGAAACCTTTTTAATTGGTAGTATAATCCTAAAGGAAGCTCTTCCCAGAAATTTCACTAAGAGAAACCCAACAACCTTTTTTTGCTCCCTTCAGCTCAAAGAACGGGAAAACAAACCTAAAATGGGGGTTATGTCTACCGCCTCACAAGCAAGCTCAAAAGCTTTAATAAAGTCCCAACCATTTAGGCGTAATTGAGAAGGAGCAATATTTAGGGTTTTAAGCAGGTCAAATTCATAGTCATTAAAGGGGATACGAACTTTGAAGTCCTCAATTACCCTTGTATAAAAATATAAATATTCATTAGACACTCCTCTTAGCCAAGTAATACAGACACTCTCACTAACCACGCAGGGTTCTAACACCGCATCCTCCTCATTCCCGGTGGAGGAGACTTGAATATTAGAGTGAAGCTTCGAGATGTAGTTGTTGTTGATAACGTTTTGGTCATAACTTATAATCTCTTTATCAATCAAAGATCATGTGTTCTCTATCAAAGTATCCACGAAACCTGGTGATGAAGACTCTGAGTTAGTTTTAGTATCAGGTGAGGGGTTTCACCATAAACTTCCTTAATAATTTGGTCAAATTCCGCTCGACTCAGATGACCTTCACATTCTATCATGCATTCATTCCAAGTTTTACTCCTCTCATTAGCAGTAAGAGAGATCGGAAAATCTATCAAATCATCACAATCTCTTATTATAACCATAATAAAGAGTGCGAAAAGGGATAGGGAAAAGGAAAAAAAATACATGAGACTTGAGCTTGTAGAAAAAAAATTGAATGAGGAAGCAAAATAAACTCGTCAGCAACGCTTGAAAGAGGAATCACTTGCTTTGATAAAAAGCAAATGAATAAAAAAAGCATTTTTATTGAAGAAAAACGTACAACGGTCAAGTTGTATTGGATAGAAATAATTATGACAAATGTGAATCCCCATAAAAATGCCATCACGACAAGGAGAGAGAAAGTCAGCTGGCAACAATAACTCGCCGAGTAAGTGACTGACAGGAATTCCAATACTTTCTTGTCCAAACACTTCAATCCAATCAAATCTCATGATCCGAGGGCTCATGTACATCTTAGAATTCCATAGATCCGAGCTTTTGCAAGCTGAGTACAAGAGCAAGCAATTCGGATAAGATGATCCTAGGCAAGTCGGAGCCGGTCAGGGTAAAGTAGTATTACCAAACCATAGCAGGTCGGTCCGGTTTCAGAGTAACTGCGGTGGAGGAATAAGTCGGTCGGATCTCTTAAAATGTACTAGAAAGCAACATGAATGGTCACATAGAACGATTACTAAACGTCTCCATGATTGCATATGGGTTACGAAAATTAATAGGAAAGACGTTACTTGATAGTTATAAAGGACGGCGAACGTTATTGAGGGTGGCTTTAACATAGGATATGAAGAGACGTTCTTAAAAGGATCATTGATGATGGGGTGAGTATAAAATGAGACTTCCCAAACGAGGAAGAGGACGACGACGAATACCTCCTAACTAATAGGACGATTGTGATCTCACATGGCATACTTCATGGAAATTTCTCCAAATATTGTTTAGCGAGAACAATAACTAATCAATTTTTAATTTTATTTTTACTTATTTTCTATTCATTTTATTCTTTTTTCATTTATTTTAGTTATATACATTATTATTATTATTTTCAATTTAATAAAAAAAGTTTTAAATAAGTTAAAAAAGTATGCACAAAATAAATATTATTCAACAAATAATTAGTTGAAATGAACTTTTTTAAAATATCACCAACATGAGTTACTATATACATAAACCATGTTTATCTCCAATTAATCCGTTAAATTTTAATACTTTCTATATCTTAATATTAGAACAATATCATATATTAGTTGTAATTTATTATAAAATCGTACACATGATGAATGCAATCTCTAAAAATTAATTAAATAAATTAAGTTTTTAATTAATATTGTCAACCAAAAATTGATCATTATAGTATATTTACTATAATTTTTTATTAAAAATGAATCACTGTAAAGAAGTTATTGGAGCATACAATTCATACAAATGACAAATATTTGTTATTAATTAACTAATTAATTAAATTTAATAACATACAAATGACAAATATTTGTTATTAATCAATTAATTAATTGATTAAATTTAATAATTTTTATAACTTATAAATGAAAATGAGAATAATCTATATTAATGAGAGGCTTTCAATTTTGCCTTTCTTCATTAAATGACAACCGCAAGTACACTAATTTTTAGACTCAGGATCGTTGTACTGTTTTTGTTGTTGGTTGGTATGTCTTGTGTTTAGCGTTGCTTTAATATTTTTATTTAGATTTTTTTACTATAATTTTGGTTAAGGAAATCAAAATCGGATTAGACAAATCAAATTGATGTACTTGTGAATCCAAGATTTTAAAGTTTGACTCGGTTGAATTGATTATAAATAAATAAATAAATATTTTTTTTATATAAAAACAATAATGCACAAGAGAAATTTTGGTTTTTATTTTATTTTAAAATGATATAAAAATATTGATTATTTTATAATAATTAACACTACGATACCTTTTATATTTTTTAAATTTCATATTTAATTATATTAAAATTATCAATAGACAAAATAATATAAAAGTATTTAAAATGTCACAAACCTCTTTTTTGTGTTCAAAATGCAGTTTATCTATAACATAACAATATATAAAGACAAAACATCTTTTTAGTGTAGCCTATTTTCTTTCCTTTTTTATTCTTCAAAACTACTTAGAAGTTACACAAATAAAAATTAACTACTCCCTCCATTTTATTTAAATTATAGACAACTAAAAGTAATTAGTTATTTGAAAAGAAAACTGACTTTAACTTCCAATTAAAAACTACATTTAAATAGCTTCTCCTTATAATTTATGTCTTTCATTTTTAACTCATTAGGTTTATTAAATTATACAAATTAAATTCTCTCATTCAAAAAACATATTCAACCTAACTCCTTCTCTGGTTTTGCAGTAACTTATTCTCAGATTTTGCTTGGCCATACTTAAAGACAAGGTTGATTAAAACTATTTGCCTGAAAGCATTGATTCACTATCTCACATTCATGATGATAGACAAAGAAAAAAAGATGATGTCCATAGAAATAAAAAATGGAGAAGAAGGGAGACTATCTGAGGAAAATTGGAATCCAGACAATGTTCATGATGATGGTAGAAAAGAAAAACCTACAATTTGCAGATAACATAATATGGATTGCGAATCACACAATGATTTTTGTTACGGTCGATTATTAGGGTATTTAGATTCTTCAATCTAATTTTTTTATTTGCTTTTTTTATTTATTTTCATTTACTGTTTTGTTCTTTTTACACAAATCCATATCTGAAATTGGGGTTTGAAAATTGAGATTATTGGATTTTTTTTTTAATTTCTAATACTTTAATTTTTCTTTCCATTGTAAAAGAAAAATGAATCATAATCTCTTAGGAAAGAAAAAAAAGGTGCGCCCTAATTTCTATGATCAAATAAGAATGACTATTTTAATTAATTTTTTAAAATTTGGTTTCCTCAAGAATACAAACTTGGTGCTCCAAGATATCTCTTCATGTTTCCAACCAGTTATCAATTTTATGCTTTGATTTTTTTTTGCATTACTAATGTTCCACACACTCGCACTCATGACATAAGGATAATTTTTGCAATCTTTTTTCATAGTCCTGAATCCGAACATTTATACCTTAATTTTTTAACAAAGAAAACTCATATTTTTAACATAGAAAAGAGATCGATAAACATAATTTTTAACAAAATTTAATTATTATTTCCTAATTTGTATTTTTTAATTAATTTATTGTAAGTATTATATTTTAAAATTTGATGATGAGTATCTTCCATTAGATAAATTATTTCAATGGTTATAATTTTAGTACATTGAATTATATATTTTTTATATATTGTGTAGGTTGTTATTGAGATTAATCTCTAATCTTGCCATCTATAAGACTCACATTCACAAACAAAACTACAGTTTGTATCAGATAATGTTAAATATAGGCTTTAGAGTTTTTTTTTTTTGTATAATGTCAAGTCTAAGGCTATAAATGATATTAAGGGTTGAATATTGTTTAAAGATTGAAGGTATTTGTGTTTATGTTGTCATCATGATTTTTCTTTTAATGATAACCAATTATTAACTACATTATTTGCAGCCATGGACAATGTATTATGCAAATTTAGAAAGAACAACTTACCAAAACAAGGAAAGGGGAACAAATGAATGTCATGTGCAAAGGAGATTGAGATGTATAGAGAAAAAGTTAGAGAGGTAGAGAGACTGATGAGTAATATAAATAAAGAGTTAGAAAGACGAAGAGAAAGTGAGAAAAAGAGAGAGAGGGAACACGTATTAGTGGCAACGTCCACAGAAAAGTTATAAGAAATGGGTACACATGTTATACACTTAATTGTAATGTATAAACATACTTTATAAGTTACAAAAATAAATAACAACTACCACATTATTTTCTTTTCTAAATATGGCTTTTTTTATTGAGCACAACATCGAGCATGAAAAATAATAGTAACATTAGTAATGTCTTTTATTGTGAAATATGTGAATATAAATTGTTGTTATTTTATATCCATTTATAATTTGTATGATATTTACCGTGTGATATTATTAAAAGTTTAACGTATATTCGTTTTCTGCTTACTTTTATTTTTTTTATTCATGTAAATAATATTATTTTATGTAACATTTAATTTATTGATAAATTTTAATTTTCACATTCTACTCTTTAGATTGTTAAATTAATTTTAAGTTGATATTTGCATTGTTAAATTGGTCTGAAGATATTTTTTTTAGTGTTGATCCATAAATGGATCTTCATTAATATATTACTAAAACATATTGAAATTTAATATGTATCATTATATTTTTATTTTTAAATAATTGTGTCTAAGTAATATTATTTTTAATAGAATATATGTCAAAAACACTATAAAATGTTTATGTTTATTTGTTTTAAAATATGTGAGAAAGATTTTTGTTCTTATTCTATCTAAATCTTTTTATGGTTTTGAACAATCTATAACAATATATAAATACAAAACTTAATGCGTGAAAAAACTGGTTGAATAAAGTAATGTCACAATGCGATTATCTGAATTCAAACAAAATTTAATGCGTGCATTTTACATATTGCAAATAATACTTAATATGTATCTGAATAAATACACCAATAATAAATGTATTTGTATTCAATAAGTACATTGATATACACACACGTATATGTTGTCTAAAAAATATTATTTCTAATGTAACGTGCGATAAACACTTCATATATAATATACACGCATTTATTTTTCTCTGCTGTGCGCATTAAAAAAAGCGGACAAACGGGTGCCCGTTTGGACGCTAGTTCTATAATAAAGTAAATAATTGTAATTTTAACATAAGAAGGTAAGCAAAATTTCAAAAATAAAAGCAATTGGTCAATAAACTAGGTAGATCTATGACTTTCATTTTATAATAATAATAATAATAATAATAATAATAATAGGATTTAATTGAAATGCACTGACAGTGTAAAAGGATTTTACACTGTCAGTTAATTATAACCGTTGGATGTAAAGAGAAGTTTGACTTTTATTTTAATAATCTCTAAAGTAATCCAAACGGGCGATGGTGATGTATTGACAGTGTAAAACTTTTTACACTGTCAGTGCATAGTAATTAATCTCATAATAATAATAATAATAATAATAATAATAATCTATATACTAATATTACTAATATAAAGGCAAAACATAGATGTGGTGTAGCTTTTTTTCTACCCATTTTGCCCTTATTTTAAAATTTGTAACTTCCATGATAACTTCCATTGAACTATAACTATCATCTTTCACATAACTTATTAATAACTTTCTACATTTAAATATTTAATTGCCCTTATTTTAAAATTTGTAACTTCCATGATAACTTCCATTGAACTATAACTATCATCTTTCACATAACTTATTAATAACTTTCTACATTTAAATATTTAAATTAACATTAAATAAAAATTATTTTTTATATTTTTACGTGTGTGCATTAAAAAAGCGGACAGACGGGCACGCGAGTGCCCGTCTGGACGCTAGTAATAATAATAATAATAATAATAATAATAGATTAATAACTTACTATGTATTATATTTTCTTATTCAAAATCCATTTTCATGCATAAATTGAGAATAAGAAATAATTTAGAATCATTTTTACTTTGATTTTTTTCATTTGGTTTCTTCACACTATTTTGTACTAAAGTGACTGAACAAGGAATAAGAAAATTAAACTAAACAATATTTTGATTTAAAACGAAATCATTTATCATATTTTTATAGATCAAAAGCAAAATGCGTCTAACCTTAGAAATTGTCTAAAGTACTGGTCTTTCAAATTTCAATCGATTTTTAACCAGTTTTTCAATTTAATTATAGATTTTCACTACTACGGAAAACATATACAACAACGATTGAAAAAGGGATAACATCACGCATGACATTTCGTTGTTACGTAGGGTGTGGTTGTATATGTCGTACCTCGAAAAATACGATTCTCGCGGTGGAAACGAAAAAATTGTTCGAACAGAGTTGCCACCGAACATTAATTTATTCCAATAAAGGAAAAGGAAAATATCGAGAAAACCTTTTAAGGAAAAGGAAAAATGGTCATCGCAACCATATCCGGGTTTGGGAGTCGGTTACGTGAAGGGGAGGTATTAGCACCCCTCACGTTAGTTGTACTCAACGGAAACATCTTAGTTTAATTTGTGACTTGAGTGTTAACTTATGCTTATTTGTCTTCTTCGGATAATATAACAAGTTTGCCAAAGATTCTAGCTATGATTGATTGTTAAGGAAAAGGGGTTGGTTTTTTATTAGGGTGCTCGCCAAGGATTGGTCCCCTTGTGCCTACGTATTCCCTAGTGCAATGGGAAAGTCAGAGCAATCGTAGTTCGGCTCTGCGGTTTGTTGGTGTATTTTATAGATGTCAATCGCTCGAATACGAGAAAGACATCTCATATCTAAACAATTTAAAGAGAGTAATGGAAGACTCCACACCCCTTTGTTTTCATCTTTAATAAAAAGTATTAAAGTATGATTAGGTGTTTTAAAGACGACGAGTGTGTTGAACAATGACGAAGACTCGTCGCATCCTAAGCATTCGAGAAGAAAAACGGAAGACTCAATTCCCTTTCTGTTTTGTTCAAGTGATTATGAAAATAATTTGAATTTGGTCGGAAAAATTTTTTAGGGAACATTTGTATGAACATGAGAAAGATATCTCGCATCCAAACAAATGAAGAGAAATTTTGAAGATTCAAAACCTCTCCCTTTATTTTAACAAAAAGTGTTTCGATTTTAGTTTAAGAAAAATACTCGATGTATGATCGAGGTTTGAATTTGCGTGATGGCGACGCAAAAGGCAGTCTTCTTACAAGAGAAGAAACCACTTGACGTTTGATCAAGGGTTTGAGAAAAGGTTGATGCTGATTGCAAAAGGTAACCGATTTACATGGTGTTTAAGAAAGGCTCGGTTATATAATCGAGGATTGTTTGATCTTTTCAAAAATAGTTTGATATGATTGTGAATCAATGGTGAGAAATGATTGATACAAATGGTAACGCGAAGGGTGAACTCGAGCACAAGGCGTAAGTAAAATGCCACAAGATCTGAATAAACATGCTTACAAGCATTCAACAATAAAAGTACAAAAATGTAAGAGTATACACAATATTTACATCGTACATTCATAACAAATGAATCAAAACATAACGTGAACAGAAAAATGCACGGATTAAAACCATAACGCAAATACGCAAATCAAAATCGCGTATGCGAATACGTGCAAAGGCTGCCACAAAAAATTAAATTTGATTCAAAGATAACGACGTTGAATCATTGAAAAATTAGCACAAATTGCTAACGCGTGAGCGATCATTGCAAGTCGAATCAAGGAACAACTAGATAATAAAATTAAAGAAAATCACATATTGCAAATCGAAACGTGAATAGGTAAGCGCAAAAAGTGGATTTATACTATACTACCAATGGACGTGTGTAAAATTGAAATACAACAATAAATATAGAACATCGCACATAAACCGATAAAATCCGCCACTAGCTTGCTACACTTGACGTGATCTTCGCAATATAGGTTCAAATCGTGCAGATCTAAATTTATATAAAAGAAACGCGAAGAAAAAAGAAGTTTCAATGTGCTAAAAAAAATCCTACAATGTTGCTAACGCAAGAATGCGATCATCGCAACCGGATCGAACTAACACAAATGACACGCCTTATGCACACCAATATGCATACAACTATTGACACGATTCGATCCGATATATATATATATATATAACATGAAATGGCATCGGAAAGAAAAGGCAGCATCTCCTTTCAATGATTAGCCGCGTATCGGTTCTCTCTTCGATTTTTTTATTCAGCAGCACTAACAATATATATGGATTAAATTAGGGTTAACTCTAAATTGTCAATAATATCTCTAATATTTATTTTAAAGTCCAAATAATATAATTAGTTAAATCTAAAATAAAATTAAAATTAAAATAAAACACTAATTATCCTATTTATTTATTCTAAATATTTAGACAAAAATATAAAAATAAATTGATTTCAAATAAATAAAAGTCGGGCGCTCAAGTGCTCAAAAAAATAAATCAAGTACACCAAAAATGAGCAGCGTAAAATAAACGACTCAGAAAAATACAGTGTTCGGTCAGATTTTAAAATAAATTTTGATCCGTTAAAATGATCAAACTGAGACGAAAAATGGTCGAAAAATTAAAAAGAACACGTCAGGTTAAACTACGCGAAAAGTTGATTAATATAATTGAGGTCTGCGAGCTCGATTTTGAATTTTTTGTTCACTGATTTTATGCACCGTTGAAATTCATTTTGACCAGTCTGTCTGTAAATCCGAGAAATTATTCCGACTGATATTTTAAGCACTATGCGAAATAAAATGCATGCTATGCTGTACAGATGATACAAAATTAAAATAAAGTCAGTTAATTGAAAATTTTAAAATGTCCGAACAAAATTGGGGTATGACAAATGCCCCTATTTAATTAACTTAAACTAGAAGGTATGAATGATAACGGTCTTCATACATTCGTGGTGGAAGATAATTAAACACGAAAGACCCGAATTTTGTCTGTTGAGGAAATGATATGAAATGGTATGCGGAACACATTATGTGGGGATAATTGAATAGACTAAAAAATGAAACTACTCTGAAAATGGTAAGGTAGGAAAACTGGTTGGGGGAAACAAGATACTTCTAAAGATTTGTCAGGATGAAGAAGAATAACCAGGAATACTTGGAATGAAAGGGGCTAAGCCTTGGATAAGGTAGTAAGGACGTCAAATAATAACATTGAACATAACCAAACTACAACAAAGTTTGAAGGTATATCACAGACGTCCAAGAATAACATTGGACGGAAATACAACAATTTTGGCAAAACGTCAGTGACATCCAAGAATAACATTGGAAGGAGGTATATAAATAATCTGGAAAACACACTTGGGACACCCAAGAATAGCATTTGATGGAGATAAATTTCGACCTCGGGAGAAACATCAACGACATCCAAGAATAGCATTGGACGCAAGTAGAGCTACGACATCCAAGAATGGCATTGGGTGAGAATAGAAACAAGACATCCAAGAATGACATTGGATGAAGTAAGAAACAACGTCCAGGAATGGTATTGAACGAAAAGGGATCACCACATCTAAGAATGGCATTGGATGAAAATGAGCAATAATAATATCCAAGAATGGCATTGGATGCAAGCGTCATAACATCCAAGAATAACATTGGATGAAAATGAGAAATGTGGCTTCCAAGAATAGCATTGGATGAAAAGGAACACAACATCCAAGAATGGCATTGGATGAAAGTAGAAATATGTCACGACATCCAAGAATGGCATTGGATGAAGGTAGAAATATGTCGCGACATCCAAGAGTGGAAATGGATGAAAGTGAGAAATACTCTGGAAAAATATATCAAAAGCATCCAAGAATGGCATTAGATGTAGAATGAGGACATCCAAGAATGGAATTGGATGAAAGGTAAAGTAACACCCAAGAATGGCATTAGATGAAGGAGAGAAGGATGACATCCAAGAATGGTATTGGATGCGAGAGAGAAACAGACAGTGATATCCAATAATAGCGTTGGATTGAAATTGAAAGATAGACACATCCAAGAATATCATTTGATGGAAAACAGAAAAAGACAGACACATCCAAGAATAGCATTGGATGCAAAAGAAACAGACAAATACATCTGCTTTTGTAGGTTCCAAGTGAGTTGGAATTTGACCACAATGTAAGATGTCGATAGTAACAAGACCTCGGGAAATGTAAATGAGCACGAAGTACACTTTGAGCTATGAATGATTATTAAATTTTGTATGGTATGTGAATGATTAGTTGCTTGCAATGCAAATGCTTATGGAAACTAGATAAGACTCTTATGTGAGGTAAGGTTGGAACATTGATTACATAACACAGGGAACTTTGGCAACTCTGCCTTTGAAAGATGTTTTGAACACACATTTGTCACACTTGTTGTATGTATCAGGATTATGATCCTTTTGGGAAGGACTGGTGAGCTTTTCTTGGGGATCTCTTGAAGTAGACTGCCCTAGGCTGACTGATTCTTGAAATGATGGCTTTACTGGTCGCTTGAAATGCTTGCCCTAGCATGAATCTTGAATAGATTTTCTCTGAACGACAAGATCTTTGACTGTGATATGCCCCTGATAGGATCACTGATCAAGCTTCTCAACTGTTTGAACTTCCTTGATGATGAGTTCTTACTTGCAAATAAAATATTCATTCAAGAATGGTAACTTTAATTCAATGCTCATGCAATTTTGAAATCAAAATCATTATTGGAACGATATTGGTGATGTATAGCAACTGGATCACTAGTCAAAATGCAATATTGGTTTAGAAATTCAAAGTGAAAGATAAAGAAAAGGTATGATACCAAAACAAATTATTAGCAAATCTCTTGGGATTCACTTTACACAACCTTGTTCAACTAGGTCTTTTAAGCGTTGTAACGTGGCCTGGTTCACGGTTTTCAAAATAAAGGATATAAGGCTCAAAATTTAATTTTTACCCAACCCATTCTCCATGATGATCTCCAGTCCTACATTCAACTTATGCATTCAAGTTCTAAGAGACTTTGAATTGCAGTGACGATGATGGTTCAGAAGCTAAGGGAATTTTGAGATAATAGTCACTTCTCCCTCACAACATTTTGTTGTTTTTTCTTGAGGATTTTGGTCAACTCATCTTGTCTTTGTGGAGGATATTGGTGACCTTTTTTGATTGATTTTTTTGTGTTATCCCTAATTTTTCCTGGACTGCTTCTTCGGAGTTTTCAGTCCATCGGGATGCCCTGACTTTTGCCTAAGCCATATTTTTGGTTTTTACTTAGCGGGCTTTCTCTTTCTGATCTAGAGATAGCGACTGCCATTAGCTTCTTCGACAATTCTTTGACGTATGTGAAGGTAAGCTTGTGCTTGAAACCTTTATTGAAAGGTGTACAGAATGAATCACTTGAATTTGAATGTGCATTCGAATTAATTGAGAACTACCCTGCCCCATGTTAAGATTACGGATTTTTTTATACAGAAAGAAACACCAACTTCTAGGCTCAAAGGGGTTGACGAGGGATTAACTTTTTTATTTCTCCAGTGTTTAGGAATTGAAACAATGCCTTACATCGTCAGCAAATTTTTTATTTGAAAGCATACCTATCAGCAATTTGGGTATTTCATTTTCATCATTCTCCCTCAAATCTTTGCTTAAGCAACAGTTTGATAAAGAAAGATGATTGAGAGAAACATTGGTATATTTTTTTTTGAATTTTGAGAGAGGAAAGCATAAACATGCACAAATATGAAAGAGAATGAATTAATTCAAAACATGCAACGCTCATTTCATTAATATTACCATTCAGAGACAAATAAGTTTGAAATCAAATAAACTTAATACAAACAAAGAAAATACCAACAGAAAGAAAACAAGGCCTATTGACTAATCAGTATCAAGGATGAGTTTTCCTGTCTAATCCACTGGCTTTGAGAAGTGACTTGTCACGTTCTGACCCAGTCTTCACCCTCTCTGTTTTGGCATAGGATTGTTGTCAACATTGGGAGTTCTCTTCGTGAAGGTTAAAATATATCTTCTGATCAAGTCTTGTACTCTAGCCTTCAGTGCAAAACAACCTTCTAGATCATGACCTGCAACTCCCTCATGGAATACGTAATGGAGGACGGACCTAAACTCAGGTGGAAGAGGATCTGGAGGAGGAGGTAGAGACCCTAGTTGTGGTCAAACCTTTCTGGACCAAGTAAGGATACACCTCGGTATATGTCACGGGAATAGGGTCAAATTGAGTCATATTCCTAGCAGTACGGTTTTGATTCTAGCCAGGATTCTGTTGCGGAGGAGCTCAAGTTGGTGGAGCATTAACCACAAGAGAAACTGCAACTATGTATGGTTAGCCATAATGTTATTTCTTGCGATAAGGTCTCCTTTCATCTGTAACAGCATGTGTATCACCCTCATTCTTCTTTTGAAAGTTACCAGAGGACTTTCTTGCACCACTAGAGGCTTCAGAATTGGAAATCTTTCCATTCTTAATACCTTTTTCTAGTCTTTCTCCAATAGTTACTAGCTCCGCAAAACTAGATGATACACTTCTTATCATCTTTTCCCAAAAGAAAGGTTGAAGAGTGTCCATGAATAATCCAGTCAGTTCTTTATCTGCTAATGGTGGCTCCACCTGGGCAGCTAGCTCTCTCCAGGGCTGAGCATACTCTTTGAAGGACTATTTCTCCTTTTAGGACATGTTCTGCAATTGACGACGATCTGGTGCCATGTCTAAATTATACTTTTATTGCTTCAAGAAAGCGTCAGCCAAGTCTTTCCAGCTTTGGATGTGACTCTTTATAAGTCCCATATACCATTTCATTGAGGCTCCACTCAAGCTGTCTTGGAAATAATGAATGAGCAGTTTGTCGTTGTTGGTATAGGCGGCCATCTCGCTGTAGTACATCACCAAGTTGCTTCTTGGATAGGTATGCCCCTTGTACTTTTTGAAATCCAGAGTTTTAAATTTGGCAGGCATAACCAAGTATGAAACTAAGCACATGTCCATTATGGCCGCACCAAAGACGTCATTTCCTTCCACATCTCTTATCCTCTTATCCAGAGTCTGCCATTGCTCTCTAACTTCCATAATATATCCAGCTTCTCCTTAACTTTCAGGTTGGTATCAGCGGCATGGTACACAAAAGGAGGATTCTCATAAGTAGCTTGAGCAACATTATGCACTACAGGAGGAGGTTCAGTGAACACTGGAGCTTGGACTACTAGAGGTACAGATGGGTCAGTCATTGGAGTAGTAGAAAAAGGTGGCGAATAACCCGGTGGTAATCCAAATTTTGGCCAAGTAGCAGCTGGCCTCGAAGGAACGGTGTCAACAGTGAAACTATTGACTTCAGAGATGACAGTTCTTTGAGGTTGAGTATCCCTAGTAGTCAAGGCTTGAAGCATCTCTATGATCTTGCTCACACTATTTTTTAAATCATCAATGTCTTCCTTGACTCTTTTGTTGTGTTCCTCTTTATCAGCCATTCTTCTTTTGACGTTGGCTCTAGTTCCGTACTTGTGTTGAGGAATCAGCTTGACGGTAACTCAACAAATCTGAAGATGAGAACGGATGATAATGAGCTTTTAGATAACCGGAATGTATGCAAATATGAATGCAATGATATGAAAAAGGTATGCAAATGAATGCAAATGAGATACCATGCATCCAAATCAGGTACATCATACTCTTAGGTAAATCATAACATCGATTAAATAATTTGTATCTGATTAAAGGAAACCCACAGGTAGGCTCTAAGATGGATATGTTCCTAGAGTCATGGATCCCTATCAAAGACATTATGGCCCAGACGAAGGTTAATCCGACAATAATACCTTTGAAATCATCTCCTCTAGGTGAGGTCATCGTATCGTCCCAACGAAAAATATTTCCCGTGGGCTTTTATTACATAACCATCGACACAAGGTTTCTAAAACAAGGTTCTCAGAGTCATAGATCAAAGTTGAACCTATTATTGTCAAATAGTAATACGTTCAAGGGATCTCGTCTGATTGGGGCTTTCATATTAATCCAACGAGTCCAAAGGTCTCGTAGGTTAACACTACACAATCATCGTGGATAGAACAAGTTAAAGGTCCTTAGAGTCAATGATTCAGGCTTGAAAACATTATCATAGTGATGAAGGTTCATCAAGACAACAACATTTCCAAAGGAATCTACTCTAATCGGGGTTTTCGTATCGACCTCACGAAGAAGATTCCCCGTAAGTCTCTACTACACAACCACCATCATAAGCTTGTGTTTTTCTCAAGCTTGGGTATATAGACTATCTCACAAAGCCCATGATCAAGAGACACAATCATAATACTAACAATAATGTAGATAAACATTTAATTAAATAAGCAAGTAATAGAAAGCAAGTACATAAACAAGAAGAAAAAGAAACAAACGGAAAGAAAATAACTAAGCTAAGTTCACACTCATCACTAATTATCCTAAGTTAGGCTCAACTCTCTCAAGCATGGAGCAATGTCCCCAGTAGAGTCTCCATCTGTCGTACCTCGAAAAATATGATCCTCGCGATGGACACGAAAAAATTATTCGAACAGAGTCGCCACCAAACTTTAATTTATTCCAATAAAGAAAAAGGAAAATATCGAGAAAACCTTTTAAGGAAAAGGAAAAATGGTCATCGCAACCATATCCGGGTTCGGGAGTTGGTTACATAAAGGGAAGGTATTATCACCCCCTCACGTCCGTTGTATTCAACGGGAACCTCTTAGTTTAATTTTTGACTTGAGTGTTAACTTATGCTTATTTGTCTTCTTCGAATAATATAACAGGTTTGCCAAAGATTCTAGCTATGATTTCTTGTTAAGGGAAAGGGGTTGGTTTTTTATTAGGGTGCTCGCCAAGGATTGGTCCCCTTGTGCCTACGTATTCCCTAGTGCAATGGGAAAGTCAGAGCAATCGTAGTTCGGCTCTGTGGTTTTTTGGTGTGTTTTATAGATGTCAATCGCTCGAACACGAGAAAGACATCTCGTACCCAAACAATTGAAAAAGAGTAATGGAAGACTCCACACCCCTCTGTTTTCATCTTTAATAAAAAGTATGAAAGTATGATTAGGTGTTTTAAGGACGACGAGTGTGTTGAACAACGACGAAGACTCATCGTATCCTAAGCATTCGAGAAGAAAAATGGAAGACTCCATTCCCTTTCTGTTTCGTTTAAGTGATTATGAAAATAATTGAATTTGGTCGGTAAATTTTTTTAGGGAACATTTCTTTGAACATGAGAAAGATATCTCGCATCCAAACAAATGAAGAAAAATTTTGAAGATTCAAAACCTCTCCCTTTATTTTAACAAAAAGTGTTTCAATTTTGGTTTAAGAAAAATACTTGATGTACGACCGAGGTTTGAGTTTGCGTGATGGCGACGCAAAAGGCAGTCTTCTTACAAGAGAAGAAACCACTTGACGTTAGATCAAGGGTTTGAGAAAAGGTTAATGGCGATTGCAAAAGCTAACCGACTTACAGGGTGCTTAAAAAGGGCTCGATTATCGAATCGAAAATTGTTTGATCTTTTCAAAAATAGTTTGATATGATTGTGAATCAATGGTGAGAAATGATTGATACAAATGGTAACGCGAAGGGTGAACTCAAGCACAAGGCGTAAGTAAAATGCCACAAGATCCGAATAAACATGCTTACAAGCATTCAACAATAAAAGTACAAAAATGTAAGAGTATACACAATATTTACATCGTACATTCATAACAAATGAATCAAAACATAACGTGAACAGAAAAGTGCGCGGATTAAAACCATGACGCAGATACGCAAATCAAAGTCGCGTATGCGAAGACGTGCAAAGGCTACCACAATTAGATTCGATCCAAAGATAACGACATTGCATAATTGAAAAGTTAGGACAAATCGAAATAGAAAATTGTTAACGCGTGAGCGATCATTGCAAGTCGAATCAAGAAACAACGAGATAATAAAATTAAAGAAAAACACAAATTGCAAATCGAGAAAAAATGTGACGCCATGTATTATAAAACCAGACTTTGCAACGTTTAACATTTTATATATTAAAATTTTAAAACTTGTTTATATAGTATATATAAGTATCAATAAGGCAATGAGGGTATAAACTTGATATATTGAAATCACACATCAGTAAAGCAATGAATTATAAGTATGATATTTTGAAATCGTGTAATCATATAACCTGAATGAAACGATATATATATATAAAACATGAAATGATGAAACGACGTCGAAAAGAAAAGGCAGCATCTCCTTTCAATGAGTAGCCGCGTATCGGTTCTCTCTTCGGTTTTTTTATTCAGCAGCACTAACAATATACAGGGACTAAATTAGGGTTAACTCAATAATATTCCTAATATTTATTTTAAAGTCCAAATAACATAATTAGTTATATCTAAAATAAAAATAAATATTTATAATAAAATTAAAATAAAACACTAATTATTCTATTTATTTATTCTAAATATTTAGTTAAAAATATAAAAGTAAACGAACCCCAAAAAAATAAAAGTCGAGCGTTTAAGTGCTCAAAAAAATAAATCAAATACACCAAAATGATCAGCGTGAAATAAACGACTCAGAAAAATACAGTGTTCAGTCAACTTTTAAAATAAATTTTGATCCGTTAAAATGCTCAAACTGATCAAAATTCGACGAAAAATGGTCGAAAAATTAAAACAAACACGTCAGGTTAAACTACGCGAAACGTTGATTAATATAATTGAGGTCTGCGAGGTCGATTTTGATTTTTTCGTTCACTGATTCTATGCACCGTTGAAATTCATTTTGACCAGTCTGTCTGTAAATTTGAGAAATTATTCTGACTGATATTTTAAGCATTATGCGAGATGAAATGCATGTTATGTTGTACAAATGATGCAAAATTAAAATAAAGTCAGTTAATTGAAAAAATTAAAATGCCCAGACAAAATTGATGTATGACAGTATATGCGCAACTTACAATCACGGTTTTACGACCGTTGTAGAAAATCTGAAAGCGCGCTATATATGATCACGATTTCTATAACTAACAGTGGTGGTATATACATTTAGGCAAATAAAATTTTATAGCGGTTATTATAAATAACAGTTGTTGAAAGTTCTCAGAGTTTATTATATAATATGTAGATTACTTGTTTTTCAATAGACCTCACAACAACATAAAACCATTCAAATTGATGAAGAAGTATATAATCTAAAAATTAACTTATTCTTGAAAGGCAACTTAAACAAGCCGTTGTTTTGCGAATTGTATCTGTCTCATCGTTCATCTCACATTGTTTAACATATAGAATGTGGTTTAATGGTCTAAGTCCTTCATCACATCAATTCCTTCTATTCTAGTTTAATTTGACTAAAATCAATAAATTGTTGTTATTCAAATTAAACTATAAGAGAATATATGGATGTGTTGAAGGACTCGGATCATTGACCCACATTATATATGTTAAACAGTGTGAGATGAGTGATGAGATGGATACAATTCGAAAAACATTGATTGATATAAGTTGGTTTTTAAATACAACTTAATTTTCAGATTATAAGTTTCTATGTCAATTTAAATAAAATGTATTTTCAGTGAAGGGTCAGTGAAACAAACAATCTACATAGCATATAATAAACTCAACTTCATACAACAGCATACAACAACACAAGATATTATGTAATGTTTTAAGAATTTAAAGAACAAAATATTGCTAAGTCCCAAGAAGCTTCTTTCTTGTGACTGAGCAATGTTTTGTTCTTGTTCTTAAAATATTAATCAACAACACAACAACATACAACAAAATAAGGCTTAAGAACAACAATAACAACATAAAACAATAACAACAACATACAACAGCATACAACAACATAACATATTATGTAATGTTTAAAAAATGCACCTTTTTTAAACTAATTGTGGATCTAGAACAAATTATGATTTTCATCTAGTTTATGAAGCTATGAAGAAGAAGTGTCTTGTATTTTTCTTCATAGCTACATAAATCATATGTATCATAGCCAAAGTATACACTCTGTTAAGGTGGTGAAGACGAATCTGAAAAAATGTGAACATTCACCAAATAAAAAAATGAGAACCCGTTTTTAACAAGAAATTTAAACAAAATCAAAGCATAAGTTTAATGAACGAACCTAAAATATGATTAAAGAGTATCATAGCGATTGTGAAGACGAATATGAAGGTTTAAGAAAATTTAAATAGTGACATGGATGTTAGGGTTATGTTATGAGGGAGAAGAGTGAAAAATGTTTAGGTTTTCATTTCAGAGAAACAATTGTTATGTACTAAATGATAGATATTTTCGCTTATATAGTAAAAAAATATCACATTTCATCACGGTTAGAAAGAACGGTTCTTTAGTAAAACCGTGGTTAAATATCTCACAATTTTTTATTTATTTATGAACCCAATTATGAGAGAGGTATTAATTATTGTTATTGTTATTTTTCATTACTGTTGCGATTGTTATTTTTATTTTTGTTGGCTTGTATTATTTTTTTTAAAACAATAATAAATAATTTCAGGCAAAGAGGGCGGAGTACATAAATTATTTCATTACATAATTTTGTCAATGTCAGAACAATATCTCCTAGCAGCAAAGCAATCTTTATAATCTATGACTCTCTTCTCACTACCCTCGTCAAAATCATAGTAGCAAATCTTCTTCGACACCTTTTTCCTCTTCTTCTTCAACTTCTTTTTCTTCCTGGCCTTCCTAACCCTAAGTGTATCCCTAACAACAATCGATCCAGATGGCTAGACCTTCTCAGTTGACTGCTGATCATGGTGTTGTACTGTGGTGACTTCAGTTGAGATATTTCTGTTAGCATTTTCATATTGGGAACTCATGTTGCTATATGTAGTTAAAAAGAATTGTTTTGAAGAAGTGAAAATTCTTTATATGAAACTTTGCCTTTATAGAAGACGTTGAAGATGAAAGATCTGATGATTTAATGCTTGTAATGATTACTTCCAAATGGAAAAAAATGTAGTTGCCAGAATTCAAACCTTGTACCACTCACTCTATCACCACGGTTGTGTCTATTAACCGTGACAAAATGACTTTCAAAAAAATAAATAAGCATTAGGCGCATCCAGTTTCATATATTACAACGATGGAAGTCATGATCGTGGTAATATTATGTTACTGAATGTGTATTTTGTAGTAGTGCTTTTACAATTTAGTTTTTAGATCCAAACAGACTGACTAGAGTTTCGGTTCTCGGTCCGATCGGTTGAACCACCCGATTCGGTCTGATTTGATTAACATAGTTTTGGACAAAATCATTTATTCTAACTTATGAAATTAGTGCCCCTATTTTAAATTTAAACATTTTTAATCCCTCTATCACAATTTTCTTGTTGAAAAAAAAATACACCGTCGACTTTTAGTGCAAAAGAGTGAGATGAGGATTAAAATTATTTAAATTTACACAAATCAAAAAATAATAATTATTAAAAAATTATATAAAATTATTGTTATTAGTATCAACATAAAAAAAAAAATTACCATACATTAACAATAATTTTTCACGCTTTAAATTTATTGATTTTTTCTACTTCTAAGAGTGAGTCATTGAATAAGGTGTTGAAGCATATGATTTTTACAACGGGGACAAATATTACCTTAGATTAATTAAATTTTGTATTTTTTATAACATCTAAATGGAAAAAAAATCAATAATAAACTAATTATAATTTATCATAAAAATCACATACGATAAAATATTAGAAACTAACTTAATATTATTTTTAATATCACCAATATAAATGTGAGAACAGATATAAAATACTAACCAATAAGATTTCAAACTTTGAATTTTCATGTTTTTTTTTTTTCAAAAACGAGTTGCTAAAAATATATTGAAAAGTACAATTCATACACGATGCAAATATTTAACATTAATTAATTGGCTAAATTTTGTATTTGTTAAAAATGTTCAAATAAAATTATGATGAATATATATAGTAAATTAATTATAATTTACGTCGAATCATACATAAATCAAATTGTTGAAACCGATATTTCATACACGAGAATGTAATTATAATAAACCAAGTATTTGTTAATAGCCTTGCCATAAAATAAAGAACAATTATAATAGCTTAACTATAACTTTTACAATTTTGTTCATGTTATCTTTTGCCACTTAAAAAGTTGTTGAAACATACATTTCATACACAAGTAATTTATTTGCCACTAACTAATTAATTAATTAATTAAAATTATATATTTTCTATTTTTCTAAATACAATCAAAACAATTATAATATATGATTTATTTTAAAATGAAATATAGGACAAGATTTATCACTAATAAATATAATAAAAAACATAGAATACCTATTTAGCAACATAAATAATTATGGGAAAAATATTTATAATTAATTAATATAAAAATAGACAGATATTAGTCATAAAAATTGGTATAAAATTTCTAAAAATAATCGTAATCATTTGATTCAATTACTTTTAAAATGTTTAAATGGTCAACAAAAAATACACATTTATTGTTTATATTATTTTATGTTCAATTTATTTATTAAACTAAATACTACATTTTTTAAATAATTAAATTTATTATTGATTTTATATTTTAATCATTTAAACATAACATCCCGTGCGTCACGCACGGGTATTTGCTTAGTTAGTTTGAAAGTAAAACATAAATGTTGAGTTTTTCTTTTCTCATAATTGCTACATGAAATTATGTTTCACCAATCGTTTGCTTCGCTGGCAATGTTTTTTTTAGCTGGATAGAACATATGCCTTGTAGACAATGAGAGAGAGGAAAAAAATGCATTACCCACTCAGTCAGTACAAGTCCACTACTTATGTAATTTTATCTTTTTGTTTCTCCTTTGTCTCTCTACACGTCAGGTATATTGTATTGTATTGTATTAAACTGTATTTTTAATGTTATTTTGTATTATATAGTTTTGTAGGGTATGCATGATCTGCAGCAGAATAGTATATGTAAATAAAAAAATTGGATGCTGTGCCACAATGTAACGACATTGACAGCTTACTCCAGAAATATATAATTTTATAAAATTGCCTCAGAAACAGGGTTGAGTATACATACATATTTTGTGTATGAAGTAAGGTATAGATTCAATTCATATAAATCTCATATATTGGAATACGTTTTAGTTTTATACATGCGGTTATTACAAAATACTGTATTGTATTTTGAGTTTTGTTTTGTGTGTTCTTTCTAAGGGTGAGCCAAATTGTCCTTGCTTATAAAAAATCAGGCCTGGCCCTGTGCTGGCCCGGCCATGTGCAAGAGTGCCACAGCACAGGGGTTCAAAATTTAAGGAGTCTCATAATTTCTTTTATCTATTATCTATATATATAAATTAAATTATATGAGTAGTGTACTGTCAGTGTAAGACAGTTTTATATAAGCAACCAATTAAATTTTTTACAATTGCTATATAATATCAGTATTTTTAAAATAAAAATATATTTTATTCTGATACATTGATTGGTTGACAGTGTAAAATATTTTACACTCAGTGCATTTCCTTTTTTCTCATTATTCTTTCATCACAAATTATTTACACTATTAAAAGGATATTTTATTAATTAAATAATGTTTATTTTTTTCCATTCTCATCTACTACAACATGACAAATGGCACCCATTTTGTCTCTTCATTAAAATTTCAAATCTTTCACACATTTCTTTTTTTCATATTTTTTCACTTTCAATTTAATTTTTTTTTGTATTTATTTATTATCATTAAAAATGTTAATAAAATTAAAAATTTATTTATCTCACGGGTCACTATTAACATAATACCTATTTTATTTTAATCAACAATTATTCTAATTTGTGAGACAAAATTCTTTTTTATATATTAATTTTTTTTTCTTTCTCCATCTCACGATTTCTTTTTTTCTTCTTTTAATATAATTATTTAATACAATTAAATTTATATGATTATTGTTTATTTTACAATTAAGTAAATTATTTTAAATTTTGCATTTGTATCTAAATACATTTTATATCATATCAATTTTTTTTATTTCACGGGTTATTATCAGCACAATGTCTATTTTATTTTTATCAACAATTTGTCTTGATTTGAAAGACAAAATCTTTTTTTCAAAATATCAAAAAAAAAAATTCTTTCTTCATCTCACGAGTCATATTTTTTCTTTTTACATAATTATTTAATACTATTGAGTTTATATGATTATTTTTCGTTTTACAATTAAGTAACTAATTTCAAAATTACATTTATATATAAATACATTTACATTTTATCAAATAAACCTTCTATTTCACGGTCATTATCAGCACAATACATATTTCATTTTAATCAACAATTACTTTAATTTGAAAGATAAAATCCTTATTTTCAAATATTAAATATTCCTTTTTATTATATCACGAGTCCTTTTTTTATCTCTTTGTATTTTAATACAGTTGAATTTATATAATCTTTGTTTATTTTAAAATTAATAGATAATTTTAAATTTAGATGCATATATAAATACATTTTATAACGTACCAAATTTATATATACATTTAAATATATTTTATATCATGTCAAATAATTTTATCCGTGCCGGAGCACATGTATCTTACTAGTTATATATTAAATGATATGTTTCTACATATTAATTTTGTTTAAAGTGTAGTTTAAGTATTTGAAACTAGCGTAGTAGTAACAGAATAGCTTGGGGAATGAGGGAATGAAGGCGTGGATTAATCACCTTTTTATCTTGTTCAATTTTACACCGATAATATATTTTCTTTCAACGTCGTTTAAAATTTAAAATAAGTATTGATCGTACCTGATCAGAAACTAGATCGGTGGCCAGCAAACGTCGTGAGCTCCGCTACTCCGGTGGTGGTGGGATGGTGGGGGTGTACCTGCAAGGTACTCCGATGCTAAAGTCAGGAACGGAGCAAGCAAGTACAAAAAGGTAGTGAGAGTGAGAATTAGAATACCAGACCCTCTAGTGGAAGGGAGTATTTATATTGTGCCCATAGCACTGGGCCAACGGTCGTCTGCACTGGGTTGGGTTACTAGGCCCAATGCAGATAACTGACAGGGCTTACGTGGCGTAGGGAAGACCAACACATGATTTTCGCCCTGGAGTAACTGCCCCGAGATCCTCGAAAAGTGGGTATACCAACTCTTTCGGAGGTGGGTAGTCACCTGATGACGTGTCCCCGTGGGAGGAGCACGTGGAGTACGTTAGGAGGGTGCTCGTTATCTCCCTGAGCCATGTAGTTTCTACTCGACATCGATGGGATCTGAGTGTGCTCGACGAGGGAGAGGATTGGGCCCTAATTGGCCTCTCATCGCAATATTAGGTTGGGCCTGCCCGACGGATAGGCAGGCGCTGGCCTAGTCCAGAACAGGAGCCCCCCAAGTCGTTGCTCCGAAGTGTTGGAGTAATGACTTAAGGGTCAGCCCATTCGTTGAGGTCATAGTAAGTGAGACTCATGCCCGAAACATCGGATTGGTGGCTGACGCCGGCGACACAGGACGAGACGGGAGTCGCAGGGACGTCTGTCCGTCTGGCATCCACAGGCCACCTTTTGTCGGGGTTGTCCCCATTTTGCCTCTTGGTCGACCATGCAGGGGAGACGGAAAGGAGTGGACGCGCTGAGGCTGCGAGCACGTAGGGAACTGAAGAGGCGTACGCGGGGATTCATGGTGCCATGTGGCACGAGTCATTAATGCCTAGGGCGGCTAGGAGTAAGGGCACTCAAGTGCCTAGAGACGCCTCGACTCCCGTGTTAGGATTATAAATAGGTGGCGAGTCCGTGTCATTTGCACGCTTTCGTCCCACTGATCAATCTCCTACTCCCTCCAAGCTCTCCCTCTGTGCTCGACATCACTGTCGCCGCCGCAGTTGTCAAGCGCTCCCCGACACCCTAACTCCTAATCATCAAGTAAGTTCTCATGTACCTTCTATCGCAGTTTGATTTTATCGTTTATTTTCTGGGGAGGGACATAGTTTTTAGAGTGGCGTTTGGATATTCGAGGAACTTTCATGAGTTTCCCAGCAAGTATATGATTTTTTCGGCTACATTCACGAAGTTTCCGGCGTATTTGCCGAAGACTTTAAGGGGATTCTGGTGGGTTACTGAAGTTTGCGATGAATGCCCCGGGGACATGCGATGAATGTCCCGGGGAGCTGATGAATGTCCTGGGGAGCCGATGAATATCCTGGGGAGCTGATGAATGCTCTGTCAGGGAGCCCCCTGTGCCCGTTAGACCTAGTCGGTTGGGGAAGCTCCTAAATTAGTGATGCGGAGAGTCGCCTGGGCTGCTCGGCGCCCTCCATGCCTTTTCACTTGATTTGCGGTGGAAGGGTGGATTTGATTTCGGAAGTTGAATTCATCGTGCTCCTCTGCTTTTCAGGTAAAATGTTCGTGAGGCTCACGGGCATCATTCAGATAGATACCGAACCCGACCTAGAAGAGCCCGTACAATAACTCGGGGAGGAAACTATTTGTACGCCCACGGACTGGGCAGGGGAAGAGCCCCTTAGAATCAAATCGCAGTTCTCCCTCGACGACATTGATGCCTTTGCAATTGTCAAGGACGTCGTTGTGGGCGACCAATCGAACCAGACGGTCTTTAAACCCAGAGAACACCATCGCATATGCTCGAGCTTCTAGGGATTGAGGTTTCCCATGTATGAGTTTGTGTTCAAAGAAGCCAACATCCGTCTCCCTTTCAGTGATTTCCAACGGGGAGTGTTCCACTGGCTACGTCTGGCGCCCTCCCAACTCCACCCTAATGCGATGGCCTTCGTGCGGGCATTCGAGCTCGTGTGTGAATACCTCGGCGTCGAGGCCACTCTCCCTCTATTTTTCCGTACTTTCCACCTGTAATGGTCAACTGTCAATGGCCGACATAGCTGGGTTTCCTTGAAGCAGCCGAGGAAACTGTTCAAGGCATATTTAGATTTTGTCCGTTGCTTCATGGACAGGTTTTACTATATCATGCCCGCCACGCATAGAGTCGTTGAGTCCCTATACAACCTCGTGACCGACAACATGGGGGATGAAAGATTTGTCTAAGTGGCCCCTGGAGTGGGAGGAGGCGCACTTCGAGAGTGGCACGGAGAGCTACCTCGTGAAGCCCAGTGTGTTGTGTGTCGAGGACCGTGAGTCGTTCACGAAGCTGGTCGAGTATGTCGTCGATTTTACTCGAGCTAAATGTATAAACAAAGAAGGGAATCCTCGACGCCCGAGGACAGGTCGTCACTGAGCCCCGTTTTATCAACTCCAAAGCCCTCCTCGATGCAAGTCTAAAGAGGAAGCTTTGAGGTTTTTATGTAATGGCTCTTTTCTTTGCTCGGGCATTCACCCCATTTCGTTTTCTTATACTGACTTATTTCTTGTTTCTTGTCGCAGGCCAAATGTCGAATGCGACTGAGCGTATCATGAAGCTGGCAGCCACCAGGGGTGCGAAAAGAAGTAAAGGCAGGGTCCAAGAAGTTCTACAGACGGCGATGCCTGTCGAGGGAGGAAGTGGCTCCGCTTCCCCTCAATGCAGTCAGTCTCCCCCTGGAGATGACCCCTTCCAAGAGGCCGCGCGCCGAGGGGCCTGTCCTCGTGGACCTCGAGGAGCCCGTGCCCACTGAGAAAATCATGTTGCCTGCCTGCCACCTCCAACGAGACTTCATCAGAGGGAATCCCCCTGCGGTGGTCGAGGCTGAGGCGAAGGCAATTTTGGGGACTGAGAGGGCACCAGAAGGAAGGTGTTAGCCAAAGACATGGCCACTATGGGGTGCATTTTTTAGACTGCCCTAGTCCTGAATGATGAGATAAACCCGACTTCTAAACTGCAAAGGCTACGAGATGAGTATGGCATCCTCGAGTAGGAGAAGAACAAAGCTGAAAGCGACCTGCTAGAGGCCAAAACGAGGTGCGAGAACCACGTCTGCGTCCTCCATGAGCTGAACAAAATGAATGCAGAGCTAAAAAAACCCAAGAGGAGCGGGAGCGTCTCTGAAATAAGGTCGCCGAGTTGGAAGTAGCTGCCGATCCTGCGGAGGATGAAACAGAGGAAGAGAGGCGCCTCATCGACCGTGGTGCTCTAATCGCCAAAGTTTGGGAGCTCGAGCAAGACTGTTTGGAGGCCCTCGAGGTGGGTTTTAATAGTGTTGTGGTGCAGATCAAGGCTGAGAATCCGGGGGTCTAGCTTTCCCTTGAAATAGTTAGTCTGTTCCACTAGGTGGTCGACGGGAAGGTGGTCGTACCTGGAAAGAACGACGATGGTGATGGTCGTGGTGACGGGGAGACGGAAGCCTGAATTGAGGAGGAGATTGTTGTTTGAGCTTTTTGTTTTTCTAGCCTGCGTGCCACTTTTTCTTCTTGACTTCGTTTAGTTCGGCCTGCGTGCCGCATTTTGTATCACTTTCTGCCCGGCCTGCGTGCCAGGGGCTTATGGTATTTTTGTATGAACGCTTTTGAACAATGGGCGTCTGCCCGATTTGAATACATCGTCTTTTCTTATTTTGTGTGTGATGCTTATATGTTGACTATACTTGTTATTTTCGTTTTTTTGTCTAAGCATTTTATGGCCTTTGCTCGACTTTGTTGATCCTCGACAGTGTAGGGAACTGGTCGAATAGTCGGAGCTGTATTCCGACCACTGTGGCGTGGACTTCCCATCGTGAGCTGGGTGTCCTGCCTAGCTGGTACGGCGACGGTGGAGCTCGGTCGAGGTGTCCCCGTCGGATCAAGGGTCCTCGCGTACACACAACGCGGGTTCTTGTCTTCTTGTTTCGAGGAGGGGAGTCGCGCTTGTACCTTAGTGCGCCCCCGTGGTCGCGGCGCAAATGGGTCACGGGCAGTGTTTAACTGTACTATTACTTAAGCTTTTCATCATTCCATGGTCGAGCAAGTTCCTCCCCGTGTCGATTTTTGAGGTAGTAGGCTCCCGTCCTCGTTTTCGCGCGGACGCGATAGGGGCCCTCCCAGTTTGCGGCGAGCTTGCCTTCACACGAATCTTTCTGGTTCCTTCGTAGGATGAGGGTACCTACCTGAAATTCACGTTTAATAACTTTGTTGTTATGGCGAAAAGTTATCTTTTGTTTAAGCGAGGCTTCGCGGAGGGATGCACCTGTCCGTATCTCCTTGACCAGGTCGAGTTCTTCCCTTAGGGCCTCGTCGTTCATCTCCTTGTCGAAGGGCATTACATTGTAGTAGTAGTTGCCCGACTCGGTCATGAAGGCTGTGTGTTGCTTGTCGGCCTTTGCCATGGGAATTTGATTGTACCCGGAGTATGCGTCTATAAATGATAGTAATTTAAAACCTACAGAATTGTCGACCAGTTGGGCGATGTTAGGCAGTGGATAAGCATCTTTCAGGCACGCCCGGTTAAGATTAGTGTAGTCAATGCACATCCTCCATTCTCCATTATTTTTCTTAACAAGTACAATGTTGGACAGCCAGGTCGTGTACCGGGCTTCCGAAATAAAATTTGCCTCTAGAAGGTCTTTTACAGCTTTTTCAGCAGCCTCCGCTTTCTAGGGAGACTTCCTACGCCTACATTGCACTACAGCCCTAGCGGCCGGATCTACAGTAAGCTGGTGACAGGCCACCTTTGGGTCAAAGTCAGGCATCTCCGATGCGCTCCACACGAACAAGTCAGTATTCTCCGGGAGGCAGGCCTTCAACTGCTTCCTCGCTAGGTCGGGGAGCCTGGTACCAATCTTCACATTCTTGTTTGGATCATCCCCGAGAGTGATGAGCTCGAAGTCTTCATCTGGAATGGGGCACGTTAGGTGGAGAGGCTACCTGTTGCCTTCAGCTGAAAGGTCGTTGTCTGCCGCTTCTCCTTGTTTTTGCTCGCTGGGGAAGCGACTGTCGAAGTCCACAGTGTTGACGCGCGGGAGTGGCTTATGCTCTGCGTCCGGGGGTAGCTTCTCTCCAGTCTTGGACTTGACGTTGATCGAGCTCAGACCCTTGGTTGCAGCTTCGAAGCATCTCCTAGCCGCTTCAATATCCCCGTGGAGGGTGATGACCCGACCTCTAGTCGTGTAGTACTTCATCTTCAAATGGATTGTAGATGGTACTGTCGTGAGTTTGGCCAGAGTCGTTCTTCCCAGAATGCACTGGTACAGGGAAGGACACTCCACCACCAGGAAGCGGGTCTTGACTTGTTGGGCAGTCTCTTCACTCTTGAAAATAACCATCAGCTTGACATAGCCCCACGGTCTGGTGGTGGTACCGTTGAAACCCTGTAGGTCTGAGCCCACGTAGGGGGTCAGATGTGTTTCATTGAGCTGAAGGGTCTCGAAGAGGCGTGCGTACATGATGTCCATCAAACTCCCTTGGTCGACCAGGATTTAGCGGACATCAAAGTTCGCCATCTGCGCCCTGATCAGAAGAGGGATGGTGGATTTGGGGGCGCCACCCGACAATTCCTCGAGGTAGAAGGTGATGGGGTTCGACTTCCCTTATACCTTCTCGAAGGTGGCAGTCTGTGCCGAGCTCGCGTCGATCAGCTCGTCGAACTTTTGCTTGATCGACCCCACAAAGACCTTGTTGAAGCCCCCACCAGATATAACCATTGCGGCAGGGAAACTTTCCCACGGGCTACAAGCGGTCACAGGGATCTCGGGCTCGTCGGGGAAGTAGAAGTCCTCTGATCGAGTGACACAAAGAGCGACTTACAGTCCATTTTCTCCAGTGGGAGGGGCCATTTCCTCGACCCTCTGCGTCTCTCGAGCATCCTGTCTAGGGGCATCGTTCCTCTTCGTGTACTTCTTGAGCTGCCCCTCCTTGATCAAGATTTCTATCGCATCCTTGAGGTGGATGCAATCCTCGGTGACATGTCTGTGGCTCCTATGGAACCTGCAGTACTTTGACTTATCAACGTTTGGTTTGAGTGGTGTCGGCTTCAAAAATTAGACACCTCATTTCTAGAATTCTGAGTTGATGCACTCGGCCAGAATTCGCTCGCGGGGAGTAGTGAGTAGCGTGTACTCTGTGAACCGGGCAACTGGACCTCTCGGCTCACGAGCGTCCCTGGGATGGTCTTCTCCTCTTCTTTCTCCCCCTCGTCGGGGAGCAGTAGAGTCTTCGTGCTTGGAGCTTCGGGGGACCTCTTGAAGCCGCGAGTCACAGGCACAATGCGCGGCCTCCAGCTCCTCATACTGAATGTATGCTTGGGCCATGTGGAGGAGCTCTCCAAGTTGCGGGGCCTTTGGATGCCCACAGTCTTGGTGATCTCAGTGCGAGGTCGTAATCCTCGCTCGATCAGATACTTCTTCATGTCGTCTGTGGTGGCTACCTGGACTGTTTCCCGGTTGAATTTCTCGATGTAATCCCAAAGAGATTCGTCTTTTCCCTGGATGATGGCTTTTAGGGAGGCTTCTGTCTTCGGGTGGCGTCGGAAAGCAGTGAAATTCCTGGAGAACAGTCTCTTCAGTTCCTTCCAGGCGGTGATGGATTCCGGAGCCAGGCTTTTGTACCAGGCCATGGCACCCTTTCGGAGGGTGGTCGGGAAGAGCCTGCACTTGATAGCTCCTCGAACATTCCTGTAGTCGAGCATTACCTCGAAACTCTCGACTTGGTCATTTGGGTCAGCATTACCGTCGTACGTCGCCAAAGGTGGAGGCTTCTCCATCCCGACGGGCAGAGGGGTGTCCATAATTTCCCTGGACAGTGGGTGTCATACACCAAAATTTTAACCACTAAGATTTCCCATCATTGTGCAAATCATCATCACAATATGGATGTGCCTTCATGCCTCATCAGTTTCCTCATGGATTATTGAGCATTCACTACAATTAAGCATTAGGGTTTTAAGCCCACTTAGAGCTTAGACAAAGGATCAATCAAGGAATGACATGATCTTCAACATGTCTAACCTCTCAAACACACATAAAGGATTAAAAGGACTCCCACATCAAGAATCAAGCACAAAGTTGCAACATTCCAAGTGGATCAAGCCTCAAGATCGCCAGTGTTACCAAATTAGGGTTTTGGTCGAGTGAGGCCTCCAGATGAAAATTTTCCTCTGGGCATGAGCCAATGCTTCAAATCACAACCCAAGACAATCTAAGGGACCTTATAAACCCAATCATCAAGTCAATTTGACCTCAGGGGATGCATTCACCAAAAATCAGGAATTAGGGTTTCTTAACCTAATTCACCCCTAAGTTGACTTTTGGGACAAAACATGATCCAAGACCTCAAGACATGATTTGAGGGTCTCTAATAAACCACATTTATCCATTTTCAACAATGGATTAATCCAAGAAGCTTGACTCACAAGTTTCATTTTCATCAGGACCACAATTAGGGTTTTGAGGAAAAAGTCAACTGTACCTTTGAATTTTGACCTGGACATGCTCCCAAAACTTGGGAAATGATTCAATACACCCTACAACCCCTATGGAACAGATCCATTAGGTTTGATTTAGGTCAAGGACTTGATTTCACCAAGGATCGCACAGTTTGGAATTCATCTGATAAAAAGTCAACTGTGCACAAAAGTCAAGTTTGACTTTTTAAGATTTTTCACAATTATGGTTCCTTGAACCTAAAATAATGTTAATATGTGATTTGTGTAACGACCCGAAAAATCTAAATTATTTATTTAATCATTTATTTAATTAATTTAGAAGGAATTAAGGGGGTTGTAATGATTTTGGAGAATTATGGATTAAAAGATGCATTTTTGAGTAATTTTAATAAAAAGAATAATCATGTATTATTTATGTTATTATTGTTATTATTAAAATTTAAAATAAAATGAGGAAGGGCAAGGTGGTCTTATTGGAGATAAGTGAGGATAGGATGGGAAGTTCATAAACTGGGATATATGACTAAAAGAGAAAAGGGAACGATCATTCTAACTGATCGTGTTTTGGGTGAAGGAAACTGAAGCAGAGAAGAGGAAGAGGAGAACTAGGGCTTGAGGAATTCTCGAAGAATCTTGGAGAAGGAAGGAAAAGCTTCGGATTATTCTAAGGTATGGGGAGAATTCCTAATTCTTGGTAGTTTACGAAATTGGAGATTGAATAGATTAGGATTGTGTGAATTTGTGTTTGATTTTGATGGTTTTGAATGTGAAATGTATGAACATGATGAGATTATGATGAATGTCACTAGTATGTGTTGATATATGTGTGTCTTATGAGTATTTTGATCAATTTTCGTGTAGAACATTGGTTTTGGGGGTTATGAGAATCAAAATTTCAGAAAAATCAGATTTTTGGAAAAAGTGGGTTTTGTCGCGCTCTGACACGGGCCGTGTCACACAACACGGGCACCGTGTCAGCCTACTGGTTGATAAAAATAAAATTTGTGTGTTGCAGGGGTTCTGACACGGGCCGTGTCACAGGACACGGTGACCGTGTCAGCTTGCTGGTCGTGAATGAGAAAAATTGTTTTTTTGGAAATTGGTCCCAGGGGTTCTAACATAGGCCGTGTCACAGGACACGGTGGCCGTGTCAGGCTGCTGACTTGCTATTTTTTTTTATGATTTGGAATCGTGTCCCAGTTCTTCTGACACGGGCAGTGTCACAGGACATGGTGGCCGTGTCAGACTACTGGTTGTCTCATATTTTGTTGTTTCCTTGCAGTCTCTCGCTGTTTTCTCGTGTTGTTTCTTTAGGGTCGAAGTATTGATGATATGTAATTGATGGACTATGATTTTTATGATGAATGTTGTTGAGATGAAGTGAATGATGCACATGTCGATAATTGAATGAAATGAGGAGGTTAGCATCATTGCATTTCATGGCATATTTTTATGATGGGGCTCCGGCCTATTGGTAGCTTCAATCCCATCGTGCGGATTGGAGTGATATGTTGTTATGGTGTGCTCCCATTGTGGAGGGTTGATGGCCAGTGTCCATCGCATGGAGGAAAGTCGGTACCGCATTGCATATGTGCATTTTCATTGAAGTTGACATTGCATTTATTATGGAGTAATTATGATGAATCGTATTATGAATTCTAAGTTGATAATGATGTGAATGAATGTGAGTGATGATCTGTTGTTGTTGCTAATTAATTTATTTGATTTCCATGTCTTGTATTACTATATTGAATTATGTTTTCTCACCCTGCCTGCTTGGAAATGTTGCCTCTTATGTGGGTAACTTGCAGATAACCAAGAGTAGCTTCGAGGTGACGAAGGAGGTAGCTTGGAGTGTCTCGTTTATGTCGTTAATTTTAGAGGTGTCCTGCTCTGTGTCATGTAACATCGGGTTGGGATGAATTGCGAACATTCGTGTTCTTTTGATTTATTTTGGAATTGTATACTGATGATGTTGTTCTAGATTGGATAAATTTCTCATGAAGTTTTAATTGAGTTTACAATGACAAGTTGATTCCGTTGCAAGATTATGATTTCTTTTGATGATCTTTTGAGTAACCCGTGTTACGGGACAGGACTATGAGAATTGTATGATGTGTTGATTATGTACACCCTTGGTTGTGAATTATACTCTGATAACATGATTTATTTCTCTAAAATTGTATGTGGGGTATAAGGGTGTTACATTAGTGGTATCAGAGCAGGTCGGTCTGTCCGGCCAAGTTTTGTGTAGTCAGCCTGTTGTCAGTCGTTACTTGTTAACGATTATTTGTTTTCTGACGTGGTATGTGTTGTACAGAATGGCTGGGAACAACACGCGTGCTCTTGCTGATGCTATTGCAACTCTCGCTCGGAACCATGCTCCTGATGAGTTTCGCGCGTTAGAGAAGTTTCAGAGGAACAACCCACCGAAGTTTGAAGGGACTCATGACCCGGCGAGCGCACAAAAGTGGCTCAAGGCGATTGAGAAGATTTTTAGAGTGATGGGGTGCTCTGATGCATAGCAAGTGCAGTTCGGAATGCATATGCTGGAAGAGGAGGTCGAGGACTGGTGGGATAACACCCGTCGGAGGTTGGAAGATGTTGGCACTGCGGTGACTTGGAATGTGTTCAAACAAGAATTTCTGGGCAAGTATTTCCTGAAGATGCTCGTGGTAAGATGGAAGTGGAATTCATTGAATTGAAGCAAAGGAATATGACTGTGGCGGAGTATGCTGCCAAATTTGAGAGGCTTGTGAAGTTTTGTCCTCATTACAACCGTGCAGATGCTGAACTTTCTAAGTGTCTCAAGTTTGAGAACGGGCTGAGACCAGAGATTAAACAAGGGATTGGATGTCAACAGATTCGCCGGTATGCGGAACTGGTGGATAAGAGTAGGATCTACGACGAAGATAGTCGAGCTCGATCTACTCACTACAAACAGCTAAGTGAAAAGAAGGATAAGGGCCAGTTTAGAGGAAAACCTTATGCAACCCCAGGTGATAAGAGTAAGCAGAAGGTATCAGATGAGAAGAAGTTAAGTAGGGGAGCCACTAATGCACCTACTAAGTGCTACAAGTGTGGGGAGCCAGGTCACAAAGCTGATGTGTGTACTAACAAAGTTCTGAGATGTTACCGTTGTGGCAAGAGAGGGCATAGGATTGGTGATTGTCCGAATGAGGGTCCGACCTGTTTCAATTGTGGTGAACAGGGACATATCAGTACTCAATGCCAGAAACCAAAGAAGACTGCTACTGCTGCCCAGACTACTGGAAGAGTATTTGCTTTGGCGGGCTCAGAAGTTCCCAAGAACGACAACTTAATTCGAGGTACTTGTTTTATTAACAATGTTGAGTTGATTGCTATTATTGATACTGGAGCTACGCATTCATTTATCTCTCTCGAGTGTGCTACTAGATTGGGTTTGAATTTGTCTATCATGAATGGTAGTATGATAATAGAGACCCCAGCTAATGGTTCGGTGACTACTATGCTCGTTTGTTTGAAGTGTCCTTTGACAATCTTTGAGAAGGATTTTGTGATGGATTTGGTGTGCTTACCTTTGCACCAAATCGATGTTATCCTTGGTATGAACTGGTTGGAGTTCAACTACGTTCACATTAATTGCTATAACAAGACTGTGAAGTTTCCAGAGTTAGGTGAGGATGGTGAACTAATGTTCTTATCTGCTAAACAAGTGGATGAACTTTTATTAGATGAAGTGTTGATGTTCGCAGTGTTTGCATCGTTGCCAGCGGATGGTGTGGCCGTCAGTGCTGAGTTGCCTGTGGTTTGTGAGTTTCTAGATGTATTTCCTGAGGATATAAGTGATTTACCTCCGGAACATGAAGTTGAGTTTGCTGTAGACTTAATACCAGGTACGAGTCCAGTTTCGATGGCTCCTTATCGGATGTCTGCTTCGGAATTGAATGAGCTGAAGAAACAACTAGAAGAATTGTTAGAAAAGAAGTTTATTAGACCTAGTGTCTCTCCGTGGGGTGCTCCGGTGTTGCTCGTTAAGAAGAAAGACGGTAGTATGAGATTGTGTGTCGATTATCGGCAGTTGAATAAGATAACCATCAAGAATAAATATCCGCTTCCGAGAATCGACGATTTAATGGATCAACTCGTAGGTGCTTGTGTGTTCAGTAAGATTGATCTGAGGTTCGGTTATTATCAGATTAGAGTTAAAGCTGACGATATTCCGAAAACAGCTTTCAGAACGAGGTATGGTCATTATGAATATACGGTGATGCCATTTGGAGATTCTAACGCGCCTGGTGTATTCATGGAGTATATGAACAGAATCTTTCATGAATATCTTGATAAATTTGTAGTGGTTTTCATAGACGATATCTTGATATATTCTAAATCAGCAGAAGAACATGCAGAACATTTGAAGATTGTGTTACAAGTGTTGAGGGAAAAGAAATTGTATGCTAAGTTATCGAAGTGCGAATTCTGGTTGAAGGAGGTGAGTTTCCTAGGCCATGTGATTTCAAGTGGTGGAATTTCTGTGGATCCCTCGAAGATTGATGCGGTGTTGCAGTGGGAGACTCTGAAGTCTGCTACAGAAATTCGTAGTTTTCTTGGATTGGCTGGTTATTATCGTAAGTTCATTGAAGGTTTTTCTAAGTTGGCTTTGCCTTTGACGCAATTGACTCGAAAAGGGCAAGCGTATGTATGGGATGTCGCTTGTGAAGAGAGTTTTGTAGAACTAAAGAAAAAGTTGACGACTGCTCCGGTGTTAGTTTTGCCAGACCCGAATGAGTCCTTTGTGGTTTATTGTGATGCTTCAAAGATGGGCCTTGGTGGAGTTTTAATGAAAAATGGTAAAGTGGTCGCTTATGCTTCTAGACAGTTAAGAGTCCACGAGAGGAATTACCCTACACACGACTTAGAGTTGGCTGCTGTAGTATTTGTACTGAAGATCTGGAGGCATTATCTTTTTGGTTCGAAATTTGAGGTATTCAGTGATCATAAAAGTTTGAAATACTTGTTCGATCAGAAAGAGTTAAACATGAGGCAGAGAAGGTGGCTAGAACTGTTAAAGGATTTTGAGTTCGATTTGAATTATCACCCAGGTAAAGCAAACGTAGTGGCTGATGCTTTGAGTAGAAAGTCGTTGCATATTTCGATGCTTATGGTGAGAGAACTTGAAATGATTGAGCAATTCAGAGACATGAGTTTGTTGTGTGAGACGACCGCTGATAGTGTGAAATTGGGCATGCTAAAGCTGACTAGTGGAATTTTGGAGGAAATTCGGGGAGGTCAGAAATCTGATTTGAAATTAGTTGACCAAATAATGAAAATTGATCAAGGTAATGGCAGTGAATTCCGAATTGATGAAGATGGAGTTTTGAGATTTCGAGATAGAGTGTGCGTCCCGGATATTTCTGGAATCAAAAAGAGTATTTTGGAAGAAGGGCATAGAAGTCGATTGAGTATTCATCCTGGTGCTATGAAGATGTATCAAGACCTTCGTAGATTGTTTTGGTGGCCAGGTATGAAAAGAGATATTGTTGAATTTGTGTATGCATGTTTGACTTGCCAAAAGTCCAAAATTGAACATCAGAAGCCTTCAGGTATGATGCAGCCGTTGAATGTTCCTGAATGGAAGTGGGATAGCATTTCCATGGATTTTGTGACTGGGTTACCAAAGACTACAAGAGGTAATGACTCGATATGGGTGATTGTGGATAGGTTGACTAAGTCGGCGCATTTCTTACCTATGAGAATTAATTACTCTATGCAGAAGCTAGTTGAGATTTATATTGATGAAATCGTGAGGTTGCATGGAACACCTTCGAGTATTATATCGGATAGAGATCCGCGGTTTACGTCAAGGTTTTGGAAAAGTATACAGGATGCTTTGGATACTAAGTTGAGGATGAGTTTTGCTTATCACCCGCAGACGGATGGTCAGTCGGAAAGAACAATCCAATCTTTAGAAGATTTGTTGAGAGCTTGTGTACTAGATAAAGGAGGATCTTGGGATAGTCACTTGCCGTTGATCGAGTTTACATACAATAACAGTTTTCATGCTAGTATTGGGATGGCTCCTTATGAGGCATTGTATGGTAGACGTTGTCGAACTCCATTGTGTTGGTATGAGTCGGGAGAGAGTTCTGTACTTGGACCTGAAATTGTTCAAGAAACAACAGAGAAGATTAAAATGATTCAGGATAAAATGAAGACGTCGCAGAGTCGTCAGAAGAGTTACCATGATAAGAGGAGAAAAGCACTTGAATTCCAAGAAGGAGACCACGTGTTCTTATGAGTCACTTCGATGACTGGTGTGGGACGAGCTTTGAAGTCTAGAAAGCTCACTCCACGCTTTGTTGGTCCGTACCAGATTATGAAGAGAATAGGAGAGGTTGCCTATCGGGTGGCTTTACCACCGTCACTTGCAAATTTGCATGATGTGTTTCATGTGTCGCAGTTGAGGAAGTATATTCAGGATCCGTCACATGTAATTCAGATGGATGACGTTCAGGTAAGAGATAACCTGACAATAGAAGCTTTGCCTGTGAGGATTGATGGCCGAGAATTGAAGCAACTCCGAGGTAAAGAGATTGCTTTAGTGAAAGTATTGGGGGTGGACCAGCTGGTGATAGTTAGACTTGGGAGCGTGAAGATCAGATGAAGGAGTCGTATCCGACTCTGTTTACTTCAGGTAATTTTCGAGGACGAAAATTCTTAAAGTAGGGGAGAGTTGTAACGACCCGAAAAATATAAATTATTTATTTAATCATTTATTTAATTAATTTAGAAGGAATTAAGAGGGTTGTAATGATTTTGGAGAATTATGGATTAAAAGATGCATTTTCGAGTAATTTTAATAAAAAGAATAATCATGTATTATTTATGTTATTATTGTTATTATTAAAATTTAAAATAAAATGAGGAAGGGCAAGGTGGTCTTATTGGAGATAAGTGAGGATAGGATGGGAAGTTCATAAACTGGGATATATGACTAAAAGAGAAAAGGGAACGATCATTCTAACTGATCGTGTTTTGGGTGAAGGAAACTGAAGCAGAGAAGAGGAAGAGGAGAACTAGGGCTTGAGGAATTCTCGAAGAATCTTGGAGAAGGAAGGAAAAGCTTCGGATTATTCTAAGGTATGGGGAGAATTCCTAATTCTTGGTAGTTTACGAAATTGGAGATTGAATAAATTAGGATTGTGTGAATTTGTGTTTGATTTTGATGGTTTTGAATGTGAAATGTATGAACATGATGAGATTATGATGAATGTCACTAGTATGTGTTGATATATGTGTGTCTTATGAGTATTTTGATCAATTTTCATGTAGAACATTGGTTTTGGGGGTTATGAGAATCAAAATTTCAGAAAAATTGGATTTTTGGAAAAAGTGGGTTTTGTCGCGCTCTGACACGGGCCGTGTCACACAACACGGGCACCGTGTCAGCCTACTGGTTGATAAAAATAAAATTTGTGTGTTGCAGGGGTTCTGACACGGCCGTGTCACAGGACACGGTGGCCGTGTCAGCTTGCTGGTCGTGAATGAGAAAAATTGTTTTTTTGGAAATTGGTCCCAGGGGTTCTGACACGGGCCGTGTCACAGGACACGGTGGCCGTGTCAGGCTGCTGACTTGCTATTTCTTTTGATGATTTGGAATCGTGTCCCAGTTCTTCTGACACGGGCAGTGTCACAGGACACGGTGGCCGTGTCAGACTACTGGTTGTCTCATATTTTGTTGTTTCCTTGCAGTCTCTCGCTGTTTTCTCGTGTTGTTTCTTTAGGGTCGAAGTATTGATGATATGTAATTGATGAACTATGATTTTTATGATGAATGTTGTTGAGATGAAGTGAATGATGCACATGTCAATAATTGAATGAAATGAGGAGGTTAGCATCATTGCATTTCATGGCATATTTTTATGATGGGGCTCCGGCCTATTGGTAGCTTCAATCCCATCGTGCGGATTGGAGTGATATGTTGTTATGGTGTGTTCCCATTGTGGAGGGTTGATGGCCAGTGTCCATCGCATGGAGGAAAGTCGGTACCGCATTGCATATGTGCATTTTCATTGAAGTTGACATTGCATTTATTATGGAGTAATTATGATGAATCGTATTATGAATTCTAAGTTGATAATGATGTGAATGAATGTGAGTGATGATCTGTTGTTGTTGCTGCTTAATTTATTTGATTTCCATGTCTTGTATTACTATATTGAATTATGTTTTCTCACCCTGCCTGCTTGGAAATGTTGCCTCTTATGTGGGTAACTTGCAGATAACCAAGAGTACCTTCGAGGTGACGAAGGAGGTAGCTTGGAGTGTCTCGTTTATGTCGTTAATTTTAGAGGTGTCCTGCTCTGTGTCATGTAACATCGGGTTGGGATGAATTGCGAACATTCGTGTTCTTTTGATTTATTTTGGAATTGTATACTGATGATGTTGTTCTAGATTGGATAAATTTCTCATGAAGTTTTAATTGAGTTTACAATGACAAGTTGATTCCGTTGCAAGATTATGATTTCTTTTGATGATGTTTTGAGTAACCCGTGTTACGGGACAGGACTATGAGAATTGTATGATGTGTTGATTATGTACACCCTTGGTTGTGAATTATACTCTGATAACATGATTTATTTCTCTAAAATTGTATGTGGGTTAGAAGGGTGTTACAATTTGAATCATCATTCATCAAGAAAAATCAAAGAAAGTGAGTTAACTTGTAAAAGGGGTGACCATAAAAACTTAGAATTTTTCTAAGTTATGGAACAAAGTGGCTAGGGTACCAACTTCCAAGGATCATAACTTGAGATCCAAGCAGACATTTTGGATGGTTCAAAGATGGATTTGTAGCTCTCATGGCATAATTTAAAAGTGTCAACTACACCTCATTCCAATTCCTCATGGATTTTGAGTTATGGAGTGATCAAAATGGCTGAAAACACAAAAGTGACATTTTCCCAACACTCAGTGAAATTTTCACTAAGTCAAAATCTGCCTTATTTTTTCCCAAATGTAGAGGCATTTTTCAATGTAATTCAAGTTGGATTAAAACCAAAGTTTGACATCATGTTGAACTAGGATATATCAGCTTTCCAAAATGTCCAAGAACTCCATCAAATTTCATCTGAGCTGGGAGTTATGACAGCTGCAATATGCCTTGATGCAAACTGTCTTGCAAGACAGATTTGTGCATTATGGCTAGATTTGATCAAATTTTGCAACTCCAAACAAGTTTATCCATCTGCACACCTCAGGGGGAGACCAAGGAGGAACAAACACTGATCCATAAGCCTCCCAAGTCTTTGGAACTACATATAGGTTTGGCACCGCTAAAAGCTAAAGATGCCTCAAGACTCCAATTTTGTTTTGAGGCATTCAATGGATGCTTAGAGGTGGCATGTATCAGAGCAAAGATGAACACTTCAGCCAAGCCTTATCCTTGAATCAAAGAACCATAGGCATGTGCTCTAATCTCAAGTCAATGGCTAGAGGAGACTTGAGATTCCAAAATGATCCAATTGGCCAAAGGCCAGCTGTAGTTGCCATTCCATATTCCTTGCAAAAAAAAATTGACACACTATAAATAGACCTCATTTCTAATCAGTTTGAGTACACCAAAGGCCTATAACACTTGCCTTTCTCAAAATCACCCTCTCACATCCAAAAATACCTTCTAATGCAAGCTACTATCGGGTTTTCAATTAGAAAGTGTTTCCTGTAACGCCCCGATTTGTTTAATTGTATTTATTTATTTCATTTATGTGAATTTTGTGAAATGTTTGAAATTATTGTATTTTACCTGCTAATTGAGTTAATTGGTTAATTTCCCTGATAGGAAAAATATTTGCAATAAATTATAATTTCTTTTCAACTTTTATTTCCCGAAATATATTTCATTGTTATTATGTTTTATCGCATTTTGAGAGCGTTTGCGAGATATTTTAGAGTAGGGGTATTTTGGTCTTTTCGCTGGGTTATTTCTCATAAAATAGAAAGTGGAGAGAAAAAGAGAGAAAAGAAAGGGAAAAGAAGAGAAAGAAAAGGAGAAGAAAGAAAGAGAGAAGAGGAGAAAGAGGAAAATTGAGAATTCATCTGTTTCAAGCGATTAATCGGGTAAGGGTGAGAAGTTTCAATTATATCTTGCTTGTGTATGTATATGTGTTGTTTGTTGTAATTGTTTTGGTTGTTTCACGACTTTTTCTCTAATTGATGAATAATTGTTAGAAATCGATGTTTTCGCGGCTAAAACTAGATATAAATGGCGTAGGATACTTGTTGATTATGTTGGAACATGTTTGGGTTGATATATTGTGAATTGGAAGTGTTTAGATGAGATTTGGAGAGGAAATTGGATGATTTTCGCAGGAAAAATTATGCAGGAAAAATTATGGGTTTTCGCTGCCCATACGCGTATCAGGCAAGGCAATACACGTATTGGGTTGGTCAATACGCGTATGGCAAGGAAGGAATGTAGGCATTACTCGTATGGGAGTGGGCAATACGCGTATGGAGTGAGGCAATACACATATTGGAATTTTAGTGGAATTTTTGGGGAAAATCAGTCTCTGCCCATACGTGTATCACTTTGGGAAATACGCGTATGGATGGGCGAGTGAGCAAGGCAATACACGTATGGCTCAGGGCATTACGCGTATGGCCAGTGAGAGTGCAGAATTTTGTCATTTCGCGATTTCTTTCCCGATTTCGCGTGCGATGCCGTAACTTTTGATCCGTAACTCGGATTGAGACATTCTTGGTATCATTGGAAAGCTATTGAGATGTTCTTTCTTATTAAAATGGTTTTGGGATTGTTGGCTGATTAAATTAAGTCAGAGATTTGGAAATGTGTCGTTTTGTCTACTTTTACCATTTTAATGGTGTGTATTTGATGTGTTACCATGCAATATGCTTTTGATATATATCGTATGACTTGTGTGATGTTATATGATGCAAATGCATGTGATGAAATGTTGTGAGGATGGTTTGTGGCCTAAGGGCAAGAAAATGCATTGTGTGGTGTTTGATTGTATATGCATGATTATGGATGTGTACATGTGTGCATTTGAATGTCATGAGTTATTGTATGCCAAGCATCATGATATGCATTCTTGTGATGTCGTATGCCCTAGTGGGTGTGAGCGACGAAACGGTTCCAGAGGGAATCTGCTATAACATCGTGAGCATTATACCGAGAGGACCTAAAGCGATGATTATAGATGATTGTGAGCCTTATACAAAGAGGACCTAAAGCGATCGGATCGTGAGCCTTATACCGAGAGGACCTAAAGCGATCCATAAACGTCGTGAGCCTTATACCAAGAGGACCTAAAGCGACGGGGAACATCGTTTGCCCGACGGGGAGTTACACTAAGTAATAAGCGATGATTCCAATAGTTCCTGAGTGAACTGATGATGAGAATGATGGATGGATGGTACCGCATATGCATTGCATAGAGTCGTTGTGTCGGTCTCTGTGCATTTGCATAAATCATGAATGGATTGATTATGTGTGGAAATTGTGAATCGATTGAGTATGTGTTGAGATTTATGATTGGATTGGTGAATTGATGTGCATATGTAATAAATGCATTGGTTATGGATAATATGTGTTATGTATGGGCATGTGGTATGTGAGGTGGTGGTGTGTTTTCATATGTTATAACGTTGGTATGCCTTACGTGCGAATATGTGATTATGTGGGTATAACTGATATATGTTATGTATTTGTGGCATGCAATATGTATTAGTAGGTGATGCTTGTGGTGAGAATAACTATGCATGTGAATTTTTATGTGTTTGCATATTATTATGCAATCTTGATTTAGTTGTTATTTCTCACCCTTCTGCTGTGGTTTGTTGCTCTATGAGGCAATTGCAGATTTGTGTCTTGGAGGCTTTTGTGAAGATTAGTTCTCCATCCGTTTGTCAATCTGTCTTCTCTGATACGTAGCACGGGGGTCGGGGAACGCTTTTGTTATATATGTGTATAAATTTGTTGTATCTGATTGTATTATCTTTGTATGAATATTCGGATGTTTGAAAATGATTTATTTTGTAAAACAAGTCCGTTATGGATCTTTCCTCTTTATTCCACAATTGAACTTTCCTTTTTATGGTAAAAGTTTCCCTTTGAGGTTATTCCATTTTGTATTATGTATCAAATTTATGAGCAGGGATTGTGTTGTTTTTCTTTAATTGTGGCATCCTTGTTTCTGTCGGAAAAATAAATTTTTATTTACTCTGATTTAATTATGTATTACTTATTCGCGATGGGAATTGGGGTGTTACAATAGTGGTATCAGAGCAGGTGGGTCCGTCCGGCCAAGTTGTTGAGTCAGTTGGTGTGACAGTTGAATACTGTCGATGTTGTTTGTCCTATAGTACGTGATATGTGTGTGAGACACTGTCAGTACTTTCTGGTTTTTCTATTCCGTTGTCTGTAGGAGTTAGAATGAGATAAGTGGGGGAGAAGCTGCTACTTCTCTATGTTGCTTCAGGTGTGGAGCACTGGCTCAGTGTGTTGTCAATTGCAAGATTGTAAGTGTTGTTTGGACAGTGTGGTTCCCGGTTCCAGAACGGAAGTAGAGGTAAGGCTTATGTCAACTAAGGATTTGTGCCTTAGGTAGTTTTGTGCACAGGATGTAAAGAATGCTATCATAGTTTGGTAAAGACGGTTTATGCCCCCATCATGATTGTCGGCTGTCTATTGACAAATTGGGGAACTGATCACCCTTAATCTCTTATTGATAGTAGACGGAATTATGTTGGCTGGAATAGACGTGTCTTTCCGGCTTTGATAGTGTGTGCAATGAATTGTTTGGAATTAATAAAATGGTTACGGGTTGTTTTGATGAGTTGATGAAGATTCTTATATCGGAAGATGAGGCGGATTAGAGGTTTTGGTATGTTGGTCAAGTTGGGAAGTTATGGAGAGAGAGAACGATTGGGTATCGTTAATGGTTGTTCTCAGATAGTAGAGGTTGAACTTAATTGGACGAAGGTGAATAGTTGAGGTTTATATCTGCTAAGTGAGTAGAAAACTCTTGGTAGATGGGACTAAGATGTTTGTTTTGTCTGTGATGATAGTGTTCTGGAAATTGGCAGGAAGTCTCAGTGATGGGTCGTCAGTTGTGCTGGTTGGCAGATGTATTTTGGATGGAACATTAGGGTGTTGGCTTAGGGAGCTCCAACCTTGTTAGTAGCAAAAAGGAAGGATGATTGAACGGAATAACAAGCATGATGTGTATCATGGTATTGAGACTACGAGAAGCCAAACTTAGAGTTCTGGTGAGGTTTGGAGTCCTTGGAGTTTTAGAGCATTAATGGAAATCTTGAGAAAACCCTTAGGTGTGGATGTAATATTTTAGAGTTCTTTTTGGTTAGTGGTTACTACATGTTGGGATTTATGAGAATTAGGACTGTTAAGAGAAGAAATTGTGTATGGATTACTAGCAGTCGAATAAGGTGACGATTGAGAATAAGTGTCCACTTTCATGAACAGATGACTGGATTGGTTTGGTTGAGTTTGAGTGAATTCACAATTGTTGGGAATGTTTGGTAAGAGGGGTGAATTGTGTGAGTTGAGGCTCTGGTCTATTTCATGTGACTGGTTATGGTTGTTATCATCGGATTAGGGTGTTATTTACTCGGTTAAGCTTGCATGTGAGTAACCAGTTACCCAGTAGGAAGTTTTGCAAAAAGCTTTAAGAATTTATATCTTTTGGAATTTGGTTGGGCATTACAACGTACAGTGATGTTATTTGGTGTTAGTAATGCGTCTGTAATGTTTGTGGAGTAGAGGAATTGTATCTTCCATATTTATTTGGATGAGTTCATAGTGGTTTGATTGAGGATATTCGGGTCTGTTATAAACTCAGAGGAAGAACAGGTAGAATGGTTGAGATTCGAATTACAAGTGTTGAAAAGAGACGAAGTTTTATGCTAAGTTATTCGAGTGAGAATTTTGGTTGAAAAAGGTTAGTTTTCTTGGATATGTTATTTCAGATGAGATGATGGTTATGGATCCATCGGAAGTAGATGCAGTTCTACATTGAGAGGCTCCGAAGTCGGTTAAGGAGATTAGAAATTTTTGGGCTTAGTTGGTTGTTACTGCAGGCTATGGAAGACTTTGCTAAGTTCGTACTTCTGGTATCTCAGTTGACTTGCAAAGGGTGAGTCGTTTGTTTTGGATGTTCGTTGTGAGTGAGTTTTGGTGAGCTGAAGTAGAATTTATCTATGGCTCCATTTTTGATTCTGTGTGATCCTAATAACCGTTTGTGAGGTATTGGGATGCGTCTTTGATGAGTTTAGGCAGTGTGTTAATGCAAGAGGGTAAATTCGTGGCTTATGCTTTACGACAATTGAGGATTCATAAAAGGATCTATACTATTTTGGATTTGGAATTGGTTGCGGTTGTATTGTGTTGGAATATTTGGAGGTATTATCTTTATGGTTCTAGGTTCGAAGTGCTTGGTAATCACAAGAATATTGAGTACTTGTTTGGTATGAAGGGATAGAGTATGAGACAACGAGGAGGGTTGGAATTAGTGACGAGTTATGAATTTGGCTTGGATTATCCTTCGGGAAAAGCTAAGGTTGTGCCTGAAAAGTTAAGTCGAAAGTTTTTATGCATGTTTGTTTTGATGGTCAGAGAATTAAAATTATTTGGGCAGTTCAGAGGCTTGTGTCTGGTGTGTGAGATAACACATGAGAGTGTGAGGTTGGGGATATTAAAGTGAACAATGATTTTTGGCAGAGGTGAGGAAGAGTTAGACTTTGGACGTAAGATTGCTATACTTGATAGTTTCGAGTAATCCGAGTGCGCAGCGGAAGCGTGATGTGGCACATTTTGTATATGCGTGTGTAACTTGTAAGAGTTCATAGGTCGAACATTGGGAACATGTAGGAATGATGAGACCATTGGACGTTTCAGAATGGAAGTGTTAGGTGGAAGGTTTAAATATTATTCATGGGCTACTATGTGGATGGATGTTTTGGTTACATGTTCGATTGGGGAATCGTAGCATTATTGTAATATGGTTGTGTGACAAGGATGTTGGTTTGGGGGTCACGTAGAGGTTGTTGAAGCGACGTTGGGTTGTGGGACCTTGTGTTCTTGTTTGTGTTGTTGCCTCGTTTCCATCGTGTTGGTTCGAGTGCTTGTAGCTAATTCCTGTGTGTGTTCGTAACTTGGGTATTCTTTGAGTTGTGAGTTGGTCGTCAAGTGCATTGTATGGGCTTTGCATCTTGTCGTTGTAGTTGTCATCGTTGTCGTGTCGTTGTTGTAGTTGCGGTTAGCAAGTTGGTTTGTCAGTTGTGTTATTCGTGGTGTGCCTTTGGTTGGCGTGTTGGTTGGGTAGTCGGATGCGAGAGTCGTATCCGGAGTTGTTCGTATCGATTATATTTTCGAGGACGAAAATGTCTAAGTGGGAGAGAGTTGTAACGCCCCGATTTGTTTAATTGTATTTATTTATTTCATTTATGTGAATTTTGTGAAATGTGTGAAATTATTGTATTTTACCTGCTAATTGAGTTAATTGGTTAATTTCCCTGATAGGTAAAATACTTGCAATAAATTATAATTTCTTTTCAACTTTTATTTCCCGAAATATATTTCATTGTTATTATGTTTTATCGCGTTTTGAGAGCGTTTGCGAGATATTTGAGAGTAGGGGTATTTTGGTCTTTTCGTTGGGTTATTTCTCATAAAATAGAAAGTGGAGAGAAAAGGAGAGAAAAGAAAGGGAAAAGAAGAGAAAGAAAAGGAGAAGAAAGAAAGAGAGAAGAGGAGAAAGAGGAAAATCGAGAATTCATTCATTTCAAGCGATTAATCAGGTAAGGGTGAGAAGTTTCAATTATATCTTACTTGTGTATGTATATGTGTTGTTTGTTGTAATTGTTTTGGTTGTTTCACGACTTTTTCTCTAATTGATAAATTGATTAATAATTGTTAGAAATCGATGTTTTCACGACTGAAACTAGATATAAATGGCGTAGGATACTTGTTGGTTATGTTGGAACATGTTTGGGTTGATATATTGTGAATTGGAAGTGTTTATATGAGATTTGGAGAGGAAATTGGATGATTTTCGCAGGAAAAATTCTGGGTTTTCGCTGCCCATACGCGTATCAGGCAAGGCAATACGCGTATTGGGTTGGTCAATACGCGTATGGCAAGGAAGGAATGTAGGCATTATGCGTATGGGAGTGGGCAATACGCGTATGGAGTAAGGCAATACACGTATTGGAATTTTAGTGGAATTTCTGGGGAAAATCAGTCTCTGCCCATACGCATATCACTTTGGGAAATACACGTATGGATAGGCAAGTGAGCAAGGCAATACGCGTATGGCTCAGGGCATTACGCGTATGGCTAGTGAGAGTGCAGAATTTTGTCATTTCGCAATTTCTTTCCCGATTTTGCGTCCGATGCCGTAACTTTTGATCCGTAACTCGGATTGAGACATTCTTGGTATCGTTGGAAAGCTATTGAGATGTTCTTTCTTATTAAAATGGCTTTGGGATTGTTGGCTGATTAAATTATGTCGGAGATTTGGAAATGTGTCGTTTTGTCGACTTTTACCGCTTTAATGGTGTGTATTTGATGTGTTATCATGCAATATGCTTTTGATATATATCGTATGACTTGTGTGATGTTATATGATGCAAATGCATGTGATGAAATATTGTGAGGATGGTTTGTGGCCTAAGGAAAAGAAAATACATTGTGTGGTGTTTGACTGTATATGCATGATTATGGATGTGTATATGTGTGCATTTGAATGTCATGAGTCATTGTATGCCAAGCATCATAATATGCATTCTTGTGATGTCGTATGCCCTAGTGGGTGTGAGCGACGAAACGGTTCCAGAGGGAATCTGCTATAACATCGTGAGCCTTATACCGAGAGGACCTAAAGCGATGATTATAGACGATCGTGAGCCTTATACAAAGAGGACCTAAAGCGATCGGATCATGAGCCTTATACCGAGAGGACCTAAAGCTATCCATAAACGCCGTGAGCCTTATACCAAGAGGACATAAAGCGACGGGGAACATCGTTTGCCCGACGGGGAGTTACACTAAGTAACAAGCGATGACTCCAATAGTTCCTGAGTGAACTGGTGATGAGAATGATGGATGGATGGTACCGTATATGCATTGCATAGAGTCGTTGTGTCGGTCTCTGTGCATTTGCATAAATTATGAATGGATTGATTATGTGTGGAAATTGTGAATCGATTGAGTATGTGTTGAGATTTATGATTGGATTGATGAATTGATGTGCATATGTGATAAATGCATTGGTTATGGATGATATGTGTTATGTATAGGCATGTGTTATGTGAGGTGGTGGTGTGTTTTCATATGTTATAACGTTGGTATGCCTTACGTGCGAATATGTGATTATGTGGGTATATGTGATATATGTTATGTATTTGTGGCATGCAATATGTATTAGTAGGTGATGCTTGTGGTGAGAATAACTATGCATGTGAATTTTTATGTGTTTGCATACTATTATGCAATTTTGATTTAGTTGTTATTTCTCACCCTTCTGCTGTGGTTTGTTGCTCTATGAGGCAATTGCAGATTTGTGTCTTGGAGGCTTTTGTGAAGATTAGTTCTCCATCTGTTTGTCAGTCTGTCTGCTCTGATACGTAACACGGGGGTCGGGGAACGCTTTTGTTATATATGTGTATAAATTTGTTGTATCTGATTGTATTATCTTTGTATGAATATTCGGATGTTTGAAAACGATTTATTTTGTAAAACAAGTCCGTTATGGATCTTTCCGCTTTATTCCATAATTGAACTTTCCTTTTTATGGAAAAAGTTTCCCTTTGAGGTTATTCCATTTTGTGTTATGTATCAAATTTATGAGCAGAGATTGTGTTGTTTTTCTTTAATTGTGGCATCCTTGTTTCTGTCGGAAAAATAAATTTTTATTTACTCTGATTTAATTATGTATTATTTATTCGCGATGGGAATTGGGGTGTTACATTTCCAACCAAACCAATCACACACACACACACCTCATAAACATCATATGTGAGCTTATCAAACACTTAAACAACATCTGGAACACCAATTTCAAAAAATCATCATCCAACTGCTCAAGCTTTTAGCAGACTTGCAGTTGGGGTACCATTTTAAGTTCCAACTTGTTTCCAACCACTCCAAACCTTCAGACACACTCCATAGCACCTAGGGAAGCTGTCCACATCATTGGAACCAAGCTGTAACACCTCTAACTCAAAACACGATCACCAGCTGCAAAAGGTAAACCTCGACTTGGTCATCTCATGATTCATGCATATTTCCTCGCACAATAATTTTGCCATATGTTCATAATCATATATGGAATGTTTCCCCTCAATTAATTGCTTTGTATGAATCGTGTGTGGAATTTCTGAGCCTTCATGCAGAATTTAGGGTTCTTGAGGTTTCTCTTTGATTTCTTATTCCATGCTTAAAATAAATGAAATTAAAAACCATAAACATGATCGTGAGGTGAAAACGAGTAGATTGATATGTGGATTGTATGATTTCATCAAGTATTCAGTGAGATTGATGAGAAAATGCAAATCTGGGCAAAACAGAGCACGCAGGCAAAACCAAGGTGTTCTTGGCGCCCTTTTTCAAAAATTCAAATATTTGAATTTTGTGATTTTATTTAATTGATTCAAAAATTAATTGGTCTCTAAATTTTAATGATTTTGAGTTGATTCTTTTTTTAATAATTCACAAAAATGTTAAAATATTTTATTTTACAAAAATTTCCCAAAAATATTATTTATTTCCTATACTTGATATTTTTGCAAAGAATTAATTTTTATTTGTTTTTTAACATTTTAAATATTTTTTTCTTTCTTGATTTTCCAAACTTAATTGGTTTTCAATCATTTTGTGGATAAAAACATGATTTTTGAAACATTGATCGAAGATCACCACTCATTTTTCACATGTTTTCAATCATTTTAATTAATTTTTAAACAAAATTAATTCCATTTTAGACAAAATTAGGGTTTTGATTAATTCCACCCTCATCAATCTTTTCCAAACACTCATGGGCCTCTAATGGAGTGTAAGACCCAACCACTTTTTGTAAATAAACATTTTTGGGTCTCACATATTGTATAAGTCCCTCTGTATATTTTCAAAACAACGGCGCGATCTTCACCTTTTCAAAATCATCCGGGCATCTCCCTGAGTTGTAAGCTCCATCTCCTGTACAAAAATAAACTTTGGGCCTCTAATAGAGTGTAAGACACATCCCTTATAAATAGAAAACCTTTTTGGGCCTCAGTGCATTGTATAAGCCCCAGTACGTTAAAGAAATTTCGGCGTGATCGTTGTTTTTCAAACAAAAATCATCTGGGCCTACCCTTGTGTTGTAAGTCCCATTTCTCTTCTTTTAAAATCACTAATGGGCCTCTAATAGAGTGTAAGACCCAATCCCTCTTTGAAACCAAAATAATTTGGACCTCAGTGTATTGTATAAGTCCCGATACAGTTTCAGAAACTCCGACGAGATCGTCGTTTTCAAAATCATCTGGGCCTACCCTTATGTTGTAAGTCCCATTTCTTTTCTTTAAATAACCTTTGGGCTTCTCTTTGAGTTATAAGACCCATCCCTTTGTACATAAAACTTTTTGGGCCTTAGTTGTTGTATGAGTCCCGATGCGATATTCAAAACAACAATACAATCATTGTTCAAACATTGGCCCTCTCCTTGAGTATAAGCCCCGACAATTTTTTTTTCACAAACAACTCCCTTTTGATTTAGGTTCAAATATACAGTTGTTATCAAAACTTTCTTTAATTTCTCTGAACAACTAACAATACAGCATGGAAGCTCGCTCACCTGTAAGTTTTAACAGCTTTCATTTACTCGCTTTAATATATATAACTGTATTATGGGAAGCTGCGCATGGTTAGTCTTCTTTCATTCTTTTAAACATACGTCAAATATATATATATATATATATATATATATAACTGTATTGTGGGAAGCTGCACATGGTTAGTCTTCTTTCATATCCTTTTAAATACTTGTCATATATCAACTGTATATATGCTAGTATAATTATTTTGAATTTTCCCCGACAACTAGGTCTAGAACTAGGTAAAGCTTGTTGGTCACTCTTAAATACAAATGAAACTAGATCCCCTATAGGATTTCCAGATACAGTATTCCCTTCTCTTGGGGTTAAATAATGTGGAACAAAGAGAAAGGCAGTATTCTCGGCGAACCTTTTCTCAGACTGTCCCCCCTAGAAATTGTCAAAGAAATTCTACTCCCCGGAGTTGATCTATTCTCTGTGAATAGCATCTCTTGAGTTTCTTCGAACCTCGAACTTTCCTGAAATGATCTCTTCTCTGTGAATTGCATTTCTTGAACTTCTCTTGGTTTGGGACCCACAAGCTTCCTAAAACCATCCCCGCCTCCTCTTGGGCTTTGTACAAGGACCCTTCGGCTTCTTAGAAGTTCTCATGCCTTCTCTTGGGCTTAATACAAGGACCCTGACGACCTTTTAAAGGTATAAGATAGAACTTAGTCATCCTTTGCTAGAGCAGTCTTTCCAGTGTCAGACCTCAGGCCACTTTAGGGTTGATTCTCATCCCTTAATGCCCTTGCCTCCTCTTAGAGGCATCATACAAAAGATAAAACTCTTCCACACCAGTAGACTTGGACAGTCTAATTCCCTTGAGTCTCAAAGACATTCTCAAGTTCCTTATAACTATAGGAAAAAACCTCGGGCATTCTGGATCGATATCCAGCAGAAACCCAGCCTCTCTCATGAGAGTTCCCCGACCAGGGTCAACACTATCTCAAATAAAAACCTCAAGGTATCTGAAATCTCAACTCTTTTGTAACCCTCAGCAAGAGTTAATTCCCCCACTTGGACCTGCCTCGGGATCTCAATTATCCCCGGCAAAAGATAGCCTCTTCTTAGGCTTTGTATAAGGACCTTTCCTCAACAAAAAGCTAGCCTCTTCTTAGGCTTTGTATAATGATCCTTCCTCAGCGAAGTCAGCCTCCTCATTGGCTTTGTACAAATTATTCTCCCCAGCGGAGCTAACCTTTTCAGACTCTCTCGTTGAGTCAATCACTTTTTCAGACTCTCTCGTTGAGTCAATCACCTTTTCAGACTCTCTCGTTGAGTCAACCACCTTTCCAGACTCTCTTGTTGAGTAAATCACTTTTTTAGACTCTCTTGTTGAGTCAATCACCTTCTCGGACTCTCTTGTTGAGTCAACCTTTTTTAGCCTCAATCTTGGGCTTTGTACAAGACAGATAAAAATACTCTCTCGTTGAATTGATCTTTATCCAAACTTGGTATAAATATTTCCCCTAGCAGGAGCTAGCCTCTTCTCAGGTTGTGTAGAATACTTTCTCCAGCTTGTCCAGCCTCAATCATGGGCTTTGTACAAGACAGATAAAAAACACTCTCTTGTTGAGTCAAATCCCTTTAGCCTCAATCTTAGGCTTTGTACAAGACATAAATTTCCCTCTCTTGAGCTTGGGACAGATATCTTCCCTAGAAGAGTCATTTCCTCCCAATCTTCTTCTAGGCTTTGAGGAATGATTCTTCCCCAAGAAAAATTAACTCATTTTAGCCTCAATCTTGGGTTTTGTACAAGACACATAAAAAATACCCTCACCAGAGTCAGTTAAATTTCCCTTTTCAGCCTCAATCTTGGGCTTTGTACAAGACACATACAAACCTCCCCGGCGAAGTCAAAACCCCTTTCAGCCTCAATCTCGGGCTTTATACAAGACAGACAGAATATTTTCCCCGGAAAAGTCAGGCTTACAGCCTCCTCTTAGGCTTGGTATAATGATATCCCCAAAGAGTCAGTCTCTTTTTTGCCTCAATCTTGGGCCTTGTACAAGACACCAATATATGCACTCTCTTGTTGAGTCGGTCACTTCTAGCCTCCTCTTAGGCTTTGTATAAAGAATTCCCCTAGCCGAGTTAATTAACCTTTTAGCATCAACCTTGTGCTTTGATCAAGGCACACAAAAATCAACAATCCTTCTTTAGAGATCACAAATTCTCTCTCAGTCATAACTTTTTAGCTTCAATCTTGGGCTTTGAACAAGACACCAATACCCTTTTAGCTTCAATCTTGGGCTTTGAACAAGACACCAAAACATCTTTTTCCTCGCTTAGAATAGGAGGAACTACGATTGCTCTGATTTCCCTGTTTCGTTTAAACGGGAATACGTAGGCATAAGATTGTGAAATCTTAGCGAGCATACTAATAAAAAACCCTAGGTCCAGTACCTTCATCCAAAGACTTGAGGTTTCATACCTTAGTCATCGTTCATCCCCATTTTCCACAGAAAACAAAAACTCACTCACTCACTCATACTTCCCAAGAAACTTTCCCAACCCATTAACGGATAAACACTATCAAGTACAAAGTGAAACCTAAAGCTAATATCCTGTGGATAACCACATATAGGATGGGTAATTTACAACTCCCCATTGTATAACCTGACCCCGGACCCCTAATCTCTTTTAAGCGTTTGTTCAGTTAAACATCTGCGTTCAAGGTTAGTTTTAGATCGCTTCCCTTTCCCTTCCAGCTTCATGGGATAAATAAGAAATCAGAAATTAGCACCCCCTCCTACCATTGCAGTGAGGAAAGCCCAGCGATAAGGTGGTCGCGTCACCGACAAAAATCGCTCGCTACAATGGGGTACGCTGGTTGTCCTCGTCACTCCTAACTGGTGATTGTGACGGGGAATGGTCACCACGACCGCGCCTGCTTCGTCGGGGTGGCTTCTTGGTCATCTCTTCGGCTTCTCGCCGTATTCGTCGGCCTTGCTTCTCTTTTGGGAAGGGTAACATCGTTCCTTCCGAGGAGGGGACCGATTGCGCTTCTGGGCGACCACAGGTTGGGGTCGGGAAGGGCTCTGAGAATCATCTTGTCGTGTCCTCCGCGGGGGAGAAGAAGGACTGTGAGATACGGGGCGACGATGTCTCAGCTGGGGAGAGCGTTGTCGCTCCCTTTCGAACACTCCTATCCGTACATTCTGCTGGAAGATCAACAGATTGGTCTGATTGATTAGTGCAAACAGGGCCACCGTGTTTGGATCCGTATTAGGTGGCGCGGGGATCGGCTGGTAGACAGTCGGGCTACCATCTTGTTGGCCGGCGTTGAAGGCCGCGTCATCTGAGGAGGGGGAAGTGGTACGCCCATCCCCAGGGTTGCCTTCTTCGACGTTAACTACCACGTTAAGGTCGTGGTCGTCTCCGTTGTTGAATGGTGCGGAGGCGGTGTCCGGAGTGTTGGCTTCATTTCGAGGGCTGGCCATGATTGTCAGAGAATGAAGGTTGCTTTGGGTTTTACGAGAAGAAAAACGGGGAAGCAAAGTTTCCCACAGACGGCGCCACTGATCGTACCTGATCAGAAAGTAGATCGGTGGCCCGCAAACGTCGTGAGCTTCGTTACTCCGGTGGTGGTGGGACGGTGGGGGTGTACCTATAAGGTACTCCGATGCTAAAGTCAGGAACGGAGCAAGCAAATACATAAAGGTAGTAAGAGTGAGAATTAGAATACCTGACCCTCTAGTGGAAGAGGGTATTTATATTGTGCCCCCAGCGCTGGGCCAACGGTCGTCTGCACTGGGTTGGGTTACTAGGCCCAATGCAGATAACTGTCAGGGCTTACGTGGCGTAGGGAAGACCAACACGTGGTCTTCGCCCTGGAGTAGCTTCCATGAGATCCCCGAAAAGTGGGTAGACCAACTCTTTCGGAGGTGGGTAGTCACCTGATGACGTGTCCCCGCGGAAGGAGCACGTGGGGAGGGTGTTCGTTCTCTCCCGGAGCCATGTAGTTTCTGCTCGACATTGATGAGATCTGAGTGTGCTCCTCGAGGGAGAGGATTGAGCCTTAATGGGCCTCTTATAGCAGTATTGGATTAGGTCTGCCTGACGGATGGGCAGGCACTGGCCTAGTCCAGAACAAGTATTATTCCTTGAAATTATCATTTTATTTTGTTCTATTTTACAAAGATAATATATATTTTTTCCAATATCATTTAAAATTTAAAATAAGTATTATTATTTTTAATCAAATCATTACAATTAAATAAATAATTTAATCTTTTCTAACTTATTTAAAAAAGTATTTTTATTAGATTTAAATGATTTTTTGAAAATCTAATTTAATCTTGTCTAATTTATTATTTGTAAATTTTATTATATATTTCTCACTGATATATTATTAAAATATATATTAGTAGGAGTAAGTATTAAAGTTTGTTTGTGCAAGTTCAATTAAATCTTTATCTTAGTATCTTAAAATTTTAAAAATCTCATAATTGTAAATCTATTTTTAATATGTAAAATTGTAAGTATTAATATGAATTGACACATGTTATGATTAATCTGGTAGTAAAAAGTTTATAAATAGACAAATCCTATAAAAAATACAAAAATAATATTTATACATGTTAAATTTTAGCCGGTTAATCATAGTTTATATCGTTATTTATAATTTAATAAAAAAATTATTATGCACTATCAGTGTAAAAAGTTTTAGACTCTCATTTTATCACCATCATCCGTTTGGATTATTTTATAGGTAATTAAAATAAAATTCAAATTTTTTCTAACATCCAACTTTTATGATTAGTTGACTATGTAAAATTCTTTTACATTGTCTATACATTTTAATTAAATTCTTTAAAAAATAATTCTCTTCTTGATTATTATTTTGTATATTATTTTCGAAGCCTTATTTTTAAGATTTGAATAGGGTCTCCAAATTGTTTGGACCGACCCTATAAAAAAATAGTAATAATATCAAACAATCAATATTCACGTGTTAGGTTATAACTTTTAACTTATCTAAAATATTCAAATTTATGTTTAGATTTAGGTTAAATATACTCCACCCTCTACGATGTAAGTGAATTTTGATTTATCTTATGTTAAAAAAATTAATAATAGTAATATTTAAGTTATGTTTTTTTTTTTTTTAATCTTTTTGGAAACGTGACAATTATGGAATCTTCATATTTATTGATTTGGCAGATCACGTGGCATTTTAATATATATATATATATATATATATATATATATATATATATATATATATATATATATTAAGATTGACGTGTTTTTTTTATAATTTTTATTTTATGTTTTAAGAAGATTAAAAAAAAAAATTTACATTTTACTTTTTTATTAAAATTTTATGGGTTAAATACAATTTACCTTAATGTGTGTGAATTTCGGTTTAACTCCCTGTAAAAAAATAAAAAAATAAAAAATTATAAAAAATAAAAAATAAAAAATCCATGTGGATTTCAAAAAATAAATAAATAATTAAATAAAATATCACGTGGACTGCCCAGTTAGCAAAATTGAAGATTTCATAATTAACACGTCACCAAAAGGGCCAAAGAAATAGAATCTAAACATTAAAAGGGATAATAAAAAAAAATTATAGAAGGTAAATCGAAATTCACACACATTGTAGAGAGTGAAATGTATTTAGCCCTATAAATTTTAAAAGACCAAAATTTTCACAACTCATAAGTCCACTAGCTGGAGCTTGAACTTTTAACAACAAAATAAATGTATGTACATATTAATAACAAATGGGTATAAGAACAGTTGATTCTCCATCCAACAATTAGGATAAAGAACCTAAATTTAGTTGCAGCCTTACTTGCATTGATAGCACAAGTTTTAAATAGAACTATTTTCTTACTCACTCTAGCGCATAAACTATTTAGAATGTTAATAAGATAGAGAACTATTTTCAGGCTCACTCTAGGGCATAAACTATTTTCATGGAGTTGATGATGGGCTATTAGTACATGTCATTTACCAAAAAACCGTCGATTTCTGATAAGAATTGAGCAAGTTAGAAGCATTTAAGTGAAAAAGCTGAAAACAAAAAGCACTTTTGGGTGAAGGAAGGGACTTAGTGACAAAAATAGTGATAAAATGATCAAAAACACGCTGAAGCACCTGGATTTTACGCGCCCATAACGCGTCAACGCTGCCTCTAACGCGCCCGTGTAGAAAAGCAATGCGCCCACATTGAAGTAGTGATTGTGCAACACGCCCACGTTGATAAGTGGCGCACCCGTGTTGTATATGTTTGCCTGACACTTTTATTAGTAGCTTTATAACAAAAAGAGGGAGAAAAGAAAGGGGTTCGACTACCAAGACTAGAAAATGATGTTTTAGAGCGGTTTTAGAGCTCTTGGAGACCATTGAAGCCATTGGAGAGCTTCTTCTTCACTGATTTTTTATGCTCTTTGAATATAAACTATTCGTATTGATTAACTTCAGCATGAGTCCTCTAGGTTAGGTCAAATTTGATAATGAACCAATTTTTTCTTGATTGGGACATATGATCGAATGATGTTAATGTTATTGTTCTGACTTATTGACATTATTTAGTTAATGATTGTGTGCATTGTTTTTTGATTGTTAAGGCATTCAAATCAATATTGATAAGTAGTGAATAGTGACCCTAAGAACATTTATCCGAACTACTTTAACTGTTGAATTTGCTATTTGGCTAGGAATAATACGATTTGGAATTGCGACTTAGAGATTAACGTGATATGTTCTAATCTGACGAGACAATTGGCTTGAGGGACCAAGGAGTTTGCGCCTAGATTAGTGAGCTACACTCGAAGGAATTGAATGTAGTGGTAGAGTTAGTCCATCGTGTAACTTTGTAGTCAGTGCATGTCTATTAATGTGCATTTCATCAATTAAGTAGAAATAAGGGATTTTAATAATGCGACTTGACCACCTTTCTCATCATTGTTCTAAAAATATTTTCTTGTGTTTTTTTACCAAAGCAATCTTAAACCCCCCCCCCCCCCCCCAATTACTATTTTAATTTACATTGCATAACATCTCTTGTCTTAAGTTTGTAATTCATGTGGAGACGAATTTATTTTATTACTTGATGACAAAACTAGTACACTTGCTAGTAAATTGTCCATCAGAAGTCCATTAGACATTGTCTGGAATAAAAAAATGTAGTCTTTTATCGGTTAGTCATTGATCATAGTGTCCGACCAATTGCACTCAAGAAGATAAAGTAGAAAAGAGAAAAGGCAAATTGCAATTTAGGAACAGACTCAAAATCTAGCAATGTTAGGATTTATTCAAGAAATCCCATATCCAACGGGGCTATCCAACATGGTATTTAATTGTAAATAAAAGTAATGGTAAATGAAGGATGTGTACAAATTATAGTGTTTTGAATAAAACATGTCCCAAAGATCCATATCCACTTTTAAACATTGACATGTTGGTAGATGTAATATTTGGATGTTAGACCCTTAACTTCCAAGATGTATATTGTCATACCCTAATTCTTGACCCCGAGATTCTGTTTTTCGTTTCGCATTGTCTGTATAGCATAGCATGCACTTCATCTTGCATAGTGTCTGAAATGTCAGTCAGAATAAATTTGTTGGATTTACAGACAAACCAGACTAAATTTATTTCAAAATCTGACCAAACGTTGTATTTTTCCAATGTATTTATTTCGCGCAGATTATTTTGGTGTGTTCATTTTATTTTTTCGAGCACTTTTCTGCCCGACTTTTTATTTCGTTTTTTAATCATTTTTATTTATTTTTAGTTAAATAATCATTTAATTTATTTATATTTAATTATATATTAAATATAAATTTGTAATTTTAATTTTATTTTGTTTATTAATATTTTTTTTATAAAAACACAAAAACATCCTATTTAATAAATACTTAATTATGTTTCTCCTTCTAAAAACACAAAAATATAATATTTAATTCTTTTTATTTTTGTCTCATTATAAAAAACAAAAAAATATTGTGTTAATTGTTATTATCATTCTTGTCTATTTTCTAGTCGTATATATATATATATATATATATATATGCATTAGAAAAAACAAAGAGGAAACAAAAACAGCCTCTACCATTCTCTCATAAACTCACTTGAACTCACCACGATAACACTCACCACCATCATCCTTCAAGCTTTTTCCGGCGAGAATCATTCCGACCGCACGGCCGTAACAAGTGCAGCAACAACAGCTCAGCTCCTTTGCATTACAACTCAGTTCACAACGCGGCGGCACCCTTTCATTATAGCGGTAACGGTTTGATTTGAAACCATTGCTACATCTGGTACTATTGCGATCCATTTCTTTTTTGCCTTGTTAATTTGCTGATTGTTCATATTTGTGTTTTTTTTGTTGGTTGAAGTAATGTTATCATCCTGCTAGGCTGATTATCTTGACAAATGATTATTTTGTTCTGATTTGAGATTGTTTAGTTCTTATTGTTTAGCCATTGCAAATATTGTGTAAAAAAATGTGATATTGAACGTAGTGTATTTTGCTGGTGATTTTGTTTATTTGTGGATATCATGAATCTACCGTAGCATCTTCGATTATATACTATAGTTTAATAACAGCTTCACACTTTGTGTAATAGTTTAGTGAGGACATAATGACATAGTCTTTATTTTTTTTTCTTTTAAATAGTTTTAGAGTCTTCCCATATTTAGTAAAAAATTGTAATGTTGTTGTTTGTTTCCATTTCCCATGCTTGTTTATTCTAAGTTTGTTCATAATAATATAATAAGTATTTTTTAAAAAAAAATGGTTTTCTTAAGATTTTCTACTGTTTGGTTCATAATGGCATTGTTATCATATTGCTTGCTTAAAGTTGATTTCCTCAAATTTATTTATGTTTTGTCTTATTATAATATATAAATACTTACGTGTGTTGTTTAATTTTATATAGATACTAATTTTTTATATTTTATTTTCTATTTTATTGTTATTAAATTTAACCTATATAATCAAATAACATTTTAATTATTATTTTCTAGTTTTTTAATCTTTTAGTTTATTTATTTGTTAAATATTTTAAAAGTTAAAAAATTTTGTTTTAATTATCATTTTATTTTAATTTGTGTAATATTAGAAATACCAAAAGAATATGAGATGCATGTTGTTTTCATAAATTTATTTTAGCATTTATTTGTTTTATTTTGACTTGTTGTCTTTCCATGTTGAATTTTGGTCCTTGTGATGTCTTGCTCATGAATATTTGGATTGATGTATTTGTTTACTCACGATGTTTTGCCGTGACTGTTTATCTTTTTCACGATACTTTGCCGCGTATCTTTGACTGTTTGTTGCCTTACACGATGCTTTGTCGTGTCCGTTATTGTTTTTTGTTGTCTGATTACCATGACGTCCTTCCATGCATATTCTGTGTCTTTTCTGCCATTTACATGATGTTCTTCCATGTACTTTCTGCTGCTTTCTAGTCCTTGTTGACCTAATCCAAGGGAAGGTATTGTATGTTGACTTATTCTTATTGTGCATATCCCTCGTTTATTCTTTACTTGTCTTTGTTGTCCTTGGTTCTTAGAACCTGGCAACCCGTAGTCGTTCGAACTACGGACGCTCTGATTTCTCAAAGTTCCTTTTGAGAATACGTAGGCACAAGGTCAATCCTTGGCGGGCAACCTTTTCCTTTTACTTTGTTTACCCTTATTGAGGGGAACTACGAATGCTTTGATTCCATTCCCGTTAGGATACGTAGGCACGAGATGCGATGTCTTGGCGAGCATACTTAGAAACAACACCTTAGGTCTCCCTTTTACCTTTTCACCCTTAGCAAACAAATAACAAATAACCCAATAAAATAAGAGGTTCCTGTAGAGTACTACAGATACTTAGGATGCTATCACCTTCCCTAGATATAACCAACCCTTGAACCTTAGATTCTATTTTGCTTTGTTTTTGCATTGCATACTTATGGGTTATTCGTTCTTTTTCCCTTCTCTTGGATAAATTAAAGACCGGTGGTGAATTATGATTTGTGAACCTAGTTAATTCAATAGCTTGGTATCCAATTCTCACTGCGACATATATATTCATGATACAATCACATCTTAAGTTGATGTTATACTTAGGATGCACAAAATGCCTCTAACTTAGCGCTAGTTGAAGAAAAGGAAGGCTTAAAATAATAAATTCCCTTTGTAAGAAAATTTCTACTATGAGCAAAGGAGCAACGTATAAAGATATATGAATTGGCATTTGCCTTAGTGATTTAAGCTTAAAGACTCATGCACTACTTTTACTCGCATCCAATTGTTGTCAAAACTAATTTTCATATCAATAAGATAATGCAAAAACCTGAGTTTTTAGGACGGATGGCAATATGATCAATAAATCTCTCCAAGTTTAAAGTTTACTTTGAACCAAAAGAAGAAATCAAATACCAAGTTTTAGCACACATTTTGTCCAAGATGACACATACACCTGATGTTTACCTATGGATAATCTTTAAGGATGATCCATCCAATGGAAGCAATGCATCAATCATACTTGAATGGTATAGAGCCTCAACATACACCAAGTCTTATGATTCAACTTCAAAATATCAATAATCATGTAGATTATGAAGCACCGATAGCAGATCTATAATTGACTCACGACTCATTGTGAAGCAAGTCAAAGAAGAATACTAAGACAAAGAGGAAACATTAATCAGCTACCTAAACAAAGTTAAATTACTCATGTTGAAATTCAACATCAGCAATATCATTAAAGGTGAAAATACTAAAGCTCGTGAGTTGGAAAAACTGACTTGCATGAAGGCATCTAGTCAACATAACTCTAGAGTTTTGTAGACTCTATAAACACCAATTTTTTTTTTTAATTTGAAGTATGTTTTGTAATTTCTAAACCAACATGGATTATGTTAGTCAAGGATTATCTCTCAAGTTAGGCCCTTCCTAGAATTAAAGAAGAAGCTTAGAAAGCCAAGCAAGATGTAACACACTACACCATCATAGTTGATCAGTTATATAGGATGGGATTTTTTTGACCTCCCTTATTGTTATTAAAAGAAAAGGAAGAAAAATATGCTATGGAGAAGATTTGCGAGGGTGTTTGTGGAAATAATTTCAGTTATATAACCTTGCCCTAAAAAATTATCTGACCAACATACTATTGGTCAACCATAAAACCATATTACAAGGAAATGTGAAGAAATGTGACATGTGACAATTGACCTAATCAACCACATCTACCACCCAAAGACCTACATTAATTCATGGCATTATGGTCTTTAGACACTTGGGAGCTAAACATACTTGGTTATTTTTGAATTGCAACATGTCCGATAAAATTCTTAATTGTTTACATTGATTATTTTTAGATTGGGAAAAGGTTGATCACATATCCACTACTAATGCATAAAATGTGCAGAAATTTGTATGGGAAAACATTATTTACATACATGGTTTCTTGTGCTTGTTCATCATAGATAACATAATTCAATTTATAAGTCAAATTTTCCAAGCTATGTATAGCAACCTCGACACCAAGCTGGAGTTTCGTTAGTTGAACACCACAAATAAACAGGAAAGTCGAATCATCCAATAAATCATCCTGAATGAAAAAAGAAAACAATTAGATCAGTCAAAAGGGGAATGAGAAATGGATTCCATTAAAATACTATGATGTGATGGTACCAATAGAACTTATATCTAAGTAAATTAGAGTAAAGGTAGAAAGTGAGTCTACATCAGACCCAAATAAGAAAGTGTATCTTGATCTACTTGATGGGGTCAGAGAACTAGCACACCTAATTAAGTATATGTGAAACTCAATGTTGAAAATAGGTTTATCATAAATATTAAATATAGAAATCAAAGTTCAAGGGAAGAAATGTAATCTAGCAAAAAAATACTTATGAGAGAATGAAAAAAAAAGCAACATGAAAATCTATTAGTTGTTTGATAAAAATCATATCATATTAGTTTTATATTGAAATACATAGCCCTATATATGATTATAAAATATGTTTTCTACAAAACCTATTCAAAGAAAGATGTAACATAAAATAGGAATAATCTCATGTTTTCCATAATTTACGAATGTTGGATCATGAACATGACTAAGGGTAAAAGATGAGGCTCATTCTAGTGTCAATAGGGAAAATTTCTTGAATTCATGGTCACCTAGAGAAGGATATATGTCAACCATAAAAAATGAAAAGCACTACTCGAAATGTGAAATCCAACATCCATAAAATAAGTACAAAGACTAACAGAAGAAATAACATCTCTAGCTCGATTTATATCAGAATATGCATATCGTTTTTTCCTTTTATCAAGTCCTCGAGAAAATAAAGTGTTTTTAAAGGACCACAAATGTGAGAAATATTTCAACAAACAAAATAGGTTCCTTTCATCATCTCTAGTATTAGTTAGGTTCACTCCATGTGCTAAGTTGACTTTATACTTAGGATGCACAAAATGCCTCCAACTTAGCGCTTATTGAAGAAAAGGAAGGCTTAAAATATCAAATTCCCTTTGTAAGAAAATTTCTTCTAGGAGCAAAGGAACAATGTATAAAACTCTACGAATTAGAGTTTCCTTGGGTGGAACTTAAAGTCTCGTCAAAGGGAATCAACTTAAAGTCTGTCCTGAGGGACTCAGCTTAAAATCTCTCTAGAGGGACTCAGCCTAAAGTCTCTTTTGAGAAACTTAACTTAAAGTATCTCTAGAGGGACTCAACTTAAAGTCTCACCTGTGGGACTCAACTTAAAGTCTCTCCCGAGGGACACAACTTAAAGTCTCGTCCGAGGGACTTAACTTAAAGTCTCACTTGAGTGACTCAACTTAAAATTTCTCCTAAAGGACTCGACTAATAGCCTCGTATGAGTGCATCGCCTACATGCCTAAGCTCCCCTGATATAAATTCAATTAAATATTTCACCCTTTATCAAGCCCTCATGCTTAAAGGAATGTGTAGTGATATATTTTTATGGGACCGCAAGAAGAGGTAGCTTACATAAAATTTAGGTAGGCTAACATGAGGGTGATGGGCTAGGTACCCTGAGAAGCCATTGGCCACTCGAAATTGCCCATGAAACCTCCCGGATCTTAGTGACAGCTCGCCCAGTTGGCTTAATCCGTCCGAACACTTTCCCATTTGTCTAATAGATGTGGGAGATGACGTGTCCCATTACAATGGACTAGAATAATGGGTCAAAGGAGGAATAAATCCTTCCTCCCCATTATTTAGTAGTGGATCAGAATTAACATCCCTCCACCGAAGCCTAAAGGATTTATATATACCCCAACCCTAGGGTTGAGAAGATATATCAAAACCTACCTAGAATAACCCATAAATACACATTCTTTCACCTCACATGAGCTTGCTTTATCCATAGCCAAAAACACCACAAAACAGGACCTCTTGCCGCTGCGGGAAAACCCTAATCACCAGAAAAATGCTAAGGCCTCTAGTCACCCCTACTAGCTTAGGGGTACCACGCACTCCTGTACTTTTTGACAAGTACAAGGCTTACCTAGGATACATGCCAAATTAAAGAAGTACTTTATTAAAAGATTTATATCATGAATCAAACAAAGTGAAGAAATTGTGAATGGTTGTCTATATAGGGAGTACAACCCAATTCTACTTATGACATTGAGGTTATAGAAAAATATAAAGAATGGTAGTTGTGCATGACTGTCGCGGTGAGAATTGGATACCAAGCTATTGGATTAACTTGAATCACAATTTTTTGAAATTCACCACCGGTCTTTATTTTATCCAAAGGAAAGGGTTAAAGATCGAAAAACCTAATAAGAGATCTAAGGTTCGGGGGTTGGTTACGCCTAGGGAAGGTATTAGTATCCTAAACGTCTGTAGTACTCTACAGGAACCTCTTGTTAGTATTTATGTTATCTATTACTTGCTTGGTAAGGTATCTGTAAAGGGAAAAGACCTAAAGGTTGATGGTGATGCTTAAAAAGCAATCGACTTACAGGGGAAAAATGGCTCGATGTGAATCGAGAGTTTATTTCGAAAAATGGTTTAAATAAATGGAGAAGGTTGTAAAGGTAGAATAAATCGTGACATGGTAGTCAACAGAGAAAAATCTTTCCTTTGGAATTAATAGGTAGTCATGAAAAGTAACAAGGGAGCACGGGAATTGTCCAAAAAATAAACTAAGAATTAACAAAAATTAAAATAAAGAGTTATTTAAAAGTTAAGATTAAAATAGATAATATCTAATTAAAATAAAAATTATAAAACTGAGAATTCATAAAAAAAAATTATAAAAAAAAACTAAGGATGAGAACTATAAAAAAACTAAGGGGCAATTAAAATTATAAAACTAAAAAAATAATAGTTAAATATGAGCAAGAAATAGAAATGGCATGGGTCTGGTTCTACAGTGAAGCCCACAATTAGCAAGAAAAGTTTAGCTCATGGATTTAGGGAGATGGGTCCGTAAAAAGTGGGTCGACCCGACCCAAGACCATTATCATTAGTGAAAGAGAGAAACAAGAATGAATGTTCGCTCTCTCATTTCCAAACCTAAGTCATTCCTCTCTTTCTCTCTCAGCGCAACTTTCTTGTTCAACGCATACCTCTCACACTCTCGCAACGCAACGCCGATTCTCCTTTCTTCCTCACACAAAACCGCTGCACAAAACACTACACGGCCTCCCTTCCCTCTCTCGTATCTCTCACAGTTCGTCGCAAAAAACTACGTTTCAACCTCACAGTTTCGCCGGCGACGGGAAGAACAATCACACGGCGCAGACTCTCGCAATGACAATCAATTCAAATGGCGAGTGAAAATTCTACAGCAATTACGAGTATAAAGGTGAGAATCTCATACCTTCGAATAATGTCGGCGCGGCGACTTTGACGATGTCAATGATTTCGACGGTAATGCTTTGCTTCCAAACTGTGTGCTTGTTGATATTCAATTGGTGTTGTTGCTGTACTTTGTATATATAAATCTTGCTGTGAAAACTGTATCCAAAATTTGATGGTTCTGTGAATGACTTTTTCTTGCAAAACTGTTGTGTGTGCTGTGAATCTCCTCTTTATGAGCCTCTGCTACGCGTGTGTATGTTGCTATTGATCTCCTTTTCAAAATGTGCCTGCGTGTGGCTTTCTGTGAACTTTCTGCATAGTATGTTTGTATGTGATTTTTTTTTTGTTCAGAATTTGGTGAGCCTTTTGTATGCAGTATGTGTAATCTCTCTGTTCCTCCCACTGCCCTTTGTGTATGCGTGTGAATTTCTTCACTGCTCTGTATGTGAACGATGCTTTTTTTCATTCCTCTCCCCCCCTTCTGTTATGCGTGAGAGTCCTCTTTTATAGGCTAATGTACACTTAGATTATAATGCCGAATTAAGGGCTGAGATTATGCTTGTTGGAACTTGTTTCAGAAAGAAACAGGACTGTTATGAACCTGTCTTGGATCATTGATGATGAGGATTATTTTCGATTCTTTGTGATTTAAAACTGATGATGATGATGATTTTTACATTTGATGGGCTTTCCATTTTAAACTAAAACTGTGTGATTTTTCTGATTTTATAGGCTTAGAAATTGGAACCGTGTTTAATTCCTTTCCGTTTTCGCCGTGACAGGTTTGGAGCTGTTTTGGGATGGAATTGAACACTGTCTAAACATGTTTTGATATGTTTCCGATTTCGTCTCGACATGCTTCTCTTCTCTTTTCCCTTTTCAGTTTAACAGGTTTGATGGCTATGAATACATTTGATGACATTTCCTGATTTTCTCAAAGACAAGTGATTCTCAATGATACCAAGGACACATGGACTTTCACAGGTTGCTGGGCCCACACGTTCCCTTGGATCCGTATGACAGTAATTTTCAAAGTAGAGAAGTGTAGCCTACTAATGCCGTGGATTCCCTTGTGGATATTATACCTTTTGTAATCAATGCACATACTTATAATCTCAATTCAAACTCTCACTAGGCTATGAAAACTATGTAATGACCAGCTGTATTTACCTAATGAAACTTGTTTTTTTTGAAATTTTGGAACATGTAAAGGATATTTAAATTTTGTTTGCTTTAAAATTCTTGGAATAAATTGTGATCCTTAATTCTTGTGTTTTGTAGCTTGAAATGAACCTTGGACTTAACTCTATAAATCTTGAAATCACTGTGGACTTTTGTATGAATCTTAGAATTAATTTGTACACCTTGAAATAAATCTTGAAAATACTTGGTGCACTTTGAAAATCACATAGGAAAACCTCCTTGAACTTGTGACTTTAATTCTTGACAAATCAACGGAAAAGTTTGAACCGATCTCTTTGACACACATCAAATGAACACTCCGCCAACTTGAATACCCTGGTCTTTAATTGACATATCCTAAACATCATAAAATAAGACAACCCATGGTCTTCTTGAGATGCACACTGAGTCCGTTGAGGAATTTTGAGGCAAATAAATAGTAGAAAACCCTAGGACTCTTTGAATCAAAGTCTATTGGTCACATCTTGAAGCATTTGACTAAGAGAACGAACACTAACTCCACTTGAAAACAATAGTTCCTGCACAAACCTGTTAGTAATAAAGCATGCAGATATGCAAGATGATGCACAAAAGAGATGAAATCTTATGGTCAAAAATTAGGGTATGACAGATGCCCCTATTTAAGTTTCTTCTATCCGGAGATATGGAGATTGAAATCTTCGTCTCGACGTGATAGGAGAGACTTAAATATAAACATGCACAATTTTTGGTCCTAAGATGCCACAAATGCATATGATACGATATGAAATGATATGAGATGAAATGAATGCAAAGACAGAGGTCCTGCGGGGAATGGTACCACAGGGGAAAAGGTGTTACAGTTGTGTCAGAAACGAATTGAAACAAAGCAAAGTATCTGGAAAACATCATCCAAGAATGGCATTGGATGAAAAAAAGCACCAAGCATCCAATAATGGCTTTGGATGAAAGGTAAACTCACAATATCTAAGAAGGCAACAGATGAGAATGAGACAAAATACTGTAATTCGAGAAGGCATCGGACACAAAGAAACCAGTCGCCCAATAATGGCTTTGAACGAAAGGTACACTCACAATATCTGATAATGGCTTCAGATGAAAGTGAACAAGATAAAGAAACCAGACATCCAATAATGGCTTTGAATGAAAGGCACAATCATAATATCTAATAATGGCTTTAGATGAATGCGAGATAGAGTAACCAGTCATCCAATAATGGCTTTGAATGAGAGGTACAATCACAATATCTAATAATGGCTTTAGATGAATGTGAACAAAGACTACATTCAAGAATGGCATTGAATGCAAAAGGAAACAATCATCCAATAATGGCTTTGAATGAAAGGTAAAATCACAATATCTAATAATGGCTTTAGACAAAGTGAACAAAGTAGAGAAACCAGACATCCAATAATGGCTTTGAATGAAAGGTATAATCACAATATCTAATAATAGCTTTAGATGAATGTGAACAAAAACCCGTTCTGGAAGAACATTAGAAAGAGGGACCCATCCGGAAGAACATCAGATGATAAAGAAACCAGTCATCCAATAATGGCTTTGAATGAAAGGTATAATCACAATATCTAATAATGGCTTTAGATGACTGTGTACAAAGACTCGATCTGGAAGAACATCAGAAAGAGGGACACATCCGGAAGAACATCAGATGGTAAAGAAACCAGTCATCCAATAATGGCTTTGAATGAAAGGTATAATCACAATATCTAATAATGGCTTTAGATGACTGTGAACAAAGACTCGATCTGGAAGAACATCAGAAAGAGGGACACATCCGGAAGAACATCAGATGGTAAAGAAACCAAACATCCAATAGTGGCTTTGAATGAAAGGTATAATCACAATATCTAATAATGGCTTTAGATGACTGTGAACAAAGACTCGATCTGGAAGAACATCAGAAAGAGGGACACATCCGGAAGAGCATCAGATGGTAAAGAAAGCAGACATCCAATAATGGCTTTGGATGAAAGGTATAATCACAATATCCAATAATAGCTTTAGATGAATGTGAACAAAGAAAGGATCCAAGATAGCATTGGACAAAGAAACCAGTCATCCAATAATGGCTTTAAATGAGAGGTATAATCACAGTATCTAATAATGGCTTTAGATGAGTGTGAACAAAGTAGAGAAACCATACATCCAATAATAGCTTTGAACGAAAGGTATAATCACAATATCTAATAATGGCTTTAGATGAGTGAACAAAGACTACATTCAAGAATGGCATTGAATGCAAGGAAACCAATCATCCAATAATAGCTTTGAATGAAAGGTACGACTCACAATATCTGAGAAGACACCAGACGCCAATGAGACAAAAGGTAAAATCCAAGAAGGCATTGGTTGTAAAGAAATCATAACGTCCATGAAATCATTGAACGAATATGAACAAGGAGATACCCAAGAAAGCATTAGATACACACGACAACATCTATTTAGTAGGTGCCAAGTGAGTTGGACTTTGACCACAAGGTAAGACGTGGATAACGACACGACCTATGGAGAATGCAAATGAGTGCAAATAAGGATGACACTCTAGTTATGCATATGTATATGAATTATGCAGATGATATATGATCAAATGCAAATGTAAATGCAGATGTAACGCAGACGTCGACGACACAACTCGACTCTTTTGTGGAGAAGACAAGACTGAAAGACTGATTCCTCAACACGGATATCATTGCCATTCTGCTTGGGGACTAAAGATGTTTACTACTGAGCACAATCTCTGCCACACTGGTAAACTGTATCAAATTGTTGATCCTTGTAGGAATGATGAAGAGTTGCTTGGGGATTCTTCAAGTAAACTGCCCCAGATTAGTTGACTGTTGTATATGAACTGATAAGTGCTTCAGCTTGGATTGATGCTGAAAATGACTGAATTACTGTGCACTTGGAAAACTTGCCCTAGTATGAGTCTTGAAAAAGTCTTCTGTATAAACCCAACTCTGAGAAGGACTTGCACTGAACCACAAATCTTGAACTGATTATCAACAGGATATGGAAGGAACTTGCCCCTGATTGGATCACTGACCAAGTTTCTCAAATGTTTGAAAATTTCTTAAGAGGAAAGCCAGTTTGCAAACAAAAGTGTTCATACAAACATAGTAAATGCAAAGTTCATGCAACTTTTGAAATCAAAATCATTTTTGGAAAGAGGTAAAAACGTATGAGTCATTAGTCTGAACACGATGGTTCAAGACATTTAAAGGTGAAAGGTAAAGCAAAAGGCGTGATGCCAAAACAGATGATCTGCAAAGATCTTTAGGAGTTAGTTTACGTAACCTCGTTGTAGTATGCTTTCAAAATAACCTTGCTTCAATTAGGTCTTTTGAGGGTTATAACGTGGCCTGGTTCACGGTTTAAGAAACAAAGGGTAAAGGCTCAAAGTTTATTTGTACCCACCCAATCTTCGTGATGATCTCCAGTCCTACACTCAGTTAACTCAGACTTTATACTCAGGTCCCAAAAGATTAGAAATTGCACTGATGATAGTGATGAAGGTTCAGAAGCTAAGGGACTTTTGAGGTGACAGTCACTACTTCCTTATAACTCTTGGTTGTTTTTTTTCATTGAGGATTTCATGGTAAGGATTTAAAGATTTCTCCTTTTTATTATCCCTAACTTTTGCCTGAACTGTTTCTCGTGAATCTTACAGTCAGCGGGATGCCCCAGTTTTGTCTGCCTAAGTCTCCTTCACAGGTTTCGACTTAGCGGGCTTTTTCCTTTTTTTGATTTTTTTATCTTTTCTTTTTTCTTTTTGAAAGAAAGTGACTGCTTGGCTTAATGATTACGGCGAACCATCATCGATTTTTTACTTGAAAGACATCTTCGACACTTGCTTGTTGCGTGCAAAGGAAAAATTGAGAATGCAACCTTTTTCTTGAAAGATGTCTTGCATGAAACTCTTGTATTTGAATGCACAATCCAGTTAACTGAGAACTACCCTGCCCCAGGTTAAGATTGCGGATTTTTATTTGTAAAGAAAAGAAACTCCTACTTCAAGGCTCAAAGGGGTTGACGAGGGGTTATCTTCCTTATTTCTCCAGTGTTTGGGAATCGAAACAATGCCTTACATCGTCAGCAAAGCTTTGATTTGAAAGCATACCAACAACAATTATGAGTATAACGTTTTCATCATCCTCCCTCCAATCTTTGCATAATCAAGAGAAAACGGAAAAGAGATAATAATTTTTTGTTTTTTTTTGTTTTTTTTTGTGTTTTTTGTTTTGTTTTGTTGTTTTTTTTTAAGATAAAGCGTAAAGATGTGAATAACAAAGCAAATGAAATTGAATCCAAAAGTTGCAATGCTCAGTTTATTAATTATGAAAGTACAAACATAAGTCGAAAGCAAACGGCTAATACAAATAAGGAAAATGCAAACAATAAGAAACATGGTCTAGTGACTAATCAGAAACAAAGATGAGTTGTCCAATCTGAAACACTGGCTTTTCGGAAGATAGCCTGCTGAAGTCGACTGAAGCTTCACTTGTTGTGATCTGACAACATTGTGATCACAAAGAGGATTCTCAAAGGGAGCTCGAGTAGTCTGGGAAACAGTATAAACCACAGGTCTAGGCTCTGCAAAAACTGGAGCTTGAAACACTGGACTAGCATTCTGACCAATTATAGCAGTAGATGTAAGATGTGGAGAATAGTCGAGAGGCAAACCAAACTCTGGCCAAGTTGAAGGTGGCACCTGAATAGGTTGAGGATCAGCAGTTGAAACTTCTTGAATGACAGTCCTTTGGGGTGGTTCTCCTCTAGCAATCAAAACTTGGAGCATTTCAGTGAGCTTTGCCATGCTTGACTTAAGGTCGTCGATCTCCATTCGCATCTCAGCATTGTGTGCTTCTTGCTCTGCCATTATGCGTCTGTAGTTAGCTCTAGTCTGGTATCGATGTCGAGGAATCAGCTTGACGACTCACAGATGACACTGGAAGATAGAGTGGAAATGAGTTGCTAGACAACGGATGTATGCAATGAATCATGCAAAGATGCAAATGATATGCAATGCAATGTAATGGTTTCAAGGAACTCAAGAGTAGGTTGCAAACATTTCGGAAAGGCTGAAAAAAGTTTCATTTTATAATCCATGATTTTTATTGATTTTGCAAATGACAAAACAATTGAGTTTCTTGAAACTGAATGGTTATGCATGAATGCATGAATGGATGCATAAACACATGTATACACATATACAGGTAAACAAGCAAGGGCCTGGGTTTGAAGATCACGAGCATGGAGCCATGGTCTACCCTTCCCAAGGTATGTACTAGAGGTTTATTTGTACCTGCCGAACGGGTTCTACAAAGTTCCCAGAGTCTATAATCCATCTTTCGGATATTATCGATTTTCCAAATCACTTGGTAGTCAATAATATTCTCAAGAGAATCTCGTCTGAGTGTAGCATCGCGTAGCGACTATAGCAGAAATAGACTCCCGCATAGTCCCCGCACTACATCCTAATAGGCCAAGTTGGGTTAAAGGTAACTACGGTCCCCAGTCCCGAGGGCCTTTAGATTGAAACCATATCGTCTTCACGAATGAACTCGTTGGACAAATATTTTATTCGAGAGGGCCTAGACTGAGTGGTGAAGTCTCAATTTACTTTTTCAGGAATCGACTCCCTCAAAGTATCATTGAAGTCTCACCGTTTTCCTATCTTAATTTCACTCTAGTCCGGGTGTAGGACTTTGTCTCACCACACAAATAGTACCCTGCACACAGAAAAACAAAGCAAAACAGGTATATATATACAGATATAAAGATATATAGGCAAATAAGCAAATAAATAACATGGATATAAACAAGTTAGGGGAAACCCTCGAAATTCCCCAGTGAAGTCGCCATTTCTGTCGCGGTGAGAATTGGATATCAAGCTATTGGATTAACTTGAATCACAATTTTTTGAAATTCACCACCGGTCTTTATTTTATCCAAAGGAAAGGGTTAAAGATCGAAAAACCTAATAAGAGATCTAAGGTTCGGGGGTTGGTTATGCCTAGGGAAGGTATTAGCACCCTAAACGTCTGTAGTACTCTACAGGAACCTCTTATTAGTATTTATGTTATCTATTACTTGCTTGCTAAGGTATCTGTAAAGGGAAAAGACCTAAAGGTTGATGGCGATGCTTAAAAAGCAATCGACTTACAGGGGAAAAATGGCTCGATGTGAATCGAGAGTTTATTTCAAAAAATGGTTTAAATAAATGGAGAAGGTTGTAAAGGTAGAATAAATCGTGACATGGTAGTCAACAGAGAAAAATCTTTCCTTTGGAATTAACAGGTAGTCATGAAAAGTAACAAGGGAGCACGGGAATTGTCCAAAAAATAAACTAAGAATTAACAAAAATTAAAATAAAGAGTTATTTAAAAGTTAAGATTAAAATAGATAATATCTAATTAAAATAAAAATTATAAAACTGAGAATTCATTAAAAAAAATTATAAAAAAAACTAAGGATGAGAACTATAAAAAAACTAAGGGGCAATTAAAATTATAAAACTAAAAAAATAATAGTTAAATATGAGCAAGAAATAGAAATGGCATGGGTCTGGTTCTACAGTGAAGCCCACAATTAGCAAGAAAAGTTTAGCTCATGGATTTAAGGAGATGGGTCTGTAGAAAGTAGGTCGACCCGACCCAAGACCATTATCATTAGTGAAAGAGAGAAACAAGAATGAATGTTCGCTCTCTCATTTCCAAACCTAAGTCATTCCTCTCTTTCTCTCTCAGCGCAACTTTCTTGTTCAACGCATACCTCTCACACTCTCGCAACGCAACGCCGATTCTCATTTCTTCCTCACACAAAACCGCTGCACAAAACACTACACGGCCTCCCTTCCCTCTCTCGTATCTCTCACGGTTCGTCGCAAAAAACTACATTTCAACCTCACAGTTTCGCCGGCGACGGGAAGAACAATCACACGGCGGAGACTCTCGCAATGACAATCAATTCAAATGGCGAGTGAAAATTCTACAGCAATTACGAGTATAAAGGCGAGAATCTCATACCTTCGAATAATGTCGGGGCGGCGACTTTGACGATGTCAATGATTTCGACGGTAATGCTTTGCTTCCGAACTGTGTGCTTGTTGATATTCAATTGGTGTTGTTGCTGTACTTTATATATATAAATCTTGCTGTGAAAACGGTATCCAAAATTTGATGGTTCTGTGAATGACTTTTTCTTGCAAAACTGTTGTGTGTGCTGTGAATCTCCTCTTTATGAGCCTCTGCTACGCGTGTGTATGTTGCTATTGATCTCGTTTTCAAACTGTGCCTGCGTGTGGCTTTCTGTGAACTTTCTGCATAGTATGTTTGTATGTGATTTTTTTTTTGTTCAGAATTTGGTGAGCCTTTTGTATGCAGTATGTGTAATCTCTCTGTTCCTCCCACTGCCCTTTGTGTATGCGTGTGAATTTCTTCACTGCTCTGTATGTGAACGATGCTTTTTTTTCATTCCTCTCCCCCCTTTTGTTATGCGTGAGAGTCCTCTTTTATAGGCTAATGTACACTTAGATTCTGATGCCGAATTAAGGGCTGAGATTATGCTTGTTGGAACTTGTTTCAGAAAGAAACAGAGATGTTATGAACCTGTCTTGGATCATTGATGATGAGGATTATTTTCGATTCTTTGTGATTTAAAACTGATGATGATGATGATTTTTACATTTGATGGGCTTTCCATTTTAAACTAAAACTGTGTGATTTTTCTGATTTTATAGGCTTAGAAATTGGAACCGTGTTTAATTCCTTTCCGTTTTCGCCGTGACAGGTCTGGAGCTGTTTTGGGATGGAATTGAACACTGTCTAAACATGTTTTGATATGTTTCCGATTTCGTCTCGACATGCTTCTCTTCTCTTTTCCCTTTTCAGTTTAACAGGTTTGATGGCTATGAATACATTTGATGACATTTCCTGATTTTCTTAAAGACAAGTGATTCTCAATGATACCAAGGACACATGGACTTTCACAGGTTGCTGGGCCCACACGTTCCCTTGGATCTGTATGACAGTAATTTTCAAAGTAGAGAAGTGTAGCCTACTAATGTCGTGGATTCCCTTGTGGATATTGTACCTTTTGTAATCAATGCGCATACTTATAATCTCAATTCAAACTCTCACTAGGCTATGAAAACTATGTAATGACCAGCTGTATTTACCTAATGAAACTTGCTTTTTTTGAATTTTTGGAACATGTAAAGGATATTGAAATTTTGTTTGCTTTAAAATTCTTGGAATAAATTGTGATCCTTAATTCTTGTGTTTTGTAGCTTGAAATGAACCTTGGACTTAACTCTATAAATCTTGAAATCACTGTGGACTTTTGTATGAATCTTAGAATTAATTTGTACACCTTGAAATAAATCTTGAAAATACTTGGTGCACTTTGAAAATCACATAGGAAAACCTCCTTGAACTTGTAACTTTAATTCTTGACAAATCAACGGAAAAGTTTGAACCGATCTCTTTGACACACATCAAATGAACACTCCGCCAACTTGCATACCCTGGTCTTTAATTGACATATACTAAACATCATAAAATAAGACAACCCATGGTCTTCTTGAGATGTACACTGAGTCCGTTGAGGAATTTTGAGGCAAATAAACAGTAGAAAACCCTAGGACTCTTTGAATCAAAGTTTATTGGTCACATCTTGAAGCATTTGACTAAGAGAACGAACACTAACTCCACTTGAAAATAATAGTTCCTGCACAAACCTGTTAGTAATAAAGCATGCAGATATGCAAGATGATGCACAAAAGAGATGAAATCTTATGGTCAAAAATTAGGGTATGACAATGACATTCTTTTGTACTTACACACAAACACAAAACACCTAATGTATACCCAATTATTAGGGTGAGGTGTGAAATAAATGAGGTCCAAACAACGCATCACCTTACACACGAACTTAGTAAAAGGTATATGAAAACCCAATCACATTGAAATGTGTTAGGTGAACATTGGAAAAAATATAATTGCATTTTTAATAATAGTATCTTTGACGCATTGGAGGTGATCTATTCGGTCCAGTTTCAGTCGTGGAGATGGTTCTGTTCTATCTTCGGTTCTTCTCTTATTTGTTCATTGTACGATTGGATTGTAGCTCCTTTATCTAGTCATAAGCGGATGTAAAATTTTCGCTGTTGTATTTTTCTGGGTTGAGTATCCCTTGTACTTGTGTTGAGTGAATTTATTGTCTATTAAAAAAATCAAATAATGATTTTTTTGTTGTAATTTTTTAATTTATTAGTATTTATTTACATTAATATATTATTTGAAATATGATGTTGTTGGAGATTAAATTTTGAATCCATTGTTTACGTACATCTATTTCAACTAATATATATAAGTGGAAATAAGGATGTAAGTGGATAAAAAAATCAATTAAATTAATAATCTAAATTAAATTAAACCAAAATAAAATTGATTGCTTTTGGTTTAGTTCTAAAATCAAACCAAACTAATGAAAATTGATGTGATTTGATTTGATTCTCGATTTTAAATTTTAAGAACCACCAAACCGAGGAATTGAACCAATGAATTTAATTATGCTTTAAATTTTTTATTCTACTAATCATTAAGTCCAAATTTTGTATCGGTACAACCATTCTCCAACTTTGTTTAAACTTCATACATTTCCTCAAAACACGCATCATGAACAAAACTCCAAAATATAGAAAGTATAGATCATAAGTCAGAAAAACTTGCCGTCACTGATTTGTTGCTCTTGCTGTTCACTACAATTTTTGCTCTTTCTACCATCGTTCTTATTTGTTATGATCGTCTTCTTCATGTTCAAGTTCTCTTCGTTAATTTTCATTTTTTTCACTTTTTTTGTTTATTTTTCTTCAACAAAATTCTTTTTAATCTTGTTATAAAATAGTTTTTATGTGTGTTTGAGGAGTGAAACATATTAATTGATGTGTGTGTTTTGTTGTGTTCTATTTGTTAACCTTTCAAATCTCTTCCCAACCTTTTGATGTCAAGTGTCAACTTTTACATTTGACAGTAAACTTATTTTCATGATGTAATGAAAATCATGTTATTGTTTCGTATGGATTAAGAGCAATTTATAATTTGTATAAAAAAAGCATGAAATAAATTACATGAAATATATTATATTAAAAAATAATAATATAAAAGACACCGAAAATCACGATAGTAGATAATACAGTATTTTAAAAATGCTAAAATCAAACCAAATCAAACTGATGAAGATATTATTAGTCTGGACCTTTTTTTAATCAAAAATTCAGTCCAACCCGAACTGATTACACCCCTAAGTTGAACATATCATTGTTGTTTTAATTTTTTTTTTAAATATTTTTTTTAGTAATTTCCAAAATAATTTTTATAAAAAGAATTTTAAATTTGTTTTTTTTTAATTAAAAGATTAATTTTCACATCCTATAATATAAATATATAATATTGAAGATTAAAATATAAATTAAATCATAATTTTAAAAAAAATATCTTACAAATAATTTTTATGAAAAATTAATTTAAAAGTAGTAATACTTATATTTGATGTCTAAAATTGTGGGGAAAGTAACATAATAATTATTAATTTTAAACATATTTAGAATTTAATAAGTTGACTAACTTCAAATTACTAAAATATATAATATAATAGATTTCGTGACCAATATTAAAATATTAATTATTATAGTAATTAAATTGACTCGGCAAACACTTTAAAGGATTTTAAATCAGTGATTGCCTCCAAAATATATATTAGTAATTGTTCTGGATCGATAGATATACTTAACGATCTAATAAATGTGTTGGTCCATAATTTTTTGGGTTAATAGTGAATTTCACTCCTGTAATGTTAGGGAATTTTGCTTTCCCTCCCTCCATGCTTTTTGGTAACGGTTTTTTCAAAAAAAGTGTTGCCTAAACCTGCCTATAACAACGGTAGGGGGTAAAACGAAACACGCTCATATGACAGGGGGTTTTCATATAAATAACCCTAATTTTTTTTAACAAAATGATCTTAAGATCATAGATTGTTGGATCAATGCAAGAATATCAACTCGAAGACAGGTGTCTCGGAATAAAATTCAAACTATAAAACATAATAATGATCTCAAAACTATGGTACATCAATGTTATTTTTAATCAAATATGAGTTTGATGTAACTCATTTTTATAAAGTCGGTCTATAAAGTGAGGATGTTATTATATATAAACTTTTTAATGCTCTTTATCTTTAATTAATGTGAGGCTTAGAATTTTTTCAATACATTCTTCATATTGAGCACTCTTTTAGTTTTAGTGTGTGAATATTAACCATAGACGACATATAGTCTATCGATAAACTCTGATAATATACATTTAACTCATTTTTATAAAATTGACTTATAAGATGAAAAATATCACTTTAGATAAACTCTTTAGAGAATTTTGTAATGAAAACAAGGGTGACACAACTTCTTGAAAATAATGAGTTAACAATTACACATGTGGACCCACCTGCAGGGAATAATTCTATTACTCGCAAACCAGAATTTGTGGCAGCACGTAGAGGAGAGAGAGTGCGCAAGGAAAATAGCAGGCTTAAGGAATATGTGTGAACATGTGATCAGTACTAGACCTCTATTTAAGGAATTGTATTATGGTTTTGAGGATTATGTGTGTATTGCGAAAATTCTGATATTCTCTCCCTCATTCTTGTATGAACTCAATTTGAGTGTTATTTCTATATAATAATACTCCTTTTTTTTATATCTTTCTTCATTACTGTTTCATTGGTACTTTCATTACACCATGGCTGACACAAAAACAAAGGAAATGCAAGCTGAGATCAAGCGCAATGCAGAGAACCTCAAGCAATTTCAAGAGGAAATATTGGAGCGGTTCGAAAGGTTGGAAGCTGGAAATTCTTCCAGATTTGAGCAAATAGAGGCGATGCAGATGAGTTCTGAATCCAAGTTTGCTCAAATTCATTCTGCGCTTGACATTTTGATCCAACAAACTCCATCGAAATCCAACCATGGTGATGGACTCGTCAACAAACCGTCATTCCAGGTGAGAAACGTGAAACTCGAATTTCCAAGATTTGATGGTACAAACGTGCATGAATGGATCTTCTGGGCAGAACAATTTTTCGATTACTATGATACTTCAGATTCAGATCGTTTAACCATTTCATCGATACATCTGGATAAGGATGTGGTACCATGGTATCAAATGGTGCAACAATCTAAACCTTTTCAATCATGGCTGGAGTTTACACGCGCTTTAGAGTTGAATCTTGGTCCATCCATTTATGAATGTCCTCGAGCTACCATGTTTAAGCTTACTCAATCTAGTACGGTTTCAAAACTGCATTAGCTAATAGGGTATATGGTCTGAGTAATGATGCCTTAATTGATTGCTTCATTAATGGCTTGAATGTTGATATTCGTCGTGATGTATGGATTCACACACCCACATCCATTGTTAAGGCAGTGTCCCTAGCAAAGGTTTATGAAGAGAAGTATACCTCCAATACCAAACTACATAAGACCAACCCAACCACTTATACTCCTAACCGATTATTCACCAACAAACCAGATAATAACCAGAAAAATATGACCCCCATCCTCAATACACCCCCAACCCGACCAATGAGCCAAAACCAAAAGAATCCCAATATTAAGAGACTGTCACCAGCAGAAATGCAAGTGAGAAGAGACAAAGGCCTTTGCTATTGGTATGATGACAAATTTTATTTTACACACAAGTGCCCTAATAAGCAGTTGATGTTGCTACAATATGATAACACTGATGAAGACCAATAGTTTGACATAATGCACAAGCCCCCAGACATAACCGTTGAAAACCCAGAGACCAACCAAACTGAAAATCATCTATCTTTGAATGCCATGAAAGGGACTAGTAACATGGGTGTGCTGAGATTCTCGAGTTCCATTGAACATATTAAAGTGTAAATTCTTATTGATGGAGGTAGCTCAAATAATTTTTTGCAACCAAGGAATGCAAAATTTCTCAAATTTCCTATCGAACTAGAACCAGTCTTCAAAGTGTTGGTAGGTAATGGAGAGATAATGACTGCTGAAGGGGTGATAAAAAATTACCAATTGAGAGCATCATGGTTAGCAACATTAGGACCACATGTTGTTGATTATTCAGCATTGACACTCAAGTTTTTCTTAAATGGGAAGTTTGTGACATTGACAGGAGAGAATACAATTACACCTACTACAGCCCAACTCCATCATTTGATGAGACTTCACACTACTGATGCAATTGCAGAATTCTTCACCATCCAATGGTTGAAATCTCATGAGAAGGAAGATGCTTTCAAAGAGTTACCAACTGATACTGAACCTGAAGTTGCAGTAATGTTACACACCTATAAAGATATTTTTCAAGCTCCATCATCTTTACCCCTTGTCAGAGCACAAAATCACGCTATACCATTGTTAGAAGGATCAAATCCTGTTAAGGTCAAACCCTACAGGTATCCTCGTAGTAAAAAAACCCTGATTGAGAACATGGTTCAGGAAATGTTGCAGCAAGGGATCATTCAACCCAGCACTAGTCCATTCTCATCACCAACTATTTTGGTGAAAAAGAAAGATGGAGCTTGGAGGTTCTGCACTGATTATAGAGCTCTAAATGCTCTAACAATAAAAGATTGCTTTCCGATTCCAACAGTGGCTGAGCTGCTAGACAAACTGTTTTGAGTGAAATGTTTCTCCAAATTAGATCTCAGGTCAGGCTACTATCAAATACTGGTTCGGCCAGAGGACATGTACAAAACAACTTTTAGAACGCATCATGGCCACTATGAGTGGTTGGTCATGCCTTTTGGGTTGACAAATGGTCCGACAACATTCCAGAGTGTAATGAATCACATCCTCCAACATGCCTTAAGAAAGTATGTCTCAGTGTTTTTTGACGATATATTGGTTTATATCACCAATTGGATAGAACACTTAAGACATCTAGAGGAAATCCTCAAAGTATTACAAGATAATACCTTGTTTGTCAAGCTATTTAAATGCTCATTTGGAGTTAGAGAAATTGAGTACTTGGGTCACATTGTGAATGAAGAAGGTGTCTCCATGGATAAAGACAAGGTAAAAGCTGTATTGGAATGGACAGTTCCTCAAAATATAAAGCAATTGAGAAGATTTTTAGGCTTGACTGGGTATTATAGAAGATTCCACTACTACGGAAAACCCCTTTCACAACGGTTTGAAAAGGGGTACCATCACGCCTGACATACCGTTGTTAAGTAGAGTGTCGTTGTAAGTTCGCTATTTCTACAACGGTCTGGAAACCGTTATTGAAAGGCAGGACGTACGCCACATATCACAACGGTTATGCTAATAAATCGTTGTGATATATACACTTAGGTATTGGGTTCGAAACCCATCAGCAGCAAATTATGTAAAACATAAATTATCTTTGATCTAGGTTACAATAGATAACCGTTGTTGAAAGTACCCATATTATCTTTGATCTCAGTTACAATAAATAACCGTTGTTGAAAGTAGCCAGAGTTTATCATATTAAATGTAGATTGCTTGTTTTCCATACACCTCACTAAAGAAATACAAGGATTCAATTTGATGAAGAAGTCTATAATCTGAAAATTAAACTATTCTTGAAAACCAACTTAAACAAACCATTGTTGTTTTCTGATTGCATTCGTCTCATCGTGCATTTCACGCTCTTTTACATATATATTGTGGTTTATTGGTCTGACTCCTTTGATATATCGCTATCTTCGATTATAGTTAAATTTCCATAAGAACAAGACATTGGATAATCTGCCTCATCATCATCATCACTTATCATCATAATTTTTATAATCGTAATTTTTACGATTATAAGTGTTGATGGTGAGGCAGATTAACTAATAAATTATTGTTAATGAAATTTAACTATAATGGAAGATAGAGATGCATCTAAGAAGCCAGATCATTATACCATAATCTATATATAAAAGAACGTGAGATGAACGATGAGAGGCATGCAATTCAGAAACATTGATTCATATAAGTTGGTTTTCAAATACAACTTAATTTGCAGATTATAAGTATCTATGTCAAATTAAATGAATGTATTTTAAGTGAGGGTTAGTGAAACAAACAATCTACATAAAATATAATAAACTCAAACAACATCATATACCAGAACCAGATATTATAAACTCATACAATACACTTGCTACCACCAGCATCATCACCATGTATCATCCCCTTAACCTGTAAAGAAACACAACAAACTTCAACAATGAGCATTCTCAGTTGAAACCAAACCCTACAACCATAATCCAGTGAAGAGTAAAGAGAGATCGAAAGAGATATATTATAAATTTTTGGGACGCACCTTTTAATGAAACTAATCGTGGAACAGGAATCAATTATGATGTTCATCTAGTTTGGGAAGCAATGAAAAAGAAATATAAGGAGGAAGAAGCTTACACAAAAGCTTCATACTTCTTATGTTTCTTTCCATTGTTTCTAAAACTATATGAAGTTTGCTGCCACTTTTGTTTCTTCATTTACTAACATCTTATTTGTGAAGCTATGAAGAAGTAAAAGGTGGATGAAGTATCCATCATAGCTTCATGGTTCTTGTACTTTTTTCCATAGCTACACAAACATTATGTATCATAGCCAAAGTATGGTCTTTGTTAAGGTAGTGAAGACGAATCTGAAAAAATGAGAATAATCAACAAAAACAACACGCAACAAGCGAGATAATGGGAAATATCTAACAATAGATGAAAGAAGAAGAATACCTTAATGTATGAAGCACAAGATTCACGGCTAATGGTGAAGACGAAGAGAAAAAATGGGTTCTAGGGTTTCGCTGTGAAGGCAACGACGCTACTGTCAATAAGTGAAAGTTAATTCACTTATATATGGGTAAACTACTTCACAACAGTTAACAATACCAACCGTATAGATAAGAATTTATTTATTATAAATATATCACTACGGTTAACCAGAAGAACCGTAGTGATATCCCTTTTATTTGTGAATTTTAAAATAAATAAAAAAGAAAAGGTGCACCTTAACGTTAAAGGAATAAAATATTTTATGGCGCTGAGGTTCGAACCGATGAAAGTTTAATTATATCACAATGGATGGTTCTGTAAACGCTGTTATATACAAATAATTTTTAATCAAAAAACAAAATAAATATGGTAGCGCCTTAGTTAAGATATGTCACCACGGTGTAGGGAAAAATCGTGGTGACCATGGCGTTGTTGAATGCGTGTTTTATAGTAGTGTTCATTAAGTCATATGCTAACTTAGATACTCCTTTAACTAATTTTCTAAAAAAGGATAGCTATGTTTCGAATCAGCAAGCAGATACTGCTTTTCAAAAATTAAAGTTAGCAATAACTTCGACACTAGTGTTGTTTTTACCAAATTTTCAAAAACCTTTTGAATTGGAAACGGACGCATCGGGTATTGGAGTGGGTGCAGTACTACAGCAAGATGGCCACCCAATTGCGTACTTTTCAAAAACATTAGTGCCTAGAAATCAGAAGAAGTTTGCTTACTTCAGGGAAATGCTGGCTATCTCTGAAGCCATTACCAAATTTAGACATTATCTGCTAGGTCATAAATTTATAATTCGTACGGATCAAAAGAGCTTGAGGAATTTGATGGATCAGGCCTGTAGACACCTGAACAACAACAGTGGTTGCATAAGTTTTTGGGGTATGATTTCAGTATTGAGTATAAGCCAGGCAAGGAGAATATAGATGTTGATGTTTTTTCTAGAATGATGGCATTAACCTGGTCAGAGCCTCAGGCAACAATAGTCCAGGAAATCAAAGCAGCATTGCAAACAAATCCTCACTTATGGGATATTATGTACAAGTGCAACACAAATAATCAGCCCTATTAGCACTACACAGTGAAGGAATGCTTGTTATTTTGGAAGAATAGAATTGTGATTCCTACTCCATTTGATTTAGTTAGAAAGTTGCTGCAAGAGTATCATAATTCTCCTATAGGGGGTCATGCTGGAATTACTAGAATTGCTGCTAGAATCAGAGCTCAATTTTACAGGCCAACATTGCAGAAAGATATACAAGAATTCGTGTAGAATTGTATGATATGTCAACAAGCTAAGATAGCTAACACATTGCCTGCTAGGTTACTGCAACCTCTGCCTATTCCATCACAGGTGTGGGAAGACATAGCCATGGATTTTATCACAGGGTTGTCGGCCTCATACAGTTATACGACTATTATGGTAGTAGTAGATCATTTAACCAAATATACTCATTTTATGGCTATGAAGTCTGACTACACAAGTAAATCAGTAGCTGAAGTGTTTATGAACAATGTAGTCAAGCTACATGGTATGCCTAAATCGATTGTGTCAGACAGAGACAAGATTTTCACTAGTGCTTTTTGCAAACATCTCTTCAAATTGCAAGGCACTACTTTAGCCATGAGCTCTGTCTACCACCCTCAGACAGATGGCCAAACCGAGGTACTTGACAAAGGATTGTAATTATTTTTGAGATGTTTTACGTTTCATAATCCTAAGTCCTAGTTTAAGGATATAACCTGGGCAGAATACTATTACAACACTGCTCTACATACCAGTATAGGCATGACCCCATTCAAGGCTTTATATGGAAGGGATCCTCCTACATTGACAAGATATGAATCTTAAGTTTCTGACCCTCCAAAACTTCAAGAGGAGTTAATGAAGAGAGATAGAATTTTGCAGCAGTTAAAGGGCAACTTGGAGAAAGCTCAGCAATATATGAAAAACAAGCAGGCAAGCATCGAATCGATGTTCAATTACAGATAGGAGAATTGGTGTTGGTGAAATTGCAACCATACAAGCAGCAATCGGTGACACTAAGGAAGAATCATAAACTGGGAATGAGATACTTTGGACCCTTTGAAGTTTTAGCCAAAGTAGGTGAAGTTGCTTATAAGTTGAAGTTGTCTGACCATGTTAAGATCCACCCAGTTTTCCACATTTCTCAACTGAAGCCTTTTAAGGGTGTCCCTCAAGATCAATATATAACACTTCCTCTCACTATGACAAATACATGACCAATTATATGGTCGGTGAAGATTTTACAAGCTAGAACCATCATCAAAGGATCACAAAAAGTCCACCAAGTTTTGGTTCAATGGGATCAACAACCCATATCGGAAACTACGTGGGAGGAGGTAGCGAGCGTACAGAGGAAGTTTCCTCTTTTCAACCTTGAGGACAAGGTTGATTTTAAAGGGGAAGGTACTGTAATGAAAACAAGGGTGACACAACTTCTAGAAAATAATGAGTCACCAATTACACATGTGGACCCACATGCAGGGAATAATTTTGTTACTCATAAACTGGAATTTGTGGCAGTACGCAGAGGAGAGTGAGAGAGTGCGCAAGGAAAATAGCAGGCTCAAGGAATATGTGTGAACATGTGATCAGTACTAGACCTCTATTTAAGAAATTGTATTAGGGTTTTGAGAATTATGTGTGTATTGTGAAAATTCTGATATTCTCTCCCTCATTCTTGTATGAACTCAATTTAAGTGCTATTTCTATATAATAATACTCCTTTTTTTTCTCTATCTTTCTTCATTACTGTTTCAAATTTATACATTTTCAATATGATATTTGGGATTTTTTCAATAGATCTAATATAATATAATAAAATATAATAGTTATAGATCATAAGCCATCCACTTTGACTAGTATAACTATGATCTCAAAAATATAAAAAATGAATTAAGTTAAACATATCAAAATATGTCAATCAACCGTTCACCATTTATAGCCACTAACCAAATCCATTAAAGTAATGGTGTGAAGAGATATATTAAAAAGATTTCAAATTTCACATTAATTTAAAATAAAATTAAAATAAAATTATATAAAGTGTAAGTAATCATCTTATAAGTGCTTTAACCACAACCCTAATGAATCTAAAGGTAAGAAAATAATGGCACTGTCGACTGACCCTGCAGACAAGGAAGTTACTGAAAATATGAAAAAATAATAGTGAGTGTGGTTGTCATTTATTCAGTAGTTGCTGAGATGTAAAAAGCAAAAAATATATTAATATTAATGTTTAAAAATGAACTTATGCATATGCAGACATTAAATACGTAAAAATTGGGTGAGTTATTTTTACATGTAGACAAAAGGTTTAGTTCACATGGGATAGGGTTTGCATGTGATGTGAATGTACACTTACATCTTCTTCTGTCTACCATGTGAATTAACTCATATTTTTCTGTCACCAGCTAAGCAATCCACCAAGTTGATTCTCTTTTTATTTTGTCCCCTTTTTTCTACTCTTTTTACCCTTCAATCTTTATCTCTCTGCCCTTCTTTTTCTAATATTCTTGTCCATTTTAATTACAATATTTCACAAAATTATATTAGACTATTTCATTATATTTTTTGGTTTATTACTCATTTCATTTTTTAAATCAATTTGATTTATTATTTTTCAATAATGGTCTATTTGATGAGATGATGATAAGATGCAAGTGTGATTTTGTTTTAATTTAACATTGAATATCAAATATATTTTATTTTATTTTTCAATTGAACCAAATTATTAATTAATAATTTAGTTAAATGTATTTATATTAAGTTTCAATATTTAAATATATTTTTATCATTGGATTGAAATTTATATTATTATTTAATTATATTTAAACAGATTTAAATATTTGTTTAAATTAACAAAGTTTTTTCAATATTTTTTTCAAAAATCATATGAATATGTTGAAATTAGGTTGATCCAAAGTATAATGGATTAATCCAATCAGACTCAAATTTGAAGGGGTTGTTCATAACATCATATGTATTTTACAATTAACTTATAAAAATTTGGAAACATCTTATGTATTTTACACATAACTTATAAAAATTTGAAATTGTTATGAAAGTTATTTTTCGGACGCACTCATATTTTTAATTAGTTTTGTTTTTTTGGAATGTGAACAAATATCATTATTTTTCTAAAACGATATAGTATCATGGGTTTTTTTTTAATTTTTACTGATTGAGATCAAATAAAATAACAAAGATAATCGGTGCATTCGAAAGTTATCTTCTTAACACATACTTTTAATTTTTATTGAGTGAAATCAAATAAAAAAAAATCATAAGTTCATCTTGAAAGATAACTTTTGGACAGGAATATGTCATAAAATTGGTAAGAAATTTATGGATTGTAATGAATTGAACGGTCTTATTTTTTTATAGGTTAATGGGCTAACTCATACTAAAATATAGGGAAAATTTTACCCCATACTCCATCATTTATGTCACTACCCTTATATTATATTTTTTTTACCAAAATATTCTCATATAAATAAGTATAAAATTTTCTAATTTAATTATTAGATCTAAAATTTAATAAATAAATCTATTTTTAAAAGTTGTTTTATTAATATTTTCAGCAAATATGGCAAGTATTATCTACACTATTATATAATTTTATAATGTGATCATCAAAGATTTTCCGCTAAAACTTTTTTCTGTAATTTAATTAATTAAATATAAATATATTTATTATTAAATCCATTTAAAACTTCCAACTAACTCACATTCTTATATTTTAAATAATTATTAATTAACAAATGCAATAAAACACGTCCTAAATTTTTTTAAATGCAGCCACCTACCAAAAATTAATTAAATATAAATATATTTATAACTTCTGACTAAGTCACATTCTTATATTTTAAATAATTATTAATTAGCAAATACAATAAGACACGTCCTGATTTTTTTTTTAAATGCAGCCACCTACCACTAATATGTTAACATTTTTTTTAATAAGCGAAATTATATTAATGTGAGCAAAAGATATGCTCCAGTAATACAAAGGAAGCAAACACCTTACCTCCTACAACAACATATAGGAGAGGTGTGCCATTCATGAAAAGCAATGTAATTATATGAATTACGGGATAAGCCCGCCCACACCCACGATCTATGAATTATCCATGATATACATTCGTTAAAACTAAAGATTGCACCATTGAATTCAATGTCGTTACGCAAAGTCCAAATGGTCCATAACATAGCCAACCAAATCACCCCTAAAGTATTTCTATCCTCATTGTTCTTCGCGGTGTCAATATTCCATGGGAAGTCTATAAGCTCATTAGTGGTTCCTACGAAATCTTCTCATATCCAATTCCACACCTTCTCTCATACTCTTTTAATAATGACACAATCCTTGAACAAATGTAACGACGTTTCTTCACTCATAAAGCAAAAGACGCAAACGAGGTCTCTTGGGTTCGTTAGAATGCCTTTACTAGCTAAACTATCTTTCGTCGGGAGTCTCTTAATAACGTATCTCCACCCAAAGACTAACACTTTCGACGGAACCAAAAAATTCCACAAACATTTTAATGCCAGCAGGGTGCTTTCGTCATACCTGGATACAAACTCTTCTCGAATATGATTTTCGATGCAAACTCTAACCGAAAACGTTTCTTCATCCACCTTTATCCATTCTACTTCATTTGCCTTCTCCTGTTGCGGTTTACTTCCTTTTATTCACTCCAATAATTCTTCCCCCATTTCTTTGTCAGTACCTTCCAGATTTGTAACAAACATATGGTTATGCCAGCTCCATTCCTCCCCTGTCCAATATCCAGCTTCTGCCACACACAAATTCTTCCTTTCTGCAACCTCGTAAACAGTCGGGTATGCTTGTTTCAGAGCCTGGTCCGCCAGCCAATTTGAGTGCCAAAATGACGTGGTATGCCCGTCTCCAATCCTGTAACGAAAATTGTTAGTGAAAACCATTTTTGGAGGTAAAGATAGGTCGTTCACAACCATATCTTTCCACCAGTCAGAATCATGCTTTAATAAAACAGATTTATCTTCTATTTGCATCTTCAAGACGATGTTTCCGTATCTATACCGAAGCAAATTCTGCCAATTGGCTTCTTTTTCCTTCATGACTCTCCACTTCCACTTAAGTAAAAGTCCTTTGTTAATCACCTCCACATCCTTAATTCCTAGCCCTCCTAAATGCTTCGGTTTGCAAACTTCGTGCCAACTAACCCAATGCATACGCCTCTTGTCAAGATTCCCTTGCCATAAGAAATTACTCTGAATTCGGCGAATATCCCGTAATACTGCTGCTGGAGCTTTATAAAAGGCTAACATATACACCGGTAAAGCGTTCAACATCGAATTTATGAGGACAATTCTACCTGCCATGGACAAATTATTTCCTTTCCAACACACCAGCTTGTTCCTCAAAGTATCCAGCAACGGTTTCCACATTGACAGTTTCCTAGGGCTGTCACCTATCATAACACCTAAAAATCTGAACGGAGTTCGATCTATGCGACATGACAAGAATACCGACGCTGCATTAAGCATCCAATTTGGAATGTTGATCCCAAACAGTTTGCTTTTGAAAAACTTGACCTTTAAACCCGACATCATCTCGAACCCTCTTAGGATTGCTTTGATACTCCACATATTGTCAAAAAATCCATCCCCCACAATGATTGTGTCGTCCACGAACTGTAGGATATCGATTGACTCAGCTTCGTTGTAACAAAAACCTTTGAATTGATTAATTTTGACAGCTTTGTCAACCAGCCCCATTAATCCCTCCATGACCATGACAAACAAGAATGGCGACAAAGGATCACCTTGGCGTAAACCTTTCTCCACAATGAAGTCCTTTGTCGTACTCCCATTAATTAAAACAGACATAGAACTCGTGAATATGCAGTTTTCCATCCAACTCATCCAACGCTCTCCGAAACCCATCTTGGCCAACATATATCTTAAAAAATTCCAATTTACGCTGTCGTATGCTTTTTCATAATCCACTTTCAACATCAAGCAACTCTTGTTTTCCTTTCTAGCCAAATCTATAACCTCGTTTGCAATCAGTATCCCGTCTGTTATGTTACGCCCCTCTATGAAAGCAAACTGTTTACTAGATATAAGCTGACAAATAACAACCTTGATCCTTAGAGCCAGGATTTTAGCCAAAATCTTGTACATACTGCTTACAAGACAGATTGGCCTATAGTCCTCAGTTTTTTGTGGATTCGTAATCTTCGGGATCAAGGTTAAGAAAGACGTCGTGCACACTTTGGACAATTTAACATTCCTATGGAAATCTTGTACAAATCGGTACACATCAATCTTAAGGAATTCCCAACCCTTTTTGAAAAATTCCATAGAATACCCATCAGGACCCGCAGCTTTGTTGCCGTCACACGACCACACAACATCTTTTATTTCTTCAAGATTAAAAGGTCTTTCCAACCAGGCGCAATCCACCGAGCTGAGCTTTCGAAATCTGATACCCTCCGGAACAGGATTGGAAGTTGTTTTCTCCTTGAAAAAGTTTGCATAGTAATTGCTAACACCTCCTTAATGTCAGCTACTTCTTCCACATAGCCTCCTGGTCCCTCCAGCACTGATATACCATTGTGATACTGTCTGACCTTTATCGATTGATGAAAGAATTTGGAGTTGAGGTCTCCCTCCTGCAGCCAGGTTTGTCTAGATTTTAGTCTAAGCAAGCCTTCTTTCATGTTGATATTCTTCCATAATTCATCATTAATCTTCCTCCTATCTTCCACCAAATTCACAATATTATCGTTATGGTTTTCTGCCAGTAATTTATCTAGATCATTCAACGTATTGACCTAGTTTTCCACCTGCAAGTCCAACCAGCCAAAAACCACAGTGTTCCACTTTTTAATCTTTATTTTCAAGGCCTTCAATTTTTCCGATAAGACATAGTCTCCCCGCCCCTTCACCTTCAACCTCTGCCATTCCTCTTTAACAAAAGGCTGGAACTTGTCATGTTTGAACCAACAGTTTAGGAAACGGAAAGGCTTAGGGCCCCAATCAATCAGCTTAGGCTTCAGCCATATAGGACAGTGGTCTGAAACATCGCGGTTTTCTATCCGTTGGTTAGAAATCTTCCATTTCAAAATAATTTCATTAGTCAACAAGAATCGATCAATTCTGCTCATAGATGTCCCACTACTGTTGTACCACGTGAATCGCCCACTTGTGCATGACACATCTACCATCTCCATACTGCAATGAAACTACCAAAATCCTCCATATCCCTGTTTATATTACTCACCCCTACACCTAATCTTTCCTCTCTACTTGAAACGGAATTAAAGTCCCCTCCTGAGCACCAGTGTTCCGTATTTCTCGACTTTTTCCATCTCAACAAATTGCCCCCACATAGTCCTCTTCAGAGATTGATTACAAGGTGCATAAACGTTCACAAAGTTATACACGTCGCCCTTCTAAACAACTTTAATACCGACAAAACCCGTACCTCTAAAACTAAAATTCAGAATGAACATATCCTTCCTCCACATAATTGCCATACCTCCTGATGCTCCTCTAAAGTTACTAGCAGTCCACTCTACATTATTGTTACCCCCACAACTCCCTCACCCACAAACCGTTGAAATTTGAACACTTAGTTTCCTGAATAAAACAAAGGTCAGCTTTACCTGATTGAACCGTGAAACTAACCCTATTTCTTTTAGCTCCAAAGCCTCCTCCTCTAATATTATAGGATAGCAGATTCATCTTGACACCTTTTTGTCCGCCTTCTGGTTCGCCATTCCTTCTTTGTCTCTTGTTTCCATGTCTCCCACCTCCTTTATGTTCGCTTCTAGAGTTTTGTTGCTGATAACCCCAAGTCTTGTTACATCTTCCCAAATGACTTTGTTGACCGATTCTTCCCTTCTCAAGATACGATTGTTACAGTGATTGACCAAAGTATCAGACACGGACAAAGCTCGATTAGAGTTACTTCCTGATTTTGTGATCTCCACTGGACTCTTATCATATGGCGAGGAAGAAATAGGATCTGAACTTGTAATGTTTCTGGATAAAAGACATGCAAAATACGACGGTTTAAAATCCACTTTCTTTCTAGTTATTCCTAACTGCTTCTTAATTCGCTTCAGCTTAGGCCTATTTCCTGCCAAATTCAACCAACCCTCTTTACTTCTTACTAGGCCTTCGAGCATTTCTAAATTGGTTTTTAGCCCAACTTCAATGTCTTGTGGCCCACCTTCCTCAGCTTTACTTGGGTTTTGTTCCTCCTCGTTATGACCATTCTCTTCACCTACAACTAGAACACTCAGAGCCTTTTCCACGTCAGAGGTGTTTGACCTTGAAAAAGTTATTTCGTTATCTGTGCCCTCCCCATTAAGTCTTTCATGCAAATGCTTTTTGTACGAGTGATTCTCAGTAACCTTAAAACACAAAACCCCCTGGTCTACTGCTTCCTTCACTATGCCCGACATACCATCTGTCTCAGCCGGTCTATTACATGTCGCAATCGACTCCCCTACCTCCTCGATATCATCCCACTCTTCTCCGGTTCCATATTCTCCTCCGTCTAATTCCTCATCAGAATTGGATTCCGATTCCCCCTCTCTAGAATCAGAAGAATCTAGCCTTTTTTTATTCTTTCTGCCAATTAATTCCATTGTACTTTGCACCTCCTCCTTTATACATATTCTAAAAGGAATGCCATTAACGTTGACTGTGAAAATCTCATTGATGAATGGCACGCACGTTGTTCTCAAGCTTATCCTTGCAACATCCATTTTAACACCTAGCCTTGTTGAATCATATGTGCTTACAAGGCATCCCAAAGTAGCTGCTATAAAACTAAAAAATGAAATACCCACACATGACAAGGTATACCAGTACAACAAACCCAAGTTAGGCGTTCATGGTCGATATCACTTTCCTTCCATGCCCTGATATCTTTGAACCATTTGCTCCACCACTCCTTGTTATCCTTGACCAATCTTTCAACCTCCCCTTCAATCAAGTCTTCAAGTAGGCAAAGATTAGCCCCCAAGGTTGTAACTCTCACAGTGAAAAATCCTTCTGTATGAAACACCTCCTTCATACTATATGCCATCCCCGGCGTCGCCACCTCTCCTATAAATGTTTTACTGCACCTTTTAATATCTTCTTCATCTGCCTTGAAATATAGTATGTTGTTAACTTCTGAGGCCCTCCTTGTATTCTTAGTTACATCCGCATAAGATATGTCTCCTCTTCTATGATTCAAGTTCATACCTTCTTTATGGTTAACCATTCTTCCTTGTTCAGTTTTTCCGTTTCTCCTTCTGTATGGTATGTAGTCTCCCTTCCTGTTGACTATGATCGGCTTCCTTTGAAATCTTGGAATATTGGCATACAATTTTCTACCATCCAAAAAAATGTTATCCAGTTTGGTAGCTAGAAGATTTTCGTCCGCAACATTAAAGAATCGAGCAAAAGCATATCTCATGCCTCTTCTATTCCTTCTTGGTGGGATGATCACCTCATCTATGTCTCCTACTTTTGAAAACTCATCATAGAGATCCTTTGCTTTCCATTTTTCCCCAAACTTCGTGATGAAAAACGTTGAAGTTTCTTCCCTTCTGAATCGATTGCCATATCTGGAAGCTTCTCCTTTGTTGTTCGCAACCCTCCCTTCTTTGTATTTTGTTACCTTTGTCCACCCTTGTTCTGTTTTCTTTCCTAGTCTAAAGTCACTGAAGCCTATCCCGTGCAGCAATCATTCACTTCACTTTGAAGTAGTGCAGAACCGTCTTTGAAATAATACTAATATGTTAACATAATAACTACCCAACATAACTTTTCTCTTCATTCTATTAATTAATCTTTTACTATTAATAATTAAATATTTTTATTATTATTAATTAAATAATAATTAAATTAAAATATTTAACATGTTTATTTCTCAAATTTCTCTCAACTCAACACTATCTATTTATATCATACAAACAATTAACCTCTCTCCAATCATAACATCTCTCTAACCCCACATTAATAGGACACATAATAATATTAAATTAAAAAATAAAAAAAGTAAATAAATTAGATATATAATGCAAACCTTAAAATTACTTAATACAAAAATAAATTAATAAATGTAACTTATAGAACGGTTAAAATTTTTTATAGCCCTCACTAAGTTCATCAATTTATATATTTATTTTACTATTTACTAGCTTTAAAATGAAATTAGTAGGGGCTATAAAAAACTTTAACCGTTTTATGAATTACATTTATTAATTTATTTTTGTATTAAGTAATTTTAAGGTTTGCATTATATGTCTAATTTATTTACTTTTCTTATTTTTTTTAATTTAATATTACTATGTGTTCTATTAATGTGGGGTTAGAGAGATGTTATGATTGGAGAGAAGTTAATTGTTTGTATGATATAAATAGAGAGTGTTGAGTGGAGAGAAATTTAAGAAATAAACATGTTAAGTATTTTAATTTAATTATTAATCAATAATAATAGTAATAATATTTAATTATTAATAATAAAAGATTAATTAATAGAATGAAGATAAAAGTTATGCTGGATAGTTATTATGTTAATATATTATTGGTAGGTTGCTGCATTTTTAAAAAACTTCAAGACGTGTCTTATTTCATTTGTTAATTAATAATTATTTAAAATATAAGAATATGACTTAGTCAGAAGTTTTAAATGATTGAGTTAATAATAAATATATTTATATTTAATTAATTTTTGGTAGGTGGCTGCATTTTTAAAAAAATTTAGGACGTGTCTTATTGCATTTGTTAATTAATAATTATTTAAAATATAAGAATGTGAAGTAGTGGAAAGTTTTAAATGGAGTTAATAATAAATATACTTATATTTAATTAATTAATTAAAGAAAAAAGTTTTAGCAGTAAATCTTTGATGGAGACATTATAATATTATATAATAGTATAGATAATACTTGCCATGTTTGCTGAGAATATTAATAAAACAACTTTTAAAGATAGATTTACTTATTAAATTCTGAATCAAATAATTAAATTAGAAAAATTTTACACTTATTTATATGAGGATATTTTGGTAAAAAAAATATAATGTAGGGGTACGGGAATAAATGATGGGATATGGGATAAAATTTTCAAATATAGGTTAATAAACCGTTCCATAAAAGCCAATTTATTTTTCGGTACTACTATAAGTAGTTCAAGTGGTTAATAAACTTTACTTAAGAATAAATCATTTGTGAGAATCAGCATTCAAATCATATGTAAAATAATTAATAAATGTATTAATTTTACCGTATAATTAAACTAGATAATATTATTAGTAGAATTAAGGAGATTGAAGAATTTCAGAATTTCATTAGCGAAGTTGATTGCGAGGATGTTCCATGTGTGGGGGGGTCGTTTACTTGGTTTAACAGTTCTGGTACGGCCAAAAGCAGGTTGGATAGATTTCTTGTTTCGACTCATTTGGTTGATGCGTGGGGGATGACGGGTCAACATGTTGGCAGCAGGGATATCTCTGACCATTGCCCTATATGGTTGAATCCTAATGTCGTTGACTGGGGCCCAAGCCGTTCGTTTTCAACAACTGCTGGTTGGATCACAAGGGTTTTCTTGAGTTTGTGGCCAAGGAATGGCAGTCGTTTATTATTTATGGTAGAGGCGATTTTGTCCTAAAATCTAAGCTGGCTTTGCTGAAATACAACCTTAGAAATTGGAACAGGGAGATTTATGGTTGGATGGATTTGAAAATAGAGAAAGCGGTGAGTAACCTCAATGTTTTGGATGAGCAAGTGGGTTCCGGTGACTCGGAGGAAATCTTGGATCTGTCAAGAAGAAGAAGGGATGCTAACAGAGATATGTGGGAGGGTCTAAACCGTAAGGAGGGTCTGTTAAGGTTGAAAGCGAGAGCATTATGGTTAAAAGAAGGGGATAGCAACTCGAGGTATTTCCACAATGTTATTAGGGGAAGACGTAGTCGGAATAAGATTTCTTTTGTCAAAAAAGGGTCTGTCATTTTGGAGAAGGTTGAAGAGGTTAAAGAAGCTGTTGCATCTTACTTTGAGGATAACTTTAAGGAGGATTCGGCTTGTAGCCCTTGTTTTCAGGATCTTGATTTGAAGAAGCTGTCGGAGGGCGAAAAATCCAGCATTGAAGACGAGTTTTCGAAAGATGAGATTAAAGCAGCAGTGTGGTCTTGCGATGGTGGTAAGAGTCCAGGTCTGGACGGGTTTAGCTTCACTTTCTTCCAGAAGTGTTGGGATATTGTGAAGGCGGATGTATTCAAGTTCGTGAGAGATTTCCATTCTAACCCAACTTTGACTAAAGCAGCAACAGCGTCTTTCATCACTTTAATCCCAAAGGTTAAGCATCCTCAATCCCTAGCTAACTATAGACCCATCTGCTTAATAAACTGTTATCAAAAAATTATCGCTAAGATTCTTGCTAATCGTATGAAGAAGGTCGTTAGTTCTTTAGTCTCTGTTGAGCAGTCCGCTTTTGTGTCGAGCAGATGTATCTATGATGGGGTTGTGGTGGCCAACGAATGTTTGGACCTTGCCAAGAGGTCGGACCGAGATTGTATGGTGATGAAAATTGATTTCGAGATGGCGTACTACTGTGTGTCTTGGGGCTTCTTAAGACTAGTGTTGAATAAGATGAATTTCGGAAGTAAGTGGTTATCTTGGATGGATTCATTGGTCTGCAGTGGATCTATGTCTATCCTCGTGAATGGGAGTACTACTAGAGATTTTAAAGTTGGGAGGGGCCTTCGTCAGGGTGACCCGCTTTCCCCCTTTCTTTTCATTTTGGTTATGGAAGTGCTCACTTTTTTGTTTAGAATAGCTATTTCTAAGGGTTTATTTTCAGGATTCAAAGTCACAGAGGGTTTGGCCTTCAACGTTTTTCAGTTTGCTGACGACACTTTGGTGAGGGGTGAAGCTAGTTGGGGCAATCTCTGGGGCATTAAGGGGGTTCGAGCTTTTATCAGGATTGAAGGTCAATTTTAACAAAAGTAGAGTTGGGGCAGTCAGCATCAGCCAGGATTTCCTGAGGGCGGCTTCTGAGTTCCTAAACTGTGAGTTATGTAACTTTCCGATTAAATTTCTTGGCATTTATATTGGTGGCAACCCTCACAATTTGAGTTTATGGAAGGATGTGATGAAGTTAGTTTCTAGTAGATTGGCTGCGTGGAAAGGAAGGAACTTATCGGCGGGAGGTCGTTTGGTACTTATTAATTCTGTTCTAAACGCCTTACCATTGTATTCGTTCGCTTTTTATAAGGCTCCTAAAGGAGTTATTAAGGCCATCCAGAGTTTGATGAGTAAATTTTTTTGGGGTGGGGTCGAGAATAAGAGACGCATCCATTGGATTGATTGGAAGACGGTGTGTTCTCCGAAGGATAAGGGAGGGCTTGGTGTTAAGGACCTGGAACTATTCAATAGAGCTTTGTTGATGAAGTGGAAATGGAGATGCATTACGAATAAGGAGGTTATTTGGTACGATTTGCTGAAATATAGATATGGGAAGGAAGGGCTGTGTCTTGCAATTACGTCATTCAATGGCCAAAAAGGGAACAAGAAGGATTCTATATAGTGGAGGGATCTAATGTCAATTAGTTATGTCGTCAATGATTCGAGAGACATCTTTGTTGACAACTTGGTTTGTTCTGTTGGCAACGGCAGAAATTTATCTTTTTGGCACTGCAAGTGGGCTTGTGATGTCTCCCTCAAAGATCTTTTCCCTAATCTGTACTTGTTTGCAAAGCATCCTTTTTGTTCAGTGTTTTCAGCGGGTGTTCGGGGTGGCAACGGTTGGAATTGGACCTTATCGTTTCACTCTTTTAGCGATGATTATGTCATGAAGAGGGAGGAAATTGAGATGCGGTCTGTCCTGTGTTCGTTGGAGCCCGTGGAGTCTGGTGAGGATCAGGTGATGTGGTATTCTACGGATTCGGATGTATTTTCGGTAGCCGACTGTTACGCCAAACTTATTTATTCTGATTTGTCGGCTCACTGCGACAGCAGAGCTTCTGCAGCAGAGATGATGTCTGCCTTAAAGCTTCTTTGGAGGGTGAGCATGCCTCTTAAACTGCAGGTGTTTATTTGGAGAGTGCTTAGGAATCGTATAGCATCGAAAGATCGTCTGGTCAAGTGGAACATTCTTCCGCCCGGGACTCCGCTTGCCTGTCCTTTGTGCGAGAGTGTTGATGAATCTAGCTCTCATTTGTTCCTCTCTTGTAGCTATGCCAAGGAAGTGTGGAAAAGCATAATGGATTGGTCTGGTTTATGTTTCTCTCTGCAAGATTCGTGTTTAATCTCTTTTTACTCGAGCCTTGACATGTATCAGAAGTAGTTAGAGAAGGAGTTTGGCATTTGTACTTGGTCTACAACTGTCTGGTGTATTTGGGCTTGCAGAAATAATAAGGGTTTTAAGGGTAATCTCATGTCTGTGTCTGATTTAGTCTACTCAATTAAGGTTCTGTTGTGGAAAGAGGTGTCTTCTAGGAATGCCAATTCTAAGTGTAACTGTTTTGAGTGGTTCTGTGCTCCTTTAGAGTGTTTGAAGCGGATGTAACATTCCCGCTATTTGTTATCGCGTTGCTGCACTTCTTGTGCTTTTAATATATTTCCTCATTGCCAATTTAAAAAAAAAATTAAACTCTTTAGATGAATTACATAGATCTCTTTCAACTTAATCAAATCTACGAAAAAGTTTTAATGTTTATTGTTATTCTTTCCAACTAGTTTTACTTTGAAAATTTTAGGATAAAGATAATAATAATAATAATAATAATAATAATAATAATAATAATAATAATAATAATAATAATAATAATAATAATAATTTGAAAAGAAAAAAAAAAGGAAATTTAGGTTTCAACACTAAAAGGGTTGACTCTTTTATTTTCTTTCATTTTTTATGATCAAATTGTAGTTACAAGTTGGAGCAACTTACCATTATACTAGTATATACTATAGAATACTATGTGCTACAATTACTTTTGACTTTTTTTATCTATATCCTTTTACACTTGCCACTTTTCATTTTTCCTTACAACAAGCTTTACAATCATATACATCCTATAACAATTAATTTTGAGCCGCTATATTTAGTAAAATAACTTATACTTGTAGCTTTTAATTATTCACAAACTTTTTCTCCACTTGAATTTCTTTTTCTTTTTAAGAAGTTATAATGATAACATTGTTTTATATAGAACCTTCCCTAGTGGAGTATTCAACTACTTTCTCTCATCCTTTTTATTTTCTCCATTTATTCTTAAGAGAGATTGATTTGGTATATAAATGTCACTTTTAAAGTTTGTACTACAATGTAATCAACTAAGAAAACATGGTATAGTGGAGAGTAAATTTTAAGCAATCATAATCACGTGCAAAAGTTTTAGTTTTGGATAATAATCACATTATCACTTATCACTTTTAAACTAAAGTATAAAGAGTTGGATTTAATTAATGGGTTTAATTTCAATTTTGCTTTTTACTAAGTATCATGATGGTGCAATTTGTCATTTTTTTTTATTTTAACCTCTTATACTTTTCTTTTATAATTTAATAGCTTCTCTTTTAATTTTTTTTAAAGTTTATATTAAATTAACATTATTTATTATTGTGATATTATGCTTTCAATATCAATCTAATTTTTATTTAAAATAAAAAAATAAAAAAAAATTAGCTTGTACAAGTGAAAGTTAATGAAACTTTTAATTAAATTTTTTAATGTTTTCAATATTTTAACGAATAAATAATATCAACTCAGAGTTATTTATTCGAGACAAAGTATTAAATTAAAATGAAAAAAAAATGCACGTATGCGCCCTTATTCGTTACTACAAAGAAGTGATTTTGTGTTGGAAAATAATTTTTTTATCTATATTTATTGATCGAGATAAAAAAACGTGTCATCAAAAGTACGTCAGTTTTGCTCTATCAACGAAGGAAAATGTTTGACTTATCATGGATTCGATCCTAGCAACACTATTTTTGTATATTATAGATATGACTTAATGTTTAAAAGAATGACACTATTATAAAATATAAATTACAATTGTAATTGTTAATATTAGAAGTGTGTCCCTTAATTAATTTTTCATTCAATTATCAATCGAGAAAATATATAGTATTTTAAAAAAGTTCATTTAGAATGTATTATTTGATTTTTTTATTGAATGAGGTGAAAGTTTTAGCCGGTATCATTTCTAATTTTATCATGTATTATTTATAATAATGCATAATGTATATTGTTTTAATAATCCCATGGAAAAATTAGGGTTATAATTATTTAATGGATAACTGAAAAACAATAAGAAGCCACAATTGCCAAAGTTACGTCATTTTCATTTTGCCTTCCCCTAATGAAGTTTTTGTTTTGTTATGTGCCAACCCTAATTAAAAGCTTCAAGATCAACACTAATACAAAGAGGGTGACAATAAATTGGCCACAATGTGGGCCCTAAGAAAGATAGCACTCAAAGCCCATATTGAGCAAGGAAAGGTGGAGGCCCCATGTGCCCATAGCTAAGTGAAAGTGCTATGTAACACAATAACAAACTCATCCACTTTTTTCTTTTTAATTTTCATAATTTTTATTTAACTAAAAAATTATATTTATTTTTTTAACTTTACTACAAAAAAATTAATTATATTTTATTTTCATTCATATCCATTTCTATGATGTAATGCTCATATATGGATAATTGGATAAGCTTGAAATACTTGTTGCCAATGAACATTACGCAAGTTTCACCACTTGTTTATATTAGGAAAATTAAAGATCTCTAATTTTTTATATTTAAATGGACATATAAGTAGATGTATAAATTGATTTACAATATTATAATCTTTAACAAAAAAAAACTAGTTTAGTTTATATATTGGTGTTGTAAACTAACTTATAATTTATTATAATTTCTTTTAAGGAAATACTTCCTCCATCTCAAGTTATAAACTAATTTACAAAATAAAATTCAAATTATAAATTATTTTGACATTATCAATATAATATTAATAATATATATTTTCATATTTCATTCTATATTATTTATTATTCCCCCTTCTTCTAATTTTTAAAAAAATTTATTAATAAAAAATATTTTTCTAAAACTACATATATACTTTTTTCAATACAAAATTAACCACACTTCTTAAATTATGAAATTTTTACAACTAAAGCGCCATATTAAATTCATAATATTAAATAAATTAATTTATAAGCCTTTATTAAATAAATTACAAAAAAAAATTGGTATATCAAGTTTATTAAAAATTAATTTATAAATTACTTAATGTTATATGAGATTATTTATTATAGATTTCAGAAAAATATATAAATAAATAAATAAATTATAAATTTATTAATTAAAAATAATTAATATTCTTCAAAATTTTAAAAGGATTTCATAAAAAAAAATTATTGATTTGAAATTGAATAGTCAAAATAAATAACTATTTAAAGTGTTATATGTAACCTAAATATGAGAGTCAATCTATATTCAAATTTTAACCTAAAAAATAAATTCAAAAATTCTAATTGCACAAAAATCTATTTTCACTCTTCTATATAATCCAAACACACCATAAACCATCAATCTCAAAGTCAAATAAGGATAAAGATGAAGAGAGTGTTGAGGTCATAGTGTATAAAAACAAAAAATGCCTAATACTAAAAGTTAAAAGTTGAAATAAAAAGATAAATAAAAGCAACAAAGTGTGTCTGGACTGGGCCGAGGCTGCCCAACAGTCGAGCAGGCCCAACCCATATAGTCTGGGGAGGCCCAATAAGACCCCTCTGCGGGGCACTTGACTGCTGCAAGCATACCAACGTTTCCCCCGAGCACTTTACAGTGTCGGGCACTTGGGCCAACAGGGCAGGAGGACCTCGCACCCCGGCGGATAGGTACATCCCCGACATACCAGCTTCTCCCCCGCGAGAATACCGCACATCACTCCTCGACAGACATGGCTCCTCCCCGCGAGGCCATGTCCGTCGTACGGCTTGACGGGTCCTCGACACAGAAGGCTCCTCCCCAGTGAGGAGTGTCTAACAGTCCGTACCACGTAGACACGTTCCAAGTAACCACTCCACCCCCGAAGGATTCGGTCTGCCCTAGTCCCGAAAATCTAGGAGCGATTACCCCAGGGCAAAGACCACGCGCTGGTCTTCACTACGCCACGTAAGCCCTGGCAGTTACTTGGATTGGGCCTGACAATCCAGCCCAATGCAAGTAACCGTTGGCCCCGCGCTGGGGGTTCTCTATAAATACCCTCTCACTTGAGAGGGTCAGGACAAGTCACTTTTCTCACTCTTCTTGTATTTGCTATTACTCTGTGCACTCCCTAACTTAAGCGTCGGAGTACCTTGCAGGTACACCCCCCCCCCCCCCCCCCCCCCGCCGTCCTCCAACCTCACCGGAACCGGAGCTCGACGGACGTCGTTGGCCACCAGTAACTGTCTGATCCAGGTACGATCAGTGGCGCCGTCTGTGGGAACGTTATAAGCTTCCCCGTTTTCTCCTCGATAAACCAAAGCTTCCCCTTCATCACCAATATGGCCAATCCGACCGTCAACCAGGCTCTGGACACCGTGCTCGCACAACTAGAGAACGGGGGCCACCGTTAGGACGCCATCATCCTCCACGGCGGCGAAGGCGACATAAGAGACGGACAGACCGCCTCCCCGGACTCCCAGGAGGCGACCAACAACGTCGTCCGCACGGACGACCAACAAACCACTCTCCAGCCAGTTGCTCCGCCGCCCAACGCGGACCCAAGCACCGTGGCCCTGTTTGCATTGATCAACCAGACCAATCAGCTGATCGCGCAGCAGAACACCAGAATCGAAGCCTTGGAGCAAGGACGGGCACAACGATCTTCCCCGCGAAAACATCGTCGTCCCCCGTCACCTCGCCGCTCTCCTTCCCCGCGAAGGACCCCTTCCGAAGATTCCCGGACCCCGTCGCCCGTACGCCATGGTCGACGACCGCGTCTCGAGCGCCCCCAGCCGGCGATCACCCAGAAACGCCTTCGTTCCCCCGCCTCGGAAGGAACCCAGGGCCTCCACTATCTCCAAGAAGTCCAAGCAGACTGAAGAGAGACCAAAGAACCGTTCGAGGAACTCCCCTCCACGGCACCATCGATCACCTTCGAGATCCCCGGCTGGTAGCGACGACGAGGACCAAAGGACCCCCTTGTCGTGGGAAATCATGGACGCCCCAATCCCCCCAGGCATGGAGAAACCTCCACCATTGGGGACCTACGACGGGCTGACTGACCCCGACGATCACGTGGAGAGTTTCGAAGCGATGCTCGACTTTCGAAATGTCAGGGGAGCCATCAGGTGCAGGCTATCTCCCGAGAAAGCGGAGGCTGCTGAGAAAGCTGTAAAAGACCTCCTAGAGGCAAATTTTATTTCGGAAGCCAAATACACGACATGGCTGTCCAACGTTGTACTTGTTAAGAAAAATAATGGAAAATGGAGAATGTGCGTTGATTATACTGATCTCAACCGGGCTTGCCCGAAAGACTGTTATCCCTTTCCTAACATCGACCAACTGGTCGACAATTCTGCAGGTTACAAACTACTGTCTTTCATGGACGCCTATTCAGGATACAACCAAATTCCCAAGGACAAGGTCGACAAGCAACACACGGCCTTCATGACCGCATCGGGCAACTACTATTATAACGTAATGCCCTTCGGTCTGAAGAATGCCGGTGCGACCTACCAACGGATGATGAACAAGGTCTTCCGGACTGAAATCGGAGACATGCTCGAAGTTTACATGGACGACATGATCGTCAAGTCCGCAGAAGAAGTCAACCACGCCGCGCACCTCAAGAAGGTGTTCGACACTGCGAGGAGGTGCCGCATGAGGTTTAACCCCAACATCGGGCAGGGAAGTTCCTTGGATTTTACCTCACGGAACGAGGAATCGAGGCAAACCCTGACAAGTGTAGGGCCTTCTCCGAGCTCCCTACTCCAGACTCGAAGAAGTCGATACAATCGTTGAACGGGATGCTCACCGCCCTTTCCCGGTTCGTCGCCAAATCCGCACAGTACGCACTCCCCTTTTTCAAACTTCTCCGGCAAAAAGCGGAGTTTGAGTGGAGCGAGGAATGCGAACAAGCACTCGCACACTTGAAACAAGTCCTATCGCAACCCCCGATCCTCTCGCGACCCGAGAGCGGGGAAACACTCTTCTTATATCTTGCGATCACGAGCGAAGCGGTCAGCGCCGTTCTCATTCGGGAAACCCCGGACGGACAGAAACCAGTTTACTTCACGAGCAAAGCTCTCCAAGGCCCCGAGCTCAGGTATCAGCAGATCGAGAAAGTCGCACTGGGCCTCGTCACCGCGGCCAGAAGACTACGCCCCTACTTCCTCGCCCATACCGTCATCGTGAGGACCGACCAGCCTATCAGGCAACTCCTCGGATGACCGGATATGGCGGGGAGGATGCTCAGGTGGTCACTCGAGCTGGCCGAATTCGACATCCGATATGAAGGGAGGAAAGCCCTGAAGGCACAGGTACTGCCCGACTTTGTAGCAGAGATGACCGTCCCGGAACCCTCGACCAACGGGTCGCAAAAGTGGACAATCTATGTCGACGGAGCATCCAGCCCGAAGGGAAGCGGGGCGGGAATCATCCTCGAAAATGAGGAAGGCATCCTCGTCGAGGTGTCCCTCGAACTGTCCTTCCCGACTTCGAACAACCAAGCCGAATACGAGGCCTTCCTCGCGGGACTCAGGCTGGCCGAGGACCTTGGCGCCAAAGAGGTCAAACTTTTCACCGATTCTCAGCTCGTAGCCTCGCAAGTCTGAGGAGAGTACCAAGCCAATAACGACAGTCTCATAGAATACTTGGCCTTGGTAAAAGAGAAGATGAAAAAATTCACCTCGGCGGAAGTAACTCACATCCCCCGGGAGCATAATGCCCGAGCGGACGTCCTGTCAAAGTTGGCGAGCACGAAAAAGAAAGGCGGGAATAAGTCAGTCATACAAGAAGTGCTTTCCCACCCAAGTATCAACAAACCGGCCACGGGTTCGGACATCAACGCCATAGGGGACAGCAGCTGTTGGATGACCCCGGTATACGAATACCTCATGACAGGCAAACTGCCCGAAGATCCCAAAGAGGCAGGAATGGTCAAGAGACGGGCATGCTCGTATACCATAGTCGAGGACAAGCTATACCGCCGAGGGTTCTCTATTCCCCTCCTCAGATGTATCGAGGAGACCAAGGTTCCCGGCATACTCCAGGAGATTCATGAGGGAATCAATGCGCAGCACCTAGGCGGACGGTCGCTTGCTCGTAAAGCACTCTGGGCAGGATATTACTGGCCCACCATGCAACAAGACGCCAGGGAGCACGTCAAGAAGTGCGATAAATGCCAACGGCACGGGGACAGGCACCTCGCTCCTCCCAGCGAGCTCACGTCGCTATCCTCCCCATGGCCGTTTGCATGGTGGGGGATGGATATCCTCGGACCTTTCGTCCAAGGGTCGTATCAAAACAAATACCTCATCGTCGGGGTAGATTACTTCACGAAGTGGATTGAAGCAGAAGCATTGGCCAAAATCACTGCCTTCAACATACTACGCTTCTACAAATGAAATATCCTCGCCCGGTTCGGAGTGCCTCAAGCCATCGTCACCGACAACGGAACCCAGTTCACCGACAGGAACTTCCAAGACTTCGTCACAAAACTAGGAACGAAGCAGCACTTCACGTCGGTCGAGCACCCTCAAACTAACGGACAGGCTGAGGCCGTGAACAGAGTGATCCTTCGAGGATTAAGACGACGACTGGGCGACGCCAAACAACGGTGGGTCGAGGAGCTACACAGCGTCCTCTGGGCCTACCGAACAACCCCACACTCCACGACCGGGGAGACCCCTTTCCGTTTGACCTATGGAACGAAGGCAGTGATCCCCGTGGAGATCAGGGAACCCTCGAGGAGGACGGAAGCCCCCCTCGACGGGGACGCGAACGATGAAGGCTTGAGGGAAGAACTCGACTTCGTCGAGGAAACACGCTCGGGCGCTTCTCTTCGAGAGGCGTCACTTAAACAAAAAATAACCCTACGCTATAACGACAAAGTTATCAAACGTGAGTTTCAGGTAGGCACCCTCGTCCTGCGCAGGAACCAGAAGGACTCGCGAGAAGGCAAACTCGCCGCGAACTGGGAGGGCCCGTACCGCGTCCGCGGAAAAACGGGGACAGGAGCCTACTTCCTCGAAAACCTGCATGGGGAAGAACTTGCTCGACCATGGAACGCTGAAAAGCTAAAACAATATTACAGTTAAACACTGCCCGCGGCTTACTAGCACCGCGGTTACGGGGACGCGCTAGGGTACAAGCGCGACACCCCTATAAGAACACGACGATCAGAGACCGCGTTGTGTGTGCGCGAGGACCTTTGATCCGGCGGGGATACCTCGACCGAGGACCACCGTCGTCGTACCAACCGGGCATAACACCCAGCTCGCGATGGGAAGTTCATGCCACGAGGCTAGGACGTCAATCGAACTCTTAGCCTCGTTGAAGGTCGGAGTACACCTCCGGCCGCCCGACCAGCTCTCCACGCGGTCAGGGACTATCAAGGTCGAGCAAATCCCAAAGCCTTATTACTTAGGCAAAAATAAAGTATAACAAACACCACATCACACACAAGCAAAATTAACAAAGAGGTATTATAAAGTACGAATATCGGGCAAAACCCTTAGTCCAAAAAGTTACAATTATAAGCCCACAAGCCGGGCAAAAATAACCGTTGTGCAAATAGTACATAAAATAAGCCCACAAGCCGGGCAAAAACAAAGTGGCACACAGGCCAAGAAAAACATAATCCTATGCAGCATCCTCGGCAACAGTCTCGGTCGCGTCTGGCCCGCCTCCACCATTGCCATGTCCGCCGTGACTGAGCGGAACTATCTGGCCATCCACCACCTCAGCGTCGGGGTCAATTCCTTCGGTGACGAGGCCGGGGTTGAGAACCCGAAGCTGCGCCACGGCACTTCGGAACCCTATGCCAGCAGTTTCAATAGCATTGTCCTCTGATAGCCGGAGATCTTGCTCGAGCTTCCGGAGTTGGGCCACAAACGCTGCTCGAGTGGTTAGGAGCCTGTCCTCCTCGGTTTCCCCTTCGGCCAGTCGCACAGCATCTTCCAACTCAGTAATCCTTTCCTTAAGCCGCTTCTCCTCCGCCTCCAGCTCGGCGATTCGGGCAAGGTGGCCTGTCTCTCTTTCCTTGACTTTCTTAAGCTTGTCCTCGACCTGCTGCTGCTGCTCGCTTTGTTCCTTGTTCAAGTCTTGGCACTCTTTCAATTCCTTGCGCATACCGACCATCTCAGCGCCCAAGGTCTCCAGCTTTTCCTGCAAGCGGGCAAGTTCGGCGGCAGGGCGGGTCTCGTCATTAAGGATGATAGCGGTCGAGCAGAGGCGCATGACGGCCGACAGATCCTTAAAAATCATCCTCCTCCTCGCTTCGGTAGCAGTCCCCAGCACAGTTTGGATCTCGAAAGGGGGGACGTGAGGATAAGTGACCTCGGAGAAGAAGCGAGGCTTTTGGTGGCAGGGCAGGAGGTCAAAGGTGGAAGGGGGCGGGGGACTGTCGTCACCACCCAGGTCGACGACCTCCGCAACCCGTTGCCACTTCGGAGTCCCTTGGGTAGCCGGAGACTGGCTGCCCGCGGGAGTTGTGCGTCCACCTGCAGTCCCCGACACGATGGCAGCGGGTTAAATCTGACTTGAACCTTCAGGCATGGAAGCCGAGGAAACACCCTCGGGCGGGGCCCCAGAAGGAGCAACCTCTTGGTCCTTGGAGCGCGACGTCTCTCCCCGGGCCTGCGCTTCCCGGGCCCTCTTCACTTTCAGCTTCTTCAACCTCTCATCGGCTCCGGCCATTGTTCCTGCAAAAAGAAAGAAAATGTTAGTAAGGCAAGGAACACAGATACGAGGAAGACCTAAAGCGGGGACGTTTTTACCACCTAACAACTCGATTGCTTCCTCGTCGGAGAAGGTCTCGAGCAGAACACGGGTATTTATCAGGCGACGTTCTTTTTTCACTTGCCCATCTGCGCCCACTATCGGCTGGCCGTCCAGCGTCTCGTGCCGAGCTTCAGCGAAGCTTTCAACGAAAGCGACGATTTTATCGTAGGCTTCTCGCTCGTAGGCCTCCATCTGAGCATGCTTCGTCTTGTATTTGTCGACTCCCTTCTTAAAGTGTTCCTCCATCCAGTACAAAGGAAACTTTGGCTCCAGCACCTCCTCAGGACGACCGTCGACCTCGCGGGTGACTTTCCGGTACAACGAATGGATGGCCTCCAGGGTGACCAGTTTCACAAAATAATAGCGGAAATTGAAATCCCGTATGGAATCCAAGTAAGTGTGGAACAGTGCCTTGCTCTGCTTGAAAGACACTCAGCCGTGTCGACCACCTGCCGACGATCTTTGAAGGTGGAATATACGGAAGAAGAGGCGAACGGTCGGCACGATTTTTAAATATTTACAAACGAGCTCGAAGGCCCGAATAAACGCTAGCGAGTTCAGATGAATTTGAGAGGGCGCCAGCTGCAACCAGGTAAAGATCCCCTCTTGTAAGTCTGTGAAGGGCAGCCTCCACCCCGCCTTCTCGAACATAAACTCATACAAGGGGATGCGCATTCCCCGGTAAGAGGAGCATATCCGATGACTCTCCTCGGGACGAAAAACCTTCCAAGACTTGCCGGACCCGATTAATCTGTGCTCGACGGTACAGAAAGCGTCGTCCTCATCTGGGTAAACGAAGATGGACGACATCTCCAGGGCTTCGTCACAAACCCAATCCTCGAGCGGCCTCTCTTGCGCAAAGGCCATGTGAGCCATGGGGGAGTCGGGCTGGTCGTCGTTTTCCTCGAAATATCCTACGGCCACCTCCGCAGCCAAATCGTCCATTTACCTGAAAAGCAGAAGGAAACGGTGAATTCGATTGGTCGTATCAAATTCACCCCTCCACCGCTGTTCAAGCGAACGGGCGAAGAAGGGGAAAGGCTTCTCAACTCCCCGACACGATCGGCCGAGGATCAACTTGGCCACCGGGGAATTCATCGCCTCCCCGGAAGGTTCTGCCCCGTGTCCCCGCGGCACTAACAGATACACTGATTATTGGGGACCCCAAGACATTCAACGGGTCCCCGACGTGTTCGTCCCTGATCCCCGAGATATTCATCAAAAGAGAGCGAAGTTCTCCGCACTCTCTCCCTCAACAACTAAAGATTCCCACCGTATTCGCCAGGAATCCTCTCGTTTCTCATGGGAATATCATCAATTCACCAAGGAAACGTCCTACACTAGTTGAAATTGAAGAAAAACGCAAAATAAAGGTCAAGTTTGGAATAAGTACCTGTTAAATGGCGAATTAGGGTTCCGGCACGGAGTCTCCGGCGGTTTCACGACGGTGAACGACGGTTGTTGAGGAGAAAAAGGTCTCCGGCAAGGAACATCCGGCAGATGACGGCTGCCAGCTACGGCGGAAGAGAGTAGAGAGAGAAGGAGGGGATTCTTGAGAGAGAAGTGGAAAAGTGAAAAATGAGCGAGGGGAACGGCTTTTATAAGCGGTCCTCGCGAGACTCGAGGGGCATAGGGCACTCGAGTGTGCTACCCTAGCCAGCCGCCCTAGCCTCCCTAGGTAATTATGGCAGGCGACACGTAGCACGCATGCAGCCGCCCGTCTCCCCACGCGTGTCCCTTCGGTTTTCCCCAACGCTTCGAGTCCAAAACCCTTCATATCCCCGACCATACGATCAGACACAACTGCATCGATGCCCGACTCTCATCCGGCCGAAGGAATTTCGCGCATATGAACGACCTCCTCGGTTCTCCTCTTGGCGTATCCTCGACATGCCAATAACCCTTAAGTCATCGCTCTGACACCTCAGAGCAACGACTTGGGGGGCTCCTGTTCTGGACTGGGCCGAGGCTGCCCAACAGTCGAGCAGGCCCAATCCATATAGCCTGGGGAGGCCCAATAAGACCCCTCTGCGGGGCACTTGACTGCTGCAAGCATACCAACGTTTCCCCCGAGCACTTTACAGTGTCGGGCACTTGGGCCAACAGGGCAGGAGGACCTCGCACCCCGGCGGATAGGTACATCCCCGACATACCAGCTTCCCCCCGCGATAATACCGCACATCACTCCTCGACAGACATGGCTCCTCCCCGCGAGGCCATGTCCGTCGTACGGCTTGACGGGTCCTCGACACAGAAGGCTCCTCCCCAGCGAGGAGTGTCTAACGGTCCGTACCACGTAGACACGTTCCAAGTAACCACTCCACCCCCGAAGGATTTGGTCTGCCCTAGTCCCGGAAATCTAGGAGCGGTTACCCCAGGGCAAAGACCACGCGCTGGTCTTCACTACGCCACGTAAGCCCTGGCAGTTACTTGGATTGGGTCTGACAATCCAGCCCAATGCAAGTAACCGTTGGCCCCGCGCTGGGGGTTCTCTATAAATATCCTCTCACTTGAGAGGGTCAGGACAAGTCACTTTTCTCACTCTTCTTGTATTTGCTATTACTCTGTGCACTCCCTAACTTGAGCGTCGGAGTACCTTGCAGGTACCCCCCCCCCCCCCCCGGCCGTCCTTCAACCTCACCGGAGCCGGAGCTCGACGGACGTCGTTGGCCACCAGTAACTGTCTGATCCAGGTATGATCAGATTTCATAAAAAAAAAAATTATTGATTTGAAATTGAATAGTCAAAATAAATAACTATTTAAAGTGTTATATGTAACCTAAATATGAGAGTCAATCTATATTCAAATTTTAACCTAAAAAATAAATTCAAAAATTCTAATTGCACAAAAATCTATTTTCACTCTTCTATATAATCCAAACACACCGCAAAAGAAGATAAACCATCAATCTCAAAGTCAAATAAGGATAAAGATGAAGAGAGTGTTGAGGTCATAGTGTATAAAAACAAAAAATGCCTAATACTAAAAGTTAAAAGTTGAAATAAAAAGATAAATAAAAGCAACAAAGTGTGTCACTGTTTATCAGCCACGTCTAACTTTATTAATGCTGTCATTGTTGCATGCTTATAATTTTTTTTTTTAATTTTTATAAATTTATTTTATTCACTGTAATGCATATATTTTAGTATCTAAAACTTAGTTGAAAAGATGGAAATTGGGAAATGTCTACATCTTAAGCTTCATTGATTTGATTCCAATTATCTGGCATCAGTCACATTAAGTATTATTTAGTGCTAAGTTCAAAATTCCCAATCCCATCTTGGGAAAAAGAGATGAACACTATATTTAGGTATTGGAGTTTCTCAAAGAATGACATTAGTGTTCATTAGCTTATATTTACTTATATGAATTCACTTTTAAAGGAGGAAAATTCAAATTAATATTCAATGTAATATTTATTAACTTTTTTTATATATTTTTATTTATTAATATATTTATTAATTATTGGTTTAAGATAATAAAATAATATTTATTTATATTTATGTATTGATATAAATAATTCTAGCTTTAAATCTATTAGACAAAAACATAACGAATTCCTTTAAAAAAAAAAATTTTACAGTTTTAATTAAGTTGGAAGGTATATTGTTTTTCTAAATGACCTTTAATTTTTGTTTTTTTGTTTAGATTTAGATTTGATCCTTTGATATAAGATGAGGCACAATCTATTTGTAGAATGATCAAATAGAGTGAAAATTATGATTTTTTAAATATTTTTTTGTCTAGTAATTTAATGTTAGAATTTTACTAGTTAAAAATAAATAAATGAGATGTTATTCAAATATACGCTCTTTAATTTAATATCCATTGTGCAACTATAAATTAAGTTGACTTAATAAAATAAATTATAATTAATTTTTATATTTAACATATTTTCTTAATTGATGAGAAATGATAAAATATAATAATTATTATGGATAGAAAAGTATAATTGAATATGTTTTTTTATTATATAACATTTCAAAAGAAAAACTGTGTATCAAATTACTAGTCTTTTTTTTTAAATATTATTACTTTTTTTTTATTTATCTTTTTTATATCATTGCTGAATAAATTTTTTATAAAAGAAGTCATGATTTCTCTTATTCGGACATAATTTTACATTTTTTAATATCTATAAAGTTTTAAAACAATATCATATAATGAAATATGAAGAAAGTAATTAATTAATTAATTGGTTAATTAACTAATTAGTTGGTACTACTCCTCATTAATTTGATCAAGTACGTGTTACTTTTGACTTCTCGTTAATTTGACAATACGAGAAAGAATAATTTGAAAACAAGTTTACAAATATTGATTCACAAAAGAAGTGGAACAAAATGATTGAATGTGTCTCAAGTCTTAGAGAATTCTATCTATCTCCCCCCAATTAAACTTGGCACCCCCCATATTTTATTAATGGCAAAAATGTTTCTTAATGTTTTTACAAGCAATTTCCGGAACAAATTCCTGGTAGATTTAAAAAAATTTCTGGTATGGATCAAAATTTCCGGTAGTTCATTTGAAATTACCGGTATACTGGTAATTTCAAATTTTCGGTATGTACTAAAAAAATCCGGTTATTGCTGAAAAGTGCAGTTTGGTAGCGGGAATTTCACATCAATTGAAATTCCCGGTAGGTATAATTTTAGGGTTTTTTTTTAACGGTCGAGATTTTGCCGACAGTTTTGTATGGTTGTGATTGCACCGACACTTTGTGCAGCCCAGAATTGATGCACGTTTGTATAAATAGGGGTTAGGTCTTGTGGTAAAACAAATCTGAAAAAAATGGCTACTCCAGCATTTTTTATTAAGGCAGAAGTTTACTTCAAGAGAGGTTCTCGACTTGTCGAATTCATGCTTCCCGACGACACAACCTCCTTTGTCGGCCTAACTTCGAAGTTGAAGGAATTGTTACCTGATGGTGACAATCAGAAGGTGTTGAAGATCGAGTTTCGGGAGGATTGGGGGGATGGTATTGTGAAATACAACCTAATTGAGCTGAAGAACGATGAAGACGTCATCAAAATGTGGAGATCATTTCGCCGTAGGCTAACAAGGGGTCCGATGGAGTTAGATATGCAGCTTTCAAGATCAGTTGATGAAATAATGGAGATGTTGAAACGCCCTGAAGCATCTGGTAGTGTTTAGGTTTTTAATATTGATTAATTATGTTGTAATGTTAGGTTTTTATTTGTTTAAGTTGTTTACTCAAGATCACTGCAATGTAAGAGTTTAAATGAAGGTATAATAATAATATATTGTTCTGCCATAATATACATATAATACAAAAATATACATATAATACTAAATAGGCCCCCCACGGGCTAAGTGTGCAATCCTAGCTAATCCAGCAGAAACACTGCCATCAGGGTCTACCAAGCCCATGAGCTCATCAGCCACCACTGCTATCATTTGAAAGCGTTGTGTGTCATCAGGGTGATGTGCTGGAGAAGGAGGAGGTGCGTCATCAACAGGCTCCTGGCCACCAGAAGGTGCATCCCCAGAAGGTGCATCCTCAGCCGGCGGTGGAGTGATGCGTGGATGTGATACGGTGAGATACCACTCCAAGTAGTCATCCTCACACTGCGAGGGTTACTGAACAGGTGCAGATCGAGCTACGATAGCACGACCAAAACTGAGGAAGTGCATGTGAAACCACCGATCAATACCTTCAGAGGGTGTATCTGGAACTGGTGGTGGTCGCGTCTGAATGTATCCATACTGGCGCAAACATCTCTCTGGCAGGTGCCTGGCAACCAGAGTCTCCCACCTCATATAACCGGAGTATAATGACGACTCCTCGAACTCATGGACGGCTCTGTGATCATCGTAGGGTGTCCATATGACATCCTCCACGGTCAGCTCATCCAGTCTCCTCCTGTACTCAACTATGCCTCCCGAGTGTTTCTACCTCGCCCTCCACCTCTTCGCCTGTGGCTCGGTCGAAGTATATGGTTGGAACCTCCTATCGCATATCATAGAGAAATGCTCATAGATCCAACACTGAGATCACAACAAACAATAAATTAGAAATGGTATGATTTAAAAAAAAATAGAAGGACAAGTAAGAACATGAATTAAGATATACCTGTAACAAACTAAGATACCCAGCAAGCTGCCACGTCTCAAACCGGGTCGCCTCCCCGAGCGCATGATATAACTGAGTCAGAGCTGCACAACCCCAAGCCCAGTTGTGCGTCTCCAGATCGCTGAAGAGGCACAGATAGAGAGCATTCACATACGTACCAGACTTGTCCGCAAAAAGAGTACATGCTACTACATGCAACATGTACGCCCTAGCGGAAGCCTGATACCTACCAGCAGCAACAAGCTCGTCGTACCTATCATGGAGCCACCACATGCATAAGTGAGCACCTCGTGTATTGATGAACTCCTGATACACCACTGCCTCAGGCAGACACAGATCGCGAAAAACCATCGCATGTGCCTGGGACACACTCATGATAGGGGTCGTCCAGAATCTATCGCCGATAGGGAGATGAAACAAGGAGGCGACATCGTCTAAAGTCACAGTCATCTCTCCAAATGGGACATGAAATGATGATGTCTCCTTGTACCACCTCTCGACGAAGGCACTCAGCAGATCTGCATCCAACATGGTCAGGGAGCAGTTCCCAAAATGCAGCAGGTCAAACTCCTCCACGATCTTCTTCGCAGCAGCGGGGAAGGGAATACTCGGGAAGTTCTTCATCTTCGCTCCGTGTGACTGGACCCTCAGTACAGGTCGTACCTGTGACACCAACCATTAAACAACTTTGTTAATAAATAAACAAGTTATGTATAAATAAACAAAACTTAAAATTAAACGTAAAAACCATATACCTGGCCATGCCATAATCGCAATGCTACATGCTCAATGTACTCTATAAGCACAGACGTATCTATGGGCCCACCAGGGAATCCTGCCTCAGTGTGTACCGATGGCTCGGTCGAAGGGACCGTGACATTGGTCTCAATGATCTCCTCGACCCCTCGTGTACCAGTAGCCTCTGCTGTACCAGCAGCCTCAGCATCACCCACCTCCTCACCCTCAACCTCAACTGCCACTCTAACATCAGTCTCCTCTACCACATCCCTAACAGCAGTCTCCACCAGAACATCTCCAACAATGGCCTCCTCCGGCTGAATAACAGGGACGTCCGCATCTGTGGCCTGCACTGAGAAAAGACCTCCACGTCGCCTAACGGAGAGAGGTGCCTGGAAACGCCCCCGCTGCTCGGCCATCCGCCTCAAGTGTGAACCGGTTGGGACCACCCGTCCAGCCCGTACATGCGCAGACTCAGCATCAGGAGCAGTTGTAGCCCTACCCCTACCACCTTCTGCCAAATCAAGCGCCCTCCCAGCGATGCTACCATCACGGCCTCTGGTTTTCACTGAAAAAAAATATAAAAAAAAAAAAGATAAAAAAATAAAACAAATATTGCATAACTACCGAAAATTTGAAATTCCCGGAAAAACCAAAAAAACAAAACTACCGGGTTTTTTTGAAATAACTGGTGGATATTACCGGTAATTCTGAAATTCCCGGTAAGAAAATACCTGGATTTATGAAATTACCGGTGAATATTACCGGTAATTTCAAAAAAATCGGGAAATCTTACTTGTAAAATTGAAATATCCGGTAGGTAAGTGAAGTTCCCGGTATCTTCTGCGAATTTGAAAAATCCGTGTGCCTACCGGTATTTTGGAAATGTAAGAATGTTTTTTTAGGGTCACTGATGTCTTTTCACTTGTTATGGGGGGTGCCAGATTTAATTGGGGGGTGGCAGATAAAATTCTTCAAGCCTTCCTATAAAAGCTAGGATTGAGTTTGGGCTTGATATACATTTGTGGGCCACAAAGCTTAAAATATGTATACTAGCACCCCTAAGTAGTCCTACTAAACCCACACTAAATCCGAAGTGAAAGTGGACACAAATGTGCTTAAACCACTACAAATTTACATTAATATAACATGCTTCTCATTTGGATAAATATAAGATCCAAAATATATAATTTGATTTTATTTCTAAATGAAAACTCCTTCATCTTTTTAATAGACCAACAAGTTATAGAACCATTAAATTAAGATTCATATTGATATTTTATCAAATATTTTAGAGAATGTGACCATACATAATGATGTTAGAAGGATTCAAGATTCTCAAAGAAAGAGAAAGGATAATGAACTTAGATATGATGATGAACACTAGTAGGAAAATGAAATCATGATCTTTTGGTCTGATGCCAGAGGGTGGTACTTGTATATACTTTGACGTTCAAATTGGTGATTTTTTAATAAGAGATATTTTTGGATTAAAAAAATGTGTTTATTGAAGTGACGCCTTAATTGATTTTTTATAATTAGGTTCTAAGGCTTCAACAACCTAGAACCTTCTATGTTTGGCAGTTGTCCAAAGGGGGAACACATGTTAGAAGATCATTCGTTATTTGATCTAACGGTCATGGCCCATTGATTTTCTCTGACCATATGTCGCTTTAGGACAGGTTCATCATTGGTCCCACAGTCCTTCTTTCCATCTTAGGTAGCTTGTTTGGTGTTTTCAATCCTTTTTCTTTTATCGAGAATGCATTTATTCAGACTATTTCCCTTCTTTTTAAGAATGCCTAAAAGGGTCTTATTTCTTTGTTTTAAGTATGCCTTTGTTGTGCATGTTTAATGATTTGACGATGAGTTTGTTTTGAATTCTCAATTTTTTTTCAATTTTTTTTGTAATTTTACTAACTAATCAAGTCCTAAAAAGAAGGAATTTCATTTGACAATGATAGAAAAAATATGACTGTATACTTAAATATGTAAATTGAATGAAAATTATGAAACAAATACTTTTTCTTCTTAAGTCTTAAAACTTAATACGTCTTTTGGGATTCAAGTATGGGGTCTCGAAATTTAATAATTTGGTTGTAATATAGACGTTTTATCGCGTATTAGAGTTGCCCTTTGTTCCTCCCAAATCTATATTAAGTGTCGCTCACACATTTGAAAAGTTGGCAGTGGAGTACTCAATACACTTCCTCCTTTTTAGTTGTTTCTTCCTACGAGGATCAAAGACTCATTTCTATTCGACTTTCCCATGTCCTTCTCACTCTTCAAACCTTTTCCGTGCGCTGTTAGTTTTTCTTGATAAATGTGAGAGGGTGGCTAATAACAAGGCTCTACAGGCTTTTATTTCAGCCTTCTATATGGCTACTACATCCTTTTCAGAATGGTATTTCAGCTTTAAGTTCATTGTTGATGATACAACCTCTATTATGGCCATATTAGGTCATCCTGTGAAATAATTATATATCGACTTGCAGTCGGTTACTAGAAATGGTGTCCTCGCCCTCTTTATTGAATTTCCATTTCTAAATTATACCATAAGCTACATATATTCTTGTGGTTTAATTGTTGCTTTGTTGAATCCTTTGAGGTTGCTTCCTAGGTAGGGTATTAGATTTTCACAAGTTAGGTAAAAACATCCAAATGATTGGCATACATGATATGACAAGAGCTTAATTGATTGATTAAGACCATATGAACTTCATAATTTTATACCATGTATTTCACCAACAAAGGGATGTAGCAATTCATTATTCTATTAATAAGCTATTTTCATATAAAGAAATAGGGGGATTGTCGACTTTTCTATGTTGGTACTGGATATGCCTTCACCTCTTGCGACATTATTTCCATCATCTTTCTTTTGTTTGAATTGGACAAGGCCCCCTCTAAATTAGTAAAGCTTCTTTGACACCACTCTCGTTGTCTTTATGAAGTTCCAACTTAGTATCATGCCATCGTATGTGGGCTTCATATGCATTTGTCCTACAACTATTTCCATTCCAACTTTTGTGTTGATTGGGAGATTATCTCAAATGCCTAAATCTTCTTCCTCAATCTTCATCAAATAAGAAGTTTCCCTATTCGAAAAAAGTTCTTCCAACAATGGTATGCGCTATCAGTAGCTTTTTCTCCTCCTCATCATTTGAATGTTTCTTCTTAGCTATCTGGGCCACCTCACCTCTCTTCTTAGCTATCTGGGCCACCTCACCTCTCTTCTTTGTGAATTCCTGTCTTTTAGTTTCCTCTTTTCCTCCCTGGAAAACCTTGACAAATTTCCTTTACAAATAAAATTTTTTATCGCGTTTTTTACTTGGACATATTTATTATTATGTTTTTTGCTTTAGTGAAAACAACAATACCTTAATTTTTCCATACCAAGAGAATCAGGTTAAAGCATTCTTGTAGAATGTGTTCTTTAAATGTATTAAAGGGGGGTGTAATCCATGCATTTGGATGGGTGGTCCACCTCCTATGTCCTCTCGGTTAGGTCGGTTTCATTTCTTCTTTTCTCCATTGGTTATTCTTTCGGCATCTCCATTTGTTTCCTCGTTTGGCCTCTTGCTTACCTTGGGTTTTTTGTAGAGCTTCTATAAATGGCTCTTGTAACACCCTGATTGTTATACAACAAGAGTGTATTTTTAAAAGGTACTATTTTCCATAAATAAATTAATTAAAGGTTTTATTTGTATGAAAATAGCGTCCCTTTTTTTTAAAGACAGATACCACGACAATTTTTAGTTAATAATGTTTTAAGAACTCAACATATGTTTTATAAAAGAAATTAGCAGAACTATTTTTTGAACGTAAAACATATTGTACATATAGAAGACAAAACGCCATAGGATATGATGTGTAGATAGTGGTTATAATACAATCCATAAAACAACAGAATAAAAGTCCTCGGCAAGCACTCACACATGAGAGCTGCCCCAAGGAGAATATTTCTGACCATGCATAGTGAAAGTCATATGGTGCACGCCGTCTAGTACTAAAATACTCCTACCAGCCACGTACTCCACTCCCTAACTAAGCCTAACAAAAACCACAATAACCACCTGCCCCGGCTTCGCATAATCCACTACAAGCACTCGATAGGGTGTGATCGGAGCCATCCTCATCATATCCCCTCTCATAATCATGCTCTAAGGGATCCTCATTGTCGTCATCCTCTGCCTCACCTACGACTGGCTCTAATGACGACACGTGTGCTGGATCAATATGAGGGAGCTCGTCTATGGGAAAGACGTCACGAGTGAACGTTGAGGGTAGTCCTAACGACATATCTAAGTATAGGGGAGGCATGGATATATCACGAAAGAATGGTCCACTCCCCAGAACTGGGGCGTATGAGGGTCCAGGTGGGGCTGAAGGAGAGGTCAACAAACCAAAACGATCAATCACCCCTGAGAGGAAGCTAGAGATGATCAAAGAGGCAGGAATCTGGAAGGTCATAGCTCGGAGAGAGTAAGTGGTCTTCGGATCCCTACCAAAATGGTGGTTGTCTCTAGTACGTTCCCAGTGTATGAGACCTGTCCTAAGGCAGGGTCGAACCCCTAGTATGTCTCGGTCCAATCATCCGGAAAGGTGAAGTTCGTCATCTTCGAAGGTGGTGAATCCTCGCGCCTCGGGTGTGTCATGATCTAATGGCGTAATCGCCCACACATCCACTGAAAGGGTCATCAATCTGAAAATAACAAATATACAATAGCAGAGAATCAAGCATAAATGGATAATACATTATACAAGGCTAAAGATCTCATTCTAACACATATATATAATCATTTACAAATATAGTACGCATAGCATAGTTAAGACTCATTCCTAATACAATGCCTATATGTCGATGCATATGATTCCGGAATATCAATCCCTTCGCAAAGGGTCGTGGTATCGCTTTAAAATTTAGCGCCACTAAGGTGATGGGTATCTACACCATCAATCAGACTTAAAGATCCACATCGGGATAAGGTGGTTCCATCTTGGACACGCACCCTGTGCCACCTCCCCGGTGTGCACCTCGTGACTCCTCTCCGGTAGCCACGTAACCATGAAGTGCATGATGCATACAATTCCCATATATGCATTTCAGCACATGTGTAACATCACAACATATCATACGAAATAGTTTATCTCATGCATAAAATTATTTCAAAACATATAGATAAACATTTACTCATTTATACAACTAGTGATCTCCAGAATAAAACACGTAGGAAGATATGGAGCAGGTATAAATATAGAATATTTTTTCATTATTGGAAGAAGTATATAAAAATAGAGAGATGCCCTTACGGTCACGACAGTCATGGGAAATGAAATTTCGTTGAAGCTGGTCGGTCGATCGTGCACCTTTATCCAAAACGAACTAAATTAGAATGAACTAATATAGAATGAACTCGTACGTTGTAAACTCCATAGTCATCCGATTTATTATTAATTATTTACTTGAATTAACATATTTATTACTAAATTTTTCCTAAAAGTAAGGTATTATATTTTCTTTACTGTGACTTAGATAAAGAGAATTTTTATCATTTATCAAAATTACAATGACTAATTTAACTCTTAATGATTACTTTAAATTTATACCAAAAATTTATCACATGGTATTTATATCTTAAATCATCTAGCACACTAGTAATAAATTATGATTTATAATAATTATATTAGTTCCTATTTAGAATAAATCATATATTTTAAAATAAAATAAAAAACTACTACTTTAATTTAAATTTATTCTGCATCAAACGTAACATAAGTTAATCAGGCAACCAATAACACACTAAGCACATAAGTAAACACAAGATTGTCTAATAAGTTGAGGGCCTAGTAGTTAAAATTGCTAGAAATGACATAACAACATGTGATATCAGAATAAATATTTCGCTTGCATGCAACAAGACTCAGTGAAAGACAGGCTTTTCTAAAAAGAGCTAGAACCAGAGAGTTGTTCTTAATTCATGATTACATTTTTTTACTATGGAATACATAACTATTAGCTATTCGACATAACCATCTACCTATACGGTGTCCTTAATGCATCATATTTGTAGAAAATTTATTTATAAAATAACCTCACACTATTTTCAACCAAATTTAATAAAAATATTCCAACATCACACTAGTAGATAAGTTAGGCCATGAGCTTTTAAAAAAAAATCCATCATTAATCAATAATATAAAAGTTATCCTAAAAGTCATTTTATAACTCTAAATTTGGCTAGCTAAGATGATATAAAAGAGAGATATTTGATTACTATATATAATAATAGAAAAAAGAAAACATACCCAAGTTAAGATGTGGCTTCCAATGGATGAAATGGTGTATAGAGGATTTTTTTGTGTGTGCATAATTTTTTCTTTTTTTTTCTCTAATTGGAGTATCTTGTTTCTTCTTATGTGAATAGCATGTGTGTATATATAAACATCCTAGCAACCTTACGTGTCCTTTTTTCTAGTTAATTCACTTAAGTTAATCTTCAACTACTAGTTACACTAGTAATAATCACACATCACATCTTCTGAACATTTCATGATGAAGATGCTTATCTATTACCATCCATATCTTCTTCATATCAAATTTGTATCGCATTAGTATAATTTCCGGTGTTATGTGACACTGATAAAAATGCCCAAAATAATTTTTGCTGATAATAAAACTTTTTTCCAGTTATTCTATACTGCAATATATAAATAAAAAATTGATCGAGAAAAATAAATTTAATATTATTATTATTATTATTATTATTATCTTTTTATTACCCTATCGAAATAATTGTGTGATTCCAATTACCAACAATAAAATTCCGTTATGAACAGAGACTATTTTAAAATTTTAAGCGGGTAAAACTATCGTTTATTGGAGAGACCGGAAATTAGTTCAAACGGAGCAAATATTTTTATTTTATAATTCTATCATAAATAATTTTGTTATTCTATCCTTAAATTTTTGTTACAAAAATGGGTTGTTTCAAAAATTATGGCGGCTAAATTGCGAAACGCTAAAGAGACTGAAATCAAGATTTTCATAAATTTTCTATCGTGAACCACTAATGAAATAAAAATCCTAAAATATTTTTAGCATAACTCGAATTCACTTATATAAAAATTATTTAAATTTATATCCGATCATAATATATTATAGATGTGCAAATATACTGTAATCTTAATATTTATTTATTTTAAAATTACGGGTCTTACAATACATCCTCCCTAAAAGAGTTTCGTCCTCGAAACTATGTGTCTGTAACAAAAATCTGGATATTTCTCTCGGATTGGACTCTCAAGTTCTCAAGTTGCATCACCAGTGGCTTGATTCCAAATTATTTTTACCAACGAAATTTCCTTATTTCTCAACAGTTTCATCTTTCTATCCTCGATCCTAACAGGTATTACTTCAAATGATAAATTGTCTTTAAGTTGAATGGTGTCTGGTTTGATTATATGGGAAGTGTCCGAAATGTATTTTCGTAGTTGTGAGACATGGAACACATCATGTATCCAAGATATAAAGGGAGGTAATGCAATTCAGTAAGCCACTGGTCCAATTTTTGAAGTTATTTGATAGGGTCCAATAAACTTTGGAGTTAACTTTCGCGTCTTGATTGCTCTCTCCACCCCTGTGGTGGGTGTGACACGGAGAAACACATGGTCTCATTCTTCGAAATCCAATGGCCTACGTCTTTTGTCTACGTAACTTTTATGACGATCTTGTGAAGCCTTCATCTTTTTCCTAGTGCTTTTAACCTTTTCTGTAGTCTGTTGAACCATTTCTAGACCTATAATCATACTTTCACCATCTTGATACCAACATAACGGTGTTTGACATTTTCGTCCATATAGAGCTTCAAATGAAGCCATTCCGATACTAGTATGTGTTGCACCCCAAAATTTGCCCTCCTTACTTTACTACTAACTGACTTATGTTGCATTGCATTTTGCATTATCATATGTGTATATCATTGGTTCTTAGCATGGGGTCAAGGTGCCTGAGGCAGTGCTTCAGAGGGTCAAGCAAGAGTCCTGGTATTGTCCAAGAGGGTCCAGGTGGATCATCCTCTCCTAACCAGTGCATAGATTAGGGTTTTGAGATTCTTGGGTTTATTGCTTCAATGGGCAAGCTCCTTGGGTTTTCATCATCACCAAATGGCATATCTTATCTTTGTTGGAGAGGATACACATCATATTCAGAGGAATTTGGATTTGGAGACTGTGTTATTCCCTCCTAGATTGAGGGTACCACAACTAGGGTTTGCTATAAAGTCAGTTTATTTCTGATTTTGTGGGCAAGACCTGATTCCATGGTGCTCCTTGGGTCCCTAAATATATAGGGATGGGAGGTTGTCCCTCAGTATGGTTCAGGAGAGAGTTAATTGATCAGAAGATTGAGAATCAGGTGAATTGGGTAAAAGTCAACAGTGAGAGGAGAAGTCAACTGTGGAATTTTGAGGTTCTCTCCAAGGTTTTCAAGGTCTCACATCCTCATATGGTCTTCAAGGGTCAAGTTTCATACATACTTATCAGGAATCAGGAGTTGGTGCAAAGTTTCTAATTTTGGAAAGTGACCTATAATGAAAAGTTTCCATTTTTGGCAAGTTCCTACACTGCATTTAACTTGACTTTTCACCATCAATAAAGCCTCAAATGAATTTTTCTCCAACATGAAAGTTTAAGTTCTTTTTCTTATCTTTCCAACAAGTACTAGTGGGTCTCCATATCATTTGTGAAACTCCAGTTATGGTCGAAAGAAGGCAAAGTGGTTTTTAGGGTTTCTCATGGTTCCATTTTCACAACTTTGGGCATAATGACCTATAATCAATTCCATTGCTTCATGCCACATTCCAATATTAAAAGACATTCCTTGAGGATTATTTTGGGCCCAAGAATGAAGAAATTACATGGTGTGTTCTTCACTTATTCTCCATTGTTCAAAAATGCCAAATTATTCAAAAGTCATGAATCAAAAAAGTTTCAAGGCCCAATTTAAATGTGGTGTGATTAGCAACTCAAATGCAAGTGATCCATCATGAAACTCTTAAATATTCATGCATGGAGGAGGTGTGCTTAACATAATGTGTTTTTCCAAAATAATTCAAAAAATCATTAAACCCTAGCCCAATTTAAGCTCATCCATGCATTGGTTAGGGTTAGATTCACGTGCATTTGGAGGAGAACAACAACTTGTACCCTAATTCTTGAAATCAACAAATCTCACAATCTACAAGGCCTTTCTTCAAAGTTCTTCCACAAATCTCTTCCTGGTGATTTCTAGGACACAACCCAACCACCATTCGCAGCCAAAAGCAAGGATTGGAGCTGTGCCGTCTCAGGTGGTGAATTTTTCGTGCTCCTAAAACTCTCTTTTTTATGTCTATATTGAAGTGTGATGAATGGTGATTATCCTGATATAATTATTTTTAATTATGGACGTGTGGTTTGCTTGGAATGTTGATTTAAAGTTTTGTGCCCTAACATAATTCCATGCGTTTTTTTATTATACGTTGGTCATTTGAAATTTTTTATTGCATATTTGGATTCCTCACGTTTTTCTGGTCAAAATAGTGTATCCGTACGAAAATTCTGGGCAGGTTTTGGAATTGCAGGCACCGTGGGTGGCGGCCGGAGCTAGGGCTCCGGCGACCTGGGGAATTTCCGGCCAGCCAGGGTTTGAATGGAGAAGATGACTCCCAGCTGTCCGATCCATGAATCCAACGGTCCCAATCGCGCCAAGTGTTCTTTTTTTATTTTTTTTCTGAATTCTAATTAATGATTACATGTACACCACCCCACCAGTCTTACCGTGTTCTGCCAATTGGAGTTTTTGTTTTATTTACTTTTTATTTGCGTTGACCAATGGTGGACCGCTTGATGAATCATGTGGCCTCCATGATGCCACTGAATTAAAATCCCCATGTGCCTGACACATGGCACGAACACGGTAAGCCCTTCTTATTTTTTTGTTTTTTTTCTGATCAATTAATGGGCTGGGTTGCTATACGCACCCCCCACTCGTCAGCCCAATCTCATTTCCCACTTCATTTTTTACTAACGCACCCCCTACATACTAATTTCATATTTTATTTTATTTCAATTATTTTTTCATATTTTAATTATTAAAAATACATTCTTGCATTTTGAAATTCCCATAAAATTCATACATCATCTTTATTATTTTATAAAATTTTCACAAATTTTATTTTTATTTTTATTTTATTTTTATCATTTAAATTAATTGTTTAATCTATTTTCTTCTTGAACTATCCATACACAATTTGTTTATTTTATTTCTCTGCATTCATAAAATATTTTTTATCCGTTCTTTTTGCATTTGTTCACTAACATCTTAAATTGCATAAAAATATTTTTATTTCATTTTTAAATTTATTTCATATTGCATTTAGGTCCTTCCCTTTGGCACACTGAATTCCACTTCCCACCTGAACATTGCCTAATTATTTAGATGACTAATATCTTGATTTTTTGCAGGGATTTTTGATATTTGGTTTATCTCTGGTTGAATAATATTGATGCTTAATTTGGGAATTTTAGGAGTCATTTTTCCAATTGTTTGATTTATTTTCACTTGAGATCTGCTTATATGTGTATTTCTGACCACATCTGATTATCTGTTTGAAAAGGCACTTGTGCCATGTGCTTTGGGGTTGTTCCTTTGATTTCTGAATTCATGTTTGGATTATTATCATTGTTGTTTGTCATTGTTTGATTTTCATTCACCTCATTGCTCTTACTTATGTTGTTTCTCACTAATCTTTTATGCAGTGACTAAGGCAAGTTATTTGAGGGTATGGATAAGTATCCATGGTCACCCTTACTCTTTCCTTCTCTCATCTTTTTCCTTTAGGTTTAGGTAGTCGTCAAAACCTCACTAACCGTAGGTCACCCATGCATGATAACTTTAGGACTCATAGTCCCCCTTTAGAGTTACCCTTGTGTCTTCTCTCTTCTCACCTCAAATTTCTTTAAAACACTTAATAAGAATAAGGTGTATTGCGCACGAGCCTTAAGTATGGGGAATGAGAAATGAGGGGCTTCCTCTCATCTTTCTAGAGTGCTTAGCGAGCGTCCTGTCTTGGGACGATGCGTTAAGTATTCGCCCCTGTGCCCTAGACTTTGGTGCAATGCAACTTAGGAACTAACTTAAGCCACTTCTGTCCTAAAAAACACAAACCAACTTCAAACCTTTTTGTCCTTCGGGACCTTCAACTTAAAGGCTATTTTCAAAAAGGGCACGTTACCTTCCGTCTGAGTCGCAAACAGGCATCGACCCTAACTGCCGGACGCAAACTTAACGTCGCTCATAAAAAACACAAAAAAGAACTTGGTCCGAACTACGTTGACTCTGAATTCCCCATTGCACAAAGGGGGTACGTAGGCCTAGGACGTCGACGTCCTACCGAGTCTGTCCTTGTCTTCCCCTCTCCGTTTTAGTACAGCCCTAGATGATAGTATAACTCACCCTTAGAATAGACAACAAGCGTGGATCCCATCGAGTACGATGGACGCGTGGGGTGCTAGCACCTTCCCCTCGCGTAACCGACTCCCGAACCCAGGTTATGGTTACGATGACCATTCCTTCCCCCCCCCCCCCCTTCCTAAGGTTTATGCGGTGTTCCCTTTCCCTCTCTTGGGATAAATTTACACGGCTGGTGACTCTGTTTTTCCGCGCCACTCTCGCGTTTGTACCTGGATGAAAATCCTGGGAGCGACAACTGGCGACTCTGCTGGGGACTCTGGTTGACCTATGCTGGTCCATCCCTAAGCGAGTCAATCCTAGCGCTTGCTTGTCTTTGTTTTCTTTGGGTGTTTTGTGTCTGTTTTTCTTTATGTGTTGTATTTTATTTTATTTTTACCGCATTTTCCGCATTTCATTTTTTATTACTGTCATGTTGATGTGATGTGCTGGTTGTCTTTGTTTTGCAGGTTGGGTGGGTCTGAGAGATAAGCCCAATACCAAGGCTTGAGAATACCCTAGGACTAGAGTGGAAAGTAGTGGGACCTACGTGCCCGCTTGGTACGTTTGTGTGTTCACGAAATTCACAACCAGACGAGGCTATCTTGGGATGCATTCTAAGGTGTGTGTCTTGCGCATGTTGGGGTGTTGATCTAGAGAGCTGTCGACTCTGGTGACCGATCATCGAGGACCTTAGTGGAAACATCCCTCTTTAGTGGTGACAGTGGCAGACCACATCCTGTGGCAAACCCATTCGCACCCGAGGGCCCGCTTTGGAACTCGCATAGGATGGCCCCTACGTTTTGAAGAGAATCAGTGGAGGCACTCCTCGATTGACTTTAGTACTGTACCCCGAGGGATGAATGTACTATTGTTTCTCGACCTCAGTGCTAAAGCTAAGGACCTTCCGCTTTGGAGAATCAGTTGAGGCCTCCTCGATTGATGATGATGCCAAACCAGAAATGGTGAACGTATCATCATTTCTCGACCTGAGAGCCCGGGATACTGAACATTCTAGTACCCACATGTGAGAGGGGATGGGCGTTTGCAGGTTTGCAGGTAACCGAGACTTTCAACCTACCCGGTTTTCTGGATTTCTCATCAATGTCTGATTATTTAGGTTCCTCAGTGGTTCAGAATTCTGGTTTTATGGGTTGTGGTTCTCGTTCAGCTTACAGCACAGCACATCCAGCAGTGTGCCTTGACCCCATGTTTGCATGAGCATATCATTTTTCTTGCATTCTGACATGTTTGACATTTTTCAAGGCTTGCATCTTACTCTTGATTCTGGTTTTCCGAGTTTACCTTGACATGGATGTCCAGAGAAAGAAGACTGTTGCCTATTCGTTCCCAGAGCCGACTCTGACATTAATTTACAAACTTATTAATATGGTTGGTTCCAGAGTTCGTACAGAGTTCAGTGGAAGGTATGGGAGACTTCTAAAATTTGTTTACAATATCTCCCAGTATGAGAAGGATTCCATTCACACACTTCTTCAGTTTTACGATCCGTCACTGCGTTGCTTCACTTTCCCGGACTACATCTTGGCCCCAACGTTGGAGGAGTTCTCATTTATTTTGGGAATTCCTATCAGTCATGATATAGTTTTCTTTTCTGAAGAACACCCCGGTATAAGAGAAATGGCTGTGGCTCTTCATATTAATGAATCCGTTCTGAATAGTAATATTGAAGAAAAACAAGGAGTTAAGGGTTTCTTGCTGAAGTTCTTGTTTGACCAAGCTTGCATACATCTCAAAGAGAAGAATTGGACTGCTTTCCAAGGTATCCTAGCTATGTGCATCTATGGGATTGTTTTGTTTCTGAATATTCCTGATCTGGTGGATATGCATGCCGTCAGAATCTTTATTTCGAAGAATCCTATACCTACCTTGCTAGGTGATGTGTACCATTCAGTTCACTACAAGAATGAGAATAGGCGTGGAAAAACTGTAAGTTACTGTGCACCGCTTTTAGCTACTTGGTTTCTGAGTCGTCTCCCTGAATCTGGCGCTTTCGTTGATACGAAAGATTCCCTGAAATGGTCAAAGAGGGTCATGGGCTTGACTGCTGACAACATTGTTTAGATCAATCATGATTTGCTAGGAATGGAGATCACTTACAAGTGCGGAGAATTCCCTAATGTACCCTTGATAGGGAGAAAAGGGGGAATTAACTATAATCCCTCCCTAGCTATTAGACAGTTTGGCTATCCTTTGAAAAATCCACCCGAAGAGCGAGATGTCCGAGAATCCTTATTCTTCAATGGTATTAAGGATCAAGGGTTGATAAGGAAAGTTGTGAATGCTTGGAAACAGGTGACCAAGAAGGGTAAAATTCCGTTCGGGAAAAGTAACAATCGGGCTTTCCCTTCCTATGTAGAGTGGATTAAGAAGAGAGCAGAAGAGGAGCTTCTTCCATTCCCGGTGGAACCACCTTTATACCCCCTGGTGATCGAGCCTCCTACCACAGTTGAGTTGGAGAAGTATAACAAATTATGGGCTGAAAAGGAAAGGTTGCGGGAAGAAAATAGTGAGCTAAAGAGAGAGATTTATCAGTGGAAGCATGAGCGGGGTGAAGTTGTTCATACCGCCAAGTTGAAGACAGAGCTCCTTGCTAAAGCAGAAAAAGAGCTTGCTGACATGGTCGCATCCAGAGAAAGAATGAAACAAGCTTTGGATGGTATCAGTAATGTTCTCAGGTCCAAGGAGGAGGAATTAGGTAAGGCTCTGTTGAAAATTCACAGGTTCGATGATCAAAGAGAAACTGCCATGGCTGAGAATAAGAGAAAGGAAGACGACTACCTAGCTAAGATTGACCAGTTGAAGTCAACACTCAAGAAGAAAGACGCTGAGATCTTATCAGGGATATTCAAGAGACAAGTAGTCGAGGGTCGACACAATGAAGCCATAGCCTCCATGGAAGAACTGAAAGTCCAAGCTGAAGTGAAGAAACCTAGACATGAGGGTCCTAGCATGGATGGTGCTACTGGAGAAGACGCTTGGGAGCTACATTGCCGATACTTGGATGGGATCATACACAGGAGAGACCTTCTCATTCAAGGGCTAATTCAGAGTCCGAAGCATCCCGATACCAGAAAGCTGTTCAAGGAGATTCAAGACTGGTGCAGAAAGCATAATGGATGGGGGGGATTGACTCTTGTAAACTTTGATGATATGCCATAGTTTTCTTTTTTATTGTATTTGGATCACCACCAGGCTTGTTGGTTGGGACCTCTATGATTTTTATGTTCAGACTTGTTACCTTGGATCATGATTGTTGACATGTGGTTTTCCTCTGGTTTTCTTAATATATGAGCAGAAGTTCCGTTCTATCTTGTTATTAAACTGGAATCAAGGGGTAGATCACCCTGCTACTATTCAAACATGTTCATTTGCATTTTCATAATCATTTTGCATGATCATTTTGCATAACAGGTGTTTATCTCCGGTGTTCTTATCTTGTTATAATCTCAGAATTGCAGAGTTAATCATGGAGCGAGTTCAAGCTGAGTTGAGTGAACTGAAGGTTCAGATGAGGCAATTTGGGGAAGACATGCTCCAGGAGCAGAGGATGCTGAGGGAGGAGATCAATCAGATGAATACTCAGATGGGTTTGATCATGGAAATTTTGAATAGGGTGTTGAAGAAGGAAGACAGTCTTGTGCCCGCTTCCACAGCAGAGGTTCTCATTCCTCCCATCTCTTTGGGGTCTCCTCTAGACCATGGACTGCCTCGTGGATCCTCCCCACCGTCAGAGCTTTTTCATCAACAACTATTTCTTGAGGGTCTTAATCTAGAAAAGCTTGAAAAGAAGTTTGATCAGATTCTGATGCCATACGCTCAGTTGCTTCAGCACTTGCTCAAGTTTCAGCTGATTGAATTGATTGCTGCGGGACCTCCACACACCAAGTTTCGTATGGGTGCCAACGTCCATGATAGGTGTGAATTCCATTCAGGGGGCACCTGGTCATAATGTTGAAGATTGTAAGATGCTCAAGTACAAAGTCCAAGAGCTCATTGATTCAGGGGTAATCAAGTTTACATCAGTTGGCACTGGTAAACAAAGTGATGTTACTCCCAGTGTTGCAAAGGGACTGAGGACTCCCTCTTTTGGCAAAGGATCCACCTCGCATCAGGGATCCCTTCCACAACCCTTGTTTGTACCTCAGCTGAGTGCAGAAAGGAAAGTGCAGGGCCAGACTGGGCACCCAAATCAGCACCGACAGCAGAATTATCAGCAATAGGGGCCACCGAGACCAAGAAGCCCAAAAGGATATTTGATCCTGTTCCTATCCCTTATAGTCAGTTGTTTGCTCGTCTTCTCAAGAACTCTCTGATTCAAACGAGGGGTACCGCGCCAGTACCGTACCCTATTCCTCCAGATTATGACATGACTGCTAGATGCGAGTTCCACTCGGGAACGTTTGGGCACACAATTGATGAGTGTAATGTATTCAAGCACAAGGTACAAGACCTGGTAGACTCAGAGATCATGGTATTCACTGAAGATGATATGTACATCAATGGAAGCCTCCTTTCTCAAATGAACACACAGTCTGCAAGTACGTCCAGACAGAATTAAGCTTCCTCAGCAATGGCAATCTTCATCTTCTTTACTGCATTTTCATTTGTAGTTTCTTTTCCATTTCTTGTTAAAGCATCGTATGTATGCAAGACTTGTTTATTTTTTTTATGATGATATTAATGCAATGAGTATGTTTTCCTTGAAGTAATCCATTCGTCTTCACTCTTAAATGTTTATATGCACTGCAATGCCAATTTTCTTTGTTTAGAACTCTTGAGGGAGGATGACGAAATAAGAACGCAGATTTCTAATGGTACGCTTTTGGATAAAAACCTATTAAGGATGTACAGGCATTGTTTCCAATTCATAAACACTGGAGAGATAAGGAGATAAACCCTCGTTAACCCCTTCGAGCCTTGAAATAGGAGTTTCTTTCGTACGAAAAAAAACCCTCATACTTAACCCAGGGGCAGGGTAGGCGTCAGTTAGTTTGACCAAGCGAGAGTGTGCATCCGAGGAACCATTACCTTCTATCCCACCGACAAGAGATGTGAAACCACAATGGTTATCCATCAACAATCAAGGAGTGAGGCAGTCACAACCCTTTCAAGCAAGTAAGACAACCAGTATCACACGCTTTGTTCAAAAGGGGAACAAAAAGAAAGCCCGCTAAGTCGAAACTTGAAAACAAGTGACTTAGGCAAAAGTTAGGGCATCCCGCTGGACTTTAAAATAAAAAAAATCAAGAGAGTCAGTCCAGGCAAAAATTAGGGATCAAAAAGCAAAAGAAAGAAGAAGCGAAAAGCATTACAAAAAAAAATCCTCGATAAGAACAAATTCGTGTGATTACAGACAAAAAGAAGTGACTGTCACTCCAAAACCTCCTTAGGTGTCAAACCATTAGTTGCGTGGGCTCCTTAAAGATCATAAACCTTTTGGAGAGATGAGTGTTTGGGTCAGATTAACTGAACATAGGACCGAAGAACATCACGAAGAGTGGGTGGGCACCGATAAATTTTGAGCCATAAATCCTTTTTTCTGAAACCGTGAACCAGACCACGTTACAACCCTTAAAAGTCCTAATTGAAACAGGGTTTATTCCGAAAGCGTACTTCAACAGGATAGCGCTCCTGACTCCTACGAGTTGTGCTAATAAGATTTGTTGGTATTGCATGTGCGCATTGTTTTTTCCATTCAAAAATCAAGGTCGCATCCCAGCAAGTGATTCGTTCACAAGGCTTTGCGACATATTTTCATAAAAAACTTCAAGGTTAACATGAATGTTGCATTAGGATTATCATTCTCATAAATAACTTATTCTGTTTGCATACATGTGCCTAAACATCAATGGCAGCTTACACAGTGAACGTCAGTCAAGAAGCTTGATCCTGCCATGTTGGGACGCTTGGAAATGCTGAAGGACAATCATATCAAAGGGCAGGCTGTCAAAAGCCTCAGTGTAGAGTGAGCTCTCCCCAGTAAGTCGTGTTAAGATGTAGCCAATCTGGGGCAGTCACGTAGAGGAAACTCTCCGAAGATCAGTTATTCTGGGGCATTCATTCTAAGAGCAGGGGCAAAGTCACTTCAAAGCTCATATTGGGGCAGGCCACCTTTAGAGCGTGAGAGATCGTCCACTCCTGAAAATGGTTAATTGAAAACACCTCCTCAAGGTTCAAGATGCTAAAGCAGAATATTGTCAAGTCATTACGATCCCCTTCAAGATAATGTACGTCATGGATTATGAAGACTGGGGCAGTTATGTCGAGATATGATAAATCTCTCCACGAGTTTGAAGACCCTGGGGCAGTGCGAACGCCCGGTCTTCTATAAAATCCTCTTGAGATGATTTCCTCCGTTAGACCTGGTGGTCTGGGGCAAGTGAAAAGTTCAAAGAGCCGATTATGACCATACAGACAAGTCAGGTTGCACGGCAACAGATTGTACATCCCCAACAGTTGGCTCTCCCCAGCATTGAGATTGCTCCTTCCCCAGCAGGACAAACTTTCCTCAGCAGAGCAGACCTTCCCCAGCAGGAGACTTGGGAAGTATCCTCCCCGGATCAAGACGTTATTTCCCCATAGAATCAGGGTGTTCACCTTCCCCATCCAGTCAGGAAGCGTGCTCTCACCGACAATGTCATATTCTAGTCCCCAGCAAGAAGGGAGTAAAGTCATTCTCCCCCATCAGCAGGCTAAGTTTAGCAGTACCCCCAAGCAGGCTAGTATCATGGACTATTTTCCCCAGCAGGTTCTGAGCCAATTGGATATTAGCAATTTTCAGTAACAGACTTCTGGTTCCGTTATTGGCGTTCATTCTCAACTCCCCCAACAGAGGAGAAATCTCAGGTTTTGGATGTTACCTTCAGTGAAAGACAGGTGGGGTCCCCGGTAGTTCTTTTGTGATTTCATCCCCAGCAGAAGTTGTCGATCCGAAGAGTCGACCAGTATGACACTTCTCAGCAGAGTTCCTAGATTCAGAGGGCAATTTATTTTTGTCATCCCCAGCTGAATCAATCTTTTCTCTCAGGCATTTATTTTGCTGGAGGGACCCTTTTTGCATATCATAAGCATTTGCATTGCATCCTCAAGCACATAGCATTTCCATTTCGTATGGGGCATTACACCACTATTCAAACATTTGCATTCGAAGCATAAGACAGGTTTGGTACTTTCTTTTCCAGTTCTCTTTCTCAGCAGAGATGGCATAACTCAGGAGATTCTGGAGGGATGCGTTCCTCATACTTGTGCTCCCCGGCAGAGTCTTTTATTTAGACTTCTCCTTTCCCCAGCGGAGCCATCTTATCTGTGGATCACGGGTCCGTTAGAAGTTTGTCTGGCCTCTCTTTTGTGAAATCCCGTTCTTACCAGAAGTTTTGTTTCACGTTATCCCCAGTGAAGTCGCCATTGGTATTGCTAGTTTCTCTTTATCAGCAGAGATAGCAATCTTTTGAAGATTTTCGTCCGTCAGTTCCCCTTTATCAGCAGGGATGGCATTTATTGTGCTAGTTTCTCTTTATCAGCAGAGATGGCAATCTTTGGAGGATTTTCTTTCGTCAGTTTCCCTTTATCAGCAGGGATGACATTTATTTTGCTAATTCTCTTTATCAGCAGAGATAGCAATCTTTTGAAGATTTTCGTCCGTCAGTTTCCCTTTATCAGCAGGGATGGCATTTTTTTTGCTAGTTTCTCTTTATCAGCAGAGATAACAATCTTTTGAAGATTTTCTTCGTCAGTTTTCCTTTATCAGCAGGGATGGCATTTATTTTGCTAGTTTCCCTTTATCAGCAGGGATGGCATCAGTTTGCTAGTTTCTCTTTATCAGCAGAGATAGCGATCTTTTGGATAATTCTTCGTCAGTTTCCCTTTATCAGCAGGGATGGCATTTATTTTGCTAGTTTCCCTTTATCAGCGGGGATGGCATCAGTTTGCTAGTTTCTCTTTATCAGCAGAGATAGCGATTTTTTGGATAATTCTTTGTCAGTTTCGCTTTATCAGCAGGGATGGCATTTATTTTGCTAGTTTCCCTTTATCAGCAGGGATGGCATCAGTTTGCTAGTTTCTCTTTATCATCAGAGATATTAATTTTTTGGATAATTCTTCGTCAGTTTCCCTTTATCAGCAGGGATGGCATTTATTTTGCTAGTTTCCCTTTATCAGCAGGGATGGCATCAGTTTGCTAGTTTCTCTTTATCAGCAGAGATGGCAATCTTTTGAAGATTCTCTTTCGTCAGTTTCCCTTTATCAGCAGGGATGGCATTTATTTTGCTAGTTTCTCTTTATCAGCAGGGATAGCAATCTTTTGGAGATTTCGTTCGTCAGTTTCCCTTTATCAGCAGGGATGGCATCTAGTTTGCTAGTATCTCTTTATCAACAGAGATAGCAATCTTTTGAAGATTCTGTTTCGTCAGTTTCCCTTTATCAGCAGGGATGGCATTTATTTTGCTAGTTTCTCTTTATCAGCAGAGATAGCAATCTTTTGAAGATTCTCTTTTGTCAGTTTCCCTTTATCAGCAGGGATGGCATCAGTTTGCTAGTTTCCCTTTATCAGCAGGGATGACATCAGTTTGCTAGCTTCTCTTTATCAGCAGAGATAGCGATCTTTTGGATAATTCTTCATCAGTTTCCCTTAGTCAACAGGGATGGCATTTATTTTGCTAGTTTCCCTTTATCAGCAGGGATGGCATCAGTTTGCTAGTTTCTCTTTATCAGCAGAGATAGCGATCTTTTGGATAGTTCTTCGTCAGTTTCCCTTTATCAGCAGGGATGGCATTTATTTTGCTAGTTTCCCTTTATCAGCAGGGATGGCATCAGTTTGCTAGTTTCTCTTTATCAGCAGAGATAGCGATGTTTTAGATAATCCTTCGTCAGTTTCCCTTTATCAGCAGGGATGGCATTTATTTTGCTAGTTTCCCTTTATCAGCAGGGATGGCATCAGTTTGCTAGTTTCTCTTTATCAGTAGAGATAGCGATCTTTTGGATAGTTCTTCGTCAGTTTCCCTTTATCAGCAGGGATGGCATTTGTTTGCTAGTTTCTCTTTGTCAGCAGAGATAGCAAGCTTTGAAGATACTTTTTTTTCAGTGTCCCTTTATCAGCAAGGATAGCATATTTCGAGATTTCTTTGTCAGTTCTCTCTATCAGCAGAGATGACATAACTTGGGAGAGTTTGTTTCACTTTATACCCAGCATAGCTAGCACTCGTCCGTATTGTGACAGTACATCATTTATGGCTAATTCTCCAGCAGAGGATTGCAAATTTCCAGGTTCTTTGGTATTCAATCTCCGTGCATCCTGATCGTCTGAAAGTCGTCGCTATCATACCTTCAGGACCAAGTTGATTGAATAGGGTCCAATAAACTTTAGAGTTAACTTCCGCATCTTGATTGCTCTCCCCACCCCTGTGGTGGGTGTGACACGGAGAAACACATGGTCTCATTCTTCGAAATCCAATGGCCTACGTCTTTTGTCTATGTAACTTTTATGACGATCTTGTGAAGCCTTCATCTTTTTCCTAATGCTTTTAACATTTTCTGTAGTCTGTTGAACCATTTCTAGACCTATAATCATACTTTCACCATCTTGATACCAACATAACGGTGTTTGACATTTTCGTCCATATAGAGCTTCAAATGAAGCCATTCCGATACTAGTATGTGTTGCACCCCAAAATTTGCCCTCCTTACTTTACTACTAATTGGCTTATGTTGCATTGCATTTTGCATTATCATATGTGTATATCATTGGTTCTTAGCATGGGGTCAAGGTGCCTGAGGCAGTGCTTCAGAGGGTCAAGCAAGAGTCCTGGTATTGTCCAAGAGGGCCCAGGTGGATCATCCTCTCCTAACCAGTGCATAGATTAGGGTTTTCAGATTCTTGGGTTTATTGCTTCAATGGGCAAGCTCCTTGGGTTTTCATCATCACCAAATGGCATATCTTATCTTTGTTGGAGAGGATACACATCATATTCAGAGGAATTTGGATTTGGAGACTGTGTTATTCCCTCCTAGACTGAGGGTACCACAACTAGGGTTTGCTATAAAGTCCGTTTATTTCTGATTTTGTGGGCAAGACCTGATTCCATGGTGCTCCTTGGGTCCCTAAATATCTAGGGATGGGAGGTTGTCCCTCAGTATGGTTCAGGAGAGAGTTAATTGATCAGAAGATTGAGAATCAGGTGAATTGGGTAAAAGTCAACAGTGAGAGGAGAAGTCAACTGTGGAATTTTGAGGTTCTCTCCAAGGTTTTCAAGGTCTCACATCCTCATATGGTCTTCAAGGGTCAAGTTTCATACATACTTATCAGGAATCAGGAGTTGGTGCAAAGTTTCTAATTTTGGAAAGTGACCTATAATGAAAAGTTTCCATTTTTGGCAAGTTCCTGCACTGCATTTAACTTGACTTTTCACCATCAAGAAAGCCTCAAATGAATTTTTCTCCAACATGAAAGTTGAAGATCTTTTTCTCCTCTTTCCAACAAGTACTAGTGGGTCTCCATATCATTTGTGAAACTCCAGTTATGGTCGAAAGAAGGCAAAGTGGTTTTTAGGGTTTCTCATGGTTCCATTTTCACAACTTTGGGCATAATGACCTATAATCAATTCCATTGCTTCATGCCACATTCCAATATTAAAAGACATTCCTTGAGGATTATTTTGGGCCCAAGAATGAAGAAATTCCATGGTGTGTTCTTCACTTATTCTCCATTGTTCAAAAATGCCAAATTATTCAAAAGTCATGAATCAAAAAAGTTTCAAGGCCCAATTTAAATGTGGTGTGATTAGCAACTCAAATGCAAGTGATCCATCATGAAACTCTTAAATATTCATGCATGGAGGAGGTGTGCTTAACATAATATGTTTTTCCAAAATAATTCAAAAAATCATTAAACATGGAATTACCCAAGCCCAATTCATCATCAGAAGAAAACCCTAGCCTATTTAAGCTAATCCATAGATTCACGTGCATTTGGAGGAGAACAACAACTTGTACCCTAATTCTTGAAATCAACAAATCTCATAATCTACAAGGTATTTCTTCAAAGTTATTCCACAAATCTCTTCCTGGTGATTTCTAGGACACAACCCAACCACCATTCGCAGCCAAAAGCAATGATTGGAGTTGTGCCATCTCAGGTTGGTGAATTTTTCGTGCTCCTAAAACTCTCTTTTTTTATGTCTATATTGAAGTGTGATGAATGGTGATTATCCTGATATAATTATTTTTAATTATGGACGTGTGGTTTGCTTGGAATGTTGATTTAAAGTTTTGTGCCCTAACATAATTCCATGCGTTTTTTATTATACGTTGGTCATTTGAAATTTTCTATTGCATATTTGGATTCGTCACGTTTTTCTGGTCAAAATAGTGTATCCGTACGAAAATTCTGGGCAGGTTTTGGAATTGCAGGCACCGTGGGTGGCGGCCGGAGCTAGGGCTCCGACGACCTGGGGAATTTCCGGCCAGCCAGGGTTTGAACGGAGAAGATGACTCCCAGCCGTCCGATCCATGAATCCAACGGTCCCAATCGCGCCAAGTGTTCTTTTTTTATTTTTTTTCTGAATTCTAATTAATGATTACATGTACACCACCCCACCAGTCTTACAGTGTTCTGCCAATTGGAGTTTTTGTTTTATTTACTTTTTATATGCGTTGACCAATGGTGGACCGCTTGATGAATCATGTGGCCTCCATGATGCCACTGAATTAAAATCCCCACGTGCCTGGCACATGGCACGAACACGGTAAGCCCTTCTTATTTTTTTGTTTTTTTTCTGATCAATTAATGGGCTGGGTTACTATACGCACCCCCCACTCGTCAGCCCAATCTCATTTCCCACTTCATTTTTTACTAACGCACCCCCCTACATACTAATTTCATATTTTAATTATTAAAAATACATTCTTGCATTTTGAAATTCCCATAAAATTCATACATCATCTTTATTATTTTATAAAATTTTTACAAATTTTATTTTTATTTTTATTTTATTTTTATCATTTAAATTAATTGTTTAATCTATTTTCTTCTTGAACTATCCATACCATGCATACACAATTTGTTTATTTTATTTCTCTGCATTCATAAAATATTTTTTATCCGTTCTTTTTGCATTTGTTCACTAACATCTTAAATTGCATAAAAATATTTTTCTTTCATTTTTAAATTTATTTCATATTGCATTTAGGTCCTTCCCTTTGGCACACTGAATCCCACTTCCCACCTGAACATTGCCTAATTATTTAGATGACTAATATCTTAATTTTTTGCAGGGATTTTTGATATTTGGTTTATCTTTGGTTTAATAATATTGATGCTTAATTTGGGAATTTTAGGAGTCATTTTTCCAATTGTTTGATTTATTTTTACTTGAGATCTGCTTATATGTGTATTTCTGACCACATCTGATTATCTGTTTGAAAAGGCACTTGTGCCATGTGCTTTGGGGTTGTTCCTTTGATTTCTGAATTCATGTTTGGATTATTATCATTGTTGTTTGCCATTATTTGATTTTCATTTACCTCATTGCTCTTACTTATGTTTGTTTCTCACTAATCTTTTATGCAGGGACTAAGGTAAGTTATTTGAGGGTATGGATAAGTATCCATGGTCACCCTTACTCTTTCCTTCTCTCATCTTTTTCCTTTAGGTTTAGGTAGTCGTCAAAACCTCACTAACCGTAGGTCACCCATGCATGATAACTTTAGGACTCATAGTCCCCCTTTAGAGTTACCCTTGTGTCTTCTCTCTTCTCACCTCAAATTTCTTTAAAACACTTAATAAGAATAAGGTGTATTGCGCACGAGCCTTAAGTATGGGGAATGAGAAATGAGGGGCTTCCTCTCATCTTTCTAGAGTGCTTAGCGAGCGTCCTGTCTTGGGATGATGCGTTAAGTATTCGCCCCTGTGCCCTAGACTTTGGTGCAATGCAACTTAGGAACTAACTTAAGCCACTTCTGTCCTAAAAAATACAAACCAACTTCAAACCTTTTTGTCCTTCGGGACCTTCAACTTAAAGGCTATTTTCAAAAAGGGCACGTTACCTTCCGTCTGAGTCGCAAACAGGCATCGACCCTAACTGCCGGACGCGAACTTAACGTCGCTCATAAAAAACACAAAAAAGAACTTGGTCCGAACTACGTTGACTCTGAATTCCCCATTGCACAAAGGGGGTACGTAGGCCTAGGACGTCGACATCCTACCGAGTCTGTCCTTGTCTTCCCCTCTCCGTTTTAGTACAGCCCTAGATGATAGTATAACTCACCCTTAGAATAGACAACAAGCGTGGATCCCATCGAGTACGATGGACGCGTGGGGTGCTAGCACCTTCCCCTCGCGTAACTGACTCCCGAACTCAGGTTATGGTTGCGATGACCATTCCTTTCCCCCCTTCCTAAGGTTTATGCGGTGTTCCCTTTCCCTCTCTTGGGATAAATTTACACGGCCGGCGACTCTGTTTTTCCGCGCCACTCTCGCGTTTGTACCTGGATGAAAATTCTGGGAGCGACAGTATGAAAATTATTGTTGTAGGTGAATTCGATTAGAGATAGTACATTATCCCAACTCCCTCTATCATTCAGTACACATGCCCAAAGCAAATCCTCCAACGACTGATTCGTTCGTTCTGTCTGTCCATCTGTTTGTAGATGATATGTCGAACTTAGTCTTAGTTTTGTCCCAAGTGCGTCGTGTAACGAACCCCAAAAATGTGATGTGAACTTTGGGTTTCGATCTGACACGATGCTGGAAGGTACCCCATGTAGTCTAACAATCTCTGATATATAAATTTATGTTAACTTGGTTACATTATAGGTTGTTCTCACGGGTAAGAAATGAGAAGACTTGGTCAGACGATCGACAATTACCCAAATTGAGTTATGCATCCTTCATGTTTTAAGTAATCCAGTGATAAAATCCATTGAAATGCTATCCCACTTCCATTCGGGAACATCTAAGGTTTGCATCATTCCTGCTGGCCTTTGGTGTTCTATATTTGCTTTTTGGCAAGTCAAACACGATGCTACACAATCTGCCACCTCCTTCTTCATTGCTGGCCACCAATAGTTTTGCCTCAAATCCTTATACATTTTTGTTGCTCCAGGGTGAATGCTTAATTTGCTCTTGTGGGCCTCCTCTAAAATTAGTTTCCTTATCTCTGCAACATCGGATACACAAATTCTTTCGTTGCACCTTAAGATATTATCTGGTCCTACTTTAAAACCGGGTACCTTTCCCTGTACCATCAATTCCCTTTTCTCTTCTAAGAGTGGATTGTCTTGACAGTTTCGAATATCTTCCAAAAGTCCATTAGAAATTCTGATCATTCTACACTGTAGAGTTTCGTGTCCCAGCTTTACATCTAGGTGCATGTCTCTAAATGTTTCCCAAAGCTTTTATTGTTTGGCCATCAATGTTGTTGTTGCAAAGACATCCTTCCTACTTAACACATCTGCCACAATGTTTGCTTTTCCAAGGTGATATTGTAATTTGAAATCATAGTCCTTCAAGGTTTCCATCCATCTCCTTTGTCTCATGTTCAATTCCTTCTGATCAAACAAGTACTTCAAACTCTTGTGGTCGCTGAATATCGTGAACGTACATCCATAGAGATAATGACGCCAAATCTTTAGTGCAAAAACTACTGCTGCAAGCTCCAAGTCATGAGTGGGATAATTCCTTTCGTGAGTCTTCAATTGTCTGGAAGCATATGTTATCGCCTTCCGGTGTTGCATCAACACACATCCTAAACCTTGATGAGATGCATCACAATAAACTTCATATGGCTCCTAAGGCTGTGACATAATCAATATAGGCGACGTCGTAAGTTTCTTCTTCAACAATTGAAAATTAGCTTCACATTTCTCAGTCCAAGCAAAAGGTTGATCCTTTCTAGTTAGTTGAGTTAATGAAGCTACTATCTTTGCAAATCCTTCAATGAATCGTCGATAGTATCCAGTTAATCCTACAAAACTTCTTATGTTATTGACTGTCTAAGGCTGATTCCATGCGAGCACGGTCTCAATTTTTGCTGGATCGACAACAATGCCTTCCTTTGATATGACATGTCCCAATAAATTTTCCCTTTCTAGCCATAATTCACATTTGGATGGATTAGCATACAACTTATTTTCACGCAAATTTTTTAGCACTTGACGTAGATGTTCTTCATGTTCCGTTTTACTTCGAGAGTAAACAAGAATATCATCAATGAATACAACCACGAATATATCCATAAATGGGTGGAAATTAGATTCATGTAATCCATGAAAATAGAAGGCACATTAGTCACTCTAAATAGCATGACTAGGTACTCATAATGTCTGTAACGAGTCCTGAATTCAGTCTTTGGTATGTCTTCTTCTCTTACCCGAATTTGATGATAGTCAGACTTCATATCAATCTTAGAAAATACAGATGCTTTTTTAAGTTGATCTATCAAATCATCAATGCAAGGTAAGGGATATTGATTCTTCATGGTCGCCTTGTTAAGTTGTTTATAGTCCACGCATAGTCGAGAACACCCGTCCTTTTTCTTTGCCAAAAGTACTGGAGCTCCCCATGGGGAAACACTTTGCCTAATGAGTCCTTTCTCCAACAAGTCTTCCAATTGTTCCTTAAGTTCTTAGAGTTCTTTTGGTGCCATCCGATATGGTGCAATGGAAATGGGTCCAGTTCCCCGGTGTAAGTCAATGAAGAATTCAATGTCTCTTACAGGTTTTAAATCGAGAATCTCATTGGGAAACACATCCTGAAAGTATTGAGTAACTAACATGTCTTCAATCTTGAATTCATCAATCACCTCCGTACTAGCAAGTATTGAAAGGTCAAAGGCTTCATTCATTTGAGAAACTTTGAGTTGGGTAGCTAATAGGTATTTAACAACCCCCGACTCAGGAAAAATAACCAACTTCCGAGCACAATCTAACATAACATAATGAAATAACATCCAATATATTCCGAAAATAATCTCGAGAGATTTTAGTGGTAAACATATTAGATTAACTAGAAATTCTCTCTCCTGAACGACTACCTTACATAATAGGCATGCAGTGTTCACAGTTAGGACCTTGGCAGGGGTAGATATTACCAAGTCAAAAGGTATTGAGGTTACTACCATTTTCAATCTATCAACACAATCCTTAGATATGAATGAATGTGTTGCTCCAGAATCAAAAAGTGCAGTTAAAATGGTACTTCTAATTTCACAGCTCCCCTGAATCAAGATGTTTGATTGAGACCTTCCCTCTGCACTCATTCAATACACTCGTACTTTAGCTATTGGTCTGAGGATTCTGACAGTGTTAACAACTAACTCTGCTTTTGGAACTTTTCAATCTTTTGCCATATGTCCCTTTTTGTTGCATTTGAAGCAGGTAGGACCCCTATTAGGACATTCATTCGCATAATGCCCACCTTCACCACACTAGTAACAATGTACCCCTAAGGCAGCTTGAGTTCCTCCTCCTCCGGTGTTATGGTTTTCTGTTCGTTGAGGTCCCCGGTTATTATATTGTGGCGTTGGTATGGCCTTACCTGTTGTTTATTACGTCCATGATTCTGAAAATTTGAACAATTAGGTCCTCCAGAGCTCTGGGATGCCCCGCGATTTGCCCTCCTATTTTTCATATCCTTTATCTCTCTGCATTTCTCCACCAATGGTTGAAAGCATTGTATCCCTAATGGTACCACCAAGTCTTGTAGTTCGTACTTCATTCGTTCTTGAAAATGGTGACACATGTAAACTTCATCCACACTTTCCCTGCAGAAATACCTGGATAAAGTTTCAAATTTGGCGGCGTACTCACCTACAGTCATGCCCCCTTATCGAAGTTTCAGAAAATTGTCTTCCAATTTGGTCCTCGCACTTATGAGAAAGTATTTGTCTAAGAACTTTGTTGTAAAAGCTTCCCAATTTACTTCTTCTTGTGCGCCCTCCATCATCAATCTAGTGCTTCTCCACTAATACTCTGCATCGCCTAAGAGAAGATACATGGCATACAACACCTTTGCTCCTGGAGGACAATTGATTACCTCAAAGATCTTATCAATCTCTTGTAACCATAAGTCAGCCTTCTCGGGAATAACATCCCCATGAAATTTAGGTGGATCATGGCGATGGAAATCAATCAATCCTCTTGATTCCCCATCTCGTATTTCTCTGTCCTTCTTCTCCAAATCTTGAAGGTTCTTAGCGATAATTTGGGAGGTGATAGCAGCTGCCATATTAGCTATAGCTTGGGCCGTTTGATCCACATGATGGTTGTTGATCCCATTGTTAGTATTGTCATATCTTGGAGGCATGTCTTTCCTACAAAACCAACACCCAATTATAATTCTCATTATATGTTTCAAGAGAATTTCCAATATCTCACTTCCAAATCGCGAGTGGATGTCAAAATTTAACGATCCCAAAAATGTGGATATAAGCTCTAAACTTTACCCAATCGGCATGGAACACTAAACTCACAGTCCCAAAGAAGATTAACCTAGGGTCTGATACCACAATGTAACACCCCAATTTTTATACAGCAAGAGTGTATTTTAAAAAGGTAATATTTTCCATAAATAAATTAATTAAAGGTTTTCTTTGTATGAAAATAGCGTCCTTTCTTTAAAGACAGATACCGCGACAATTTTGTAGTTAATAATGTTTTAAGAACTCAACATATGTTTTATAAAAGAAATTAGCTGAACCATTTTTAGAACGTAAAACATATTGTACATATAGACGACAGAGAGCCATAGGATATGAAGTGTAGATAATGGTTATAATACAATCCATAAAACGACAGAATAAAAATCCTCGACAGGCACTCACACATGAGAGCTGCCCCAAGGAGAAAATTTCTAACCATGCATAGTGAAAGTCATATGAGCACGCCATCTAGTACTAAAATACTCCTACCAGCTACTCCCTAACTAAGCCTAATGACAACCACAATAACCACAGCCCCGACTCCGCATAATCCACTACAAGCACTCGATAGGGAGTGATCAGAGCCATCCTCATCATATCCGCTCTCATAATCGTGCTTTGAGGGATCCTCAGTTTTGTCATCCTCTGCCTCACCTACAACTGGTATGGGAAATACATCAAGAGTGAACGTCGAGGGTAGTCCTAACGACATATCTAAGTCTATGGAAGGGATGGATATATCACGAAAGAACGGTCCACTCCCCACAACTTGGGCGTATGAGGGTCCAACTGGGGCTGAAGGAGAGGTCAACAAACCAAAATTGTCAATCACCCATGAGAGAAAGCTAGAGATAATCAAAGAGGATGGAGTCTGGAAGGTCATAGCTCGGCGAGAGTAAGTGGTCTTTGGATCCCTACCAGCAATAGTGATGGTCTCCAGTATGTTCACAGTGTATGAGACTTGTCCTAGGGCCGGGTCGAACCCCCAAGACGTGTTAGTCCAATCATCCAAAAAGGTGAAGTCTGTCATCTTCAACGGCGGTGGCTCCTCGCGCCTCGGATGTGTCACGATCTAATGGTGTAATCGCCCTCACATCCACTGAATGGGTCATCAGTCGAAAAATTATAAATATACAATAGCAGAGCATCGAGCATAAATGAATAATACATTATACATGGCTAGAGATCTCATTCTAACACATCTATATAATCATTTACAAATATAGTACACATAGCATAGTTAAGACTCATTCCTAATGCAATGCCTATATGTCGATGCACATGATTCCGGAATATCAATCTCTCCGCAAAGGGTTGTGGTATCCCTGCAAGATTTAGTGTCACTAAGGTGATGGGTATCTACACCATCAATCAGATTCAAAGATCGACATCGGGATAAGGTGGTTCCATCTTGGACACGCACCCCGTGCCACCTCTCTGGTGTGCACCTTGTGACTCCTCTCCGGTAGCCACGTAACCATGAAGTGTATGATGCATACAATTCCCATATATCCATTTCAACACATGTGTAACATCACAACATATCATACGAAATAATTTACCCCATGCATAAAATTATTTCAAAACATATATATATACAAACATTTACTCATTTATACAAATAGTCATCTCCAGAATTAAACACGTAGGAAGATACGGAGCAGGTATAAACATTTTCATTATTGGAAAAAGTATATAAAAATAGAGAGATGCCCTTACGGTCACGACAGTCATGGGAAATGAAATTTCGTTGAAGCTGGTCGGTCGATCGTGCACCTTTATCCAAAACGAACTAAATTAGAATGAACTAATATAGAATGAACTCGTACGTTGTAAACTCCATAGTCATCCGATTTATTATTAATTATTTACTTGAATTAACATATTTATTACTAAATTTTTCCTAAAAGTAAGGTATTATATTTTCTTTACTGTGACTTAGATAAAGAGAATTTTTATCATTTATCAAAATTACAATGACTAATTTAACTCTTAATGATTACTTTAATTTTATACCAAAAATTTATCACATGGTATTTATATCTTAAATCATCTAGCACACTAGTAATAAATTATGATTTATAATAATTATATTAGTTCCTATTTAGAATAAATCATATATTTTAAAATAAAATAAAAAACTACTACTTTAATTAAAATTTATTCTGCATCAAACGTAACATAAGTTAATCAGGCAACCAATAACACACTAAGCACATAAGTAAACACAAGATTGTCTAATAAGTTGAGGGCCTAGTAGTTAAAATTGCTAGAAATGACATAACAACATGTGATATCAGAATAAATATTTCGCTTGCGTGCAACAAGACTCAGTGAAAGACAGGCTTTTCTAAAAAGAGCTAGAACCAGAGAGTTGTTCTTAATTCATGATTACATTTTTTTACTATGGAATACATAACTATTAGCTATTCGACATAACCATCTACCTATACGGTGTCCTTAATGCATCATATTTGTAGAAAATTTATTTATAAAATAACCTCACACTATTTTCAACCAAATTTAATAAAAATATTCCAACATCACACTAGTAAATAAGTTAGGCCATGAGCTTTTAAAAAAAAATCCATCATTAATCAATAATATAAAAGTTATCCTAAAAGTCATTTTATAACTCTAAATTTGGCTAGCTAAGATGATATAAAAGAGAGATATTTGATTACTATATATAATAATAGAAAAAAGAAAACATACCCAAGTTAAGATGTGGCTTCCAATGGATGAAATGGTGTATAGAGGATTTTTTTTGTGTGCATAATTTTTTTTTTTTTTCTCTAATTGGAGTATCTTGTTTCTTCTTATGTGAATAGCATGTGTGTATATATAAACATCCTAGCAACCTTACGTGTCCTTTTTTCTAGTTAATTCACTTAAGTTAATCTTCAACTACTAGTTACACTAGTAATAATCACACATCACATCTTCTGAACATTTCATGATGAAGATGCTTATCTATTACCATCCATATCTTCTTCATATCCAATTTGTATCGCATTAGTACAATTTCCGGTGTTATGTGACACTGATAAAAATGCCCAAAATAATTTTTGCTGATAATAAAACTTTTTTCCAGTTAGTCTATACTGCAATATATAAATAAAAAATTGATCGAGAAAAAGAAATTTAATATTATCATTATTATTATTATTATCTTTTTATTACCCTATCGAAATAATTGTGTGATTCCAATTACCAACAATAAAATTCCGTTATGAACAGAGACTATTTTAAAATTTTAAGCGGGTAAAACTATCGTTTATTGGAGAGACCGGAAATTAGTTCAGACGGAGCAAATATTTTTATTTTATAATTCTATCATAAATAATTTTGTTATTCTATCCTTAAATTTTCGTTACAAAAATGGGTTGTTTCAAAAATTAAGGCGGCTAAATTGTGAAACGCTAAAGAGACTGAAATCAAGATTTTCAGAAATTTTCTATCGTGAACCACTAATGAAATAAAAATCCTAAAATATTTTTAGCATAACTTGAATTCACTTATATAAAAATTATTTAAATTTATATCCGATCATAATATATTATAGATGTGCAAATATACTGTAATCTTAATATTTATTTATTTTAAAATTACGGGTCTTACAATACATCCTCCCTAAAAGAGTTTCGTCCTCGAAACTATGTGTCTGTAACAAAAATCTGGGTATTTCTTTCGGATTGGACTCTCAAGTTCTCAAGTTGCATCACCAGTGGCTTGGTTCCAAATTATTTTTACCAACGGAATTTCCTTATTTCTCAACAGTTTCATCTTTCTATCCTCGATCCTAACGGGTATTACTTCAAATGATAAATTGTCTTTAAGTTGAATAGTGTTTGGTTTGATTATATGGGAAGTGTCCGAAATGTATTTTCGTAGTTGTGAGACATGGAACACATCATGTATCCGAGATATAAAGGGAGGTAATGCAATTCAGTAAGCCACTGGTCCAATTTTTGAAGTTATTTGATAGGGTCCAATAAACTTTGGAGTTAACTTCCGCGTCTTGATTGCTCTCCCCACCCCTGTGGTGGGTGTGACACGGAGAAACACATGGTCTCATTCTTCGAAATCCAATGGCCTACGTCTTTTGTCTACGTAACTTTTATGACGATCTTGTGAAGCCTTCATCTTTTTCCTAATGCTTTTAACCTTTTATGTAGTCTGTTGAACCATTTCTAGACCTATAATCATACTTCCACCATCTTGATACCAACATAACGGCGTTTGACATTTTTGTCCATATAGAGCTTCAAATGAAGCCATTCCGATACTAGTATGAAAATTATTGTTGTAGGTGAATTCGATTAGAGATAGTATTTATCCCAACTCCCTCTATCATCCAGTACACATGCCCAAAGCAAATCCTCCAACGACTGATTTGTTCGTTCTGTCTGTCCATCTGTTTGTAGATGATATGTCGAACTTAGTCTTAGTTTTGTCCCAAGTGCGTCGTGTAACGAACCCCAAAAATGTGATGTGAACTTTGGGTCTCGATCTGACACGATGCTGGAAGGTACCCCATGTAGTCTAACAATCTCTGATATATAAATTTATGTTAACTTGGTTACATTATAGGTTGTTCTCACGGGTAAGAAATGAGAAGACTTGGTCAGACGATCGACAATTACCCAAATTGAGTTATGCATCCTTCATGTTTTAAGTAATCCAGTGATAAAATCCATTGAAATGCTATCCCACTTCCATTCGGGAACATCTAAGGTTTGCATCATTCCTGCTGGCCTTTGGTGTTCTATATTTGCTTTTTGGCAAGTCAAACACGATGCTACACAATCTGCCACCTCCTTCTTCATTGCTGGCCACCAATAGTTTTGCCTCAAATCCTTATACATTTTTGTTGCTCCAGGGTGAATGCTTAATTTGCTCTTGTGGGCCTCCTCTAAAATTAGTTTCCTTATCTCTGCAACATCGGATACACAAATTCTTTCGTTGCACCTTAAGATATTATCTGGTCCTACTTTAAAACCGGGTGCCTTTCCCTGTACCATCAATTCCCTTTTCTCTTCTAAGAGTGGATTGTCTTGACAGTTTCGAATGTCTTCCAAAAGTCCATTAGAAATTCTGATCATTCTACACTGTAGAGTTTCGTGTCCCAGCTTTACATCTAGGTGCATGTCTCTAAATGTTTCCCAAAGCTTTTATTGTTTGGCCATCAATGTTGTTGTTGCAAAGACATCCTTCCTACTTAACACATCTGCCACAATGTTTGCTTTTCCAAGGTGATATTGTAATTTGAAATCATAGTCCTACAAGGTTTCCATCCATCTCCTTTGTCTCGTGTTCAATTCCTTCTGATCAAACAAGTACTTCAAACTCTTGTGGTCGCTGAATATCGTGAACGTACATCCATAGAGATAATGGCGCCAAATCTTTAGTGCAAAAACTACTGCTGCAAGCTCCAAGTCATGAGTGGGATAATTCCTTTCGTGAGTCTTCAATTGTCTGGAAGCATATGTTATCGCCTTCCGGTGTTGCATCAACACACATCCTAAACCTTGATGAGATGCATCACAATAAACTTCATATGGCTCCTAAGGCTGTGACATAATCAATATAGGCGACGTCGTAAGTTTCTTCTTCAACAATTGAAAATTAGCTTCACATTTCTCAGTCCAAGCAAAAGGTTGATCCTTTCTAGTTAGTTGAGTTAATGAAGCTACTATCTTTGCAAATCCTTCAATGAATCATCGATAATATCCAGTTAATCCTACAAAACTTCTTATGTTATTGACTGTCTAAGGCTGATTCCATGCGAGCACGGTCTCAATATTTGCTGGATCGACAACAATGCCTTCCTTTGATATGACATGTCCCAATAAATTTACCCTTTCTAGCCATAATTCACATTTGGATGGATTAGCATACAACTTATTTTCACGCAAATTTTTTAGCACTTGACGTAGATGTTCTTCGTGTTCCGTTTTACTTCGAGAGTAAACAAGAATATCATCAATGAATACAACCACGAATATATCCATAAATGGGTGGAAATTAGGTTTATGTAATCCATGAAAATAGAAGGCGCATTAGTCACTCTAAATAGCATGACTAGGTACTCATAATGTCTGTAACGAGTCCTGAATTCAGTCTTTGGTATGTCGTCTTCTCTTACCCGAATTTGATGATAGTCAGACTTCATATCAATCTTAGAAAATACGGATGCTTTTTTAAGTTGATCTATCAAATCATCAATGCAAGGTAAGGGATATTGATTCTTCATGGTCGCCTTGTTAAGTTGTTTATAGTCCACGCATAGTCGAGAACACCCGTCCTTTTTCTTTGCCAAAAGTACTGGAGCTCCCCATGGGGAAACACTTTGCCTAATGAGTCCTTTCTCCAACAAGTCTTCCAATTGTTCCTTAAGTTCTTAGAGTTCTTTTGGTGCCATCTGATATGGTGCAATGGAAATGGGTCCAGTTCCCCGGTGTAAGTCAATGAAGAATTCAATGTCTCTTACAGGTTTTAAATCGAGAATCTCATTGGGAAACACATCCTGAAAGTATTGAGTAACTAACATGTCTTCAATCTTGAATTCATCAATCACCTCCGTACTAACAAGTATTGAAAGGTCAACGGCTTCATTCATTTGAGAAACTTTGAGTTGGGTAGCTAATAGGTATTTAACAACCCCCGACTCAGGAAAAATAACCAACTTCCGAGCACAATCTAACATAACATAATGAAATAACATCCAATATATTCCGAAAATAATCTCGAGAGATTTTAGTGGTAAACATATTAGATTAACTAGAAATTCTCTCTCCTGAACGACAACCTTACATAATAGGCATGCAGTGTTCACAGTTAGGACCTTGGCAGGGGTAGATATTACCAAGTCAAAAGATATTGAGGTTACTACCATTTTCAATCTATCAACACAATCCTTAGATATGAATGAATGTGTTGCTCCAGAATCAAAAAGTGCAGTTAAAATGGTACTTCTAATTTCACAGCTCCCCTGAATCAAGATGTTTGATTGAGACCTTCCCTCTGCACTCATGCAATACACTCGTACTTTAGCTATTGGTCTGAGGATTCTGACAGTGTTAACAACTAACTCTGCTTTTGGAACTTTTCAATCTTTTGCCATATGTCCCTTTTTGTTGCATTTGAAGCAGGTAGGACCCCTATTAGGACATTCATTCGCATAATGCCCACCTTCACCACACTAGTAACAATGTACCCCTAAGGCAGCTTGAGTTCCTCCTCCTCTGGTGTTATGGTTTTCTGTTCGTTGAGGTCCCCGGTTATTATATTGTGGCGTTGGTATGGCCTTACCTGGTGTTTATTACGTCCATGATTCTGAAAATTTGAACAATTAGGTCCTCCAGAGCTCTGGGATGCCCCGCGATTTGCCCTCCTATTTTTCATATCCTCCATCTCTCTGCATTTCTCCACCAATGGTTGAAAGCATTGTATCCCTAATGGTACCACCAAGTCTTGTAGTTCGTACTTCATTCGTTCTTGAAAATGGTGACACATGTAAACTTCATCCACACTTTCCCTGCAGAAATACCTGGATAAAGTTTCAAATTTGGCGGCGTACTCACCTACAGTCATGCCCCCTTATCGAAGTTTTAGAAAATTGTCTTCCAATTTGGTCCTCGCACTTATGAGAAAGTATTTGTCTAAGAACTTTGTTGTAAAAGCTTCCCAATTTACTTCTTCTTGTGCGCCCTCCATCATCAATCTAGTGCTTCTCCACTAATACTCTGCATCGCCTAAGAGAAGATACATGGCATACAACACCTTTGCTCCTGGAGGACAATTGATTACCTCAAAGATCTTCTCAATCTCTTGTAACCATAAGTCAGCCTTCTCGGGAATAACATCCCCATGAAATTTAGGTGGATCATGGCGATGGAAATCAATCAATCCTCTTGATTCCCCATCTCGTATTTCTCTGTCCTTCTTCTCCAAATCTTGAAGGTTCTTAGCGATAATTTGGGAGGTGACAGCAGCTGCCATATTAGCTATAGCTTGGGCCATTTGATCCACCTGATGGTTGTTGATCCCATTGTTAGTATTGTCATGTCTTGGAGGCATGTCTTTCCTACAAAACCAACACCCAATTATAATTCTCATTATATGTTTCAAGAGAATTTCCAATATCTCACTTCCAAATCGCGAGTGGATGTCAAAATTTAACGATCCCAAAAATGTGGATATAAGCTCTAAACTTTACCCAATCGGCATGGAACACTAAACTCACAGTCCCAAAGAAGATTAACCTAGGGTCTGATACCACAATGTAACACCCCAATTTTTATACAGCAAGAGTGTATTTTAAAAAGGTAATATTTTCCATAAATAAATTAATTAAAGGTTTTCTTTGTATGAAAATAGCGCCCTTTCTTTAAAGACAGATACCGCGACAATTTTGTAGTTAATAATGTTTTAAGAACTCAACATATGTTTTATAAAAGAAATTAGCTGAACCATTTTTAGGACGTAAAACATATTGTACATATAGACGACAGAGAGCCATAGGATATGAAGTGTAGATAATGGTTATAATACAATCCATAAAGCGACAGAATAAAAATCCTCGACAGGCACTCATACATGAGAGCTGCCCCAAGGAGAAAATTTCTAACCATGCATTGTGAAAGTCATATGCGCACGCCATCTAGTACTAAAATACTCCTACCAGCTACTCCCTAACTAAGCCTAATGACAACCACAATAACCACAGCCCCGACTCCGCATAATCCACTACAAGCACTCGATAGGGTGTGATCAGAGCCATCCTCATCATATCCGCTCTCATAATCGTGCTTTGAGGGATCCTCAGTGTTGTCATCCTCTGCCTCACCTACGACTGGCTCCAATGACGGCACGCGTGCTAGATCAATATGAGGGAGCTCGCCTATGGGAAATACATCAAGAGTGAACGTCGAGGGTAGTCATAACGACATATCTAAGTCTAGGGAAGGGATGGATATATCACGAAAGAACTGTCCACTCCCCACAACTTGGGCGTATGAGGGTCCAAGTGGGGCTGAAGGAGAGGTCAACAAACCAAAATTGTCAATCACCCATGAGAGAAAGCTAGAGATAATCTAAGAGGCTGGAGTCTGGAAGGTCATAGCTCGGCGAGAGTAAGTGGTCTTTGGATCCCTACCAGCAATAGCGATGGTGTCCAGTATGTTCACAGTGAACATAAGTTAATCAGGCAACCAATAACACACTAAGCACATAAGTAAACACAAGATTGTCTAATAAGTTGATGGCCTAGTAGTTAAAATTGCTAGAAATGACACAACAACTTGTGATATCACAATAAATGTTTCGCTTGCATGCAACAAGACTCAATGAAAGACAAACTTTTCTAAATAGAGCTAGAGCCAGAGAGTTGTTCTTAATTCATGATTACATTTTCTGATTATGGAATACATAACTAGTAGCTCTTTGACATAACCATATACATATATAGTGTCCTTAATGCATCATACTTGTAGAAAATTTATTTAAAAAATAACCTCACACTATTTTCAACCAAATTTAATAAAAATATTTCAACATCACACTAGTAAATAAGTTAGGCCATGAGCTCGTTTTTTTCAAAAAAATAATTAATCCATCAGTAATCAATAATATAAAATTTATCCTCAATGTCATTTTATAACTCTAAATTTGGCTAGTTAAGATGATATAAAAGAGAGATATTTGATTACTATATATAAAAGAAAAAAGAAAACATACCTGATCGTACCTGGATCAGACAGTTGATAGTGGCCAACGGCGTCTGGAACGGCAGCTCCGGTGATGGTGAGAGACGGCGGGGGGGGGGGGGGGGGGGGGGGGGGGTACCTGCAAGGTACTCCGACGCTCAAGTGAGAGAGTGTACAGAATAACTGCAAATACAGAAAGAGTAAAGTGGTAGAAGAATGTGTCTAACCTGACCCTCTCAAATGAGAGGGTATTTATAGAGAGCCCCCAACGCGGGGCCAACGGTTACCTGCAGTGGCCTGGATCAACTAGGCCCACTCCAAGCAACTGTTAGGGCTTACGTGTAGTAGTGAAGACCAGCACGTGGTCTTCGCCCTAGAGTAACTACTCCTAGATTTTCGGAAGTAGGGCAGACCGAATCCTTCGGACGTGGGAGGTTACTTGGAACGTGTCCACGTGGTATGGACCGTTGGGTACTCCTCGCGGGGAGGAGCCTTCTGTGTCGAGGAGATATGAATCTCGTGTACTCCTCGTGGGGAGGAGCCTTCTGCGTCGAGGAGAGATGAAGCCCGTAGAATGGACATGGCCTTGCGGGGAGGAGCCATGTCCATCGAGGAGTGATGTGTAGCATTCTCGCGGGGAGAAGATAGTCTGTCCGGGAGGCACATCTCAGCAGGGTGTGATGTCCCCCTTCCCTATTGTCCTAAGTGCCCGACACTGCCTAAGTGCCCGGCGAAACTGTGGCTAGCACGTGGCAGTCGCGTGTCTTACAGAAGGACCTTATTGGGCCTCCCCAGGCTGTATGGGTTGGGCCTGCTCGACTGTTGGGCAGCCTCGGCCCAGCCCAGAACAGGAGCCCCCCAAGTCGTTGCTCTGAGATGTCAGAGTGATGACTTAAGGGTTATTGGCATGTCGGGGATACGCCAAGAGAGGAACCGAGGAGGCCATCCTCGTGCTCGACGTTCCTACAGTCGCACATAAGTCGGGCATCGGACAGTTGTGTCTGGTCGTAACGCCGGGGAGATGAGGGGTTTCAGATTCGAAACGTTGGGGGAAATTGAAATGACACACGTGGGAGGATGAGCGGCTGCATGTGTGCCACGTGTCGTCTGTCATGATTACCTAGGGAGGCTGGCTAGGGTAGCACACTCAAGTGCCCTATGTCCCTCGAGTTCCGTGAGAACCACTATATAAACTCCTCCCCTCATTCATTTTCCACTTTTTTCGTTTCTCTCTCAACAATCTCTCTCCTTCTCTCCCTATCTTCTACAGTAGCCGTTCGCCGTCGTCAACTGCCGGAACTCTGCACCGGAAACCTAAATCGTCGCCTATAAGGTATTTGATCAAAAAATAACCTTTTTCTTGCGTTTCCTCTTGATTTTAACTAGCATATAGCATTTCCTTGGTGAACTGATGAAGTTCCCATGAGAAATGAAAGGGTTCCTGGCGAATACGGCGGGAATCTTTTGTTGTTGAGAGAGGGAGTGTTAAGAACTCCTCTCGCTTTTGTTGAATGTCTCAGGGACAAGGGATGAATATCTCGGGTATGCGATGAATGTCCCGGGGTCCCCAATGGTCACTCTTTTCGTTAGCGTTATGGGGAAAAAGGGGGCAGAATTTTCCGGGGAGGCGATGAGTTCCCCGGTGACCATGTTGATCCTCGGCCGGCTATGTCGCGGAAACGAGAAAGTCTTGCCCCTTCCTCGCCCATTCGCTTAAACAGCGGTGGAGGGGTGAATTTGATATGACCCATCGAATTCACCATTTCCTTCTGTTTTTCAAGTAAATGGACGGTTTGGCTGCGAAGGTGGCCGTAGGATCCTTTGAAGAAGACGACCACCTAGAATCTCCCATGGCTCATATGGCTTTTTCCCAAGAGCGCCCGCTCGAGGAGTGGGTCTATGATGAAGCCCTAGAGATGTCGTCAATCTTTGTCTACAGAGACGTGGAAGACGCGTTCTGTACCGTCGAGCATCGGCTAATCAGGTCTGATAAATCATGGAAGGTTTTCCGCCCTGAAGAGCATCACCGAATATGCTCGCCTTACCGAGGAATGCGTATCCCGTCATACGAGTTCATGTTCGACGAAGCGGGGTGGAGGCTGCCCTTCACGGATTTCCAAGAGGGGATCTTCGCCTGGTTGAAGCTGACGCCCTCGCAGATTCACCCAAACTCGCTGGCTTTTATCCGGGCTTTTGAGCTTGTTTGCAAACACCTGAAAATCGTACCGACAGTGTCCCTCTTCTTTTGAATATTCCATCTTCAAAGGTCGTCGGTCGGTGGATGACACGGCTGGGTGTCCTTTAAGCAAAGCAAAGCTTTGTTCCACACGTATTTGGATTCCATCCGGGATTTCAAGTACCGCTACTATTTTGTGAAGCTGGTCACCCTTGGGGCTATCAACTCGCTGTACCGGAGAGTTACCCGTAAAGTAAACGGTCGCTCCGAGGAGGTTCTGGAGCCGAAGTTCCCCCTGTACTGGACGGAGGAACACTTCAAAAAAGGGGTTGATAAATACAAGGTGAAACACAATCAGTTGGACGTCGACGATCGGGCAACTTATGATAAAATCGTCGCTTTCATCGAAAGCTTCAATGAAGCTCGGTACAAAACACTGGACGGCGAGCCTGTAACGGGAGCAGACGAGTAGGTGATGAAGCAACGTCGCTTGATCAATACCCGTGTTCTTCTCGAGACCTTCTCCGATGAAGAAGCAGATGAGCTGTTAGGTGGTGAAAACATCCTCGACCTAAGCCTTCCTCGCGTCTGTATATCTTGCCTTACTAACGTTTTCTTTCTTTTTGCAGGGAAAATGGCCGGAGCTGAGGAGAGGCTCAAGAAGTTGAAGGCGAAGAGTGCTCGGGAAAAACAAGCTCGGGGAGAGTCATCTCGTTCAAAGGGTCAAGGTGTTGCTTCTTCTGGGGCCATGCCCGAGGGTGTTTCCTCTGCCGGGATGCCCGAAGGTTTTAGCCAATCCCAGTCTGCTTTGACTGCGTCGAGGATTTCAGGTATGCGCACACCTCCTGCTGGGAGTCAGTCCCCGAGTACTCAAGGGACGCCGAAACGGCTACGGGTTTCGAATGCGGAGTTTATCGACCTGGCCCACGAAGAAAGTCCCCCACCTCCTTCAAGCTTCGAACTCCCACCATGCCATCTCAAGCCCCGCTTCTTCTCTGAAGTTACCTATCCTCACGTCCCTCCCTTTGAAATCCAAGCTGTGCTGGGGACTGCTGCGGAAGCGAGGAGGAGGACGATCTTTGAGGACATGCCTGCCGTTATGCGGCTCTGTTCGACTGCTATTATCCTGAACGATGAGACCCGCCCCACTGCTGAACTTTCTCGACTGCAAGAAAGGCTCGAGACCTTGGAGGATGAGCTGCTAGACCTGCGCAAAGAGTTGAAGGAATGCAGGGACCTAAATAAAGAACAGAACGAGCAGCAGCAGCGAGCGGAGGCAAAGTTGAAGGAAGCTGAGGAAGCGGAGAAAGGTCATCTTGCCCGGATCACCGAGCTGGAGGCAGAGGAGAAGCGGCTCAAGGAGAGGGTTGCCGAGTTGGAGGATGTTGTTCGGCCAGCTGAAGGCGAAACTGAAGAGGATAAGCTCCTAACCTCTCGAGCAGCTCTGGTGGCCCAACTCAGGAGAGTCGAGCAGGATCTCCGGCTAGCCGAGGATGATGCTCTTGAAACTGCGGGCATAGGGTTCCGAAATGCAGTGGCGCAGCTTCGGATCCTAAATCCCGGCCTTGTGACCGACGGGGCTGATGCTAACTGCGAGGCGGTCGATGGTCGGATAGTGCTGCCCGACCAAGAAGGAAATGCCAATGAAGGAGGTGGGCCAGACGCTGCTGAGACTGCTGCAGAGTAGGAATATAGTTTGCTTGGCCTGCGTGCCATTTTGTTATTTTTGCCTGACTTGTGGGCTTATTTGATGTAATATTCGTACAATGGTTGTTTTTGCCCGGCTTGTGGGCTTATTGATGTAATATTCGTACAATGGGCTTTGCCCGATTCTTATACTTCGCTTTGCCTCTTTATTTATTTTGCTTGTGTGTGATACTTTATACATTACTTATTTTTGCCTAAGTAGTTGAGATCGCTGGCGCCTTGGGAGTTTGCTCGACTCTGACGATCCTCGACTGTGTAGAGAGCTAGTCGAGTGGTCGGGGGTTGTACTCCGACCTTCAACGAGGCTAAGAAGTCGGTCGAGGTCTTAGCTTCGTGGCGTGAATTTCCCATCGCGAGCTGGGTGTTCCGCCTATCTGGTACGTCAATGACGGAGATCGGTTGAGCTCTCCTCGTCGGGCCAAAAAGTCTCACGCACACAGTTCGTGGTTTTTGGCCATCGTGTGTTATATAGAGGTGTCACGCGTGTACCGTCGCACGCCCCCGTGGTCGCGACGTCGTACTGTCCCGAGCAGTGTCTAACTGTAATATTGTTTGAGCTTCTCAGCATTCCATGGCCGAGCAAGTTGTTCACTGTGGAGGTTTTCGAGGTAATAGGCACCCGTCCCCGTCTTTACGACGACGCGGTATGGGCCCTCCCAGTTTGCAGCCAGCTTTCCTTCGCGTGAATCTTTCTGATTTCTCCGTAGGACAAGACTGCCAACTTGGAAGTCTCGTTTGATAACTTTGTCATTATAACGCAAAGTTATTTTTTGTTTTAAAGAAGCTTCTTGGAGGGAAGCGTCGGTCCTTATCTCTTCGACAAGGTCGAGCTCCTCTCGCAGGGCTTCGTTGTTTGTTTCTTCGTCGAGGGGAGCTTCTGTCCTCCTCGAGGGTTCCCTGATCTCCACGGGGATAACTGCCTCGGTTCCGTACGTTAGGCGAAACGGGGTCTCCCCGGTCTTGGAGTGTGGGGTTGTTCGATACGCCCATAGGACGCTGTGCAACTCCTCGACCCACCGTTGTTTGGCCTCGCCGAGTCGTCGCTTCAGTCCCCGGAGTATCACTCTGTTCGTTGCTTCGTCCTGCCCATTGGTTTGAGGGTGTTCGACCGACGTGAAGTGCTGTTTTGTGCCCAGTTTGGCGACGAAGTCTTGGAAGTTCCTGTCGGTGAACTGTGTCCCGTTGTCGGTGACAATGGCTTGGGGCACACCAAATCGGGCGAGGATGTTTCTCTTGTAGAAACGGAGTATGTTTAAGGCAGTGATTTTGGCCAGCGCCTCTGCCTCAATACACTTCGTGAAGTAGTCCACCCCGACGATGAGGTACTTGTTTTGGTACGACCCTATGACGAAAGGTCCGAGGATATCCATTCCCCACCATGCAAACGGCCACGGGCATGACAATGACTTAAGCTCGTTTGGGGGAGCGAGGTGCATGTCCCCGTGTCTTTGACAGCGGTCACATTTCTTGACGTGTTCCTTTGCATCGTGTTGCATAGTGGGCCAATAATACCCCGCTCGGAGTGCTTTTCGGGCTAGGGACCTTCCGCCGAGGTGCTGGGCGTTGATCCCTTCGTGGATTTCCTGGAGGATCCCTGAAACTTTGTTTTCTTCGACACACCGGAGTAAGGGAATGGAGAATCCTCGACGGTATAGCTTACCTTCGACGACGGTGTACGCACATGCCCGCCTCTTGACTATCCCCGCTTCTTTAGGATCGTCGGGTAGTTTGCCCGTCATCAAGTATTCGTAAACTGGGGTCATCCAACAGTTAGCGTCCCCGATGGAGTTGACCTCTGTGGTTGGGGTGGGTTTGTTTATGCTCGGCTGGGTCAGTATCTCCTGGATGACTGATTTGTTCCCTCCTTTTTTCTTAGTGCTCGCAAGCTTGGAGAGCACGTCCACTAGAGTGTTGTGCTCGCGCGGGATGTGAGCCACCTCTGCGGAGACAAATTTCTTCAACTTTTCTTGCACCAAGGTTAGGTACTCGATGAGACTATCATTTTTGGCCTGGAATTCTCCCCGAACCTGTGATGCCACGAGCTGGGAGTCTGTAAAGATTTTGACTTCTTTTGCGCCAAGCTCTTCCGCCAGTCGAAGTCCCGCGAGGATGGCCTCGTATTAGGCTTGGTTATTCGATGTCTTGAAGGACAGCTCGAGGGAGACCTCTATCAGGATGCCCTGCTCGTTTTCGAGGATAATGCCCGCTCCGCTACCTTTCGCACTGGAGGCTCCGTCGACGTAAATCGTCCATTTCTGGGAGCCATTGGTCGAGGATTCAGGGATGGTCATTTCCGCTACGAAGTCGGCCAGTACCTGAGCTTTCAAGGCTTTTCTGGCTTCGTATCGGAGGTCGAACTCAGATAGCTCGAGAGACCACCAGAGCATTCTCCCTGCCATATCTGGCCGACTAAGGAGCTGTCTGATAGGCTGCTCCGTCCTTACCACGATTGTGTGTGCCAGGAAGTAATGTCGTAATCTTCTGGCTGCAGATACGAGGGCCAAGGCGACCTTTTCAATCTGTTGGTATCTGAGCTCGGGACCCTGAAGAGCTCTGCTCGTGAAATAAATCGGTTTCTGTCCGTCGGGGGTCTCCTGTATGAGGACAGCACTCACCGCTTCGCTGGTGACGGCCAGGTACAAGAAAAGTGTTTCCACGTTATCTGGTCGGGACAAGACCGGGGGTTGTGACAAGACTTGTTTTAGATAGAGGAGGGCTTGTTTGCATTCTTCACTCCATTCAAAAGTCGCCTTCTGTCGGAGAAGCTTGAAAAAGGGGAGTGCGTACTGAGCGGATTTGGCGACGAAATGGGAAAGAGCAGTCAGCATTCCATTAAGTGACTGGATCGACTTCTTCGAGTTCGGGGTAGGGATTTTGGAGAATGCCCTACATTTGTCGGGGTTCGCCTCGATTCCCCTCTCCGTGAGGTAGAAGCCGAGGAACTTCCCTGCGCGAACACCGAAGGTGCATTTGTCGGGGTTGAACCTCATGCGACATTTCCTCGCCGTGTCGAACACTTTCTTGAGATGAGCAGCATGGTCGACTTCTTCTGCAGATTTGACGATCATGTCGTCCATATAGACCTCGAGCACGTCGCCGATGTCTGCCCAGAAGACCTTGTTCATCATCCGTTGGTAGGTGGCGCCAGCATTTTTTAAGCTGAAGGGCATTACGTTATAGTAGTAATTGCCCGACTCGGTCATGAAAGCGGTATGCTGCTTGTCGGCCTTGTCCATGGGGATTTGGTTGTACCCCGAGTAGGCATCCATGAAGGATAGTAATTTGAATCCTGCAGAGTTATCGACCAGCTGGTCGATGTTAGGTAAGGGATAAGAGTCTTTCGGGCAATGCCCGGTTAAGATCCGTGTAGTCAACGCACATCCTCCATTTTCCATTATTTTTCTTAACGAGTATAACATTTGAGAGCCAAGTTGTGTACTTGGCCTCGGAAATAAAGTTTGCCTCTAGGAGGTCTTTTACAGCTTTTTCAGCAGCCTCCATTTTTTTTCGGAGACTGCCTACGCCTACGTTGAGCTATAGCCCTAGCGGCCGGATCTATAGTCAGCTGATGACAAGCTACTTCAGGGTCCAGTCCGGGCATCTCTGCAGCACTCCAGGCAAACAAATCTGCATTTCCTCGGAGGCATGCCTTCAGTTGCTTCTTCGCCAGGTCGGGGAGTCCATAGCCAATCTTCACGCTTCGATCTGGGTTGTCGCCGGGGGGAACCAGCTCGAAATCTCCATCTGGGACGGGGCGCGTTGGGTGGAGAGGCTGCCCATTGATTTCAACTGGGAGGTCCTCGCCTGTAGCTTCTTCCTGCTCCCCGGGAAACCTGCTGTCAAGGTCGACCGCACTGACCGGCGGGAGTGGAACTTGCACGACGTCTGGAGGTGCCTCAGCCTGAGTCTTGGGTTTGACGCCGCCGACGACACTCAGACCCTTGATTGCTGCGTCGAAACATCTTTTGGCCGCGTTGATGTCCCCGTGGAGAGTGACCACACGTCCACGCTTCGTGTAGTACTTCATCTTTAGGTGGACCGTTGATGGTACGGCCGTCAGTTCCGCCAACGTGGTCCTCCCCATGATGCAGTTGTAGAGGGACGGGCAGTCCACCACCAAGAAACGCGTCTTCACCTGTCGGGCAGTTTCCTCAATCCCGAAGGTGACCATCAACTCCACGAAGCCCCATGGTCTGGTGGTTGCGCCATTGAAGCCTTGTAGGTCTGACCCTACATACGGGGACAAGTGTCTCTTGGTCAGCTGGAGGGTCTCGAAGAGGTGGATGTACATGATGTCCATCGAGCTCCCTTGGTCAACCAAAATTCTGTGGACATCAAAATTGGCCATCTGTGCCCGGATCAAGAGGGGGATGTTAGCGTTAGGTGCCCCACCGGGAAGTTCCTCGAGGTAGAAGGTAATCAGATTTGATCTTCCTTTAACCCTCTCGAGGGTAGGGGCTCGAGGAGTTGTCGCTTTCAGTTCGTCGAATTTCCTCTTTATTGACCCCACGGTCAAACGGTCAGGGGCTCCGCCAGATATGACCAGGGCTTGGGGGAAAGACTCCCAGGTGCTGCGGGCACTTATCGACTCTTCTGCTGGGAAGCTCTTCCACATGTTTCGGACAGCTTCAGGGTTGTCGAGTTCTCCCGAAAAGCCAAAGTCTTCAGGTCGCGTGATGCTCAGCGCGACTTGCAGCGATCCGTTGTTGGGAGAGGGAGTTGATTCCTCGACATTCTGGGCCTCCTGGCCGCTGGGGCGGGGGGCCTCTTGCTGCTTAGCGTACTTCTTCAGGTACCCTTCTTTAATCAGCATCTCGATTGCGTCCTTAAGGTGGACGCAATCTTCCGTAACGTGGCCGTGACTGCGATAAAACCGGCAGTACTTGGACTTGTCAGCATTGGGTTTGGGAGCCGTCGGTTTTGGGAAGCGGATTCCCCCTTTGACGAACTCTGAATTGGTACAGTCACTATAAATGCGCGCGTGGGACGCGTTCAGCGGTGTGTAGTCTTTGAAAAGGCCAGACGGTCCCCGTGATTCGCGGGGCTCTTTGGTCCGGGCTTCCTTTTTTCTTTCCCCACCTCGCCTAGGTGGAGGGGAGTCTTCTCTTCTCCTGTCTCCACCCCGCCTGGGTGGAGGGGAGTCTTCTTCCTTGTTGCTGCAGGGGCCTTCTCTGCGCCTCGAATCGAGGGCAATTTGCGCGGCTTCAGCTTCCTCGAACTCAATATACGACTGAGCTCTCTCGAGGAGACCTTCAAAGCTGCGGGGACAGTGTAGTCTGACGGATTCTTTAAACTTAGATCCTAGTCGCAAACCCTTGATGATGAGATACATTTTGATGTGATCGATCACGTGGATTTCGACTGCTTCTTTGTTGAACCTCTCGATGTAGCTCCGGAGAGGTTCATCCTTCCCCTGAAAGATGGCTTCCAGGGAGGCTATCGTCTTCGGATGTCGACGAGAAGCCGTAAAATGTTTTCTGAAGCTCTCCCTCAGGACCCTCCACGACGTGATTGATTCAGATGCTAGGTTTTTGTACCAAGCCATGGCCCCTTTCCGAAGAGTCGTAGGGAATAGTCGATATTTGATAGCGCCGGAGACATTCCTGAAATCGAGCAGAGCTTCAAAACTCTCGACATGGTCATCAGGATCAGATGTCCCGTCATATGTCCCCAAGGATGGGGGCCTCTCCAGGCCCTTAGGAATAGGGGCGTCCATGATGTGCCTGGCCAGAGGGGTCCGGTAATCGTCATCCTCGCTGGCTCCCGGAGACACAGAGGGGGAGTGTTGTCGATGAACATAGCGACGTCTCGGGGAGTGGTCCTTTGGTTGGCCTCTGGGCTCCTCGGCGTCCAGCCTGCTCCTTTTATTTTTTGAGGAGCAAACTGGTCCCTTTGGTGGCGGGGAGCGGTGGCGTTTCTGAGGATGTTCCGGCTGAGTACGCTCCAGGCGTGGTCTGTGACCCCTGTGAACTGGGGAGGGGCTGCGAGATGCCTCTGGGGAATGCGAATGTCTTGGAAGTGGCGGTGGTCGGTGCCTTCGCGAGGAAGTCCGACCACGACCTTTATCCAGCGCCTCGATCCAGATGTTCTGGTTGAAGATCATCTGGTTGGTCTGATTGACCAAAGCAAACAGGACAGCAGTGCTCGGGTCCGCATTTGGAGGCGGGTCCATGGGCTGGAAAATGGGCTGGAGGACTGTTTCATGTCCGTCTTGGTGAGCTGTCTCGTACTCCACTTCCTCGGAAAACGGAGAGGCGGTGAGTCCGTCTCTAATGTCGTTCTCCACGACAGGTTGGGCAGCGTTGTTGTCGACGCGGTTGCCATTACTGAGCTGCGCGATAACGTTGTCTAGAGCTTGATTCGCCAACGGGTTGGCCATGATGGTTGTTGAATGGAGAAAGCTTTGGTTTATCGAGCAGAAAAATGGGGAAACTTATAATTTCCCACAGACGGCGCCACTGATCGTACCTGGATCAGACAGTTGATAGTGGCCAACGGCGTCTGGAACGGAAGCTCTGGTGATGGTGAGAGACGGTGGGGGGTGTACCTACAAGGTACTCCGACGCTCAAGTGAGAGAGTGTACAGAATAACCGCAAATACAGAAAGAGTAAAGTGGTAGAAGAATGTGTCTAACCTGACCCTCTTAAATGAGAGGGTATTTATAGAGAACCCTCAGTGCGGGGCCAACGGTTACCTGCAGTGGGCTGGATCAACTAGGCCCACTCCAAGCAACTGCTAGGGCTTACGTGTAGTAGTGAAGACTAGCACGTGGTCTTCGCCCTAGAGTAACTGCTCCTAGATTTCCGGAAGTAGGGCAGACCGAATCCTTCGGACGTGGGAGGTTACTTGGAACGTGTCCACGTGGTATGGACCGTTGGGTACTCCTCGCGGGGAGGAGCCTTCTGTGTCGAGGAGATATGAATCCCGTGTACTCCTCGTGGGGAGGAGCCTTCTGCGTCGAGGAGAGATGAAGCCCATAGAATAGACATGGCCTCGCGGGGAGGAGCCATGTCCGTCGAGGAGTGATGTGTAGCATTCTCGCGGGGAGAAGCTAGTCTGTCGGGGAGGCACATCTCAGCAGGGTGTGATGTCCCCCTTCCCTATTGTCCTAAGTGCCCGACACAGCCTATGTGCCCGACGAAACTGTGGCTAGCACGTGGCAGTCGTGTGTCTTGCAGAAGGACCTTATTGGGCCTCCCCAGGCTGTATGGGTTAGGCCTGCTCGACTGTTCGGCAGCCTCGGCCCAGTCCAGAACAATACCCTTACAATGGGTGAAATGGTGTATAGGGGATTTTGTGTGTGTGCAGAATTTTTTCATTTGTTTTCTCTAATTGGAGTATCTTGTTTCTTCTTATGTGAATAGCATGTGTGTATATATAAACAGCCTAGCAACCTTGCATATGTCATATTTTTTTCTAGTTAATTCACTTAAGTTAATCTTCAACTACTAGTTACACTAGTAATAATCACACATCACATCTTCTGAACATTTTATGATGAAGATGCTTATCTATTACCGTACATATCTTTTTCATATCAGATTTGTATAACATTAGTGCAATTTACGATGTTATGTGACACTGATAAAAGTGCTCGAAATAATTTTTGTTGATAATAAAACTTTTTTCCGGTTATTCTATACTGCAATATATAAAAAAAATCGATCAAGAAAAGGAAATTTAATATTATTATTATTATTATATTTTTATTACCCTATCGGAATAATTTTGTGATTCCAACGATAAAATTTCGTTATGAACAGAGACTATTTTAAAATTTTAAGCGTGTAAAACTATCATTTATTGGCGAGAGCGGAAATTAGTTCAGACGGAGCAAATATTTTTATTTTATAATTCTATCATAAAAAAAAATTGTTATTCTATCCTTAAATTTTCATTACAAAATTGGGTTGTTTAAAAAATTAAGACTGCTAAATTGCCGAACGCTAAAGAGGGAAATCAAGATTTTTAGAAAATTTCTATCGTGAACCACTAATGAAATAAAAATCCTAAAATATTTTTAGCATAACTCTAATTCACTTACTAATTCACTTATATAAAAATTATTTAAATTTATATCCTATCATAATATATTATAGATGTACACATATACTATAATCTTAAAATATTTATTTATTTTAAAATTACGGGTCTTATAGCTCTGATAGCAACCAATTTTTCTTCATATTTTAGGTATTTGTCATCTCTTACCAACAAACTCTTAAAGATCTTTAGAGCTCCGATCCTAATTTTTATCGAGTATAATATCTCAACTGACTTCGGCTTTTTTCTAGATGTCGTAAAATGGGAGGTGAACCAGCTATGCATTTCTCCCAACGACTTGATGAATTTTCTTCTTAATCCTATGAACCAAGGCATGGCCCCGCATTTCAAAATGAAAAAAAAAACTTACATTTTCTGGATCGCTTGTTCCCCAAAAGTTTAGGAGGAAATCTACGAGACCAACAAGGTCATTATTGTCTATTATATCCCCACTCCCATTAGTTTCTAGAACTTTTTGTAGAGGGGTACTCGTGTATCCTTCTAGTGAAGGCATTTTCGCATGGGGTGTCTCTATCACCTTTGGTACACTACTACAGAAAACATATACAACAATGGTTGGAAAAGGGATAACATCATGCGTGACATGCCATTGTTACGTAGGATGTGGTTGTATATGCGCAACTTACAATCACGGTCTTACGACCGTTATAGAAAACCTGAAAGTGCGCTATATATGATCACAGTTTCTATAATTAACCGTGATGGTATATACATTTAGGCAAATAACATTTTATAACGGTTATTATAAATGACCGTTGTTAAAAGTGCCCAGAATTTATTATATAATATGTAGATTGTTTGTTTTTCAATAAACCTCACAACAACATACAACCGTTCAAATTGATGAAGAAGTGTATAATCTGAAAAATTAAACTATTCTTGAAAGCCAACTTAAATAAGAAATGTAAACGAAATCGAAGCATAAGTTTAATGAACGAACCTAAAATATGATTAAAGAGTATCATAGCGATTGGTGAAGACAAATCTAGAGGTTTAAGAAAGTTTAAAGAGTGACATGGATGTTAGGGTTATGTTCTGAGAGAGAAGAGTGGAATATGTTAGGGTTTTCATTTGAGAGAAACGATTGTTATGTACTAAACGATATGTACTTTCACTTATATAGTAAAAAATATCACATTTCATCACGGTTAGAAAGAAAAACCGTGATATAATATATAACTTTTACAATGGTTCTTTAGTAAAACCGTGGTTAAATTTCTCACAATTTTTTTTTATTTATGAACCCAATTGTGAGAGAGGTATTAATTATTGTTATTGTTATTTTTTATTACTGTTGCGATTGTTGTTTTTATTTTTGTTGGCTTGTACTATTTTTTTTGTATAACAATAATAGTGTATAAATGAAAGAGTATATATAACAATAATAAATAATTTCATTAAGAGGGCCAAGAGGGCGGAGTACATAAATTATTTCATTACATAATTTTGTCAATGTCGAAACAATATCCCCTAGCAACAAAGTAATCTTCATAATCTATGACTCTTTCCTCACCACTCTCGTTAGAATCATACTAACAGATCTTTTTGGGCACATTTTTCATTTTCTTCTTCGGCTTCTTCTTCTTCTTCTTCTAACCCTAAGTGTATCCCTGGCAGCAGTCGATCCAGATGGCTGGACCTCCTTAGTTGGCTGTTGATCATGGTGTTGTACTATGGTGACTTCAGTTGAGACATTTCTGTTAGCATTTCCAGTTGGAGAACTCATGTTGCTATATGTAGTTAAGAAGAATAGTTTTGAAGAAGTGGAAATTCATTATATGAAACTGTGCCTTTATAGAAGAAGTTAAAGATGAAAAATCTGATGATTTAATCTTTGCAATGATTACTTCCAATGGTTGATATTCTTAAATGACATTGTGACCGTTTTGAAAAATGAAGAAAAATTTCAATCAACATTATAGTTGGGAAGAACGTTTCTCTCTTTAGCGAAGAGCAAAGGTTGTCAGATAATATTACAACGATTGCATATTAAATTCGTGATTAAATAATCTTCAATATTTCATTTATTTATGAATTTAAGTGACACACGCTTTTTGTAATAGGAAAAATGGAAAAAATGTAGTTGCCAAGATTCTAACCTTGTACCACTCACTCTATCACCACGGTTGTGTCTATCAACCGTGATAAAATGAAATTAAAAAATAAATAAATAAGCATTAAACGCATCCAGTTTCATATATTACAACGGTGGAAAACATGACCGTGGTAATATTATGTTATCTAATGTGTATTTTGTAGTAGCGGTATTATCAGATGAAGAGTAGTGATAGATATATTAACATTGATGATGTTAATGGTTTGGATGTCCCCGTGATTCATATATGGATGGTCAAATCCTCTAGAGTGTAATAAAATGAGTCATGAATCTTCAATGGTCGTGTAGATGGAGATCGTGAGATAGATATGCATGATCTTCATCAGAGTATGTCAATATTTCAACATCAACTCGGATTAGGCCTATTATGGGCCTTAGTGGCTCTGGTGGAAATTGACAGGCCCAATCGGTCGTCTCAATCTTCTAAAGTATTTCATTTTTTAGCTCTAAAGTCGAAAACCGTGTTTACTTAACCATTAGTAAACCCCTCAATAATACATTTATTACATCATTGGTATTATGGCCGAAGGTGTTAATGTTAGTGGTGTGCTTTGATCTCCTTGTGGGTTTAGAGGCGGTAATATGACCATTTTATTTGGCATAAAAATTGTTGGAGGGGAGTTGTTTTTTATGAGCAGGGGAGAAGATGAAAATCATGCGATTATTGGTGGTGGTGGGACTGAATCAATGATCTAAATGGCCTAAGATGAATAGGGATAATTAGACATGGGGGGGTGCTCTCCCTTATTCACCATTGTAATGTTGATTGATGTGGTGGAAATGTATATGACGCCAATGATTTTGCATAGACCAGAGATGCTCCTTGATGGAGTAGTGAGGTTAGATTTGATGATGAACTTATGATATATGAATGTTGTCTTGATCTTTTGATACAGTGTCGGTAGAGGTATCTGAAAATACTTTGATGCCTAGGTCTACAACTTTCGAATGTGAGAGGTGTTTTCGAGTTAGAAAGTGTGCATCTAAATGTAATGCCTTCACTGACCTTTAATAGTGAGGTTTTAAGGTTTCATGGACATAGAACCATTTATGGTGGGCACCTGTTCAAAAGGGAGACAAATGTCAAAAGATTATTTGTTATATGATCTGATACTTCTGCTCCAATAATTTTCTCTGATCAGATATCGCTCTAGCGGGGTCCTGTGATCCTAAAACCTTCACGTGGATTACAACTAAAGAGATAATATCTTCGACTTGATGTCATAGTGGTTTCATTGGTATTTGGTGATTATCTAATCTAATAAATGGTAGATTGTTCGCCCATTAAAGCTTTAGAAAATTATGTGTTAGGTTGGATCGCGACTAATTATCACTATTTGATTTGACATAACACATAGTATCATATTTTAAAACTATTTTAAAATAATAAATTAAAATTTCTGTAAATACAATCTTTATTATAAGAAACAGAACACAAGATATCACAATTTATTTTTAATAATTTCTAATCATTTTTAGGGTTAATACACATTTTACCCTCCGTCATTTGAGACAAAGTTAAAAAAAACCTTGTAAAAAAAGGATTCTGTCATTGCCATTTGAAGATTCTTTGGTGTTGCTTTGTTAGGTTTTTTAATTTTTCATATGACGTATAATGTTTTGCTAGAATTTTATTTTATTTTAATATACACGTGGCCTTTTTATTATAATTTTATTGTTGAACCCATGGCCTTTTTCTTGTAAGGAGCACCTCTTCCACAAGGCTAGCATGTCTTTGTTGTCTATTTCTTTGATTCAAATATCTATATATATATATATATATATATATATATATATATATATATATATATATATATATATATATATATATATATATATATTACAACATGTAATGAATATGTTACATGTAATATGTAATGAATATTATATATTTATTTGTTTGCATCAATTTAAATTATGTATTTATAACATAAAAATGTAATGAATATGTAATATAAAAATGTTACATGTAATATATTTATTTTTACATTTATATATTTGAATTACTGTAACATGCAAACATGTAAAATAAATTATATTTTTATTAAATATACTAACAAATTAAAAAATTAAAAAATGTTAAATAAATTTTATAATGTTAAATTTTAAAATATATTAAAAACAATAAATAATATTAAAATATATTAAAAAATATTTAATTAATATTTATATAATTAATAATAACATATAATTAAAACTTTTCTAAAATATTTAAAATAAATTCGTCCAAATATGTTAAAATATATTAAAAACGTTAAATAATTAAAAAATTTAAATTTAAATTAAAAAATTAGAATTTATATTAAAATAGTTAAAAAATTATATTACTTATATATTATAATGTTAAATAATTAATATTAATTAAAATTTATCTTAATTAATATTTAATATTTATTATGTTTTTAAAACTAAATTATTAAATATAAATATTATATATATATATATATATATATATATATATATATATATATATATATATAAACATTTGTATAAAAAATAAACTAAACTATTTTAAAATAAATATTTATATTTACATTTAATATTTAAAAAATATACTAATTTATTAATTATAAATATAATAAATATTAAACTGAAATTAAATAAAATAAATAAATAAAATATTTATTTAAATATATTATTAACATATTATGAAATTAACTATATTTGTTTAATAATACATTTAAATATATGTTAATATTTAATTAATATATTTATTTAAATATAATGAAATTAACTATTTAGTTAAGTTTATTTCAAACGTTAAAAAAAATTAAAATAAAATTAACATATTTGTTTAAATGTTAAAAAATTAGTTTAGTTGAAATGTTAATATTAATTTATTTAAATTTATTAAAACGTTAATATTAATTTATAAATAAAATATTAAAATAAAATTTAATTTATTAAAACGTTTGAAATGTTGTAATTAAATAAACTTTAGTCTAGTTTATATTAAATATTAAATAAATAAACAAATCATAAACATTTCAACATACAATTAAATTTAGTTTAGTTTATATATTTGATATAAATCACAAACAACAAAATCATAGCAGCCAAGTGTATTAACTTTAGTTTTATTATAAAAACAAGTTATTTCTATTTCGTTAAACAAACACTAAACTACTCTTAAAAAAAACAATCTCTTAAGATTAATATATAATTAAATATTAAAAATATTTTTTACATTTAGTTACAACAAACTTAAAATTATGGATGAAACACTCAGCCCATTTTTAGTTTCTACACTACATAATTTGGATTTTCTAGCGAAAGCTTCTTTTTAAACTTGAAACTTTGAATTTAAATTGGATTTTTTTTAGAGTTTTGAAAGACTACAGTTATATATACTTGTTGAGGTTAGATATTTGTTTTTATTATAAACTTGTTGAGGTTCTTTTAACAAACAGAAGGGTGCGGATAACATGCTCCTACTTCATAATATATACGACAATCACTCTCATTTGCCAATTTGTTGGTCCAATTTATTTTACTCAACTTCGTTGCTTATTATAGGAGCATTTAACTTGACATCCCTCACTTGAATTTGGTACCTCTTCATTGTGTATGAAAAGACACCAATGTTCTTACAAAATTATTTCATTCATTTTCAAAATTTACAAGATCCACGTGCGAATTTCAAAAGTCTTAGGCGATAATAGAAATTTTGAATAACGTTATCGGAAATTTGGAAAACAATACGGTTATTATAAATGTCATAATTTCCGGAATTTTATATCAGAAATTTCAAAATTTTCAATATTAATTCTAGCATTTTAATCGAAAATTTTAAAATTTCTAATATACAATCTCACAAAAATTCTCAAAAATTTTAAAATTTCCGATCTACAAATATTTCGTTAATTTGACAATACGAGTAAGAATAATTTAAAAACAAGTTTACAAATATTGATTCATAATAATAAATGATTGAGTGCCTCTCAAGTCTTCTCGTAAAAGCTAGGATTGAGTTTGGGCTTGATATACATTTGTGGGCCACAAAGCTTAAAATATGTGTACTAGCACCCCTAACTAGTCCTACTAAACCACTACAAATTTACATTAATTTAACATGTTTCTCTTTTGGAAAAAGATAAGACCCAAAATATATAATTTAACTTTCCTTCTAAATGAAAACTCCTTCATCTTTTAAATAGACCAACAAGTTATAGACAAATGAAATTAAGTTTCATATTGATATTTTATGTGATGTTTTAGAAAATGTGACTATACATAATGATCTTGCAAAGATTCAATATGCTCCCCAAAAAATACATTTAGTTAAGATATGAAGGTGAGATCTGATATATAAACGATATCTTTGATTATTTGGTTTGACGTCGAAGGGTGGTATTTGAAAATATTTTTGACACAATTTAGTGATTTTTGAATGAGCGATATTTTAAGGTTAAAAAATATGTACATTGAAGTGACACCTTGATTGGCTTTTTATAGTGAGGTTCTAAGGTTTCAACGACCTAGGACCTTTTATATTGGACAATTGTCTAAATGGAGAACAGATGTTAGAAGATTGTTCGCTATGTGATGTAACGATCATGTTCCATGATTTTCTCTAACCATATGTCGCTCTAGGATATATCCATCACTGGTCCCGCAGTTCTCCCTGCCATCTTAGGTAGCATGTTTGGTGTTTTAGATCCTTTTTTATCGGGAATACATTTATTTGGAGTATTTCTCTCGTTTTAAGGATGTTTAAAAGGGTATTATTTCTTTGTTTTAAGTATGCCTCTCTTGTGCATGTTTAATGGTTTGACGATATTTTTTGTTTTGAATTCTCAAATTTTTAGTTACTTTTAGTAATTTCACTAAGTAATTAAATCCTAAATAGATGAAATTTCAATTGAATGAAAAATATGAAACAAATATTTTTTCTTCTTAAGTCTTAAAACTCAATACTTCTTTTAGGATCCAAGTATGGGATCTCTAAATCTAATCATTTGGATGTAATACAAACGTTTTATCTCGTCTTAGAGCAGCCCTTTAATCCTCCCAAATCTACATTGAGCCTCGCTCACACATTTGTAAATTTGGTAGTGGAGTACTAAGTACAGTTCCGCCCTTTTAGTTGTTTCTTCCTACGAGGAGCAAAGGCTCATTTATATTCGACTTTCCCGTGTTCTTCTCACTCTTTAAACTTTTTTGTGTGTTTTGGATTTTCTTGATAAATGTTAGAGAGAAGTTAATAATCAGGCTCTGTAGGCTTCTATTTCAGCCTTCTCTGTGCCTACTTCATGCTTTTCAGTATGATATTTCAACTTTAGGTTCACTGTTGATTATACAACCTCTAGTGCGACCATATTAGGTCATCTTTTGATGCAATTGTATATTGACTTGCATCTGATTACTATAAATAATGTCCTTTCCCTCTTTATTGAATTTCCATTTCTAAATTATACAATAAGCTATATATATATATATATATATATATATATATATCCTTGTGGTTTGGTTGTTGATTTGTTGAATTTTTAGAGGTTGCTTCCGAGGTAAGGTATTAGATTTTCCCGATTTAGGTAAAAACATCCAAAAGATTGGCATACATGATATAACAAGAGCTTACTTGATTGATTAAGACCATCCGAACATCATAATGTTATACCATGTATTTCACCAACAAAGGGACGTAGTAATTCAGTGTTCTATTAATAAGCTTTTTTCATATAATGAAATTGGGGACTGTTGACTTTTCTTTTTTGGTATTGGATTTGTCTTCACCTCTTACAACATTATTTCCATCACCTTTCTTTTGATTGAATTACATAAGGCCACCTCTAAATTAGTAAAGCTTCTTTGACATCACTCACTTTGTCTTTATCAAGTTCCAAATTGGTATTATGCCTTCGTATGTGGGCTTCATATGCATTTGTCGTACAATTGTTTCCATTCCATGTCTTGTGTTGATTTGGGGATTATCTCAAACAGCTAAAGCTTCTTCCTCGATCTTCATCAAATAAGGTTTCCTCATTCGAAAAAAGTTCCTCCAATGATGGTATACATTATCGGTAGCTTTTTCTCCTCCTCATCATTTAAACGTTTTTTCTTAGATATCTGGGCCACCCCACCTCTCTTCACTCTAAATTCATGTCTTTTGGTTTCCTCTTTTCCTAACTAGAAAACCTTGACATCTTCCCTCTATTAATAAAATCTTCTATCGCGTCTTTTACTTGGGCGTATTCCTTATTAATATGTTTTATGCTTTAATGGACAACAATACCTTTATTTTTTCCTACCAAGACAATCAGGTTAAAGCATTCTTGTAGAATGTGTTCTTTGAATGTATTAAAGGGTATGTAATCCATGTATTTTGAGGGGGTGGTCCACCTCTTATATCCTCTCAGTTAGGTCGCTTGCATTTCTTCCTTTCTCCATTGGTTATTTCGGCGTCTCCATTTTTTTCCTCGTTTGGCTTCTTGCTTACCTTGTGTTTTTTTTGTAGAGCCTCTATAAATGGAATTGATAGAAACCAACTTTTCTTCATATTGTATGTATTGTGAGGTATGGTATAATTATATGTATGATACTTTTCACCACGATCGTGCGACCGTGATTATAATCAAGTAGCACGAAACCTATCACAACGGTTACTTTAAACAAACATTGTTGTATGTCTCAACCTATCACAATGGTCACTTTAAACAAATGTTGTCGTATGTCTTTTAATAAAATAAAAAATGCAGCAGTAGAACAACAACAATAAGAACAACAATAGTAAGAACAACAAGAAAAAAACAAGAACAACATGAAAAAAAAACAAGAACAACAATAACTACAACAATAACAACAAGAACAAAAACTATAACAACAACAACAACAACAACAACAACAACAACAAAAACAACAACAACAATAAAAACAACAACAAGAACAACAATAATAATAACAAGAAACGAAAAGAACAACAAGAATAATAACAAGAACAAAAAGAACAACAATAGCAAAAAGAACAACAACAACTAACATTGCTAACTTGAATCCATGTTTTCCTTGTGTCATTCAAATTGGAGATTAGGTGATGGAGTTCTGAAACTTTTTAATGAAAGAAATGATGTTTTTGAGTTTTTTTATGGAAGAAATGATGTTTTCGAGCATGGTTTAGTGGAGAAATAAAGTGTCATAAATGGAAGACGATGTTTGAAGGTAGAAGATGAAGTTCGTCTAAGTTGGAAGTTCATCTAAGTTTTAGGTTTCACGCGGATCACTAAAGGTAGTGTCTTGAGCATTGATACTCAATATATGGACGACAAATATTTGTTTAATAACAGTGAAGAAACTCAATAAACATGCTTAAAAGCAAATAAAAACAAAACTGAACTTATCACAACAGTTACTTTAAACAACTGTGGTTGTTTGTCTCAACCTATCGAAATGGTTACTTTAAACAAGCGTACTTGTATGTCTTTTAATAAACTTTTCACCACAAAACAACCGTAGGTGCTAGGATTTGAACTCGTGACCAGGCGCCACTTTTCACCACATTTAGAAGTTCCAACTGTGGTGAAAAGTGGCTTAAAAATAAATAAAAAACAAAACTGTAGGTGCTAGGATTCAAACTCATAACCAGGCGCCACTTTTCACCACAGCTGGTACATATGACCGTTGTAAAATGTCTTTTAGCAAATACAAAAAAAAAGAGCCCTAAAAAAATTTATGATTAACAGGAAGACCATTGTAAAATTGGTGTTACGAAAGGTCTATTTTGTAATAGTGATTATGGGTCTTAGGGGCTCTGGAGGAATTAGGTAGCCTCAATCGGTCGTCTCAATCTTCTAATGTCTTTCATTTTGTAGCTTTAAATTCGTCAAATATGTTTGGATAACCATTAATAAACCCCTCAACAATACATTTGTTACGTCATTGGTATTGTGGTCGAAGGTGTTAATGTTAGTGGTGTGCTTCTATCTCTTTGTAGGTTTGGAGGCGATAATGTGACCTTTTTATTTGGCATAAAAATTGTCGGAGGGGAGATGCTTTTGATGAGCAAGGGAGAAGACAAAAATCATGCGATTATTGGTGTTGGTATGAGTATGACTGGATCTCCCTAGTGTGAAGAGGGTGTTATGAGCTCGTCTTCCAGACCGGTATTGAATCTGATGATCTAGATGGCCTAAGATATATAAGGATAGTTAGACATATGGGAGATGTTGTTCCCCTATTCACCATTGTGATGTTGATTGATGTGGTGAAAATATGGATGGTGCCAATGATCGTGCAAAGACCCGAGATGCTCGTGGATAGATTAGTGAGGTTAGATTTGATGTTGAACTTACGATATATGAATGTTGTCTTAATCTTTTGATCTAGTGTCGGTGATGGTACCTGAAAACATTTTGGCGCCTAGGTTAGTGGCTTTTGAATGTGAGAGATATTTTCGAGTTAGAAAGTGTGCACCTAGATATGATGCCTTCACTAACCTTTAATAGTGAGGTTTTAAGGTTTCATGGACTTAGAACCATTTATGGTGGTCACTTATTCAATGGGGGGACAAATATCAAAAGATTATTTATTATGTGATTTGATACTTCTACTCCAATAATTTTCTTTGATCAGATATCGCTCTAGCGGGGTCCAGAGATCTTAGAATCTTCATGTGGATTACAACTAAAGAGATATTGTCTTCAATTTTATGTCATAATGGTGTCATTGGTATTTGGTGATTATCGGATCTAATAAATTGTAGATTATTCTTGCATTAAAGCTTTAGAAAATTATGTGTTGAGTTGGATCGCAACTAATTGTCACTATTTAATATGAAATAACACATAATATCATATTTCAAATCTATTTTATAATAACAAGTTAAATTTTTTGTAAATACAATCCTTATTGTAAGAAACAAAATCAAGATATCACAATTCACTTTTTAATAATTGCTATTTTTATTATAAAACCAAGTGATTTTCATTTTGTTAAATAAACACTAAACTATTTAAAAAAAAAAAACTCTTACGATTAATGTGTAATTAAATATTAAAAGTATTTTTTACAATTAGTAACAACAAACTCAATTATGGATGAAACACAGCCCATTTTTAGTTTCTACACTACATGAATTTGGGTTTTCTATTGAAAACTTCTTTTTAAACATAAAACTTTGAAATTAAATTGGTTTTTTAGAGTTTTGAAAGACTAATATATATATATATAGGGAAATGCTAACCCACACCTAAAATTGGTGGGCCCCACACAAAAATACAATACATGTATTTTTTTTCTATTTTTTTCTTCATCTTTCTAATGTGGGTCCCACCTAAAATTGGTGGGCCTCACACAAAAATACACTAAGGTGTATGATACTAATAGAAGAATAAGCACTAAGTGGAAAACATCTAAAAAAGAAATAGTAGAGTCTATACATCCACCCTTAGAAGCTATTAAAATCTCCCTAGGAAAAGATATAGAAATAGATGCTGCATCCTTTAAGGCAATTGTAGCACCTACGCCTGATAGAAAAGATTTAAGTAACTTACATAGTCAGTTAAACTACTCCAATCAAATCCTACATACCATGTCACAACAATTAGATAGAATATAACTATCTGGTTTCAAGCCAGCTGAATCTGTCAAGTTAAATCCTACTAGACCTATTTATCATTATGATATACCTTCATCCTCAGAATTACAAAAAATATAACTAGGAAATTCAACTCATGATAAAATAAAAGAATTAGTAGAAAGGTTAAAAGGTTTAGACTTAAGACCTGATCCCCATGTCAACATGTTATCTAAAGAAGAGAAATTTGAAAGCCTAGTTAATAAACTAGGAAGGCCTCCAAAAAACCTACCAAAAATTACAACCCTAGAAATTCCTTTGCTGACGTTCAGTTTGAAGAAATATCGAGTTTTATTGAGAATAGTTATTCAGGAGAAGCCATTGTAGAGTGGAATATAGATGAAGCTTCTGAACAACAAATATTAGACACAATTCAAAACATGACTATGGCCGCTACTGCCTTTATGCTAAGAAAAAACTCAGATAAAAAGTCTAGAGAAATGTTAATTATGGGATTTACTGGCCAGCTGAAAGGTTGGTGGGACAACCTTCTTAGCCTTGAAGATAAAGAAATTATAGATAAAGCTATAAAGTCTGAAAATTATGAACCCGCTAGTGTTACAGCATTACTTTATGCAATCACCAAGTTTTTTCTAGAAGAACCTTTAAAGCTCCAGAAACGAGCTTCAGATCAGTTAATGAACCTCTATTGTCTGACTATGTCTGATTATAGATGGTATAGGGATATATTTCTCTCCAAGTTATGCTTAAGAGCTGACGGCTCTGCAGCTTTTTGGAAAGAAATATTTATTAGTGGATTACCCAGACTTTTTGCTGAAAAGGTCAAAACAAACATACAACAGAATTACCAAGGAGAAATCCCCTATGATAGTCTAACTATAGGTGAATTATCAATGTATGTGGTTGAAACAGGAATTCAAATCTGTACAGATTATAAAATTCAAAACAAAATTAAAAATGAACAAGCTAGCAGCAGACGCAAAATGGGAACATTTTGCGAACAATATGGAGCTACTCCTTTAAAAGCGCCTAGTAATCCTAAAAGTAAAAAGAATATAAGTAAAGGTAGAAGAAATTATAAAAATTAAAAAATTATAGAAAACAGGAAAAATCTGATAAGCATGATTACTATAACAAAAGACCCTATAAAAAACCCTATCCGTTTAAGAGAAAGTCTGATAAAAATAAAAATAAAGATATAAAATGTTATAAGTGTGGACGTTTCGGTCACTATGCTAGTAGTTGTAGAGTAAAAGAGAAAATAAAACAGTTAAGCAATCTAAACTTATCTGATGAACTAAAAGATACTTTAATTAACGCCTTAAATATGATTATGCTAAATTCTGATCATGAAGACACCTCTTCAGAGGAATCTTCTAACGAAGAATTAAATCAAATCAATAGCTCAAGCGAATCTGAGTCTGAGTACGAAGAATGTTTAGGAATTGACTTTTGTGATTGTAAGAATTGTGCTAGGATAGTTAACGTAATAACTAATACCCAAGCCAATACCTTAATTTCCATTTTATATAAAATGGAACCTTCTAAAACTAGAGATGCCTTCATGAGGCAAATAAAAGACTTAATTGATGATAATGATCTTAATAAGCATCAAGTAAATAAGATTGAATTTAAAGATGTGATGAATATGTTTAAAAAACCTTTAGGACAACCTTTATCTATTAAAGATTTACATGAAGAAATTAAATTATTAAAGAAGGAAATCCAAATTTTAAAAACCCGGGAGGATGAGTTAGAAGTTAAATATTTAGAGTTACAAGGTACAATGATAGTACAAAATCAAATTTTGTTGAAACATTAAAATCTTTAACAAATAAATCACAAGACCTAGGTACTTCTGAAAATCAAGATAAGTCAGAAGAACAAGACAAAGATAAATCACCTTTTATTGGCTTGGGTATTAGATAAAAGACCTAACCCAATTTTCTGGCTTTTGGTGCTAGGATTCACAGGGAAAACCTAACCAGATTTTTTACTAATACCCAAGCCAATAAAAGGTCTTTTATCTTTGTCTTGTTCTTCTGACTTATTTTGATTTTCAGAAGTACCTAGGTCTTGTGATTTATTTGTTAAAGATTTTAATGTTTCAACAAAACTTTGATTTTGTACTATCATTGTACCTTGTAACTCTAAATATGTAACTTCTAACTCATCCTCCCGGGTTTTTAAAATTTGGATTTCCTTCTTTAATAATTTAATTTCTTCATGTAAATCTTTAATAGATAAAGGTTGTTCTAAAGGTTTTTTTAAACATATTCATCACATCTTTAAATTCAATCTTATTTACATGATGATTATTAAGATCATTATCATCAATTATGTCTTTTATTTTCCTCATGAAGGCATCTCTAGTTTCGGAAGGTTCCATTTATCTAAAATGGTAATTAAGGTATTGGCATGGGTATTAGTTATTACGTTAACTATCCTAGCACAATTATTACAATCACAAAAGTCAATTCGTAAACATTCTTCGTACTCAGACTCAGATTCGCTTGAGCTATTGATTTGATTTAATTCTTCGTAAGAAGATTCCTCTGAAGAGGTGTCTTCATGATCAGAATTTAGCATAATCTTATTTAAGGCGTTAATTAAAGTATCTTTTAGTTCATCAGATAAATTTAGATTACTTAGCTGTTTTATTTTCTCTTTTACTCTACAACTACTAGCATAGTGACCGAAACGTCCACACTTATAACATTTTATATCTTTATTTTTATTTTTATCAGTCTTTCTCTTAGATGGATAGGGTTTTTTATAGGGTCTTTTGTTATAGTAATCCTGCTTATCAGATTTATCCCGTTTTCTATCATTTTTGTAATTTTTATAATTTCTTCTACCTTTACTTATATTCTTTTTACTTTTAGGATTACTAGGCGCTCTTAAAGGAGTAGCTCCATACTGTTCGCAAAATGTTCCCATTTCGCGTCTGCTGCTAGCTTGTTCAATTTTAATTTTGTTTTGAATTTTATAAGTTGTACAGATTTGAATTCCTGTTTCAACCACATAATTTGATAATTCACCTATAGTTAGACTATCATAGGGGATTTCTCCTTGGTAATTCTGTTGTATGTTTATTTTGACCTTTTCAGCAAAAAGTCTGGGTAATCCACTAATAAATCTTTCTTTCCAAAAAGCTGCAGAGCCGTCAGCTCTTAAGCATAACTTGGAGAGAAACATATCCCTATACCATCTATAATCAGACATAGTCGGACAATAGAGGTTCATTAATTGATCTGAAGCTCGTTTCTGGAGCTTTAAAGGTTCTCCTACAAAAAACTTGGTGATTGCATAAAGTAATGTTGTAACACTAGCGGGTTCATTATTTTCAAACTTAATAGCTTTAACTATAATTTCTTTATCTTCAGAGCTAAGAAGGTTGTCCCACCAACCTTTCAGCTGACTAGTAAATCCCATAATTAACATATCTCTAGACTTTTTATCTGAGTTTTTTCTTAACCTAAAGGCGGTAGCGGCCATAGTCATGTTTTGAATTGTGTCTAATATTTCTTGTTCAGAAGCTCCATCTATATTCCACTCTACAATGGCTTCTCCTGAATAACTATTCTCAATAAAACTCGATCTTTCTTCAAACTGAACGGCAGCAAAGGAATGTCTAGGGTAGTAATTTCTGCTAGGTTTTTTTTGGAGGCCTTCCTAGTTTATTAACTAGGTTTTCGAATTCCTCTTCTTTAGATAACATGTTGACCTGGGGATCAGGTCTTAAGTCTAAACCTTTTAACCTTTCTACTAATTCTTCTATTTTATCATGAGTTGAATTTCCTAGTTTTATTTTTTGTAATTATGAGTATGAAGGTATATCATAATGATAAATTGGTCTAGTAGGAGTTAACTTGACAGATTCAGCTGGCTTAAAACCAGATGTTTCTATTCTATCTAATTGTTGTGACATGGTATGTAAGATTTGATTGGAGTAGTTTAACTGACTATGTAAGTTGCTTAAATCTTTTCTATCAGGCGTAGGTGCTTCAATTGCCTTAAAGGGTGCAACATCTATTTCTATATCTTTTCCTTGGGATATTTTAATAGCTTCTAAGGGTGGATGTATAGACTCTACTATTTCTTTTTTAGATGTTTTCCACTTAGTGCTTATTCTTCTATTAGTATCAATAAATAATTTAGTGGCAAAAGGATTTTTAATCTTTTCTTCTAAACAATATAATTCAAACCAAACAAAGAAATAGGTATTAATTTTACGGGCTTCTAAGAAAGCGTAAAATAATTGTAAAAATTCTTGGGTTTGAATTCCAGAAAAAGTAGAGAAAAACCAGTCCCTCTTTTCTTTATTATAGATCGCCTCAAAGTCTTCGCTAATCCAGGCTTTGTCTATAACAAAGGGTTCTTCCCTAATAATGATATTTAGTATTGGTGATTCAGTTGGGGAAGGGGACCTTGACATTCTTTCTTCATATAAACATTGAGGTACACTAGGGTTAAAGTTAACTCCAGCTAAGTTTACCCTAATAGTAGAATCTACTGAGTGTCTAGCGCTCGACACTTGACTCACACTAGGAGAGTTGTGGTATCTATAGGATTGACTTCTGTTCATCCTAATGGCCACCGTACCATCAGTATTCTGTATAACATTTCTGATTGACCTGGACTCAATCTTCTCAGGTTTAATTACTTCTTTTAATATCCATTCTTCTGGTAATTTATCCATAATTTTATATGCAGTCAATATTTTAGGGGTAATGACATTTGATCGTCTTAAGTTAGCTTCTAAAAGACAAACTTGGTTTCTAGGAGTACTCTTAATGGATTTAAAATCATAATTAACAGTTGAAACTTTATATGTTACTCTACTAATAATACTTAGGTTTGAGGCACCTTGTACGAAGGTATCTCCTAATCCTACAATCATAATAACTAACGAGCTTTTGGTGAATTCATCCGCTAAACTCATAGAGTAATTGGGATGACAGTTAAAGTAAACTAGTCCATCGTTAAGATTAGATTCAATAATAGCAATTGTAGAATTATGAAAATCTTTAATTATGGTATCTCTTAAGATTAGTATTATGGGTGTGTTTAATCCTAATTTGTGTAAAGGTTTAACAACGATTTGAATTAATCCCAAGTGAATATACTTAAAATTTTCACGATAATGATCTTCTAAAAGTTTTCTGTCTAACAATTCTATTGTTTCTTGTTGGTTACTAATGGATCTAGCATTTTCTACAGTGTGTATGATCTTTTTAGCATTGTAATTAAAAGTTCCTACTTTGTAAATTTCTTTTAGTTTAATCTCAGGCATAGACCAATTTATTAATCTATTTTCCATTTCCTGGATTTCTAATTTTCTACTCTGGAACGTATCTTGATCTAGTTCATTGTTATATTCAGAAGTACTGGCTCATTAAGGTGACGTTGTGGTCTCCTACTACTTCTTAGTAAACTCAAAGCCCTAACGATGCTTGACATGATTACTTCAGAAATTTTGAACAAACAAAATTATTTTCTTTTCACTATCTCTCTCCCCCTTATAGTTTGATCTAAGTGATTACTTCAACAAGCTGACCAACCGATTTACTACCCTTCACCCTACGGGTTTTACTACGTGGACCACCTGCTATTCAGAAGTTTTCTACCTTAGACTCAAAGGTCAGGGTACAGTATAAAGATAATTTAGAGAAAATTAAACTATCTGCAAAATAACTTTATAATCATGTATCAGCACCTAAGAAGTAAAGGATCGAGAAGAGTTGAAGAGGTAAAGAGAATATAGATTGATGATGAAATATTGAAATTAATGTATACTTGAATATATAAATTTAGGTTGGGTAAAATATCAAAGTTTCTAAATCTGTATGCGGAAGAATAATTTATGAAAATAGCAATTGATAAAGACATTATTTTATTGATGAGTAAAAACTTACAATAGGAGATTCTTGAAGGGTTCAGGTTTCAACTCAAGTATGAGTGAAAATGAGCCTGCCTTCAACAACCACGAGTGAATGCTTATATAGCATTCGGACTTCAAAAATAATAAAATTACAACATAATTTTCACATATGTGGCCGACACAACCAAATGGCCTGATAAAGAAAAGCAAAAGCAAAAGCTAATAATGGCCGACAAATACAAATGGCCTGAAAAGTAAAAGATAAGGAATCTTATCTTTTATAAAAGTAAAGTAATATGGCCCACATGGACTGATTATAATTCTGAGAAAGTAACAAAAGTAACTGGTGGTCTTTTCCAAAAGTAAGATCAGGATTAAGCTGAAGGAGATCTAGTCAAAGATTCCGTAACAGTCGTCTTCATTTTCTGGCGTAGCATCTACTGAGTTGGAGGAGCTGGCACAATCTGACATGGCTCCCATAACTTCTTGTAATTTTTCAGTAAACTTCTTAGGATCAGAAATTGCTACCAGTGAAGCTAACAACTTGCTTTTATCAGTCAGGAAGCTAGCATCTGAGGAGGTTGTAGTAGTTTTGCATAAATGAGGATGCTTAGTGTACCAAGCATTTCTAACTTCAGGAGAAAGGAGTGCAGCATTAAAAGCATCCCACCATTTAATTGAAATTTTTCTGACTAGTTGAAAGGTCGTAGTATCTGGCCAAATCTAGCATGTGGTGAAGGACCAAGACATGATCCAGGTGATACCAAAAGTAGCTGTAAAAGCTAACAATCTTTTGTGCTTGGGGCACGTAGTAAGCTCACAAAATTCTTGATATGCTTTAGACGCCAAATCTGGAAAGATGCAGGTGTCTAAACCAAAGATTTTAAACCACTTAATGAACCAATTAGGGAATTTTAAGGATATATTCTTATTAAACAAAATAAACCAAGTATGGTCATATGGCTTAACTGTAAGAAAATAGGACCAGACATCCATGTAGTACAGATAAGAGTAATGTTGGGGATTGAAAATCCTTGTAAAGCTTTCGTGGTGATAAGGATGAGTCCCCCAGTCGGCAGGAGAGATGGCTTTATTAATCTTGAATTTGGAGAATTTAATGTTTCCATTAGCTTTGTCTTTAACGTGGGTTAAAGTAATGGAATCTGTATCCACTAAAATAAATTCATAGAAGGATCTTGTTTTATTAACATCTGAGTTAATGAAATGGGTTCCCTGAGGGAATATTCTGCTGATAGTCTGAAGTAAGGATCCTTCATTAGAACAATAAAAATCTTCTAGAGTAATGATTAGAACTGATAATTCTTTGGTAACAAATTTTGATTTTACTCCCTGAGGAGGAGTGTAATAAGCTAATTTACTCTTAATGGGTGTCATCTTAGAAGACAACGTAATATCCTGAACAAACTGCGAAGGTGAAACCAACGCAGGGTTGGCTCATATCCCCTTTAAAGAGGGAGCGGGAGAATTAACTTTTGATATATAGGAAGGTGAACCTAATATCAATTGTTTTTGGTTTTCTGGCTTTTGTAAGGGAGGACCATAAGAATCTTTTGATGTAGATTTGTTACTCATTTTTTCCCTATAAAAATTCTCTAGTTAAAAAATCTGGTAAAGCGTTCTTAATACCATCAATATGTATGATCTCAAAATCAAAGCATGCAAGTAATGACTGCCATCTGGCAAATATATGTTTTGACACTAAATTCTTGACATCTTTTTGTAAAACACTCTTGGTTGATTTACAATCAGTTTTTAGCAAAAATGATTTTGAGAATAAATCGTCCTGAAATTTAGAAATACAAAGCACAATAGCTAAAATTTCCTTTTTAATAGTACTATAATTTAATTGGGCTGAAGACCAAGTTCCAGAATAATATCTGACAACTTGTTCCTTATCAGTACCCGATAATTTTTGTTTTAAAATACCTCCAAAACCAATGTCGGAAGCATCGGTTTCTACAATGAGATTGGCCTCTGGGTCTGGGATTCCTAGACACGGTAATTTCTTAACAACCTATTTTAACTTGATAATACTTTGGGTCATGGTTTCATCCCAAGGAGGTGGACTTTTTCTTAACATATTGTCCTAAGGTTTGGAATAAAATCTGACACATAGTTGAGACAACCTAAAAACCTTTGTAATTGGGTCTTATCTTTAATCTCATTAGGGAATTTGCTAACAAATTCTAACGATCTGGTAATGGGGGTGTACTCACCTTGATTAATGTCAAACCCTAAGAATCTGACTTTAGGTTAGAATAATTTTAATTTACTTTCTGACAATACTAGACCATTTTCCTTAATTATTTTGTAAAATTGTTCTAAGTGTTGGAAGTGTTGATTAATGGAATATGAAAAGACTAGAATATCATCTAGATAAACTATAGTAAAATTTGAATATTGATAAAAGATATCATTCATTATATTCTGAAATTCGGACGGGGCGTTTTTTAGTCCTAAAGGCATAACGTTCCATTCGTAATGACCAAAGGGTACTGTAAAAGCGGTTTTATACTTATCTTCTTCTTTCACTTGTATTTGATAATATCCAGATTTTAGGTCAAATTTAGAAAAAATACTTTTATTATGTAATCTATTAATTAAATCTTTCTTATTTGGTATAGGATATCTAATCCATTGCAAGGCGGTATTTAAAGGTTTGTAATTGATCACTAATCGAGGGCTTCCTCTTTCTAATTCTGAAGCATTAATTACGTAGAAGGCTGAACAACTCCATGGGGACTTGCTAGGCCTAATTAATCCTTTATCTAAAAATCATTGTATTTCTTTCTTACAATATTCTAGGTGTTTTTTATTCATTTGTACGGGTCTAGCTTTCGTAGGTATATTAGTTTCTTTGAATTCAGGATTGTAAGGTAATGATATCTCATGAGTTTTCCTTATCCAAAAAGCGTTGGGTTGTTCCGAACATAAGTTTTTAATAAATTTGTTTTGAAGTACTTTAATTTTATCTTTAATAACAGGTGTTTGTAGTTGTTCTATTATTCGTTTATAATGTATTTCTTTATTAATGAAATTAATTTGGTTTTGCTTATTTGTAATAAGATTAACTATGCTAATATTCTGGCTTTGAACTGCGTTAAGATCTTTAATCTTAGGTTTTTCTAAAAACTCAAAACAAACCTGGTGACCTAAGGCTTCAGTAGTAATGGCTTGATCATTAACGCTAAAGGGATATAACAAAGATAGAAATGGGGTTCCAAGGATAACTACTTCATGAAGGTTTCTAATTAGTAAAAAATATGTTTTATAACAGACTTTTCCTTTACAGATTCTAACATCTGGTAATTTATACGTAACTTGTAATCTGCTACCATTTGCTCCTCTAAGCTTTTCTTTAGTTTTCTTGTAATATTGAGTTGGTTTAATCCTTCTTGTATACAATTAAGATCTGCTCCTGAGTCGATTAAGGCTATTAATTCATAAGCTTTATCACGCATAATTAGATCTACTTTTGCATACCATTTATGGGCTATTATCCTTTCTATGCTGAAAACAAATGGGTTAGGTCTTTTATCTTTGTCTTGTTCTTCTGACTTATCTTGATTTTCAGAAGTACCTAGGTCTTGTGATTTATTTGTTAAAGATTTTACTGTTTCAACAAAACTTTGATTTTGTACTATCATTGTACCTTGTAACTCTAAATATTTAACTTCTAACTCATCCTCCCGGGTTTTTAAAATTTGGATTTCCTTCTTTAATAATTTAATTTCTTCATGTAAATCTTTAATAGATAAAGGTTGTTCTAAAGGTTTTTTAAACATATTCATCACATCTTTAAATTCAATCTTATTTACTTGATGCTTATTAAGATCATTATCATCAATTATGTCTTTTATTTGCCTCATGAAGGCAAATCTAGTTTCGAAAGGTTCCATTTTATCTAAAATGGCAATTAAGGTATTAGCTTGGGTATTAGTTATTACATTAACTATCCTAGCACAATTCTTACAATCACAAAAGTCAATTCATAAACATTCTTCGTACTCAGACTCAGATTCACTTGAGTTATTGATTTGATTTAATTCTTCGTAAGAAGATTCCTCTGAAGAGGTGTCTTCATGATCAGAATTTAGCATAATCTTATTTAAGGCGTTAATTAAAGTATCTTTTAGTTCATCAGATAAATTTATATTACTTAACTGTTTTATTTTCTCTTTTACTCTACAACTACTAGCATAGTGACCGAAACGTCCACACTTATAATATTTTATATCTTTATTTTTATTTTTATCAGACTTTCTCTTAGATGGATAGGGTTTTTTATAGGGCCTTTTGTTATAGTAATCCTGCTTATCAGATTTATCCTGTTTTCTATAATTTTTTTAATTTTTATAATTTCTTCTACCTTTACTTATATTCCTTTTACTTTTAGGATTACTAGGCGCTCTTAAACGAGTAGCTCCATATTGTTCGCAAAATGTTCCGATTTCGCGTCTGCTGCTAGCTTGTTCATTTTTAATTTTGTTTTGAATTTTATAATCTGTACAGATTTGAATTCCTGTTTCAACCACATAATTTGATAATTCACCTATAGTTAGACTATCATAGGGGATTTCTCCTTGGTAATTATGTTGTATGTTTGTTTTGACCTTTACAGCAAAAAGTCTGGGTAATCCACTAATAAATCTTTCTTTCTAAAAAGCTGCAGAGCCGTCAGCTCTTAAGCATAACTTAGAGAGAAACATATCCCTATACCATCTATAATCAGACATAATCGGACAATAGAGGTTCATTAATTGATCTGAAGCTCGTTTCTGGAGCTTTAAAGGTTCTCCTACAAAAAACTTGGTGATTGCATAAAGGAATGTTGTAACACTAGCGGGTTCATTATTTTCAGACTTAATAGCTTTATCTATAATTTCTTTATCTTCAGGGCTAAGAAGGTTGTCCCACCAACCTTTCAGCTGGCCAGTAAATCCCATAATTAACATTTCTCTAGACTTTTTATCTGAGTTTTTTCTTAGCATAAAGGCGGTAGCGGCCATAGTCATGTTTTGAATTGTGTCTAATATTTGTTGTTCAGAAGCTCCATCTATATTCCACTTTACAATGGCCTATCCTGAATAACTATTCTCAATAAAACTCGATCTTTCTGTTAACTGAACGTCAGCAAAGGAATGTCTAGGGTAGTAAGTTCTGGTAGGGTTTTTTTGGAGGCCTTCCTAGTTTATTAACTAGGTTTTTGAAGTCCTCTTCTTTAGATAACTTGTTGACCTGGGGATCAGGTCTTAAGTCTAAACCTTTTAACCTTTCTACTAATTCTTCTATTTTATCATGAGTTGAATTTCATAGTTTTATTTTTTGTAATTCTGAGGATGAAGGTATATCATAATGATAAATAGGTCTAGCAGGATTTAACTTGACAGATTCAGCTGGCTTGAAACCAGATGTTTCTATTCTATGTAATTGTTGTGACATGGTGTGTAAGATTTGATTGGAGTAGTTTAACTGACTATGTAAGTTACTTAAATCTTTTCTATCAGGCGTAGGTGCTACAATTGCCTTAAAGGGTGCATCATCTATTTCTATATCTTTTCCTGGGGAGATTTTAATAGCTTCTAAGGGTGGATGTATAGACTCTACTATTTCTTTTTTAGATGTTTTCCACTTAGTGCTTATTCTTCTATTAGTATCAATAAATAATTTAGTGGCAAAAGGATTTTTAATCTTTTCTTCTAAACAATATAATTCAAACCAAACAAAGAAATAGGTATTAATTTTACGGGCTTCTAAGAAAGCGTAAAATAATTGTAAAAATTCTTGGGTTTGAATTCCAGAAAAAGTAGAGAAAAACCAGTCCCTCTTTTCTTTATTATAGATCGCCTCAAAGTCTTCGCTAATCCAGGCTTTGTCTATAACAAAGGGTTCTTCCCTAATAATGATATTTAGTATTGGTGATTCAGTTGGGGAAGGGGACCTTGACATTCTTTCTTCATATAAACATTGAGGTACACTAGGGTTAAAGTTAACTCCAGCTAAGTTTACCCTAATAGTAGAATCTACTGAGTGTCTAGCGCTCGACACTTGACTCACACTAGGAGAGTTGTGGTATCTATAGGATTGACTTCTGTTCATCCTAATGGCCACCGTACCATCAGTATTCTGTATAACATTTCTGATTGACCTGGACTCAATCTTCTCAGGTTTAATTACTTCTTTTAATATCCATTCTTCTGGTAATTTATCCATAATTTTATATGCAGTCAATATTTTAGGGGTAATGACATTTGATCGTCTTAAGTTAGCTTCTAAAAGACAAACTTGGTTTCTAGGAGTACTCTTAATGGATTTAAAATCATAATTAACAGTTGAAACTTTATATGTTACTCTACTAATAATACTTAGGTTTGAGGCACCTTGTACGAAGGTATCTCCTAATCCTACAATCATAATAACTAACGAGCTTTTGGTGAATTCATCCGCTAAACTCATAGAGTAATTGGGATGACAGTTAAAGTAAACTAGTCCATCGTTAAGATTAGATTCAATAATAGCAATTGTAGAATTATGAAAATCTTTAATTATGGTATCTCTTAAGATTAGTATTATGGGTGTGTTTAATCCTAATTTGTGTAAAGGTTTAACAACGATTTGAATTAATCCCAAGTGAATATACTTAAAATTTTCACGATAATGATCTTCTAAAAGTTTTCTGTCTAACAATTCTATTGTTTCTTGTTGGTTACTAATGGATCTAGCATTTTCTACAGTGTGTATGATCATTTTAGCGTTGTAATTAAAAGTTCCTACTTTGTAAATTTCTTTTAGTTTAATCTCTGGCATAGACCAATTTATTAATCTATTTTCCATTTCCTGGATTTCTAAATCTCTATTCTGGAACGTATCTTAATCTAGTTCATTGTTATAATCAGAAGTACTGGCTTCATTAAGGTGATGTTGGGGTCTCCTACTACTTCCTAGTGAACTCAAAGCCCTAACGATGCTTGACATGATTACTTCAGAAATTTTGGACAAACAGAATTATTTTCTTTTCACTATCTCTCTCCCCCACTTATAGTTTGATCTAAGTTATTACTTCAACAGGCTGACCAACAAATTTACTACCCTTCACTCTACGGGTTTTATTACGTGGACCACCTGCTATTCAGAAGTTTTCTACCTTAGACTCAAAGGTCAGGGTACAGTATAAAGAAAATTTAGAGAAAATAAAACTATCTGCAAAATAACTTTATACACACCCATGTAGAGTATATATATATATATATATATATATAATGTTTAAAAAAACTATTAAAAATATTATATTATATACTCATGTATAATGATTTTGGAGATAAGATTCTTTTAAAAACTACTATTAAACTTGTTGGGGTTGTTTTAACAAATAGAAGAGTGCGGATAACATCCTCGTACTTCTTAATATAGACGACAATAACTCTCATTTGCCAATTTGATGGCCTAAATTAATTTTGACTCAACTTTGTTACTTATTTGAGAGGATTCTATCTGCCACCGTCAAAATTAAACCCGGCACTTCCTAAATTTTCATAATTTTAAATTTGTTTTTTAAAAAATTTGAAACAGTGCAAAATTTTTATATTATTGAAAATTTCGAAATTTCTAGTTATGTGTGAAAATTTTTCGAAATTTCAAAATTGGTGGTATATCGGAAATTTTGAAATTGATAGTATATCTAGAATTTTAAAATTTTCGATAATATAAAAATTTCAAAATTTTTTTTACACTTACAAATTTCAAAATTGTTGGTACAGAAATTTTCGGTACTATACCACCAATTTCAAAATTGGTGGTAGTGAAAAAAAAAAAATTTGAAATTTTTTCACTACTGAAAATTTCGAAATTCATGGTATACCACCAATTTTAAAATTTTCACACATTGCTGAAAATTTTGAAATTTTCGATAAAAAAAATGAAAATTTCCAAAATTTCTAGTATATATTACGAAATTTCCGATATACATCTATAAAATTCATAATTTTTAAAGAAATTTTGAAAAATAAAAATAAAATTTCGCCATAATTGAAAAGTTTCAGTTATAAGTGAGGAGTGGAAGTTATCTCCTTATTTTAGAGCCATTCAAATGTCCAGTTCTATCCTATATCAATTTATTCATTGAAGTATAATATAACTGCCACGAAATTGAAATTTATATAGTACTAGACAGAATTAATGGAAGGTTTTGTTGAATGTGAAGAGATGAATGAATTCTATTATGTTTTATAATATTTTTTTATAATTTGTAAATTTAAACAAGAAAATTTAATTATTTATCACTTTCACTTTATTCAATCACATAGCATTAATTCAAACACAACCTAGTCTCAAACAAAACATAAAGGAATTAGAAGTACTAGATCCATTATGTTGAAAAGATTGAGACAATATAGAGTAGTTATGGATCCTCTATAAGCACCAATACTTTAGGTTGAGGTATATTTGACTGATAGATTCTATTGGTGTCAGACACTTAACGACACTCATATTAGTTACATTTAGGGGTGGACAACAGGCGGTTACAGGCGGTTTCGGGCCGTAAACCTCCACCCGCAAGAATCCGTCGGTCGGAAAAACTCAGCCCATCACCGTCCATCTAAATCTCGGTTTGCTCGGACTTCGGGTTTTGTTGTTAGCGGGTTGAACGGATGGGTTAAACCGGGTTGTTGCATGCGACTGTAATATGTGACTGTAACAAGTTGATGTAAGTAAAAAAATTTGATGAAGATGATAGAGTTGCTAATATTTCAGATCTTCTTCTTCAAATGATAAAATTTAGAAAAATCTTGTTGAGAAGAATAAAGATGAGAAGAATAAATTAAATAAAGATTAAAACTATACTTCAAATGATTATTGTTTCAATGTTTATAAAAATTGAGGAGAGAAACAAAAGTTTATGGAGATTAAGGAGTTACTTTCATTCGGAGAAGAAGCACTATTTGAGAAAAAGAAAACAAATTTGTTTTTATTTCTTGTGTAGTAGAATATTATAATAATAAATAATTAATTAATAGTATGTTACAATTTACGAGGAATAAAATATAAGGCTCTGATAAAGTTAGTGAAAAATTTCAGTATTGTACAGATATATTTATTGTGTTGTCTCATCAATATACCTTTTCAATATTATTAAAGACTAAAAGAGTGTATAATGGCTAATACACGGGCGGTGTCGGATTCTGACGGGTGTAATATAAATATCCGCATCTGCCCAAATAAACCATGTGGAACCGAAAATAGTAACCCGTTGATCCGATAATCCGAGAGAACCCATCCGATTGACTTTTTTTATTCGGTTTTAAGCGGTTTCAAGTGGGTGTCGGTTCCTTGTCCACCCCTAGTTACATTATCTTTTATTTTCTCAAATTATTATAAATATCTATGAGTCAACGCTGATGTCGAGACCAGTTTCTGTGCCTATAACACATAGTTAAGAATGTAGCATATCGTGTCATGCTAAACAAAGGTCAAGGCAGAGAACATATAATATTCAAAATTTGATATTCCAAAAGGAAAAATTAAAGTTTCAAACAACCTATTCATTAAATATAGACAGTGTATACAAACTTTCTAAATGATCTGAAACATCTTTGGTCAATCCCACAAGCACCTTTTTGGTACTTATATAGGTTTTAATTAGTTTTTAGCAAATTTAGAGATGTTATAACACTTTTGGGTGAGTGTGTTTTTTTTAATAAGACTAATATATAAGAAAAATGAAACAGAACACAAAAAGAAAGGGGGGACTTCACCAAAACCCTCTCAAAGTCAAGCAAATCTATATAAAGGCAATCCAAACTCATTCTTTACAAAATCAGCTCTACTAAACATAGGAATGAAGTTAAAGTAAGAAGTATAAGAAACAGAGAAACCTAAGTTAGCAAGGGCATCTGCACAGCTATTCCCTTCTCTATAAATGTGAGAAACAACAAAATTCCAAGATGAGATAATACTTATACAATTAAGCCATCTATTCCTAAGCTTCCACGACACGTAAAAAGGAGGCTTGAAAGCTCTAACCACCGCTGTCGAGTCTGATTCCAACCACACATTACGCCAATCCTTCTCATGAGAGAACTCAATTAGTAACATAGCACCCGAGAGTTCGGCAATGAGAGAGTCCGCAACACCTAAATTAAAAGCAAAAGCACTTAAAAAAGAGCCATCCCTGTCTCTCGAAAAAAAATGTGTTTCAGGGTCCTCTTCCACACCGCATAGATCACAACGAGAAGGAAAAGTAAAGCAACGTCTTTTTAATTGAGCATCCGTCGACAATCGATTACGAAGGAGCCTCCAAACCGTGAAAGATTGAGAGGGAGGGATGGACTTGGACCAAATCCATTTCCAACAGGCCTTAGAACTGCCTCGATACCGCTTGAAATCATAAGCCACCTTTAGGGATAAATCACCATGTAAAGTATGAATCCAATACCTTTGATTTGGACGTGTTTTGGAAAGGAGATGATAATTCAAAATACGCCGCTAAATAGACATAGGGAGAGCGGTAGTAGCTTTAGAACAATCCTAATGGCCATTAATAATAATATCGTGAACCTTCTGATCAACAATCAACGTCGGTGCCGCCTCATTAAGGCACAAAGGAGAATCACACCAATTGTCATACCAAAGACTAATGGACTTACCATTACCAATAATCCAAGAAGAATTATGCATAACATTAGAGATCTCCTTTTTTAGCACTAGACCAAAGAGAATAAAAAACATGATGCGAGATGAACTTATTATTCCGCATAACACGCTCTCGCAGAATGGTAGCCCAATTGCTTGAAGAATTAAGAAGCTCCCAAGCAAGTTTCAGATTATACGCTTCATTAAGCCTACACAAAGAATGGATCCTAAGACCACCTTCCATAATAGGCTTACAAGTATTGCCCCAAGCCACTGTAACCAATTTGTTCTTCGAGGTTTCGCCACTCCAAATAAACCTTCTAACCGCCCTTTCAATATTGCGAAGGAGAGACTGCGGCCAATCATACACTGCCATAGTGTGGTTCAACATACCAGAAATGGTGGATTTTACCATCTTTACCCTGCCAGCAAACGACAACAGAGATCCCTTCCACGAAGCAAGCTTGTTAATAAGACGATCCGCAATAGGTTGCAAATAGAGGGTCCTAGGCCTTCCCCTAAACGGCGGAACCCCAAGGTACAGAAACGGGAAAGAGCCCAACTGAAATCCATAACAGTTCACCAGAATGCCAAGTCTGGATATCGACATAGAACCACCAAAAATGAAATTTTTTGAGCAATTAACGTGCTTCTCAGAAATAGAAGTGTAAGCTTGGAAGGTGTGGATGAGAGTTTTGATGTTTGATAGAGTACCTTTGTAGAAAATAAAAATATTGTCTGCGTAAAATATATGCGACGGAAACTTGATTTTTCTCGGGCAAGACATGAGATCCAAGTGATTAAAGGAAACAACCTAATGAAGTTTTCGGCTGAGAACATCCTCAGCAAGACAGAACAGCAACGAAGAGAGAGGATCGCCTTGCCGAACACCACGAGAGCAAGAGAAAAAATCCTTCAGGATACCATTAACATTATTGGACAGAAAAGTTGAATGCAAGATAGTGCTGATCCGAGAACAGAATTTATCATTAAAACAGACTTACGAAGAACCTTCAACAGAAAGTCCCAATTGATAGTCTCAAATGCCTTTTTAATATCGGCCTTTAGAGCCACATTACCACACCATACTTTGGAATCCAACATATTCACTGCTTCCGAAGCGAGACCGATGCAATCATGAATTTTCCTACGATGGATGAAACCCCTCTGCAATGGCAATACAAGAAATGGCATGAGAGACGCCAACATATCTGTAAGAATTTTAGAAATCAACTTGAACTTGAAATTAGATAAAGCAATGGGACGAAACAGATCCAACGCATATGCACCCTTAAATTTCCTAATTAAAACTATCGAGCTCGAGTTAAAACCAGGAAGAATCCATTCGTTGATGAAGAAGTCCAAAACTAAATTTTAAGCATCCACCTTAATGATATCCCAGTACTGCTGGTAGAAAACATATCCAAACCCGTCAGGACCTGAAGCACCATCATTGTTGAGAGAAAAAAACAGCCGCAGATATTTCATCCATGAAGGATAACCGCGTGAGATTGGCATTCATAGTGTCATCAACCAAGAGAGGGATGTTCTCATCTTCCATACTAAAATCCTGCAAAATAAAAGAGTTAGTGGCAAACAACTTTTGGAAGTATCTGACACTGTAATCCGTGATCTTATTATAATCCGATATAACGCGATCATCATGATTCAGAATGCAAACAGGTTTCATCTTCTGCTTAATTTTGGTGATACGATGGAAAAAAGTCGTATTACGATCACCCTCCAAATGCCAGTTAATCCTGGATTTTTCTTTCCAAAAACTCTCCACCATGTCAAGGGCCAAAGAAAGAGAATTTTGCGCAGTAAATTCCTGCAGTTTAAGATCATCAGACATGCCTTTATTTTGAATAAGCTGTTGAATGTAATTAAGAGAGTTTTCAGCCTTTTTAACATTAGAAGCAACATTCCCAAAAATGTTCTTATTCCACTCTCTAAGAACTTTTTTCAAGTTCTGGAACTTCTTGGTGAGAATGAACATGGGACAACCAACAATTATCCAAGATGACACAATAATATTCCGACAATCCTTATGGAGCGACCAAGTTTTGAGGAATTTGAATTGAGAGATTACGCGAGCAGGATTCACAAAAAATTCGAACATCAACGGGAAATGTTCAGAATTAATTCTGATGAGAGTGGAAACCGAAATTTGATTGCAAACTTCAAACCACATAAGATTTCCAATACATCTATCAAGCCTTCTTTCAACGGAAAAGGGAAAATCTCGCTTGTTGGTCCAAGTGAAAGCAGCGCCGTTAGTGGGAATGTGAATGCATTATTTGAATTCGATCAATGCTTGAACTCTAATATCGGAGCATGAGCTGGAGCATTCCTACCACGGTATTCATGAGCACCTAAAATGGCGTTGAAATCCCCAACAAAAAACCATGGAAGAAGATGCACAGATTGAAGATGGTTGAGGTCTCTCTAAAGATCCCTCATCTTAAGAAGATTAGTGGAAGCATACACTGCTACACAAGCCAAAACACAGTTATCCAAAACGAAAGAGAAAGCGATAAACTAATCAGAGGACAGAATGATGTTAGGAGCTAAGTCTGTGGTACAAAAACACCACAGAGAATGAAGACTCTTATCATTGATCGTAAACAAATTGAAACCTAAACGAGAAAACCAGTTACGAGGAAACTTAGCAAAGTCCATCATAGGCTCTGCTATAAAAATGAAATCAGGATGCTGTAATTTAATAAGTCTCTTCAAGGCTAATATAGAAGGAGCATTAGCCACCCCACGAATATTCCAATATAAGCACTTCATGAAGTAAGGTTTTTAAGTCCTGCTTGAGACCTTGTGGAGTATTTTTGTTTGTGACTAGTTGATTGATTCTTCTTGAGATTGCTAAGTGCATAAGAGAAGACACCCTCACCCTGCAGTATCTCCCCAATAGCTTCAAGAACAGCCCACGAATTATTCAAAAACACCACATCCGCAGTAGAGGCTTCACACACTGCATCAATCTATGTGGCTTCCACAAAAGTAGAAAATCGAGACTCCGAAACCATCAACGGTTGAGACACAAAGTTTAAAGGATTGTTAATAATAGGTTATTGCTCCAAAACTTGCAAGATCATATCAGTCCCTTGGGGATTCACTAAACGCGGACAATCCACTCTCGTATCATGAGTATCATTAATGAGTATATCTCCATCAATGTTAGACCTTAAAGTCTCTTCCTGCAAAGAGGCAGCCTTTGGGGCATAAGCCACTTTAGGCTTGGAAATTGGTTGGAAGTTAGGCTTCTTTAAAAACTTGCAATTTTGAAAATCATGTCTCGTTTTCTTACAGTTGTAGCAGAAATTAGGGAGATTTTTGTATTCAATGTCGGAGAAGAAAGAAAAACCTTCCCTTTCAACCAACACATTGTAATTGAGTGGTTGAGTCAGGTCCATATCGACCAGAACACGAACAAACTGTCCAAAGGTTCTGTCAACACGAGACTTAGAACATGCTGCATCAATATAGATGGGCGTGCCAACACAGCTAGCAATAGCGAAGGGGATACGAGGCCTCTAATATTCCTGGGATAGACCAAAGAAATGGACCCAAACCTGAGAAGAGGTATTATGCTGAGAGGAAGGGTTGAAATCTTTCGACCAAGCAAACAACTTCAATGATCCTGGGCTTTAACTAATAGAACATTTAGCTCTTACTCTTCTCAAATCTTCAACATTAGAGAATGTGAACTCATAGTAACCCTTACCAAGAGACAGAACTCCACAATTACTTATATCAGACCAAATTTTGGAGAGTTTTAAATGAAGTGCTGCTACGGTGAGAGGGGACGAACCTTTAGGCCAGATGACTCTCCCATGGAGATTGTTCTTGCACTCATTTAGCCCTGCTAAGTATTCCTCTTCCGGAATCGTGATGGACGGTTGATCCCCTTTAAGGACTGGATAAGGGAGCTGCGAAATAGGTATATCACAAGCACCCTTGAGTGCTTGGGCAAAACATTTCGAGGGCAGGGATTTTGCAGATGAGGAGGGTTCATGGTTGTAGGTTGGTCTGAAAGTAGCGGTAGAGATAACTTCAAGGAAAAGATCTGCAACATCCATGATGGTCAGAGAACCATAGTAACTGACCAAGAAACTTAGATGAATTGAAACGACAGGGTGCAACCGTCGTAAAGCTTCCGACGGAGGATAAAGCTCTCAGAGTTTCTACTTGATCTATCTTGTTCTTTATCAGGAAAGGATGATTATGGAAAAAGGAGCAGTGAGTGTGTTAGAATTGCCTTAGTATCTTAGGATTGATCTTATATTTTTACAATACACTAATCACTATGGGTAGCAAAACAGACCCGGCCCGTTGGGCATATGCCTGTTTTGTCCACACTTTTTTGTGGGACAAACCAAAGTTTTAAGTATGCACCCTCTAATATGCTCGCCCCGCTCCGCCATGTGTGAGAATTAACATAAGTTTTGTAATTTTTAATCTAAAAAGATGAAGTGCATGCAGGCTTACTTAGCCTCATCCTTATTTTTATGCGGGGGTACAAGGTTTTAATCACGCGCCCTACACAATGTCTATCCTGCCCTGCCCTATTTTTTGCGGGCTTTTGCAGGGAGGGTCTAAACGGAGTGAGCATGCCCGTTTGGAACTCCCTAATAATCACTCTGACACATGATCAAGCGAACTTTCACACTTCCTCTCTTTCACAACCTTGAAGCTTCAAGATCCCTTGATATATTCATCATTGATTAACACTTCATTCGAGACTTGATTTCTTCTGATGAGGCTTGATATGAGTTCTTTGATAGACACCACCGCCAATGATCCTTAAGGTTTCCATTGGACGTCACTTAACATTAGTGTAGTTGGCATCAAAACCACCAAGATTATCTGCCACTAAGATCATTTATAGATAATTGTACCTACAAACATATAGCTCCACACTAATAGTGAGGTTATAAGTTTCATGAACCTATAGCCATCTTGGATGGGCACCTGTTCAAATAAGGGACGAATGTCAAAAGATTATTCGTTATGTGATTTGATACTCTTTCTCCAATAATTTTCTCTGATGAGATGTCGCTCTAGGGTGGGTTCATCACAAATCTCGTAGTCCTTGAACTTTCATGTGAATTACAACTAAAGAGATTATATTTTCTGCCTATCGTCATAGTGGCATCATTGGTATTTGGTGATTAACTGATCTAATATTATGGAGACTCTTTCACACATTAAAGGTTTAGACAAATATGTATTGTATTGGATTACGACTAATTATCACTATTTGATCTGAGACAAAACATAATATCATATTTCAACATTATTTTGTAATAATAAACTTAATTTGTTGGGAAAAAAATTTAAATTAATAAACTTAAAGTTAACAAATTTATAATTTAATCCAAAATAAAAGATGTAATATAACAGTAGTATTAAAAAATAATGGCTTTGAATCCTTATCATAAGAAACATAACACATAATATCACAGTTCACTTTTAATAATTGATATTTTTGTTATTAAAAAACAAGTGCTTTTCATTTTGTTACACAAACACTAAATATAACTTTAAAAAAAAAACTCTTAAACATAAATATTTTATTAAATATTAAAAAAATATTTTTTTTTTTGATAATTTTTAACAAAGTTATGAAGGAAACACTCCGTCCGTTTTTAATTTCTACGGTAGATGAATTTGAGTTTTCTAGAAAAAAAAGCTTCTTTTTAAACTTAAATTTTAAATTTTAATTAATTTTTAGAGAGTTTTGGATGGATTGAGTTTAAATGGATACAATTATATTAGTATACATTAATTCAATATTTTAAAAATATATTTTATATACTCATGTATCATGATTTTGAAAATAGGATATATTAAAAAAAATATTAATTAGTGTCCCAATCATTTAACTTAATTTAAAATTTTATTTTTATTCTTTATTTAATAAACATTATGTTTTAATTCGTCAAAAACTATTTAGTTAATCAATTTAGTTGGTTTCCTTAATTTTTAACCTTAAATATTAGTGAGACAATATTATTAAGTATTTATCATAGATTTTATTTTATTTTTTTTAATTTTAATCATTAGATATTTTTAACAAATATCATACGATAAGAAATTAATAGTCTATTGAATATAACAATGAACTATGATTAGATAATATTTTTCATATAACTTTATCTTCTTCCCTCTTCTTCATCACTAACTCAAAAACATAAAAATTTAAGAGATTTCTTAACACACCACCCAGCCTTCTTAGGCATCTAGCGCGCTGACGAAAATACCCTTGCGTTCCAGATGTGCAAATTCAGACGCACCGTGGTTTTAAAAATTTTCAGTTTTTACCGGATGTGCACATCCGGTAAACGTTCGTATTTGCAAATCCAGAATAAAACCTGATGCAGAACACCAAAAACCCAACAATGTTTCTCACATTCATAAAATAAAATCGGGATTACATTGAGAAAATCGCCATGACATCGACAGAAATTTAAATATTACAAGATCAATAGCCCAGTGGACACTTGCACATCTCTAAGATGACATCGACCATTCTTCGGATTTTGACGGTCGCCTCGAACTCGAGCGGGAATCGTTCTTCGTACCCCAAAAAAGTTTGCCACATCGCTCTAACATCCTCTTGATTCTTGAGCTCAACAAGGCTGTAAGCGACGCTCCCTTCGTTATCAACGGAAGGTGAACGATACTGAAGCTTCGCAACCTTCCGTTTGTCTCCGTAAGGTAGGAGATGTTCGATGTCGTCAATGATCTCGCCGATGGAGGTGTCCCTCGTTAACTTATACTTGCGACCGCGTGTTTTGCCGTCGGTGTAGGAGACAGTTGCGACATACCAATGGATCTTGATATCATACAATTGAGACATTTAGTGTTTGTGTGAATGATATCAAATGAAACCCCTAATTTATAGAAAAGTTAGGGTAAAGTTATATCTGCCTAAGTTCGTTCCGGATGTGCAGATCCGGACAAAACCTACAAATATTGGTACCGGATGTGCAAATCCGGAAATTGTCCGGATCTGCAAATCAGAATGTTTTACTGATACAATTTTAAAACAGAATTGAACAGCTTATGCAGCCACTTAGAATACTTTTAGTGCAATAAAATTCGTAAGTGTATTAAAAAAACATATGGATAAAAATACAATATATTTCACTTCAATAATATACATTGTGTCGTATGATTATACAAAAGAGTTAAAACAAAATTCTCCGTCTAAATCTATTGGAGCTAGAACTTTCGATTTTTCCGCATTTGATGCCTTTTCAATTGTGTGCAATCTTTCGAATTCAAGCATCCTTTCGACAAAACTATCCGGCCAAGACTCGGCAATTGCGGTTGCATGCGTCGCCCATTACGGTGATTTAGGTGGTATCGGGCATCCGGGTTTCAAGATAACTTGTACGAAACGTCTTGATTTCGCAAGCCATCTGATACACATGATGGGATCATTTGGATTCGACGGAGGTGCGGTGTGGAGTGGAAAAAAGGTTTCCGAAAATCAGTATCTCGTCAAGTCGATACACACCATATCATAGGCGCATGCTATAAGATGACCCATCTCGGGGAAGCTCATCCATTTCGATATCGGTGTCGGACCACTCAACCACGGAACAAGTGACTCGTGAACCTTGTTGTAATTTTCTTGATTTTCATAGAGATGCAAGTATGCTTCTTTATGCGTCTCCAACTCTAGGATAAGTTGATGAAGTACATGTGCATGACCTTCCTCTCCTTTACCGAGTAGTGCCAACACGGCTCGGTAACCACAATTACCATCCCCTACAACATCGATTATACCGTCGATATGCTTGTGCGTAAAAACCGGCATCTCGTCAATAAAGGAAATCATACGTGTAGTTGGAGTCGGAGTCCGGACTCGTGGAATCGGTGTCGGAGCCGGTTTGGAAATGCGAGCTCCTTTCATGATACTTTGTAGAGATTTAGAAGTCGGAGAGTCCGGAAAGATTTGGTCAACGTGCGCATAATACGAAGGAGACCGAGTTGTTGAGTTGTCATTTGGTGTAGGCTTAAACTTCTTCGGAGCACCCTTTGTCTTAACCGGCTGAGACGGCGGTATCATTGCGGTTGTTTCGGGGAAGGCAATCTTCCTCAACTCTTCTTTGATGTGTAGCTTCATATTGTCGCCGACCTTCGAAAAATCTATTTTTAATCGCTTCCAATTCGGCCAAAATAGAGATATCCGGTTTATCTCCTTCCTTACAACCATCATCATCAAAACTAAGTCTCATCCAATGAGGGCAAACTTCGTCAATTTGTATTGGCTCTGTAACACCCCAATTCCCATCGCGAATAAATAATACATATATAAATCAGAGTAAATAAAAATTTATTTTTCCGACAGAAATAAGGATGCCACATTTAAATGAAGAAAATACAATCCCTGCTCAATTATTTGATACATAACACAAAATGGAATAAACGTAAAAGGGAACCTTTTCCATAAAAAAGAAAGTTCAATTATGGAATAAAGCGGAAAGATCCATAACTGACTTGTTTTACAAAATAAATTATTTTATAACATCAAAATATACATACAAAGGTAATACAAAATAAATCTAACAGAGGTATACATATATAACATAATCGTTCCCCGACTCCCGTGCTACGTATCAGAGCAGGTACCAAGACCGACAAAAGAATGGAGAACTAATCTTCACAAAAGCCTCCAAGACTACAAATCTGCAATTGCCTCATAGAGCAATAAACCATAGCAGAAGGGTGAGAAATAACAACTAAATCAAGATTGCATAATAATATGAAAAACATATAAATTCACGTACACGGTTATTCTCACCATAAGCATCACATACAATACATATAGCATATATCAATTATACCAACATAATAACACATTCACACATAATGCACGCCCAAGTTATGACATATGGAAACACATCACTACATCACATAGCATATGCCTATACATAAAACATATTATCCACAACCAATGCATTTATCACATATGCACATCAATTCACCAATCCAATCATAAATCTCAACACATACTCAATCAATTCACAATTTCCACACATAATCAATCCATTCATGATTTATGCAAATGCACAGAGACTGATACAACGACTCTATGCAATGCATATGCAGTACCATCCATCCGTTAATCTCATCACTAGTTCACTCAGGAAATATTGGAACCATCGCTTGTTACTTAATGTAACTCCCCGTCGAGCAAACGATGTTCCCCGTTGCTCACACCTCTTTGTATAGGGCACACGACGTTTATGGATCGCTCACACCTCTTTGTATAAGGCACACGATTCGATCGCTCACACCTCTTTGTATAAGGCAAACGATCGTCTATAATCATCGCTCACACCTCTTTGTATAAGGCACACGATGTTATAGCGGATTCCCTCTAGAACCGATTCGTCGCTCACACCCACTAGGGCACACGACATCACAAGATGCATATCATGATGCTTGGCATACAAGAACTCATGACAATCAAATGCATCTTCATAATTCAACCATATGAATCATCTCATCATCATTATTCATGCATTGAAAACACTTCAAACAATGCATTTCATCACAAACCACAAACCACAACAATCATGCAATCACAATTACTTCCACAAGGTATTCACACCACAAAGGCTACCCACAACACATCATAACAACATCATTATCACATGCATCAACATCATATAGATAGCACAAAAGACCCACATTTATATGACGATAACATATCACATCGAACACCAACAAACACAACAAAACCTATAACCCACTAATCATCCCCTACCAAATATTCTTGGTTAACACATGGTATCACATAACCATTTAATAACATCTTAGGTTATCTATCTAATGCCTCAAGTCCCACATCAATCGGACTCGCGATTCGGGAGTTATGGTGGAAACATAAACCACACTTTCACATATACATTACTTTTCCATATTTTCTTATCAATCCATGGCTTAAACATATATTTCTATTCCACTATCATAAAGAGCATTGAAAGAGCTTTCCAACGCATCCGACCGTGCCACAATCCGATTTACGGATCAAAAGTTATGAAGAAAACAAAAACTAAAAATCTGTCACGTTCGCAATGCGAAGCTCCCAGCGAACCGTGGCAGAAGCAAAAAGACCTAAAGTTCGCAATGCGAACAGCTAGCGAACGTTCGCTGATTCCTTCGCTTTGGCTCGCAATGCGAACCTGCGAAACCCAGAATTTCCAGCAGCGATTAAATAGGTCATTTGGGGTCAAAATCCATCATTTATTCCACCCAAACACTTCCAAAACATACTATAACAACCAAAACATGATCCAAACCTAACGACAAGTATTCTACACAGTTTATATCGAATTTCATCCGTGAAAACATCGATTTCTATCAATCGCTCCTAATTTAAATCGATAATAAAAGTCGCGAAACAACCAAAACAATTACAACAAACAACACATATACATACACAAGCAAGATATAATTGAAACTTCTCACCCTTACCCGATTAATCGCGCTCGAAACGGAGTTATGTCGATTTTGCTCTTTCTCCTCTTCTCTCTTTCTTTCTTTTCATTTTCTTTCTCTTCTTTTCCTTTCCTCTCTATTTCTCTCTAATCCCTATTTATATAAAATATCTAAACCCCTAAAAGACTATTTTACCCCTCAGCTCAAATATCTCGCAAACGCTCTCAAAATGCGATAAAACATAAACAACGATGAAAAATAATATATTGTCAAATAAAAGTCAAGAATAAAATAATATAAAACGAAACTAATTAAATCGACTCGATTAAATAAATAAGACAAAACCGGGGCGTTACAATTCTCCCCCACTTAGACATTTTCGTCCTCGAAAATATACTGAGACGAACAACTCCAGACACGACTCTCGTATCCGACTAACAAACTAACAGGCCAACCAAAGGCACACCATGAATAACACAAACTGACAAACCACCCTGCTAACAACAACTACAACAACAACACGACACGACGACAACTACAAAGACAAGATGCAAAGCCCATACAATGCACTTGACGACCAACTCACGACTCAAAGAATACCCAAGTTACGAACACACACAGGTTCACTCTTGAATCGAAACACAACAAGATCGTTACCCTCACCACAGGTAACACTCCCCTAATCCCCCACAAGGAATTAGCCACACGCACTCGAACCATCACGATGGAAACGAGGCCACAACAAGGACAAGAACCTAAAGTTCCACGACCCAACATCGTTCCAACAACCTCTACAAAACCAGAATACCAAACATCCTTGTCACACAACAATATTACAACAATGCTACGATTCCTCAATCGAACATATCACCAAAACCTCCATCTACATAGTAGCCCATGAATAATATTTAAACCTTTCGCCTAACACTTCCATACTGAAATGTCCAATAGTCTTACCAATCCTACATATTCCCAATGTTCAACTTATGAATTCTTACAAGTCACACACGCAAATACAAAATGTACCACAACACACTTCCGTTGCGCACTCTGATTACTCGTAGCCATCAAAACTACCAGTCTCACGTCCAAAGTCTAACTCTTTCTCATATTCATCAAAAAATCACTGTTCACTTTTTATATACCCAACCTCACACTCTCCTGTGTTATCCCACACACCAGACACAAGTCTCTGAACTGCTCAAACAATTTTAATTCTCTGACCATCAAAACAGACATGCATAACAACTTTCGACTTAACTTTTCAGGCACAACATCAGCTTTTCCCCAATAGGATAATTCGATCCAAAGTCATAACTCATCCCAAATTCTACCTATTCTTGTTATCTCATACTCTATTCCTTCAAACCAAACAAGTACTCAATATCCTTGTGATTACCAAACACTTTGAACCTAGAACCATAAAGATAATACCTCCAAATATTCCAACACAATACAACCGCAACCAATTCCAAATCCAGAATAGTATAGATCCTTTTATAAATCCTCAATTGTCGTAAAGAATAAGCCATGAATTTACCATCTTGCATTAACCACAGACTAAACTCATCAAAGACACATCACAATACCTCACAACCAGTTTATTAGGATCACACATAATCAAAACTGAAACCGTAGACAACTTCTACTTCTGCTCTCTAAAACTCACTCACAACGAACATCCAAAACAAACGACTTACCCTTTGCAAGTCAACTGAGATACCAGAAGTACGAACTTAACAAAGTCTTCCATAACCTGCAATAACAACCAACTGAGCCCAAAAGTTTCTAATCTCCTTAACCAACTTCGGAGCCTCTCATTGTAGAACTACATCTACTTCCGATGGATCCATAACAATACTCTCCTCTGAAATAACATATCCAAGAAAACTAACCCTTTTCAACCAAAATTCTCACTTGAATAACTTAGCATAAAACTTCGTCTCTTTTCAACACTTGTAATGCAAATCTCAAACACTTTACTTATTCTTCCTCTGAGTTTATAACAGATCCGAATATCCTCAATCAAAACCACTATGAACTTATCCAAATAAATATGGAAGATACGATTCATATACTCCACAAACATTCCAGACGCATCACTTGAAGCTTTTAAAGTGTTAACAGTTTCGTTTTACGTAATTCACGTAGTTCCAACTAATCCCAATGATCGACCAAAAATCCATTCCATAAATAATATTTCCGCTTTCCAAAACACAGAACCCTTTCATAGCTCCACAACGATATAAAGAACGTTTAAATCGGATAAACGAAGCCAAAGTTAAGAAAAAAACAATTTGGAAAGATCTGCCATGTTCGCAATGCGAATCTCCCAGCGAGCATTCGCTTTCCTCATTCGCAATGCGAACCCCCCAGCAAACCAAGACAGAAGAAAAAGGGCACAAAGTTCGCACTGTGAACTACTGGCGAGCCTTCGCCTTGACCTTCGCACTGCGAAGCTCCGGCGAATCTTCGCATTCCCATTCAACCGTCCAATTCCACAATTTCCAACATGTATCAACAACCAACCAAAAAGAACTCTTAAATATTACATCCACACATAAGGGTTTCCTCAAGATTTCCATAGTCTCATACCATCAAGGAATTCCAAATCGTTTGCGATTCGTCACAATTCAAAACTCAAGCTATCCAGAACACAACCGCAAGTTTCCATACTACTCACTGGTTAACATGCAACCTCCTACTATTATCTTTTTCCTTACCAACCATGCTGGACCTCTTCAAGTCGACACACTAACGTTTCATCCAAAACACATCTGAAAACCATGCACAACTGACGGCCCATCACTGTGGCTTTCCTGTCAATTTCCAGAACACTAGCCTCATAAACATAACAAACACCTTAGTCTCAACTCCAAAGAGTGTCCTACTCACTTAGCAGATATAACCTCGACTATTCACCTTCGTCCAATTTAAGTTCACACTCTACTCTCTGAGAACAACCATTAGTAATACCCAATCATTCTCCCTCAGAGACATTCCAACTTGACCAATATACAAAACCTCTAATTCGCCTCATCTTCCGATATAAGAATCTTCATCGACTCATCAAAATAATCTGTAATAATTTCCTTAATTCCAAACAATTCATTGCACACACTATCAAAGCCGGAAAGACTCGTCTATTCCATCCAACATAATTCCGTCTACTATCAACAAGAGATTAAGGGTGATCAGTTCCTCAATTTATCAATAGACAGCCGACAATCATGATAGGGCATAAACCATCTTTACCAAACTATAATAGCATTCCTTACATCTCATGCACAAAACTACCTAAGGCACCAATCCTTAGTCGACATAAACCTTACCTTCGCATTCCCTCCAGAATCGGGAACAACACTGTCCAAACAACACTTACAATCTTGCAATTCACAACACACCGAGCCAACGCTCCACACCTGAAGCAACTTAGAGAAGTACCAGCTTCTCCCCCACTTATCTCAATCTAAATCCTGCAGACAACGGATTAGAAAAACAGAAAGCACCGACTGTGTTTCACACACATTCCACGTACTAAGGAACAAACAACATCGACAGTATTCAACTGACTCAACAACTTGGCCGGACGGACCGACCTGCTCTGATACCACTAATGTAACACCCCAATTTCCATCGCGAATAAATAATACATATATAAATCAGAGTAAATAAAAATTTATTTTTCCGACAGAAATAAGGATGCCACATTTAAATGAAGAAAATACAATCCCTGCTCAATTATTTGATACATAACACAAAATGGAATAAACGTAAAAGGGAACCTTTTCCATAAAAAAGAAAGTTCAATTATGGAATAAAGCGAAAAGATCCATAACTGACTTGTTTTACAAAATAAATTATTTTATAACATCAAAATATACATACAAAGGTAATACAAAATAAATCTAACAAAGGTATACATATATAACATAATCGTTCCCCGACTCCCGTGCTACGTATCAGAGCAGGTACCAAGACCGACAAAAGAATGGAGAACTAATCTTCACAAAAGCCTCCAAGACTACAAATCTGCAATTGCCTCATAGAGCAATAATCTACAGCAGAAGGGTGAGAAATAACAACTAAATCAAGATTGCATAATAATATGCAAAACATATAAATTCACGTACACGGTTATTCTCACCACAAGCATCACATACAATACATATAGCATATATCAATTATACCAACATAATAACACATTCACACATAATGCACACCCAAGTTATGACATATGGAAACACATCACTACATCACATAGCATATGCCTATACATAAAACATATTATACACAACCAATGCATTTATCACATATGCACATCAATTCACCAATCCAATCATAAATCTCAACACATACTCAATCAATTCACAATTTCCACACATAATCAATCCATTCATGATTTATGCAAATGTACAGAGACCGACATAACGACTCTATGCAATGCATATGCAGTACCATCCATCCGTTAATCTTATCACTAGTTCACTCAGGAACTATTGGAACCATCGCTTGTTACTTAATGTAACTCCCCGTCGGGAAAACGATGTTCCCCGTCGCTCACACCTCTTTGTATAAGGCACACGACGTTTATGGATCGCTCACATCTCTTTGTATAAGGCACACGACCCGATCGCTCACACCTCTTTGTATAAGGCACACGATCGTCTATAATCATCGCTCACACCTCTTTGTATAAGGCACACGATGTTATAGCGGATTCCCTCTGGAACCGATTCGTCGCTCACACCCACTAGGGCACACGACATCACAAGATGCATATCATGATGCTTGACATACAAGAACTCATGACAATCAAATGCATCTTCACAATTCAACCATATGAATTATCTCATCATCATTATTCATGCATTGAAAACACTTCAAACAATGCATTTCATCACAAACCACAAACCACAACAATCATGCAATCACAATTACTTCCACAAGGGATTCACACCACAAAGGCTACCCACAACACATCATAACAACATCATTATCACATGCATCAACATCATATAGATAGCACAAAAGACCCACATTTATATGATGATAACATATCACATCGAACACCAACAAACACAACAAAACCTACAACCCACTAATCATCCCCTACCAAATATTCTTGGTTAACACATGGTATCACATAACCATTTAATAGCATCTTAGGTTATCTATCTAATGCCTCAAGTCCCACATCAATCAGACTCGCAATTCGGGAGTTATGGTGGAAACATAAACCACACTTTCACATATACATTACTTTTCCATATTTTCTTATCAATCCATGGCTTAAACATATGTTTCTATTCCACTATCATAAAGAGCATTGAAAGAGCTTTCCAACGCATCTGACCGTGCCTCAATCCGATTTACGGATCAAAAGTTATGAAGAAAACAAAAACTGAAAATCTGTCACGTTCGCAATGCGAAGCTCCCAGCGAACCGTGGCAGAAGCAAAAAGACCTAAAGTTCGCAATGCGAACAGCTAGCGAACATTCGCTGATTCCTTCGCTTTGGCTCGCAATGCGAACCTGCAAAACCAAGAATTTCCAGCAGCGATCAAATAGGTCATTTGGGGTCAAAAACCATCATTTCTTCCACCCAAACACTTCCAAAACATACTATAACAACCAAAACATGATCCAAACCTAACGACAAGTATTCTACACAGTTTATATCGAATTTCATCCATGAAAACATCGATTTCTATCAATCGCTCCTAATTTAAATCGATAAGAAAAGTCGCGAAACAACCAAAACAATTACAACAAACAACACATATACATACACAAGCAAGATATAATTGAAACTTCTCACCCTTATCCGATTAATCACGCTCGAAACGGAGTTATGTCGATTTTGCTCTTTCTCTTCTTCTCTCTTTCTTTCTTCTCATTTTCTTTCTCTTATTTTCCTTTCCTCTCTATTTCTCTCTAATCCCTATTTATATAAAATATCTAAACCCCTAAAAGACTATTTTACCCCTCAGTTCAAATATCTCGCAAACGCTCTCAAAATGCGATAAAACATAAACAGCGATGAAAAATAATATATTGTCAAATAAAAGTCAAGAATAAAATAATATAAAATGAAACTAATTAAATCGACTCGATTAAATAAATAAGACAAAACCGGGGCGTTACAGGCTCACCTAGTTTCAACTTTTTAGCATTGGCACAAGCACAAGGAAGACCGTAGGTTTTCACAATAGTGCAACCACACTTTGCACTATCGGCACCTACCGTTTCGGCTCGCTTGGCCTCGTGAAAAATATAGCCCAACCCCGCCCGAGACATGTTGCCGATCAATTGAGAGTAGAGGAAGTTACCTTTAAACCGATGTTCCAAAACCGTGATGCTCCGACCGAAAGTGGTTTGTATCTCATTGTGTTGGTTTTTGATCATTAGATGCACGGAGTCCCAATCCCGACATAAATCCCCCTTGCTATTCCCCAACCAATTCTTCAAAGTGCTATTCCCTTTGCTATTAATGACCGAATCGGCATATAATTCCGTCGTGGAAGAATTTAGAATATGAGTCCATGCATCCATAATTTTCTCTACAATGGCACCCGACTTGACCACTTTTCCGTCTTCCGACTCCACTTGTTTCGCACCCACCCGGTCTTAACCTGACTTCGCACATTCTTTGTTATGTGAAATCGACAAAGTAGTGCATTGGAAGAAGGAAAGACCTTTGCAACCGCATTCATCAAGGCGTTGTCGCGGTCCGTAACTATTGCTTTTGGCATTTAAACATGTTTCTTCAAAAGTGACCGACACGTCTCCAACGCCCACGTGAAATTGTCCTCTTCCTCACACTCCAAAAAGGCAAAGCCAATGGCATATGTCTTATCCGTAGACGTAACGCCAACCATCTCAAACAATGGAAGACGATACTTGTTTGTCTTGTAGGTGCTATCGAGAATGAGCACTGTCGAGAATGTGTTGAACAACTTGATGGAATCCGGATGAGTCCAAAAAATATCTCGGACCGTAATTCCATCATCGTGATATCTGTACCGAGACACGTAATCGTTGTCCTCCAACACTTTCTTTAACTAACATGTAAATCTCCATTTCTTGGAAACTAACATGTAACCACCAATCTTAAAAAGGGCACTCACATCTTCTAGTAACGGTCTCGTCTTTCTTTAACTTCCGTAGAGGTGCTTGATATTTGCCACTTCTTTCGCAACCCAAAATTACAAAAACTTTTCTTCTATCCGACCCATTATCCGATCTCTCGATATTTACACCGAAGCCAAGCTCAATAGCCATCCTACGAATGTATGCGATCATGCTTTCACGATCATCAAAGTCTTGCTTGTTGTTAAAGTCACCGCCGACATCAACCGACTTTACGAGCATACCTTCATCTATCGGGGAAATCGGCATAACTAATTCTTTTGCCATGTTATTGGGGTGCACCATATCTATTTATAAACAAGAATAGAACAATTAATATGTATAAATAAAATATATTCAAAAATGCTGAAAATATAAATTAATTAGCTTCAGGCATTTTTCCGGATGTGCACATCCGAAAATGTTCATGCTCAATTCGTTCCGGATGTGCAGATCCGAAAGTAGCGTAACTTGTTTTTCCAAAAATGTAGATTGATAATGTAGTGGATGAAGTTGAATGTTTACCTGAAATTCAGTCTTTCCTTGCTCCCTTTGATTTGTTGCACCAAAAACTTGAACTTTTTGAGTGAGAAATGTGATTGATTAAGTAGGGTTTGTTAAGTTGGTGAAAGTGAGAGTACTAGGAGAAATGTTGAGAATGGGAAGGGGGAGTGATCATGCAGCTTCAAATATATCACATTTTTTCGTCTAGATATACAGATCCTGAGGTCTTCCGGATATGTACATCCGGAACAACTTTTTATTTTTTTAAGGATACGGTGCGTCCGGATGTGCACATCCGGAATCAGGGGGCAAAAAAATAATTTCACGTGGTGCCTAAGAAACTTGGGTGGTGCATTAAGAAATGCTCAAAATTTAACTCATATTCCTTCAAATAATTAAATCCATAATATAAATTTAGAAACTTGGATGGTCCATTAAGAAATGCTCAAAATTTAACTCATATTCCTTCAAATAATTAAATCCATAATATAAATTTTGATAGTCTGTGGAATCACAATTGAATCACAAAGGAAACTAATGGCCCGATTGTTTTGGCTTTTTTTAAAAATGATTTTTATAATGTAACATAATTTTGTGAAAAAAATTTTTACAAAGAAACTTTTTATAAAAGTTTCAAATGATAATTTGGTTTGAATAGTTATTCTTAAAATGTTATTTTAGGTATTTTATCCTATTTCATCGAAACTTTTTTCGAATATCAAAATTTCAAAAAATCACTTAATTTTGAAGCTATTTCAAATAGTTTTTCATAAAAATCATTTTTGAAATACACCATTTTAAAAAAAAATTGTGATTTTGACTATGTTTTGATCTTAAATAATGTATATTTATGTTATAGAATGTCAAAATTAATATTTTAATTTTTGAAAAAAAAAATATTTAAAAATTTACAATATTTTAAAAAAGGTTTTTGTAAAATCCATTTTAAAAAATAAAATAAAAATCTATTTTTTTAAAGGTAAAACAAAATGACCTTAAACCTCTTTAAATTCTTCGCTCTTCACATAACAACACAACTGGTTTCATTCCACACTCTTTTTTTTTTTTTTTTTAACTTCCTTATTCTTGTATTTGTGTTTATGAACCGTAAATTTTGTGTCTTTTTATGAGGGCTATTTAGGAGATGGACCTCAGAAAGAATAATTAGAATGGTGAAATTAATGAATGCAAAAGGGTTGTTGTTGTAGTGAAGGAAGAGATTGAAAAAAAATCTTTTGACCATCGTGTCAGGTTTGTAAAAACTTCTTATCACATCCTTTTCATTTTTTACAATTATATTAGAAATTATTATTTGTTGTTGTGAATGCATTTTTCATTCTTTTTGTTTTGTTTAACAATGAGTGTATTTTGGAACTGTATTGATAAATTTAAATAAATTTTTAGTTGTAATTTGTAATTTGTGGGAGTGGTAAAATTATACATGTCTTGGAATGGATTTCATGTTTCTTTTTGGAACATTCATTAATTGGACTTACTAGTGAACGAATTTAAAAGATCATTTCTTAATACATCACCCAAATTTCTTAGGCACCACGTGAAATTTCTTTTTTGTCTTCTGTTTCTGGATGTGCACATCCGGACGCACCAATTTTTTAAAAAACGCTGATGTGTTCCGGATATGCATATCCGAAAATATTTCTGATGTGCACTTCCGGAAGGATTTCTTATTAATTCGCGCCAGACCTTCTTCCTTCCCCTCATTCTTCACTTTTTCATTTCAAAACTCTCTCAAACTCTCTCAAACTCTCAATTTTTCAATCACCACAAATCTCGATTTTTTCCACTCGCGTTCGGCGCAGAGCAATATATACAACGATCAAGAGACTCCAAATCCTCCGTATCTCATTTTAATCGGTAAGTTTTCAAATTTTAGAATTTCGGAGTTATTTTCGAGTAATCGATTTAGAGTAGACATTTAGGTGTAGAAATTGTTAGGTTGTATGAATAACATAGGTTAGAGACAATGTAGGTCTTGTTTTCTGCTTCAAACGGACAATCAGGGCATTAAAATGCCCTTTTGCATGGTACAGTAGTCATGGCTGCCACTTTTAAACTTCAAAATACGTATCGGATGTGCGGATCAGGAAAGATAGTAACGTTTAGTATTCTGAGTGTTTCCGGATGTGCACATCCGAAAATACCCAACGTTAAAAATTATGTGCACATCCGGAAGACATCCAACGTTAAATATTTTGCATATTTCCGGATGTGCACATCCGGAAGACACTTGGTTTTTTTTTTGAGTTTGTTTGTTTGTTTTTTTTAATTATTTTTAATAAATTCTAATTTATTTATTATGTTTTGCAGATTAGATGGCTGGTAGAGACGATCGTATCATACATGGACGGACAACGCAACACGCATTTGTCCGATGTGAGCAGATGCAGTCTACAGTTGAGGCTTCCGGCGCAGAGGGAGTTGGGGTAGCCCCTATAGCTGAGGGACATCCTACACCACATCCTACACCACAGCCATCCACATCACAGGTTCAGGCCACTTCCACATCTCAGGTACAGGCCACTCCCCCTTCAGCTGCCGATTCTACACCTCGGAGGCGTTGCGTTTCTACTGGTAGTTCATCAGGGTCCCAGCCCGCACGCAAGCTTCGTCGAGAGACTCCAGCTCCATCAGCTGCTCCTACTCGTTCCCCTGTTCATGTTCCTGTTCTAGAGGGTGATCACTCAGCACATGAGGGTGTTGACGCCGATGACGATTTCGATGAGTTGGACGGTTACCCCGGGGGACCGTCTGATATGTCCCTACTTGTGGGGTACTTTGAGCATACTGCCAGATATGTCTGGCTAGGAGAGGTAACCTTTCTCGGTTTATTTATAGAATTGTTTACGTTGAAAATATTTTCATTTGTAACATTGTTTTATTTGGAAATTTTCAGGAGAAGCATTCCCAGAAGTTCTATAACCATGGGGGCAAGGTTATAGACATGCTTGAGATACTGCCAGGGGATCAGTGGTTCACGTCTGCACTTGCTACCTCTGGTCTTGGAGGCCTGTCTAGGATTGGGTATTCCCAGATCCTGTACGGTATGCTGAGGGCCTTTGTTGAGAGATGGCACCCTGAGACATCCTCATTCCATCTACCGTACGGCGAGATCACGATCACACTTGACGACATCTCGTGCCTTTTACATCTACCGATCACGGGTACCCTTCTCCGTCACGGTAGGATGTCGAAGGTGGACGCGATGGAGATGCTGATTGCAGAGCTTGGGGCTAGCCCAAATGAGGCACTTGCGGAGGTGACCCAGTTGAGGGGCACACACGTCCGGTTCTCCTTTCTGATACGCAGATTTGGTGAGGAGCTTGACGAGGTAGGACAGGCAGAAGGGGATGCAGCTGAGGTGGAGATCCACAGGCAGCGTGCCCTGAGACGCTACTACTTGTTTTTGCTCGGCACGTAGGTGTTTGTGGACACCAGCGCCTATTATGTTGATGTCTTCTACCTCAGGTACCTTTTGGATCAGACAGAGATCCATAGGTACAACTGGGGGGCGGCAGCGCTGGCATACACCTATGCTAGGCTCTCCGATGGTTGCCTCTGGGCATCCAAGACTGTGGCAGGCAGCTGTACGCTATACGTGGTAACAATCTAATATTCTAAGTGATTTTTTCATTTCTTTTCTTTCTATATTCATTATAATGTTTGACACCCATGTTATGTTTTCCATTTCAGGCATGGATTTTACAGCACTTTCCCAACATTACTGGTTGGGGGACTGTCGACGGGTAACTGAGAATATGCCACGTGCTGCTGCATTTATCCTGCTCAGAGGGAACCAGGTGCCCGACCCCTACAGAGTGTATCTTGATCGGATGGCTGCTGAGGACATTTTGTATCACCCCTATGCCGATCACCGTGTGACGCGCCCGTTCAATGAGGTTTAGCTGTTCTTAGGATGGTTGGCATGCAGTTGGACCATTACTGCTCGATACCTGCCAGAGCACGTCTTGCGTCAGTTTGGTTACACGCAGACGATCCCCAGGACGCCTCATGAGTCTGCTCCTCTAGGCTTGACCTGCAGGCAGATATATGAGATATATGCTGACTTCCAGCTCCACTTGGTACCGGAAGAGGCTCGGCCGACCAGAGCGGAGAGAGACTGGATGGTTGCTGCCGGGTACATCGTGTGGTTCTACACCGTCTCACACCCATGCATGGTGCCCACTGCTGAGGGATTGCCACCCAGACCTGCTCATCAGGAGATATTAGAGGAGCGACAGTCTCAGCTGGACCACACTCAGGATGTTCTACCTCGCTGTCGTCAGATAGAGCAGATAGCGCGGCAGGCCATTGCGGACGGTCACCTCCCTGAGGGCTCTGGTGCCAGACTTTTCGTGGATAGGATTATTGAGATTGCTCGGGGGGCACTTCAGTACCGCAGACATTGAGCCAGGATTGTGGGTAGGGGCAGAGGAGCTGGGGAGCCAGGAGAGATCCTTCGCCATACGCAGTAGTTTTTTGTTTGATGTATTCTATTTATATTACATGTATGTACTGTATTTTGACAGAGGTTTATTATGTATATATATATATATATCATTTTATTTTATATATGGATGTTGTCGAATGTATTTTAAGTTGCGACGATATATTAACATATGCGACCAACCAACAAAACAGATTTAAAAAAAAAATAAAGTTCTGCTATATTTTGGATCTGCAGATCCAGAATGTTTCCGGATGTGCACTTCCGTAATGCATCAGCGTTTTTTAAAAAATTGGTGCGTCCGGATGTGCACATCCGGAATCAGGGGGCAAAACCGGAAATTCAGGTGGTGCCTAAGAAACATGGATGGTGTGATAAAAAATTCCCATTTAAAATACTTTGATATTGAAAATGTCTCTTTTTTAAGAAGTTGTGAGATGATAGTAGTTGTTATTTCCCTTTTTGCCAGTAGTTTCTTTCAATTAAAGAGTATGGTTGTCGTGGTTCTGATTACATGATTATGGTAAATTGATAACACGTAAATGTATCGTATTTTTAGACCCGGTTTGCATGCAATTTAGTTTCGTTTTATTTATTTTCTTTGATTTATGTTTTATTATGCCGGTATTTATTGTCTTTTTCAGGTGAATTGGATTAATTCACAAAAGAAAGAAAAGAAAAAAATTAAAGGAGGAAATGTGGAGAAAAGAAGATGTTTTGAAGAAAATATGAAAGAAGAAGAAAAGAAGAATTATTTTTTATAAAAAATGGTGGGGCCCACCACCAACATAAGTGTGACGAACGTCACACCTTATGGTGGCGCCCAACATAAAATAAATATAGTACTATGACGACCGTCACAGGTCCATGGCGACCGTCATAGTACTTCAAGTTGTGACGACCGTCACGTATTGAATGACGACCGGCACAGGAATAATTCCCAGAATTCACGTTTAAGTACGTGGACCACTCAACGGTACCAATTCCACTCCAAGCACGTTCAACCAGTCAAGGGGTGCTTGAGATATTTTTGGGCCACTAACTTCCACGGCAGATTTTTTCTCTCTTTCACAACAACTTCTCAAGCTATAAAAGGAGGCAATTTTGCTACACGAGGGCCTCTATTCCTTTTCTCTTTTCGCCAGATTTTTCTTATTGAGTTTTTAGCAATTCTCATTGATGTAAAAGTAATAGTTCTCCACATCGGGGGACTATTACAAATATAGTTTTAGGATTTATTTCTATAGTTTAATTTATGTATTTGATTCAAAGCCTGCCGACATATTACGACTTCAGTTCAAGCATTGTTTCCAGTTCCATTTAATTACAGGTTCTATTTTATTGTTTACTTTACTGTCTTCAATTAATTGCTTAATTACGTCTTGCCTTATATTAAATTATTTTAAATCGCTTATTATGTTTTCGTCTAATTCAAAAACCCAAAATTGTTTATTTGTTTTCTTATCTATGTCTTTCTAAATATTTTTTAGTCTGGCGTATGAGGGCCGTCGTTACCGACGGGACTCGGTAGAAAATAATAGGTACGAACTTATGATTAAAATTCTGTTTTGGTTTTAATTTCCAATTCTAATTTAAATAACTTTGTCACGAGAGTGAGAGGGTATTTAACACGATTTTGTCACGAGAGTGAGAAATCAATTAAGGTTAGAGCCGGCACTGCGAGAGCGTGGGGGTCAAACCGGATAGTGGAAATTAGGCAACAAATCTAAATACAGCGAGAGCGCTTTAGATACGTTTATGATATTATTAACTTTCAAAATATATTTCCTAGTTACCAGGCGAGCGAGAGCAAAATCTTGGGATTAGGGAACATGACTTTAGTTAATACCGCGAGAGCGTGAGGCGAAGTCTTTAAGTTGGTATATTCTACGAAACTAAGTTATAGTTATAATTAATACCCGAATTCTACAAAATCCTTTAGGAACGCGGAATCCATATTCCGGCCTCTCTTTATTATCATATTTTCTAAGTTCATTTTTAGTTTAGTTCTAGTTTCCTCTTAATTAAATATTCATCAGCCTTAGCTTTACAAAGTAACGATAGATTACGGTAGGTTGACTTTGCTCTCTGTGGGTTCGACAATCTTTTATATTACTTCGATATTTCCGTGCACTTGCAGACGCGTCAAGTTTTTGGCGCCGTTGCCGGGGACCAACAGTCAATATTGTTATTCCGTTGTTGCACTGTATAGACTAAGGCACTCCCATAAAAAAAAATTAAAAAAATTAAAAATTTAAAAACCATGTATCACCCAAATTTTCTCTATGATAACCACTCACAATATCTTGGGGAGCCACACCCAAATTTTCTCTACAATTACCAACCGCAATACTCCTAATATTTTGAGGAACCGCAACCAAAATTTTCCTATGATTACCATTCCCAAAATTTCGAGGAATCGCAAGAATCCCATAATTCCAACCTTGAAATACAAATGGAGAATTTCAATGCATCACTAACTCATTCTCACCCAAATTTCCTCTGCAACTACCAATCCCCACATTTTGAGGAGCCGCAAGAATCTCATAATTCCAACCTAGAAATATTAATGCAAGATTTCAATGCGACACTGACTCACTCCCAGTATCTCGAGGAACCGCACCCAAATTTCCTCTACGATCACCATTCCCAATATTTTGAGGAACCACAAGAATCTGTTAATTCCAACCTCGAAGCATTAATGGAGGACTTCATTGAAAAAACAACTAATTCTAGGGTAGAGTCTATGATGGAGCATTTTGTGGAGACACAAACTCTCCAGAATGAAGAGCTTAGAAGACAACAACTCGATACTTATGAAACCCTTAGGCAGATAAACACTATGGTCGAGTCCCTCGCGACTCACACTGAGGCATTGGAGACTCAAATCTCCCTGCTTGCACAGACACCTATAGGACCCTACCCTGAGGAGCATGTGGATGTTGTAACAACCGTTAATGAAAAGCAAATCGAGAATCCCGAGGAGAGTGATAATGAGGTTGAGGAGAATGATATTAAGGTTGAGGAGAGTTCTGGTGAGGAAGAAATAGAGATTGAGAAAATTTTAGTGGGACCACCTGAAAGGGAGGTCGTCAAAGAGGTAGAGAAAGTATCACCTAAGGATGTTCCTCATGTCTATACCCCACCGATTCCTTTCCCGTATAGGTTTGTAGACTCCCAATCCAAAACGCATGTGGAGGTATTGGAAAATATCCACACCGATGCATCTTTGTTGGAGGGCACGCATAAAAGGAGAAAATTCGAGGACCATGAAACTAGGGATATCATTACTGTTAAGAGGGTAAGGTTAAACTTTGAGGTGATGGATGAAATAACTAAGCCCAAACTTGAAAAGCTAATACTTAGGATAGATCCAGAACCACCACCACAAGTTCAAAAGAATGAACCACCCCACAGAAGGAAGAGAAGAAAAGGTGAGGGATATGTGAGATGGTTTGATAAGTGGCCATGGAAACCGAAAATTATTATCCGTCGAGCTATCGACATTAAACAAAGCCCTGCGTGGGAGGAAACCCACGAGTTTTTAATTTAATATTTTACTTTTATTGTTTGTGTTTGCAGAAAATAAAGAATTGTATCGCTTGTCACGTCTCATCCATATTTAGGCGAAAAATCTCTAGGTGACAATCCCTTAAGATGAGTTGGTGCCCACACACATTCCTACGAATGTCGCTGCTGGTGGTGACACCAATGACGAGTATGATGGTGTCGCTCTCAGGATTTTCATCCAGGTACAAACGCGAGAGTGGCGCGGAAAACAGAGTCGTCAGCCGTGTAAATTTATCCCAAGAGAGGGAAAGGGAACACCGCATAAACCTGAGGAAGAGGGAAAGGAATGGTCATCACAACCATAACCTGGGTTCGGGAGTCAGTTACGCGAGGGGAAGGTGCTAGCACCCCATGCGTCCATCGTACTCGATGGGATCCACGCTTGTTGTCTATTCTAAGGGTGAGTTATCCTAAAATCTATGGTTGTACTGACATGAGGAAAGGGAAGACAAAGACAGACTCGGTAGGACGTCGACGTCCTAGGCCTACGTACTCCCTTTGTGCAATGGGAAATTCAGAGTCAACGTAGTTCGGACCAAGTTCTTTTTGTGTTTTTTATGAGCAACGTTAAGTTCGCGTCCGGCAGTTAGGGTCGATGCCTGTTTGCGACTCAGACGGAAAGTAACGTGCCCTTTTTGAAAATAGCCTTTAGTTTGACAATCCCGAAGGACAAAAAGGTTTGAAGTTTGTTTGTATTTTTTAAGACAGAAGTGGCTTGAGTTAGTTCATAACTTGCATTGCACCAAAGTCTAGGGCACAGGGACGAATACTTAACGAATCGTCCCAAGACAGGACGCTCGCTAAGCACTCTAGAAAGATGAGAGGAAGCCCCTCATTCCTCATTCCCCACACTTAAGGCTCGTGCACAATACACTTTATCCTTATTAAGTGTTTTCAAGAAGTTTTGAGATGAGAAGAGAGAAGACACAAAGGAAACTCTAAAGGGGAACTAAGAGTCCTAATGTTATCATGCATGGGTGACCTACGGTTAGTGAGGTTTGACGACAACCTAAGCCTAAAGAAAAGAAATGATGAGAGACAGAAAGAGTGAGAGTGGACATGGATAACTATCCACACCCTCAAATAACTTACCTCAGCCTCTGCATAAAAGGTTAGTACAAAACAGACATACGTAAAAGAAATGAGATAAATGAAATCCATGAAATGACATATAATGGCAATCAAGTGACCTATAATAATCTAAACATGGTTTATGAAGTCAAAGACACAATTCCAAAACAATGGCACAAGTGCCTTTTCAAACAGATAACCAGACATGATCAAAGATATGCATACAAGAAGACCTCAAATAAAAGCAATCAAACAATTGGCAAAACATCTTCTAAAATCACCAAATTAATTATCAACATATATCAACCAGAAACAAACAACATGTCCAAAATTCATGCGAAAATTCAAAATAAAAGTCACTCAAACAATCATGCAAAGTTCAGACAAGAAACATGACTCAATATGCAAAAAAGGAGGACTAAAATGCAATATGAAATGATTTTAAAAATGAGAGAAAAATATTTTAATGCAATTCAATGTGTTGGTGAAAAAAATGCAAAAAGAATGAGTTCAAAATGTTTTATGGATGATGAGAAATAAATTTTACAATGCAATGTGTGCTAAATGAAACAAATTCAAAAAGAAATTATTAAAATAATTAATTCAGATGTTAAAAATAAAATAAAAATAAAAAAATAAAATTTTATAAAATTATAAAAATGTTTCATGAATTTTTTGGAATTTTTTAATGCAATAAACTATTTTTAAAAAATTAAAATGAAAATGCAATAATTAAATAAAAATAAAATAGAAAGAAAATGAGTGGGGGGTATGAACAGCAATAAAACACGTTGGAAAATAACATGGGCTGAAAGGGAGGGGGTGCGAATAGAAGGCCCAGACTTAAATCCATCAGAAAATAAAATAAAACAAAAAAAAAGAACACACGTGGGCTCAGTCAATTGATTTGACTCAGTATCCACCATAGGATCAATCTAACGCTTCATAGATAGTCAAACAATTCAAGTTTTATGCAAGATGAACGGTCAAGATCACATGCAAATGATTGTAATGGTACGCAAGCACACACTGAATTGTCAGAAATTGGTAAATTAATTTGTTGGCAAACTCCCAACCACCTGATCTAATCAACGTCCCAGATTAGTCAACATAATAAGAGGGTAAACCTGATGAGAGAACATGATCTGAGGTACACAATAGTAATCATAGGGTAATAAACACACAACTAAATAAAATAAAAACAAAAATTAGAACACGTGGCATGCTGTGGATCGTGGGATCAAAACCATCAACGGTCAAAACTTCATCTTCCTCAATTTAACCCTCGCCGGACTGAATCAACCACTGGCCGCCGGAGCTAGGGTTCCGACCACCCTCTCCGTCACCTGCAAATAAAAACTCACCAGAAAATGCAAACAAATACACTTTCTTGACCAGAACTTCATCAGGATTTCAAATATCACATTAAAAATTGCAAACAATCAACACACAAGGAGATTCGCACGAAACAAGTTAGGGTTCAAAAACTTTAAACACACGATACAACCAAACCATGCGTCCAAACACAAAATAAAATATACCAGAATGATCAGCAACAATCACAGATTATTATGAGCATCAAAAAGAGGGGTTTTAGGAACATTCAAATTGCACTAACCTGAGATTATGCAGACTGTATCCCTTGCTATTAGCTTCAAGTGATGGACGATTTGTGCTCTATAGATGCCAAGGGTGAAGTTTGTGGAAGAAGTTTTGGAAGAACCCTTGTAGATTGTGAGATTCTAAGGAATGATCTTTTTAGGGTTCACTTGAAAACTCTACCAAAATAACGTGTCCTTTTTTCTCTAACCCTAGCATGAGTTAGCTTAAATAGACTAGGTTAATCCACTGATCAGCATTTGGGCCTTGGTAATTCCCCACTTGATGAGTTTTGGGTGATTTTGGAAAATTACATAATGTGAAATACACCATCCTCCATGCATGCATATCCAAACCCTTGATGATGGATCACTTATTTAACAATTGCTAATCACACCTAAATTTGATTTGGGCCTTGAGATGTATTGGTTCATGAGTTTTCAATAATTTGGCAATTTTGCACCATGTGAAATAAGTAATGAATAAGTCATGAAATTTCTTGGTTCAAAGGCCCAAAATGATCCTTAAGGAGTGTTCTTTGATGTTAGAATGTGACATGAAGCAATGGAATCAATTATAGGTCACTATGTCCCAAAATGCAAATGGAACCATGAGAAAACCCTAAAAAACCACTTTGCCTTCTTTTGATCATAACTTGAGTTTCACAAATGATATGGAGACCATCTAGTACTTGTTGGAAAGGGGAGAAAAAGATCTTTAACTTTAATGTTTGAGGAAAATTCATTTGAACCTTTCTTGATGATGAAAAGTCAAGTTGAATGTAGTGTAAGAACTTGCCCAAAAAGGAAACTTTCAAATTATAGGTCATTTCCATATTTAGTAACTTTTGTACCAACCCTTGATTCTTGATAAATGGTGTGAAACTTGACTCTCGAAGACCATATGAGGATGTGAGACCTTGAAAACCTTGAAGAGAACCTCAAGCTTTCACAGTTGACTCCCCTCTCACTGTTGACTTTTCTCCTGATTCCCAATCCATTGGCCAATTGAACTTCTCCTTAACCAAACTGATGGACAATCTTCCATTCCTAGATACTTAGGGACCCAAGGAATACCATGGAATTAAGTCTTGCTCAAGAAATCAGAAATAAACTGACTTTATAGCAAACCCTAGTTTTGGTACCCTTAGTCTAGGAGGAAATAACACAGTCTCCAAATCCAAATTCCTCTGAATATGATGTGTATCCTCTCCCACAAAGATAATATATGCCATTTGGTGATGATAAAAGCCCAAGAAGCTTGCCCATTGGAGCAATAAATCCAAGAATCTCAAAACCCTAATTTCTGCACTGGTTAGGAGAGAGTGATCCACTTGAGATCTCTTGGACAATATAAGGACTCTTGCTTGACTCTTTGAAGAACATTTTCTCCTCTTGAACTTGCCTCAGGCACCTTGACCCCATGCTAAGAACCAATGGTATGCACACATGATAATGCAAAATGAGATGAAACATAAGCCAGTTAGTACTAAAGGAAAGGAGAGCAAATTTTAGGGTGCTACAGCTGCCCCTATTAATCAACTTGGTCCTGAAGGTATGATAGCGATGACTTTCAGACATTCCATGATGCACGGGGATTGAATACCGAAAGAGCCCCGGAAATTTGCTAACGGTGCGAATAACGAAATGGAGCGTGCTGAAAAATAAGGAGCATGACCTCAACCCTACCCACAAAACGAATACAACCTCAATTGCACCCGCAAAGGAAGACTGGCCTCAATCACTCTACCCACAAGGAAAAAATGAATACGACCTCAATCGCACCCACAAAACGGATACAACCTCAATTGTACCCACAAAGGAAGACTGACCTCAATCACCCTACCCACAAAGGAAAACACTAATACGACCACAATTGCACCCACAAAACGAAATACAACCTCAATTGCACCCGCAAAGGAAGACTGACCTCAATCACTCTAACCCCAAAGAAAATACGAATACGACCTCAATCGCATCCACAAAACGAATACAACGTCAATTGTACCCTCAAAGGAAGACTGACTTCAATCACTCTACCCACAAAGAAAATACGAATACGACCTCAATCGCTCCCACAAAATGAATACAACCTCAATAGCACCCGCAAAGGAAGACTGACCTCAATCACTCTACCCCTAAAGAAAATATGAATACGACCTCAATCGCATCCATAAAACAAATACAACCTCAATTGTACCCTCAAAGGAAGACTGACCTCAATCACTCTACCCACAAAGAAAATACGAATACGACCTCAATCGCACCCACAAAACGAATACAACCTCAATTGTACCCTCAAAGGAAGACTGGCCTCAATCACTCTACCCACAAAGAAAACACGAATACGACCTCAATCGCATCCACAAAACGAATACAAACTCAATTGTACCCTCAAAGGAAGACTGACCTCAATCACTCTACCCACAAAGAAAACACGAATACGACCTCAATCGCACCCACGAAACGAATACAACGTCAATTGTACCCTCAAAGGAAGACTGACCTCAATCACTCTACCACAAAGAAAATATGAATACGACCTCAATCGCACCCACAAAACGAATACAACCTCAATTACACCCGCAAAGGAAGACCGACCTCAATCACTCTATCCACAGAGAAAACATGAATACGACCTCAATCGCACCCACAAAACGAATACAACCTCAATTGTACCCACAAAGGAAGACTGACCTCAATCACTCTACCCACAAAGAAAATATGAATACGACCTCAATCGCATCCATAAAACGAATACAACCTCAATTGTACCCATAAAGGAAGACTGGCCTCAATCACTCTACCCACAAAGAAAATACGAATACGACCTCAATCGTTTCCACAAAACGAATACAACCTCAATTATACCCGCAAAAGATAACCAACATAAAGTGGATTTCGCCGGAGATAACGTGAAACAAAACTTCTGGTTTAAACCACCCCTACTGAGAAAAGGAAACTGGCAAACAAGATATGTCAAGCGAGAACTGAATACCAGGCGAGAACTGGATTTCACAAAAGAGAAAAGGGCCAAACAAAGGCAAACTTCTAACGGACTCACGATCCATAGATAAGATGACTCCGCCGGGGAAAGGAGAAATCTAAATAAAAGACTCTGCCGGGGAGCACAAGCATGAGGAACGCATCCCTCCAAAATCTCCTGAGTTATGCCATCTCTGCTGGGAAAGAGACCTGGCAAGGAAAGCATCAAACCGGGCATATGCTTCGAATGCGAATGTTTGAATTTTTCCGTAATGCTCCACACGAAGTGGAAATGCTACGCGTTTGAGGATGCAATGCAAATGCTTATGATATGCAAAAGGGGTCCCTCCAGCAAAATAAATGTTGGAGAGAAAAGATTAATTCATCTGGGGATGACAAAAATAAATTGTTCTCTGAATCCAAGAACTCTGCTGAGAAGGACCACGTTGACTGACCCTTTGGATCCACAACTTCTACTGGTGATGAAATCCAAAAGCACATACACTCTACCGGGGATTGCACATGTCCTTTACTGAAGGTGATATCGAACCTAAGATTCCTCCTCTGCTGGGGGAGTTGAGAATGAATGCCAATAACGGAACCGGAAGTCTGTTACTGAGGATTGCCAATAACAGATGGGCTTAGGACCTGCTGGGGGATGCCAGCCCATAATACCATCCTGCTTGGGGATACTGCTGAACCTAGCCTGCTGATGGGAGAATGACTTTACTCTCACCTTGCTGGGGACTAGAATATGACATTGTCGGCGAAAGCACGCTTCCTGACTGGATGGGGGAAGTGAACACCCTGATTCTGTGGGGAAATAACGTCTTGATCCAGGGAACTGCGGGGAAATAATGTCTTGATCCAGAGAAAATACTTTCCAGGTCTCCTACCGGGGAAGGTCTGCTCTGCTGAGGAAAGTGCAATCCCAATGCTGGGGAAAGCAAACTGCCGGGGAAGTACAATCCTGTTGCCATCCCACCTGACCTGTCTCTACGGTCATAGACGGCCCTTTGAACTTTCCACTTGCCCCAGACCACCAGGTCTAATGGAAGAAATCATGTCAAGAGGATTTTATAGAGGACTGGGCATTCGCACTGGCCCAGGGTCTTCAAACTCTTGGAGAGATTTATCAGATCTCAACATAACTGCCCCAGACTTCAAAATCCATGAAGTACATTACCTCGAAAGGATTTGTAATGACTTGAAAATACTCTGCTTTAGTATCTTGAACCTTGAGGAGGTATTTTCAATTAACCATTTTCAGGAGTGGACAATCTCCCACGCTCTAGAGGTGGCCTGCCCCAATATGAGCTTTGAAGTGATTTTGCCCCTGATCTTAGAATGAATGCCCCAGAATAACTGAATTTCGGAGAGATTTCTCGATGTGACTGCCCCAGATTGGCTACATCTTAACACGACTTATTGGGGAGAGCCCACTCTACACTGAGTCTCTTGGCAGCATGCCCTTTGATATGATTGTCCTTCAGAATTTTCAAGCATCCCAACTTGGATCAAGCTTCTTGACTGACGTTCACTGTGTAAGCTGCCTTGATGCTTAGGCATATGTATGCAAGCAGAACAAGTTATTTATGAGAATGATAATTCTAATGCAACAAATATGTTAACCTTGAAGTTTTTATTGAAAATGCGTCGTCAAGCCTTGTGAACGAATCACTGGCTGGGATGCGACCTTGATTTTGAATGGCAAAACAATGCGCACATGCAATACCAACAAATCTTATTAGCACAACTCATAGGAGTTAGGAACGTTGTCCTGTTGAAGTACGCTTTCGGAATAAACCCTGTTTCAATTAGGACTTTTAAGGGTTGTAACGTGGTCTGGTTCACGGTTTCAGAAAAAAAGGATTTATGGCTCAAAATTTATCGGTGCCCACCCACTCTTCATGATGTTCTCTAGTCCTATGTTCAGTTAATCTGACACAAACGCTCATCTCTCAAAAGGTTTACGATCTTTAAGGAACCCATGCCATAAATGGTTTGGCACCTCAGGGAGTTTCGGAATGACAGTCAACCCTTTTTATCTTTTGTGTCTGTAATCACACGAATTTATCCTTATCGAGGATTTTCTTTTGTAATGCTTTTCGCTTCTTCTTTCCTTTTGCTTTTTGATCCCTAATTTTGCCTGGACTGACTCTTTTGAGTTTTTCGATTTTGGAGTCCAGCGGGATGCCCTAGTTTTTGCCTAAGTCGTTTGTTTACAAGTTTCGACTTAGCGGGCTTTCCTTTTTTATTCCCCTTTTTGAACAAAGCATGTGACACTGGTTGTCTTACTTGCTTGAAAGGGTTATGACTGCCTCACTCCTTGATTGTTGATGGATAACCATTGTCGTTTCACATCTCTTGACCTCTTGATGGTGGGATAGAGGGTAATGGACCCTCAGATGCACACTCTCCTTGAAATTTGAACGCTTGGTCAAACTAACTGACGCCTACCCTGCCCCTGGGTTAAGTATGAGGGTTTTTTCGTACGAAAGAAGCTCCTACTTCAAGGCTCAAAGGGGTTAACGAGGGTCTATCTCCCTTATATCTCCAGTGTTTAGGGGTTTGGAATAATGCCTGTACATCCTCAACAGGGTTCTATCCTTGAACATACAACCAGAGATTTTGCGTTTTCGTCTCATCATCCTCCCTCAAGAGTTCTAAACAAGAAAATTGGTATTGCAGTGCATATAAACATTTAAGAGTGAACACGAATGGATTACTTCAAGAAAAACATACTCATTGCATTAATATCATCATAAAAAAAACAAACAAGTCTTACATGCATACGATGCTTTAACAAGAAATGAAAAACTACAAATGAAAATGCAGTAAAGAAGCTGAAGATTGCCATTGCTGAGGAAGCTTAATTCTGTCTGGACGTACTTGCAGACTGAGTGTTTATTTGAGTACGGAGGCTTCCATTGATGTACATATCATCTTCAGTGAATACAATGATCTCCGAGTCTACCAGGTCTTGCACCTTGTGCTTGAACACGTTGCAGTTTTCAATTGAATGACCCAGTGTGTCTGAGTGATATTCACATCTGGCATCCAGATCATAATCAGGAGGAATAGGGTCGGGGACAGGCTTGGCATCCCTTAGTTGAAGCAAAGAACTTTCAAGAAGACGGGCAAGAACCTGGCTGTGAGGAACGGGGAGTGGATCAAAACTTCTCTCAGGCCTTCGTGATCTTTGATGTTTCTTCCCAGAGCAATTCTCTTGTTGACCCCGATTCGAGCGCATAATCTTTTCAGGCACTTTTCTCTTCAGACTTGGTCGAGGCGTAGGTAGCATTTACGGATGTGGGGGTTCTAAGACCAAGGGCTGCAAGAAATGCCCCTGACTTGATGTGGCTTTGGGAGAAGCAACGGGGATACCCACTTCTTTTTCAACAGCTAGAGTGGGACCACCTTGTATGCTTACGCCGCTCGGTGTGAATTCAATTTTCCTCGAATCAATCAGATCCTGGACAGCGTGCTGAAGGGCCCTACATTTCTCCACAGTATGCCCTGGTGCCCCAGAATGGAAATCACAATGGGTTTTTGCATTATAGCCTGGTGGGGGATTACCAGTGAAAGGAGCCAAAGTCCTTTTCTGTACCAGTTGCAACTGAAGGAGACGCTGCAATAGTTGAGAATATGGCATAAGGAGTGGATGAAAAACTCTTTCAGGCTGCTTCGGTCTCTGTGCACATTTTTTATTCTTAGGCTTATCTTGGGAGACACGACCTGGTTGCGGTTAGGAAAGTCCTGGAACTTCATCTTGTGGAAGAGATTCACGAGGCAATCCACGATCAAATCCCAAAGAGATGGGAGGAGTAAGGACCTCTGTCGTGGAAGTGAGCACATGACTGTTTTCCTTCTTTAGCACTGTTTTCAAAATTTCCATGACCAAACCCATATGAGTCTTCATCTGATTGACCTCCTCCCTCAGCGCCTTCTGCTCCTGGGACATGACCAGCATGTCTTCCCCAAACTGCCTCATCTGAACCTTCATTTCAAGCATCTCTGCACGGAGTCGTTCTATGGCTATCTTCTGGTTATCACAGACTGAGTAGAATACCGATGAACTGGCTGATCAATCCTGTACTGCGGAGGAGAACAAAATAAGAACACCAGAGATAAACACCTGTTATGCAAAATGATTATGAATGTACAAATGCAAATGAACATGTTTGAATATCCGCAGGGCGATCCACCCCTTGATTCCAGTTTAACAACAAGAAAGAACAGAACTTCTGCTCATATATTAAGAAAACCAGAGGAAAACCAAATGTCAATAATCACAAATCCAAGATAATTGAGTCTGAACACCATAATCATAGATCCCAACCAACAAGTCTGGCGGTGATCCAAATACAATGAAAGAGAAATAGGAAACTACGGCATGTCATCAAAGTCCACAAGTGTCAATCCCCCCCATCCATTATGCTTTTTGCTCCAGTCTTGAATTTCCTTGAACAACTTTTTAGTGTCAGGATGCTTCGGTCTCTGAATTAGCTCTTGAATGAGAATGTCTCTCCTATGTATGATTCCTTCCAAGTATCGGCAATGCAACTCCCAAGCGTCTTCTCCAGAAACACCATCCATACTAGGTCCCTCATTTCTAGATCTTTTCACTTCAGCTTGGATCTTCAGTTCCTCTATGGAGGCTATGGCTTCATTGAGTCAGCGTCTTTTTTCTTGAGCTTCGACTTCAACTGATCAATCTGAGCTAGATAATCGTCTTCCTTTCACTTATTCTCAGCCATTGCAGTTTCTCGGTGAGCATTGAACTTGTGAATTTTCAACAAAGCCTTGTCCAATTCCTCCTTCTTAGACTCAAGAACCATACTGATACCATCTAGAGCTTGCTTCATCCTTTTTCTGGCTGCGACCTTGTCAGCTAACTCCTTTTTTGCCTCAGCGAGAAGCTCTGTCTTCAACTCGACGATATGAACAGCTTCACCCCACTCATGCTTCAACTGATAAATCTCTCTTTGTAGCTCACTGTTTTCTTCTCGCAGCTTTTCCTTTTCAGCCCACAACTTGTTAAACTTCTCTATCTCAATTGTGGTAGGAGGCTCAATCAGCAAGGGGTAAGATGGTGGTTCTACCGGGAAGGGAAGAAGCTCCTCTTCTGCTCTCTTCTTAATCCACTCTTCATATGAAGGAAAAGCCCGGTTGTTACATTTCCCGAATGAAGTTTTTCCCCTCTTGGTCACCTGCTTCCAAGCATTCACAATCTTTCTTATCATCTCTTGATCCCCAGTACAATTGAAGAATAAGGACTCTCTAACATCTCGCTCTTCAGGTGGACCTCTCAAAGGATAACCAAACTGCCTGATAACAAGGGAAGGATTATAGTTAATTCCACCTCTTCTCCCTATCAAGGGTACATTAGGGAATTCTCCGCACTTGCAAATAATCTCTATTCCTAGCAAGTCACGGTTGAACCAGACAATGTTGTCAGCAGTCAAGCCCATTGACCTCTTTGACCACTTCAGAGAATCTTTTGTATCAACGAAGGCGCCAGCTTCGGGGAGATGGCTCAGAAACCAAGTAGATAAGAGCGGTGGACAACAAATCACGGTTTTTCCCCTCCTATTTTCATTCTTGTAGTGGACTGAGTGATACACATCACCTAGCAAGGTAGGTATAGGATTCTTTGAAATAAAGATTCTGACAGCATGCATATCCACCAGATCAGGAACATTGGGAAACAGGACAATCCCATAGATGCACATAGCCAGAATAGCTTGGAAAGCAGTCCAATTCTTCTCTTTAACGTGTATGCAAGCTTGATCAAACAAGAACTTCAATAAGAAACCCTTAGCTCCTTGTTTTTCCTCAATATTACTTCTCAAAACGGATTCACCAATATGAAGAGCAATAGCCATTTTTTTTATCCCGGGGTGTTCTTCAGAAAAGAATATTATGTCCTGCCTGATGGGGATTCCCAAAATAAATGAGAACTCCTCCAACGTTGGGGCCAAGATATAGTCTGGGAAAGTGAAGCAACGCAAAGACAGATCGTAAAACTGAAGAAGTGTATCAATGTCATCCTTCTCATACTTGGAGATATTATAGACAAACTTTAGAAGTCTCCCATACCCTCCACTGAACTCTGTATGAACTCTGGGACCAGCCATACTGATCAGCTTGTGAATCAACGTTAAGGTCGGATCTGGGAACGAATAGGCAACAGTCTTCTTTCTCTGGACATCCATACCAAGGCAACCTCAGAAAACCGGAATCAAGAGTAAGATGCAAGCCCTGAAAAATGTCAAACATGTCAGAATGCAAGAAAAATGATATGCTCATGCAAACATGGGATCAAGGCAACACTGATGGACGTGCTGTGCTGGTAGCTGAACGAGAAGCACAACCCAAAAAACCAGAATTCCAAAATACCGAACCACTGAGATAACCAGAAACCCAGATAATCAAACACTGATGAGAAATCTAGAAAACCGGGTAGGTTGAAGGTTTTGGTGTCCTGCAAACCTGCAAACACCCATCCCCTCTCACGTGTGGGTACTAGGATGTTCAGTATCCCGGGCTCTCAGGTCGAGAAATGATGATACGTTCACCATGTCTGGTTTGGCATCATCATCAATCGAGGAGGCCTCAACTGATTCTCCAAAACGGAAGGTCCTTAGCTTCTGGCACTGAGGTCGAGAAACAATAGTACATTCATCCCTTAGGGTACAGTACTATCGTCAATCGAGGAGTACCTCCACTGATTCTCTTCAAAGGATAGGGGCCATCCTATGCGAGTTCCAAAGTGGGCCCTCGGGTGCGAATGGGTTTGCCACAGAATGTGGTCTGCCACTGTCACCACTAAAGAGGGATGTTTCCACTAAGGTCCTCGATGATCGGTCACCAGAGTCGACAGCTCTCTAGATCAACACCCTAACATGCCCAAGACACACACGTTAGAATGCGTCCCAAGATAGCCTCATCTGGTTATGAATTTTGTGAACACGCAAACGTACCAAGCGAGCACGTAGGTCCCACTACTCTCCACTCTAGTCCTAGGGTGTATTCAAGCCTGGGTATTGGGCTTATCTCTCAGAACAACCCAACCTGCAAAACAGAAACAGCCAGCACAACACAGTAATATCCAGTATGACAGTAATAAAAATGAAATGCAATGCAGTAAAAGCTGTAAAACGGTAATATACAACTTAATATAGCACAACAAATAAACACCCAACAAAAAACAAACAAGCGCTAGGATCGACTCGCTAAAGGGGATGGACCAGCATAGGTCAACCATTATCCCCAGCAGAGTCGCCAGCTGTCGCTCCCAGGATTTTCATCCAGGTACAAACGCGAGAGTGGCGTGGAAAACAGAGTCGCCAGCCGTGTAAATTTATCCCAAGAGAGGGAAAGGGAACACCGAATAAACCTGAGGAAGAGGGAAAGGAATGGTCATCGCAACCATAACCTGGGTTCGGGAGTCAGTTACGCGAGGGGAAGGTGCTAGCACCCCACGCGTCCATCGTACTCGATGGGATCCACGCTTGTTGTCTATTCTAAGGGTGAGTTATCCTAAAATCTATGGCTGTACTGACACGAGGAAAGGGAAGACAAAGACAAACTCGGTAGGACGTCGACGTCCTAGGCCTACGTACTCCCTTTGTGCAATGGGAAATTCAGAGTCAACGTAGTTCGAACCAAGTTCTTTTTGTGTTTTTTATGAGCGACGTTAAGTTCGCGTCCAGCAGTTAGGGTCGATGCTTGTTTGCGACTCAGACGGAAAGTAACGTGCCCTTTTTGAAAATAGCCTTTAGTTTGGCAATCCCGAAGGACAAAAAAGTTTGAAGTTTGTTTGTATTTTTTAAGATAGAAGTGACTTGAGTTAGTTCATAACTTGCATTGCACCAAAGTCTAGGGCACAGGGACGAATACTTAACGAATAGTCCCAAGACAGGACGCTCACTAAGCACTCTAGAAAGATGAGAGGAAGCCCCTCATTCCTCATTCCCCACGCTTAAGGCTCGTGCGCAATACACTTTATCCTTATTAAGTGTTTTCAAGAAGTTTTGAGATGAGAAGAGAGAAGACACAAAGGAAACTCTAAAGGGGAACTAAGAGTCCTAATGTTATCATGCATGGGTGACCTACGGTTGGTGAGGTTTGACGACAACCTAAGCCTAAAGAAAAGAAACGATGAGAGACAGAAAGAGTGAGAGTGGACATGGATAACTATCCACACCCTCAAATAACTTACCTCAGCCTCTGCATAAAAGGTTAGTACAAAACAGACATACGTAAAAGAAATGAGATAAATGAAATCCAGGCAATGACATATAATGGCAATCAAGTGACCTATAACAATCTAAACATGGTTTATGAAGTCAAAGACACAATTCCAAAACAATGGCACAAGTGCCTTTTCAAACAGGTAACCAGACATGATCAAAGATATGCATACAAGAAGACCTCAAATAAAATCAATCAAACAATTGGCAAAACATCTTCTAAAATCACCAAATTAATTATCAACATATATCAACCAGAAGCAAACAACATGTCCAAAATTCATGCCAAAATTCAAAATAAAAGTCACTCAAACAATCATGCAAAGTTCAGACAAGAAACATGACTCAATATGCAAAAAAGGAGGACTAAAATGCAATATGAAATGATTTTAAAAATGAGAGAAAAATATTTTAATGCAATTCAATGTGTTGGTGAAAAAAATGCAAAAAGAATGAGTTCAAAATGTTTTATGGATGATGAGAAATAAATTTTACAATGCAATGTGTGCTAAATGAAACAAATTCAAAAAGAAATTATTAAAATAATTAATTCAGATGTTAAAAATAAAATAAAAATAAAAAAATAAAATTTTATAAAATTATAAAAATGTTTCATGAATTTTTTGGAATTTTTTAATGCAATAAACTATTTTTAAAAAATTAAAATGAAAATGCAATAATTAAATAAAAATAAAATAGAAAGAAAATGAGTGGGGGGTATGAACAGCAATAAAACACGTTGGAAAATAACATGGGCTGAAAGGGAGGGGGTGCGAATAGAAGGCCCAGACTTAAATCCATCAGAAAATAAAATAAAACAAAAAAAAAGAACACACGTGGGCTCAGTCAATTGATTTGACTCAGTATCCACCATAGGATCAATCTAACGCTTCATAGATAGTCAAACAATTCAAGTTTTATGCAAGATGAACGGTCAGGATCACATGCACATGATTGTAATGGTACGCAAGCACACACTGAATTGTCAGAAATTAAAATAAAATAAAGAGTAGCACGTGGTAAGACACATGGTAAATTAATTTGTTGGCAAACTCCCAACCACCTGATCTAATCAACATCCCAGATTAGTCAACATAATAAGAGGGTAAACCTGATGAGAGAACATGATCTGAGGTACACAATAGTAATCATAGGGTAATAAACACACAACTAAATAAAATGAAAACAAAAATTAGAATGCGTGGCATGCTGTGGACCGTGGGATCAAAACCATCAACGGTCAAAACTTCATCTTCCTCAATTTAACCCTCGCCGGACTGAATCAACCACTGGCCGCCGGAGCTAGGGTTCCGACCACCCTCTCCGGTCACCTGCAACCAAAAACTCACCAGAAAATGCAAACAAATACACTTTCTTGACCAGAACTTCATCAGGATTTCAAATATCACATTAAAATTTGCAAATAATCAACACACAAGGAGATTCGTACGAAACAAGTTAGGGTTCAAAAACTTTAAACACACGATACAACCAAACCATGCGTCCAAACACAAAATAAAATATACCAGAATGATCAGCAACAATCACAGATTATTATGCGCATCAAAAAGAGGGGTTTTAGGAACATGCAAATTGCACTAACCTGAGATTATGCAGACTGTATCCCTTGCTATTAGCTTCAAGTGATGGACGATTTGTGCTCTATAGATGCCAAGGGTGAAGTTTGTGGAAGAAGTTTTGGAAGAACCCTTGTAGATTGTGAGATTCGAAGGAATTATCTTTTTAGGGTTCACTTGAAAACTCTACCAAAATAACGTGTCCTTTTTTCTCTAACCCTAGCATGAGTTAGCTTAAATAGACTAGGTTAATCCACTAATCAGCATTTGGGCCTTGGTAATTCCCCACTTGATGAGTTTTGGGTGATTTTGGAAAATTACATAATGTGAAATACACCATCCTTCATGCATGCATATCCAAACCCTTGATGATGGATCACTTATTTAACAATTGCTAATCACACCTGAATTTGATTTGGGCCTTGAGATGTATTGGTTCATGAGTTTTTAATAATTTGGCAATTTTGCACCATGTGAAATAAGTAATGAATAAGTCATGAAATTTCTTGGTTCAAAGGCCCAAAATGATCCTTAAGGAGTGTTCTTTGATGCTAGAATGTGACATGAAGCAATGGAATCAATTATAGGTCACTATGTCCCAAAATGCAAATGGAACCATGAGAAAACCCTAAAAAACCACTTTGCCTTCTTTTGATCATAACTTGAGTTTCACAAATGATATGGAGACCATCTAGTACTTGTTGGAAAGGGGAGAAAAAGATATTCAACTTTCATGTTTGAGGAAAATTCATTTGAAGCTTTCTTGATGATGAAAAGTCAAGTTGAATGTAGTGTAAGAACTTGCCCAAAAAGGAAACTTTCAAATTATAGGTCATTTTTATATTTAATAACTTTTGTACCAACCCTTGATTCTTGATAAATGGTGTGAAACTTGACTCTCGAAGACCATATGAGGATGTGAGACCTTGAATACCTTGAAGAGAACCTCAAGCTTTCACAGTTGACTCCCCTCTCACGGTTGACTTTTCTCCTGATTCCCAATCCATTGGCCAACTGAACTTCTCCTGAACCAAACTGATGGACAATCTTCCATTCCTAGATACTTAGGGACCCAAGGAATACCATGGAATCAAGTCTTGCTCAAGAAATCAGAAATAAACTGACTTTATAGCAAACCCTAGTTTTGGTACCCTCAGTCTAGGAGGAAATAGCACAGTCTCCAAATCCAAATTCCTCTGAGTATGATGTGTATCCTCTCCCACAAAGATAAGATATGCCATTTGGTGATGATAAAAGCCCAAGAAGCTTGCCCATTGGAGCAATAAACCCAAGAATCTCAAAACCCTAATTTCTGCACTGGTTAGGAGAGAGTGATCCACTTGAGATCTCTTGGACAATATAAGGACTCTTGCTTGACTCTTTGAAGAACATCTTCTCCTCTTGAACCTGCCTCAGGCACCTTGACCCCATGCTAAGAACCAATGGTATGCACACATGATAATGCAAAATGAGATGAAACATAAGCCAGTTAGTACTAAAGGTAAGGAGAGCAAATTTTAGGGTGCTACAGATAGGAGAAAGCATGTCTCTCCTGTTCGTAACTTACATCTTCCTTGTTCTTTGCATGGTCAGGTTCCACCTGCACACACGGCACCGTATTTTTCTAACAATTTTTGCAGGTACTTCCTTCGGAAATAGGCAATATAATGAGCGACTTCAAGAAAATGAAGTCTCAGCAAATTCAGATAACTCGTAGCACAAGACACCGGAGTAGAAGTGACCAGCGAAGACAGGGATAGTAAGGGATGATTCAGCGCGAATTTGGCTGTGGTAGCACGCAATGGCATTCATACAGGTTCTATATTTCCTTTTTCACCATTTATCAAAACATTGAGGACAATGTTTGGTTTAAGTGTGGGAGAGGAACCTTACTGCTTTCATTTTACCGCTTTCTAGTTAAATTCACTATTTTCTAGCATGATTTAAAATTTTTTTTCTGTTTTAATGTTTCGTGCGTCTGTGCATGTGCTGTCGAGTCTTTATGTTGATTTTATGTTGTTTATCGACTTTCTCATACCAAATATTTTGAAAAAATTTTAGTTAAAAATAGTGTTTCTTTTGAAAATCTTAGGTTACAGACAAAATTGAGGTTAGATTGTGAGACTTGGGAAAATTATGCAAGATCGGTATCGTCTTAACACCGTGAGCCTCTAAATTATGGAAATCGATTTGAGTACTTGTTATGCCGTAGCCTTAGGTTCTCACCCCTTTAGTAGTCCCTAAGTAGTTTATTTAACAGTCAACACCATCCTAAGCACACACTAAGTAGGAAGTCGATGCAAATAAGTGTATGATCTCAAGCTTAAAAGGTAAAAAAAGAAAAAAAAAGATTGAATGAAAAGAAATGCTCCTTCTAAGTTAGGTGATCCTCACCCGATCATTTAGCCCAACGATGCAAACTTCTTTATTTTATTGATTTTTAAGCCAATGTGCCAAAAAAATGATGATAATGAGATCATAGTCACTAACAGGTCATCCTACCATGAGTGTGAAAGGATAACGGGCTTAATGTGATTGTGCCAGAATGAAAAGGGACGAAAGAAGGTTAGGCTTAGGTATAATGACAAGATTCGGATTGGTTTGTATAGGAGGGAGGTTGATGACCGCCAAAGCGGAATTGTGTTGTTGCGATGTCCTTAGAGTGTGAGCAAGTACCTATCGACACAAACTTAACCGAAGTAGAGTTGGTAGCCTAGGATGAGTATCTGTATTCACTATTTTTCTCGCGAGTCATAGTTTGCTTGAGGACAAGCAAAGGTTTAAGTGTGGGGGTGTTGATAACACGTAAATGTATCGTATTTTTAGACCCGGTTTGCATGCAATTTAGTTTCGTTTTATTTATTTTCTTTGATTTATGTTTTATTATGCCGGTATTTATTGTCTTTTTCAGGTGAATTGGATTAATTCACAAAAGAAAGAAAAGAAAAAAATTAAAGGAGGAAATGTGGAGAAAAGAAGATGTTTTGAAGAAAATATGAAAGAAGAAGAAAAGAAGAATTATTTTTAAAAAAAATGGTGGGGCCCACCACCAACATAAGTGTGACGAACGTCACACCTTATGGTGACGCCCAACATAAAATAAATATAGTACTATGACGACCGTCACAGGTCCATGGCGATCGTCATAGTACTTCAAGTTGTGACGACCGTCACGTATTGCGTGACGACCGGCACAGGAATAATTCCCAGAATTCACGTTTAAGTACGTGGACCACTCAACGGTACCAATTCCACTCCAACCACATTCAACCAGTCAAGGGGTGCTTGAGATATTTTTGGTCCACTAACTTCCACGGCAGATTTTTTCTCTCTTTCACAACAACTTCTCAAGCTATAAAAGGAGGTAATTTTGCTACACGAGGGCCTCTCTTCCTTTTCTCTTTTCGCCAGATTTTTCTTATTGAGTTTTTAGCAATTCTCATTGATGTAAAAGTAATAGTTCTCCACATCGGGGGACTATTACAAATATAGTTTTAGGATTTATTTCTATAGTTTAATTTTTGTATTTGATTCAAAGCATGCCGACATATTACGACTTCAGTTCAAGCATTGTTTCCAGTTCCATTTAATTACAGGTTCTATTTTATTGTTTACTTTACTGTCTTCAATTAATTGCTTAATTACATCTTGCCTTATATTAAACTATTTTAAATCGCTTATTATGGTTTCGTCTAATTCAAAAACCCAAAATTGTTTATTTGTTTTCTTATCTATGTCTTTCTAAATATTCTTGAGTCCGGCGTATGAGGACCGTCGTTACCGACGGGACTCGGTAAAAAATAATTGGTACGAACTTACGATTAAAATTCTGTTTTGGTTTTAATTTCCAATTCTAATTTAAATAACTTTGTCACGAGAGTGAGAGGGTATTTAACACGATTTTGTCACGAGAGTGAGAAATCAATTAAGGTTAGAGCCGGCACTGCGAGAGCGTGGGGGTCGAACCAGATAGTGGAAATTAGGCAACAAATCTAAATGCAGCGAGAGCGCTTTAGATACATTTAGGATATTATTAACTTTCAAAATATATTTCCTAGTTACCGGGCGAGCGAGAGCAAAATCTTGGGATTAGGGAACATGACTTTAGTTAATACCGCGAGAGCGTGAGGCGAAGTCTTTAAGTTGGTATATTCTACGAAACTAAGTTATAGTTATAATTAGAACCCGAATTCTACAAAGTCCTTTAGGAACGCGGAATCCATATTTCGGCCTCTCTTTATTATCATATTTTCTAAGTTCATTTTTAGTTTAGTTCTAGTTTCCTCTTAATTAAATATTCATCAGCCTTAGCTTTACAAAGTAACGATAGATTACGGTAGGTTGACATTGGTCTCTGTGGGTTCGAAAATCTTTTATATTACTTCGATATTTCCGTGCACTTGCGGACGCATCATAGATCAAGAACCACATAGGTGTAGAAGAACTGGTGGGAAGAAATGGAGACGTGGTAAGGACACATTACCTTATCAGAAGTATTGTGCTTTTTGATTCTTCCTTTTTTTGCTTTTAATTTTAATTTTTATGGGTTAGGGATGAATGTTGATGAATGTTACGATGAAGATGATGAAGGAGAATTGAGAAGAAGATGAAGTTATATGAAAAATATTAAGTGATCGTAGTTGATTGTTACATTCAATAGATGTTAGCATGAAATTTTTATTCGGGAAAGAGTTAATTGAATGTTGCATTGGGAAAATGTTATATGTTAGCATTGATTGACACAAGTCGGTAGGAATGAAAACGTCAACAGGAACGTTTCGACTAGCGTCTTGAAGCATGGTTTGGAAGAATCTCAAGATCAGATCTTGAAATATAGTTTGGAAGAGTCTCGAGAACATATCTAATTGATATCTCGACACTGTGTCGAAGTCGAAACGTTCGACGAGCTTCAAAGACTTAGAAGATTTTAGAAACAAAAGACTTGAGAGGGGTCTTAGCGATGTCAGTAACCACCTTCGAAGAGCAGGCAGTTATTAGGCACTAAGAGTATTAACGAACGTGCGATAATGGTCTTCAGTGGTTTGTAAGTTCTGACAACGTGACAATGCTTCAGAATACTAAGTTACGTGTTCTTAAAGATGTATCTATTTTCTAGGAATAAGTTGTTGGAGACGGTTATTTTTAATTTAATATATATTTAACAGATTCATACATTGTAATCAAGGTCGCAAAATTCATATACTTTCTCTATAGAACTGGAGTATCCGAGACAAAAAGTAAAACAGTTTGTGAGTAACATGTGAGTTTGTGTGTCTTTTTCTTTAATATCTTTACGTTTCCTTATTTGAAACACTTTTTCAGTCTTGTCATTTACTATTCTTGTCATTTACTGCGTTTCGTTTAATGCCATTTATTAGAATTTACTTTTATTTTCATTCAAGCTTTTACGTCAATAAAGTTTGTTTCACTTTATCTGTATATAGACATTCACAGACACTTCACACACATACTTTCTTGTACACGTGTTTTGCACAAATTGCTTCCAAAAAATTTCTAGTTAATCTCGCAAACTATTTAAACTCATGATTATTCACTAAAAACATATGCGAATAGTAGACTATCAATTTTCAATCATATGATATTTGTTAAAAAGATCAAATGGTTAAAATTTAAAAAGTAATAAAGTTTATGGTGGACACTCAACAATATTGTCTCACCTAAAATATTTAAAATTAAAAATTAACGGAACTGACTAAATTGACAAACAGAATATATTTTTAGGGACTAAAATGTAATATTTATTAAATAAGGGATCAAAGTGAAACTTTAAATTAAGTTAAGGGATCAAAAGATGAATTAGGCAAAAAAATTAAACTTGTTAGGAGTGTTTTAGCGAACAAATGGGTGTGGATAACATTCTCCTTCTTAATATAGACGAACAGTCACTATCATTTGCCAATTTGTTGTCCCAATCTTGTTTTTACTCAACTTTTTAAACAAACCTCATTTTTTTTTGGCATTACTCTTTGCATCTTTAGTGGTGTTCACGCATCTTAGTAAAAAACCAATAATGCCCTTAAAATTTGGAATTTAACCTTTGGACGCATAAAAAATGTAACCACTGTAAAGTCTTGGACCCAGGGCAGAATATAGATGAAATAAACTTGAGATTAATCTTAGTATTTTATACAGAGGTTAATGTCTGTATTTTATACGGAGGTTAACTTATGCACCTGTTTGATTTATATAACGCGTGTGATACCTTCACTATCCTTCTTCATTTCAAAAACTTAATTCATAACCCAACATAGAACTCGTGAGCAAACTTCATTTCAATTATTTTTCAAGCTGTCTTGCTACTTCTACTACATTGCATTCAAGTTTTTCATTTGTCCACTCAAATCAATCGAGGTTTTTCATTTTTCAAGTTTTCTCACAATTTGTTATGTTTTCATTTCCTTCCTTTTTTTGTATGTGATGAATGCATTAGGTAGATAGGTTGTTTGTGATTCATTAGGTTGTAGTTAAAATCACAATGGGTTGATTTCGAATGAATGCATTGAGATTTTTTTTTTCAATTTTAGAGTGTATAGGGTTTGTCTATTTGTGTTTTGCATTTTTCTGGTTGTTGCCCTGGTACGTAAGTTAACTTCCAGATTTTGCTTGTTCTGCATTGTTTATTTGATTTTTTTTTTCTATTTTATCCCATGGATTGGAATTATTTGATTATCATATGATTTTAATGATTTAATTAAAGATAAAATGTTGAAAACCAAGATAGATTGATACATGGTATAATGGCTTATCATGCTTCCGTTTGGAGGGAAAAAAATTAGACCCTCTCGTTCACACATTGGTGTAGCTTCATTTGATGCATGAGTATCATCTTCCAGATTTCACGTGTCTCCGACATCGTAATCCCGAAGGCATGAGTTATTTGATGCTTCCCCAGAAGTCTAACATGTTGTCGTTCCTGATGTTTATCCAGGAGGCCCCTCAGACACCTCACTACTTTTGTATGTATAAAACCATATGGGGGATGTAGTTATTTGAACGAAAAACTGTGGTCGAGATTTAGGTTGATTTAAACGCAAAAAATGAACATTGGTTAAAGTCTAGATGAACTAAGACATGAAATATGTGGTTATAATGTGGTAGAAGAAGGAATAAAATGATGAGATGAAGAAATGGGATGAGAGAGAGAGAGAGAGAGAGAGAGAGAGAGAATTAGTTAGTTAGTTGAAACCTTTCACCTTTAATTACAATATATTTTATTAATTAAAATTTTGTTTTAGTAAAAAAAAAAGTGGGAAGTGTTTGTGAAAAAAATGAGGGAAAGGTGAAAATAAAAGAGGAAAAATTTTAGGTCTATTTTTTAGCTTTATAAGTAATTGATTCTATTTATTAAATTTAAAATATAAAATAAAAAATTGATTCAGAATGTATGGACGCTACTTAAAAATAATTAATGTCATCAAATTTATATTGTAGAGTTAACTTATTTAATAAAATATAATTTTTTTTAAATATAATTTAAAAAAAAATTGTTTGTGTTAGATTTATCATACATTAAATATACGCTAATAGCACCAAAATTGGTCCGATGCTAAAATGTTTGAAGCTAAAAAGTTATTTTCTTGTAGTGCATGCTGCTAGGCGCATGTGGGATGGAGGGGTAAAATAAATTTGTATTTATTCTTTTAAACATACGTGTTATAAGATTTGAACTTTCATATGTTGATGTATTTTTTTTACAGCCGTGAGTCGTTAAAATGTATAAACTACGATAGGAAGTTTGCGGAATGGTTGTAGCCCAATGAAGCATGGTTTCAGGATGTAATGCAACTATCTAGGTTGTAAGATTTATGCAGGACTTGGCATACTTCTATTAACCCTAGGTTATTGTCTGCTTTCATCGAGAGATGACACTCAGAGACTTCTTTGTTCCATATTTTAATCAATGAGATATCCATCACACTTGATGATGTGTCATTCCTTCTATATATTCCGATCATGGAGATATTATTAAACTACTTCATACTCACTAGAGCTGATTCATTGAAGATGATGGTGCAATATTTGGGAGTTGGCCAGTGATTCCCAACAGGAGATAGATAACACTAGAGCACGTCAATATTTATTGACAAAAGTGCATACTATGACGATGTCTTCTAACTGAAACACTTCATTGACTTGGAGAGGACTCATGAGTACAACTGGGGGGCCTCTAATTTGGTTTACCTCTACTCCAAGTTAGGTGAAGCTTATTTATGGAAGATTAGACAGATGATAGCAAGCAAAACCATATTTACAGTAATATATTTTCACCTTTAATATTACTAATATTTCATAACGTGTGTGCTACGCCGTTAATAATTTTCATCTAAACCATTTTTAGGAATGGATCCTCCACCACTTTCCACGTCTCTCTGACTGGGCATATGTGGATGAATACAACGATCTCTTAACTGCTTCGCGGTAGATGATATAAACTTCACACCGTACGACGATCACCGTGAGACACGCCTCTTCGATAAGATATCCTTATGCTTCTGATGGTTGGCTTGTGGGTCACAATTGATGTATCCACATCTACCCGAGTGAGTCATTCGCTTGTTCATGTATTTGCAGGGTATTCCATGAGCCTTCATCGTTGATGCTCTTCCCACCCTCCACCACAGAGAAGTTGCTGAGACATTTGTGGTGTACCATGATCATCTAGTCCCAAAGGATGTACGTAATGTACCACCCTAAACTATAACACCCTAAACCCCTAACACATTATTTTTAAAGCATTTAGAATGAAATAATACTAAAGGTGCCACATTTCTCAGTATAACACTTCAAATTGTCTCGTAATTAGAAAATCAACTTCAATTAATCATAAAATAGTTAATTCACCCTCGCAAAAAAAATATATAATAAGGTATTCCTAACCCAGTGTTACACTATCAGAGCATCACGCGGAAAACTAAACAACGCGAAAAGATAAACAACAAAGAAGGTCAACTATGCCATCCTCCAATACAAACAACAATTAAAGCTCCACAGTCTCTACCTGAGTATTTGCACCACAAACGTAAAAAAAATAACACAAGAACAAAAAAAAAGTGAGAAATACATTACATATATTAGCGGTGTATAAACAGCAAGTGTAGTATATTGTAACGCTTAAATCTATCATACAAATCCAACAACAGAATAATTAATCAAGAAATTCAATTATGTATGTAATGCATTCATCTCATCTACTCTAATGCATGTGGTACCAAAATTCAAATATTCATAAATGTGTTACTGAATCATCTAACTCGTCTTTAGACCGAAGTCCTAACTCGTCACTGGACCGAAGTCTTACTCGTCACTGGACATAAGTCCTACATATCTCCAATATACATGATGCATGAATGCTACATAAAGATATGCAATACTCATCTAAACCTCCCACTTCAATACTCGTCATTGGTTCCTCTCGAACCTAAAACACATCATTAATATTCATTGCCATTGAAAGGTCACGTCACTGGTTCCATCAAACTGAAACATCTTAGCATAAACCTAACAAATTTTCTATTCATGAGGCATTCACCATAAACTCAACATAATAATTAAAATATATAATTTATCATCAATACTCATCAAACAACATCAAATAGTCGGAAGAGTCGAAAACCACTCAAAACAAACGAGTCAAATGACTCAATTATTTATCAAACTATACTCTAATTATATCTATCATTGTTGTCAAATCCGTGGGTAGACTCATAAACTCATACGAGTTTATGAGTCTAGGAATAAAAAATGAGTAGACTCACGCATAAAATATTTTTTGATAGACTTGAGTAGACTCGGGTAGACTCGCACAAACTTATATATACTCGTGAGTATATGGAGAGTTTACAAGTTTATAAGCTTTTTCTGAATTTTCCATTTTTTTTTTTGAAAAATCCCAAAAAAGGCCCAAATACCAAAAAAAAATTGTTTTAAAAGAAAAACCCTTATTTTATTGATTGTATGAGAATTAGAAACATCTTTCTCCAAGTCTCTTCTTACCGCAAAGTTTCTTCTTCCCTTCATCAAAAGCGTGGTCATGTTTGTCTGTCTCTTATTGTGTTCACATTCATTACCGTAAATCAATCCTTTGTTGTGTAAGTGTTATCTTATATGTTTCACTTGGATGCTTCTTTTGTATGTTCTTTTGTGTTATGTTCTCTTGTGAAAAGATGATGCACCATTTCATTTCAATCAGATTCACTGATCGCCAATCCCCGTGTATTAACTTTTACACGACAAAATTGTTTAGAATATTTATGATATACGACAGAACAAATTTATGTATGTCTTGCAATAATGTGCTCACATGATTTTTTATTTTCTATTTACAATTTTTACTAATTAATTATTAATAATAATTATAAATAACCCGCGTGTACAAGTGTTTTGTAAGGATGTTTGAAGTCATTAACATATTTGTTTTATCTATTTTGCTCTATGTAGTATCCAATTAAGAATGAATTAATATTTTAAGTATTTAACTACATACTATGCTATTTTGTTTGTTCTATTTTCGAGTTTTTTGTTAAGAAGTTTGTTATGGAGTATGAAATTTAAATTTTGATGCCAATTGGTGTTCTATTATATATATATATATATATATATATATATATATATATATATATATATATATATATGTGTGTGTGTGTGTCACTTTCATGTTTTTATAAGTCATTTTTAATTTTTCATAGACTCATATGAGTTTGCGAGTCGAGTTTACGAACCCTTTATGAGTCTGAGTATACTCACGAGTCTGACAACCTTGATATCCATAACTCAAATCCAAGTTATTTATAAATGTATTCAAATTCCTTAAATCACTCCAAAGGTTTCCTAAAACCCTTGCCCCTTTAAGTTAACCCTTAGGGTCCCTAAACCCTTGAGTTAACTCTAAAACAGGATGTTTAACTTCACAATAGCACCAAATATTATAGACTTCTGATAAAATTATGAAACTTTCCAGTTTAAAGGCTCTTTAAATCCTCTTTCAAACACAATTAATTGTATCTCGATCGGAGTATTCTAACTCTAGTTTTATTCGTTTCAGTTCAACCATATCATAATATTTCCTACATAAAATCTAAAACAAAATGTCTAACTTCACAATAGCACCAAATATTATAGACTTATGATAAAATTTTGAAACTCTTCGATTTAAAGGTTCTTTAAACCCTCTTTCAAATACAATTAATTTCATCTCGATCGGAGTTACGAAACTCCAATTACGCATGAAACAAGATGACCAACACATGACTGAAATTTGACTATGCTTATGGTATAAAATCCATAGAATTGCTAATGTTGTAGCGCTCCCCGACCCAGTTATCCACACTTCAATATAAATATTATCGCGTTAGGTTTATAACGTAATTGACTGCACTTGAAACGGGCTTACGAAACTCAAGTTACACATGAAACAATACGATCAATCCCTTTCTATGTTTATCTTCAATTTTTCTCTCTACAACAGTTTCATACATTTATATTTTCATTCTCATGGAAGTTCAAACTCAGAAATTAACATTTGCTGATCAATAACAACATTTGTTCATTACAACTCAAAACTCTTCAATCACAAAATTTTAACACATATTATGTCAAATAATAACATCCATATCAAGAGAGAAATCTATGGCATCAATAATAACATTTTAAAATATATCATATCTATTAATAACATCCATATCAACAGAAAACTCTGTGGCATCAAGCATAACATTTTAACACATATCTTATAATTTCAGCAATTAGAAAATCACGAAGATTATGATTATAACAATAACCTAAAGAGGTTTTGCATAAATCCATCAAGGTTCAATTCATTCATCAAAAGGGGAAACATAAAAGAGAAAAAGTGAAAGAGATTAAGGACTCCCCACTACCCCTCATTCTTAACACCCATATATTGAATAATTTCCCCTTTACTTTGAATTTGCAGAAAGCTTTGAACTTTGGCTATGAAGGTTCTCTTATTCACTTGCTCTCTAAGGGTTGCCTCCACTATCTTCGTACTGTTAGAACAAAATATGTTCATGATATATGTCCTTAGTTTTTATGATAACAAAAGTATTGAAAGAACAATGGTGTTATCTAATGTGTGTTCAAGTATCAGGTTCTTATACTTAGAAGATATATTCAGAATCTGATATGAAGGCACACTTGAGTGAAGCTGAGTTTCGTGCTTCTAATGATACAGAATATGAAAGAACACTTACTAAGTGTTGTCTGGTGGAGACTCTGAAGCCGAAAGCCTCAACATCAGAAGAAGCAACACATTGTTTCTACACTTGGTAATTGTATTGGCTTCTGGTGATTGTTTAGAAGTTGTAGCGAAGCTGAAATGTCAAATCAGCTTGCCAGGTAGAGTCTATGATCACAAGGCTCAAGAAGAGTTGACATACTTTACAGATAACCACTCTCAACGGCTCTATAGTACAAGATACTTCTGAAGACGCTATGGTTAAACAAATTACACAATGGATCAAGATCTTCTGTGTATCTATCCTCAATGTCTCTTGTACTATGGAGAAGAACCAAGACATTTGATTAAGTTATCTCTCTAACGGCTAGTTCTCTGAAATCTGCTATATAAGTAGCTGAAGGTTCTACTTGAATTTTTAACAAGGAATAAGAAGAAGAAGGAATGCCAAAGAGGATAAAGATGTTCAACGCCTCTATCTGAATGAAGAAATAACATGATCAACAATGAGCAACACTACTGAATATGCAGAATCTTATGTTAATTGTTGTAAATTGTAAATAGCCTTAAGGTTTCCTAAACATTGAATATCCTGGAAATCTTGAGAGCTTAAGGTCTTTGTTAAGGTTATTACCCTGTACCTCTGATTCAAGATCAAGTACACCTTATTCTCTTCTCTGCTGAATATGTTGTTCAACAAATAAGATCAAAAGTCTCATACTATGTGTTTAAGCATCAAAATCTCGAATTGAAAAGCTTGAGTCAAGTAAGTCTCTTGTTGTATGCTTAAGCATTGAAAGTCTTGATCTATTTTGATTAAAAAGTAAAGTCTTGTATTGTTAATTTGAGAAAAGGAAGTCTTGGACCAAAGGTATGAGCAGATAAGTCTTAGATGGTGCGTCTAAGACGGGAAATCTTGGATCGAGGATCTGAGCTAGGAAAGTCTTAGGTAGTGTGTCTAAGCAGAAAAGTCTTGAACCAAGTGGTTTGAGCAACGAAAGTCCTAGGATCTAAGGATATAAGCAGGAAGTCTTGATCAGGTGCTGATTGAGCAAGGAAGTCTTAGACTGTAGGTCTGAGCAGTGAAAGTCTTATGCTTAAGTGCATAAGTAGTTGTAATCATGAGATTAATTATAGTGGAAAATCTCTTGCGAGGCAAGGGGACTGAAGTACTCTCAGTTGAGAGAGGAACTAGGATAAATTTGTTGTGTTATTTGTTCTGTTTACTCTACTTCTGATATATTGTTCCGCTGTACTTATGATTAGATTCTGAACCAACGTTTAGAGTCTAAGCTCTGTTCAGAAGCATAAATGTTTCATTTTAGTGAACACAATTCAATCCTCCTTCTTGTGTATTTTCCTCACCTTCACGTACTCCTTATTTTCCAAAACTTCTATGTACTCTTTTTTTTTTTTCTATTCTCCCTTCTACTTAAATACAAAACCAACTTATTTTTATTTCATTAATCACACTAATTCCCTTAACTCCTCATAATTTTACTCACTTATTTTTATTTAAAATTTTATTTCACTACCCAGACACAATTTCTCTCAATTTCTATGAATTAATTTATTAAATTAATTAAATAAATTCTACCATTTCTCCTTAATTTTTATTTAAATTATAATTTAATACTAAAATCAATATTCTCTACTTCTGCATAATTTAATTATTAAAAATATATAAAAAATTCTACCCAACAACCCATTAACCCATATAATATTAATTAATCACTCAAAGACATTATAAAATTAAATAACATTTATTATAATAACTAATAAAATAGAGTAATAAAAACTGGGGTCCAATAATTTTTTAGAGTGTCACATCCTTACGTGATACCGAATGCAGATGGAGAGTCACTTAAGGCAAGTCATTGGGAGATATCAGGAGATTAGTAAGCTAAGGTGACCCATGTCTTTGGTGTGTTGTCGGCTTGTCAGCATATTGTGGCTATTGAAAGAGCGAGCATAGAGAGATGAGAATTTCAGGAAGGCGCTCCTAGGAAGGCCACTTTAGAAACCATGATAGCCGAGACACATAATGCCTTGCCCTTTAGGAGGCAAAGGAGAGATTGGGGGTCATATATACCTAGGGGGTGAAAATAGGCTGGGCCGAGCTAGGCTTTGCCAAGCCTGAGTCTGACTTACTAAAAAATTCAAAGCCTAAGTCTAGCATGTAGCCTATGATATTTAGGCCTGAGCCTGGTCTTTTCGAATGTCTGATTGACCTACTAGCCTATTTAAAAGCCTACTTCATTTGAACATTTGTAAATAAGAAATTCAACTAATGTTAAATAGACTAACAAATTAATATATTAATGAGACTAAATGTTTGTTTTTATTGTCTCATTCAAGTCTACCTATTCGCATAAGTTTGGTGATATTATTTGTTGGAGAGAAGTTATGAAAAAAACTTATGACAACAACATATAATATTGTTTATAATGTTTTTTCAACATTTTTTTATAAGTTCTTCAAGATAATTACGCTTTATTTTTGTATTTTAATTCAAACTAAAAAATACAATATAATAATAATAAATGTATTGAGTTTTTTTTTTTTAACTAGGCTGGCCTGATAAGCTTAAAAGACTTTTCTTACTGCCTGTGGCCTAGCCTCTTTAGCTAAATAGGCTTATAAAAAAGCTTAGGCCTTTTCTATTTAAGAAAAAGTTTGGCCTGACCTGGGCCTATGTAGACTAAGCCGTAAGCCATTGTTAGTTGGTCTGGCCTATTCTCACCCCTATATATACCCAATAATTGACTTTTCCTTTATATTTTGGTAATTTATATTTTAGTTTGTATATTGCGAATAATGTTTGGTTTGCATTTTTAATTAATATATGGTATTTGAATTGAATAACATAAGTATATGGTTTAATTGTGTAACAATTATTTATACTTTGTATGAAACTCTTAAGATATAAGATTTATTAAAATATGTCAAATTTATAACAAAATTATTATCCTAAGACTTCCGTAATATCCACTAAACTGTGAAATAAATACACTATCATAAGTTTAAAATGTGTCTAAGAATTAGTATGAAACTCAACTTACATACTCACTCTTCCATAATAAGGAGTTTAACTTCTGTACTATTTATTTATTGGCAAAATGAAGGTGGTTCCCTTACAAAGTGTTTTGATGTGTATGAAAAGCATTTGAAGGTTAACTTCTGTAATATTCCAAAAGCATTTTCGAATTTTCTAAAAGTGACTTTTTGCCACTAAGAGTGGAAAGTGTTGGTGTACAAGGTGAAAATAATGAAGATGAAGAAGAGAATATATTATATTGAATGACGGCTACAAAAGGATAAAAGATACAAATGATTGGAATGACAACTACCCTATTTATAAGCTAAAATTAGGGTTACCAAAAGCAACAATAAAATACTAAAATACCCTCTAACAAACTTAATGACTAAGTTTGTGAATATAAAATAAAATATAAATTATTATTCTAATACCATCCCTTAATTTATATTTCCTCAAAACTAACAACTCCAATTCCATCCCTTAAGCGAAGAAATTGATCAGTCTTGATAGCCTTCGTCAGAACATCTGCCAACTGCTTCTGGGTACTACAGTGCAGAACTTCTAACACTCCATTCTGAACTTGACTTCTCAGATAGTGATACTTGGTCTCAATATGCTTGCTTCTCCCATGCAACACTGGGTTTCTGGCAAGATTGATTGCAGACTTATTATCAATCATCAGCTTCAGAGGCTTGTCAACTTTGATCTTCAGATCTTCCAGCAAGTTCAGAATCCACACAGCTTGACATGCAGTAACAGCGCCTGCAATATATTCAGCTTCACAGGTTGACAACGCAACAACAGGTTGCTTCTTAGAACTCCAAGAAATAGGACCTCCCAGAAACTTGAACAAGTATCCAGAAGTACTTCTTCTATCAACTCTGTCTCCACACCAATCAGAATCTGAGTAACTCAGAAGTTCTGATTCAATCTTCCTTCCAGAACTCAGAAGTTCTGATTCAATCTTTCTTCCAGAAGGGAACAACACTCCATACATCAGAGTTCCCTTGATATACCTCAGAATCCTGACAGCAGCTTGGTAATGGGACCACTTAGGTTTACTCATGAATCTACTAACCATTCCAACTGCATAGCAAATATCAGGTCTGGTATTACACAAATACCTCAGAGAACCAACCAACTGTTTGAAGGTTGTAGCATCCACATCCTCACCATCAGAATCAGAATCTAATTTCTGATTTGTATCTGCAGGTGTGATAGCAGCCTTACAATTCTGCAGCTTAAATCTCTTCAGAAGTTCTCGTTCATACTTCAGCTGATGCAAAATGATACCTTTCTCAGAATATCTGAACTCCATCCCTAGAAAGTATGTCATTTTCCCGAGATCAGTCATTTCAAACTCATTCATCAGCACCTTCTTGAACTTCGCTAATTCTTGTTCAGAACTTCCGGTCAACAGTATGTCATCAACATACAAACACACCAGAATCATATTTCCTTCAGAAATATGCTGAACATAAACACCGTATTCCATCTCACATTTCTGAAACCCTTGCTTCTTGAAAAATGAATCGATCTTCTGATTCCAAGCTCTGGGCGCTTGCTTCAATCCATACAAAGCTTTTGTAATCTGTACACCATCCCTTCCTGATTCTCTTTCACAAATCCAGGAGGTTGTGACACATAAACTTCTTCTTCTAATGGACCGTTCAGAAATGCAGATTTCACATCTAAATGCATCAGAGGCCAATTCCTGTTAGCAGCTATTGCAATCACCAATCTGATTGTTTCATGTCTCGCTACAGGTGTAAACACTTCAGAATAATCCAGCCCAGGTTTCTGTAGAAATCCTCTTGCTACCAACCTCGCTTTGTATTTGCCAATTGATCCATCTGGCTTTAGCTTCTGCTTGAAAACCCATCTGACGCTGATGGCTTTCTTGTCCTTTGGAAGTTCTGTCAGCTTCCAAGTCTTGTTTCTTTCTATGGCCTCAAGTTCTTCTTTCATGGCCTTTAGCCAGAACTTCTGCTTGAGAGCATCTTCTGTACTCACGGGTTCAGAGTCTACTAACATGGCACACTGAATAATCTCTCCCTCAGAATCTACTTCAGTGTCTTGCAACATGTCAAACTCTTCAAATCTTCTTGGAATGTTTCTGATTCTCTGTGGCCTCTGACCTCGTTCAGAACTTTCTCCGGATGCTTGAACCTCAGAAGTTCTGTCCTCAGAAGTTTCTCCTTCAGAAGTTCTTGCTCCAGAAGGTTGACTTCCTCCAGAACCTTGACCACATTCAGAGTCTGGCATATTCCTAGAGTCTGAATCACCACCAGAATCTTGATCATCATCAGAATCTGGATCATCAGAATCACCTTCATCTTCTGAGTCTTCTTCAGAGTCAGAATCACCATCAGTCTCAGAAATTCTTATTTCTGACCTTTCTTCAGAAGTTCTAACATCAGGATCAGATTGAGACTTATCCCAATTCCAAACTTCTGATTCCTTCACAATAACATCTCTGCTGAACTCAACTTTATTAGTTTCTGGACAATAAAGCTTGTACGCACCCGTACTGTGGTACCCCACCAGTAACATTACTTTGCTTCTATCATCCAACTTCTGTCTTCTAGCTTCTGGAACATGTTTGTAACAAACAGAACCAAAAACCTTCAGATGACTAACACTTTGTTTCTCTCCAGTCCACTTCTGAATAGGAACTATTTCCTTCAGCTTCTTCGTTGGACATCTGTTGAGCACATATGCTGCGGTGGCAACAGCTTCTCCCCAGAAGTTCTGAGGAAGCTTCTTCTCCTTCAGCATGCTTCTCACCATATCAAGCAAAGTACGATTTCTTCTTTCAGCAAGACCATTGTGTTGAGGAGTGTAAGGAGCAGTAACCTCATGCTCAATTCCATTCTCCTCACAGAACTTCTGAAACTCTTTGGAGTTATACTCACCCCCACCATCGGTTCTGAGAATCTTCAGAGTCTGACCACTCTGATTCTGAACCTTCATTCGGAACTTCTTGAATTCACCAAACACCTCGTGTTTGAACTTAATAAGGGATACCCATATCATTCTTGTGAATTCATCAACAAATGACATGAAGTATTTATTCCCTCCGAACGATTCTACTGGAAATGGACCACACACATCAGAATGTACTACTCCCAAGGCATGTTTTGCTCTTGGAGCAATTTCTGACGCAAATGGCAATCTTGGTTGCTTTCCTTCCATGCACACTCTGCATGACTTCTCAGGCTTCTTAATTGTAGGAATTCCATGTACCAGCTTCTTCGAATTCAGATGTTCTAAGCTTCTGAAATTCAAATGACCAAATCTTCTGTGCCACAGCTCACTTTCTTTCACAACACTTGTTGCACTAAGACATTCAGAATCAGAAGTTCTGACATTCACTTTGAATGTTCTATTCCTTCCTTGTTCTGACTCCATAATCAACTTCTGATTACAGTCATACAGCTTCAGAAGATTGTCCTTCATGGTAACTGAAAAACCTTTCTCAATTAATTGTCCCACGCTCATCAGATTGCTTTTGATGCCAGGTACATACCACACATTCTGAATCAATGCTGTTTTCCCATTGTTCAGAACGACTATGACATTTCCCATACCTTCAGCGTTAAGATATTTGTCATCAGCACATCTGATCTTTGTCCTCTTTTCAGAGTCAAAATCAACTAGCCATTTCTTATTTCCAGTAAGATGATTTGAGCAGCCAGTGTCCATATACCACCAGTCTGTCAAATTCTGATCATCAGATTCAGAAGCCATCAGTAGCACAGATTCATCATCAGAACTTCTGGCTATATTTGCTTCTTCTGACTTCCTTTCTTTGTTTGACCAACAATCTCTAGCAAAGTGACCAAACTTCTTGCAACAGTAACATTGGATCTTCTTCTTGTCATACTTCTCTTTTCCCTTCTGAGCATTCTTTTGCCTATCAGAAGTTGAGGTTTCTGACTTCTGACCACCATCAGATCTTCTCCTAGCTTCTGATTGCTTCTGATTCTTCCTATCAGAAACTGCTTTCAGAGCCTGCTGCTCTACTTCCCTTTCAGAAGTTCTCTCAGTCAGACGCAACTCTTGCGCTTCTAGACTGCTTTGCAGCTCTTCAATTCTCATGGTGCTCAGATCTTTAGAATGTTCTATTGCTACCACAATGTAATCAAACTGAGGAGTAAGGGATCTCAATACCTTCTCAATGATTACTTGTTCAGAAAGAGTTTCTCCACACGCCTTCATCTCATTAGTGATCACAATCACTCTGGAGATGTACTCAGAAACTTTCTCATTGTTCTTCATGTTCTGATTCTCATACTGCTTACGTAGAGACTGAAGTTTCACCTTCTTCACTGATGCGTCACCACCGTAACATCTGACCAGTGTGTCCCACGCCGCCTTCGCCGTCGTTGAATCTGCAATCTTCTCAAACACATTCGCATCCACACACTGATGGATGTAGAACAATGTTTTCTGATCTTTCTTCCTTGTATCCTTCTGCGCGTTCTTCTGCTCCTCCGTCGCATCTGCTGCTACCGGAACATAACCTTCGGTGACAAGATCTAGAACATCTTGAGCACCGAACAGTACTCGCATTTGAATCATCCAACGATTCCAGTTTTTGCCATCAAATACTGGGAGCTTGGTGTTCATTCCGCCGCCGCCGTTCATCATCTTCAACCTTCAACCTTGTACAGTACACTCAGAACTTCACCGCACACAGTGTTTCCCAACCCACAAAATCACAAAAAAATGTGATTCTGATCAAATTTTGTTCAAGATTCAACAAGAATCACGAACCAAAATCAATCACACAAAGAAATCCTCACGTTTCACTCGTGTTTCCCGTGTTTCCCGTTGATCCTAACCGGAGCTCTAGATACCAATTGTTGGTGTACAAGGTGAAAATAATGAAGATGAAGAAGAGAATATATTATATTGAATGACGGCTACAAAAGGATAAAAGATACAAATGATTTGAATGACAACTACCCTATTTATAAGCTAAAATTAGAGTTACCAAAAGCAACAATAAAATACTAAAATACCCTCTAACAAACTTAATGACTAAGTTTGTGAATATAAAATAAAATATAAATAATTATTCTAATAGAAAGATGGATCCCTCTTTTTTTAGAACCCTCCAACTGTCTGATTTTATCCTTTAGTAATTTGATCCATTCAAACACAATCTAACTGTCAAGTAATCGAAAAGGCGAAAGGTTGTGTTTGAATTACTGTCAAGTAATTGTGTTTTAAAATTTATAAAAATAACTCAAAAATTTCACAATAAATAATTGAATACTCTGTCCAAATTGATTGAATTTCAATTAAATTATTTAAATTGACGAAAATTCTAAAATCTTTAAAATTTCAATTAGAAGTACTGAACCCATAATGTTCAAGAGATTGAGACAGTATAGAGTATTTATGGTTCCTCTATAATCAGCACATTGAATATTTCAATTTTCTCCACACAATAATAACCTCATAGCAAATATCACAATGAAATGCATGATGATTCCACATAAAAACTGGACAAATTTTAACAACTTTTTAAAAAGTAAATGAAAAATAGATCATCTGTTTATAATGACATAAATCAATGTTAAATAGATGAAAGGACAAACTGGACTTCCAAATGAGCTTTTCAGAAAATAATTTTTTATGATAAAATCATGAACTGGCCGATCATGATCAAACGGTTACCAGCGCTCCAACTGCGTTGAATGTGACTACAGGGAATCATCATCCGCTATATAGCACCAACACTTCAGGTTGAAGGTTTATTTGAGTGACAGACACGGTGTCAGACACTCAAACGATACTGACATGTAAAGTTACATTCAATCTAATCTATTTCCTTAAATTATTATTACAGATATCTACGAGTTACGAGTCAATGTCGTTGTTCAGTCTGGTGTCCGTGTCTGTAACATATACTAAGAAGGCAGCTTATTGCGGCACTCTGCTAAACCAAGGTCAGGACAGACAACATATAATATTTGAAACTTGATATTCCAAAATGAAAGATTAAAGTTTCAGTCAACCATTCATTCAACATAGGCAACACAACTTCAGTTAAAACCTAGGTATGTACCAAAACTGAAAACTTTCAACAAAATATACCACAGTTTATCATAGATATTAGAGAAATAATATTTTTTTCGGAAAACAAAAAGAGCGCCGTTGCAAAACAGCAAACCTAGTTAAAGCTGGTGCCGACGATCTCCTTCCGTTTTAGCTCTAAAGCCATACGTTCGTTCTCGATCTTCATTCTTTCATTCTCCAGCTTGAACATCTCCAACTCTCGGTCTTTTTTCTTGCTAAACTTCTGCCACTTGAATCTTTCTTTCTCTAATGCCATCATCTCGACCTGAATTTGTAGCTTCTGTTCTTCCAACTGAACCGAACGAGACTCAATCCATTGCTTTTGTAACAAAGCTGCTCTCATGTTTTCGGGTAAAGCTTGGTGTCCCTCAGGTTGCGCGATCTGTCCATGAGGATACAAACTTTTATTGTACTCCTGACAATTTAAAGAGTTCCCAAAAGTAGTGGCGTCTTCTTGACCTTGGCCTTGTCTTAGTCTTTTTGTAGATCCTCCTAATCCCCCGAAGATTGCTCGACTATCACAATGTGAAGCGTAATTCTCTTCGAACTCGTCGTGATCATCAGTTTCCATATCGTGACTATCCTCGTCATGGTCGTCATGATAGGACCTTCTCACATCATCATTATCATGATCATCTCGATTTCTGAGAGCTATCTGAAGAGACCGTTGCAATGCGAGATCATGCGGCAAATGCAATCTATTGGAATTATGGTAAGAACACATCTCTTCATAGAAGAGTTGTTTCGAGTTTAATATTTTTCTAACGTCGTCCTTTTCTTTCTCGTTAAGATAATCGATAATATCCAACAAAGCAGGATTTTCAACAACTTGACAAGAAGTTCCTCTTCCAAGCATATCGTTAAGCCTTTTGTACCTTTTATTAAGATCATTAAACTTATCCTCACATTGCTGAGGCGAAACACGAAAACCTCTTTCAGCCATAACCTTAGAAATAGATTTCCACTTACCCTTTTTCTGCAAAACCGCAAATTTCCTCCTTCCTCCACCACCGCCTTCTGAAGTCCCGTCCTCCCCAATATAAGACACCGCCGTTATCAAAAGCCTCACCATCTTATCCGTCCACTTCACACGCTGCCAAGGCGACCCCTTTTTCCCTCTCGCCCCCTCTTGATGATGACCCTCACCACCTTCCTCAATCTCATCTTCCTCACTTGCCGAGTTTTTGCTCCTATCTCCCTGACCAAACTCATTCATCGCCATCTTCTGATCACAGTTCTGCAATGTCCCCATTGTAAGAGGAAAACCTTCACGAATCGACGAATGCCCCGCAGACCCTTGACAAGGATGAGCTTGATGTTGGTTCATCTGCGCTTGACGATGAACTCGCATCGATCCAGTCAAACCAAAAGAACCACTACCACCACCTTGAATTATACCTCCCTGTGATAAATTCCCTTCCATTTCTTCTCAATCACAACAAAATCAAATCAAATCAAACCAATCCAATTCCACACGCATTCTTCAATGATTTCCACCAAACCACACACTAAAATCCACAAAACCTATCTCAATTCAATCCTCAAACCCTCAAGATCTTCAAATGAAAACAACCCACAAATCAAAATTGAACCTTTCTACAAAACCCAATCTCACAAACCAATATTCCAAACCAACAAACAAAAAATCCAAACACAACATAAAAACCCAAATGCTCAAAACAAAAAAGTATAAATTTTTCAACGAAGTTCACAACAACAATGAGTAACAAAGCTTCAAACTAAGATACTTACATAATCTCACAACCCAGAAGAAAAGATTGAAACTTTATCTCGAAATCAATCCAAGAAGCCAAGAACGAAGACCATGAGAAAAACACACACCATAACATCGGAAGAGTGAAAGAGAATGGTGAAAAAAATGAAGAAAACGAGTGAAGCACTAAAAGACAAAAAATGGTTTGCGGTGAGCAAGTTACTTTTCAATTTTCAACTATCCAAATATATAATTTAATCAAAAGGATATAATAATTTAAGATGACAAAGGAAAAGAATATTAATTGGTTCAATGTATAAAAACTATTTTGTGGGACAATGTTTATTATTTATTTTAAAAAAATAATATATTTGTATTATTAATAGGATTTAGTATTAAAAAGTATTCCCTCCGTTTCAAAATGATTGTTTAAAGTTTTTGCATATAGATTAAAGAATATAATGATATTGTCATAAAATATTATTTTTACTAAATTAGTCTTATTAATGTGTTAGAAACAGTGTACAGAGTAATAAGTATATGATACAATTGAAAAAATAGCAATTATTACTACATTGAAAATTGAGAACGACAATTATTTTGAAACAATTTTTTTTTTCTAAAACGACATTCATTTTGAAACAAAGGGGGTATATTGAAAACTGAGAACGACAGTCATTTTAAAACAAAATTTTTTTCTTAAAACGATAGTCATTTTAAAACAGAGGGAGTATATAGAATTTCTTTTAGTTTCTAGAATATTTGCCGAAAGTTTAAACAAAAATTTATGTGATCGAATATAGACAACGTGAATGAATTTATGAACGTTCATGATTTTTTCTCTCTTTAATAAAAATTCTATGAACATAATTTACTTGCTAGTAAAAAAGTCAAATTACTATAAAATAGCAAATCAAAATTCAAATATTCTTTGAGAAGTTTTTTTACTTTTAATATTTTATAAAATAAGATTGTCTCTTATATATAAAATCTATTAAAAAAATGTACAAAAATATATGTCTCTTAATATAAAAGTTCTAAAAATATATATTTTCTTTTTTCCCGTTTTTTTCAAAATTTTAATTATAATAATTATTTTTGTAATAATATACCTTTTTTTATAAAAAAATCAACAAACAAACAATAAATAATAAATAATGTTTTGAGAAAGATAAATTTATCATCTTTTATAGAGAAAATGTTTTGAAAATTTTTAACAAAGTTATTTATTACTTTCTCTAGTGTATCATATTTGGATCATGCCCTACTTATTAAAAAAAATATAATTAATAGAAAAACAATATTAATTTTCCAAATTATGCATATTAAGCATTAGCATGTTTAAAATTATCATAAACGTGAAATATAACAACTTAGTAGTTGAGTCTAAAAAAAAACAACTTAGTAGTTGTGCACATTATGTTAAATAAATAACACAATTAGAGAGAGAAAAATAATACATTACAAATTAAAGTTAACATTTATTTTTAAGCACATTTATGAATAAATGTGATATGTGAAGGTACAATAGTAAAGACAAAGGTCCGATGATAAAAGAGGGAATTCATTGAGAGTCAGGTCCAAAAGCAAAGACAACAATTAGATATCTTAAAAAGTTTGAGGATTATATCACTAATTAGATATCTTAAGAAGTTTCTGGATTATATCACTAATTTAATCTCTAGTTAAAATGATTCTAGAAGATGGTGTCTTTAGTGAGCTTAATGCTCCCTTCACAAATTAGGCAATGGATTAATATTTCCATTTCTATTGAAGAATATTCTTCAAGTAGCATGTTTTGATCTGCGTCCAAAGAGTTGTCACCGTGAAAAAAGAAACTGTAAATTGTAATTTGTGACCTCAGACGTGCGTCTAATGTATTTTCACTGCGGAAACAAAGATACCAGGTTTCTTTGAACCTTAAACTCAAAGCTTGCATATACTCATCCAAATGTGAGCCAATATGGGACAAATTAATGAATAACTGTGACAAGTATGGAATCTAGTTTTTCATTAAGTTGCAAAATGTTCTCTTTATCCTTTCTCGTCCTCCTCATTACATAATAATAATGAAAACTTCAGACGCCTCTTAATTCAAACTCCAACAAAGAAAGCTTTTACCACAATCTTTGTAATCACCGCACCTAATTTGAAAAGGAAATTGGAGATCATAATGATGCAAGTGATGATGATATGAAGTAGTTTTAGGTCAAAGAAGAAAAAGGTATTTCACTCAATCTACTATGCTAGAAGAATAGTTATTAAAGGTCAAATGAGTAATACAGCTATTAAGAAGGAGCTATTGTTTGTTTTCTTTGCTTTTAACAAATTTAGATTATACACACCGGATGAAAGGTCATTGACTATTCAGAACATGTTGTCATTCGGTACTTAATGGAAAAGAATAATGCAAAGTTTATGTTTTAGAAACCACACCAAACCGGCCGAATAATGCAAAGTCTATGTTTTAGAAACCACACTAAATCGGCCGGTTAAATTTTGATTAGATCAATCTTTTAAAATTGTTAGTGGATTAAAACCGGTGTAAAATTAGAAAATTCGAATTGAACCGTCAAAAATCATTTAACTAAAGAACTGGAGTCGATTTTGTAAAACTGTCGGTTCAAAAAAATACATCAATTGGCCATTTTTTAAATTTTAAAAGAAGTTTAATATGTCAATATCAATACTTTTTTTTACAAACATGCTGATTCCATTAAGCCATCAAGGCATTAGCAGAAGAATTACAAGTAGGGGTTGCACCCAAGCCAAGTCCTAGAGCCCACCATTTTTGCCAACATGGCCATATGGTGGGCATCTTTGTTACAATTTCTACTAAGGAAAACAACAGACGAAACAGAAAAACAAGATAATAAGGACCTGCAATCTGCTGCTATGATTTCTAATCTAGCATCAGCCAAGACCCCATTAATACAGTCAACACAGTTTTTGGAATCAGAAAAAACGAGGACTTTAGAAACACTCATGTCACGCACCAGATCAATGCACCACCTTAAAGCCAACATCTCAGCTTGTCCTAGATCAAAATAAAAATTCTGCTTCGAGCAGGCCGCAAGCACCACATTCTGCGCACTGTCCTTCACGGTACATCCAAACGTACAGCAAATACTGTCCACAACCCCAGCGTCCACGTGAATCACCAACATATCCTTAGGTACACTCACCTCCATAGGATTAAAAGAAACACTGCCAGCATTACTTCCACCTCCATCCTTAGAGCTAAAATCCTTCCACCTATTCCAAGCCAAATCAGCCACCATAACCGGCGTCATCTCTTTTCTGTTGTGGATAAGCTCATTCTTGACTCGCCAAATATTCCACAAGATGGAACACAGCATATGCACGGTGAATTTATCATTCATAGAGACAATGGACAGAAGTCAATCCAGGAATTACATATTATTTGGCAACGATAGCCAAGGGGAGAGGAGAAGAAAGAAACGCGAGCAAATTCGCATTTCATGAACAGATGCTGCCTGTTTTCCACAAAGTCATGGCAGAAGGTGTAACACCTTTTTCTACCCGATGAATATACACGGCAAAATACACAAATTATCAGAGTAAAAATCACCTCAGAAGGGTGCACATTTCTCAATAAACTCAAAATAAAACATTTGCTCCGTAAACAACGGGTTTTCCTCAAAATAATAAAAAAGTCATCAAATAGCAGCAGAACCACCATAACCACAATAATCCAAAATCAAAAGGGTTTTCATTAAAAGCCATAATAATCAAATAACAACAAAAAATAACAACTCAACATGGTTCGACTCAACGACCCAACCCGATGTTACAATATCAGAGCAAGACCCTCTACATCGACCAAAAGAAAATAAACTCCAAAAGTCCTCGAAGGCATCCGCAGCTAAGCCTGATCACCTGCACGTTACCCACGTGGAGGCAACATTCAAACAGGCAGGGTGAGTAATCACAATTCATTATAATCAATATAAAAATAGGATATGCATAAATAGCGTCATCATCATATACAACATCTTTAGGATCATCACAAGGAAAACATCAAAATCACGTTATCATAAATCACATCAATGCTAAATAAATGCAATGCACAACAAGACTCATGCATGTGGTACCAATCGTCACAGTCGATGGACACTTAGGCCATCACCCTCCAAAGATCCCCGTCATTAGGATCGATTCCACACAAGAACCGGAGCACGTCTTACACTCCAATTCACACAATGGGATTAGAGCCACCACTGGACCGAAGCCCTAAAATGCTATGAATGCATGATACACAACGTCAATATCATCATCATCAATAAAAGTCATCACGTGCATCATCATTCATCAAAATCTCATGTCAATCATATCATCAAAACATCATGAAATCATCACCTCGAAATCATCAATAACATCATGGTGAATCATCAGAATAATCACAGCCCAAAACACCAAGACAACACAGAAATCACAAAACAAATTTGCGAACAGCAGACATTCGCTACAAAGTTCGTCATGCGAACCTGTTCGCTAGGATGTTCGCTTTGCGAACTTCCAACGAACCCCCAAACTCCATACAAAAAAACCAGAGAAATCCCATTTTGTTCTCCTCGCCACCCTCATTCGCCTAGCGAGCTATTCGCTAGGAAGTTTGCCTTGCGAACTAAAAGTCACTTCCAAATTCCAGTCCAGTATCACAAAACAACATTATTGTGCATTCGCTACGCTATTCGCCCAGCGAGTTTAGGGCGAATGTTCGCCGTGCGAAGGATTCATTCGCTTTACGAACATGCGATTTCCCGCAATCGTAACTACGCATCAGTAGCACTTCAGACCTCAAAACTCTTACGGATTCAGCCTCATTTACCCCCAAAAACATCCCCAAAACATTCTTAAGGCATTACGGCAATCAAAGGCACAAAACCTACGACTATTAGGTCGATTAATTATACTATTTTGACCTCAAAATCACCTAAACCTTCACAACCCCAAAGTTTCTAATAAACCCCATAAATCCCGTTCTCTACAAGATCCCACATATCATCAACAAAAGGTTTAGCCTCGAAGGCCTACTTTTATCTGATTCAATTAACCCTTAATAATCAATCCACAAAAATGCCCTAAAGCACCAATTTACTTAAAAACCCACAAACTCATATAAACCTCAAAATCAGCTTTAAACACATCGAATTCCTATATTGAAAACTGTAAGTTCCTGGATTGGCTGGAATTTTGGTAAAACAACAAGGTGTTCAATGCTGATGTCATGGTGTTGATGTTGCAGCATTGAGTCTTAGTACTGGGCTGTACTAAGTTGTGAAGGTTAACTATGTTTGATGTCATGGGCTTGATGTCATAACATTGCACTTAACATTGGGCTATGTTAAGGTTGCTAGTTGCTGAAGTGGATGTCTGATGTCACATAGGTGATGTTGTAACATCAGACCTGCAGAACTGAAGCTAATGACAGCATGGGCTTGTTGTTATTAGGGTCGCGTATTAGCTGGAATTGTGGAGAGTGTTGACTCGTTGGATGAGAATATCTTGGGCTAGATATTTTCTGTTACATGGGAGATTTGATTGCAGGTTTGTTGGAGAATTAAAAGGTGGAAGATTTAAAAAGATTTTGGGGATAAAATCTGTTTTAAAAGATTCAGTTTTTAATTAACAAATCTGATCAAATATTGTGACAAATCCAATCCAAATTCAAGGAGCTATATAAAGCGCACAAGACCAAGGAAGAAGGTACAGAAAACAGATTGAAGATCAAGAGCTGGAGGCTTAGAGTCTAGGGTTTGTTTAGAGTACTTGTAATCACACTATTCTAGGTTTGAATAGGTGTTGAATTTTCTGTCCTCTCTAGAAGTTGTGAAGCAATAGAGAGTTGTTGATTGATCGAAGCTAGGAAGCAAGATCAAGGGATCTCAAAGAGGTTGTTCTTTGAGTGTTTTAGGGGATTGAGTAGTGTTCTCATATTTAAGTGGTTTCTTAGGTAGAAAGTCACTAGTAGAGTATAAGTTTAGGAGATTGTCAACTGGTGTATTGAGTCTGTAAATTATATCTACAAGTAGTGAATTTCATCCCTGGCTTGGTAGCCCCCAGACGTAGGTAGTTAGACCGAACTGGGTGAACAATTCCTTGTGTTTTCCTGTTGCTTATTCTGTCCATTATTGCAGAGTGTGTTGTTGTAACATCGCACCTTAACATCACACGTCTGGTACCAGAATTTCAATTGGTATCAGAGCAGGCATCCTGTCTGTCTCTGGGTGGGATCTAGGGAAGTACTTTCTGGTGAAAGATGGACAAAGAGGTTGGAGGATTTGTCAATAGACCCCCTATATTGGATGGCTTAAACTATGAGTATTGGAAGCCTAGAATGACTACTTTTTTAAAGTCATTAGACAGCAGAGCTTGGAAGGCTGTCATTAAAGAGTGGGAAGCTCCTGTTGTGTGTGAAAAAGATGATGCTGGCAAGGATAAAGAAGGCACCTCTAAGCGAAAGCCTGAAGAAGAATGGTCCAAGGAAGAAGATGAGCTTGCCCTTGGGAATTCAAAAGCCCTAAATGCTATCTTCAATGGGGTTGACAAGAACATATTCAGGCTGATCAACTCATGTGAAACTGCTAAGGCTGCTTGGGATATTTTGAAGGCTACTCATGAAGGTACATCTAGAGTGAAGATGTCAAGACTTCAGCTTTTAACATCTAAGTTTGAAAGCTTGAAGATGAAGGAAGAGGAAACTATTCATGACTTCCACATGAGTGTTCTTGAGCTGTCAAATGCATCCAGTGCTCTTGGTGAGAAGATGACAGAAGAGAAGCTGGTAAGAAAGATTCTTAGGTCCCTCCCTAAGAAGTATAAGATGAAGGTAACAACCATTGAAGAATCTCAAGACATCAGCAAGATGAGAGTTGATGAGCTTATTGGATCTCTTCAAACATTTGAACTTGGGCTGAATGAGGAAGAACCAGAAAAGAAGCCCAAGAGTATAGCCTTAGTCTCCACTCCTGCAGCAGCTAAAGATGATGAGTCCCAGGAGGATCTGCCTCAGGCTATAGTTATGTTGGGAAGGCAATTCAACAAAGTGTTCAAGAAGATGAACTATAACTACAGACCTAATGTCAAGAACATCTCCTCTGACATCAGTAAGTCAAAAGAGAAAGATGAAGAGAAGACTGTCCAAGATAAAGGTGTTCAGTGCTTTGAATGTGAAGGGTATGGACATGTCAAGAAAGAGTGTCCCACATTCTTGAAGAAGCAGAATAAAGGCTTGACAATTTCCTGGTCTGACTCTGACAGTGAAAGTGAAAGTGAGTCAGCAAAGCATGTTGCAGCTTTGACAGGAATTGTTGAATCTGATGATGATAGTGATGGAGAAGTCACTTATGATGAGCTAGCTTCAACCTACAGAGAGCTGTGTTTTAAGAGTGCTGAAGTCTGTCAAGAAAACAAGTGCCACAAGCAACAGATTGCTCAGCTTGAGAATGAAAAAGCTGATCTGGAAAATGAAGTGGTGCTAGTAAGAGCTCATCTTGATCAAATGACCAAGTCTGTTAGGATGCTGAACAGTGGTACAGACACTCTTGACAAGATTCTTCAGACGGAAAGGATAGCTGGAGACAGGACTAGATTAGGATTTGTGGTTGAGCGAAAAGTATCTACTGAAGCAAGCACTTCAGGAACCAAAGTGGAGATGTCTCAACCATTGTCTCAACATCAGCCAAAGGTGCAGGATCCTACTCCTAAGAAAGCTGATGTTTCACAACCTAAGAGGATTGAGAAGAAGACTGGTCCTTATCAGAAGAGAAAGCAGCCACAAAGAGCTAGTCAGTATATGCCCCCACAATACCATAAGAGCATGCAAGCTTCTAGGTTCAAACAGGGCATGTCACATCAGATGTCTCAACATCAGGTCAACGGGTATAGTCATGGCTTTAGATTTAACAATGATGTGCCTTATGTCTACGGAAGAAGAAAACCTCACCATCATGGGAGACAATCCAGAAAACAGCATTCTCAGCCTTCTTATGGAAGAAGATATCAGCATAATAAAAGGCAGGCTAGTTATGGCAGGAGGAGACCACATTATGGATGGCAGCTTAAGTAATCTTATCATGGCAGAAGATTCAGAGATGAAAGGGTGAGATGTTATTACTGTGGAAGGTTTGGACATATGCAGTACTCTTGCTACAAGCTGCATGGATACCCTCAGCCTCAAAACAGATGGAGGGAGGATAGGCCCAAAGTTGTTAAACAATGGGTACCTAAGGAGAAGGTGAAGTGCTTATTGGCTCACATGGCTGACAAGGAGTTTAAAGAAGATACATGGTATTTTGACAGTGGGTGTTCCAAGCACATGTCTGGATGTAGATCCATGTTTGATGATCTTAGGCCTTGCCCCTCTCATGAGGTCATGTTTGGCAATGGAGGAAAAGGTATTGTTGCAGGAGTTGGGAAAGTCCAAAGTGATGGTAGACCTGAACTTGACAATGTTATGTTTGTCAATGGCTTAAGTGCAAATTTGATCAGCATAAGCCAGTTGTGTGATGAAGGGTACAAGGTAAACTACACTAAGCATGAGTGTGTGGTTTCTGATGAGCATAATCAGATTGTTATGAAGGGTGCCAGAACCAAGGATAACTGCTATTAGTGGATTTCTCTTATTTATGCTCAGGTTGATGTTATAACATCAGATTATGACATCAGGATGCTGAAAGGGCACTCAGAGTTAGTATGTTCTGATGTGAATTTTTTTAAAGGAAAGTATTTATGGAGGGAGAAAATTAGTAATTGGTCTTTAATAAATACAGAAAATCTGGCGCCATACCTCAGACCATCACTTTCTTTTGGAGCAACATCACGGTTTTTCAAAGTCCTGTTCTCACAACGGTTCATATTCTTCGCCTTCAAGAATCAATCCTCACTCAATCGTACCCATCTCAAAGGATTCATGGCGTCTCCGTCTAAGAAATCTGCGGGTCAAAGGTCGGCAAAAGGAATGGCTAGGGTTTCCACAGAACAAGGGTTTGCAGAAGAAGCTTTGAATGTGGAACCCATCTCTGTGATGCTCCCAGAATCTGGTAAATCTAGACCTCCTAAACTTGTTTCTAAAAGGGCTGGGACTATCTTTAAAGATAATGAAACAAAGAGGATTGTTACTAGTGTTCTCTTTCGTGATAAGACAGCGCCTAGGTCATCCACGTCTCAAAATGTTGAGGAAATGGTGGATGTTGACAAGAGCGTAGATCAGATTGTTGACAAGATCCTTGATAAAGGTCTTCCTGTAAAAGGTATATCGAAACCACTGAGACAAATGCATGCTGAAAAGGAGAAGGAGGACATGCAAAGTGCTGCAACGAATCTCCATAGGCTTGCTATGTCTGTTGTTGAAGAGTCTGAAGACGCTGATCAGAGAGAAGACATGGCTGAGGAAACAAATGTTGAAGAAAATGTTAGAACATCACCTGACCCTGCTTCTGGTGGTAAAGACAATGCTGATGCAATAAATGTAGTTGATTTATCAGATGATGAAGTAATAGCTAGGGCTGTTCCAAGCATTGCCAGGAGGTTGAAAACAAGGAAGGGAAATGAGGTTGAACCCTCTCCTAAGGAGTCATCGGTTGATAAGAAGAAGAACATTGCTGTTGGACCAGGAAAATCTTGGAGTAAAGTGGAGATAAATCTTAGGAAGAGGAAGGCTGTGGAGCATTCTGAGTCAGACTATGATGTCGAAGATGATGTTCAGGACATCACGCCTGTCAGGAAAACTATTCTAAAGAGAATATCTGATAAGGTGCCTGAAGTTCCAATTGATAACATCTCCTTCCACTATGCCAGTAGTGCATCGATGTGGAAGTTCGTGTGTCAGAGAAGACTAGCCCTGGAAAGGGAACTGGGTAAGGAAGCCTTGGGTATGGAGGAAATTATGGAATTAATTAACACTGCTGGGCTAAAGAAGACTGTGACACAGCTTCCTAAATGTTACGAAGGGCTTGTCAAAGAGTTTGTTGTAAACATCCCTGTCGGCATTACTGATAAGAGATGCACAGACTTCATGAAAGTCTTTGTTAGAGGGAAGGGTATTAATTTCTCTCCTAGTATCATCAACAGGTACCTAGGAAGAAATGATGGAGAATGCAGTGTTCTTGAGTCTACTGATAACGAGATTTGCAGGGAGATTACGGCAGGGCAAGTGAAGATTTGGCCTTTGAAAGGAAGCTAAAAACTAGCAAGCTCAGCATCAAGTATGCCATCCTTCACAGGATTGGTGTAGCTAACTGGGTGCCAACTAACCATAAAACAACAATTGCGGTTGGTCTTGCAAAGTTTATCTATGCAATTGGAAAGAAAGTGAAATTCGACTTTGGAAGCTACATCTTTAACCAAGTAGTTAAACATGCTGAAACCAATGCTGTCAAATTACCTATAGCGTTCCCTTCTTTGGTGTGTGGAATCATTATAGATCAGCAACCTGAGACTTTAACAAGCTCAGACATAGTTTGCCAGAGGAAGACAGCCATGTCCCTTCACCCTAAATTGTTTTCTGGGAGTCATGTTCCAGATATTGTCATGACATCAAGTTCTGGAGGTAAGAATGTCACTACAAAAACAAAGCTGATTGAAGGACTGAAGGCAACCTGCAAGGACCTTGATATGGTTATCAGTACCAGCACTGTTAGGAAGATGAAGATTGAGCAGATGATCAAAGACTTGGAACAGGGAGAAGATGCTGGGAATGGTGACATTGAGGAGTCCAGGTCAGGTGAAGGTGATGAGGATGGTGAGAGTACCAGCTCGGATGAAGACTGATTTCCGTCTACTGTTTGTAGTGGTAGCTTTAATTTTTGTCTTTGTTTTGGCACTTGATGTGCTTGGTTTGTAATTTGAATATTGTGCTGTTATGTGCACGGTTTATGTTTTTAGTTTCCTTCTATGATTTGTTTTGCCTGTTTACTATCTGAGAGGCTAACAATGAGAGCTAGGGTACACTGACTATAGTTAATAGGGCTTCTTATAGAAGCATGCCTAATTATGGCTAAAAAGGGGGAGAAAATAGCCTGGATAGTCAAGAGTATTATTGCCATATGCTGCTGATGTGATGCAGAGATTAAGGGGGAGATAGTTGCTGCTAAAAGAATAAAAATAAAAGGTGTTTAGTTGAAAAGTAATGATGTAGCTGTGGAGGGGGAGTATAGATAGCATAGTTATGGAGTTGCTAGTGAAGAATTCATAGCATTGAAGAGTGCAGAGTGCAGCAAAGCAGACATCAAGGGGGAGATGTGTTGCACATTGTGAGCTACTGAACAGCTGTGATGCTGGTTCAAGTTTTTGAGGGGGAGCACCAATTGGCTGTTGTCAATAAAGAAGATGGTGCTGCAGCATATCAAGTAATGAAGACTATATGAAGATTGTCAAACTGCTGCAAGTTAAAGTTTCAAAATATTGAAGATATTCTGCTGCTGAAGTCTCTGAAGATGCAGAGATTGTTTTAGCCAAAATTAGCCAAAGGGGGAGATTGTAAGTTCCTGGATTGGCTGGAATTTTGGTAAAACAACAAGGTGTTCAATGCTGATGTCATGGTGTTGATGTTGCAGCATTGAGTCTTAGTACTGGGCTGTACTAAGTTGTGAAGGTTAACTATGTTTGATGTCATGGGCTTGATGTCATAACATTGCACTTAACACTGGGCCGTGTTAAGGTTGCTAGTTGCTGAAGTGGTTGTCTGATGTCACATAGGTGATGTTGTAACATCAGACCTGCAGAACTGAAGCTAATGACAGCATGGGCTTGTTGTTATTAGGGTCGCGTATTAGCTAGAATTGTGGAGAGTGTTGACTCGTTGGATGAGAATATCTTGTGCTAGATATTTTCTGTTACATGGGAGATTGGATTGCAGGTTTGTTGGAGAATTAAAAGGTGGAAGATTTAAAAAGATTTTGGGGATAAAATCTGTTTTAAAAGATTCAGTTTTAATTAACAAATCTGATCAAATATTGTGACAAATCCAATACAAATTCAAGGAGCTATATAAAGCGCACAAGACCAAGGAAGAAGGTACAGAAAACAGATTGAAGATCAAGAGCTGGAGGCTTAGAGTCTAGGGTTTGTTTAGAGTACTTGTAATCACACTATTCTAGGTTTGAATAGGTGTTGAATTTTCTATCCTCTCTAGAAGCTGTGAAGCAATAGAGAGTTGTTGATTGATCGAAGCTAGGAAGCAAGATCAAGGGATCTCAAAGAGGTTGTTCTTTGAGTGTTTTAGGGGATTGAGTAGTGTTCTCATATCTAAGTGGTTTCTTAGGTAGAAAGTCACTAGTAGAATATAAGTTTAGGAGATTGTCAACTGGTGTGTTGAGTCTGTAAATTATATCTACAAGTAGTGAATTTCATCCCTGGCTTGGTAGCCCCCAGACGTAGGTAGTTAGACCGAACTGGGTGAACAATTCCTTGTGTTTTCCTGTTGCTTATTCTGTCCATTATTGTAGAGTGTGTTGTTGTAACATCGCACCTTAACATCACACGTCTGGTACCAGAATTTCAAAAACAATGAAAGGCAATACTCCCCATACCTTAGATTGTAGATTCCAAGCTTTCTTTCTTGAGTTCTTGGAAACCTTCTCGAATCCTAAGCTTTTCCCTCTTTCCTCAGAGCTCTGGATTTTTCCTTCTTTTCACGGTCTAACAAAATGAAACCTATTCCTCTCAAATTCTCCTTTTTGTTAAACCTTTGGGATTCTAAAATGGGCTTTCCCAATAATACCCTCACTAATCCTCCTCAAAAGTCCATCTTACCCTTAATTCCTCTAATATTATTTAAATTAATAATAATACTAATATATACTATATTATATACTATTATTTAATTAAATAACCAAAACTCCACAAAATGCCAACGTCAACACAAACCACCAAAATTCACCGAAAATTCACGAATAAATTAAATAAATATTCCAACAAATTTGGGGTGTTACAACTCTCCCCCACTTAAAGAATTTTGGCCCTCGAAAATTACCTCAATGAAATAGAGTCGGATACGACTCCCTCATCTGATCTTCACGTTCCCAAGTCCAACTTTCGCCAGCCGGTCCACCCCACAACACCTTCACCAGAGTTATGTCCTTACCCCGCAGTTGCTTCATCTCTCGACCGTCAATCCGCACAGGTAGAGCTTCCACTGTCAGGTTATCCCTCACTTGTACATCATCCATTTGTATCACATGCGACGGATCCGGAATGTACTTCCTCAACTGAGACACATGGAACACGTCATGCAAATTCGCAAGTGACGGCGGTAAAGCGATTCGATAGGCTACCTCTCCTATCCTCTGCGAGATTTGATATGGACTAACAAAACGTGGAGTGAGCTTCTTAGACTTCAAAGCTCGACCCATGCCAGTCACTGGCGTCACCCTAAAAAACACGTGATCTCCCTCTTGGAATTCAAGTGTCTTCCTTCTCTTATCATGGTAGCTCTTCTGACGACTCTGCGACGCTTTCATCCTTTCTTGGACCGTCTTAATCTTCTCAGTCGTCTCTTGTACAATCTCAGGTCCGAGTACATCACTCTCGCCCGACTCATACCAACACAAAAGAGTCCTACACCTTCTCCCATACAAAGCTTCATAGGGCGCCATTCTGATACTAGAATGAAAACTATTATTGTACGTGAACTCAATCAGAGGCAAATGGCTATCCCAAGCCCCTCCGTGATCCAACACACAAGCCCTCAACAAATCCTCTAAGGATTGGACAGTCTTTTCTGTCTGTCCGTCCGTCTGCAGATGATAGGCAGAACTCATCCTCAACTTAGTACCCAAAGCATCTTGCAAACTCTTTCAGAACCTAGATGTAAATCTTAGATCTCTATCCGACACAATGATCGAAGGTATCCCATGTAACTTCACAATCTCCTCGATGTACATCTCGGCTTGCTTCTGCATAGAATGATTAATATTCATCGAAAAGAAATGAGCCGATTTAGTTAATATATCCACTATCACCCAAATTAAATCATTTCCCTTAGCAGTTCTCGGTAATCTCGACACAAAATCCATGGAAATGCTATGCCATTTCCATTCTGGAATATTCAATGGTTGCATCATACCTAAAGGCTTCTGATGCTCAATCTTCGACTTCTGACAAGTTAAACACGCACAAACAAACTCCACAATATCCTTCTTCATACCTGGCCACCAAAACAACTTTTTCAAATCCTGGTACATCTTTGTAGCACCGGGATGAATACTCAACCCACTTCGGTGTCCTTCTTCTAAAATACTCTTCTTGATTTCTGGAACATCTGGGACATATACTCTATCCCGAAACTTCATCACACCATTCTCGTCAATCCATAATTCTCCTCCGTTACCTTGATTGATCAATGTCAACTGGTCAACCAACTTCAAGTCAGATTGTTGTCCCACTCTGATCTCTTCCAGGATGCCACCCGTCAACTTCAACATTCCCAACTTCACACTATCGGGAGTGGCTTCACATACCAAACTCAAATCTCGAAATTGTTCAAGTAACTCCAACTCTTTCACCATGAGCATCGACATATGCAATGACTTTCTGCTCAATGCATCGACCACTACATTTGCTTTGCCCGGATGATAACTCAAATCAAAATCAAAATCCTTCAACAGCTCTAACCACCTTCTCTGCCTCATATTCAATTCTCTATGATCAAATAGGTACTTCAGACTTTTATGATCACTGAACACTTCAAACTTAGAGCTAAACAGATAATGTCTCCAAATCTTCAACACAAACACCACAACGGCCAATTCCAAGTCATGTGTAGGATAATTCCTCTCATGAACTCGCGTTGTCTCAAAGCATAAGCAACAACTTGTCCATTCTGCATCAATACTCCTCCAAGACCCATCTTTGACGCATCACAATACACCACAAAAGATTCGCTAGGATTAGGCAAAATCAACACTGGAGCAGTCGTCAACCTCTTCTTCAATTCCATAAAACTCTCCTCACAAGCTATATCCCATACAAAAGCTTGACCCTTTCGAGTCAACTGAGTCAAAGGTAATGCCAACTTAGAAAAGCCTTCGATAAACTTGCGGTAATAACCCGCCAATCACAGAAAACTTCGTATCTTGGTAGCAGACTTCGGAGTCTCCCACTGTAACACAACATCAATCTTAGAAAGATCAACAACAATCCCACCACTTGAAATCACACGGCCAAGGAAACTCACTTCCTTCAACCAAAACTCACACTTGGACAACTTTGCATACAACTTCTTCTCCTTTAGTACTTGCAACACAGTTCTCAAATGCTCAGCATGTTCTTCTTCAGATCTAGAATATATCAGAATGTCATCAATGAAGACCACAACAAACTGATCCAAATACTCGTGAAAAATACGATTCACATACTCCATGAACACACCAGGTGCATTGGACACTCCAAACGGCATCACAGTGTATTCATAGTGACCATACCTCATCCTGAAAGCCGTCTTCGGAATATCATCAGGCTTAACACGAATCTGATGATAACCCGACCTCAAATCGATCTTACTGAACACACAGGAACCTACTAACTGATCCATCAAATCGTTGATTCTCGGGAGTGGATACTTATTCTTGATAGTTACTTTATTCAACTGCCGATAATCAACACACAACCTCATACTTTCGTCCTTCTTCTTCACCAACAACATAGGAGCACCCCACGGAGAAACACTTGGTCGAACAAACCTCTTCTCAAGCAACTCTTCCAATTGTTTCTTCAATTCACTTAACTCAGAAGCTGACATCCAATAAGGAGCCATAGACACTAGATTCGTACCTGGTATTAAGTCCACTACAAACTCTACTTCACGTTCTGAAGGAAAATCACTGATGTCATCTGGAAACTCCTATGGAAATTCACATACAACAGGTAAGTCGACATTTACAGCTTCACGATCAATCTGCAATGATGCAAACATTGCAAACACCAGGGCTTCGTCTCCCACCAGTTCATCCACTTGCTTAGCAGACAAAAACATCAACTCTCCAGCATCAACAAACTCAGGAAACTCCATAGTCTTGTTATAACAATTGATATGAACACGGTTGAACTCTAACCAGTTCATTCCAAATATTACATCGATTTGGTGCAAGGGTAGGCACACCAAGTCCATCACAAAACTCTTCTAAAAAATCGCCACAGGACATCTCAAACACACAAAGGTAGTAGTAACAGAACCATTAGTTGGAGTTTCTATTACCATATTACCATTCATCTCATATAACTTCAAACCCAAACTACTAGCACATTCAAGCGAGATAAAAGAATGAGTAACACCAGTATCAATAATAGCAACCAACTCGATATTATTAATAAAACATGTACCTCGAATCAGGTTGTCCTTCTCTGGCGCTTCTGCACCACTCAAAGCAAACACACTTCCATTGGTCTGAGCAGCAGTGGCAGTCTTCTTCGGCTTCTGATACTGGGTACTGATGTGACCCTTCTCCCCATAATTGAAACAGGTTGGACCATCATCTTTGCAATCATTAGCTCTATGCCCCTTCTTACCACACCTGTAGCACCTCAACACATTGGTGGTACACACATCAACACGGTGGCCTTGCTCGCCACACTTATAACACTTCCTAGAAGCGGGAGCTGCTCCCCCACTTGTCTTTTTCCCCTCTAAAGCCTTCTGCTTCCCTTTGCCAGCTGAAGTTGTATAAGGTTTTCCCCTATACTGCCCTTTCTTCTCACTCAAGTGCTTGTAGTGAGCAGATCGAGCTCGACTATCCTCATCGTAGATTCTGCTCTTGTCCACCAACTCAGCATACCTGCGGATCTGTTAATACCTAATACCCTGCTTAATTTCTGGTCTCAGCCCATTCTCGAACTTGAGACACTTGGACATCTCAGCATCAACATGGTTGTAGTGCGGACAGAACTTCACCAGCACCTCGACTTCGCAGCATACTCCGCCACAATCATGTCTCCTTGCTTCAGCTCAAGGAATTCCACTTCTCTCTTGCCACGAGCATCCTCTGGAAAATAATTTCCCATAAACTCCTGCTTAAACACTGCCCAGGTTATCACAGTGCCAACATCTACGAGTCTATGACGAGTGTTATCCCACCAATCCACGGCCTCTTCTTCCAGCATATGTGTTCCAAACTGAACTTGTTGCTCATCAGTACACCCCATCACTCGGAAGGTCTTCTCGATCGCCTTCAGCCACTTGTGTGCACTTGCTGGATCATGAGCACCCACAAAAGTCGGTGGATTGTTCCTCTAAAACTTCCCCAAAGCACGAAACTCGTCCTGAACTCCACCATTCAGATTGAGTTGAGCCACTACATTAGCAACTGATTCCAATGCATCATCGATAGCACGATCATTTCTTCCAGCCATCATGCACACCACCAACAAGGTTAGATGAAACAAAACATCGACAATGTACACACACTCGTCGACTAACAGGGGACTGACATCACGTAAAAACCTAGCCGGAAGGACCAACCAGGCTCTGATACCACTAATGTAACACCCTTTTCTACCCCACGAATATACACGGCAAAATACACAAATTATCAGAGTAAAAATCACCTCAGAAGGGTGCATATTTCTCAATAAACTCAAAATAAAACATTTGCCCCGTAAATAACGGGTTTTCCACAAAATAATTAAAAAGCCATCAAATAGCAGCGGAACCACCATAACCACAATAATCCAAAATCAAAAGGGTTTTCATTAAAAGCCATAATAATCAAATAACAACAAAAATAACAACTCAACATGGTTCGACTCAAAGACCCAACCCAATGTTACAATATCAGAGCAAGACCCTCTACATCGACCAAAAGCAAATAAACTCCAAAAGTCCTCGAAGGCATCCGTAACTAAGCCTGATCATTTGCAAGTTACCCACGTGGAGACAACATTCAAACAGGCAGGGTGAGTAATCACAATTCATTATAATCAATATAAAAATAGGATATGCATAAATAACGTCATCATCATATACAACATCTTCAGGATCATCACAAGGAAAACATCAAAATCACGTTATCATAAATCACATCAATGCTAAATAAATGCAATGCATAACAAGACTCATGCATGTGGTACCAATCGTCACAGTCGATGGACACTTAGGCCATCACCCTCCAAAGATCCCCGTCATTAGGATCGATTCCACACAAGAACCGGAGCACATCATACACTCTAATCCACACAATGGGATTAGAGCCACCACTGGACTGAAGCCCTAAAATGCTATGAATGCATATTACACAGCGTCAATATCATCATCATCAATAAAAGTCATCACGTGCATCATTATTCATCAAAATCTCATGTTAATCATATCATCAAAACATCATCAAATCATCACCTCAAAATCATCAATAACATCATGGTGAATCATTAGAATAATCACATCCCAAAACACCAAGACAGCACAGAAATCACAAAACAAATTCGCGAACAGCAAACATTCGCTACAAAGTTCGTCATTCAAACCCGTTCGCTAGGATGTTCGCTTTGCGAGCTTCTAGCGAACCCCCAAACTCCATATATAAAAAACAAGAGCAATCCCATTCTGTTCTCCTCGCCACCCTCATTCGCTTAGCGAGCTATTCGCTGGGAATTTCGCCTTGCGAACTAAAAGTTACTTCCAAATTCCAGTCCAGTATCACAAAACAACATTATCGCACATTCGCCGCGCTATTTGCCCAACGAGTCTGGGGCGAATGTTCGCCGTGCGAAGGATTCATTCGCTTTGCGAACATTCGATTTCCTGCAATCGCAGCTACGCATCAGTAGCACTTCAGACCTCAAAACTCTTATGGATTTAGCCTCATTTACCCCAAAAACATCCCCAAAACATTCCTAAGGCATTACGGCAATCAAAGGCACAAAACCTACGACTATTAGGTCGATTAATTATACTATCTTGACCTCAAAATCACCTAAACCTTCACAACCCCAAATATTCTCATAAACCCCATAAATCCATTTCTCTACAAGATCCCACATATCATCAACATAAGGTTTAGCCTCGAAGGCCTACTTTTATCCGATTCAATTCAACCCTTAATAATCAATCCACAAAAATGCCCTAAAGCACCAATTTACTCAAAAACCCACAAACTCATATAAACCTCAAAATCAGCTTTAAACACATCGAATTCCTATATTGAAAACAATGAAAGGCAATACTCCCCATACCTTAGATTGTAGATTCCAAGGTTTCTTTCTTGAGTTCTTGGAAACCTTCTCGAATCCTAAGATTTTCCCTCTTTCCTCAGAGCTCTGGCGTTTTCCTTCTTTTCACGGTCTAACAAAATGAAACCTATTCCTCTCAAATTCTCCTTTTTGTTAAACCTTTGGGCTTCTAAAATGGACTTTCCCAATAATACCCTCACTAATCCTCCTCAAAAGTCCATCTTACCCTTAATTCCTCTAATATTATTTAAATTAATAATAATACTAATATATACTATATTATATACTATTATTTAATTAAATAACCAAAACTCCACAAAATGCCAACGTTAACACAAACCACCAAAATTCACCAAAAATTTACGAATAAATTAAATAAATATTCCAACAAATTCGGGGTGTTACAGAAGGGACATGAATGATCAAGAGACATACCTTTATAACTTAGAGAGCTCCTGAGGGGAAGGATGTCCTTTGCTAACCTCCAAATGAAATTCCTTGTCTTGGGGAGAATAGGAAGCTTCCATATTAGTTTCCAAAACTTAGCATGATTTGAAGAAGATGGCCCCGGCTCCTTTGAGTGATTTAGGTTCTTGAGAAGGTGGTACGCAGATTTTACTGAATATTCACCGTTACGCTCATAATGCCAAATTCTTTTATCCAGAGGAAGATTCCTAAAATCCAGGATGCTAAGAACTTGCATAACAGAATCAGGTTGGAGGACTAATTGCAGCTCCTCAATCTTCCAAGTTCCAAGGTCATAATCAATGAAATCACTAACCTTTAAATCGAGGTTGACATCCGGCTGGGGTCTCCAAACCTTGAACCCGGGCCTGCTTGTAACCCATTTATCCTTCTAGAAATTGACACTATATTCGTTACCAATTCGCCAACATAAGCCTTCCTCCACAAGCTCCCTTGCTCCAATAATGCTCCTCCAAACATAACTTGGATTGTAACCCACGGTAGCTTCCAAAATAGAACACCTAGGAAAATATTTTCCCTTAAGAACTCTACTAAGCAAGGAACTATCATCATTCAAGATCCTCCAATAGTGCTTTCCTAAGAGGCTTGTGTTAAATTCCTTGATACCACGAAAGCCCAGCCCCCATCAGCTTTTGCACGGGATAGTTTTTCCCAGCTCAACCAGTGGATCTTCCTCCTACCTTCTTTAGCTCCCCACAAAAAACGAGCCACCAAAGCTTCAATCTCATGACAAACACTATCCGGGAGCATATAGAGCTCATAACGTAATTCGGAATGGCCTGGGCGACTGCCTTAATAAGAACTTCCTTCCCCGCTCTTGTGAGAAATCTCTCATTCCAACCTTTAACCTTCTTCCATACTCTATCTTTTACCATGTCAAAAACAACTTTCTTAGATCTTCCAAAAATAACAGGAAGACCAAGATACTTGGCGTAGCTCTGGACTTCTCGCACACCCATTACAGCCTTGATATAGTGGATAGTTTATTTCCCCACGTTTTTGCTGAAAAAAACTTCAAACTTCTCCCAATTCACCACTTGACCAGAAGCCTCATGGTACTTTTTAAGAATGCTTTATGCAGGCAGCTTTAGTAGAAGAGGCTCTAGCAAAAACCAAGCTATCATCCCAAAGAGAAGGTGGGAAATAACCAGAGCTTGCCTAGCAATCTTGATGCCGTGAAGGTTTCCAAGGAGGATCTCTCTTTTAATCAAACCTGAAAAAACATTAGCACATAAGATAAATAAGTAAGGAGATAGAGGGTCTCCTTGACGGAGCCCTCTTTCCGCTTTGAAACTTCGGGTAGGTTGGCCGTTGAGGAGGATTTGATGCGAAACTGTGGACACACATATGAGAATAAGATCAATAAAGCTCCTGGAGAAACCCATGGAAAACATTGTCTAAGCTATAAAACTCCACTCCAACCTATCATACGCTTTGGACATGTCTAGTTTAATCGCCATGACTCCCCTCTTTCCTTTAGTTTTATTTTTCAACCAGTGGAAGCATTCAAGAGCAATGATAGTATTATCCGTAATCAATCGATCTTGCACGAAGGCACTTTACTCTTCATCAATCACATGGGGAAGGACTCTCTTCAAGCGATTGGCAATTGATTTTGAAATAATTTTCATAATCACGTTGCACAAGCTAATAGGTCGGAATTCCGCCGGTGTGCTAGGCTTTTTGCATTTAGGAATAAGGGCTATGAAAGTGGAATTCAAAGGCTTAGGGTCCACATTGTTGTTAAGAATTCCCAAAGCCAGCGAAGTGACATCCGACCCAACCACTTGCCAGAACTTTTGATAAAACAAAGCCGGTAGGCCATCCGGACCAGGAGCCTTAAGGGCATGCATTTAAAAAATGGCTTATTGAACGTCCAGAGAGGTGAAAGGAGCATCACACCACAACTTCAAGTCCTCAGAGAGAGTATTTTTTACCACATCACACACCTCCTGCAGATTGAACGGATTGGAAGATTCATAAATGCTGGAGAAATGGTTCACAAGGAGAATTTCACACTTGTTATCCCCTTTGACCCAATTGCCCATACTATCGTCAATATCAATACTTAATATACATTTCCCAATCACAAAAAATAATTTCATTTTATTTTACCATCATACAAACTTCTAAGTGTTGTCACTCCGTTATAAGTTTTTTTCAACCACACTACATCATCATCACGCCATCTCTTTCAAACATAGTCACGTTGTTCAGTTCAATATTGATTGTCGTTCAAGTCAATATTGTTTGTTGTTGTCAATTATGACTTGTTTGTCGTAATTCAACTCGAAATCTCTTTTTGTTGTTTAATTAAGTATATTATATTATTTATTTTTGGTATTCTATCTTATTTAATTTAGGTATTCTTAAATATTTTAACTTTATTTTAGTTATTATGTTCTATTATTTTAATTTTCATTTGAATTAGTTTAACTTATTTTATTATAATTCTTTAATTTGTTCAAATTATTCTTAAATGAAGATTGAAATGAAGTGTACAACTATGTTATGTTATTTTTTGTACAATCGATATTGTTGTATTAAGTTTGTAATGGATTTTTGAAATATTTATTTTATTAAGTTGTGAATAATATAATTATATGTGACATATCTATGAAATTTAATTTCATATTATTTATTTATTTAATAAACGGTTCGACCGTAGGTTTAATCAGTTTAACTAATTGAACCTTAAATCGAAAATTTCACCGGTTTGATCTCCAACCTAATTTTTAAAACATTAGTTTATATGATGTGTGTTGTTGTTACAAGTGTTTGACCTAGATATAAGGGATGCACTGCGATTTTCTTATGTATACTTGTCGGTGATAAAAACTCCTTTCACAAAAAATGACTTTAAAACGACTTTCCCATAAGATGGGATATGTTGTCCTTAGGATAAACAGAAATTAAAAAAAAAAAAAATAGACATTGCGAGGGGTTATCTGTGGGAAAAAAGTGCTAGTTTTGATTATATATTTTTAAATTAAAAAAGTGAAATATAAAATTTTATCATAAATATAAATATTTATATATTTAGTGAAATATAAATTATAATAAATATTTTTATATGTTGTTGTTTTAAAATTTTTATTATTATGAAAGAGCAGCTTGAAGTTTAGGGTTAGGGATTCCCGTTTTTCTCTAATCAATTTTAAAAAAATAGTGATTTCGGATTCGTTAAACGTTAGATCGACCTGATTTTTAAACACAGGGTTCATGAAACAAAGAGATATACTTTTAACATTTGGATAGTAAAAATATGCGTGAAGAAGGAGATATTGTGTTAGCATGACATCGGGTAAATATTGAATGGTTGGACTTATCTTTACTACAATTTTGGTGCACGTAAGTACATTTTTAAAGTGGTGTCAATTTATATTTATTGCTCTTATTTGTTTTTAATGTCATGTCTCACTTCAATATTTGATTTTTGTTTTAACATTTAGATATTTGTATTGTCTTTGTAGATAAACAAATAAGTCTGATTTATATGGGTTATTGGACCCTACAATATTCAATATTCATGGCATCATGCAAGTGTTATTCAAGTCTATATACACAATTAGTTAAATGATTTGAATAAAGTTTATTATTTAACACATTTCCTTCGTGTTGGTGTAAGCCTTATAGGATAATAGTTTTATTAGAAATTGATACTTATATCAAACTATTTATTAATAATTAAAAGACATTTTTTTTATTATGTTTGTTTTTCCAAAATAATAAAGTCCCTAGAATAGCTAGTCTGTTTAAAGAAATGTTAAGTGTGACTTAATCGTGAGATCCCATTAAAGATAAGGACATTATTCTTAAAGTATCTGCATTCGAGCTTTATAGTGAAGTGGGATAAAATTAAAGCATTGAGACCATTATGTTGAGAGACTGATGATCACATCTCATAGATCATGGATAAAGAGTTATCAAGTCTTCACATAGGTATGAATATTAGGAGTAATATTCATATTGGATTGACCCGTTATAAGAATATTATATAGAATATTATGCAAAGTGTCAGAAGTTATTCTCATGGTGATAGTGGTGTATACCACCATTTGACCTAAAAGCACTATGGGCCCTAGATGTGAAGTCTAGTACTTTCTTGCTGATCAAATATTGTCCTTAACTGGATGACCATAAAGAAAGTTGATGGGTACTCAATTAATCATGTTAAGTGTAACACCCTTATAACCCCACATAATATACGCAATAAGTATACTTAAATGAATTAAAGTACATCATAAAAAGGTGTCACATTTCTTCATAAAACATCAATTTTAGAATCATCCTGCTCTGTAACACGGGTTTTCAAAATATTTTTAAAATAATAGTTTCTTTAGTAATATCCACAACTAAATTCAAACTTTGCAGCGAAATCATAAATTCAAATATCTTCTTATATTTCATCAAAACATAAAGACCCTTGGGTCATTGTCAACAATCATCATCAATTAAAATCGATATATGGTAACTCATAAGAATCATTCTAACAAAACAACATAATATTCACTTAAACGTTTCCCCACCCGATGTTACATCTATCAGAGCAAGACACCATACAACTCTACGGAAATAAGCTAAACAACTCCAAGCTAGAACTTCACGCACCGAGAAGCTACTCCTGAATATCTGCATGTTGCCCACGTAGAGGTAACATTCAAACAGGCATTCACGAGTCAACATTCATCTTAAACAAACATCATAGCAACTCACCCAAAACATCATATAAATCACCAAGTCATCAATCATCACAAACATGCAATCATGTAATGCCAACAAGAATGAAATGCAACGTCATAACATGCATGTGGTACCAAATCGTCATAATAATGGACACTAGGCCATCAGCCCTCCACATGGGAGCACGTCACAAAATACTCCAATCCGCACAATGGGATTGAAGCCACCACTGGACCGAAGTCCTAACATCGTCACTGGACCGAAGTCCTAAAATCGTCAATAGACCGAAGTCTAAATGCTATGAATGCATGATGCACAACGTCACAATCATCAACATCAACAAAAGTCATTACGTGCATCATCATTCATCAAAACCTCATGTTACTCATATCATCATCAAAATCGTCATTCGCATCAGCATTCATGTAATTATTCAACATACTCGTCACACAACATCTATACATCAGTCTTATATTCTATCAACCTATAATCGTCATCACATATCAATCATAAACATCATATTATAGCATCACTACTTCATTTCACACTAAATCATCCTAATTCATTTGATTGTCATGTTCGTCACATAGCATGTATAAACATCAAAACATGCACATCATCTATTTATTCCGTCATAGCATCATTATAGTAACATCATTCACATAACTCATACCCTCATAAGAAATCAACGCATAATCATCATATAAGTTCCCACATATAATTAACATCATAAAACAACAACACCCTATCGTTATACTCTAGATCAACATAAGCATCATATAGTCTTTAACACATAGCATCATATTTACAATAACAATACCCCACAACATTCGACTACATACAAACAACCACTATTACCTTTACCGGTTAATTCACACCACATCATACCATAACCACTCAACAACATCCTCACGCAACACTATAAGCAACAACTATCACGATTGCATAGTATGCCACAACAACTTTACAACAACATCATACAACCTCATAATTCAAAATCACAACACACATTCATGTGACCGATGTTCACATTTCACAGTTCGACACATTGGAACATACAAGAAAACACACATGGCTCGTCGAATAGTTGGAAATCTATAATTGAAAACAATTTTAACATAAAGTACATAAAGTCAGCTTTCCAACGATTCGAACGGTGACCCAAACAGACTTACGAATCAAAAGTTACGAATTTTCGAAGTTTTGAAAACAAGCTGCCCGAGGGGACTGCGCTAAGCGCGCTAAACGGGGCTAAGCGCCCTCTGCAAATTGGTCAAAAATTTCTGTGATGACAACACTTCTCCCACCTCTATTTCATACCCTTAAACTGCATTTTTCACCCCTATTAACACAAATTTAGTCACTATAACCTATATCTAACATACATACATCATTCACAACAACCACAACACATCAAATCATCAAAATCATCACCTTTAACCTCTAAACCCTAGGTTTTCCCCATAAACCCCAATCACCCACCAACACCTAATCTTTATATCAAAATACTACAAAGTGATACTCCCCATACCTTAGAGTCTTGATTCTTTCGATCTTTTCTTTGAGTTTCACCGGAATTCTTCTATGCCCTAGCCTCCTTCTCACTTGTTCTTCAGAGCTCCTTTGCCTCTTGCTAAAAAATAATACGAATAATGAGTTCTTTTCACTATTCTCTCTTAAAATACCCCTAAATGTGCTCTTCCCATTATACCCTCACTTATCCATCCCTAATGACCAACATACCCTCAATACTCCCACTTCTATTATTTTAAATAATAAACAATAATTTGAATAACACTATATGATTATTCTTACTATTAATATTATTAAAATAATTTCACCGCAATGCATCGTACCACATAACCACATATTGTCAAAATCACCTTATATCCTCAAATAAGCAATAATTAATCATAATCGAATTTAGGGTGTTACAACTCTCCCCCACTTAAATAATTTTCGCCCTCGAAAATTACCCGAAGGAAACAGAGTCAGATACGACTCCCTCATCGGATCTTCATGCCCCCCTCCATGTCCAACACACGAGTCATCAACAAATCCTCCAAGGACTTGATACTCCTCTCTGTCTGACCATCCGTCCGCGAATGCTAAGCAGAACTCATCCTCAACTCAGTGCCCAACGCATCTTGCAAACCCTTCCAAAACCTCGACGTAAATCGCGGATCTCCATCCCAAGTAACCCCGTAGTTCCCTCAATGTACATCTCAACTAATTCCTGCATAGAATTATTAATCTTCATTGGTAAATGAGTTGACTTCGTCAATCCCTCCATGATCATCCAAATCGAGTCATTCCCCTTCGCGGCCTTCGGTAAACCCGGCACAAAATCCATGGAAATACTATTCCATTTCCATTCTGGAATATTCAACATCTGCATCAGACCCAAAGACTTCTGATTGTTTCGTCTTTAGCTTCTGATAAGTCAAACACGCATACACAATTCAATAACATCCCTCATCATGAATACTCTTCTCAATCCTTGGAACATCTGGTATACACACTCTACCTCGGAACCTCAACACGCCATTTTCACCAATTCAGAATTCACCTCAGTTACCTCAGTTAATTAAAATCAATTGGTCAACCAACTTTAAATTGGATTGCTGACCCGCTCTGATTTCTTCCAGAATACCACTAATCAACTTCAACATTCACAACTTCACACTGTCAGTAGTCCCATCACATACTAAACTCACATCTCTGAACTGCTCGATTAATTCCAGTCTTCCTCACTTTATGCATCGACATATGCAGTAACTCCCTACTCAACGCACCAACTATTACTTTTGCTTTACCAGGGTGTTAACTTAAATCAAAATCATAGTCTTTCATCAACTCCAACCATCTTTTATGCCTCACATTCAACTCTTTGATTCAACAAGTACTTCAAGCTTCCATGATCACTGAACACTTCAAACATAAAGCCAAAAGATAATGTCTCCAAATTTTCATCACAAACCCCGAGGTGCCAATTCTAAGTCGTGCATAGGATAATTTCTCTCGTGAACTCTTAATTGTCTGGAAGCGTAAGCAACAACCCGACCATCCTGTATCAACGATCCACCAAGACTCATCTTAGACGCATCACATTACCCCACAAAAGACTCACTCAGATTAGGAAAAATCAATATCAGAGCGGTCGTCAATTTTCTTCTTCCGGCCAAAAAAACTCCCTTTGGATGCAACATCTCACACATACGTTTTTCCCCTCTCAAGTTAACTAAGTCAGCGGTAATGTCGAATTAAAAAAACCTTTAATAAACTCGCGATAGCAACTTGCTAATCCCATAAAGCTTCTCATTTCAGTAGCCGACTTCAGAGTCTCCCACTGCAACACAACATCAATTTTAGAAAGATCAATAGCTATTCCACCATTAGAAATCACCTGACCAAGGAACTTACTGTCTACAACCAGAACTCACATTTCGACAGTTTCGCATACAACTTCTTCTCCCTCAATACCTACAACACAACTCGCAATTATTCATCGTGTTCTTCTTCTCACTTAGAATATATCAGAATATCGTCAATGAACACCACCACAAACTTATCCAAATATTTATGGAAAATCCGATTCATATATTCCATGAACACGCCAGGTGCATTGGATACACCAAACGACATCACAGTGTACTCACGGTGACCGTACCTCGTCCTGATAACTGTCTTCGAAATATCTTTAATTTCTTACTTCATCACCAACTTGGCTATCTCCTTTATTCTTGATAGTCACCTTGTTTACGTCCCAACAACATCATTAACAAATCACTACAATTGGACCTTAAAATCAACATCATGTTTATCATCAATTAGCACGTCGTAACATAGCGACATCACTAAATAACCATCATACTCCTCATGTAACATATAGCACAAGTTACAACAACATCCCAGCTTTACGAAACATAGATATGCATAATTCCACTTAATTTAAATAATTAAAAAAAATGAGATTTTCAGTCCCAGACCGTGCTAAGAGAACCCCATCTGCGCTAAGCGCGCTACTCACTGCCTCGAGGAGGCGAAATTCCTCCAGACCGCGCTAAGCGAGCCCATCCGCGCTAAGCGCGCTCCGCGAATTTGGCAGAAAACCCTGTTATCTCATGGGAACACATCCAAAAGTCACACACCTTAGATAAATCACCAACCACTGCATTTCCTTATGCCTTCAAAGAAACCCACGTCGTAAACACTTTTGCACCATCCTTCACAAACTTATCCACTTGCTTAACGGAACAAACAACTCTTCACCTTTGCCGAACTTAAACTCATGCTCTAGAGACAAGTCGTGGATATCTTCAGGAAAACACCAGGAATTACACACCACTGGCACATCACTAGCCATCGTATTGTTCTCTATGCCCCCGAGAAGCAAACATCAACAATACCTGATCATTCTCCCTCGAGACATTCCAACTTGACCGACAGACAAGAAACTCAAACTCTCTTCATCTTCAAATATAATAATCTGTATGGACTCATCAAAACCAACTGTAAGCACTCATCTCAACTCCAATCGATTTTTTTACTGCACACACCATCTAAGCTGGCAAGATACGTCTATCCCATCCAACATGATTCCGTCTACTATCAACAAGAGATTAAGGGTGATCAGTTCCTCAATTTGCCAATAGATAGCCGACAATCACGATGGGGCATAAACCATACCTCCCAAACTCCACTAGTGTTCCTTGCATCTTGTGTACTAAACTACCTAATGCATAAATCCTTAGTTGACACAAGCCTTATCTCCACATTCCCTTCGGAATCGAGAACAACACCATCCTAATAACATTTGCACTCTTGCAATCCAATACACACTGAGCCAACATTCCACAACCAAAACATCTCAGAGAAGCAATAGCTTCTCCCCCACTTGTTTCAAGCCAACACCTGGAGGCAAACAGTTAGAAAACAAGCAAATATCGACAGTGTTTCACACACATGTCACGTACTAAGGAACAAACATCATTAGACAACCTGGCCGAATAGACCGACCTGCTCTGATACCACTAATGTAACACCCTTCTAACCCCACATAATATACGCGATAAGTATACTTAAATGAATCAGAGTACATCATAAAAAGGTGTCACATTTCTTCATAAAACATCAATTTTAGAATCATCCTGCTCCGTAACACGGGTTTTCAAAACATTTTTAAAATAATAGTTTCTTTAGTAATATCCATAACTAAATTCAAACTTTGCAGCGGAATCATAAATTCAAATATCTTCTTATATTTCATCAAAACATCAAGACCCTTGGGTCATTGTCAACAATCATCATCAATTAAAATCGGTATATGGTAACTCATAAGAATCATTCTAACAAAACAACATAATATTCACTTAAATGTTTCCCCACCCGATGTTACATCTATCAAAGCAAGACACCATACAACTCTACGGAAATAAGCTAAACAACTCTAAGCTAGAACTTCACGCACCGAGAAGCTACTCCTGAATATCTGCACGTTACCCACGTAGAGGCAACATTCAAACAGGTAGGGTGAGTAATCACAATTCAACATAATTCATATAAAGAAAAGACATTAACGAGTCAACATTCATCTTAAACAAACATCATAGAAACTCACCCAAAACATCATATAAATCACCAAGTCATCAATCATCACAAACATACAATCATGTAATGCCACCAAGAATGAAATGCAACATCATAACATGCATGTGGTACCAAATCATCATAATAATGGACACTAGGCCATCAACCCTCCATATGGGAGCACGTCACAAAATATTCCAATCCGCACAATGGGATTGAAGTCACCACTGGACCGAAGTCCTAACATCGTCACTGGACCGAAGTCCTAAAATCGTCAATAGACCGAAGTCTAAATGCTATGAATGCATGATGCACAACGTCACAATCATCAACATCAACAAAAGTCATTACGTGCATCATCATTCATCAAAACCTCATGTTACTCATATCATCATCAAAATCGTCATTCACATCAGCATTCATGTAATTATTCAACATACTCGTCACACAACATCTATACATCAGTCTTATATTCTATCAACCTATAATCGTCATCACATATCAATCATAAACATCATATTATAGCATCACTACTTCATTTCACACTAAATCATCCTAATTCATTTGATTGTCATGTTCGTCACATAGCATGTATAAACATCAAAACATGCACATCATCTATTTATTCCGTCATAGCATCATTATAGTAACATCATTCACATAACTCATACCCTCATAAGAAATCAACGCATAATCATCATATAAGTTCCCACATATAATTAACATCATAAAACAACAACACCCTATCGTTATACTCTAGATCAACATAAGCATCATATAGTCTTTAACACATAGCATCATATTTACAATAACAATACCCCACAACATTCGACTACATACAAACAACCACTATTACCTTTACCGGTTAATTCACACCACATCATACCATAACCACTCAACAACATCCTCACGCAACACTATAAGCAACAACTATCACGATTGCATAGTATGCCACAACAACTTTACAACAACATCATACAACCTCATAATTCAAAATCACAACACACATTCATGTGACCGATGTTCACATTTCACAGTTCGACACATTGGAACATACAAGAAAACACACATGGCTCGTCGAATAGTTGGAAATCTATAATTGAAAACAATTTTAACATAAAGTACATAAAGTCAGCTTTCCAACAATTCGAACGGTGACCCAAACAGACTTACGAATCAAAAGTTACGAATTTTCGAAGTTTTGAAAACAAGCTGCCCGAGGGGACTGCGCTAAGCGCGCTAAACGGGGCTAAGCTCCCTCTGCAAATTGGTCAAAAATTTCTGTGATGACAACACTTCTCCCACCTCTATTTCATACCCTTAAACTGCACTTTTCACCCCTATTAACACAAATTTAGTCACTATAACCTATATCTAACATACATACATCATTCACAACAACCACAACACATCAAATCATCAAAATCATCACCTTTAACCTCTAAACCCTAGGTTTTCCCCATAAACCCCAATCACCCACCAACACCTAATCTTTATATCAAAATACTACAAAGTGATACTCCCCATACCTTAGAGTCTTGATTCTTTCGATCTTTTCTTCGAGTTTCACCGGAATTCTTCTATGCCCTAGCCTCCTTCTCACTTGTTCTTCAGAGCTCCTTTGCCTCTTGCTAAAAAATAATACGAATAATGAGTTCTTTTCACTATTCTCTCTTAAAATACCCCTAAATGTGCTCTTCCCATTATACCCTCACTTATCCATCCCTAATGACCAACATACCCTCAATACTCCCACTTCTATTATTTTAAATAATAAACAATAATTTGAATAACACTATATGATTATTCTTACTATTAATATTATTAAAATAATTTCACCGCAATGCATCGTACCACATAACCACATATTGTCAAAATCACCTTATATCCTCAAATAAGCAATAATTAATCATAATCGAATTTAGGGTGTTACAACTCTCCCCCACTTAAATAATTTTCGCCCTCGAAAATTACCCGAAGGAAACAGAGTCAGATACGACTCCCTCATCGGATCTTCATGCCCCCCTCCATGTCCAACACACGAGTCATCAACAAATCCTCCAAGGACTTGATACTCCTCTCTGTCTGACCATCCGTCCGCGAATGCTAAGCAGAACTCATCCTCAACTCAGTGCCCAACGCATCTTGCAAACCCTTCCAAAACCTCGACGTAAATCGCGGATCTCCATCCCAAGTAACCCCGTAGTTCCCTCAATGTACATCTCAACTAATTCCTGCATAGAATTATTAATCTTCATTGGTAAATGAGTTGACTTCGTCAATCCCTCCATGATCATCCAAATCGAGTCATTCCCCTTCGCGGCCTTCGGTAAACCCGGCACAAAATCCATGGAAATACTATTCCATTTCCATTCTGGAATATTCAACATCTGCATCAGACCCAAAGACTTCTGATTGTTTCGTCTTTAGCTTCTGATAAGTCAAACACGCATACACAATTCAATAACATCCCTCATCATGAATACTCTTCTCAATCCTTGGAACATCTGGTATACACACTCTACCTCGGAACCTCAACACGCCATTTTCACCAATTCAGAATTCACCTCAGTTACCTCAGTTAATTAAAATCAATTGGTCAACCAACTTTAAATTGGATTGCTGACCCGCTCTGATTTCTTCCAGAATACCACTAATCAACTTCAACATTCACAACTTCACACTGTCAGTAGTCCCATCACATACTAAACTCACATCTCTGAACTGCTCGATTAATTCCAGTCTTCCTCACTTTATGCATCGACATATGCAGTAACTCCCTACTCAACGCATCAACTATTACTTTTGCTTTACCAGGGTGTTAACTTAAATCAAAATCATAGTCTTTCATCAACTCCAACCATCTTTTATGCCTCACATTCAACTCTTTGATTCAACAAGTACTTCAAGCTTCCATGATCACTGAACACTTCAAACATAAAGCCAAAAGATAATGTCTCCAAATTTTCATCACAAACCCCGAGGTGCCAATTCTAAGTCGTGCGTAGGATAATTTCTCTCGTGAACTCTTAATTGTCTGGAAGCGTAAGCAACAACCCGACCATCCTGTATCAACGATCCACCAAGACTCATCTTAGACGCATCACATTACCCCACAAAAGACTCACTCAGATTAGGAAAAATCAATATCGGAGCGGTCGTCAATTTTCTTCTTCCGGCCAAAAAAACTCCCTTTGGATGCAACATCTCACACATACGTTTTGCCCCTCTCAAGTTAACTAAGTCAGCGGTAATGTCGAATTAAAAAAACCTTCAATAAACTCGCGATAGCAACTTGCTAATCCCATAAAGCTTCTCATTTCAGTAGCCGACTTCAGAGTCTCCCACTGCAACACAACATCAATTTTAGAAAGATCAATAGCTATTCCACCATTAGAAATCACCTGACCAAGGAACTTACTGTCTACAACCAGAACTCACATTTCGACAGTTTCGCATACAACTTCTTCTCCCTCAATACCTACAACACAACTCGCAATTATTCATCGTCTTCTTCTTCTCACTTAGAATATATCAGAATATCGTCAATGAACACCACCACAAACTTATCCAAATATTTATGGAAAATCCGATTCATATATTCCATGAACACGCCAGGTGCATTGGATACACCAAACGACATCACAGTGTACTCACGGTGACCGTACCTCGTCCTGATAACTGTCTTCGGAATATCTTTAATTTCTTACTTCATCACCAACTTGGCTATCTCCTTTATTCTTGATAGTCACCTTGTTTACGTCCCAACAACATCATTAACAAATCACTACAATTGGACCTTAAAATCAACATCATGTTTATCATCAATTAGCACGTCGTAACATAGCGACATCACTAAATAACCATCATACTCCTCATGTAACATATAGCACAAGTTACAACAACATCCCAGCTTTACGAAACATAGATATGCATAATTCCACTTAATTTAAATAATTAAAAAAAATGAGATTTTCAGTCCCAGACCGTGCTAAGAGAACCCCATCTGCGCTAAGCGCGCTACTCACTGCCTCGAGGAGGCGAAATTCCTCCAGACCGCGCTAAGCGAGCCCATCCGCGCTAAGCGCGCTCCGCGAATTTGGCAGAAAACCCTGTTATCTCATGGGAACACATCCAAAAGTCACACACCTTAGATAAATCACCAACCACTGCATTTCCTTATGCCTTCAAAGAAACCCACGTCGTAAACACTTTTGCACCATCCTTCACAAACTTATCCACTTGCTTAACGGAACAAACAACTCTTCACCTTTGCCGAACTTAAACTCATGCTCTAGAGACAAGTCGTGGATATCTTCAGGAAAACACCAGGAATTACACACCACTGGCACATCACTAGCCATCGTATTGTTCTCTATGCCCCCGAGAAGCAAACATCAACAATACCTGATCATTCTCCCTCGAGACATTCCAACTTGACCGACAGACAAGAAACTCAAACTCTCTTCATCTTCAAATATAATAATCTGTATGGACTCATCAAAACCAACTGTAAGCACTCATCTCAACTCCAATCGATTTTTTTACTGCACACACCATCTAAGCTGGCAAGATACGTCTATCCCATCCAACATGATTCCGTCTACTATCAACAAGAGATTAAGGGTGATCAGTTCCTCAATTTGCCAATAGATAGCCGACAATCACGATGGGGCATAAACCATACCTCCCAAACTCCACTAGTGTTCCTTGCATCTTGTGTACTAAACTACCTAATGCATAAATCCTTAGTTGACACAAGCCTTATCTCCACATTCCCTTCGGAATCGAGAACAACACCATCCTAATAACATTTGCACTCTTGCAATCCAATACACACTGAGCCAACATTCCACAACCAAAACATCTCAGAGAAGCAATAGCTTCTCCCCCACTTGTTTCAAGCCAACACCTGGAGGCAAACAGTTAGAAAACAAGCAAATATCGACAGTGTTTCACACACATGTCACGTACTAAGGAACAAACATCATTAGACAACCTGGCCGAATAGACCGACCTGCTCTGATACCACTAATGTAACACCCTTCTAACCCCACATAATATACGCGATAAGTATACTTAAATGAATCAGAGTACATCATAAAAAGGTGTCACATTTCTTCATAAAACATCAATTTTAGAATCATCCTGCTCCGTAACACGGGTTTTCAAAACATTTTTAAAATAATAGTTTCTTTAGTAATATCCATAACTAAATTCAAACTTTGCAGCGGAATCATAAATTCAAATATCTTCTTATATTTCATCAAAACATCAAGACCCTTGGGTCATTGTCAACAATCATCATCAATTAAAATCGGTATATGGTAACTCATAAGAATCATTCTAACAAAACAACATAATATTCACTTAAATGTTTCCCCACCCGATGTTACATCTATCAAAGCAAGACACCATACAACTCTACGGAAATAAGCTAAACAACTCTAAGCTAGAACTTCACGCACCGAGAAGCTACTCCTGAATATCTGCACGTTACCCACGTAGAGGCAACATTCAAACAGGTAGGGTGAGTAATCACAATTCAACATAATTCATATAAAGAAAAGACATTAACGAGTCAACATTCATCTTAAACAAACATCATAGAAACTCACCCAAAACATCATATAAATCACCAAGTCATCAATCATCACAAACATACAATCATGTAATGCCACCAAGAATGAAATGCAACATCATAACATGCATGTGGTACCAAATCATCATAATAATGGACACTAGGCCATCAACCCTCCATATGGGAGCACGTCACAAAATATTCCAATCCGCACAATGGGATTGAAGTCACCACTGGACCGAAGTCCTAACATCGTCACTGGACCGAAGTCCTAAAATCGTCAATAGACCGAAGTCTAAATGCTATGAATGCATGATGCACAACGTCACAATCATCAACATCAACAAAAGTCATTACGTGCATCATCATTCATCAAAACCTCATGTTACTCATATCATCATCAAAATCGTCATTCACATCAGCATTCATGTAATTATTCAACATACTCGTCACACAACATCTATACATCAGTCTTATATTCTATCAACCTATAATCGTCATCACATATCAATCATAAACATCATATTATAGCATCACTACTTCATTTCACACTAAATCATCCTAATTCATTTGATTGTCATGTTCGTCACATAGCATGTATAAACATCAAAACATGCACATCATCTATTTATTCCGTCATAGCATCATTATAGTAACATCATTCACATAACTCATACCCTCATAAGAAATCAACGCATAATCATCATATAAGTTCCCACATATAATTAACATCATAAAACAACAACACCCTATCGTTATACTCTAGATCAACATAAGCATCATATAGTCTTTAACACATAGCATCATATTTACAATAACAATACCCCACAACATTCGACTACATACAAACAACCACTATTACCTTTACCGGTTAATTCACACCACATCATACCATAACCACTCAACAACATCCTCACGCAACACTATAAGCAACAACTATCACGATTGCATAGTATGCCACAACAACTTTACAACAACATCATACAACCTCATAATTCAAAATCACAACACACATTCATGTGACCGATGTTCACATTTCACAGTTCGACACATTGGAACAAACAAGAAAACACACATGGCTCGTCGAATAGTTGGAAATCTATAATTGAAAACAATTTTAACATAAAGTACATAAAGTCAGCTTTCCAACAATTCGAACGGTGACCCAAACAGACTTACGAATCAAAAGTTACGAATTTTCGAAGTTTTGAAAACAAGCTGCCCGAGGGGACTGCGCTAAGCGCGCTAAACGGGGCTAAGCGCCCTCTGCAAATTGGTCAAAAATTTCTGTGATGACAACACTTCTCCCACCTCTATTTCATACCCTTAAACTGCACTTTTCACCCCTATTAACACAAATTTAGTCACTATAACCTATATCTAACATACATACATCATTCACAACAACCACAACACATCAAATCATCAAAATCATCACCTTTAACCTCTAAACCCTAGGTTTTCCCCATAAACCCCAATCACCCACCAACACCTAATCTTTATATCAAAATACTACAAAGTGATACTCCCCATACCTTAGAGTCTTGATTCTTTCGATCTTTTCTTCGAGTTTCACCGGAATTCTTCTATGCCCTAGCCTCCTTCTCACTTGTTCTTCAGAGCTCCTTTGCCTCTTGCTAAAAAATAATACGAATAATGAGTTCTTTTCACTATTCTCTCTTAAAATACCCCTAAATGTGCTCTTCCCATTATACCCTCACTTATCCATCCCTAATGACCAACATACCCTCAATACTCCCACTTCTATTATTTTAAATAATAAACAATAATTTGAATAACACTATATGATTATTCTTACTATTAATATTATTAAAATAATTTCACCGCAATGCATCGTACCACATAACCACATATTGTCAAAATCACCTTATATCCTCAAATAAGCAATAATTAATCATAATCGAATTTAGGGTGTTACAACTCTCCCCCACTTAAATAATTTTCGCCCTCGAAAATTACCCGAAGGAAACAGAGTCAGATACGACTCCCTCATCGGATCTTCATGCCCCCCTCCATGTCCAACACACGAGTCATCAACAAATCCTCCAAGGACTTGATACTCCTCTCTGTCTGACCATCCGTCCGCGAATGCTAAGCAGAACTCATCCTCAACTCAGTGCCCAACGCATCTTGCAAACCCTTCCAAAACCTCGACGTAAATCGCGGATCTCCATCCCAAGTAACCCCGTAGTTCCCTCAATGTACATCTCAACTAATTCCTGCATAGAATTATTAATCTTCATTGGTAAATGAGTTGACTTCGTCAATCCCTCCATGATCATCCAAATCGAGTCATTCCCCTTCGCGGCCTTCGGTAAACCCGGCACAAAATCCATGGAAATACTATTCCATTTCCATTCTGGAATATTCAACATCTGCATCAGACCCAAAGACTTCTGATTGTTTCGTCTTTAGCTTCTGATAAGTCAAACACGCATACACAATTCAATAACATCCCTCATCATGAATACTCTTCTCAATCCTTGGAACATCTGGTATACACACTCTACCTCGGAACCTCAACACGCCATTTTCACCAATTCAGAATTCACCTCAGTTACCTCAGTTAATTAAAATCAATTGGTCAACCAACTTTAAATTGGATTGCTGACCCGCTCTGATTTCTTCCAGAATACCACTAATCAACTTCAACATTCACAACTTCACACTGTCAGTAGTCCCATCACATACTAAACTCACATCTCTGAACTGCTCGATTAATTCCAGTCTTCCTCACTTTATGCATCGACATATGCAGTAACTCCCTACTCAACGCATCAACTATTACTTTTGCTTTACCAGGGTGTTAACTTAAATCAAAATCATAGTCTTTCATCAACTCCAACCATCTTTTATGCCTCACATTCAACTCTTTGATTCAACAAGTACTTCAAGCTTCCATGATCACTGAACACTTCAAACATAAAGCCAAAAGATAATGTCTCCAAATTTTCATCACAAACCCCGAGGTGCCAATTCTAAGTCGTGCGTAGGATAATTTCTCTCGTGAACTCTTAATTGTCTGGAAGCGTAAGCAACAACCCGACCATCCTGTATCAACGATCCACCAAGACTCATCTTAGACGCATCACATTACCCCACAAAAGACTCACTCAGATTAGGAAAAATCAATATCGGAGCGGTCGTCAATTTTCTTCTTCCGGCCAAAAAAACTCCCTTTGGATGCAACATCTCACACATACGTTTTGCCCCTCTCAAGTTAACTAAGTCAGCGGTAATGTCGAATTAAAAAAACCTTCAATAAACTCGCGATAGCAACTTGCTAATCCCATAAAGCTTCTCATTTCAGTAGCCGACTTCAGAGTCTCCCACTGCAACACAACATCAATTTTAGAAAGATCAATAGCTATTCCACCATTAGAAATCACCTGACCAAGGAACTTACTGTCTACAACCAGAACTCACATTTCGACAGTTTCGCATACAACTTCTTCTCCCTCAATACCTACAACACAACTCGCAATTATTCATCGTCTTCTTCTTCTCACTTAGAATATATCAGAATATCGTCAATGAACACCACCACAAACTTATCCAAATATTTATGGAAAATCCGATTCATATATTCCATGAACACGCCAGGTGCATTGGATACACCAAACGACATCACAGTGTACTCACGGTGACCGTACCTCGTCCTGATAACTGTCTTCGGAATATCTTTAATTTCTTACTTCATCACCAACTTGGCTATCTCCTTTATTCTTGATAGTCACCTTGTTTACGTCCCAACAACATCATTAACAAATCACTACAATTGGACCTTAAAATCAACATCATGTTTATCATCAATTAGCACGTCGTAACATAGCGACATCACTAAATAACCATCATACTCCTCATGTAACATATAGCACAAGTTACAACAACATCCCAGCTTTACGAAACATAGATATGCATAATTCCACTTAATTTAAATAATTAAAAAAAATGAGATTTTCAGTCCCAGACCGTGCTAAGAGAACCCCATCTGCGCTAAGCGCGCTACTCACTGCCTCGAGGAGGCGAAATTCCTCCAGACCGCGCTAAGCGAGCCCATCCGCGCTAAGCGCGCTCCGCGAATTTGGCAGAAAACCCTGTTATCTCATGGGAACACATCCAAAAGTCACACACCTTAGATAAATCACCAACCACTGCATTTCCTTATGCCTTCAAAGAAACCCACGTCGTAAACACTTTTGCACCATCCTTCACAAACTTATCCACTTGCTTAACGGAACAAACAACTCTTCACCTTTGCCGAACTTAAACTCATGCTCTAGAGACAAGTCGTGGATATCTTCAGGAAAACACCAGGAATTACACACCACTGGCACATCACTAGCCATCGTATTGTTCTCTATGCCCCCGAGAAGCAAACATCAACAATACCTGATCATTCTCCCTCGAGACATTCCAACTTGACCGACAGACAAGAAACTCAAACTCTCTTCATCTTCAAATATAATAATCTGTATGGACTCATCAAAACCAACTGTAAGCACTCATCTCAACTCCAATCGATTTTTTTACTGCACACACCATCTAAGCTGGCAAGATACGTCTATCCCATCCAACATGATTCCGTCTACTATCAACAAGAGATTAAGGGTGATCAGTTCCTCAATTTGCCAATAGATAGCCGACAATCACGATGGGGCATAAACCATACCTCCCAAACTCCACTAGTGTTCCTTGCATCTTGTGTACTAAACTACCTAATGCACAAATCCTTAGTTGACACAAGCCTTATCTCCACATTCCCTTCGGAATCGAGAACAACACCATCCTAATAACATTTGCACTCTTGCAATCCAATACACACTGAGCCAACATTCCACAACCAAAACATCTCAGAGAAGCAATAGCTTCTCCCCCACTTGTTTCAAGCCAACACCTGGAGGCAAACAGTTAGAAAACAAGCAAATATCGACAGTGTTTCACACACATGTCACGTACTAAGGAACAAACATCATTAGACAACCTGGCCGAATAGACCGACCTGCTCTGATACCACTAATGTAACACCCTTCTAACCCCACATAATATACGCGATAAGTATACTTAAATGAATCAGAGTACATCATAAAAAGGTGTCACATTTCTTCATAAAACATCAATTTTAGAATCATCCTGCTCCGTAACACGGGTTTTCAAAACATTTTTAAAATAATAGTTTCTTTAGTAATATCCATAACTAAATTCAAACTTTGCAGCGGAATCATAAATTCAAATATCTTCTTATATTTCATCAAAACATCAAGACCCTTGGGTCATTGTCAACAATCATCATCAATTAAAATCGGTATATGGTAACTCATAAGAATCATTCTAACAAAACAACATAATATTCACTTAAATGTTTCCCCACCCGATGTTACATCTATCAAAGCAAGACACCATACAACTCTACGGAAATAAGCTAAACAACTCCAAGCTAGAACTTCACGCACCGAGAAGCTACTCCTGAATATCTGCACGTTACCCACGTAGAGGCAACATTCAAACAGGCAGGGTGAGTAATCACAATTCAACATAATTCATATAAAGAAAAGACATTAACGAGTCAACATTCATCTTAAACAAACATCATAGAAACTCACCCAAAACATCATATAATCACCAAGTCATCAATCATCACAAACATACAATCATGTAATGCCACCAAGAATGAAATGCAACATCATAACATGCATGTGGTACCAAATCATCATAATAATGGACACTAGGTCATCAACCCTCCATATGGGAGCACGTCACAAAATATTCCAATCCGCACAATGGGATTGAAGTCACCACTGGACCGAAGTCCTAACATCGTCACTGGACCGAAGTCCTAAAATCGTCAATAGACCGAAGTCTAAATGCTATGAATGCATGATGCACAACGTCACAATCATCAACATCAACAAAAGTCATTATGTGCATCATCATTCATCAAAACCTCATGCTACTCATATCATCATCAAAATCGTCATTCGCATCAGTATTCATGTAATTATTCAACATACTCATCACACAACATCTATACATCAGTCATATATTCTATCAACCTATAATCGTCATCACATAGCAATCACAAACATCATATTATAGCATCACTACTTCGTTTCACACTAAATCATCCTAATTCATTTGATCGTCATGTTCGTCACATAGCATGTATAAACATCAAAACATGCACATCATCTATTTATTCCGTCATAGCATCATTATAGTAACATCATTCACATAACTCATACCCTCATAAGCAATCAACGCATAATCATCATATAAGTTCCCACATATAATTAACATCATAAAACAACAACATCCTATCGTTATACTCTAGTTCAACATAAGCATCATATAGTCTTTAACACATAGCATCATATTTACAACAACAATACCCCCACAACATTCGACTACATCACAAACAACCACTATTACCTTTACCGGTTAATTCACACCACATCATACCATAACCACTCAACAACATCCTCACGCAACATTATAAGCAACAACTATCACAATTACATGGTATGCCACAACAACTTAACAATAACATCATACAACCTCATAATTCACAATTACAACACACATTCATGTGACCGATGTCCACATTTCACGGTTCGACACATTGGAACATACAAGAAAACACACATGGCTCGTCGAATAGTTGGAAATCTATTATTGAAAACAATTTTAACAAAAAGTACATAAAGTTAGCTTTCCAACGATTCGAACGGCGACCCAAACGGACTTACGAATCAAAAGTTACGAATTTTCGAAGTTTTGAAAACAAGCTGCCCGAGGGGACTGCGCTAAGCGCGCTAAACGGGGCTAAGCGCCCTCTGCGAATTGGTAAAAAATTTCTTCGATGACAGCACTTCCCTCACCTCGATTTCATACCCTTAAACTGCATTTTTTACCCCTATTAACACAAATTAAGTCACTATAACATATATCTAACACACATACATCATTCACAACAACCACAACACAACAAATCATCAAAATCATCACCTTTAACCTCTAAACCCTAGGTTTTTCCCCAAAACCCCAATCACCCACCAACACCTAATCTTTATATCAAAATATTGCAAAGTGATACTTCCCATACCTTAGAGTCTTGATTCTTTCGATCTTCTCTTGGAGTTTCACCGGAATTCTTCTATGCCCTAGCCTTCTTCTCACTTGTTCTTCAGAGCACCTTTACCTCTTCCTCAAAAATAATACGAATAATGAGTTCTTTTCACTATTCTCTCTTAAAATACCCCTAAATGTGCTCTTCCCATTATACCCTCACTTATCCATCCCTAATGACCAACATACCCTCAATACTCCCACTTCTATTATTTTAAATAATAAACAATAATTTGAATAACACTATATGATTATTCTTACTATTATTATTATTAAAATAATTTCACCGTAATGCATCGTGCCGCATAACCACATATCGTCAAAATCACCTTATATCCTCAAATAAGCAACAATTAATCATAATCGAATTTGGGGTGTTACATTGAGGGACACGAGTAACCTAGATGGAATATTCCTATCCTTCATAACATGATAAATCCAATATTAAATTGGACAAAGGTGACACGGTCCATGCCTTGTGATCAATATAGACACGAGGGCAAATGGTAATTGTACAAACAAACATTATCACTGAAAGGTTTTGTCAAATCACTTGACATTTTTGTGATTTGGGTAGCAGTGATGTGTTGCTAGATATTGCTCATTGCTTATTACATTAAATGTCTGATTTAATATAATTATCAACGTTACGAGAACCTATAGGATCAGACACATAAGGACAGGTTGATGAAAATTAGAATAAAAAAGGAACACCGTAAGGTGTTGGGTAACTTGTACCACAAGTTACTTGACAAATGATTATAAATTGAGAGAAAATTAGAGAATGATTGAGGTAAAAAAAAGATTATTGAATATTATGTTGTGTTGAGTAGTGTTTTAATTACAATGAGGGGTGGTATTTATAAACATACTAGACACCCAAAACAAATTTAAAACAGAATGTCTAAAACTAAACTGATATATCTGCCCGGGTATACCTTAAAACAATATACATGCTTGGGTATATGCTCAAAAATAATCTGTCTAACAAAAAATGATATACCAGTCCGAGCATATCCTTAAAGCACACTAAATTAACATTAATATCCTTCCTAATTAGATTTTCCATACTTCTCATTCCCATTAACTTCTTTAAACCTTGCTTGCTTGAGAGGCTTTGTTAAAATATCAGCTAATGGCAACTCAGTTTTTCAATGTTCAATGCTTAATCTCTCTTTACTAACTTGGTCCCTAAGGAAATGGTACCTCTTATCTATGTTCTTGCTCCTACCATGACTCATAGAGTGGTTTTCCAAATCAATTGATGATTGATTGTCTACTAGAAACTTGTTTTTCTCACAGTTGCTCACATTCACTCTTCAAGCAACATCTCCATCCAAAGTGCTTAACATGTTGCATAAGAGGCTACATCATACTTTTCTTCACATGAAGAAAAAGCTACAATTTTTTTCTTATTTGAACTCCATGAGATTGGTGTTGATTCAAGCATGAACAAGTAGCATGTCGTATTCTTTCTATCAGCTTGATCACTACTCTAATCTAAATCTTAATAACCATACACATTCGCATCCATTATTGTGTTTTGTTGATTTGGCATGAGTACTCCATGGTCATTTGTACCTCTAATGTACCTTAGGATCCTCTTTGATGCAAGTTTATGACATAGCCTTGGTTTCTCCATGAATCCACTAACCAATCCCATATTAAGACAAATATATGGCCTTGTATTGCAAAAATACCTCAATGAGCCAATGATTTGCTTGTACAAAGTGATATCCACCAGTTCATCATGTGACTCCTTCTTCAATTTGGTATTGGTTTCCATAGGTGAAATTGTAGTATTGCAATTGCTCATATTAAACCTCTTCAAGACGTCTTCTGCATATTTCTTCTGATGCAAAAAAATGCTCTTTGTTTGATGTTCATAATTTCCATTCCTAGAAAGTATTCCAAGTTTTCTAGGTCTGACATTTCAAACTCATTCTTCATGCTTTCTTTGAACCTTGTTAATTCTTTTTCATTTGAGCTTGTAACCAACAAATCATCTACATAAAGACATTTAATGACTTGGTCTTATTCATTTGAGCCTTTCACATAGACATCATGCTCTAATGTGCATTTGTTGAAACCTAGCTTGATTAAGAAGCTATTAATCCTCTTATTCCAAGCTCTAGGTGCTTGCTTCAATCCATATAAAGCTTTTCTCAACCTGTACACTATCTTATCTTTCCCTTTTACTTCAAAACCTAGTGGCTGCTCATAACTTCTTCCTCTAAAGGTCCATTGAGGAATGTAGACTTCACATCAAATTGGTGCATCTTTCAACCTTTGTAAGTTGTTATGGCCACAACCAGTGTGATTGTTTCAAGCCAAGCTATATGTGCATAAACTTCATTAAAGTATACTGTAGGTCTTTGAAGAAAGCCTTTTGCAACCAATATTTCTTTATACTAGCAATTTCACCACCTAGTTTCAATTTTAATTTGTAAACCCACCTTACATCAATTTCTTTCTTGCTTGAGTTATCGACAAGCTCCAATGTTTGGTTTTTCTCAATGGCATTGAGTTCCTCAATCATGGTAGCTTTTCAATTTTCATCCTGCAGGGCTTCCACATGATTAATTGGTTCTTACTCAACCATCATTGCTTCTTCAATCAGCTCACCATTTTCCCTGATTTCTTGATCAGGAAATCTCTCATATCCATTATGTAATACCCTGAATTCAATTAATTAATTTAATTTAATTGTTTAGAATTTTATTTGATTAATTGGTATTTTAAATTATTTGTTGTGTGATTGTGGGGGTAAGTGTCCTTGAGTAGAGATATAGAGAGAGTAAGAGCTTGACATAATTGTTTAGAAATTAATTGGAATTTTAATTAATTAAGAGAATAAATAGTATTTTATAAATAATATTTTTATTTGAGTCACTTGATTAAATAATAAAATGATGGAATTGGGCTACTTGTGAGAATTGGAGGAAATAAAGGGTAAAAATAGAGAAGTTATTATTGAGTTGAGAAAATTTCATAATTAGACAAAGTGGTGAGTGAGTATATATATTCTAAAAGTAGGGAAAGAGCTAGGTTTTTAGAAAAACTTCATAAACGTAGAATAGAGGTAAAAGAGAGGAAGAGGATCAAACTAGGAAATTTACGAGAAAACTCATAGAGGCTGCACAAATCATCATCAATTGCTGAAGATCTAAGGTAATAGGGAAAAAGGGCTACCACTCTAGGTGTTTTACGTGATGAGGTAGAGATGAGAGGTCCTTACTCTCTTTAGGGAAATTGAGATGTGTTTGATTATGAATTTTTATGATGTTTTGATGTTATTGGTTGTTTTGATGATGAAATTTGTATGTCTACATGTGCATTATTTTATGTTTTGAGATTTTAAATGTTTTCCACTATGTTTGAGGGTTTGGAAGGTATGGGGTAACTATGAATTGATGAGATTGAATGATTTTGGTTATGCCAATATGTGATATTTGTGAAATTTTTGTTTTAATCATTGAATAAGTGTAATATGTTGAATTTTGAGATCGGTGTTTTTACGGAATCTAAATTGGAGGTCCGGAAAGCCTCCAACAATGAAAATTACGTTTTTTTGTTCTTGTATAATGGTAACCGATTAACCCGTTGGTGTAACCGGTTATAGCTAAATTGATAAGTTTTTTTTTTATATTTTTGTGACTGTAACTGGTTACGGGTTTTGGTGTAACCGATTACAGTTGCTGTGTTTTCCAGAAATGTTTAATTTTCGTTTCCAACTGTTTTCCTCTTAACTTGAGTTTCGTGACATGGATTGAGGCACGGTTTAAAGGTTGGAAAGTTAACGCGTAGAGCTATCATATGGTGAATCTTGGTGGCCTATTTGAATTATAATTATGTACCTAATGTGTCAATGTTTGTGTTGACTTGTGTGATCGGATAGCGATCATTATGGTTATACAACGATGTGTTGTTTTTTTGGTGAAGTAACATGAATAAATTCTTATGAATGTACATTTGTTGAATTGTTTCTGTTGTATATTGTTTATTGATGTCGTGACATGGATTTCTTGTTGCGTATGATGAATGATGTGATGCATAAATGGGGAGATGTGTATGGGGATCCTTTTGGTGAATCTTTTTTGTGATAATGCATCTTGATGAGAGTCATGCATCATAGTTTACGGGTTTCGGTCCAATTTTGGTGTGCTCTGGTCTAGTGGTATGGATCGGGAGTGAGTAGCTAGTTCTAGTGAGGAACTAGTGAAACGTTACCTATGGTGATGGTAATGAACTTTGGTGTGCTATGGTCCTATGGTGGGGATCGGGAGCAAGTAGCCGATTTCAGGTGGGAATCGGCGAAGCATTATCTATGGTGATGATAACTATTTGGTGTGCTCTGGTCCTATGGTGGGGATTGGGAACGAGATGAACCCGAGTGTTCATGAATGGTACCGCATGCATAATGAGTTAGTTGTGGAGTACATTTGCATATATGATTACATATATTGTTGATTTTTCATGATGTTTATGATTAGATGTGATTCTGTGGTTGCTATTATGAATTGGGTGTGAGAATATGTTGTTGATAGTTGTGTAATGAATGTGTACTTTATGTGTGTTCTCTGCCTTAGAATTCTTTACACTGTTTATATTGGTTTGTTGTTTCTCACCCCTTCTTTTTTAATGTTGCCTTTACATGGGCATCGTGCAGATACTCAGGAGTAGCGCTGCTGAAGTAAGTGGAAGGTAGCTCTTGGAGTGGCTTTCAATAGTTTGTCATTTTCGTTAGTAGGGTCTTGCTATGGTCATGTAATGTCGGGATGGGAACATTTGCTTTCACTTCTTTTCTTTTGTTGAAGTTGTTATTTATGCTTGATGAAATTTCAAAGTTGTGGCGAGTTGAATATTACAACTCTTTTTAATGCTTTATGAAAGTTGAAGTTTATGAGACTAAACGTCATGGGTTGTAATTATTATGTTTAATTGATTTAATAATGATTCCACTGCGATGATACCCTAAGTGAAGATGAGCATGCGATGACATGTATTATGTGACATTTTATAACTCGTGTTACGGCGTAGGATATGTTTGATGTGAGTGACACCCTAGGTGGTTGTAATTTTTATTAAATTATGCGTTAAATTTGTATGTGGGGTTTAGGGTGTTACACACTCAACCTGACTGATGGAGCTCTAGTTCTGCTTAATCTTCTCACTCCTTGAGTTTGTGTAGGCTCAGTTGATGCAGGTTAGTTCTCACACAACTGCTTTGGCATTTCAATCTTTGGAAGTTCATACACCATCTTCTTCATATGCATCAGACTAAGACTCCTAAAATTGAGATGGCTAAATCTTTGATGTCAAACCCAATTTTTATCTTCAATTGTAGTTGATGCAAGACATTGATGATCAGGCATATTGATCATGACCTTTAAATGTCCTATTGGTTAACAAAGGTGCCCTTAGAGTTGGCCTAGAAATTTTATCAAACACCTTTGGTTCCCTTCCTTCTAGCTTCATTGTATAATTCTTGCCAAGTAATTGACCCAAACTGATCAAGTTACTTGCCATTGAGGTAACATACAAGACATCACTGATGGTAGCTTCATGTTCATCCCTATTTCTCACCATGTTGTCTATAAAGCGAATTGATTTTCTAACTGATTCATCCAACTTTACAAACTTGTTCTTCTTTCCTGTCATATGATTGCTGTAACATGTATCAAGGTACCACACATTTGCTTTCTCTAAAGTCAAATATGTTGCAGCCATCAAGATAACATCTTCAGATTCACTGCTACCATCATGAGAAAATTGCGCCACACCCTTGTCCTCATCATTATTCTCATTGTAGTAGTAGTCTCGAGCATAATGGCCAAACTTCTGACTGCAATAGGATTTAACCTCCTTCATGTCAACCTTCTACTTGACTTTCTGATTTTGATTTGCACCATTCTTGCTAGTTCCACCTTGTCTTCTTAAAGCCTTAACGCCTTATATACCTCTTGCAATTTAGAGGAATTTTCTCCACATGATTTCATCTGATTTTTCAAAGCCACCATATTTGAGAAGAACTCAACAATGGTTTCATCATCTTTCATCTGTAACTTTTCATATTGTTTCATCAAAGATTGCACCTTCACTTTCTTTAACTTTTCATCTCCACCATATAGCTTCTTGAGAGTATCCCAAGCCTCCTTGGTCGTTTCTTGCTCGATAATATTCTCAAAGATAGTCGAATCCATACACTAATGGATCAAGAACAACCATTTCTCATATTTCTTTCTCAATTCATGATGAACAGCTCTTTGTGCCTCAGTAGTATTTGCCTCTAATGCCAAGAAACCATTATTCACGATTTCAAGCACATCTTGAAATATGAATATGGCTTTCATCTGTTCACACCATCTATCATAGATTTCTCCCTTGAAAACTGGTAGAATGGTTGGGAGTTGGTTAGAGGTAGTGCTTCCATTCGCCATGGCTAAATATTGAGGACCGAACTGGTGGTCTTGATATCAATTTGTTGGGTAACATGTATCACAAGTTACTTGACAAATGATGATAATTTGAGATAAAATTAGAGATTTATTGAGGGAAAAAAATTATTGAATGTTGTGTTGTGTTGAGTAATGTTTCAATTACAATGAGTGATGGTATTTATAGACACACTTGCCACCCAAAACAAATTTAAAACAGGCTGTCTAAATCTAAATTGATATACCCGTCTGGGTATATCCTTAAAACAATATACCTTCCCGGGTATATGCTTAAAAACAATCTATCTGACAAACACTGATATACCCGCTTGGGTATATCCTTATAGCACACTCAATTAACCATAATATGAGGTATGGTACACTTAAGAGAATTATGGAACACCATAAGGTACGGTGCACTTAAGTGAAATATGGTACACCATAAGGTACAATGAACTTAAGTGGGATTTTTAGCTTGCTCTCCACACAAGTGGTTCTATAAATAGAACAATTGTGCAAAATATTTTACACTTGATGAAATTCAGTTTGTGAAACCCTGGCCGTAATTTCTCTCTCACTAAAAGTTTTCATACATAGCAGCTAACACTAAGATTGAAGTGTTAGAACAATATTTGGTTCTTCCAGATATCTCTAAGTTTTGATAATAACAAAGTAGTATTAGTGTGAGAACAATTTTGGTACTCTAACGTTTGTTTTTTGTAGAATTAATAAACATGACCTGACTCTGATAAAGAAAGCTCTGACTCTGATAGAGACCATGTGCAACATCACTCTAATTTGACCAAAAGTCTCTTCTGCAGAAAAATTCTAAGAAGACAATATGTTGTTGCTGTAATGCTCTCTGCTTCTGAGCGTGACTTTGATGATTTACTTCTAAAGGCTTTCTAGATTCTGAAGTCATTATCTTTTGAAGACTAAGTTATGAAGACTATGAAGACAAGGTTCTGCTGAACAACGTTCTAAAGACTTAAGTTTCTAAAGACCAAGGGTTCTGAAGACTGAGTGCTAAAGACTCTCAAGACAAGGTTTTGGTGAACAAATTCTGAAGAATCTGATGACTCAAGACTCTGAAGACCCAGTGATCAACTCTTCTACTCATGCTTTAATCAGCTCTATTCAGAAGCCTTTGATGAACAGAAGAAGATGAAACATTTGCGAGGGAAAATAGTACATAGTACGTATCAAACACGTTCTTTTCCACTACCATTCCACTACCCTGATTTGGTGGTATAAAGGACAACTTTTGTGTACGGTTTTCATCCCTGGATAATGACATTATTTTAAGTCACCAACAATATTAATGATATTCCTGATCTGCCCTCGAACGGATCTCTTTCTGCCTATATAAAGACTTGATCACTTGAAGAAAAGAAGAGAGACATATGCGTGAACAGTAAAGCACCACAATACAATGCAAGAAACATTGTTCTTACTGTATAGATTTTCTTTAAGTTACTTGAGCTATTCATAGTGTTTATATATGCTTGTGTAGAAGTAATTCATTGTAAACATTAAATTTGTTCAAAAAATTGTTTGTATTCCTTAAGGGATTAGTTAGGTCATAATCCTTAAGAAGAGACAGTTAGTCTTTGATTGTTAGTCACTAGCAGTTGCTAGTGCGGTGTAATCAGTTGATTATAGTGGATTGAGTCCTTGTGTATAAGGCGAAATCACCTTGGCGGGTGGACTGGATTAGCTTGATAGTTTTCAAGTGAACCAGGATATATCGTGTGTCTTTCTCTCTTGTTGGTTTCTTTGTGATCTTTGTTTGAGTTTCACAAAAATCTTTTATTTTGAAAACCCAATTCAAACCCCCTTTTCTTGTGTTTTCTCACACCTTCATGAAGGCACTGTGTTTGTGTGAACTAAGTAAAGGAGTTGTTCTTCATTTAACACTCGTGATCATTCCTTTAATTCAACATCAAACGTGTGAATCGCCACAAGAGGTAATCATTCTATCACTAATCATATTCATAAGGATCAATTAAAGGAAATTTTTTGGTTTCCTCTGCGTTTTGTATCACGATTTCCCTTCATTTCATGCGTAAGTATATAAGAATTTGTGTCCTGACTTATTTAGATTTCAATTTTGCACCCATTGCTAATTATTCTCATGTTCATACAATAATCATTGGTAATTAATAATCATCTTTCCTTATGATATTAGCATAATTATGTTATGTTCGATAGACAGATGGATTGATTTAAAGATAAAAGATATAATTAGTGTGTAGGTTTATATTTTATCTGACTTCGTAATATATATTTATAATATTAAAATCTACACATTTTTTTTTGAATATTTTTTATTAATGTTTAAATTTTTTCAACGTATAGAGCTATAGAGGGATATCATTATTTGCATGGTGCTAAAAATAAAAAGTTTAAATGGATTATCCCTAAAGTAAGTGGTATTAGTTGTGATGTTCATTTAAATCTATAGTTGTGTGTGTATTATTACTCAATATATAAAATTCATCTGTAGACGAGGCAACAACCATCAGGACATGAGTGTGGATATTTTGTGATTTAACATATGTTGAACATTATCTTCGTTTGTATTGTTGATTCCTTGAAATGGTTAATATATTTATAATTAAAAATTAATGATTTTTACCGAATGATAGTTTGTTATTATTCTAAGTGTTTTTACATATCGTTCAACTTATAAGTATTTAACTATCCGACACCATTCCCAGAAGAATACTTATATGACGTTTGTCTACGTTAAGCAACTCGTTTTCTTGGATTTTATGAGTCACTTTGATTTATGGCCTGTTGGATTTGAACCATTTGATATGTTTGAGTTTTGTTGTTGAAAATGAATATGCAAGATTATGTACTTTATCTTCTGTACCCGATGTAAATATCTATATTTTTTGGTTTGACTGTGTATACATTTAAATATATGGTACTAATTTGTGTGCGCTGTGTAAATATATATATTTTTGTTTTGGCTATGTAGCCATTGAAATATATGTTGGGTTTGGGCTCCCTTCCTATGTGGAGAAAAGACCAAATATGATTAGTCCATTTGTCTCACTTATTTAAGTGGAGATGATCAATTTAGGGTTGAGAGGGATAGAGGAAAAATAAGGATTCAAAAGAGAGAATAGAGGAGAGAAACTCATTCCTGTTTTTCTGCAACCAGTCTCACGAAAAAATGATCCCTGATTCGTTAACCGTTGGATCGAGCTCAAATTTGGAGGGTAGATTCGTAACACATATATCTAACTTTTGACCGTTTAGAATTTCAAAACAATGTCTGAGATGAAAGTTATTTTCTTCGCACTGCAGTTACAGATTTGGAAATTTTTTTTAGCTTTTTTATTCTTATTTGTAAGCTAGTTTGCTTTGTGATTTGAGGTTGTTAACACTAGTTTGTGAATCACTTTAAGACTCTCTTGTACCCTTAATTGATTATAGTGGAATTATTTCTTTTTTCTGGACGGCTCATGGTTTTTACTCTCATATTGAGGGGTTTTCCACGTTAAAAATACCAGTGTTCTTTTGTACCTTTATTTGTTCGATTTGTAGACTTATATTTGTTATTGATCCTCAAGATTCCTACAAGTTTTGGGGAGTTTTATATCCGCTGCGTATTAGTCTGTTATTGTGTCTTAATTTCCCATTAGATTGGCATCAGAACTCTTGGTTAAGGGCTATTTTACTTATTTGAATGATGGAGTCAAATACAAAGACGAAGATGGTATTGTTGAATGGTTCTAATTATCATTTATTGAAGGGCTAGATGAAATACTTACTATTTATGAAGAAATTGCATTTATCGGTTTTTAGTCCCGCAGAGCCGGATTCTATGTCTGATGAAGAATGAGAGTTTGAACATCAATATGTATGTGGTTTTATTCGACAATATGTAGAAGATGATGTTTATAATCATATTGCTAATGAGACACATGCAAAAACTTTGTGGGAGAAGATATAGTCCTTATATGCCTCTAAATCAGGGAATAATAAATTGTTCTTGTTGAATAACTTTATAAGTTTGAAGTATAAGGATGAGACTTCTATTTCATATCACTTGAGTGAATTTCAAGGCCTCCTTGATCAGATGTCAGGAATGAGTATCAAATTTGATGATGAACTTTTGGGACTATTTCTATTGATATCTTTACCAGAGTCTTGGGAGACATTTTAGTTTTCTATCACAAGTTCTGCTCCTAGAGGTGTTGTTTCTTTGGAAACAGCTAAGGGTGGTATTCTTAATGAGGAGATGAGAAGGAAGGTACAAGGTTATTCATCTCAACCTGAGGTACTTGTCACTGAAAATAGAGGGAGAAGTCATAAAAAATAACCCAAGGGAGGTAGAGAGAATAGCAAAAGCAAGTCTAAGTCGCGATACAAGAATCTAGAGTGTCATTATTGTCACAAAATAGGACACATACATAAGTATTGCTATCAGTGGAAAAGAGATAACAAAGGCAAGAAAGGTAAGTCTAAACAAAGAGACCATGAAGATCATGATGATGATTGTGTTACTACTGCTACTAGGCATGGCAAACAAACCCTCACCCGCCCTCACCCGCCCAAAAATTTACGGGGAAAACCCCATTTAATTGGGTGCGGGTGCGGGGAAAAACCGATTCATAACTACGGGTGCGGGGGCGGGGGAGGGAAGACACTAAGACCCGCCCGCCCCCGGAAAATGCATTTTACTTTAATTCCCTTATTTTATTTATTTTAATATTCATTTATTAATTATATTTTTAATTAAATTATTAATGCCCTTATTGCAATTAAAATAAACAAATTAATCAAGTTAATATTCATTTACTAATTAAGTTTTTAATTAAATAATTTATTTATTTATTAAATAATAATTTTTTTTAATTAAATTATTAATTTTTATTGCAATTAAAAAGAAATTAATTTTTTGCGAGTGGGGGCGGGGCGGGTGCGGGTGCACCCGTTCTCCACTGGGGGCGGGTCTGGGCGGTAAATTTTTACCCCAGGTTGGGTTTAGAGGCAGGTGCGGGTCTGTTACATGGAGGTGGGTGCGGGTGTGGGTATAGTTAAACCCGCCCCCGTCCCGCCCCATTGCCATCCCTAACTGCTACTAGTGACCATCTTGTTATTCTCCGTGATCACGAGTCTGTTAATCTTGTATCAGACGAGAGCATGTAGATAGTTGACAGTGGTGCTACATTGCATGTTACACCAAGGAAGGATTTCTTCACATCTTATACTTATGGTGATTTTGGAGTGTTGAAGATGGATAATGATGGTGTATCTAAGGTAATTGGTGTTGGTGATGTTTTCTTGCAAACCAACATGCGAATGTAATTGTTGCTTAGAGGTGTCAAACATGCTCCAGATGTCCGTTTTAATTTGATCTCTGTGCATATGCTAGATGATTGTGGTTATGACAATCACTTTGGTTCTGGAAAGTGGAAACTCAACAAAGGTAACTTGGTTGTGGCTAAGAGGAAAATATTTCTAAATTGTATTGGACAAAAGCTTTGGTTGCTAGGGACGGTGTGAATGCTATCGACATGGAAGCATCTTTGTGGCATCGAAGACTTAGTTATACTAGTGAAAAGGGGCTGAATGTTTTGGCCAAAAAGGATGTTCTTCCTGGATTAAAGAATGTAGATTTGGAGAAGTGTTCTCATTGCGTGGCTGGTAAACAGACTAGAGTATCTTTCAAGAGACATCCTCCCTCAAGGAAGTCAAAGTTGCTTCAATTGGTACATTATGATGTTTGTGGTCCATTAAAGGTAAAATCTTTTAGTGGTGCACTTTATTTTGTTACCTTTATTGATGATTGCTCCAGGAAACTATGGGTTTATGCCTTGAAGACAAAAAACCAAGTTTTGGAAAAGTTCAAAGAATTCCATGCTTTGGTTGAGAGGCAGACAGGCAAGAAGCTGAAATGTGTTCGTTCAGACAATGGTGGAGGGTATTGTGGAACATTTGATTCCTATTGCAAGCATTATGGTATTGCACATGAAAAGACTCCTCCTAAACCTCCTCAATTGAATGGTTTAGCAGAAAGAATGAATCGAACACTAATTAAGAGAGTAAGGTGTATGCTCTCTGAAGCTGAGTTGCTCAATCATTATTGGGGCGAGGCACTTTACATGGCAGTGCGTGTTCTTAATCTCACTCCTAATGTTACTTTGAACAGTGAAGTTCCAGACAAATTTTGGTTAGGAAAGAATGCCAGGTATGATCATTTGAGAGTTTTTGGTTGTAAGGATTTTGTGTATATTCTAAAGGATGAAAGATCCAAGTTGGATGCAAAGTCAAAATAATGTATCTTCATCGGCTATGAGCAAGATGAGTTTGGCTACAGGTTGTATGATCTCGTAGGGAAGAAGCTTATTCGAAGCCGCGATGTGGTGTTTATGGAAGACCAAACTATTAAAGATATTGATAAGGTAGAGAAGGCTACATCCAAAGTGTTTTCAAGAGTCCACTGAAAGTGATGAGGGTAAACCCGAGTGTTTTCAAGAGTCCACTGAAAATGATGAAAATCTAAAGTGGATGGATGCAATGCATGATGAGATGAAATAGTTGCATGATAATCACACTTATGATTGAGTGAACCTACATGGCTTTGGAAAACATATGGATTTATAGAGTTAAACAGGAGAGCAACTCTAAGTTTCCAAGATATAAAGCCAGATTAGTGGTGAAAGGTTTGCGTCAAAGAAAGGGTGTTGATTTTAATGACATTTTTTCACCTGTTGTAAAGATGTCATCAATTAGAACCGTGTTGAGTTTGACTGCTACTCTTAATTTAGAGGTTGAGAAAATGGATGTGAAAACGACTTTCCTTCATGGTGATTTGGAGGAAGAGATCTACATGAAATAACCCGTTGGTTTTCAATTTAAAGGTAAAGAAGATCACGTGTGTAGATTGAGAAAGAGTTTATATGGGTTGAAGCAAGCTCCAAGGCAGTGGTACAAGAAGTTTGAGTCTGTTATGTGTGATCAAGGATACCAGATAACTTTCAGATCATTGTGCCTTTGTTAGAAATTTTTCTAACGATGACTTCATTATCCTGTTGTTATATGTTGATGATATTCTTATTGTAGGGAAAAGTATTTCTAACATTAACATGTTAAAGAAGAAATTGGGAGAGTCATTTGCCATGAAAGACACAGGAGCAGCTAAACAAATTCTTGGCATTAGAATCATGCGTGACAGAAAATAGAAGAAACTTTGGATGTCACAAGAAAATTATATTGAAAGAGTGATGTGTAACACCCCCAATCTATAACCCGAGTAACTAAAGTGATAACAAATAATCAGAGTAGAATTAAAACATTCATGGCATAGACGGAGCGTCACATCACAATGATGAAATATAATAACCTGCTCATAAAGATATGCAACAATCAGGTAGTAACATAAACAGAGGAACTCAGTTCCTAACACCCACAATTCAGATACAGAATAAAAGTGGAAAATCTGCAACTGAAATCTCTTATATATAAACATAAAAGTTTGTCTGTCATATACAGAGTCATACATGTAAAATCCAAAAATAAAAAAAATATATATACATAATGTCACATAACGATCTCCCCGACTACCCGGTGCTACATATCAGAGCCGACCGACAAAAGAATGAAGACATAATCTTCACAAAAAGACCTCCCGCATCTAATCTGCAATGCCTCATAGAGCATTCAAAATAGCAGAAGGGTGAGAAACACAATTATAATATAGTTGCATACAATTATGTAATAACACAAAATACACATGTAAAACAATCTCACCACAACTTACACCATAATTCAAATATAAAACAACACAATTCATATCTCATACATCCTTCACAAAGGCATATCAATCATGCTCAATACATTTATCACCAACATATATATATATATATATATATATATATATATATATATATATATATATATATATATATATATATATATATATATTAACTCATCAATTCCATTCACAATTCTCACACATAATCAATCCATTCATGACTTATGCAATTGCAAAGAGACCGACACAACGACTCTATGCAAATGCAATGCGGTACCGTTCCATCCATCATTCTCATCATTAATTCACTCAGGAATTATTGGAATCATCGCTTGTTACTTAGTGTAACTCCCCGTCGGGCAAACGATGTTCCCCGTCGTTTTACGTCCTCTTTGTATAAGGCACACGACGTTTATGGATCGCTTTAGGTCTTCTTTGTATAAGGCACACGATCCGATCACTTTAGGTCCACTTTGTATAGGGCACACGATCATTTATAACGTCGCTTTAGGTCCTCTTTGTATAAGGCACATGACCGTTACAGCAGATCCCCTCGGGAATCGTTTCGTCGCTCATACCCACTAGGGCACACGACATCACAAGAATGCATATCATGATGCTTGGCATACAATGACTCATGACAATCAAATGTATAACATACATAACCATGTGAACCATCTCAACATCAATAATCAGGCATTGAAATCAAACCCAAAAACAATGCATTTATTTGCCATAAGGCCACAAACCATCATCACAATAGTTCATCACATACATTCACATCATATAACAGCACACAAGTTATACTTTATATATCAAAAGCGTATCGCATGTTAACACATCAATTACACACAATTACGACGGTAAAAGTCGACAAAATGACACGTTTTCAAATTCCCGACACAATTAAATCGACCACCAATCTCCAAACTATTTTTATAAGAAATAAAATCTCATTAGCTTCCCAACGATACTAGGAACGTCCCGATCCGAAGTACGGATCAAAAGTTATGCATTTTCAAAGAAAACAAAAGTATTGAAAAATCCCCAGGAGCGCCCGGCGGTACCTATTTTCGCCCGGCGGTGCTCCCTTCGCCTCTGCATCGCCCGACGAAGTAGCGGCATAAAACCCCAACCAAAACTTAAAAGAGTCAGCAGCGTGACAAGCTGCGCCTCTTGGGTATCGCCCGACAGAGCAGCGGCGCAACCCATGCGTCGCCCGGCGCTCAAAGCATCAGCCGACGGTCTACACCATAGACAGAAAAATTCTGCTGCGTTTTACATAGTTCCAAACCCCAAAAATTCATCTTTCTCAACCTAAGACATTTCCAACCAACCAAAACAAATATCAACAATGTTCATACATATAATACGATCATTCAACACAGTTTATATCGATTTCCGACCGTGAAAACATCGATTTCGATTCATTTTTCTCATTTCAACCTAAAATGGAAAAACTAGGAAAGGCAAGAGAACATTCAAACACACACATACATATTCATACACAAGCATAGAATAACCGAGTTTCGCACCCTTACCCGATTAATCGTGCTTCGAAGTGTCGGTTGAATCGACTTCTTACACTCCAAGTTTTCCTCTTTTTCTTCTTCTCACTCTCCTTTTCTCTTCTCTTATTTTCTTTCTATTTTTCTCTCTATGTTCCATTTTATGAAAAACATATTATCTAACCAAGCCAAAAAGACCAAAATACCGCTACACTCAATTTTCTCGCAACGTTCCCAAAATGCGATAAAACATATTAACGATAAACATAACATATTTACCAAATAAAAACCAAGAATAAAATAATATAAAAACGAAAAATAATTAAATCGACTCGATTAAATAAATCTAACAAAAACCGGGGCGTTACAACTCTCCCCCACTTAGAAATTTCCGTCCTCGAAAATATTACCTGAGACGAACAACTCCGGATACGATTCCCGCATCCGACTCTCTAACTCCCATGTCAAATTACCCTCAGCAGCGCCTCCCCACGCTACTTTCACAAGCGCAATATCCTTGCCTCTTAACCGCTTCAACTCGCGATCCAAAATCCTCACCGATAATGCCTCAACCGTAAGGTTCTCCCTTACCTCAACCTCATCCATTGGAATCACATGCGACGGATCCGGAACATACTTCCAAAGTTGTGAAACATGGAACACATCATGCAAATTCGAAAGATTCGGTGGCAACGCCACCCGATAAGCTACAACACCCACTCTCGCAGATATCTGATAAGGACCAATAAACCGAGAAGTAAGTTTCTTCGACTTCAATGCACGTCCAACACCCGTCACCGGTGTAACTCTCAAAAATACATGATCGCCTTCTCGAAACTCAAGATCTTTCCTCCTTCGATCATGATAACTCTTATGCCTACTCTGAGAAGCCTTCATCTTCTCACGAATAAGTTTCACCTTTTCCGTAGTTTGTTGAACTAACTCCGGTCCAACCACCGAACTCTCACCAGATTCATGCTAACACAATGGTGTTCGACATCTTCTTCCATACAACGCTTCAAAAGGTGCCATTCCAATACTCGAATGGAAACTGTTGTTATACGTGAATTCAACCAACGAAAGATAACTATCCCAAGCACCACGTTGCTCAAGAACACAAGCTCTCAGCAAATCTTCCAATGAATGAATAGTTCTCTCGGTCTGACCATCCGTCTGAGGATGATAAGCAGAACTCAATCTCAACTTGGAACCTAACGCCTTTTGCAAACTTTCCAAAAATCTGGAAGTAAACCTCGGATCTCGATCGGAAACAATACACAACGGAACACCATGAAGCTTCACAATTACACGGATATAAATCTCAGCTAACCTCTCCAAAGAAAAACTGATGTCAATCGGAATGAAATGCACCGATTTAGTCAGTCTATCCACAATCACCCAAATGGCATTATGTCCCCTCTGAGTATTCGGCAACCCTGTCACAAAATCCATAGAAATGCTGTCCCATTTCCACTCGGGAATATCCAACGGTTGCAATAATCCACTAGGCTTCTGATGTTCTACCTTTGACTTCTGACACGTCAAACACGCATAAACAAACTGAGCCACATCCCTCTTCAATCTGGACCACCAAAAGATCTTCTTCAAATCTTGATACATTTTATTAGCTCCCGGATGTATACTCAAACTACTCTGGTGTCCTTCCTCTAAAATCATCTTTTTCAATTCCGAATCATCAGGAATACAAATTCTTCCACGGAATCTCAAAACACCCTTATCATCCACTTTAAAGTCACCATTCACACCCTTACCTCCAACCGTCACCAAATCAACAAATTTCACATCCAGCCTCTGTTTCTTGCTAACGGTCAACAGAAACTCATTAGTGACCCTTAACATACCAAGCCTCACGCTGTCAGATGTCAATTCACACACCAAACTCAAATCTCTAAATGCTTCCAAAAGTTCCCACTCTTTAACCATCAAAGCGTACATATGCAAAGATTTTCGGCTTAACGCATCGGCTACCACATTAGCTTTACCAGGATGGTAATTCAAGCTAAAATCGTAGTCCTTCAAAAATTCCAACCATCTCCATTGCCTCATATTCAACTTCTTCTGATCAAACAAGTATCTCAAACTCTTATGATCACTAAAGACTTCGAATCTTGCACCGTAGAGATAATGCCTCCAAATTTTCAACACAAAAACCACCACCACTAATTCCAAATCATGAGTAGGGTAATTTTTCTCATGAACCCTCAATTGCCTCGAAGCATAAGCCACAACCTTACCTTCTTGCATCAACACTCCACCTAAACCAATTAAAGACGCATCACAATACACCACATACGGTTCACTAGTATTCGGTAAGATCAAAATCGGAGCTGTAGTCAATCTTCTCTTCAGCTCACTAAAACTCTCCTCACACTGAATATCCCAAATGAACACTTTACCTTTACAAGTCAGCTGGGTCAAAGGAAGTGCTAACTTGGAAAAGCCTTCAATGAATCTTCGATAATATCCAGCTAAACCCAAAAAGCTTCTAATTTCAGTAACAGATCTAGGAGCCTCCCATTGTAGAACTGCATCTACTTTGGATGGATCCACAACAATACCATTACCTGAAATCACATGCCCAAGAAAACTCACTTCTGACAACTAGAACTCACACTTGGACAACTTGGTATAAAGTCTCTTTTCCTTCAAGATTTGCAATACAATGCGCAAATGTTCCGTATGTTCCTCCCAAGACTTAGAATAAATCAAGATGTCATCGATAAACACAACAACAAATTGATCCAAATGCTCATGGAAAATGCGATTCATATACTCCATAAACACTCCCAGCGCATTAGAAACCCCGAACGGCATCACAGAATATTCGTAATGTCCGTATCGTGTCCTAAAAGCTATCTTCTGAATATCTTCTTCTTTCACTCTAATCTGATGATAACCTGACCTCAAATCAATTTTACTAAACACACATGCACTTACCAACTGGTCCATCAAATCATCAATTCTCGGAAGAGGATACTTATTCTTAATCGTCACCTTATTCAGCTGGCGATAATCAATACACAATCACATACTTCCGTTTTTCTTCTTCACCAATAAAACTGGAGCACCCCAAGGCGATACACTCGGCCTCACAAACCTCTTTTCTAACAATTCATTCAACTGCTTCTTCAACTCAACCAACTCAGATATCGACATACGATAAGGTGCCATAGACACAGGTCTAGTACCAGGAACTAGATCTATAGAAAACTCCACCTCCCTCTCTGGCGGCACATCAGAAATATCCTCCGGAAACACCTCTGGAAAATCACACACTACAGGAACCACATCAATTGCAACTTGACTATCCACGGTCAACAATGCAAACAACCCGAACAACTGAGCTTCATCCGCCAAAAGTTTCTTCAACTCTTTGGTAGATAAGAAAATCGATTCCTCGTCTTCTTCAAGAGAAGGAAATCTTACCAACTTATGATAACAATCGATATGAACTCGATTGAACTGCAACCAATTCATTCCCAGAACCACGTCTAAACCCTCCAACGGCAGACACACCAAATCCATATTAAAAATCCTTACCACAAATGGTCAAAGGACAACTTAAACAAACCAAAGAAGTAGTTACCGACCCCATTGCTGGAGTATCGATAACCATCTCTCCATTCATCGACGACATCAAAAGATTCAAACGCTGTGCACACTCAGACGAAATAAATGAATGAGTCGCTCCGGTATCAATAATAGCAACTAAAGGCAAACTATTAATAAAACAAGTACCTCTGATCAGACGATCTGCACTAGAAGTCTGAGTTCCTGCCAATGCAAATACTTTTCCTCCAGCTTGAGCTTGCTTTGATTTCGGACACTTCGCACTAACATGACCAGGTTCACCATAGTTGAAACACTTCACCACATTCCTCTTGCAATCAACTGCGACATGTCCTATACCTCCGCAATTGGAACACTTCCTTATATCCTTTCTACATTCAAACTGACGATGTCCTAAGTCACCACACCTAAAACATCTCAGAGGATTATACGCACCTCCCCCACTTGGCCTTTTATTAAAATTAGCCCTTTGCTTACCCTTGTAAGCTGGTGACACATAAGGACCCCCACGAAACGGTTGCTTTCCTTTCCTTTCGTTCACACTCTTATAATGAGTAGAACGAGCTTTACTATCCTCCTCATAAATTCTACAACAATCCACCAAATCTGAAAACCTCCTAATTCTTTGATAACCAATTGTCTTCTTGATCTCGGGACGCAACCCGTTCTCAAACTTCACATATTTGGAAAACTCCGCAGTTGCTTCAGCATAATGTGGATAAAACTGAACAAGCTCCATAAACTTAGCAGTGTAATTAGTAACAGACATGTAACCCTGTTTCAACTCCAAGAAATCTATTTCCTTCTTTCCTCTAACATCTTCAGGAAAATACTTCCTCAAAAACTCCCTGCTAAACAAAGCCCAAGTGACCTCTTCACCTGTAGCTTCCCACACATGACGCGCACTAACCCACCAATCATCAGTCTCCTCCTGCAACATGTGAGTACCCAATCTCACCTTATGTTCCTCAACACAGTCCATCACTCGAAAGATTCTTTTAATCTCCTTAAGCCAAATCTGAGCACCATCAGAATCATGTCTTCCTTTGAAGACAGGCGGTTTGTTCTTCCTGAACTCATCATTCCCACCAGCATTAGGTGCACCCTGCACAGCCTGAGCCATAGCTTGCATGGCAGCAGCAAGAGCAGCGTCATTCCTTCCAGCCATATTCTGTTCATATCCAATAATAATAACTATGGTTAAACAATCAGCTCGCCAGAACATAACTGACGCACAACAAACAACTTGGTCAAAACGACCGACACGGTCTGGCACGGACTGACACAAACTGGCTCTGATACCACTTAATGTAACACCTCCAATCTATAACCCGAGTAACTAAAGCGATAACAAATAATCAGAGTAGAATTAAAACATTCATGGAATAGACGGAGCGTCACATCACGATGATGAAATATAATAACCTGCTCATAAAGATATGCAACAATCAGGTAGCAACATAAACAGAGGAACTCAGTTCCTAACACCCACAATTCAGATACAGAATAAAAGCGAAAAATCGGCAGCTGAAATCTCTTATATATAAACATAAAAGTTTGTCTATCATATACAGAGTCATACATGTAAAATCCAAAAAAAAAAAGATATATATACATAATGTCACATAACGATCTCCCTGACTACCCGGTGCTACATATCAGAGCCGACCGACAAAAGAATGAAGACATAATCTTCCCAAAAAGACCTCCCGCATCTAATCTGCAATGCCTCATAGAGCATTCAAAACAGCAGAAGGGTGAGAAACACAATTATAATATAGTTGCATACAATTATGTAATAACACAAAATACACATGTAAAACAATCTCACCACAACTTACACCATAATTCAAATACAAAACAACACAATTCATATCTCATACATCCTTCACAAAGGCATATCAATCATGCTCAATACATTTATCACCAATATATATATATCAACTCATCAATTCCATTCACAATTCTCACACATAATCAATCCATTCATGACTTATGCAAATGCAAAGAGACCAACACAACAACTCTATGCAAATGCAATGCAGTACCGTTCCATCCATCATTCTCATCATTAATTCACTCAGGAATTATTGGAATCATCGCTTGTTACTTAGTGTAACTCCCCGTCAGGAAAACGATGTTCCCCGTCGCTTTAGGTCCTCTTTGTATAAGGCACACGGCGTTTATGGATCGCTTTATGTCCCCTTTGTATAAGGCACACGATCCGGTCGCTTTAGGTCCTCTTTGTATAAGGCACACGATCGTCTATAACGTCGCTTTAGGTCCTCTTTGTATAAGGTACACGACCGTTACAGCAGATCCCCTCGGGAATCGTTTCGTCGCTCACACCCACTAGGGCACACGACATCACAAGAATGGATATCATGATGCTTGGCATACAATGACTCATGACAATCAAATGCATAACATACATAGCCATGTGAACCATCTCAACATCAATAATCAGGCATTGAAATCAAACAAAAAAATAATGCATTTATTTGCCATAAGGCCACAAACCATCATCACAATAGTTAATCACATACATTCACATCATATAATAGCACGCAAGCTATACGTTATATATCAAAAGCGTATCAACTGTTAACACATCAATTACGCACAATTACGACGGTAAAAGTCGACAAAACGACACGTTTTCAGATTCCTGACACAATTAAATCGGTCACCAATCTCCAAACCATTTTTATAAGAAAGAACATCTCATTAGCTTCCCAACGATACTAGGAACGTCCCGATCCGAAGTACGGATCAAAAGTTATGCATTTTCAAAGAAAACAAAAGTATTGAAAAATCCCCAGGAGCGCCCGACGGTACCTATTTTCGCCCTACGGTGCTCCCTTCACCACTGCATCGCCCAGTGAAGCAGCGGCATAAAATCCCAACCAAAACTTAAAAGAGTCAGCGGCTTGACAAGTTGCGCCTCTTGGGTATCGCCCGACGGAGCAGCGGCGCAACCCATGCGTCGCCCGACGGTCTACACCAGAAACAGAAAAATTCTGTTGCGTTTTACATAGTTCCAAACCCCATAAATTCATCTTTATCAACCCAAGACATTTCCAACCAACCAAAACAAATATCAACAATGTTCATACATATAATACGATCATTCAACATAGTTTATATCGATTTTCGACCGTGAAAACATCGATTTCGATTCATTTTTCTCATTTGAACCTAAAATGGAAAAACTAGGAAAGGCAAGAGAACATTCAAACACACACATACATATTCATACACAAGCATAGAATAACCGAGTTTCGCACCCTTACCCGATTAATCGTGCTTCGAAGTGTCGGTTGAATCGATTTCTTACACTCCAAGTTTTCCTCTTTTTCTTCTTCTCACTCTCCTTTTCTCTTCTCTTCTTTTCTTTCTATTTTTCTCTCTATGTTCTATTTTATGAAAAACATAATATCTAACCAAGCCAAAAAGACCAAAATACCACTACACCCAATTTTCCCGCAACATTCCCAAAACGCGATAAAACATATTAACGATAAACATAACACATTTACCAAATAAAAACCAAGAATAAAATAATATAAAAATGAAAAATAATTAAATCGACTCGATTAAATAAATCTAACAAAAACCGGGGCGTTACATGATACACTCCTCTCGCTACTCATTTCAAGTTGGGTTCTAATCAAAGTCCTTCATGAAATTCTGGCATATGCATATAGCAGATGTCCTAACACATGTCACGACATTGTTCTGCATAAACATTTAAACGCAGAGGAACAACAACAGACTGATACCTTGAATATCAGAACTGCAAAATCAAATACGTCACGACATCTGTTCCAACATGTTAATCAAGACTGAACTAAAAATAGCAGAATGATCAGCAACACAAAATATGATGACCCAGTTCGATGCAACTCACCTACATCTGGGGGGTACCAAACCAGGAAGAAGAAATCACTATCAGTAGTATAGTTTTATGTAAACAACCTCAGGCATACAGAAAGCACCCACGCTAACCTATCACTACCCAATGAAGTCTTTATCATTAGAAATCACATCTAATTTATAAGAGAAACTCATCTCACTCCCTAAATCACAACCTGTGATTATCTAATAGTTACTACACCATAACTGTATCTACCTATTGAAAGACACCCCTTCTAATACAAAGTTCAGTCAAACAACCTTGACTAACAAGTTAACTTGGATTTGCTTCAAAGCTTCATCCAAGAACACTACACGATTCATTGCCTACGGGCTTCTGAATCTGTACAAGTATCTATGTCTACCACACTGCATCAAATCGATACAAAGGGAGACTTACAAGAGAAACCTACGACTCTCAAAACCTAAACCCTACATTACAAAATAGGATTCCTAAGTCTATGTCGTCCTCTCTCACTCTTCTGCCTAGGTCTTGGTATTCTTTTATAGTCTTCTGCTTTGTTGGGCTTCATATCTTCGATCCTTGATCCACTGCCAATCGCGCCTTGAATCTTGGAACAGATTTGAAACAAGCCTGTTGTGATAGTCATGACGTGAAATCTTCATTCTGTGACATTTTACTCGACATCTTTAGTCTGGGTCTAAAATCTTCATGTTGGAACATCTTTCCCAACATTATGTTTTACCAAAATTTAGTCAAACTCTTGGAGCTATCAATCTCCCCCTTTTGACAAATTTTGGCTAAAACATCCTTCAGCATGCTGGTGCATGCAGGGGAAAAATACTTGAAGCAAAGTGCTAAGGAAAAGGGAGAAGATAATTTGGAGTTACCCTCTTCATTTCCTCGTGACACCGAGTACATAGAGAATGTAACTCAGGTCACAAAACACAGCTTGCTTTCTAACTCTGATCACAAAACACAACTCCCCAAGATGTTATAACCAAAACGTTGGAACATCCTTTGGAACATGTTTGCATACCAGCATCACAAATGCATATACACCTCTCAGCAGTAAGCCATTCTCCCCCTTTTTAGCCAAAAGTTAACAACAATGACCCATGCAGACCCATACCCATATCGTGCTTTCCCAAAGACGGACAAAACCCATTTTCTCTTAAAAGGAAGAGATTTTACAATTCAAGCATCACAACTCTCCTTAAATAATGAGGAAGCTATGTAGGTAGAGCCAATCCAAAAGACTAGTCAAAGATTCCATCGTTTCTGACTTGTACTCGAAACTACTTTTGAACATTGTCCTGATACCAAACCTGATATTGTCAGGCTTATGGTCCCCACAGATAGGACTTTCTTAATCCAGATTTAGCAAACTAGATTACAGCAGAATTTTTTCATTTACCCTTTTCATTAGTAGAGAACCAATTTCTTCCAGACAGCAACAGAGATTCCTAAGATACTTGTACCACTTCTAATTCAATCCATTGACACCCAATGACAGAATCAGAACATCCTAATAAGTTCACCCAGAACTCATATCAGTAGGGCAATGTCAAGACATCTCGTCTGACACATCAACCTCACCTGAGGCAATCTATCACAAACTGCTTGAAACCACAAACAATCTTGATAGCCAGTCTGCACCATTGCAGCTATATATCTAAAACAGAGATCTAACTCCCCCCGTCATAGACAACGAGTGCTCCTTTTCCAGAAGAACACCCTAAGTGAAAGGAAAATATAAGACGCATCTTCATGTCTTCAAGAGCGCACCCTCAGTTCAACACACCTGCTGAACACATTCACCTACTGCTTGACCCTCAAGCAAACCATGTACCACATCAATACATATCTCAGATAGAAGTTCTCCCCCTATCTTTCTCAACAAATGCTTCTTCATCAAGAACCACCCAAAGCCACTACATGATATCCCATGACAAACTCATGATCATATAGTGTGTGGATACCCATAATTCATTCGTGTACCACAACCAACAAACTCTTGGATTGAGATCAAATCTCCATTGATCCCTTTCATCTAGAAACAATCCATACACCACATGAAATCCTCCTGAATTCTTATGTATGAATCTTCTTGTTCCCTGAGATACAACCCAATTAAATCAGAATGTTTCACATTCCTCTAAGAGGCGCACATGGCTCCTTAGTTTGCTAACTCACCCAGATATTCTTCGCACTTGAAGAACGTCAAACATATGCTCCAGAAATCTTCAGCCCATTTGCTCCACAAGCGCCAACTGATCAACTTCTAGCATGTCCCATTCACATCAGACTTCCAAGACAATCCTTTACCCATCATTCTCCAGTATGATAAGATAAATACTTCTTAGACAAGAAGTGAGTGTCAAGTTCCATACTCAGAACTAAGTATCCTACTCCAAGGATAACCAACCCAGAAAATGTTCTAACATCAGTTAGGACATCCTTCACCCATCACAGACACCACACACCATGGTTCTTGATATGCTCCACCACTGGACTTACTATCTGCATAGTAATCCAACTGAAGATCTTCAGACAACACTGCGCCACCAGCTTGAACAAAGAGAAATTCAGAAACCCAGAGAGAAATAAACTCTCATCCACCAAAAGAAGGTATACTTCCATCCTCAACCTAGAATTTCTACCACAAGCTCCAAGAGAACCAGAACCTCCTTACGATTTCAAATAACTACCCTTTTACACAAGAGCAATCAGTTTCAAGCATCCTGCTTGAATGCACACTATGAAAACAACCAAATGCCACCTTTTGATTAATCTCACTCTTCTTCAGAACTCCCACAAGATACACTGATCAACCAATGAAATCAGATCTTCAAGTCACATGAACTACTTGCTCCATAGCAAGACATTTTAGATCCACCAAGCCTCCAGACATTAAACATCTTCCCATCCACAGCTCCCGCAAACTGCATGAGATAGAACTTTTTGAAGCATCCATAACTTCCATTCTCCTGTAGATCACCTTATCTTAAGCTGATGTGCCACATCACCAGCTGAGATTCAGATGTTAAGCTAGATGTCAGAACATTCTGATATGACATCCAGCTGCTGAATTCAGCTCCTCCTTCTGCCACTTAAAAGAACCTCCTCCCTATTACAGAACAAGAGTTCCATGCTCTCATAGACTTGATTCAACAACCAAGTTTGAGTAGACAAACTCCATCATGCTTTGAAACTCCAAAGACTTCACACCTGCCACGTCTGAATCTTCAGAAGATAAAGTAGTCCTAGACTACACCATAGCCATACCAAAGAATGCCACTTTCCTTAGTAGAGCAGACTATAAAAAGTCAAAGATAACTGCCACTTAACCTTGACCTTCAAACTGAGTAAGATCTCATGCTCCCAAGTACTTAGATCAGAAATAAATTGATCCAAGCTGTGCCATCACCAGCACTCCATTCCTCCTAGATCAGAAATAAACTGATCCAAGAAGTAACCATCAAGATTATGATGTCTTTATCTTCATCTTCAACATCACCAAAGTCCAGACCAGTTTCTTGCCAGGAAAGTCTCTAGAGAACACATGCTTCTGTCACACCCGACTGAAGCAACTTCTTAGGTCACCACCTAAGATCAAAACAGATGCTAAAGCATATGCAGTACCCATCCCATGATTCTGCACAAACTCTGATGATGAGATGTTCCAACATCTTGTTGAACATCAACAATCTTGACTTTTAAGGATAATCAATTAAATACTAGTGAACTCCACAAATAACAATTGATCTTAAATCCTTGTCCAATAACCCTTCTTCACTGTTGTAGCTAAGCTCCACTAGATCACTTCATGAACACTTATCAAGTATTCAATCTTTTGCAAGTATCTTCTTTGACAAACAGTGTTGAGATACTAAGGCTGCCACTCTTAACTCAAGTAACTGAAATTCTCTCTGAACGAACCCTATTTACCTCAACAATTCTGAACGCTCCAATCAGATTAGATCCACTCTTAGAGTTAAGAGAGATGAATCCTTCCTTCCTGTTTTGGATGGTGAAAATAAATCACCTCCACTTTCTTCAGATTATGTTTCAAAGAAACACCTTCTAGTCAGAAGAATAACTAGAAGACTCCAGTTGAACGACTGAGACGTCTTTATGAGTGGACTTGAGATAATTCTCAAGTATCTTTGACAACCTAGCCGATCAAAAATTTATCAAACTCCCAGAGCAAGAACTTGATAAACTTCAAGTCAACTCCTCTCCTCTTCAACTGACTTCAACTGCACCAAGAAACCAAGCTTCCAAGTACCAAGTCACTATACCAGATATCTACCAACAACTCCCTTCATTCCATCGCTCCCGACTTTGGAATAAAAGAACGCAGATATCTTCACAAATAGAGGTTGACGATTGGGATCTTCCACCAACTGTCTTCAGTAACAACTCCAGAATCCCATAATTCTAGGGCACTTCCATCAGAAACACATGCAGCGGAACCACCAAGGAACAGATCTTGCTTGCCCTAATAAGATGTCAGAACATCTTATAAGACACCCGAACAAGAGAACTAGCCACTTCTCCTGCAGTTGCTGTAGAACCTCCTCAGCAACATGAACAACCTCTGGGTTGTTACCTTCGATCCAGAACATCCATCTCATCAATTAATACCCTTAAGTATGTCTGAGTTGATTGATCTGATCTTCAAAACTCCTCATTGTTTAAACGCCATTAAGTATCTCCCAAAGGTGTTATCCAGAACCAGACAGGATGCCTGCTCTGATACTAATTGAAATTCTGGCATATGCAGACAGCAGATGTCCTAACACATGTCACGACATTGTTCTGCATAAACATTTAAACGCAGAGGAACAACAACAGACTAATACCTTGAATATCAGAACTGCAAAATCACAGACGCCACAGCATCTGATCCAACATGTTAATCAAGACTGAACTGAAAATAGCAGAATGATAAACAACACAGAATATGATGACCCAGTTCGGTGCAACTCACCTACATCTGGGGGATACCAATCCAGGAAGAAGGAATCACTATCACTAGTATAGTTTTATGTAAAGAACCTCAGGTTTACAGAAAGCACCCACGTTAACCTATCACTACCCAATGAAGTCTTTATCATTAGAAGTCACATCTAATTGATAAGAGAAACTCATCTCACTCCCTAAATCACAACCTGTGATTATCTAATAGTTACTACACCATAACTGTATCTACCTATTGAAAGTCACCCTTTCCAATACAAAGTTCAGTCAAACAACCTTGACTAACAAGTTAACTTGGATTTTCTTCAAAGCTTCATCCAAGAACACTACACGATTCATTGCCTACGGGCTTCTGAATCTGTACAAGTATCCATGTCTACCACGCTGCATCAAATTGATACAGAGGGAGACTTACAAGAGAAACCTACGACTCTCAAAACCTAAACCCTACTTTACAAAATAGGATTCCTAAGTTTATGTCGTCCTCTCTCACTCTTTTGCCTAGGTCTTGATCTTCTTTTATAGTCTTCTACTTTGTTGGGCTTCATATCTTTAATCCTTGATCCACTGCCAATCGCGCCTTGAATCTTGGAACAGATTTGAAACAAGCCTGTTGTGATAGTCATGATGTCGAATCTTCTTGTTGTGACATTTCACTCGACATCTTTAGTATGGGTCTGAAATCTTCATTTTTGAACATCTTTCCCAACATTATGTTTTACCAAAATTTAGTGAAACTCTTGGAGCTATCAATCTCCCTCTTTTGACAAATTTTGGCTAAAACATCCTTCAGCCTGCTTGTGCATGCAGTGGAAAAATACTTGAAGCAATTACTAAGGAAAAGGGAGAAGATAATTTGGAGTTACCCTCTTCATTTCCTTGTGACAACGAGTACATAGAGAATGTAACTCAGGTCACAAAACACAACATGCTTTCTAACTCTGATCACAAAACACAACTCCCCAAGATGTTATAACCAAAACGTTGGAACATCCTTTGGAACATGTTTTCATACCAACATCACAAATGCACATACACCTCTTAGCAGTAAGCCATTCTCCCCCTTTTCAGCCAAAAGTTGACAACAATGACCCATGCAGACCCATACCCATATCGTGCTTTCCCAAAGATGGACAAAACTCATTTTTTCTTAATATGAAGAAATTTTACAATTCAAGCATCACAACTCTTCTTAAATAATGAGGAGACTATGTAGGTAGAGCCAATCCAAAAGACTAGTCAAAGATTCCATCGTTTCTTACTTGTCCTCGAAACTACTTTTGAACATTGTCCTGATACCTTACCTGATATTGTCAGGCTTATGGTCCCCACAAATAGGACTTTCTTAATCCAGATTTAGCAAACTCGATTACAGCAGAATTCTTTCATTTACCCTTTTCATTAGTAGAGAACCAATTTCTTCCAGACAGCAACAGAGATTCCCAAGATACTTGTACCACTTCTAATTCAATCCATTGACACCCAATGACAGATTCAGAACATCCTAATAAGTTCACCTAGAACTCATATCAGTAGGGCAATGTCAAGACATCTCATCTGACACATCAACCTCACCAGAGGCAATCTATCACAAACTGCTTGAAACCACAAACAATCTTGATAGCCATCCTGCACCATTGCAGCTATATATAAAAAAAACAGATCTAACTTCCCCCGTCGTAGACAACCAGTGCTCCATTTCCAGAAGAACACCCTAAATGAATGGAAAACATAAGACGCATCTTCATGTCTTCAAGAGCGCACCCTCAGTTTAACACACCTGCTGAACACATTCACCTACTGCTTGACCCTTAAACAAACCATGTACCACATCAATACATATCTCAGATAGAAGTTCTCCCCCTATCTTTCTCAACAGATGTTTCTTCATCAAGAACCACCCAAAGCCACTACATGATATCCCATGACGACCTCATGATCATATAGTGTGTGGATACCCAGAATGCATCCATGTACCACAACCAACAAACTCTTGGATTGAGATCAAAGCTCCATCAATCCCTCTCATCTAGAAACCATCCATACACCACACGAAATCCTCTTGAATTCTTATGTATGAATCTCCTTGTTCCCTGAGATACAACCCAATTGAATCAGAATGCTTCACATTCCTTAAAGAGACGCACAGGGCCCCTTAGTTTGCTAGCTCACCCAGAAATTCTTCGCACTTGAAGAACGTCAAACACATGCTCCAGAAATCTTTAGCCCATTTGCTCCACAAGTGCCAACTGATCAACTTCTAGCATGTCCCATTCACATCAGACTTCTAAGACAATCCTTTACCCATCATTATCCGGTATGATAAGATAAATACTTCTTAGACAAGATGTGAGTGTCAAGTTCCACACTCAGAACTTAGTATCCTACTCCAAGGATAACCAACCTAGAAAATGTTCTAACATCAGTTAGGACATCCTTCACACATCACAGACACCACACACCATGGTTCTTGATATGCTCCACCACTGGACTTACTATCTGCATAGTAATCCAATTGAAGATCTTCAGACAACACTGCGCCACCAGCTTGAACAAAGAGAAATTCAGAAACCCAGAGAGAACTAAACTCTCATCCACCAAAAGAAGGTATACTTCCTTCCTCAACCTAGAACTTCTACCACAAGCTCCAAGAGAACCAGAACTTCCTTACGTTTTCAACTAACTACCCTTCTGCATAAGAGCAATCAGTTTCAAGCATCCTGCTTGAATGCACACTATGAAACCAACCAATGCCACCTTTTGATTGATCTCACTCTTCTTCAGAACTCCCACAAGATACACTGATCCACCACTGAAATCAAATCTTCAAGTCACATGAACTACTTGCTCCATAGTAAGACATCTTAGATCCACTAAGCCTCTAGACATGTAACATCTTCCCATCCACAGCTCCTGCAAACTGCATGAGATAGACCTTTTTGAAGCATCCATAACTTCCATTCTCCTGTAGATCACCTTATCTTAAGCTGATGTGCCACATCACCAGCTGAGATTCCGATGTTAAGCTAGATGTCAGAACATTCTGATACGACATCTAGCTGCTGAATTCAACTCCTCCTTCCGCCACTTAGAAGAACCTCCTCCCTATTACAGAACAAGAGTTCCATGCTCTCATATACTTGATTCAACAACCAAGTTTGAGTAGACAACCTCTATCCTGCTTTGAAAATCCAAAGACTTCACACCTGCCACGTCTGAATCTTCAGAAGATAAAGTAGTCCTAGACTACACAATAGCCATACCAAAGAATGCCACTTTCCTTAGTAGAGCAGACTGTAGAAAGTCAAAGATAACTGCCACTTAACCTTGACCTTCAAACTGAGCAAGATCTCATGCTCCCAAGTACCTAGATCAGAAATAAACTGATCCAAGCTGTGCCATCACCAGCACTCCATTCCTCCTAGATCAGAAATAAACTGATCCAAGAAGTAACCATCAAGATTATGATGTCTTCATCTTCATCTTCAACATCACCAAAGTCCAGACCATTTTCTTGTCAGGAAACTCTCTAGAGAACACATGCTTCTGTCACACCCGACTGAAGCAACTTCTTAGGTCACCACCTAAGATCAAAATAGATGCTAAAGCATATGCAGTACCCCTCCCATGATTCTGCACAAACTCTGATGATGAGATGTTCCAACATCTTATTGAACATCAACAATCTTGACTTTCAAGGATAATCAATTAAATACTTGTGAACTCCACAAATAACAATTGATCTTAAATCCTTGTCCAATAACCCTTCTTCACTGTTGTAGCTAAGCTCCACCAGATCACTTCATGAACACTTATCAAGTATTCAATCTTTTGCGAGTATCTTCTTTGACAAACAGTGTTGAGATACCAAGGCTTCCACTCTTGACTCACGTAACTAAGATTCTCTCTGAACGAACCTTATTTACCTCAACAATTCTGAACGCTCCAATCAGATTAGATCCACTCTTTGGGTTAAGAGATATGAATCCTTCCTTGCTATTTTGGATGGTGAAAATAAATCACCTCCACTTTCTTCAGATTATGTTTTAAAGAAACACCTACTAGTCAGAAGAATAACTAGAAGACTCTAGATGCACGACTGAGACGTCTTTATGAGTGAACTTGAGATAATTCTAAAGTATCTTTGACAACCTAGCCGATTAATAATTTATCAAACTCCCAGAGCAAGCACTTGATAAACTTAAACTCAATTCCTCTCCTCTTCAACTGACTTCAACTGCACCAAGAAACCAAACTTCCAAGTACCAAGTCACCATACCAGATATCTACCAACAACTCACTTCATTCCATCGCTCCCGACTTTGGAATAAAAGAATGTAGAAATCTTAACAAATAGAGGCAGACGATTGAGATCTTCCACCAACTGTCTTCAGTAACAACTCCAGAATCCCATAATACTAGATCTCTTCCATCAGAAACACATGCAGCGAAACCACCAAGGAACAGATCCTGCTTGCCCTAATAAGATGTCAGAACATCTTATAAGACACCCGAACAAGAGAACTAGCCACTTCTCCTGCAGTTGCTGTAGAACCTCCTCAGCAACATGAACAACCTCTGGGTTGTTACCTTCGATCCAGAACATCCATCTCATCAATTAATACCCTTGAGTATGTCTCAGTTGATTGATCTGATCTTCAAAACTCCTCATTGTTTAAACGCCATAAAGTATCTCCCAAAGATGTCATCCAGAACCAGACAGGATGCCTGCTCTGATACCAATTGAAATTCTGGCATATGCAGACAACAGATGTCCTAACACATGTCACGACATTGTTCTGCATAAACATTTAAACACAGAGGAACAACAACAGACTGATACCTTGAATATCAGAACTTCAAAATCACAGACGCCACAACATCTGATCCAACATGGTAATCAAGACTGAACTGAAAATAGAAGAATGATAAACAACATAGAATATGATGACCCAGTTCGGTGCAACTCACCTACATCTGGGGGATACCAATCTAGGAAGAAGAAATCACTATCACTAGTATAGTTTTATGTAAAGAACCTCAGGTTTACAGAAAGCACCCACGTTAACCTATCACTACCCAATGAAGTCTTTATCATTAGAAGTAACATCTAATTGATAAGAGAAACACATCTCACTCCCTAAATCACAACCTGTGATTATCTAACAGTTACTACACCATAACTGTATCTACCTATTGAAAGTCACCCTTTCCAATACAAAGTTCATTCAAACAACCTTGACTAACAAGTTAACTTGGATTTTCTTCAAAGCTTCATTCAAGAACACTACACGATTCATTGCCTACGGGCTTCTGAATCTGTACAAGTATCCATGTCTACCACACTGCATCAAATTGATACAGAGGGAGACTTACAAGAGAAACCTATGACTCTCAAAACCTAAACCCTACTTTACAAAATAGGATTCCTAAGTCTATGTCGTCCTCTCTCACTCTTTTGCCTAGGTCTTGATCTTCTTTTATAGTCTTCTACTTTGTTGGGCTTCATATCTTTGATCCTTGATCCACTGCCAATCGCGCCATGAATCTTGGAACAGATTTGAAACAAGCCTATTGTGATAGTCATGATGTCGAATCTTCATGCTGTGACATTTCATTCGACATCTTTAGTCTGGGTCTGAAATCTTCATTTTTGAACATCTTTCCCAACATTATGTTTTACCAAAATTTAGTGAAACTCTTGGAGCTATCAATCTCCTCCTTTTGACAAATTTTGGCTAAAACATCCTTCAGCCTGCTTGTGCATGCAGTGGAAAATTACTTGAAGCAATTACTAAGGAAAAGGGAGAAGATAATTTGGAGTTACCCTCTTCATTTCCTTGTGACACCGAGTACATAGAGAATGTAACTCAGGTCACAAAACACAACATGCTTTCTAACTCTGATCACAAAACACAACTCCCCAAGATGTTATAACCAAAATGTTGGAACATCCTTTGGAACATGTTTTCATACCAACATCACAAATGCACATACACCTCTCAGCAGTAAGCTATTCTCCCCCTTTTTAGCCAAAAGTTGACAACAATGACCCATGCAGACCCATACCCATATCGTGCTTTCCCAAAGACGGACAAAACTCATTTTCTCTTAATAAGAAGAAATTTTACAATTCAAGCATCACAACTCTCCTTAAATAATGAGGAGACTATGTAGGTAGAGCCAATCCAAAAGACTAGTAAAAGATTTCATCGTTTCTTACTTGTCCTCGAAACTACTTTTGAACATTGTCCTGATACCTAACCTGATATTGTCAGGCGTATGGTCCCCACAAATAGGACTTTCTTAATCCAGATTTAGCAAACTCGATTACAACAGAATTCTTTCATTTACTCTTTTCATTAGTAGAGAACCAATTTCTTCCAGACAGCAACAGAGATTCCCAAGATACTTGTACCACTTCTAATTCAATCCATTGACACCCAATGACAGATTTACAACATCCTAATAAGTTCACCTAGAACTCATATCAGTATGGCAATGTCAAGACATCTCGTCTGACACATCAACCTCACCTGAGGCAATCTATCACAAACTGCTTAAAACCACAAACAATCTTGATAGCCATCCTGCACCATTGCAGCTATATATAAAAAAAGAGATCTAACTTCCCCCGTCGTAGACAACCAGTGCTCCATTTCCAGAAGAACACCCTAAATGAATGTAAAACATAAGACGCATCTTCATGTCTTCAAGAGCGCACCCTCAGTTCAACACACCTGCTGAACACATTCACCTACTGCTTGACCCTCAAACAAACCATGTACCACATCAATACATATCTCAGATAGAAGTTTTCCCCCTATCTTTCTCAACAGATGTTTCTTCATCAAGAACCACCCAAAGCCACTACATGATATCCCATTACAACCTCATGATCATATAGTGTGTGGATACCCAGAATGCATCCGTGTACCACAACCAACAAACTCTTGGATTGAGATCAAAGCTCCATCAATCCGTCTCATCTAGAAACCATCCATACACCACACGAAATCCTCCTGAATTCTCATGTATGAATCTCCTTGTTCCCTGAGATACAACCCAATTGAATCAGAATGCTTCACATTCCTTAAAGAGACGCACAGGGCCCTTTAGTTTGCTAGCTCACCCAGATATTCTTCGCACTTGAAGAACGTCAAACACATGCTCCAGAAATCTTCAGCCCATTTACTCCACAAGTGCCAACTGATCAACTTCTAGCATGTTCCATTCACATCAGACTTCTAAGACAATCCTTTACCCATCATTCTCCGGTATGATAAGATAAATACTTCTTAGACAAGATGTGAGTGTCAAGTTCCACACTCAGAACTTAGTATCCTACTCCAAGGATAACCAACCTAGAAAATGTTCTAACATCAGTTAGGACATCCTTCACACATCACAGACACCACACACCATGGTTCTTGATATGCTCCACCACTGGATTTACTATCTGCATAGTAATCCAATTGAAGATCTTCAGACAACACTGCGCCACCAGCTTGAACAAAGAGATATTCAGAAACCTAGAGAGAACTAAACTCTCATCCACCAAAAGAATGTATACGTCCATCCTCAACCTAGAACTTCTACCACAAGCTCCAAGAGAACCAGAACTTCTTTACGTTTTCAACTAACTACCCTTCTGCACAAGAGCAATCAGTTTCAAGCATCCTGCTTGAATGCACACTATGAAACCAACCAAATGCCACCTTTTGATTGATCTCACTCTTCTTCAGAACTCCCACAAGATACACTGATCCACCACTGAAATCAAATCTTCAAGTCACATGAACTACTTGCTCCATAGTAAGACATCTTAGATCCACTAAGCCTCTAGACATGTAACATCTTCCCATCCACAGCTCCTGCAAACTGCATGAGATAGACCTTTTTGAAGCATCCATAACTTCCATTCTCCTGTAGATCACCTTATCTTAAGCTGATGTGCCACATCACCAGCTGAGATTCTGATGTTAAGCTAGATGTCAGAACATTCTGATACGACATCTAGCTGCTGAATTCAAATTCTCCTTCCGCCACTTAGAAGAACCTCCTCCCTATTACAGAACAAGAGTTCCATGCTCTCATATACTTGATTCAACAACCAAGTTTGAGTAGACAACCTCTATCCTGCTTTGAAACTCCAAAGACTTCACACCTGCCACGTCTGAATCTTCAGCAGCAAGAACACGATTGTTAATACATAGATTCTTCCTCGAAGACAATCCTTCAACAGTGTTATTCTTGACTCAAGGTCCTAACTCTTAGTCACCATGGTGGATGAGATTAGAACATACTGTATGGAAAGATGGGCAACAAATAGAATGAGGTTTCAAAATCTACCTGGTGATGGTGTGTTTCCTAATATTAGGAGGATGGTTGAAAAAACTAGTAGTTACACCAACTTTTGGATTGTGAGGTATCTCTCTTGTACACCAACTTATCACATTTATATTGTGTTTTCTATTGTCCATGTGTATGATGATGTACGTTGTATGTCAATGTAAGATGTCTGCTGAACATATATTTTAGGTTAGACATGTTGAAAATGCTGCAGACATATTTGCTGTGAATTTGAAGGAAAAAGTATGCTCTTGTAGAAGGTGGGCCCTAACTGGACTGCCATGTGTTCATGCATTGTCATGTATGAAAAGTAGGAACTTCAAGATTGAGGAATACATCCCTGATTATTATAGGAAGTCAATGTACATGAAGGTCTACTTGTGATTTATCTTGTAAATGAATCAAATTTGTGGGTGAGAACAGAATATCCAGATGTGCAGCCTCCTAAATATAGAAACATGCCTGGAAGACCAAAGAAAAGAAAAAATCTTGAGCAAGGTGAGCTGGATGGAACTGAAAAAAAGATGAGGAGAACAGGGTTTGCTGTTAGGTGTTCTAGGTGCAAACATCTAGGGCACAACAAGTCAACCTGTAAGGTGACACCAATTACTTAAGGCACTCCACAAAATGCTCAAGGTTCTCAACAAACACAAGGATCTTAACATGCTGCTCAAGGAAGTCACTCAACTATTTCTCAATAACCACAAGGTACACCTGCTGCTCAAGGAAGTCAGCCAACTGTTGAAGGCACACAAAGATCTCAAGTATCAAGAACTAGAGGCACACAAGGTTCTCAATAACCACAAACTAGAGGTACACCTGCTGATCAAGGAAGTCAGGCAACTGTTGAAGGCACACAAGGATCTCAAGTTTTAAGAACTAGAGGCACACAAGGTTCTCAGCAGCCAAGAACTAGAGGTACAACTGTTACTCAAGTATCAACACTAGGAAGGCCAAGTAAGCTGGGTGTTAGGAGGCCATCAACACCTTTTGTTCCTCCTGGACCTACTACAAGACTAAGTGCAGCCAAGAATGTGATAGGTCCAACTACAAGGAGGACAACTCCAACTAAGAGGACCACACCCAAGAAAAAAACTTAGATCTATTTAGGAACAAGTTAATGTCATTTTGTGTTATGCTTATGTTTGTCATTTTGGAACAAGTTACTGTCATTTTGTGTAATGCTTAGTTATGCCATTTTGTGTAATCCTTATGTGTGTCATTTTGGAACAAGTTGTTGTCATGACTATATGTGTTATGCTTATGTAATGAAAAAGTTTATGTGTCAATGTACAATTATGTGTTATGTTGTATTTATGTTAAGGACAAGTTTACATGTTATGACAAATATGTGTTATGTTGAACAATTGAACAATGTTATAATTAAAACATTTCAAATAAAAGAACCAGAACTGATACAAGGTTCAAGGTTCAACTAAGTCATTTCAAACTATAACTACTACAATGTTACAATAATATAAACCAAACCATAACTGCATAAAAAACTTGAGATTTGTTACAATGTTACACAGATAAAAACCAGAACTGCATAATTAACCTGAAAAATGTTACAATGTTACAATGATAAAAACCATAACTGCTACAATGTTCAAGGTTCACCTAATTTGAACTACATACTAAAACATTTCAAATCATCATGATAAAAACCATAATGCTGTAACTACAATAACAATGGAGATCCAACAATTTTTCCACTACAAAATCTTGTTCATGTCATTTTGAAACTGATCCATCTCCTTCCTTAATTCTTCATTTGTCAACCTAACTTTTTCAATCTCCATTGTTGCATCATCCAATTTCTTTGATAAATTTTTCAATCTAGCCATTATAAATTGCCCTTTGTCATCTAGAGCTTCATCATAGAACCATTCAAAAAATCTTGCAATTTAAAATTGATTATTCAAAATTGTAATAATCATACAATGGTACATATGACATACATACCTTAAAATGAGAACACCCCCAAAAATATTTTCCATAACTCTTTGACGTTGTAGACCTTCGAAGAATATTTGTGTCTCCACAGTGACAACTCAGTTTCCATGGTAGATGCGAGCTCGTGAACACACCAGACTTCATACTTTCATGGTTGTTATGTTTCATGGATGGAGAAGCATAACCCGATTTCATGAAGGATGAACCCTAATCTTCGATTTTTGGGAAACAAAATCAAATTAACATGAGCAAAACCCAATGAAGGAAAGGAATACAAAATGAAAACGCAGATGCTGTAGAAATAGAGAAATGAAGAAGAAGACAAGTCACATCATCTGCCACGTCTGCAACCCCAAACGTCCGTTTGAAGTAAATGGATGGAATGTACTAATCTGCACCACTTTAAATAATTAAGGGATTGATTTGAACATTTTAAAAATTAAGAGACCAAAATGGACACCGAGCTAAAGTTAAGGGACGAAAAATGGTATTTTGCCTTTTTTTTAATTGCTTTCAGACACACAAGTGCTTTGTTTTTCTATATCTTGAGATTTTATCGTAATTGATGTGTGTTTTCATCTTGATAGATTGGGAGCCACCAATGGTCCAACAAATGTTGAAGAGTTCTTTGTACAAGTGCACAACCTTGATCATTTTCGGAGCAATCTTTGCAGTCTTGATAATTATGTGATGACAGATAACCAAGTATGACTTGTTTGGCATGTAATTCTATCAAGCTGGTATTCATTAAACGAATGTCGAAAATATGAATCATGTTGACCTGGTTATTATTACTTCCATGGTAGTTTTGGATCCATCCAAGCTTCATTTGACACTAGATGGCTTCTTGTACAAAAGAACATCATTGGTTGTCTTTTGAACAAATTGGGCAAGCGTTGTAATCGTACAGCGGAAAATTGTGATATTGACTTTGTCTTGAGTGCATTGCCACTAGGTTAACATTCATGCGGATGTCATGATTTTGAACAATGCCTAGATGTTCTTAGGCCATATTTATTCCATGAATCCTGTGATCTTGGATCCTGTAACACCCCAAAATTTTCTCTTTTGTTTTGAAGCTAACTGGCTTATGTTTCTTTGCATTTCTTGCATTAGCATTTGTGCATAGCATTGGTTATTATCATGGGATCAAGGTACTTGGTTCATCTCAAAGGAGTCTCAAGCCTCAAGGTGTTTTGTGGAGGTCATCATATCTTTATAAGATCAAGAATGGCAAAGGATTTCAAGTGAATCTTTCCTTCCTAACCAGAGGGACCAAATTAGGGTTCTTGGGTTCAAAGGGCTTCTTGAGAAAACTTTGTGGATTCAAGCATGCTCTCATGGGTTCCATATGCTCACAAACACTCGTAGAGGAAGGCTTGGCTAGTGGTTCATTGTGGAAGATGTTCAGTGGATCAGTTGCTTGTGAACTAAGAAAAGTCAACTGTAAGGAGGAAAGTCAACCATGGAATTTTGAGGTCCTCTTCATGATTTTTAAGGTCTTATACCCTCATATGGTCCTCAAATGTCAAGATTCATGTCATTCATCAAGAATCAAGAGTTTGTACAAAAGTTACTATTTTTGGAAAATGACCTATAATGTGAAACTTCCATTTTTGGCAACTTTTCACACCATCTTCAACTTGACTTTTCATCATCAAATAAGCTTCAATTGAATTTTCCTCAAACATGAAAGTTAAGGATCTCTCTCTCCCCTTTCCAAAAAGTACTAGATTATCTCCATACCATTTGTGAAACTCAAGTTATGACCAAAAGAAGGCAAGGTGCTTTTTAGGGTTTTCACATGTATCCATTTTTCCACCTTTTGCATTTTGGTTCAAAATGACTTGTAATTATTTCTAATGACTCAAGTCACATTACCATATTCAAGTACGCTCCATAAGGACCATTTTTGACCCTTGAATCACTCCAATCCGTGCCATGTACTTCATGAATTTCACAAAATGCAAATTTGCAAGATGGATTGAATCTCACAAATCAGACCACTACAAAGCCCAAACCCAATTCCATTGTGATCAGCAAGAGAAATGTGAATGACTCATGATGAAAAGCATGACAATGCACGTGTGGATTAGTGGTTTCATCACAACTTGCATTTTTGCAAATCACTTTGGATAGCCTTAATCAAGGGATTGATCAAACCCTAATCATGCTCAGAGCTCTAACCAAGTGTATATAAGTAGACTCACACGTTCATTCATACCTCATGCACTCTCATTTGCTCTGAATTTCATTTTTCACTCAAAACTTTCCTTCTTCGTAACTCACTTCTCACAAGGGTTTCTGAAGAACTTTTTCCATATTCTTGATCCACATACTCCATAGAACAAGAATCAACCATCATTTGAAGCTCTAAGCAAGGTTTTCATCAGATTCGAATTTGAGTTACTCACTTTCAAACTTCAAGATCCAGCCTGAAACAAGCCTCATATTGCATTTATTTTGCAATCAGAAGTTCCAAGGAGTAGATCTGCAGCTTTCTGAAGGATTTCTTGGTGTATTTTGAGCTCTACAAGTTTCAGGTTAGTGTGATTTTCTTGATCATAGAACTCAGTTTTATTGTGTGCTTAATGATCCTTATGCTTTGCTGATCATGCTGATATGTTTTGTTTTGATATTGGATGTGTATTATGGCTGAATCGTGGATCTGAAGTTTTTGAGTTCAAACTTTTTGTCTTCAATTTGTTTAATATATGTATGATCTGTTGATTTGAGTGTGATATTCTTGATCCTTGTTAAAATCTGAGTGGAATGGTGTACTTGTTTGTGATTTCTGGGAAATTTTGATGTTGAGGTCGCCGAAGAAGACGACCGGAGCTAGGGCTCCGGCGTCTGGTTTGTTTTCAGGCAGGTGAAGGTTTAGAGGAAGAAGATGAAATCTGGATCGTTGGTGGTCCAGATCTGATGGTTCACGTTCAACTAGATCATTTTAAATCTTCACTCATTTTGTTGATTGTGTGTGTATATTCCATGGTTGTTATTATGCACACACTGATCTGACTACTCATCTTGCTTGATTTTGTGATTTGTTGACTCATTTGTACACGTTGATTTAATCTGATGGTATTGATTGTGCCAACACATTAAAATAACATGTGCTATTCACGTGCTTTGATTTTAATTTCTGAATGATGTGATGTACGCGCGTGTACCTTTGTTATCATGAACTCTTGATCCTGAGCGTTGATCATGGATACCTTTGATTTTGTTGACTGATTGTGGAACGCATGATTGATCTGGTGGTGTGGATTAAGTCCTTTAGTTGACTGAATTCCACAATTTTTTATGTTGACTTGCGCTGGGTTTGGGTTGGGCCTTTCTTTGCTTTTCTCACCCCCTTTATCTAAGCCCATTCTTTTTTGAACATGGAAATTGCTTAGGTTGCACCCCTTGGCTTCTTCATTTTCTTTTTATTTTATTTAATTGTTTCATTCTCATTTTTATTTTTTAAAATTAGTTTAATGCATCTAAAAATCACCAAAAAAATCATGAAGCATCTTTGGAATTTTATAAAATTTCGTCAAATTTTATTTTTCCATTTTATTTTATTTTGTGCATCTGAATTAATTGTTTGATTAAGTTCCTTTGGAATTGTCTCAATTGTGCACACCCTGCCTTGTTGATTTTTGTTCTCATCATTAGTGTATGATTTACATCCTATTATTTTTGCATATTTCAGAAGACATATTGGGGTTCCTAAAAAAATTTTTCTCATATTTTTAAACTCATTTCATGTTGCATTTTAGTCCCTCTATTTGTGCATTGTTCTTCTTTGTTCTTATGCAACTTTGAAGCATTGTTTGAGGTACTTAACCTGTGAATTTTTGTGTGATCTTTTGGCATCTTGCTAGTTTCTGACTTAGGTCACTTGGGTTTTAATTCTACAATTTTTTAATGTCATTTGATATATGTTTGATTATTTGTGCTTAAGTGAATTATGCATGATCATCTCTTGACATCTCTTAACCCTAATTGCTTTGCCATGCTTGTTTGATTGAGTTTATTTGTGATTCTTTGCATGAGTATTTGATACGATGTTTACCCTTGGTTGAGGTCCCTTATGACCAAATTTTGCAATTTGTGGATCATGTTTGGGTATGCTTTAACTGCTTGTACTTTGACTTCCTTTTGTGGACTTCCTTTGGTGCATAATGTTTCATGTTTTGATCTTCTCTTGCACATGAGAATTGTTGATGATGGTATGATCTTGATTCTGACTTGCTTTCATCTTCATCTTGTTTTTCTCATTTCATCTTGATATAAAGTTCATTGGTGCTTAATTGTGCATTTCATATAAGTATGCTTGCACTCGTTCATGATTACCTTTGCATGCTTACTTGAGATGTTTTACATGATCTTTGAGACTTGTTTATTGATGTAAGTTGGATATACTTGATATGATGTGCTTGCTGCCCTATTTTGTTTCTTATCTCATTCTTCTCTTTCACTCTCTTTCTCCCATGAATCTCAAGACTTGTTTAAGTCTTGGATTCTCTCCCTTTAGAGCTACCTAGTCCAACTTAATTTTTGATTAAGCTTGGAGTAGGATTAGCATTAGGTTTTAGGTAGTTGTCCCTCCTAAGCCTCACTAACCATAGGTCACCCGTGCATGATAACATTAGGACTCTTAGTTTCCCTTTAGAGTTTCCTTTGGGTCTTCTCTCTTCTCATCTCAAAACTTCTTGAAAACACTTAATAAAGATAAAGTGTATTGCGCACGAGCCTTAAGCGTGGGGAATGAGAAATGAGGGGCTTCCTCTCATCTTTCTAGAGTGCTTAGCGGGCGTCCTGTCTTGGGACGATTCGTTAAGTATTCGTCCTTGTGCCCTAGACTTTGGTGCAATGCAAGTTATGAACTAACTTATAAAACACTTCTGTCTAAAAAACACAAAACAAATTCAAATCTTTTTATCCTTCGGGATTGTTGGGTTTCAAATTTCATTTTCAAAAAAGAGCTCGTCGCTCACGTAAAAAACACTTACCCTTCCGTGGTCGTACCCACGAACTACATTAGCTCTGATTCCTCTCTCTCGTCTGTTTAAGGATATGTAGGCACAAGACAACGATTGTCTTGGCGAGCAACCTTCCCCCACGGTGCCCGTCCGAACTACGTTGACTCTGACTTTCCCATTGCATTGAGGGAGTACGTAGGCCTAGGGCATCGAATATGTCCTACCGAGTCCGTCTTAGTCACCCTCATCCTCGTTTTCTTTTGTTCAGCCATAGATAGTAGGACAGCTCACCCTCCGTTTAGACAACAAGTGTGGATCCCATCGAGTACGATGGATGCGTGGGGTGCTAACACCTTCCCCTCGCATAACCGACTCCCGAACCTGGACTATGGTTGCGATGACCATGTCTTTCCCCCTTTCTCTTCAGGTTTATGTAGTGTTTCCTTTCCCTCTCCCGAGATAAATACACATTGCTGGCGACTCTGTGTTTTCTGTTCCACTCTCGCGTTTATACTGTTGGATGCGAATCTTTCGGGAGCGACAGATCCAACCTAGATCAATCTGTTCCTGAAGAGATGCTTGTACAATGATGCACCCTTGATTGTTCTAGGAACAAATGACGCATTGATGATAGTTGTGAGATGGCACATGGCCATACCCGCTTTGCCTGCAATGCATTTTTACCAGATTTGTTCCTAGTAGGCGTACATCGTGAAATTGATAACTGCTGCCGGGTCCTTCATCTATCAAGTTTACTGAAGCTTTTTCATGTTGTAGCAACGAGTTTGTTTGAACATTCGTATTCATATCATTGAAAGATAAAACTCCATTTTTGACAAGCCTTTGTACGTCAGATTTGAAGCTGAGGCAGTTCTCAATGCTATGCCCCTGTCCTCCTTGATGATAAGGGCAAGATTGATCAACTTTGAACCAACAAGGGGGATTGTCCAGTACTATGAGATGAGTCCTAGTTTGAACGTGCCCCTTTGCTAGCAAAAGTGGGAATAGTTTTGCATATAACATTGGTATGGGGTCAAACCCTGGCGATCAGGGAAAATGATTATTGTTATTGTATTGCGGGCGAGCCTACTGAAGAATTTGTTGCTGCCTTTGTTGATACGGTTGTTGATTTAGCTGTTTTTGAGCAACCTGTGGTTGATATGTCAGGATCGACGCTGGGTTGATAACAGGAGATACCGTTTCTACCTGTCGAGGTTGGTACATTCTCCTTTGCTTACCCTACGAGATATTACTGATGTCTTGCTCTTTCTTCTTATGGAAAGTACTCCCGTATCTCTTGCTACTACTGGATGGTTATACGTCCTTAAACAATCGACCTTCTCGGACTGCTTCCTCAAGGCATACTCCCATGTTTACCATCTCGGTAAAGTCACTAGGAGAACTGGCAACCATTCGGTCATAATAAAATGATCTTAATGTTTTCAAGAAGATTTTTGTCATTTCTTTCTCCTCGAGGGGAGGAAAAATCTGGGCGGCGATTTCACGCCATCTTTGAGCGTACTCCTTGAAGGTTTCTTTATCTTTTTGGGACATAGCTCTGAGTTGATATCTGTCGGGTGCCATATCTAAATTATACTTATACTGCTGCACAAAAGCTGCCCTGAGATCTCTGAAGGTACTGATATTTGCATGGTTTAACCCCATGTACCATTTGAGCACGACACCAGTTAAACTATCTTGAAAGTAGTGGATTAGTAGTTGTTGGTTTTCTGTCTGGGTAGACATCTTTCGAGCGTACATCACCAAGTGATTTTGAGGGTAAAAGTTGCTTTTGTACTTCTCAAAGTCGGGCACCTTAAACTTGTACAGTATTTTGATGTTTGGGACCAAACAGAGGTCAACGGCATCTTTGCCAAACAAGTCCTGTCCGCGAATGACATGCAGTTCTTTCTGCATTTCCCAGAACCGTTCTTGGAATTCATTCATTATTTTGTATACTTCTTCATCCTTGCCAGGGGTGGTCTGAAGAATTTGTTCCTCTGGGATAGTATGTATCACAGATTATGGTATAGACATTACTGCGGTAACTCTTGGCGCTTCGGTGACCTGAAGTTTGTAACCTTCAGGTACAGGAGTCTCTGTCATAGCCCTTGCATCTTCGCTCACCTGAAGTTTGTAACCTTCAGGTCTGGAGGTTCCGGTTGTGGCTCCCAGGTCTTCAGTGACTAGTGGTATATATCCCTCAGTTATGAAATTGAAAGGCATGCCCCAGGGAAAACCTTTAGGCATGTTATACTGCGGAAGATTGACGGGTATCTCAAACGTTGGTGTAGACACAATTTCTGAGATCATGATCCTTTGAGGTGGTTGATCCCGAGCTGCTGCTAGGGATTCAATCATGCCGTTGAGTCTTTCCAGACTTTCCTTCAGAGTGTTAACTTCCTCTCTTAGCTCTTTGTTTCCCTCCTCAAGATCGTCCATTTTCTTTTGCCGATTGGCCCGAGTATTGTATGAATGAGACAATTTGACTCTAAAGCATGACACATGTGTGAGACTTTATGCATAGAATGAGAATGATCTTTTTTTGTTTGTTTTGGTTTCAAAAGAACTTTTAACAATTGTGTTGCAAATATTAAACAGCGGTGGAAACTTTTTATTGAATTCAAAGGATTACAATATATTACAGGGAAAAGTATATTATTTTACAAAGTGCAGGAAGGAAAACTAGGCCCCTGAATCCTAAGGAATCTCTAACAAAGGTTCATATGCTGGCTGCTGACTCCTTTTTCTCTTCTTTGATTGGGCCTCCTTAACCATTGTCGGGTCGACGATCCTTTGCCAGGTGAAAGGAGAGAGTAAACTCCTCCATTCCTCTTGACTTTCTACATCATGTTGCTCTAATATTTCAATCAGAGCATCCTTCTCCTTTAATAACTCTTGAATCTTTGTGCATTCCAAGCTGACAATCTGAGACTTGTTTCTCCAAGAGTTTTTTTCGCGTTGAGTTTTGTTAAAAGGGACCTGCAGTTTCTCTGTATCACTCATGAAGTAGAGGATAGATTCTTTTAATGGAAATACTTCTTGAAGAGGGTAAGGCATTTTTAACTTGATGACCCTAGCTTGTACCAATTGGAGATAAGGCTCTGTGGAGATGCAGTTTGGTTTTCCTAGAGATTATCTTCCTTTCTTATGAACATGATGCCAGGCATGCACAATTTCTTCCTTGAGTGCTCTGTCATTTTCTCCTTCCTTGAAGAAAAGACCTTCCAGATGAATGTTGTAAGGTATATCCTTCATCGGGTATCCAAGTTGATGACGAGCTAAAACTGGGTGATAGTTGATCCCTCCTTTATTACCAATGAGGGGTACATTGGGGAAACTTCCATATTTGTCAATGATCTTTATCCCGTCATAGACCTGATTGTACCAATCTATGTCAGAATGGGTGAGAGACATAATCTTTTGTGACCATCACATACCACTTTTGAGATCCCAAAAAGTAGCAGATTTGGGTAAGTGGGAAATAAACCATTTGTAGAGTAATGGTACATAACATGTAATCATCCCACCACTGTACAAGTTCCTTAAATACATTGAGTGGTAAACATCTGCAAGCAAAGTTGGGTCTGGGTTCCAAACTAATAATATCTTGATAGTGTTTATGTCGACGAAATTGTCAATGTTAGGGAAAAAGAATAATCCATAAGTGAGTAGAACAAAGTTATCCTCAAAAGCAAATACGTTTCCTACTGGCAAAGTATAGGGATTTTTCCAACAGAAACCTAGTTGGTAGACCTTGAATTGGATGTGTAGAATATAGTGGTTTGCCACTTACATCACTTAGATGAAAGAGAAAATTCAGCCATGATAAAGGAGAGATTCCAGCTTGGATTTTGAATCAGCAAGTGTGCCGCTTACATCAAGTATCTGGAAAAAAAGGTTTAATTGTTTGTTTTGAAATGTGATGTACAGAGGAGATATCCTCCTACAGAGAGGACTCGTGGTCTTATCTGTGGGGATGTTCAATTTTGTGCCTTGATCAAAGCCCAAGGTTGAAGCTGAAAAAATTTGAAAACTGACTCAACTAGGGGAGTATTATATCTGCCTTGTACAAAGCCCAAGATTGAGGCTAACTGGGGAAATTATTACATGAAGCCTAAGAGGAAACCGGGGGAATTTAAGTGGAGGTTGACTCTTGTTAAGGAAATTTAATTCCAAGAGAATGTCTAAACTGTTTTTAGGAATCAAAGAGAGTTGACTTATTGAATGCCACAAAGGCTTTGATTCTTTTGGGGATTTGTTTATTGTAACCTGACCCTGGCTGGGGATTTTGAAGTGAAAAATGAACCTTGTTGAGGATCAGAAGAGACTTAAAGGATGAGTTTGAATGCCTTAGAGGTCTTGACTCTCCTAGGGACTGGTGTATTGATAAAGATGACTAGGATCTATCCTATGCTTTTAGGAGGCCTGAGGGTCCTTGTATGAAGCCCAATATAAGGATGAGGAATGCTTCTAGGAAATCTGTGGGTCCTTGTATGAAGCCTAAGAGGAGGCTGAGGATGCTTCTAGGAAGCCTGTGGGTCCTTGTATGAAGCCCAAGAGGAGGCTGAGGATTGATACTTTCCAAGTCTAAGAAGAGTTCAAGAAAGGTTTCACCGGGAAATAATCTTTTCTTTGTTGAACTGTTCCAGGGTTAAAGTGTGAGAACAAGATTTGGTTCTGCAATATTTTATCTCTAAGTTTTGATGATATCAAATGAGTATTTCTGTATGAACAATTTTGTACAGCTAATGTTTGTTATTTGTGATAACTTAACAGACAGGTTATGCTTTCGTAAATTGGCGCGAACACAATGCTTAAAGGAAAATACTCTGCCTACACTCTTGAAAAGCAGAACTCATTTTTAAGACAATAAGAAGCTATCAAGACTCTGATACAAAAGGAAAAGAGAACGAGTTCTGAAGATCTGAAGACAAAGGTTCTGGTTGAATGAAGTCCAGATGCTGAATACTTAAGCTCTCTGATCAAGGTTCTGAAGACCTAAATTAAGTCTCTACTCCTGCTTCAACCAAATACTATCTGAAGCCTCTGAAGATATGAATACAGCGCACCAAGCGGACAAGGTTCTGAAGACCAAGTGCTGAAGACTCTGAAGACGCTGTTCTGAAGATTCGAAGACTTGAAACTCTCAAGAACCAAGCAATGTTTTCGCTTCTTACTCATGCTCATAAAAAGCCTCTGAAGTTGAGAAGCCAAGAAGACAAAGCTACATAGTACAGCTGTACCTCAATACAAAGCGAAAATATCTTGGTAACAGTGCAACGGTACAATCAAAGATATTCTGACAAAAACAGGATGCTCAGCACGCAAAAGTTTTTATCTGTCCTCCCGCTTCTAGCCGCCAGCCTAGTTAAGCTATCATGATTGTATTTCAACGACTCTTTCTACACGGCTATAAAAGGAAGCAAAAGACTTGAAGAAAGATACACACGAACGCTACTGCAATATTCTTTCCATCTGAAATCTTTCTTAAGTCTGTCTGGTCAAAACTTGTTTACATTATCAGCTTGTATAGAAGCACATATTTGTAAACGAAATTTATTCAAACATAGGTTTGTGTTCCTTGAGAAAGACCGTGTGGTTGTATTTCTTGAGAAGTCTAGGACGTGTAGTCTTAGAGGTTGTTCCTTGAGTAAGACCTGTGAGGTTGTATTACTTAAGAAGTCTAAAACTTGAGAGTTTTAGAGGTTGTGTTAGTCACCAGCATTTTGGCTAGTGCATTGTACTGTTTTGATTGAATAGTGGATTAAGACCTCGTTGAGAGAGGCGAAATCACCTTGGCGGGTGGACTAGACTAACTTGAGTGTTTCTCAAGTGAACTAGTAAACACATAACGTGTTATCGTGTTGTAATTCAGAAAGGTTTTATTGATAAACGAAAGAATCTTATAAAAACAAGTTTTCCTAAAAGAAACAATTTTATTTTGAAAAACCAATTCAACCCCCCCCCCCCCCCTTTCTTCTGTTTTTCACACCTTCAATTGGCATCAGAGCTCCGGTTCTGAGGTGATAAAAAGCTTGAATTTTTATCAAGCACTTAACAGTGTTCAGTACCGATCCAAGTGTGAAAAACAATGTCTATACCAAATGCTGAGACTAGTGTTATTGTAAATGAAAGAGATTCTTATAGTGCAAAACCTCCTATCTTTGATGGAGAAAAATTTGACTATTGGAAAGATAGAATTGAAAGTTATTTTTTGTCGTTTGACTTAGATCTATGGGATCTGGTAGTTGATGGCTACAATCACCTAGTAGATTCTGCAGGCAAAAAGATTGATAGAAGTGCATTTACAGATGCACAGAAGAAAACGTACAAAAATCATAACAGAGCAAGAACGATTCTGTTAAACGCAATTTCTTATACAGAATATGAGAAAATTACAAACAAAGAAACTGCAAAGTCCATCTTTGACTCTCTTCGTATGACTCACGAAGGCAATGTTCAAGTCAAGGAGACGAAGGCCCTTGCATTAATTCAAAAATATGATGTCTTCAAGATGGAAGATGATGAATCTGTGGAAACCATGTTCTTAAGATTTCAAATGCTTGTTGCAGGACTCAGAGTTCTGAACAAAGGCTATTCTACTGCTGATCATGTCAAGAAAATTATCAGAAGTCTACCTGTCAAATGGAGACCAATGGTGACTGCCTTGAAACTAACAAAGGATCTGAATAGTATAAGTCTTGAGGAACTAATCAATTCTTTAAGAAGTCATGAAATAGAGCTCCAAGAAGATGAACCCCAAAAGAAAAGCAAATCCATTGCTCTAAAAGCTAAATCTAATAAGAAAAAGGCGTATCAAGCAGAGGAGGAAGTGGAAGAATCTGAAGAAGAATCAGACGAAGATGACATATCTCTCATATCAAGAAAAATCAGTCAATTATGGAAATACAGAAGAAATAAGTTCAGAGGACCAAAAAGAAGATCTGAGTCTACATATGGTCAAAGGAGAACTCATGGAAGAGACGTTATGTGGTTTGAATGCAAGGAACCTGGACATATCAAAAATGACTGTCCAAAGGTTAAGAAAGATGAAAGACCCAAGAAAACTAAAAAGGGTCTTATGGCAACTTGGGATGATTCAGAGTCCGAAGATGATTCTGATGGAGAATGTGCTAACGTAGCATTCATGGCTAAAACCACTGATGCTCTATCAGAAGGAGAAACTTCAGATTCTGACGACGAAAGAGAGGTACTTTCTTCCCTGTCTCGCTCTGAACTTGAAATAAGATTATATGAACTTATGGAAAGATATCAAACTCTTAGAAGAAAACACAAAACTCTGAAAAAGACTCTTGTGGTTCCTTCAGAAGATCTTACTGAAAGCAAACAAACCATCTTTGAATTAAATGAAAAACTACTTTCTCTAGAAAATTCAAATACTGCATTAAAAAGTAAAATCTCTAGGTTAGAAGAAGAAATCACCTCTAACATAACCAATACTAATGAAGTAGCCAAGTATGATAAAGCTTTCCAACACTTTCCAGCTAAGAGCACAGACAGAAGCAAAATGGCTTCAATAATCTATGGAGTCAGTAGAAATGGTAACAGAGGTCTGGGATATTCAGGACCATCACATCCATATGATGAGACCAAGAGTATCAAGATAATAGCTCTGTCCAAACATTTTGTGCCTTCTGGTACTATCTTGAAATGTTCTGAATAAAAAGGTTCAAAATCTATCACTACACAACCACAGCCACTAAAGAAAACTCCCAAACTTAAACACTATGCACAAATTCCACACTATTATTCCAATATAAGTAAGTCCAAAGGTGTCAGAACCTCTGGAAAGGCTAATGTGAAAGGACCCACAAAATGGGTACCTAAGAATAAGATAATTTATGTTGCAGACATCCTTAATGGCACCATTGAAACACCAGTCATGGTACCTGGACAGTGGATGCTCGCGACACATGACGGGAGAAAGGCATATGTTCCAAAATCTGAAACTTAAGCCTGGAGATGGTGTTGGTTTCGGAGGAAATCAGAAAGGAAGAATTATTGGCTCCGAAACTATTGGAAATGGTAAGCTTCCTTCTATTAATAATGTTCTACTAGTTGAAGGTCTAATGCATAATCTATTGTCAATTAGTCAACTTAGTGACAATGGTTATGACGTTATTTTTAATCAGACATCCTGTAAAGCTGTAAGTCAAAAGGATGGATTTGTCCTGTTCACCGGAAAGAGGAAGAACAATACTTATAAAATTAAATTATCAGATTTAAAACATCAAAATGTAAAATGTTTTCTTTCTGTAAATGAAGAGCAATGGGTCTGGCACAGACGTCTTGGTCATGTTAGCTTGAGAAGAATTTCTCAGCTGAACAAGCTTGGACTTGTTAGAGGCTTGCCAAATCTGAAGTACTCTTCAGATGCTCTTTGTGAAGCATGTTAGAAAGGCAAGTTTTCAAAAACCTCTTTTAAAGAAAAAAATATTATTTCCACCTCCAGACTGTTAGAACTTCTTCACATTGATTTGTTTGGACCAGTGAAAACTGCTTCTATCAATGGTAAGAAATACGGACTAGTCATCGTTGATGATTACAGTCGTTGGACATGGGTGAAATTCCTAAAACACAAGGATGAGTCACATTCTGTGTTTGCTTCCTTCTGCACTCAAGTTCAAAATGAGAAAAATTATAAAATCATCAAAGTCAGAAGTGATCATGGTGGAGAATTTGAAAACAAAGACTTTGAAAACCTTTTTGACTCACATGGGATATCCCATGATTTTTCTTGTCCCAGAACTCCACAACAAAATGGAGTTGTAGAAAGAAAGAACATAACTTTATAAGAAATGGCTCGCACCATGATCCAAGAAGCTGACATGGCTAAGCATTTTTCGGCAGAAGCAATTAACATAGCATGTTATATTCAAAATAGAATCTCTATTAGACCTATCTTGAATAAAACTCCCTATGAATTGTGGAAGAATAAGATTCCCAATGTTTCTTACTTTCATCCGTTTGGATGTACTTGTTTTATGTTTAACACTAAAGAGAATCTTGGCAAGTTTGACTCCAAAGCACAGAAGTGTCTGCTGTTAGGATACTCTGATCGCTCAAAAGGCTACAGAGTTTATAACACAGAATCAAGGATTGTGGAAGAATCAATTCATGTTAGATTCGATGACAAGCCTAACTCTGAAAAGTCAGAGCTAGCTGAAAAACTTGCAGGTTTGGAAATTATCTTCTCAGAACCTAAAGAAAAGGCAGATGAAGTCAAAGACCAGCAAGATCCTACGCCGGATACCTCTGATGTAACTCCGAATACTCCACAACAAAAGAAAAGAAGAATGTCTACATCTCACCCTGAAGAACTAATTCTGGGTAGCAAGGATGCTCCAATCAGAACCAGATCAACCTTCAGACCATCAAAAGAAACACTCTTGGGACTGGTGTCGTTGATCGAACCAGCTACAGTTGAAGAAGCTCTTATGGACAAGGAATGGGTTCTGGCTATGGAAGAAGAACTAAATCAATTCTCAAAGAATGAGGTTTGGGATCTAGTTCTAAAACCCAAGAATGTTCATGTTATTGGAACCAATTGGGTATTCAGGAACAAGCTAAATGAGAAGGGAGAAGTTGTCAGAAACAAGGCACGACTTGTTGCTCAAGGATACAGTCAACAAGAAGGAATTGATTACAACGAAGCCTTTGCTCCAGTCGCCAGACTTGAAGCAATACGGTTACTAATTTCATTCTCAGTAAACCATAACATCACCCTATTTCAGATGGATGTTAAGAGTGCATTCTTAAATGGTTATATATCAGAAGAAGTCTATGTCAAACAACCTCCTGGTTTTGAAAATTCAGAAAAATCAGATTTTGTTTTTAAACTCAAAAAGTCACTCTATGGCTTAAAGCAAGCTCCCAGAGCTTGGTATGATAGATTGAACAAATTTCTTTTAGAAAACCAGTTCACCAGAGGAAAGGTTGACACAACTCTCTTCTGTAAAACATATAAGAATGATATTCTTATAGTTCAAATCTACGTTGATGATATCATTTTTGGTTATGCTAACTCCTCTTTATGTGAAGAATTTTCAAAGTTAATACAAGCAGAATTCGAAATGAGTCTGATGGGTGAGTTAAAGTTTATCCCGGGAATTCAAATAGATCAGAAACCAGAAGCCACTTACATTCATCAAAGTAAGTACACGAAGGACCTTCTGAAGAAATTCAACATGATGGATTATAATACAACTAAAACACCAATGCATCCAACATGTGTCATGAGAAAATAAGAAACAGAAATTAAGGTTTGTCAGAAGCTCTATCATGGTATGATAGGCTCTCTCTTATATCTAACTGCTTCTAGACCTGATATATTATTTAGTGTACATTTATGTGCTAGATTTCAATCAGATCCAAGAGAATCTCATTTAACGGCTGTTAAGCGAATTCTAAGGTATCTGAAAGGAACAAATAACCTTAGCTTGATGTATGAAAATACATCAAAGTATACTCTTTCTAGTTACTGTGATGCAGATTATGCTAGAGACAGATTGGAAAGAAAGAGCACATCTGGAAACTGTCAGTTCCTAGGGAACAATCTAATCTCATGGTCAAGTAAGAGGCAATCTATAATTGCTCTCTCTACAGCAGAAGCTGAATACATCTCTACCTCTCTATGCAGTACACAAATGCTTTGGATGAAAAATCAGCTGGAAGACTATCAGATATATGAGAGTAACATCCCTATCTTATGTGATAATACTGCTGCTATTTGTTTAAGTAAAAATCCAATTTTACATTCAAGGGCTAAACATATTGAAATAAAACACCATTTTATCAGAGACTATGTTCAGAAGGGGACCTTATGCTTAAAATTTATTGATACAGACCATCAATGGGCTGATATTTTTACAAAATCCTTAGCTGAAGATAGATTTCAAATTATTTTAAAACATATGAAAATGGAGTACTATTCGGAATGAAATTATTTCAAAACCCAATGTGTTTAGTCAGAAGAAACAAATATTTTTAATCATCAGAATCACTTTTGTGAGATGTGTCTCAGTTCTGATAAATTTTTGTCAGTTCTGACGTGTCATTAGAAAATAATGTTTGCATGTGATTAGATTATATCTAACTCACTATATCTATTCAAATCAAATGAACAATTATTTTCTTGGGATTGACTCAAAACTTTATTACATTTATTCACTTATCACCTGTACGGTGTCCATTTCTTTAAATTTTCAAAAACCATTCCTCTTCCCACTCTCATTCAAAAGGAAATTCTAAAACCCTAAATCTCTAAATCTCTCTATCGAACCAACTCAATCCCTGTTCTCATCCTCTCCGATCTTAACTATCACCCTGATGAATCACATTCAACAAGAAACTGTCAAATTCTTCAAAGAAACAGAAGCATCATTGAATCCCTCGAAAGAGTCATCATCCTCGTCAGTAGCACTGTCTACTACTTCAACAATGTCTACAACCACTACGACAGTTACCCCCTCTTCTTCACAGTCTTTTAAGATAGATAAAGATCATGTAACTCAAAGAGAAGCCACAGTTACCTGTACTCTTGAGAATCTACTTGTACTCAAGGAACTACATGTAGATTTCAAAAATCTTGCTGAAAATGGATTTAATCTGATAAATGATGTGGAAGCTCAAGGCTGGAATAATTTCTTTGATAGGCTTAAATGTCCAGTTTTTGAAGCACTCGTAAAAGATTTTTGGAGACAAGCTGTTTGTGATAAACTCCATGTCGTCTCTTATGTCTTGGGAAGAAAAATTGTCATCACCGAGAAATCAATTACTGAACTTTACAAAATGGATTTTCTAAAGAACAAGAGAGTCTATGGAAGGGTAAATAGATCTTCGTTTGTGAAAAAGGTAATCAACCCAACTATCTTCACCAACCATCAACTAAATAAAACAGAGTACAAGAGAGAAGATCTGCATGTAAATCTGAAAATCTGGCATAAAATCATTCTTGGTTGCATCAATCCAAGACCTTCATCATATGCTGCAGATTACTTCAATGCAAATCAGAAGTATATGCTATATTACTTGTTCACCAAGGAAAGGATGTGCTTACCCTCCATCATATTTTACCATTTGAGAGATATGGTGAAGAAGACAAGAACAACAGGAAAACCAAAAAGTGATACACCTAAGTATATTCCTTTTGGAAGAATGCTTTCAGACATTTTCTATGAAAGCGGTATAGTGGACACTATGGTTACAGAAGTTCAAGACTCAAAAGATCTGATAGCAACACTTGGAGAGTCATTCAACGCCACAACACTCAAGCATATGAGAATAATTAATAAAGCAAGAGTGAAACCTTTTTCTATCTCTGAGGACTTATTCAAATGCAGGATAGTAGTACTAGATTATCCTGCCTATTATAGAAGCGACCTCATTGAAGAAATTGTTGCATCTATAGATGCACTGAAAGCACAAGGATATGATGTATTTGAAGTCAAGGATGAAGAAGTTGAACTTGACAAAGAAGAGGAAGAGCAAACTAAAAAGGTGGATGAATCTGCTCCTGAACTAACTCTTGCAGAATCCTTCAAAAGAAAAAGGAAGCAAGCTACTGTTATTTCTGAGCCCCAAAAAAGGAAGAAGAGTGACAGATAAAAAATCTTCAAAACTACTACTCTAACCTCTACACTAAAGAAAACCAGTAAGTCTGTTTCTGCTCCATCTGAATCAGTTTTCTAACCCATCTTCACAACAAACTATCTCCATCTCCAATTCACATCCACAAGTTAGTTTCAAACCTCCATATTTTTCAATACCACCATCACCAATCTCTATTCCTATAAATGAAATGATTTCTATTCCATCAATCAGTACATCTATCCAATCCATAACAATTCCTACATACACTCCATCAACAACCACCTTAATCATCTAATCAAACATGCCTATCTCACCAATGTCTTACACTTTTTATCAGACCACTGTTGCTGAATCCTCGATTCAATACTCTGATCCTTTATCCCCATACTCTGAACCTCTCATGGTTTCAGACACTATAGAAGTATCATATCCTGCTGAGCAACCAACCAATCAACATCCTTCTACTGAGACTGTTTCATCTCAGCAAACACCACTTGAAACAAATTCTGCCAAGCCTGACCTTGCTTTGGTCATCTATAATAAACCACCTCCAACATCTTTTGAAGAATGCACAAGTCAATTTTATGATAAGGAATTAAGGAAGTTTGCGAACCTAAGAGCAGAATTTAACACAAGTTCCAAGCCTATGGAACTTGAAAGATCCTGTCAAAACTTCCAAAAATGGTTGGGCAGTGAGCTTGCAAGAATTGTAACCTTCTCAGATGCAACCATCACTGATGGAATTCAACGGGCAAAGGAGAGAGCGGAAGCTGAAGAGAGGATCAGGATACTTAAGTTTTTGGCTACAAAGCAGAAAGAAGTTAAAGAAATGGCTGCTAAGGAAGCAAGACTTCTTGCAGAAAAGGCTGCTGAAGAAGCCAGAATAGCACAAGAAGCTGAAGCCATGGAAAAGGCCAAGCAAGCTGCTACAGTTGTTTCTACATCTGATCCTGCTGTAAAGCATTTGGAAGACGCAATTAGACAAATCAGAGAAGAACAATAGAAGTTCAGAGATAACTTTGAGGAACAAAAGACTGTCAATTCTAATCTTCAGGGCATGCTTCAGAAGATATGGGACAAGATGTCCTCTTGAAGCACCTAATTCTTATGTCTTTGTTGTCCTTAAGACTTTAGATCTTTGTTTTTCACCCTTGCACCACTAATCTTTTTGATCAATGAAAAAAAAGGGGGAGAAGTAATATGAATGTGATATATTTTGATTCCATAGTCAATCTCTGAAAAACAACGTTGTTTACATGGTAACAGATAAACTGCTATTTCTATTAGAGTGTTTTTCTTTTTCAGGAATTCTGATCCAAATCAAGATTCATTAAGAAAATCAGAACTCTGCTGAAAAGAGAATCAAGACTAAGATCTCATGACTTATTAAAGCCAGGGGGAGCCCAAGCACATAAATTCATCAATTCTAAGACTCAGGGGGAGCACTTCATATGAAGGATAAGCTATCTTTTGAATCTATTATTTTCCCTGCATTATATATATATATATATATATATATATATATATATATATATATATATATATATATATATATATATATATATATATATATCAAAATTGTGTTATCAAAATACATAGTTTTGTCATCATCAAAAAGGGGGAGATTGTGAGAACAAGATTTGGTTCTGCAATATTTTATCTCTAAGTTTTGATGATATCAAATGAGTATTTCTGTATGAACAATTTTGTACAACTAATGTTTGTTATTTGTGAGAACTTAACAGACAGGTTATGCTTACGTAAATTGGCGCGAACACAATGCTTAAAGGAAAATACTCCGCCTACACTCTTGAAAAGCAGAACTCATTTTTAAGATAATAAGAAGCTCTCAAGACTCTGATACAAAGGGAAAAGAGAATGAGTTCTGAAGATCTGAAGACAAAGGTTCTGATTGAACGAAGTCCAGATGCTGAAGACTTAAGCTCTCTGATCAAGGTTCTGAAGACCTAAATTAAATCTCTACCCATGCTTCAACCAAATACTATCAGAAGCCTCTGAAGATATGAAGACAACGCACCAAGCGAACAAGGTTCTGAAGACAAAGTGCTGAAGACTCTAAAGATGCTGCTCTGAAGTTTCGAAGACTTGAAACTCTCAAGAACTAAGCGATGTTTTCCCTTCTTACTCATGCTCGTAAAAACCCTCTGAAGTTGAGAAGCCAAGAAGACAAAGCTACATAGTACAGCTGTACCTTAATACAAAGCGAAAATATCTTGTAACAATTCAATAGTACAATCAAAGATATTCTGACAAAAACAGGACGCGCAGTAAGCAAAAGTTTTTATCTGTCCTCACGCTTCTAGCCGCCCGCCTAGTTAAGCTATCATGATTGCGTTTCAACGGCTCTTTTTGCACGACTACAAAAGGAAGAAAAAGACTTGAAGAAAGATACACACGAATGCTACTGCAATATTCTTTCCATCTGAAATCTTTCTTAAGTCTGTCTGGTCAAAACTTATTTACATTATCAGCTTGTATAGAAGCACTTGTTTGTAAACGAAATTTATTCAAACTTAGGTTTGTGTTCCTTGAGAAAGACCGTGTGGTTGTATTTCTTGAGAAGTCTAGGACGTGTAGTCTTAGAGGTTGTTCCTTGAGTAAGACCTGTGAGGTTGTATTACTTGAGAAGTCTAAAACTTGAGAGTTTTATAGGTTGTGTTAGTCACCAGCATTTTGGCTAGTGCATTGTACTGCTTTGATTGAATAGTGAATTAAGACCTCGTTGAGAGAGGCGAAATCACCTTGGCGGGTGGACTAGACTAACTTGAGTGTTTCTCAAGTGAACTAGTATAAACATAACGTGTTATCGTGTTGTAATTCAGAAAGGTTTTATTGATAAACGAAAGAATCTTATAAAAACAAGTTTTCCTAAAAAAACAATTTTATTTTCAAAAACCAATTCAAACCCCATTTTCTTGTGTTTTTCACACCTTCATAATAGGGTTAAAGAAGAGGTTTTACCAGGAAATAATCCTCTCTTTATTGAGTTGTTTCAAGGTTGAGTAATTTGAACAAAGCCTAAGAGGAGGTTGACTGTATTGGGAAGAAGAATTCCTTTGTACAGGAGGGAACCAGTTGTTTGAACTAAGTTGTGATTGAAGGGATCCTATTTTTTGGACTAGTCTAAACTGAGGATAATTTAAATGCTAAGAGTGTTACTGTAATCCCTAGAGGCCAATACTTTTGGTACTTGTATCAAATTATTTATTAATAATAAAAGGCATTTCTTTATTATGTTTTTTTCCCAAAGTGATAAAGTCCCTAGAATAGCTAGTTTGTTTAATGAAATATTAAGTGTGACTTAATCATGAGATTCCATTAAACAAAAGGACATTATTCTTAAAGTATCCGTAGTCGAGCTTTAATGTGAAATGGGATAACCTTAAAGCATTAAGACTATTATGTAGATAGACTGATAATCACATCTCATGGATCATGGATAAGGAGATATCAAGTCTTAACATAGGTATGAATATTAGGAGTAATATTTATACTGGATTGACCCACTATGAGAGTACTACATAGAATGTTATGCAAAGTGTCATAAGTTACTCTCATGGTGATAGTGGTGTATACCACCCTTCGACCTGAAACCACTATGGACCCTAGTTGTAGAGTCAAGTACTTTATTGCTGATAAAACATTGTCTGTAATTGGATAACTATAAAGACAATTGATGGGTACTTCATAAAGCATGCTGAGGGACATGAGTGACCTAGATAGAATTTGCTCATCCTGCATAACAGGATAAATGTCTAAGGGCCCAATATTGAACTGAACAAGGATGACACAGTATATGCCTTGTGTTCAATATAGACATAAGGGCAAAAAGGTAATTGTACACACAAGTACTATCACAAAAGGTTTTGTCAGATCACATGACAATTTTGTGACTTGGGTAGTAGTGATGTGTTGCTAGATACCGCTCACTGTTTATTATGTTAAATGTATGATTTAATATAATTACCAACATCGCGAAATCCTACAGGGTCACACACATAAGGATAGTTTGATAAGAGGTAGAGTAAATAAGGCACAACGTAAGGTACGGTGTACTTAAGTAAATATGTAACACCGTAAGGTACGATGCACTTAAGTGGAATACGGATTGTGGAAAGGTACCGCGTGCTTAAGTGATATACAGTACATCATAAGATATGGTTTGCGTGCGCTTAAGTGGGCTTTTTAGCTTGCAGCCCACACAAGTGGTTCTATAAATATAACCCTTATGCAGAAGCATAAACACTTGATGAAATTTAGTTGTGAAACCCTAGCTGTATTTTCCTTCTCTTTATCTCTCACTCAAAGCTTTCAATCGTAGTAGATAGCACTGAGACTGAAGGAAGCTGTTCGTGTGGACTGAGTAGAGGCGCTATTCATCATACATCGCTCGTGATCATTCCTTTGATTCAGGATTAAAGGTTTCATCAGCACAAGAGGTAACCATTCTATCACTGATCATGATCTTTCATAAGGATCGCTAAAGGGAAATTTTAATTTCCGCTGCGTTTTGAATCGCGATTTCCCTTCAGTGGTATCAGAGCCACTTACGAAACCATGCATCAGATAAGTGTTTATTTTCTGTTTTTTTTTTCATTTTAATTCGATTAAAACACATAAAAATTAAATTAAATCGACAAATTGAATTTTGGCACGAGGTTGTGTACGATTTGGATGATCGATATTGACTATGCTTCGGAATCCGACAATAGTATGGTGAAGCAGCGATAAATCGACCGTCCTTAAGTTACACAAATATGATCGATCAAATTTTATATGTGATATAATTAACTCTGATGCAAAGATGGTATATTGGATATACTGTTTTTATTTCGTTCATTTAAATCACGTAATGATCATTATTCCTTTGAGCGATCCGTGTTCATTTGCTTCAGAATCTGACTTTAGTATGGTGAAGTAATGGCATATGGATCAATCATACTGAATTATTGAACATGGTGTTTTGACGATATGAAATTATTGCATTAGGGTTCATGACGACACAAGGGTTGTGTTGTCTAAAAGGTCTGCGATTAGGGTTGTGATGGCACAAAAGTTGTGCTTTAATTTTATGGAAAGTATCAAGTGTTGATACAAAAAACGACGCTGCCCCCTCGACCCCCGTCCGCTGACCGGGCAGCGGAACCCCCGTCTGCGTAGTGTGGTCATTCACCGAAATTTAATTTGATTCATTTAATTAACAGGATTTAAATTAATAATAATAAAAGTGACTTTATTAGTTTTCTCTTGTGGTGATCAGTTATGGCCTTAGTTTTCCTTTATTTTGTTTTGGGATTTTAAAATACGACCTGCGTGTCGTGCCTCTCTTTTAATCTCTTGATGTAACTTCTTTTCTCATCTCAATCCCTCGTATGTAAAAACGAGTATTCTTTAATGTAATGTAATGTTATGAAGAAAAAGAAAGACTACAAGATCAAAGGAGGACAACCCTGGAGATCTTGCTTGGAGAAGTATAGATCATTATTAGGATTATCTTAGGTTCTCTCATTGGCTTGGGAGAACAATTGCGCTAGGGGCCATAACTGTTTAATTTTGTATGTATGTTGATGCATGTGAGAGACAATTTATATGATAAATAAGCCGGTGAGATCAAACTAATGAAAATTCCCTAAAATTGAATATTATGTTTATGCTTTCCAAGTTTTAGAACTCATCAAGACTAGTATCAAATAATGTAGGTTTCGCCTAACGTGAGGTGCATGTTCTATATTAGTAAGATGCGATGGGATAAATGTAATATCCAATTTCTAAAATAATGGGTCAAACTTAACTAAACAAAATATAATAAGATTGTATACGTTTAGAAGCAAGAGTTGGGAATAATCCATATGATGGATTAGAATAAGGAGTTATTCACCCAACTGAAATATGGATCTCGATCATCCTAACGCTGACTTAAAACAAAGTGAAATATGGATCTCGATCCACTAGAAAATCTTCCAACGGGATTTTCCGAATCAAATGGTGAGGGTCATTTAGTTTGAGTAAAATAGTGGGAGCATATTTAATTAAAGGCCTAACTGAATATGTTGTTTTAATGATACTTATATTTTTCCATTCTATTTTGTAGATTACCATGACAACAAACACATCTAACAACATTTTGCGATCAATCCTTGATAAGGAAAAATTGTCTGGGTCAAATTTTTTAGATTGGCACCGAAATCTAAGGATTGTCCTCAAACATGACAAAACATTATATGTCTTAGAGACACCTATTCCTGAGGAGGGGCCTCCTAGTTCTGCTCCTAAGGCTGAAAGAGATGCTTATAAGAAGCATGTCGATGATGCCAATGAAACTGCTTGCCTCATGCTGGCTACCATGAATTCTGAATTGTAAAAGCAACATGAAAACATGGCAGCGCTCGATATAATCGAACACCTAAAGATGCTCTATCAAGAGCAGGCAAGGCATGAGAGGATCGAAGTTTCAAAAGCCCTTTTTCAAGCCAAGCTATCCGAGGGAGCCCCTGTAGGTCCCCATGTACTCAAGAGGATTGGGTATGTGGAGAACCTTGAAAGATTGGGATTTCCCCTAAAAAAGGAGCTTGGGAATTATTTGATCCTGCAATAGTTGGCGGAAAGCTTCAATTAATTTGTCCTTAATTTCAACATGAATGATATGGATAAAACTCTTTGTGAATTGCTATGCATGTTAAGAACTGCTGAGCAAAATGTGAAGTCAAAAGGGAAATCCATTCTGATGGTCAGTAATGGAAAGAAACAGAACAAAAGGCCCACCTGTAACACCTCAAAATTTGCCCTTATGTTTCTAACACTAACTGGCTTATGTTTCATTTCATTCTTACATTTTCATTTGTGCATATCATTGTTCTTTAGCATGGGATCAAGGTATCTAAGTTAATTCAAGGGAAGAAGTCATTTCCCTAAGGGTCAAGCAAAAGTGCATGTGTATTGTCCAAGGGACTAAAAGGAGAGATGGATCCTGATGTCATCATTATTTGAGTAGCAAAAGAGCCTTGGGCCTCAGGGCATCCTAATTTGTCCATCACCTCACCAAAAGATTGCAATTGGCAAGAAATTTCAAGTGAGCCACACTCTTTTAGCCTGATTTCTCAAATTAGGGTTTTGGGATTCTTGAGTTTAACACCCTAATGGGCAAGATCTTTGAGTTTTTTATTATCTCCAAATGGCACATCTCATCATTGTTTGAAAGGATACACATCATATTCAGAGGAATTTGGATTTGGAGCATGGGTCGATTCCTCCTAGACTGAGGGGACCAACACTAGGGTTTGCCATAAAATCAGTCTATTTCTGATTTTTTGGGCAAGAATTGATTCCATGGTATTCCTCACGTCACCAAGTGTCTAAGAATGGAAAATTGTCCATCAATTTGGTTCAGAAGGGTTTCAATTGTTCAAAAGATTCAAAATCAAGAGAATTGGGAATAAAGTCAATTGTGCAGTGAAAAAGTCAACTCATGACTTTTTGAGGTCAACATCATGATTTTTAAGTCAAATATGGTCCATGGACAAGATTTTATCAAGAAATGTTCAAGGATTCATGAAAAATCAAGAATGTGGAAAAGTTGTTATTTTTGGAAATTTAGGTTTTTTGAAAGTTACTATTTTTGGAAGGTTTTCATGTTTGTTTAGCAACGTTCAAAGCCAATTTCCTCCATGATCCAAGCTCCATTCAGAAATCTTTTTCACATGAAAGTTATAGGTCTTGATCCAAGCTTTCCAACCATTACAAGAATGCTCCATTTGGATGTGTGAGTCAATAGATATGATGCTTGCAAGATGGAGGTTTCAAGTTGGAAAAATTGAAACTTCAAATTTTTTCTAAGTTAATTTTGATAGCTTGGTGCACCAATGTTCGTAGCCAGTTTTGAGTGACTTCTAAACTTTGAATTGAAGAATCTTCCACATGAGAAGTGTAGAGGGCAATCCTATCTTTCTTGAGCATCCAAGTTTGTTTCATTCGAGTCATTATAGTGGAAGTTATGCATGTTCAAAGGTGGTGTCATCAAAGCATTTCAAGTTGTGTCACAAACAAAAACTTAGAAGTTTTTCTAAGTTAGTTTGGACAGTTACAATGACATGTTTTCAAATCCATATTTCACATTGTTGCGGTGAAAATCGGATAACAAATTATTAATTAATTTGCATCAGTTTCTTTTACAACCGACTTTGATTTATCCAAAGGAAAGGTTCAAAATCGTTAGAAAAACCTAAGGGGAAGAGATCTAAGGTTCGGGGGTTGGTTACGCCTAGGAAAGGTATTAGCACCCTAAATGTCTGTAGTACTCTACAGGAACCTCTTGTTAATGTTATCTTATGTTTTCTAAAGGTTCTATGCTAAAGGTTGAAAACCCTAGGGGTTAGTATCTAAGTATACTCGATAAAGCATCGCACTTTACGCCTACGTATCCTCGGGAATAGAATCAGAGTATGCGTAGTTCTACTTCTACTGAATGATTGACTATGGTCAATATTCAGAGGGGAAATGAGTACAAGCTCATTGTAGAGTTTAGGAACTCTCTAAATCTAGTTGAAATGGACCTATGTTGAAGTTTAGTCAGTAGGGGAAGTGATAAATTCATTATGATGAATATCACTAAGAGTTGAAGAACTCTCCCTAAAGCTAGTTATAGTTTCTATGGCTCTGATGAGGCCAAGAAATAAGGTTTCTTCCTAAGAGGTTACTTAGGTTAAGGTGGGGGCTATGACTTTAAGAGTCAATACTATTCACCTTCCTTTGCAATAGGGGAGAAAAGTTGATAAAATATTAAAGAGATAATAAAATGATATAAAAGACATGAATACAAATATGAGATTAAGATGAAAATCAAGATGTCAAAGCAAAGTGAGAATTAAACACATAATGATCAAACACATTAGGTATAACAATGGCATGATGAATAAGAAAGTGCAATAAAACCTTAATGAATATTTTTAACATTAATCAAAAATAAAGTCTCAAAATTAAATATTTTTGATAATTTTCTTTTATATAGAAAATAGGTTTAATAGAGGAAAAGAAACAAAAAGAAGGGAAGAAAAATGATAAGAAATAAACAAGTTATGATATTTAGAAATTAATTATGAAATTAAAATAGTGGAATAAATAACTAAGTGATAAAAAGAGAGTTGCATTCGTGGGGATTAAACCCGCGCCCTTTGAATCAAACAGAACCAAACCACAACCAACTGGGCTACGTGCGCGCCTTGATAAAGGAAGGGTAGAATATACATATATTTAAAAACAAACGCAAATAAGGAAAATAAAAAAAAAGGTTGGGCGAGGGGATCGAACCCCCGTCCTCAGCATAAACAACTCTTATAACTCTCCTCCTGGAGTAGCGGTGCTACGCCCTCATCCAGTTATTATATGATTCAAAAATAAAATAAAGCAAGCAAGTTCCATAAATTCCAAATAACCAAAACAAGCATGCGCCAGCCATGCTCAACTTTCCAACCAAACTCATCTTGCCTAGCCATGCTCTTATGATCATTACTCAGTCAATATCCAACCAAATTTAACAAAACAAAACTCTAAAATGATTAGCAATAATCAAGGAATACCAAAGTGTCATTTGCTTCACCTAGATCCTATCATACAACACAATATAAGCTGACAAAGATGAAGTGCCACAAGAGTTCAAGGAGCACACAATACTCACATAATCCAAACAAAAATCTGATAGTCAAAGGGCATATAAACCAAACACGTCTATTCTAGGAAAAACAGGGCAATTGACACAAAAACAACAATTACTCAGATATTAACATTCACAACAGATAGTGGCATATGGCATATCATCCAACATTTACTCATGTATCATTAAAATGACAGTGGCGTATGACAAGTTTCATTCATCCTAACATATTTCCACACTGTTGGACATACACATTTAAGTGCAGGAATAGGTAGCACATTAGCAATTTATACACAACTTAAAAATGGACAGCAACCAAATCAGGTGATGACTTAAACTAAATCTAAATAGAACAATATACGTCGAAAGCTGAATGGATAGGAAACAAGTAAATGGCAAATTGAAAGTCAAGGTAAGCATCAAGGAAGCATGGCGAGACAGAAAGCAGGGACCACACCAGTTCAAAGCTTAAGGCAGTAATGGTTACTCACATTAAAACAAGATTTTGCATACTAGTCAGAATTTGCACGCATAGACAGTACAAATGTTTTGGACAGATCATGTGTTTTTTAATCAATTAAGGACATACAAAGTAAACAGCTAAAAAACAATGTGTACACAAACATATAGAAACCTTATAAACATCAACATAGATGGTGGTTCAATTAAGGTAATAGCACATAGAGAAGCAAAGATCAGCTTTCACACTTTGGAGAACTGGCTTGAAAGTTTGAAAAAAGGTCTTAGCAGACGTGGGGACAAATACTCAAAATAAGCATACATGCCATAAGTTGAACTCATAAATTAAGCATCAATAAGTATAAAGCAAGTGAGGGGTGAGATACAACATTTAACAGTGTCTATTACAGCAGTTTAAACATGGTGAGGAGTAGCCATAGTCAAGACAGTTTTAGGGCATAAAACAAGCAAGCAATATAGCTATAATTGAACTCAAACATAGGCATGATAATTCATAAGACAATCATGATACATAGAGTTAGGCATCAATAAAACAGCTATACATCATGAAATCAGCTTAACATGAACAACAAGGTTAATGCAACAGCAAGGTGATTCAATCAGTCAATGAAACAGATACTAAAGAACTACTGACAGTTGGTACATACATCCATAACAAAGCATGTCACAGTTATGAAGTTAACAACAAAAGTCTAAACATAGTCATGTCATCTGAATCAAGAAGTAACTTAGGCATAAATAATAGATACTTAGGAAACTACATTATCATGTCAACATCAGCACAAAATGCTCACAGTGACAAACACACAAGCATCACGATGGTGGAAAGCAAACACATATAAGGTCAAGACAGCATGACAGACAAACTTATTTAAATGGTAACATTTAGAGGTAGACAGGGGCATAACATCATAGTTCTAACTTTGAACAAAACAGGAACATCATCAAGCATATATGCTCACCAATGAAGAACATTATTTACTCCATAAGTTCAAACCATAACAACACTTAAGCACACGTAAGCAAGGATAGGGCAAGCACATTTATACAGTTAAACCTTATGGTATCACAAAGATAAAGCTTGGAAAACATGTCAGACTTAACAATGCTAGTATACACATCATGAGCATAGTACAATAAAAAAGACAGGGCTTGGCTGTTGCCAGTTCAAAGGAAAGCTTTAACATATACAATTTGGAAAGACATAGCATGGCATATTGTAAAGCATTTAGACATATAATAGCACAACTCAAGGCAACACATATTAGGATTCAATTGTTCAAGTATTGCAATAAACTCAAACCAACAGGATGTGATACAAGTCAATGACCTACACATGCTAAAAAAGGTAAACACGACACATGGTCATACAACAACAAATGTAGAGGCAGTGGTGTGTACAAACATTCATAATAACAAGGCAAACACCATAACTGAATACATAACAGAACAAGGATCACTTGTCAATATAGACAGTCATCAAAGCAATAACAAAGATAGCTAAAACCTAAGAATACATCAGAATTACAAGCAGAGGTCCAGGATAACCAAGCGTTTTAGCAGCATTAAACCACATCATAATGAAAAATTCCTAATAGCAGCCATTTAAAGAACAAAAGTCAGATGTAGCATAACTCAAAGGCATTCATGTGCATCATAATGTAACAGCATTATTTCCAGAAAAGATTCAAGACACGAGTACATAAACCATATGATCACACATATACCAAACAGATAAGCATGTAAGAAATGAAATGCAATATGGCAGTGTTTCATATAAGCATTATCAAAGTAGGGACAAGGACACGATAGCAAGTGGAGTCAATCCCAATATCTTCAAAGATGATAGTTGCCTTCTCCTCTCAAGCACGCCAAGAGACTCCTTCAACTTGCTTGCCCAGACTTATGGAATTGCAAAGAATTTTTCTGAGTGTTTGAGTGAATGGTTGTTGGTGTCTTCAGAACTGAAACGAGACTCTTTAAATAGGCAAAATGTTGGGTTGTTGAGAGACATATGGGTCGGGTCAAATTCTCAAGCAGCTGGTGGGCATAAGCTGAATCATCTAGGGTTTTCGTTTGAATTCCAAGCTTGGTCCAATTCTGGGAGAGAAATGCGCTGTGATATATCAGACGTGCAGGGGTGTAGTCATCACTTGGTGAATGAATTCAGAACTCTCCCATTGATGCCATTGAGAAGGGTACCAAATGAAGCAAAAATTGGAGGTAATGTGGACAGGTTTGCAGACGAAACAGTCGTATGCTGGAAACGGTATGTCTTCTCTGAACCATTTTCTGCACAATACAGGGATGAGCTCGAAGAGGAATATGTTAGGAGATTCAAAATTAGAGAACCCGTGCCAACGGTCTTGCAATTTGAACGGTTGTGAATGGATTGATACAAGCTACAACTTGAGATTTCTTCCTCGTTTGCGATTCTTCAGCAAGGGCGAAAGAAGGAGAAAGGATTTGGCCTCTCTTGGCCTTTTGGATGCCACACGTCAAGCTCTCAATGGTTGGAAGGAAGGTTGAAAAGTCAAACCTCACAACTCAATTCTCATTGGTCCAAAATGATAGAAATGGAAACCAAAATGCCACGTGAATTGTTCTTACCATGATTAATAGTATAGTTATAAAAAAACAAAATAGAATATTAACACATAAAATAGAATACTATCATTTAAATTAAAAACTAATTAAAAGGAGCTAAATAGATAATTAGCCTAGTTAACTAAAATAAATGACTTAAATAAGATTGATTTAAATTAAATAAAACTAAAACAACTCAAATAAAATAAAATGGTGCCAAATTGAAATTAGCCTAGTCACAGAGCAAATAAGTGCTAAGATAAATATCAAATTAAAATAAAGAGAAAGGTAATAAATAATAAATAATAAAAAACAAATAGCAAGAAAAATGAGGGTAAAATTTGGGGTGCAACAGTTGCCCCTATTTAAATATCTTCACCTGATGACATGAGAGATGAAGATCCTCATGTAAGCAAATGTGAAGGATATTTAAATACAGATAACCGAAAATTTTACCCTCAGATGCACACACATGCAATGCAACAGACATGATGCCAAGAGGATGCAAGAGAATGCAGATGCAGCAAGACACCAAGGAGCAAACAGGAAGCAAAAGACCAGAGAACTTCACCGGGGAAAGGCGAAGGTTAGTATCCACGAGGAAAAACTCACTGGGGATACAGGCTAACCCACGAAAGAGGCTCACTGGGGAGACTCTAAAGAAACACTGGGGAAAAGACCAACAGACGAAACTTGACCGGGGAAAGATCCGGGGAGATAGACTACTGGGGACAAAAACAAACCCACACTTTTCCTGGGCACAAAACCAAAAAGAAAAACATGATCACTAGGGATCAGCCAAAAAGACAGACAACCAAGCAAAGACTTCCTGGGGATTCTTATACTGAAGAGTTCAAGATGGGATCTTCAAGAAAAGCCAGGAAGATAGAGACAAACTCTGCGCAACAGATAGGAGTCTTATAGGGTTGAATAAAAATTATTCCAAGAAACTTAGCTTAAAGCAATTTTAGAAAAGTAACAAGATAAGGAGGTGTTCAATGTCCGACACGATTCGAACAAGAACAGTTTTAAAACAAAAGACGATGCTTGACACGATTCAAGCAAGGTCCAAATTCAAGTTCGACACGATTCGAACAAGAACGATTTTAAAACAAAGGGGGTCAGTGTCCGACACGATTCGAACAAAGACTCTGTTCAAGTTTTACACGATTCAAACAAGAACAGAAAAGACAATGCTTGACATGATTCAAACAAAGTCCAAGTTCAAGTTTGACGCGATTCAAACGAGAACAGAAAAGACAATGCTTGACATTATTCAAACAAAGTCCAAGTTCAAGTTTGACGCGATTCAAACGAGAACACAAAAGACAATGTTTGACACGATTCAAACAAAGTCCAAGTTCAAGTTTGACGCGATTCAAACTAGAACACAAAAGACAATGTTTGACACGATTCAAACAAAGTCCAAGTTCAAGTTTGACATGATTCAAACAAGAACACAAAAGACAATGCTTGACACGATTCAAACAAAGTCTAAGTTCAAGTTTGACATGATTCAAACAAGAACACAGAAGACAATGCTTGACACGATTCAAACAAAGTCTAAGTTCAAGTTTGACATGATTCAAACAAGAACACAGAAGACAATGCTTGACATGATTCAAACAAAGTCTAAGTTCAAGTTTGACATGATTCAAACGAGAACAGGTTCAAGTTTGACGTGATTCAAACAAGAAAAGCTCTAAAAATCCTTTAAAGTTAAACTTCTTGGGGAACAAAAAAAGATTTTAAAGATTCAAATCTGGCGCGCAGAGGTTAAGACCAAACAAACACGACGCAAAGCAAACCGGGAATGTCTTTACTTCACTGGGAAATAAAGACAGGCACCACAAAAGACCGCAAGCAAAACGGAGCACAAAGAAATGCAAAGATGCTAGGGTATGATGCATATGCTTAGCTATATGCTAGAAACGACGCGAACGACGCAAACAGGAAAGAAGCAAGGATGAGCCAACACCCTGAAACCCAAACATCAAGAACAACCAGGCAATCTTCTTTCACTGGAGATGGCAGATCCATGCCAAGAATAATACTACTAAACTCCTCTTGCACAAATTGACTCCAAAGTGAACTTAATTCCAGAGTAGAACTTAGTTTATCTTTGCGTTTTCTTAGAAATTTCCGTTTTCAAAAAAATCAAGTGAAAATGACTAAGGAATTTTGCAGAAATAAAGAAATGAAAGAGTATTAAACAAGAGACGATTCAATAGCTGATATTCATTGAAAAATGATGACTTGTCAAATAGCAGAGTCCCATGAAATATTACAAATGCAACAAAATGGCAATTTATCAAAGGTTACATTGTATTCAACGACCAATAACCCTAATGACTAAGGACTCTAGCTGTAGCTAACTTGCTCTTCTCTGGGGATTCCTGGATATCACAGAGGTGTCCTGGTTTTAAGCATAATACTTCCATACCGAATCAGCATTCACAGGATGTGCAAGCTGTTCACCGTCCATAGTCGTGAGGAAGAGAAATCCTCCTGAAAACACTGTCTTAACTATGTATGGACCTTCATAATTGGCGCCCACTTTCCACGGGAATCTCTTTGCGATGGTAAGATCTTCTTAAGTACCAACTCGCCTACTCGGAATTCCTGAGTGCGGACCTTTTTATCAAATGCTCTCTTCACCTTCTTCTGATACAACTGACCATGACACATAGCTGTCAGGCGCTTCTCATCAATTAAATTCAACTGGTCATATCTCTCTTGAATCCACTCAGCTTCATCAAGCTTTGTTTCCACCAATATCCTCAGCGAAGGTAATTCCACCTCTATAGGGAGGATAACATCCATTCCATATACCAACGAAAAAGGGGTTGCCCCTGTTGATGTTCTGACGGACGTTCTATATCCATGTAGGGCGTATGGCAAAATCTCATGCCAATCCTTGTATGTTTTGACCATTTTCTGAAGGATTTTCTTGATATTCTTGTTCGCAGCTTCGACCGCTCCATTCATCTTCAGGCGATACGGTGAAGAGTTATGGTGCTCAATCTTGAAGTTATCACACAACTCCTTCATGGTTCTGTTATTCAAATTGGTTCCGTTGTCAGTTATGATTCTGCTCGGAATCCCATAGCGACAAATGATATTGTTCTTGATGAAACGAGCAACTACTTGCTTAGTTACGTTTGCATAAGAGGCGGCTTTCACCCACTTGGTAAAGTAATCTATGGCCACCAGAATGAAGCGATGCCCATTAGACGCTTTAGGCTCAATTGCCCCAATCATATCAATGCCCCACATTAGACGCTTTTGTCTGCATAAATCTGACATTTATGGTATTTCCTAGCATACTGGATGCAATCAGTCTCCATAGTCAACTAATAGTATCCAGCCCTCAAGATCTTCTTAACCATGGCATGCCCATTGGCATGGGTGCCAAAAGCTCCTTCATGAATATCATGGATCAACAGGTCTTCTTCTCTCTTATCGACACATCTTAACAAAACCATATCATGATTCCTTTTGTATAGTACACTGTTGCTGAAGAAGAACTTGGCTGACAATCTTCGCAGAGTCTTCTTATCAAGAGCGGAGGCATTGGCTGGATATTCTTGATTCTTTAGGAAGTTCAAAATGTCATTAAACCAAAGTTTGCCGTCTGATTCTTCTTCAATGACCTGGCAGTAAGCAGGCTCGGTCCTTCTTCCAATACTGATTACTGGATCTTCATTGATAAATCTGACTTGCCACATTGAAGCCAGTGTTGCTAAAGCATCGGCCACATGATTCTCCGTACGTGGCACATGATAAAATGTTATCTCATCAAAACACTTAATCAACTCCAGAGCATATGCCTGATAAGGGATAAGCTTCTTATCTTTTGTCTCCCACTCGCCTCTGATTTGATAAATGACCAGAGCGGAATCACCCATAACTTCAAGAAAATAGATTCCAAGATCGATCGCAGCTTCTAAACCCAGAATGCACGCTTCATACTCAGCGATATTATTCGTACATCCAAAATCCAACCTAGCTGTAAAAGGGGTGTAGCCACCTTCAGGATTAATTATAACAACACCTACTCCACGCCCCTTGCAATTGGACGAACCGTTGAACATCATCTTCCATCTATATTCAGCCCTGGGATCTTCTTCAGAACTTGACTCTTCATCATCTTTTACTGCCATAATGTCCTCGTCAGGGAAGTCAAATTTGAGTGGTTCATAGTCTTCAACTGGTTGATCAGCAAGATATTATGAGAGAATACTCCCTTTAATGGCCTTTTGAGTGACATATTAAATGTCATATTCAGATAATAACATGTGCCAACGGGCAAGTCTGCCTGATTGAGCAGGCTTCTCAAAAATGTATTTTATCGGATCCATCTTGGAAATCAAAAGGGTAGTATGACAAATTAGGTACTGCCTCAGGCGTTTGGCGGCCCAAGCCAAAGCACAACAAGTCTTTTCCAATAATGAGTAGCGGATTTCGCTATCTATAAACTTCTTACTCAGATAATAATTTGCATTCTCTTTCTGGCCAGTCTCATCCTACTGTCCCAAAACACAGCCCATAGACTCTTCCAAAACAGTCAGGTACATAATGAGAGGTCTTCCGGAGACCGGAGGAATTAGAACAGGAGGTTCTTGGAGATAACTTTTGAGTTTCTCAAAAGCTTGTTGACAGTCAGCATTCCATTCTACTGGCTGATTCTTGCGGAGCAATTTGAAGATCGGTGAACATATTGGAGTCATGTTGGAGATGAAACGAGAGATGTAATTCAAATGGCCCAAAAATCCTCTGACTTGAGACTCAGTTTGCGGAGCTGGAATTTCTTGAATTGCTCGCACTTTATCTAGATCCACTTCAATACCCTTCTGACTGACAATGAAACCTAATAATTTCCCAGATCTGACCCCAAAGGTATACTTTGCAGGGTTCAGCCTCAACTGATACTTCCGAAGTCTCTTGAATAATTTCAGCAAGTGATCTACATGTTCCTCCTCATTCTGAGATTTGGCTATCAGATCGTCCACATACACCTCTATCTCTTTGTGGATCATATCGTGAAACAAAGTCACCATAGCCCTTTGGTACGTTTCCCCTGCGTTCTTTAGTCCAAAAGGCATAACCTTATAACAATAGGTGCCCCACGGGGTAATGAAAGTGGTTTTATCCATATCAGCTGGATCCATTTTAATTTGATTGTAGCCTGAAAAACCATCCATAAATGAGAACATGGCGAAACGGGCAGTGTTGTCTACCAGCGTGTCGATATGTGGTAGAGGGAAATCATCCTTGGGACTAGCTTTGTTGAGATCCCTGTAGTCCACACACATTCGTACTTTTCCATTCTTCTTCATTACAGGAACAATATTAGCTACCCACTCTGGGAACTTGGAGACTGCTAAAAATACGGCATCCAATTGTCTCTTAACTTCATCTCGGATTTTGAGGGCCATGTCAGGATGACTTCTACGAAGCTTTTGTTTTATCGGCGGGCACTCGGGCTTGAGCGGTAATTTATGAACCACAATATCTGTATCTAAACCGGGCATATCTTGGTAGGACCAAGCGAACACATCTACATACTCTTCAAGTAGTGAAATCAACCGCTGTCAAATTTCTGGCTTCAAGGATGCCCCAATCTTAACTTCTTTCTTCTCTTCCTCAGAACCAAGATTGATGACATCCACTTGCTCTTCATGTGGCTGGAGATCTGTATACTGGTAATCACACATATATGCTAGCTCTTTGGGTACCTCAAATTCCTCCTCCTCCTTAGCTTGATAGACAGGGGAGTCAAAGTCAATGGTAATAGCAAGGTCATTGAATACAATGGGTTTACGATTCATTCTGCATAATAGAATGACTTGTATTATTAAAGTGCACAACAGTTCACAAACATGCAAGATGAAGATGTTTTGTTTGAAAAGATTGCCATTTTTAGAAACAGAATGCAGTAAAGCGAAGACAACAAGAATTACAAAAAAGTCATTTCATTGATTAATATTAAAAACGGAGACCCGTACAAAATAATCCACTAGCTTTGGGCAAGACTAGGGAAATGAAAACAACAAATCAAAACAAGTTACTCTGGTTCCGGGTACACAGTTGGGATCTCTATAGCTTCCTAATTCCTCAAAGCACACTCTTGGCGAAAAACCAGATGATCAATGTCTTCTTCCTCTTCAGCGCTTCCAATGATTGCGTGGACCTGATGTCCACCTCTAACAAATATCTCCTGCACAGTCTTCGTCTTCGTCCTTCTTCTCATTCTTGAAGCAGCCTCATCTTCTGGAGTTGGTTTGTAACCCAACCCCTGATGTCAGTCCCTCTTCTCGATCTTGATGACTTCGCCCCATCCTGCGGGCACGCCCTCCTGAAGGGCAGACTGGATACTCTTATACGAAGCAAACGATGGATACTTTGGTACTACTGGCTTCTCATTGTCGATCATAACTGCATTAGCTATTTCCAAAGCTTGGAAAGAAGTTTCTAACGCATCTTCGTCAGCCTCAATGTAGCGAAATGAGGACAGGTTACTGACCATCAAATCCTCCTCACCATGTATGATAACTAACCTATCATCAGCTACAAACTTCATCTTCTGATGTAATGTAGAGGTTACAACACCTGCTTCGTGGATCCAAGGTCTTCCGAGCAAACAACTATAGGCAGGATTGATGTCCAGAATTTGAAACAGAATATTAAACTCCTGAGGTCCAATCAACACTGGGAGCTCAATTTCCCCCATAACAGATCTTCGCGAACCATCAAAAGCTTTGACAATCAACGATGTGGATCTCATGACTCCTCCTTTTTATGCCAATTTGTCAAGAGTCCTCTTCGGTAAAACATTCAAAGAAGACCATGTATCTACGAGGACTCTAGCCAATATGTCTTCTTGACATGTCATGGATATGTGCAGAGCAAGATTGTACTTCCGGCCTGCTTGGGTTAACTCCTCCTCACTAAAACTGAGTGTATTGCAAGCGGTAATGTTAGCAACAATGTGATCAAACTGCCCAGTGGTGATATCTTGAGCTACATGAGCCTGAGCCAAAACCTTCTGCAGTGCAGATCGGTGGGCTGGTGAATTAATTAGCAGGGATAAAACATAAATCTTTGACGGGGTTTGATGGAGCTGATCCACAATCCTGTAGTCACTTCTTTTTATTATTCTAAGGAACTCTTCGTCATCTTCTTTGGAGATTACTTCTTTTCCCTTATCGTTGGCAGGTATATGACTAACACTTTCTTTTCTGGATGTTTCTGTGCTCATAGGGGGACAAATCCTTCCACTCCTCATCATTCTCCCTGTTCCTACTATATTAGACACGTTCTTCTCATCAGCCCTCACCTCTTTCCTCGGGACTGGATCTGCTATCACGACCCCCACCTCTTTCCTTGGGATCATCTCTTCTTTCTTCCTTTCACTTGTAATGTCTTCATAAATCCACGACACTGCTTTGGTTCCTCTGAACCTAAATGGGACTGGTTTTGGTAAGTTATTTTGCCTGGCACGATTAACAGGAGCAGCAACTTCAGGCCTGTTAAATCTTGGAGCTGATTGCCTAAAAACAGGACTCACGGTATTTGCCCCTGGATTGTTGAACACAGGAACTACTGATGTGTACTCTTCTTCGTCAAATGACGACACTTGTTTTGGCAAGTTGAACACTGGCTCAATCACTGCTATTCTGTTTTCCTTCCTGAAAACCTGTAAGAAACCTTCATTAATCAAACGCTGAATATCACCTTGGACCAACGGACACCCTTCACTAGCACCATCACACTCTTCACAAACATCATGGCAAAATTCGACCAAACCGGCGCTGAACAACTTGGCGTGAAACACTCTCAAGGGAGTTTTAATCTGTGCTGCATCTGAGATTAATACTTCCTCATTCTCATCTTCAATAGCATTAGCTGACCCATGGGTTGGCAAAGGGTTGCTTTTCACATTTGGTTGGCTATTAACAAAAGACAGAATGTTCTTTTCTATCAGACCCTTCACTAGGTTCTTCAATGTCAAGCATCCTTCTAAGTCATGACCTACCCCTCCTTGATGGAAGGCACAGGTTGCATTAGGGTTGTAAAACTGCATAGACTTCTCAGAGGGTGGCCCCAATAGCCTAGTAACAATTAACCCTTGCTCCACCAACGAAGGATACAACGCTGTGTAGGTCATCGGTATGGGTGGAGAATTTGGTGTTACTGCCTGTTTTCTTGGCGGGGTATTTTGTTGTGGCGCTGGCCGCCGCTGCTGTTGGTAATTTTGGTTCTGATTCTTTGGCCACTGTTGCTGATTTTGTGGCTGGGAAACTGGAGCCTGTTGCATTACCGGATGATTAAAGGTGGGCATAACAGATGCCACATATGGTTGCTGTGGGAATTGCATAGCATAAACTAGCTGTTGGGGAAAACTAGGACCTGACTGTGGTTGGAAAATAGCTCGCTTCCAACTAGGACTCTGCTTCTTCCCTGTCATGACAGTGTTAGTCTCACCCTCCTTCTTCTTATGAAAATTGCTTGGAGACCTCTTGGCACCGGCACTAGTGGCACTGTTAGGTGAACTAGCCACCTTTCCACTTTTCAGACCTGCCTCCACTTTCATACCAATTGCAATGATGTCAGAGAAATTGGCGTCAGTGTTGCTAATCATTTTCTCGTAGAATTCAGGTTTCACAGCGTCTACAAACTAATCAGCTAGTTCCTTCTCAGTTAATGGCGGTTTGACCTATGATGCAGTCTCTCTCCATCTCTGAGCATATTCTTTGAACGATTCAGTGTTCTTCTGAGTCATGGTCAAAAGTTACCTATGATCAGGTGCCAGATCCAAGTTATACTTATAATGTTTTATGAAGACATCCATAACATCTTTGAAACACTTAATCTGAGACTGATCTAAGCTTAAATACCACTTTGCAGCAGCGCCCTTCAGGCTGTCCTGGAAATAATGGATCATCAACTTATCATTATCCATATATGCCGCCATTCTTCGGAGATACATGACCAAGTGTGCTTTAGGACATGTGGCGTCAGAGTACAATTCGAAGCTTGGTAATTTGAACTTTGGTGGAATTACTAAGTCAGTGACTAAACACATATCCCTTAGGTCAGAGCTGAAGACATTATCTCCCTCCATGGCCTTCAGCTTTCTCTGCATAATATCCATACTGGCCCTTAATTTCTCATTGCTGTCGTCTCCTTCCATGGATACGTTATCATTAATAAAATGATGTTGATTCTGGAAGACGGGCTGAAACTGGGTCTGAATCACAGGTGGAGTATAAGTTGGGATAGCTTGTTGGTTTTCAGCAATCAAAGGTGCAGTTTGTTGGGTGGATTGAGGAGCTGTAGCCCGTATAAACTCAAACTGCATCCCTAAAGTAGTGTCCACAGCAGGTATGACTGGCGGCTCAACAGTTGTAGTGACGATTTCTGAGACTACAGTAGCCTGAGTATCCATTTTCGCTCGTATAACATGCAAAACGTCCATAATCTGCCCCATGCTTACTCTCAACTCATTGAGCTCGTCGTTGACTTGGTCCAGATTCTCACAATTATTAGACATCTTTCCTCTTCAAGCCTGGTCCAGATGTTGCGACAAATGTAGAGAGATCAGGGTGATGGTTCTGAAGAAGACAAAACGGCGATGAGACACAGAAGAATGCGAATGCACATGCAAAGATGCAAATGAGATGCAGATGCAAATGCAAGCTAAACTATCAAGAAACCAAAGACATCTTGCAAATAATATAGAAAATAGATTCTTGATAAAACAACTTCTTCATTAAGAGTTTGGCAAACATTACATCTGGAGCAGGGTATTCTCATACTCCAAGTACATAAGTAGAGATACAACAAAATGAAAAGATACAGCAACAGCACAAATGTCAACAACAACACTAGGAATTGAATCCGCCGGTTGACGATCCTTCTCCTCCATTAATTAATCTCATTATCTTGATGATACGCTCCTTGGTTTCTTTCTTTGCGAGAACCAGCTCTCCCAACTCTTCCATCATCCTCTGCTTTGTTTTAGTAGGGGACTCGTGGCGGGGACGTGGTTTCATCATTACTTGGGCTATGTCACGAGACCATTGCAAATGAGCCTCCGTGACCGGGCATTCAGATCTCCACAACTGTCTGTTGATATGGCGCCAAGTGCGACTCAAGCGCATCTTTATCTCAAAACCTTCCCTTTCATCATAAAACATCATCTGCATATCTTCGTTATCTGGGATTCCTTCCTTCAAGTGAACCAGCTGATGGCGAGCGAGGACAGGGTTGTAATTGATACAACCATTCCTTCTCATGAGAGGCACATTGGGGCAGTCCCCACAACTAACGATTATGGTGATTCCCTCGTCCGTTGAATCATACCATTCAATGTCGGTATGCTTCAGTTCCATCAACTTCTTAGACCACACCTTACAGTCTTCAATCTCCCAGAAAGTTGGGGTCTTTGGCAAATAAGAAACAAACCACTTGTAGAAGAGGGCCACACAGCAAACAATTAGCCAACTTCCTCTCATATATCTGGTCTGCATGGAATGGTAAACATCAGCCAACAGTGTCGGGACCGGATTGTTGACTGTAAACAGCTGAATGGCCTGGGTGTCTACAAAATCCCTGGCGTTCGGGAACAGGAACAGACCATATATCATTAATGCTAAAGTTGATTCAAACAAAACTTCATTTCCCCTATTCTTGAAGTACAGAGCTTTCTCCATCAAGAACTGCGCTGGCAGCCCACGCTTTCCTCCCTTATTGGTCAAGTTAGCTTGGACATCAGATAGCCTGATTCTGGTTAGTCTGGCTATGTCTCTGGCAGAAGGTTCTTCTTCGATTCCGGAAAAGACAGGAGCCTCCCTAATTGGGATCCCTATCATGGCTGAAAACTCTTCCAAGGTTGGCACTAACTGGAATTCAGGGAACAAGAAACAACGGTATGCTGGGTGATACAGCTGGACCAGAACTTCAAGAGGTCCCATAGTTACTGGTGTCTTCATCAGGGGTATGACACACCCATATCTGTCAGCGAAGGCTGACTGGTCTTCAATCATTTCTCCTAACCATAGCAGACGGTCCACTTCTGGCAACTCAAAGAAGTAAGGCCAAACTCTTCTTCCTACGACATCCATTTCTACAAAATCTGCAAAACAAGATTAGTAACTTGATAGTTCAGCAGGAATGCAAAATGCAATGCAAAGTTTCATGGAGTTCAGACATTAGAAAAATATCAAGAGATATCAAAAGACCTCATTTCATTAAATAAAAGCGAATTACAACAGTTGATACAACTTTCAAAAGCCCTAAACATAAGCTAAATAAAAGCTAGAAAGTCCTAAGGAAGTTCTCCTAGAAGCCTTGTGTTAAGTCTTCTGATTTCTTTCTCCATCTGATCTCTTTCTGTGACGAGGTTGTCAAGAATGGATTTCCAAGCGGGAGGCTGAGTGATCGAGGAACTTGGATCTTCTTGGGCTTTCCTCTTCTTGTAGGAGAGCAACTCTTCATTCTTGATCTGCAGCTGCTTCTGGAGTTCCAGATTCTCTTCAACGACCACTTGATACTTGAGCTTCCAGGCTTCTTCTGACCTTTGGGCGTGTCTTAGAGAAATCTCCAGTTCTTCTTCTTTTGACATGAAATATAACACGGGCTCCTTCTTCAAGGTGATTGGTTCTTGTCTTTTGTAGGGCATCTTCAACTCTATAGCTCTTCTTCTAACCCACTGGAGGTAGGGCTCCAAGGACGCACAATTAGGTCTTCCTAAAGAACATCTCCCTCTTTTGCGCTTGCTACCCCAAGCCTTCAAGATCAGCTCCTTCTGCTCCTCCTTCTGGTCACATGTTTTAAATTAGATACTTTCCACATGAGCACTGAGAGGTTTGTCTTCCAAAGGATACCCTAATTGGCGTCGCGCTAACACAGGGTTGTAACTGATACCTCCTTTGATGCCAAGCAGAGGCACGTTACCAAAGTCTCCATAGCTATCTATAATCAGGATCCCATCATACACCCTATTATTCCAATCAATATCTGCGTGGGAGAGTGCCATGACCTTCTGAGACCACCATCCTTTCTTGGAATCCCAGAATGCACCTTTCTTTGGTAAGTGGGAAACAAACCATCTATATAGTATGGAGACACAGCAAATAATTTGTCCATTCTTATGAGCATTTCTTGTATGGACTGAGTGATAGGCTTCGGCAAGTAAGGTAGGTACTGGGTTCTGCTTTAAGAAAATCTTGATCGCATTTAGATCCACAAAGTTGTCAATGTTCGGGAACAAGAAGAGTCCATAGATGAGCAAGGCAAATACAGCTTCAAAGGCATCTCTGTTGGAACTCTTAGCAAAGTATCTGGCTTTTTCAATAAAAAACTTGGCAGTTAACCCAAAGATTCCTCCCTTAGAAGTCAAATTGCTTTTGATGTCAACCAACTCCAGATAAGTCTTCTCTGCTATCTCTTCCTCTTTTGGATCCTTCTCAAAGATGGGAAACGGGGACTCATCCTTGATAGGCAAACCAACTATCTGAGAGTATCCTTCAAGGGTGGGCGAGAGCTGATAGTCAGGGAATGTGAAGCAGTGATATCTTGGATCATAAAACTGGAGCAAAGTTGAGAGAAGTCCTTCATCAATAGTCTTCCTTAATAAGACCCACAATTTTCCATATCTGCTTATGAATCCTTCAGGGTCTGTTAACGAATCTCCCAATTTCCTTAGGTCATCTAATTTGGGACTTTTGAAAGTGTATTTGATAGTGTTCCTTCTTGAGCTATCCATGATATCTCTCTGATACAAGAAAAGAGGTCTGAGTTCCATGAAACAAATGCAACATGAATGTCTATGCTATATGGATGCAACAAACACACATAGAGAACAAACAAACAAAGGCAAAGGGGAGAAGGTTAAGCATGGAGCCAAAGGTTTTCCCTTCCCATTGGTGTGTTCTATTGGTTTTCACCTGCCAAACAAGGTTGTAAGAAGTTCCCAGAGTCTACAATCCATCTTTCGGATTTTAAAGATTTCCCAGATGACTTGGTAGTCGATAAAATTCTCAAGAGGATCTCGTCTGAGTGTAGTATCGCGTGATAACCAAGTCATAAATAGACTCCATCATGGTCACTGCACTACATCTAAAAGGCTTAAGTTGGGTTTGGTAACTACGGTTCTCAATATCCCGGGCTCCTAGGTCGAGAGCAGCACGCTTTCACGAATGAATTCGTTCAACATAACTAGACTCTTGAGAGGGCCTCATTTGAGTGATGGTGTTTATCAATTCGACCTTTCAGGATTCGACTCCCTCAAAGCTTCCTTGAATACCATCGTCCTATAATAAGGGTACGCTCAAATCCGGGTATAGGATTTATCTCACTCGTAGATATCAACCCAAATCAGACAGGATAATCAAAACATAGAACAGATATACAAACAGGTAAGCATATAAGTAAATAAGCAAACATGAATAACATGAAACAAAGGTAGGCTTAACCCTCTTAGGAAAGGACCAGCTATAGGTCTTACTCTCCCCAGTGAAGTCGCCATTTCTGTTGCGGTGAAAATCGGATAACAAATTATTAATTAATTTGCATCAGTTTCTTTTACAACCGACTTTGATTTATCCAAAGGAAAGGTTCAAGATCGTTAGAAAAACCTAAGGGGAAGAGATCTAAGGTTCGGGGGGTTGGTTACGCCTAGGGAAGGTATTAGCACCCTAAACGTCTGTAGTACTCTACAGGAACCTCTTGTTAATGTTATCTTATGTTTGCTAAAGGTTGAAAACCCTAGGGGTTAGTATCTAAGTATACTCGATAAAGCATCGCACTTTACGCCTACGTATCCTCGGGAATAGAATCAGAGTATGCGTTGTTCTACTTCTACTGAATGATTGACTATGGTCAATATTCAGAGGGGAAATGAGTACAAGCTCATTGTAGAGTTTAGGAACTCTCTAAATCTAGTTGAAATGGACCTATGTTGAAGTTTAGTCAGTAGGGGAAGTGATAAATTCATTATGATGAATATCACTAAGAGTTGAAGAACTCTTCCTAAAGCTAGTTATAATTTCTATGGCTCTGATGAGGCCAAGAAATAAGGTTTCTTCCTAAGAGGTTACTTAGGTTAAGGTGGGGGCTATGACTTTAAGAGTCAATACTATTCACCTTCCTTTGGAATAGGGGAGAAAAGTTGATAAAATATTAAAGAGATGATAAAATGATATAAAAGACATGAATACAAATATGAGATTAAGATGAAAATCAAGATGTCAAAGCAAAGTGAGAATTAAACACATAATGATCAAACACATTAGGTATAACAATGGCATGATGAATAAGAAAGTGCAATAAAACCTTAATGAATATTTTTAACATTAATAAAAAATAAAGTCTCAAAATTAAATATTTTTGATAATTTTCTTTTATATAGAAAATAGGCTTAATAGAGGAAAAGAAACAAAAAGAAGGGAAGAAAAATGATAAGAAATAAACAAGTTATGATATTTAGAAATTAATTATGAAATTAAAATAGTGGAATAAATAACTAAGTGATAAAAAGAGAGTTGCAGCCGTGGGGATTGAACCCGCGCCCTTTGAATCAAACAGAACAAAACCACAGCCAACTGGGCTACGTGCGCGCCTTGATAAAGGAAGGTAGAATATACATATATTTAAAAACAAACGCAAATCAGGAAAATAAAAAAAAAAGGTTGGGCGAGGGGATCGAACCCCCGTCCTCAGCATAAACAACTCTTATAACTCTCCTTCTGGACCAGCGGTGCTACGCCCTCATCCAGTTATTACATAATTCAAAAATAAAATAAAGCAAGCAAGTTCCATAAATTCCAAATAACCAAAACAAGCATGCGCCAGCCATGCTCAACTTTCTAACCAAACTCATTTTGCCCAGCCATGCTCTTATGATCATTACTTAGTCAATATCCAACCAAATTCAACAAAACAAAACTCTAAAATGATTAGCAATAATCAAGGAATACCAAAGTGTCATTTGCTTCACCTAGATCCTATCATACAACACAATATAAGCTGACAAAGATGAAGTGCCACAAGAGTTCAAGGAGCACACAATACTCACATAATCCAAACAAAAATCTGATAGTCAAAGGGCATATAAACCAAACACGTATATTCTAGGCAAAACAGGGCAATTGACACAAAAACAACAATTACTCAGATATTAACATTCACAACATATAGTGGCATATGGCATATCATCCAACATTTACTCATGTATCATTAAAATGACAGTGGCGTATGACAAGTTTCATTCATCCTAACATATTTCCACACTGTTGGACATACCCATTTAAGTACAGGAATAGGTAGCACATCAGCAGTTTATACACAACTTTAAAATGGACAGCAACCAAATCAGGTGATGACTTAAACTAAATCCAAACAGAACCATATACATCGAAAGCTGAATGGATAGGAAACAAGTAAATGGCAAATTGAAAGTCAAGGTAAGCATCAAGGAAGCATGGCGAGACAGAAAGCAGGGACCACACCAGTTCAAAGCTTAAGGCAGTAATGGTTACTCACATTAAAACAAGATTTTGCATACTAGTCAGAATTTGCACGCATAGACAGTACAAATGTTTTGGACAGATCATGTGTTTTTTTATCAATTAAGGACATACAAAGTAAACAGCTAAAAAACAATGTGTACACAAACATATAGAAACCTTATAAACATCAACATAGATGGTGGTTCAATTAAGGTAATAGCACATAGAGAAGCAAAGATCAGCTTTCACACTTTGGAGAACTGGCTTGAAAGTTTGAAAACAGGTCTTAGCAGATGTGGGTACAAATACTCAAAATAAGCATACATGCCATAAGTTGAACTCATAAATTAAGCATCAATAAGTATAAAGCAAGTGAGGTGTGAGATGCAACATTTAACAGTGTCTATTACAGCAGTTTAAACATGGTGAGGAGTAGCCACAGTCAAGACAGTTTTAGGGCATAAAACAAGCAAGCAATATAGCTATAATTGAACTCAAACATAGGCATGATAATTCATAAGACAATCATGATACATAGAGTTAGGCATCAATAAAACAACTATACATCATGAAATCAGCTTAACATGAACAGCAAGGTTAATGCAACAGCAAGGTGATTCAATCAGTCAATGAAACAGAGACTAAAGAACTACTGACAGTTGGTACATACATCCACAACAAAGCATGTCACAGTTATGAAGTTAACAACAAAAGTCTAAACATAGTCATGTCATCTGAATCAAGAAGCAACTTAGGCATAAACAATAGATACTTAGGAAACTACATTATCATGTGAACATCAGCACAAAATGCTCACAGTGACAAACACACAAGCATCACGATGGTGGAAAGCAAGCACATATAAGGTCAAGACAGCATGACAGACAAACTTAGTTAAATGGTAACATTTAGAGGTAGACAGGGGCATAACATCATAGTTCTAACTTTGAACAAAACAGGAACATCATCAAGCATATATGCACACCAATGAAGAACATTATTTACTCCATAAGTTCAAACCATAACAACACTTAAGCACACGTAAGCAAGGATAGGGCAAGCACCTTCATACAGTTAAACCTTATGGTATCACAGAGATAAAGCTTGGAAAACATGTCAGACTTAACAATGCTAGTATACACATCATGAGCATAGTACAATAAAAAAGACAGGGCTTGGCTGTTGCTAGTTCAAAGGAAAGCTTTAACATATACAATTTGGAAAGACATAGCATGGCAGATTGTAAAGCATCTAGACATATGATAGCACAACTCAAGGCAACACATATTAGGATTCAATTGTTCAAGTATTGCAATAAACTCAAACCAACCGGATGTGATACAAGTCAATGACCTACACATGCTAAAAATGCTAAACACGACACATGGTCATACAACAACAAATGTAGAGGCAGTGGTGTGTACAAACATTCATAATAACAAGGCAAACACCATAACTGAATACATAACAGAACAAGGATCACTTGTCAATATAGACAGTCATCAAAGCAATAACAAAGATAGCTAAAACCTAAGAATACATCAGAATTACAAGCAGAGGTCCAGGATAACCAAGCGTTTTAGCAGCATTAAACCACATCATAATGAAAAATTCCTAATAGCAACCATTTAAAGAACAAAAGTCAGATGTAGCATAACTCAAAGGCATTCATGTGCATCATAATGTAACAGCATTATTTCCAGAAAAGATTCAAGACACGAGTAGATAAACCATATGATCACACATATACCAAACAGATGAGCATGTAAGAAATGAAATTCAATATGGCAGTGTTTCATATAAGCATTATCAAAGTAGGGACAAGGACACGGTACCAAGTGGAGTCAATCCCAATATCTTCAAAGATGATAGCTGCCTTCTCCTCTCAAGCACGCCAAGAGACTCCTTCAACTTGCTTGCCCAGACTTATGGAATTGCAAAGAATTTTTCTGAGTGTTTAGGTGAATAGTTGTTGGTGTCTTCAGAACTGAAACGAGACTCTTTAAATAGGCAAAATGTTGGGTTGTTGAGAGACATATGGGCCGGGTCAAATTCTCAAGCAGCTGGTGGGCATAAGCTGAATCATCTAGGGTTTTCATTTGAATTCCAAGCTTGGTCCAATTCTGGGAGAGAAATGCGCTGTGATATCTCAGACGTGCAGGGGCGTAGTCATCACTTGGTGAATGAATTCAGAACTCTCCCATTGATGCCATTGAGAAGGGTACCAAATGAAGCAAAAATTGGAGGTAGTGTGGACAGGTTTGTGTAATACCCCAAATTTTGACCACTTAGATTCCCCATCATTGTGAAAATCATCATCACAATATGGATGAACCATCATGCTTCATCAGTCTCCCCAAAGATGGGTGAGCATCCACTACAATCAAAATTAGGGTTTCAAGCCCTCTCTGAGTGCTTAGACAAAGGATCAATCAAGAAATGACATGATCTTCAACTTGTCTAATCCCTCAAACATCCACAATGGATCAAAAAGGACTCCCACTTCAAGGATTAAGCACAAGGATGCTCCCTTCTAGGTGGATCAAGTCTCAAGATCGACAGTGTCACCAAATTAGGGTTTTGGTCGACCAGGGCCTCCAGATGGAAAATTTTCATCTGGGCACAAGGCAATGATCCAAAACATGACCTAATATACTTCATGGAACCTCATGAACCCATGCATCAAGTCAATTTTGCCTCAGGGGATGCATTCATCAAAAATCAGGAATTAGGGTTTCTTGACCTAATTTACCCCTAAGTTGACTTTTAGGACAAACCATGAGCCAAGACCTCAAGAGATGATTTGAGGATCTCTAATACACCATATTGATCCATTTGGAAAAGTGGATTGATCCAAGAAGCTTGAGCAACAAGTTTCATTTTCATCTGCACCACAATTAGGGTTTTAAGGGAAAAGTCAACTGTAACTTTGACTTTTGACCAAGACTTGCTCCCAAACCCTAATACATGATTGAATACACCCTATGACACCCATGGAACATGTCCATCAAGTTTGATTTAGGTCAAGGACATGATTTCCTGAAGAATTGCACAGTTTGGAATTCATCTGATAAAAAGTCAACTGTGCACAAAAGTCAACTTTGACTTTTTGAGATTTTTCACCAAAATGGATTTTTAACCCTAAAATGATGTTAATGTATGATTTGAATCATCATTCATCAAGAAAAATCAAGAAAAGTGAGATAACTTGTAAAAGGGGTAACCATAAAACTTAGAAATTTTTCTAAGTTAAAAATAAAGTGGCAAAGGTACCAACTTTGGAGGACCATAACTCCTAAACCACAAGGCCAATTTTTTCCATACAAAGCTTGATTTGTAGATCTCACTTCCCTCTACAAAAACTTCAACTAGGCCTAACTCCAATTCCTTATGGATTTTGAGCTATGAGTGAGCCAAAGTGGCTGAAAATGTGAAAAAATACCATTTTCCAACACTTAGAAAAATTCGGCCTAAAACAGAATTTTGTTGAAACACCAAAACTTGTGGGATTTTTGCACACAGTTGCAAGCTAAATCAAGTCCAAAGTTAAACATCAATGTTGTTACACATGTTGCCAAGAATTCAAAGAGCTCAACAACATAAATTGATTCAACTTGAGCCAAGAAAAATCCTTGCCCAAAGTCATGCTGCTGCAGGCTGTTTTGAGAAAATCAGTTTGTGTGTTTGCTTGCCACACACGATTTTGGGCCAAAAACTGAGGATCACTATGCCACCTGTGTTCAAACCAATCAAATTGCATCTGATCCAATTGATAAATCTGAGTCAAAAGACCAAGGAATCTTCCAACTTGAAGTTCATCCACTTTGGCACATTTTGCCTTGAATTCAAAGTGCATTGATGTGGAATAGTGCATTGTCAAAGATGCTACCCTACTCAGTCAATTCCTCTGTTTAAACAACATTAAAAACATCTGAGGAATGTGGTTTTGGTCAAGGCATAGCCCTGCTCTTGGGAATGGCTAGCTTGCCTTGCTTGAGAAGAAATCCTCCAAGCCAATCCATGCAAATATGATCTGATCCGAGTTGCCATTCACTATTCCTCCAAAACAAAAGTTGATCACCTATAAATAGAGGTCTCAATGGATCATTCAACTCACACCAAAGCCAGTTACATCACTGCTTTCTCTCATTCTTTCTTGAACTTCAAGTTTTCTTGTTTTTGAGTAACCACTATCGGGTTTTGAGTTGCAGCCATAAGCAATCAATTCCAATGGCTCAAACACATCACATATGATGTATTTGAGGTGTCCAAGTGCTTAAACAACATCTGTAACACTCCCAGCTCAAAATAACTCTTCAACCAAGCCATTTTGCTTCAGTTTTGCAGGTGGAGGTCTCCAGCTTGATCCAGAGAATTTCAAAGTTTTCCAAAGCTTGCAACACACTCCATAACATCCATTGAAGCTGTAGGGATCATCAATTCACGACTGGAACACCATCTGGGCAAAGTTCCATTTCAGCTTGCATCAAGGTGAGCTTCAAACTCAAACTCCATGATCCATGCATATTTCCTCGCATGATAATTTTGCCATTTGATTACCATCATATGCTGATTGTTTTGCCTCAATAAATTTGATCATAGACCTCATAACCATGCTTGCACGATTGCTTTTGCAAATTAGGGTTCATCTGTGTTCATCATGATTATTTCACTCCACACTGAAAATGAATAAAATTAGGTATTGCCATCTTGTTCCTTGTGAAAAAACGCACGAGTTTGGTGTTTGAGTCATGTCCAATGGTTGAGAGATGAGTGAGATAGGGTGCTTCATGCACGAGCTCGGGGAAGGAGATGGCCATGGCGCCATTTTCAGAAAACCAACCAAGTTCTCTATATAATTTTCACTTGCCATATATTTAATGAATTGGCATTGCGCCCCAGCGATTCATCAGCTGGTTTTGTGAGTATTAGCAAGCGAGAGGTCTGGGGTTCGAATCCCCCTCGCCCCAGACTTCTTTTTATCACTTTTTTATTTTATTCTTTTTCATACTATTATTTTTAATGATTTGAAAAATTAATAACTCCTTCAATTTTTATCATTTTTTATTGGTTCTTTTTGCAATAATTCACAAAAATGTTAAAATATTTTATTTTACCAAAAAAATCCCAAAAATATTATTTATTTCATATAATTGATATTTTTGAAAAGAATTAATATTTTGATTGTTTTTAACATTTGAAATATTATTTCCACAATGATTTTGCAACTTTTAATGCTTTCTATTTGTTTTGTAGGTCAATACTTAATTTTTGAAGCATTAATCCAAGATCACAATTTGTTTCCCATGTGTAAAACAATTTTTGATCAATTTAATTGAATTTTTATTCAATTAAATACATTTTTGGAAACAAATTAGGGTTTTGGACTAATTCAACCCTCATAAATCATTTTAAAAACACTTTGGGCCTCTATTAGAGTGTAAGACCCAATCCTTTTTTTGACCAAATCATCTTTGGGCCTCACTTATTGTATAAGTCCCGATACCGTCAAAAAACAAACGGCGCGATCGTCGCCTTTTCAAAAATCATTTGGGCCTCTCCTTGAGCTATAAGACCCATTCAAAACACTTTGGGCCTCTATTAGAGTGTAAGACCCAATCCCCCTTTTAACCAAAACATTTTGGGCCTCACTTATTGTATAAGTCCCTCTGCGTTATCGCCATTTTTAAACGAAAAATCATTTGGGCCTACCCCCGTGTTATAAGCCCCACTCTTTTTCTTTAAACCTTTTTGGGCCTCTTGAGAGAGTGTAAGACCCATCCCTTTGTACAGAAAACCATTTTGGGCCACAGTCACTTGTATAAGTCCCTCTGTACAAATTCAACAGTGCGCTCACTGATAAAACCCTGGGGCTCTCCTTGAGCTGTAAGCCCCAAATCTTTCTTTTTCAAAGCACTTTCTCCTTTGATTTTGAATATACTGTTGTTTTCAATCTTTCTTTGTTGAACAACTAACCAAATAGCATGGAAGCACTACAATCGAGTAAGTGGTTATCACTTTCATTTACTGCTTTCATATTATAAACTGTATTGTGGGGCTGCTCACTGTAAGTCTCCTTTCATAAACTCATATCTACTGTGTAATAATAGTATAGATATTTCGAGTTTCCCTGGCAACTACGTCTAGAACTAAGTGACGCCGTTTCATTTATTCGTAGAAATAGACGCCTAGATCCCCAATAGGAGCACCAAATACAGTCTTCTCTTCGGCTGTCCTCCTTAGGAATCGTCAAGAAATTCTATTCCCCAGAGATGAATTATTCTCGGTGAAGCTTCTCTTGAATTTCTTCAAACCGCCGAACGGTTCGGACTCTCTCTAAAAGTTAAAGTCACTGGATAGTAAACCTCGCATGTTTACCAGTGGTTTTAACTCTAAAAGAGTTTTCCTGAACTTTTCTTTGGTTTGGGACCCACGGGCTTCTTAAAAGCATCGACCTCCTCTTGGGCATCATACAAGGACCCACAGGCTTCCTATAAGCAACCCGGCCTCCTCTTGGGCATTATTCAAGGACCCTACGACTTTTTAGAAGTATTCACAGCCTCCTCTTAGGCTTCGTATAATGATCTCTTCCTCCGGGAATGATAGCCTCCTCTTGGGCTTCATACAAGGACCCGTCGGCTTCTTAAAAGATTCCAGCCTCCTCTTGGGCTTCGTACAAATTGTCCCGACGACCTCCTAGAGGTATAGGAACAGAACTTATTCATCCTCATAGAACAGTCCTTTCATAGAGTCTACTACTGTTTCTCGAAGCATAGTACAAAAGATAAAACTCTAGACTTGGACAGTCTAACTTCCTTGAGTCTCAAAGACATTCTCAAGCACCCTTCGTTAAATAGGAAGGAAACCCGCAGACTCGGATAGTCTCAATACCCTTTGGACTTCCCGTTTCCTCAAAGAAAAGGAAATATCCCTGATCCTCAAATCAAATCCCTGAGTACAGCGTTGCTCATATAAGAACTGATTTTCTCTTTTAAATCAGTATATTGGGTCTGTCACTCAACTGAAACAGTTACAATAGCCTCCATCTCGGGCTTCGTACGAGATACCAAAAGTCTCCCCAATGGAGTCAAAACAACCTTTTAGCCTCTCTCTCAGGCTTTGTATGAGACACATAAGAGATTCCCTCGTTGAGTCAATCACCCCTTTTTTGCCTCCATCTCGGGCCTCATACGAGATATAAATCCCTTGAGCAAAAGTCGAACTCTTTGCTAGCCTCCTCTTAGGCTTTGTATAACGATATGCCCCACTGGGTCAAAAACTTTTAGCCTCTCTCTCGGGCTTTGTACGAGACACAAAATAGCCTCCTCTTAGGCTTTTTATAATGATTTTCCTAGCGGAAATTAGCCTCCTCTTAGGCTTTGTATAAGAAAACCACTGGTTGATCCAATTAACCTTTTAGCATCAAAGTTGTGCCTCGTTCACAGTACACAAACATCAACAACTCCTTTCCCTTCATCTAATCGCTGTAAGCGGCAAGCCTCTGGATCATCTACATCCATGCCACTGTCCCTCTTTTAGCATGAGAAATTCCTAAGGAAAGATGGCATTGCTCTACACTGAGTTAAAGTCTTCTCCTTCAGGTTAAAACCCTTTCTTCAGAAATTATGGCATTGCTCGGATCCGCGTATCCCAGTTAAAGTAATTCTCCTTCTCCCCTATTTATAGATGACAAATTCTCTCTAAAGTCGAGGTCTTTCAGCTTCACGTCTTGGGCTTTGAACAAGACACAAATAGACCTTTTAGCTTCACATCTTGGGCTTTGAACAAGATACAAATCACCTTTCGCTTCACGTCTTGGGCTTTGAACAAGACACCAAAAACCAATTTCCACCCATAGAATAGGAGGAACTACGAACGCTCTGATTTCCCTGTTTCGGTAAACGGGAATACGTAGGCATAAGATCGAAAGAAAATATCTTAGCGAGCGCAATCAACAAAAAACCCAAATCCCATATCTCCATCAATTAAAAGCAGTATTCCAAAAACACCAGTCCTAACATCCTAATCCTTATTCCCCGCCAGAAACCCTTTGCCTAGAAAAAAGAAAGAAAGAAACCTGTACTGGCGAAATACGAATAACCAGTACAAAGGCCCCCTACATTGATAGCATCCGTAACCTAACAGACCGCTGTTTAAACTCAGTATGCAAAATAGGGTTAATTGGAGACATCTATTTCCCTTCCTTATTCAGCTCACAATAGGATAAAAAATGAATCGACCTGTAGTTTTAAGCTCAACCGCAGAGAGCGACCAGCGCTTAAGAACCACGTCCAAAATCGCTCGCTACAGAAAAGTGGCGCCCACCGTGGGGCCAATTTTTATTTCTGTCTGTTTTCCTTGTAAAATGGCGACTCTGCTGGGGATTCCTTGCCAGAGTCATTTTCTGCCTTAGGGCATCATCCCCGTTTTCTACGGAAAATGGGAACTCTACCGAAGAGAAAGATTGACCTATGATGGTCCATCTCTTAGGCAGGGAACCACAGATTGGGGCTTCCGCCGGGGAACCCATTTCGGTCAGGAACTTAAGATTCATAGCTTTATAAGTCTAGGATGATTAGGACAAATATATATACTGCTTTTCCTAATTGCTATACGTGTTTATTTTTCTGCTACTAGGAATGCGTGTGATGCCGCATGTGGTGAGATTGAGTATACACTTAAGAAAAGCCAACCATTTTTCGTAGTGCGGAAGCTATCGGAAATAGCTGTTACGCGATACTACCCTCATTTGAGGCTGGTGATCTATTCTCGGTGAATAGCACTTACTCTAAGATTGCACACAACTCGCTGGCGATCCGCTTGTTGTCTGCCTTCCTGGGAGGAGCTAATGATAATGAGTACAGGTACAAAAATCACCCTAGTATGAACCTTTGGGGATGGGTAGAGCCTTGACTTCATGACAACGACCCTCTGACCCCATGTTTTTTCTATGTTTTTGTGTGCTGCATTCATGCATTCATTTAATAAAACATTAAAACATTCAAAAAACTTTCTCTTCTAGTCTCTCTATTTTTTAAATTAAACTAAGACTGTGATTGCAAATATCAGAGAAAAAGATTGCATTAATGGATTTCGGTAGAAGGAGAACTCACCAGTATACCTTCAAGGTTCCAAAACTAGGGGATTTAAGAAAGTTAGCGAGGATGATCGTTAACCCAGAGGCTTTCAGAGCCAAGCACGGTGGTTTGCTACCACTGTTAAGAGTCCATGTGATTAAGGGGATCATGGACGCGCTCATTCAGTTCTACGATCCGGTTTATCACTGTTTCACATTCCCGGATTACCAGCTGGCACCAACGCTGGAGGAGTATTCTCATCTGACTGATTTACATATCACTGATCGAGCTCCATTTTCTGGACTGGAAGAAATTCCAAAGAATCAGACTATTGCAAGAGCAATTTATTTGGACGAGTCTGAGGTCAGGACTCACATGACCACTATGGGTGGCATCCAAGGTTTGCCAGCCCAGTTCTTGACAAAGAAAGCTCTGTACTTCGCTAGTATAGGGAACGGGACTGCTTTTGAAAGCATCTTTGTCTTGCTCACCTACGGGTTATTTTTGTTTCCCAACATCAATAACTTCATTGATATCAACGCTATTAAGGTTTTTCTCATTGGAAACCCCGTGCCGACTTTGCTCGCAGATGCGTATCATTCTTTACACTTAGGAAATTTGTACAGCGGAAAGGAGATCACATGCTGTGTACCTTTGCTTTACAAATGGTTTATCTCTCACTTGCCCAAGTCTGTTGCTTTTTGGGATTGCAAGAGTGTCTTACGTTGGTCACAAAAGATCATGTCTCTCACCAACTCTGATATAGATTGGTGTAATAGGATTTATGAGGGAATCAGAATCATTGACCGTTGTGGAAACTTCCCCAGCGTACCCCTCATAGGAACTAAAGGAGGAATCAACTATCATCCGATATTAGTTCTTCGTCAATTTGGATACCCGATGAGACACATCCCGCTGGGTGTTCATCTGGAAGGTCTTTTCTTCAAGGAAGGAGAAAGTGACAGGGCACTAAAGATGGAAATAGTGCAAGCTTGGAAACATGTTCATAAGAAAGGACGAGAGTCTCTGGGAAAACCGGACTGTGTCTCGGTGGAGCCTTATCTCCATTGGGTACAAACTAGAGCTCTCAAGCTAAAGATGCCTTATCCTCGTTACGGAATTCTTCCGCCGAGGGAAATTGTCATGTACTTCATGACGGAACTGAAAGGCTTCAGGTTACTCTCAACAAAGTTCAAAAGGAAAGAAGGTCTTGGAAGAACAAGTACCGCACCCTCGACGTAGAGTGTATCCAAATACAGCAACTACTAAAAGAGAAAGATGCTCTGATTGAAATTTTAGAGCAGCATGCTGTAGAGAATCAAGATGACCAAAGGAATTTGCTCACTCCTTTCACCTGGAAAAGGAATGACAAACCGACAACGGCCCAAGCGCCCCGGTCAAAGAAAAGGAAGATACCAGAGTCAGCACCCGATTTCTCTTCAGAGAGGACTCGAGACCCATTAGTTTAGGTTTCTGTCTCTACACTTTGTAATCTACTGTATTTCCATTTCTGTAATCCTTTGAATTTCAATAAAAAGGGGTTTCCCCACCGTTTGATATTTGCAATCTAATTGTCGAAGTTTATTTTGATTAAACCAAAAAAACAACAATTAATATAATCATTGCATTCATCATTCTCAAATCGCGTATTCTCCTTACCTACGAATCTCACGTTTGTGTCGCGATTCTAGAGTCAAACTGTCTCATTCGTATAATACTCGGGCCAATCATCAGAAAAATATGGATGATCTTGAGGAAGAAAACAGAGAGTTGAAAGAAAAGATCGACGCTCTGAGAGAGGATATGAGAAAGCTTCGTAACGACATGCAAGCCATGGCAGTAGCTCAGCTACAAAGAACTGTGATCTCTGAGATCACCTCAACGCCCATCATAGAAAAGTATGATCCTAGGTATCAGATACCGAAAGATCGTCCTTGGGGCATGCCTGTTAACTATATCCCAGAAGTATATGTTTCGCCGATCACTGAAGATCAGGGAATCGCAACAGAAGCCGCTGGGCCTGAAGGTTACAAACTTCGGGAAAGCGAAGATGCCAGGGGCATACTGAAGACTCCTGAAGGTTACAAACTTCGGGAAGCGCCAAGACTTACTGCCGTAGTCACGGTACCACCCCCTGTGGTGCACACTGTCCCGGAAGGACAGATTCCACCAACACCTTCTGGTAAGAAGGAAACTATGTTTGACAGAATGGAGGAATTCCAGGAACAGTTCCTGGAAATGCAGAAAGAGCTGCAAGCCATTCGCGGTCAGGATCTATTTGGAAAGGACGCTGCAGACCTCTGCTTAGTCCCAAATGTGAAAGTCCCGCACAAGTTCCAAGTGCCCGACTTTGAAAAACACAAGGGTAACTCTTGCCCTCAGAGCCATCTAGTGATGTACGCTCGGCGGATGTCAGCTCAGACGGAGAATCAGGACCTGCTGATTCACTACTTCCAGGATAGTTTGACCGGTGCCGCACTCAAATGGTACATGGGTTTAAACCGTACTACGATCTGTACATTCAGAGATCTTGGTACTGCCTTCGTTCAACAATACAAATACAATTTAGACATGGCACCCGACAGAGATCAACTCAGATCAATATCGCAAAAGGACAAGGAAACCTTTAAGGAGTATGCTCAAAGGTGGCGTGAAATTGCCGCTCAAATTTGTCCACCTCTTGAGGAAAAAGAGATGACAAAAATCTTCTTAAAGACCTTAAGCTCATTTTACTATGACCGAATGGTCGCCAGTGCGCCCAGTGATTTCACCGAAATGGTCGACATGGGTGTACGTCTTGAGGAAGCCGTCCGAGAAGGACGTTTGGTAAAAGACACTGGATCAACGAGCGGTACTAAAAAATACGGTAGTGCTCTCCCTAAGAAAAAAGAGCAAGATATTGGGAATATCTCTCTCGGAAAGCAAAGGCGACGTTATCAGCCAGTAGCAGCTGTTACTCCTGCTATTGCCCCCGTGCCTGTTCCTATGTATCAACCTCAGGTTGCGCAGAGCCAACCTGACCAGCAAAGGACACAACAGCCTCTTCAGCAGGCTCGTCCTCCATATAACAACAACCGTACAACACGGCCATCAGGATTTGATCCTATACCTGTAACGTACGCAGAGCTGTTTCCGTTACTGCTGGCTAAGGGGCACATTCAGACTAAGTCTCCCCTTTCAGTTTCGGAAAATCTGCCTTTTTGGTTTAAAGCGGATCAAACATGCCCTTATCATCAAGGAGGTTCAGGGCATAACATTGAGACTTGCCTCAATTTTAAATCCGACGTGCAAAAGCTTGTTAGGAACGGGCTCTTATCTTTCAAAGATACGAATCCTAATGTTCTCACGAACCCGCTGCCTCAACATGAGAAAGCTGCAGTCAATCTGATTGAGAAAGAGACTAACAATGTCTATCAAATTCACGATGTACTCTTATTGGGGACCAATCTGGTCAAGATGCATTGTAGACAGAGTGGATATGGCCATGTGCCACCTCATAATTATCACCAGTGTGATATCTGCTCTAAAAACAAACAGGGATGCTCTTTCATACAAGAGGCCCTCCAGCGTCAGATGGATCTTGGATGGATCCAAGACTACCATGATAGGAACTCCTATCAAATCAACATGGTTCAGATCTTCGATATTCGCGTAATGAATACCAACCTGGTAGAGTTACATGCTGAGCAGGTCCGACTCGGATTCTTAATATCACATGATTATCAAAACTGTAAAGCGGGTTGCGAAAACGATCGAGGTTGTACCCTTGTCCAGGAGGCACTTCAGCACTTGTTAAATCACTGGTGGATGCCAATCTATATGGACGAAGATACTCAGCAGATTAGTATCAATAACAGGAATCCTACTCGTCGTCAAAGTCAGGATGTCCGATCAATGGAAGGTAACCTAGTGAGGTTACATTGTATTCAAAGTGGGCGTGGCCAGGTGCCACCACACAACTATGACAGTTGTAGCGTCTGTTCGGAAAGTAACCAAGGGTGTTACCTTGTGAGAGCTGCTCTCCACAGTCAGGTCGATCATGGAGAAATTCGTCCATATCCAGGTTCAGGACCCATCATTTGGTCGCAGAACTACCTTGCCGAGCAAGTTGAGGATGTTGTCACGATCTCTGGTCATCACCAGATCAGGGATGTTTTTGCCATCGTCCCTCTACTTGACGAATCTAGAGTTCCCAACCGGGAACGGATCGAGGTTACTTATGATGGTCAGAAAAATTAGAAGGTTCCCATAGTCATCTATCTACCGGGGCCATTACCGTATGAATCAGCTAAGGCGATCCCTTACAAATACGGTGCAACAATAATCGAGAATGGAAAGGAAATTCCATTACCCTCCGTCGTGAATATTGCAGACATCAGTCGTGTAACACGGAGCGGTCGAATCTTCAACCGAGGGGTAGGAGAATCCAACAAAGAAAAGGAATTTCAGGCAGAAATTCCTAATCCGCCAGTCAGTCAATCTGGTAATCCCGACTTTTCAAAAGACAAAGATGAGACGCTAAAGCTCATCCAAAGGAGTGAATATAACATTGTTGATCAACTGTTACAGACTCCTTCAAAGATCCCAGTATTATCGCTGTTACTCAGTTCAGAAGCCCACAGGGAGGCTCTACAGAAAGTCTTGGAGCAAGCCTTTGTGGAACAGGATGTAACAATCAGACAGTTCGATAGTATTGTCTCTAACGTCACTTCCTGCAATAATTTGGGATTTAGTGATGAGGAATTACCTGAAGAGGGTCGCCGTCATAACATGGCGCTCAACATTACAATTAACTTCCAGGGCGATGCTTTAGCCAACGTACTGGTAGACACAGGGTCAGCCCTGAATGTTATGCCAAAGTCCACTTTGACACAATTATCATTTAAGGGCCCTCCGATGAGAGTCAGCGAGGTCGTCGTCAAAGCATTCGACGGATCCAGAAAAACAGTTATCGGTGAAGTTGATCTTCCCATAACTATTGGTCCTCACACTTTCCAAATCACTTTCCAGGTCATGGACATCCGAGCAACATACAGTTGTTTATTAGGAAGACCTTGGATACATCAGGCTGGAGCGGTTACTGCGACCCTCCACCAAAAGCTAAAGTTCGTCAAGAACGATCAACTTGTCACGGTTTGTGGGGAACAAGCCTTGCTTGTAAGCAACTTATCATCATCTACTTGTGTGGAACCCGAGGAGGTTATTGGAACTCAGTTCCAAGCACTATCGGTGAGCAAGAATGATCAATCCGAAGAAGGAACTTCAATTTCTTCATACAAAGATGCTATCAAAGCGGTCGAGAGTACCGATACGACAGGATGGGAAAGGCTTGTCATTCCTATTGACAATAAAACAAAGAAGGGTCTTGGTTTTTCTGCAACCTGTACTCAGACAGCCGCCAACGATGAAAGTCTTCATCCCCTTCAAAACTTCTTCCACAGTGGAGGTTTTCTTCACCCAGTGTCTCAGACAGTTCATGCTATCAATGAGGAAGATCCCTCTGACACAGATGAAGAATGGAAGTCCTATCTTAACAAGGACGGCTATATGTCTCAGGAAGAGGTGCCTATGCCTTTTTGCGTTCCTTCAGAAAGTCCGAGATTTATACCAAGATCAGATGTCGAAATGATCTACGGAGATTGTGATCCGGAAGGATGCCGTGCTCCGCCAAATTCATTAAAGGAAGACACTCTGATGAAAGAAAACTTTGATCGCAATTACTATGGCCCGATGGATGGCCTGCCAATGTGGCAGCCTTACCCAGGAAACTTGGGGCAAGAAAGTCAGCCGAGTAATGAAACTCAGCTGACCATCATTGAACAGAATACCTGTGTCCCCGCCATGTCATGGGATCAACACTCAGGTCATCCTGAAGCTACTCAACATGAAGATGAATTCGCAACGTTTGCAGGACTTGAATTTATCAACTATGCTTTTCCTGAGGTTAACGTCATCGAGAGGGGTGACTCCTCCAGTTCCAAAGAAGTTTGGGACACTCTGGGAGAACCAAGTGGAAAATACGACTTTATGGTCAAGTACACTGCTCCCAAAAGCTCTCGTATCAGGCTCGAAGATATCCAGCCAACTAGATGGGGAGATACAGCTGAGAGCACCAATGCTATGCAAAATGCAACAGAGGAATCCTCCTACAACAATTCTGCTTGGGAGACAGATTCCAATGATCCTGCTCCACTAGAAATCAGCGTCATTTCTGAAGACAAATCAAGGAAGGTACCAGACTTTGTGATTCACCGAGGAGTTCGCCGCCAATGGGTTACCGTCGAGGTTCCGAAGGTCGTTCATCAGTCAAAGTAATTGCCATCTTTAACCTTTCACCCTGCCCAGGTGAAACAGATGTTTTGATAGGGCTCGTTTTCTGTAAATTTCCCTCTTCGCTTTGCCCAAAGCGACAGAGTTTTGTTTTATAGGGTTGTAGTTTCAAGATTCGACTTGTTCATTAATAAAATAACGTCGTTCTGTAATTTCCGCATTAATTGCTGTTTTCTCTTTTTGTTTTTTCAGAAAATGGTAATCCTAAAAAACATTCAATAATAAAAACAAGCAGTAAAATAAATACACTGCACACACTTGCATTTTCTCTATCTCTTCTAAACACGAATCATCACGTCATGCAGATTGCTTGTTTTATACCCAGTTGAAACATACGATCCGATGCCTTCTTCCAACTTTGAGTTCCCGGTATTCGAGGCTGAAGAAGAAAATGACAACGAAATTCCAGAAGAGATCTCCCGACTACTCAGACAAGAGGAAAGGTCCATCGAACCTCACAAAGAGCCGTTGGAAACGGTAAACTTGGGTTCAGAAAAAGAGAGAAAAGAAATCAGGATCGGAGCACTGCTCAGTCCAACTGCCAGAGAGGGTTTGATAAAGCTTCTCAAAGAATTCCCTGATGTATTCGCTTGGTCCTATCCGGATATGCCAGGGTTGGATACCAGCATCGTGGAACATCACTTACCGTTGAGATCGGAATGTCCGCCAGTAAAGCAAAGGTTGAGACGGACTCACCCGGACATGGCCATCAAAATCAAAGAGGAGGTGCAGAAACAGATTGACGCGGGTTTCCTCGCTACATCTGAATATCCTCAATGGTTAGCCAACATCGTACCCGTTCCCAAAAAGGATGGAAAGGTCATAATGTGTGTTGATTACAGAGACCTGAATAGGGCAAGTCCAAAGGACGACTTTCCTTTACCACACATTGACATACTGGTTGACAGCACAACAAAGTTCAAAGTATTCTCCTTCATGGATGGATTCTCGGGCAATAACCAGATCAAAATGGCGCTGAAAGACATGGAGAAAACTTCGTTCATTACCCCATGGGGTACCTTTTGTTACAAAGTAATGCCGTTCGGTTTAAAGAATGCCGGGGCATCCTATCAAAGGGCCATGACTACTCTGTTTCATGACATGATACATAAGGAAATCGAGGTATATGTCGATGATTTGATTGCAAAATCAAGAACAGAGGATGAGCACGTTGAACATCTGTCAAAATTGTTCGAATGTCTAAGAAAATTCAAGCTCCGCTTGAATCCCAACAAGTGCACCTTCGGTGTCCGTTCAGGGAAACTACTAGGGTTCATCGTCAGCCAGAAAGGGATTGAGGTTGATCCAGACAAGGTCAAGGCCATTCAAGAAATGCCTTCTCCAAGAACTGAAAAACAAGTCAGAGGATTCCTGGGACGTTTGAACTACATCTCCAGATTCATATTCCTTATGACCGCGACATGTGCGCCGATTTTCAAATTACTCAAAAAGAACCAGGATTGCGTTTGGTCAGAAGACTGCCAAACTACCTTTGACAGTATTAAGGAATATCTGTTGAATCCTCCGATTCTATCACCTCCAGTGGAAGGAAGACCACTAATCATTTACCTCACAGTCCTAGAGGACTCAATGGGATGTGTACTTGGCCAACAAGACGAAACTAAAAGGAAAGAGTCTGCCATTTACTATCTAAGCAAGAAGTTCACCGATTGCGAGACTCGGTACACAATGCTTGAGAAAACTTGTTGCGCTTTGGCTTGGGCAGCCAAACGTCTTCTCCAGTACATGATTCGTCATACTACTTGGTTGGTCTCCGAAATGGATCCAATCAAGTACGTTTTCGAAAAACCTGCTCTCACGGGAAGGATTTCCCGTTGGCAGATGTTACTATCAGAATATGACATAGAGTACCATGCTCAGAAAGCCGTTAAAGGAAGTATTTTAGCCGATCATTTGGCTCATCAACCGATTGACGATCAAGAATCAATCGGGTTTGACTTCCCAGAAGAAGATGTCATGTATCTAAAGATGAAAGATTGCGATGAACCGCTACCCAGTGAAGGGCCAGAACCAGGTTCCCAGTGGGGACTTATCTTTGACGGAGCAGTCAATCATTATGGAAACGGAATTGGGGCAATCATTGTTACCCCTCAGGGTTCCCACATTCCTTTCACTGCTAGACTTACGTTCAAATGTACGAACAATGAGGCCGAATACGAAGCTTGTATCATGGGTCTCGAAGAAGCAATTAATTTAAGGATAAAAACTTGGACGTATACGGCGATTCAGCATTGGTTATTAACCAGATAAAAGGAGATTGGAACACATACCAATCAGGATTGATTCCTTACAAAGACTATGCAAGAAGGTTGTTACCCTTCTTCAACAGAGTCGACTTTCATCACATCCCTCGTGATGAGAATCACATGGCTGACGCATTAGCCACTATCTCTTCCATGATTAGTGTAGGTCGATGGAATGACATACCTAAGATCGACATCGTGCGCCTTGAACGGCCCGCTTACATCTTCATGATTGAAGCAGTCATAGACGACAGACCTTGGTATCACGATATCAAATGCTTTCTTCAGAAACAAGAGTACCCATCTGGGGCACTCAGAAAAGATAGAAAAACCCTCAGGAGATTGGCTGGAAACTTCTTCCTGAGCGGTGACACTCTCTATAAGAGAAATTTTGACATGGTCTTGCTCCGATGCGTCGACAGACCAGAAGCAGACATGCTCATGAAAGAAATTCATGAAGAATCCTTTGGAACTCATGCCAACGGACACACAATGGCGAGAAAAATTCTCAGGGCCGGGTACTATTGGTTGACAATGGAATCCGACTGCTACAAGTACATGAGGAGGTGTCACAAGTGTCAGATATACTCCGACAAAATTCATGTACCGCCATCACATCTCAACATTCTTTCTTCATCGTGGCCATTTTCCATATGGGGAATCGACATGATTGGTATGATTGAGCCCAAGGCTTCAAACGGACATCGGTTCATCCTGGTAGCCATTGACTATTTCAACAAGTGGGTCGAAGCAGCGTCATTCGCCAATGTAACCCGACAAGTGGTGGTCCGATTTATCAAAAACAATATCATCTGCCGTTATGGTGTTCCAAGTGAGATCATTACTGATAATGGATCCAACTTGAACAACAAGATGATGAAAGAGTTGTGTGCAGAGTTCAAGATTGAACACCATAACTCATCTCCCTACCGACCCAAGATGAACGGAGCGGTAGAAGTGGCTAACAAGAACATCAAGAAGATCGTTCAGAAGATGGTTGTAACCTATAAAGACTGGCACGAGATGTTACCCTTTGCTCTTCATGGTTATCGCACATCTGTCCGTACTTCAACAGGGGCTACCCCTTTCTCTCTAGTATATGGCATGGAGGCAGTGCTTCCCATAGAAGTAGAGATCCCGTCAATCAGGGTATTGATGGAAGCTAAGCTCACCGAAGCTGAATGGTGTCAAAGTCGACACGACGAACTGAACCTGATCGAAGAGAAGAGAATCACGGTACTATGCCACGGTCAGTTGTATCAACAGAGAATGAAGAGGGCGTTCGACAAAAAGGTCCGACCTCTTGTCTTCAGAAAAGGAGACCTCGTGCTCAAGATGATACAATCATTTCTCACTGACTCTCGGGGCAAATGGACCCCGAATTATGATGGCCCATATGTGGTCACGAAAGCTTTCTCAGGCGGCGCCTTGAGACTTGCAACCATGGACGGAGAGGAATTTGCCTACCCCACAAATGTTGATGTAGTCAAGAAATACTTCGCCTAAACTAAAAAAAAAAAAAATGTCTCGGTGGATTGAAAACCCGAAAGGGCGGTCCAGGCAAAAGTTAGAGACATGAAAGAAAAAATCATCCCGATGGATTGGAAATCTCATAGTACAATCCAGGCAAAAGTTAGGGATAATGGCAAGTAACTATGTTCAACAGAGGCAAGTCCCTCAGCAGCAGTTACAGCATCATCTATCGGAGGAAATCTCCAGTCAAAGGTCATCTTCGACAGAAGCTCAGGATGCCCCGAATTCAAAGTTGGTAGAAGGATAGTGGTCGTTATGTTTCAACGTAGCCCTTTTCCCTGTAAATTACCATTTTCTAACTTTGTATATACTCTTTGGAATCACGCGTTTGGCTGATCTCCATCTTATCAATAAAATTTGAGCCTTTGTGCTTTTGTTTGTAATTCTTGCTTGTTTTAGCTTTACAGAACGACGTTGTTTAAACTTAATCAGCGATTCTTGAAATAAAACAAAAATGAATTTACTTGTTAAAACTTTTTCTGCTTTTAAATTAAAGATGGCATTTCTTTTGACTGTTGAACATCAGAAGAATCTCAATCGCTTCTCCAAAGGTGTTTGAACCTCAAAGTGTAGAATCAAAGTACTCCTTCTAAACCAGTTCGCCTGAATGAAGGGATCAACTGTGTCAGAGACCTTGTTTCGTCTGACACCCTCGGCCGAGTTCTCATCTCCTAAGCCCGATCAACATAGCTCCCCGCGTGGAATATCTCTCCTAAGCAAGGTGGAATTTCTATTTTGAATCAACGGTACTTCTTCGCCCCGCGATGGCCGAGTATCCAATTGTGTCCATCCATTAGTCTGTATGTCGCGTCTGTTTTGTCAGCATATACATACATACTTCATGCATTTTTTATTTGCATTCACATTTCATATTGCATCACTATCACTTGAGTCGGTCTTGTCCCCTAGTGATAAACAGTTTTCTCAATCGAGTTTGTCAGTTCTTTCCTCGTCAGGAAGTGTTGCGTCTGCACAGTCTCGCCACCAGTGTATCTTTAGATCAGAGTCGGCACTTGGCCACTTTGATAACTTGAACCTCTGAAAAGTCAGAGAAAGCTCTCAATAAAGCATCACTCTTCGCCATTGAAGATGATATCCTTGCTTTCCCGGATTAAGGAAAATCCACAGAGAAAGCCTCGTGATCAGAGATTCGGCAGTACATCAGTATTTCTCCGAAAAGTCGTTGATGAGAAGGTCATCGGCACCTCAAAATTGGACCCCATCATATGGCGTTTCTCTGGGAAGATCCCGAGAAAAGTATGATGAAAGATCCCAAACAAAAACAGTCTCTCAAGAGATTCGCTTTCCCTAGTAGAATCGACAAATGGCGTCTCCAATAGAGAAGTTTGAGTACCTCTACAACTCAGACGAATGGGTTCCCCAGCAAGTCTGACATCCAAACTTTTTCCACTCAAATGGCATCTCCCCAGGAAAATTCGGCGAGAAGTTTGAAGGAAAGCCGCTACGAATAACGTCCCTTGTCAGTAAGGTTTATTGACAAAAGAAACTAAGACCAGTTCTTGGTAGGCAATCAGGATCGAGGGGAAGTTTAAATCAGAAACTAAGACCAGTTCCTTGGTAGGAAATCAGGATCGAGGGGAAGTTTGTTTCCACAACTAAGACCAGTTCCTTGGTAAGAAACCAGGATCGAGGGGAAGTTTAAATCAGAAACTAAGACCAGTTCCTTGGTAGGAAACCAAGAACGAGGGGAGGTTTATTTCAAAAGAAAACTGAGACCAGTTCCTTGGCTGAAAACCAGGATCGAGGGGAAGTTTACCTTTTCTAAGCATCATTGCTTAGTTAAAGAAGATGAATGCGGAAGCTACCATTCATAACCACCATCAAAATTTCGGATATTCCGATATTTAATCCTCTTGCACCCCGAATGCTCGAATCCCTTCGTCATTCACACCTTCGGGTCCAAGAAGATTAAATAAGGGCATCTGTAATACCCCAAATTTTGACGACTTAGATTCCCCATCATTGTGAAAATCATCATCATAATATGGATGAACCATCATGCTTCATCAGTCTCCCCAAAGATGGGTGAGCATCCACTACAATCAAAATTAGGGTTTCAAGCCCTCTCTGAGTGCTTAGACAAAGGATCAATCAAGAAATGACATGATCTTCAACTTGTCTAATCCCTCAAACATCCACAATGGATCAAAAAGGACTCCCACTTCAAGGATTAAGCACAAGGATGCTCCCTTCTAGGTGGATCAAGTCTCAAGATCGACAGTGTCACCAAATTAGGGTTTTGGTCGACCAGGGCCCCCAGATGGAAAATTTTCATCTGGGCACAAGGCAATGATCCAAAACATGACCTAATATACTTCATGGAACCTCATGAACCCATGCATCAAGTCAATTTTGCCTCAGGGGATGCATTCATCAAAAATCAGGAATTAGGGTTTCTTGACCTAATTTACCCCTAAGTTGACTTTTGGGACAAACCATGAGCCAAGACCTCAAGAGATGATTTGAGGATATCTAATACACCATATTGATCCATTTGGAACAATGGATTGATCCAAGAAGCTTGAGCAACAAGTTTCGTTTTCATCTGCACCACAATTAGGGTTTTAAGGGAAAAGTCAACTGTAACTTTGACTTTTGACCAAGACATGCTCCCAAACCCTAATACATGATTGAATACACCCTATGACACCCATGGAACATGTCCATTAAGTTTGATTTAGGTCAAGGACATGATTTCCTGAAGAATTGCACAGTTTGGAATTCATCTGATAAAAAGTCAATTGTGCACAAAAGTCAACTTTGACTTTTTGAGATTTTTCACCAAAATGGATTTTTAACCCTAAAATGATGTTAATGTATGATTTGAATCATCATTCATCAAGAAAAATCAAGAAAAGTGAGATAACTTGTAAAAGGGGTAACCATAAAACTTAGAAATTTTTCTAAGTTAAAAATAAAGTGGCAAAGGTACCAACTTTGGAGGACCATAACTCCTAAACCACAAGGCCAATTTTTTCCATCCAAAGCTTGATTTGTAGATCTCACCGCCCTCTACAAAAACTTCAACTAGGCCTAACTCCAATTCCTTATGGATTTTGAGCTATGAGTGAGCCAAAGTGGCTAAAAATGTGAAAAAATACCATTTTCCAACACTTAGAAAAATTCTGCCTAAAACAGAATTTTGTTGAAACGCCAAAACTTGTGGGATTTTTGCACACAGTTGCAAGCTAAATCAAGTCCAAAGTTAAACATCAATGTTGTTACACATGTTGCCAAGAATTCAAAGAGCTCAACAGCATGAATTGATTCAACTTGAGCCAAGAAAAATCCTTGCCCAAAGTCATGCTGCTGCAGGCTGTTTTGAGAAAATCAGTTTGTGTGTTTGCTTGCCACACACGATTTTGGGCCAAAAACTGAGGATCACTATGCCACCTGTGTTCAAACCAATCAAATTGCATCTGATCCAATTGATAAATCTGAGTCAAAAGACCAAGGAATCTTCCAACTTGAAGTTCATCCACTTTGGCACATTTTGCCTTGAATTCAAAGTGCATTGATGTGGAATAGTGCATTGTCAAATATGCTACCCTACTCAGTCAATTCCTCTTATTAAACAACATTAAAAACATCTGAGGAATGTGGTTTTGGTCAAGGCATAGCCCTGCTCTTGGGAATGGCTAGCTTGCCTTGCTTGAGAAGAAATCCTCCAAGCCAATCCATGCAAATATGATCTGATCCGAGTTGCCATTCACTATTCCTCCAAAACAAAAGTTGATCACCTATAAATAGAGGTCTCAATGGATCATTCAACTCACACCAAAGCCAGTTACAGCACTGCTTTCTCTCATTCTTTCTTGAACTTCAAGTTTTCTTGTTTTTGAGTAACCACTATCGGGTTTTGAGTTGCAGCCATAAGCAATCAATTCCAATGGCTCAAACACATCACATATGATGTATTTGAGGTGTCCAAGTGCTTAAACAACATTTGTAACACTCCCAGCTCAAAATAACTCTTCAACCAAGCCATTTTGCTTCAGTTTTGCAGGTGGAGGTCTCCAGCTTGATCCAGAGAATTTCAAAGTTTTCCAAAGCTTGCAACACACTCCATAACATCCATTGAAGCTGTAGGGATCATCAATTCACGACTGGAACACCATCTGGGCAAAGTTCCATTTCAGCTTGCATCAAGGTGAGCTTCAAACTCAAACTCCATGATCCATGCATATTTCCTCGCATGATAATTTTGCCATTTGATTACCATCATATGCTGATTGTTTTGCCTCAATAAATTTGATCATAGACCTCATAACCATGCTTGCACGATTGCTTTTGCAAATTAGGGTTCATCTGTGTTCATCATGATTATTTCACTCCACACCGAAAATGAATAAAATTAGGTATTGCCATCTTGTTCCTTGTGAAAAAACGCACGAGTTTGGTGTTTGAATCATGTCCAATGGTTGAGAGATGAGTGAGATAGGGTGCTTCATGCACGAGCTCGGGGAAGGAGATGGCCATGGCGCCATTTTCAGAAAACTAACCAAGTTCTCTATATAATTTTCACTTGCCATATATTTAATGATTTGGCATTGCGCCCCAGCGGTTCATCAGCTGGTTTTGTGAGTATTAGCAAGCGAGAGGTCTGGGGTTCGAATCCCCCTCGCCCCAGACTTCTTTTTATCACTTTTTTATTTTATTCTTTTTCATACTATTATTTTTAATGATTTGAAAAATTAATAACTCCTTCAATTTTTATCATTTTTGATTGATTCTTTTTGCAATAATTCACAAAAATGTTAAAATATTTTATTTTACCAAAAAAATCCCAAAAATATTATTTATTTCATATAATTGATATTTTTGCAAAGAATTAATATTTTGATTGTTTTTAACATTTGAAATATTATTTCCACAATGATTTTGCAACTTTTAATGCTTTCTATTTGTTTTGTAGGTCAATACTTAATTTTTGAAGAATTAATCCAAGATCACAATTTGTTTCCCATGTGTAAAACAATTTTTGATCAATTTAATTGAATTTTTATTCAATTAAATACATTTTTGGAAACAAATTAGGGTTTTGGATTAATTCAACCCTCATAAATCATTTTAAAAACACTTTGGGCCTCTATTAGAGTGTAAGACCCAATCCTTTTTTTGACCAAATCATCTTTGGGCCTCACTTATTGTATAAGTCCCGATACCGTCAAAAAACAAACGGCGTGATCGTCGCCTTTTCAAAAATCATTTGGGCCTCTCCTTGAGCTATAAGACCCATTAAAAACACTTTGGGCCTCTATTAGAGTGTAAGACCGAATCCCCCTTTTAACCAAAACATTTTGGGCCTCACTTATTGTATAAGTCCCTCTGCGTTATCGCCATTTTTAAACGAAAAATCATTTGGGCCTACCCTCGTGTTATAAGCCCCACTCTTTTTCTTTAAACCTTTTTGGGCCTCTTGAGAGAGTGTAAGACCCATCCCTTTGTACAGAAAACCATTTTGGGCCACAGTCACTTGTATAAGTCCCTCTGTACAAATTCAACAGTGCGCTCACTGATAAAACCCTGGGGCTCTCCTTGAGCTGTAAGCCCCAAATCTTTCTTTTTCAAAGCACTTTCTCCTTTGATTTTGAATATACTGTTGTTTTCAATCTTTCTTTGTTGAACAACTAACCAAACAGCATGGAAGCACTACAACCGAGTAAGTGGTTATCGCTTTCATTTACTGCTTTCATATTATAAACTGTATTGTGGGGCTGCTCACTGTAAGTCTCCTTTCATAAACTCATATCTACTGTGTAATAATAGTATAGATATTTCGATTTTCCCCGGCAACTACGTCTAGAACTAAGTGACGCCGTTTCATTTATTCGTAGAAATAGACGCCTAGATCCCCAATAGGAGCACCAGATACAGTCTTCTCTTCGGCTGTCCTCCTTAGGAATCGTCAAGAAATTCTATTCCCCAGAGATGAATTATTCTCGGTGAAACTTCTCTTGAATTTCTTCAAACCACCGAACGGTTCGGACTCTCTCTAAAAGTTAAAGTCACTGGATAGTAAACCTCGCACGTTTACCAGTGGTTTTAACTCTAAAAGAGTTTTCCTGAACTTTTCTTTGGTTTGGGACCCACGAGCTTCTTAAAAGCATCGGCCTCCTCTTGGGCATCATACAAGGACCCACAGGCTTCCTATAAGCAACCCGGCCTCCTCTTGGGCATTATTCAAGGACCCTACGGCTTCTTAGAAGTATTCACAGCCTCCTCTTAGGCTTCGTATAATGATCTCTTCCTCCGGGAATGATAGCCTCCTCTTGGGCTTCGTACAAGGACCCGTCGGCTTCTTAAAAGATTCCAGCCTCCTCTTGGGCTTCGTACAAATTGTCCCGACGACCTCCTAGAGGTATAGGAATAGAACTTAGTCTTCCTCATAGAACAGTCCTTTCATAGAGTCTACTACTGTTTCTCGAAGCATAGTACAAAAGATAAAACTCTAGACTTGGACAGTCTAACTTCCTTGAGTCTCAAAGACATTCTCAAGCACCCTTCGTTAAATAGGAAGGAAACCCGCAGACTCGGATAGTCTCAATACCCTTTGGACTTCCCGTTTCCTCAAAGAAAAGGAAATATCCCTGATCCTCAAATAAAATCCCTGAGTACAGCGTTGCTCATATAAGAACTGATTTTCTCATTTAAATCAGTATATTGGATCTGTCACTCAACTGAAACAGTTACAATAGCCTCCATCTTGGGCTTCGTACGAGATACCAAAAGTCTCCCCAATGGAGTCAAAACAACCTTTTAGCCTCTCTCTCAGGCTTTGTATGAGACACATAAGAGATTCCCTCGTTGAGTCAATCACCCCTTTTTTGCCTCCATCTCGGGCCTCGTACGAGATATAAATCCCTTGAGCAAAAGTCGAACTCTTTGCTAGCCTCCTCTTAGGCTTTGTATAACGATATGCCCCACTGGGTCAAAAACTTTTAGCCTCTCTCTCGGGCTTTGTACGAGACACAAAATAGCCTCCTCTTAGGCTTTGTATAATGATTTTCCTAGCGGAAATTAGCCTCCTCTTAGGCTTTGTATAAGAAAACCACTGGTTGATCCAATTAACCTTTTAGCATCAAAGTTGTGCCTCGTTCACAGTACACAAACATCAACAACTCCTTTCCCTTCATCTAATCGCTGTAAGCGGCAAGCCTCTGGATCATCTACATCCATGCCACTGTCTCTCTTTTAGCATGAGAAATTCCTAAGGAAAGATGGCATTGCTCTACACTGAGTTAAAGTCTTCTCCTTCAGGTTAAAACCCTTTCTTCGGAAATTATGGCATTGCTCAGATCCGCGTATCCCAGTTAAAGTAATTCTCCTTCTCCCCTCTTTAGAGATGACAAATTCTCTCTAAAGTCGAGGTCTTTCAGCTTCACGTCTTGGGCTTTAAACAAGACACAAATAGACCTTTTAGCTTCACATCTTGGGCTTTGAACAAGATACAAATCACCTTTCGCTTCACGTCTTGGGCTTTGAACAAGACACCAAAAACCAATTTCCTCCCATAGAATAGGAGGAACTACGAACGCTCTGATTTCCCTGTTTCGGTAAACGGGAATACGTAGGCATAAGATCGAAAGAAAAGATCTTAGCGAGCGCAATCAACAAAAAACCCAAATCCCATATCTCCATCAATTAAAAGCAGTATTCCAAAAACACCAGTCCTAACATCCTAATCCTTATTCCTCGCCAGAAACCCTTTGCCTAGAAAAAAGAAAGAAAGAAACCTGTACTGGCGAAATACGAATAACCAGTACAAAGGCCCCCCCACATTGATAGCATCCGTAACCTAACAGACCGCTGTTTAAACTCAGTATGCAAAGCAGGGTTAATTGGAGACATCTATTTCCCTTCCTTATTCAGCTCACAATAGGATAAAAAATGAATCGACCTGTAGTTTTAAGCTCAACCGCAGAGAGCGACCAGCGCTTAAGAACCGCGTCCAAAATCGCTCGCTACAGTTTGCAGATGAAACAGTCGTATGCTGGAAACGGTATGTCTTCTCTGAACCATTTTCTGCACAATACAGGGATGAGCTCGAAGAGGAATATGTTAGGAGATTCAAAATTGGAGAACCCGCGCCAACGGTCTTGCAATTTGAACGGTTGTGAATGGATTGATACAAGCTACAACTTGAGATTTCTTCCTCGTTTGCGATTCTTTAGCAAGGGCGAAAGAAGGAGAAAGGATTTGGCCTCTCTTGGCCTTTTGGATGCCACACGTCAAGCTCTCAATGGTTGGAAGGAAGGTTGAAAAGTCAAACCTCACAACTCAATTCTCATTGGTCCAAAATGATAGAAATGGAAACCAAAATGCCACGTGAATTGTTCTTACCATGATTAATAGTATAGTTATAAAAAACAAAATAGAATATTAACACATAAAATAGAATACTATCATTTAAATTAAAAACTAATTAAAAGGAGCTAAATGGATAATTAGCCTAGTTAACTAAAATAAATTACTTAAATAAGATTGATTTAAATTAAATAAAACTAAAACAACTCAAATAAAATAAAATGGTGCCAAATTGAAATTAGCCTAGTCACAGAGCAAATAAGTGCTAAGATAAATATCAAATTAAAATAAAGAGAAAGGTAATAAATAATAAATAATAAAAAACAAATAGCAAGAAAAATGAGGGTAAAATTTGGGGTGCAACACACATACATCCAAGTCAAATCTCACTTGATAATTAACACGGAAGATGTTCTATGTTCTCTCTACTTTGCGATGATTTCAAATGCAAACCATTTGGAGCCATGATCATTGAGATATTTTCATCTAAAGTAGACTTGGTACACTTGCGCAAAACTGCATGTCATGGTTTTTATGGCATGTTATTATTCTGATCTTGCTGCATGCTCATCTAAAACTATGCATGTCACCACCCATTTTGTTTACCAAAATAAACCACACATGTACCATATTGCCATGCATACATGATGGGCATTTTTTTTTGCCAAAAAGAGAAAGGAGTGAGAATTTACACAATTGGTACAAACTTCATTCTCCCATGTGACAACACTCACGTACATCTCATGATCCTCATTTTACTCACTCAAACCAAGCCCCAAACCTCTCCATACCTCATGCCAAACCATAACCCGTAGCAAAGCCATGTGCTTCTTTTTCTCTCATTTTCCAAACCAAAGCCACACTCCAAGCCTCAGCTCTAATCCCTAACCTAAAATCACTTCATATATAAGCCGAACAACTCCAAACCTGGCCAGAAGTTGGTTTTTAGATCTGAAGCTCTCATCTCTCTCAAGAATTTCTCACTCTCGAGTCAAGTTCCTCTCTGCATTTTCGTTTCACATCTTGCTCTCTTCATCATCAAGCAAGCTCAGAGTTGGTTTTCTCATCAATTCAGATAACAAGAACAAGGTGCAGTGGACATATTCCACTAGGTAACACCTAAGATTTCTCACTTGCATGCTAGATCTATGAATGTTTAGGCTCATATCATTGCATCTGAAGACCTACTTATGTAGGCAGTGGCTAATGTGTGTTTATATGCTTGAATCGTGAATTTTAGTTTTGTGCTTGATCTTTCTACTCACATTTCCATGCGTTTCTGTGACTGTTTACTTGAGTTGTTGATGTATTTGAGGTCTTTGGAAGGTGTGCTTGAAGTATGTGCCCTGCTTGTGTTGGTTTGTGAATGTTTCAGTTTAGGTCTACTTTTTATTTCTCTTCGATTCACTATGTTATCATGCTTGTTTGAGAAAATAGAGGGTAGATTCGTGATCAGCATGGAATTTGGAAGGGAATGGTGATGGTTTGGTAAGTTTCTGGGTGGTTGCAGGTCAGCTCCGGCGGAGGTTGGCCAGAGAAGACGACCGGAGCTAGGGCTCCGGCGTCTCTGAGGTTAGAGGAGGATGAGGTGGCCTTTGGCGCCACTTTTTAAATTCAAATGAATTGACTTGTTTTATCCTTAGCCAATCATCTCGCCACGTCATTTAATGAGGACACCGTGGCATCTTTTGTTTTTGTTTGATCCTGAGTGTGTTTTTGCTTGGGCTTAGTGTTTGCTGCTATCGCCACCCCCATTTCCCTGAGCCCAAACGCGTGCAATGTGAATCATGTTGTTGCTGGATTACTCACACACCCCTAGCTGAACACTTGTTTCATTTATTTCTTCTTTTATTTCTTTTATAACTTTCAATTTTGTTTTAATTGTCAAACACATATTAAAAATCCACAAAATTTGTTTTCTGATCATTGGATGTCTTGACTTATTTTTTTACTTGTTCATATGTTTTACTTTCTGTTTTTTTGTGAAACAAGCACTTGTTGGGAGGAAACCCAACGGTTTTTGAGTTGCATAACTTCATGTGTAGTTAGTTTAATTTGATTCACTTTTGAAAAACTTGTTTGTACTTTTGAAGTTATGTTCTAGGTGTGATTCACTTCTGAAAAATGTGTTGCTTTAGAATATTTGACATGTGTTTTGTACTTAGACTTTGTTTCAAATTCGTTGCATCGTTGTACTTTAGTGGTAAGCATTTCTTTGTTTGTACTTTTGATAATTAAAACATACATTTGTTTCCGTTTGAAAAAACTTGTTGAGCATGAATTCTTGGTGATTGATTTTCCTCTTTAGGTTGATTGATTCTTGTTTGAGGACAAACAATCCTAAGTCAGTGAGAGTTGGATGAGTGCTAAATTTTTGTGAATTTAGTGTGAATAATTAGCACTCATCATCTTAATTTGTTTGCTTATCGTCAATAAACCTCAACTTACATGTAAATATGTATATATTGTGTATACTGTGCGTTATCGTGTAAATATCATTTATTTTGATTGTTTTTATCTCTTTTTTGTGATTATTCGAGCTGTTATTTAGTCATTGTCTTATAGAATGTTGAATAAGCTTTCCAACACTTCTAACCGTGCGTAAATCTGAGTTACGGTTCCCAAGTTATGGTCGACACAAGAGCTGATTTTTCTCATATCTTCATGGTCGTCGGGCGAGCTCTAGGTCGCCGAGCAAGATAGGGGCGACCCAGAGGCGTGGAAAATCACTATAGAGGCAGTAGCAAAGGCCGCCATGGTCGCTGGGCGAGCCCTAGGGTGCTGGGCGACGACGGGATTTCAATTTTCCTTATAAATTCATTTTTACAACATTTTTATGTATGGTTTTGGGAACTTTTAACCCCATCGCCATCAACCAAATTATTTTTGTAGAGTAGCTTAGAAACAACATTAGGGGTTGCATAGTGATGATCTGGAGTTGGAATTGTGTCACTTTGTTGGACACAGCGAGAGATTCTTCTTCATCTTCCATCTTCTCTTTCTACCTTTCTTGTTGGGGTTTTGTACGTAAATTTACTTTGATAGTATGTATATTTATTGATCATGGCGTTGTATACGATTTATTTTATGAATCTATATCGATTTCATATTTGTTTGCTTACTTTATGTTTGGATTTGAACCGTTATAGACATCTACTATTCAGATTCGTAACTAGGATGAACATCTGCTAGATTCTAACTCTAGACCTAGATTTAGATCTAACATTCACGTGGGTATTGATTCTTAATGCTCTGTGTTATGTTGTTGCATGAGACATCACTAATGAGACAATATGGTTGAACTCTCGGCGGAAGTTTAGACATGAACCCTGTTATGAGCAATACGTGATGATATTGACAAGTGATTCAGGTTATGTACAACTGATTGGTAGATTTGTGTATTAGATAGGTGAATGAACGTCATTCTTGACGATTTCTCTACCGTACTTTATTTACTTTTTCATATGTTTTACTTTCTGCTTTTTACTCTTTTAAACCATTCAAACCAAGCTTAGAGACGTAGAAACTGTTGAAAGACATTCTTTTCCTCACACCGCTCCCTGTGAAGACGATAAAACCCGGAGGGAATTCTTCCAAATCATTTTATTCTTGCCGCTATACTGCAACTCGAACAAAATGGCACCATTGTCGGGGATTGGTGTTGATATCGAAATCATTGTGATAATTTATATATTTCTAAGCTTTGTGCATAATTGTCTATATTGTATATATGCTTGTATAGATACTTGTTTTTATTTTATTTTCCACCCTTGTATATAATTGTTTTCCATACTTGATTATATTTCTGTGCATACTTGTTTATACTTATGTTACATACTTGTTTTCCACACAAACTTGTACATATAGGTTTTGCATAAAGTTTGTATGAGTGTTTGTACATATGTGTTTTCCATTATGTTTGTTCAACTGTTGTATATATTTTGTTCCCATAACGTTTGTTCAAGTGTTCGGTTAGGACACTTTCTTTAGGTTTGCGCTTTGAATAAAAGCATCAGGATGTCTGTGAGGAAGTTACTAGCCAAGCATAATAATGACATCCAGCTATATTTGTGAAACAAGCACTTGTTGGGAGGCAACCCAATGGTTTTTTAGTTGCATAACTTTATGTGTAGTTAGTTTAATTTGATTCACTTGTGAAAAACTTGTTTGTACTTTTGAAGTTATGTGCTAGGTGTGATTCACTTCTGAAAAATTTGTTGCTTTATAATGTTTGACATGTGTTTTGTACTTGGACTTTGTTTCAAATTCGTTGCGTCGTTGTTCTTTAGTGGTAAGCATTTCTTTGTTTGTACTTTTGATAATTAGAACATACATTTGTTTCTGTTTGAAAAAACTTGTTGAGCATGAATTCTTGGTGATTGCTTTTTCTCTTTAGGTTGATTGATTCTTGTTTGAGGACAAACAATCCTAAGTTAGGGAGAGTTGGATGAGTGCTAAATTTTTGTGAATTTAGTGTGAATAATTAGCACTCATCGTCTTAATTCGTTTGCTTATCGTCAATAAAGCTCAACTTACATGTAAATATGTATATATTGTGTATATTGTGCGTTATCGTGTAAATATAATTTATTTTGATTGTTTTTATCTCTTTTATGTGATTATTCAAGCTGTTACTTAGTCATTGTCTTATAGAACGTTGAATAAGCTTTCCAACGCTTTTAACCGTGCGTAAATCTGAGTTACGGTTCCCAAGTTATGGTCGACACAAGAGCTGATTTTTCTCGTATCTTCATGGTCGCCGGGTGAGCTCTTGGTCGCCGAGCAAGATAGGGGCGACCCAGAGGCGTGGGAAAGCACTGTAGAGGCAGTAGCAAAGGCTGCCATGGTCGCTGGGCAAGCCCTAGGGTGCTGGGCGACGGCGGGATTTCAATTTTGCTTATAAATTCATTTTTACAACATTTTTATGTATGGTTTTGGGAACTTTTAACCCCATCGCCATCAACCAAATTATTTTTTGTAGAGTACCTTAGAAACAACATTAGGGGTTGCATAGTGATGATCTGGTGTTGGAATTGTGTCACTTTGTTGGACACAGCGATATATTCTTCTTCATCTTCCTTCTTCTCTTTCTACCTTTCTTGTTGGGGTTTTGTACGTAAATTTACTTTGATAGTATGTATATTTATTGATCATGGCGTTGTATACAATTTATTTTATGAATCTATATCGATTTCATATTTGTTTGCTTACTTTATGTTTGGATCTGAACCGTTATAGACATATACTCTTCAGATCCGTAACTAGGATGAACATCTGCTAGATTCTAAACTCTAGACCTAGATTTATATCTAACATTCGCGTGGGTATTGATTCTTAATGCTCCGTGTTATGTAGTTGCATGAGACATCACCGGTGAGACAGTATGCTTGAACTCTCGGCGGAAGTTTAGACATGAACCCTGTAATGAGCGATACGTGATGATATTGACAAGTGATTTAGGTTATGTACAACTGATTGGTAGATTTGTGTATTAGATAGGTTAATGAACGCCATTCTTGACGATTTCTCTACCGTACTTTATTTACTTGTTCATATGTTTTACTTTCTGCTTTTTACTCTTTTAAACCATTCAAACCAAGCTTAGAGACGTAGAAACCGTTGAACGACATTCTTTCCATCGCACTGATCCCTGTGAAGACGATAAAACCCCGAGGGAATTCTTCCAAATCATTTGCTTCTTGCTGCTATACTGCAACTCGAACAAAATGGCACCGTTGTCGGGGATTGGTGTTGATATAAAAATCATTGCGATAATTTATATATTTCTACGCTTTTTGCATAATTGTCTATACTGTATATATGGTTGTATAGATACTTGTTTTTATTTTATTTTCCACCCTTGTATATAATTGTTTTCCATACTTGATTATATTTCTGTGCATACTTGTTTATACTTATGTTACATACTTGTTTTCCACACAAACTTGTACATATAGGTTTTGCATAAAGTTTGTATGAGTGTTTGTACATATGTGTTTTCCATTATGTTTGTTCAACTGTTGTATATATTTTGTTCCCGTAACGTTTGTTCAAGTGTTCGGTTAGGACATTTTCTTTAGGTTTGCGCTTTGAATAAAAGCATCAGGATGTCTGTGAGGAAGTTACTAGCCAAGCATAATAATGACATCCAGCTATATTTGTGAAACAAGCACTTGTTGGGAGGCAACCCAACGGTTTTTGAGTTGCATAACTTTATGTGTAGTTAGTTAAATTTGATTCACTTTTGAAAAACTTCTTTGTACTTTTGAAGTTATGTGCTAGGTGTGATTCACTTCTGAAAAATTTGTTGCTTTAGAATGTTTGACATGTGTTTTGTACTTAGACTTTGTTTCAAATTCGTTACGTCGTTGTTCTTTAGTGGTAAGCATTTCTTTGTTTGTACTTTTGATAATTAGAACATACATTTGTTTCTGTTTGAAAAAACTTGTTGAGCATGAATTCTTGGTGATTGCTTTTTCTCTTTAGGTTGATTGATTTTTGTTTGAGGACAAACAATCCTAAGTTAGGGAGAGTTGGATGAGTGCTAAATTTTTGTGAATTTAGTGTGAATAATTACCACTCATCGTCTTAATTCGTTTGCTTATCGTCAAAAACCTCAACTTACATGTAAATATGTATATATTGTGTATATTGTACGTTATCGTGTAAATATCATTTATTTTGATTGTTTTTATCTCTTTTTTGTGATTATTCAAGCTGTTATTTAGTCATTGTCTTATATAACGTTGAACAAGCTTTCCAACGCTTCTAACCGTGTGTAAATCTGAGTTACGGTTCCCAAGTTATGGTCGACACAAGATTTGATTTTTCTCATATCTTCATGGTCGTCGGGCGAGCTCTAGGTCGCCGAGCAAGATAGGGGCGACCCAGAGGCGTGGAAAAGCACTGTAGAGGTTGTAGCAAAGGCTCCCATGGTCGCTGGGCGAGCCCTAGGGTGCTGGGCGACGGCGGGATTTCAATTTTGCTTATAAATTCATTTTTACAACATTTTTATGTATGGTTTTGGGAACTTTTAACCCCATCGCCATCAACCAAATTATTTTTGTAGAGTAGCTTAGAAACAACATTAGGGGTTGCATAGTGATGATCTGGAGTTGGAATTGTTTCACTTTGTTGGACACAGCGAGAGATTCTTCTTCATCTTCCTTCTTCTCTTTCTACCTTTCTTGTTGGGGTTTTGTACGTAAATTTACTTTGATAGTATGTATATTTATTGATCATGGCGTTGTATACAATTTATTTTATGAATCTATATCGATTTCATATTTGTTTGCTTACTTTATGTTTGGATTTGAACCGTTATAGACATATACTCTTCAGATCCGTAACTAGGATGAACATCTGCTAGATTCTAAACTCTAGACCTAGATTTAGATCTAACATTCGCGTGGGTATTGATTCTTAATGCTCCGTGTTATGTAGTTGCATGAGACATCACCGATGAGACTGTATGGTTGAACTCTCGGCGGAAGTTTAGACAAGAACCCTGTAATGAGCGATACGTGATGATATTGACAAGTGATTTAGGTTATGTACAACTGATTGGTAGATTTGTGTATTAGATAGGTTAATGAACGTTATTCTTGACGATTTCTCTACCGTACTTTATTTACTTGTTCATATGTTTTACTTTCTGCTTTTTACTCTTTTAAACCATTGAAACCAAGCTTAGAGACGTAGAAACAGTTGAACGACATTCTTTCCATCGCACTGATCCCTGTGAAGACGATAAAACCCCGAGGGAATTCTTCCAAATCATTTGCTACTTGCCGTTATACTGCAACTTGAACAAAATGGCACCGTTGTCGGGGATTGGTGTTGATATCGAAATCATTGCGATAATTTATATATTTCTACGCTTTGCGCATAATTCTCTATATTGTATATATGGTTGTATAGATACTTGTTTTTATTTTATTTTCCACCCTTGTATATAATTGTTTTCCATACTTGATTATATTTCTGTGCATACTTGTTTATACTTATGTTACATACTTGTTTTCCACACAAACTTGTACATATAGGTTTTGCATAAAGTTTGTATGAGTGTTTGTACATATGTGTTTTCCATTATGTTTGTTCAACTGTTGTATATATTTTGTTCCCGTAACGTTTGTTCAAGTGTTCGGTTAGGACATTTTCTTTAGGTTTGCGCTTTGAATAAAAGCATCAGGATGTCTGTGAGGAAGTGACTAGCCAAGCATAATAATGACATCCAGCTATATTTGTGAAACAAGCACTTGTAGGGAGGCAACCCAACGGTTTTTGAGTTGCATAACTTTATGTGTAGTTAGTTAAATTTGATTCACTTTTGAAAAACTTGTTTGTACTTTTGAAGTTATGTGCTAGGTGTGATTCACTTCTGAAAATTTTTTTGCTTTAGAATGTTTGACATGTGTTTTGTACTTAGACTTTGTTTCAAATTCGTTGCGTCATTGTTCTTTAGTGGTAAGCATTTCTTTGTTTGTACTTTTGATAATTAGAACATACATTTGTTTCTGTTTGAAAAAACTTGTTGAGCATGAATTCTTGGTGATTGCTTTTTCTCTTTAGGTTGATTGATTCTTGTTTGCGGACAAACAATCCTAAGTTAGGGAGAGTTGGATGAGTGCTAAATTTTTGTGAATTTAGTGTGAATAATTACCACTCATCGTCTTAATTTGTTTGCTTATCGTCAATAAACCTCAACTTACATGTAAATATGTATATATTGTGTATATTGTACGTTATCGTGTAAATATCATTTATTTTGATTGTTTTTATCTCTTTTTTGTGATTATTCAAGCTGTTATTTAGTCATTGTCTTATAGAACGTTGAACAAGCTTTCCAACGCTTCTAACCGTGCGTAAATCTGAGTTACGGTTCCCAAGTTATGGTCGACACAAGAACTGATTTTTCTCATATCTTCATGGTCGTCGGGCGAGCTCTAGGTCGCCGAGCAAGATAGGGGCGACCCAGAGGCGTGGAAAAGCACTGTAGAGGCTGTAGCAAAGGCTCCCATGGTCGCTGGGCGAGCCCTAGGGTGCTGGGCGACGGCGGGATTTCAATTTTGCTTATAAATTCATTTTTACAACATTTTTATGTATGGTTTTGGGAACTTTTAACCCCATCGCCATCAACCAAATTATTTTTGTAGAGTAGCTTAGAAACAACATTAGGGGTTGCATAGTGATGATCTGGAGTTGGAATTGTTTCACTTTGTTGGACACAGCGAGAGATTCTTCTTCATCTTCCTTCTTCTCTTTCTACCTTTCTTGTTGGGGTTTTGTACGTAAATTTACTTTGATAGTATGTATATTTATTGATCATGGCGTTGTATACAATTTATTTTATGAATCTATATCGATTTCATATTTGTTTGCTTACTTTATGTTTGGATTTGAACCGTTATAGACATATACTCTTCAGATCCGTAACTAGGATGAACATCTGCTAGATTCTAAACTCTAGACCTAGATTTAGATCTAACATTCGCGTGGGTATTGATTCTTAATGCTCCGTGTTATGTAGTTGCATGAGACATCACCGATGAGACAGTATGGTTGAACTCTCGGCGGAAGTTTAGACACGAACCCTGTAATGAGCGATACGTGATGATATTGACAAGTGATTTAGGTTATGTACAACTGATTGGTAGATTTGTGTATTATATAGGTTAATGAACGTCATTCTTGACGATTTCTCTACCGTACTTTATTTACTTGTTCATATGTTTTACTTTCTGCTTTTTACTCTTTTAAACCATTCAAACCAAGCTTAGAGACGTAGAAACAGTTGAACGACATTCTTTCCATCGCACTGATCCCTGTGAAGACGATAAAACCCCGAGGGAATTCTTCCAAACCATTTGCTTCTTGCCGCTATACTACAACTTGAACAAAATGGCACCGTTGTCGGGGATTGGTGTTGATATCAAAATCTTTGCGATAATTTATATATTTCTACGCTTTGTATATATGGTTGTATAGATACTTGTTTTTATTTTATTTTCCACCCTTGTATATAATTGTTTTCCATACTTGATAATATTTCTGTGCATACTTGTTTTTACTTATGTTACATACTTGTTTTCCACACAAACTTGTACATATAGGTTTTGCATAAAGTTTGTATGAGTGTTTGTACATATGTGTTTTCCATTATGTTTGTTCGACTGTTGTATATATATTGTTCCCGTAACGTTTGTTCAAGTGTTCGGTTAGGACACTTTCTTTAGGTTTGCGCTTTGAATAAAAGCATCAGGATGTCTGTGAGGAAGTTACTAGCCAAGCATAATAATGACATCCAGCTATATTTGTGAAACAAGCACTTGTTGGGAGGCAACCCAACGGTTTTTGAGTTGCATAACTTTATGTGCAGTTAGTTAAATTTGATTCACTTTTGAAAAAATTGTTTGTACTTTTGAAGTTATGTGCTAGGTGTGATTCACTTCTGAAAATTTTGTTGCTTTAGAATGTTTGACATGTGTTTTGTACTTGGGCTTTGTTTCAAATTCGTTGCGTCATTGTTCTTTAGTGGTAAGCATTTCTTTGTTTGTACTTTTGATAATTAGAACATACATTTGTTTCTGTTTGAAAAAACTTGTTGAGCATGAATTCTTGGTGATTGCTTTTTCTCTTTAGGTTGATTGATTCTTGTTTGAGGACAAACAATCCTAAGTTAGGGAGAGTTGGATGAGTGCTAAATTTTTGTGAATTTAGTGTGAATAATTAGCACTCATCGTCTTAATTCGTTTGCTTATCGTCAATAAACCTCAACTTACATGTAAATATGTATATATTGTGTATATTGTGAGTTATCGTGTAAATATCATTTATTTTGATTGTTTTTATCTCTTTTTTGTGATTATTCAAGCTGTTACTTAGTCATTGTTTTATAGAACGTTGAATAAGCTTTCCAACGCTTCTAACCGTGCGTAAATCTGAGTTACGGTTCCCAAGTTATGGTCGACACAAGAGCTGATTTTTCTCATATCTTCATGGTCGCCGGGCGAGCTCTAGGTCGCCGAGCAAGATAGGGGCGACCCAGAGGCGTGGAAAAGCACTGTAGAGGCAGTAGCAAAGGCTGCCATGGCCGCTGGGCGAGCCCTAGGGTGCTGGGCGACGGCGGGATTTCAATTTTGCTTATAAATTCATTTTTACAACATTTTTATGTATGGTTTTGGGAACTTTTAACCCCTTCGCCATCAACCAAATTATTTTTGTAGAGTAGCTTAGAAACAACATTAGGGGTTGCATAGTGATGATCTGGAGTTGGAATTGTGTCACTTTGTTGGACACAGCGAGAGATTCTTCTTCATCTTCCTTCTACTCTTTCTACCTTTCTTGTTGGGGTTTTGTACGTAAATTTACTTTGATAGTATGTATATTTATTGATCATGGCGTTGTATACAATTTATTTTACGAATCTATATCGATTTCATATTTGTTTGCTTACTTTATGTTTGGATTTGAACCGTTATAGACATATACTCTTCAGATCCGTAACTAGGATGAACATCTGCTAGATTCTAAACTCTAGACCTAGATTTATATCTAACATTCGCGTGGGTATTGATTCTTAATGCTCCGTGTTATGTAGTTGCATGAGACATCACCGATGAGACTGTATGGTTGAACTCTCGGCGGAAGTTTAGACACGAACCCTGTAATGAGCGATACGTGATGATATTGACAAGTGATTTAGGTTATGTACAACTGATTGGTAGATTTGTGTATTAGATAGGTTAATGAACGTCATTCTTGACGATTTCTCTATTGTACTTTATTTACTTGTTCATATGTTTTACTTTCTGCTTTTTACTCTTTTAAACCATTCAAACCAAGCTTAGAGACGTAGAAACAGTTGAACGACATTCTTTCCATCGCACTGATCCCTGTGAAGACGATAAAACCCCGAGGGAATTCTTCCAAACCATTTGCTTCTTGCCGCTATACTGCAACTTGAACAAAATGGCACCGTTGTCGGGGATTGGTGTTGATATCGAAATCTTTGCGATAATTTATATATTTCTACGCTTTGTATATATGGTTGTATAGATACTTGTTTTTATTTTATTTTCCACCCTTGTATATAATTGTTTTCCATACTTGATAATATTTCTGTGCATACTTGTTTTTACTTATTTTACATACTTGTTTTCCACACAAACTTGTACATATAGGTTTTGCATAAAGTTTGTATGAGTGTTTGTACATATGTGTTTTCCATTATGTTTGTTCAACTGTTGTATATATATTGTTCCCGTAACGTTTGTTCAAGTGTTCGGTTAGGACACTTTCTTTAGGTTTGCGCTTTGAATAAAAGCATCAGGATGTCTGTGAGGAAGTTACTAGCCAAGCATAATAACGACATCCAGCTATATTTGTGAAACAAGCACTTGTTGGGAGGCAACCCAACGGTTTTTGAGTTGCATAACTTTATGTGCAGTTAGTTAAATTTGATTCACTTTTGAAAAACTTGTTTGTACTCTTGAAGTTATGTGCTAGGTGTGATTCACTTCTGAAAATTTTGTTGCTTTAGAATGTTTGACATGTGTTTTGTACTTGGGCTTTGTTTCAAATTCGTTACGTCATTGTTCTTTAGTGGTAAGCATTTCTTTGTTTGTACTTTTGATAATTAGAACATACATTTGTTTCTGTTTGAAAAAATTTGTTGAGCATGAATTCTTGGTGATTGCTTTTTCTCTTTAGTTTGATTGATTCTTGTTTGAGGACAAACAATCCTAAGTTAGGGAGAGTTGGATGAGTGCTAAATTTTTGTGAATTTAGTGTGAATAATTAGCACTCATCGTCTTAATTTGTTTGCTTATCGTCAATAAACCTCAACTTACATGTAAATATGTATATATTGTGTATATTGTGAGTTATCGTGTAAATATCATTTATTTTGATTGTTTTTATCTCTTTTTTGTGATTATTCAAGCTGTTACTTAGTAATTGTTTTATAGAACGTTGAATAAGCTTTCCAACGCTTCTAACCGTGCGTAAATCTGAGTTACGGTTCCCAAGTTATGGTCGACACAAGAGCTGATTTTTCTCATATCTTCATGGTCGCCGGGCGAGCTCTAGGTCGCCGAGCAAGATAGGGGCGACCCAGAGGCGTGGAAAAGCACTGTAGAGGCAGTAGCAAAGGCTGCCATGGCCGCTGGGCGAGCCCTAGGGTGCTGGGCGACGGCGGGATTTCAATTTTGCTTATAAATTCATTTTTACAACATTTTTATGTATGGTTTTGGGAACTTTTAACCCCTTCGCCATCAACCAAATTATTTTTGTAGAGTAGCTTAGAAACAACATTAGGGGTTGCATAGTGATGATCTGGAGTTGGAATTGTGTCACTTTGTTGGACACAGCGAGAGAATCTTCTTCATCTTCCTTCTACTCTTTCTACCTTTCTTGTTGGGGTTTTGTACGTAAATTTACTTTGATAGTATGTATATTTATTGATCATGGCGTTGTATACAATTTATTTTATGAATCTATATCGATTTCATATTTGTTTGCTTACTTTATGTTTGGATTTGAACCGTTATAGACATATACTCTTCAGATCCGTAACTAGGATGAACATCTGCTAGATTCTAAACTCTAGACCTAGATTTATATCTAACATTCGCGTGGGTATTGATTCTTAATGCTCCGTGTTATGTAGTTGCATGAGACATCACCGATGAGACTGTATGGTTGAACTCTCGGCGGAAGTTTAGACATGAACCCTGTAATGAGCGATACGTGATGATATTGACAAGTGATTTAGGTTATGTACAACTGATTGGTAGATTTGTGTATTAGATAGGTTAATGAACGTCATTCTTGACGATTTCTCTACCGTACTTTATTTACTTGTTCATATGTTTTACTTTCTGCTTTTTACTCTTTTAAACCATTCAAACCAAGCTTAGAGACGTAGAAACAGTTGAACGACATTCTTTCCATCGTACTGATCCCTGTGAAGACGATAAAACCCCGAGGGAATTCTTCCAAATCATTTGCTTCTTGCCGCTATACTGCAACTCGAACAAAATGGCACCGTTGTCGGGGATTGGTGTTGATATCGAAATCATTGCGATAATTTATATATTTCTACGCTTTGTGCATAATTGTCTATATTGTATATATGGTTGTATAGATACTTGTTTTTATTTTATTTTCCACCCTTGTATATAATTGTTTTCCATACTTGATTATATTTCTGTGCATACTTGTTTTTACTTATGTTACATACTTGTTTTCCACACAAACTTGTACATATAGGTTTTGCATAAAGTTTGTATGAGTGTTTGTACATATGTGTTTTCCATTATGTTTGTTCAACTGTTGTATATATTTTGTTCCCGTAACGTTTGTTCAAGTGTTCGGTTAGGACACTTTCTTTAGGTTTGCGCTTTGAATAAAAGCATCAGGATGTCTGTGAAGAAGTTACTAGCCAAGCATAATAATGACATCCAGCTATATTTGTGAAACAAGCACTTGTTGGGAGGCAACCCAACGGTTTTTGAGTTGCATAACTTTATGTGTAGTTAGTTAAATTTGATTCACTTTTGAAAAACTTGTTTGTACTTTTGAAGTTATGTGCTAGGTGTGGTTCACTTCTGAAAAATTTATTGCTTTAGAATGTTTGACATGTGTTTTGTACTTAGACTTTGTTTCAAATTCGTTGCGTCGTTGTTCTTTAGTGGTAAGCATTTCTTTGATTGTACTTTTGATAATTAGAACATACATTTGTTTCTGTTTGAAAAAACTTGTTGAGCATGAATTCTTGGTGATTGCGTTTTCTCTTTAGGTTGATTGATTCTTGTTTGAGGACAAACAATCCTAAGTGAGGGAGAGTTGGATGACTGCTAAATTTTTGTGAATTTAGTGTGAATAATTAGCACTCATCGTCTTAATTCGTTTGCTTATCGTCAATAAACCTCAACTTACATGTAAATATGTATATATTGTGTATATTGTGCGTTATCGTGTAAATATCATTTATTTTGATTGTTTTTATCTCTTTTTTGTGATTATTCAAGCTGTTATTTAGTCGTTGTCTTATAGAACGTTGAATAAGCTTTCCAACGCTTCTAACCGTGCGTAAATCTGAGTTACGGTTCCCAAGTTATGGTTGACACAAGAGCTGATTTTTCTCATATCTTCATGGTCGCCGGGCGAGCTCTAGGTCGCCGAGCAAGATAGGGGCGACCCAAAGGCGTGGAAAAGCACTGTAGAGGCAGTAGCAAAGGCTGCCATGGCCGCTGGGCGAGCCCTAGGGTGCTGGGCGACGGTGGGATTTCAATTTTGCTTATAAATTCATTTTTACAACATTTTTATGTATGGTTTTGGGAACTTTTAACCCCATCGCCATCAACCAAATTATTTTTGTAGAGTGGCTTAGAAACAACATTAGGGGTTGCATAGTGATGATCTGGAGTTGGAATTGTGTCACTTTGTTGGACACAGCGAGAGATTCTTCTTCATCTTCCTTCTACTCGTTCTACCTTTCTTGTTGGGGTTTTGTACGTAAATTTACTTTGATAGTATGCATATTTATTGATCATGGCGTTGTATACAATTTATTTTATGAATCTATATCGATTTCATATTTGTTTGCTTACTTTATGTTTGGATTTGAACCGTTATAGACATATACTCTTCAGATCCGTAACGAGGATGAACATCTGCTAGATTCTAAACTCTAGACCTAGATTTAGATCTAACATTCGCGTGGGTATTGATTCTTAATGCTCCGTGTTATGTAGTTGCATGAGACATCACCGATGAGACTGTATGGTTGAACTCTCGGCGGAAGTTTAGACATGAACCCTGTAATGAGCGATACGTGATGATATTGACAAGTGATTTAGGTTATGTACAACTGATTGGTAGATTTGTGTATTAGATAGGTTAATGAACGTCATTCTTGACGATTTCTCTACCGTACTTTATTTACTTGTTCATATGTTTTACTTTCTGATTTTTACTCTTTTAAACCATTCAAACCAAGCTTAGAGACGTAGAAATCGTTGAACGACATTCTTTCCATCGCACTAATCCCTGTGAAGACGATAAAACCCCGAGGGAATTCTTCCAAATCATTTGCTTCTTGCCGCTATACTGCAACTCGAACAAAATGGCACCGTTGTCGGGGATTGGTGTTGATATCGAAATCATTGCGATAATTTATATATTTCTACGCTTTGTTCATAATTTGTCTATATTGTATATATGGTTGTATAAATACTTGTTTTTATTTTATTTTCCACCCTTGTATATAATTGTTTTCCATACTTGATTATATTTCTGTGCATACTTCTTTATACTTATGTTACATACTTGTTTTCCACACAAACTTGTACATATAGGTTTTGCATAAAGTTTGTATGAGTGTTTGTACATATGTGTTTTCCATTATGTTTGTTCAACTGTTGTATATGTTTTGTTCCCGTAACGTTTGTTCAAGTGTTCAGTTAGGACACTTTCTTTAGGTTTGCGCTTTGAATAAAAGCATCAGGATGTCTGTGAGGAAGTTACTAGCCAAGCATAATAATGACATCCAGCTATATTTGTGAAACAAGCACTTGTTGGGAGGCAACCCAACAGTTTTTGAGTTGCATAACTTTATGTGTAGTTTGTTAAATTTGATTCACTTTTGAAAAACTTGTTTGTACTTTTGAAGTTATGTGCTAGGTGTGATTCACTTCTGAAAAATTTGTTGCTTTAGAATGTTTGACATGTGTTTTGTACTTAGACTTTGTTTCAAATTCGTTGCGTCGTTGTTCTTTAGTGGTAAGCATTTCTTTGTTTGTACTTTTGATAATTAGAACATACATTTGTTTCTGTTTGAAAAAACTTGTTGAGCATGAATTCTTGGTGATTGCTTTTTCTCTTAAGGTTGATTGATTCTTGTTTGAGGACAAACAATCCTAAGTTAGGGAGAGTTGGATGAGTGCTAAATTTTTGTGAATTTAGTGTGAATAATTAGCACTCATCGTCTTAATTCGTTTGCTTATCGTCAATAAACCTCAACTTACATGTAAATATGTATATATTGTGTATATTGTGCGTTATCGTGTAAATATCATTTATTTTGATTGTTTTTATCTCTTTTTTGTGATTATTCAAGCAGTTATTTAGTCATTGTCTTATAGAACGTTGAATAAGCTTTCTAACGCTTCTAACCGTGCGTAAATCTGAGTTACGGTTCCCAAGTTATGGTCGACACAAGAGCTGATTTTTCTCATATCTTCATGGTCGCCGGGCGAGCTCTAGGTCGCCGAGCAAGATAGGGGCGACCCAGAGGCGTGGAAAAGCACTGTAGAGGCAGTAGCAAAGGCTGCCATGGCCGCTGGGCGAGCCCTAGGGTGCTGGGCGACGGTGGGATTTCAATTTTGCTTATAAATTCATTTTTACAACATTTTTATGTATGGTTTTGGGAACTTTTAACCCCATCGCCATCAACCAAATTATTTTTGTAGAGTGGCTTAGAAACAACATTAGGGGTTGCATAGTGATGATCTGGAGTTGGAATTGTGTCACTTTGTTGGACACAGCGAGAGATTCTTCTTCATCTTCCTTCTACTCGTTCTACCTTTCTTGTTGGGGTTTTGTACGTAAATTTACTTTGATAGTATGCATATTTATTGATCATGGCGTTGTATACAATTTATTTTATGAATCTATATCGATTTCATATTTGTTTGCTTACTTTATGTTTGGATTTGAACCGTTATAGACATATACTCTTCAGATCCGTAACGAGGATGAACATCTGCTAGATTCTAAACTCTAGACCTAGATTTAGATCTAACATTCGCGTGGGTATTGATTCTTAATGCTCCGTGTTATGTAGTTGCATGAGACATCACCGATGAGACTGTATGGTTGAACTCTCGGCGGAAGTTTAGACATGAACCCTGTAATGAGCGATACGTGATGATATTGACAAGTGATTTAGGTTATGTACAACTGATTGGTAGATTTGTGTATTAGATAGGTTAATGAACGTCATTCTTGACGATTTCTCTACCGTACTTTATTTACTTGTTCATATGTTTTACTTTCTGATTTTTACTCTTTTAAACCATTCAAACCAAGCTTAGAGACGTAGAAATCGTTGAACGACATTCTTTCCATCGCACTAATCCCTGTGAAGACGATAAAACCCCGAGGGAATTCTTCCAAATCATTTGCTTCTTGCCGCTATACTGCAACTCGAACAAAATGGCACCGTTGTCGGGGATTGGTGTTGATATCGAAATCATTGCGATAATTTATATATTTCTACGCTTTGTTCATAATTTGTCTATATTGTATATATGGTTGTATAAATACTTGTTTTTATTTTATTTTCCACCCTTGTATATAATTGTTTTCCATACTTGATTATATTTCTGTGCATACTTGTTTATACTTATGTTACATACTTGTTTTCCACACAAACTTGTACATATAGGTTTTGCATAAAGTTTGTATGAGTGTTTGTACATATGTGTTTTCCATTATGTTTGTTCAACTGTTGTATATGTTTTGTTCCCGTAACGTTTGTTCAAGTGTTCGGTTAGGACACTTTCTTTAGGTTTGCGCTTTGAATAAAAGCATCAGGATGTCTGTGAGGAAGTTACTAGCCAAGCATAATAATGACATCCAGCTATATTTGTGAAACAAGCACTTGTTGGGAGGCAACCCAACGGTTTTTGAGTTGCATAACTTTATGTGTAGTTAGTTAAATTTGATTCACTTTTGAAAAACTTGTTTGTACTTTTGAAGTTATGTGCTAGGTGTGATTCACTTCTGAAAAATTTGTTGCTTTAGAATGTTTGACATGTGTTTTGTACTTAGACTTTGTTTCAAATTCGTTGCGTCGTTGTTCGTTAGTGGTAAGCATTTCTTTGTTTGTACTTTTGATAATTAGAACATACATTTGTTTCTGTTTGAAAAAACTTGTTGAGCATGAATTCTTGGTGATTGCTTTTTCTCTTTAGGTTGATTGATTCTTGTTTGAGGACAAACAATCCTAAGTTAGGGAGAGTTGGATGAGTGCTAAATTTTTGTGAATTTAGTGTGAATAATTAGCACTCATCGTCTTAATTCGTTTGCTTATCGTCAATAAACCTCAACTTACATGTAAATATGTATATATTGTGTATATTGTGCGTTATCGTGTAAATATCATTTATTTTGATTGTTTTTATCTCTTTTTTGTGATTATTCAAGCTGTTATTTAGTCATTGTCTTATAGAACGTTGAATAAGCTTTCTAACGCTTCTAACCGTGCGTAAATCTGAGTTACGGTTCCCAAGTTATGGTCGACACAAGAGCTGATTTTTCTCATATCTTCATGGTCGCCGGGCGAGCTCTAGGTCGCCGAGCAAGATAGGGGCGACCCAGAGGCGTGGAAAAGCACTGTAGAGGCAGTAGCAAAGGCTGCCATGGCCGCTGGGCGAGCCCTAGGGTGCTGGGCGACGGTGGGATTTCAATTTTGCTTATAAATTCATTTTTACAACATTTTTATGTATGGTTTTGGGAACTTTTAACCCCATCGCCATCAACCAAATTATTTTTGTAGAGTGGCTTAGAAACAACATTAGGGGTTGCATAGTGATGATCTGGAGTTGGAATTGTGTCACTTTGTTGGACACAGCGAGAGATTCTTCTTCATCTTCCTTCTACTCTTTCTACCTTTCTTGTTGGGGTTTTGTACGTAAATTTACTTTGATAGTATGCATATTTATTGATCATGGCGTTGTATACAATTTATTTTATGAATCTATATCGATTTCATATTTGCTTGCTTACTTTATGTTTGGATTTGAACTGTTATAGACATATACTCTTCAGATCCGTAACGAGGATGAACATCTGCTAGATTCTAAACTCTAGACCTAGATTTAGATCTAACATTCGCGTGGGTATTGATTCTTAATGCTCCGTGTTATGTAGTTGCATGAGACATCACCGATGAGACTGTATGGTTGAACTCTCGGCGGAAGTTTAGACATGAACCCTGTAATGAGCGATACGTGATGATATTGACAAGTGATTTAGGTTATGTACAACTGATTGGTAGATTTGTGTATTAGATAGGTTAATTAACGTCATTCTTGACGATTTCTCTACCGTACTTTATTTACTTGTTCATATGTTTTACTTTCTGATTTTTACTCTTTTAAACCATTCAAACCAAGCTTAGAGACGTAGAAATCGTTGAACGACATTCTTTCCATCGCACTAATCCCTGTGAAGACGATAAAACCCCGAGGGAATTCTTCCAAATCATTTGCTTCTTGCCGCTATACTGCAACTCGAACAAAATGGCACCGTTGTCGGGGATTGGTGTTGATATCGAAATCATTGCGATAATTTATATATTTCTACGCTTTGTTCATAATTTGTCTATATTGTATATATGGTTGTATAGATACTTGTTTTTATTTTATTTTCCACCCTTGTATATAATTGTTTTCCATACTTGATTATATTTCTGTGCATACTTGTTTATACTTATGTTACATACTTGTTTTCCACACAAACTTGTACATATAGGTTTTGCATAAAGTTTGTATGAGTGTTTGTACATATGTGTTTTCCATTATGTTTGTTCAACTGTTGTATATGTTTTGTTCCCGTAACGTTTGTTCAAGTGTTCGGTTAGGACACTTTCTTTAGGTTTGCGCTTTGAATAAAAGCATCAGGATGTCTGTGAGGAAGTTACTAGCCAAGCATAATAATGACATCCAGCTATATTTGTGAAACAAGCACTTGTTGGGAGGCAACCCAACGGTTTTTGAGTTGCATAACTTTATGTGTAGTTAGTTATATTTGATTCACTTTTGAAAAACTTGTTTGTACTTTTGAAGTTATGTGCTAGGTGTGATTCACTTCTGAAAAATTTGTTGCTTTAGAATGTTTGACATGTGTTTTGTACTTAGACTTTGTTTCAAATTCGTTGCGTCGTTGTTCTTTAGTGGTAAGCATTTCTTTGTTTGTACTTTTGATAATTAGAACATACATTTGTTTCTGTTTGAAAAAACTTGTTGAGCATGAATTCTTGGTGATTGCTTTTTCTCTTTAGGTTGATTGATTCTTGTTTGAGGACAAACAATCCTAAGTTAGGGAGAGTTGGATGAGTGCTAAATTTTTGTGAATTTAGTGTGAATAATTAGCACTCATCGTCTTAATTCGTTTGCTTATCGTCAATAAACCTCAACTTACATGTAAATATGTATATATTGTGTATATTGTGCGTTATCGTGTAAATATCATTTATTTTGATTGTTTTTATCTCTTTTTTGTGATTATTCAAGCTGTTATTTAGTCATTGTCTTATAGAACGTTGAATAAGCTTTCTAACGCTTCTAACCGTGCGTAAATCTGAGTTACGGTTCCCAAGTTATGGTCGACACAAGAGCTGATTTTTCTCATATCTTCATGGTCGCCGGGCGAGCTCTAGGTCGCCGAGCAAGATAGGGGCGACCCAGAGGCGTGGAAAAGCACTGTAGAGGCAGTAGCAAAGGCTGCCATGGCCGCTGGGCGAGCCCTAGGGTGCTGGGCGACGGTGGGATTTCAATTTTGCTTATAAATTCATTTTTACAACATTTTTATGTATGGTTTTGGGAACTTTTAACCCCATCGCCATCAACCAAATTATTTTTGTAGAGTGGCTTAGAAACAACATTAGGGGTTGCATAGTGATGATCTGGAGTTGGAATTGTGTCACTTTGTTGGACACAGCGAGAGATTCTTCTTCATCTTCCTTCTACTCTTTCTACCTTTCTTGTTGGGGTTTTGTACGTAAATTTACTTTGATAGTATGCATATTTATTGATCATGGCGTTGTATACAATTTATTTTATGAATCTATATCGATTTCATATTTGCTTGCTTACTTTATGTTTGGATTTGAACCGTTATAGACATATACTCTTCAGATCCTTAACGAGGATGAACATCTGCTAGATTCGAAACTCTAGACCTAGATTTAGATCTAACATTCGCGTGGGTATTGATTCTTAATGCTCCGTGTTATGTAGTTGCATGAGACATCACCGATGAGACTGTATGGTTGAACTCTCGGCGGAAGTTTAGACATGAACCCTGTAATGAGCGATACATGATGATATTGACAAGTGATTTAGGTTATGTACAACTGATTGGTAGATTTGTGTATTAGATAGGTTAATTAACGTCATTCTTGACGATTTCTCTACCGTACTTTATTTACTTGTTCATATGTTTTACTTTCTAATTTTTACTCTTTTAAACCATTCAAACCAAGCTTAGAGACGTAGAAATCGTTGAACGACATTCTTTCCATCGCACTAATCCCTGTGAAGACGATAAAACCCCGAGGGAATTCTTCCAAATCATTTGCTTCTTGCCGCTATACTGCAACTCGAACAAAATGGCACCGTTGTCGGGGATTGGTGTTGATATCGAAATCATTGCGATAATTTATATATTTCTACGCTTTGTTCATAATTTGTCTATATTGTATATATGGTTGTATAGATACTTGTTTTTATTTTATTTTCCACCCTTGTATATAATTGTTTTCCATACTTGATTATATTTCTGTGCATACTTGTTTATACTTATGTTACATACTTGTTTTCCACACAAACTTGTACATATAGGTTTTGCATAAAGTTTGTATGAGTGTTTGTACATATGTGTTTTCCATTATGTTTGTTCAACTGTTGTATATGTTTTGTTCCCGTAACGTTTGTTCAAGTGTTCGGTTAGGACACTTTCTTTAGGTTTGCGCTTTGAATAAAAGCATCAGGATGTCTGTGAGGAAGTTACTAGCCAAGCATAATAATGACATCCAGCTATATTTGTGAAACAAGCACTTGTTGGGAGGCAACCCAACGGTTTTTGAGTTGCATAACTTTATGTGTAGTTAGTTATATTTGATTCACTTTTGAAAAACTTGTTTGTACTTTTGAAGTTATGTGCTAGGTGTGATTCACTTCTGAAAAATTTGTTGCTTTAGAATGTTTGACATGTGTTTTGTACTTAGACTTTGTTTCAAATTCGTTGCGTCGTTGTTCTTTAGTGGTAAGCATTTCTTTGTTTGTACTTTTGATAATTAGAACATACATTTGTTTCTGTTTGAAAAAACTTGTTGAGCATGAATTCTTGGTGATTGCTTTTTCTCTTTAGGTTGATTGATTCTTGTTTGAGGACAAACAATCCTAAGTTAGGGAGAGTTGGATGAGTGCTAAATTTTTGTGAATTTAGTGTGAATAATTAGCACTCATCGTCTTAATTCGTTTGCTTATCGTCAATAAACCTCAACTTACATGTAAATATGTATATATTGTGTATATTGTGCGTTATCGTGTAAATATCATTTATTTTGATTGTTTTTATCTCTTTTTTGTGATTATTCAAGCTGTTATTTAGTCATTGTCTTATAGAACGTTGAATAAGCTTTCTAACGCTTCTAACCGTGCGTAAATCTGAGTTACGGTTCCCAAGTTATGGTCGACACAAGAGCTGATTTTTCTCATATCTTCATGGTCGCCGGGCGAGCTCTAGGTCGCCGAGCAAGATAGGGGCGACCCAGAGGCGTGGAAAAGCACTGTAGAGGCAGTAGCAAAGGCTGCCATGGCCGCTGGGCGAGCCCTAGGGTGCTGGGCGACGGTGGGATTTCAATTTTGCTTATAAATTCATTTTTACAACATTTTTATGTATGGTTTTGGGAACTTTTAACCCCATCGCCATCAACCAAATTATTTTTGTAGAGTGGCTTAGAAACAACATTAGGGGTTGCATAGTGATGATCTGGAGTTGGAATTGTGTCACTTTGTTGGACACAGCGAGAGATTCTTCTTCATCTTCCTTCTACTCTTTCTACCTTTCTTGTTGGGGTTTTGTACGTAAATTTACTTTGATAGTATGCATATTTATTGATCATGGCGTTGTATACAATTTATTTTATGAATCTATATCGATTTCATATTTGCTTGCTTACTTTATGTTTGGATTTGAACCGTTATAGACATATACTCTTCAGATCCGTAACGAGGATGAACATCTGCTAGATTCTAAACTCTAGACCTAGATTTAGATCTAACATTCGCGTGGGTATTGATTCTTAATGCTCCGTGTTATGTAGTTGCATGAGACATCACCGATGAGACTGTATGGTTGAACTCTCTGCGGAAGTTTAGACATGAACCCTGTAATGAGCGATACGTGATGATATTGACAAGTGATTTAGGTTATGTACAACTGATTGGTAGATTTGTGTATTAGATAGGTTAATTAACGTCATTCTTGACGATTTCTCTACCGTACTTTATTTACTTGTTCATATGTTTTACTTTCTGATTTTTACTCTTTTAAACCATTCAAACCAAGCTTAGAGACGTAGAAATCGTTGAACGACATTCTTTCCATCGCACTAATCCCTGTGAAGACGATAAAACCCCGAGGGAATTCTTCCAAATCATTTGCTTCTTGCCGCTATACTGCAACTCGAACAAAATGGCACCGTTGTCGGGGATTGGTGTTGATATCGAAATCATTGCGATAATTTATATATTTCTACGCTTTGTTCATAATTTGTCTATATTGTATATATGGTTGTATAGATACTTGTTTTTATTTTATTTTCCACCCTTGTATATAATTGTTTTCCATACTTGATTATATTTCTGTGCATACTTGTTTATACTTATGTTACATACTTGTTTTCCACAAAAACTTGTACATATAGGTTTTGCATAAAGTTTGTATGAGTGTTTGTACATATGTGTTTTCCATTATGTTTGTTCAACTGTTGTATATGTTTTGTTCCCGTAACGTTTGTTCAAGTGTTCGGTTAGGACACTTTCTTTAGGTTTGCGCTTTGAATAAAAGCATCAGGATGTCTGTGAGGAAGTTACTAGCCAAGCATAATAATGACATCCAGCTATATTTGTGAAACAAGCACTTGTTGGGAGGCAACCCAACGGTTTTTGAGTTGCATAACTTTATGTGTAGTTAGTTATATTTGATTCACTTTTGAAAAACTTGTTTGTACTTTTGAAGTTATGTGCTAGGTGTGATTCACTTCTGAAAAATTTGTTGCTTTAGAATGTTTGACATGTGTTTTGTACTTAGACTTTGTTTCAAATTCGTTGCGTCGTTGTTCTTTAGTGGTAAGCATTTCTTTGTTTGTACTTTTGATAATTAGAACATACATTTGTTTCTGTTTGAAAAAACTTGTTGAGCATGAATTCTTGGTGATTGCTTTTTCTCTTTAGGTTGATTGATTCTTGTTTGAGGACAAACAATCCTAAGTTAGGGAGAGTTGGATGAGTGCTAAATTTTTGTGAATTTAGTGTGAATAATTAGCACTCATCGTCTTAATTCGTTTGCTTATCGTCAATAAACCTCAACTTACATGTAAATATGTATATATTGTGTATATTGTGCGTTATCGTGTAAATATCATTTATTTTGATTGTTTTTATCTCTTTTTTGTGATTATTCAAGCTGTTATTTAGTCATTGTCTTATAGAACGTTGAATAAGCTTTCTAACGCTTCTAACCGTGCGTAAATCTGAGTTACGGTTCCCAAGTTATGGTCGACACAAGAGCTGATTTTTCTCATATCTTCATGGTCGCCGGGCGAGCTCTAGGTCGCCGAGCAAGATAGGGGCGACCCAGAGGCGTGGAAAAGCACTGTAGAGGCAGTAGCAAAGGCTGCCATGGCCGCTGGGCGAGCCCTAGGGTGCTGGGCGACGGTGGGATTTCAATTTTGCTTATAAATTCATTTTTACAACATTTTTATGTATGGTTTTGGGAACTTTTAACCCCATCGCCATCAACCAAATTATTTTTGTAGAGTGGCTTAGAAACAACATTAGGGGTTTCATAGTGATGATCTGGAGTTGGAATTGTGTCACTTTGTTGGACACAGCGAGAGATTCTTCTTCATCTTCCTTCTACTCTTTCTACCTTTCTTGTTGGGGTTTTGTACGTAAATTTACTTTGATAGTATGCATATTTATTGATCATGGCGTTGTATACAATTTATTTTATGAATCTATATCGATTTCATATTTGTTTGCTAACTTTATGTTTGGATTTGAACCGTTATAGACATATACTCTTCAGATCCGTAACGAGGATGAACATCTGCTAGATTCTAAACTCTAGACCTAGATTTAGATCTAACATTCGCGTGGGTATTGATTCTTAATGCTCCGTGTTATGTAGTTGCATGAGACATCACCGATGAGACTGTATGGTTGAACTCTCGGCGGAAGTTTAGACATGAACCCTGTAATGAGCGATACGTGATGATATTGACAAGTGATTTAGGTTATGTACAACTGATTGGTAGATTTGTGTATTAGATAGGTTAATGAACGTCATTCTTGACGATTTCTCTACCGTACTTTATTTACTTGTTCATATGTTTTACTTTCTGATTTTTACTCTTTTAAACCATTCAAACCAAGCTTAGAGACGTAGAAATCGTTGAACGACATTCTTTCCATCGCACTAAACCCTGTGAAGACGATAAAACCCCGAGGGAATTCTTCCAAATCATTTGCTTCTTGCCGCTATACTGCAACTCGAACAAAATGGCACCGTTGTCGGGGATTGGTGTTGATATCGAAATCATTGCGATAATTTATATATTTCTACGCTTTGTTCATAATTTGTCTATATTGTATATATGGTTGTATAAATACTTGTTTTTATTTTATTTTCCACCCTTGTATATAATTGTTTTCCATACTTGATTATATTTCTGTGCATACTTGTTTATACTTATGTTACATACTTGTTTTCCACACAAACTTGTACATATAGGTTTTCCATAAAGTTTGTATGAGTGTTTGTACATATGTGTTTTCCATTATGTTTGTTCAACTGTTGTATATGTTTTGTTCCCGTAACGTTTGTTCAAGTGTTCGGTTAGGACACTTTCTTTAGGTTTGCGCTTTGAATAAAAGCATCAGGATGTCTGTGAGGAAGTTACTAGCCAAGCATAATAATGACATCCAGCTATATTTGTGAAACAAGCACTTGTTGGGAGGCAACCCAACGGTTTTTGAGTTGCATAACTTTATGTGTAGTTAGTTAAATTTGATTCACTTTTGAAAAACTTGTTTGTACTTTTGAAGTTATGTGCTAGGTGTGATTCACTTCTGAAAAATTTGTTGCTTTAGAATGTTTGACATGTGTTTTGTACTTAGACTTTGTTTCAAATTCGTTGCGTCGTTGTTCTTTAGTGGTAAGCATTTCTTTGTTTGTACTTTTGATAATTAGAACATACATTTGTTTCTGTTTGAAAAAACTTGTTGAGCATGAATTCTTGGTGATTGCTTTTTCTCTTTAGGTTGATTGATTCTTGTTTGAGGACAAACAATCCTAAGTTAGGGAGAGTTGGATGAGTGCTAAATTTTTGTGAATTTAGTGTGAATAATTAGCACTCATCGTCTTAATTCGTTTGCTTATCGTCAATAAACCTCTATTTACATGTAAATATGTATATATTGTGTATATTGTGCGTTATCGTGTAAATATCATTTATTTTGATTGTTTTTATCTCTTTTTTGTGATTATTCAAGCTGTTATTTAGTCATTGTCTTATAGAACGTTGAATAAGCTTTCTAACGCTTCTAACCGTGCATAAATCTGAGTTACGGTTCCCAAGTTATGGTCGACACAAGAGCTGATTTTTCTCATATCTTCATGGTCGCCGGGCGAGCTCTAGGTCGCCGAGCAAGATAGGGGCGACCCAGAGGCGTGGAAAAGCACTGTAGAGGCAGTAGCAAAGGCTGCCATGGCCGCTGGGCGAGCCCTAGGGTGCTGGGCGACGGGGGATTTCAATTTTGCTTATAAATTCATTTTTACAACATTTTTATGTATGGTTTTGGGAACTTTTAACCCCATCGCCATCAACCAAATTATTTTTGTAGAGTGGCTTAGAAACAACATTAGGGGTTGCATAGTGATGATCTGGAGTTGGAATTGTGTCACTTTGTTGGACACAGCGAGAGATTCTTCTTCATCTTCCTTCTACTCTTTCTACCTTTCTTGTTGGGGTTTTGTACGTAAATTTACTTTGATAGTATGCATATTTATTGATCATGGCGTTGTATACAATTTATTTTATGAATCTATATCGATTTCATATTTGCTTGCTTACTTTATGTTTGGATTTGAACCGTTATAGACATATACTCTTCAGATCCGTAACGAGGATGAACATCTGCTAGATTCTAAACTCTAGACCTAGATTTAGATCTAACATTCGCGTGGGTATTGATTCTTAATGCTCCGTGTTATGTAGTTGCATGAGACATCACCGATGAGACTGTATGGTTGAACTCTCGGCGGAAGTTTAGACATGAACCCTGTAATGAGCGATACGTGATGATATTGACAAGTGATTTAGGTTATGTACAACTGATTGGTAGATTTGTGTATTAGATAGGTTAATTAACGTCATTCTTGACGATTTCTCTACCGTACTTTATTTACTTGTTCATATGTTTTACTTTCTGATTTTTACTCTTTTAAACCATTCAAACCAAGCTTAGAGACGTAGAAATCGTTGAACGACATTCTTTCCATCGCACTAATCCCTGTGAAGACGATAAAACCCCGAGGGAATTCTTCCAAATCATTTGCTTCTTGCCGCTATACTGCAACTCGAACAAAATGGCACCGTTGTCGGGGATTGGTGTTGATATCGAAATCATTGCGATAATTTATATATTTCTACGCTTTGTTCATAATTTGTCTATATTGTATATATGGTTGTATAAATACTTGTTTTTATTTTATTTTCCACCCTTGTATATAATTGTTTTCCATACTTGATTATATTTCTGTGCATACTTGTTTATACTTATGTTACATACTTGTTTTCCACACAAACTTGTACATATAGGTTTTGCATAAAGTTTGTATGAGTGTTTGTACATATGTGTTTTCCATTATGTTTGTTCAACTGTTGTATATGTTTTGTTCCCGTAACGTTTGTTCAAGTGTTCGGTTAGGACACTTTCTTTAGGTTTGCGCTTTGAATAAAAGCATCAGGATGTCTGTGAGGAAGTTACTAGCCAAGCATAATAATGACATCCAGCTATATTTGTGAAACAAGCACTTGTTGGGAGGCAACCCAACGGTTTTTGAGTTGCATAACTTTATGTGTAGTTAGTTAAATTTGATTCACTTTTGAAAAACTTGTTTGTACTTTTGAAGTTATGTGCTAGGTGTGATTCACTTCTGAAAAATTTGTTGCTTTAGAATGTTTGACATGTGTTTTGTACTTAGACTTTGTTTCAAATTCGTTGCGTCGTTGTTCTTTAGTGGTAAGCATTTCTTTGTTTGTACTTTTGATAATTAGAACATACATTTGTTTCTGTTTGAAAAAACTTGTTGAGCATGAATTCTTGGTGATTGCTTTTTCTCTTTAGGTTGATTGATTCTTGTTTGAGGACAAACAATCCTAAGTTAGGGAGAGTTGGATGAGTGCTAAATTTTTGTGAATTTAGTGTGAATAATTAGCACTCATCGTCTTAATTCGTTTGCTTATCGTCAATAAACCTCAACTTACATGTAAATATGTATATATTGTGTATATTGTGCGTTATCGTGTAAATATCATTTATTTTGATTGTTTTTATCTCTTTTTTGTGATTATTCAAGCTGTTATTTAGTCATTGTCTTATAGAACGTTGAATAAGCTTTCTAACGCTTCTAACCGTGCGTAAATCTGAGTTACGGTTCCCAAGTTATGGTCGACACAAGAGCTGATTTTTCTCATATCTTCATGGTCGCCGGGCGAGCTCTAGGTCGCCGAGCAAGATAGGGGCGACCCAGAGGCGTGGAAAAGCACTGTAGAGGCAGTAGCAAAGGCTGCCATGGCCGCTGGGCGAGCCCTAGGGTGCTGGGCGACGGTGGGATTTCAATTTTGCTTATAAATTCATTTTTACAACATTTTTATGTATGGTTTTGGGAACTTTTAACCCCATCGCCATCAACCAAATTATTTTTGTAGAGTGGCTTAGAAACAACATTAGGGGTTGCATAGTGATGATCTGGAGTTGGAATTGTGTCACTTTGTTGGACACAGCGAGAGATTCTTCTTCATCTTCCTTCTACTCTTTCTACCTTTCTTGTTGGGGTTTTGTACGTAAATTTACTTTGATAGTATGCATATTTATTGATCATGGCGTTGTATACAATTTATTTTATGAATCTATATCGATTTCATATTTGCTTGCTTACTTTATGTTTGGATTTGAACCGTTATAGACATATACTCTTCAGATCCGTAACGAGGATGAACATCTGCTAGATTCTAAACTCTAGACCTAGATTTAGATCTAACATTCGCGTGGGTATTGATTCTTAATGCTCCGTGTTATGTAGTTGCATGAGACATCACCGATGAGACTGTATGGTTGAACTCTCGGCGGAAGTTTAGACATGAACCCTGTAATGAGCGATACGTGATGATATTGACAAGTGATTTAGGTTATGTACAACTGATTGGTAGATTTGTGTATTAGATAGGTTAATTAACGTCATTCTTGACGATTTCTCTATCGTACTTTATTTACTTGTTCATATGTTTTACTTTCTGATTTTTACTCTTTTAAACCATTCAAACCAAGCTTAGAGACGTAGAAATCGTTGAACGACATTCTTTCCATCGCACTAATCCCTGTGAAGACGATAAAACCCCGAGGGAATTCTTCCAAATCATTTGCTTCTTGCCGCTATACTGCAACTCGAACAAAATGGCACCGTTGTCGGGGATTGGTGTTGATATCGAAATCATTGCGATAATTTATATATTTCTACGCTTTGTTCATAATTTGTCTATATTGTATATATGGTTGTATAAATACTTGTTTTTATTTTATTTTCCACCCTTGTATATAATTGTTTTCCATACTTGATTATATTTCTGTGCATACTTGTTTATACTTATGTTACATACTTGTTTTCCACACAAACTTGTACATATAGGTTTTGCATAAAGTTTGTATGAGTGTTTGTACATATGTGTTTTCCATTATGTTTGTTCAACTGTTGTATATGTTTTGTTCCCGTAACGTTTGTTCAAGTGTTCGGTTAGGACACTTTCTTTAGGTTTGCGCTTTGAATAAAAGCATCAGGATGTCTGTGAGGAAGTTACTAGCCAAGCATAATAATGACATCCAGCTATATTTGTGAAACAAGCACTTGTTGGGAGGCAACCCAACGGTTTTTGAGTTGCATAACTTTATGTGTAGTTAGTTAAATTTGATTCACTTTTGAAAAACTTGTTTGTACTTTTGAAGTTATGTGCTAGGTGTGATTCACTTCTGAAAAATTTGTTGCTTTAGAATGTTTGACATGTGTTTTGTACTTAGACTTTGTTTCAAATTCGTTGCGTCGTTGTTCTTTAGTGGTAAGCATTTCTTTGTTTGTACTTTTGATAATTAGAACATACATTTGTTTCTGTTTGAAAAAACTTGTTGAGCATGAATTCTTGGTGATTGCTTTTTCTCTTTAGGTTGATTGATTCTTGTTTGAGGACAAACAATCCTAAGTTAGGGAGAGTTGGATGAGTGCTAAATTTTTGTGAATTTAGTGTGAATAATTAGCACTCATCGTCTTAATTCGTTTGCTTATCGTCAATAAACCTCAACTTACATGTAAATATGTATATATTGTGTATATTGTGCGTTATCGTGTAAATATCATTTATTTTGATTGTTTTTATCTCTTTTTTGTGATTATTCAAGCTGTTATTTAGTCATTGTCTTATAGAACGTTGAATAAGCTTTCTAACGCTTCTAACCGTGCGTAAATCTGAGTTACGGTTCCCAAGTTATGGTCGACACAAGAGCTGATTTTTCTCATATCTTCATGGTCGCCGGGCGAGCTCTAGGTCGCCGAGCAAGATAGGGGCGACCCAGAGGCGTGGAAAAGCACTGTAGAGGCAGTAGCAAAGGCTGCCATGGCCGCTGGGCGAGCCCTAGGGTGCTGGGCGACGGTGGGATTTCAATTTTGCTTATAAATTCATTTTTACAACATTTTTATGTATGGTTTTGGGAACTTTTAACCCCATCGCCATCAACCAAATTATTTTTGTAGAGTGGCTTAGAAACAACATTAGGGGTTGCATAGTGATGATCTGGAGTTGGAATTGTGTCACTTTGTTGGACACAGCGAGAGATTCTTCTTCATCTTCCTTCTACTCTTTCTACCTTTCTTGTTGGGGTTTTGTACGTAAATTTACTTTGATAGTATGCATATTTATTGATCATGGCGTTGTATACAATTTATTTTATGAATCTATATCGATTTCATATTTGCTTGCTTACTTTATGTTTGGATTTGAACCGTTATAGACATATACTCTTCAGATCCGTAACGAGGATGAACATCTGCTAGATTCTAAACTCTAGACCTAGATTTAGATCTAACATTCGCGTGGGTATTGATTCTTAATGCTCCGTGTTATGTAGTTGCATGAGACATCACCGATGAGACTGTATGGTTGAACTCTCGGCGGAAGTTTAGACATGAACCCTGTAATGAGCGATACGTGATGATATTGACAAGTGATTTAGGTTATGTACAACTGATTGGTAGATTTGTGTATTAGATAGGTTAATTAACGTCATTCTTGACGATTTCTCTATCGTACTTTATTTACTTGTTCATATGTTTTACTTTCTGATTTTTACTCTTTTAAACCATTCAAACCAAGCTTAGAGACGTAGAAATCGTTGAACGACATTCTTTCCATCGCACTAATCCCTGTGAAGACGATAAAACCCCGAGGGAATTCTTCCAAATCATTTGCTTCTTGCCGCTATACTGCAACTCGAACAAAATGGCACCGTTGTCGGGGATTGGTGTTGATATCGAAATCATTGCGATAATTTATATATTTCTACGCTTTGTTCATAATTTGTCTATATTGTATATATGGTTGTATAGATACTTGTTTTTATTTTATTTTCCACCCTTGTATATAATTGTTTTCCATACTTGATTATATTTCTGTGCATACTTGTTTATACTTATGTTACATACTTGTTTTCCACACAAACTTGTACATATAGGTTTTGCATAAAGTTTGTATGAGTGTTTGTACATATGTGTTTTCCATTATGTTTGTTCAACTGTTGTATATGTTTTGTTCCCGTAACGTTTGTTCAAGTGTTCGGTTAGGACACTTTCTTTAGGTTTGCGCTTTGAATAAAAGCATCAGGATGTCTGTGAGGAAGTTACTAGCCAAGCATAATAATGACATCCAGCTATATTTGTGAAACAAGCACTTGTTGGGAGGCAACCCAACGGTTTTTGAGTTGCATAACTTTATGTGTAGTTAGTTATATTTGATTCACTTTTGAAAAACTTGTTTGTACTTTTGAAGTTATGTGCTAGGTGTGATTCACTTCTGAAAAATTTGTTGCTTTAGAATGTTTGACATGTGTTTTGTACTTAGACTTTGTTTCAAATTCGTTGCGTCGTTGTTCTTTAGTGGTAAGCATTTCTTTGTTTGTACTTTTGATAATTAGAACATACATTTGTTTCTGTTTGAAAAAACTTGTTGAGCATGAATTCTTGGTGATTGCTTTTTCTCTTTAGGTTGATTGATTCTTGTTTGAGGACAAACAATCCTAAGTTAGGGAGAGTTGGATGAGTGCTAAATTTTTGTGAATTTAGTGTGAATAATTAGCACTCATCGTCTTAATTCGTTTGCTTATCGTCAATAAACCTCAACTTACATGTAAATATGTATATATTGTGTATATTGTGCGTTATCGTGTAAATATCATTTATTTTGATTGTTTTTATCTCTTTTTTGTGATTATTCAAGCTGTTATTTAGTCATTGTCTTATAGAACGTTGAATAAGCTTTCTAACGCTTCTAACCGTGCGTAAATCTGAGTTACGGTTCCCAAGTTATGGTCGACACAAGAGCTGATTTTTCTCATATCTTCATGGTCGCCGGGCGAGCTCTAGGTCGCCGAGCAAGATAGGGGCGACCCAGAGGCGTGGAAAAGCACTGTAGAGGCAGTAGCAAAGGCTGCCATGGCCGCTGGGCGAGCCCTAGGGTGCTGGGCGACGGGGGATTTCAATTTTGCTTATAAATTCATTTTTACAACATTTTTATGTATGGTTTTGGGAACTTTTAACCCCATCGCCATCAACCAAATTATTTTTGTAGAGTGGCTTAGAAACAACATTAGGGGTTGCATAGTGATGATCTGGAGTTGGAATTGTGTCACTTTGTTGGACACAGCGAGAGATTCTTCTTCATCTTCCTTCTACTCTTTCTACCTTTCTTGTTGGGGTTTTGTACGTAAATTTACTTTGATAGTATGCATATTTATTGATCATGGCGTTGTATACAATTTATTTTATGAATCTATATCGATTTCATATTTGCTTGCTTACTTTATGTTTGGATTTGAACCGTTATAGACATATACTCTTCAGATCCGTAACGAGGATGAACATCTGCTAGATTCTAAACTCTAGACCTAGATTTAGATCTAACATTCGCGTGGGTATTGATTCTTAATGCTCCGTGTTATGTAGTTGCATGAGACATCACCGATGAGACTGTATGGTTGAACTCTCGGTGGAAGTTTAGACATGAACCCTGTAATGAGCGATACGTGATGATATTGACAAGTGATTTAGGTTATGTACAACTGATTGGTAGATTTGTGTATTAGATAGGTTAATTAACGTCATTCTTGACGATTTCTCTACCGTACTTTATTTACTTGTTCATATGTTTTACTTTCTGATTTTTACTCTTTTAAACCATTCAAACCAAGCTTAGAGACGTAGAAATCGTTGAACGACATTCTTTCCATCGCACTAATCCCTGTGAAGACGATAAAACCCCGAGGGAATTCTTCCAAATCATTTGCTTCTTGCCGCTATACTGCAACTCGAACAAAATGGCACCGTTGTCGGGGATTGGTGTTGATATCGAAATCATTGCGATAATTTATATATTTCTACGCTTTGTTCATAATTTGTCTATATTGTATATATGGTTGTATAAATACTTGTTTTTATTTTATTTTCCACCCTTGTATATAATTGTTTTCCATACTTGATTATATTTCTGTGCATACTTGTTTATACTTATGTTACATACTTGTTTTCCACACAAACTTGTACATATAGGTTTTGCATAAAGTTTGTATGAGTGTTTGTACATATGTGTTTTCCATTATGTTTGTTCAACTGTTGTATATGTTTTGTTCCCGTAACGTTTGTTCAAGTGTTCGGTTAGGACACTTTCTTTAGGTTTGCGCTTTGAATAAAAGCATCAGGATGTCTGTGAGGAAGTTACTAGCCAAGCATAATAATGACATCCAGCTATATTTGTGAAACAAGCACTTGTTGGGAGGCAACCCAACGGTTTTTGAGTTGCATAACTTTATGTGTAGTTAGTTAAATTTGATTCACTTTTGAAAAACTTGTTTGTACTTTTGAAGTTATGTGCTAGGTGTGATTCACTTCTGAAAAATTTGTTGCTTTAGAATGTTTGACATGTGTTTTGTACTTAGACTTTGTTTCAAATTCGTTGCGTCGTTGTTCTTTAGTGGTAAGCATTTCTTTGTTTGTACTTTTGATAATTAGAACATACATTTGTTTCTGTTTGAAAAAACTTGTTGAGCATGAATTCTTGGTGATTGCTTTTTCTCTTTAGGTTGATTGATTCTTGTTTGAGGACAAACAATCCTAAGTTAGGGAGAGTTGGATGAGTGCTAAATTTTTGTGAATTTAGTGTGAATAATTAGCACTCATCGTCTTAATTCGTTTGCTTATCGTCAATAAACCTCAACTTACATGTAAATATGTATATATTGTGTATATTGTGCGTTATCGTGTAAATATCATTTATTTTGATTGTTTTTATCTCTTTTTTGTGATTATTCAAGCTGTTATTTAGTCATTGTCTTATAGAACGTTGAATAAGCTTTCTAACGCTTCTAACCGTGCGTAAATCTGAGTTACGGTTCCCAAGTTATGGTCGACACAAGAGCTGATTTTTCTCATATCTTCATGGTCGCCGGGCGAGCTCTAGGTCGCCGAGCAAGATAGGGGCGACCCAGAGGCGTGGAAAAGCACTGTAGAGGCAGTAGCAAAGGCTGCCATGGCCGCTGGGCGAGCCCTAGGGTGCTGGGCGACGGTGGGATTTCAATTTTGCTTATAAATTCATTTTTACAACATTTTTATGTATGGTTTTGGGAACTTTTAACCCCATCGCCATCAACCAAATTATTTTTGTAGAGTGGCTTAGAAACAACATTAGGGGTTGCATAGTGATGATCTGGAGTTGGAATTGTGTCACTTTGTTGGACACAGCGAGAGATTCTTCTTCATCTTCCTTCTACTCTTTCTACCTTTCTTGTTGGGGTTTTGTACGTAAATTTACTTTGATAGTATGCATATTTATTGATCATGGCGTTGTATACAATTTATTTTATGAATCTATATCGATTTCATATTTGCTTGCTTACTTTATGTTTGGATTTGAACCGTTATAGACATATACTCTTCAGATCCGTAACGAGGATGAACATCTGCTAGATTCTAAACTCTAGACCTAGATTTAGATCTAACATTCGCGTGGGTATTGATTCTTAATGCTCCGTGTTATGTAGTTGCATGAGACATCACCGATGAGACTGTATGGTTGAACTCTCGGCGGAAGTTTAGACATGAACCCTGTAATGAGCGATACGTGATGATATTGACAAGTGATTTAGGTTATGTACAACTGATTGGTAGATTTGTGTATTAGATAGGTTAATTAACGTCATTCTTGACGATTTCTCTACCGTACTTTATTTACTTGTTCATATGTTTTACTTTCTGATTTTTACTCTTTTAAACCATTCAAACCAAGCTTAGAGACGTAGAAATCGTTGAACGACATTCTTTCCATCGCACTAATCCCTGTGAAGACGATAAAACCCCGAGGGAATTCTTCCAAATCATTTGCTTCTTGCCGCTATACTGCAACTCGAACAAAATGGCACCGTTGTCGGGGATTGGTGTTGATATCGAAATCATTGCGATAATTTATATATTTCTACGCTTTGTTCATAATTTGTCTATATTGTATATATGGTTGTATAAATACTTGTTTTTATTTTATTTTCCACCCTTGTATATAATTGTTTTCCATACTTGATTATATTTCTGTGCATACTTGTTTATACTTATGTTACATACTTGTTTTCCACACAAACTTGTACATATAGGTTTTGCATAAAGTTTGTATGAGTGTTTGTACATATGTGTTTTCCATTATGTTTGTTCAACTGTTGTATATGTTTTGTTCCCGTAACGTTTGTTCAAGTGTTCGGTTAGGACACTTTCTTTAGGTTTGCGCTTTGAATAAAAGCATCAGGATGTCTGTGAGGAAGTTACTAGCCAAGCATAATAATGACATCCAGCTATATTTGTGAAACAAGCACTTGTTGGGAGGCAACCCAACGGTTTTTGAGTTGCATAACTTTATGTGTAGTTAGTTAAATTTGATTCACTTTTGAAAAACTTGTTTGTACTTTTGAAGTTATGTGCTAGGTGTGATTCACTTCTGAAAAATTTGTTGCTTTAGAATGTTTGACATGTGTTTTGTACTTAGACTTTGTTTCAAATTCGTTGCGTCGTTGTTCTTTAGTGGTAAGCATTTCTTTGTTTGTACTTTTGATAATTAGAACATACATTTGTTTCTGTTTGAAAAAACTTATTGAGCATGAATTCTTGGTGATTGCTTTTTCTCTTTAGGTTGATTGATTCTTGTTTGAGGACAAACAATCCTAAGTTAGGGAGAGTTGGATGAGTGCTAAATTTTTGTGAATTTAGTGTGAATAATTAGCACTCATCGTCTTAATTCGTTTGCTTATCGTCAATAAACCTCAACTTACATGTAAATATGTATATATTGTGTATATTGTGCGTTATCGTGTAAATATCATTTATTTTGATTGTTTTTATCTCTTTTTTGTGATTATTCAAGCTGTTATTTAGTCATTGTCTTATAGAACGTTGAATAAGCTTTCTAACGCTTCTAACCGTGCGTAAATCTGAGTTACGGTTCCCAAGTTATGGTCGACACAAGAGCTGATTTTTCTCATATCTTCATGGTCGCCGGGCGAGCTCTAGGTCGCCGAGCAAGATAGGGGCGACCCAGAGGCGTGGAAAAGCACTGTAGAGGCAGTAGCAAAGGCTGCCATGGCCGCTGGGCGAGCCCTAGGGTGCTGGGCGACGGTGGGATTTCAATTTTGCTTATAAATTCATTTTTACAACATTTTTATGTATGGTTTTGGGAACTTTTAACCCCATCGCCATCAACCAAATTATTTTTGTAGAGTGGCTTAGAAACAACATTAGGGGTTGCATAGTGATGATCTGGAGTTGGAATTGTGTCACTTTGTTGGACACAGCGAGAGATTCTTCTTCATCTTCCTTCTACTCTTTCTACCTTTCTTGTTGGGGTTTTGTACGTAAATTTACTTTGATAGTATGCATATTTATTGATCATGGCGTTGTATACAATTTATTTTATGAATCTATATCGATTTCATATTTGCTTGCTTACTTTATGTTTGGATTTGAACCGTTATAGACATATACTCTTCAGATCCGTAACGAGGATGAACATCTGCTAGATTCTAAACTCTAGACCTAGATTTAGATCTAACATTCGCGTGGGTATTGATTCTTAATGCTCCGTGTTATGTAGTTGCATGAGACATCACCGATGAGACTGTATGGTTGAACTCTCGGCGGAAGTTTAGACATGAACCCTGTAATGAGCGATACGTGATGATATTGACAAGTGATTTAGGTTATGTACAACTGATTGGTAGATTTGTGTATTAGATAGGTTAATTAACGTCATTCTTGACGATTTCTCTACCGTACTTTATTTACTTGTTCATATGTTTTACTTTCTGATTTTTACTCTTTTAAACCATTCAAACCAAGCTTAGAGACGTAGAAATCGTTGAACGACATTCTTTCCATCGCACTAATCCCTGTGAAGATGATAAAACCCCGAGGGAATTCTTCCAAATCATTTGCTTCTTGCCGCTATACTGCAACTCTAACAAAATGGCACCGTTGTCGGGGATTGGTGTTGATATCGAAATCATTGCGATAATTTATATATTTCTACGCTTTGTTCATAATTTGTCTATATTGTATATATGGTTGTATAGATACTTGTTTTTATTTTATTTTCCACCCTTGTATATAATTGTTTTCCATACTTGATTATATTTCTGTGCATACTTGTTTATACTTATGTTACATACTTGTTTTCCACACAAACTTGTACATATAGGTTTTGCATAAAGTTTGTATGAGTGTTTGTACATATGTGTTTTCCATTATGTTTGTTCAACTGTTGTATATGTTTTGTTCCCGTAACGTTTGTTCAAGTGTTCGGTTAGGACACTTTCTTTAGGTTTGCGCTTTGAATAAAAGCATCAGGATGTCTGTGAGGAAGTTACTAGCCAAGCATAATAATGACATCCAGCTATATTTGTGAAACAAGCACTTGTTGGGAGGCAACCCAACGGTTTTTGAGTTGCATAACTTTATGTGTAGTTAGTTAAATTTGATTCACTTTTGAAAAACTTGTTTGTACTTTTGAAGTTATGTGCTAGGTGTGATTCACTTCGGAAAATTTTGTTGCTTTAGAATGTTTGACATGTGTTTTGTACTTAGACTTTGTTTCAAATTCGTTGCGTCGTTGTTCTTTAGTGGTAAGCATTTCTTTGTTTGTACTTTTGATAATTAGAACATACATTTGTTTCCGTTTGAAAAAACTTGTTGAGCATGAATTCTTGGTGATTGCTTTTTCTCTTTAGGTTGATTGATTCTAGTTTGGGGACAAACAATCCTAAGTTAGGGAGAGTTGGATGAGTGCTAAATTTTTGTGAATTTAGTGTGAATAATTAGCACTCATCGTCTTAATTCGTTTGCTTATCGTCAATAAACCTCAACTTACATGTAAATATGTATATATTGTGTATATTGTGCGTTATCGTGTAAATATCATTTATTTTGATTGTTTTTATCTCTTTTTTGTGATTATTCAAGCTGTTATTTAGTCATTGTCTTATAGAACGTTGAATAAGCTTTCTAACGCTTCTAACCGTGCGTAAATCTGAGTTACGGTTCCCAAGTTATGGTCGACACAAGAGCTGATTTTTCTCATATCTTCATGGTCGCCGGGCGAGCTCTAGGTCGCCGAGCAAGATAGGGGCGACCCAGAGGCGTGGAAAAGCACTGTAGAGGCAGTAGCAAAGGCTGCCATGGCCGCTGGGCGAGCCCTAGGGTGCTGGGCGACGGTGGGATTTCAATTTTGCTTATAAATTCATTTTTACAACATTTTTATGTATGGTTTTGGGAACTTTTAACCCCATCGCCATCAACCAAATTATTTTTGTAGAGTGGCTTAGAAACAACATTAGGGGTTGCATAGTGATGATCTGGAGTTGGAATTGTGTCACTTTGTTGGACACAGCGAGAGATTCTTCTTCATCTTCCTTCTACTCTTTCTACCTTTCTTGTTGGGGTTTTGTACGTAAATTTACTTTGATAGTATGCATATTTATTGATCATGGCGTTGTATACAATTTATTTTATGAATCTATATCGATTTCATATTTGCTTGCTTACTTTATGTTTGGATTTGAACCGTTATAGACATATACTCTTCAGATCCGTAACGAGGATGAACATCTGCTAGATTCTAAACTCTAGACCTAGATTTAGATCTAACATTCGCGTGGGTATTGATTCTTAATGCTCCGTGTTATGTAGTTGCATGAGACATCACCGATGAGACTGTATGGTTGAACTCTCGGCGGAAGTTTAGACATGAACCCTGTAATGAGCGATACGTGATGATATTGACAAGTGATTTAGGTTATGTACAACTGATTGGTAGATTTGTGTATTAGATAGGTTAATTAACGTCATTCTTGACGATTTCTCTACCGTACTTTATTTACTTGTTCATATGTTTTACTTTCTGATTTTTACTCTTTTAAACCATTCAAACCAAGCTTAGAGACGTAGAAATCGTTGAACGACATTCTTTCCATCGCACTAATCCCTGTGAAGATGATAAAACCCCGAGGGAATTCTTCCAAATCATTTGCTTCTTGCCGCTATACTGCAACTCTAACAAAATGGCACCGTTGTCGGGGATTGGTGTTGATATCGAAATCATTGCGATAATTTATATATTTCTACGCTTTGTTCATAATTTGTCTATATTGTATATATGGTTGTATAGATACTTGTTTTTATTTTATTTTCCACCCTTGTATATAATTGTTTTCCATACTTGATTATATTTCTGTGCATACTTGTTTATACTTATGTTACATACTTGTTTTCCACACAAACTTGTACATATAGGTTTTGCATAAAGTTTGTATGAGTGTTTGTACATATGTGTTTTCCATTATGTTTGTTCAACTGTTGTATATGTTTTGTTCCCGTAACGTTTGTTCAAGTGTTCGGTTAGGACACTTTCTTTAGGTTTGCGCTTTGAATAAAAGCATCAGGATGTCTGTGAGGAAGTTACTAGCCAAGCATAATAATGACATCCAGCTATATTTGTGAAACAAGCACTTGTTGGGAGGCAACCCAACGGTTTTTGAGTTGCATAACTTTATGTGTAGTTAGTTAAATTTGATTCACTTTTGAAAAACTTGTTTGTACTTTTGAAGTTATGTGCTAGGTGTGATTCACTTCGGAAAATTTTGTTGCTTTAGAATGTTTGACATGTGTTTTGTACTTAGACTTTGTTTCAAATTCGTTGCGTCGTTGTTCTTTAGTGGTAAGCATTTCTTTGTTTGTACTTTTGATAATTAGAACATACATTTGTTTCCGTTTGAAAAAACTTGTTGAGCATGAATTCTTGGTGATTGCTTTTTCTCTTTAGGTTGATTGATTCTAGTTTGGGGACAAACAATCCTAAGTTAGGGAGAGTTGGATGAGTGCTAAATTTTTGTGAATTTAGTGTGAATAATTTGCACTCATCGTCTTAATTCGTTTGCTTATCGTCAATAAACCTCAACTTACATGTAAATATGTATATATTGTGTATATTGTGCGTTATCGTGTAAATATCATTTATTTTGATTGTTTTTATCTCTTTTTTGTGATTATTCAAGCTGTTATTTAGTCATTTTCTTATAGAACGTTGAATAAGCTTTCTAACGCTTCTAACCGTGCGTAAATCTGAGTTACGTTTCCCAAGTTATGGTCGACATAAGAGCTGATTTTTCTCATATCTTCATGGTCGCCGGGCGAGCTCTAGGTCGCCGAGCAAGATAGGGGCGACCCAGAGGCGTGGAAAAGCACTGTAGAGGCAGTAGCAAAGGCTGCCATTGCCGCTGGGCGAGCCCTAGGGTGCTGGGCGACGGCGAGATTTCAATTTTGCTTATAAATTCATTTTTACAACATTTTTATGTATGGTTTTGGGAACTTTTAACCCCATCGCCATCAACCAAATTATTTTTGTAGAGTGGTTTAGAAACAACATTAGGGGTTGCATAGTGATGATCTGGAGTTGGAATTGTGTCACTTTGTTGGACACAGCGAGAGATTCTTCTTCATCTTCCTTCTACTCTTTCTACCTTTCTTGTTGGGGTTTTGTACGTAAATTTACTTTGATAGTATGTATATTTATTGATCATGGCGTTGTATACAATTTATTTTATGAATCTATATCGATTTCATATTTGTTTGCTTACTTTATGTTTGGATTTGAACCGTTATAGACATATACTCTTCAGATCCGTAACTAGGATGAACATCTGCTAGATTCTAAACTCTAGACCTAGGTTTAGATCTAACATTCGCGTGGGTATTGATTCTTAATGCTCCGTGTTATGTAGTTGCATGAGACATCACCAATGAGACAGTATGGTTGAACTCTCGGCGGAAGTTTAGACATGAACCCTGTAATGAGCGATACGTGATGATATTGATAAGTGATTTAGGTTATGTACAACTGATTGATAGATTTGTGTATTAGATAGGTGAATGAACGTCATTCTTGACGATTTCTCTACCGTACTTTATTTACTTGTTCATATGTTTCACTTTCTGCTTTTTACTCTTTTAAACCATTCAAACCAAGCTTAGAGACGTAGAAACCGTTGAACGACATTCTTTCCATCGCACTGATCCCCGTGAAGACGATAAAATCCCGAGGGAAGTATTCCAAATCATTTGCTTCTTGCCGCTATACTGCAATTCGAACAAAATGGCACCGTTGTCGGGGATTGGTGTTGATATCGAAATCATTGCGATAATTTATATATTTCTACGCTTTGTGCATAATTGTCTATATTGTATATATGGTTGTATAGATACTTGTTTTTCTTTTTTTTTCCATCCTTGTATATAATTGTTTTCCATAATTGTTTATATTTGTGTGCATACTTGTTTATACTTATGTTCCATACTTGTTTTCCACACAAACTTGTACATATTGGTTTTGCATAAAGTTTGTATGAGTGTTTGTACATATGTGTTTTCCATTATGTTTGTTCAACTGTTGTATATATTTTGTTCCCGTAACGTTTGTTCAAGTGTTCGGTTATGACACTTTCTTTAGGTTTGCGCTTTGAATAAAAACATTAGGATGTCTGTGAGGAATTTACTAGCCAAGCACAATAACGGCGTCGAGCTATATTTGTGAAATAAGCACTTGTTGGGAGGCAATCCAACGGTTTTTGAGTTGCATAACTTTATGTTTAGTTAGTTTAATTTGATACACTTCTGAAAAATTTGTTTGTACTTTTGAAGTTATGTGCTAGGTGTGATTCACGTCTGAAAAATTTGTTGCTTTAAAATGTTTGACATGTGATTTGTACTTAGACTTTGTTTCATATTCGTTGCGTCATTGTACTTTAGTGGTAAGGATTTCTTTGTTTGTACTTTTGATAATTAGAACATACATTTGTTTCCGTTTGTAAAAACTTGTTGAGCATGAATTCTTGGTGATTGCTTTTTTTCTTTAGGTTAATTGATTCTTGTTTGAGGACAAATAATCCTAAGTTAGGGAGAGTTTGATGAGTGCAAAATTTTTATGAATTTGAGTGTGAATAATTAGCACTCATCGTCTTAATTCGTTTGCTTATCGTCAATAAACCTCAACTTATATGTAAATATGTACATATTGTGTATATTGTGGATTATCGTGTAAATATCATTTATTTTGATTGTTTTTATCTCTCTTTTATGATTATTAAAGTTGTTATTTAGTCATTGTCTTATAGAGCATTGAATAAGCTTTCCAACGCTTCTAACTGTCCGTAAATCAGAGTTACGGTTCCCAAGTTATGGTCGAAACAAGAGCTGATTTTTCTCCTATCTTCATGGTCGCAGGGTGAGCTCTAGGTCGCCGAGCAAGATAGAGGTGACCCAGAGGCATGGAAAAGCACTGTAGAGGCAGTAGCAAAGGCTGCCATGGTCGCTGTGCGAGGCCTAGGGTGCTGGGCGATGGCGGGATTTAAATTTTGCTTATAAATTCATTTTTACAACATTTTTATGTATGTTTTTGGGAACTTTTAACCCCATCACCATCAACCAAATTCTTTTTGTAGAGTAGCTTAGAAACAACATTATGGGTTGCATAGTGATGATCTGGTGTTGGAATTGTGACACTTTGTTGGGGTTATGAACGTAAGTTTACTTTGATAGTATGTATATTTATTGATCATGACGTTGTATACGATTTATTTTATGAATCTATATCGATTTCATCTTTGTTTACTTACTTTATATTTGGATTTGAACCGTTATAGACATATACTATTTAGATCCGCAACTAGGATGAACATCTGCTAGATTCTAAACTCTAGACCTAGATTTAGATCTAACATTCGCGTGGGTATTGATTCTTATTGCAACGTGTTATGTAGTTGCATGAGACATCACCGATGAGACAATATGGTTGAACTCTTGGCGAAAGTTTAGACATGAGCCCTGTTATGAGCGATACGTGATGATATTGACAAGTGATTTTGGTTGTGTAAAACTAATTAGTATATTCATATGTTTTACTTTCTGCTTTTTACTCGTTTAAACCATTTAAACCAAGCTTAGAGACGTAGAAACCGTTGAACGATATTCTTTCCCTCGCATTGATTCCTGTGAAGACGATAAAACACTGAGGGAATTCTTCCAAATCATTTGCTTCTTGCCGCTATACTACAACCCGAACAAAATGGCACTGTTGCCGGGGATTGGTGTTGATATCGAAATAATTGCGATAATTTGTATATGTCTAAGCTTTGTGCACAATTGTCTATATTGTATATATGCTTGTATAGATACTTGTTTTTCCTTTATTTTCCATCCTTGTATATAATTGTTTTCCATACTTTTTTATATTTGTGTGCATACTTGTTTATACTTATGATCCATACTTGTTTATACTTAGGTTTTGCATAAAGTTTGTATGTGTGTTTGTACATATGTATTTTCCATTATGTTTGTTCAACTGTTGTATATATTTTGTTCCCGTAACATTTGTTCAAGTGTTTGGTTAGGAAACTTTCTTTAGGTTTGCGCTTTGAATAATATCGTCAGGATGTCTGTGAGGAAGTTACTAGCCAAGCACAATAACGGTGTCGAGCTATATTTGTGAAACAAGCACTTGTTGGGAGGCAACCCAACGGTATTTGAGTTGCATAACTTTATGTTTCGTTAGTTTAATTTGATTGACTTCTGAAAATTTTGTTTGTACTTTTGAAGTTATGTGCTAGGTGTGATTCACTTCTGAAAAATTTGTTGCTTTAGAATGTTTGACATGTGTTTTGTACTTAGACTTTGTTTCATATTCGTTGCGTCGTTGTAGTTTAGTGGTAAGCATTTCTTTGTTTGTACTTTTGAGAATTAGAACATACATTTGTTTCCGTTTGTAAAAACTTGTTGAGCATGAATTCTTGGTGATTGCTTTTTCTCTTTAGGTTGATTGATTCTTGTTTGAGGACAAACAATCCTAAGTTAGGAAGAGTTTGATGAGTGCTAAATTTTTGTGAATTTGAGTGAGAATAATTGGCACTCATCATCTTAATTCATTTTCTTTTCGTCAATAAACCTCAACTTATATGTAAACATGTACATATTGTGTATATTGTGCGTTATCATGTAAATATCGTTTATTTTGATTGTTTTTATGTCTTTTTTGTGATTATTCAAGCTTGTATTTAGTCATTGTCTTATAGAGCATTGAATAAGCTTTCCAACGCTCAAAACAGTGCGTAAATCAGAGTTACGGGCGAGCACTAGGTCGCTGAGCAAGATAGGGGCGACCCAGAGGCATGGAAAAGCACTGTAGAGGCAGTAGCAAAGGCTGCCATGGTCGCTGGGTGAGCCCCATGGTGTTGGGCGACGGCGGGATTTCAATTTTGTTTATAAATTCATTTTTACAACATTTTTATGTATGGTTTTGGGAACTTTTAACCCCATCACCATCAACCAAATTCTTTTTGTATAGTAGCTTAGAAACAACATTAGGGGTTGCATAGTGATGATCTGGAGTTGGAATTGTGTCACTTTGTTGGACACAGCGAGAGGTTCTTCTTCATCTTCCTTCTTCTCTTTCTACCTTTCTTGTTGGGGTTTTGTACGTAAGTTTACTTTGATAGTATGTATATTTATTGATCATGACGATGTATACGATTTATTTTGTGAATCTATATCGATTTCATCTTTGTTTGCTAACTTTATGTTTGGATTTGAACTGTTATAGACATATACTCTTCAGATCCGTAACTAGGATAAACATCTGCTAGATTCTAAACTCTAGACCTAGATTTAGATCTAACATTCGCGTGGGTATTGATTCTTAATGCTCCGTGTTATGTAGTTACATGATACATCACCGATGAGAGAATATGGTTAAACTCTCGGCGGAAGTTTAGACATGAACCCTGTTATGAGCGATACGTGATGATATTGACAAGTGATTTAGGTTGTGTACAACTGATTGTTAGATTTGTGTATTAGATAGGTGAATGAACGTCATTCTTGACGATTTCTCTACCGTACTTTATTTACTTGTTCATATGTTTTACTTTCTGCTTTTTACTCTTTTAAACCATTCAAACCAAGCTTAGAGACGTAGAAACCGTTGAACGACATTCTTTCCCTCGCAGCGATCCCTGTGAAGACGATAAAACCCTGAGAGAATTCTTCCAAATCATTTGCTTCTTGCCTCTATACTGCAACTCGAACAAAATGGCACCGTTGCCGGGGATTGGTGTTGATATCGAAATCATTGCGATAATTTATATATTTCTAAGCTTTGTGCATAATTGTCTATATTGTATATATGCTTGTATAGATACTTGTTTTTCTTTTTATTTTCCATCCTTGTATATAATTGTTTTCCATACTTTTTTATATTTGTGTACATACTTGTTTATACTTATGATCCATACTTATTTTCCACACAAACATGTACATACAGTTTTTGCATAAAGTTTTTGTGAGTGTTTGTACATATGTATTTTCCATTATGTTGTTCAACTGTTGTATATACTTTGTTCCCGTAACGTTTGCTCAAGTGTTCGGTTAGGAAACTTTCTTTAGGTTTGGGCTTTGAATAAAAGCATCAGGATGTCTGTGAGAAAGTTACTAGCCAAGCACAATAACTGCGTCGAGCTATATTTGTGAAACAAGCACTTGTTGGGAGGCAACCCAACGGTTTTTGAGTTGCATAACTTTATGTTTAGTTAGTTTAATTTGATTCACTTCTGAAAACTTTGTTTGTACTTTTGAAGTTATGTGCTAGGTGTGATTCACTTTTGAAAAATTTATTGCTTTAGAATTTTTGACATGTGTTTTGTACTTAGACTTTGTTTCATATTCGTTGCGTTATTGAAAATTAGTGGTACGCATTTCTTTGTTTGTACTTTTGATAATTAGAACATACATTTGTTTCCGTTTGTAAAAACTTGTTGAGCATGAATTCTTGGTGATTGCTTTTTCTCTTTAGGTTGATTGATTCTTGTTTGAGGACAAACAATCCTAAGTTAGGGAGAGTTGGATGAGTGCTAAATTTTTGTGAACTTGAGTGTGAATAATTAGCACTCATCGTCTTAATTCATTTACTTTTCGTCAATAAACCTCAACTTATATGTAAATTTGTACATATTGTGTATATTGTGTGTTATCGTGTAAATATAATTTATTTTGGTTGTTTTTATCTCTTTTTTGTGATTATTCAAGCTGTTATTTAGGTATTGTCTTATAGAGAATTGAATAAGCTTTTCAACACTACTAACCGTGCGTAAATCAGTGTTTCGGTTCTCAAGTTATGGTCGAAACAAGAGCTGATTTTTCTTATATCTTCATTGTCGCCAGGCGAGCTCTAGGTCGCCGAGCAAGACAGGGGCGACCCAGTGGCGTGAAAAAGCACTGTAGAGGCAGTAACAAAGGCTACCTTGGTCGCAGGGGGAGCCCTAGGATGCTGGGTGACGGCGGGATTTCAATTTTGCTTATTAAATCATTTTTACAACATTTTTATGTATGCTTTTGGGAACTTTTAACCCCATCACCATCAACCAAATTATTTTTGTAGAGCAGCTTAGTAACAACATTAGGGGTTGCATAGTGATGATTTGGAGTTGGAATTGTGTCACTTTGTTGGACACAGCGAGAGATTCTTCTTCATCTTCCTTCTTCTCTTTCTACCTTTCTTGTTGGGGTTTTGTACGTAAGTTTACTTTGATAGTATGTATATTTATTGATCATGGCGTTGTATACGATTTATTTTATGAATCTATATCGATTTCATCTTTGTTTGCTTACTTTATGTTTGGATTTGAACCATTATAGACATATACTCTTCAAATCCGTAACTAGAATGAACATCTGCTAGATTCTAAATTCTAGACCTAGATTTAGATCTAACATTCACGTGGGTATTGATTCTTAATGCTCCGTATTATGTAGTTGCATGAGACATCACCGATGAGACAATATGGTTGAACTCTCGGCGGAAGTTTAGACATGAACCCTGTTATGAGCGATACGTGATGATATTGACAACTGATTTAGGTTGTGTACAACTGATTGGTAGATTTGTGTATTAGATAGGTGAACGGATGTCTTTCTTGACGAGTTCTCTACCGTACTTTATTTACTTGTTCATATGTTTTACTTTCTGCTTTTTACTCTTTAAAACCATTCTAACCAAGCTTAGAGACGTAGAAATCGTTGAACGACATTCTTTCCCTCTCACTGATCCCTGTGAAGAGGATAAAACCCGGAGGGAAGTATTCCAAATCATTTGCATCTTACCACTACACTGCAACTCGAACAAAATGGCACCGTTGCCGCGGATTGGTGTTGATATCGAAATCATTGCGATAATTTATATATTTCTAAGCTTTGTGCATAATTGTCTATATTGTATATATGCTTGTATAGATACTTGTTTTTCTTTTATTTTCCATCCTTGTATATAATTGTTTTCATACTTGTTTATATTTGTGTGCATACTTGTTTATACTTATAATCCATACTTGTATTCCACACAAACTTGTACATATAGGTTTTGCATAGAGTTTGTATGATTGTTTATACATATGTGTTTTCCATTATGTTTGTCCAACTGTTGTATATATTTTGTTCCCGTAACGTTTGTTCAAGTGTTCGGTTAGGACACTTTCTTTAGGTTTGCGCTTTGAATAAAAGCAACAGGATGTCTGTGAGGAAGTTACTAGCCAACCAAAATAACGGTGTCGAGCTATATTTATGAAACCAGCACTTGTTGGGAGGCAACCCAACGGTTTTTGTGTTGCATAACTTTATGTTTAGTTAGTTTAATTTGTTTCACTTTTAAAAACTTGTTTGTGCTTCTGAAGTTATGTGCTAGGTGTGATTCACTTCTGAAAAATTTGTTGCTTTAGAATGTTTGACATGTGTTTTGTACTTAGTCTTTGTTTCATATTCGTTGGATCATTGTAGATTAGTGGTAAGCATTTCTTTGTTTGTACTTTTGATAATTAGAACATACATTTGTTTTCGTTTGTAAAAACTTGTTGAACATGAATTCTTGGTGATTACTTTTTCTCTTTAGGTTGATTGATTCTTGTTTGAGGACAAACAATCTTAAGTTAGGGAGCGTTTGATGAGTGCAAAATTTTTGTGAATTTGAGTTTGAATAATTAGCACTCATCGTCTTAATTCATTTGCTTCTCGTCAATAAACCTCAACTTATTTGTAAATATGTACATATTGTGTATATTGTGCATTATCGTCTAAATATAATTTATTTTGATTATTTTTATCTCTTTTTTGTGATTATTCAAGCTGGTATTTAGTCATTGTCTTATAGAGCATTGAATAACCTTTCCAACGTTTCTAACCGTGCGTAAATCAGAGTTACGATTCTCAAGTTATGTCGAAACAAGAGCTGATTTTTCTCATATCTTCATGGTCGCCGGGTGAGCTCTAGGTACCGGAGCAAGACAGGGGCGACCTAGAGGCGTAGAAAAGCACTGTATAGGCAGTAGCAAAGGCTTCCATGGCTGCTGAGCGAGCCCTAGGGTGTTGGGCGACGGCGGGATTTCAATTTTGCTTATAAATTCATTTTTACAACATTTTTATGTATGGTTTAGGGAACTTTTACCCCCATCTCCATCAAACAAATTCTTTTTGTAGAGTAGCTTAGAAACAACATTAGGGGTTGCATAGTGATTATCTGGAGTTGGAATTGTGTCACTTTGTTGGACACAGCGAGAGTTTCTTCTTCATCTTCCTTCTTCCCTTTCTACCTTTCTTGTTGGCGTTTTGTATGTAAGTTTACTTTGATAGTATGTATATTTGTTGATCATGGCGTTGTATACGATTTATTTTATGAATCTATATCAATTTCATCTTTGTTTGCTTACTTTATGTTTGGATTTGAACTGTTATAGACATATACTCTTCAGATCCGTAACTAGGATGAACATCTGCTAGATTCTAAACTCTAGACCTAGATTTAGATCTAACATTCACGTGGGTATTGATTCTTAATGCTCCGTGTTATGTAGTTGCATGAGACATCACTGATGAGACAATATGGTTGAACTCTCGGCGGAAGTTTAGACATGAACCCTGTTATGAGCGATATGTGATGATATTGACTAGTGATTTAGGTTGTCTACAACTGATTAGTAGATTTGTGTATTAGATAGGTGAATGAACGTCATTCTTGATGAGTTCTCTACCGTACTTTATTTACTTGTTCATATGTTTTACTTTCTGCTTTTTAATCTTTTAAACCATTCAAACCAAGCTTAGAGACGTAGAAACCGTTGAACGACATTCTTTCCCTCACACCGATCTCTGTGAAGACGATAAAACCCGGAGGGAATTCTGCCAAATCATTTGCTTCTTGCCGCTATACTACACCTCGAACAAAATTGCACAGTTATCGGGGATTGGTGTTGATATCGAAATCATTGCGATAATTTATATATTTCTAAGCTTTGTGCATAATTGTCTATATTGTATATATGATTATATAGATACTTGTTTTTCTTTTATTTCCCATCCTTGTATATAATTGTTTTCCATACTTGTTTATATTTGTGTGGATACTTGTTCATACTTATGTTCCATATTGTTTTCCACACAAACTTGTACATATAGGTTTTGCATAAAGTTAGTATGAGTGTTTGTACATATGTGTTTTCCAATATGTTTGTTCAACAGTTGTATATATTTTGTTCCCGTAACGTTTGTTCAAGTTTTGGTTAGGACATTTTCTTTAGGGTTGTGCTTTTAATAAAAGCATCAGGATGTCTGTGAGGAAGTTTCTAGCCAAGCACAAAAGCAGCGTCGAGCTATATTTATGAAACAAGCACTTGTTGGGAGGCAACCCAACGGTTTTTGAGTTGCATAACTTTATGTTTAGTTAGTTTAATTTGATTCACTTCTGAAAATTTTGTTTGTACTTTTGAAGTTAAGTGCTAGGTGTGATTCACTTCTGAAAATTTTGTTGCTTTAGAATGTTTGACGTGTGTTTTGTACTTAGACTTTGTTTCATATTCGTTGCATCGTTGTAGTTTAGTGGTAAGCATTTCTTTGTTTGTACTTTTGATAATTAGAACATACATTTGTTTCCTGTTTGTAAAAACCAGTTGAGCATGAATTCTTGGTGATTGCTTTTTCTCTTTAGGTTGATTGATTCATGTTTGATGACAAACAATCCTAAGTTAGGGAGAGTTTGATGAGTGCTAAATTTTTGTGAAATTGAGTGTGAACAATTAGCACTCATCGTCTAAATTTGTTTGCTTTTCGTCAATAAACCTCAATTTATATGTAAATATGTACATATTGTGTATATTGTGCGTTATCGTGTAAGTATCATTTATTTTGATTATTTTTATCTCTTGTTTGTGGTTATTGTAGCTGGTATTAAGTCATTGTCTTATAGAGCATTGAATAAGCTTTCCAATGCTTCTAACCGTGCGTAAATCAGAGTTACGGTTCTCAAGTGATGGTCGAAACAAGAACAGATTTTTTTCTTATCTTCATGGTCGCAAGGCGAGCTCTAGGTCGCTGAGTAAGACAGGGGCAACCCAGAGGCGTGGGAAAGCACTGTAGAGGCAGTAGCAAAGGCTGCCATGGTCGCTGGGCGAGCCCTAGGGTGCTGGGCGGCGGCGGGATTTCAATTTTGCTTATAAATTCATTATACAACATTTTTATGTATGGTTTTGGGAACTTTTAACCCCATCTCCACCAACCAAATTCTTTTTGCAGAGTAACTTAGAAACAATATTTGCCGTTGCATAGTGACGATCTGGAGTTGGAATTGTGTCACTTTGTTGGACACAACGAGAGATTCTTCTTCATCTTCCTTCTTCTTTTTCTACCTTTCTTGTTGGGGGTTTGTATGTATGTTTACTTTGATAGTATGTATATTTATTGATCTTGGCGTTGTATACGATTTATTTTATGAATCTATATCGATTTCATCTTTGTTTGCTTACTTTATGTTTGGATTTGAACCATTATAGACATATACTATTTAGATCCGTAACTAGGATGAACATCTGTTAGATTTTAAACTCTAGACCTAGATTTAGATCTAACATTTGCGTGGGTATTGATTCTTAATGCTCCATGTTATGTAGTTGCATTATACATCATCGATGAGACAATATGGTTGAACTCTCGGCAGAAGTTTAGACATGAACCCTGTTATGAGCGATACGTGAAGATATTGAAAAGTGATTTAGGTTATGTACAACTGATTAGTAGATTTGTGTATTAGATAGGTGAATGAATGTCATTCTTGACGAGTTCTCTACCGTATTTTATTTACTTGTTCATATGTTTTACTTTATGCTTTTTACTCTTTAAAACCATTCAAACCAAGCTTAGAGACGTAGAAAGCAATGAACGACATTCTTTCCCTCGCACCGATCCATGCGAAGACGAAAAAACACGGAGGGAATTCTTCTAAATCATTTGCTTCTTGCCGCTATACTGCAACTCGAACAAAATGGCACCGTTGCCGGGGATTGGTGTTGATATCGAAATCATTGCGATAATTTTTATATTTCTAGGCTTTGTGCATAATTGTCTATATTGTATAGATGCTTGTACAGATACTTGTTTTTCTTTTATTTTCCATCCTTGTATATAATTGTTTTCCATACTTGTTTATATTTGTGTGCATACTTGTTTATACTTATGTTCCATACTTGTTTTCCACACAAACTTGTACATATAGGTTTTGCATGAAGTTTATATGAGTGTTGGTACATATGTGTTTTCCATTATGTTTGTTCAACTGTTGTATATATTTTGTTCCCGTAACGTTTGTTCAAGTGTTCGGTTAGGACACTTTCTTTAGGTTTGCGCTTTAAATAAAAGCATCAGGATGTCTGTGAGGAAGTTACTAGCCAAGCACAATAACGATGTCGAGCTATATTTGTGAAACAAGCACTCCTTGGGAGGCAACCCAACGGTTTTTGATTTGCTTAACTTTATGTTTAGTTTGTTTAATTTGATTCTTTTTTAGATTGTTAGAAATTTTTGTGTTTGTTCTCGAGTTTTATTTTTTATTAGCTTGAGGATGCATTTTGTGTTTGTTCAAGTTTGAGTGTTTCAACAAGAAATTGTGTGGTGGTAATAAGAGTTTGAAAGAAAGTCGCATTGTCAAGGTATGTGTTTATTGCTTTCTACAACATTGCATGTTTATGAACCTTAGGCTTTGTACAAATAACATGCCATTCATTCTCTAGCAATTTTTGTTCATTTGTGAATCACTTTAGTTCATAACCAAATGTGAGGAAACCGTCTATTGTTTACCAAATGCACATGAGACCAAGATCTTTGTTTAACTGTTTGACTTATGTTTAATCTTGTATTTGTGTTGATTGTATGAAAGCATGAAAAGGATCAAGGCATTTTGTTTGACTTTGAGCACAACCACATGACCAAATAGTCAATCTACCTTGTGAGTGAGTGAGAATTTGCTTACCTCATTTGAGCCTTTGTTAGAATCCATGTTAGTGTTGAGCTCATTTTTATATGGATTCTGAATTTTTTTCTTGAACCCTCAACCATTAATCATGGTTTGAATTTTTACCGTTACCTTAATACGTTTGGGAACATTCACATCGCATTGCCTGGTTGTATTCAAGTTAGGGAGAAAAGGTTGCTTGCTATGCGGTTGAGAAAGAAAAAGATTGAGAAAGAAAAAAAAAAGTGAAAAAGAAAAGAAAGAGAAAAAGCATTGAAAAAGAAAAAAAAATAGCAAATAAATTGTGCTAATAAGTAATGTGAAATGGTGTAACGATTGGGAGAATAGAAAAAGGTGAAGGAAATTCATGAATGCTTGAGACTGTGAGAAATTATCACTCTCATTTGATTAGGCAAGTTTTTTTTTTCAATTATAGAAATTGACCCTTCCTTGTTAGCCAAACCACATTACAACTCTTGAAAACCCTTCTGATTCTTGCTTTTGTACTTTTTATATGATTTTCGTGATGAATGTATAAGTTGAATTTATGTTTGCATTATTGTTGGTTGTGAGTTCAATCCCTCATATTTCTTCTTCATCCCTTAATGAAGTTATGTGTTAGGTGTGATTCACTTCTGAAAATTTTGTTGCTTTAGAATGTTAGACATGTCTTTTGAATTTAGACTTTGTTTCATATTCTTTTCATCGTTGTAGTTTAGTGGTAAGCGTTGCTTTGTTTGTACTTTTGATAATTAGAACATACATTTGTTTTCGTTTGTAAGAACTTGTTGAGCATAAATTTTTGGTGATTGCTTTTGCTCTTTAGGTTGATTGATTCTTGTTTGAGGACAAACAAGTCTAATTTAGGGAGATTTTGATGAGTGCTTAATTTTTGTGAATTTGAGTGTGAATAATTAGCACTCATCATCTTTATTCGTTTGCTTTTCGTCTATAAACCGCAACTTATCTGTAAATATGTACATATTGTGTATACTGTGCATTATCGTGTAAATATAATTTATTTTGATTTTTTTTATCTCTTTTTTGTGAGTATTCAAGCTGGTATTTAGTTATTCTCTTATAGAGCATTGAATAAGCTTTCCAACGCTTCTAACAGTGCGTAAATCGGAGTTACGGATCTCAAGTTATGGTCGAAACAAGAGCGGATTTTTCTCATATCTTCATGGTCGGCAGACAAGCTCTTGGTCGCCAGGCGAGACAGGGACGAACCAGAGGCGTGGAAAAACACTGTAGAGGCAGTAGTAAAGGCTTCCATGGTCGTCCGGCGTGCCCTAGGGTGTTGGTCGACGACGGGATTTCAATTTTGCTTATACATTCATTTTTACAACATTTTTATGTATGGCTTTGGGAACTTTTAACCCCAACTCCATCAACCAAATTATTTGTGTAGAGTAGCTTAGAAACAACATTAGAGGTTGCATAGTGATGATCTTGAGTTGGAATTGTGTCACTTTGCTGGACACGGCGAGAGATTCTTCTTCATCTTCCTTCTTCGCTTTGTACCTTTCTTGTTGGGGTTTTGTATGTAAGTTTACTTTGATAGTATGTATATTTATTGATCATGGCATTGTATACGATCTATTTTATGAATCTGTGTCGATGTCATCTTTGTTTTCTTACTTATGTTTGGATTTGAACCGTTATAGACATATACTCTTTAGATCCGTAACTAGGATGAACATCTGTTAGATTCAAAACTCTAGACATAGATTTAGATTTAACATTCTAGTGCGTATCAATTCTTAAAGCTCCGTGTTGTATAGTTGTGTGAGACATCACCGATGATACAATATGGTTGAACTCTCAACAGAAGTTTAGACATGAACCTTTTTGTGAGCGATACATGATAATATTGACGAGTGATTTAGGTTGTGTATAACTAGTTAGTAGATTTGTGTATTAGATAAGTGAATGAACGTCATTCCTGACGAGTTCTCTTGCGTACTTTATTTACTTGTTCATATGTTTTTCTTTCCGCTTTCACTCTTTTATCCATTCAAACCAAGCTTAGAGACATAGAAACTGTTGAACGACATTATTTCCCTCGCGCCGATCCCGGTGGGGACGATAAAACCCGTAGGGAATTCTTCCAAATCTTTTGCCTCTTGCCACTATATTGCAGCTCGATTAGTTTCCTCTAACCATATCCGATTATTGAAAATTTAACATGTTTGGCTAGGATATGTTCCACTATGTTTGTGTTTTTATTCGAAAAACAAGCCCTAGTACTCTTAGCTTTTTCATCTTCTTTTTAGTGTTGTTGATAATCATTCGTTTCTTCCATAGTAAAGTGGGCTATGCTTTTGTTGTCTGTCTCAAAAAGGAATTCCACGAAATATCAATCTAAATCCAAATCCAAATCCAAATCCATCGCTTTTCTTCAAAGCCATTTCTTTCATCTCTTTAGGTTTTTCTTCATCGTCCATTATTTAAGTGTTTGATTCCATTCTTCCTCCTCTAGAGTTCCAAAAAATTGATTCTAGCCCTCATTTTCATTTCAAACCTAAGAAAGCATCCACATTGCATTTGATCCATCCTTCATCTAGAGGTTTCCATATGTAATGATTCTTTGCCTTCTCCTTCTTCTTTGTTTGTCCTTTAAAGTAGAGTTGTTAGCTTTAAGTAAGAATTTTCCCTTCATGTTATCTTTCTAATTTGGAAATCTCTTTTGCTTTCTGAGTCTTTGTGGTGAGCATTAGGGTTCTATAAGGACTTGATGTCCCCTTGATTTGTGCTTCTACCATTTTTCTAGGTAAGCTCTTCATGCATGTTAGGATTTCTCTCGGTAGTTTCTTAGTAATTTATGTTTTTTCCTTTGTTGCTAACTTTAGGAGCCCTGATGTCTAAGCTGACGCTCTTGGTTTTGTTGCGCGGGTTATGATGATGGATGTGCTGGTTCTTATTTGTAACATTCAGTTTTCTATTATCTTCATTATTCCCTTTATTTCCCATAACATTGAACAACTTGTTTCTAATGGAGTTATTCTTTTTGTTGTTTTCCTGGGTTTCGTCTGGATCAATGCTTCCAATATTCTTATACTAGTTTACTTTGTTGTTTTTGTGAGTATCAATTCTATTGTTTGAATATGTTTGTTTTCTTGAACAAGTTATTGATGTGTTGTCTAGTGTTGTCATAATCTTTTTTGGTGGCATTGTTCTCATTTTTATTCTGCTCTTTGCTTTGTGTATTAGTGGTTTTGTTTCTGTTGGCATTGCTATTAGGAGGTTGATGTTCATGCACGTATCAATCATATTTCTTCTGATCTTGTTATAAGAGCTATTACATTTCTGAATTTGGTCCTTTTTATTAAAGAGCTCACAGTTTGAAGGCTTTATTTGGTCTTTTCTGAGTGTGGCTAGGTGGGTTGTATTGTTTTTGGGTATCTTTTTTTTGTTCCCTACCTCTAAGTACTTTGTATTTTCGCTGATGTTTCCTTGCTTGCTTTCTTTAGTTGGAATGTTGGCCCTGAGATAGTTTTTTACACCATCGTAAGCTCTACTATGGGACACATCAGCGGGTATGCACTTGTCTTCATAAGGCTTAACACTCCTTGATATCCAAATGTTATTAAGAATGTTGATAAATAAAGAGATAATTTTCATACCCCAAAAATTTCCCTACCTCCTCATTCAATTCACCCGGCTTATGGTTTTGTTCATTTGTATACATTTTTCTATTTGATCATGCGTTTAGGTCATTCATTGGCATTTGCATATTGTAACAAATTTAGGCCAAAGGTTCCGTAATAATGGATGTAATCAGTTTAAGCGGATTTTCAAGACAGGTATTGTTTAGTGATTATCTGAGTTTATTTCCCATATTACTTATGGTGCCGATCATTTCTTTATTTGAGAGTCATGTATAGTAGGGAGATTGGAATGATTGTTACTTAATTTGGAAGCTTGCTTGAATTTAAAGAAAATGACGAAGTTGAAATAAAAAGAAGATTTCATTCATTTATTGGAAATTCATGGTACAATGAATATTTCTTGAGATACAAATCAAAAGAATGGATTACAAGGAAAGAGGGTAAAGAATCATATATTTTGGTTACCGTTGACTTTTTGGTCAAACAATTGACTTTCTGGTCAACCGTTGTCTTTTGGTCAACCGTCGACCATTGACTCGATTTTGACTCCTAATTTTCCTATACTTATTCTAAAAGCATTTAATCAAGGCATTCATCACAAATGACTTGTGTCATGATTATGTTAAGTGCTAATTTTCAACAAATTTTATCTTCCATTAAGCTTCACTTCCATGGCTTGTTCTTCACTTACCAATGTTGCTTCAAAGTCATTCTTCCACTACAATGCTCATCTTGCTACAAGGAAAAACGAGGATCAAGTTAAACATTCATATCATGAAGTTAAATAATCCAAAAGTCATGAAAAACTCAAGGAAACTTAGAAAAATTCTGCACTGTGTAGAAAATTCAATACTTCTTTTTCAACACTTTCCAACATTGATTCATGCACAAAAATTCAAAATTTGATCCATGAGTTTACACCATTCAAAAGTTCTTATTTTCAACGTAAAATCACTTCTCAATAGCACTCAAAATTTGATCCATGAGTTTACACCACTCAAAAGTGCTTATTCTCAACGCAAGATTCATCCATCATAAAAAAATAATCATCAAGCTTGGAAGTTAATTGGATTAAAGGAGTTTATTCTTGAAGTTTTCCATATTTCTCTTCGACACTCTGATTCTTAACACTAACCGGGGCAAATCTCCGCTCCGTCAGTAATTCTTCATCTCTTCCACACCCTTGCCATTAATTATTGGATGTTTGCTTGTTGATCAATTTAAGTCATTGTTGTGAATTGCTTATTAGAATAATCACTTATTTTGGCATAGAACGCATAAACTTTAAAATAGTGATTTTTTAATTCTTAACTATTAATAACATGTGAATACACCACTGGAAGCAATTTTTCGTCATGATTCCGAATATGTGATTATTTTTCCACGAATCATTATAACGAATGCAAATGATCGATTCTTTATACACTTTATTCTTCATCTTTTTTCCCGATACTTCAAAATGCATGGCTCATTGGTAAAATCCGATCGTATATTTGGATTCCTTGCGAAAAATTGAGCATGGTGATATGTAATTTGCATATTGTTTATTTTATTTGGGAATTTTAGTAGATTAAATTCAAGATAATAGGAACAACTGAAGAACATTGATGCATAAGCTCAGAAACTAAAGTTCCATGACACGTGTCCTGCTGCCTTTCCTTTTTTTTTCTTCGTTTTCGCTTTCCGCATCACGTGGCGCATTACCAATGGTGCTGCATGGGCATATTAGACAACATCACTAGAGGACAAAACCAATGAAACTTATGTTTTGCATATGCAACGCGCCTACTATTCATAGCCATCATATCTGCAATAATATGATCCAACGACCCACCCTGTATTCCGTGTTAACTTTCCTTCAGGTGACTATTGACCACGCGTTTTTGTTTGACCAGGCCTTTTGGACCCTTTTTTTGCACCTATTGGGCCTTTTTGTTACTTCCTACGCCCCTGTATTGGGCTTACACCCCATTCTCATTTCAAAAATAAAAACTATAATCAATTTAAATACACTTGGGCTTCAATAATCTGGGCCAACTCCATTTCTATAATTTCACCCTCTTTTTTATTGTTAACCCTCCTGGAAGCTTTAAATTTTTTATTGCTTTTTTTTTCTTTTAATCATTTTTTTCTAACATTAAAATATACGTTTTTATAGATAAAATTCATCAGATTTAATTTTTCTTAAGTGGATCTAATTTTGTTAGAATTTAATTTCTAATTTTAATTAATTAAGATTAACTTTTAATTGAGTTTAATTGCTATTTTTTTTTAAATTTCATTTCATGTTCATTTAGAAAATAGAGTTAATATGATTATTTTCAATTTTTAATGACTTGATCTATTTTTCATAATTCCATATGATTGGTATATAACTCTTACTTTTATCATTTCATTGATTCATTGGTGATTAAATTTTATTTTTAATTACATTTGATTTAGACCTTTTATATGACCTTTTCATGAACAATTGTATGCTCCCTTAGGTTTTCATCCATTTGAGTGATCATAAGTTTCTTGATCACTTAAATTGGATTAGATCTTTGATTTGATTCCATACTTGACCCTTTAGGTCAATCATTCATTAATCCACTCACATTTAAAACCCTAGGAAATTAGGTAATCAACAATTCATGACCACATGGTACTTTATCCCATTGACATTTATTTTCTTTCCCTTGTTCATTTAAGACTAAAATCTTTTTTGCAAATAAATTCAAAAACACTTAAAAATACGATGAGCCTTAAGAAATGGAGAAAGATGAGAGGGATATATTCCTACCCTTGTTCTGAATACCTTTGAATACGGGACATAAGCCCCCGTTATTCAAAGTATTTGCCTTCATTCATAGCCTTTAGTGCACTTTAAACCAAGACAATTTTCAAATTTCAAAACAATCACAACCCATCAAATTCATTTTTCTCGTGAGGGAATTCAAAAACCTTTCAAAAAGTACATGTTATTTTCATTATACCGCAATACAAACACAAGCTATGTTTAAGTGCTAGAATGCGATCCAAGTGCATCCATTCTACCGCAAACAAACAAACGCTTAAGTCTCTCACACGCGAGTATACAAGCAATAATTAATTGCTAGAACGCGAACATTCACATCGTCCAATAAAAACAATCAACCCCTTTATTTTCTTCCCACGAACTACGGAGCTCTGATTTTCTCATTGCACTATGGGAATACGTAGGCACAAGATTTCAAAATCTTGGCAAGCTCACTAATTAAAAACTTATTTTACTCTAATTAAAACCAATAGCAAGTAACTTTTAGATAATTACACTCATTCATGCAGAGAAGAATCAAAATGGTTCCCGTTGAATACAACGGATGTAAGGGGTACTAATACCTTCCCCTTGCATAACCGAATTCCAAATCCGAATTTGGTTGCGACGACCATTTTCTTTACCTTTTGAGGTTTTATCTATATTTTCCATTTCCTCAAGAATAAATAAAGTTTGGTGGCGACTCTGAATTTTTCGCATAGCGACAATAATGTAATTATTCAGCTTATGAAAATAGTGTATGATCCAATCTTGGATGTTTAGGTCATGGTTGTTGCTAAAATTTAAGGTTAATTGAGAGCCAAATAAAACCTTTATTGTCAAATGGCAAGTCATGAAACAATGGTTGGTTGTTTCTACTTTAGAATTGCATCTAGGGAATAAAGGATTGCATCTGACTTCTCTTTGGTTGAGATTATTCATGGTTGGTTTATATTGTGAATGATTCTCCATATGAGACAATTTTGTATGGGGTAGTTTGAGAGTTCCAGATACTCTTACAGAATGTCTTATCCCTTTTTCTATTAGAGTCGTTAAGATCTTCATTTGTCTAGTTGTTGATTCAAATATACCCAGACTTGACTGTGAAATGGACATTATTAGTGGCCATCCAACAATATAAGAGGAAAAGGTTTCTTATGAGATTTAGGTTCCAACTATTGTTTCCTTCATCACTTAGGTCCTTAAATCCGTTCACCCTTGTGTCCAAGAGTTTACGTGTCAAGAGTTCAAACACCGATTGACTTGGGATCCAGTTATTTTCCCAAATGTTAATTTTGTTGCCTTTTCCAATGTTCCAACATATTCCTTTTCATAATGATCCAACTTTTGTGTTGGATACTCCTCAATAGGTAACAAGGAATTTTTTCAATCTTAGCTTTTAGTATATCACAATTTGGAAAATATTGTTAGGGTTGAAGGTGAGAAAAATACACAAGAAGGGAGGTTGAATTGTGTTCTCCAATTAGTGTTGCTTCTGAACAGAGTAGCACAAAATATTTTTCACTATAATCAAATCATGATTACAATTGCTTATGCCCTCGAGTATAAGACTTTTCTTTCTCAGACCTATAGCCTAAGACTTACCTGCTCAATCAACACCTAATCAAGACTTTCTTCTTAGATCATCAGATCCTAATATTTTCATGCTTATACCCTCAAATACAAGACTTTCCTGTTCAGACTCACAACCTAAGACTTTCCTGCTTAAATCCTATGGATTCAAGAGTTCTTGCTAATACCCTCGAGAATAAGACTTCCTGCTCAGACCTCTAATCCAAGACTTCCTGCTTAAGTCCCACGGATTCAAGACATCTGCTCATACCCTCGAGTACAAGACTTTCCTGCTCAGATTCCACAAATCCAAGACTTTCCTACTTAAATCCCACAGATTCAAGACTTCTGCTCATACCCTCGAATACAAGACTTTCTTGCTTAGATTCCATGAATCCAAGACTTTCCTGCTTAGACCTATAGTCCAAGACTTCCTTGATTAATCAATAATTTGATCAAGACTTCAATGATCAAGCATGTAGCAGGAGACTTACTTGACTCAAGCTCACAGCAAGAGACTTTGTTTTTCAAGCACATAGCAAGAGAATTTGATGCTCAAGCACATAGCAAGAGACTTTCTTTCTAAACTACTAAACCACATGTTTAGCATAATAGACAACAAGGTGTACTTCATATACAATCAGAGGTACAGGGAAATAACCATAACAAAGATCATAGCTCTTAAAATTTCTAAGATATTCAATGTTTAAGAAATTTTAAGGCTTTGTACAAATTACAACAGATAACATAAACTCTGCATATTCAATGTTGTTGTTAATCTTGTTATTATTCCATGTTGATAGAATTGTGAGACACTCCTTTCTTCTTGGCCCTCTTTCTTTATTACTTATTGTTGATCCATATTGAATCTTCAACTACTTATATAGTATTTACAAAAGAATTGCTGTTGGAAGAGATAACTTGTTCAACTGTCTTTGTTGCTCCATAGTACTAAGAGACGTTGAAGATAGGTACACAAAAAGATCTTTATCCATTATGTAACTTGTTTAACTGTATTGTCTTCCTTCCGAGCTTGTACAATAGATCCATTGAGAGTCGATATCCGTAAAGCATGTCAACTCTTCTTGATCCATGTGAACACAACTCTAGTTGACAATCTGATTTGACATTGTAGCTTACTTTATGCAGTACAGATCACTTAGCTTTGTCTATGGTTATGAATGATCACCAGAAGCTAATACATTCAATAAGTGTGGAGATAATATATTTCTCTTTTGATGTTGATACATTCAGCTTCAGAGTCTACGCAAACCTATATCATCATACTTCACTTAATAATGTCCTTCAGCTCTGAACCATCAGAAGCCAAGAACCCAACTTCTCTCATATGCGTTCTCTTATCAGATTCTAAATAGATTCTTCTAAAGCTTTGGAACCTGCATACTTAAAACACACATTATATAACACCATTGTTCTTTCAATACTTTTTTATCATCAAAACCTTAAAGGATATATATCATGAACAAATATTGTATTAACAATCTCCCCCTTTTTGATGATGACAAACATAAGTATTTAAGAACAATGTTGAGCTATTTTAATTTACAGGACAACATCAGAGTCTAAGGTTTGTAAGCTTCCCCTGAGTCTAATAGTTCAAAGGTTGAGGTTTGTAAGCTCTCCCTAAGTTCTATATTCAAGAAAACTAAAATATATCTCCCAGATAAACAAATAGCCGAAATAACAGAATTTAAACTAAGCAATAAATAACCAACATATAAAATCTGAAGGGTTAAGATTTTCTTTAAATACTTCTATATCTTTCTCCCCCTTTTGTCACATCAAAAAGATTAAAAGAAGAGAAAAAATAAGAGAAGAACCAATTAAAGCAAATATTTAGGAAGAAAAACACATTGTCTCGAGACAGTCAAAGATGCTTGATAGGGTTTTAGAGTAGTCAGAGTCAAACAAAGTATCGAGATCAGTAGACCAGTTTTCATTGGTGAATAGATTCCATATTGTACTTTAATGACTACTTAAGACACACTATAAAAGCATATAAGCATAGTTTCATCAAGAATTCATCCAATTCACAAAAATATTTCAAGCAAAAATAGTTATGAAGAGTAAATCTCATAACTGAATTCCTCACAAGAGTGAAAAACGAGATTTTGCAAGAGAGCTAGATTTACTAAGGAAGGTTGAAGCAGAAAGAGAGAAACATTTGGCAATCAAGGAACTATCTTCAAAATTGCATGCTGATGCGGTAAAAGAGAACCAAAAACTGAAGGAAGAGGAAGGTGTTCAAACCAGATTGGCTGCCTACAGAGCACAAACTTGAGGGTCGAAAGAGCGTAGAGAGGCTCCTAAGGATTCTTCCACTAAAGATGAAGATTCTTCTTCTGAAGATGAGGAAGCAAGACAATCATGGAAGGAATTTGTTAGTAACACTGAGAAAGATGACTGAATCAACAAAGAAGACTAGGGATAGACTAATTTATTGTATTGTATTATCTATTCTCATGTAATTTACCAATTCCAATGAAATTTTCTTTTTCAGTTTTCAATTATTCTTAAACCAGCAAAAGCGAGTTTTATTTACTTTTAATAAACAAAAAAGATATATAAAGCATTAACCAGTAAAACATGTTAAATGGATAACAAGCTGAAATGTAACAAGATTACAGACATCAACAAACATATAAAAAGGTTCTAAATCCCATACCTAATATTTCTTCAGTAGTTCCATGATAGTCTTAAGATCTAAAGCAATTTATCTTGCCTAACAATAATGGATTTGAATTTAGCATCCACTGACTGTTGGTTACTAGCCATATGAGTTTTCATCAAAGCTTGATATTCAACAACTGAAGCTACATTAGCTTCTAGATTGAGTAGATGCTTCTGGCTAGATGTAGCGAGATCCTTAGTTGAGAAAGTTTTCAAAATTTGAATAATTGAGTTGAGAGAATTCTGAAGGCTTCCCATCTTGCATTATAAGCAACAGAATCAATAGAAGTAAACCCTTATTCCATTTTATCCTTTGCCTCGTTAAATAACCCAGTCCTAAAAACTTCTAATTGAGAAAGTACATGGTTAGGTAGAGGGTGATAGTTGGTCATATGTTGCGATAGTTTAGGTGAGTTTGTTTCATCTTTCTGCAGTGTCTCTCGAACAGATTCAGTCGAGTTTTCTTTGCTAAAGAATGGTTTAGTGGGGATGAGCGTTGAGTAGTTTCTTGATGATTTGATGGTAAGGGATGAGCTTGGTTATTGTTCTCTGACTTTGGATCAGATTCAGCACGCTCAGTTTCATCATTAAGATGATTCTGAACTTATTGATCTGAAATGGTTTTGGTGGAACTGTGTGAGGGTGACACAACATTAAGAGGATTAGCATCCAAATCACTTTCAGATTCATCAGGAATTGGTTAAGGTGAGTCTACTTGAATGCTAGCATTAAGATTGTCTAGATTGGTTTGGTTAATGGGTTAGTCATGTGATGGAATATTGTTATCTTGTGTTTTATTTAGAGAGGTCTTTGAAAAAATAGAAAACTTTATACTTTCAAGAATGATTGATTGATAAGGTTGTTTTGTTAGACTTAGTAGGTGATGGTGAGGGTGACTTTCTTAGTGAAGAATTAAGATTAAAATTATTAACTGGTTCAACCATAATACCTAATCTTGCTGCTAATGAAACAAGTTCTTCTAAAGCCTCCACCTCTTTGCCACTTGCAGCCGAACTCTCATTAAACCAGTTCCTAGACCCACCATCCTTTTCTGTTGACACGGCTTCCATCACTTCTTCTAGAGTATTTTCTCCAACTTCCTTAGCGCCATTTTTGACAAGATTGTCTTCATATACTTGAGCAACATATGTATCCTTCTTGCTACTCTCATCAAAATCTTGAGCTATCTTAGCAACTTCAGGAGAGTTCAGGATAGACTCAAGTTTGTCTCCTAGCTATTCTCTTAGAACTTCCATGCTCTTCTCTGTAACTATTATTGAGTCATCGACCCGATTCCTTTTAATCAACTCCTAGGATAAAACTTCCATACTTATTTTGACAACTGCTATCATGAAATAGTCAACCTCCTTCGAGGCCTGAGAAATTTTTGTTTCTTTTCCCTCTTCTAGCTGACATTATTTCACCATAATTGTCATACCCCAAATTTTACCCTTAGATTCTTTGATCTTTTGCACATCATTTCTAGGCCAATCATTCATGCATAGCAAACTGGTTCATCAGACTTCGTTTGTTTGTTTTTGTTGTGAAACTAGGGATGCTGCATGAGGTTCAAAGTCATAGAGGTCGGGTTTGCGCTTGCAAATTGTGTTGGATTCCTGTGGAGATATGCCCTCATTATTATGGTCCCTTAGTCAGTACAAGGTCAACTCTTCTCAAGATTTCTCAAAGATTCAAGGAGGATAAAGGTTTATATATAGAGGGTGTGACCATGTGAGAATTGGTGATGTGTTGCATGACAAGTGTTTGGTTTTTCTTGTTGTTTAGTTGTAACCAATATGTTCAAGGTGGAAAAGTCTGGATGAGAATCTTGAATCAGGTTTTGCTATAAGTTCTTAAAGGGACAGTCAATTCTCAAGTTGTCTCAAGATTATTCAAATGGGTCATCTAGAATCCAAAGTTCAAGATGAGGCGTTACTTCAAATTCATTATTCCAAGCTTTAATGAAAATCTAAATCTTTGTCCCAAATTCATGAACTTCACATGCTTAACAATGAATCAAGATGCCATTTCAAGAAGTTTGTGACCCATGTGTTTGGAAGCATTAAGATGGATAAAAGCTCGAAGCAAGTTTGGAAAAGAAATTCTCAAAAGCTTAACTCATTGTTTTACAAAGTTTAAGTTCAAGCTTTGAAAAATTTCAAGCCAGTAATAATGGTTGATAGTCTCGTTCTATATCAATACAAATACTTTGACTTGAAGTTTATGTATAGCATTGAATAAACTCGATTTTTCACCTGATTGAGCGAACTTGGCATCAACGCGTTATAACATGTTTTCAAGGAATTTTGAAAGAATAAAGACATGGAAATAGCATATCATTAGAAGAGAGAACAAGTTTACAAGTTTCCGAGATTACAAGTTCTGACTACAAAGTTCTCTTTCCAAAATTTAAAAGTTCAAAGTTCAAGTCCATAAAAGATCTCAATCCATCTACATTTCCAAGGGGCACTATTTGTTTTGAAATTCATGTTTGAATTTAAGCCCTCCAAGATTCATCTCAAGGTGTACAAACACAACTCCCAAAATTCAAAAGTCAAGGTTGGTTTTCAAAAATTCAAATATAGCTACATTTAATCAATCAAGTGTTTATAAGGTTGGACAATGCAACATGCGATCAAAGGCCTTGATCATTCATTAGATTACAAAATCCAAATCCAAGATTCAAAGTCAAGGATTGCCAAAATTTGATGGAATTCATTAGACCAATGCAAATACTAAAAATACATGATACAAGAGCAGAATTCGAGCAAATATTCTATCCAAAAAAATACAAGGTCAAGTATGAATATCAAGTACCAATATTTATTCAAGTTTCAACCTCAAGTCTATGTTCTTTTCATATAAGATACATGTATTTCAAAACGAGTCATCACAACAGTTTACATCACGCTTGAACTCCACAAACACATGCATACAGAAGTTGCTATTTTTTAGCAGTTGCAGTGAAAAATCCCATGTTGGTGTAAGTGTGTAGTGTAGCGTTCATATTTGAGGAAGCCGCCAAGTTTCACGCAGCATCGTCATGAGGGAATTCAATCTACAAATGTACACGACAAACAAGCACCTACTCCATGTCTAAAAATTAAGCTTAGCCATGCCCCTTTGCCAACCTCATCACTATCCCGAATTCACCATGTCAACCATAAAACCCAAATAACCTGCATTCAAAACCGTTTGCGTCAACAGCATGTAAAGAGAAGATTCACATCACATCAAAAAGTTCATAATGGTCATATCCAATCCAAGAATTCAAAAACTCATAACAGTTTGCCACATGAACATGACAGCAGGGCATACTTTTATTCTTCTGCAAACTGACCGCACATAACTCTTAACATCTAAACAAACTCAATTTCAAAAAACTAGCCAATTAAGCGCACTGTAATACCCCATATTATCTAAATATTCAATTGGACATCAGATGAGATCAGATGATCTTTTGTGTACTCTATCTTTGGATAATCGGATTAATGGAATCCTCTAAGTACTTTAAGTGTTATCAATTAGGATCAATAGAGCAGCTAATGAGCTCTTAAGAGATCAATTATTGATGAAAGACACAGATCAATTATTTTAACTCGAGAAAGGATTTTAAGGTAACTCTAATAATTGACCAATTGATTTGAGACGATAAAATATCAATTAGAGGTATTTTACTCTATTGGATTATATTATATAATAAGTATTATATATATATATATATATATATATATATATATATATATATATATATATATATGTGTGTGTGTGTGTGTGTGTGTGTGTGTGTGTGTGTTAAGAGAAAGAAGAAAGTTAGAAAAGGAAAAGAGAAGAAGAGAAAAGGAAGAGAAGAAGAAAAGAGAAAGAAAGAGGAAAGAAGAGAGGAAGAACTTGGGAAGAAGAAGGAAGCTTGGATTCATCATCTTCTTCAACCTCCTCTTCAATTACCAGGTGAGTTCTAGTTAGAAACTCTAAGTTCTAGAAATATATGTTTAGAACTTAGGTTAGATTTGAGAGAAAATAATTAAACGGATAATCAATGAAATCTAACGGATGAAATGCGATATAAAATGCGTAGTATAGTCGGGTTATGTGTGAATTGAACCTATCATACTTGTTTTGATGTCCCAATATGTTTAGGTATGAGTTAGAATGGTTTAGAGTGAAGAAAAACATGATTTTCTAGCTCTGTTACGATAGTAACCGGTTACCCTATTGAGAGTAGTCGGTTACCCTTTGGAAAATGGCATTTCTGGGCTGTTTTTGAGCAAGTAATCAGTTACCCATTATAGAGTAACCGGTTACCACTGTTGTGTGAAAAATCAGAATTTAAAAAGGGCGTAACGTTTGAACCGTAAGTCCGTTTTGGTCTCCGTTTGAAGCGTTAAGAAGCTATTTAAATGCTCTATTTGATAGTGAAGTAAAAACATAGGTTTATACCATGGATTGATAAAATAAAATTGGAAATGAACTTGAGTAACCGGTTATTCATTCTAAGGTTACCGGTTACCACTGTGTTGATTTTGAAAATGTTTAGAATTTGATATCTTTTGGATAATGCTTCCGATCGAGGTGTTCTAGGTGTCGATGGAAAGCTATGAAAATATCCTACAGGACAAGAGTGAGAAATGTTGATTTCGATACCCGATTAAATGAATTGAAGGGAACCTAACAATTTTGTGTTAACTATGTAATTGAGTAAAAATAATGTTTATGTGTTATGTTGTGATAAATGTTTCACTTATGCAAATTGTGTTATACCATGACTAACTAATTGTTGTTGAGTATGATTGATAAAATATGCATGCTTAAAACGAATTAGGAAGAGTGAGGAAACTTTATCCCAAAACAAAATGGTATAATTCTAGGTTGTGACTAGGACTGTGATAGAGAAATCTAAATGGCGATGCTCGTGCAATCGATGTATAGTTGTGCATCCTTGACAAGTAATGGTCTAGAGAAGAGTGGGACACTAGTATGGAACATGTGTGTGAACCTTGTGTTCTTTGTGAAAGACGAATTGTGGCCTTAAGGCATTGTCGCCTTGTGATTGTCGAATACAATCACGTTTGTGTTTGAGATCACATAATCGTAACTGTTTTATCCCTTAATAAATATCCGTGACCCGTGTCGATATCCTCTTGTGTGGGATGGCCGAGGAAAGTATTTATTAAGTAAGTAGCTGTGACCCGTGTTGTAGGGCCTCTTGTGTAGGCTGGCCGGGGAAAGTTGCTTAGTGGGTGGTATTAGTGATCCGTGTCGAAATCCTCTTGTGTAAGATGGCCGGGGAAAGTACCCGTGTTTAGATAATCGTGACCCGTGTCGAGATCCTCTTGTGTAGGATGGCCGGGGAAAGTTATCTATGTTAGCTTCCGGGACCCGTGTCGAGAACTCTTTGGAAGGGTTGGCCGAGAATGGATGTCTACATTTAAGGATCCGTGACCCGTGTTGAACTCTCTTGTAGGGTTGGCCGGGGAAAGATGCCTTAGTTTGTGTTACCGATTAGTGATAATTAAAGTTTGAGTTGTTGAACTCATGACATGTTTCCATATAGTGTGAGAATGAGAACTCAAGGTCTTTTCCCTTCCCCTTGACTTGAGTTAGGATTTAGCTAGAACCCTGTAAAGCCGAGAGAATCCATAAGATAGGGAACTCACTGAGATTTAATATCTCACCCCATTATTGTTGCTATTTTTCAGGCAGTGTTTGCTGGTTTGATTTACAAGTGGAGCTATGCTTGGATGTTTCAAGATAAGCTTAGCTTTAGTATTCCGCTGTGTAATTTGTTGTATACAATTGAGGATATTGTATATTGATCTTAGTTTTTATTATTTTGGCTAGTTTCCATATCTTGTACCATAGATTGTATTTGTGTTTAGTAATGGTCAAGTATGTGAATTATGCCAATATGCACTTGTGATGGTGTCAGTACCAAATAAAATGCTTGTATTGTATTATTCTAGATATATATTATACAGGGCATTACACTCACCATCCAAGATGCTCCCCCCTGTGTCTAAGCCTCAAGCATCCCGCATTTGAAAGGGGAAACAGACAAACTCGACAAAATCAGATAACATGCAGGAAGAATTTTATGAAACCACAAGGTTGATAAGCATGCTGCCAAAGGATAGAAATTTAGTACCTTCATGATGCCCATAGGGAGCCTTCAAACACCAAATCGTGCGCCTTTACTTCCAACCTTATACCAAACACTGCCTGTAAGAACAAGACGAAAATAGCAACAAGCCATGAGCACACAAAAAATCTATCAAAAGCTTATATAGAACTTAAAGACTCAGAAGTTAGAGTATGCGATTTGTGAGAATAAATTTTCTCGACTGAAGGAGAAGCAACTGAATTATTGGTCATTCGTGATTTTCTTGAGTCAGCAAGTGTTAGTTGAATATCTCATCAATAGGGTTACAAAATGCCTTGCTAGACTGTTGCCAGTTTAGTTTTGCTTGTTTTACTACATGTGCCTGTAGTTAGTATGTTCCTGTCAACAGCCTTGACAGTATTCCCGACAGAAATCAACATATTTCCAAGTAAAAAAAATGTGGCATGTTTTGAATCAAATCATAATCATCAATCTTCACTCATCAAAGCATCATTAATAGCTATAGAATAAAAACAAAAGGTTCAGACATGATAACTTTTATCATGGTAATCACACACTCAAAGGAATCACAAGCAAACTATCATTATCAATAATCACAAGGACATATTCAGACAATATTAAGATCACTTCCAAAAATAAGAAAAACATATCCAAGACATATTCAACACACCATTCAATTGTTTCCTAAACCCATTCCAAACATTTTCATTTTCTTCCCAAAACAGTTCAGAGAAATCTAAGGAAAAAAAAGGAAGTCGTTTTATCAGCATAAGACATGTTCCAGAACAGAGTCAAATGTTTCCAAAATATTTCCATGAACACAATCAATTCAAATTGAAAAGTAAAAACATCAGCATTGAGGCGCAACAAGGAATAAAAAAGGAATCAAACACATTGAATATGACACCATGTTTCCAAAACTATTCAGACATAATTCAAAGTGTTGCAAAACCTGTTGAGTTGAAAAAGGAAAGAAATCAAGACATGCTTGAACATGCCAGAATTAAAACGGGAACAATAATATTGTCATTGAAAGCATGATCACGTTATCGTTGTGTTAATCCTAAGAGGCCTATAAAAAAGGGAGCAAGATTCAGAACAAGGGGAGGTATTGGCATACACAGAAAGAAAAGAACATCACAAAATCCAAAACTATACGACCCTCACGCATCAAGAAAAACACAGAGAAATCTATACGCAAACCTCCAACACTAACAATTATCACCATCACCAGTAGAAGATTCACAACAACGCACACCATACACAATTTCAAAGATGGCTCACATGAACTGACAACAACCATCAGAGGACAGGGAAGAAGAAATTACCTCAACGGAAGTCGATGTAGCTGCCACACCTTAAAGAACGGGATCCAAGAGCCACACACCACCGGAAACACTACTCACCTTCTCAAAATCCAATCGACGGTGTCCTTCTCTCTTTCAAACAACAAGACACTCTACTAATCGCCACTGTGGTTGCCTTTTCTGTGCATCTTTTCTTTTGCGACGTCTCCTTTAACGGTACCCCTAAATTCACTCGATCATCTTCTGATTTTCTGTTAGTTATGCATTTGATTGCTGAGAATCCATGTCTGTTTTTTTGTTTAGGGTTTAGTTTTGTTTATGTGGTTTGATTTAGGGTTAGGTTTCGAGAGAGAAAGATGTTTGCTTAGAGAGAATGGCGAGAGAAACAAACAACTTGTGAAAAGGGAAATAGGATTCCGAGAGAGAGAAAGAGAGTTTGAAACGAAAGGTTTTTTGTTTTGCCTCTATATTTTCACTTCTTATTACAATCATATATGTACGCACTCATACTACTACCCTACACCCTCGCATATGGGTCCTTCATTTAAGTCAACCAAGTGGTTCATTTTATTCAACGGATGGGATGAGTTGTGACCAGAGGTCCGCGATAAGGCCCTCCCCATGTACCCGTTTTCGTTTCCTTTTCTTCATGTTAACTTCTTAATTATACAACTTTTTGATAATAACGTAACTCTTCTTTTTTCAATGTGACCTTTCTTAAATAATAATAATTTTTTTCTTTTATATTGAAAACAATTTTTTAGATAATAACAAAAATAAAACCTTTCTTAACTAATTTGTTTTCTTTTCATATATTAATAAACATAACTTTTTTCCTTTTAGATAATTAAAATTAAAACTTGTTTTAATACCCTTCTAAAAATAAGACCTTTCCCCTTCATTGTAATTTGCTTTTGAGCTCATTTGTTTTGAACGTATTTTAATTTATCTTTATAAGTAAGATTAAATTGGTTCCTAATTTTATTAAACACTATTAATGCAAAAAGCAAAGAATCTTAATCTCGATCCATATCTAGTCAAATTTCGTGCCCCTAGGTGCTTTTGCTTTTCTTTTTCATACGTGCCTAACTTAATGTATTTTTGATTCGTGATGGATACCTTGTTTCACATGTTGGTTGTACCTTACATTGCATGCCTCGTATGTTAAATGCTAAATCATGACTTTAGTTCTAATGTTTGATGTCTCTACTTGCATTCTTCTAATGATATAATTGCATGTGCTCTTATACCTTATTTGAGTTTAGTACTTAATAACTAACATTAAGTTAGTATTTCCCCTTAATCAATTCCAAAGGAAAGGTCACTAACATTGACTGCCATGTCATAAGACTGACCTCTAGACCTTTCCTCTCAACTCGGCCTTAGGTTTCGGAGACGCCGTGCTCCACGTCTCACCGCAGACATTTAGTTTCCCTTTTCCTAGCCTTAGGATCAGAGTCGCCGCACTCCACGTAAATGTTTCGCCGTGAACATTTACATCCCCTTTTACTCAATTTCAACTTTAGAGTCGCCGTACTCTATGTAGTGTCTTGCCACAGACATTACCTCCCCCTGGAACCTTGAGCAGTCAAGAAGTTCCTCATCCTCTTTGAGGAGATCTACGAATACTCTGATTCCACTCCCGTCAGGATACGTGGGCACAAGATGCGATATCTTGACGAGTATACTTAGATACTAACCCCTAGGGTTCTTCCTTAGCATAGCATACCCTTAGCAAGCGAGCAATAGATAACATAAATATTAACAAGAGGTTCCTGTAGAGTACTACATACGTTTAGGATGCTAATACCTTCCCTAGGTGTAACCAACCCCCAAACCTTAGATCTCTTAGGTTTTTTTCGATCTTTAACCTTTCCTTTGGATAAATGAAAGACCGGTGGTGAATTTAAAGATTTAAGATTCAAGTTAACATAATATCTTGATATCCAACTCTCACCGCAACAATAATCCTTTTCTTGGATGCAGAAACTTCATTATCCATATTTAGATTAGTTCCAGATCCTCCTCCTCTAGTCTTGGTATGACGAATCTCAGTAGTTTCAATGAGTTCTTCAACTTTAAGTTGTAGAGCCTTCTTGGATTTATATGGATTTTTTTCTTCAAATATTTATGAGCAATTCTTTCTTCCTCCTTCTGAACTGCCTTTTGAGCATCTTCTAAAAGTTTCTTCTTGGCAGGAATAGGAGTATCTGATTCTTCATCTTTGTCATCTTCATCAGAAGTAATTTCCTTTCTTTTTCTTCTCCCTCTTAGACCATAAACATCATGACACTTATCAAGAAGTTGATCACGTGTTATAGTAACACCTTATTCCTTCTTAACTTCTTTAAGATGAAACTTGATGACATCAGGATTATCTTCCTTAGTCAACAATAGATAATCTTCTAAAAAATATCTCCTTTTATCTTTCCTGATTTTAATCGGTTTAGGAATCATTACAATATCCTTCTTTTTTCTTTCCTTCATGTGAGCTAATACTGTTACAGAAAGCACACTTCCATAAGCATCATCCAAATCTTGTGTAGCTCAAAATTCTATCAATGTTTTAATCATCTTGCATTGATAGAATAGTTCAAAAATTAGCCTTGCATAAGGAAATGTTCTTTTGAACTTCTTAGTAGATTCCTTGATGGATTCACATAGATGATGAAAAATGTAACCTGGTAGATTAAATATTTTATCAGTAGACAGATACCAAAGAAAAATCTTATGATCCCATAAGATTTGATCTGAACTTCCTTCCCGAGGAATTAAGCAACCAATGAGAATTTTGAACAACAACTTTTGCTTTAGATGCATGTTCTTCACTTTTCCATAATCGCCTTTATTTTCAAAAAGTACCTTCTTAATATCCCTGGCATAATCTCTTCTATCCATTTTGTTGATTATCACCATACCTTTATTTTTAGCCCTGATTAGCTGAGAAATATTCTCTTGAGTTATGCTGATATCCAGGCCCAATATAGCAGATCTTATTTCTACACACTTAAATTCCTTCAGACCCATTTCCGCTCTTGATTTCCCTTTTAGACTTTTGTCTTTTTCACAGCAATTCTTTCTTCATCTTGTTCATAATACTCATTGTAGACTTCTGCTCTAACCCAAAAATCTTTTACCAGAGTTAGGTAGGTTGGTCCGTTTAGCATGTCAGTGTACTTCATCCATCCTTGAAACTCAAAATAACTTTCCAGAAAGCAACCTTTTGCAGCAAAACTGTCGAAATCTACCACTTGTTAAATGAGAAGCTTTAATTCATCTTTGTCGATCGGCATAGTCTTTGGTTTGATATTAAGTTTGTTCATGGAATTAATGTCTAAGGGAATAGTTGATTAGGATGTCATTGATGAGGTTTTAGGGTTTTTCTAGGGTTTATAGATAGGACACGAAATAGACACTGATACAGGTTGTGTGTGTTGAGAAGGTGTTGAGAGAAATAAATGACATTAAAGAGATTTAAACATAAAAGTATACAAAAAGAATTTTATTCCCCTTCAAATTCAAAACGCAAACAGTTTCAAGCATGCTAAAGACATTTCGGACAGGTGTAAGAAGTGGGACAGGTGTCAAAAATATTTTCCACTTCTGTGCATGTAAGAAGCAAAGATTTCTTTATATAAGTTTCAGAAACAGATATTTTTTAAAGGTTATCTTTTATCAAAATTTTGTTACCCAAGCTTTGACTGAGACATCATCTGACTAATATCTGATTCAGACACTTCATTTGGAAATAAGCATAATTTACTATGTTCAAAGTTTTTACCATCCATTTAACTCTAACAGTATTACGAGTTGTATCTCAAGCGCCAGTTCACCTAGGAACATAAGATATACTGATTTTTGAACAGTAGTAAGAGAACTTGATTCTAAAATTCTTAAAGAGATTACTTTGATGCAACAAAACACTAGTATAATCACAAATGGTGAGAGTACCAATTTCACAAGTCTGAAAGTTCTTTAGCTAATATCCTCCAAAGTAACTGAGTGTAGAAATTATACACACCAATAACCTTTGTACATAATATCATGCTTGAAACAAAAAATAAATAATAGAACTTGCCTGGATAGGTTTTCTGATTCTGAATCCCCAGCTTATTTTGATGAAGTTTTTCTAACTTGCTCTAGAGCCAAGATCTTGAACTATCTTCTCAACATGATAACACCATTAATATAGAGACTAGTTACTTTCAATAGATTTCTTAATCTTTGACAACCTTCTTTTCATACGGAGATGAAAACACATTTTTCTCTTTGGATCTTTATCTGCACCATTGTTAAGTGTTATGCACAAACCATGCTCTAATGCCAACTGAAGGTGAGAAAAGTACAGAAGAAGTGGGGGTTGAATTGTGTTCTACAATTTGCATTGCTTATGAACAAAGTTCAGATTCTAAACAATAGTTCAGAACCTGATTAAAAAGTTGCAACGGAATAAGAACAGAATCAAGTAAATGGTAAATGAACACATAGAGATTTATCCTGGTTCCTCCCAAACTAAGAGTATTCCAGTCCCCTTGCAGAACAAGAGATTTTTCATTACAATCAAATCATGATTACAATTGCTTATGCCCTCGAGCATAAGAACTTTCTTGCTCAGACCTACATCCTAAGACTTGCTTGCTTAATCAGCATCTGATCAAGACTTCCTGCTTAGATCCTCAGATCCTAAGACTTTCTTGCTTATACCCCCAAGTACAAGAATATCCATCTCAGACTTACAGCCTAAGACTTTCCTGCTTAAATCCCACAGAATCGAGACTTTCTACTCATACCCTCAAGTACAAGACTTCTTGCTCAGACCTCCAGTCCAAGACCTGCTTAAATCCCATAGATTCAAGACTTCTTCTCATACCCTCGAGTACAAGACTTTCCTACTCAAAATCCATGAATCCAAGACTTTCTTGCTTAGACCTACAGCCCAAGACTTCCTGCTTAAATCCCATGGATTCAAGACTTCTGCTCATACCCTCGAGTACAAGACTTACCTGCTTAGATTCCACGAATCCAAGACTTTCCCTACTTAGACCTACCGTGCGACACTTCCTTGCTTAATCGAAAATTTGATCAAGACTTCAATGCTCAAGCACATAGTAGGAGACTGACTTGGCTCAAGCTCACACAAGATACTTTGATGCTCAAGCACATACCAAGAGGATTTCTTTCTAAACTATTAAATAACCTGTTTAGCAGAATAGACAAAAGGTGCACTTGATATGCAATCAGAGGTACAGGGAAATAAACTTAACAAAGATCATAGCTCTTAAGATTTCTATGATATTCAATGTTTAAGAAATCTTAAGGCTTTGTACAAATTACAACAGATAATAGAAACTTTGCATATTCAATGTTGTTGTTGATCTTGTTATTCTTCCATGTTGATAGAAGCGTGAGACGATCCTTTCTTCTTGGCCCTCTTTCTTTATTCCTTGTTGTTGATCTAGATTGAATCTTCAACTACTTATATAGAAGCTACAAAAGAATAGTCATTTGAAGATATAACTTGTACAAGTGTATTTGTTGCTCCATAGTACTAAGACACGTTGAAGATATATACACAAAAAGATCTTTATCCATTGTGTAACTTATTTAACCGTGGCGTCTTCCTTGTGAGCTTGTACTATAGAACCATTGAGAATGGATATCCATAAAGCATGTCAACTCTTCCTGAGCCATGTGAACACAAACTATAGCTAACAAACTGATTTGACATTGTAGATTACTTTATGCAATAAAGTTCACTTAGCTTTGTCTATGGTTCTGAATGATCACCAGAAGCTGGTGCATTTAATAAGTGTAGAGATAATATATTGTTCTTATGATGCTGATACATTCAACTTCAGAGTCTACGCAAACCTATGTCATCATACTTCACTTAATAACGTCTTTTAGTTTTGACCCATCAGAAGCCAATAACTCAACTTCTCTCAAATGCATTCTCTTATCAGATTCTGAATAGATTCTTCTTAAGCTTTGGAACCTGTATACTTAAAACACACATTAGGTAAGACCATTATTCTTTCAATACTTTGTTATTATCAAAACCTTAAAGGATATATGTCATGAACAAATATTGTTCTAACAAGGGTTGTTATGGAGTCTCCGACATTGTTTTGCCAGCAAGGCCTCATTAAAATTTTTGAGGAATTTAAAGCCTAGGCCTCTTCATCTTTAGGTTTACATAGGGAATTTGACTTTTTCTAGTGGATTTTTCTAATCTTTTCCATGTCACCTGATAAGTGCCCAAAGAAGAACATTAGAGCATAGAATTTTGGCACTTATATGATCTACGAGATATGAATTCATGACATTTTCCAATGTTTTTATTGAGAATATGAAGCTAGGTAAAATAATGGTTGGTTTTTTATTGTTTGTGTGAATTTATGCAGGAAGAATCACTCAAATCAAGCCTAAGCATCAAAACAACAAAACTGGCATGCTATGCTACACAGAGCACCGTTGTAGCACATATGTTCTACAAGTGCGCTACAGTACGCTTCAGGAAGTTTCAAACATTTAATTTCTAGTAGTGTCTCGCTGCCAGCACACTTGTAGCACAATTGTGCTACAACACAAATTTTTACGCAGAGTACAAGTGTGCTACAATACAACTTTTTGTGTAGAGTGCACTAAGGGGGCAAAAACTCCAAAGGCGATTTAAAGACTTCCTAAAGGCTAAGCAATCAGAGTACGCTGCATCATGGAATTTTGTGCAACGCAAGGGTAGAGGCTTATGAAAAAAAATCTATAAATAGAAGACCAGACCATTCAGTGAAGACATTCCATTTTTCACTACTTTTAGTTTAATATCATTGTAATAGCTTAAGTGAGAGAAGGTTAGCAAGGATCGAGCTAGATTCACATCAATAATTGAGAAATCGTTATCCCCAATCCTTTTTTTGTATAAAACTACCATGAAAACAGCTAGCTAAACCCCTTCTCTTGTTGGGATTGGAAAGAATCTACTGTAATCGTATGTATATTCATTGATTATGCTTTCAATATAATCTTGTAATTCATCATTATCGATTTTATCTTTTTTATATTGATTAAATATTTGGATATGAATTGTGATTGAGAAATATGTTTGGATCTTGAATTAAGATACGAATCAGTTAAACACTAATTGCTAGACATAGAATTAGTGTTTGATTTTCATAAACAAATATCAGTTCTTAATGCGATCAGATTGTTTAATAGATTGAGAAATCTTTGATTAAACAAACCGGTTGAAATCTCAATAATCGTGAAGAAATACGCGTTATTCTGAGTGTTATGTGAAGATAAGAATGAGTATCAAGATTATGCAAAAGTAAACACTGATATACATATGTGCACGGTAGAGGAAATCCAACCTCAACAAGATTTCTTATCAGTGAATTTTAATTTATTCGATTTCATTTTATTTTACATTCTATTTTACCTTAATCAAACCATTATGTGAACTTTAACTTGAAACGATATCAATTGTCGAATTGTTGGTAATATCGCACCAGTTTTTGTGGATACGATAAACAAATATTTACTTTTGATTTATTAAACATAAAAAATGGTGCCATTGTCGGGGACTGGCGTTTAAATATTACAAACAAATCGACTGTGTTTACCCTTTTAAGTTTGTACAATATTATATATACTCACTTATGTATTCTTTGACTTACCTTCTTCTAATTTTGTGTTTGGGTAGAATTGCAATCTTTGTATCCGAAGTATAACTTTAGCATAACCATTACTTTTCAATCCCGAGATCGAATAGACAGACCAAAGAAACAAAATACAAACAAAGAAGCAAAAGCAACTATCCAAGCAGAAAAATCAAAAGAAAGGAGCTTCAACAACAATTTCGTCAACACCTCCAACAAAAGAAACAATGGCTGAAGGTGGACCTGAAGTTGTCAACGGTGGACCTTGTTAGAGCAGTCCAAGACTATTAGCTCGTCTCATCACTGCTCCGAATAATCAACAAGCTGAGATGAAAATGGAACTATTGCAGATCATCTATGCAAACCCTTTTGCAAGGCTGGATCATGAAGATTCCTACACTCATCTCGCCAAATTATACGAACTAGCTAGTACACTAGGAGCACCCGGAGCTAAAGAAGAGGCAGTCTTTATGAGATTGTTTCCATATTCCTTGATCAGCAAGGCAAATGATTGGTATCTTGACCAACCCACTCAAATCATGACCAACTGGAATGTCTTGGAAGAAAACTTTCTAAACATATTCTTCCCGCATAATAGATTTATAGATGCCAAAACAGCAAATGCCGCATTCGCTCAAAGTGAAACTGAAACTCTCTGTGAGGCATGGGAGCACTACAAATCCATGTTGTGTAAATGTCCTAATCATGAATTTGATTAGCTCACACAAATTCAAATCTTTCAGAATGGACTTCACCCGCAACCAAAGCTCTTACTTGATGCAACTGCCGGTGGTTCCTTGTTATCTAAAAGTGCAGAAGATGTAGTTTCTATCATCAACAGTATGGCTTTCAACGATCATCAGGTTCGGTACAACATAGGTACAACACATAGAAAACCTGGAATCTTGGAGTTAGGTGCAAATGACGTAATCTTGGCACAAAACAAGATCATTACTCAAATTGTGGAAGAATTAACCAAGCAACTACCCAAACATCCCCAACAACTCAGAGAAATGCATGGAATGTAGAGTAAACCGCAACGAGTAGCCTTTTGTGAGCTTTGCACAGGTGACTATCCAACTGGTTTTTTCCCTCCGGTTAACGAAGAAGTGAATTATTTTTAAATCAACAAAAGCAAGGTGCGTATCCAGCAAACCAGAACTATCAAAGAGGTAACAATGCTAACTATAGCTAAGGTTGAAGATAAAATGACACTGGACCATCAAATTGGCAAAATCCGTACCAGAGCCACAACCATAATCTATTTCAACACGGTAGAACCTCTAAGTTGGAAGATACTTTGAACCAGTTTATGCAGCTATCCATGGCAAACCAGAAAAATACGGATGCTTTAATCAAGAATATTGAAACACAAGTAGGACAAATAGCTAAACAGTTGATTGACTAACAAGGAGGAACATTCACCACCAACACACAGAGTAGTCCAAAGGAACATTGTAACACAATCACAACAAGGAGTGGTTGAGTGATTGACACGGGAGTTGGTGAAAATGAGAATGAAAAAGCTATGGTTGAAAGAAGAGAAAAAGAAAAGGGAGATAATGAGAAGGAAGTAGAAAAGAAAAAAAATTGAGGAAGAGGTAGTCGAAAACGAGAAGAATTTGAGTGATAAGAGGAAAAAGCATAAAACAAGAGAAGAGAAAGGAAAGATAATCAATTCGCCTGCACAAAATCTACCGTATCCTCATGCTCCAACCAAGAAGGATAAGGAAAGGTAGTATGCTCGGTTTTTGGATATTTTCAAGCGATTACAAATAAACATTCCATTTGCCGAGGCACTTGAACAAATGCCGACGTATGCTAAATTCATGAAAGAAATCCTTACAAATAAGAGGAGGATTACGGATGAAGAAACCATTCATTTAGACGCAAGCTGTAGTACAATCATCCAACAAAGCCTTCCATAAAAAGAGAAATATCTGGGAAGAGTTACGTTACCAGACACTATTGGAAACGAGAATGTCGCAAAAGCATTAATTGATCTTCGCTCAAGTACGAACCTCATTCCACTATCTGTAATCAAGAGGATATATGACTTGGATATGAAGAATACATGAATGAGGTTACAACTAGCCGACAAGTCCATCACCTTGCCATCCGACATCATAGAGGACATTTTGGTCAAGGTAGACAAGTTCTTATTTCCAACTGATTTCGTCGTGATGGACATTGAGGAAAATGTTGATGTACCACTGATTTTGGGCCGACTATTCATGAAAACGGCAAGTATGATGATATATGTGGATGAGGGAGTGATGAAAGTAAGAGTGCAAGAGGAAGAAGTCAACTTTTGTTTATTTGAAGCAAGTAAGCATCCAACCAACAAAGGAATATGTTATCAAATGGATGTTCTTGACAAAGCAATAGAGGAAGAGAATATTGGTGATTGTATAACAGATCCTGAAACACCATTGGAAGCTTTCATACTAAAAGAGGAAATTGAGATAAACACATCCCCAAAGAAAATCAAAGGAATCGGAAGAATTTGTGAGAAAGCCAAAACGTGCAAGAAAGCCATTCATGATGTTGTCAAGAGGGCTAGAGTAATAAATAGACAAGACAAGACAAAGCCACATGATGGTGATGGGGATGGTTTGATCATATCAAAAATACCACCTTGAATTCACTTGAAAAAAGGGCGTCGAGCTAAAGACGTTAAACAAGTGCTTATTGGGAGGCAACCCAATGTTTTAAGTTTTCTTTTTGTTTTACATTTGATTTTAGTTTTTGTGATTTAAAGGATATAATGGCATGATTGAAAAACCACTGGAAAATTTCAAGATTGCGATGTCAGGTTTTTGCGCATAGCCCCTCAACCCTGAGCATAGTGCAGGTGCGCTCTGTGCAACAGGTGTGGGCATAGCGCCAGTGCGTTCTACTCATAACTTCTGGGGTACACGCAAAAATTCAAAATTTCACCAACCTGCAATTAATGCCCTTTTAATTCTTCAAACTAACCCCCATGTGCATTGATTAAGCTTTTCAGTTGATAACACACATTGGTTGTGATAGAAACTCATTATTCAGTACTTGTTCATGAAGTGATTGCATGTATGCTGGATGAAGGCACTCCAATCACACATCACTTGGCCTAGGGACAGACCAAACTTTTCAGAGGGAACATATTTAGTTGCAGCAGAGCACCAACAAGAAGGTGAGGATGAAGAGAATACTGATGAAGAAGGAGATGATGAAGACGTGGAAAATCATAATGACAACAATGACATGGAACATGGAAGATGATTCATTCAGAAGAAATGAAGGAAAGCTTTCCAAAATTTGAGTGAGATTTAAAAGCTTTCAGTCAATTATTTTCTGTTTATGTTTATCTTCTGAACTTGCAATAGTGTGGTTTTCTGAACTTGTGATCGTTTGATGGTGTTATTCACCATAGTTTCACTTGCTATGATCTTTTTGGGATTTCATTCATTTAACTAGTATTATGTTTCAATTTTCTTGGTTGTGCAAAACAATTTTTTTGTGTTTGTCTTCATCGTCATTTTAAGTTGCTTGATATAGAAATCAAGATTCAATCAAGCTTCAAAGAACTCAACATAAATGTAATGGTGATGATAAGAATTAGGATGAATTTTAGAAAAAGCAAGGTACATGTTTACATGCTTTGTAGAATGTTAGCATGATTTTGAATTTTGTGCTTCTTAAAAAATCATTTCATGCCTCATTTTGCAAAACATAAATTCTTGCTTGAATCATGTAACCAAAACCAGAAATGTGAGGAGAACTTCCATTGTGCACTTAAATGATTTAAATGGCTGATAATCCTTGATTTAACTCGTTCGATTTATGTTTAATCTGGCAATTTTCTTTGAAATTCTTGTGGAGCATAAAAAGGGTCAAGGCATTTTTTTTGTGTTTGAGCAAAGCCACTTAGCCAAAAAGCCTCATCATCCTTTGTGAGCGATTGAAAATTTGTGAACCCACTCGAGCCGTATAAAGTCTAGAATGGATCAATATGAATACTAAAAACATAAATAAGAAAACCACTTGGTGAATGTGTAGTTTTGCGTAAAATATAATGAATTCGTCATTGATCCATTCCATTTCCTTTGAAAACAAATCTGAAACAAAAAGTGTGAATCACCACCAAGATTGAAGGGCTAATCTTATGGAAAGAATTAAAAGTGATATAAGTTGGGGAGAACTTTCTCATTGATCATTGAAAAAAAAAGAAAACAAAAAGGTGTAATATGAGAAAAGAAAAAAAAAAGAAAGAAAAGAAAAAGAGATAAGAAGAACAAAAGAAGGAAAGAAATGCAAAAACCACACCATTGCATCACAAAAGAGTTGAGAGGTGAAAAAGGAAATACAAAGGAAAGTGAAAGGGTTGAACAAAAAGAGAAATACTCTTCAATAGATTGGACAAAGTTGAACCCAATAGCCTTAGGAAAATCACCTACCCTTTGAACCTTGGCCAAGATACTACCATAGCAAGCCCTTAGTGATTTATGCTCTCAAGAATTTTTCAAAACATGAATTCCTCAAATGAATACATTAACTGATCAGCATGTTAACAAGTTTATTAGATGAGAGTACATTTACCAAACAATTGAATTTTTAAAGATCTTCATCTATTTAATGAAGAATAGTGTTAGGATGATTCAAGTGAAAATTGTGTTATTGCTTTTGCAAGTATGATTTGATCTTTGCATGAAAGAACTTTCTCCATAATCATGCTTTGATTCTAAAAGGCAAATAAACACGAATTTTGCATGTGAATTTTTCGTTTGAACCATACATTTTCCATCAATTATTATGCAAAAATATTATTGACTTTTGACCCTTGATAAAGTCTCTTGCTTTGAAAGATTCATGCTCTTGATTGAGGACAAACAAGAATCCAAGTTGGGGAGAATCTGATAAGTTCCCAAAGAAGAACATTAGAGCATAGAATTTTGGCACTTATAGGATCTAGGAGATACAAATTCATGACATTTTCTAATGTTTTTATTGAGAATATGAAGCTAGGTAAAATAATGGTTGGTTTTTTATTGTTTGTGTGAATTTATGCAGGAAGAATCACTAAAATCAAGTCTAAGCATCAAAACAACAAAACCGGCATGCTATGTTGCGCAGAGCACCATTGTAGCACAGGTGTGCTACAAGCGCGCTATAGCGTGCTACAACACGCTTCAGGAAGTTTCAAACATTCATTTTCCAGTAGGGTCTGACTGCCAGCACACTTGTAGTACAAGTGTGCTGCATCATAACTTTTTACGCAGAGCGCAAGTGCAGTGCAACACAAATTTTTGCGCACATCGCACTAATGCGGCAAAAAAACCAAAGGAGATTTAAAGACTTCTTAAAGGCTAAGCAATCAGAGTGTGCAACAGCATGGAATTTTGCACAAGGCGCAGGTAGAGGCTTATGAAAAAAATCTATAAATAGAAGATCAAACCATTCAGTGAAGACATTCCATTTTTCAGTACTTTTAGTTTAATATTATTGAAATAGCTTAAGTGAGAGAAGGTTAGCAAGGATTGAGCTGAAATTAAGAAATAGTTATTGATGCATATCCGTATCCAATCCTTCTTTTTGTATCAAACTACCATGACAATGGCTAGCTAAACTTCTTCTCTTATTGGGATTGGAAAGAATCTACCGTAATCGTATGTATATTCATTGATTATGCTTTCAATATAATCTTGTTATTCATCATTATCGATTCTATCTTTGTTATATTGATTAAATATTTGGATGCGAATTGTGATTGAGAAATACGTTCGAATATTGAATTAAGATAAGAATCGGTTAAACAATAATTGCTAGACATAGAATTAGGGTTTGATTTTCACAAACAAATATCATTTATTAATGCGATTAGATTGTTTAATATATTGAGAAATCATCTATTAAACAAACCGGTTGAAATCTCGATAATCATGTAGACATACGCGTTTTTACGAGTGGTATGTGAAGATAAGAATGAGTATCAAGATTACGCATAAGTAAATCAGTGAGATACATATGTGTACGGTAGAGGAAATCCAATCCCGACAAGCTTTCTTATCAGTGAATTTTAATTTATTCGATTCTGTTTTATTTTAAATTCTATTTTACCTTAATCAAACGATTCTATTAACTTTAACTTGAAACGATATCAATTGTTGAACTATTGGTAATATCGCACCAGTCTCTGTGGATACGATAAACAAATACTTACTTTTGAGTTACTGAACATCAATACCCTACAAAAAAAAATTATAATCCTTTCCATTTCTTGTAAGTGGACTTAGGGAGGAGGAAAGAGCTCATCATGTAAGTTGAGGTTACTTAAGTGACATATTTGGTCATGGTAGCCCTCCCTCCATAGGATAGGTTGTTTCTTTTCAAGCCTTTTAGTCTATTTCTAACCTTGTCCAAAATGAAATTAAATGAGTGAGCATTAGATAAGCCAATTTTTAAGGGGAGGCCTAAGTAAGTTTTGATGTTATCAATTATGGGAATTTTGAGGATTGTCTTAATCTTCTCTTTCGTTGTAGCATTAACATTTCCACTAAACATTAATTCTGATTTTGTAAGATTTATTTTCTACCCAGAAACTTCTTGGTAGGTATTGAGAATATCTATGAGGTGTTTTTCATCCTTTTCCTCAGCCATGCAGAATATAAGGCTATCATCTGCAAAGAAAAGATGGGTAATATTAGGAGCGTTTTTTTAGAAGTCCTATAAATAAGGTTATTATCTTGAATTGTTATGATAATTGTTCCAGACTGGACCAATGGCTAGGCATGGCCTAATCCACTTCTGCTTCTAGAAAGGCCCAATTGCCTAAGTCCAGCTGGTGCGGGGCAGCTTTTACCTTTTTGCCCCTCTACCGGGCACGTATGGACAGATGAATCTCAAGGTCATTTGCTTCTCCATCATCCAAGAACACTCATGACAACTGTGCCCGGAACTACGCCTTTGCCCATGGCAATGACTAGTTATGGGCATCTCTACCCGTCATAATTGCTAGTTTTTGGCAGTTACCTATTCTTTAAGAAACGGTTATTCTGCCCCAAAAATAGGGACCGTTGGCCACGCGCTGGGGGCATTATAAAAACCCTCTCATTTGAGAGGGTCAGGTATTCAAAATCATCCTAAGAAACTCATACTTTCGTACTTTCCTTTCTCTCTCCCGATTCTTACTTTAGCATCGGAGTGCCTTGCAGGTACACCCCCTCCCCATCTCACACATCCAGCATCACAGACATTCCTCTTGGCCCATTTTAGGATCTGATCAGCCTTGAAAATCAGTGGCACCGTCTGTGGCAACCTTGTTATCCCTGTCTTAACATCCACCTCAGATTCAAAGACCAAAGCAAATCCTCTGTCCAAGATTACGATCATGGCTTGCCAATATCACGTCCAAGATGCTCGCAATCCTTCTTTTCTCCCCTTCAACAAAACTGTTGTTGACGGATCTACATCCTTCCTTGGAGGAGATGCCCTTCGTCTGAGAGACGGAGCTACTGCGTCTCCCTCCCCTACTCGTACTGACTATGTTGACGACCAGCCCTTGCTGGCCCTCCAGCCCATTCCAGCTCCACCCAACACCATCCCGGCCGTGGTGGCCCTCCTTGAAGCAATCAATAAGACCAGCTTCTTGATCCTCCAACAAAACGAGAGGATTAGGGCGTTGGAAGAGTCTGCTCGTCCAAGATCCCCTCAGCCGAGGAAAGACTGACGACGATCCAAAAGTCCAAATCCCCAGCGAGAAGCTGATCGTCGGGTGTGCCAGGAAACCAGAGTCCCATGTCGTTCGTTTCCCCACAAAACCAACATTACCCGGGCAAGAAGAGAACCCAGATAGATCAAATTTCACCTCCGGTCAGATCAATGGGCCGGGCATGAACACCATCACCCCATAGAAGTCCTTGCCATGTCCCTGAGCAAAGCATCCGCTCCCCTTTCTGGACCAGTTCCAGCAGCGACGAAGAGCCCCACGACCCATTGTCTCAGGAGATCCTGGCTACACGCCTCCTGAAAGGCTTAGAGAAACCACCATCTTTGGGCACTTACGATGGAACAACTGGCCCAGATGAGCACATCAAAAATATCGAGGCGCTGCTAGACTATCGTGGCGTCCGGGGCGCCATTAAATGCCGTATATTCCCTACCACGCTCCGAAAAGAGGCAATGACATGGTATAAACAACTGCTCGAGGAGTCCATCATATCGTGGAAGCAACTGGACAGGATGTTTTCCAGACACTTTACGGCATCACGCCGCCACCCAAAGACCGAAGCCTCCCTTGAAGCCATTATTCAAGGAAAGAATGAGCCTCTCCGGGCATATATTGAGAGGTTTAATAAAGAAGTTGTGCAAGTCCCCACCACCGATGACATGAAGAAATTCCTACTCGAACGAGGACTTCGCCCTCATTCAGAATTTTCTAAAGTTGTTGGCCTTGCAGCTCCAAGGAGCCTGGATGCCTTCCTCCTCAAGGCGCAGGCATATATTTAGTACGAGGAAAAGGAAGCGGCCAGCTCCGGCCGGGCCTCACGCCATCAGGAAAGTTCCCGGGCCTCCAAAGGCGATGAGCCCTCGACATCCCGTCGAGGGGAGAGGAGGCGCGAAGATCATCCCCGGGAATCCGGGGACAACAAGGGGACCTCTAGGCGTTTCCACGATTACACTCCCCTGAATGTCTCCAGGGAAAATATTCTCTCTGAATGTGCTAACTAGGAGTTTAAACAAGCGGGGGGTTCGATTCCCCAAGCAGGTATCGGCCAAGCCGAACGCCGATAAATCAAAGTACTGCCGTTTCCACAAGAGTCACGACCACACCACTAAAGATTGCATCCACTTAAAGGATGCCATAGAAATACTGATTAGGGCCGGCCACCTGAAGCAGTTTACGAAGAAGAAGGATGCTCCCCGGTAAGACGCCCAGGTGTCAAAGAAAGTCGAGGAAGAAGTGTCTTCCTCAGAAGAAACCAACCTCCAAGTCTCCATGAGTATATCACAACCAGAGGATTTCTATGTTCCAGATGAGCTTAGCGCTCCTGCGTATTTCATAGCCCATAGCCCATGGGAGACTTTCCCCTCTGCAATGGTCATCTCCGGAGGGAAATTCAACAAAGTCGGCGTGGGCTCAGTGAAGAGAAAGTTTGAGCACCTGATCAGCACGAGCTCTAACAAGGTGACAATGCTCGACAAGGCCCAGAAGGGATCAATCCCCATCTATTTCTACCAGGAAGAACTCCTCGGAGGGGCCCCGAATTCAAGTATTCCACTACTCGTTAGAGCCCAGATGGAAAATTTTGATGCAGGATCTTAGTCAACCAAGGCAGCTCAGTCGACATTATGTACTCACAGCTATTCTCAACCCTCTAGCTGGACGAATCGCACCTCACTCTATACGTGGGTTCTAACCTGCATGGTTTCAACGGGTCGGTCACGAAACCTGGGGGTACGTCGAGTTGATCGTGACCTTTGGATCTGTAGAGACAGCCAGATCTATTTAGGTCCAGTTCCTGGTAATTAACTGCCCGTCTCTCTACCAATGCATATTTGGGCGGCCAACTTTGGCCAAGCTGGTAGCCATGCCATCAACCGTCCATCTTAAAATGAAATACTACACTTCGAAAGGTATGGTCGCCACACTACACGGGGACATTGAAGCTGCACGACGATGCTTCGAAGTGGCCACCAAGGGACTCAACACCATCGCTGCCAAGCCAAAGATGTCCAGCAAGCCAACCTTGCCCAGCAGTTCAGAGGAAGCCAAGCCACTGCCACGCGTCGACTCCAACGACCTCGACAGCAGCTTCTCCGAAGAGGACCAGAAGGAGGACCAGGCTTACCTGAGCAGCTCATCTGCCTCAACCAGCAATAGCTCTCATCCGACGCGCCCCATCCCGGATGGCGACTTCGAGCTCGTCCTACTCGGTGACGATCCTCAGCAAGGAGTAAAGATAGGGACCGGCCTCCTCGACATCGCGAGGAAACAACTCAAAGCTTTCCTCCGAGAAAATGCAGACTTGTTCGCTTGGAGCATCGCGGAAATGCCTGGCTTAGATCCTACTGCCGCCTTCCATCAACTCATGATTGACCCAGCCGTCAAAGCAGTAGCACAATGTAGGAGAAAGCAGTCTCCAGAGAAAACGGAGGCTGTAGAACAAGCTGTAAAAAACCTCCTCAAGGCAAAATTTATCTCGGAAGCCAAGTACACCACTTGGTTGTCCAACGTTGTACTCGTGAAAAAATCTAATGGAAAGTGGTGTATGTGTGTTGATTATACTGATCTCAATAAGGCATGCCCAAAAGATGCCTACCCCCTCCCCAATATTGAAAAACTTGTTGATAACTCCGCCGGTTTTAAACTATTATCATTCATGGACGCCTATCCGGGCTACAGTCAAATACCAATGGCAAAAAGTGATAAAAAATACATGGCCTTCATGACTAAATCGAGCAATTATTACTACAACGTAATGCTCTTCGACCTGAAGAACGCCGGTGCGACCTACCAAAGGATGATGAACAAGGTCTTCTAGGGAGAGATAAGCAACATGCTCGAAGTCTATATGGACGATATGATCGTGAAATCCCACGAGGAGACTGATCACAAGACCCATTTAAGAAAAGTCTTCGAACAGGCCAGGAAATACAGGATGCGCTTCAACCCAGAAAAATGCACGTTCGGGGTACCGGCGGGAAAGTTCCTCGGCTTCTATCTGACAGAGCGAGGAATCGAGGCTAACCCCGACAAGTGCAGGGCATTCTCCCAATTTCTAACACCTAACTCGAAGAATTCCATCCAATCCCTCAACAGGATGCTCGCTTCTCTGTCTCATTTCGTGGCCAACCCTTCTTCAAACTCCTCCGCAAGGAAGTAGCGTTTGAATGGACAGAGGAATATGACCAGGCTCTCCTCCATCTGAAAAAGGAACTATTAGAACTACCAGTCCTCTCTTGGCCAGATAACGGCGAAACCCTGTACCTCTATCTCACCGTAGTAACCGAGACCATTAGCGACGCCCTCATCCGTGAAACGCCCGACGGGAAAAAGCCTATATACTTCACAAGCAAAGCGCTGCAGGGACCAGAGCTGAGATACCAGCAGATAGAGAAGGTAGCGGTAGCTCTCATTAATGTTGTGCGAAGACTGAGGCAGTACTTCCTGGCCCACACGATCGTGGTCCAGACATACCAACCCGTGAAGCAACTGCTGGGGCGACGACAGAATGCTTAAATGGTCATTAGAGTTGTTCGAGTTAGACATTCAGTATGAAAGCAAAAAAGCCCTCAAAGCCTAGGCTTTGGCTGATTTAATCGCAGAGATGACATTCACAGATTCCCCCACCTGCGGGGAAGGCAAGTGGACCATCTTCGTTGACGGGGCATCCAACTCGGCAGGGAACGGGGCAGGTATTATCTTGGAGAACGACGAGGGAATCATCGTCGAGGTATCACTCACTTTATCCTTCCCCACGTCTAATAACCAAGCTAAGTATGAGGCTTTACTTGCCGGCCTGCACCTGGCCGAAGACCTAGGGGTAGAAGAAGTCGTCATCTACACAGATTCATAACTCGTGGCCTTTCAAGTTCGAGGAGAATACCATGCCAAAAACGACAACCTATCCGAATACTTAGCCCTGGTCAAAGAAAAAATGACGAAGTTCGCTACAGTAAAAGTAAAGCATGTTCCCCGAGAACATAACAGAGCAGACATGTTGTCTAAACTGGCGAGCATGAAGAAAAAGGACGGAAACAAGTCCGTCATCCAGGAGGTGCTTCCTCGACCCAGTATCGAGAAGACTCCCCCGACTCTTGACGTGTAGGTCATCGGCGACAGCTACTGCTGGATGACCCCCGTTTATAACTACCTCGCTAGGAACGAACTTCCATCCGACCCCAAAGAGGCCAGCACAGTCAGGCGCAGGGCCTGCTCCTACGTCCTGGTCAAAGACAAGCTCTACAGGCGAGGGTTCTCCATCCCTTTGCTCAAATGCATCGAGGAAGAGATAGTCACCCACGTCCTGCGTAAGATCTACGAGGGAATCAGCACCCAACATCTAAGAGGAAGATCCCTCACCTGGAGAGCCCTTCGAGCAGGATACTACTGGCCAACCATGTAGCAAGATGCGAAAGAGCACGTGAAGAAATGCGACAAATTCCAACGGCACGGGGACATGCACCTGGCTCCGCATAACGAGCTCAAAGCTATGTCCTCCCCGTGGCCATTCGCATGGTGGGGCCTAGACATCCTAGGACCATTCGTCGTGGGGTCGAACCAGAACAAGTACTTGATAGTGGGTGTTAACTACTTCACCAAGTTGATAGAAGCAGAGGCTCTGGCCAAAATAACGGCCCTTAACATACTTTGTTTCTACAAGCGGAACATCCTTGCACACTTTGGCATTCCCCAAGCAATAGTCACAGACAATGGAATACAATTCATGGACAGGAAGTTCTAGGATTTCGTCGCTCAACTGGGAATGAAACAACACTTCGTATCTGTCGAACACCCCCAGACTAACGGACAAGCCGAAGCAGCAAATCGGGTAATCCTACAAGGCCTCAAGCGGAGGCTAGACGAGACGAAGAAAGCTTGGGTCGAGGAGCTGCACAACGTCTTATGGGCGTAGCGCACAACTCCCCACTCTTCAACCGGGGAAACCCCTTTCCGCCTGGCCTACGGGACAGAGGCAGTGATCCCCATCGAGATACACGTACCATCCAGGCGGACTGAATCACCCCTGGATGAGGAAACAAACAACGAGGCACTAAGGGAAGAGCTCGACCTCGTAGAAGAGGTTCGGTCAGGAGCGACTCTCCGCGAAGTGTAACACCCCAATTTAAATTATTTAATCGTCGTGTTTTATTCTCAATTGTTTGGCCTTGTTTAGGGGGGTGTCTGAGTACGAAGGGGTAATGTTAATAGGATAATAAGGATTAATATGGGGGTATGTCCAATTATAGTGGTATAGAAGTGAATATTATTATTAATATTATTATTATTGTTATTACTATTATTATTATTATTATTATTAGTATTATTATTTTTTTTATTAATTAAAAATCTGATTTAATTAATTGGATAAGGGGCTAGTGGATGAATTAAGGGCAGTTTAGTAATTAAACTGAGATTAGTGAGGGTTAGTGGAAGAATTAGCCATAATCAGATTTTGGGAAAAGAGACAAAGTTAGAGGAAGAGGAACAAGGAAGAACAAGGGTGCTAGGGCTAGAATCTTCATCAATTTCGCAGGAATTTGATCAGAAAATTTGAGGTAAGGGGGGAGAACGAGTTTAATATTGGTGGTATAATCATAAGGGGGTAGTGGGGAGTCCTTAACCCCGTAGGAATTTGTCTAAATGTATGCTGTATTATGATTATGTGATGCATATGTGAATGTATGATGAAAATTGTGTGCATTAATAGATCCAAGAACCATAATTTTGACTAGTAATAATAGGTAAAAAGAAGTAAGATGAGGAATAAGACATAAAACTGATATAGAAACAAGTTTAGGACTGAATTAGAGTGGAAAAGTGAGGATCCCGTAGCAGAATTCAGACTGGTGTGGGAGAATTGAATTTGCGTAATAGATCTGGCCATACGCATATCAGGTAAGGCAATACGCGTACGGGTATGGTCATTACGCGTATGGGAGGGCCAAAAGGAGGATTGGCACGACCCTCTGCCCATACGCGTAACGGTACGCGTATGGAGGCTTTGGCAATATGCGTAAGGGGGTGACATTGCGCGTATGGTTTTGGGGAGCGAACTGGCAATATGCGTAAGGCACAGAGCAATACGCGTATGGCCAGTGAGAGTGCAAAATTTTTCCGTTTCGCGATTTCTTTCCCGTTTTCGCGTCCGAAGTGGTTTCTTTTGGTTTGAGAGGTTGGGGATAGATGTCAGACCTTGAGAAATGTAGGATTGGTGACAAAAATAATTGATTTAGTAATTTTGGTGAATTAATTGGCAATTAGCTAATTAACGTCGTGTGAGGTGTTTTCTGTGGTGTTATGGATTGATTGTGATCAGGAGGATCGTGGGATTGTATAATTATGATTATACATTAATTATATGCATATTGATGTCATGCATTCATGGTGTGTCGGTGGTGATGAATCATTGCTCAGGAGGAGTGTATGTGATTCATCCGAACTCTAATGTGGAGTGTGGTGGGATAAATCATTCACAAGTAGGGGTGTATGTGATTTATCCGGGTTCGATTGAATGAACCTTGGTGATATTGGTACCACATGCATTGTGTCATTTGTTGAGTCACATTGGATTGTTATTACATGTTGATTGAATGATAATTGAAAATGACAAGTGTGTCGTGATTATGTGATTGTGTGAATGACTGTAAGTAACTACCCTTAATATGTATTATTCACCGTTTATTATTGAATGTAGTTCTCACCCCTTTTTTGTTGTTCTGTCTGTGCTTTTTCGGAAGTACGGATAATCCAGGTACTTCAGTTGCTTGGAGTGCGTGTTGCCTGTTCGAGTCGTAGGAGTTGCTCTGATACGTAACACAGGAATTTTGGGGATTTTATTAATTGTTATTTTGTAATGAATTTTGTTACGTATCTCTTTTAAATTCAATATTTTTGAGGACCACGAGTTTAATGTGGAGTTTTGGAGTATGTTGGCAAGTGTGCCGTGAATTCATGAAATGATTATTTCCGCTATTTTATTTCATTTAATGAAAAGAAGTTTTGATGTTGATTTTATTGGTGTAGCATCCTACTTGTAAAAGTTGAAAACTCTGATTTTATCTATAATATTCTTATATTTTATAAAATGGGAAAGTGGGGTGTTACAATTGGTATCAGAGCAGGTCGGTCCGTCCGGCCAGGTGTAGTAGTTGAGTCTGTCTTTAGAATAGGAGTCGATTGTGTGTTCTGGCCATATGTTGACTGTTGACCAGTATGGCAGGAAGGAATGATGCTGCTCTTGCTGCTGCTATGCAAGCCATGACACAAGCTGTAGAGAACAACAATCAGGCTGGAGGTGCTCAGTTTCGTCACCTAGCACAGTTCCAGAGCAATAAGCCGCCTACATATGAGGGAGGTATTTTGGATCCAGAGGCTGCACAGAAATGGCTGAAGGCTGTGGAGAAGGTCTTCAGGACCATGGGATGCAACGACGCTCAGAAGGTACAGTTTGGTACTCATATGCTGGAAGGGGAGGCTGAGGTCTGGTGGGACAATAGCCGTCAGAGATTGGAAGCTGCGGGTACTGAGATTACTTGGACAGTGTTTCAAGCTGAGTTTCTGGAAAAGTATTTTTCGGAAGATATTCGTAGTGCAAAGGAAGTTGAATTTCTGGAGCTGAAACAGGGTGATAAGACAGTTGCTGAATATGCTGCCCGATTTGAGGAATTGGTACAGTATTGTACTCATTACAATACTGAAGAAGCTATGACTTCGAAATGCTTGAAGTTTGAGAATGGGATGCGTCCCGAGATCGAACTGGGCATTGCTTGTCAGAAAATAAGAAATTATCCAGAACTGGTAAGCAGAAGCAGAATCTATGACAACGATATCAGAGCCAGAATTGCTCATTACAAGGCTGTGAATGAGAAGAAGGGTAAGTAGAGGTTTGGAGGTACTCCTTACAGTGCTCCAGCTGATAAGGGGAAACAGAAAACTAATGTGGGGAAGAAACCAAAGGAGAAAGGAGTAGGTTTTGATACTCTCAAGTGTTTCAGATGTGGTGGCGCGGGTCACCGTGCTAATAACTGTCCAAATAAGGTGAAGAAGTGTTTCAAGTGTGGTCGACTAGGTCATGTTATAGCTGATTGTAAGGCCACTATGCCTACCTGTTATAATTGTGAAGAAAAGGGTCACATCAGCACTCACTGTGAGAAGCCAAAGAAAGCTCAGGCTAGTGGAAAAGTGTTTGCCTTGGTAGGAGCCCAATCCACCGATGAGGAGCGTTCCATCAAAGGTACTTGTTTTATTAATGATATTCCTTTGATTGCTATCATTGACACGGGTGCAACCCACTCGTTTATCTCTGTTGATGGTGTGAATAGACTAGGGATTGTGCCGTCTACTCTAGATCAGAGGATGACAATTAAAACTCCATCTATTGGTTCCGTAGTTACTTCCTTGGTGTGTTTAAAGTGCCCGCTGACTATGTTTGGTAGACATTTTAGAGTGGACTTGATTTGTTTGCCACTCGGTAATCTCGATGTTATTTTGGGAATGAACTGGTTGGAGTTCAACCGAGTTTATATTGATTGCTTTAGGAAGACGTTATTGTTTCTTACTCCTGAAGAGGAAGCATTGGCGGATTCGTTATCTAGCAGGGAGTTGAGGACGTTGTTGGAGGATGAAGCGAAGATGTTTGCAGTGTTTGCCTCGTTATCTATTGAAATCAAGATTTCAGTTAATGAATTACCAGTGGTGAATGAATTTCCGGAAGTATTTCCAGATGACATTTCAGAGTTGCCTCCGACAAGGGAAGTTGAATTTACTATTGATCTTGTACCGGGTACCAGACCTATCTCTATGGCGCCGTACAGGATGTTTGCATCAGAATTGGCAGAGTTGAAATCTCAGATCAGAGAATTGCTCGATAAGAAGTTTATTAGACCAAGTGTGTCGCCGTGGGGAGCTCCAGTGTTGTTGGGAAAAAAGAAGGATGGTAGTATGCGTCTGTGCATTGATTACCGTCAGTTGAATAAAGTGACCATTAAGAATAAGTATCCACTTCCGAGGATTGATGACTTAATGGATCAGCTGGTAGGAGCTCGTGTTTTTAGCAAAATTCATTTGAGGCCGGGTTACCATCAGATTAGAGTAAAGGAAGGTGATATTCAGAAGACTGCTTTCAGAACTCGCTACGGATATTACGAATATGCAGTAATGCCTTTCGGAGTGTCTAATGCACCAGGGGTGTTTATGGAGTATATGAATCGTATCTTCCACTCTTATCTGAACCAATTTATTGTAGTATTCATTGATGACATACTAATTTATTCTAAGTCTGACTAAGATCAGCAGGACACTTGAGAACCGCATTGCAGGTGTTGAAAGATAATAAATTGTTTCCAAAGTTCTCGAAGTGTGAATTCTGGTTGAAGACTGTGAGTTTCTTGGGTCATGTTATTTCTGGTGATGGTATAGCGGTGGATCCATCTAAAATAAGTGCAGTATTTCAGTGGGAAGCTCTGAAGACAGCAATGGAGATTAGAAGCTTTTTGGGTTTGGCAGGATACTATAGAAGATTCATTGAAGGGTTTTCTAATTTGGCGTTACCGTTGACGCAGTTAACTAGAAAGAATCAAGCCTTTGTTTGGGATGCTGCTTGTGAGGAAAGTTTTGAGGAACTGAAGAAGAAATTGACTACAGCACCAGTATTAATTCTACCAAGTCCAAATGATCCTTTTATAGTGTATTGTGATGCGTCTAAGATGGGATTAGGCAGTGTGTTAATGCAAGATGGCAAGGTGGTGGCATACGCTTCACGGCAGCTGAGGATGCATGAGAGTATCCTACTCATGATCTGGAATTAGCTGCAGTGGTTTTCGTATTAAAATTTTGGCAACATTATTTGTATGGATCAAGATTTGAAGTATTCAGTGACCACAAGAGTCTGAAATATTTATTCGATCAGAAGGAGTTGAATGTGAGGCATAGGAAGTGGTTAGAGTTATTGAAAGATTATGATTTTAATTTGAGTTACCATCCGGGAAAAGCTAATGTTGTAGCAGATGCTCTCAGTCGGAAGACAATTCATATGTCTGCGTTAATGGTGAAGGAAATGGAATTGATTGAATAGTTTAGAGATTTGAGTATGATTTGTGAAACTACACCGAAGAGTATTAGATTGGGTATGCTGAAAGTGAATAATGACTTTTTGGATGTAATTAAGGAAAATCAGAAACTAGATGTGAAATTAGTGGACTTGATGCCTACAGGAGGGGATGATCCTGATAGTGATTTTAAAGTGGATAATGTTGGTGTGTTGAGATTCCGGGGCAGAATTTGTGTACCGGATAATGTGGAATTGAAAAAGGTAATCTTAGAGGAAAGTCATCGGAGTAGCTTGAGTATTCATCCGGGAGCTACAAAGATGTATCATGACTTGAAGAAGTTATTTTGGTGGTCCGGTATGAAGAGGGACATAACTCATTTTGTTTATGCTTGTTTGACATGTCAGAAGTCCAAAGTGGAGCACCAGAAGCCTTCGGGATTAATGCAACCATTAGAGATTCCTGAATGGAAATGGGACAGCATTGCGATGGATTTTGTCACTGGTTTGCCAAATACGGCAAGGGGATTTGATGCTATTTGGGTAGTGGTGGATCGACTTACAAAATCTGAACATTTTGTACCGATTAACATCAGTTTCCCGTTGTCAAAGCTGGCGAAGATTTATATCAGGATAATTGTGAAGTTACATGGTGTTCCATCGAGCATAGTGTTGGATAGAGATCCGAGGTTTACTTCGGAATTTTGGAAGAGCCTACAGGAAGCCTTGGGTTCTAAATTGATGTTGAGCTCGGCTTATCATCCGCAGACCGATGGTCAGTCAGAGAGGACTATTATGTCGTTGGAAGATTTGCTGAGAGCCTGTGTGTTGGAGAAAGGTGGTGTATGGGATACTCATTTACCATTGATTGAGTTCACGTATAACAATAGCTACCATTCGAGTATTGGAATGGCACCTTTCAAAGCTTTGTATGGTAGGAGGTGTAGGACACCTCTGTGTTGGTATGAGACTGGTGAGAATGTGGTGCTTGGACTTGAGATTCTGCAATAGACTACTAAGACAATTCAGATGATCTGCAAGAAGATGAAAACGTCTCAGAGTAGACAGAAGAGTTATCATGATAATCGGAAGAAAGACTTGGAATTCAGTGAAGGTGACCACGTGTTCTTGAGAGTCAACCCGGTAATCGGTGTTGGACGTGCATTGAAATCAAAAAAGATGGATCCTAAGTTTATTGGACCGTATCAGATCTTGCAGAGGGTTAGTGCAATTGCTTATAGGGTGGTGTTGCCACCTGAACTTTTGAACTTGCATGACGTCGCAACTTCAAAAGTATGTATCTGATCCATCTCATGTTATCCAGAGGGATGAGGTGCAGATCAGAGATAATCTTACTGTGGGGGCGATGCCGATAAGGATCGAGGATCGCAAGATGAAACAACTCAGAGGAAAGGAGATTCCTTTGGTGAGAGTAGCTTGGGGAGGAGCTGCTGGGGGAAGTGTGACCTGGGAGCTGGAGAGCAGGATGCGAGAGTCGTATCCGGAGCTATTTCCATCAGGTACATTTTCGAGGACGAAAATAATTTAAGGGGGGAGAGTTGTAACACCCCAATTTAAATTATTTAATCGTCGTGTTTTATTCTCAATTGTTTGGCCTTGTTTAGGTGGGTGTCTAAGTACGAAGGGGTAATGTTAATAGGATAATAAGGATTAATATGGGGGTATGTCCAATTATAGTGGTATAGAAGTGAATATTATTATTAATATTATTATTATTGTTATTACTACTACTATTATTATTAATAGTATTATTATTATTTTTATTAATTAAAAATCTGATTTAATTAATTGGATAAGGGGCTAGTGGATGAATTAACGGCAGTTTAGTAATTAAGCTGAGATTAGTGAGGGTTAGTGGGAGAATTAGCCATAATCAGATTTTGGGAAAAGAGACAAAGTTAGAGGAAGAGGAACAAGGAAGAACAAGGGTACTAGGGCTAGAATCTTCATCAATTTCGCAGGAATTTGATCAGAAAATTCGAGGTAAGGGGGGAGAACGGGTTTAATATTGGTGGTATAATCATAAGGGGGTAGTGGGGAGTCCTTAACCCCGTAGAAATTCGTCTAAATGTATGATGTATTATGATTATGTGATGCATATGTCAATCTATGTTGAAAATTGTGTGAATTAAATCATTGCGATTCTGATTGTTTGATATTTTGGTGTTGCTGGTACTGTATGAATATGAATGTTGCAGATCTGAGTTTTGGTGCAGGTTGAGTGATCGAAATTAGATCCAAGAACCATAATTTTGACTAGTAATAATAGGTAAAAAGAAGTAAGATGAGGAATAGGACCTAAAACTAATATAGAAACAAGTTTAGGACTGAATTAGAGTGGAAAAGTGAGGATCCCGTAGCAGAATTCAGACTGGTGTGGGAGAATTGAATTTCCATAATAGATATGGCCATACGCGTATCAGGTAAGGTAATACGCGTACGGGTATGGTCATTACGCATATGGGAGGGCCAAAAGGAGGATTGGCACGGCCCTCTGCCCATACGCGTAACGGTACGGGTAGGGAGGCTTGGGCAATACGCGTAAGGGGGTGGCATTACGCTTATTGTTTTGGGGAACGAACTGGCAATACGCGTAGGCACAGGGCAATACGCGTATAGCCAGTGAGAGTGCAGAATTTTGCCGTTTCGCGATTTCTTTCCCGTTTTCGCGTCCGAAGTGGTTTCTCATGGTGTGTCGGTGGTGATGAATCATTGCTCAGGATGAGTGTATGTGATTCATCCGAACTCCAATGTGGAGTGTGGTGGGATAAATCCTTGCCAAGTAGGGGTGTATGTGATTTATCCGGGTTCGATTGAATGAACCTTAGTGATATTGGTACCACATGCATTGTGTCATTTGTTGAGTCACATTGCATTGTTATTACATGTTGATTGAATGATAATTGAAAATGACAAGTGTGTCGTGATTATGTGATTGTGTGAATGACTGTGAATAACTATCCTTAATATGTATTATTCACCGTTTATTATTGAATGTAGTTCTCACCCCTTTGTTGTTGTTGTGTCTGTGCTTTCTCAGAGGTACAGATAATCCAGGTACTTGAGTTGCTTGGAGTGCGTGTTGCCTGTTCGAGTCGTAGGAGTCGTTCTGATACGCAGCACGGGAATTTTGGGGATTTTATTAATTGTTATTTTGTAATGAATTTTGTTACGTATCTCTTTTAAATTCAATATTTTTGAGGACCACGAGTTTAATGTGGAGTTTTGGAGTATGTTGGCAAGTGTGCCGTGAATTCATGAAATGATTATTTCCGCTGTTTTATTTCATTTAATGAAAAGAAGTTTTGATGTTGATTTTATTGGTGTGGCATCCTACTTGTAAAAGTTGAAAACTCTGATTTTATCTGTAATATTCTTATATTTTATAAAATGGGAAAGTGGGGTGTTACACGAAGCCTCATTGAAACATAAAATCGCAATCAGACACAACGCCAAAGGGATACGGCGAGAATTCCAAGTGGGTAGCCTTGTCTTGAGAAGGAACCACAAGGACTCTCGGGAAGGCAAACTCGCCGCTAACTTAGAAGGACCCTATCGCGTCCGAGCAAAAATGGAGAATAGGATCTACTACATAGAACGCCTCAACGGGGAAGAACTTGCTCAACCATGGAATGCCGAAAAGCTAAAAAAATATTATAGCTAAGGCCCTGATTGTCGGTTTGCTTCGTCAAAGCAACGAACATAACATCCCGACTACGATGCGCGCCCAAGTACAAGCGTTGCATGCCAGCCAAGGCAGGACCCCGCTCAGGATCGAGCTGGGTCTCTGCCCGACGATGGTTCCTCAACCGAGCCCGCCGTCGTCAAAGTACCATGATAGGCAGAACATTCAGCTCGCGATGGGAGGTTCATGCCGCGAACACAGGCCTCAAACGCGACCTGAGCTTCGCTATCATGCCCGCAAATTCCCCAGGACGTTCGACCAGGTCCCTCACTGCCGAACACATCTATGTCGAGAAATTCCCTAAAAACAATAAACGAATCAAAGTCATCCCTATTACGGGCACGCGTGTGTATCAAGCAAAGAGATAACACTTAGCAAAAATAAACAGCAAAGATAGCCATGCGCGATTATACAAAACCGGCCACGATGGCCGAATACATACATACCAAAATAATTAAGTGGCCACAAGGACCACAATTATGCATATTACAAGACAAGGGGGCCACGCCCCAAACAACAATAAAATTACATCACGTATGGCGTGCATGCCTGATACATTACAACAAAAAACAAAAGACGATATCACTCCTCGATCTGCTCAGACTGCTCAGGGTTATGTTGTGGTGGCTGGGTCTCCTCGTTCAAGAGACGGGCATGCTCATCATCGATGTTGAAGAAGTCTGGAGTAACTATCTTGCCATCCTCGACATGGCCCAGAAAATTAGTACCCTTCATGGATATCTGGACCTCTGGGTTCACCAGCTTGAATTGGGCCATGGCATTGTTGAATGACTCCTCCCCAATAGCGTACACATCGTCCTCCGCCAGCGCAATACGAGTAACCAGCTCGGCCCTAGTCTTCAACGCCTTCACCTCCTCAAGCTCATCTTCCGTCGGGGCAGACATAGACCTCATCTGCTCGACTAGGTCCTCGACGTCCTTCTTCTCAGCAACCAGAGTAACATTCTCCCCTTTCAGCCTAGCAGCCTCCTTGTCAGACTTCTTCCTCACGTCATTAGCAGCCTTGGCCTCCTCTCTGGCCTTCTTCACTGTCTCTTCCAGGGCTGATATCGTCACCCGGGCCTTCTTAAGCTCAGATTCAGAGGAGGAATCTCCCTCGGTGTAAACCGCCACCATCTCCAAGACTCGGACCAATGCAGATGCACTTGCGCCAGCAATGCCCTTTTGCTCGGGTGATCCATACCCTCCAGCTTGAGAGACTCTGCCATAGGAACCACCATGGATGTCCCCTCGAAAAATTTCCTATCATGAAGGCAAGGGGGAAGTTCAAACTTGCCCTTCTCAGCCACCCGACTGAGATCCACCAACTCGTTCGCTCAGGTCCGCTAAAACCTTGGGGCCCCGGGCACTGGAGATCCCTGGGCAGGAGAAAGGACAGGCGAGGAGCTCCCCGCAGCCGGTTGAGAAGGAGGCACCCGTTAAGTGAACCGAGACTTTGGCTGGGTCACTCCTGCCTTGCCCCTCGTTAGAGCACTCCTTACCATCCTCTCGTGAGCAGAAGGAATTTCACCTGCAAAAGAACGTAACAAACACATTAGCAACCGAGGAAATCCTAATCCAAACAAGCTAGAAAAGAAAAAACTACCGAGCAACTTAAGGGCATCAGCATGGGTCTTGCACTCCAGAAGCACTTTCGTATTAATGTAGCGGTGCTCCACTCTATGCCCACCATCGTCATTAAAGATCGGGTCCCCCTTTTTCGTCTAGCACACCGCGAGTTTAAACCTGGTAACATATTTGACCAGCGTCTCATAACTGGTTGTGTCTTGCTCATCCAGCATCTCCGATTGGGCAAGCTAGTGGTCTATACCCCAGGTGAAATGTCTCTCACTCCAACAGAAGGGGAACTTGAACACCCTGTCCGCCAGCAACTTCCCTGTTCTTCGTACATATCATTATCGTCCTCGTCCGTTGTCACTGCCCAGGCATACGTAGTGTCCTGGGCCTTCTCTGACACAGATTTAATGATATAGAACCTCTCCTTGAAGGTCCGAATAGACTCTGAGAAAGGCTTAAAAAGTTTCATGGCTTGCTTCAGCGAAACCCAACCATACCTTTTCCCCAAGACCTGCCTTTGGAGGATGGCTCCTATCTTCAGGAACTCGCACGTTAACTCAAAAGCTCGGATAAACCCCAACGAGTTAGGGTGCAACTGCGACGGGGCCAAGTCCAGATGAACAAAGACGTACCGTTGAAAATTAGTGAAGGGTAGCCTCAACCCTATATCCTTGAAAGCATATTCATACATTAGGAACCTCTCCTTGTAGACTATACATATGCGGTCGTCTTGACTGGGGAAGTGTACCTTCCACTCCCCTTCTGGCCCTATGTTTGTGAAGACATCCCTGGTATAAGACGCAAAAGTAGATGTCTGCTCAGCAGGCTCCGCAACCGTCCATTCCTCCGCGGAAGCATGCTCGGGATCCTCCCCAACTTCACTGGTGGCATCTCTCTCTCTAGCTTCTGCGCCATCTCGATCACCTGAAAAGCAGAGGACAAAAGTGAATTCGGCTGCAAAATCAAATCCACCCTTCCACCGCTAGTTAAGTGAAAGGGCGTGCAATGGGCCAAGGACGATGTCCCCGACCTAAGACCTAAATCAAACAACACAAGGGTATCGTGCAAGGAGATGCCCAGAGGCAACCCCTCATGTGCGTACAGAGAAATCTCCCCGACCTACTACCCAGTTTTCTGTTTGAAGCTCCACCGGAAAACTCATACATTCATCGGAGAGTTCATCAGAGCACCGAAAAACTCTGGGAATCCGCCGGCTATGCTCACACTGTCGTCGTAATTGCGCCATAAAACAGACTAGATATATAATTCCTAAGAAGCTCCGACGACCACAACAGCAGCAGAAAGTGACCAAGCCACCGTCTACCACCAACAGCCGCCGGAAAGCACGACGGTTCTACCTAAGTTCAACCTAACCACATGCATTCTAAAAAAACAAAAATGAAAAAAGCTAGAAATGAAGCTGGAAATAAGTGACTTACGTGGTCAAAGAGAATGTAAAGGGCCGAAGAGCTTCCTCAGAGCTTCGTGCGGCGGCGGATACGAGGTTGACGGCGGCGATGGACTAGAGGCTCTGAGAGAAGAACGAGGAAGGAGAGAGAAGTAAAAAATGAAAATGAGCAACTTCTCCCTCTATATATAGGCAGTCTGAAAGCACGTGCATGAGCACGCGCAGCTAGGGGCATCATCATGACCCTAGCCTAGCCATCATGACACATTTAATGCTGCACAAGGCTCGAGGCACACGTGGCATCACGTCTCTTCAGAATACCTCAACCGTTAACCTCCCTGCACGTCGGGTAGACCGAACAACTTTACCTATCCCGCGGGCACTAGAACCACCGGGCATCCAAGGACAATTCCGTCTCGTCGACAAACGACGACCCCTTCAGAGTTCCCTGGGGCTGCGAGCTATCCTTAAGTCATCACTCCCATGCTCAGGAGCACGACTTGGGGGGCTCCTATTCTAGACTGGACCAATAGCTAGGCATGGCACAATCCACTTCGGCTACCAGAACGGCCCAATTGCCTAAGTCCAGCTGGTGCGGGGCAGCTTTTACCTTTCTGCCCCTCTACCGAGCACGTATGGACAGATGAATCTCAAGGTAATTTGCTCCTCCCCGACATTCCTGCCCGTTATACACGACTTCATCATCCAAGAATGGTCATGACGCCTGTGCCCGGAACTACGCCTTTGCCCATGGCAACGGCTAGTTTAGGGCATCTCTGTCCGTCATAACGGCTAGTTTTTGGCAGTTACCTATTCTTTAGGAAATGGTTATTCCACCCCGAAAATAGGGACCGTTGGCCACACGCTGAGGGAATTATAAAAACCCTCATGAGAGGGTCAGGTATTCAAAATCATCCTAAGAAACTAATTCTTTCGTACTTTCCTTTCTCTCTCCAGATTCTTACTTTAGCATCGGAGTGCCTTACAGGTACACCCCCTCCTCATCTCACACATCCAGCATCACAGACATTCCTCTTGGCCCACTTCAGGATCTGAACTGCCTTCATAATCAATAATGTTAGATAAAAAATTGACGCAAATTATAAATAAGGTAAAGGGATAAGGGATCTCTTTGTCTTATACCTCTGAAGAGAGAGAAAATGTTAGTGGCATTACCATTAATAAGGAGAGAGAGAGAGAGAGAGAGAGTAAGAGAGAGAGAGAGAGACAGAGAGCGAGAGAGCGAGAGAGCGAGAGAGAGAGAGAGAGAGAGAGAGAGTGAGAGAGAATTGTGATACAATTCATGATAGTCTTGGTAATTATAAAAGGGAAATTAAGGCCAGGAGAGTGTTCCTAATGAAATCCCATTCATGCATGTTGTAAGCCTTAGCCATATCCATTTTAATGCCCATGTACCATTTTTCCGCTGATTTTTTTTATTAAGATAATGGAAGGTGAAATTCTGGCACGCAGATACCAGATGTCGAGACAGATGTCACAACACTGGGATCAAAAAGTTTGATCACACTAATAAATAGAAACTTAAATGACAAAAAAATAAACTTAACACCAGTAATTGTTAACCCAGTTCGGTGCAACTCACATACATCTGGGGGCTACCAAGCCAGGAAGAAAATTCACTATGATAGTATTAGTTCAAATCTAAACTCCCCCATCTACAACTTCTCGCCTAATCCCTACCTTGTGCAACTTCTACCTAGACACCCTCTAGATATGAGACCCCCTTCTCACTTCCTAATCAGTCATAGTCCTAGTGACGATTCAACAACAACCAACAATAGAAGTAGCACACTTCTAAGACAATACTCGGTTTTGCTTAAAAGCTTCAACCAAGAACAATACACTCTTGCTTAAAAGCTTTAGAGTGAACAATTAATAATGAACAATCAGTCAATCTCAATGCATCAGAAGATACATGAGTGACATATAATTAACAAGCACTAAACCCTAAAGACCAACCAAAACACGGCTAATCCTAATGCTTCAATCTTCACGTGATGTACATCTTTCAATAAGGTTAGGTCTTCTCTTTAAATAGCCTTCAGACCTAATGGACTTGGGCTTCTTTTACGCGCAAAAATAGCAGCAAACAGTTTTATCTCACTGCAAATCATCCTGCACAATAATAGGAACAAAATACAAACTTTCCTAAAAAGGCTCAAAGATCCTTTTTATGAAAACTAACATAATATGTCATAACAGAAATTCCCACAATATACTCCCATGAAATAACAAACATGTGTGAATCAGAACACACTTTAAAATCACACTAAAAATACCAAAATAGTCATGCTTTAAATTTCTGGTAGAACATGTCCTGGCACATGTCACAACATCATGCTGGACATGATGTCTGACTGTCATGGCAGAACATCTGGTTTAGCATCTTGCTAACAACATGTTGTTTTACCAAAATGTAGTCGATCCAAAAGCCATAGACCTTACAGAAGATCTCATAAGAAATATTAGTATTGCCATTGGTTAATCTATTATGGACAAAAGAACCCTAATTCTCACTAATGATGTGGGGTAGGATTTTTTTTAATCCTGTTTGTTATAACTTTTGCAACAATTTTAATAATGACATTACATTAGGCTACAAGTCTATAATTCATAGAGGTTTTAGGATTATTATTCTTAGGAATTAGGGGGATGTAGGTGTCATTAATTTTTTAAATAATGATTACTATTTTATTTATATATATATATATATATATATATATATATATATATATATATAGAGAGAGAGAGAGAGAGAGAGGTGACATCAGTACCAAAAATGTGCCATAAATTTTGATAGAAAAAAGCAGGGATATCATTTGGCCCCGAGGAAGCTATAGATTTAAGATTTGTCATGGCTCAAAAAATATCTTCCTCTGTGAAAGGCTAGTTTGAATCATCTTTCATATTCTCATTGAGCTTTTTCTTGATCATCAAATTGGGTCAGTTCTGATTGCTTGGGTTAAAGGACTTAAATTGTTTCTTGAAGAACGGATTGAAAGTGTCTAGGGTTTCCTCTTTATCGTGAGTTATATTGGCATATTTGTTAGTAATACAATTTATTTTGTTGATGTTTTTCCTCTAATTGGCTTTATTGTGGAAATATTTGTTGTTGCGATCTCCCTCTTTGTGCCAGTGAGATTTGGCTCTTTGGGTCCACCATAATTCTTCCTGGTAGAGAAGATTTTCTATTTCATTTTGGATGTGCATAATGATATCTTTGTTTCTATTTTGATTGTTTTGGTTTTGGTATGTAGTGAGTCCCTCTTGTAAATTTTTTATATTTTTTTCCTATATTGCCGTATGTTTTTCTCCCCCAGTCCCACATCTTATTAATAGTGTAATTAAGTTTTGTGATAGGATCTAAATTTCATTATGCTAGAGACATTTAACAATCTCACAAATGTATCGATCTTCTATCCAAAGCTTATCAAACCTTTTAGGTTTTCTGTTTCTATGGACTACCCATATGTGGTTGTTTGTAGGGATAAAATTGAGAAGAATTGGATTATGATCAAAACTCTGTCTAGGAAGGTGGTTGTTGAGGTAGTGAAGGAAAAGACTAATCCAACCATTTGTAGCCATGAACATTTTCGTTCTGGAATAAATAAAATTAGGCCCCTCTTGGTTATATCACCATGTCTCCATGTTGGTTTAGAATCTTAGGTCATTGAGAAAACAATCAGGGATAGTGTTATTAAAAGAGTTAGTAATATTTATATCCAATGGGGTTTCCCCTTTTTTTATTTTTTTTAATAGTCAATAATATTAATGGCTAAACTAGCCAAAACCAGACCCTGCAATATGCAGGGATCCATATAAATACAACAACACTACATTATCATGCATTATGCAGAAATCCAAAACAGGATACAATTACAAAAACCTGAATCTTGATAACTCCAAGAAACTCTAAATAAACAGAGTTCCAACTAGAATAGAACCTAATAATCCCACTATGCTCATAGATCTCCTATAACATATCTATAGGCCTTTTGTACCAAGCATATAAATCGCCTCTCCTTTCGTTGTTGTTGTTCAAGATTTTCCAGTTCCAAGAACTGGTGATTACAGAGTGAAAGATTTCCTTCGGTTCTACAAATGCATCCTTGAATAGAATCTGATTCCTGTATCTCCAAATATTCCAGCATCCCACCAACCATATATATGATAAGATATTACCTTTTCCATGAATTTTGGACCATTGTAGGAATGAATCAATGCAGTTGTCTACACTTGGAAACTGCGTATCCAACCAGATTTATATCTCCCTCCAAAATAGAACAGTTTTCCTACAAGATAAGAAAACATGAGTTATGTCTTCAATATCTTGGAAACAAAACACACAAGCCTGCTGATGTGGATCTAGTATGATGCCTCTTTCTGCTAGATTTTTTCTGATTGGCAACCTATTTAGTAATAATCTCCAGCCAAAGATTTTCACTTTAAGAGGAACTCTAATCTTCAATAGAAAATCCAACACTTCCCTAAGATTGTGACTTAATTCTTCCTCCTCCTCCTCCCTTTGAATCATTCCCATGTAACAAGCGTTAACACTGAATGTGTTGTCTAGACCTCCTGGCCAAATTATTATGTCTTCTTCTTGACCATTAAGTTTCACCTCTTCCATTAGACAAGATAAATCTGCTCCTTGTCCACCTTCTGTTTCATTCGAAATCACATTCTTACCAACTAGATCCCACTTCTATTCATTATCAACCCAATCTCCACAATCCTTAATCAACACATTCTGATCAGCTGAGGCATTATAAAGATCAGGATATTGTAGCATAAGAGTTTTTCCTCCAACCCATCTAGACTGCCAGAATAATATATTTTCTCCATTACCCACCTTCCATGATAACAAACTGAAGATGCCCTTATCATTTGATGATCTTTCAAGCCACCTGAGATCTTTCCACCACCTTGATTCTAGCCTTGGATTGTTGTTAATGTGTAATATACTGAGCTGCTGTAGATCACTTACATATTTAGCCTTGATGACTCCACTCCATAATGCTTCTTTCTCATTTTCCAATCTCCATATCCATTTTGTAACTAAGACTCGGTTGAACAAAGTCACATCTTTAATTCATAACCCACCTTGATTTCTTGGTTTGCAAACCTTTGACCACTTCCCCCAAGAGATACACCTTTTGTCCCAATCTCCAGCCCAAAGAAACTTTCTTTGGATTTCCTTTATCTCCTTTAGGATTCTTGTTGGAGCCATAAAAAATTATAGGAAATGAACCAGAAGGTTAGTGATAACAGAGTTTATTAGTGTTACCCTACCTCCAATAGAAAGTAGTCTTCCTCTCCAAAGTGATAATCTAGCTTTAATTGTGTCTATGACCGATCTCCAAAATGATGTTGTCTTGTGTCTCCCTCCAACAGTCAACCCTAAAAACTTGAACGGAAATTTCCCTACTTTGCATGCCAAAAAGTCTGATACTGCTTCCAACTTATTACTCTCTATTCCCACGCCAAACAGATTGCTTTTGTTGTAGTTCACCTTCAACCCAGAGGCAATTTCAAAACCTCTCAGTATTGTCTTAATAGTCCACATATTGGACCATGCCTCATCACAAAATATCACTGTATCATCTGCAAATTGAAGGAGGCAAAGATCTCATCATCCAATTTTACACCTCTCAATAAGTTGTTGTTTTCAGCATTCCTCACCAGCATTGCCAAGTTTTCTGTTATTAGGACAAAAAGAAAGGGAGAAAGTGGATCTCATTGTTTGAGTCCCCTTAGTATTTTGAAGTCTTTGAACTTCCATTCATAAGAACAAAAGCATAACTATTACAAGTTAATCATCTGATCCACTCAATCGAAACCTGACTAAAGTTCATGGCTTCCAAAATTTTGATCAAAAAACTCCAATTTACACAATCATAAGCTTGTGTAAAATCTACTTTGAACATGTACCCTCTTTTCTTCCTTTTCATCATGTAATCATAAACTTCATTCGCCACCAGCACTTCATCAAGTAATTGTCTTCCAGGTATAAATGCAGTTTGAGAGTGAGATATTAATTTCCCAATGATCCTACTCAGTCTCCTGGCCAGAATTTTTGAAAAGATCTTATGGATGCTCCCAATTAATGCAATTCGCCTATACTCATTTAAAGATTGAGGATTATCCTTCTTGGGTATGAGGACAAAGAATGATGTGCAAAAAGACTTTGGTAACATTGCCTTCTTTTGGAATTCTATGATGCAGTTGACTATGTCTCCACCTAAAATCTCCCAGGTTTTCTTTATGAATTTTAAATTGAACCCGTCTGGACCAGGGCTTTTATTGCAATCACAATAGTTAATCGCTTCTTGGATCTCTTCCATAGAAAAAGGTTCTGTCAGCATGTTATTATCCTCTTCATTTAGTTTTTCCAATGCATTTAGATCCATATTAAAACCTCCCCTCAACTTGTCCTTGTATTTGTCTTCATAGTGATTATGAATATGTTGTTTTATTGATTACACCTTCTCTTGCTCATCCAAGCCCAAATTCAAGGCTGAAATATTGTTATCTCTCCTTCTCGCATTGATAACTGAATGGAAGAATTTTGAGTTGTTGTCTCCCTCCACAATCCACTTTGTTCTAGCCTTTTGAAATAACAAGCTTTCTTTAAAGTACATATTCTTCCACATGCCTTCTATTGATTCACTTCTCTCCTTCAAAATTCTGTCAGGTATCTCAGAATCCCAATCAGCCATCTCATTTTCTAAAGTGTTAAGTTTCTCTATGTCTTCCTCTACTTTGAGATCCAATATCCCAAACACATTAATGTTCCACCACTTCAGTTTTGTTTTGAGAAACTTCAATTTTTGAAACAGAATATTAAAAGCATCTCCTTTAGGATGGCATGAATCCCACACACCTTTCACAAAGTTTAAGGAATCTGGATGGTCCAACCAAGCATTAATGGTTTTGAATGGCTTGGGCCCCCAATTCCTATCATTTAAGACCAAAGAAACTGGTCTATGATCATATACATCACTATTACCAACCTTCTGATGAGTAGCTTTCCAGATTCTACACAGTTCATCTGAAACCAGAAATTTATCTAATATGCTCTTACATGATCCGTTTGAATTAAACCATGTGTATCTATTTCCCACTACCAGTAAGTCAACTAACTCCATGTCTTCAATAAACATTCTAAATTCCTCCATCTCGACAGCTTTAATTTCTCCCTTGCCCTTCCTCTCTCCTTTATCCTTTATAGCATTGAAATCCCCCTCTAGGATCCACTCCCCACTAGAAAATTTATATTTCAATCTGATTAACTCCTCCCATAATCTCCTTTTCTCATGTAGTATGCAATAAGAGTATATATTCACTTAATATATTGCTTTATGATTACATATCCCATGCACACCTAAAAAACCAGGCCCAGAAAAAGTAAACACAAAAGTGAAAGATTTCTTGTTCCATAAAGATATCATACCTCCATATTGCCCATTTGAGTCTGATGCCGACCAATCTAGATCTCCTACTCCCCAAATGTTCCCCCTTTTTTCTTATCATTTGTTACGAAATTCAGATCACCAAATATTAATCAAGTTAGGATAGTCAAAACTTTATGCAAGATTTGATATAAGAGAGTAGGTTATAGTTTTTTATTACTTTTTTAGTAGCCATACAAACTCGTTCTCCTCCAAATACAATAAGAATAATAACTAATATGATCAAAACTAGGCTAGATGTAAAAGTCAATGAAGTTATTTATTACTCCCACCGTTCCTTTTTAAGTGTCTTTTTTTGACATTTTACATATACTAATAAAGTTAATCAATATAGTTACTTTTCAAACAACAATGCTCCTTTTATCTATAACATCCCTAATTCTTTATTACATCCATCTAACTTTTTTCTCTATCTGTGATGATTACTTAGGGTAATTTTGAAAAAAGTGGAATTAATACTACCCTGAATTTTGCAAGTGACAATTAAAAAAAACAAAAAATTATTCTAAAAATGACACTTAAAAAGGAACGAAGGAAGTATAATTTAAGATGTTAAGATGTACATATTTTCTCCACAGCAAAGCAAGACCACATGCCTTACCCTTCCCCATTCCTTATTAAAACTAACACTATAGTTATTGGTTAGATTGTCAATGCAAAGAAGAAGGTTGTAGATTTTATCATTTGCAAGTTTCTTAGTTTCACACAAAAAAAAAGGATTTCGGGAGACTTTGTGAGAATTCTCTTTTTTTTAGAGTTTTCATGGTTTTCAGGTTTCCAAACCTCTGCAAGTCCAATATATTTTTCATGTTTTTTCGTTGACCTTCTTCCCAACTCTTGCTTGTTGTGTTGTATGTGTTTCTTGTTTTGTTTGTGTCATAGTGACTCTTAGGGTGTTAGTTGGTGATATTGATTTGCTAGTTTTGTGAAGAATAGTTCTTCTTATCCTTGGTTATAGTTCTGATGAAGACAAACACATTAACAAAAAAAAGTCAAAGCTTGAAGACTAGAGCAATCATGTTCAAAGTGTCAAAAAGCTTTGAAAAATTAATGGAAGAATCAATAAGGTTGAATATGCATTACAATTCAAGGATATATATCTTAATTGCTCAGAAAAATCATGCATATTCATCTTAAACCTTTCATGCATCTTTTAAAATGATTTTGTAACTAACCATTATGTTTTTGGTAAATTGTGGCTTTTGAAACCGTCGTAACAACACTTTAAAACTGCCACAATTTACACTATTTACTCAAAATGTAAAAATACCTTAATTTTTAAAATTTTGTCAAGTGTAACCGATTACACTATTTCTAATAACTGGTTATACATTCAAAATTTTCAATTTTCACATATCGTTTCAGGTGTAACCGGTTACACCCTTTTCGGTAACCAATTACCACTGAACTAGTGACACCTTTTCATGAAAAATTTGATTCCGATGTTTTGCATCTTTCATACATCAATCATTGCAATGTTTCATGAATATACACACTTCTAGAAGGGTACATTTCATGTATATATACACGTGTTTTCAGTTTTTCAAACACATATTCTCTTAGACACAAAACTTTCATATTTCAAAAGAGATTCCTTGATACATAACTTTCACTTCTCATGATCCAAACAAGTTTCTAAACTTTCAAATATGAAACTTTTAACATGAACTTTCATACGTATTCATTAAAGTTTCATTCATATTATTCTAAGCACTTAGGTGTATATGTTTGGATTGTGATCATCACAAAGATGAAATAAATTAACACATAATTGATTCAAGAGCTATAACCTGTGTTACAAATTCAGATTATTGTGGAATACCTTATTGTCCAGGATTGTTGGAAGTAAGAGAGTGAAAAAGGGAGGATTGTTTTCTTCTTGCAAGTTGTAAAGAACATAAGGGTATTGCCCTTATTGATTGTGTTGCTTATGTTAAAAGATTGTAGGATAGGTCTTGGTGGAAGACTTGTACAAAGATCTGACATAGTGGAAAATCTCTCACAGGGAGCGAGGGGACTGAAGTACTCTCGAATTGTGAGGGAAACCAGGATATATCATTGTGTCCTTTATTTTCTGCATTTATTTTTCATCATATTTACTTTCATATCAATTCTGAAAAAATAACAAAAATAGTGCTAACTCTTCAAATTGAGAAAAGTCCAATAAATCTAATTCACCCCCTTTTCTTAGAGACCGCACATAAACTTACAAGTTCTTATTTTGTTGTTCAATCTATCTATGTTAGGATATGAATCCTTAATCATTAGGTTCTTTTCTACATTCAAAATCTTTTTCATTTTCTCCCAAGGATATATAACACATTAAGTTGTTGTAGCATGGTCTTAGGAATGGGGTTGAATTGGCTAATGCTAGGCTTTTTATTAGGGTTCACTACTAGAAAATATACCTTCGGTGACACAATACTACAATGGCCAATTTCCACCGTCATCATATCAAATTTTGTACACGCATGTTTTTTTAATAATTTTATTAAGAATTTTTTCATCACAGTTCCTTTAAAAAATCGTGGTCATAGAGTTTGGATGAAAAGCTTCAAGTCCTAGAATAAACATTTTTCCTTTTTTTTTTCAATAAAAATTAGTGTGTGTCCCTTCTCGTTTATTGTTATTTAAAAATTGAAAGTATAACAACCATGGTTGTTTAGTACAATCGTTGTTATATGTTCCATATTTCACTACGGTTGAAGCTTGAAACCATTGTGAAATGCTTTCCCACAAAATTAAAACATAACATGTACTTCATTTCATTCGTAACACACAAGGGTACCCTAGCGAACAAGACGACAAAAATAGCAAAACCTTCACCTTCTTCATTCATTTCTAGAAACGAATATCATTTCTGGAAAGGAAATCGTCATCCTCTTTGAATTACAGTACATTACCAATCTGTCTCTCTGACGCTTTTGAATGTTTATGTTCTTCGAAAAGGGTATTTACCATTATCTCTCCCTGATGCTTCTGAATGTTAATGTTCTTCGCTAGGATGTTATGTGTATTGACATTGTCATGTGTATTATTCATGTTGCCATGTTCATGTTTTATTCAGATTTTATGAATATGCTTTAGGTTTTTGTGTTGGATATGGTTATGTTTTATTCAAACATTGTGACGCTTCTGAATACGTTTATGTTTTGGTGTTTCCATGTTCATTTTTTATTTAAACATTGTCATATGCATATAATCCTTTTAGGATGTTGTGTGTAGCATTAGGTTGCCATTCACATTATTCTTTTGATATAAATTTTAGAAATTGTTATGGACCATATTTGGATAAAAGCCGATAGATTATGTCCGGTGTATGAGAAAAAAGTTCTTGGATTCCTTGAATTTTCTGAAAAAATATTCCCGACAATAATGTTATCTTTTATTGTCCATGTGTTGTTTGCGGGAATATCAAAAAACGGTCAAAGAATGAAATATTACATCACCTATGTTGTGATAGAATATTTCAAAATTATACAACATGGACGTGCCACAGAGAAGTGGATAATAATCAAAATCTGACGTCGGAAATGGATGGAGATGATGATGATATGGATGATCGACTAGAAGATATGATTCATGATATTGAAGAATTGTCTTATATGAAAGCACATATTTATGATACTTTATGTATCGACAAAGATGTGCCTTTATATAAGGGGTGCACCAATTTTACACGATTGTCTGTGTTGTTAAAATTGTTTAATCTGAAGGCAAAATGTGGGTGGTCGGATAAAAGTTTCACAGATTTGCTTGATTTGTTGAAACAAATGCTACCCGAAGTTAAAAATTTGTCGGATTGATGTTATGAGGCTAAGAAGATGTTGTGTCCAGTGGGTTTGAAGTATGTAAAAATACATGCATGCCCTAATGATTGCATATTATATAGGAAAGAGTATGAAAATTTGGATCAATGTTTAGAATTTGGTGAGTCGCACTACAAGTTGAAGAACAACAATGGTGATGACGATGACAATGTTAGTAAGAAGCGTCTCCTGCAAAAGTGTTATTGTACGTGCCAATAATATTGAGGTTAAAGATACTTTTTGCTAATGCAAATGACGCAAAGAATATTATATGGCATGCAGGTGGGGAGAATCATTGTACAAAGCTCAAGAGGAGGCTGACTTTGCTGAGGGAAGGTCATTATACAAAACCCAAGAGGAGGCTATCTTTCTGCTAGGGATTTTTGAGATCTTTAGGCAGGTGTCATACCCCAAATGTTGACCACAAGATTCCCATCATTGTGCAAACAATCATCACAATATGGATGTACCTTTATGCCTCATCAATCTCCTCAGGAATTGTTGAGCATTCACTACAATCAGAGATTAGGGTTTTCAAGCCCTCTCAGAGCCTTAGACAAAGGATCAATCAAGAAATGACATGATCTTCAACTTTTATAACCTCTCAAACATTCATAAAGGAATCAAGAGGACTCCCACATCAAGAATCAGGCACAAGGTTGCAACATTCCAAGTGGATCCAGCCTCAAGATCACCAGTGTCACCAAATTAGGGTTTTGGTCGACTGGGGCCTCCAGATGGAAATTTTCATCTGGGCATGAGCCAATGCTTCAAAGAATAACCCTAAATACTCTAAGGGACCTCATAAACCTAATCATCAAGCCAATTTAGCCTCAGGGGATACATTCACCAAAAATCAGGAATTAGGGTTTCTTGACCTAATTCACCCCGAAGTTGACTTTAGGGTCAAAACATGAGCCAAGACCTCAAGACATGATTTAAGGGTCTCTAACACACTACATTGATCCATTTTCAACAATGGATTTATCCAAGAAGCTTGATCCACAAGTTTCAATTTCATCTGGACCACAATTAGGGTTTTGAGGAAAAAGTCAACTGTACCTTTGACTTTTGACTCAGACATGCTCCCAAAGCTTGGGACATGATTCAATACACCCTATAACATCTATGGAACATATCCATCAAGTTTGATTTAGGTCAAGGACTTGATTTCATAGAGGATCGCACAGTTTGGAATTCAGCTGATAAAAAGTCAACTGTGCATAAAAGTCAAAGTGTGACTTTTTGAGATTTTTCATAATTATGGTTCCTTAACCCTAAAATGATGTTAATGTGTGATTGGAATCATCATTCATCAAGAAAAATTAAAGAAAGTGGGATAACTTGTAAAAGGGGTAACCATAAAAACTTAGAATTTTTCTAAGTTATGAAATAAAGTGGCTAGGGTGCCAACTTCCAAGGATCATAACTAGAGATCCAAGCAACCATTTTGGCTGATCCAAAGATCGATTTGTAGCTCTCGTGGCATAATTTAAAAGTGTCAACTACACCTCATTCCAATTCCTCATGGATTTCAAGTTATGGAGTGATCAAAATGGCTGAAAACATGAAATGTCACTTTTCCAACCCTTAGTGAAATTTTCACTAAGTCAGAATCTGTTTCACTTTTTCCAAAATGTAAGGGCATTTTTCACTTGGATCCAAAAAGTTTCAAAACAAACTATGATCACACATGTGTTGTATCATATGAGAGATTTCCAAAATGGCCAAGAACTCCATCAAATTCCATTTGGGCTAAGAGTTGTGACAATGGCAATATGCCTTGCTGCAACTGTCATAACAAGGCAGATTTGAGCATTTTTCTCGATTTGATCAAATTTTGCAAATGGCAAAACAAGTTTATCCATCTGAACACCTCAGGGGGAGACCAAGGAGGAACCAACACTGATCCATAAGCCACCCAAGTCTTTGGAACTACAAGTAGCATGCCAAACCTAAAAAGCCTATAAAGGGGACAAGACTCCAATTTTGTTTTGGAGCATTCAATGGATGAATCAAGGGGGCATGAACCGAGCCATTACTTACTGAATGAGTCAAGGATAAGCTCTGAATTAAAGAACCATAGGTCTGTGCTCTAACCTCTAGTCAATGCCTAGAGGAGACTTAAGATTCCAAAGTGATGCAATTGGACAATGAGCTGATGCAGTTGCCATTCACTATTGCTTGCAAAACAAACTTGCTCTACTATAAATAGAGCTCTTTGTGCTCAATTTGAGTACACCAAAGCACTACAACACTTGCTTTCCTAAAAATCTCTTTCTCTAGGCCAAAATGCCTTCTCTTGCAAGGTAACTCTGAGTTTTTGAGTTAGAGAGAATTTCCATCACAACTCATGATCCAAACACATCTAATATGTCATATCTAAGTTGTCCAAACTCTCATAAGTGACCTGTAACACCAAAATCACAAAGTCCCCTCTCAAAACCTCAAAATTGGACTTTTTTGCACTTTTCAAGCCATGTCTTGATTCATTCACTTTCAAAACTAGATAAAGCCTCAAACGCACTCCAAATATCATCCTTGAACTGTCCCAAATGGTTCCCCACATCTGGAACACCATTTGAGAGAGTTGCTATATTGGCCACTTTTGCCCCTTTTGCAAGAAAGAGCTCAAACTTGTTCCTGAGGATTCCAGTTGATTCCAACCATTCTAAAAGCTTCCAAGGGATCATTTGAGGATGTCCAAAGCATGAAATTGTTTCTGGAACAAAGCACTTGACAGATTGCCCAAAAACCTCCTAAAGAGGTAAGCATCACAACTTAAACTCTTTGAAATATGCATTGCTTTGAAGTCCACTGATCATGCACATCTCATATATGTTATATATGTTGTGTTTGAACCAATTCATCATGTAATTCATGCCTGTAACAAGAGATGGCATAGAAAATGCAAATCATGGCCTATTTCAAAACCACTATCGGGTTTTTCAATAGGAGCCTCATCTGGAAAAACCACCACCACCATTGGATTCCTTGTGAAATTCTAGGCAGGATAGACCTAAATTTTGTCCCAATCCATGGAGAAATGAGAAAGTTACAAGCTTCACGTTTTTTGCCAAAACCTTGCCGTGCCTTGCCTTGGCCAGGCCAAAAACAAGGCATGCCTCATATATTCATGGGGTGGTTTTGATACACGGATGTATCACCACCCCAGTGGTAGGAGGCGCGCATTGCACACAAGAGGTCTGGGGTTCGAATCCCCCTCGCCCCAGATCCTCTTTTTATCAGTTTTCCCACTTTTCATTATTTTTTCATGTTATTTTTAAATGATTTGGAAAATTAATAACTCTCTCAATTTTAATTATTTTTTATTGGTTCTTTTTGTAAAAAATCACAAAAATGTTGAAATATTTTATTCCATAAAAAATTCAGATTTATATTAATTATTTAATATAATTGGTATTTTTGTAAATAAATTCATTTTAATTGTTTTTAAACATTTAAAAAATGAATATTCATCTTGAAAATCAAAACCAAATGAGTTTTAAATCATCTTGTGAATAAAACCTCATTTTTCAAACCATAACCAAAAATCACAAGTTGTTTATTCAAACTTATTTGGTATCTTTATCATTTTAATTAATTTTCTTTGAATAATTACTTTAAAAAATGATGAAATTAGGGTTTTGTTGATTTTCACCCTAGCAAACTTTTTAAAAAAACACTCATGTGCCTCTTGGTAGAGTGTAAGACCCATCCCTTTGTACATAAACAATTTTGGGCCTCAGTGTATTGTATAAGTCCTGATATCGTGAGAAACCTCGGCGCGATCGCCATTTTCAAACAAACAACTGGGCCTGCCCTCGTGTTGTAAGTCCCATTTCTTTTCTTTAAAGCACTTTTGGGCCTCTTGGTAGAGTGTAAGACCCACCCCTTTCTAAATAATGCCTTTTTGGGTCTCACACATTGTATAAGTCCCTCTGTATATTTTCAAAAGTTCGGAGCAATCATCGCCTTTTTAACAAAATCAACTGGGCTTCTCCTTGAGCTATAAGACCCATCTTTTTTCATTTTAAAACTCTTTGGGCCTCTAATAGAGTGTAATACCCAATCCCCTTTTGACCAAAACTTTTTGGGCCTCGGTCGTCGTATAAGTCCTGATACGATATTCAAAACAACAGTGTAATCACTGTTAAAATTTGGGCCTCCCCTTGAGTTGTAAGCCCCGATCTCTGTTCAAAATACTTTCTCCTTTGATTTCGAATCCAAATGTATAGTTTCTATCAAAACTTTCTTCAATTTCTTTGAACAACTAACAAAACAGCATGGAAGCTCTACACCGGGTAAGTGTTTATCCGTTTTCTTTTATCTGCTTTCATATACGTAATTGTATTGTGGGAAGCTGCGCATGGTTAGTCTTCTTTCACACCTTTTAAATACTCGTCATTTATCAATTGTATTTATACTATTATAGTTATTTAGAGTTTTCCCCGGCAACTACGTCTAGAACTAGGTAAAGCCCTGTTGGTCACTCTTTAAATACAAACAAAACTAGATCCCCATAGGATTTCCAGATACAGTATTCCCTTCTCTTGGGGTTAAACAATATGGAACAAAGAGAAAGGCAGTATTCGCGGTGAACCTTTTCTCAGACTGTCACCCTTTGAAATTGTCAAAGAAACTCTACTCCCCAGAGATGATCTTTTCTCCGTGAATGGCATCTCTTGATTTTCTTCCAAACCCTCGAACTTTCTTGTAATGATCTCTTCTCTGTGAATTGCATTTCTTGAACTTCTCTTGGTTTGAGGACCCACAGACTTCCTAAAAGCATCCCCGCCTTCTCTTGGGCGTTGTACAAGGACCCTTCGGGTTCCTAGAAGTTCTCATGCCTTCTCTTGGGCTTAATATAAGGACCCTAACGACCTCTTAAAGGTATAAGACAGAACTTAGCCATCCTTTGCTAGAGCAGTCTTTCCAGTGTCAAACCTCAGGCCACTTTAGGGTTGATTCTCATCCCTTAAGGCCCTTTCCCTCTTTTGGGCATCCTACAAAAGATAAAACTCTTCGATACCAGTAGACTTGGGCAGTCTAAACCCCCCTTGAGTCTCAAAGACATTCTCAAGTTCCTTTTAAACATAAAAAAAAAACACCGATCACTCTGGATAAATCTCCAGCAGAAACCCAGTCTCTCTCATGAGAGTTCCCCACCCTTGGGCCTGCCTATGGATCTAATCCTCAGCAGTAAGATAGCCTCCTCTTAGGCTTTGTATAATGATCTTTCCTTAACACAGTCAGCCTCCTCTAGGGCTTTGTAAAATGATCCTCCCCCAGCGAAGCTAACCTTTTCAGACTCTCTTGTTGAGTCAATCACTTTTCAGACTCTCTTGTTGAGTCAATCATTTTTTCAGACTCTCTTGTTGAGTTAATCACCTTTCCACACTCTCTGGTTGAGTATAAAAGACTCTCTTGTTGGGTTAATCTCCTTTTAGCCTCCATCTCGGGCTTCATACGAGACAAAAAATCACTCTCTTATTGAGTATAAAAGACTCTCTTATTGAGTCAATCAACTCTCAGACTCTTTTGTTGGGTCAATCACCTTTGCAGGACTCTCTTGCTGAGTCCACTCTTTTAGCCTCCGTCTTGGGCTTGGTACAAGACATATAAAAACACTCTCTTGTTGAGACAAACTTATTTCAGCCTCCATCTTGGGCTTTGTACAGGACACATATAAGCCTCCCCAACGAAGTCAAAAATCCCTTTTAGCCTCAATCTTAGGCTTTGTACAAGGCAGAAAGAACATTTTCCCAGGAAAAGTCAAACTGTTAGCCTCCTCTTAGGCTTTATATAATGATATCCCCAAAGAGTCAGTCTCTTTTTGCCTCAATCTTGGGCCTTGTACAAGACATATACACTCTCTCATTTAGTCGGTCTTATTTAGCCTCCTCTTGGGCTTCGTATAAAGAAATCCCTAGCTGAGTCAATCAACCTCTTAGCATCAACCCTGTGCTTTGATCAAGGCATACAAAAATCAACAATTCCTCTTTAGAGATGACAAATTCTCTATCAGCCAAAACCCTTTAGCTTTATATCTTGGGCTTTGAACAATATATAAATCACCTTTAGCTTCATGTCTTAGGCTTTTAACAAGACACCAAAGTATCTTTTTCCTCCCTTAGAATAGGAGGAACTACGATTGCTCTGATTTCCCTGTTTCGTTAAATAGGAATACGTAGGCATAAGATTGCAAAATCTTAGCGAGCATACAAATCAAAAACTTAGGTCCAGTACCTTACCCAAAACATAAACAAAACTCACTCTCCCTGTCACACTTTCCCAAGAAACTTTCCCAACCCATTAACAGATAAACACTATCAATTACAAAGCAAAATCTAAAAGCTAACATCATGTGGATAACCACATATAGGATGAGTAATTGACAACTACCCATCATATAACCTGACCCCAGACCCCCAATCTCTCTTAGGCATTTGTTCAGTTAAACATTCGCGTGCAAGGTTAGTTTTAGATACCTCCCCTTTCCCTTCCAGCTTCACGAGATAAATAAGAAATCAAAAAGTAACACCCTTTCTCCTTGAGGAGGAAAACCCAAACTTTAGCCATAAGGTGGTCGCGTCACCGACAAAAATTGCTCGCTACAGCAGGTCCAAGTGGGGAATCAACTCTTGCTAAGGGTTCCAGAAGAGTTGAGATATCAGATGCCTTGAGGTTCTGATTTGGGGTAGACTGTCCCTGGTTTGGGGAATTTTAGGAGAGAGACTGGGTTTTAGCTCTGCTGGAGATTGATCCAGAGTGATCGGGGTTTCTCCTATGTATATAGGGAACTTAAGAATGTCTTTGAGACTCAAGGGTATTAGATTGTCCAAGTATACTGGTGTGGAAGAGTTTTATCTTTTGTATGATGCCCAAGAGGAGGCGGGTGTTTTAAGGGATGAGAATCAACCCTAAATTGGTCTGATATTTGACACTGGAAAGACTGCTCAAGCAAAGGAAGATTAAGTTCTGTCTTATACCTTTAAGAGGTCTTCAGGGTCCTTGTATTAAGCCCAAGAGAAGGCATAAAAACTTCTAAGAAGCCGGAAGGTCCTTGTACAAGGCCCAAGAGGAGGCAGGGATGCTTTTAGGAAGCCTGTGGGTCCCAAACCAAGAAAATTTCATGAAATTCTATTCACCGAGAATAGATCATTTAGAGAAAATTCTGAGGTTTGAAGAAACTCAAGAGAAGTTATTCACCGAGAATAGATCAACTCTGGGGAGTAGAGTTTCTTTGACAATTTCTAATAGTGACAGCTTGAGAAAAGGTTCAAGAAGAATACTGCCTTTCTCTTTGTTCCATATTGTTTAAACCCAAGAGAAGGCAAGACTGTATCTAGAAATCCTATGGGGATCTAGTTTTGACTGCATTTAAAGAGTGACCAAACTGGCTTTACCTAGTTCTAGACCTAGTTGCCGGGGAAAACTCTAAATAACTATACTAGTATATATACAGTTGATATATGACAAGTATTTAAAAGGATATGAAAGAAGACTTACTGTGCACAGCTTCCCACAATACAGTTATATATATATATATATATATATATATATATATATATATATATATATATATAAGCAAGTAAATAAAAGCTGTTTAAAACTTACAGGCGAGCAAGCTTCCATGCTGTATTGTTAGTTGTTCAAAAAAATTAAAGAAAGTTTTGATAACAACATGTATATTTGAATCTAAATCAAAAGGGAAGTTATTTTGAAAAGATTGTTGGGGCTTATACTCAAGGAGAGGCCCAAGGTTTAACAGTGATCGCACCGTTGTTTTGAAAATCGCATCGGGACTTATACAATGACTGAGGCCCACAGAGGTTTATTTACAAAAGGGTTGGGTCTTACAACTCAAGGAGAAGCGCAAGGATGTTTTGAAAAATAAAGATGGGGTTTACAACACGAAGGGAGGCCCGATTGATTTTGTTTTAAAAGGCGACGACCGCGCCGTGATATTGAAAATACAGTGGGACTTATACAACATCTGAGGCCCAAAAAAGATTTGTATTTACAAAGGATTGGGTCTTACACTCTATCAGAGGCCCAAAGATTTAATTCTGTACAAGTGATGGGGCTTACAACTCAAGGAGAGGCCCAAGCCATTTTTTGTTTGAAAATGGCGATCGCGCCAAGATTCTCTATCGTGTCGGGACTTATACAATATTTGAGGCCCAAAATTGTTTATGTACAAAAAGGGGTTGGGTCTTACACTCTATTAGAGGCCCATGAGTGTTTGAAAAAGAATTGTTAGGGTGAAAATCAAAGAAACCCTAATTTCATTTTCTTTTAAAAGTAATCCTTTTAATAAAATGAATAAAAATGACAAAAATACAAAATAAGTCTAAATAAACTACTTGTGATTTTTTATTATGGTTTGAAAAATGATTTTTTAATCACAAGATGATTTAGGACTCATTTGATTTTGATTTTTCAAGATGAATATTCATTTTTAAAAGGGTTAAAAACAATAAAAATGAATTTATTTACAAAAATATCAACTATATTAAATAACTAATATAAATTTGATTTTTTTTTGTGGGATAAAATATTTTAACATTTTTGTGATTTTTTACAAAAAGAATCAATAAAAAATGATTAAAATTGAGAGAGAAATTAATTTTTCAAATCATTTAAAAATAATATGAAAAATAGTAAAAAAAAATGGAAAAAAAGTGGTAAAAAAGGGTCTGGGGCGAGGGGGATTCGAACCCCAGACCTCCAAGTTGCAGCGCGCGTTTTCTACCACTGGGTGGTGATACATCCGTGTATCAAAACTACCCCATGAATACATAAGGCATGCCTTGTTTTAGGCCTGGGCAAGGCAAGGCAATGCCAGCTTTTGGGCCAAAACGTAAAGGTTGTAACTTTCTCATTTCTCCATGGATTGGGATAAAATTTAGGTCTATCCTGCCTAGAATTTCACAAGGAATCCAATGGTGCCCTTGGTTTTTTCAGATGAGGTCCCTATTTTAAAACCCGATGGTGTTTTTGAAATAGGCCTATAATTGCATTTTCTATGCTACCTCATGTTACAGGCAAGAATTACATGGTGAATTGGTTCAAACACAACATATACAACATGTATGAGAGGTGTTTGATCAGTGGACTTCAAAGCAATGCATAATTCAAAGAGGTCAAGTTGTGATGCTTACCTCTTTAGGAGCTTTTTGTGCTATCTGCCAAGTTTCTTGTGCTAGAAGTAATTTGATGCTTTAGACACTTTCAATTGATCCCTTAGGAGCTTTTAGAATGGTCACCACCAGCTGGAATCCTCAGGAATAAGTTTGAGCTCTTTCTTGCAAAAGGGGCAAAAGTGACCAATATGGAAACTCTCTCAAATGGTGTTCCAGATGTGGGGAACCATTTGGGACAGTTCAAGGATGATATTTGGAGTGTGTTTGAGGTTTTATCTGGTTTTGAAAGTGACTGAATCAAGACATGGCTTGAAAAATGCAAAAAAGTACAATTTTGAGGTTTTGAGAGGGGACTTTGTGATTTTGGTGTTACAGGTCACATATGAGAGTTTGGACAGCTTAGATATGACATATTGGATGTGTTTGGATCAGGAGCTGTGATGGAATTGATCTCTAACTCAAAAACTCAGAGGTACCTTGCAAAAGAAGGCATCTTGGCCTAAAGAGAGGGATTTTGAGGAAAGCATCAGTTTGGGTGCATTGGTGTACTCAAACTGAGCACAAATGAGCTCTATTTATAGTAGAGCAAGTTTGTTTTGCAAGCAATAGTGAATGGAGGCTGCAGCAAGCCTTTGGCCAATGTTATGCAAAAGGAATCTCAAGTCTCCTCTAGCTATTGACTTGAGATTAGAGCACAAGCTTTGTAGCTTTGGTTCAGAGATAAACTTGGACTGAATTCAGTTGGAATAGGCTCATTTCATGCCACCTTGGTGCATCCATTGAATGCTTGGAAACAAAATTGAAGTCTTGGCACTTTTTAGCTCTTTTAGGTTTGGCATGGCTACTTGTAGATTCTTGGACTTTGGAGGCTTGGAGATCAAATCATCCCCCTTGGATTTGATCCTCTAATGTGTCCAAATTGATGACAAGGCTTGGATTTATCAGATTTGGACAAATCGAGCAAATGCACAAATTCTGCCTTGTAAAAACCAGTTCAGGATGCCATGTTCCAAGGGTTATATCTCCTTGCTCAAATGGAATTTGGAAATGATCTGGTACTTGTTGGAAAGCCCTCATGGCATACTTCAACTTTGATATTTACCCCTAGACCTGGTTTGACTTGGATCAAGGTGAAAACTACCCCTACATTTTAGAAAAAGTAAGGCAGATTCGGGCTTAGTGAAAATTTCACTAAGTGTTGGAAAAATGTCATTTTCATGTTTTCAGCCATTTTGATCACTCCATAACTTAAAATCCATGAAGAATTGGAATGGGATATATTTGACACTTTTAAAGTATGTCATGATAGCTACAAATCCATCTTTGGACCATCCAAAATGGTTGCTTGGATCTCAAGTTATGGTCCTTGGAAGTTGGTACCCTAGCCACTTTGTTCCATAACTTAGAAAAATTCTAAGTTTTTTATGGTTACCCCTTTTACAAGTTAACTCATTTTCTTTGGTTTTTCTTGATGAATGATGATTCCAATCACATATTAACATTGTTTTAGGGTCAAAGAACCATAATTGTGAAAAATTCCAAAAAGTCAAACTTGATTTTGTGCATAGTTGACTTTTTATGGGATGAAATACAAACTGTGCAATCCTTTGTGAAATTAAGTCCATGACCTAAATCAAACCTAATGGATATGTGTAGCGAGCGATTTTGGACGCTGTTCTTAAGCGCTGGTCGCTCTCTGCGGTTGAGCTTAAACTACAGGTCGATTCATTTTTTATCCTATTGTGAGCTGACTAAGGAAGGGAAATAGATGTCTCCAATTAACCCTGCTTGCATACTGAGTTTAAACAGCGGTCTGTTAGGTTACGGATGCTATCAATGTGGGGGGGGGGGGCCTTTGTACTGGTTATTTGTATTTTCGCCAATACGGTTTTCTTTCTTTTTATCTTGGCAGAAGGTTTCTGGTGGGGAACAAGGATTAGGATGTTAGGACTGATGCTTTTTGAATTACTGCTTTTGATTGATGGAGATATGGGATTTGGGTTTTTTGTTGATTGTGCTCGCTAAGATCTTTTCTTTCGATCTTATGCCTATGTATTCCCGTTTACTGAAACAGGGAAATCAGAGCGTTCGTAGTTCCTCCTATTCTATGGGAGGAAATTGGTTTTTGGTGTCTTGTTCAAAGCCCAAGATGTGAAGCAAAAGGTGATTTGTATCTTGTTCAAAGCCCAAGATGTGAAGCTAAAAAGTCTATTTGTGTCTTGTTCAAAGCCCAAGAGGTGAAGCTGAAGGACCTCGACTTTAGAGAGAATTTGTCATCTCTAAAGAAGGGTTTGTCTGTCACAACTGTTGGGTGACTGGTTGTAAAGGAGGATTACTTTAACCGGGATACGCGGATCCTAGCAATGCCATAATTTCCTTTATAGGGGGTTTTAACCTGAAGGAGAAGACTTTAACTCAGTGTAGAGCAATGCCATCTTTCCTTAGTAATTTCTCATGCTAAAAGAGGGACAGTGGCGTGGATATAGATGATCCAGAGGCTTGCCGCTTACAGCAATTAGATGAAGGGGAAAGAGTTATTGATGTTTGTGTACTGTGAACGAGGCACAACTTTGATGCTAAAAGGTTGATTGGATCAACCAGTGGTTTTCTTATACAAAGCCTAAGAGGAGGCTATTATGTGTCTCGTACAAAGCCCGAGAGAGAGGCTAAAAGGGTTTACTCAACAGGAGAATCTTTTATACTTAACAAGAGAGTGTTTCTGTATCTCGTACGAAGCCCGAGATGGAGGCTGAAAGTTCGACTCAACAAGAGAGTCTCTGTATCTTGTACGAAGCCCGAGATGGAGGCGAAAAGTTTGACTCAACAAGAGAGTCTCTGTATCTTGTACGATGCCCGAGATGGAGGCGAAAAGGTTTTGACTCGACGAGGAAATCTTTTCGTATCTCGTATAAAGCCCGAGATGGAGGCTATTGTTTGTTTGACTCCACTGGGGAGAATCATTGTACAAAGCCCAAGAGGAGGCTAAGGTAACTGTTTAAGTGATAGGTCTAGTATACTGATTTTGAAAGAGAAAATCAGTTCTTATATGAGCAACACTGTACTCATGGATTTGATTCAAGGATCCGGGTTATTCCTGTTCTTTAAGGAAGCGGGAAATCCGAAGGGTATTGAGATTGTCTGAGTCTGCGGGTTTCCTTCCTATTTAACGAAGGGGGCACTTGAGAATGTCTTTGAGACTCAAGGAGATTAGACCGTCCAAGTCTAGAGTTTCATCTTTTGTATTATGCTTTGAGAAACAGTAGTAGACTCTTTGAAAGGACTGTTCTATGCAGATGATTAAGTTCTGTTCCTATACCTCTAGGAGGTCGTCGGGACAATTTGTACGAAGCCCAAGAGGAGGCTGGAAACTTTTAAGAAGTCGACGGGTCCTTGTACTAAGCCCAAGAGAAGGCTATCATTCTCGGAGGAAGAGATCATTATACGAAGCCTAAGAGGAGGCTGTGAATACTTCTAGGAAGCCGTAGGGTCCTTGTACTAAGCCCAAGAGGAGGCGGGGTTGCTTTTAGGAAGCCTGTGGGTCCTTGTACGATGCCCAAGAGGAGGCCGATGCTTTTAAGAAGCCTGTGGGTCCCCAAACCCCGAGAAATTCAAGGCAAGTTATTCACAAGGAATAGATCAAGTCAGGAAAGTTCGAAAATTTGGAAGAAACTCAAAGATGCCATTCACGGAGAATACATTAATCTCTGGGAGTAGAGTTTCTTGACAATTCCTAATGAGGACAGCCGAAGAGAAGACTGTATCTGGTGATCCTATTGGGGATCTAGTTCAGTCTATTTCTAAGAGTGACAGTCTGAGAAAGGGTTCAAAAAGAATCTGCCTTTCACATCTCCATATTGTTTAACCCCAAGAGGAGGGAAGACTGTGTCTGGTAATCCTATGTGGATCTAGTTTTGACTGTAAGCTCAGAGTGATCAACAGGGCTTTACCTAGTGCTAGACGTAGTTGCCGGGGAAACTCTAAATATCTATACTATTATTACACAGTTAGTATGAGTTTATGAAAGGAGACTTACAGCGAAACAGCCCCACAATACAGTTATGAGTTTATGAAAGGAGACTTACAGTGAAACAGCCCCACAATACAGTTATATGCATATGAAAGCGGTAAATGAAAGCGGGTAAACACTTACTCGGTTGTAGAGCTTCCATGCTGTTTGGTTAGTTGTTCAACAAAGAAAGATTGAAAACAACAGTATATTCAAAATCAAAGGATAAAGTGCTTTGAAATAAAAAGATTTGGGGCTTACAGCTCAAGGAGAGACCCAGGGTTTTATCAGTGAGCGCACTGTTGAATTTGTACAGAGGGACTTATACAAGTGACTATGGCCCAGAAAGGTTTTCTGTACAAAAGGGTGGGTCTTACACTTTCTCAAGAGGCCCAAGTGAGTTTTAAGAAAAGAAATGGATCTTACTACTCGAGGGTAGGCCTAGTTGGTTAATTTTAAACTGGCGACGATTGCGTCGTTTATTTGAAAATGTACAGAGGGACTTATACAACGAATGAGGCCCAAAAAGTTTTCTGTACACAAGGGGTTGGGTCTTACACTCTAATAGAGGCCCAAAGAGTTTGAAGAAAAGAAATGGGGCTTACAACACGAGGGGAGGCCCAAGGTCTTTATTTTCAAGATGAATATTCACTTTTAAAATGCTTAAAAACAATTAAAAATGAATTTATTCACAAAAATACCAACTATATTAAATAAATAATATAAATTTGATTTTTTTGTAGAATAAAATATTATACTATTTTTGTGATTTTTCAGAAAAAGAACCAATAAAAAATAATCAAAATTGAAGGAGTTATTAATTTTCCAAATCATTAAAAAATAATGAGAAAATATAAAAAAGAGGGGTTGGGTCTTACACTCTATTAGAGGCCCAAAGTGTATTTTTGTACAAAAGGTGGGGCTTACAACTCAGGGAGAGGCCCAAAATATTTTCAGTTTGAAAATGGCGATCGCGCCGAGATTTTTAACGTATCGGGACTTATACAATAACTGAGGCCCAAAATTGTTTTGGTTAAAAGGGGATTGGGTCTTACACTCTAATAGAGACCCAAGTGTTTGAAAAAGATTTGTTAGGGTGAAAATCAAAGAAAACCCCAATTTCATTTTTTTAGGCATTTTTCCAAGAAAAATTAAGTAAAAAATGATAAAAATATCAAATAAAATCATTAAATAATGATTAAAGTTTATGAAAAAAATATTTTATCAACATAAATATTCAAAATCATTTTGGTTTTAAAAAATCAAGAAAAAAAAAAAGAAATCATTTTAAAAGCATTTAAAACAATCTAAAACACTATTTTTAAATATATTAAAAATAATACTTTTTTTGTGATTTTTTGTGGATTAAAATATTATGGGGTATGAATTGGAAAATGATGATTTTTTGGTATCTAAAAAAATTGGTTGAGTTTTTGAAAATAAAAAGTAAGAAAAAGAGGAAAGATAACAAAATATCATCTCCGACATTTCTTTTGGGGTAAAAACAAGTACCGAAACTTTAATTTTCAACACGTTTTTTATCAAATTTCAAACACTCATAACTCTCTCAATTTTTATCGGAATCAAAATCCGAAAATACCTATCTTGACCTATTTTTTGCAAGGAATCCGATGGTACCACACATACACACCGAAACTCGACGTACAAAACACGCAAATCGAAAAACCAGAACTGCGCGTAATTGAAAACATCGTTTCGCGCCAAACTTCCGACACGCGTAACTCTCTCGATATTTAACGGAATTAGATCCGGAAGAGCCTATCCTGACCAATTTTTCGCGAGGAATCCAATGGTATCGCACATGCACGCTGAAACTCAACGTACAAAATGCAGCAGCAAAAAAACCAGAACTGCGCGTTAGTTAAAAACATCGTTTTGCGTCAAATTTCCAACACGCGTAACTCTCTCGATTTTTAACCGAATCAAGATCCGAAAGAGTCTATATTGACCGATTTTTCGCAAGGAATCCAATGGTATCACTCACGTACACGGAAAATCAACACACAAAATGCAGAAATTAAAAAACCAAAACTGCACGTCGTTTTCGACGTCGTTTCGCGTCAAATTTCCAACGCGCGTAACTCTCTCAATTTTCATCGGAATTGAAATCCGTAAAAACCTATCTTGACCGATTTTTCGCGAGGAATCCAATGGTATTATTCACGTACTCATAAACTCACTGTACAGAACACACAAAGCAAAAAAAAAACAGAACCGCTATCGTTAATTCGACGTCGTTTCGCGTCAAAATTCCAACACTCGTAACTCTCTCAATTTTCATCGGAATTGAAATCCGTAAAATCCTATCTTGACCGATTTTTCGCAAGAAATCCAATGGTGTTACTCATGCACACTAAAACTTAATGTACGGAACACACGAATCAAAACAACCAGAATTGGACATGATTTTAAAACAACCAAAATTCCACATATAAACATGTTAAAATGCAAACAGTGGGAGGATCACAACATACACATTAAGGACTACATTTTTTCCTCAAGAATTATTCAATATGATGCATGTATGTGGACAACAAAGGAAAGCATGATTCAAAGAATTCAAGTTGTGGATTTTACCTTTTTTTTGGAGATTTTGGGCAACCTACCAAGTGCTTTGTTCCAGAAATGATTTGATGCTTTGGACAACCTCAAATAACCTCTTAGAAGCTTTTAGGATGGTTGGAATCGGCTGGAAAACTCTGGAGCAAGTTTGTGCACTTTCTCGCAAAATGGTCAAAAGTGGCCAAAATGCCAACTCTCTCAAATGGTGTTCCAGATGTGTGGCACCATTTGGGACAGTTCAAGGATGATATTTAGAGTGTGTTTGAGGTTTTATCTGGTTTGGAAAGTGACTGAATCAAGACATGGCTTGAAAAATGCAAAAAAAGTGTCATTTTGAGGTTTTGAGAGGTGACTTTGTGATGTTGTGATTACAGGTCACTTTTGATGGTTTGCACAGCTTACATATGATATATATGAGGTGTGTGTGTGATTAGTTTGAGTGGAATTGCTCTCTAGCTCAAAAACTCAGAATTTCCTTACTAAAGAAGGCATTTTGGAGTGAAAGAGAGAATTTGAGGAAAGCATCTATTCGATGGCTTTGGTGTACTCAAAATGAACACAAATGAGCTCTATTTATAGTGGAGCAAATTTTTTTGGGATCCACAGTGAATGGCAACTGCAGCAGGTGTTTGTTCCATGTTGGCCAATGGAAATGCAAGTCTCATATAGCCATTGACTAGAGGTTAGGGCACAGGGCTGTGGTTCCCTTAGTCTTGGATAAGTCTTGACTGATTTCAGATGAGAATGGCTCAGTGCATGCCACCTCTAAGCATCCATTAAATGCTCCAAACCAAAATTGGAGTTTTGTCCCTCTTTTAGGGTTTTCTAGGTTTTGGCATGCTTTTTTTTGTTCCTTGGACTTGGGAGGTTCATGGATCAGATCATCCCTCTCGGATTTGATCCTTAGATGTGACCAAACTGATGACAAGGCTTGAAAATTCGTGTGGCACAAAAAAAGTGCAAATCTGCCCTGAAAAATTCAGCTTCAGCAAGGCCTTTTGTAAGATCCATAACTCCCTGCTCGAGTATGCTACATGGACGTTCTAGGACTTTCCGGAAAGCTTAGATGACGTACTTCAACTTTGATGTTTGACACTAGACCTGGTTCAACTTGGATCATGGAGAAAAACAGCCTTGAAGTTGGGACATTGTGCTGAAATTACAAGGCAGATTTTTGGCTAAGTGCTGAAAAATGTCAATTTTAGGTTTTTAGCCATTTTGATCCAACCATAACTCAAAATCCATGATGAATTGGGATGAAGTGTAGTTGACACTTTTGTAGAGGGCCATGAGGGCTACAAATACATCTTTGGATGGGGAAAAATAGCTTTGTGGTTTAGGAGTTATGATCCTCCAAAGTTGGTACCCTTGCCACTTTTTTTCATAACTTAGAAAAATTTCTAAGTTTTTATGGTTACCCCTTTTACAAGTTATCCCACTTTCTTTGATTTTTCTTGATGAATGATGATTCCAATCACACATTAACATCATTTTAGGGTTAAAAAACCATTTTTATGAAAAATCTCAAAAAGTCAAAGTTTGACTTTTGTGCACAGTTGACTTTTTATCAGATGAATTCCAAACTGTGCGATTCTTTAGGAAATCATGTCCTTGACCTAAATCAAAATTGATGGACATGTTCCATGGGTGTTATAGGGTGTATTTAATCGTGTCCCACAGCTTGGGAGCATGTCCTGGTCAAAAGTCAAAGCTACAGTTGACTTTTCTCGCGAAACCCTAACAGTGGTTCAGATGAAATTGAAACTTGTTGCTCAAGCTTCTTGGGTCAATCCATTGATGCAAATGGATCAATGTGGTATGTTGGAGACCCTCAAATCATGTCTTGAGGTCTTGGCTCATGATTTGTCCCAAAAGTCAACTTAGGGGTGAATTAGGTCAAGAAACCCTAATTCCTGATTTTCGATGTATGCATCCCCCGAGGCTAAATTTACTTGATGATGGGGTTTATGATGTTCCATGGAGCATTTTAGGTTATGCTTTGAAGCATTGGCTCATGCCCAGAGGAAAATTTCCAACTGGAGGCCCTAGTCGACCAAACCCTAATTTGGTGACGCTAGCGATCCTGAGGCTTGATCCACCTAGAAGGGAGCAAACTTGTGCTTAATCCTTGAAGTGGGAGTCCTCTTGATCCATTGTGGATATTTGAGAGGCTAGACAAGTTGAAGATCATGTCATTCCTTGATTGATCCTTTGTCTAAGAGCTCTGCGAGGGCTTGAAACCCTAAATCCTGATTGTAGTGAATGCTCACCCACCTTTGGGGAGACTAATGAGGTATGATGGTCCATCCATATTGTGCTGATGATTTGCACAATGATGGGAAATCTTAGTGGTCAAAATTTGGGGTATGACAGATGCCCCTATTTAATCTTCTTGGACCCGAAGGTGTGAATGACGAAGGTATTCAGGCATTCGGGGTGCAAGAGGATTAAATATCGGAATACCCGAAATTTTTATGGTGGTTATGAATGGTAGCTTACGCATTCATCTTCTTTAGCTAAGCAATGATGCTTAGAAAAGGTAAACTTTCCCTCGATCCTGGTCTTCAGCCAAGGAGCTGGTCTCAGTTTTCTTTTGAAATAAACTTCCCCTCGATCCTGGTTTCCTCCAAGGAACTGGTCTTAGTTTCTGATATAAACTTCCCCTCGATCCTGGTTTCCTACCAAGGACCTGGTCTTAGTTGCTGAAATAAACTTCCCCTCGATCCTGGTTTCTTACCAAGGAACTGGTCTCAGTTTCTAAAGTAAACTTCCCCTCGATCCTGGTTTCCTACCAAGGATCTGGTCTCGGTTTCTGATATAAACTTCCCCTCGATCCTGGTTTCCTACCAAGGAACTGGTCTCAGTTTCTTTTGTCAATAAACTTTTTTGACAAGGAACGCTGTTAGTAGCGGTTTTCCTTCAAACTTCTCGCCGAATTTTCCTGGGGAGATGCCATTTGAGTGGAAAAAGTTTTGACTCAGACTTGCTAGGGAACCCAATCATCTGAGTTGTAGAGTTGCACAAACTTCTTTGTTGGAGACACCATTTGTCGACTCTATTGGGGAAAACAAGTCTCTTGAGAGACTGCTTTCGCTTGGGTATTACATCATACTTTTCTCGGGATCTTCCCGGAGAAATGCCATATGATGTGATCCAATTTTGAGGTGCTGATGACCTTTTCATCAGTAATCTTTTCGGAGCGAAACTGGCGTGCCGCCGAATCTCTGATTAAGAGGCTTTCTCTGGGGATTTTCCTTAATCCGGGAAAGCAAGGATATCATCTTCAATGGCGAAGAATGATTTTTGTTGAAAGTTTATTTTGTTTCTCAGAGGTTCAAGTTATCAAAGTGGTCAAGGACCATCTCTAATCCAGAGATAAACGGGAGAGAGATTGTCCAGACACAACACTTCCTGATGAGGAAAAGGCTGACAACTCGATCGAGAGGACTTTTATCACTAGGGGATAAGACCTACTAGAGTGATAGTGATGCAATATGAATGTGAATGCAAATCAATAATGCATGATGTATGTATGTATATGCGGACAAAACTGATGCGACATACAAACTAAATGATGAACATGACTGGATACTCGGCCATCGCGGGGCGTGGAAGAAATATCGCTGGTTCAAGATAGCAATTCTGCCTTGCTTAGGAGAAATGGTCCCTGTTGGGAGCGACGCTGGTCGGGCTTAGGAGATGAGAACTTGGCCGAAGATGTCAGATGGATTAGTCGCATCTGACACTATTGATCCTTCAATCAGGCGCACTGGCGTAGAAGGAGTACTTTGATTCTGCACTTTGAAGTTCGCTTACTTCTGGAGAAGTGGTTGATGTTCCTTTGATGTTCAACAGTCAAAAGAAATTGCCGTCTTTATTTTAAAAGCAGAAAAAGTTTTATCAAGTAAATTCATTTTTGTTTTATTTCAAGAATCGTTAATCATATTAAAAATGTCATTCTGTAAAGCTAAAACAAGTAAGAATTACAAACAAAAGCACAAGGGTTCAAATTTTATTGATAAGATGGAGATCAGCCAAACGCGTGATTCCAAAGAGTATATACAAAGTTAGAAAATGGTAATTTACAGGGAAAAGGGCTATGTTGAAACATAACGACCACTATCCTTCTACCAACTTTAAATTCGGAACATCCTGAGCTTCTGTCGAAGATGACCTTGACTGGAGATTTCTGACGGATGATGTAACTGCTGCTGAGGGACCTGCCTCTGTTGAACATAGTTACTTGCCATTATCCCTAATTTTTGCCTAGATTGTACTTTGATGTTTCCAATCCACCGGGATGATTTTTTTTCTGTCTCTAACTTTTGCCTGGACCGCCCTTTCGGGTTTTCAATCCACCGAGACGTTTTTTTTTTTTTTTTTTTTTTAGTTTAGGCGAAGTATTTCTTGACTACATCAACATTCGTGGGGTAGGCAAATTCCTCTCCGTCCATGGTTGCAAGTCTCAAGACGCCGCCTGAGAAAGCTTTCTTGACCACATATGGGCCATCATAGTTCGGGGTCCATTTGCCCCGAGAATCAGTGAGAAACGATTGTATCTTCTTGAGCACGAGGTCTCCTTGTCTGAAGACACGAGGTCGGACCTTTTTGTCAAACACCCTCTTCATTCTCTGTTGATACAGCTGACCATGGCATAGTGCCGTGATTCTCTTTTCTTTGATCAGATTCAGTTCGTCGTGTCGGCTTTGACACCATTTAGCTTCGGTGAGCTTCGTTTCCATCAATACCCGGATTGATGGGATCTCTACTTCTATGGGGAGCACTGCTTCCATGCCATACACTAGAGAGAAAGGGGTAGCCCCTGTTGAAGTGCGGACAGATGTTCAATAACCGTGAAGAGCAAAGGGTAGCATCTTGTGCCAGTCTTTGTAGGTTACAACCATCTTTTGAACGACCTTCTTGATGTTCTTGTTAGCTGCTTCTACCGCTCCGTTCATCTTGGGTCGGTAGGGAGATGAGTTATGGTGTTCGATCTTGAACTCAGCGCACAACTCTTTCATCATCTTATTGTTCAAGTTAGATCTATTATCAGTAATGATCTCCCTTGGAACACCATAACGGCAGATGAAATTGTTTTTGATAAATCGGACCACCACTTGTCGGGTTAAATTAGCATACGACGCTGCTTCGACCCAATTAGTGAAGTAGTCAATGGCTACTAGGATGAACCGATGTCCGTTTGAAGCATTGGGCTCAATCATGCCAATCATGTCGATTCCCCATATGGAAAAAGGCCATGGGGAAGAGAGAACTTTGAGATGTGATAGCGGTACATGATTTTTGTCGGAGTATATCTGACACTTGTGACACCTCCTCATGTACTTGTAGCAGTCGGATTCCATGGTCAACCAATAGTACCCTGCTCTGAGAATTTTTCTCGCCATTATGTGTCCGTTGGCATGAGTGCCAAAGGATCCTTCATGAATTTCTTTCATAAGCATGTCTGCTTCTGGTCTGTCTATGCATCGGAGCAAGACCATGTCAAAATTTCTCTTATAGAGAGTGTCACCGCTCAGGAAGAAGTTTCCAGCCAATCTTCTGAGGGTTTTTCTATCTTTTCTGAGTGCCCCAGGTGGGTACTCTTGTTTCTGAAGGAAGCATTTGATATCGTGATACCAAGGTTTGTCGTCTATGACTGCTTCAATCGTGAAGATGTAAGCGGGCCGTTCAAGGTGCATGATGTCAATCTTAGGTAAGTCATTCCATCGACCTACGCTAATCATGGAAGAGAGAGTGGCTAAAGCATCAGCCATGTGATTCTCATCACGAGGGATATGATGAAACTCAACTCTGTTGAAGAAAGGTAACAACCTTCTTGCGTAGTCTTTGTAAGGAATCAATCTTGATTGTTATATGTTCCAATCTCCTTTTATCTGATTGATAACCAAGGCTGAGTCGCCGTATACGTCCAAGTTTTTGATCCTTAAATCAATTGCTTCCTCGAGACCCATGATACAAGCTTCGTATTCGGCCTCGTTGTTCGTACATTTGAATGTAAGTCTGGCGGTGAAAGGAATGTGGGTACCCTGAGGGGTAACAATTATTGCCCCAATTCCGTTTCCATAATGATTAACTGCTCCGTCAAAGATAAGTCCTCATCGGGAACCTGGTTCTGGCCCTTCACTGGGTAATGGTTAATCGCAATCTTTCATCTTTAGATACATGACATCTTCGTCTGGGAAGTCAAACCCGATTGATTCTTGATCGTCAATCGGTTGATGAGCCAAATGATCTGCTAAAATACTTCCCTTAACGGCTTTCTGAGCGTGGTACTCTATGTCATATTCTGATAACAGCATCTGCCAACGGGCAATCCTTCCCGTAAGAGCAGGTTTTTCGAAAACGTACTTGATTGGATCCATTTCGGAGACCAACCAAGTAGTATGACGAATCATGTACTGGCGTAGACGTTTGGCTACCCAAGCCAAAGCGCAGCAAGTTTTCTCGAGCATCGTGTACCGAGTTTCGCAGTCGGTGAATTTCTTGCTTAGATAGTAAATGGCAGACTCTTTCCTTTTGGTTTCGTCTTGTTGGCCAAGTACACACCCCATTGAGTCCTCTAGAACAGTGAGGTAAATGATCAGTGGTCTTCCTTCCACTGGAGGTGACAGAATCGGTGGGTTCAACAGGTATTCCTTAATACTGTTGAAGGTAGTTTGACAGTCCTCTGTCCGAATGCAGTCCTGGTTCTTTTTGAGTAACTTGAAAATCGGCGCACAGGTGGCAGTCATAAGGAATATGAATCTGGAGATGTAGTTCAAACGTCCCAGGAATCCTCTGACTTGTTTTTCAGTTTTCATAGAAGGCATTTCTTGAATGGCCTTGACCTTGTCAGGATCAACTTCAATTCCTTTCTGGCTGACGATGAACCCTAGTAGTTTCCCTGAACGGACACCGAAGGTGCACTTGTTAGGATTCAAGCGGAGCTTGAATTTTCTTAGAGGTTCGAACAATTTTGACAGATGTTCAACGTGCTCACTCTCTGTTTTTGATTTTGCAATCATATCATCGACATATACCTCGATTTCCTTGTGTATCATGTCATGAAAGAGAGTAGTCATGGCCCTTTGATAGGTTGCCCCGGCATTCTTCAAACCGAATGGCATTACCTTGTAACAAAAGGTACCCCACGGGGTGATAAATGAAGTTTTCTCCATGTCTTTCGGCACCATTTTGATTTGATTATAGCCCGAGAATCCATCCATGAAGGAGAAAATTTTGAACTTTACTGTACTGTTTACCAGCATGTCAATGTGTGGTAGAGGAAAATCGCCCTTTGGACTAGCCTTGTTTAGATCTCTGTAATCTACACACATTCTGACCTTTCCGTCCTTTTTCGGAACGGGTATAATGTTGGCTAACCATTGAGGATATTTAGATGTAGCGAGGAAACCCGTGTCAATCTATTTCTGTACCTCCTCTTTGATTTTGATGGCCATGTCCGGGTGAGTGCGTCTCAACCTTTGCTTTACTGGCGGACATTCCGATTTCAATGGTAAGTGATGTTCCACGATGCTGGTATCCAACCCTGGCATATCCTGATAGGACCAAGCAAATACATCGGGGAATTCTTTGAGAAGCTTTATCAAACCCTCTCTGGCAGTTGGACTGAGCAGTGCCCCAATCCTGATTTCTTTTCTCTCTTGCTCTGAACCCAAGTTTACCGTTTCCAATGGTTCTTTGTGAGGTTCAATGGACCTTTCCTGTTGTATGAGTAGTCAGGAGATCTCTTCTGGAATTTGGTTGTCATTTTCTTCTTCAGCCCCAAATACTGGGAACTCAAAGTCGGGAGAAGGCATCGGATCGTATGTTTCAACGGGGTGTAAAACAAGCAATCTGCATGACGTGATGATTCGTGTTTAGAAGAGATAGAGAAAATGCAAGTGTGTGCAGTGTTTTATTTTACTGCTTGTTTTTATTTTTGAATTGTTTTTTAGGATTACCATTTTCTGAAAAAGCAAAAAGAGAAAACAGCAAATAATGCGGAAATTACAGAACGACGTTATTTTATTAATGAATAAGTCGATTCTTGAAACTACAGCCCTATAAAACAAAACTCTGTCGCTTTGGGCAAAGCGAAGAGGGAAATTTACAGAAAGCGAGCCCTATCAAAACATCCGTTTCACTAGGGCAGGGTGAAAGGTTAAAGATGGAAATTACTTTGACTGGTGAACGGCCTTCGGAACATCGATAGCAACCCATTGGCGGCGAACTCCTCGGTGAATCACAAAGTCTGGCACCTTCCTTGATTTGCCTTCAGAAATGACGCTGATTTCTGGTGGAGCAGGATCATTGGAATCTGTCTCCCAGGCAGAATTGTCGTAGGATAATTCCTCTGTTGCATTTTGCAGAGTAGTTGTGCTCTCAGCTGTATATCCCCATCCAGTTGGCTGGATATCTCCGAGCCTGATACAAGAGCTTTCGGGAGCGGTGTACTTGACCATGAAGTCAAATTTTCCACTCGGTTGTCCCAGAGTGTCCCAAACTTCTCTGGAACTGGAGGAGTCATCTCTCTCGATGACATTGACCTTGGGAAAAGCATAGTTGATGAATTCTAGTCCTGCAAACATTGCAAATTCATCTTCATGTTGAGTAGCTTCTGAATGACCTGAGTGTTGATCCCATGACATGGTGGGGACACAGGTATTCTGTTCAATGATGGTCATCTGATTTTCATTGTTCGGCTGACTTTCTTGCCCCAAATCTCTTGGATAAGGTTGCCACATTGGCAGACCATCCATTGGGCCATAGTAATTATGGTCAAAGTTGTCTTTCATCAGAGTGTCTTCCTCTAATGAATTTGGCGGAGCACGACATCCTTCCGGATCACAATCTCCGTAGATCATTTCGACGTCTAACCTTGGTATAAATCTCGGACTTTCTGTGGGAAAGCAAAAAGGCATAGGTACCTCTTCCTGAGACATATAACCGTCCTCATTAAGATAGGACTTCCATTCTTCATCTGTGTCAGAGGGATCTTCCTCATTGATAGCATGAACTGTCTGAGACACTGGGTGAAGGAAACCTCCACTGTGGAAGAAGTTTTGAAGGGGATGAAGACTTTCATCGTTAGCAGCTGTCTGGGTACAGGTTGCAGAAAAACCAAGACCCTTCTTTGTTTTATTGTCAATAGGAATGACAAGTTGTCCTCATCCGGTTGTATCGGTACTCTCGACCGCTTTGATAGCATCGTTGTATGAAGAAATCGAAGTTCCTTCTTTGAACTGATTGTCTTTGCTTACCGACAGTGCTTGGAACTGCGTTCCAATAATCTCCTCGGGTTTTACACAAGTAGATGATGATAGGTTACTCATAAGCAAGGCTTGTTCCCCACAAATCGTGACAAGTTGATCGTTCTGAATGAACTTTAGCTTTTGGTGGAGGGTTGAAGTAACCGCTCTAGCCTGATGTATCCAAGGTCTTCCTAATAAACAACTGTATGTTGCCCGGATGTCCATGACCTGGAAAGTGACTTGGAAAGTGTGAGGACCGATAGTTATGGGAAGATCAACTTCGCCGATAACCGTTTTTCTGGATCCATTGAACGCTTTGACGACGACCTCGCTGGTTCTCATCGGAGGGCCTTTGAATGATAATTGCATCAAAGTGGACTTCGGCATAACATTCAAGGCTGACCCTGTGTCTACCAGTACGCTGGCCCATGCATCGCCCTGGCAGTTAACTGTGATATTGAGCGCCATGTTATGACGACGACCCTCTTCAGGTAATTCCTCATCACTAAATCCCAAATTTTTGCAAGAAGTGATGTTAGAGACAATACTATCAAACTGTCTGATTGTTACATCCTGTTCCACAAAGGCTTGCTCTAAGACTTTCTCTAGAGCCTCCCTGTGGGCTTCTGAACTGAGTAACAGTGATAATACCGAGATCTTTGAAGGAGTCTGTAACAGTTGATCAACAATGTTATATTCACTCCTTTGGATGAGCTTCAGCATCTCATCATTATTTTTTGAAAGGTCGGGATTACTGGATTGACCGACTGATGGATCAGGAGTTTCCGTCTAAAGTTCCTTTTCCTTATTAAGTTCCCCAACCCCTCGGTTGAAGATTCTACCACTCCGTGTTACACGACTGATGTCTGCAATATTCACGACGGAGGGTAATGGAATTTCCTTTCCATTTTCAACTGTCGTTGCACCGTATTTGTAAGGGATAACCTTAGCTGATTCATACGGTAGTGGTCCTGGTAGATAGATAACTACAGGAGCCTTCTGATTTTTCTGACCATCATAATTAATCTCGATCCGTTCCCGGTTGGGAACTTTAGATTCGTCAAGTAGAGGAATAATGGCAAAAACATCCCTGGTCCTGTGATGACCAGAGATTACGACAACATCCTCAATTTGATCAGCGAGATAATTGACTGATCCAGAACTTGAGCATGGTTGAATCTCTTTGCGGTCCAACTGACTTTGAAGGGCTGCTCGTACGAGGTAGCACCCTTGATTGTTCACTGAACAAACTCCACACCGCTCATAGTTGTGTAGTGGCACCCGACCATGTCCACTTTGAATGCAGTGCAACCTTACGAGGTTTATTTCCATTGATCGGACATCCTGACTTTGATATCTAGTAGGATTTCCGTTAGTGATACTAATTTTTTGGGTGTCTTCATCCATATAGATTGGAAGCCACCAGTGGTTCAACAAGTGCTGAAGTGTTTCCTGGACAAGGGCACAACCTTGATCATTTTCGCAACCCGCTTTACAGCTTTGGTAGTCATGTGATATTAAGAATCCGAGTCGGACCTGCTCCGCATGCAACTCTACTAAGTTGGTATTCATCACGCGAATATCGAAAATCTGAACCATGTTGATCTGATAGGAATTCCTATCATGGTAGTCTTGGATCCATCCAAGATCCATCTGACGCTGGAGGGCCTCTTGTATGAAAGAGCATCCCTGTTTGTTTACCGAGCAAGTCAGATAGGAATTGTAATCGTGCTGCAGAAGATTATGATACTGGCTTTACCTTGAGTGCATTGCCACCAAGTTGACATTCATTGCACGGATATCGTGGTTCTGAATGACGTTAGAATTCGTGTAGACCATGTTAACTCCACGAACTCGGTGCTCTTGGATCCATCCGAGATCCATTTGTTCCTGTAGAGTTGATTGCACTACCGAACATCCTTGGTTATCTTTAGAGCAGATATCACACTGGTGATAATTATGAGGTGGCACATGGCCATATCCACTCTGTCTATAATGCATCTTAACCAGATTGGTCTTTAACAAGAGTACATCGTGAATTTGATAGACATTGTTAGTCTCCTTCTCAATCAGGTTGACTGCAACTTTCTCATGTTGAGGCAGCGGGTTCGTAAGAACATTGGGATTCGTATCCTTGAAAGATAAGAGCCCGCTCCTAACAAGCTTTTGCACGTCAGATTTGAAATTAAGACAGTTCTCTATGGTATGCCCTGACCCTCCCTTGTATTTTTCACAAGCGAGCGATTTTGGACGCGGTTCTTAAGCGCTGGTCGCTCTCTGCGGTTGAGCTTAAACTATAGGTCGATTCATTTTTTATCCTATTGTGAGCTGACTAAGGAAGGGAAATAGATGTCTCCAATTAACCCTGCTTGCATACTGAGTTTAAACAGTGGTCTGTTAGGTTACGGATGCTATCAATGTGGGGGGCCTTTGTACTGGTTATTTATATTTTCGCCAATACGGTTTTCTTTCTTTTTATCTTGGCAGAAGTATTCTGGTGGGGAACAAGGATTAGGATGTTAGGACTGATGCTTTTTGAGTTACTGCTTTTGATTGATGGAGATATGGGATTTGGGTTTTTTGTTGATTGTTCAAAGCCCAAGATGTGAAGCTGAAAAGTCTATTTGTGTCTTGTTCAAAGCCCAAGACGTGAAGCTGAAGGACCTCGACTTTAGAGAGAATTTGAGACTCTAAAGAAGGGTTTGTCTGTCACAACTGTTGGGTGACTGGTTGTAAAGGAGGGTTACTTTAACCGGGATACGCGGATCCTAGCAATGCCATAATTTCCTTTATAGGGGGTTTTAACCTGAAGGAGAAGACTTTAACTCAGTGTAGAGCAATGCCATCTTTCCTTAGGAATTTCTCATGCTAAAAGAGGGACAGTGGCGTGGATATAGATGATCCAGAGGCTTGCCGCTTACAACAATTAGATGAAGGGGAAAGAGTTATTGGTGTTTATGTACTGTGAACGAGGCACAACTTTGATGCTAAAAGGTTGATTGGATCAACCAGTGGTTTTCTTATACAAAGCCTAAGAGGAGGCTATTATGTGTCTCGTACAAAGCCCGAGAGAGAGGCTAAAAGGGTTGACTCAACAGGATAATCTTTTATACTCAACAAGAGAGTGTTTCTGTATCCCGTACGAAGCCCGAGATGGAGGCTGAAAGTTCGACTCAACAAGAGAGTCTCTGTATCTCGTACGAAGCCCGAGATGGAGGCAAAAAGTTTGACTCAACAAGAGAGTCTCTGTATCTTGTACGATGCCCGAGATGGAGGCGAAAAGGTTTTGACTCGACGAGGGAATCTTTTCGTATCTCGTATAAAGCCCGAGATAGAGGCTATTGTTTGTTTGACTCCGATGGGGAGAATCATTGTACAAAGCCCAAGAGGAGGCTAAGGTAACTGTTTAAGTGACAGGTCCAGTATACTGATTTTGAAAGAGAAAATCAGTTCTTATATGAGCAACACTGTACTCATGGATTTGATTCAAGGATCCGGGTTATTCTTGTTCTTTAAGGAAGCGGGAAATCCGAAGGGTATTGAGACTGTCCGAGTCTGCGGGTTTCCTTCCTATTTAACGAAGGGGGCACTTGAGAATGTCTTTGAGACTCAAGGAGAATAGACCGTCCAAGTCTAGAGTTTCATCTTTTGTACTATGCTTTGAGAAACAGTAGTAGACTCTTTGAAAGGACTGTTCTATACAGATGATTAAGTTCTGTTCCTATACCTCTAGGAGGTCGTCGGGACAATTTGTACGAAGCCCAAGAGGAGGCTGGAAACTTTTAAGAAGCCGACGAGTCCTTGTACTAAGCCCAAGAGAAGGTTATCATTCCCGGAGGAAGAGATCATTATACGAAGCCTAAGAGGAGGCTGTGAATACTTCTAAGAAGCCGTAGGGTCCTTGTACTACGCCCAAGAGGAGGAGGGGTTGCTTTTAGGAAGCCTGTGGGTCCTTGTACGATGCCCAAGAGGAGGCCGGTGCTTTTAAGAAGCCCGTGGGTCCCCAAACCCCGAGAAATTCAAGGCAAGCTATTCACAAGAAATAGATCAAGTCAGGAAAGTTCGAGAATTTGGAAGAAACTCAAAGATGCCATTCACGGAGAATACATTCATCTCTGGGAGTAGAGTTTCTTGACAATTCCTAATGAGGACAGCCGAAGAGAAGACTGTATCTGGTGATCCTATTGGGGATCTAGTTCAGTCTATTTCTAAGAGTGACAGTCTGAGAAAGGGTTCAAAAAGAATCTGCCTTTCACATCTCCATATTGTTTAACCCCAAGAGGAGGGAAGACTGTGTCTGGTAATCCTATGTGGATCTAGTTTTGACTGTAAGCTCAGAGTGATCAACAGGGCTTTACCTAGTGCTAGACGTAGTTGCCGGGGAAACTCTAAATATCTATACTATTATTACACAGTTAGTATGAGTTTATGAAAGGAGACTTACAGCGAAACAGCCCCACAATACATTTATGAGTTTATGAAAGGAGGCTTACAGTGAAACAGCCCAACAATACAGTTATATGCATATGAAAGCGGTAAATGAAAGCAGGTAAACACTTCTTCGGTTGTAGAGCTTCCATGCTGTTTGGTTAGTTGTTCAACAAAGAAAGATTGAAAACAATAGTATATTCAAAATCAAAGGAGAAAGTGCTTTGAAATAAAAAGATTTGGGGCTTACAGCTCAAGGAGAGACCCAGGGTTTTATCAGTGAGCGCACTGTTGAATTTGTACAGAGGGACTTATACAAGTGACTATGGCCCAGAAAGGTTTTCTGTACAAAGGGGTGGGTCTTACACTCTCTCAAGAGGCCCAAGTGAGTTTTAAGAAAAGAAATGGGTCTTACTACTTGAGGGTAGGCCTAGTTGGTTAATTTTAAGCTGGCGACGATTGCGTCGTTTATTTGAAAATGTACAGAGGGACTTATACAACGAATGAGGCCCAAAAAGTTTTCTGTACACAAGGGGTTGGGTCTTACACTCTAATAGAGGCCTAAAGAGTTTGAAGAAAAGAAATGGGGCTTACAACACGAGGGGAGGCCCAAGGTCTTTATTTTCAAGATGAATATTCACTTTTAAAATGCTTAAAAACAATTAAAAATGAATTTATTCACAAAAATACCAACTATATTAAATAAATAATATAAATTTGATTTTTTTGTAGAATAAAATATTATACTATTTTTGTGATTTTTCAGAAAAAGAACCAATAAAAAATAATCAAAATTGAAGGAGTTATTAATTTTCCAAATCATTAAAAAATAATGAGAAAATATAAAAAAGAGGGGTTGGGTCTTACACTCTATTAGAGGTCCAAAGTGTATTTTTGTACAAAAGATGGGGCTTACAACTCAGGGAGAGGCCCAAAATATTTTCAGTTTAAAAATGGCGATCGCGCCGAGATTTTTAACGTATCGGGACTTATACAATAACTGAGGCCCAAAATTATTTTGGTTAAAAGGGGATTGGGTCTTACACTCTAATAGAGGCCCAAGTGTTTGAAAAATATTTGTTAGGGTGAAAATCAAAGAAAACCCCAATTTCATTTTTTTAGGCATTTTCCAAGAAAAATTAAGTAAAAAATGATAAAAATATCAAATAAAATCATTAAATAATGATTAAAGTTTATGAAAAAAATATTTTATCAACATAAATATTCAAAATCATTTTGGTTTTAAAAAATCAAGAAAAAAAAAGAAATCATTTTAAAAGCATTTAAAACAATTTAAAACACTATTTTTAAATATATTAAAAATAATACTTTTTTTGTGATTTTTTGTGGATTAAAATATTATGGGGTATGAATTGGAAAATGATGATTTTTTGGTATCTAAAAAAAATTGGTTGAGTTTTTGAAAATAAAAAGTAAGAAAAAGAGGAAAGATATCAAAATATCATCTCCGACATTTCTTTTGGGGTAAAAACGAGTACCGAAATTTTAATTTTCAACACGTTTTTTATCAAATTTCAAAGACTCATAACTCTCTCAATTTTTATCGGAATCAAAATACGAAAATACCTATCTTGACCGATTTTTTGCAAGGAATCCGATGGTACCACACATACACACCGAAACTCGACGTACAAAACACGCAAATCGAAAAACCAGAACTGCGCGTAATTGAAAACATCGTTTCGCGCCAAACTTCCGACACGCGTAACTCTCTCGATATTTAACGGAATTAAGATCCGGAAGAGCCTATCCTGACCGATTTTTCGCGAGGAATCCAATGGTATCGCACATGCACGCTGAAACTCAACGTACAAAACGCAGCAGCAAAAAAACCAGAACTGCGCGTTAGTTAAAAACATCGTTTTGCGTCAAATTTCCAACACGCGTAACTCTCTCGATTTTTAACCGAATCAAGATCCGAAAGAGTCTATATTGACCGATTTTTCGCAAGGAATCCAATGGTATCACTCACGCACACGTAAAATCAACACACAAAATGCAGAAATTAAAAAACCAAAACTGCACGTCGTTTTCGACGTCGTTTCGCGTCAAATTTCCAACGCGCGTAACTCTCTCAATTTTCATCGGAATTGAAATCCGTAAAAACCTATCTTGACCGATTTTTCGCGAGGAATCCAATGGTATTATTCACGCACTCGTAAACTCACTGTACAGAACACACAAAGTAAAAAAAACCAGAACCGCTATCGTTAATTCGACGTCGTTTCGCGTCAAATTTCCAACGCGCGTTACTCTCTCAATTTTCATCGGAATTGAAATCCGTAAAAACCTATCTTGACCGATTTTTCGCAAGGAATCCAATGGTGTTACTCATGCACACTAAAACTTAATGTACGGAACACACGAATCAAAACAACCAGAATTGGACATGATTTTAAAACAACCAAAATTCCACATATAAACATGTTAAAATGCAAACAGTGGGAGGATCACAACATACACATTAAGGACTACATTTTTGCCTCGAGAATTGTTTAATATGATGCATGTATGTGGACAACAAAGGAAAGCATGATTCAAAGAATTCAAGTTGTGGATTTTACCTTTTTTTTGGAGATTTTGGGCAACCTACCAAGTGCTTTGTTCCAGAAACGATTTGATGTTTTGGACAACCTCAAATGACCTCTTAGAAGCTTTTAGGATGGTTGGAATCGGCTGGAAACCTCTGGAGCAAGTTTGTGCACTTTCTCGCAAAATGGTCAAAAGTGGCCAAAATGCCAACTATCTCAAATGGTGTTCCAGATGTGTGGCACCATTTGGGACAGTTCAAGGATGATATTTAGAGTGTGTTTGAGGTTTTATCTGGTTTGGAAAGTGACTGAATCAAGACATGGCTTGAAAAATGCAAAAAAGTGTCATTTTGAGGTTTTGAGAGGTGACTTTGTGATGTTGTGATTACAGGTCACTTTTGATGGTTTGCACAGCTTACATATGATATATATGAGGTGTATGTGTGTGATTAGTTTGAGTGGAATTGCTCTCTAGCTCAAAAACTCAGAATTTCCTTACTAAAGAAGGCATTTTAGAGTGAAAGAGAGAATTTGAGGAAAGCATCTGTTTGATGGCTTTGGTGTACTCAAACTGAACACAAATGAGCTCTATTTATAGTGGAGCAAGTTTGTTTTGGGATCCACAGTGAATGGCAACTGCAGCAGGTGTTTGTTCCATGTTGGCCAATGGAAATGCAAGTCTCCTCTAGCCATTGACTAGAGGTTAGGGCACAGGGCTGTGGTTCCCTTGGTCTTGGATAAGTCTTGACTGATTTCAGATGAGAATGACTCAGTCCATGCAACCTCTAAGCATCCATTAAATTCTCCAAACCAAAATTGGAGTTTTGTCCCTCTTTTAGGGATTTCTACGTTTTGGCATGCTTTTTTTTGTTCCTTGGACTTGGGAGGTTCATGGATCAGATCATCCCACTTGGATTTGATCCTTAGATGTGTCCAAACTGATGACAAGACTTGAAAATTCGTGTGGCACAAAAAAAGTGCAAATCTGCCCTGAAAAATTCAGCTTCAGAAAGGCCTTTTGTAAGATCCATAACTCCCTGCTCGAGTATGCTACATGGACGTTCTAGGACTTTCCGGAAAGCTTAGAAGACGTACTTCAACTTTGATGTTTGACACTAGACCTGGTTCAACTTGGATCATGGAGAAAAACAGCCTTGAAGTTGGGACATTGTGCTGAAATTACAAGGCAGATTTTTGGCTAAGTGCTGAAAAATGTCAATTTTAGGTTTTTAGCCATTTTGATCCAACCATAACTCAAAATCCATGATGAATTGGGATGAAGTGTAGTTGACACTTTTGTAGAGGGCCATGAGGGCTACAAATCCATCTTTGGATGGGGAAAAATGGCTTTGTGGTTTAGGAGTTATGATCCTCCAAAGTTGGTACCCTTGCCACTTTTTTTCATAACTTAGAAAAATTTCTAAGTTTTTATGGTTACCCCTTTTACAAGTTATCCAACTTTCTTTGATTTTTCTTGATGAATGATGATTCCAATCACACATTAACATCATTTTAGGGTTAAAAAACCATTTTTATGAAAAATCTCAAAAAGTCAAAGTTTGACTTTTGTGCACAGTTGACTTTTTATCAGATGAATTCCAAACTGTGCGATCCTTTAGGAAATCATGTCCTTGACCTAAATCAAAATTGATGGACATGTTCCATGGGTGTTATAGGGTGTATTTAATCGTGTCCCACGGCTTGGGAGCATGTCCTGGTCAAAAGTCAAAGCTACAGTTGACTTTTCTCGGGAAACCCTAACTGTGGTTCAGATGAAATTGAAACTTGTTGCTCAAGCTTCTTGGGTCAATCCATTGTTGCAAATGGATCAACGTGGTATGTTGGAGACCCTCAAATCATGTCTTGAGGTCTTGGCTCATGATTTGTCCCAAAAGTCAACTTAGGGGTGAATTAGGTCAAGAAACCCTAATTCCTGATTTTCGATGTATGCATCCCCCGAGGCTAAATTGACTTGATGATGGGGTTTATGATGTTCCATGGAGCATTTTAGGTTATGCTTTGAAGCATTGGCTCATGCCCAGAGGAAAATTTCCAACTGGAGGCCCTAGTCGACCAAACCTTAATTTGGTGACGCTGGCGATCCTGAGGCTTGATCCACCTAGAAGGGAGCAAACTTGTGCTTAATCCTTGAAGTGGGAGTCCTCTTAATCCATTGTGTATATTTGAGAGGCTAGACAAGTTGAAGATCATGTCATTCCTTGATTGATCCTTTCTCTAAGAGCTCTGCGAGGGCTTGAAACCCTAAATCCTGTTTGTAGTGAATGCTCACCCACCTTTGGGGAGACTAATGAGGTATGATGGTCCATCCATATTGTGATGATGATTTGCACAATGATGGGAAATCTTAGTGGTCAAAATTTGGGGTATGACAATATGTTCCATTGGTGTTATAGGGTGTATTGAATCATGTCCCAAGGTTTCGGAGCATGTCTTGGTCAAAAGTCAAAGGTACAGTTGACTTTTCCCTCAAAACCCTAAGTGTGATCCTGATGAAATTGAAACTTGTAGATCAAGCTTCTTGGATCAATCCATTGTTAAAAATGGATCAATGTAGTGAATTGGAGACCCTCAAATCCTGCCTTAAGTTCTTGGCTCATGTTTTGTCCTAAAACTCAACTTAGGGGTGAATTAGGTCAAGGAACCCAAATTCCTGATTTTTGGTAAATGCATCCCCTGAGGTTAAATTGACTTGATTATTGGGTCCATGAGGTCCCTTGGAGTATCTTGGGTTGTTCTTTGAAGCATTGGATCATGCCCAGAGGAAAATTTCCATCTGGAGGCCTCAGTTGACCAAAACCCTAATTCGGTGACACTGACGATCTTGAGGCTTGATCCACTTGGAATGTTGCAACCTTGTGCTTGATTCTTGATGTGGGAGTCCTCTTGATCCTTTATGGAGGTTTGAGATGTTAGAAAAGTTGAAGATCATGTCATTTCTTGATTGATCCTTTGTCTAAGTGCTCTGAGAGGGCTTGAAACCCTAATTCTTGTTTGTGGTGAATGCTCAACCATCTTTGAGGAGATTGATGAGGCATGGAGGTACATCCAGATTGTGATGATGACTTGCACAATGATGGGAAATCTTGGTGGTCAAAATTTAGGGTATGAAACGTCAGACGTAGTTACTTGTCATTAATCCCTAACTTTTGCCTGGATTGTACTTTGAGATTTCCAATCCATCGGGATGATTTTTGCTTATGTCTCTAATTTTTTCCTGGACCGCCCTTTCGGGTTATCAATCCACCGAGACGTTTTTTTTTTGTTTAGGCAAAGTATTTCTTGAATACGTCAACATTTATGGGGTAGGCAAACTCTTCTCCATCCATGTTTGCAAGTCTCAAGGCGCCGCCTGAGAAAACTTTCTTGAACACATAGGGGCCGTCGTAATCCGGAGTCCATTTTCCCGGGAATCAGTGAGAAATGATTATATCTTTTTGAGCACAAGGTTTCCTTTTCTGAAGATGCGAGGTCGTACCTTTTAGTCAAACGCCTTCTTCACTCTTTGCTGATATAACTGACCTTGGAATAGAGCCGTTCTTCGCTTTTCTTCGATTAGGTTTAGTTCATCGTATCGACTTTGACACCATTCAGCCTCTGTTAGCTTAACTTCCATCAATACCCGGATTGATGGGATCTCTACTTCTATGGGGAGAACTGCTTTCATGCCATATACTAGAGAGAAAGGGGTTTCCCATGTTGAAGTGCGGACATATGTGCGACAATTGTGAAGGGCAAAGGGTAGCATCATGCCAATCTTTGTAGGTTACAACCATATTTTGAATGATCTTCTTGATGTTCTTGTTAGCTGCTTCTACCGCTCCGTTCATCTTGGGTCGGTAGGGAGATGAGTTATGGTGTTTGATCTTGAACTCAGCGTACAACTCTTTCATCATCTTATTGTTCAAGTTAGATCCATTATCAGCAATGATCTGGCTTGGAACATCATAACGGCATATGAGATTGTTTTTGATAAAACTGACCATGACTTGTCTGGTTACATTGATGTACGATGCTTCTTCGACCCACTTGGTGAAGTAGTCAATGGCTACTAGAATAAACTGATGTCCGTTTGAAGCCTTGGGTTCGATCATGCCAATCATGTCAATTCCCCGTATGGAAAAAGGCCCTAGGGAAGAAAGAACTTTGAGATGTGTTGGCAGTACATGGATTCTGTCTAATTATATCTGACACTTGTGACACCTCCTCATATACTTGTAGCAGTCGGATTCCATTGTCAACCAATAGTACCCTGCTCTCAGAATTTTTCTCGCCATCGTGTGTCCATTGGCATTAGTGCCAAAGGATCCTTCGTCAGTTTCTTTTATCAGCATGTTTGCTTCTGGTATGTCTACGCATCAAAGCAAGACGATGTCGAAATTCCTCTTATAGAGTGTATCACCGCTCAGGAAGAAGCTGTCTGCCAATTTCCCGAGGGTCTTTCTATCTTTTTTGGATGCCCCAGTTAGGTACTCTTGTTTATGAAGGAAGCATTTGATGTCGTGATACCAAGGTTTGTCGTCTATGACTGCTTCAATTGCGAAAATGTAAGCGGACCTCTCAAGGCGCATTATGTCAATCTTAGGTATGTCATTCCATTGACCTACACTAATCATGGAAGAGAGAGTGGCCAATGCATCAGCCATGTGATTCTCTTCACGAGGGATATGGTGAAACTCGTCTCTGTTAAAGAATGGTAACAACCTTCTCGCGTAGTCTTTGTAAGGAATCAGTCTTGATTGGTATGTGTTCCAATCTCCTTTGATCTCATTGATAACTAGGGCTGAATCTCCATATACATCCAAGTTCTTGATCCTTAAGTCGATCGCTTCTTCGAGACCCATGATACAAGCTTCGTATTCAGTCTCGTTGTTTGTACACTTGAATGTCAGTTGGGAGGTGAAAGGAGTATGGGTACCCTGAGGTGTTATGATGATTGCCCCAATTCTGTTTCCATAATGATTGACAGCTCCATCAAAGATTAGTCCCCATTGGAAACCTGGTTCTGGCCCTTCACTGGGTAGCGGTTCATCGCAATCTTTCATTTTTAAATACATGACATATTCGTATGGGAAGTCAAATCCGACTGACTCCTGAACCTCAATCAGTTGATGACCCAAATGATCGGCTAAAACACTTCTTTTGACGGCTTTCTGAGCATGGTACTCAATGTCGTATTCTGATAACAACATCTGCCAACGGGCGATCCTTCCCGTGAGAGCAGGTTTTTCAAAGACATACTTGATTGGATCCATTTCGGAGATTAACCAAGTAGTGTGACAAATCATGTACTGGCAAAGACGTTTGGCTGCCCAAGCCAGAGCGCGACAAGTTTTCTCAAGCATAGTGTACCGAGTTTCACAGTCGGTGAATTTCTTGTTCAAATAGTAGATGGAAAACTGTTTCCTTTTGGTTTCGTCTTGTTGGCCAAGTACACAGCCTATGGAGTCTTCCAAGACTGTTAGGTATATGATTAGTGGTCTTTCCTCCACTGGAGGAGATAGAATTGGTGGGTTCAACAGGTATTCCTTGATACTGTCGAAGGCAGTTTGGCAGTCTTTTATCCATACGCAGTCCTGATTCTTTTTGAGTAATTTGAAGATTGGCAAGCATGTCGCGGTCATGAGGAATATAACTCTGGAAATGTAATTCAAACGTTCCAGGAATCCTCGGACTTATTTTTCAGTCTTTGGAGAATGCATTTCTTGAATAGCCTTGACTTTGTCGGGATCTACCTCAATTCCTTTCTAGCTGACAATGAACCCTAGTAGCTTCCCTGAGCGGACACCGAACGTGCATTTGTTGGGATTCAAGCGGAGTTTGTACTTTCTCAAACGCTCGAATAGTTTTGACATGTGGGTCACATGCTCCTCTTCTGTCTTAGATTTGGCAATCATATCATCGACATACACTTCTATTTCTTTGTGTATCATGTCATGAAACAGAGTAGTCATGGCCCTTTGATAGGTTACCCCGGTGTTCTTCAAACTGAACGGCATTACCTTGTAACAAAAAGTGCCCCATGGGTGATGAATGAAGTTTTCTCCATGTCTTTCGGCTCCATTTTGATTTGATTATAGCCCGAGAATCCATCCATGAAGGAGAAGACTTTGAACTTTGTTGTACCATCTACCAGAATGTTAATGTGCGGTAAGGGAAAGTAATCCTTTGGACTGGCGTTGTTCAGATCCCTGTAGTCTACACACATTCTGACCTTTCCGTCCTTTTTTGGCACTGGTACTATGTTGGCTAGCCATTGAGGATATTCTGATGTGGCGAGGAAGCCCGCGTCAATCTTTTTCTGTACTTCCTCTTTGATTTTGATGGCCATGTCCGGGTGAGTCCGTCTCAGTCTTTGTTTCATCGGAGGACACTCCGATCTTAAAGGTAGATGATGTTCCACAATGCTGGTATCCAACCCTGGTATATCCTGATAAGACCAAGCGAATACATCGGGAAATTATTTGAGAAGCTTTATCAAACTTTCTTTGACAGTTGGACTGAGCAGTGCCCCAATCTTGACTACTTTTCTCTCTTTTTCTAAACCCAAGTTTACTATTTCCAACGGCTCTTTGTGAGGTTCAATGGACCTCTACTCTTGTCTGAGTAATCGGGAGATCTCTTCTGGAATTTCTTCGTCATTTTCTTCTTTAGCCTCAAATACCGGGAATTCAAAGTTGGGAGAAGGCATTGGATCATATGTTTCAATGGGGTTTAAAACAAGCAATCTGCATGACGTGATGATTCTTTTTAGAAGAGATAGAGAGAATGCAAGAGTGTGTGCAGTGTATTTTCTGAAAACTGCTTGTTTTTATTATTCGAGTTGTTTTTAGGATTGCCATTTTCTGAAAAAAGAAAAAAGAGAAAATAGTAATAAATGCAGAAATTACAGAACGATGTTATTTTATTTATGATTTTGTCGATTCCTGAAACTACAACCCCATAAAACAAAACTTTGTCGCTTCGGCCAAAGCAAAGAGAGACATTTACAGAAAGTGAGCCCTATTAAAACATCTGTTTCACCTGGGCAAGGTGAAAGGTTAAAACAAAGACGGCAATTACTTGGACATTTGAACGACTTTTGGAACGTTGACAGCAACCCATTGGCGGCGAACTCCTCAGTGAATCACAAAGTCTGGTACCTTCCTTCTTGATCTGTCTCCCAAGCATAGTTGTCGTAGGAGGATTCTTCTATTATATCTTGCACAGTGTTTGCACTCTCAGGTGGATCTCCCCATCCAGTGGGCTGGATGCCTTCGAGCCTGATACGAGAGCTTTCAGGAGCGGTGTACTTGACCATGAAGTTGTACTTGCCACTCGGTTGTCCTAAGGTGTCCCACACTTCTTTGGAACTGGAGGAGTCACCTATTTCGATGACGTTGACCTTAGGAAAAGCGTAGTTAAGGAACTCTTGTCCTGCACTCTTTGCAAATTCATCGTCGTGCTGGATATTTTCTAAATGCCCTGAGTAATTATCCCATGATTCGGTGGGGACACAGGTATTCTTTTCAATGATGCTCAGCTGATATGTATCGTTGGGCTGATTCTTTTGCCCCAAGTCTCCTGGGTACGGCTGCCAGATAGGCAGTTCATCCATCGGGCCATAATAGTCATGGTCAAAGTTGTCCTTCATCAGAGTGTCCTCCTCTAATGAGTTTGGTGGAGCACGGCATCCTTCCGGATCATAATCTCCGTATATCATTTTGACATCTGATCTTGGTATATATCTCGAACTCTGTGCGGGATAGCAAAATGGCGTAGGCACCTCTTCCTGAGGCATATAACCTTCCTCGTTAAGATAGAACTTCCATTCTTAATATGTATCGGAGGAATTACCTTTATTGATGGTATGTACTTCTTGAGACACTGGGTGAAGGAAACCTCCACTGTGGAAGAAGTTCTGAATGGGATGAAGACTTTCATTGTTAGTAGTAGTCTGGGTACAGGTTGAGGAAAAACCAAGACCTTTCTTTGTCTTATTATCCGTAGGAATGATAAGCTGTCCCCATCTTTTTGCACCGCTACTTTTGATTACTTTGAGAGCATCTTTGGAACTAGGTTGTTTTTCATTGCTCACCGAAAGTTCTTGGAACTGGATTCCAACAACCTCCTCTGGTTCTACACAAGTGGACGACGATAAGTTTCTCACAATCAAGGCTTACTCTCAGTAGACTGTGACTAGTTGGTCATTCTTGACGAACTTCAGCTTCTGGTGAAGTGTCGAAGTGACTGCTCCAGCCTCGTGTATCTAAGGTCTTCCTAACAAACAGCTGTATGCTGCCCAGATGTCCATGACCTGGAAAGTGTGAGGACCGATATTTATAGAAAGGTCGACTTCACCGATAACTGTTTTTTGGGATCCGTCAAATGCTTTGACGATGATCTCACTGCCTCTCATCGGCGATCCTTGAAATGATAGTCACATCAGAGTAGATTTTGGCATAACATTTAGAGCTGATCCGGTGTCTACCAGTACGCTGGCAAAAGCATCGTCCTGGCAGTTAACTGTAATGTTGAGTGCCATATTATGATTTTGCCCCTCTTCCGACAGTTCCTCATTACTAAATCCTAAGTTGTTGCAGGAAGTGATGTTAGAGATGATACTGTCGAATTGTCTTATTGTTACATCTTATTCCATAAAGGCTTGCTCTAAGACTTTCTGTAGAGCCTCTCTGTGGGCTTCGGAACTGAGTAAACGAGATAGCATAGAGATTCTTGAAGGAGTTTGCAACAGTTGATCAATAATGTTGTATTCACTCTTCTGGATAAGCTTCAGCATCTCATCGTTGTTCTTTGAAAGGTCGAGATCACTGGATTGACCGACTGGTTGATTAGGAACTTCTGTTTGAGGTTCCTTTTCTCTGGTGGGTTCTCCAACTCCTCTGTTGAAGATCCGACCGCTCTGTGTTACTCGACTGATTTCTGCAATATTCACGACGGAGGGTTATGGAGTTTCCTTCCCATTCTCAATTGTTGTTGCACTGTATTTGTAAGGGATAGCTTTATCGGATTTGTACGGTACTGGTCCTGGTAGATAGATAACCACAGGAGCCTTTTGGTTTTTCTGACCATCGTAGCCGGCCTCAATTGGTTCGAGGTTGAGAATCTTTCCGCTGTCAAGAGGAACTCTTGATTCATGGAGTAGAGGAATTATGGCGCACACATCTTTGGCCACTTCTAGCTTAGGGATCAAGACAACTTCTTAGCCTTGATTGGGAAGGTAGTCTGACATTATGTTAATTGAACCAGAGCTTGAACATGGTTGAACCTCTTTGTGGTCCAACTGACTCTGAAGGGCTGCTCGCACGAGGTAGCATCCTTGGTTATCTTCTGAGCAAACTCTACAGTGCTCATAGTTGTGTGGTGGCACCCGACCAAGTCCGCTTTGTATGCATTGTAACCTCACTAGATCTGTTTGCATTGATCGAACATCCTGACTTCAATGCCTAGTAGGGTTTCCGTCAATCATACTAACTTGTCGTGTGTCTTCATCTAGATAGATCGGAAGCCACCAGTGGTTTAACAAGTGTTGAAGCGTTCTTTGAATAAGTGCACATCCTTGGTTATCCTCACGACATTCTTTACAGTTCTGATAGTCATGTGAAGTTAGAAAACCGAGCTGGACTTGCTTAGCGTGTAATTCCACCAAGCTGGTATTCATCAAGCTAATATCAAATATTTGAATCATAGTAACCTGATAATGACTTCTATCACGGTAGTCTTGAATCCATCCAAGATCCATCTGACGCTGGAGGGACTCTTGTACAAAAGAGCATCCCTGATTGTTTACTGAGCAGACCAGACAGGAATCATAATCGTGTCATGGCAGATTATGATGTTGGCTTTGCCTGGAGTACATTGCCACCAAGTTGACATTCATTGTATGGATATCGTGGTTTTGGATGATGTTGGAATTTGTATAAGTCATGTTGACCTCGCGAATTCGGTGATATTTGAACCATCCGAGATCCATATGTTCCTGTAGAGCTGATTGCACCATAGAACATCCTTGATTATCTTTAGAGCAGATATCACACTGGTGATAATTGTGAAACGGTACATGACCGTATCCGCTCTGTCTGCAATGCATTTTGACCAGATTGGTTTTCAACAGGAGTACATTATGAATTTCATCGCTATATTTAGACTCTTCCTCTATCAAATTTATCGCAGCTTTCTCGTGTTAAGGAAATGGGTTCGTCTAAACATTTGGATCCTTGAAGGATATGACCTCGTTTCTGACAAACTTCTATTCATCGGACTTGAAGCTGAGACAGTTTTCTATGTTATGCCCCGGTCCTCCTTGATGGTAAGGACAAGTTTGATCCACTTTGAACCAAAAAGGCTGATTCTCCGGTATTGTAAGAGGAGACCTGGTTTGGACGTGCCCTTTGACCAGTAGTAGTGGAAACAGTTTTGCGTATAACATTGGTATAGGATCAAACCCTGGTGGTCGTGTTGTATGGTTATTATTGTTGTACGGTGGACGAGCCTACTGAAGAGGTTGTTGTGTCCTTTACTGATATTGTTGTTTATTCGGTTGGCTCTGAGCAACCTGAGGTTGATACGTCAGAACAGGCGCAGGGTTAATAGCAGGAGTTACAACTACTACTGGTTGGTATCTTCGCCTTTGCTTTCCGAGAGAGATATTACCAATATCTTGCTCTTTTTTCTTTTGGAAAGTGCTACTGTATCTTTTGGTACTGCTTGATGGTCCGACATCTTTGACCAGACGTCCTTCTCGGACTGCTTCTTCAAGACGAACTCCCATGCTCACCATTTCAGTAAAGTCGTTGGGCGCACTGGCGACCATTCGGTCGTAGTAGAACGAGCTCAAGGTTTTCAAAAAGATTTTTGTCATCTCCTTTTCCTCAAGAGGTGGACAAATCTGGGCGGCAATTTCACGCCATCTCTGAGCATATTCCTTAAATGTTTCCTTGTCCTTCTGCAACATTGCTCTGGGTTGATCTCTGTCTGGTGCCATGTCCAAATTATACTTATACTGCTGAACGAAGGCAGCGCCAAGATCTCTGAAAGTGATGATCTTAGTGTAGTTTAAACCCATGAAACATTTGAGTGCGGCACCGGTTAAACTATCTTGGAAGTAGTGGATCAGTAGTTGTTGGTATTCTGTCTGAATTGACAACTTTCGAGCGTACATCACCAAATGACTTTGAGGGCAAGAGTTGCCCTTGTATTTTTCAAATTCGGGTACCTTGAATTTGTGCGGAATTTTCACATTGGGGACCAAACAAAGGTCTACGGCGTCCTTTCCGAATAGATCCTGACCGCGAATGGCATGCAGTTCCTTCTGCATCTCCGGGAATTGTTCCTGGAACTCATTCATTTTGTCGTACATACTTTCGTTTCCACCAGAAGGTATTTGTGGAATCTGTCCTTCCGGGATAGTGTGTACCACGGGTGGTGGTATAGTCATTACGGCAGTGATTCTTGGTGCTTCCTTATCCCAAAGTTTGTAACCTTCAGGCCCAGCTATTCCTGTAGTAGTTTTCGGATCTTCAGTGATCGGCGGAATATATCCTTCCGGGATATAGTTAAGTGGCATGCCCCAGGGACGATCTTTAGGCATGTTGTACCGAGGATCATACTTTTCCACTATGGGCGTAGATGTGATCTCTGAGATCACAGTCCTTTGTTGTTGTATCTGAGCTGCTTCCAGAGATTGCATGTCATTGTGAAGTTTCCTCACATCTTCTTTCAGAGTGTCGACTTCTTCTCTCAGCTCTCTGTTTTCTTCCTCGAGATCATCCATTTTCTTTTGTTGATTGGCCCGAGAATTGTACGAATGAGACAATTTGACTCTAGAATCAAGACACAAACGTGAGATTTGGAGGGAAGAAGAATGTGTTATGTGAGAATGATGAATGATATGCAATAATATATTTTTTTAGTTTTTGTTTAAATCAAAAAGAAACTTCAACAATTGGATTGCAAATATCATACAGTGGGGAGACCCCGTTTTATTGAATTCAAAGATTGCGGAAATGGAAATACAGTAAATTACAAAGTGCTGAAAAAGGAAATTTCTAAGCTTATGGATCCTGAGTCCTTTCTGAGGAGAGCTCAGGTGTTGGTTCTGGTATTTTCCTTTTCTTTGACCGGGGCTCTTGAGTCGTTGTCGGGTTGTCATCCTTTTGCCAAGTGAAAGGAGCGAGCAAATTCCTTCGGTCTTCTTGATTTTCTACAGCATATTGCTCTAAAATCTCGATCAGAGCATCTTTTTCTTTTAACAGTTGTTGTATTTTGGCACACTCCACATTGAGAATGCGGTACTTATTCTTCCAATATTTCTTTTCCCGTTGAACTTTGTTGAGAGTGATCTGGAGTTTTTTTGTATCAGACATGAAATAAAAGACAGATTCCTTTAATGGAAGAACTTCTTGACGAGGGTAAGGCATCCTCAGCTTGAGGGCTCTAGTTTGTACCTAGTGGAGATAAGGTTCCACAGAGACACAGTCTGGTTTTCCTAGAGACTCTCTTCCTTTCCTATGAACATGTTTCCAGGCATGCACTATTTCTATCTTTAGTGCCCTGCCATTTTCTCCTTGCTTGAAGAAAAGACCTTCCAGATGAATATTACACGGGGGTACATTAGTTGATTCCTCCTTTAGTTCCTATGAGGGGTACATTAGGGAAATTTCCACATTTGTCAATGATCCTTACCCCGTCATAGCTCCGATTGTACCAGTCTATGTCAAAGTTGGTAAGAGACATGATACTTTGTGACCAACGTAGAGTACTCTTATGATCCCAAAAAGCAGCGGACTTGGGTAAATAGGAATTAAACCATTTGTATAGCAGGGGTACACAGGATGTGATCATTCCTCCGTTGTATAAATTCCTTAAGTGTACAGAATGATAAGCATCTACGTGCAAGGTTGGTACGGGGTTTCCAATCAGAAAGATCTTAATGGCATTGATATCAACGAAGTTATCAATGTTAGGAAACAGAAATAACCCGTAGGTGAGCAAGACAAATACGCTCTTAAAAGCAGTCACGTTTTAGATACTAGCAAAGTACAGGGCTTTCTTTATCAAAAACTTGGCTGGTAAACCTTGGATTCCACCTTTAATGGTTATGTGAATCCTGGCTTCTAACTTGTCCAAATAGATTGCTCTTGCAATGCTTTGATCCTTTGGAATTTCTTCCATTCCAAAAAAGGGAGCTTGATAAGTGATAGGTAAATCAGTCAGGTGAGAGTACTCCTCCAGTGTTAGTACCAGTTGGTAATTCGAGAATGTGAAACAGTGATAGACCGGATCGTAAAACTGAATCAGAGTAGACAGTATTCCTTCAATTACATGGACCCTTAATAGAGACAGCAGTCCTCCGTACTTAGCTCTGAAAGCATCAGGGTTGGTAATCATCCTCGCCAACCCCCTTAAATCCTCTAGTTTTCGAACCTTGAAGGTGTACTTGTGAGTCTTCCTTCTACCAAAATCCATAACGCAATCTTTCTCTCTGATATTTGCAATCATTGTCTTAGTTTAATTTGAAAAAGAGAGACTAGAAAAGAAGATTTTTTCTTTGTTTAAAGTTTTTTTTTAATGAATGCATGAATGCAGCACACAAAAACATAGAAAAAACATGGGGTTAAAGGTTCAGTGTCATGAAGTCATGGCTCTACCCATTCCCAAAGGTTGTACTGGTGAATTTTTGTACCTGTCCTCAAAATCATTGACCCCCCTTGGGATAACAACAGCAGGCTGGTTCACCCGAGCGAGCTGCAGTATCTTAGCGTAATCTCAAATGAGGGTAGTATCGCGTGACAACTATTTCCGATAGCTTCCGCACTACAAAATAGTCACATGGTCTTAGTCTACTAAATCCTCAGTTTCATGGATACCATAATCGAACAATCTGCTTTCAACAACCGAAGTCGTTTCGACATTGAATTCGCAAAGGGTATCTCCACTGATTCTATGGTCTACCAGGATCGCTTATTCGAGAATCACTCCCTATAAGACCCCTCCATCTATACCATCACTTATCTTAGGTATCACTCAAACTTTCCAAATGCGGCATCACCCGCAGTCCCATTAGCAGAAAAATAAACACGGATATCAATTAGGAAAAGCGATATATATATATATATATATATATATATATATATATATATATATTCCTAAAACTAACATCCTAGACCTCTTAAGAGCTAATCTTAGTCCTATACAGACAAAAAATTCCCCAACAGAGTCACCATTTTACTGTAGCACGCAATTTTTGTCGGTGAAGCGACCACCTTATCGCGGAATTTAGGTTTTCTCTTCAATGAAGAGGAGGGGGTGCTACTTTCTGATTTCTTATTTATCCCGTGAAGCTGGAAGGGAAAGGGAAGTTATCTAAAACTAACCTTGCACGCGAATCTTTAACTGAACAAACGCTTAAAGAGATTGGGGGTCCGGGGTCAGGTTATACAATGGGGAGTTGTCAATTACCCATCCTATATGTGGTTATCCACAGGTTGTTAGCTTTAGGTTTCGCTTTGTACTTGATGGTGTTTATCCGTTAATGGGTTGGGAAAGTTTCTTAGGAAAGTATGAGAGAGAGTGAGTTGATGTTGATGTTCGGGGTTTTTTCGATGTTTTTGGTAAGGTACTGGACCTAAGTTTTGAATGATATGAAGGTGCTGAACCAAGAGTTTTTGATTAGTATGCTCGCTAAGATTTCGTAATCTTATGCCTACGTATTCCCGTTTAAATGAAACAGGGAAATCAGAGCAATCGTAGTTCCTCCTATTCTAAGGGAGGAAAAAGATGTTTTGGTGTCTTGTTTAAAGCCCAAGATTGAAGCTAAAAGGTTTATTTGTGTCTTGTTCAAAGCCCAAGATTGAAGCTAAAAGGTTTGACTGAGAGAGAATTTGTCATCTCTAAAGGGAGACATCTGGTCTGTTTATCACAGTTGTTGGGTGACTGTTTATAAAGGAGGATTACTTTAACTAGGATATATGAATCCAGCAATGCCATAATTTCCTTTATAGGGTATTTGTCCTGAAGGGGAAAACTTTAACTCAATGTAGAGCAAAACCATCTTTCCTTAGGAATTTCTCATACTAAGATAGGGACAGTGGCGTGGATGTAAATAATCCAGAGGCTTGTCGCTTACAGCAATTAGATGAAAGAAAGGGTTTACCAGGATAAAAGATAGATGACAGCTTGGATATTTGAACAACAAGTGTGCTACTTACAGCAGTTATCTGGGATTAGGGTTTGTTTTTAATGTTTGTTTTGATGAGTGATAAAGAGAGAAATGACTTTCTACAGAGATATTTGGATTTCCTATGAGGGGATGTTGATTTTTGTGTGCCTTGATCAAAGCCCAAGGTTGAAGCTAAGAGGTTGATTGACTCCACTAGGGAAGTCCTTATACAAAGCCTAAGAGGAGGCTGAAAATGACCGACTCAACAAGAGAGTGTTTATATGTCTTGTACAAAGCCTAAGATTGAGGCTAAAAAAAAGGCTGACTCTTTGGGGATATCATTATACAAAGCCTAAGAGGAGGCTAAAAGTTTGACTTTTCTGGGGAAAATATCCTGTCTGTCTTGTACAAAGCCCAAGATTGAGGCTAAAAAGGATTTTGACTCCGTTGGGGAGGGTTTGTATGTGTCTTGTACAAAGCCCAAGATTGAGGCTGAAAAGAAATTGACTCAGTGGGAAAGAAATCTTTATCTGTCTTGTACAAAGCCTAAGATTGAGGCTAAAAGAGACTTTACTAACTCGGTTAAGGATATTTTAGGTATCTCGTACAAAGCCCAAGATAGAGGCTGAAATGGGTTTGACTCAACTTAGAAAATTTATTTCTCAAAGCCTAAAGGAAGGCTGGGAGGATTTGACTCCGGTGGGGAAAAAATTGTCCCAAGCTTAAGAGAAGGTTATGAAGATTTATGTCTTGTACAAAGCCCAAGATTGAGGCTAAAAAGGGTTTGAATCAACAAGAAAGTGCTTTTATCTGTCCTGTACGAGGCCCAGGATTATGGCTAAACAAGCTGGAGAAATCATTATACAAAGCCTAAGAGGAGGCTAACTTCTGCTAGGGGAAATCCTTATACCGAGCCTAAAACGAGGCTGGAAAAGATTGATTCAACAAGAGAGTATTTTTATCTGTCTCGTACAAAGCCCGAGATTGAGGCTAAAAGGGTTGACTCAACAAGAGAGGGCTAAAAGTTAATTGACTCAACAAGAGAGTCTGAAAAGTTGATTGACTCAACAAAAGAGTCTGAAAAGTTGATTGACTCAACAAGAGAGTCTGAAAAGGTTAGCTCCGCTGGGGAGAATCATTGTACAAAGCCCAAGAGGAGGCTGGCTATGTTGAGGAAAGATCATTATACAAAGCCTAAGAGGAGGCTATCTTCTACTGGGATTTATTGAGATCCAGAGGCAGATCCAAAATGGGGAATCAGCTCTTGCTGAGGGTTACAGAAGAGTTGAGGTATCAGATGCCCTGAGGTTCTGATTTGGGATAGTGTTATACCGATGATAAGCTAACCCTGGCTGGGGAATTTTTAGGATGAAATTGGGTTTTAGAACCCCTTGGTTTTAACTCTACTGGAGATTGTCTAGAATGACTGGGGTTTCTCCTATGTTTGAAGGGAACTTGAGACTGTCTTTGAGATCCGAGAAGGGATTAGACTGTCCAAGTCTACTGGTATGGAAGAGTTTATCTTTGTATGATGCCCAAGAGGAGGTAGGTCTTTTTAAGGGATGAGAATCAACCCTAAATTGGTCTGAGATTTAACACTAGAAAGACTGCTCTAGCAAAGGATGACTAAGTTCTGTCTTATACTTTTAAGAGGTCTTCAGGGTCCTTGTATTAAGCCCAAGAGAAGGTATGAGAACTTCTAAGAAGCCGGTGGGTCCTTGTACAAAACCCAAGAGGAGGCGGGGATGCTTTTAGGAAGCATGTGGGTCCAAACTTAAGAAAAGTTCAAGAAAAGTTTCACCGAGAATAATCTTATTTTTTAATGAACAGTTCTAGGGTTTGAAGAAATTCAAGAGAAGTTTCACCGGGAATTAATCCTCTCTGGGGAAACTAAATTTCTTTGACAAATTCTAATAGTGACAGTCTGAGAAAAGGTTCACCGAGAATACTGCCTTTCTCTTTGTTCCATATTGTTTAAACCCAAGAGAAGGCAATACTGTATCTGGAAATCCTATGGGGATCTAGTTTTGACTGTATTTAAAGAGTGACCAACTGGCTTTACCTAGTTCTAGACCTAGTTGTCGGGGAAAACTCTAAATAGGTATACTAGTATATATACATTTGATATATGACGAGTATTTAAAAGGGTATGAAAGAAGGACTTATAGGGGAGCAGCTTCCCACAATACAGTTATATATATATATATATATATATATATATATATATTAAAGCATGTAAATGAAAGCTAATAAAACTTACAGGCGAGCAAGCTTCCATGTTGTATTGTTAGTTGTTCAGAGAAGTTAAAGAAAATTTTGATAACAACTGTATATTTGAACCTAAATCAAAAGAGAAGTTATTTTTGAAAGATTGTTGGGGATTATACTCAAAGAGAGGCCCAAGGTTTAACAGTGGTCGCACCGTTGTTTTGAAGATCGTATCAGGACTTATACAATGACTGAGGCCCAAAAAGGTTTATTTACAAAAGGGTTGGGTCTTACACTCTTTCAAGAGGCCAAAAGATTTATTTTTGTACAAGTGATGGAGCTTATGCGCCGAGATTTTTTGAAAATACAGTGGGATTTATACAATGTCTGAGGCTCAAAATGGTTTTGGTTAAAAAGGGATTGCGTCTTACACTCTATTAGAGGCCCAAAAGTGTTTGAAAATTTAAAATCAAGAGAAACCCATAATTTTCAATAAAAATGTTATTTTTCAAAGGAAATTAAATGAAAAAATGATATAAACTACGAAATATATTTAAAAAAAAGTTGTACACTTTGAAAAATATTTTGAAAAATCATGTTCAATTACATGAGAGTTTGAAATTCAATTGGTTTTGAAAAATCAAAGTGGGAATTCCATTTAAAATTGTTTAAAAACAATTAAAATGAAATTAATTACAAAAATTCTAACTATATTAAATAAATGATATAAATTGTATTTTTTTGTAAAATAAAATATTTAAACGTTTTAGTGAATTTTGAGAAAAAGAATCAATTCAAAAACATAAATATTCAGAGAGAAATTAATTTTTGAATCAATTAACAAAAATATCAAAATATTCAAATATTCAAAAATTTGAAAAAGGGCGCCAAGAACACCATGTTCTTGCCCGCGTGCCCTGTTTCTGTATATTTGCATTTTCTCCCTTTTCTCCATGATTCCTCAATGGTTTTGCACGATTCAAGTACAAATCTTGTTCGTTTTTGAACAAGGATCACAACCATGTAGATTAATTGTATTTATTTTGAGTATTGAGTGACAAATCAGAAGAAAACCTCAAGAACCCTAATTTCAGCATGAACACCATGAAATTCCATACATGATTAACTCATGGCAATTGATTGAGGGTTATCACTCCATACATGATTATGAACATGTGGCAAAATTATTGTGCAGTAAAATATGCATGCATCATGGAGTTTGAAGAGTTCATGCTTACCTCTTGTAGCTGGTGATCGAGTTTGGAGATGGAGGTGTTGTAAGTTGGTTCCAATGATCTGGACAGCTTCCTTAGGTGCCAAGGAGTGTGTTTGAATGCTTGGAATGGATGGAAATGATCTGGAACTGGTTGTGGTACCTCAACTGCAAATCTGTCAAGAACTTGAGCAATTGGCTGGTGATTTTGAGAATCTGGTGTTACAGATGTTATGTAAGAGTTTGGATCACTTCTATATGTTATATGTGAGGTGTGTTTGTGATTGGTTTGGTTGGAATTGCTCTCAAACTCAAAATCCGATTGTGACTTGAGTTAGAAGGCAAAATTGGAGTGAAAGTGGTGATTTTGAGGAAAGCATCAGTTTGGGTGCTTTGTTGTACTCAAACTGATCACAAATGAGACCTATTTATAGTGGAGCAAGTTTGTTTTGCAAGCAATAGTGTGTGGCAACTGCAGCAGGTCTGTGACCAATGTGGATCAAATGGAATCTCAAGTCTCCTCTAGCCATTGACTTGAGGTTAGAGCACAGGCCTATGGTCTCTTGGTTCAGGGATAAGTCTTGACTCAAATCAGTTGGAATATGCTCAGTTCATGCCACCTTGGTGCATCCATTAAAGGCTTGGAAACAAAATTGGAGTCTTGGCACTTTTTAGCCTTTTTAGGTTTGTTAGGGCTACTTGTAGATTCTTGGACTTCAGATCAGATCATTCTCCTTTTGTTTTATCCTCAGATGTGTCCAAATGGATGACAAGGCTTGGAGTTGTCCAAATTTTCCAAATCGAGCAAATGCACCAAATCTTCCTTGCTTGGGACAGTTGGAAATGGTGATTTTGAGGGATTCATATCTCCCTGCTCAGGTTGAGTTATGGGAGGCTCTTATGCTTTTTAGAAAGCCCTCATATGATACAAAACATGTGTGATCATAGCTTGTTTTGAAACTATTTGGATCCAACTGAAAAAACCTCATGAACATTGATGCTCAAGGCTGGTAACTTAGGCAGATTTTCACTAAGTGTTGGAAAAAGTGTCATTTTCATGTTTTTGTTATTTTGCTCAAACAATAACTCAAAATCCATGATGAATTGGAATAAGGTCTAGTTGACATATATTTGAAGTGTGTAATATGAACTTCAATCTAAGCTTTGAATGGGGGAAAAAGGCCTTAGGGTTTGGGAGATATGGCCTTGCAAAGTTGGTACCCTAGCCACTTTGTTCCATAACTTAGAAAAATTCTAAGTTTTTTATGGTTACCCCTTTAACAAGTTAACTTATTTTCTTTGGTTTTCTTTATGAATGATGGTTCAAATCACATATTAACATTGTTTTAGGGTTAAGGAACCTTGGTTGACCAAAAATCCAAAAAGTCAAACTTGGATTTTTGTACAGTTGACTTTTTCATCAGATGAAATTTTGACTTTGTGATCCTTTTGTGAAATCAATCCTTGGGATTGATTAAACTTCATGGATGGCCTCAAAGGGTATTTAGGAATGTCTTTGACCCCTCCCTAAGGTTTGAGATCAAGGGTAGGCCAACAGTCAAGGATAGGGTTAACTTTTTCCATCAGAAACCCTAATTTGTGATCAGATGGTTTTGAGTTCTTGTGGCTTATGATTTGATCTCTTTGAGTCAATCAAATCTTGTAAACATGCCAATGTGATGTATTTGAGGTCCTTGAAGTTCATTTTGATGCTTCAAGCCCTGCCTCACTTCACAAGTTAACTCAAGGGTTGAATTAGGTCAAAACCCTAATTCCTGATTTTTTGATAGATGGACCTTCAAGGTGATTTTGCCATTATGGATAGGGTCTTGAGATCATTTTGATCTTATAGGACCATACATTGAGGCATTGGCTCAAGCCTTGATGGAAAATTTCATCTGAAGGCCTCAGGCGACCAAAACCCTAATTTGGTGACACTGGCGATCTTGAGGCTTGATCCACTTAGAATGCTGCAATCTTGTGCTTGATTCTTGGTGTGGGAGTCCTCTTGATCCTTTGTGGATGTTTGAGAGGTTAGACAAGTTGAAGATCATGTCAATTCTTGATTGATCCTTGTCTAAATGCCCTAAGAGGGCTCAAAACCCTAATCTTTGATTGTAGTGAATGCTCAACCATCTTTGAGGAGATTGATGAGGCATGATGGTTCATCCATATTATGATGATGATTTGCACAATGATGGGAAATCCTGGTGATAAAAATTTGGGGTATGACAGATGCCCCTATTTAATCTTCTTGGACCCGAAGGTGTGAATGGCGAAAGTATTTGGGCATTCGGGGTGCAAGAGGATTAAATATCAGAATATCCGAAATTTTGATGGTGGTTATGAATGGCTGCTTGCTCATCCGTCTTCTTTTGCTAAGCAATGATACTTAGAAAAGGCTGAAACTTCCCCTAGATCCCGGTCTTAAGCCAAGGAACTGGTCTAAGTTTCTTTTGTCAATAAACTTCCCCTCGATCCTGGTCTTCAGCCAAGGAACTGGTCTCAGTTTCTTTTGTCAATAAACTTTTTGACAAGGGATGTTATTTGTAGCGGTTTTCCTCAAACTTCTCGCCGAATTTTCCTGGGGAGATTCCATTTGATGGGAATAAGTTTTGATGTCAGACTTGCTGGGGAACCCATTCGTCTGAGTTGTAGAGTTGTACAAACTTTTCTGTTGGAGACGCCATTTGTTGACTCTACTGGGGAAAACGAGTCTCTTGAGAGGCTGTTTTCTGCTTGGGGATATTACATCATACTTTTCCCCGAGATCTTCTCGGAGAAATACCATGTGATGCAATCCAATTTAGAGGTGCTGATGACTTCATTAACATTGACTCTCTTGGAGAGAAAAATCAATGTGTTGCTGAGAGTCTTTAGTTGCGAGGCTTTATCTGGGAATTTTCCTGAATCTGGGAAAGCGGAGGTATCATCTTCAATGGTGAAGAGTGACGTTTGTCGAATGTCTTCTTGTCTTTCAGAGGTCCAAGTTATCAAAGTGGTCAAGGACCATATCCAATCCAGAAGTAAACTGGGGAAGAGATATGGTTTAGACAAAACATTTCCTGACAAGGAAATAACTGACAACTCGATTGAGAGGACTTTTATCACTAGGGGATAAGACCGTCTAGAGTGATAATGATGCAATATGAATATGTGTATGAATTAATAATGCATGATGTATATATGTGTAGCACGGTTTTTGTGGTTTCGAATCACTATCGCTTTGGTACTACAGTTTGATTCATTTTTTATCCTATTGAGCTGATTAAGGAAGGGAAATAGATGTCTCCAATTAACCCTACTTGCATACTGAGTTTAAACAGCTGTCTGTTAGGTTACAGATGCTATCAAAAAGGGGGTTTTTCTTAGGGTTATGCTTTTAAGAACGAAAGTGTCCTTACGGTATAGGAGGCTTTTTGGTTAGGATACTAGGCTGGATTTTCCTTGGTTGATATATGAAGGGACTGGACTGGGAGTGTTTATTTATTATGCTCGCTAAGATTTTTGCAATCTTATGCCTACGTATTCCCGTTTAGCTAAACAGGGAAATCAGAGCGATCGTAGTTCCTCCTAGTCTATGGGAGGAAAGAGATGTTTTGGTGTCTTGTTAGAAGCCCAAGACGGGAAGGTAAAGGTGATTTGTATCTTGTTCAAAGCCCAAATGTGAAGCTAAAGGGATCCTGACTGAGAGGGATTTTGTCATCTCTAAAGAGGAGTTGTTAATGCTTGTATGCTGTGATCAAAGCGTGATTTGATGCTAAAAGGTTGATTGATTCAACTGGGGATCTCTTTATACAAGGCCTAAGAGGAGGCTGGATTTTTGACTTTTCCAGGGAAAATATTCTTTTTGTCTTGTACAAAGCCCAAGATCGAGGATGAAAGGGTTCACTCAACAAGAGAAGATTTTCATGTGTCTTGTACAAAGCCCAAGAAGGAGGCTAAAGGGGTGACTGTCTCAATAAGAGAGTCTTTTATACTCAACAAGAGAGTGATTTGTTGTCTCGTACGAAGCCTGAGATTGAGGCTAAGAGGGGATTGACTCAACAAGAGAGCCTTTTATACTCAACAAGAGAGTGTTTATGTGTCTTGTACGAAGCCCAAGACGAAGGCTAAAAAAAGGGTTTGACTCAACAAGAGAGTCTTTTATACTCAACAAGAGATTTTTTATGTGTGTCTTGTACGAAGCCCAAGATGGAGGCTAAAAAAAAGGTTGACTCAACAAGAGAGTCTTTTATACTCAACAAGATAGTTTTTATGGGTGTCTTGTACGAAGCCCAAGACGGAGGATAAAATAAAAAGGGTTGACTCAACAAGAGAGTCAGAAAAGGTTAGCTTTGCTGGGGAGGATCATTTGTACAAAGCCCAAGAGGAGGCTGTCTTACTGCCGAAGGTCACTGAGATTCCTAGGCAGGTCCAAGTGCGGGGAACTCTCATGAGAGCGACTGGGTTTCTGCTTATGTTTTAGAGGAACTTGAGAATGTCTTTGAGACTTAAGAGGTTTAGACTGTCCAAGCCTAGAGTTTTATCTTTTGTACTATGCCCAAGAGGAGGCACGGGCATTAAGGGATGAGTATCAACCCTACAACGACCAGAGTTTTGACACTGGAAAGACTGCCCTAGCAAAGGATGACTAAGTTCTGTCTTATACCTTTAAGAGGTCGTTAGGGTCCTTGTATTAAGCCCAAGAGAAGGCATGAGAACTTCTAAGAAGCCGAAGGGTCCTTGTACAATGCCCAAGAGGAGGCGGGATGCTTTTAGGAAGCCTGTGGGTCCCCAAACCAAGAGAAGTTCAAGACATGCTATTCACAGAGAATAGATCAAGCCAGGAAAGTTCAAGGATTTGGAAGAAACTCAAGAGATGCAATTCACGGAGAATAGATCAACTCTGGGGAGTAGAGTTTCTTTGACAATTTCTAAAAGTGACAGTCTGAGAAAGGGTTCACCGAGAATGCTACCTTTCACGTTTCCATATTGTTTAACCCCAAGAGGAGGGAAGATTGTATCTGGTAATCCTATGGGGATCTAGTTTTGTTTATATTTAAGAGTGACCAACAGGGCTTTACCTAGTGCTAGACGTAGTTGACGGGGAAACTCTAAATAACTATACTAGTATTACACAATGGATATGTGACAAGTATATAAAAGGATGTGAAAGAAGACTTATAGTGAAACAGCCCCACAATACAGTTATATATATGAAAGCGGTAAATGAAAGCGGATAAACACTTACCCGTTGTAGAGCTTCCATGTTGTTTTGTTAGTCGTTCAACAAAGAAAGTTGGATAATAACATATATTTGGATTCAAAATCAAAGGAGAAAGTGTTTTGAAAAGATTGTTGGGGCTTACAGCTCGAGGAGAGGCCCAAGGTTTTATCAGTGATTACACTGTTGTTTTGAATTTGTACAGGGACTTATACAAGTAACTGAGGCCCAAAAAGGTTTTCTCAACAAAGGGATGGGTCTTACACTCTCTCAAGAGGCCCAAAGGTGTTTAAAGAAAAGGAATGGGGCTTATAACATGAGGGTTGGCCCAGATGATTTGATTTTTGAACTGGCGATTGCGCCGAGATTTTTCTTTTAACGCGGAGGGACTTATACAATATATGAGGCCCAAATAGTTTTGGTTAAAAGGGGGTTGGGTCTTACACTCTATTAAAGTCCCAAAGAGGTTATTTTTGTACAAGAGATGAGGCTTACAACTCAAGGAGAGGGCCCATGGGTTTTTCTTAAAAAGGCGATGATCGCGCCGAACTTTTTCATGGTATCGGGACTTATACAATACACTGAGGCCCAAATCATTTTGGCTTTCAAAAAGGGTTGGGTCTTACACTCTACTAGAGGCCCAAAGATTATTTAAAAAAAGTTTTGTTTGGGTGAAAATCAAGGAAACCCTAATTTCATCATTTTAAAAGTAAATTCTCAAGGAAAATCAATAAAAAATGATAAAATACCAAATAAGTTTGAATAAACAACTTGTGATTTTTGGTTGACATTTGAAAAATGATGTTTTAATCACAATATGAATTAAAATTCATTTGGTTTTGATTTTCAACATGAGAATTCAATTTTAAAATGTTTAAAAAATAATTAAAAATGAATTTATTCACAAAAATACCAACTATATTAAATAAATAATATAAACTTGATTTTTTCATGGAATAAAATATTTCAACATTTTTGTGATTTTTTCCAAAAAGAACCAATCAAAAATAATTAAAATGAGGGAGTTATTAATTTTTCAAATCATTAAAAAATAATATGAAAAATAATAGAAAAAAGTGGAAAAAGCATTAAAAAGGGGGTCTGGGGCGAGGGGGATTCGAACCCCAGACCTCTTGTGTGCAGTGCGCGCCTCCTACCACTGGGGTGGTGATACATCCGTGTATTGAAACACAACCACAAATATACAAGGCTTGCCTTGTTTTTGGCCTGGCCCAAGGCAAGGCAAGGCAAGATTTTGGTTAGAAACGTGAAGGCCATAACTTTCTCATTTCTCCATGGATGGAGACAAAATTTATATGCATCTGGCCTAGAATTTCCTAAGGAATCCAATGGTGGTGGTGGTTTTTCCAGAAAACAAAACCTCCTCAAAACCCGATAGTGGTTTTGAAATAGGCCATGTTTTGTATTTTCTATGCTACCTCTTGGTATAGGTGTGAATTACATGATAAATTGGTGCAAACACAACACATATAACATGTATAAGAGATGCATGATCAGTGGACTTCAAAGCAAGGCATATTTCAGAGAGTTCAAGTTGTGATGCTTACCTCTTTTGGAGCTTTTGGGCTATCTACCAAGTACTTTGTTCCATAAATGTTTTGATGCTTTGGACACCCTCAAATGATCCCTTAGAAGCTTTTAGAGTGATTGGAACCAGCTGGAAACTTCAGGAATGGAAACTGGCCCTTTCTTGCAAAAGGGGCAAAAGTGGCAAAAATAGCAACTCTTTGAAATGGTGTTCCAGATGTGGGGAACCATTTGGGATAGTTCAAGGATGATATTTGGAGTGTGTTTGATGTTTTATCTGGTTTGGAAAGTGACTGATTCAAGACATGGCTTGAAAAATGCACAAAAGTTCTATTTTAAGGTTTTGAGATGGGACTTTGAGATTTTGGTGTTACAGGTCACTTGTGAGAGTTTGGACAACTTAGATATGACATATTGGATGTGTTTGGATCATGAGCTGTGATGGAAATGCTCTCTAACTCAAAAACTCATACTTACCTTGCTAAAGAAGGTATTTTGGCTTAGACAAAGTGATTTTGAGGAAAGCATCTGTTTGATGGCTTTGGTGTACTCAAACTGGCCATAAATGAGCTCTATTTATAGTGTGTCAAGTTTGTTTTGGCTGCAATAGTGAATGACAACTGCTGCAGAAGTTTGGCAAATGTTGATCAATGAGAATCCAAGTCTCCTCTAGCCATTGACTAGAGGTTAAAGCACAGAGCTGTGGTTCCCTAGTTGTTGGATAAGTCTTGACTGAATTCAGTTGGAAGAGGCTCAGTCTATGCCACCTTGGTGCATCCATTGAATGCTCCAAAACAAAATTGGAGTCTTGTCCCTCTTTTAGGCATTTCTAGGTTTGGCATGCTACTTTTGGTTTCAAAGACTTGGGAGGCTTATGAATCAGAGTTGGTTCCTCCTTGGTCCCCCCTTGAGGTGTTCAGATGGATAGACTTGCTTTACCTTTGCAAAATTTGAGAAAATCTAGCAAAATCCCCAAATCTTCCTTGTTATGACAAGTGCAGCAAGGCATATTGCCACTGTCATAACTTCTTGGTCAGATTGAGTTTGGTGAAGTTCTTGGTCATTTTGGAAAGCCCTCATATGATACAACATATGTGCAATCATAGTTTGTTTTGACACTTTTTGGATCCAAGTAAAAAATGCCATTACACTAAGTGAAACAGATTCTGACTTAGTGAAAATTTCACTAAGTGTTGGAAAAAGTGACATTTCATGCTTTCAGCCATTTTGACCCAACCCTAACTCAAAATCCATGATGAATTGGAATGAGGTGTAGTTGAAGCTTTTGTAGAGGGCCATGAGAGCTACAAATCCAGCTTTTAATGGGGGAAAATGTCCTTGTGGTTTAGGAGATATGATCCTCCAAAGTTGGTACCCTAGCAACTTTGTTCCATAACTTAGAAAATTTCTAAGTTTTTATGGTTACCCCTTTTACAAGTTATCCAACTTTTCTTGATTTTTCTTGATGAATGATGATCCAAATCACACATTAACATCATTTTAGGGTCAAAGAACCATAATAGTTAAAAATCTCAAAAAGTCAAAGTTGACTTTTGTGCACAGTTGACTTTTTGTCAAATGAACTCCAAACTGTGCGATCCTTTGTGAAATAAAGTCCCTGACCTAAATCAAACTTGATGGACATGTTTCATGGGTGTTATAGGGTGTATTGAATCAAGTCCCAAGGTTTTGGAGCATTCCTGGGTCAAAAGTCAAAGGCACAGTTGACTTTTTTTGCGAAACCCTATTTGTGGTTCTGATGAACTTGAAACTTGTGAATCAAGCTTCTTGGATCAATCCATTGTTGCAAATGGATCAATGTAGTGTATTAGGGACCCTCAAATCATCTCTTGAGGTCTTGGCTCATGTTTTGTCCCAAAAGTCAACTTAGGGGTGAATTAGGTCAAGAAACCCTAATTCCTGGTTTTTTATGAATGCATCCCCTGAGGCTAAATTGACTTGATGATTGGGTTTATGAGGTCCCTTAGAGTATTTTGGGTTGTGCTTTGAAGCATTGGCTCATGCCCAAAGGAAAAAATTCCATCTGGAGGCCCTGGTCGACCAAAACCCTAATTTGGTGACACTGGCGATCTGGAGGCTTAATCCACTTGGAATGTTACAGCCTTGTGCTTGATTCTTGAGGTGGGAGCCCTCTTGATCCATTATGGCTGTTTGAGAGGTTTAGACAAGTTGAAGATCATGTCCTTCCTTGATTGATCCTTTGTCTAAGAGCTCTGAGAGGGCTAGAAACCCTAAGTTTGATTGTAGTGAATGCTCACCCATCTTTGGGGAGACTAGTGAGGTATAATGGTTCATCCATATTGTGATGATGATTTGTACAATGATGGGGAATCTTAGTGGTCAAAATTTGGGGTATGACAGATGCCCCTATTTAATCTTCTTGGACCTGAAGGTGTGAATGGCGAAGGTATTCGGGCATTCGGGGTGCAAGAGGATTAAATATCAGAATACCCGAAATTTTGATGGTCTGCTGTGAACGGTAGTTTGCTCGTCCATCTTCTTTAGCTAAGCAATGATGCTTAGACAAGGTAGAAAACTTCCCCTCGACCCTGGTCTTCAGCCAAGGAACTAGTCTCAATTTTCTTTTGAAACAATCTTCCCCTCGATCCTGGTTTCCTACCAAGGAACTGGTCTCAGCTTCTGATACAAACTTCCCCTCGATCCTGGTTTCTTACCAAGGAACTGGTCTTAGTTTCTGAGTTAAACTTCCCCTTGATCCTGGTTTCCTACCAAGGAACTGGTCTTAGTTTCTGAAATAAACTTCCCCTCGATCCTGGTTTCCTACCAAGGAACTAGTCTTAGTTTCTGAAATAAACTTCCCCTCGACCCTGGTTTCCTACTAAGGAACTGGTCTAAGTTTCTGAAATAAACTTCCCCTCAATCCTGGTTTCCCACCAAGGAACTGGTCTTAGTTTCTGAAATAAACTTCCCCTCAATCCTGGTTTCCTACCAAGGAACTGGTCTAAGTTTCTGGTGTAAACTTCCCCTCGATCCTGGTTTCCTACCAAGGAATTGGTCTAAGTTTCTTTTGTCAATAAACTTTATTGACAAGGAATGCTATTCGTAGCGGTTTTCCTCAAACTTCTCGCCGAATTTTCCTGGGGAGATGCCATTTGATGGAAAAAGTTTCGATGTCAGACTTGCTGGGGACCCCATCTGTCTGAGCTGTAGAGGTACACAAACTTCTCTGTTTGGAGACACCATTTGTCGACTCTATATGGGAAAACGAGTCTCTTGAGAGACTGCTTCCGCTTGGGGATATTACATCATACTTTTCTCGAGGTCTTCCCTGAGAAATGCCATATGATGTACCCCAATTTTGAGGTGTCGATGACTTTGTTAACATTGACTTTCTGGAGAGAAGAACCAATGTGATGCTGAGAGTCTTTAGTTGCGAGGCTTTCTCTAGGGATTTTCCTTAATCCGAGAAAGCGAAGACATCATCTTCAATGGCGAAGAGTGACGTTTATTGAATGTTTTCTTGCCTTTTCAGAGGTTCAAGTTGTCAAAGTGGTCGAAAACCCCCTACAATCCAGAAATAAACTAGAAGAGGGACTATTTGGACGCAACGTTTCCTGACAAGGACAGAACTGACAACTCGATTGAGAGGAATTTTATCACTAGGGGATAAGACCGACTAGAGTGATAGCGATGCAATATGAATATGAATGTAAATAAATAATGCATGATGTATGTATGTTTATGCCGACAAAACTGACGCGACATACAGACCGATAGATGAACATGACTGGATACTCGTCCACAGTGGGAGATGAAAAGTATCACTGGTTCACGATAGCAATTTCTCCTTGCTTAGGAGAGATAGTCCACACGGGAAACAACCGTTGGTTGGGCTTAGGAGGTAAGAACTCTGCCGAGGGTGTGTCAGATGAAACACGGTCTCTGACACAGTTGATCCTTCATTCAGGTGCACTGGTTTAGAAGGAGTAACTTTGATTCTGTACTTTGAAGTTCAATTACTTCGGGAGAAGCGATCGATGTTCTTTCGATGTTCAACAGTCAGAAGAAATTGCCATCTTTATTTTAAAAGCAGAAAAAGTTTAACAAGTAAATTCATTTTTGTTTTATTTCAAGAATTGTTAATCATATTAAAACAACGTTCTATAAAGCTAAAACAAATGAGAATTGCAAACAAAAGCATGAGGGCTCAAATTTTATTGATAGGATGGAGATCATCCAAACGCGTGATTCCATAGAGTATTTACAAAGTTAGAAAATTGTAATTTTATGGGAAAAGGGATACATTGAAACATAACAACCACTATCCTTCTACCAACTTTGAATTCGGGGCATCCTGAGCTTCCGTCGAAGATGACCTTGATCGAGATTTCTGTCGAATGGCACGACCGCTGTGGAGTTAAACTGATCGAACGTAGTTACTTGCCATGAATCCCTAATTTTTGCCTGGATCGTACTTTGAGATTTCCAATCCACCGGGATGATTTTTTGCTTGTGTCTCTAATTTTTGCCTGGACCGCCCTCTCGGGTTTTCAATCCACCGAGACGTTTTTTTTCTTTCTTTTCTTTTTTTTAGTTTAGGTGAAGTATTTCTTGACTACGTCAACATTTGTGGGGTAGGAAAATTCTTCTCCATCCATGGTTGCGAGTCTCAAGGCACCGCCTGAGAAGGCTTTCTAGACCACATAGGGGCCATCATAATTCAGAGTCCATTTGCCCCGAGAATCAATGAGAAATGATTGTATTTTCTTGAGCACAAGGTCTCCTTTCTGGAAGACGCGTGGTCGGACCTTTTTGTCAAATGCCCTCTTCATTCTCTGTTGATACAACTAACCATGGCATAGTGCCGTTATTCGCTTTTCTTCGATCAAATTTAGTTCGTTGTGTCTGCTTTGACACCATTCAGCTTCCGTTAACTTGGCTTCCATCAATACCCAGATTGATGGGATCTCTACTTCTATGGGGAGTACTGCCTCCATGCCATATACTAGAGAGAAAGGGGTTGCCCCTGTTGAAGTGCGGATAGATGTGCGATAACCGTGAAGAGCAAAGGGTAGCATCTTGTGCCAGTCTTTGTAGGTTACAACCATCTTTTGAACAATCTTCTTGATGTTCTTGTTAGCCGCTTCTACTGCTCCGTTCATCTTAGGCCGGTAGGGAGATGAATTATGGTGTTTGACTTTGAACTCGGCACACAACTCCTTCATCATCTTGTTGTTCAAGTTAGATCCATTATCAGAAATGATCTGGATTGGAACACCATAACGGCAGATGATATTGTTTTTGATAAAGCGGACCACCACTTGTCGGGTTAGATTAGCGTACGACGCTGCTTCGACCCACTTGGTGAAGTAATCAATGGCTACCAGAATGAACCGATGTCCGTTTGAAGCCTTGGGCTCAATCATGCCAATCATGTCGATTCCCCATATGGAAAAAGGCCACGGGGAAGAAAGAACTTTGAGATGCGTCGGCGGTACATGGATTTTGTCTGAGTATATCTGACACTTGTGACACTTCCTCATGTACTTGTAGCAGTCGGATTCCATGGTTAACTAATACTACCCTGCCCTTAGAATTTTTCTCGCCATTGTGTGTCCATTGGCATGAGTGCCAAAGGATCCTTAATGAATTTCTTTCATCAGCATGTTTACTTCTGGTCTGTCTACGCATCGGAGCAAGGCCATGTCGAAATTTCTCTTATAGAGGGTATCACCGCTCAAAAAGAAGCATTCAGCCAGTCTTCTGAGGGTTTTTCTATCTTTTCTGGATGTCCCAGGCGGGTACTCTTGTTTCTGAAGGAAGCACTTGATATCGTGATACCAAGGTTTGCCATCTATGACTGCTTCAATCGTGAAGATATAGGCGAGCCTTTCTAGGTGCCTTATGTCAATCTTAGGTAAGTCGTTCCATTGACCTACACTAATCATGGAAGAGATAGTGGCTAATTCATCAGCCATGTGATTCTCTTCACGAGGGATATGATGAAACTCGACTCGGTTGAAGAATGGTAACAACCTTCTCGCATAGTCTTTGTAAGGAATCAATCATGATTGGTATGTGTTCCAATCTCATTTGATCTGATTGATAACCAGGGTTGAGTCGCCATAAACATCCAAGTTTTTGATCCTTAAGTCAATTGTTTCTTCGAGACCCATGATACAAGCTTCGTATTCGGCCTCATTGTTTGTACACTTGAATGTCAGTCGGGCTGTGAAAGGAATGTGGGTACCCTGAGGTGTTATGATGATTGCCCCAATTCTGTTTCCATAATGATTGACAGCTCCGTCAAAGATAAGTCCCCATTGGGGACCTGGTTCTGGCCCTTCACTGGGTAGCAATTCATCGCAATCTTTCATTTTTAGATACATGACATCTTCGTCTGGGAAGTCAAATTCAACTGATTCCTGATCGTCAATCGGTTGATGAGCCAAATGATCGGCTAAAATACTTCCTTTAACGGCTTTTTGAGTGTGGTACTCTATGTCATATTCTGACAACAACATCTGCCAACGGGCAATCCTTCCCATGAGAGCAGGTTTTTCAAAGACGTACTTGATTAGATCCATTTTGGAGATTAACCAAGTAGTGTGACGAATCATGTACTGGCGAAGATGTTTGGCTACCCAAGCCAAAGCACATCAAGTTTTCTCGAGCATAGTGTACCAAGTTTCACAGTCCGTAAACTTCTTGCTCAAATAGTAAATGGCAGACTCTTTCCTTTTGGTTTCGTCTTGTTGGCCAAGTACACAACTCATTGAGTCTTCCAAGACTGTTAGGTAGATGATCAGTGGTCTTCCTTCCACTGGAGGTGATAGAATCGGTGGGTTCAATAGGTATTCCTTAATACTATCGAAGGCAGTTTGACAGTCTTCTGTTCAAACGCAGTCCTGATTCTTTTTGAGTAATTTGATGATCGGCGCGCATGTCGCGGTCATGAGGAATATGAATCTGGAAATGTAATTCAAACGTCCCAGGAATCCTCTGACTTGTTTTTCACTCTTTGGAGAAGGCATCTCTTGAATGGCCTTGACCTTGTCAGGATCAACGTCAATTCTTTTTTGGATGATGATGAACCTTAGCAGTTTCCCTGAACGGACTCCAAAGGTGCACTTGTTGGGATTCAAGCAGAGTTTGTATTTTCTCAAACACTCGAATAATTTTGACAGGTGGGTCACATGCTCCTCCTCTGTTTTATATTTGGTAATCATGTCATCGACATATACTTCTATTTCTTTGTGTATCATGTCATGAAACAGAGTAGTCATGGCCCTTTGATAGGTTGCCCCGGCGTTCTTCAAACCGAACGACATTACCTTGTAACAAAAGGTCCCCAATGGGGTGATAAAGGAAGTTTTCTCCATGTCTTTCAGCGCCATTTTTATTTGATTATAGCCCGAGAATCCATCCATGAAGGAGAATACACTGAACTTTACGGTACTGTCTACCTGCATATCAATGTGTGGTAAGGGAAAGTCATCCTTTGGACTAGCCTTGTTTAGATCTCTGTAGTCCACACACATTCTGACATTTCCGTCTTTTTTTGGAACTGGCACGATGTTTGCTAGCCATTAAGGATATTATGATGTGGCGAGGAAGCCCGCGTCAATCTGTTTCTATACCTCCTCCTTGATTTTGATAGCCATATCCGGGTGAGTCCATCTCAACCTTTGTTTTACTGTCGGACATTCTGATCTTAATGGTAAATAATGCTCCACGATGCTGGTATCCAACCCTGGCATATCCTGATAGGACCAAGCGAATACATCGGGAAACTCTTTGAGAAGCTTTATCAAATCCTCTTTGACATTTGGACTGAGCAGTGCTCCAATCTAGACTTCTTTGCTTTCCTCTTTTGAACCCAAGTTGATTGTTTCCAATGGCTCTTTGTGAGGTTCAATGGACCTTTCCTCTTGTCTGAGTAATCAGGAGTTCTCTTCTGGAATTTCTTCGTCATCTTCTTCTTCAGCCTCAAATACTGGGAACTCAAAGTTGGGAGAAGGCATCGGATCGTATGTTTCGATGGGGTTTAAAACAAGCAATCTGTATGACGTGATGATTTGTGTTTAGAAGAGATAGAGAGAATGCAAGAGCGTGTGAAGTGTACTTTTTTTGAAAAACTGCTTGTTTTTATTACTTGAATCGTTTTTTAGGATTACCATTTTCTGAAAAAACAAAAAGAGAAAACAGCAATAGATGCGGAAATTACAGAACGACGTTACTTTATTTATGATCAGTCAAAACTTGAAACTACAGCCCTATAAAACAAAACTTTGTCGCTGTGGGCGAAGCGAAGAGGTATATTTACAGAAAGTGAGACCTATCAAAAACATTTGTTTCACCTGGGCAGGGTGAAAGGTTAAAGTAAAAACGGCAATTACTTTGACTTGTGGACGATCTTCGGAATATCGACTGCAACCCATTGGCGGCGAACTCCTCGGTGAATCACAAAGTCTAGTACCTTCTTTCTTGGCTTGTCCTCAGAAATGACGCTAATTTCTGGTGGAGCTGGATCATTGGAATCGGTCTCCCAGTCGGAGTTGTCGTAGGAGGATTCTTCAGCTGTATTTTGCATGGTTTTTGTACTCTCAGGTGGATCTTCCCATCCAGTTGGCTCGATGTCTTCGATCTTGATACGAGAGCTTTTATGAGCGGTGTATTTGACCATAAAGTCGTATTTACCACTTGGTTGTCCCAGGGTGTCCCACACCTCTTTGGAACTGGAGGAGTCATCCCTTTCAATGACGTTGACCTCGGAAAAAGCATAGTTGATGAACTCTAATGATGCGAACGTTGCAAACTCATCGTCGTGCGGGGTATTTTCAGAATACCCTGAGTGTTGATCCCATGACATGGTGGGGATGCAGGTATTTTTTTTAATGATGCTCAGCTGATTTTCATTGTTCGGCTGGTTTTCTTGCCCTGAGTCTCCTGGGTACGGCTGCCAAATTGGCAGGCCATCCATTGGGCCATAATAATCATGGTCAAAGTTGTCTTTCATTAGAGTGTCCTCCTCTAATGAGTTTGGTGGAGCACAGAATCCTTCCGGATCACAGTCTCGATATATCATCTTGACGTCTGACCTTGGTATATATCTCGGACTCTGTGCGGAATAGCAAAATGGCGTAGGCAGCTCTTCCTGAGACATATAACCGTCTTTGTTAAGATAGGACTTCCATTCTTCCTCTGTATCGGATGAATCACCTTCATTGATGGTATGTACTCCCTGAGACACTGGGTGAAGGAAACCTCCACTGCGGAAGAAATCCTGAATGGAACGAAAACTTTCATTGTTAGCAGCAGTTTGGGTACAGGTTGAGGAAAAGCCAAGACCTTTCTTTGCTTTGTTATCAGTAGGAGTGACAAGATGTCCCCACCCTTTCGTATTGTTACTTTCAATTGCTTCGAGAGCATCTTTGTATGAGGAAATTGAGGTCCCTCTTTCTGCCTGATTATCATTGCTTACCGAAAGTGCTTGTAACTGGGTTCCGATTATCTCCTCCGGTTCCACATAGGTGGATAATGATAAGTTACTCACGATCAAGGCCTGTTCTCCGCAGACAATGACGAGTTGGTTTTTTTTGCCAAACTTCAGCTTCTGGTGAAGTGTCGAATTGACTGCCCCAGCCTGGTGTATCCAAGGTCTTCCTAATAAGCAGCTGTATGTTGCCCGGATGTCCATGACTTGGAACGTGACCTGGAACGTGTGAGGACCGATAGTTATGGGAAGATCGACTTTTCCGATAACTGTTTTTCGGGATCCGTCAAATGCTTTGACAGTGACATTACTGGCCCTCATCGAAGATCCTTGATATGATAATCGTATCAATGTAGATTTTGGCATAACATTCAGAGCTGATCCGGTATCTACCAGCACGGTGGCTAATGCATCGTCCTGGCAATTGACTGTAATATTGAGCACCATGTTGTGACAGTGGCCTCTTCTGGAAGTTCTTCATCACTGAATCCCAAGTTATTGTAGGAAGTGATATTGGAGACGATGCCATCGAACTATCTGATCATTACATCCTGTTCCACAAAGGCTTGCTCTATGACTTTCTGCAGAGCTTCCCTATGAGCTTCTGAACTAAGTAAAAGTGATAACACTGAGATTTTTGAAGGAGTTTACAACAGTTGATCGACAATGTTGTACTCACTCTTCTGGATGAGCTTCAGCATCTCATCGTTGTTCTTTGAAAGGTCGGGATTATTGGACTTACCGACTGGTGGATCAGGAACTTCTGTCTGAGGTTCCTTTTCTTTGTTGGGTTCTCCAACTCCTCTGTTGAAGATCCGACCATTCCGTGTTACTCGACTGATGTCTGTGATATTTACGACAGAGGGTAATGGAGTTTCCTTTCCATTCTTAATTGTCGTTGCACCGTTTTTGTAAGGGATAGCCTTAGTTGATGCATACGGTAATGGTCTCGGCAGATAGATAACTACAGGAGCCTTCTGATTTTTCTGACCATCGTAAGTGATTTCAATTGGTTCCAGGTTAGGAACTTTTGAAGCATCAAGTAGAGGGATGATGGCACAAACATCTTTGTTCCGTTGATGATCAGAGATTATGACAACCTCCTTGACTTGGGTGAATATCTTTACGATCCAACTGACTTTGAAGAGCTGCCCGCACAAGATAGCATCCTTAGTTATTCTCCGAGCAGACTCTACAGCGTTCATAGTTGTGTGGTGGCACTTGGCCACGTCCGCTTTGGATGCAGTGCAACCTTACCAGGTCAGTTTCCATAGATCAGACATCCTGACTTTGACGTCTAGTAGGGTTCCCGTTAGTCACACTGATTTGTTGCGTGTCTTCTTCTAGATAGATCGGAAGCCACCAATGGTTTAACAAGTGTTGTAAAGTTCTTTGAACGAGAGCACACCCTTGGCTGCTTTCACTACATACTTTACATCTCAGATAATTGTGAGAAGTGAGAAAAACAAGTTGGACTTGCTTGGCGTGTAACTCCACCAAGCTGGTATTCATCAAACGAATATCGAAGATTTGAATCATGTTGATCTGATAAGGATTTTTATCATGATAGTCCTGGATCCATCCAAGATCCATCTGACGTTGGAGGGCCTCTTGTACAAAAGAACATCCCTGATTGTTTACCGAGCAAGTCAGAAAGGAATTGTAATCGTGTCGTGGCAGATTATGATACTGGCTTTGCCTTGAGTGCATTGCCACCAAATTGACCTTCATTGCCAGAACGTTGTGAATCTGAATAATATTGGAATTTGTGTAGGTCATGTTGACTCCACGAACTCGATGTTCCTGGATCCATCCGAGATCCAACTGTTCCTGTAGAGCTGATTGCACCACAGCACATCCTTGATTGTCTTTAGAGAAGATATCACACTGGTGATAATTATGAGGTGGCACATGGTCGTATCCGCTCTGTCTACAATGCATCTTGACCAAATTGGCCCTTAATAAGAGTACATCATGAATTTGATAGATATTGTTAGACTCTCCCTCTATCAAATTGACTGTAGTTTCTCATGTTGAGGCAGCGGGTTCGTGAGAACGTTAGGATTTGTATCCTTGAAGGATAAGACCCCGCTCCTAACAAGCTTTTGCACATCGGATTTGAAACTGAGATAGCTCTCTATGTTATGCCCTGGTCCTCCTTGATGGAAAGGACAAGTCTGATCCGTTTTGAACCAGAAAGGTGGATTTTCTGGTATTGCGAGAGGAGCCTTGGTATGGACATGCCCCTTGACCAGCAGTAACAGAAATAGCTCTGCATACAACATGGGTACAGGATCAAACCCTGGTGGCTGCATTGTACGGTTGTTGTTGTACGGGGGACGAGCCTGCTGAAGAGGCTGTTGTGTCCTTTGCTGGAATTGTTGTTGATTCGGTTGGATTTGAGCAACCTGAGGTTGATACGTAGGTACAGGCGCAGAGTTGATAGCAGGAGTTACAGCTGCTACTGGTTGGTATCGTCGCCTTTGCTTTCCAAGAGAGATATTCCCAATATCCTGCTCTTTTTTCTTAGGGAGAGCACTACCGTATCTTTTGGTACTTCTTAATGATCCAGCGTCTTTAACTAAACGTCATTCTCGGACTGCTTCCTCGAGACGTACCCCCATACCAACCATTTTGGTGAAGTCGCTGGGCGCACTGGCAACCATTCTATCGTAGTAAAATGAGCTCAAGGTTTTTAAGAAAATCTTTGTCATCTCTTTTTCCTCCAGAGGTGGACAAATCTGAGGGGCAATTTCATGCCATCTCTGAGCGTACTCCTTAAAGGTTTCCTTGTCTTTTTGTGACATTGATCTGAGTTGATATCTGTCCGGTGCCATGTCCAAATTGTATTTATATTGTTGAACGAAAGCAGCGCCAAGATCTCTAAAAGTGTGAATCTTAGCGCGGTTTAAACCCATGTACCATTTTAATGCAGCACCGGTTAAACTATCCTGAAAGTAGTGAATTAGTAGCTCCTAGTTCTTTCTCTGAGCTAACATTCGTCGAGCGTACATCACCAAGTGGCTTTGAGGGCAGGAGTTACCCTTGTACTTTTCAAAATCGGGCACCTGGAACTTGTGTGGAACTTTCACATTAGGGACCAAACAAAGGTCCGCGGCGTCCTTTCCAAATAAATCCTGACCACGAAGGGCTTGCAGCTCTTTCTGCATTTCCAGGAACTGTTCCTAGAACTCCTTCATTCTGTCATCCACACTTGTGTTTCCAATAGAAGGTATTTGTGGAATCTGTCCTTCCGGGACAGTGTGCACCACGGGTGGTGATACAGTTATTACGGCCGAGACTACCGGTGCCTCCCGAAGTTTGTAACCTTCAGGAGTTGCTGTCATGCCCCTGGCATCTTCGCTTTACCGAAGTTTGTAACCTTCAGGCCCAGCGGCTCCTGCTGCGGTTCCTTGATCCTAAGTGATCAGTGGAACATATCCTTCTGGGATATAGTTAATACACATGCCCTAGGGAAGATCTTTCGGCATTTTGTACCTAGGATCATACTTCTCCACTATGGGCCTTGATGTGATCCCTGAGATCACAGTCCTTTGTTGTTGCATTTGAGCTTCTGCTAAAGCTTGCATGTCGTTATGAAGCTTACTTAGATCCTCTTTCAGAGTGTCGATCTCTTTCCTCAACTCTCTATTTTCTTCCTCGACATCATCCATCTTTTTCTGACGATTGGCCGAGTATTGTACGAATGAGACAGTTTTGACTCTAGAATCGAGACACAAATGTGAGATTCATAGGCAAGAAGAATGCGTTATGTGAGAATGATGAATGCAATAATTATATGCCAATTAATTTTTGTTTAATCAAAATAACCTTCAACAATTGGATTGCAAATATCACACAGTAGGGAAGACCCCGTTTTATTGAATTCAAAGATTGCAGAAATAGAAATACAGTATTTGACATAGTGTTGTAAAAGGAAATCTAAACTTATGGGTCCTGAGTCCTCTCTGAAGCGAGCTCGGGTGCGGGTTCTGGTACATTCCTTTTCTTTGACCGGGGCTTTTGGGTCGTTGTCGGGTTGTCATTCCTTTGTCAAGTCAAAGGAGTAAGCAAATTCCTCTGGTCTTCTTGATTCTCTACAGCATGTTGCTCTAAAATCTCAATCAGAGCATCTTTATCCTTTAGTAGTTGCTGTATTTTCTTGCACTCCACATTAAGAATACGGTACTTGTTCCTCCAAGACCTCTTCTCCTGCTGAACTTTGTTAAGAGTAACCTGAAGTTTTTCCATCTCATACATAAAATAAAGGACATAGTCCCTTAATGGAAGAACTTCCTGACGAGGGTAAGGCATCCTCAGCTTGAAAGCTCTAGTTTGTACCCACTGGAGATAAGGTTCCACCGAGACACAGTCTGGTTTTCCTAGAGACTCTCATCCTTTCCTGTGAACGTGTTTCCAGGCATGCTCAATTTCTGTCTTTAGTGCTTTGTCATTTTCTCCTTCCTTGAAGAAAAGACCTTCCAGATGAGCATTACGCGGGACATGCCTCATCGGGTATCCAAATTGACGACAAACTAACACTGGATGATAGTTAATTCCTCCCTTAGTGCCTATAAGGGGTACATTTAGGAAATTTCCACAACGGTCAATGATTCTGATCCCGTCATAGATTCGATTGTACCAATCGATGTCAGAGTTAGTAAGAGACATGATTCTCTGCGACCAACGTAAAGTACTCTTTTGATCCCAAAATGCAGCAGACATGGGTAAGTGGGAAATGAACCATTTGTACAGCTGGGGTACACAACATGTGATCATTCCTCCGCTGTACAAATTCCTTAAGTGTACAGAATGATAAGCATCGGCGAGCAAGGTCGATACAGGGTTTCCAATCAGAAAAACCTTAATGGCATTGATATCTACAAAGTTATCGATGTTGGGAAACAAAAATAACCCGTAGGTGAGCAAAACAAAGATGCTCTCGAAAGCGGCCACGTTCCCTATACTAGCAAAGTACAGAGCTTTCTTTATCAAGAACTTGGCTGGTAGACCCGGGATTCCCCCCTTAGTGGTCATGTGAGTCCTGATTTCTGACTCATCCAAATAGATTGCTCTCGCAATGGTTTGATCCTTTGGAGTTTCTTCCAGTCCAGAAAAGGGAGCTTGATCAGTAATGTGTAAATCAGTCAGGTGAGAGTTATCCTCCAGCGTTGGTGCTAGCTGATAATCTGGGAACGTGAAACAGTGATAGACCAGATCGTAAAACTGGATCAGTGTAGCCAGGATTCCTTCAATTATATGGACCCTTAACAGAGATAGCAGACCTCCGTACTTAGCTCTGAAAGCCTCAGGGTTGGTGATCATCCTTGCCAACCCTCTCAAATCCTCTAGTTTTGGAACCTTGAAGGTATACTTGTGAGTTTTCCTTCTACCGAAATCTATTAGCGCAATCTCTTTATCTGACATTTGCAATCATTGTCTCAGTTTAATTTGAAAAAGAGAGACTAGAAGAGAAGATTTTTCTTTGGTTTTTTAATTTTTTTTAAATGAATGCATGAATGCAGCACACAAAAACATAGAAAAACATGCGGTCAAATGGTCGGTGTCATGAAGTCAAGGCTCTTACCATCCCCAAAGGTTTTATACTGGTGATTTTTGTACCTGTCCTCAAAATCATTGACCCCTCTTTAGGATACCAATAGCAAGCGGATCACCAAGCGAGCTCGTGTATCTTTTAGAGTAGTCTCAAATGAGGGTAGTATCACGTGACAACTATTTTTGATAGCTTCCGCACTACAAAATGGTTTCAGTCTACTAAAAACCTCAGCTTCTCAGATAACCCAGTCGACCACACTACTTTCAACAACCGAAGTCGTATAGGCAATGTATCCGCAAAGGGAGTCTCCACTGAGTTTGATGGTCAACTGGGGACTCTTAACTGGGATTCACTCCCCACAAGATTACCCGTATAATGCCATCACCTATCTTAGGTGTATACTCAATCTTTCCACATGTGGCATCACACGCATTCCCATTAGCAGAAAAATAAACACGGATATCAATTAGGAAATACAGTATATATATTTATCCTAACATCCTAGACCTCTGAATCCTATGATCCTAACAGACAATGGCTCCCCAGCAGAGTTGCCATTTCTGTGACACTTTGTGAAATTAAAATCTCATCCCAAGAGAGGCAAGAAAGAATGTCTCCCACTGTGGTCGCCATTTTTATGTAGCACAGTTTTTGTGGTTTCGAATCACTATCGCTTTGATACTACAGTTCGATTCATTTTTTATCCTATTGAGCGTATTAAGAAAAGGAAATAGATGTCTCCAATTAACCCTGCTTGCATACTGAGTTTAAACAGCTGTTTGTTAGGTTACAGATGTTATCAAAAAGGGGGTTTTTCTTAGGGTTATGCTTTTAAGAACAAAAGTTTTTTTATGGTATAGGATGCCTTTTGGTTAGGATACTAGGCTGGATTTTCCTTGGTTGATATATGAAGGGACTGGACTGGGAGTGTTTATTTATTATGCTCGCTAAGATTTTTGCAATCTTATGCCTACGTATTCCCGTTTAGCTAAACAGGGAAATCAGAGCGATCGTAGTTCCTCCTATTCTATGGGAGGAAAGAGATGTTTTGGTGTCTTGTTCGAAGCCCAAGACGGGAAGCTAAAGGTGATTTGTATCTTGTTCAAAGCCCAAGATGTGAAGCTAAAGGGATCCTGACTGAGAGAGATTTTGTCATCTCTAAAGAGGAGTTGTTGGTGTTTGTATGCTGTGATCAAAGCGTGATTTGATGTTAAAAGGTTGATTGATTCAACCGAGGATCTCCTTATACAAGGCCTAAGAGGAGGCTAGAAGTTTGACTTTTCCAGGGAAAATATTCTTTCTGTCTTGTACAAAGCCTAAGATCGAGGCTGAAAGGGTTCACTCAACAAGAGAGGATTTTCATGTGTCTTGTACAAAGCCCGAGATGGAGGCTAAAGGGGTGACTGACTCAATAAGAGAGTCTTTTATACTCAACAAGAGAGTGATTTGTTGTCTCGTACAAAGCCTGAGATTGAGGCTAAGAGGGGATTGACTCAACAAGAGAGCCTTTTATACTCAACAAGAGAGTGTTTATGTGTCTTGTACGAAGCCCAAGACGGAGGCTAAAAAAAGGGTTTGACTCAACAAGAGAGTCATTTATACTCAACAAGAGAGTTTTTATGTGTGTGTTATACCAAGCCCAAGACGGAGGCTAAAAAAAAGGGTTGACTCAACAAGAGAGTCTTTTATACTCAACAAGAGAGTTTTTATGTGTGTCTTGTACGAAGCCCAAGACGGAGGCTAAAATAAAAAGGGTTGACTCAACAAGAGAGTCTGAAAAGGTTAGCTTCGCTGGGGAGGATCATTTGTACAAAGCCTAAGAGGAGCCTGTCTTACTGCCGAGCTCACTGAGATTCCTAGGCAGGTCCAAGTGCGGGGAACTCTCATGAGAGAGACTGGGTTTCTGCTTATGTTTTAGAGGAACTTGAGAATGTCTTTGAGACTCAAGAGGTTTAGACTGTCTGAGCCTAGAGTTTTATCTTTTGTACTATCCCCAAGAGGAGGCACGAGCATTAAGGGATGAGTATCAACCCTACAATGGCCGAAGTTTTGACACTGGAAAGGCTGTCCTAGCAAAGGATGACTAAGTTATGTCTTATACCTTTAAGAGGTCGTCAGGGTCCTTGTATTAAGCCCAAGAGAAGGGATGAGAACTTCTAAGAAGCCGAAGGGTCCTTGTACAACGCCCAAGAGGAGGCGGGGATGCTTTTAGGAAGCTTGTGGGTCCCCAAACTAAGAGAAGTTCAAGACATGCTATTCACAGAGAATAGATCAAGCCAGGAAAGTTCAAGGATTTGGAAGAAACTCAAGAGATGCTATTCACGGGGAATATATCAACTCTGGGGAGTAGAGTTTCTTTGACAATTTCTAAGAGTGACAGTCTGAGAAAGGGTTCACTGAGAATGCTACCTTTCACGTTTCCATATTGTTTAACCCCAAGAGGAGGGAAGACTGTATCTGGTAATCCTATGGGGATCTAGTTTTGTTTGTATTTAAGAGTGACCAACATGGCTTTACCTAGTGCTAGACGTAGTTGCTGGGGAAACTCTAAATAACTATACTAGTATTACACATTGGATATGTGACAAGTATATAAAAGGATGTGCAAGAAAACTTACAGTGAAACAGCCCTACAATACAGTTATATATATGAAAGCGGTAAATGAAAGCGGATAAACACTTACCCGTTGTAGAGCTTCCATGTTGTTTTGTTAGTCGTTCAACAAAGAAAGTTGGATAACAACATATATTTGGATTCAAAATCAAAGGAGAAAGTGTTTTGAAAATATTGTTGGGGCTTACAGCTCGAGGAGAGGCCCAAGGTTTTATCAGTGATTGCACTGTTGTTTTGAATTTGTACAGGGACTTATACAAGTGAATGAGGCCCAAAAAGGTTTTCTGTACAAAGGGATGGGTCTTACACTCTCTCAAGAGGCCCAAAGGTGTTTAAAGAAAAGGAATGAGGCTTATAACACGAGGGTAGGCCCAGATGATTTGATTTTTGAACTGACGATTGCGCCGAGATTTTTCTTTTAACGCGGAGGGACTTATACAATATTTGAGGCCCAAATAGTTTTGGTTAAAAGGGGGTTGGGTCTTACACTCTATTAGAGGCCCAAAGAGGTTATTTTTGTACAAGAGATGGGGCTTACAACTCAAGGAGAGGCCCATGGGTTTTTGTTAAAAAGGTGACGATCGCGCCGAACTTTTTGATGGTATCGGGACTTATACAATACACTGAGGCCCAAATCATTTTGGTTTTCAAAAATGGTTGGGTCTTACACTCTACTAGAGGCCCAAAGATTATATTAAAAAAATTTTGTTTGGGTGAAAATCAAGGAAACCCTAATTTCATCATTTCAAAAGTAAATTCTCAAGGAAAATCAATAAAAAATGATAAAATACCAAATAAGTTTGAATAAACAACTTGTGATTTTTGGTTGAGATTTGAAAAATGATGTTTTAATCACAAGATGAATTAAAATTCATTTGGTTTTGATTTTCAACATGAGAATTCAATTTTAAAATGTTAAAAAACAATTAAAATGGAATTTATTCACAAAAATACCAACTATATTAAATAAATAATATAAACTTTATTTTTTTGTGGAATAAAATATTTCAACATTTTTGTGATTTTTTCCAAAAAGAACCAATCAAAAATAATTAAAATTGAGGGAGTTATTAATTTTTCAAATCATTAAAAAATAATATGAAAAATAATAAAAAAGTGGAAAAAGCATTAAAAAGGGGGTCTGGGGCGAGGGGGATTCGAACCCCGGACCTCTTGTGTACAGTGCGCGCCTCCTACCACTGGGGTGGTGATACATCCGTGTATTGAAACACAACCACAAATATACAAGGCTTGCCTTGTTTTTGGCCTGGCCCAAGGCAAGGCAAGGCAAGATTTTGGTTAGAAACTTGAAGGCCATAACTTTCTCATTTCTCCATGGATGGAGACAAAATTTATATGCATCTGGCCTAGAATTTCCTAAGGAATCCAATGGTGGTGTTGGTTTTTCCAAAAAATAAATCCTCCTCAAAACCCGATAGTGATTTTGAAATAGGCCATGTTTTGCATTTTCTGTGCTACCTCTTGGTACAGGTGTGAATTACATGATAAATTGGTGCAAACACAACACATATAACATGTATAAGAGATGCCTGATCAGTGGACTTCAAAGCAAGGCATATTTCAGAGAGTTCAAGTTGTGATGCTTACCTCTTTTGGAGCTTTTGGGCTATCTACCAAGTGCTTTGTTCCAGAAATATTTTGACACTTTGGACACCCTTAAATGATCGCTTAGAAGCTTTTAGAGTTGTTGGAACCAGCTGGAAACCTCAGGAATGGAAACTGGCCCTTTCTTGCAAAAGGGGCAAAAATGGCCAAAATAGCAACTCTCTCAAATGGTGTTCCAGATGTGGGGAACCATTTGGGATAGTTCAAGGATGATATTTGGAGTGTGTTTGATGTTTTATCTGGTTTGGAAAGTGACTGATTCAAGACATGGCTTGAAAAATGCACAAAAGTCCTATTTTGAGGTTTTGAGAGGGGACTTTGAGATTTTGGTGTTACAGGTCACTTGTGAGAGTTTGGACAACTTAGATATGACATATTGGATGTGTTTGGATCATGAGCTGTGATGGAAATGCTCTCTAACTCAAAAACTCAGAGTAACCTTGCTAAGGAAGGTATTTTTGCCTAGAGAAAGTGATTTTGAGGAAAGCATCTGTTTGATGGCTTTGGTGTACTCAAACTGACCACAAATGAGCTCTATTTATAGTGTGTCAAGTTTGTTTTGGCTGCAATAGTGAATGGCAACTGCTGCAGAAGTTTGGCAAATGTTGATCAATGAGAATCCAAGTGTCCTCTAGCCAATGCCTAGAGGTTAGAGCACAGAGTTGTGATTCCCTAGTTGTTGGATAAGTCTTGACTGAATTCATTTGGAAGAAGCTCAGTCCGTGCCACCTTGGTGCATCCATTGAATGCTCCAAGAAAAAATTGGAGTCTTGTCCCTCTTTTAGGCATTTCTAGGTTTGGCATGCTACTTTTGGTTCCAAAGACTTGGGAGGATTATGGATTAAAGTTGGTTCCTCCTTGGTCCCCCCTTGAGGTGTTCAGATGGATAGACTTGCTTGCCCTTTTCAAACTTTGAGCAAATCGAGCAAAATCCCCAAATCTGCCTTGTTATGAAAGTTGCAGCAAGGCATATTGCCACTGTCATAACTTCTTGCTCAGATTGAGTTTGGTGAAGTTCTTGGTCATTTTGGAAAGCCCTCATATGATACAACATATGTGTGATCATAGATTGTTTTGACACTTTTTGGATCCAATTGAAAAATGCTCTTACATTTTTGAAAAAGTGAAACAGATTCTGACTTAGTGAAAATTTCACTAAGTTTGGAAAAAGTGACATTTCATGCTTTCAGCCATTTTGACCCAACCCTAACTCAAAATCCATGATGAATTGGAATGAGGTGTAGTTGAAGCTTTTTTAGAGAGCCATGAGAGCTACAAATCCAGCTTTGAAATGGGGAAAATGGCCTTGTGGTTTAGGAGATATGATCCTCCAAAGTTGGTACCCTAGCCACTTTGTTCCATAACTTAGAAAATTTCTAAGTTTTTATGGTTACCCCTTTTACAAGTTATCCCACTTTTCTTGATTTTTATTGATGAATGATGATCCCAATCACACATTAACATCATTTTAGGGTCAAAGAACCATAATTGTGAAAAATCTCAAAAGTCAAAGTTAACTTTTGTGCACAGTTGACTTTTTGTCAGATGAACTCCAAATTGTGCGATCCTCTGTGAAATCAAGTCCTTGACCTAAATCAAACTTGATAGACATGTTCCATGAGTGTTATAGGGTGTATTGAATCATGTCCCAAGGTTTGGGAGCATGCCTGGGTCAAAAGTCAAAGGCACAGTTGACTTTTCCCCAAAACCCTGACTGTGGTTCTGATGAAGTTGAAACTTGTGAATCAAGCTTCTTGGATCAATCCATTATTGTAAATGGATTAATTTAGTGTATTAGGGACCCTCAAATCATCTCTTGAGGTCTTGGCTCATATTTTGTCCCAAAAGTCAACTTAGGGGTGAATTAGGTCAAGAAACCCTAATTCCTGATTTTTTATGAATGCATCCCCTGAGGCTAAATTGACTTGATGATTGGGTTTATGAGGTCCATTAGAGTATTTTTGGGTTGTGCTTTGAAGCATTGGCTCATGCCCAAAGGAACCATCTGGAGGCCCTGGTCGACCAAAACCCTAATTTGGTGACACTGGCGATCTTGAGGCTTAATCCACTTGGAATGTTACAGCCATGTGCTTGATTCTTGAGGTATGAGTCCTCTTGATCCATTGTGGATGCTTGAGAGGTTTATACAAGTTTAAGATCATGTCATTCCTTGATTGATCCTTTGTCTAAGAGCTCTGAGAGGGCTTGAAACCCTAAGTTTGATTATAGTGAATGCTCACCCATCTTTGGGGAGACTAGTGAGGTAAAATGGTCCATCCATATTGTGATGATGATTTGCACAATGATGGGGAATCTTAGTGGTCAAAATTTGGGGTATGACAGTATGTTTATGCCGACAAAATTGACACGACATACAGACTAGTGGGTGAACATGACTGGATACTCGGCCACTGCAAGGGATGACAAGTATCATTGGTTCAAGATGTCGATGGGCTCTTGAGATCCTTTTGAGCTTATTGGACCATACATTGAGGTATTGGCTCATGTCCAGTTGGAAATTTTCATCTGGGGACCCTGGTCGACCAAACCGTAATTTGGTGACACAGGCGACCTTGAGGCTTAATCCACTTAGAATGTAGCAACTTTATGCTTGATTCTTGATGTGGGAGTCCTTTTGATCCTTCATGGATGTTTGAGAGGCTAGAAAAGTTGAAGATGATGTCATTTCTTGATTGTTCCTTTATCTAAGTGCTCGGAGAGGGGTTAAAACCCAGGTCTTTGATTGTAGAGAATGCCTAACAATCCTTGAGGAGATTGATGAGGCATGAAAGTACATCCATATTGTGGTAATGATCTTCACAATGATGGGAAATCTTGGTGGTCAAAATTTGGGGTATGACATAAATCTCTTTTTTGCTAGAGTTACCAATGCCATTAATACTTACTGAAATAACATTTATAGAATTTACTTTATTTTTCATTTGTCATTGCAGATTTGGTTTTATCTGACTCTGAATTAAAATATTTAACATTGATGGAGATAGAGAAACTGCTACAAGCCAATCGACGCAGCCTTGCTGACTTCAAACTGATGCCAGAACCCGATGGTTATGTTATCCAGCAATTAGGGAATCGACTCATTTACGATGAAAGAAGTTATGATGTCGCCACAATGAGAACGGAGTTTTCAAATCTTTTCAAATGACTTACAGGTACGTCCACGTTTCTATCAAAATTTTTATGTTAATTTTCCTTAAATTGTCAAATCCTACATATTTAGTCTTGCATTTGTTATATACGTCTTCTTTGGCACGGTTTATATGTGGAATTATTTATGTATTAGATGAACAAAGAGCCATATATGAAAAGATAATAGCAGTTGTCCAAGCACAAAATGGTGGCGTTTTTTTCTTGCACGGTTACGGAGGCACGGGAAAAACTTATATGTGGAAAACACTTGCAAGTGATTTGAGATCTAAGCATCAAATATGTTGAACCGTTGTAACAAGTGGAATAGCTTCTCTTTTATTACCTGGTGGTCGGACCGCACATTCAAAGTTCAAGATACCTGTCTCGACTTTGGAAAATTCTACTTGCAAAATTGACTACAAAGACGAAGTTACAGAACTTTTAAGACAAACAAAACTCATCATTTGGGACGAGGCACCAATGGCACATAAGCATGCTTTTGAAGTGCTTGATAAAACTTTGAAGGATCTCATGAGTTCCTTCAGTAATTCTGAGGAGGTGTTTTGTGGGAAGGTTGTTGTGTTCGGTGGTGATTTTAGACAAATATTACTTGTTGTTCCTAGAGGCAGTCGTTCTGACATTGTCCACTCCATGATTAATTCGTCGTACCTATGGCATTCTGTTGAAGTTCTTACTTTAACAAAGAACATGCGGCTACATTCAGGGTCAAGTGATGAAGAAAGAAGAGAAGTTACTGCCTTTTCAGATTGGCTTTTGAAAATAGGTGAAGGAAAGGTTTCTAAACCAAATGACGGTATGGCGCAAATAGAAATACCCCCCGAACTATTAATTACTAGCTATGACGACCCAATTGTGGCAATCGTCAATAGTACTTATCTAAATTTTCTTCACAATTATCATTCCAATGACTACCTCAAGAGTCGAGCAATACTCGCTTCTACTTTGGAAACCGTTGATCAAATTAATGATCATGTACTTGCTATGATGCTGGGTACGGAGATTCTCTCCTTTCTTATCCACTGTTAAATAAATTTGCTTATTTCTCTATATGGTTAACTTTTTATTACTTTTGCAGGAGATCTAAAAGATTACTACAACTCCAACACTGTAGATAAGTCTGAAATTCATGATGTCAATGTCGTTGACATCCTGACACCCGAGTTCCTTAGTTCATAACAGACTTCGGGTTTGCCTAACCATCACATTAACTTAAAGATTGGAACTCTGGTTATGCTCATGCGGAATATTGATCAGGCAGAAGGTTTATGTAATGGCACGCATCTTATTATAACTAAGATGGGAAATCATGTTCTCGAAGCTTCAATAATGGCTGGAAAACACTCCGGAAAGATGGTTTATATCCCGCGGATGGATATGTCACCTTCACAATCACCTTGGCCATTCAAGCTTAATAGGCGGCAATTTCCAATTATAGTGTCTTACGCAATGACGATAAACAAATCCCAAGGACAATCTTTAGATACCGTAGGACTATACCTCCTAAGAGATGTTTTCACCCATGGCCAAATATATGTCGCACTGTCAAGGGTCACTACGAAAAAAGGTATAAAAATATTGATTCATGATGGGGGGTAACTTTAAGTCGGTAACAACAAATGTAGTGTACAAAGAAGTTTTCAACAATATTACGGTCGCACGGTACGAATTGTATTATTTAATTTTGCAGCCATTCCTTTTACTTTTTTTTTCATTGTTTGCTCAGTAATATCTTTTAAATTTCATAATTCTTTTGTAGTATCTTCACAATTGTTCCTTTAAATTTGCAGGAACTTAACATGATTTCAACTAAACATAGACCAAGTCCAGCACAAATTCAACATGACAGACTTCGTCACTTCATCGCCTCTGTCATTACAATATCATTTGTATTATTAACTTCTCATGTATAACTTTTTTGTTTTGTGTTGTACTGTGTTTAACATAATACAACTCATTCATCTTACCTTCTGCAAGTACCATTCTTGCCACCACATTTTTGATGCAGTCATCGTGACTGATACATGGTTGTTCCATTATTTTGTGCTACTAAGGTTTGAAGTTCATTGCTTCACAATTTTTGGGAAATATTTAATGGATTCACTTCTGTCATAATTGTTTCTATCAATTTTCTACTATTACATGTTACTGTTTTTAGTTTCATCTAACTACTATTCATGCTACATATCATTAAATTATTTCTTTTCAAGCTTTTGGAAGCAAACCTCATCCAACACTTCCTACCTTACGTACACACATGCCAATATATTCCACATCATAACTTTGTTTGTACACAACATTTATTTGGCTTTGAAAGAATTTTTCTTAACCTCACCCTTTTGGAAAGGAATATATTCCATACTACTTCTACCTTACTATTCCCACGTGCTAAGACACCCACTTTTCATTTTTTAATCCTTTGCTCACTACTATAACTATTGCCTTCCTCTTCGTTCAATTGCACCTAAACCATTTCCGTTTACTCTTCTTTCCCTACTACCAACCCATCTCAAAAATTAATAATGTCTTTGACTGGAAAACTTATTCACACAAACTTGGAGTACTCCTTCCATGTTGCAAAGTTATCTACACATGTTGTCATTACTTATTTTCTTTCATTTGTTGTTTCATATTTAAAATTCTTCTTTAATTTATTTATAACATCGTTTCTTTGATATTTCAGCTTTGAGCTGAGATTGACCCTCATTTTGTAAGTCTTTATGAAAATGATATAACAAAAACATGGACCCTGTTGAACAACCGAGGTGTCCATCATGTCCTTATATATAACAAGGATCAACATCATCCACTTATAATTAGAGGATGGAATGATGTTGAGGCTTTCTATGGTTTACCGGCTGATGTGGTGCTTCAACTTGGTTATTATGGTAACGACAATTTCGGAATCCTTGACTTTAAAAAACCAAACAACATCAATGAATTACCCCATTTCCATAGCAGATTCATTTCCAACAAAAACACTGTTGTGTTCATCCTTGGTCTCACGGACGGTACTCTCACAACATCAAAATTAGTTGAGTTATTGTGTTGTTTGTTCCTTTCATTTTATATAATCCATACTCAATACAATTGTCTAACATTATTTATTTTTTTCTAAAGAGATTAGAGGAGGACTTCGCTGCAATGTTAAACGATTTCAATTTTACAAATCTCAACTTGTGTTGTGATAACTGAAAGAAATCGGTCCTCACATTGTGTAACATTGGAATTCCATATCAGACTAAGTTGGGCCCCGACTGGGATGAATTCTGTCAATCAAATTTGTTCAAAGCTGGCGACACTATTCGATTTAGAGTTGAATTAAAATCTCCACACAAAAAATGTCATGTATATAAACTCCATTAGTTTTAATTTCTTCATGTTTTGTTCTTTTAATCAATCACTAAATATTTAATGGAATATTAGACTTTGTTATTTTCATTTCACTCAAACATTTTATTTTCGTTTTTCTTTATTTGATAACTATAACAACGGTTTCTAATATTACAATAACTGATTTTACAACTGTTACTACTTCAACACTTTCTTATAACTATTTCTTCCTTTTCATCACAATGATAACTTCTCCAACAATGATCATAAACATTTTGTCCTTTTATGTAAAACTTGTTTTATGGAAATACAAATACCACATTATATCATTTACATATTTATCAATAACTTCTCACCACCTACCACTTTTGTTCTACAATTCTTTTGCCTTATTATTTATATATTATACCTACCACTAATTTCTACACCTTATTATATGTCTTTCTCATACTCCTAAGTACTACACCTTCCACTTTTGTTCTAGAATTCTTTTGCCTTATTATTTATACATTATATCTACCACTAATTTCTCCACCTTATTATATGTCTTTCCCATACTCCTAAGTACTACATCCATCTTGACCAATCTTTTATACTTCATGGCAATATTTATGAAAATCACAACTCCATCTAACAAAGTGGACGTTCGTCCCACAATGGCACATCTTACATGCCCTTTTTTTTCTACAAACATAATTTCATTACATTTTTAACATAGCTATTTCATACTGTTTTTACATTCCACTTCATATAATACATACATGCACAACACTTCTTAATTTACATAAAATTTTAACCTAACTTTCAAATATCATAATGCATTAAAGCGGTTCACACATACGTAATATTATGCTTATAACATAACTACAACCAGCCATAAACCCATTACATATTCTTAACCAAAATACTTAATTCACTGCCCACATCATTCAAACCATCCAAAATGTCTTCCTTCCCCATCACCAAATCACCATTCCTTCGCACGACCCTTCAGCAATTTCACATACAGCTTCTCCTCGGGATATGTGACCTTAAGAGCTAACACATTGTGTCTTCGAATCACCTTTTTCTTTGCGTACTGGTACCATCCTTAATTACTATCTTGAACCAGTGATACTTTTCATCCCCTGCAGTGGTCGAGTATCCAGTCATGTTCACCCACTAGTCTGTATGTCGTGTCAGTTTTGTCAGCATAAACATACATACATCATGCATTATTAATTCATACACATATTCATATTGCATCATTATCACTCTAGACGGTCTTATCCCCTAGTGATAAAAGTCCTCTTAATCGAGTTGTCAGTTCTTTCTTTGTCAGGAAATGTTTTGTCTAAACCATCTCTCTTCCCCAGTTTACTTCTGAATTGGAGACGGTCCTTGACCACTTTAATAACTTGGACCTCTGAAAGACAAGAAGACATTCGATAAACGTCACTCTTCACCATTGAAGATGATACCTTCGCTTTCTCGGATTAAGGAAAATTCCCAGAGAAAGCCTCTCAACTAAAGACTCTCAGCAACACATTGATTTTTCTCTCCAAGAGAGTCAATGTTAATGAAGTCATCAGTACCTCAAAATTGGATTACATCACATGGAATTTCTCCGAGAAGATCTCGGGGAAAAGTATGATGTAATATCCCCAAGCAGGAAACAGCCTCTCAAGAGACTCGTTTTCCCCAGTAGAGTCAACAAATGGCGTCTCTAACAGAGAAGTTTGTTTAACTCTACAACTCAGACGAATGGGTTTCCCAGCAAGTCTGACATCAAAAATTTTTCCCATCAAATGGCATCTCCCCAGGAAAATTCAGCGAGAAGTTTGAGGAAAACCGCTACAAATAACATCCCTTATCAAAAAAGTTTATTGACAAAAGAAACTGAGACCAGTTCCTTGGCTGAAGACCAGGATCAAGGGGAAGTTTATTTCATAAACTGAGACCAGTTCCTTGGCTGAAAACCAGGATCGAGGAGAAGTTCACATCAAAAACTGAGACCAGTTCCTTGGATAAAGACCAAGATCGAGGGGAAGTTTATTGACAAAAGAAACTTAGACCAGTTCCTTGGCCGAAGACTGGGATCGAGGGGAAGTTTCACCCTTTTCTAAGTATCATTTCTTAGCAAAAGAAGACGGATGAGATAGCAGCCATTCATAACCACCATCAAAATTTCGGGTATTCCGATATTTAATCCCCTTGCACCCCGAATGCCCGAATACCTTCGCCATTCACACCTTCGGGTCCAAGAAGATTAAATAGGGGCATCGGTCATACCCCAAATTTTGACCACCAGGATTTCCCATCATTGTGATGATCATTATCACAATATGGATGAACCATCATTCCTCATCAATCTCCTCAAGGATTGTTAGGCATTCACTACAATCAAAGATTAGGGTTTTGAGCCCTCTTAGAGCATTTAGACAAGGATCAATCAAGAATTGACATGATATTCAACTTGTCTAACCTCTCAAACATCCATGAAGGATCAAGAGGACTCCCACATCAAGAATCAAGCACAAGATTGCAGCATTCTAAGTGGATCAAGCCTCAAGATCGCCAATGTCACCAAATTAGGGTTTTGGTCGCCTGAGGCCTCCAAATGAAAATTTCCATCAAGGCTTGAGCCAATGCCTCAATGTATGGTCCTATAAGCTCAAAAGGATCTCATGAGCCCATCCACAATTGCAAAATCACCTTGAAGGTCCATCTATCAAAAAAATCAGGAATTAGGGTTTTGACCTAATTCAACCCTTGAGTTAACTTGTGAAATGAGGCATGGCTTGAAGCTTAAAATGAACTTCAAGGACCTCAAATACATCACATTGGAATTTTTACAAGATTTTATTAACTCAAATAGCTCAAATCACAAGCCACAAGAACTCAAAACCATCTACTCACAAATTAGGGTTTCTGATGGAAAAAGTCAACCATATCCTTGACTGTTGACCTACCCTTGATCTCAAACCTTGGGGAGGGGTAAAATATATTCCTAAATACCCTTTGAGGCCATCCATGAAGTTTAATCAAGCCTAAGGATTGATTTCACAAAAGGATCACAAAGTCAAAAATTCATCTTATGAAAAAGTCAACTGTACAAAAATCCAAGTTTGACTTTTCTCAATTTTGGTCAACCAAGGTTCCATAACCCTAAAACAATGTTAAAATGTGATTTGAATCATCATTAATCAATAAAAATCAAAGAAAATGAGTTAACTTGTTAAAGGGGTAACCATAAAAAACTTAGAATTTTTCTAAGTTATGGAACAAAGTGGCTAGGGTACCAACTTTGCAAGGCCATATCTCCCAAACCCTAAGGCCTTTTTCTCCCATTCAAAGCTCAGATTGAAGTTCATGTTACATACTTCAAATATGTCAACTAGACCTCATTCCAATTCATCATGGATTTTGATTTATTGTTTGAGCAAAATCACAAAAAAACTTGAAAATGACATTTTTCCAACACTTAGTGAAATTTTCACTAAGTCAGAATCTGCCTTATTTTTTCCAAAATGTAGAGGCATTTTTCATTGTAATTCAAGTTGATTCAAAAACAAAGTTGGACATTATGTTGAAATAGGATATGTCAGCTTTTCAAAATGTCCAATAACTCCATCAAACTCCACTTGAGCTAGAGGTTATGACAGTTGCAACATGTCTTGCTGCAAACTGTTTTTGCAAATCAGATTTGTGCCTTAGTGCTCGAAGTGATTGATTTGGGCAAATTCAAACAGGGTTATCCATCTGCACACCTTAAGGGGGAACAACCAAGGGACAAACACTGATCCATAATCCTCCCAAGTCTTTGGAACTACATGTAGGTGTGTCACCCCTAAAAGCTAAAGATGCCTCAAGAATCCAATTTTGTTTTGAGACATTCAATGGATGTATATAACTGGCATGTATCAGTCCATGATCAACCAAATGAGTCAAGATAAGCTCATACAATAGAGGACCTAAACCTGCAAAGTTTGGCACAACTCAATGGCTAGAGGAGGCCATTGACCAAAGAACCAAGGCATTCAATACAATCTGATCCAAGCTGCCAAACACTATTGATGCCAAAATAAATTTGCTCTACTATAAATAGAGCTCATTTGTGCTCAAATTAAGTACACCAAAGATCCTAAACAGATGCCTTTCTCAGAATCACAACTTTTACTCCAAAAATACCTTCTAATGCAAGTTACTATCGAGTTTTGAGTTAGAGTGAGTTTCCAACCAAACCAATCACACACACACCTCACAAACATCATATGTGAGCTGATCAAACACTAAAACAACATCTGGAACACCAAATTCATAAAATCACCATCCATTTGCTCATTCTTTTAGCAGAGTTGTAGTTAGGGTGCCACAACTGGTTCTAGCTCATTTCAAATCAATCCAAGCATTCAAACACATCCTTTGAGGTACAAGGAAGTTGTCCAGATCATTGGAACTCATCTGTAACACCTCCAAACTAGAATTCGATTCTCACTTGCAGAGGTAAAACTTAAACTCTCAAACTCAATGAATCATGCATCATAAACAAGTTTTCTTGTTACCATTGTGTTTCTGGATGTTTGTAGATCATTTATCCTCAATCAATTGTTGTTTACAATTCGTGTATAGGATTTCATTGAGTTCATGCCAATTTTAGGGTTCTTCAGGTTTATCATGATATGTTCTGATTCAATTAATTTCAATAAAATTGGGTATTGCCATTGTGTTCCTCATCTGAAAACGCACGATTTTCATATTTGGATCATGTGAAATAATTGAGAGATAAGGGAGATAGGAGCCTTCACGTATCTGAGCTTGAGGTTGAAGATGGCCATGGCGCCATACTTCAGAAATCCAACTTGTTTTACTATATAATTTTCACTTGCCATATTATTCTTGAATTGGCATTGCGCCCCAGTGGTTGATCAACTGGTTTGTGTGTATTAGCGAGAGAAATGTCTCGGGTTCGAATCCCCCTCGCCTCATACCTCTTTTTTATCACTTGTTTCATTTTTTTACTATTTTTATTTTTCATATTATTTTTGTTAATAACTTTGAAAATTAATTTCTCATTCAATTTTAATCATTTTTTATTGGTTCTTTTTCTGAAAAATCACAAAACTATTAAAGTATTTTATTCTACAAAAAAATCAAATTTATATTATTTATTTAATATAGTTCGTATTTTTGTGAATAAATTCACTTTTATTGTTTTTAAACATTTAAAAAGTGAATTTTTATCTTGAAAATCAAAATTAAATGAGTTCTAAATCATCTTGTGCTTAAAACTTCATTTTTCAAACCTTAACCAAAAATCACAATTAGTTTATTTAAACTTATTTGGTATTTTTATCATTTTTTATTAATTTTCTTTAAAGGATTACTTTTAAAAAATGAAATTAGGGTATTCTTTGATTTTTTTTATCCTTATCAAACCTTTCAAAACACTTTTGGGCCTCTAATAGAGTGTAAGACCCAACCCCCTTTGTACATAAATAATTTTGGGCCTCAGTCATTGTATAAGTCCCACTGTATTTTCAAAATCATGGCGCGGTCGTCGTCTTTTAAAACAAAATCATCTGGGCCTCCCCTCATGTTGTAAGTCCCATATTTCTTTTTCAAAACATCTTTAGGCCTCTTGAAAGAGTGTAAGACCCAACCCTTTTGTAAATAAACCTTTTTGGGCCTAAGTCGTTGTATAAGTCCCTATACGATCTTCAAAACAACGGTGGGATCACTGTTAAACCTTGGGTCTCTCTTTGAGTATAAGCCCCAATAATCTTTTCAAAAACAACTTCTTTTTTTATTTAGATTCAAATATACAGTTGTTATCAAAACTTTCTTTAATTTCTTTGAACAACTAACAATACAGCATGGAAGCTTGCTCACCTGTAAGTTTTTATCAGTTTTCATTTACTTGCTTTCATATATATATATATATATATATATATATATATATATATATATATATATATATATATATATATATATATACATAACTGTATTGTAGGAAGTTGCTCCCCTGTAAGTCCTTCTTTCATACCCTTTTACATACTTGTCATATATCAACTGTATATATACTAGTATATCTATTTAGAGTTTTCCCCGACAACTAGGTCTAGAACTAGGTAAATCCAGTTGGTCACTCTTTGATACATTCAAAACTAGATCCCCATAGGATTTCCAGATACAGTCTTGCCTTCTCTTGGGCTTAAACAATATGGAACAAAAACAAAGGCAGTATTCTCGGTGAACCTTTTCTCAAACTGTCACTATTAGAACTTGTCAAAGAAGTTCAGTTTCCCCAGAGAGGATTAATTCCCGGTGAAACTTCTCTTGAATTTTTTCAAACCCTAGAATTGTTCACTAAAGAAAAGTTTATTCCCGGTGAAACTTTTTCTTGAACTCTTCTTAAGTTTGGACCCACAGACTTCCTAAAAGCATCCCCGCCTCCTCTTGGGCTTTGTACAAGGACCCGTCGGCTTCTTAGAATTTCTCATGCCTTCTCTTGGGCTTAATACAAGGACCCTGAAGACCTCCTAAAGGTATAAGACAGAACTTAGTCGTCCTTTGCTAGAGCAGTCTTTCCAGTGTCAAATCTCAGACCAATTTAGGTTTGATTCTCATCCCTTAGAACACTTGCCTCGTCTTGGGCATCATACAAAGATAAACTCTTCCATGCCAGTAGACTTGGACAGTCTAATCTTGAGTCTCAAAGACATTCTCAAGTTCTCTACAAACATAGGAGAAACCCCGATCATTCTGGATCAATCTCCAGTAGAGTTAAAACCCAGTCTCTCGCCTAAAATCCCAAAGCCATGGTCAGTTTATCCTCAGTATAACACTATCCCAAATCAGAACCTCAAGGCATCGATATCTCAACTCTTCTGTAAACCTCAGCAAGAGTTGATTCCCCATTTGGACCTGCCTCGGGATCCCAATTATTCCCAGCTGAAGCTAGCCTCCACTTAGGCTTTGTATAATGATCTTTCCTCAACAAAGTTAGCCTCCTCTTGGGAGTTGTACAATGATTCTCCCCAGCTGAGCTCACCTTTTCAGACTCTCTTGTTGAGTCAATCACCTTTCAATACTCTTTTGTTGAGTCGACCCTTTTAGCCTCAATCTCGGGCTTTGTACGAGACAGATAAAAACACTCTCTTGTTGAGTCAATCTTTTCCAACCTCCTTTTAGGCTTGGTATAAATATTTCCCCTAGAAAAAGTTAGCCTCCACTTAGGCTATGTATAATGATTTCTCCAGCTTGTTCGGCCACAATCCTGGGCTTTGTACAGGACAGATAAAAGCACTCTCTTGTTGAGTCAAACCCTTTTAGCCTCAATCTTGGGCTTTGTACAAGACATAAATCTTCATAACCTTATCTTAAGCTTGGGACAAATATCTTCCTCAGCGGAGTCAATTCCTCCCAACCTTCTTTTAGGCTATGAGAAATAATACTCTCCAGCAGAGTCAAACTCTTTTCAGCCTCAATCTTGGGATTTGTACAAGACACTTAAAATATCCTCAGCCGAGTCAGAAAATTCTCATTTTAGCCTCAATCTTGGGCTTTGTACGAGACAAATAAAGATTTATTTCCCACAGAGTCAGTCTTCTTTTCAGCCTCAGTCTTGGGCTTTGTAAAAGACACATACAAACCCTCCCCAACGGAGTCAAAAATCCTTTTTAGCCTCAATCTTGGGCTTTATACAAGACAGACAGAATATTTTCCTCGGAAAAGTCAAACTTTTAGCCTCCTCTTAGGCTTTGTATAATGATATCCCCAAAAGAGTCAGTCTCTTTTAGCCTCAATCTTGGGCTTTGTACAAGACATATATAAACACTCTCTTGTTGAGTCAGTCATTCCCAACGTCCTCTTAGGCTTTGTATAAGGACTTCCCTAGTGGAGTCAATCAACCTCTTAGCTTCAACCTTGGGCTTTGATCAAGGCACACAAAAATCAACATCCCCTCAGAGAAAATCAAAATCTCTCTGTAGGAAGACACTTCTCTGTGGTATCACATATCAAAACAGATAACTCAAAACAAACCCTAATCCCAGATAGCCATTGTAAGTGGAACACTTGTTGATTCAAATATCCAAGTTATCGTTCATATTTTATCCTGGAAAATCCTCTCTTTCATCTAATTGCTGTAAGCGGCAAGCCTCTGGATTATTTAGATCCACGCCACTGCCCCTCTCTTAGCATGAAAGATTCCTAAGGAAAATGGCATTGCTCAACACTGAGTTAAAGTTTTCTCCTTCAGGATAACACCCCTATAAAGGAAATTATGGCATTGTTGGATTCATATATCCCAGTTAAAGTAATCCTCCTTTATAAACAGACACCCAACAACTGTGATAAACAGACAAGATGTATCCCCTTTAAAGATGACAAATTTCCTCTCTCAGTCAAACCTTTTAGCTTCAATCTTGGGCTTTGAACAAGACACAAATACTCCACCTTTTAGCTTCAATCTTGGGCTTTGAACAAGATACCCAAAATATTTTTTTCCTCCCTTAGAATAGAAGGAACTACGATTGCTCTGATTTCCCTATTTCTTTTAAACAGGAATACGTAGGCGTAAGATTGTGAAATCTTAGCGAGCATACTAATCAAAAACTCTAGGTCTAGTACCTTCACACATCAACCAAACCTGAGGTCCGGTACCTTACAAAAAACATCGGAAAAACCCGAACATCAACAAAAACTCACTATCTCTCTCATATTCCCTAAGAAACTTTCCCAACCCATTAAAGGATAAACACCATCAAGTACAAATCAAAACCTAAAGCTAACATCTTGTGGATAACCACATATAGGATGGGTAATTGACAACTCCCTATTGTATAACCTGACCCCGACTCCCCGAATCTCTTTAAGCGTTTGTTCAGTTAAACATTCGCGTGCAAGGTTAGTTTTAGATAGCTTCCCTTTCCCTTTCAGCTTCATGGGATAAATAAGAAATCAAAAAGTAGCACCCCCCCCCCCTCCTCTTCATTGAGGAGAAAACCTAAATTCCGCGATAAGGTAGTCGCGTCACCGACAAAAATCGTGCGCTACAGTAAAATGGTGACTTTGCTGGGGGAGTCATTGTCTGTATAGGACTAAGATTAGCTCTTAAGAGGTCTAGGATGTTAGATTTAGGAATTAATATATATATATATATATATATATATATATATATATATATATATATATATATATCGCTTTTCCTACTTGATATCCGTGTTTATTTTTTTGCTAATAGGACTGCGGGTGATGCCGCATCTGGAAAGTTTGAGTGATACCTAAGATAAGTGATGGCATAGACGGGTGGTATTACAGGGAGTGATTCCCGAATAAGCGATCCTGGTAGACCATCGAATCAGTGGAGATACCCTTTGCGGATTCAATGTCTAGTGACTTCAGTTGCAAAAGAAGATTGTTCGATTGTGGTATCTATGAAACTGAGGATTTAGTAGACTGAGACCATGTGACTATTTTGTAGTGCGGAAGCTATCGGAAATAGTTGTCACGTGATACTACCCCCATTTGAGATTACCCTAAGATACTACAGCTCGCTCGGGTGAATCAGCCTGCTGTTGTTATCCCAAGGGGGGTCAATGATTTTGAGGACAAGTACAAAATTCTCCATAGTACAACCTTTGGGAATGGGTAGAGTCATGACTCCATGCTCGTGACGCTGAACCTTTGAACCCATGTTTTTTCTATGTTTTTGTGTGCTACATTCATGCATTCATTTAAAAAACTTTAAACGAAGAAAAATTTTCTCTTCTAGTCTCTCTTTTTCAAATTAAACTAAGACAGTGATTGCAAATATCAGAGAGAAAGATTACGTTATAGATTTCGGTAGAAGGAAGACGCACAAGTACACCTTCAAGGTTCCAAAACTAGAGGATTTAAGGGGGTTGGCAAGGATGATCACCAACCGTGATTTTTTTAGAGCAAAGTACGGAGGACTGCTGTCTCTGTTAAGGGTCCATGTAATTAAAGGAATCCTGTCTACGCTGATCCAGTTCTACGATCCGGTTTATCACTGTTTCACATTCCCGAATTATCAACTAGCACCAACACTGGAGGAGTACTCTCACCTGACTGATTTACCCATCACTGACCAAGCTCCCTTTTCTGGACTGGAAGAAATTCCAAAGGATCAAACCATTGCAAGAGCAATCTATTTGGACGAGTCAGAAGTCAGGACTCACATGACCATTCAGGGTGGAATCCAAGGTTTACCAACCAAGTTTTTGGTAAAGAAAGCTCTGTACTTTGCTAGTATAGGGAATGTGACTGCTTTCGAGAGCGTCTTTGTTCTACTCACCTACGGGTTATTTATGTTTCCCAACATTGATAACTTCATTGATATCAATGCCATTAAGATATTTCTGATTGGAAACCCTGTACCGACCTTGCTCGCAGATGCTTATCATTCTATACACTTAAGGACTTTATACATCGGAGGAATAATCACAGGTTATGTACCCCTGCTATACAAATGGTTCACTTCCCATTTACCCAAGTTTGCTGCTTTCTGGGATCATAAGAGTACTCTACGTTGGTCACAGAGAATCATGTCTCTTACCAACTCTGACATAGATTGGTACAATCAGATCTATGACGGGATAAGAATCATTGACCGTTGTGGAAACTTCCCTAATATACCCCTCATAGGAACTAAAGGTGGAATCAACTATCATCCAGTTTTAGTTCGTTGTCAATTCGGATACTCGATGAGACATGTCTCGCGTAATGTTCATCTGGAAGGTCTTATCTTTAAGGAATGAGAAAATGACAGGGCACTAAAGACAGAAATAGTGCATTCCTGGAAATATGTTCACAAGATAGGAAGAGAGTCTCTAGGAAAACCAGACTGTGTCTCGGTGGAACCTTATCTCCATGGGGTACAAGCTAGAGCTCTCAAGCTGAGGATGTCTTACCCTCGTCAAGAAGTTCTTCCGTTAAAGGAATCTGTCCTTTATTTTGTGTCTGATACGGAAAAACTCCCGGTCACTCTCAACAAAGTTCAACGGGAAAAGAAATCTTGGAAGAACAAGTATCGCGTTCTCAATGTGGAGTGTACCAAAATACAGCAACTGTTAAAAGAAAAAGATGCTCTGATCGAGATTTTAGAGCAACATGCTGTAGAAAATCAAGAAGACCAAAGGAATTTGCTCGCTCCTTTCACTTGGCAAAGGACTGACAACCCGACAACGGCTCAAGAGCCCCGGTCAAAGAAAATGAAGATACCAGAACTAGCACCTAAGCTCTCTTCAGAGAGGACTCAGGATCCATAAACTTAAATTTTTCCTTTTACAGCACTTTGTAAATTACTATATTTCCATTTCCGCAATCTTTGAATTCAATAAAGCGGGGTCTCCCCACTGTATGATATTTGCAATCCAATTGTTGAAGTTTCTTTTGATTAAACAAATTAATTAAAATATAATTATTGCATATCATTCGTCATTCTCACATAACGCATTCTTCTTACCTATGAATCTCACGTCTGTGTCTCAATTCTAGCATCAAACTGTCTCATTCGTACAATACTTGGGCCAATCGACAAAAGAAAATGGATGATCTCGAGGAAGAAAACAAAGAGCTGAGAGAAGAAATCGACGCTCTGAAAGAAGATCTAAGAAAACTTCAGAATGACATGCAATCTCTGAAAGCATCTCAGATACAACAACAAAGGACTGTGATCTCAGAGATCACATCTACCATAGTGGAAAAGTATGATCCTCGGTACAACATGCCTAAAGATTGTCCCTGGGGCATGTCACTCAACTATATCCCAGAAGGATATATTCCGCCGATCACGGAAGATCCGGAAACTACAGCAGGAACCGCTGGGCCTGAAGGTTACAAACTTCAGGAAAGCGAAGATGCAAGGGGCATGACAGCAACTCCTGAAGGTTACAAACTTTGGGATAGGGAAGCACCAAGAGTCACTGCCGTAATGACTATACCACCACCCGTGGTACACACTGTCCCGGAAGGACAGATTCTACAGATACCTTCTGGTGGAAACGAAAGTATGTACGACAGATTGAATGAGTTCCAGGAACAATTCCTGGAGATGCAGAAGGAACTCCATGTCATTCGCGGTCAGGATCTATTCGGAAAGAATGCCGCAGACCTTTGTTTGGTCCCCAATGTGAAAATTCCGCACAAATTCAAGGTGCCCGAATTCGAAAAATACAAGGGCCACTCTTGCCCTCAAAGTTATTTGGTGATGTACGCTCGAAAGATGTCAACTCAGACAGAGAATCAACAGCTACTGATCCACTACTTCCAAGATAGTTTAACCGGTGCAACACTCAAATGGTACATGGGTTTAAACCGCACTAAGATCATCACTTTCATAGATCTTGGCGCTGCCTTCGTTCAGCAGAATAAGTATAAACTAGACATGGCACCAGATAGAGATCAACTCAGAGCTATGTTGCAGAAGGACAAAGAAACCTTTAAGGAATATGCTCAGAGATGGCGTGAAATTGCCACCCAGATTTGTCCACCTCTTGAGGAAAAAGAGATGACAAATATCTTTTTGAAAACCTTAAGCTCATTTTACTACGACCGAATGGTCGCCAGTGCTCCCAGCGACTTCACTGAGATGGTGAGCATGGGAGTTCGTCTTGAAGAAGCAGTCCGAGAAGGACGTCTGGTCAAAGATGCTGCACCATCAAGCAGTACCAAAAGATACGGTAGTGGTTTCCCTAAGAAAAAAGAGCAAGAAGTACATACCATCAACGAGGGTGATTCCTCCGATACAGACGAAGAGTGGAGGTCCTATCTTAATGAGGACGGTTATATGTCTCAGGGAGAGGTGCCTACACCATTTTACTATCCCGCACAAAGTCTGAGATATATACCAAGATCAGATGTCAAGATGATATACGGAGATTGTGATCCGAAAGGATGTCGTGCTCCACCAAACTCATTAGAAGAGGACACTCTGATGAAAGACAACTTTGACTACGACTATTATGGCCCAATGGATGGCTTGCCTATCTGGCAGCCGTACCTAGAAGACTTGGGGAAAAAGAGTCAGCTCAACGATGCATATCAGCTAAGCATCATTGAAAAGAATACATGCGTCCCCACCAAATCATGGATCATTACTCAAGGCATTCTGAAGATATCCCGTACAATGATGAATTTGCAAAGAGCGCAGGACAAGAGTTCCTTAACTATGCTTTTCCTGAGGTCAACGTCATTGAAAGGGATGACTCCCTTATTTCCAAAGAAGTGTGGGACACCTTAGGACAACCGAGGGGTAAGTATGACTTCTTGGTTAAGTACACCGCTCCTGAAAGCTCTCGTATCGGGCTTGAAGACATCCAGCCCACTGGATGGGGAGATCCACCTGAGAGTGCAAACACTGTGCAAGATACAACAGAAGAGTTCTCCTATGACAACTCTGCCTGGGAGACAGATTCTAACGATCCTGCTCCACCAGAAATCAGCGTCATTTTTTAGGACAATCCAAGAAGGAAGGTACCAGACTTTGTGATTCACCAAGGAGTTCGCCGCCAATGGGTTGCTGTCAATGGTCTGAAAGTTGTCCATGAGTCTGAGTAATTGCCATCTTTGTCTTAACCTTTCACCCTGCCCAGGTGAAACAGATGTTTTGATAGGGCTCACTTTCTATAAATGTCTCTCTTCGCTTCGCCCAAAGCGATAGAGTTTTGTTTTATAGGGTTGTAGTTTCAAAAATCGACAAAATTATAAATAAAATAATGTCGTGCTGTAATTTTCGCATTTATTGTTGTTTTCGCTTTTCATTTTTTCAGAAAATGGTAATCCTAAAAACAACTCAAAAATAATAAAAACAAGCATTTTTCAGAAAATACACTGCACACACTCTTGCATTCTTTCTATCTCTTCTAAAAACAATCATCATGTCGTGCAAATTGCTTGTTTTAAACCCCATTAAAACATACAATCCAATGCCTTCTCCCAACTTTGAATTCCCGGTATTTGAGGCTGAAGAAGAAAATGACGAAGAAATTCCAGAAGAGATCTCCCGATTACTCAGACATGAGGAAAGGTCCATTGAACCTCACAAAGAGCCATTGGAAACGGTCAACTTGGGTTCAGAAGAAGAGAGAAAAGAAGTCAAGGTTGGGGCACTGCTCAGTCCGTCTGTCAAAGATGTTAGACGATGGCTATGGATCTAGAAGGGGGTTGAATAGATCCCTTGAGTTTTAAACGTAAATGTTTTACAAAATTTGTTTTTAAAAATTGTTTAAACGGAAGCTACCACTGGATAGAACGTCTACAATGAACCTTCTACCAAAAGGATCGGATATGCACGAATATATCACGGATGAGTACAGAAGAGAAAAATTCAGTTTTGAATATTACACTTAACATACGCAATCAACAAAATATCACTTGGTTGATGTATATTCCAATCCAATGAGGTAAAATGATAAGAAATTTAAAGACAACAAGTTCGAATTTTGCTTAGACACAAATTATCAAACACCTAGTGTGCGAAAACACACTAAGTGAAGAATTTCAGTGAAGGGTAATGTAAAGCTGCTCCAAGATACAATTCAAGGAATTGTATCAGTTTAACAAAATAATTTATCAGCTTACAATTACTCTACAACAGAAATTTTGATGACTTGCGACTTCACAAATTCAAACGAACTGAATTGTAAAAGAGTTAAGGAAAGAGAGAACAAACGCGATTTGATTAGGCAGTTCCCCAATCGTCCTCGCTTTGGGTACGTCTGCCCCCAACTCCACAAATGGAATTGAGATATATATATATATATATATATATATATATATATATATATATATATATATATATAGTTGTTGCAAATTGTTTATTACAAGAGAAAACAATGAACATCCAAACCCTCGAACGTCTTCGATCGTTGATGCAGAATTTCCTCTTCCCTTGATTCAAGATGAATCAAGTGCTCCAAATATGGTTGATTCAATTACCGTCTCACACTAATAAACCCACAGAAACCACCGTTCTTCAGTTACCTTCACTCGGTCAATTGCAATCTACCAAGAATTCGAACCCAAACCTCCTTTCTACGATCCTCTGATTACAGCTACTAAACCGAACAATTGCGCCAATTTCCGGTTACCTTCGCCCAGCCGAATCCCTGTAGAAAGAACGGTTTGTGCAAAAACCCCCAAAATCTATTCGATTCTTGGAGGACAAAACCAACTGGTTTTATTCAAGAAACACCTGCCAAACTCTCAACCCAGAAGATGAAGATTACACTTCCTAAATTCTAAACGCTATCACTTCGATCAATGGGTGACACAAACAAAGATGATTATGTGTGATTGTTTGTTTACACAATGAAGAAGATGAAGATGAAGAGAGAAATGACATATATCTTTCACGTTTCTTGTTGGGAATAAAAGGATGACCAAAACTATTTATATGAAAAAAATGACCCACAAAAATAATAACAGAAAAATAACAAAAAAGAAATTAAGTGAAAAAAATGCAGAATTTGAGGTCATGCGTCGACCTCCAGCTTTCATGCGTCGACGCATAAAAGAAGAATTTGGTGTCCACAGATTTGTGCGCTTTCCCGCAAGTTTTGGAGGTTAGCGCATGAAATTTGGGGTTAGCGCATGGACTGAAGGGTCAGTGCGTGAAGTGTAAATTTTTAGGAAATTCAATTTTTCTGAGCATTTTTACCAGACCAAGATCAGAGACACATACTAGACACAACTAAAACGATAGTGGACATTTATTTTTGGAGAGGACAAGATCCTATGCATCTAGACATATGAACGATAATGGTTAGACGCTATATGCCCGACACGTGAAGTGATACCGCTCAAACTACAATCTAATATGTTTGTTGACATCATTAAAACAAGGTAGCTAGGAGAATATCCCTCACAAAAGAAAGTTTGATAAATCTTCTCAAATAATTTCCAGATATGTTTGCTTGGTGCTACCAGGACATGCCAGGGTTGGATACCAATATCGTGGAACACTATTTACCGTTAAGATCAGAATGTCCACAGGTGAAAAAAAGGCTGAGAAGAACTCATACGGACATGGCCATCAAAATCAAAGAGGAAGTACATAAACATATTGACACGGGTTTCCTCGCCACATCAGAATATCCTCAATGGCTAGCCAACATAGTACCAGTTCTGAAAAAGGACGGAAAGGTCAGAATGTGTGTAGACTACAGGGATCTGAACAAAGTTAGTCCAAAGGATGACTTTCCCTTACCGCACATAGACATGCTGGTAGACAGTACCGCAAAGTTCAAAGTCTACTCCTTCATGGAAGGATTCTCGGGCTATAATCAAATCAAAATGGCGTCGAAAAACATGGAGAAAACTTCATTCATCCCCCCATGGGGCACTTTTTGTTACCAGGTAATGCCATTCGGTTTGAAGAACGCCGGGGCAACCTATCAAAGGGCCATGACTACTCTGTTTCATGACATGATACACAAAGAAATAGAAGTGTATGTCGATGATATGATTCCCAAATCTAAGACAGAAGAGGAGCATGTGACCCACATGTCAAAGCTATTCGAGTGTCTAAGAATGTACAAACTCCACTTGAATCCCAACAAGTGCACATTCGGTGTCCGTTCAGGGAAACTTTAGGGTTCATCGTCAGCCAGAAAGGAATTGAGGTTGATCCTGACAATGTCAAGGCCATTCAAGAAATTCCTTCTCCAAAGACTGAAAAACAAGTCAGGGGATTCCTGGGATGTTTGAATTACATTTCCAAATTTATATTCCTCATGACCGCGACATGCACGCCAATCTTCAAACTACTCAAAAAGATACAATCATTTCTCATTGATTCCCGGGGCAAATGGACTCCGAACTACGATGGCCCCTATGTGGTCAAGAAAGCCTTTAGGCGGCGCCTTGAGACTTGAAACCATGGATGGAGAAGAATTTGCCTACCCCACAAATGTTGACGTAGTCAAGAAATACTTCTCCAAAAAAAAACATCTCGGTGGATAGAAAACCCGAAAGGGCGGTCCAGGCAAAAATTAGAGACATAATCAAAAATCATCCCGATGGATTGGAAATCTCAAAGTACAATCCATGCAAAAATTAGGGATTAATGGCAAGTAACTACGTCCGACGAGGTTAAATCCCCTGCAGTAATGCCATCCATCAGTAAAACTCCAATCAAGGTCATCTTCGACGAAAGCTCAGGATGTCCAGAATTCAAAGTTGGTAGAAGGATAGCGGTCGTTATGTTTCAATGTAGCCCTTTTCCCTTAAATTACCATTTTCTAACTTTGTAAATACTCTATGGGATCACGCGCTTGGCTGATTTCCATCCTATCAATAAAATTTGAGCCCTAGTGCTTTTGTTTGCAATTCTTATTTGTTTTAGCTTTACAGAACGACATTTTAACATGATTAATGATTCTTGAAATAAAACAAAAATGAATTTTCCTTGTCAAATTTTTCTGCTTTTAAAATAAAGATGGCAATTCTTTTGACTGTTAAACATCGAAAGAACATCGATCACTTCTCCAAAGGCGATTAAGCATCAAAGTGCAGAATCAAAGTACCTCTTCTTAACCAGTACACCTGAATGAAGGATCAGCTGTGTCAGATGCGAATATTCCATCTGATATCCCCGACAGGGTTCTTACCTACTAAGTCTGACCAATGTTGTTCCCCACAGGGACTATCTCTCCTAAGCAAGGCAGAATTACTATTTTTGACCAAATGGTACTTCCTCGCCCCTAGCCGTGGGCAAGTATCCAGTCATGTTCATCTATAAGTCTGTGTGTCATGTCAGTTTTGTCAGCATAAACATACATACATCATGCATTATTGATTTGCATTCATATTCATATTGCATCACTATCACTCAAGTCAGTCTTAACTCTAAGTGGTAAGGTCCTCTTGTCAATCGAATTGTCAGTCCTTTCCTCGTCAGGAAGTGAATCACTTAAGCAATCTCTCCCCAGTCTATTTCTGGATGGAGACAGTCCTTGACCACTTTGATAACTTGAACCTCTGAAAGACAAGAAGACAGCCGACGAACGTCACTCTTCACCATTGAAGATAATATCTTCGCTTTCCCAGATTAAGGAAGATCCCTAGAGAAAGCCTCACAACCAAAGACTCTCAGCCACACATTGATTTTTCTCTCCAAGAGAGTCAATGATAATGAAGTCATCAGCACCTCAAAATTGGATTACATCACATGGCATTTCTCCGAGAAGATCTAGAGGAAAAGTATGATGTAATATCCCCAAGCAGGAAACAGTCTCTCAAGAGACTCGTTTTCCCCAGTAGAGTCAACAAATGGCGTCTCTAAAATAGAGAAGTTTTCACACCTCTACAGCTCAGACGAATGGGTTTCCCCAACAAATCTGACATCAAAACTTTTTCCCATCAAATGGCATCTCCCCAGGAAAATTCGGCGAGAAGTTTGAGGAAAACCGCTAACAACTAGCGTTCCTTGTCAAGAAAGTTTATTGACAAAAGAAACTGAGACCAGTTCCTTGGTTGAAGACCAGGATCGAGGGGAAGTTTATTTTAGAAACTGAGACCAGTTCCTTGGCTGAAGACCAGGATCGAGGGGAAGTTTATACAAAAGAAACTGAGACCAGTTCCTTGGCTAAAGACCAGGATCGAGGGGAAGTTTTTACCTTTTCTAAGTATCATTTCTTAGCAAAAGAATATGGATGAGCAAGCTGCCATTCATAACCACCATCAAAATTTCGGGTATTCCAATATGTAATCCTCTTGTACCCTGAATGCCCGAATACCTTCGCCATTCACACCTTCGGGTCCAAGAAGATTAAATAGGGGCATCTGTCATACCCCAAATTTTTACCACCAAGATTTCCCATCATTGTGAAGATCATTACCACAATATGGATGTACTTTCATGCCTCATCAATCTCCTCAAGGATTGTTAGGCATTCTCTACAATCAAAGATTAGGGTTTTAACCCCTCTCCGAGCACTTAGATAAAGGATCAATCATGAAATGACATGATCTTCACCTTGTCTAGCTTCTCAAACATCCATGAAGGATCAAGAGGACTCCCGCATCAAGAATCAAGCACAAAGTTGCTACATTCCAAGTGGATTAAGCCTCAAGGTCGCCTGTGTCACCAAATTAGGGTTAAGCTCATACAACAGAGGACCTAAACTTGCAAAGTTTGGCACAAGTCAATGGCTATAGGAGACCCTTGACCAAAGAACTAAGGCATTCAATACAATCTAATCCAAGTTGCCAAACACTATTGATGCCAAAACAAATTTGCTCTATTATAAATAGAGCTCATTTGTGCTCAAATTAAGTACACCAAAGGTCCTAAACAGATGCCTTTCTTAGAATCACAACTTTTACTCCAAAAATACCTTTTAATGCAAGTTACTATCGGGTTTAGAGTTAGAGTGTATTTCCAACCAAACCAATCACACACACACCTCACAAACATCATATGTGAGCTGATCAAACACTAAAACAACATCTGGAACACCAAATTCACAAAATCACCTTCCATTTGTTCAAGCTTTTAGCAGAGTTGCAGTTAGGGTGCCACAACCAGTTCTAGCTCATTTCAAATCAATCCAAGCATTCAAACACATCCTTTTACGTACAAGGAAGCTGTCCAAATCATTGGAACTCATCTGTAACACCTCCAAACAAGAATTCGATTCTCACTTGTAGAGGTAAAACTTGAACTCTCAAACTCAATGAATCATGCATCATAAACATGTTTTCTTGTTACCATTGTGTTTCTGGATGTTTGTAGATCATTTACCCTCAATCAATTGTTATTTACAATTCATGTATAGGATTTCATTGAGTTCATGCCAATTTTAGGGTTCTTCAGGTTTTATCATGATATGTTATGATTCAATTAATTTCAATAAAATTGGGTATTGCCATTGTGTTCCTCATCTGAAAACGCATGATTTTCATATTTGGATCATGTGAAATGATTGAGAGATGAGGGAGATAGGAGCCTTCACGTATCTGAGCTTGAGGTTGAAGATGGCCATGGCGCCTTGCTTCATAAATCCAACTTGTTTTACTATATAATTTTCACTTGCCATATTATTCTTGAATTGGCATTGCGCCCCAGTGGTTGATCAACTGGTTTGTGTGTATTAGCGAGTGAGAGGTCTGGGGTTCGAATCCCCCTCGCCCCAGACCTCTTTTTTATCACTTGTTTCATTTTTTTACTATTTTTATTTTTCATATTATTTTTGTTAATAACTTTGAAAATTAATTTCTCATTCAACTTTAATCATTTTTTATTGGTTCTTTTTCTGAAAAATCACAAAAATATTAAAGTATTTTATTCCACAAAAAAATCAGATTTATATTATTTATTTAATATAGTTGGTATTTTTGTGAATAAATTCACTTTTACTGTTTTTAAACATTTAAAAAGTGAATTTTTATCTTGAAAATCAAAATTAAATGAGTTCTAAATCATCTTGTGATTAAAACTTCATTTTTCAAACCTTAACCAAAAATCACAAGTAGTTTATTTAAACTTATTTAGTATTTTTATCATTTTTTATTAATTTTCTTTAAAGGATTACTTTTAAAAAATGAAATTAGGGTATTCTTGGATTTTTTGATCCTTAACAAACTTTTCAAAACACTTTTGGGCCTCTAATAGAGTGTAAGACCCAACCCCCTTTGTACATAAATAATTTTGGGCCTCAGTCATTGTATAAGTCTCACTGTATTTTCAAAATCACGGTGCGGTCGTCGCCTTTTAAAACAAAATCATCTGGGCCTCCCCTTGTGCTGTAAGTCCCATCTTTCTTTTTCAAAACATCTTTGGGCCTCTTGAAAGAGTGTAAGACCCAACCCTTTTGTAAATAAACCTTTTGGGGCCTCAGTCGTTGTATAAGTCCCTATACGATCTTCAAAACAACGGTGCGATCACTGTTAAACCTTGGGCCTCTCTTTGAGTATAAGCCCCAACAATCTTTTCAAAAACAACTTATTTTTTGATTTAGGTTCAAATATACAGTTTTTATCAAAACTTTCTTTAATTTCTTTGAACAACTAACCATACAGCATGGTAGCTTGCTCACCTGTAAGTTTTTATCGATTTTCATTTACTTGCTTTCATATATATATATATATATATATATATATATATATATATATATATATATATATATATATATATATATATATATATATATATATATAACTGTATTGTGGGAAGTTGCTCCCCTGTACATCCTTCTTTCATACCCTTTTACATACTTGTCATATATCAACTGTATATATACTAGTATATCTATTCAGAGTTTTCCCCGGCAACTAGGTATAGAACAAGGTAAAGCCAGTTGGTCACTCTTTGATACATTCAAAACTAGATCCCCATAGGATTTCTAGATACAGACTTGCCTTCTCTTGGGCTTAAACAATATGGAACAAAGAGAAATGCAGTATTCTCGGTGAACCTTTTCTCAGACTGTCACTATTAGAACTTGTCAAAGAAATTTAGTTTCCCCAGAGAGGATTAATTCCCGGTGAAACTTCTCTTGAATTTCTTCAAACCCTAGAACTGTTCACTAAAGAAAAGATTATTCTCGGTGAAACTTTTCTTGAACTCTTCTTAAGTTTGGACCCACAGGCTTCCTAAAAGCATCCCCGCCTCCTCTTGGGCTTTGTACAAGGACCCGCCGACTTCTTAGAAGTTCTCATGCCTTCTCTTGGGCTTAATACAAGGACCCTGAAGACCTCCTAAAGGTATAAGACAGAAATTAGTCATCATTTGCTAGAGCAGTCTTTCCAGTGTCAAATCTCAGACCAATTTAGGGTTGATTCTCATCCCTTAAAACACTTGCCTCCTCTTGGGCATCATACAAAGATAAACTCTTCCGTGCCAGTAGACTTGGACAGTCTAATCTTGAGTCTCAAAGACATTCTTAAGTTCTCAACAAACATAGGAGAACCCCCGGTCAGTCTGGATCAATCTCCAGTAGAGTTAAAACCCATGGGTTCTAAAACCCAGTCTCTCGCCTAAAATCTCAAAGCCAGGGTCAGTTTATCCTCAGTATAACACTATCCCAAATCAGAACCTCAAGGCATCTGATATCTCAACTCTTTTGTAAACCTCAACAAGAGTTGATTCCCCATTTGGACCTGCCTCGGGATCCCAATAATTCCCAGCAGAAGCTAGCCTCCTCTTATGATTTTTGTAATGATCCTTCCTCAGCAAAGTTAGCCTTCTCTAGGGCTTTGTACAATTATTCTCCCCAGCTGAGCTCACCTTTTTAGACTCTCTTGTTGAGTTAATCACCTTTCAGTACTTTCTTGTTAGGTCGACCTTTTTAGCCTCAATCTCGGGCTTTGTACGAGACAGATAAAAACAGTCTCTTGTTGAGTCAATCTTTTCCAGCCTCCTTTTAGGCTTGGTATAAATATTTCCCCTAGAAAAAGTTAGCCTCCTCTTAGGCTTTGTATAATGATTTCTCCAGCTTGTTTAGCCACAATCCTGGGCTTTGTACAGGGCAGTTAAAAGCACTCTCTTGTTGAGTCAAACCCTTTTAGCCTCAATCTTGGGCTTTGTACAAGACATAAATCTTCATAACCTTATCTTAAGCTTGGGACAAATATCTTCTCCAGCGGATTCAATTCCTCCCATCCTTCTTTTAAGCTATGAGAAATAATACTCTCCAGCAGAGTCAAACTCTTTTTCAGCCTCAATCTTGGGCTATGTACAAGACACTTAAAATATCCTCAGCCGAGTCAGGAAAGTATCATTTTAGCCTCAATCTTGTGCTTTGTACGAGAAAAATAAAGATTTCTTTCCCACAGAGTCAGTCTTCTTTTCAGCCTCTGTCTTGGGCTTTGTACAAGACACATACAAACCCTCCCCAACGGAGTCAAAAGTCCTTTTTAGCCTCAATCTTGGGCTTTGTACAAGACAGACAGATTATTTTCCCCGGAAAAGTCAAACTTTTAGCCTCCTCTTAGGCTTTGTATAATGATATATGTAACACTCTTTTCTACCCCCACAAATATTGCAGCAGAAACAACTCAAAATATCAGAGTAAAGTATCAAAATCACCTCAAGGGTGCACATTTCTCATTCAAATCAAAATAATACACTTGCCCTGTAAGAAAAAAGGGTTTTCCTCAAAATAACTCAAAAGCCTTCACATTGCAGCGGAACTCAAAATTCTCAATTAAAAGGTTTTTAACAACCATCGTAATAATCAAAAATAAAACCACATCATCAAATGACAACAAAATAAGGAAACCACATAGTTCGACTCAAAGGACCCCAACCCGATGTTACACTATCAGAGCAAGACCCTCTAAATCGACCAAAAGCAAATAAACTTCAAGGTTCTCGAAGCATCCACAGCTAAACCTGAACACCTGCACGTTACCACGTGGAGGCAACATTCAAACAGGCAGGGTGAGTAATCACAATTCATAATAATCATTATAAAACAAGATATACATAAAAATGGCTTTAACTTCATAAACGACATCATACAGGTCATCATCAAGGAAAACATCAGGAAGCACCATATCACAAATTCATCGATGCCACATAAAATGCAATGCATAACAAGACTCAGGCATGTGGTACCAATCGTCATAATAGATGGACACTAGGCCATCAACCCTCCAAAGATCCCCGTCAATAGGATCGATCCCGCATTTGGAACCAGAGCACGTCATAATTACCTCATATCCGCACAATGGGAATGAAGCGTCGTCACAGAGTATGCATATGAATGTATGATACACAACATCACTAATCATCATCATCAAGTAAACTTCATAATGTGCATCATCATTCATTATTTTTCAAAAAATTCATATCATCATATATTCATCAAAATATCACAATTTATCACCTCAATATCATCAAGAACATCATGGCAAGTCATCATAACATTACAGCATCAAAACATCAAAAACAGCACAGCAGCATAAACAAGAATTTGTGAACAGCTGAAGTTCGCTCCAGGGTTCGCCTAGCGAACCTGTTCACTGTGGCCTTCGCTTAGCGAAGCGGCTAGCGAACCTCACAGACCCCACACTCAACACCAGAATACAATCATCTGTCACACTCGCCGATTGATTCGCTTAGCGAACTCCCTCGCTGATTCCTTCTCTTAGCGAAACTCCCAGCGAAGCCCACCTTTCCTCTCCAGAATCATCTCAGTACCCCCTCCCACGTTATCGTACATTCGTTGCACTGCTCGCTTAGCGAGCCTTGGCGAACATTCGCCTAGCGAAGCAACGGTTCGCCTAGCGAACCTGCGATTACAGCAAATCGCTGCTACGCATCAGTGGCTCCACAACCTCCAAGGTACCTGCGATTACAGTCCCAAATGACCCAAAAACATCCCTATAACAGTCTTAATCCATCACATAATTTAAAGGTCTAAACCCTACGTCTGTTAGGTCGATTCAGGACACTACGGGACCCCTTAATTTCCCTAAACCTTCAAAACTCTCAAGCTTCATATAAACTCCATAAATCCTTCACCACCGGGTTAACACTACAACAACGGGGAAATCAGCCCCAAGGTCTACTCTACTGATTATTTCAACTCTTAATAATCGATTTCACAACATGCCCTCAAAGTCATCAGTTTATCTCAAAACCCATAAACCCTCAAAAACCCCAAAATCCACTTCAATCAATCGAATCCTATAATGAAAACAATGAAAGTCAATTACTCCCCATACCTTAGATTGTCGATCCGATGAGTTCTCTCTTGAGCCTTTGGAAACCTTCACGAAAATCCTCGCTTTTTCCCTTTTTCCTCAGAGCTCTGCACTTTCTCCTTATTTTCACGATCTCCACAAAATGAATCCTAATTCTCCTCAATTCCTCCTTTTTGGTTAATTTTACTCTTGGGCCTCAAAATTGGGCTTTCCCATAATACTCCCACTAATACTCCTCAAATGTCCATCTTACCCTTAATTCCTCTAATATTATTTTAAATTAATAATAATACCAATATATTCATATTGTATACTATTATTTAATTAAAATAACCAAAACTTCATAAAAACACCGACATCGACACGAAACACCAAAATTCACAGAAAACCATGAATATAATATTTAAATAAATTAAATAAATATTCTTAAGAAATTTGGGGCATTACAACCCTCCCCTACTTAAAGAATTTTCGCCCTCGAAAATTACCTCAAGGAAATAGAGTCGGATACGACTCTCTCATCTGATCTTCACGTTCCCAAGTCCAACTTTCGCCAACTGGTCCACCCCACAACACCTTCACCAAAGTTATGTCTTTACCCCGCAATTGCTTCGTCTCTCGACCATCGACACGCACAGGCAATGCTTCCACAGTCAGATTATCTCTTACTTGTACATCATCCATCTAAATCACATGCGACGGATTCGGAATGTACTTTCTCAACTGAGACACATGGAACACGTCTTGCAAATTCGCAAGTGACGGCGGTAAAGCGATCCGATAGGCTACCTCTCCTATCCTCTGCAATATCTGATATGGACCAACAAAACGTGAAGTGAGCTTCCTAGACTTCAAAGCTCGACCCACACCAGTCACTGGCGTCACCCTCAAAAACACATGATCTCCCTCTTGAAATTCAAGTGCTTTTCTCCTCTTATCATGGTAACTCTTCTGACGACTCTGCGAAGCTTTCATTCTCTCTTGTATCATCTTAATCTTCTCAGTCGTCTCTTGCACAATTTCAGGTCTGAGTACAGTACTCTCGCCCGATTCATCCCAACACAAAGGAGTCCTACACCTTCTCCCATACAAAGCTTCATAGGGCGCCATCCCAATACTAGCATGAAACTATTATTGTACGTGAACTCAATCAACGGTAAATGGATATCCCAAGATCCTCCATGATCCAACACACAAGCCCTCAGCAAATCCTCTAAAGATTAGATAGTCATTTCTGTCTAACCGTCCGTTTGCGGATGATAGGCAGAACTCATCCTCGACTTAGTGCCCAATGCATCTTGCAAACTTTTCCAGAACCTCGATGTAAATCTCGGATCTCTATCCGACACAATACTCGAAGGTACCCCATGTAACTTCATAATTTCTTCAATATACAACTCGGCTAACTTCTGCATAGAATGATTAATCTTCATCGCAAGAAATGAGCCGACTTAGTTAATCTATCCACGATCACCCAAATTGAATCATTTCCTTAGCAGTCTTCGGCAATCCCACCACAAAATCCATGGAAATACTATCCCATTTCCATTCTGGAATCCTCAACGGCTGCATTATACCTAAAGGCTTTTGATGCTCAACCTTCGACTTCTGACAAGTCAAACACGCATAAACAAACTCCGCAACATTCTTCTTCATACCTGGCCACCAAAACAACTTTTTCAAATCTTGGTACATCTTTGTAGCACCGAGATGAATGCTCAACCTACTTCGATGTCCTTCTTCAAGAATGCTCTTCTTAATATCTGGGGCATCGGGGACACACACCCTGTCTCTGAACATCATTACGCCATTCTCGTCAACCCGGAAGTCACCTTATTTACCTTAGTTAGTCAAAGTCAATTGGTCAACCAACTTTAAATCAGATTGTTGTCCCACTCTGATTTCTTTCAGAATACTACTAGTCAACTTCAACATTCCCAACTTCACACTGTTAGAGGTCTTTTCACATACTAAACTCAAATCTCGGAATTGCTCAATTAATTCCAACTCTTTCACCATAAGCATTGACATATGCAATGACTTCCTGCTCAATGCATCCGCCACTACATTTGCTTTGCCCGGATGATAATTCAAATCAAAATCGAAGTCCTTCAACAGCTCTAACCACCTTCTCTGCCTCATATTCAATTCCTTCTGATCAAATAAGTACTTCAGACTCTTATGATCACTGAACACTTCAAATTTAGAGCCAAAAGATAATGTTTCCAAATTTTCAACACAAACACTACTGCGGCTAATTCCAAGTCATGTGTAGGATAATTCCTCTCATGAACTCGCAGTTGTCTGGAAGCATAGGCAACAACTTGTCCATTCTGCATCAATACTCCACCAAGACCCATCTTTGATGCATCACAATACACCATAAAAGATTCACTCGGATTAGGCAAAATCAACACTTGAGCAGTAGTCAATCTCTTCTTCAATTCCACAAAACTCTCTTCACAAGCTACATCCCACACAAAAGTCTGACCCTTTCGAGTCAACTGAGTCAAAGGTAATGCCAACTTAGAAAAACCTTCAATAAACTTGCGGTAGTAACCCGCTAATCCCAGAAAACTTCGTATCTCAGTAGCAGACTTTGGAGTCTCCCACTGTAACACAACATCAATCTTAGAAGGATCAACAGCAACGCCACCACTTGAAATTACATGGCCAAGGAAACTCACTTCCTTCAACCAGAATTCACACTTCGATAGCTTTGCATACAACTTCTTCTCTTTCAACACTTGCAACACCATCCTCAAATGCTCGGCATGTTCTTCTTCGGTTCTAGAATATATCAAGATATCATCGATAAACACCACCACAAACTTATCCAAATACTCATGGAAAATCCAATTCATATACTCCATGAACACACCAGGTGCATTAGATACACCAAACGGCATCACAGTGTATTCATAGTGACCATACCTCATCCTGAAAGCCGTCTTCGGAATATCATCAGGCTTAACACAAATCTGATGATAACCCGACCTCAAATCAATCTTGCTAAACACACAAGCACCTGCTAGCTGATCCATCAAGTCGTTGATTCTCGGTAGTGGATACTTATTCTTGATAGTCACTTTATTCAACTGTCGATAATCAACACACAACCTCATACTTCCATCTTTCTTCTTCACTAACAGCACCGGAGCACCCCACGGAGAAACACTTGGTCGAACAAACCTCTTCTCAAGCAATTCTTCCAGTTGCTTCTTCAACTCACTTAACTCAGAAGCTGACATCCGATAAGGAGCCATCGACACTGGACTCGTACCTGGTATTAAGTCCACTGCAAACTCTACTTCACGCTCTGGAGGCAAATCACTGATGTCATCTGGAAACACATCTGGAAATTCACAGACAACAGGCAACTCCACACTCGTAGCTTCATGATCAATTTGCAACGATGCAAACATTGCAAACACCAAAGCTTTAACCTCCACAAGTTCGTCTACTTGCTTAGCAGATAAGAACATCAACTCCCCACTATCATCAATTTCAGGAAACTCTACAGCCTTGGTATAACAATTAATGTGAACACGGTTGAACTCTAACCAGTTCATTCCAAAGATCACATCGATCTGGTGCAAGGGTAAGCACACCAAATCCATCACAAAGCTCTTCTCAAAAATCATCATAGGACATCTCAAACACACAAGGGTAGTAGTAACATAACCATTAGTTGGAGTTTCTATTACCATACTACCATTCATATCAGATAACTTCAAACCCAATCTATTAGCACATTCAAGCGAGATAAAAGAATGAGTGGCACCAGTATCAATAATAGCAACCAATTCGATATTATTAATAAAACAAGTACCTCGAATCAGGTTGTCCTTCTCTGGCACTTCTGCACCACTCAAAGCAAATACACGACCACTGGTCTGGGCAGCAGTAGCAGTCTTCTTTGGCTTCTGACATTGAGTACTGATATGACCTTTCTCACCACAATTGAAACAGGTCGGACCCTCATCTTTGCAATCAGTAGCTCGATGACCCTTCTTACCACATCTATAGCACCTCAGTACATTATTCCTGCACACATCAGCACGGTGACCTTGCTCGCCACACTTATGACACTTTCCAGAAGCGGGAGCTACTCCCCCACTTACATTTTTCCCATCTGAAGCCTTCTGCTTCCCTTTGTCAGCTAAAGTTGTATAAGGCTTCCCCCTATACTGTCCTTTCTTCTCACTCAACTGCTTATAGTGAGCAGATCGAGCTCGGCTATCCTCATCGTAGATTCTGCTCTTGTCAACCAACTCAGCATACCTGCGGATCTGCTGATACCCAATACCCTGCTTAATCTCTGGTCTCAGTCCATTCTCAAACTTGAGACACTTGGACATCTCAGCATCAGCATGATTGTAGTGCGGATAGAACTTCACTAAAGCCTCGAACTTTGCAGCATACTCTGCCACAATCATATCTCCTTGCTTCAGCTCAAGGAATTCCACTTCTCTCTTGCCACGAGCATCCTCTGGAAAATACTTTCCCAGAAACTCCTGCTTAATCACAGCCCAAGTTATCACAGTGCCAACATCTGTGAGTCTCTGACGGGTGTTATCCCACCAGTCCTCAGCTTCCTCTTCTAGCATATGCGTTCCAAACTGAACCTGCTCCTCATCACAATACCCCATCACTCGGAAGATCTTCTCGATCGCCTTTAGCCACTTGTGTACACTTGCTGGATCATGCGTGCCTATAAAAGTCGATGGATTGTTCCTCTGAAACTTCCCCAATGCACGAAACTCATCAGGAGCTCCACCATTTGGATTCAGCTGCACCACCACGTTAGCAACCGATTCCAATGCATCAGCAATTGCACGATCATTTCTTCCAGCCATCCTGCACACCACCAACAAGGTTAGAAGAACTAAAACATCGACAGTGTACACACACTCGTCGACTGACAGGGGACTGACATCACGTAAAAACCTGGCCGGACGGACCAACCTGCTCTAGTACCACTAATGTAACACCCTTTTCTTCCCCCACAAATATTGCAGCAGAAACAACTCAAAATATCATAGTAAAGTATCAAAATCACCTCAAGGGTGCACATTTCTCATTTAAATCAAAATAATACACTTGCCCTGTAAACAAAAGGGTTTTCCTCAAAATAACTCAAAAGCCTTCACATGGCAGCGGAACTCAAAATTCTCAATTAAAAGGTTTTCAACAATCATCGTAATAATTATAAATAAAACCACATCATCAAATGACAACAAAATAAGGAAACCACATAGTTCGACTCAAAGGACCCCAACCCGATGTTACACTATCAGAGCAAGACCCTCTAAATCGACCAAAAGCAAATAAACTTCAAGGTCCTCGAAGCATCCATAGCTAAACCTGATCACCTGCACGTTACCCACGTGGAGGCAACATTCAAACAGGCAGGGTGAGTAATCACAATTCATAATAATCATTATAAAATAAGATATACATAAAAATGGCTTTAACTTCATAAACAACATCATCAAGGTCATCATCAAGGAAAACATCAGGAAGCACTATATCACAAATTCATCGATGCCACATAAAATGCAATGCATAACAAGACTCATGCATGTGGTACCAATTGTCATAATAGATGGACACTAGGCCATCAACCCTCCAAAGATCCCCGTCAATAGGATCGATCCCGCATTTGGAACCGGAGCACGTCATAATTACCTCACATCCGCACAATGGGAATGAAGCGTCGTCACAGAGTATGCATATGAATCTATGATACACAACATCACTAATCATCATCATCAAGTAAACTTCATAATGTGCATCATCATTCATTATTTTTCACAAAATTCATATGATCATATATTCATCAAAACATCATAATTTATCACCTCAATATCATCAAGAACATCATGGCAAGTCATCATAACATTACAGCACCAAAACATCAAAAACAGCACAGCAGCATAAACAAGAATTTGCAAACAGCTGAAGTTCGCTCCAGGGTTCGCCTAGTGAATCTGTTCACTGTGGCCTTCACTTAGCGAAGCGGCCAGCGAACCTCACAAACCCCACACTCAACACCAGAACACAATCATCTGTCACACTCGTCGGTTGACTAGCTTAGCGAACTCCCTCGCAGATTCCTTCGCTTAGCGAAACTCCCTGCGAAACCCACCTTTCCTCTCCATAATCAACTCAGTACCCCCTCCCACGTTATCGCGCATTTGCTGCGTTGCTCGCTTAGCGAGCATTGGCGAACATTTGGCTAGCGAACCTGCGATTACAGCAAATCGCTACTACGCATCAGTGGCTCCACAACCTCCAAGGTACCTGCGATTACAGTCCCAAATGACCCAAAAACATCCCTATAACAATCTTAATGCATCACAGAATTTAAAGGTCTAAACCCTACGTCTGTTAGGTCGATTCAGGACACTACAAAAACCTTAATTTCCCTAAACCTTCAAAACTCTCAAGTTTCATATAAACTCCATAAATCCTTCACCACCGGGTTAAAACTACAACAACGGGGAAATCAGCCCCAAGGTCTACTCTACTGATTATTTTAACTCTTAATAATCGATCTCACAACATGCCCTCAAAGTCATCAGTTTATCTCAAAACCCGTAAACCCTCAAAAACCCCAAAATCCACTTCAATCAATCGAATCCTATAATGAAAACAATGAAAGGAAATTACTCTCCATACCTTAGATTGTCGATCCGATGAGTTCTCTCTTGAGCCTTTGGAAACCATCACAGAAATCCTCGCCTTTTCCCTTTTTCCTCAGAGCTCTGCACTTTCTCCTTATTTTCGCGATCTCCACAAAATGAATCCTAATTCTCCTCAATTCCTCCTTTTTGGTTAATTTAACTCTTGGGCCTTGTTGCGGTGAGAATTGGATACCATAGTTATTAATGAACTAGGATCACATTTCTTTAAATGTTCACCACCGTCTTTGATTTATCCAAAGGAAAGGTTCAAAAGCGAAAAAAACCTAAAAGATCTAAGGTTCGGGGGTTGGTTACGCCTAGGGAAGGTATTAGCATCCTAAACGTCCGTAGTACTCTACGGGAACCTCTCGTTAGTACTTATGTTATCTCTCATTCGCTTGCTAAGGGTGCTATGCTAACGGTTGAACCCTAGGGGTTAGTATCTAAGTATACTCGATAAGGTATCGCACCTTACGCCTACGTATCCTCGGGTGTAGAATCAGAGTATGCGTAGTTCTGAAAAAAGGAACTTCTTGACGGGGTCAAGATTCCAAGGGGAAGCAAAGTCTTGGGCAAGACCTTACATAGAGTGCGGCGACTCTAAAGTTGTAGGATGGTTCAAGAGGGGTAGGATTGTAAATGTTCGCGGCGGAGCATTTACTTGGAGTACGGCGACTCCGATCCTAAGGCTAAGATTCTAAGTGTCTACGGCGAGACGTGGAGTACGACGACTCCGAATCCTATGGCCAAGGGTTCTAAAGCGTTAGTCCTATGCCGGTTTAGTCAATTATTAATAACCTTTCCTTTGGAATGTCGAGGGGCCCAACTTAAGGTTAACTGTGCATACTAGCAAAGTGGGCTAGTTAAAGTGTATTGTGACCGATAAGGTTGAATGCGAGGCCCGAAGGCACTCGACTTACATGGGTATAAAAGTGACTCGACGTTGGATCGAGAGTTTTTAGTATTTTTGAAAAGGGTTTTAGACAGTATAAACATACATATATGTAAGCATACAAAGGCAAAAGAGACAAGCGTGCACTCAAACACGAGGGATCTAACGGATTATTAAGAGTTGATTAATTTTAAGGTTTATTGAGAAAAAGTTTTATGTTAAGAATTCTTTAGTTAGCGTTTCTTATAGAAGGGTTTAATTTATTATAAAATGTTATTGGTTTTATATTTATTAACTTGCAGACAGAGATTTCTTACTTGTGAAATGTTTTAATTGTATAATTAACAAATTAGTTTTTTAAGGTTTTTTATAACGAAATGAAAAAAAGTTTCCCTTAGATAAAAAGAGTTTTAGTTATAAAAGGTTTTAAAATTTATTAAAAGGGTCATTAAGAGTTTATTAGTTAATAAGGATTTTATTTTAATATTTAAGAAAAAGTTTATTATTAATAAGAGATATTAAATTAAGAACTGTTCAAAAAGGTTTTAATTATTAATTAAAAATAAACTTAATTAGTATTTAAATAAAAAAACAGTTTCTAATATGAAAGGTTAGATTAGCTGATAATTAAAAAGTTGATATCAAAAAAAAAGGGAAAAAGGTAAAAAAACAAAAGAAGAAACGGAGGGCCTGAGCTCATCACTCTCCTCTCTCGCCTTCCCAACTCTCAAAAGCTAGGGTTTGCAGAACCCAAAGAAAAACGCCGTCACCCTCACTCGATTCTCACTCTCTTTCGATTTCTCTCTCGATTTCTCTCTCGAACCAGACAACATCAACAAGAATACCCCACCCCACACAACCCTATACCCTGATTTCATTATGTTAGAGTTGATTACAAATTACAAGAGACGAAATGGAAATAAACGGCGGAAAAGAAAAAAGGGAAATGAGTGCCGGCGGTGGTGGCTCCAAGGACTTCATTCAGGGAAGATCTCCTTCCTCTCCTTTTTTACCTTTTTGCGTGATCGGCGTTGTTTGACTCGTCTACTTCTTCTTTTCTGTGTGTGTGTGTTGTTGATGTTGTTGTTCAACTCTCTTTCAATTGGTATGAGTAGATGTATGTTCTTTCCGGTATTGTGTTGGTTTGTGAACTTTTGAATTTGTGATATGTTTTCTCCTCACCGTCATGCTCACGATGGTTGTTGTGTTTGTGGATTCTCGCTCTCTCCCTTCTTGCACGTATGAGCCTCCTTTTATAGTCTTGGATGATGAATCCCAAAGACAACTGTTGAATGCTCTTTAAATGGTGTCTGAAACATGTTTTTGTTACTTAGGAAAGTTTTTGAAATTGTCTAATATGCTATAATGGTGCTGAAACTCGTTTGGGGAAGTTTTTGAAATGTTAACACCGTCTGCTTTTTGTTAGAATGTGATGAATTTCTTTCCAAATTTCCTCAGACATGTTTGTGTGCTTTGAGAAGTGGCTTTATGACTCTTGTTCCCTGGTCTTGATTTCAATACATTCAACTCCTTGGATCTTGACATTTGAAAATATCTTTGGAACAATTACTGACTGTCTTAGAATTCCCTAACAAACCTTTTATTTGAATACGTTGTAAATGTTGGGGAATACGGGTTATTGCTTCTTGACATTGCCAAAGCCGTGACTAACTATATACAATTATCATGAACATTGCTTTAATTGTCCTTGATCTCCCCTGACAAATTCTTATGTACTATTGATTTTGCTTTAATCTCATTTGGGAAATCATTGATCACAGCATCATGATGGTAGGCTTGCTTGAACATCATGGAATAAAATTGCCACTGATCTATTTACTTTCAGCCAACTTTCTCATCCTCCTTGTTAGAATACTTGATATCACTCCCTATGACTAACTTGATCTTGTTATCTAGGAAGAACTTGGTGGATGGATTTGAGCTCACTTGCAACAAAACTCAAAGGGCAATCTTCAGGATTGCTTAAATCCAGGTTTGCTCGCAACCATGTGAGTCCTAACGAGAACATACTTTCCGCAAGAACACTTACTGAACTGTTGCTGGTTGCAGGGAACATAAATTGGTGTGAATCAATGGACATTGTGATTGAGGGTGGATTTTGTAATGGAGTATTAGTTTCCTTCCATTCATCTCTTTTGTAGTGATCGGTCATTTGGGCCAGCAAAGGTAACTGTCAAGGATAAGCATCAACCCAGCAAGGTGAGTTAGTTTTCTTCCTCTAGTTTTCATTTCCATGAATCGTTTAAAAACTGCTTTACCATACTCAAACATAAGTTACTGAAGCTTGCAGATTATGCTGGTGAGTTTTTTTGAATTGATGACCATCTCTTTCAATTATGGTTTCGTGTACATGGTGTTATTCCCAATCGATTTACCGCGAGGTTCCGCAGATGAATCCACTAAACTCTGCTGAAGATGGTTCTTCTCAGTGAGTTAATCGAAAAACCTCAATCTGTCGTAAAAAAAGGTACTTCCCTTTTTATTCATGTGTTCTTCATGATTGGTATAACTGGGTTACCCTTTTGCACATGATACGCTTTGAGTGGATGAACTGGTGGCGGACTGATTGTCATGAACGGAATCAGTGATTGAATAAATGAATTGAATTGTGAATCATGGTGTGAGATGAAATCTTGTTGATACTTCTTGGTCATGAATTAGTGCAATACTGCTGAACGTCATATGCGTACGTGAGAATACAAACTGTGTGATCTTAGTGTAGGATAGGGTCTTTTCTCATTATTTTGTTTAATCATGGTGGATGCTAATGTATGCTTCAATTGTGTTTTTCGGTTTTAGTGTGCTGTAACTCTAATGCCATGCTCGAGAATGTGTTTTGCTGCGGTACGACGACTTAGTGAAGCATGTTCCATGGTGTACGTGACAAACGCTGAGGAAATTTTCCTACAACATTGCCAAAGATGATTCACGTGGCATCACAAGAATCAAGATAATTCTACCACCTGCTAACGTGGCAGCATAGAGTCTTTTTTGGCTGGGATGCACTTGATACGTTGCCTTATGAACGAGGATTGTTTCTTTTTGTAGAAAGTGTAATGTGACTAATGGATTTGTAATCATTCTTAGGCTTGCAATCTTGGCATGAACCCACTTCGTAAACCATGATGGAATTTGAACATTGAAAGCCTAAATTGTGTGCTTCAGCCTGTGATGAAATTAACAAGAAAAACTTGGAAATAAATTGAACGTGAGGCTTTTGGAAACGATCAGAACCTATCACAATATGTTGTTTATGCTAAGCCCTTCCTTTGTATTTGGGAATTGAATACTGTGAATGTATTATGGAATTTAATCCACATATGGAAATGGTTTCATCAATTCAGAATAAACTTGATTGTATAAATGAGAATTCTTGAGTCTTGAACGTGTAAACCTTCAATTTGGAACTTTCCTTTCATGTGATTCTTTATCCAAAACTCTTGAATTTTGCAATTTGGACAAATCCTATCAAGTCTTAAGCTTTGCGAAAATAAATGTCCTCCATGAATCTTGAACTTTGGCCTTTGAATGGTGGTGGACTTAGATTTTTAGTTTTAGCTCGAATTTGAACCTTCATAATGAACTATGCTTGTAACTTGGAACTCTAAATTTCGGTGATAAAATCATGTTTGAACTTTTTATAAAGAATACAAATCTCGAATTCAACTTTGATAATTTCTGGTATAAACTTGATTAGAGCCCTTTATCCAAACTCTAACATGTCAACATATTCATCATAAACTACCACAAGTCCAAACTCCTCCACCTGATAACTAATAATCCAACTTCGTGAACAAATCCAAACTATACTCTGGGAAATCCTTGGAAACACCACTTATAATGTGAATCGCAATGAAAACTACGACTAGTCCTTAAATGACCCTGGTAGTGGTTTTTAGGGACCAAAAGGATAGAGGCACACTATCTCACAGGAATCCATACACACTTGTCAAGACTAGGGAACCTCCACAACACACACAGTCCAGGCTTCAAATCTTAAACCTTTTGCAGCAGCACCTGTATTCATAAAATGAAACAACAGACAAAACTAGATAAAATTGTTAGTTATGCACGAATGATTGACCTAATATGTTATGCAGACGAATCAATGAATCTAAGGGAAAAATTTGGGGTACAACAGTTGCCCCTATTTAAATATCTTCACCGGATGACAGGGCGATGAAGATCGTCATTAGGTCATGGTGAAAGATATTTAAATACAGATAACCGAAAATTTTGCCCTTAGATGCAATGATCATGCAATGCTATGGACAAAACCTAGACCTACTGCTGACATGCCATGAACTCTAGCATGATGAAAATGATGAGATGATAAAATGCAAGAAGCACACAAAACAAAACAAACACAGAGCGACAAACGAACATCACGAACAACGAACTCACTGGGGACGACCAGACGCACTGGGGAAAAGAAAACAACACTGGGGAAACCAGAGCGACGACTCAACAGGTTCAAGCGTGACCAGCTGTCGTCCAAGCAAAAGAGCAGGATCCAATGGCAGTAGGATCGAGAGATAAGCTCCAAAGGTTGTATGTAAAGAGATTGTTCATAACGTTCAGGTAGGAAAAGATCCTTAATGAAGGTTGATTCCGAAAGATTGTCTCCACTATGGAAAGAAAAGTTTCACAACAAGTGGTTTCGTCAAGTAGTTGTCGGCAATATAGTCCATTTCACTGAAGAGTGACGTCGTCAAAGAGTCTGATGTAGATATACACTTCACTGGAGAGCAACACCGTCGAAGAGTCTAGAGAGATACACCTTCCCTGGAGAGCCACCGTTGAAGAGTCTGGAGAGATCCACCTTCCTTGGAGAGCCACCGTAGAAGAGTCTGGAGAGATACACCTTCCCTGGAGAGCCACCGTTGAAGAGTCTGGAGAGATACACCTTCCCTGGAGAGCCACCTTTGAAGAGTCTGGAGAGATACACCTTCCCTAGAGAGCCACCGTTGAAGGGATACAATTTGCTGAAGAGCAACATCGTCGACGAGTCTGACGGAGATAACTGACTGAGAGTATAGATGTGTTGTATCTGCAATGTAGTTGAGTAAAATTATGGATGTAGGTTGCCACTTGTTGTTTGGCTTTAGATTCCACGGAGACGTCGTTCCAATCAACACTGTTGGAAAACAGATTCTTCAAAGAGGATCTATAAAAGATTAATCCATGAGACACAGTGCAAAATAAATGCACGCTCAAAATAGGTTTGGAGACTAAAAGGTTAAAGGTGGTACCCCCAGGGACCAAAGTTCAATCTAGGATCAAGCTAGAAAGAAACGGTCAAACAAGACCCACCATTGAGAAATGAACTCCAACGGCGATTTATCTTATCCAAGCACGGGAAAAGATAACTGAAATAACCATCATCCACGAGGGTTGAACTCTGTGGGGAAACTTAGAAATGATTAGCACTTTCTGCCTAAGGCTGATGACCTACTTGGAGAGATCAGACAAACCCAAACCAGCGCAAACACAAACAAAGATCAAGATAAAGCGACAAGAAACAAACAAGAGAAAACACGCACGGAGGCGAATGCAAAAGATGCCATGCGATGCTTATGCTCATGCTGACAAAACAGACAAAGAGGCAGGAGAAAAGAAAACAAAGAGGAAGCCCGTCCATCCTCTGCACAAGAGATACATATGCCGAGCTTGTATAGAAATCCAAAGATGGAACCAACGATTCTCACTTCTCTTGGGAGAAAGCAATCCACTTGGGGATACGATATCATGACTTCACTTAGAGGATCGTCAAGATGAATCTGATTGCTCGGCTGAGAAAGATCCACTGGGAACGGATCAAACTCGTGTTCAGAGAGGCCTCGATGGGGATAAAATAAATATCCGCTATAATTGAGATAATCCAAAGCGAGAGTGTAGTAGTATGTGCCATGGATGAGGCGTCACGGGGATAAAATAAATATCCGATGCTGAAGTAATCTGAAGTAGACTGTAGAAGCCACGAAAATAAATATCCACTAATTCATTGGGGAAGCTTGAACCCCTACTGTAGTTACAGACGTCGGAGTCTAGTCTTCAGTGGGGATGAAATAAACATCCACTGTTGAGAGAAACTGAAATCTTGAGCAAACAACGAGGAGTGAAATAGACACTCACTTCATCGGGGAAGGTTGAGACCGAGGAGATTCTCTGGGGATCCTTAGGTCAACCAGATGCTGAAATTTTGCACTGATCCTGTCATAATTGTTTGAAAGAATGTTTCACTGGGGAATCGTCATGACTTCCTAGAGTGAAAACTTGCTGGAGAGTTATCATACCATTAGAATATTCTCGGGAAATTTGGTGAAGAAATGCTATGAAGTCAGTGAAGTTCTAACTTGCATGGTAGTCGCCATTTTCAAGTATGAAATGTTGCCAAAGTCTTCAATTCTCAAACTATCCTGGATTGCATGACTCTGAAAAGGAGTCATCTCAAAAGGATTTTACAGAAGATCCGGCGTTCAAAATAATCTAGTGTCTTCCAACTCTTGAGAGATTTGTAGAATCTCGACGTAACTGGCTCAGATTGACGGTATTCTGCATGCTGAATCTTCAAGGATTGCCCCTTGGGTAAGTCAATTTATGGAGGTTACAAACTGAAGAAACACCTTGCCCCTGCTTAACTGGGTCTTCAAGTAACATGCCCCAGACCGGTTATCCTTAACAATGAAGTAACCATCTTCAACAAAGTTCCAATCAAAAATTGGATCTCATATAGCTGTTTGCAATAAGGTTTCTATGATATTAAGCAATATTTACATGCAGAAAGTGTAAATTCTGAAATTGCTAGTGCAACGTCATGTTTTTTGAAGTTTATTGAAAAAGCATGTTGCAAACTTGTGATCGAATCACTAGTTAGGACATGATATTAGTTTTCCTTTTTATAAAGCCAATGTGAACTTTGAGCGTGGCTCATAGGAGTCAGGAAACACTATCTCACCGAGCATGCTTTTGAAATGAACTCTGCTTCCATAAGGTCTTTTGTGAGTTGTAAGTAGTGATTTGGTTTAAGAAGCAAAAAGGTATAAAGGTCAAAGTTTGTTTGTACCCACCCCCTTTTTGTGAGGTTATTTGTACCCACTCGCATTTTGATAATTTGGAAGCTCGGTCGCTTGGATTGAGAATTACCCTGCCCCAGGTTAAAATGAGGTTTTTTCGAGGCTCAAAAGAGTTAACAAGAGGTTATCTTTGGTGTTGAAACAATGCCTTATATCCTTAGCAGGGTTTTCGTTCAAAAGCATACGACAGAAGAGATTACGTTTTAGTTCATCATCCTCCGTTCAGTAACATTGGCATTATAAAACCCTTTTTTGAAAAAGAGCGAAGCGAATGGATTTCTTCAAAACAAACATTAAATTGCATTAACATTCGAAATGACAAGTCCTTACATGTAAACATGCTTTAATAATCAAAGAAAGCGATAAATGCAAACAAAAAAAACCACCGATGCTCCTGGGAATGATTTCCTCTTTATTTGCTATTCGAGCTAACCATCTTCAAAATCGGCTCTCGAGATCGGTCTGGGGATCATTTTCATACCCACTCTCGGTAAATTCTTCCATAATCGGGACTGATGAACCCGCTTGGTTCAGTGAAGGGATATTGATTTGAATTCCATGAGGCGTGAATGAGATCATTTTGGAGTCGAGCAGATTCTGAACTTTACTCGGAAGTACCTTACAGTCGTCAGTCGAATGCCCCGGTGCCCCAGCATGGTAATCGCATCGGGCGTTAATGTCAAAACCTGGTGGATAGGGAAAAGGTACTGGCTTCAATTCCTTCGGCACTATAAGACCACTTTTGATTAAATCTGGTAAGAATTGACTGTATGGCATTGGTAGCGGAGTGTAATGCCTCTTCTTCTTCAGTCTTGGTCTATCATGTTGACGCGGCTGATGGCGGGATGACTGTCGATACCGAGGAGGTATTCGATTTGGAGAAGAATATTGCCCCTGAAGAGATGATGGCGTCTGACGCAGAGACCCAAAAGACTGCTCACTCTGAATACTTGAGTGGCGTGAGTGCCGAGACTGATATTCTTCCTGTTCTTCTTGAGAACTAACAGTTGATTTACTCTCAAGGGCTCGGCTGTTTGAGATACCTCGGATTTTTCCTTTCTTAAGACCAATCTCGATGCGCTCTCCGGCTATTACCACATCAGAAAAAATTCTTGTTACAATGCTAAACAACCTTTCTCGGTACGGGCCTTGCAGAGTATCCACAAACCAGTCAACCAATTCTTTATCTAAGAGCGGCGGTTGCACGCGAGAAGCTACTTCTCTCCACCTCTGAGCATACTTTCTGAAGGACTCGTTATCTTCTTGAGATAGGTCTAACAAATGCAGGCGACTAGGAGCCAAATCAAGATTGTAGTTATATTGCTTCACAAAAGCCCGGGAAAGATCTAACCATGATTGGATGTCGCTACTCTTTAGCTGCATATACCAATTTAGTGATGCCCCACTTAAACTGTCTTGGAAACAGTGGATCATGAGTGGTTCATTACAGACATGCGGAGTCATTTTTCTGCAAAACATCACCAAATGCTGCTTTGGACAGCTGTCCCCTTTGTACTTCTCAAATTTTGGCGTCTTGAACTCTGGAGGCATCACAAGGTCGGGTACCAAACACATATTCAAGGCATTCAGATCACCAGCGTCGCGACCCTTAATAGCGTCAAGTCTTCTTTCCAAAGCACGCAATTTTTCCAGAATCTCAGTATCTCGTGGATTTTCAGTTTTCACCTCAGGAATCACCTCTTGGGAATCCGGTTCTAAAGATGCGAAACTACGATACTCCATAGCATCCACAGAAGAAGGTCTATCCTGGATGGTAGTACGTTCTTGTATAACCTGGTTTTCTGCAAGAATCTGCACAGGTTGATCTTGGGTGACATTGTTAACAACATTCCTCTGAGTGCTAACGTCCCTTTTTGCCAAGGCTGTCATAGCTTCCACAAGTTGACTGAACTCAAGATCTGCTACGGTTGCAAATTGGCTCTGCTCTTCTGAATTCATGATCTTTCAAGATTTTCCCCAGGTCCAAAGATTACTGTCGGGAAATCAACACACGGGTCATGAACAGAGGATGGACAAGAACACAGGAACAAACAGAAGAAAAGGCAAATAAAGCAAAGAATGCAAAAAGATATGAGATGCAAATGCAAGAATGATGCAACTATCAAGGAACTCAAAATCGTATTCGCAGTTATTGCAGATATAACATTTTATTAAAATTTTAAGAGCTGGTACACCTCCAGGGTTTTATTACATAGGCAACATAACACAAAAGGAACTAGGAGTCTAATCCACTGGATGACGCCCCTTGTCTTCCACGGAGTTCTTCCATCAGCCTGCCGATCTGGTCCTGCATTCTTGCTTTGTCCAGAGTCAGCTACTCTATTTCAGCCTCCAGCTTCGAAACTTCATCTGATTGGACCATGGGAGGCTTGGGACGGGGATAAGGCATACTCAAGGTCAGAGCCCTTTCACGCGCCCATGCTAGACATTCTTCAGTAATTGAACAATCAAGATTTGTTGTTGCCGTCATTCCTTGTCGGTTAATACGGCGCCAAGCAAACACAATTCCGGTTTTCAGATTCAGGTCCTCTCCTTGATAGAGGAAAAGTCTTCTCAGATTTTCTGGATCAGGTACTTCTTCCATTGGGTGCCCCAGTTGATGACGGGCGAGCACAGGATTATAGGTGATACATCCCTTGGTACCAAGAAGAGGTACATTGGGAAAATCTCCACAGCTATGAATCATGGGGATTCCTCCATACATCGGGTCATGCCAAACAATATCTGAGTGAGTAAGAGCCATGAGCTTCACGGGCCATTCTGAACCATCCTTTACGTCCCAAAAATCAGTGGACCTCGGTAGGTGCGAAATAAACCACCTATAGAGGATAGCGGTGCAACAAGTAATCCGACCTTCTCCCTTCAGAGCCTTTGAATGGATAGCGTGGTAAACATCGGCTAACAACGTCGGCACTGGATTTTTGAGCATAAAAATCCTTATGGCATGGACGTCGACAAAATCTTCAACATTCGGAAACAAGAACAAACCGTAGGCCAGCAGTGCAAAGATGTGCTCGAACGCTCCAGTGTTCCCTACACTAGCAAAATGGCGGGCTTTCTCGAACAAAAATTGGGCCGGTAAACCATCGATTCCTCCTCTGAACGTCATATGAGTTTGGATCTCCAGAAGCTTTATGCGGGTTGCTCTTGCGATGTCTTCCTGGCTAGGTCTTCCTTCTCCACCGGAGAACGGAGGTGAATCTTTGACAGGAATACCCATAAGGGCGGAGTATTCCTCCAAAGTAGGTGTCAGCTGGAAATCTTGGAAGATGAAGCAATGGTAGATCAAGCTGTAAAGTTGAACCAGTGTTTCCAATAAACCAGCGGCTACTCGAGTCTGCAACAACGGGAGGATATTTCCATACTTCTCAGCGAACGCCGCAGGATCCTTGATCTGATCTCCTAGTTCCCTTAGTTGTTCAACATCCGAAACTTCAAAGGTGTACGACACAACTCCCTTCTTTCCGTAATCCATCGTACAATGCCTGCAATACAAGATTTAAAGTTCCTTGATAGAGAGAGAAATGCAAGATGCAAATGCTATGCAACAAGATTCATGGAAACTCAGCTATTTATAATCATCATGGAAAAAGGCTCGTTTTAAGAATCATAAAAAAGTCGGTTACAATTATTAGTACCGGAATACTAAAGATTGGTTTATTACAAAATTAATTATATAACGCGTCTGTACGCTTTACAACAGTCATAACGTAATAGCTAAATAAAAGCTAATAATGATGGATCTAAGGAGACTCTTCCAACGGTCTTCTTGAACTCCTTGACTTCTTTCTTCCATCTGAGCTTCTTCTAGACTAAGCTTGTCGACTAAATGTTGACTGATGACTTAGAATTAGATAAGACGTCTTCTTGAGCTTTCCATTTCTTGCAATAAGTAGTTTTTTCCAATAACCTCCTTTTAGCTAGCTTGAATACTAACCGAAGTTGAGAAATGGACATTTGTCTTGAGTTGAGAATAGCCTTCAAGTTTAGGTACCAATCGATAATCAGGAATAATGATGGGCCATGATAGAATGGAGATGATAGCTTCCCAGATCTTGATTTGAACCTTTCTTTAATTGTCAGCAAAGTCTCTAGTCTCCTTAGATCGTCCAAGTTGTGACTTTTGTAAAGGTACTTCAACGTTTTTTTTCTTTAATTTTTTTTTAGAGTCCATGATATCCTTATGATGTTTATAAACAAGACTAAGTTCCATGAATCTTTATGATATGATGCTTATGAATGCAGGGATGCAAACACACAAAGCACAAAGCACAGATAAGCAGACGAGATCAAACAGACAAGCAAAAGTCCTAGGTTTGAGAGGTCACAGCATGGAGCCAAGGTCTACCCTCCCATAAGGTATGCACTATAGTTTCAAAATGTACCTGCCGAACGGGTTCTACAAAGTTCCCAGAGTCTACAATCCATCTTTCGGATATTATCGATTTTCCAGATCACTTGGTAGTCAATAATATTCTCAAGAGAATCTCGTCCGAGTGTAGTATCGCGTAGCGACTATTGCAGAAATAGACTCCCGCATAGTCCCCGCACTACATCCTAATAGGCCAAGTTGGGTTAAAGGTAACTACGGTCCCCAGTCTCGATGGCCTTTAGTTCGAAATAATAGCGTCTTCACGAATTGACTCGTTGGACAAAATTAAATTCGAGAGGGCCTAGACTGAGTGGTGAAGTCTCAATTCAACTTCTTCAGGAATCGACTCCATCAAAGTATCCTTGAATTCTCACCGTTCCTATCATAATTGTCACTCTAGTCCGGGTGTAGGACTTTGTCTCACCACACAAGTAGTAACCCATAAAACCAGCACAGATAATAAGCAAATATAGCAAGCAAATAAAGAAGATAATAGAAGAAAACAAGATAGGGGAAACCCTCGACAATCCCCAGTGAAGTCGCCATTTCTGTTGCGGTGAGAATTGGATACCATAGTTATTAATGAACTAGGATCACATTTCTTTAAATGTTCACCACCGTCTTTGATTTATCCAAAGGAAAGGTTCAAAAGCGAAAAAAACCTAAAAGATCTAAGGTTCGGGGGTTGGTTACGCCTAGGGAAGGTATTAGCATCCTAAACGTCCGTAGTACTCTACGGGAACCTCTCGTTAGTACTTATGTTATCTCTCATTCGCTTGCTAAGGGTGCTATGCTAACGGTTGAACCCTAGGGGTTAGTATCTAAGTATACTCGATAAGGTATCGCACCTTACGCCTACGTATCCTCGGGTGTAGAATCAGAGTATGCGTAGTTCTGAAAAAAGGAACTTCTTGACGGGGTCAAGATTCCAAGGGGAAGCAAAGTCTTGGGCAAGACCTTACATAGAGTGCGGCGACTCTAAAGTTGTAGGATGGTTCAAGAGGGGTAGGATTGTAAATGTTCGCGGCGGAGCATTTACTTGGAGTACGGCGACTCCGATCCTAAGGCTAAGATTCTAAGTGTCTACGGCGAGACGTGGAGTACGACGACTCCGAATCCTATGGCCAAGGGTTCTAAAGCGTTAGTCCTATGCCGGTTTAGTCAATTATTAATAACCTTTCCTTTGGAATGTCGAGGGGCCCAACTTAAGGTTAACTGTGCATACTAGCAAAGTGGGCTAGTTAAAGTGTATTGTGACCGATAAGGTTGAATGCGAGGCCCGAAGGCACTCGACTTACATGGGTATAAAAGTGACTCGACGTTGGATCGAGAGTTTTTAGTATTTTTGAAAAGGGTTTTAGACAGTATAAACATACATATATGTAAGCATACAAAGGCAAAAGAGACAAGCGTGCACTCAAACACGAGGGATCTAACGGATTATTAAGAGTTGATTAATTTTAAGGTTTATTGAGAAAAAGTTTTATGTTAAGAATTCTTTAGTTAGCGTTTCTTATAGAAGGGTTTAATTTATTATAAAATGTTATTGGTTTTATATTTATTAACTTGCAGACAGAGATTTCTTACTTGTGAAATGTTTTAATTGTATAATTAACAAATTAGTTTTTTAAGGTTTTTTATAACGAAATGAAAAAAAGTTTCCCTTAGATAAAAAGAGTTTTAGTTATAAAAGGTTTTAAAATTTATTAAAAGGGTCATTAAGAGTTTATTAGTTAATAAGGATTTTATTTTAATATTTAAGAAAAAGTTTATTATTAATAAGAGATATTAAATTAAGAACTGTTCAAAAAGGTTTTAATTATTAATTAAAAATAAACTTAATTAGTATTTAAATAAAAAAACAGTTTCTAATATGAAAGGTTAGATTAGCTGATAATTAAAAAGTTGATATCAAAAAAAAAGGGAAAAAGGTAAAAAAACAAAAGAAGAAACGGAGGGCCTGAGCTCATCACTCTCCTCTCTCGCCTTCCCAACTCTCAAAAGCTAGGGTTTGCAGAACCCAAAGAAAAACGCCGTCACCCTCACTCGATTCTCACTCTCTTTCGATTTCTCTCTCGATTTCTCTCTCGAACCAGACAACATCAACAAGAATACCCCACCCCACACAACCCTATACCCTGATTTCATTATGTTAGAGTTGATTACAAATTACAAGAGACGAAATGGAAATAAACGGCGGAAAAGAAAAAAGGGAAATGAGTGCCGGCGGTGGTGGCTCCAAGGACTTCATTCAGGGAAGATCTCCTTCCTCTCCTTTTTTACCTTTTTGCGTGATCGGCGTTGTTTGACTCGTCTACTTCTTCTTTTCTGTGTGTGTGTGTTGTTGATGTTGTTGTTCAACTCTCTTTCAATTGGTATGAGTAGATGTATGTTCTTTCCGGTATTGTGTTGGTTTGTGAACTTTTGAATTTGTGATATGTTTTCTCCTCACCGTCATGCTCACGATGGTTGTTGTGTTTGTGGATTCTCGCTCTCTCCCTTCTTGCACGTATGAGCCTCCTTTTATAGTCTTGGATGATGAATCCCAAAGACAACTGTTGAATGCTCTTTAAATGGTGTCTGAAACATGTTTTTGTTACTTAGGAAAGTTTTTGAAATTGTCTAATATGCTATAATGGTGCTGAAACTCGTTTGGGGAAGTTTTTGAAATGTTAACACCGTCTGCTTTTTGTTAGAATGTGATGAATTTCTTTCCAAATTTCCTCAGACATGTTTGTGTGCTTTGAGAAGTGGCTTTATGACTCTTGTTCCCTGGTCTTGATTTCAATACATTCAACTCCTTGGATCTTGACATTTGAAAATATCTTTGGAACAATTACTGACTGTCTTAGAATTCCCTAACAAACCTTTTATTTGAATACGTTGTAAATGTTGGGGAATACGGGTTATTGCTTCTTGACATTGCCAAAGCCGTGACTAACTATATACAATTATCATGAACATTGCTTTAATTGTCCTTGATCTCCCCTGACAAATTCTTATGTACTATTGATTTTGCTTTAATCTCATTTGGGAAATCATTGATCACAGCATCATGATGGTAGGCTTGCTTGAACATCATGGAATAAAATTGCCACTGATCTATTTACTTTCAGCCAACTTTCTCATCCTCCTTGTTAGAATACTTGATATCACTCCCTATGACTAACTTGATCTTGTTATCTAGGAAGAACTTGGTGGATGGATTTGAGCTCACTTGCAACAAAACTCAAAGGGCAATCTTCAGGATTGCTTAAATCCAGGTTTGCTCGCAACCATGTGAGTCCTAACGAGAACATACTTTCCGCAAGAACACTTACTGAACTGTTGCTGGTTGCAGGGAACATAAATTGGTGTGAATCAATGGACATTGTGATTGAGGGTGGATTTTGTAATGGAGTATTAGTTTCCTTCCATTCATCTCTTTTGTAGTGATCGGTCATTTGGGCCAGCAAAGGTAACTGTCAAGGATAAGCATCAACCCAGCAAGGTGAGTTAGTTTTCTTCCTCTAGTTTTCATTTCCATGAATCGTTTAAAAACTGCTTTACCATACTCAAACATAAGTTACTGAAGCTTGCAGATTATGCTGGTGAGTTTTTTTGAATTGATGACCATCTCTTTCAATTATGGTTTCGTGTACATGGTGTTATTCCCAATCGATTTACCGCGAGGTTCCGCAGATGAATCCACTAAACTCTGCTGAAGATGGTTCTTCTCAGTGAGTTAATCGAAAAACCTCAATCTGTCGTAAAAAAAGGTACTTCCCTTTTTATTCATGTGTTCTTCATGATTGGTATAACTGGGTTACCCTTTTGCACATGATACGCTTTGAGTGGATGAACTGGTGGCGGACTGATTGTCATGAACGGAATCAGTGATTGAATAAATGAATTGAATTGTGAATCATGGTGTGAGATGAAATCTTGTTGATACTTCTTGGTCATGAATTAGTGCAATACTGCTGAACGTCATATGCGTACGTGAGAATACAAACTGTGTGATCTTAGTGTAGGATAGGGTCTTTTCTCATTATTTTGTTTAATCATGGTGGATGCTAATGTATGCTTCAATTGTGTTTTTCGGTTTTAGTGTGCTGTAACTCTAATGCCATGCTCGAGAATGTGTTTTGCTGCGGTACGACGACTTAGTGAAGCATGTTCCATGGTGTACGTGACAAACGCTGAGGAAATTTTCCTACAACATTGCCAAAGATGATTCACGTGGCATCACAAGAATCAAGATAATTCTACCACCTGCTAACGTGGCAGCATAGAGTCTTTTTTGGCTGGGATGCACTTGATACGTTGCCTTATGAACGAGGATTGTTTCTTTTTGTAGAAAGTGTAATGTGACTAATGGATTTGTAATCATTCTTAGGCTTGCAATCTTGGCATGAACCCACTTCGTAAACCATGATGGAATTTGAACATTGAAAGCCTAAATTGTGTGCTTCAGCCTGTGATGAAATTAACAAGAAAAACTTGGAAATAAATTGAACGTGAGGCTTTTGGAAACGATCAGAACCTATCACAATATGTTGTTTATGCTAAGCCCTTCCTTTGTATTTGGGAATTGAATACTGTGAATGTATTATGGAATTTAATCCACATATGGAAATGGTTTCATCAATTCAGAATAAACTTGATTGTATAAATGAGAATTCTTGAGTCTTGAACGTGTAAACCTTCAATTTGGAACTTTCCTTTCATGTGATTCTTTATCCAAAACTCTTGAATTTTGCAATTTGGACAAATCCTATCAAGTCTTAAGCTTTGCGAAAATAAATGTCCTCCATGAATCTTGAACTTTGGCCTTTGAATGGTGGTGGACTTAGATTTTTAGTTTTAGCTCGAATTTGAACCTTCATAATGAACTATGCTTGTAACTTGGAACTCTAAATTTCGGTGATAAAATCATGTTTGAACTTTTTATAAAGAATACAAATCTCGAATTCAACTTTGATAATTTCTGGTATAAACTTGATTAGAGCCCTTTATCCAAACTCTAACATGTCAACATATTCATCATAAACTACCACAAGTCCAAACTCCTCCACCTGATAACTAATAATCCAACTTCGTGAACAAATCCAAACTATACTCTGGGAAATCCTTGGAAACACCACTTATAATGTGAATCGCAATGAAAACTACGACTAGTCCTTAAATGACCCTGGTAGTGGTTTTTAGGGACCAAAAGGATAGAGGCACACTATCTCACAGGAATCCATACACACTTGTCAAGACTAGGGAACCTCCACAACACACACAGTCCAGGCTTCAAATCTTAAACCTTTTGCAGCAGCACCTGTATTCATAAAATGAAACAACAGACAAAACTAGATAAAATTGTTAGTTATGCACGAATGATTGACCTAATATGTTATGCAGACGAATCAATGAATCTAAGGGAAAAATTTGGGGTACAACAGGCCTCAAAATTGGGCTTTCCCATAATACTCCCACTAATACTCCTCAAATCTCCATCTTACCCTTAATTCCTCTAATATTATTTTAAATTAATATTAATACCAATATATTCATATTATATACTATTATTTAATTAAAATAACCAAAACTTCATAAAAACACCGACATCGACACGAAACACCAAAATTCACAGAAAACCACGAATATAATATTTAAATAAATTAAATAAATATTCTTACGAAATTTGGGGCGTTACAATATCCCCAAAAGAGTCAGTCTCTTTTAGCCTCAATCTTGGGCTTTGTACATGACATATATAAACACTCTCTTGTTGAGTCAATCATTCCCAGCCTCCTCTTAGGCTTTGTATAAGGACTTCCCTAGTGGAGTCAATCAACCTCTTAGCTTCAACCTTGGGCTTTGATCAAGGCACACAAAAATCATCATCCCCTTAGAGAAAATCAAAATCTCTCTGTAGGAAGACACTTCTCTGTGGTATCCCATATCAAAACAGATAACTCAAAATAAACCCTAATCCCAGATAGCCACTGTAAGTAGCACACTTGTTGATTCAAATATCCAAGTTGTCGTCCATCTTTTATCCTGGAAAATCCTCTCTTTCATCTAATTTCTGTAAGTGGCAAGCCTCTGGATTATTTACATCCACGCCACTGTCCCTCTCTTAGCATTAAATATTCCTAAGGAAAATGGAATTACTCAACACTGAGTTAAAGTTTTCTCCTTCAGGATAACACCCTTATAAAGGAAATTATGGCATTGCTGGATTCATATATCCCAGTTAAAGTAATCCTCCTTTATAAACAGTCACCCAACAACTATAATAAACAGACGAGATGTCTCCCCTTTAGAGATGACAAATTTTCTCTCTCAGTCAAACCTTTTAGCTTAAATCTTGTGCTTTGAACAAGACACAAATACTCAACGTTTTAGCTTCAATCTTGGGCTTTGAACAAGACACCCAAAATAATATCTTTTTTCCTCCCTTAGAATAGGAGGAACTACGATTGCTCTGATTTCCCTGTTTCTTTTAAACGGGAATACATAGGCATAAGATTGTGAAATCTTAGCGAGCATACTAATCAAAAACTCTACGTCTAGTACCTTCACACATCAACCAAACCTTAGGTCCAGTACCTTACCAAAAACATCGGAAAAACCCGAACATCAACAAAAACTCACTCTCTCTCTCATATTCCCCAAGAAACTTTCCCAGCCCATTAACGGATAAACACCATCAAGTACAAAGTGAAACCTAAAGCTAACATCCTGTGGATAACCACATATAGGATGGGTAATTGACAACTCCCCATTGTATAACCTGATCCCAACTCCCCGAATCTCTTTAAGCGTTTATTCAGTTAAACATTCGCGTGCAAGGTTAGTTTTAGATAGCTTCCCTTTCCCTTTCAGCTTTATGGGATAAATAAGAAATCAGAAAGTAGCACCCCCTCCTCTTCATTGAGGAGAAAACCCAAATTCCACGATAAGGTGGTCACGTCCCCGACAAAAATCGTGCGCTACAATTTATATATTCAAAAATAATACTGAAAGTTAATTTAAATATAAGGTGAGAATACATGATAGAAGATAAAAAATAGTAGTACAACCTGCATTATCGGCCAATCCTCTTTGTGTATGCAACAAACCATCGGATAGTAAAAGCCACGACTCTGTCTAAACATGAACGGGTCGATTCACAGCACCTGACAAAAGCATGACGACGAAAATTTGTTTGAGAAAATGACCAGAACCCCATTTACTCGCTTCTTTTATAGCTGCTATGTATTCGCGGTCGTCTTCAAGGAAACCCATGGCAAAGCAAGCATCCCTAAAAGAATGATATTGTGTGTCGTCTATTTTGCAAATTTCCTCATAAGTCGTAGGACCTTTAGCTACTGTCAACATCATTCGCAGGTAAAATAGTTCTCCCATAGTAGGTGGAACCCATATCAAGCGACCTATGGTGAATCCTTTTTTTGTGGCTTCCAAGTTCTCTTTTTCTTATCATAAACAAACTTAGAAACAAATTGGCCATACGTGAGTGATCTGGCTTCTTCGTATTTACCATTTTCCACCAGCCACGCCGTGAACATAGATTCAATGACACTCTCCCTTTCTAATATATTCTCCATTCTATCAAAATCAGTGTAGTAAATAGCTTTCTCACCAATCAAATGATAGAACATACGTTCAACCGCCGGTTTCCTACCATGGATACTATAAGAGAATATCCGCCAACACGCCTCACTCAGTGACATATACCTATAATCCAGATACTGTTTAATCTCATCAGCAGGTTCATCTCAATTCCGATTTGAAGCAACAACAGTTGCGGTGATTCTATCGTATCCTTTGTGAATGTACTTGAAAAGATATTTGATAGAAGTACTCTGATTACACCATTCCATGTTGATATGAGCATGGTATTTAAGAAGTAACCTTGTGTTGTAAGGGACGACATGGCGATTGTCCAATGCTATGCCACTTTTGTGAATGATATGTGAGTTTGTTCTTCTTCGGTAAAGTGGAAAGCCTTCGAAATCAAGTGTCTTTTCCAGAACGTATTTCTTTGGGAAGAATTTAGAACATTTTTTGTTTTTCATACAAGGCGATGACATCTTTGAAAGACCACATGGACCATGCATTTTGTGAGTTTTGACCAAGTTATACAACGCCGGATGAATTTGAGGGTCGGGTATCTCTGCCGAAATGATTATGTCAATATCAGAAAACGTTGGATACTTACTTTGAGGATGCAAAAAGATGAGGATGTCAGCGTGCGGCAGACCCCGCTTTTGAAATTCAATAGTGTACATGACTGAAATAGAAAGAAAAATGTTACGCACAATAGCTAAATATTTTCATAGTAGTATGATATGCTTAGTTAAAAGTGAATGAAGGGGGCTTACATGCCAAAACCTTTCTGAGGACGTGATGTTTGGTTATATCTGCCATGAGTTGATCAAATTTGATTTTGAAAACCTTTGCAATGATATCTGGCTGGTCATGCGCCTTTAACCCAGTGTTTTCCAGTTGACATGTGATCTCAGGCCAAGCAGGGTTACAAGTAAACGTCACAAAAAGATCGGGAAAACCCAACCAACTCGAAATAGTCATACCATCAAAATACAGTTGGTCCATGTATCGTTTGCTTCCAACAAAAGATGAAGGCAATACGACACGTTTTCCTCTTTTTGGTGGTTCTGTTTCTTGAGTCCTACCACATTCAGCATTTGATTGTTTGTATTTTCCAACCCTCAACTTAGATTGGTTCTTTCTCAACCAGTTAAGACGTTTCGACTCCATCATTGCGTATCCGTCCACCAAAAACTGTTGACAAAGCCTTCTTGAAAGGAGTAGAGTCTTTGCTTCTTTGTGTCGGTGCTGCAATCGAAATGATAGCCAATCTTTAATTGTCTGACGATTTTTCCTAGTCACTGTAACCTCGTGCTGATATTTATGAAGTATGTTACTTCTGTAGCCGTCTTCACCATAGACAAAGATGAGAGGGTATTGATATGCCAAGTAAGCAGGATGCAACTCATCAATCCATTGCAAGTTACCATTCCGTGCCTGGATGATAATATCCCATTGAGAAGCACTATCAATGTCACCAACAATCAGAGCAGCAACCTCAGAAACAGTAGGACGGTTGTAGACCCGACCGTCGCCCAGTCTATCTGATTTCAACTGTAACTTCATGTCTAAGAAAGTGTTTGTCTTCAGAAGATCCCTTGCCATCCTAAAAGCTTTAGCATGCACGTTGAACTCATCTAAGATGACCTTCAACTTGGCGACAATTTCCCGGAGTATAACTGTATTGTCTCTGCCAAAAGCGTAAGTCATATGAAACAATCAATAAATATGAAATGTTATGAGTAATATAGAAGTGACCAAAAAATTTAAAATACCTGAAGCAATACATTCTATTGTCAACTTCGTTGTCAGTGTCAAATATATATAGTTGAGCATACTGTGGAGGATGACCAAGTTCGGGAAGCAGAGACCCAATCCGATGACATGTCTGATCATGCAGTCTTAAATTAGGTGGACCTCCTCCTCTAGAATGGGTTGTGTCAAACTTCATTTCGGGTGAGTTGAAGGAAAACATAGCGTTGTAGGTTCTTATGTTGTTTTGGAAGTTCTTACTCTCATGGGATGTTGCATCATAAAGAAGTTGTTGCATGAGAAGAGGTGGTTCTTCAAGAAACGGAAGAACAATCTTTCCACTTCTGCAACAACTTTGAAACTTAGGAACGGTCGTATGTCTCTCTTTAGCTTTGCATTGTTGATACCACATACACGCTTCACAAAATGGACATTCCCATACCGGGTCACCTATATCCACATACTCTACATTCCCAGGAAAAACATTAAAAATTCGTTGGTGATCAAGTTATAGTATTGAATAATATAAGGAGAAAATGTTACCTTGAAGATGTGAAGCAATGAAAGGTTCAGTGTCGTCGAGGCAGTCGTCATCAGAAGTGTTATTCAAACTATCATTGTCATCAGAATTTGAATTTGCATCATCAGATGAATGAGGCGAAGAATTGAAATTACCCTGATGTGTATCATATTGATTTGAAGGAAGAGAATGTGATTGAGGTGTTGCAGAAGGACCCGGAAGTTCTGCATCATTGAAATGGCTGAGCAGATTATTTCTTGCAACGGTAGTAACCCGAGGTTTTTTTGTTGAATGAAATCCCAAGTGATGTCTTTGCGACGGTTCCGTGTAGGGGTCAATGTCTTGCAAGTTAGTATCTATAGTAGAAAGTGGTATACAAACGGCAGAAGATGTAGGATATAGATGCGTTTGAAGTTGTGAGTGTTGGTTGCAATAGATGTTTTCATTGGCATGATGGTGAGGTGAGTTTCTTTTGTGTGTTCTGATGTCCCGCCTCCTCTTTCTGGCAAGTGAGGCCGGTTGTATGTCAACGTGGTAGCTTGAAGAAGAAGTTGCAGGTGTGGCAGATATGTCGTTACGAAGCGTAACTGTTTCATGTAGTAAGGATGGATGCGTAAGCATTGGAGAACCGGATGAAGGGGTGATACAATGACCTTTGTTCTTTAACAAACGTGAATGCCTTGTCTTCTGCAATATAAGCCGCCGTCTAAGTCGAGCAGCTGCATAAGTTGGTGTTGGTTCTGAAACGCTAGGTTGATCCATGGAAGTAGTTGGAGAGGTAGTAAGCTGTTAGAGCATGTAAAGCCGAATATTATGAATATAGTATTAAACATAATTGTGTATATGCATAAAAGTTGTGAATGGAAATGATGAGAAATAAGTATTGTTGTTTAAATGAAAGAGGTAAATGAGGTAAAGAGGTTTGGCGCAAAATTCAAATGTAATTTGAATATTTAAAAGTTTAAAAAAAGTGAGGTTGTGGTGTGTTAAAAATAAGGTGGCAAAGCATAGCAGTAAGAAAAGTCCACAGTTAACCAAACAAAATAACAAAAGAAAAAGATAGTGATAATAGAGATGTTAATATTAAATTTAAGAATATTATAGAAGTTGCGATGATGATGGATGGTGGTCCCAAGAAAGATAAATTATTTTATTGATATAAATTTTAATTTTTTATTTTTCATACATGTATATATAGTGTATTTTGTAATTAGAAATGAAATACTATTTTATGAAATTTATTCTTCTATCTAAATAATATAATTATTTTTACTTTAAATTATAAAAACCTATCAAGCACAAACCCTCTGTTCATTAACTTTGTATAAAATGCTTAGTTATATTTTTTGAGAATACTAGTAAAGGTCGGTTGCGTTTCTCCCAAAATTACATTCCCTTTTCTTTCTCTTTAGCTCAGTATACTCTTTCGAACTTATGTTTTCAAGTTATAGTACAGATACCATTTTACCAATTATCCATCACCATATATCAAATATTTTTGTTTAAATGAAATGATTTTGATGATAGATTAACGATTTACATTGATGGTGACTTCATCCTACCATCGATTAAGTCGTAATTATCTTCTGTTTATTAAATCTATTTTTTAATGGGAATGGACAAAGGTGTCAGAAGGAGCGGGATAAATGGGATTGGGAATGGATTGGGTTGCAAGAAAAGGAACAAATCATTTTCTCATTATTTTGTTTATTGATGATTTTTTTTAAAAGTTGTCAAGTTTTCTTGAAAATGGAATAAAAAGTGAAGAAGATTTCTTGAAAATGATTTTAAAACTTTATTGTTCAAGTGTAGCCACTGGCACTGTTTTAATAGGGCTATGCTCAAAAATAACTTTTTAAAATTTTAGTGTATTTTAATAAATACTTGCTACTTTGAAATTGAAATGTTACTCATTAAACTAGATCAATATGTCATATATGATCAAAAATATCAATTTTTAATTTGTATGCTAGTTTTTATTTTTTACAATTAGTAGGCTACAATTTGATTGAAAAAAAATTATTAATAATGATTGCGAATATTCCAATTTCACCCACCAACTATAAGAAATGATGAGATACACTGAGTTAGTTTCTAGCCCATTAAAAAAATAAACGGATCTCAACTATTTTATTACTCCAATTAAAATCACAACTAGCAAATCATTTATCTATTGACAAAGTGATTTCAAACATAAGAGAGAATATAGGTGAATTGAAAAAGCTTTGTATGGCCTAAACTAAGCTCCTAGAGCTTAGTATAACCATTTGAGCAAGTTTTTGATTGAAAATAATTTTAAAAGAGGAAAAGTTGACAAAACCCTCTTTATAAAAAAAAATTGAGAATGACATATTATTAGTTCAAATTTATGTAGATGATATCAATTTCGATGCTACTAACGAATCATTGTGTAAGGATACCTCTGAGGTGATGCAGAAGGAGTTCGAGATGTTAATGATGGGGGAGCTTCAATATTTCATTGACCTTCAAATTCATCAATATATATAAGAAACTTTCATCAATGAAGCAAAATATTGCAAATAATTAAAGATTCGACATGGACAAATCCAAAGTTATCTCTACTCTAAGGGGTAATTCTTGTAACTTGGATAAGGATAAGGGAGGATATTAAGTTGAAGAAAGCATGTATCGAGATATGATTGGTTCTCTCTTCTATCTCACTACATCTCATCGTGATGTCATGTTTGATATGTGTATTTATGCTCATTTTCAAGCATCCCTAAAAGAATCACATCTCACTGAGGTAAAACGCATTATGAGATATCTCATTGACACATCACTAATGGGTTTATGATATCTCAAAAGGAAGAATTATGTATTAGTTAGGTACTCTAAATTTGATTTCGATGGATGCAATTTAGATCAGTAGAGTATCAATGATACATGTCGTTTACTTGGTAACTCGCTTGTCTCCTGGCATAGAAAGAAACAAGAAAGTATAGCGTTATCCATAGCTGGGGTAGAATATGTTGTGGTAGGTAGAATTTGCATGTAAATTATTTGGATGATACATTAACTAAGTGATTATTGGTTTAATCTCGGAGCAGTGCCGATAAAATGTGAGAACACTAGTTCCATCAACCTTATAAAAAATCGGGTACTTCATTCTCACACAAAAAACATTGATGTTAGGCACCATTTCATATGAGATCATGTCGAAGCATGAGGTTTCATAATTGAGCGTGTGTCTTCATTTAATTAATTTGCATACATTTTTATTAAACCTCTTAACATAAGAAATCTTTATCTCATATTTCATTGAATCCTCTAGAAATCTTTGTTGAATCTTAAAAATATTCTTCCAAACCTTAACATGCATTTTTAAGGAAAACAAGAAGAAAATAGGAATAACATTACAGACCGAGTTAAGTAAGGTAAACAGGTCCTTAGACAGACATTTATACGCCTCAACAAAAGCAATCATCTAAAAATATGATTAACTAGAGGTTTCAACTAGTGTGAATGTGAGACTTGGCCCCACCGGTAATCCAAGGTATTTAAAAGGAAAAATCTCTTGTTTTAAGTAAAAAAATCACCATTGAAGCCCAAAATTGGGGCCACATTAGCTTCTACAAGGTTGCTCTTAGAAAGGTTGACTCGAAGGCACAAAGCAAGTTAAACCCTCAAAGAATATCCTTAATCATCCAAACATTATCAACCAAATTGTCTACCAAAATTATCGTATTATATGCGTATTAAAGATACGAGATAACCACTAAACCCAGAAAAGATCAAGATCCACAACCCCGAAAAACAAACCACTAAGGAATTATGTCACAAGCAAGAAGAGAAATGACACCAGAGGATCGTCTTGCTTCAAATCCCTATGAATACTTATTTCTTGGGTTGGACTACAATTAACCAAAACCACAAGATTTCCAAAGAACACATAAGAATGAATCCAAGATTTCCAAAGAACACTTAAGAATGAATCCAAGATTTCTAATGAATACATAAGAATGAATCCAAGATCTCCACTTGACATTAAAACCAAATTGTATAATTTATAGTCAATGAAGCACTAGCTAACTGAATCATACGCTTTTTAAAATCCACCATGAATATGAGACAAGCGTATTTGGTTTTCTTTGACACATCCACCAACTCATTCACAAAACTACCCAATCAAATATTAACCTTTTGTTAAGGAAATTGGATTGATTGGGGAGATAAGTTTATCCATAACAACAAATTATCTGGCAGGGCAATCTTTGAAGGCATGCAAGACGGGCTATCACACAGGGCTTCAAAATTTTTAAGTCTAAATTATACCTAAATGGGGCCTCATAAAATATTTGTCAGGTTAAATCATAATTAAATAGGTCCTCTATTTGAGACCACTTTGTATCTGGTTGCAAACACTATAGCAACACGCGTATAGAAAGAGTCTGCTAGAAAAAATGCTCAAAAATCACCCAACTAAGTAGGGGATTACAACTTTAGAATCAATGTGACAAAATATGAAAATAAACTCTAGGATAAGGAAGAAAAACAATGAAAATGATGAAACATTACACCAAAGTCATCTTTGAGAAAGTGATAAAATCTTCTCAAGAAAAAGAAATTAAACCCATCAAAACCATAGATCTTACTACCGTCACACTAGGAAACCTCCTGATGGATCTCATAGAGATGAAAATGAATAGTACAAAAGTCAGTATCCTCACCACAAAGCATATGAAAAGGAACTTCATCCAAAAGAGGCTATTCTAGACGTATGATTTAACAAATATGATGATCGGAGAAAAATAGTCCAGGCAAAATTTATGAGAGTTTCTTAATGCACCACCCAACTTTCTTAGACACCGCGTGAAATTCCTTTTATACCCCCTGATTCCGGATGTCCACATCCGGACGCACCGCGACCTTAAAAAAAAATTGTTTCGGATGTGCGTATCCGGAAGGTCTCCGGATCTGCATATCCGGAAATATTGCTGATATATTTGAACCTGCATGATCACTCCCCCCTTCCCATTCTCAACCTTTCTTCTTCTCATACTCACCCTCACCAACCCCAAAAACCCTACTTCATCAATACCATTTCTCACTAAAAAACTTCAACTTTTTGGTGCAACAAATCAAAGGGAGCAAGAGAAGATTGAATTTCAGGTAAACATTCAACTTCATCCACTACATTGCTCACATTATCAATCTACTTTATTGTAAAAATACAAGTTACGCTACTTTCGGATGTGCACATCCGGAACGAATTAAGCATGAACATTTCCGGATGTGCACATCCGGAAAAGTGCATGGAACTAATTAATTTTAATTTTGAGCAATTTTTAATATGTTTTATTTATACATACTTATTGTTCTATTATTGTTTATAAATAGATATGGTGCACCCCGATAACATGTCAAAAGAATTAGTTTCGTCGATTTCCCCGAAAGATGAAGGGATTATCGTTAAGTCGGTTGATGTCGGCAATGACTTTAATAACAAGGAAGAGTTTGATGTTCATGAAAGCATGCTCGCATACATTCGTAGGATGACTATTGAGCTTGGCTTCGGTGTAAATATCGGAAGATCGGATAATGGTTCGGAAAGAAGAAAGGCTTTTGTAATTTTGGGGTGCGAAAGAAGCGGAAAATATCAAGTACCTCTACGGAAGTTAAAAAAAGAAGAGACTGGTACTGGAAAATGTGAGTGCTCTTTTAAGATTGGTGATTACATGTTAGCTTCCAAGAAATGGAGATTTAGCGTTCGTTGTGGTATACATAATCACGAAATGTGCTCAAAGTTTCAAGGGCATCCAAGTGTATGTTGGCTCAAGGCGGAAGAGAAAACATGTATTGCCGACATGACCTTTAATCTTGTCCAACCGAAAAATATACTTGCCACGTTGAAACGGAAGGAACCCGACAATGTAGCAAATATAAAGCAAGTGTATAACATTCGGTATCAGACGAACAAGGCAATTAGGGGAGATAGAAGTGAGATGCAACAACTGTTGAAATTGTTGGATGATAACGATTACGTGTCTCGGTACAGATATCACGATGATGGAATTACGGTCTGAGATATTTTTTGGACTCATCCGGATTCCATAAAGTTGTTCAACACGTTTTCGACAGTGCTCATTCTCGATAGTACCTATAAGACAAACAAGTATCGACTTCCATTATTTGAGATGGTTGGTGTTACGTCTACGGATAAGACATATGCCGTAGGTTTTGCCTTTTTGGAGTGTGAAAAAAAGGACAATTTTACGTGGGCATTGGAGACGAGTCGGTCACTTTTGAAGAAACGAGTTCAAATGCCAAAAGCAATTGTTACGAACCGCGATAATGCTTTTATGAATGCGGTTGCAAAGGTCTTTCCTTCTTCCAATGCACTACTTTGTCGATTTCACATAACAAAGAATGTGCGAAGTCGGGTTAAGACCGCGGTGGGTGCGAAACAAGTGGAGTCGGAAGATGGAAATGTGGTCAATTCGGGTGTCATTGTAGAAAATATAATGGATGCATGGACTCATATTCTAAATTCTTCCACAAAGGAATTATATACCGATTCGGTCATGAAATTCTGGAAAGTGTGCGAAAAGTACCCCGCTTTGTTGAAATATGTTGAATCCACCATTCTTGATCAAGTGAAAGAAAAGATTGTTTGTGTGTGGACCAATAATGTACGACATCTTGGAAACACTTCCACCAATAGAGTTAAGTCGGCACATGCTACATTGAAGAATTGGTTGGGTAATAGCAAGGGGGATTTATGTCGAGAATGGGACTCTGTGCATCTCATGATTAAAAACCAACACAACGACATACAAACCACTTTTGGTCGAAGCATTACGGTTTTGGAACATCGGTTTAAAGGTAACTTTCTTTACTCTCAATTGATCGGCAACATGTCTCGGGCGGGGTTAGGCTTTATTTTTCACGAGGCCAACCGAGCCGAAACGGTAGGTTTCGATAGTGCAAAGTGTGGTTGCACTATTGTGAAAACCTACGGTCTTCCGTGTGCTTGTATGCTATTGCTACAAAGTTGAAACTAGGTGAGCCAATACAAATTGATGAAGTTTGCCCTCATTGGATGAGACTTAGTTTTGATGATGATGGTTGTAAGGAAGGAGATAAACCGGATATCTCTATTTTGGCCGAATTGGAAGCGATTCAAGTGAGATTTTCGAAGGCCGATGACAACATGAAGCTACACATCAAAGAAGAGTTGAGGAAGATTGTCTTCCCCGAAACAACCGCAATGATACCCCCGTCTCAACCGGTTAAGACAAAGGGTGCTCCGAAGAAGTTGAAGCCTACACCGAACAACAACTCGATAACTAAGTCTCCTTTATATTATGAGCACGTTGGCAAACTCTTTCCGGACTCACCGATTACTAAATCTCTACGAAGTGTCATGAAAGGAGCTCGCATTACCAAACCGGCTCCGACACCGGTTCCGACTCCGAATGCACCGCTTCCATCACCGACTCCACATATAATTTCCTTTATCGACGAGATGTCGGTTTTTATGCACAAGCATATCAACGGTATCATCGATGTTGTAGGGGATGGTAATTGCGGTTACCGAGCCGTGTCGGCTCTACTCGGTAAAGGAGAGTAAGGTCATGCACTTGTCCGTCATCAACTTATCCTAGAGTTGGAGACGCATAAAGAAGCATACTTGCGTCTCTATGAAAATCAAGAAAAATACAACAAGGTTTACGAGTCACTTGTTCTGTGGTTGAGTGGTCCGGCCCCGGTATCGAAATGGATGAGCTTCCCCGAGATGGGTCATCTTATCGCATGTGCCTACGATATGGTGTGTATTGACTTGACGTGATACGATTTTTCGAAAACCTTTTTTCCACTCCACATCGCACCACCATCCAATCCAAATGATCGCATCATGTGTATCGGATGGCTTGCGAAATCAAGACATTTTGTACAAGTTATCTTGAGGCCCGGATGCCCCATACCACCTAAATCACCTCAATGGGCGACACATGCAACCGCAATTGCCGAGTCGTGGCCGGATAGTTTTGTTGAAAGGATGCTTGAATTCGAAAGATTGAACGCGATTGAAAAGACATCAAACGCGGAAAAGTCGAAAGGTCAAGCTCCGATAGATTTAGACGGAGATTTTTTTTTTAACTCTTTTGTATAATCGTACGACAAAATGTAAATTTTTGAAGTGAAATATATTGAATTTTTATTCATATGCCTTTTTAATACACTTATGAATTTTATTGCAATGAAAGCATTCCAATTGGTTGCATAACATAGTCAGTTCTGTTTGAGAAATGCATCAGTAAAATATTCTGATTTGCAGATCCGGGAAATTTCCGGATGTGCACATCCGGAACCAATATTTGTAGGGTTTTTCGGGATCTGCACATCCGGAACGAACTTAGGCAGAAATTTCTTTACCCTAAGTTTTCTATAAATTAGGGGTTTCATTTGATATCTTTCACACAAACTCAAAATGTCTCAATTGTATGAAATCAAGTTCCGTTGGTATGTCGCAAGTGTCTCCTACACCGACGGGAAAACACGCGGTCGCACATTTAAGCTAACGAGGGACATCTCCATTGACGAGATCATTGACGACATCGAACATCTCCTACCTTACGGAGATAAACTGAAGGTTGCGAAGCTTCAGTATCGTTCACCTTCGGTTGACAACGAAGGGAACGTCGCTTACAGCCTTGTTGAGCTCAAGAATCAAGACGATGTTAGTGCGATGTGGCAAACTTTTCTCGGTTACAAAGAACGATTCCCGCTCGAGTTCGAGGCGACCGTCAAAATCCGAAGAATGGTCGATGACATCTTAGAGATGTGCAAACGTCCACCGAGCTATTGATCTTGTAATATTTAAATTTCTGTCGATGTAATGGCGAATTTCTGAATGTAATCCCGATTTTATTTTATGAATGTGAGAAACATTGTTGGATTTCTGTTGTTCAGCTTCAGCATTTATTCGGGATTTACAAATACGAATTTCTTCTGGATGTGCACATCCGGAAAAAACTGAAAAATTTTAAAAAAATGGTGCGTCCGGATTTGCACATCCGGAACGCAGGGGTATTTTCGTCAGCGCACATGGTGCCTAAGAAGGTTGAGTGGTGTGTTAAGAAATCTCCAAATTTATTTATGCCTAAAAAATATAAATATAAATTAATTATTAAAATATTAATTTTAATTTTCCATACATGTATATTTAGTGTATTTGGCAATTAGAAATTAAATACTATTTTATGTGATTTTTCCTTCTATCTAAATAAAGTAATTATTTTTACTTTAAAATATGAAAATTATTTTTAATTTTCATCATTAACTTTGTATAAAATGCTAGGTTATAGTTTTTGAGAATACTAGTAAAGACCGGCTACGCTTCTCCAAAATTCCATTCCTCTTTTTTTCCCTTTGCCTCACTATACTCTTTCGACCTTGTGCTTTCAAGTTGTAGTACAGGTATCATTTTACCAATTCACTATCACCATATATCAAATATTTTTGTTTAAGCGAATTGATTTTGATGATAGAATAGCGATTTACATTGATGGTGGCTTCATCCTACCATCAATTAAGTCGTATTTTCCTTTCGTTAATTTTGTATTCGTTAGATCTAAGAACAAGACAACGAATCTCAATTCACAAATGATATTTTCAGATCTAACCTAATGGATATCATTAAAATTTTATATGTTTCTACACACTATTATGTGTTACTCTATTTTCTGATTTTGTAATTCCAGAGATCAATTTTTAATGATTATAATTTCTTTGAATAAATTTGGTATTGAGGAAGACAAGTTTGTGGCATATTATTATTTTTGAGGATTTCTTTTTACACTCCATAAATTTCTTAGATACCACGCGAATTTTCGTTTTTGTCTCCAATTTTCAGATATGCATATCCAGAAGCACCGTTATTTTTAAAAACGTTGATTTGTTCTGGATGTGCATATCAGGAATAATTTCTAATGTGCAAATCCGGAAAAATAGCAGAATTTTATTTTTCATGGGTACAAATCAACGTAAAAAGTTCAAAGAAAAATAGTAGTTCTGCTATTTTTCCGGATTTGCACATTAGGAATTATTTCTGATATGCACATCCGAAAAAAATCAACGTTTTTAAAAAAAATGATGCGTCTGGATGTGCATATCCAAAAATTGAGAGCAAATACATAAATTCGCGTGGTGTCTAAAAAATTTATGAGGTGTAAAAAGAAATTCTCTTATTTTTACTCAAATTAATTGCATATCATTTGAAGAAGGTATGTTTGCTATAATTGTATAAGTTGTACTTTATTTAAAAAATATTGATTTCATAGAAAATTTAATTTATCATGCGAATAAAAAAAATTTGTGACTAAGGCAGTGTCCATTGTGGTACAAAGTTCTTTGTGGATATTGTGGTGTTTGTTTTAGGAGTGTTGGCAATTTTACATTGTTTTAATTATGATTTGTAATCATACCAAAAATAATAGGATTAATTTGAGTGAATTAACTTTTGTATCTAGAAAGTTCAGTTTGTGGTTGAATGTTCAATAGCAATAGGTGCAATTAAAATGGTTGTGGCATCAACCAAATATGTCGAAAGAAGTGTGGGACACCCTGGGACAACCAAGTGGAAAGTACGACTTCATGGTCAAGTACACCGCTCCCGAAAGCTCTCGTATCAGACTCGAAGATATCCAGCCTACTGGATGGGGAGATACAGCTGAGAGCACAAATACTATGCATAATACAACAGAGGAATTCTCCTACGACAACTCTGTCTGGGAGACAGATTCCAATGATCCTGCTCCACCAGAAATCAGCATCATTTCTGAAGACAAATTAAGGAAGGTTCTAGACTTTGTGATTCACCGAGGAGTTCGCCGCCAATGGGTTGCCGTCGAGGTTCCGAAGATCGTTCATCAGTCAAAGTAATTGTCATCTTTAACCTTTCACCCTGCCCAGGTGAAACGGATGTTTTGATAGGGTTCGCTTTCTGTAAATTTCCCTCTTCGCTTAGCCCAAAGCGACAGAGTTTTGTTTTATAGGGTTGTAGTTTCAAGAATCGACTTGTTCATTAATAAAATGACGTCGTTCTGTAATTTCCGCATTAATTGTTGTTTTCTCTTTTTGCTTTTTCAGAAAATTGTAATCCTAAAAAAAACAATTCAAATAAAAACAAGCAGTAAAATAAAACACTGCACACACTTGCATTTTCTCTATCTCTTCTAAACACGAATCATCACGTCATGCAGATTGCTTGTTTTAAACCCCGTTGAAACATACGATCTGATGCCTTCTCCCAACTTTGAGTTCCCGGTATTTGGGGCTGAAAAAGAAGTTGACAACGAAATTCCAAAAGAGATCTCCCGACTACTCAGACAAGAGGAAAGGTCCATTGAACCTCACAAAGAGGCGTTGGAAACGGCAAACTTGGGTTCAGAGAAAGAGAGAAAAGAAATCAGGATTGAGGCACTGCTCAGTCCAACTGCCAGAGAGAGTTTGATAAAGCTTCTCAAAGAATTCCCCGATGTATTCGCTTGGTCCTATCAGGATATGCCAGGGTTGGATACCAGCATCGTGGAACATCATTTACCGTTGAGATCGGAATGTCCACCAGTAAAGCAAAGGTTGAGACGCACTCACCCGGACATGACCATCAAAATCAAAGAGGAGGTACAGAAACAGATTGATGCGGGTTTCCTCGCCACGTCAGAATATCCTCAATGGTTAGCCAACATCGTACCCGTTCCCAAAAAGGACGGAAAGGTCAGAATGTGTGTCGACTATAGGGATCTAAACAAGGCTAGTCCAAAGGACGACTTTCCTTTACCACACATTGACATTCTGGTAGACAGTACAACAAAGTTCAAAGTCTTGGATGGATTTTCGGGCTATAACCAGATCAAAATGGCGCCAAAAGACATGGAGAAAACTTCGTTCATTACCCCATGGGGTACCTTTTGTTACAAGGTAATGTCGTTCGGTTTGAAGAATGTCGGGGCAACCTATCAAAGGGCCATGACTACTCTGTTTCATGACATGATACACAAAGAAATCGAGGTATATGTTGATGATATGATTGCAAAATCAAAAATAGAGAGTGAGCACGTTGAACATCTGTCAAAATTGTTCGAACGTTTAAGAAAGTTCAAGCTCCGCTTGAATCCCAACAAGTGCACCTTCGGTGTCCGTTCAGGGAAACTATTAGGGTTCATCGTCAGCCAGAAAGGTGAGGTTAATCCTGACAAGGTCAAGGCCATTCAAGAAATGCCTTCTCCGAAAACTGAAAAACAAGTCAGAGGATCCTGGGACGTTTGAACTACATCTCCAGATTCATATTCCTCATGACCACCACATGTGCGCCGATTTTCAAATTACTGAAAAAGAACCAGGATTGCGTTTGGACAGAAGATTGTCAAACCGCCTTCGACAGTATCAAGGAATATCTGTCGAATCCTCCGATTCTATCACCTCCAGTGGAAGGAAGACCACTTATCATTTACCTCACAGTCTTAGAGGACTCAATGGGATGTGTACTTGGCCAACAAGACGAAACCAAAAGGAAAGAGTCTGCCATCTACTATCTGAGCAAGAAGTTCACCGACTGTGAAACTCGGTACACGATGCTTGAGAAAACTTGTTGCGCTTTGGCTTAGGCAGCCAAACGTCTTCGCCAATACATGATTTGTCATACTACTTGGTTAATCTCCGAAATGGATCCAATCAAGTACGTCTTCGAAAAGCCTGCTCTCATGGGAAGAATTGCCCGTTGGCAGATGTTGTTATCAGAATATGACATAGAGTACCATGCTCAGAAAGCCGTTAAAGGAAGTATTTTAGCCGACCATTTGGCTCATCAACCGATTGACGATCAAGAATCAACCGGGTTTGACTTCCCAGACGAAGATGTCATGTATCTAAAAATGAAATATTGCGATGAACCGCTACCCAGTGAAGGGCCAGAACCAGCTTCCCAATGGGGACTTATCTTTGACGGAGCAGTTAATCATTATGGAAACGGAATTAGGGCAATCATTGTTACCCCTCAGGGTACCCACATTCCTTTCACTGCCAGACTTACGTTCAAATGTACGAACAACGAGGCCGAATACGAAGCTTGTATTATGGGTCTCGAAGAAGCAATTGATTTAAGGATCAAAAACCTGGACGTATACGGGGATTCAGCCTTGGTTATCAATCAGATAAAAAGAGATTGGAACACATACCAATCAGGATTGATTCCTTACAAAGACTACGCAAGTAGGTTGCTACCTTTCTTCAACAAAGTTGAGTTTCATCATATCCCTCATGAGGAGAATCACATGGCTGACGCTTTAGCCACTCTATCTTCTATGATTAGTGTAGGTCAATGGAATAACCTACCTAAGATCGACATAATGCGCCTTGAACGGCCCGCTTACATCTTCACGATTGAAGCAGTTATAGACGACAAACCTTGGTATCACGATATCAAATGCTTCCTTCAAAAACAGGAGTACCCATCTGGGGCACTCAGAAAAGACAGAAAAACCCTCAGAAGATTGGATGGAAACTTCTTTCTGAGCGGTGACACTCTCTATAAGAGAAATTTTGACATAGTCTTGCTCCGATGTGTAGACAGACCAGAAGCAGACATGCTTATGAAAGAAATTCATGAAGGGTCCTTTGGCACTCATGCCAACGGACACACAATGGCGAGAAAAATTCTAAGAGCAGGGTACTACTGGTTGACCATGGAATCCGACTGCTACAAGTACATGAGGAGGTGTCACAAGTGTCAGATATACTCCGACAAAATTCATGTACTGCCATCACATCTCAACGTTCTTTCTTCCCCGTGGCCTTTTTCCATATGGGGAATCAACATGATTGGCATGATTGAGCCCAAGGCTACAAACGGACATCGGTTCATCCTGGTAGCCATTGACTATTTCACCAAGTGGGTCGAAGCAGCGTCATTCGCTAATGTAACCCGACAAGTGGTGGTACGATTTATCAAAAACAATATCATCTGCCGTTATGGTGTTCCAAGCCAGATCATTACTGATAATGGATCTAACTTGAACAATAAGATGATGAAAGAGTTGTGCGCAGAGTTCAAGATTGAACACCATAACTCATCTCCCTACCGACCCAAGATGAACGGAGCGGTAGAAGCGGCTAACAAGAACATCAAGAGGATTGTTCAGAAGATGGTTGTAACCTACAAAGACTGGCATGAGATGCTACCCTTTGCTCTTCACAATTATCGCACATCTGCTCGCACTTCAACAGGGGCTACCCCTTTCTCTCTAGTGTATGGCATGGAGGCAGTGCTCCCCATAGAAGTAGAGATCCCGTCAATCTGAGTATTGATGGAAGCTAAGCTCACCGAAGCTGAATGGTGTCAAAGTCGACACGACGAACTGAATCTGATCGAAGAGAAGCGAATCACGACACTATGCCACGGTCAGTTGTATCAACAGAGAATGAAGAGGGCGTTTGACAAAAAGGTCCGACCTCGTGTTTTCAGAAAAGGAGACCTTGTGCTCAAAAAGATACAATCATTTCTCACTGATTCGCGAGGTAAATTGACTCTGAATTATGATGGCCCCTATGTGGTCACGAAAGCTTTCTCAGGCGGCGCCTTGAGACTTGCAACCATGGACGGAGAGGAATTTGTCTACCCTACAAGTGTTGATGTAGTCAAGAAATATTTCGCCTAAACTAAAAAAAAAGTCTCGGTGGATTGAAAACCCGAAAGGGCGGTCCAGGCAAAATTTAGAGACAAAATAAAAAAAATCATCCCGGTGGATTAGAAACATCACAGTATAATCCAGGCAAAAGTTAGGGATAATGGCAAGTAACTATGTTCAACAGAGGCAGGTCCCTCAGCAGCAGTTACACCATCCATCGGAGGAAAACTCCAGTCAAGGTCATCTTCGACAGAAGCTCAGGATGCCCCGAATTCAAAGTTGGTAGAAGGATAGTGGTCGTTATGTTTCAACGTAGCCCTTTTCCCTGTAAATTACCATTTTCTAACTTTGTATATACTCTTTGGAATCACGCGTTTGGCTGATCTCCATTTTATCAATAAAATTTGAGCCCTTGTGCTTTTGTTTGTAATTCTTATTTGTTTTAGCTTTACAGAACGACGTTGTTAACATGATTAACGATTCTTGAAATAAAACAAAAATGAATTTACCTGTTAAAACTTTTTCTGCTTTTAAAATAAAGTCGGCAATTTTTTTTTTACTGTTGAACATCAAAGGAACATCAACCGCTTCTTCAGAAGTAATCGAACTTCAAAGTACAAAATCAAAGTACTCCTTCTAACCCAGTACGCCTGACTGAAGGATCAACTGTGTTAGAGACCTTGTTTCGTCTGACACGCCACGACAGAGTTCTTATCTCCTAAGCCCGACCAACATAGCTCCCAACATGGACTATCTCTCCTAAGCAAGGTGGAATTGCTATTCTGAACCAGCGGTACTTCTTCGCCCCGCGATGGCCGAGTATCCAGTTGTGTTCATCTGTCAGTTTGTATGTCGCGTCAGTTTTGTCAGCATAAACATACACACATCATGCATTATTGATTTGCATTCACGTTTCATATTGCATCACTATCACTCTAGTCGGTCTTGTCCCCTAGTGATAGAAGTTCTCTCAATCGAGTCATCAGTTCTTGCCTCGTCAGGAAACGCTGCGTCTGAACATTCTCTCTCCTCCAATTTTATTTCTGGATTGAAGTTGGGTCCTCGACCACTTTGATAACTTGAACCTCTGAAAGAGCAGAGAAGCCCTCAGTTAACATCACTCTTCGCCATTGAAGATGATATCCTTGCTTTCTCGGATTAAGGAAAATCCACAGAGAAAGCCTCCTAATCGAAGAATCGGCAGTACGAAAGTTTTTCTCCGAAAAACCCACTGATGAAAAGGTCATCGGCACCTCAAAATTGCATCACATCATATGGCATTTCTCCGAGAAGATCTCCAAGAAAAGTATGATGTAAAGACCCCAAACAAATGCAGTCTCTCAAGGGACTCGCATTCCCCGAGTAGAGTCAACAAATGGCGTCTCCAACAGAGAAGTTTGTGCAACTCTACAACTCAGACGGTTGGGTTCCCCAGCAAGTCTGACATCAAAACTGTTTCCGTTAAATGGCATCTCCCCAGGAAAATTCGGCGAGAAGTTTGAGGAAAATCGCTACGCATAGCGTCCCTTGTCAATAAAGTTTATTGACGGAAGAAACCGAGACCAGTTCCTTGGTAGGAAACCAGGATTGAGGGGAAGTTTACAACAGCAACTCAGACCAGTTCCTTGGTAGGAAACCAGGATCGAGGGGAAGTTTAAATCAGAAACTTAGACCAGTTCCTTGGTATGAAACCAGGATCGAGGGGAAGTTCATCTCAAAAGAAAACTGAGACCAGCTCCTTGGCTGAAGACCAGGATCGAGGGGAAGTTTACCTTTTCTAAGCATCATTGCTTAGCAAAAGAAGATGAATGTGTAAGCTACCATTCATAACCACGATCAAAATTTCGGGTATTCCGATATTTAATCCTCTTGCACCCTGAATGCCCGAATACCTTCGTCATTCACACCTTCGGGTCCAAGAAGATTAAATAGGGGCATCTGTCATACCCCAAATTTTGACCACTAATATTTCCCATCATTGTGCAAATCATCATCACAATATGGATGAACCATTAGTCTCCCCAAAGATGGGTGAGCATCCACAGCAATCAAACTTAGGGTTTCAAGCCCTCTCTGAGCTTTAGACAAAGGATCAATCAAGGAATGGCATGATCTTCAACTTGTCTAAACTCTCAAACATCCACAATGGATCAAAAGGACTCCCACTTCAAGGATTAAGCACAAGGCTGCTCCCTTCTAGGTGGATCAAGTCTCAAGATTGATCGTGTCACCAAATTAGGGTTTTGGTCGACCAGGGCCTCCAGATGGAAATTTTTCATCTGGGCATAAGCCAATGATCCAAAACCTAACTTAATATACTCCATGGAACCTCATGGACCCAATCATCAAGTCAATTTTGTCTCAGGGGATGCATTCATCAAAAATCAGGAATTAGGGTTTCTTGACCTAATTCACCCCTAAGTTGACTTTTGGGACAAACCATGAGCCAAGACCTCAAGAGAGGGTTTGAGGGTCTCTAATGAATTATATTGATCCATTTGGAACAATGGATTAATCCAAGAAGCTTGAGCAACAAGTCTCAATCTCATCTGCACCACAATTAGGGTTTTAAGGGAAAAGTCAACTGTTACTTTGACTTTTGACCAGGACATGCTCCCAAGCCCTATGACATGCATCAATATACCCTATGACACCCATGGAACATGTCCATCAAGTTTGATTTAGGTCAAGGACATGATTTCCTGAAGAATTTCACAGTTTGGAATTCATCTGATAAAAAGTCAACTGTGCACAAAAGTCAACTTTGACTTTTTGAGATTTTTCACCAAAATGGATTTTTAACCCTAAAATGATGTTAATGTATGATTCGAATCATCATTCATAAAAAAAAATCAAGAAAAGTTGGATAACTTGTAAAAGGGGTAACCATAAAACTTATAAATTTTTCTAAGTCATGAAAAAGTGCCACTAATGCACCAACTTTGGAGGACCATAACTCCTAAACCACAATGCTATTGTGCCCCATTCAAAGCTTGATTTGTAGATCTCATTGCCCTCTACAAAAGCTTCATACTGACCTATGTCCAAATTCCTCATGGATTTTGAGTTATGGAGTGATCAAAATCAAGAGAAAACACTTTGTTCCAACACTTAGTGAAAATTTCACTAAGTCAGATTTTGCCTTACTTTTTGCCAAATGTAGGGGGATTTTTCACTTGGATTCAAAAGAGATCAAAACCAAACATGTTCAAACAGTTGTTGTATCATGTAAGGGCTTTCCAAAATGGTCAAGAACATTACCAAATTCAACTTACACCATGAGATATGACATTGGCAAGTTGCCTTGCTGAAATCTGTCAAAGGCAAGGCAGAATTTGCAATTTTGCTCGATTTGCCAAAATCAGCCAAATTCAAATGCTCCTATCCACTGAGCTATGCCTCCAAAGTCCATGGAACAAGAAATAGCATGTTGAACCTAGAATGACCAAAATAGGGACAAGACTCCAAATTTGGATTGAAGCAATCAATGGAAGCATCAAGGTGGCATGGACTGAGCCATTCTCATCTGAAATCAGTCAAGACCTATCCAAGACCAAGGGAACCAAAGCTCTGTGCCCTAACCTCTAGTCAATGGCTAGAGGAGACTTGTATTTTCATTTGCCAACATTGGCCAAACCTACTTAGCAGTTGCCATTCACTATTCCTTGCAAAACAAACTTGCTCTACTATAAATAGAGCTCAATTGTGTTTAGTTTAAGTACACCAAAGGCCTACAACACTTGCCTTTCTCAAAATCTCTTTCTCTTGGCAAAAATGTCTTTCTTAGCAAGGTAACTATCGGGTTTTGAGCTAGAGGGCAATTCCACTCAAACCAATCACTCACACACCTCATATACATCACATATGAGCTGATCAAACACTTAAACAACAACTGGAACATTGATTTCTCAGAATCACCAGTCAATTGCTCAAGGTTTTAACCAAAGTGCAGTTGAGATGCCATGAAGTGATCCAGCCAATTTCCATCAAGTCCAAGCATTTAAACACACTCCATAGCACCTAGGGAAGCTGTTCAGATCATCACAACACAACTGTAACACCTCCTACACAAATCACGATCACCAACTGCAAGTGGTAAGCATGAGCTCTTCTAACTCTATGATCCATGCTATTTTTGCTGCACAATAATTTGGCCATATGTTCATAATCATGCATGGAATGTTTTCCCTCAATTAATTGCTTTGTTTGAATCGTGTATCAAAAATCCTAGCCTTCATGCAGAAATTAGGGTTCTTGAGGTTTCTTCGTGATTTCATGTTTTATGTTTAATTTAAATGAAATTAAGTGTTGTAGACATGATCGTGAGGTTGAAACGAGTTGATTGGTATGTGGATTGCATGATATGGTTAAGTATTCAGTGAGATTGGATGGAAAACGCAAATCTGGGAAACTCAGAACACGCGCGTGTTCTTGGTGTGTTCTTGGCGCCATTTCTTTCAAATTTGAATATTTGAATTTTTTGATTTTTGTTTAATTGATTCAAAAATTAATTTCTCTCTGAGTTTTAATGATTTTGAGTTGATTCTTTTTTTAATAATTCACAAAAATGTTAAAATATTTTATTTTATCAAAAAATCCCAAAAATATTATTTATTTCATATAATTGATATTTTTGCAAAGAATTAATGTTTTAATTGTTTTTGACATTTTAAATATTTTTTCCAGATTGATTTTGCAACTTTTAATGCTTTCTAATTATGTTGTAGGTCAATACTTAATTTTTGAAGCATTAATCCAAGATCACAATTTGTTTTCCATATGTTAAACAATTTTGATCATTTTAATTGAATTTTTATTCAATTAAATACATTTTTGAAAACAAATTAGGGTTTTTGGATTAATTCAACCCTCATAAATCATTTTCAAACTCTTTGGGCCTCTAATAGAGTGTAAGACCCAATCCTTTTTTGACCAAATCATTTTGGGCCTCAGTATTGTATAAGTCCCGATACCGTCAAAAAACAAACGGTACGATCATCGCCTATTCAAAAAATCAATTGGGCCTCTCCTTGAGCTATAAGACTCATTCAAAACTTTTGGGCCTCTATTAGAGTGTAAGACCCAACCCCATTTTAACCAAAATCATTTTGGGCCTCAGATATTGTATAAGCCCCTTTGCGTTAAAAGAAAATCTCGGCGTGATCGCCATTTTAAACGGAAAAATCAATTGGGCCTACCCTCGTGTTATAAGCCCCACTCTTTTTCTTTAAGACTTTTTTGGGCCTCTTGAGAGAGTGTAAGACCCATCCCCTTGTACAGAAAACATTTTGGGCCTCAGTCACTTGCATAATTCCCTCTGTACAAATAACAACAGTGCGCTCACTGATAAAACCCTGGGCCTCTCCTTGAGCTGTAAGCCCCAAATCTCTCTTTTTCAAAGCACTTTCTCCTTTGATTTTGAATATACTGTTGTTTTTAATCTCTCTTTGTTGAACAACTAACCAAACAGCATAGAATCTCTACAACCGAGTAAGTGGTTATTGCTTTCATTTACCGCTTTCATATACATATAACTGTATTGTGGGGCTGTTTCACTGTAAGTCTTCTTTCATAAACTCATATCAACTGTGTAATAATAGTATAGATATTTAGAGTTTCCCTGGCAACTACGTCTAACATTAAGCCCGTTGATCACTCTTAGAAATAGTCTAAACTAGATCCCCATAGGATTACCAGACACAGTCTTCCCTCCTCTTGGGGTTAAACAATATGGAGATATGAAAGGCAGCATTCTCGGTGAACCCTTTCATAGACTGTCACTTTTAGAAGTTGTCAAAGAAACTCTATTCCCCACAGATGGTCTTTTCTTCGTGAATGGCATCTCTTGAGTTTCTTCCAAATTCTCGGACTTTCCTGGCTTGATCTATTCTCGGTGAATGGCATGTCTTGAACTTCTCGGGGTTTGGGGACCCACAGGCTTCTTAAAAGCACTTGTCAAGAAACTCTACTCCCCAGAGATGATCTTTTCTCCGTGAATGGCATCTCTTGAGTTTCTTCCAAATTCTCGAACTTTCCTGACTTTATCTATTCCTTGTGGATAGTTTGCCTTGAATTTCTCGGGGTTTGGGGACCCATCGGCTTCTTAAAAGCAATCGGCCTCCTCTTGGGCATTATACAAGGACCCACGGGCTTCCTAAAAGCAACCCCGCCTCCTCTTGGGCTTAGTACAAGGACCCTACGGCTTCTTAGAAGTATTCACAGCCTCCTCTTAGGCTTCATATAATGATCTCTTCCTCCGGGAATGATAGCCTCCTCTTGGGCTTCGTACAAGGACCGATCGGCTTCGTAAAAGCTTCCAGCCTCCTCTTGGGCTTCGTACAAATTGTCCCGACGACCTCCTAGAGGTATAGGAACATAAATTAGTCGTCTGCATAGAACAGTACTTTCATAGAGTCTACTACTATTTCTCAAAGCATGGTACAAAAGATAACACTCTAGACTTGGACAATCTAATCTCCTTGAGTCTCAAAGACATTCTCAAGTACTCTTCAAAAATAGGAAGGAAACCCGTAGATTCGGACACTCTCAATACCCTTCGGATTTCCCGCTTCCTTAAAGAACAAGAATAACCCGGATCCTTGAAACAAATCCATGAGTACAGTGTTGCTCATATAAGAACTGATTTTCTCTTTAAAATCAGCATACTGGACCTGTCACTCAACTGAAACAGTAACCATAGCCTCTCTTGGGCTTTGTACAATGATTCTCCCCAGCGGAGTCAAACAACGTTTAGCCTCTCTCTCGGGCTTTGTACGAGACACATAAGAGACTCCCTCGTTGAGTCAATTACCGCTTTCGCCTCCATCTCGGGCTTCGTACGAGATACAAAAAACTCTCTTGTTGAGTCAAATAGCCTCCATCTCGGGCTTTATACGAGATACCAAAAGACTTCATCGTCAAGTCAAAACCTTTTAGCCTCTCTCTCGGGCTTTGTACGGACACATACTAGCCTCCTCTTAGGCTTTATATAAGAAAACCACTGGTTAATCCAATTAACCTTTTCGCATCAAAACTGTGCCTCGTTCACAGTACATAAACATCAACAACTCCTTCCCCTCCATCTAATCGTTGTAAGCGGCAAGCCTCTGGATCATCTACATCCATGCCACTGTCCCTCTTTTAGCATGAGAAATTCCTAAGGAAAGATGGCATTACTCTACACTGAGTTGAAGTCTTCTCCTTCAGGTTAAAATCCCCTATAAAGGAAATTATGGCATTACCGGATTCACAAATCCCGGTTAAAGTAATCCTCCTTTACAGTCAGTCACACAACAGTTGTGACAAACAGACCTCTTTAGAGATGACAAATTCTCTCTAAAGTCAAACCCCTTCAGCTTCACATCTTAGGCTTTGAACAAGATACAAACAGACTTTTCAGCTTCATATCTTGGGCTTTAAACAAGATACAGATCACCTTTTTTCGCTTCACGTCTTGGGCTTTGAACAAGACACCAAAAACACCCATTTCCTCCCATAGAATAGGAGGCTCTATGAACGCTCTGATTTCCCTGTTTCGGTAAACGGGAATACGTAGGCATAAGATTGAAAGAAAAATCTTAGCGAGCACACTAAACAAAAACCCAAAAATCCCATACTCTCATGTATCTATCAAAAAGTATCAGTCCTAACATCCTAATCCTCGTTCCATGCCAGAAAATCCAAGAAAGAGAGAAAACCGTATTGGCGAAAATACAAATAACCAGTACAAAGCCCCCCCACCCACATTGATAGCATCCATAACCTAACAGACCGCTGTTTAAACTCAGTATGCAAAGCAGGGTTAATTGGAGACATCTATTTCCCTTCCTTCATCAGCTTTAATAGGATAAAAAAGGAATCGACCTATAGTAAGCTCAACCGCAGAGAGCGACCAGCGCTTAAGAACCGCGTCCAAAATCGCTCGCTACAGAAAAATGGCGCCCACCGTGGGCCGATTTTCTAAACCTTTTTTCTCTTCACTTATGTGAAAACCACAGATTGGGGCTTCCGCCGGGGAACCCATTTTCTGTCAGGAATTTAAGATTCTTAGCTTTTAAAGGTCTAGGATGTTTAGGACAAATATATATACTGCTTTTCCTAATTGCTATACGTGTTTATTTTTCTGCTAATGGGAATGCGTGTGATGCCGCATGTGGAAAGATTGAGTATACACTTAAGATAAGTGATGGCGACGAGGTCGACCATCAACCTCAGTGGAGGCTAACCAATGCAACCCATTCTCTCACCTAGACAATGGGCCGATTGTTAAGTCTGAGAAGCTGAGGAGCCAAACCCTTTCGTAGTGCGGAAACTATCGGGAATAGTTGTTACGCGATACTACCCTCATTTAAGGCTGGTGATCTATTCTCGGTGAATGACACTTACTCTAAGATTGCTCCACAACTCGCTGGCGATCCGCTTGTTGTTTTGCTTTCCTGGGAGGAGCTGATGATAATGAGTACAGGTACAAAAATCACCCTAGTATAAACCTTTGGGGATGGGTAGAGCCTTGACTTCATGACAACGACCCTTTGACCCCATGTTTTTTCTATGTTTTTGTGTGCTGCATTCATGCATTCATTTAAAAAACATTAAAACATTCAAAAAAATTTCTCTTCTAGTCTCTCTGTTTTTCAAATTAAACTAAGACTGTGATTGTAAATATCAGAGAAAAGGATTGTGCTAATGGATATCGGTAGAAGGAGAACTCATAGTTACACCTTCAAGGTTCCAAAGCTAGAGAATTTGAGAAGGTTAGCGAGGATGATCACTAACCCAGAGGCTTTCAGAGCCAAGCACGGAGGTTTGCTACCACTATTAAGAGTCCATGTGATTGAGGGAATCATGGACGCGCTCATTTAGTTTTACGATCCGGTTTATCACTGTTTCACATTCCCGGATTACCAGTTAGCACCAACGCTGGAGGAGTATTCTCATCTGATCGATCTACACATTACTGATCGAGCTCCATTTTCTGGACTGGAAGAAATTCCAAAGAATCAGACCATTGCAAGAGCAATTCATTTGGACGAGTCTGAGGTTAGGACTCAATTAACCACTAAGGGTGGCATACAAGGTTTGCCAGCCCAGTTTTTGACAAAGAAAGCCCTGTATTTTGCCAGTATAGGAAACGTGACTGCTTTTGAAAGCGTCTTTGTCTTGCTCACCTACGGGTTATTTTTGTTTACCAACATCAATAACTTCGTCGATATTAACTCCATTAAGATTTTTCTCATTGGAAACCCTGTGCCGACTTTGCTCACAGATGCGTATCATTCTGTACACTTGGGAAATTTGTACAGCAGAGGGGAGATCACATGCTGTGTACCTCTGCTTTACAAATGGTTTATCTCTCACTTGCCCAAGTCTGCTGCTTTTTAGGATTACAAGAGTGCCTTACGATGGTCGCAGAAGATCATGTCTCTTACCAACTCTGATATAGATTGGTGTAATAGGATCTATGATGGGATCAGGATCATTGACCGTTGTGGAAACTTCCTCAACGTAGCCCTTATAGGAACTAAGGGAGGAATCAACTATCATTCAGTTCTCGTTCATCATCAATTTGGATACCCGATGAGACACGTCCCACGGGGTGTTCATCTGGAAGGTCTTTTCTTCAAGGAAGGAGAAAACGACAGAGCACTAAAGATGGAAGTAGTGCATGTTTGGAAACAGGTTCATAAGAAAGGACGAGAGTCTATGGGAAAACCGGATTGTGTCTCAGTGGAGCCTTATCTCCATTGGGTACAAACTAGAGCTCTCAAGATAAAAATGCCTTATCCTCGTTACGGAATTCTTCCGCCAAAGGAATTTGTCATGTACTTCATGACGGAAACTGAAAAGCTTCAGGTTACTCTCAACAAAGTTCAAAAGGAGAGAAGGTCTTGGAAGAACAAGTACCGCACCCTCAACGTAGAGTGCATCAAAATACAGCAATTACTAAAAGAGAAAGATGCTCTGATTGAAATTATGGAGCAACATGCTGTAGAGAATCAAGATGACCAAAGGAATTTGCTCACTCCTTTCACCTGGCAAAGGGATGACAACCCGACAACGGCCCAAGAGCCCCGGACAAAGAAAAGGAAGATACCAGAATCAGCACCAGATTTCTCTTCAGAGAGGACTCGGGGCCCATTAGCTTAGGTTTCTGTTTCTGCACCTTGTAATCTACTATATTTCCATTTCTATAATCCTTTGAATTCAATAAAAAGGGGTTTCCCCACTGTTTGATATTTGCAATCTAATTGTCGAAGTTTATTTTGATTAAACCTTAAACAATTAATATAATCATTGCATTCATCATTCTCACATCGTGTATTCTTCTTACCTACGAATCTCACATTTGTGTCTCGATTCTATAGTCAAACTGTCTCATTCGTATAATACTCGGGCCAATCGTCAAAAAAAGATGGATGATCTTGAGGAAGAAAACAGAGAGTTGAAGGAAGAGATCGACGCTTTGAGAGAGGATATGAGAAAGCTTCGTAATGACATGCAAGCCATGGCAGATGCTCAACTACAAAGAACTGTGATCTCAGAAATCACCTCAACGCCCATAGTGGAGAAGTATGATCCTAGGTATCAGATGCCGAAAGCTCGTCCTTGGGGCATGCCTGTTAACTATATCCCGGAAGGATATGTTCCGCCGATCACTGAAGATCAGGGAATCACAACAGAAGCCGTTGGGCCTGAAGGTTACAAACTTCGGGAAAGCAAAGATGCCAGGGGCATACTAAACACTCCTGAAGGTTACAAACTTCAGGAAACGCCAAGACTCACTACCATAGTCACGGTACCACCCCCTGTGGTGCCCACTATCCCGGAAGGATAGATTCCACAGACACCTTCTGGTAAGAAGGAAACTATATTCGATAGAATGGACGAATTCCAGGAACAGTTCTTGGAAATGCAGAAGGAACTGCAAGCCATTCGTGGTCAGGATCTATTTGGAAAAGACGCCGCAGACCTCTGCTTGGTCCCAAATGTGAAAGTCCCGCACAAATTTCAAGTGCCCAACTTTGAAAAATACAAGGGTAACTCTTGCCCTCAAAGCCATCTGGTGATGTACGCTCGGCGGATGTCAGCTCAGACGGAGAATCAGGACCTACTGATTCACTACTTTCAGGATAGTTTAACCGGTGCTGCACTCAAATGATACATGGGTTTAAACCGTACTACGATCAGTACATTAAGAGATCTTGGTACTGCCTTCGTCCAACAATACAAATACAATTTGGACATGGCACCAGACAGAGATCAACTCAGATTAATGTCGCAAAAGGACAAGGAAACCTTTAAGGAGTATGCTCAAAGGTGGCGTGAAATTGCCGCTCAAATTTGTCCACCTCTTGAGGAAAAAGAGATGACAAAGATCTTCTTAAAAACCTTAAGCTCATTTTACTATGACCGAATGGTTGCCAGTGCTCCCAGTGATTTCACTGAGATGGTGGGCATGGGCGTACGTCTTGAGGAAGCCGTCCGAGAAGGACGTTTGGTAAAAGACACTGGATCGACGAGCGGTACTAAAAAATAAGGTAGTGCTCTCCCTAAGAAAAAAGAGCAAGATATTGGGAATATCTCTCTCAGAAAGCAAAGGCGACGTTATCAACCGGTAGCAGCTGTGACTCATGCTATCAACCCTACGTCTATTCCTACGTATCAACCTCAGGTTGCGCAGAGCCAACCTGATCAGCAAAGGACACAACAGCCTCTTCAGCAGGCTCGTCCTCCATACAACAACCGTACAACACGGCCACCAGGATTTGATCCTATACCCGTAACATACGCAGAGTTGTTTCCGTTACTACTGGCTAAGGGGCACATTCAGACTAAATCTCCTCTTACGGTACCGGAAAATCCGCCTTTTTGGTTTAAGGTGGATCAAACATGCCCTTACCACCAAGGAGGTTCGGGGCATAACATAGAGACTTATCTCAATTTCAAGTCCGACGTGCAAAAGCTTGTTAGGAGCGGGGTCTTATCCTTCAAGGATACAAATCCTAATGTTCTCACGAACCCGCTGCCTCAACACGAGGAGGCTGCAGTCAACTTGATTGAGAAAGAGACTAACAATGTCTATCAAATTCACGATGTACTCTTGTTAAAAACCAATCTGGTCAAGATGCATTGTAGACAGAGTGGATATGGCCATGTGCCACCTCATAACTATCATCAGTGTGACGTCTGCTATAAAGACAACCAGGGATGTTCTGTAGTGCAAGCAGCTCTACAGGAACAAATGGATCTCGGATGGATCCAAGAGCACCGAGTTCGTGGAGTTAACATGGTTTACACGAATTCTAACGTCATTCAGAACCATGATATCCGTGCAATGAATGTCAACTTGGTGGCGATACATTCAAGGCAAAGCCAGTATCATAATCTGCCGCGGCATGATTACAGTTCCTGTCTGATTTGCTCGGTAAACAAACAGGGATGCTCTTTCATACAGGAGGCCCTCTAGCATCAGATGGATCTTGGATGGATCCAAGACTACCATGATAGGAACCCTTATCAAATCAACATGGTTCAGATCTTCGATATTCGCGTGATGAATACCAACTTGGTAGAGTTACATGCTGAGCAGGTCCGACTCGGATTCTTAATATCACATGACTATCAAAGCTGTAAAGCAGGTTGCGAAAACGATCGAGGTTGTACCCTTGTCCAGGAGGCACTTCAGCACTTGTTAAATCACTGGTGGATGCCAATTTATATGGATGAAGATACTCAGCAGATTAGTATCAATAACAGAAACCCCACTCGGCGTCAGAGTCGGGATGTCCGATCTGTGGAAGATAACCTAGTGAGGTTACATTGTATTCAAAGTGGGCGTGGCCAGGTGCCACCACATAACTATGAACGTTGCGGCGTCTGTTCGGAAAGTAACCTGGGGTGTTACCTTGTGAGAATAGCTCTTCAGGGTCAGGTGGATCGTGGAGAAATTCGTCCATATTCGGGTTCTAGACCCATCAACTGGACACCAAACTACCTTGCCGATCAAGTTGAGGATGTTGTCACGATCTCTGGTCATCACAGGACCAGGGATGTTTTTGCCATTATCCCTCTACTTGATGAATCTAAAGTTCCCAACCGGGAACAGATCGAGATTAATTATGATGGTCAGAAAAATCAGAAGGCTCCTGTAGTTATCTATCTACCGGGACCACTACCGTATGAATCAGCTAAGGCAATCCCTTACAAATACGGTGCAACGACAATTGAAAATGGAAAGGAAATTACATTATCCTCCGTTGTGAATATTGCAGACATCAGTCGTGTAACACGGAGTGGCAGAATCTTCAACCGAGGAGTTGGAGAGTCCAACAAAGAAAAGGAACTTCAGACAGAAGCTCCTGATCCATCAGTCGGTCAATCCAGTAATCCCGACCTTTCGAAAAACAATGATGAGATGCTAAAGCTCATCCAAAGGAGTGAATATAACATTGTTGATCAGCTGTTACAGACTCCTTCAAAGATCTCAGTATTATCACTGTTACTCAGTTCAGAAGCCCACAGGGAGGCTCTACAGAAAGTCTTGGAGCAAGCCTTTGTGGAACAGGATGTAACAATCAGACAATTTGATAGCATTGTCTCTAACATCACTTCCTGCAATAATTTGGGATTTAGTGATGAGGAACTACCCGAAGAGGGTCGCCGTCATAACATGGCGCTCAACATTACAGTTAACTGCCAGGACGATGCTTTAGCCAGCGTACTGGTAGACACGGGGTCAGCCCTGAATGTTATGCCGAAGTCCACTTTGATGCAATTATCATTCAAAGGCCCTCCGATGAGAATCAGCGAGGTCGTCGTCAAAGCTTTCGACGGATCCAAAAAAACAGTTATCGGCGAAGTTGATCTTCCCATAACTATTGGTCCTCATACTTTCCAAGTCACTTTCCAGGTCATGGACATCCGGGCAACGTACAGTTGTTTATTAGGAAGACCTTGGATACATCAGGCTGGAGCGGTCACTTCAACCCTCTGTAATACCCCAAAATTTGCTCTCCCCTTTTGGCATCATAGCATGGCATTATCATTTATCATATCATATCCATCTCATTAGCATTGCATTGCATTTAATATAGAAAAATGAAGCATGGCATCCTTCTTACCATCAGGGCATGTGTTCAGGTGGAAGGTGGACAATCAAGAGATCATTCAAAGCACAAAAAAGTCAATCAAGTTGCCTCAAGGCAAGCCAAGAGTCTCTCATGTCTCATACTATCTCAATTGATCTTCCAAAACCTCAAGGAAGTGAGATTCAATGGGAGATTGAAGCATTACATCCTACACTATGCAAGAAGTCCAAAAATTGAAGGAAAATCCTCAAAAGAGATAGCTCATTGATTCAAAATCATTCTCAAGTGGCATTTCTCATCATCCTTTAAGAGGATACACAACATACTCTGAGGAATTTGGATTTGGAAGATGTGCAATTTCCTCCTAACCAAAGGGGGTCAAAACTAGGGTTTCCCATTAAATCAGGGAATCTTTGATTTTTGAACAAAACTTGATGTCATGGTATTCCATATGTCCTTAAGTGTATGTGTGTGGAAGATTGCATCTCACTTGGTTTTAGAAGAGGTTCAATTGGAAGAAAGATCAAGAATCAGAGAAATTGGGGCAAAGTCAAATAATCAGAGGAAAAAGTCAACTCTTGACTTTTTGAGCCCAAAATCATGAAATTCATGTTACATATGTCCAATGTACAAAATTTGGTCAAGAAACTCCAAAGGAATCATGAAAAAATCAAGATTTGGAAAGTTGCCATTTTTGGATGAAGTAGGGTTACTAAAAATAGCAAGTTTTGGCCATTTTGCATCAGAATTGGAACCAAGGCCATTCAAAATTGAAGCACCAAATGAAAATTCCACTCTGCCTCAATGAAAGGCCTTGCTTTGAGCTTCAAATCCATGGGTAGAACATCTCCATTGGATAAAAATTGAGTGAGATATGATTGACCAAAGTTTGAGCAAAGTAGGTTCAAAACTAGGTCATGACCAAGGATTTTCAAGTCACGCGCATGTCATTTTCACAAACACATGGTGGGCCAGATGTTTGGACTTATTACTCATGGTTAGAGGCCTCAAGTGAAAAATCTTTCAACATGGAATTTGTTCATCTATGTGAGATCTTCAAGATTGATGTTCATGGTTTTTTTATTTGATCAAAGGATGAGAAGTTGTAATGGCTCAAAGTATGGTCTATGCAACTGAAATTTGACTAGGTCACAACCAAGTCATGCCACACATGCGCGCATTCTGCAGCATTTTAAGCCTGTCTTGAGTTCCTATGTTTGAAGCTCATTTTCAATATGTTGCAAGTCTCATTTTCACTTCTTTTCAACATCAAAGTTGTTGTACCATGTACACACTTTGAAATGGTACCAAGATCACTCATGTCCATGGCTTGAAGAGAGAGATATCCATGCGCAAACTTCACCATTTCCAACTGAGGAATCACAGCAGAGTTAGCAGTTTGGTTCAGACATTCATCAAACAATCCATGAACTTTATTTCCACATTTGGTCAAGCACATATCACCTACACAATGTTTAACATCACGTGCCTTGCATGAAAATAGAGAGAACAACTTGTTGAGCAAGTTTCTGCCACAACAACCTTACCATTCCAAGCTTCACTCTTCATTCCACCATAACTGTCATGAGATTAACCTCACCATAACCCAGCCTTGATCACTCGCCCCCTAACTAACTTGACTCAGTTAGTTAGGGTGGACTCAGTTAACCACCTTGACTCACCCTAACTCAACTCATTAAACCGTGGTAAGCTCACACTATAAAAGAAATCACACACTCCATTTTCATTTTTCAGTTTTTGACAACCACATTTCTCTCCAAGAACACCTCAAACTCTCTCTACTTTCTCTCTGATTCCACACGATTTCAACACTCTTCTTCCACTTTTCATCTGCATTATCATTGTTTGGCATTGTTGAATCAAGAGCAACAAGAACAACTCCATTTCTGCAAGTTCAGCACCATTGCAAGCTTCAACATCCTTCATCTATTTACGAATCCATAGCATTTATTTTGCTAAGTTTGAAGATCTAGAAGCTCAGCATATCAAGCTTTCCTCTGGTTTTTCTCAACATCTCCAATTGCTCCACATTTTCAGGTTTCATCATGCACTCTTCTTCATTCGATTCTCTTTAGTTTGATTTATTTTTGCTGTCTTAAGCTTGATAGAAGCTCTGCTTACTCCGGCTAGTTGATAGAGCTTCTTAGAAGCCTAGATCCAAAACTTAGGGCATGATTTAATCTCCTCTGTTCTCTATGTGTGTGCTTGGTATGTGAAAAACAATTGTGAATTCTTAATCTACGTGAGCTCAGCTTCATTTTGGTATAATAGTTGGACATTTCTGGGACATGAGAAGTTGCAGACGGTGGCGTGTGACCGGAGAAGGTGACCGGAGGTCCCTCTCCGGCCGGTGGTTTTTAGTTAGGGTTTTGGTTGCAGTTTAAATCATGGTCGTTGGATGTGTGTGATCGTGTGGTCCAAAAGTTGACAGCACATTAAAATTCACGTGCAAATCATGTGCACCATTTCTGAATTTACTTAAACATTGTGTGATGCAGTAAATGGTAATTTGTGTGTGACCTCATGCGCGTGTGTTGGATCCGTGTACTTTGACTTTTGTTTGACTATGACTTAATCTGATGGCTTGGATTGCTTTGACTATGTTGACTGAAGAACACGCTAGTTATGGTGTTTTGCGTGCTAATTGGACTTAACCAGATTGATAATTACACCCCCATGTATTGAAGCCCAATGATTTTGAACTGTCCAATTGCTATGTTCATACCCCCCTGCATTTTGCATTTATTTTTCATTTTTATTTCTTTCTACACGTTTGATTTCTAATTTTTAAAAATACCAAAACATATTGGAAAATTCTACAAAAATTCATGTGTATTCTTAAAACATTTAGGAAATTTTCTATGATTTTATTTACTGATTTTATGACCATTTTGCCCCTGTTCCATTATTTCTTTTGAATTTCCATTTGTATGCATACTTAATGTGACATATGATTTTGTGCATTTTTGTTCTTGATCATAAAAAATGATTTTGATGCCTTTCTTTTTGCATTGTGGTTACAATATGTTGAGGTATGTTTGAGATTTATGAGATGATTTTTAAGTCTTTTTTGGATGACTTTTGATGTGTTGCTTTGAGCATGAATGCATGAAACTTCCATGAGACTTTGACCTAATTGTTGAGTGACTTTGGTTCTGATTCATTGCTTGTGGACTTGATATGTTAATGGCATGGGTTTAAGGTGTTTTATTGGTGAAAGTCATAATTTTTGAAGCATGTTTGCTATTTGTTTGAAGCATGAAGTTTAACTTGTTCATTTTGTGAATGCATGCCTCATGTTTGGTTTGCTTGATCATGAAGGCACTTGTACCATGAGTTGTGGTTTTGTTTGAGGATGTATAGCATGTTAATTGACTTCTGATTGTGACATTTGGGTTTCATCTTTGCATGTTTGATGTTTATCTTGCACCTTAAGTCACTTGTTTCACAAGTATGAACCACATTCACATCACTTCACCTTTTCTTCTTTGCTTCTTGTTGGATTGAGATTTTGTTTGCATGATTTGGTATGCTCATTTAGGATAACATTAGGTTGTGTAAATATGAGTTACATTCTGACTTGGAAGCATGTATAGCATTCAATCTCATTTTACTTTGTTTGTCAACTTGTTTGAATTTGATTTGTTCATTATATTTTCTTACTTTACTTGTAAGTGATTGTGCTAACCATGTAGGGGCTTCGGTAAGTTTCAATTGAGTGTGGATAAGGAATCCACATTCAACTTCTATCCTTTCTCTTTTACAATTCCATTTGGTGTTTTGCTAAGCACTTATGTGCTTTCTTTTAATAACTCATTACTTTCCCTTTTTGAATTACAATTCATCTTCTACTTTGGAAGTGAATTGTTTAATTCTTTCTTTCTTTAGACTTTAGGTTGAAACCTCACAAACCTTTAGGATCACTCTCTTTAATCTTCAATTAGGATTGAGTCTTAGTCCATATAGGTTTTACCTTTTCTCCTCTCTTGAGTCTCTTTTCTCATCTCAAAGAAAATTCAAAACATATAATAAAGGTAGGCATTTATTGCATTTAGGCCTTTCATATAAAGAAAAGATTATAAGGGGTCTTCTCTTGTAATCTTAGAATGTGTAGCATATAGCCCATCTTGGGTCAATGTGTTAAACATTTGATCTTGTATGAGGGACTTAAATACAATACTTGTTGAAGGTGCAAATAATAAAAAACACTTCTTCACTTCATAATCAACAAAACATTTAATAAACACAAGTATGCTAGTGTGTTTGAACCTTGATAATTGGAACTAAGTGTGAGGGTCTTCTTCACCCTTAGTGTGCTTTCTTACCCATTCCATCTTGGAATGTGAGAAGGTACACATTCCAATGACTAAGATCCAGATACACTGTCGTATGCAAACAAATCCAAAACACTTCCTTCTAAAAGACAAAAACAAACAATAACGTCTTTCCTTCGGGAATTCTTTTCTCATCTCATTCATTCTCAACGCACGAACGCGCTTCTACTCGTTCTCTTGCAAGACGGTAACGCACTCGGACCAGCGAGCCTGCAACACCTGAGCTAGAACGTTAGTCGTTCCTTAAAAAATGCAAACAATCCATCCCCAGTGAGGGGAACTACGTCGCTCTGATTCTCATGCTCCCGATGAGATACGTAGGCAGTGGGGTAGGGCCCATGCGAGCACTTCTTTTATTTTCCCTACATTTGTTTCCCGTTCCTTCTCTTTTCTTTCTCCTTTCTTTCTTTCAGTTCCTTTTCCAGTATCCTTTCTTTACACCCTTTGATCGAGACAAGCAAGCGTGGATCCCATCGGGTACGATGGACGCGAGGGGGTGCTAATACCTTCCTCTCGCGTAACCGACTCCCGAACCCATTTCTTTTGGTCGTAAGACCATGCTCTATCCTTTCCTTCAGGTTTATGCGGTGTTTCCTTTCCCTCTCTTGGGATAAATACACATTGCTGGCGACTCTGTTCGGTGCCACTTTCGCGTTTGTACTAGGATGAAAATCCCGGGAGCGACAGCTGGCGACTCTGCTGGGGAACGAACCCAGAATCTCTGGTTTCCTTAGCGAGTCAATCCTAGCGCTTGTCTGCTTTTCTTTCATTGGGTGTTTACTGTTGTGCTGTATTTACTGTTTTATTGTATGGTTATTTACTGCTTTACTGTACATTACTATATTTACCGCATTTTAGCATTTTCATTTCACATGATATATTATGCTATACTGGACTGTGTTGTTTTCTGTTTGGCGGGATGGGTGTTCAGAGAGATAAGCCCACTACCAAGGCTTGAGTACATACATAGGTATTAGAGTGGATAGTCATGACGCTTGCGTGGTGGTGACCACGTATTGTTGTTCATGAGACCCACAACCAGACGAGGTTCTATCAGGAGCTTTCTGCTACTGCATGTTATGCAGGCCAGTGGTTATTCTCTTGAGGAACTGTCGACTCTGGTGACCATTCCTGAGGACTCAGTTGCGGCACTCCTCCCGAGTTGTGACAGTGGCAGACCACATTCCGTGGCAAACCCATTGCACATTCTCGATCCGAGGACCCAATGCTGGGAACTTGCTATAGGACATCCCTTTTTGAAAGAGAATCAGCGGAGGCACTCCTCGATTGGCGGTAGTACTGTACCCTGAGGGATGAATGTACTATTGCTTCTCGACCTCAGTGCCAGAAGCTGAGGACCTTTTTGTTTTGGAGAATCAGTTGAGGCCTCCTCGATTGATGATGATGCCAAACCAGAAATGGTGAACGTATCATCATTTCTCGACCTGAGAGCCCGGGATATTGAACATCCTAGTACCCACATGTGAGAAGGGCGGGTTGTTTACAGGTTTGCAGGTAACCATGACCTCCTACATACCCGGTTTTCTATCATCATTGCACAAAAAGGAAGTTTCATCCTATTGTATTCAGATGGTTCTTATCTATGGTTCTATATTAGTCTCAGAGCTACACTGACACCGTTCACAGTTCAGCACAGACACCTGATTACCTGATCACATTGCCCTTTGCATTGCATTATCATATCCTAACATACATGTTTATTCATTTCCAGGTGCATATATTACCCTTGATTCCAGTCATCAGGTCCCTGCAAAGATGAACACTAAAGAGAGGAAGAATATCATCAGCTATAAGTTCCTTACGCCTACTTTAGGCCCTATTGTTATGCTGAAGGGAATGGCGAGTCCTGCAGTACGAGAAGCTTTTGAAGAGAAATATGGGTGGATTTTATCTATGGTCCGTAATGTCAGTGATTATGAAGCCAGAGGTCTCCATACGTTGATGCAGTTCTATGATCCACCTCTGAGATGTTTTGTATTTCCAGACTATGTGTTGGTTCCTACCCTGGAGGAGTATTCCAACATGTTGGGGATTGCTATCAAGGAGGAGCCCCTTTCTTTGGATCAGTGGGGGATCTTGACTTTGGGAAGTTGGCTGGTGCTCTTTATTTGAGCAAATCAGAGTTAAGTGACAATGTCTCCGACAAAGGAAGGATTCGTGGTTACAAGCTGGAATATCTGATTAAGAAGGCCCAGGAAGCAGCTAAAGGCGAGAATTGGCTTGTTTTTAATGCTTTGCTAGCCCTTTGCATATACGGCATAGTGTTGTTTCCCAACGAGCCGGATTTCATTGATACGGACGCTATACGAATATTCCTGATGAAGAACCCGGTGCCAACGCTACTGGGAGATCTTCACTACTCATTGTACAACCGAAATGAAAAGAAAAGAGGAGGGATAATTCGTTGTTGTGCACCCTTGTTCTATAAGTGGTTTGCGGGCCGTTTACCACAATCAGGGGCTTTTGTGGATTCCAAAGATTCTCTAGAGTGGAAACAGCGTTTAATGGGATTGGTGGCCAAGGACATCGTATGGGTAGATCATGGGCTGATTGGTAAGAATATTATCCACAGCTGTGGTAAGTTCCCTAACGTTCCACTGATAGGAAGACTGGGTGGGATTAACTACAATCCTTCTTTGGCCATTCGACAATTTGGGTATGCCCTGACAGGTCCGCCTATTAAGAGAGATGTGGAGGAGTCCCTCTATTTTCATACATCAGATGGTTGGGAAGCAGCACAGAAAGCTTCTGAAAGCTGGAGTAGCGTACTGAAAAAGGGGAAAGTTACTCTAGGAAAGCCTAACAACCGGGTTTATCCAGCATATGAAGAGTGGGTGAAGAAAAGAGTTGAAGATTTTCTCTTGCCTTTTGGTAAGGCACCCCTTTTGTATCCGGAGAATGAGAAAGCAAGAAGCACTGCTACTGTGGAAGAAGTTGACAAGTTGCAAGCCTTGGTGAAAAAGCTCCAAGGAGAGAATGCCGAGTTGAGTAGCTGTCTTCAGAATGCTCTACATGCCAACAAAGAGCTGGAGCGGAAAGCCCAAGATGCTGAACAAATCCTAACTGCAAAAGAAAAAGACTTTGCTGGAAGAGCCCAACATTTCCGGAAGATTAGTAAAGGTGCTGATGATGCTACTCAAGCCCACAAGCAAACCAAACAGGCGTTAGCACAGATCAAAGAAAAGTTAACAAAGTTTCAGCACGCTTGGGACGAAGTTAGGATAGAGAATGCTGAATTACAGGAACAGTTGCAGATTAAGGACGAAGAGCTTGAAAAGGCGCATGAGCAGAGGAGAAAGTATCGGGAAAGCCTCGGTAAGAGTCAAGAACAGCTAGAAGAAGCTAGAGGTGAGCTGAGGAACACCAAGAAAGAGCTTGAAGAAGTCATGATAGAAAGGGAGATACTCAAGACGCAAGCCGGCATAAAGAGACACAAAGGAGTGTGTGATGACGAGGCTCTGATGCTGCATATGGGTTCTTTAAATGAAGCTCTTGAGAAAAGGGATGTCTTGATCAAAGAAATGATTGAAAAGCCGAATCACCAGCGTACCCGTATACTTTTTGAAGAGATCAAATACTCAAGTGATAAGCTGAAGGGTGTGGAATTGTCAGACTGATGTTCTTTTCCTTATATTTTGTTGTTAATGGTTACCATCAGGCTTGTTGATGGATCCATTTTTCCTTGTATTGCATTTGCGGATGAGCCTTTCTTAAATGTACTGGAACGCTTTGTTGAATGAGTATGAGCAGTTTTATTCAGAATTATTCCTTATCAGATAGCTGCACACAAGCACATGACCACGACACGTCTCTTTATATCACAATTTCTGGTCTTCAGATTTCTGTGGTTGGATTGGAATCAGGGTATAAAGCACCTCGGAAATGACAAACATGGCATTGCATGGCATTGCATATCATTTTGCATTTTTTGTTACTTGCTTTTCAGGTACTCGTTGCGGGGTCTCTAACCTTTATTTGGTTTCAGGCAGTATAGCGGAGAGTCATATTCACCGATATTCGACGCGAAGGAATCAAGTAAGAATCATGGATCAAGTGCAAAGTGATTTGGCGGAAATGAGGGCGCGTATGGACCAGTTCATGACCCTCATGACTGGCATGGCGCAAAATCAGGAGAGACTGAGGCTTCTGGTAGAGCGTCCCGACAATGGGCCCGAAGGTGATCATCATGACAATTCACAGGGACATGGCATTCCTCCTCCCGGTGGCAACCCTCCTCCTGGTGGTAACAATCGGGGTAATGGAAATGGTAGGCATGCTGGTGTTACTCTTGAAGATACTCTGGAAGACCAATTTACTCTACTAGACGCTGATATGGGTAATCAAGGTGATCGAAGGTATGAGGAGTTAGCAGAAAAGATCAGGGCCATAGAATGCAAGAACTCTATGGGTATTGACGTTACCAGCTTGGGGCTGGTCTCAGGAGTCAGAATTCCCCCTAAATTCAAACCTCCCACTTTTGATAAGTATCACGGCAATGCGTGTCCCCAAACGCATCTTCAAGCTTACTTTGGGAAGATTTCAGCCCATACGGATGACGAGAAGCTATGGATGCACTATTTTCAGGACAGTCTGGCTGGGGCGTCCTTGACCTGGTATATGAAGTTGAATAGGGCTGCTGTGAAGAATTGGAAAGATCTGGCAGAAGCGTTCCTGAAGCAATACCAGTATAATATTGACATGGCGCCCAACCGCACTCAATTGCAGGGATTGTCCCAGAATGCCAAGGAGAGTTTCAAAGAGTATGCACAGAGGTGGAGGGAAATGGCTGCCCAGGTTCAACCTCCCTTGTCAGACAGAGAAATGGCAGATATGTTCATGGGCACCTTGCAAGGGGCCTATCTTGACAGATTAGCTGCTTGTCCGTCGACTGGATTTGCTGATATTGTGATTGCGGGAGAAAGAATAGAAAGTCTGCTAAAGCTTGGAAAGATCCAGGATGTGAGTGGGGCTGGCTCTTCGGGGACGAAGAAACCGTTCGCTAGTAACCAGAAAAGAAGAGAAGGTGATACGAATGCTGTGTTTAGAGGACGAGGCAGAGGGCGTTCTCGAGCTTATTATCAGGTAGATGCTGTGACAATCCCCACACCGTCTGTTCAGAAACAACAACCCCAACAACAAGTTCAACAGCAACAACCTTTTTTCCAGCAAAGGTCTAGACAGAGGGATCGTAAGATGGATCCTCTCCCTATGACTTATGCCGCGCTGTTGCCCCGGCTACTCGAGTTAAAGTTGGTAGAACTCCGTACTATGAAAGCTCCGGTTGCTGGAAACCTGCCACCTAACTTCGATGCTAATGCTCGTTGTGAGTTCCACTCAGGTGCTCAGGGGCACTCCATTGAAAAATGCTGGGCTTTCCATCATAAAGTACAAGATTTGATTGATGCTAAAGCCATTAATTTCTCTCCCGCTCCTAATATTACTCAGCATCCCATGCCTGATCATAGCGCAGCAAATGTGTACGCTATTGAAGATGGGAGGAGATTGAATTTGGTGTTAGACGTTCATCAAGTGAAAACTTCTTTGTTGGTTGTAAAAGATCGTTTATTGAAGGGACAGGTGTTCCCGGGCTGTAATCAAGATTGCTCTGAGTGTGTGAATCAGGAGAACGGCTGTGATAAGTTGAAGATGGGTTTACAGAATCTGATCGATGAAGGATGTCTACAGTTCGACAGAGTCGTGAAAGACACTGATGAGATATCAACCGTGACCATCTATTACACTCCCGCTGAGATTCAAATGCCGGTCAATGCAGTTCCCGTGGCGAGTGTTGCGCCAGAAGGGCCCAGTCCTGTCACTATCACGGTGCCAGGACCAATTCCGTTCACGTCTACGAAGGCTATCCCATGGCACTATGGGGCAGATGTATATTACGAAGGTAAAAAACAGGAAGTTGAGCCGTCAGTCAGCCCAAATATTGATAATGTAGGGGGTGTAGGGGGCTTTACAAGGAGTGGAAGGTTGTTCGCTCCCCAAACCTTGAGAAGTGATAAGGAGGTAGAAGCTGCAGCAAAGGCTAAGGGTAAACAGGTGGTTGAAAGTGCGCCTACACCTGAAGCAGAGACAAAGATTATTTTTGATAAGGAAATGGAAGAATTTATGAAGATAATCAAGAAAAGCGATTATAAGATTGTGGACCAACTGAATCAGACCCCTTCAAAGATTTCAATCTTGTCACTATTGATGTGCTCTGATGCGCACCGGCAGGCGTTGTTGAAAGTGTTGAAGAGTGCGTACGTGCCACAAGAAATTACTGTTAATCAGCTCGAGGGCGTAATCTCCAATGTTAATGTTAGCCATGGCTTGGGCTTTACAAGTAGAGATTTGACTGTTGAAGGAAGAAACCATAATAAGGCTTTGCATATCACGATGGAGTGTAAGGGCGCAGTGTTATCTCATGTACTGGTAGACACTGGTTCATCACTCAATGTCTTGCCCAAGAAGGCATTAATGAAGCTGGAAGTTGACGGTTTGATCTTAAGGCCTAGTGAATTGGTGGTCAGAGCATTCGATGGAACTAGACGATCTGTGTTTGGTGAGGTGGAATTGCCCGTACAAATTGGACCACAGGTATTCAAATCCACGTTCCATGTAATGGACATACAACCTGCATATAGCTGCCTATTGGGACGCCCTTGGATTCACGGAGCCGGGGCTGTTACTTCTACTCTACATCAAAAGCTGAAGTATGAGTTTGAAGGGCAGGTTGTGACAGTGTGCGGGGAAGAAGACATCTTTGTGAGTCACTTGTCCACGTTCAAGTACATTGAAATGGATGGGGAAATTCATGAGATGCTGTGCCAATCATTTGAAGCAGTCAATATTGACGATGCACCTGAGTCTTCTTCTGTACCAGTTGGGGCTGGTACCTCCATTTCATCTTACAAACAAGCTGTCGAAGTCGTCAGGGCAGGCAACGCCCAAGGTTGGGGCAGGTTAATAGAGACCCCAATGAAGGAAGACAAATTTGGTATTGGTTATCATCCCTCTACAACTTCAGATGCGGGGAGCAGGGGACCCATTACTTTCAATAGTGGGGGAATTATCTACATGGACCAGTCTTGTGCAGCCACGGAGGATAGTGTTGACAGTGATTGTGACCTGGACAACTGGGTACGCCCTCATGCTCTAGGACAACAAGTGCAGAACTGGTCCGTTGAAGAAGTCATCCGGGTTACTCTTCAGACAGAGTAATTTTTCTTTGTTTTTTCTAACCATAATGCATGACAAAATCTTGCGCTCTGCCCAAGGCGTATAGATTCATTTGTAGGGCCACCATGGTTGCATTTGCAATGTTTAATCATTAATAAAGGACGTTTTGCAATCAAATTTTGTTCTCTGTCTTTCAGTTTTTATTTTTGCACAAAAAAATAAAATGGCAATGTTTCATTTTCTTTTGTTTTGCTTAAAAAATAAATTCTAAAATAAGGCATGAACCCGTTCATGCAGACTTGATCCTCCGGATACCACTGATAACGATTTTGATATGGCCATGTATGACTTTGACAATCCGATTTATCAAGCCGAAGAAGGGGATGAGAAAGATTGTGAACTTTCTGAAGAACTGGCCAGATTGTTGAAACAAGAGGAAAGGGTCATCCAGCCTCATCAGGAGACTGTAGAAATCATCAATATTGGTACCAAGGACGCCAAGAAAGAGATCAGGATTGGTGCCAGCTTGCAAGCAGATGTGAAGCAAACTTTGACGGAAATGTTGCGCGAGTATGTTGACGTCTTCGCCTGGTCGTATCAAGACATGCCGGGGTTGGATACGGATATTGTCGTGCACAGGCTACCATTGAGAGAAGAATGTCCGCCAGTCAAGCAGAAACTTCGTCGGACTCACCCCGACATGGCTTTAAAGATTAAGGAGGAAGTCCAGAAGCAGTGGGATGCTGGTTTTCTTGCTGTGACAAAGTATCCTCCATGGGTAGCCAACATCGTGCCAGTACCGAAGAAAGATGGAAAAGTGAGAATGTGTGTGGATTATCGAGATCTTAATAAAGCTAGCCCGAAAGATGATTTTCCACTACCTCATATTGATGTGCTGGTCGATAATACAGCTCAGTTTTCAGTGTTCTCATTTATGGACGGTTTCTCCGGGTACAACCAGATCAAGATGGCACCTGAAGATATGGAAAAGACCACGTTCATTACTCCGTGGGGTACTTATTGTTATAAAGTAATGCCTTTTGGGTTGAAAAACGCAGGGGCAACGTACCAGCGGGCGATGGTGACATTGTTTCATGACTTGATTCATAAGGAGATCGAATGTTATGTAGATGATATGATTGCTAAGTCGAGAACAGAAGAGGAACATCTGGTCAGCCTGAAAAAGCTGTTTGAAAGGTTGAGAAAGTTCCGTCTGAGATTAAATCCAAACAAGTGCACGTTTGGGGTGCGTTCTGGAAAGTTACTGGGCTTCATTGTGAGCGAAAGAGGAATCGAGGTTGATCCTGCCAAGGTGAAAGCAATACAAGAAATGCCTGAACCGAGAACAGAAAAAGAGGTTCGTGGTTTCTTGGGTAGATTGAACTACATCGCAAGGTTCATATCTCACCTAACAGCCACGTGTGAGCCAATATTTAAATTGTTAAGGAAAGATCAAACGGTCAGGTGGAATGACGATTGCCAATTGGCATTCGATAAGATAAAAGAATACTTGCAGGAACCTCCGATTCTAATGCCTCCAGTTGAAGGGAGACCGCTGATAATGTATCTGACAGTGCTTGAAGGATCCATGGGTTGTGTTCTCGGTCAACATGACGAGACAGGTAGGAAGGAGCATGCTATTTACTACCTAAGCAAAAAGTTCAATGATTGTGAGTCCCGATACTCAATGCTTGAAAAGACATGCTGTGCACTTGCATGGGCCGCTAAGCGATTGAGGCAATATATGGTTAGGCACACAACCTTGTTGATTTCAAAAATGGATCCTATCAAGTACATTTTCGAGAAACCAGCATTGACAGGCAGAGTTGCACGGTGGCAAATGGTCTTGACAGAGTATGACATTCAGTACACTTCACAAAAGGCCATCAAAGGAAGTATCTTGTCCGATTATCTTGCGCAACAGCCAATGGATGATTACCAACCCATGAAGTTTGACTTCCCTGATGAGGACATCATGTTTCTCAAAGCTAAAGACTGTGAGGAACCACTCCCGGAGGAGGGGCCAGACCCTGAATCCAAATGGAGTCTGATGTTTGATGGGGTTGTCAATATGAATGGGTGCGGAGTTGGAGCAGTTCTTATCACGCCGGAAGGTGTTCATATGCCTTTCACTGCACGAATAACTTTCGGATGCACCAACAATGAAGCAGAGTACGAAGCTTGTATAATGGGGATCGAGGAGGCGATTAATCTACGGATTAAAACCCTTGATATATTCGGTGATTCAGCTTTGGTAATCAATCAAGTGAAAGGGAGTTGGTACACGCACCAAGCAAATCTAATGCCGTATAGAGATTATACGAGGAGATTGCTGACATTTTTCACAACAGTGAAACTGTATCATATTCCTCGAGATGAGAATAGGTTCGCTGATGCCTTGGCCACTTTGTCTTCCATGATCAAAGTGCAAGGATGGAACCATGTACCTAAGATTGAGGTATCCCGCCTTGACAGACCAGCATTTGTGTTTGCGGTCGATGCAGCGCCTGATGACAAGCCATGGTTTTATGACATTAAGTGTTTCTTAAAAAGTCAAGAGTACCCGCCCGGGGCATCGTCCAAAGATAGGAAGACGTTGAGAAGGTTAGCTGGTAGTTTCTTCTTGAACAAAGATGGCGTGCTGTATAAAAGAAATTTTGACACGGTCCTGCTTAGATGTGTGGATAGACATGAAGCAGACTTGTTGATGATTGAAGTGCACGAAGGCTCTTTCGGTACCCATGCCGGAGGGCAGGCAATGGCTAAAAAGTTGTTAAGGTCGGGATATTATTGGTTGACTATGGAGTCAGATTGTTGCAAATATGCCCGCAAATGCCATAAATGCCAGATCTATGCAGACAAGGTGCATGTGCCTCCAAATCCGTTGAGTATCATGTCGTCGCCTTGGCCGTTTGCCATGTGGGGCATTGACATGATCGGAAAGATTGAGCCCACAGCTTCCAATGGTCATCGTTTCATCTTGGTGGCAATTGATTACTTCACCAAATGGGTTGAAGCCGCATCCTATGCCAATGTTACAAAACAAGTGGTCGCTCGTTTCTTAAAACGGGATATCATTTGCCGATATGGAGTTCCCGAAAGAATCATTACTGATAATGGTTCTAATTTGAATAATAAGATGATGGCTGAGTTATGCCGGGACTTCAAAATCGAACATCACAATTCTTCTCCGTACCGCCCAAAGATGAATGGCGCGGTCGAAGCGGCCAACAAAAATATCAAGAAGATTGTGCAGAAGATGGTTGTCACGTACAAAGATTGGCATGAGATGTTACCATTTGCTTTGCATGGGTATCGAACGTCGGTACGCACGTCCACTGGGGCAACCCCATTCTCACTTGTATATGGTATGGAGGCAGTACTACCAGTTGAAGTAGAGATTCCGTCCCTCAGAGTTATGATGGATGTTAAGCTAGATGAAGCTGAATGGGTACGAGCCAGATTTGATCAGCTGAGCCTTATTGAGGAAAAGCGATTGGCGGCTGTATGTCATGGGCAACTATACCAGCGCAGAATGAAGCAGGCATTTGACCAAAAGGTGCGTCCTCGGGTTTACAAAGTCGGAGATGTGGTACTCAAAAGGATCCTTCCTCCCAATACAGACCACAGGGGCAAATGGACTCCTAATTATGAAGGTCCATTCGTGGTTAAAAAGGTCTTTTCGGGCGGAGCTTTATTGCTTACAACCATGGATGGCGAAGACTTTTCATCCCCTGTCAACTCGGACGTAGTCAAAAAATACTTCGCATGAATAGACCCGCTGGATAATAAAAATAAAAAAATCCAGGCAAAAAAGGGCATCCCGGCGAACCAAAAACAGAATAAGGTTCGGGCAAAAATTAGGGATATAATTGAAAAAATTGTACACCCGGTAAGTTGAAAACCCGAAAGGGCAACTTAGGCAAAAAAGGGTATCCTGGTGGATCGAAAACCTGAAAGGGCGGTCCACACAAAAGAGGGATTTAAGCGAATGACTACGGTTTGAGTTATCTGTACCCCATTACCGTTTGAACAACTGACGTTCTGAAAGATAGGAATCGGTCTGATCATTCCTCAGAAGGCAGGGTCGGGGAGTTTTGAAGACATACTGGTCATAACAGAATGGAAACTCAGTGGAATTCCGTTTTCACATTGCCATTAGGATAGTTTCTTTTCTCAATTTTCAGCGATCACCTCTTTCCAGGGATTGCTTCCAGATGTAATTGCCTATTCTGGGCTCTCAGTCAATAAATTGAATTTCAATAAAAAGCTTTCCATTTTTGTTTTATTGCTTTGTTTGCAAAAACGTCCTAATTTTTGATAAAACATTGCATTTGAAAACATGGCAGCCTTGCAATAACATGCACAGAAAAAATATTTGAAATTACTTCGAATGTTGAATACTCCCGGAGGGTGGATTCTAGCCACGCAATATTCGGGGCATGTGGGCATATTCTTTTGTTGCAGGTAGCAGGTGCAGATGATTTTAAGCACAAGACTAGCAATAAATCACCCCACGCAAAAGACTGGGGCAATTATGGGTAAGGAGATCGGCGTTCATCGGGTCGATCTCAGTGAATTAAGTTCAACTGGGTACCGTTGTATCTTATTAAGTCGATTCTCTCATTCAGTACTTCCAACAACTACAAGCTTTACTGTGACGATAACGGTCACAGGTTCCCCAAAAGAGTGGTCTCGTCGACACCGAAACGGATGGTCATTATCCCCGTTGAAGTCACAAGAGTTGGAAGAGGTTAGATCTTCTGTAAAATCCTCTTATGACATCCGCTTCGGGGATAAATTGTTGGTTTTCTTAAGCATGGGGCATGTTGTTTCCCCAGCATGAAGTGTTGATCACCCCCAGTAGAGTTTGATGGTCATTATCCCCAGCGAAGTCGCAGGAGTTTGAAGAGGCTAAATCTTCTGTAAGATCCTCTTATGACATCCTCTTCGGGGACAAATTGTTTGGTTCCCCAGCATGAAGTGTTGATCATCCCCAGTAGAGTTTGAGGACAGTTGGTCTTCTGTAAAATCCTCTCAAAAGGCTTTCTCCCGCACGAGACGCTTTAAAGCAGTTTCCTCCAGCAGAGTTTGTTATAAACTCGTCATCCCTAACGGAATCGTCTAAAGGGAAGCTCGCCTAACATGGGGCATTGTGGTACTTATCCTAAGCTTGACAGTCATATTCTTCAGCAGACTACTGTGGATTTGCTTTGGGTTTCCCCAGCAAGTTTGTGTCTCTGGTAATGATCCCCCACAGAGGTCAGCATTGAATCTTGTCAGCAATACTCCCCAGCTGAGTTGTTGTTCTCCCCGCAGAGGTTTATAAGATCGGCAGAATTTATTCCTCAACAAGGATGGTACAGTCTTTCCCCAGCCGGGTCAGAAGGTGGATAACCCCTACAAAGGGTCTTGGTTTGGACAGATTCCCAAGCAGAGTTTTTATGACTTCTCTCCCCTAGAAAGACGCCATGCAAAGAAATTCTTATCCCCAGCGGAGTCGCTGTGACCAGAATTCATTCCCCCAGCAGATGAAGTGATTACTGGCAGATTTATTATTCTTCAAGTCCAATTTATTTTTGGCAAACTTGACAATTCGGAGCAGACGGATTGTTCATTCATTATCCAGCAGAGATGCTATCCTCTCAGGAACCTCTAAAGTCAAGTCATTGATCATTGTTCCTCAGCAAAGTCGGCAGAGATGTCTGACACGGATGCAGAGTGTAATCCAGTATTGGAATTTTGCGAAAGTCCACCCGTAGTGTGGCAAGCCAGTAGTCGTCTGGCATTGTTAAAAGACGTTAGCAAAGTCCAACAGTGGATTGGCAAAAGTCCGTCTTCGGGTGGCAAAAGTCCAACAGTGGATTGGCAAAAGTCCGTCTTTGGGTGGCAAAAGTCCAACAGTGGATTGGCAAAAGTCCGTCTTTGGGTGGCAAAAGTCCAACAGTGGATTGGCAAAAGTCCGTCTTCGGGTGGCAAAAGTCCAACAGTGGATTGGCAAAAGTCCGTCTTTGGGTGGCAAAAGTCCAACAGTGGATTGGCAAAAGTCCGTCTTCGGGTGGCAAAAGTCCAACAGTGGATTGGCGAAAGGTCCATCTAAGGGTGGCATATTCTAAAAGTCCAACAGTGGATTGGCAAAAGTCCAACAGTGGATTGGCAAAAGTCCGTCTTCGGGTGGCAAAAGTCCAACAGTGGATTGGCAAAAGTCCATCTTTGGGTGGCACGAAGCTGCAAAGTCCACCAGTAGTGTGGCAGGCCAGTAGTCGTCTGGAATTGCATAAAAGACGTTATTAAAGTCCACCAGTAGTGTGGCAAGCCAGTAGTCGTCTGGCGTCGTTCAAAAGACATTATCAAAGTCCACCAGTGGTGTGGCAGGCCAGTAGTCGTCTGGAATTGCATAAAAGACGTTATTAAAGTCCACCAGTAGTGTGGCAAGCCAGTAGTCGTCTGGCGTCGTTCAAAAGACATTTCCAAAGTCCACCAGTAGCGTGGCAAGCCAGTAGTCGTCTGGCGTCGTTCAAAAGACATTATCAAAGTCCACCAGTGGTGTGGCAGGCCAGTAGTCGTCTGGAATTGCATAAAAGACAGTATTAAAGTCCACCAGCAGCGTGGCAAGCCAGTAGTCGTCTGGCATCGTTCAAAAGACAGATCTCTCCGACGTTTCATCGAAGATTCAATCCAGCAGTCTCGTTGGGTTTATATCCCTTTTCTTCTTCATCACCCAGAGCAAATTTTTGGTTATATTTGGTATTCAATCACTATATACCTTGAAAGTCCGAAAGCAATTGCTTTCAGGCATTCAGGTCTACAGCGCTTGAATAGGGGCAGCTGTAATACCCCAAAATTTGCTTTCCCCTTTTGGCATCATAGCATGGCATTATCATTTATCATATCATATCCATCTCATTAGCATTGCATTGCATTTAATATAGAAAAATGAAGCATGGCATCCTTCTTACCATCAGGGCATGTGTTCAGGTGGAAGGTGGACAATCAAGAGATCATTCAAAGCACAAAAAAGTCAATCAAGTTGCCTCAAGGCAAGCCAAGAGTCTCTCATGTCTCATACTATCTCAATTGATCTTCCAAAACCTCAAGGAAGTGAGATTCAATGGGAGATTGAAGCATTACATCCTACACTATGCAAGAAGTCCAAAAATTGAAGGAAAATCCTCAAAAGAGATAGCTCATTGATTCAAAATCATTCTCAAGTGGCATTTCTCATCATCCTTTAAGAGGATACACAACATACTCTGAGGAATTTGGATTTGGAAGATGTGCAATTTCCTCCTAACCAAAGGGGGTCAAAACTAGGGTTTCCCATTAAATCAGGGAATCTTTGATTTTTGAACAAAACTTGATGTCATGGTATTCCATATGTCCTTAAGTGTATGTGTGTGGAAGATTGCATCTCACTTGGTTTTAGAAGAGGTTCAATTGGAAGAAAGATCAAGAATCAGAGAAATTGGGGCAAAGTCAAATAATCAGAGGAAAAAGTCAACTCTTGACTTTTTGAGCCCAAAATCATGAAATTCATGTTACATATGTCCAATGTACAAAATTTGGTCAAGAAACTCCAAAGGAATCATGAAAAAATCAAGATTTGGAAAGTTGCCATTTTTGGATGAAGTAGGGTTACTAAAAATAGCAAGTTTTGGCCATTTTGCATCAGAATTGGAACCAAGGCCATTCAAAATTGAAGCACCAAATGAAAATTCCACTCTGCCTCAATGAAAGGCCTTGCTTTGAGCTTCAAATCCATGGGTAGAACATCTCCATTGGATAAAAATTGAGTGAGATATGATTGACCAAAGTTTGAGCAAAGTAGGTTCAAAACTAGGTCATGACCAAGGATTTTCAAGTCACGCGCATGTCATTTTCACAAACACATGGTGGGCCAGATGTTTGGACTTATTACTCATGGTTAGAGGCCTCAAGTGAAAAATCTTTCAACATGGAATTTGTTCATCTATGTGAGATCTTCAAGATTGATGTTCATGGTTTTTTTATTTGATCAAAGGATGAGAAGTTGTAATGGCTCAAAGTATGGTCTATGCAACTGAAATTTGACTAGGTCACAACCAAGTCATGCCACACATGCGCGCATTCTGCAGCATTTTAAGCCTGTCTTGAGTTCCTATGTTTGAAGCTCATTTTCAATATGTTGCAAGTCTCATTTTCACTTCTTTTCAACATCAAAGTTGTTGTACCATGTACACACTTTGAAATGGTACCAAGATCACTCATGTCCATGGCTTGAAGAGAGAGATATCCATGCGCAAACTTCACCATTTCCAACTGAGGAATCACAGCAGAGTTAGCAGTTTGGTTCAGACATTCATCAAACAATCCATGAACTTTATTTCCACATTTGGTCAAGCACATATCACCTACACAATGTTTAACATCACGTGCCTTGCATGAAAATAGAGAGAACAACTTGTTGAGCAAGTTTCTGCCACAACAACCTTACCATTCCAAGCTTCACTCTTCATTCCACCATAACTGTCATGAGATTAACCTCACCATAACCCAGCCTTGATCACTCGCCCCCTAACTAACTTGACTCAGTTAGTTAGGGTGGACTCAGTTAACCACCTTGACTCACCCTAACTCAACTCATTAAACCGTGGTAAGCTCACACTATAAAAGAAATCACACACTCCATTTTCATTTTTCAGTTTTTGACAACCACATTTCTCTCCAAGAACACCTCAAACTCTCTCTACTTTCTCTCTGATTCCACACGATTTCAACACTCTTCTTCCACTTTTCATCTGCATTATCATTGTTTGGCATTGTTGAATCAAGAGCAACAAGAACAACTCCATTTCTGCAAGTTCAGCACCATTGCAAGCTTCAACATCCTTCATCTATTTACGAAACCATAGCATTTATTTTGCTAAGTTTGAAGATCTAGAAGCTCAGCATATCAAGCTTTCCTCTGGTTTTTCTCAACATCTCCAATTGCTCCACATTTTCAGGTTTCATCATGCACTCTTCTTCATTCGATTCTCTTTAGTTTGATTTATTTTTGCTGTCTTAAGCTTGATAGAAGCTCTGCTTACTCCGGCTAGTTGATAGAGCTTCTTAGAAGCCTAGATCCAAAACTTAGGGCATGATTTAATCTCCTCTGTTCTCTATGTGTGTGCTTGGTATGTGAAAAACAATTGTGAATTCTTAATCTACGTGAGCTCAGCTTCATTTTGGTATAATAGTTGGACATTTCTGGGACATGAGAAGTTGCAGACGGTGGCGTGTGACCGGAGAAGGTGACCGGAGGTCCCTCTCCGGCCGGTGGTTTTTAGTTAGGGTTTTGGTTGCAGTTTAAATCATGGCCGTTGGATGTGTGTGATCGTGTGGTCCAAAAGTTGACAGCACATTAAAATTCACGTGCAAATCATGTGCACCATTTCTGAATTTACTTAAACATTGTGTGATGCAGTACATGGTAATTTGTGTGTGACCTCATGCGCGTGTGTTGGATCCGTGTACTTTGACTTTTGTTTGACTATGACTTAATCTGATGGCTTGGATTGCTTTGACTATGTTGACTGAAGAACACGCTAGTTATGGTGTTTTGCGTGCTAATTGGACTTAACCAGATTGATAATTACACCCCCATGTATTGAAGCCCAATGATTTTGAACTGTCCAATTGCTATGTTCATACCCCCCTGCATTTTGCATTTATTTTTCATTTTTATTTCTTTCTACACGTTTGATTTCTAATTTTTAAAAATACCAAAACATATTGGAAAATTCTACAAAAATTCATGTGTATTCTTAAAACATTTAGGAAATTTTCTATGATTTTATTTACTGATTTTATGACCATTTTGCCCCTGTTCCATTATTTCTTTTGAATTTCCATTTGTATGCATACTTAATGTGACATATGATTTTGTGCATTTTTGTTCTTGATCATAAAAAATGATTTTGATGCCTTTCTTTTTGCATTGTGGTCACAATATGTTGAGGTATGTTTGAGATTTATGAGATGATTTTTAAGTCTTTTTTGGATGACTTTTGATGTGTTGCTTTGAGCATGAATGCATGAAACTTCCATGAGACTTTGACCTAATTGTTGAGTGACTTTGGTTCTGATTCATTGCTTGTGGACTTGATATGTTAATGGCATGGGTTTAAGGTGTTTGATTGGTGAAAGTCATAATTTTTGAAGCATGTTTGCTATTTGTTTGAAGCATGAAGTTTAACTTGTTCATTTTGTGAATGCATGCCTCATGTTTGGTTTGCTTGATCATGAAGGCACTTGTACCATGAGTTGTGGTTTTGTTTGAGGATGTATAGCATGTTAATTGACTTCTGATTGTGACATTTGGGTTTCATCTTTGCATGTTTGATGTTTATCTTGCACCTTAAGTCACTTGTTTCACAAGTATGAACCACATTCACATCACTTCACCTTTTCTTCTTTGCTTCTTGTTGGATTGAGATTTTGTTTGCATGATTTGGTATGCTCATTTAGGATAACATTAGGTTGTGTAAATATGAGTTACATTCTGACTTGGAAGCATGTATAGCATTCAATCTCATTTTACTTTGTTTGTCAACTTGTTTGAATTTGATTTGTTCATTATATTTTCTTACTTTACTTGTAAGTGATTGTGCTAACCATGTAGGGGCTTCGGTAAGTTTCAATTGAGTGTGGATAAGGAATCCACATTCAACTTCTATCCTTTCTCTTTTACAATTCCATTTGGTGTTTTGCTAAGCACTTATGTGCTTTCTTTTAATAACTCATTACTTTCCCTTTTTGAATTACAATTCATCTTCTACTTTGGAAGTGAATTGTTTAATTCTTTCTTTCTTTAGACTTTAGGTTGAAACCTCACAAACCTTTAGGATCACTCTCTTTAATCTTCAATTAGGATTGAGTCTTAGTCCATATAGGTTTTACCTTTTCTCCTCTCTTGAGTCTCTTTTCTCATCTCAAAGAAAATTCAAAACATATAATAAAGGTAGGCATTTATTGCATTTAGGCCTTTCATATAAAGAAAAGATTATAAGGGGTCTTCTCTTGTAATCTTAGAATGTGTAGCATATAGCCCATCTTGGGTCAATGTGTTAAACATTTGATCTTGTATGAGGGACTTAAATACAATACTTGTTGAAGGTGCAAATAATAAAAAACACTTCTTCACTTCATAATCAACAAAACATTTAATAAACACAAGTATGCTAGTGTGTTTGAACCTTGATAATTGGAACTAAGTGTGAGGGTCTTCTTCACCCTTAGTGTGCTTTCTTACCCATTCCATCTTGGAATGTGAGAAGGTACACATTCCAATGACTAAGATCCAGATACACTGTCGTATGCAAACAAATCCAAAACACTTCCTTCTAAAAGACAAAAACAAACAATAACGTCTTTCCTTCGGGAATTCTTTTCTCATCTCATTCATTCTCAACGCACGAACGCGCTTCTACTCGTTCTCTTGCAAGACGGTAACGCACTCGGACCAGCGAGCCTGCAACACCTGAGCTAGAACGTTAGTCGTTCCTTAAAAAATGCAAACAATCCATCCCCAGTGAGGGGAACTACGTCGCTCTGATTCTCATGCTCCCGATGAGATACGTAGGCAGTGGGGTAGGGCCCATGCGAGCACTTCTTTTATTTTCCCTACATTTGTTTCCCGTTCCTTCTCTTTTCTTTCTCCTTTCTTTCTTTCAGTTCCTTTTCCAGTATCCTTTCTTTACACCCTTTGATCGAGACAAGCAAGCGTGGATCCCATCGGGTACGATGGACGCGAGGGGGTGCTAATACCTTCCTCTCGCGTAACCGACTCCCGAACCCATTTCTTTTGGTCGTAAGACCATGCTCTATCCTTTCCTTCAGGTTTATGCGGTGTTTCCTTTCCCTCTCTTGGGATAAATACACATTGCTGGCGACTCTGTTCGGTGCCACTTTCGCGTTTGTACTAGGATGAAAATCCCGGGAGCGACACCCTCCACCAAAAGCTAAAGTTCGTCCAGAACGGTCAGCTTGTCACAGTTTGTGGGGAACAAGCCTTGCTTGTAAGCAACTTATCATCATCTACTAGCATAGAACCCGAGGAGGTTATTGGAACTCAGTTCCAAGCACTGTCGGTAAGCAAGAACAATCAGTTCAAAGAAGGAACTTAGATTTCCTCATACAATTATGCCATTAAAGCGTTCGAGAGTACCGATACAACAGGATGGGGACAGCTTGTCATTCCTACTAGCAATACAACAAAGAAGGGTCTTGGTTTTTCTACAACCGGTACCCAGATAGCTGCCAATGATGAAAGTCTTCATCCCATTCAGAACTTCTTCCACAGTGGAGGTTTTCTTCACCCAGTGTCTCAAGCAGTACATGCTATCAATGAGGAAGATCCCTCTGACACAAATGAAGAGTGGAAGTCCTATCTTAATGAGGACGGTTATATGTCTCGGGAAGAGGTGCCTACACCATTTTGCTTTCCCGCACAGAGTCCGAGATTTATACCACGATCAGATGTCGAAATGATCTACGGAGATTGTGATCCGGAAGGATGCCGTGCTCCGCCCAATTCATTAGAGAAAGACACTCTGATGAAAGACAACTTTGACCACAATTACTATAGCCCGATGGATGGTCTGCCAATGTGGCAGCCTTACCCAGGAGACTTGGGACCAGAAAGTCAGCCGAACAATGAAAATCAGCTGACCATCATTGAACAGAATACCTATGTCCCCACCATGTCATGGGATCAACACTCAGGTCATTCAGAAACTACTCAACATGAAGATGAATTCGCAACGTTTGCAGGACTTGAATTCATCAACTATGCTTTTCTAAAGACAAATTAAGGAAGGTTCTAGACTTTGTGATTCACCGAGGAGTTCGCCGTCAATGGGTTGCCGTCGAGGTTCCGAAGATCGTTCATCAGTCAAAGTAATTGCCATCTTTAACCTTTCACCCTGCCCAGGTGAAACGGATGTTTTGATAGGGCTCGCTTTCTGTAAATTTCCCTCTTCGCTTAGCCCAAAGCGACAGAGTTTTGTTTTATAGGGCTGTAGTTTCAAGAATCGACTTGTTCATTAATAAAATAACGTCGTTCTGTAATTTCCGCATTAATTATTGTTTTCTCTTTTTGATTTTTCAGAAAATGGTAATCCTAAAAAAAACAATTCAAATAAAAACAAGCAGTAAAATAAAACACTGCACACACTTGCATTTTCTCTATCTCTTCTAAACACGAATCATCATGTCATGCAGATTGCTTGTTTTAAACCCCGTTGAAACATACGATCCGATGCCTTCTCCCAACTTTGAGTTCCCGGTATTTGGGGCTGAAAAAGAAGTTGACAACGAAATTCCAGAAGAGATCTCCCGACTACTCAGACAAGAGGAAAGGTCCATTGAACCTCACAAAGAGGCGTTGGAAATGGTAAACTTGGGTTCAGAGAAAGAAAGAAAAGAAATCAGGATTGGGGCACTGCTCAGTCCAACTGCCAGAGAGAGTTTGATAAAGCTTCTCAAAGAATTCCCCGATGTATTCGCTTGGTCCTATCAGGATATACCAGGGTTGGATACCAGCATCATGGAACATCATTTACCGTTGAGATCGGAATGTCCGCCAGTAAAGCAAAGGTTGAGACGTACTCACCCGGACATGGCCATCAAAATCAAAGAGGAGGTACAGAAACAGATTGATGCGGGTTTCCTCGCCACGTCAGAATATCCTCAATGGTTAGTGAACATCGTACCCGTTCCCAAAAAGGACGGAAAGGTCAGAATGTGTGTCGACTATAGGGATCTAAACAAGGCTAGTCCAAAGGACGACTTTCCTTTACCACACATTGACATTCTGGTAGACAGTACAGCAAAGTTCAAAGTCTTCTCCTTCATGGATGGATTCTCGGGCTATAACCAGATCAAAATGGCGCCGAAAGACATGGAGAAAACTTCGTTCATTACCCCATGGGGTACCTTTTGTTACAAGGTAATGTCGTTCGGTTTGAAGAATGTCGGGGCAACCTATCAAAGGGCCATGACTACTCTGTTTCATGACATGATACACAAAGAAATCGAGGTATATGTTGATGATATGATTGCAAAATCAAAAACAGAGAGTGAGCACGTTGAACATCTGTCAAAATTGTTCGAACGTTTAAGAAAGTTCAAGCTCCACTTGAATCCCAACAAGTGCACCTTCGGTGTCCGTTCAGGGAAACTATTAGGGTTCATCGTCAGCCAGAAAGGAATTGAGGTTGATCCTGACAAGGTCAAAGCCATTCAAGAAATGCCTTCTCCGAAAACTGGAAAACAAGTCAGAGGATTCCTGGGACGTTTGAACTACATCTCCAGATTCATATTCCTTATGACCGCCACATGTGCGCCGATTTTCAAATTACTGAAAACGAACCAGGATTGCGTTTGGACAGAAGATTGTCAAACCGCCTTCGACAGTATCAAGGAATATCTGTCGAATCCTCCGATTCTATCACCTCCAGTGGAAGGAAGACCACTGATCATTTACCTCACAGTCTTAGAGGACTCAATAGGATGTGTACTTGGCCAACAAGACGAAACCAAAAGGAAAGAGTCTGCCATCTACTATTTGAGCAAGAAGTTCACCGACTGTGAAACTCGGTACACGATGCTTGAGAAAACTTGTTGCGCTTTGGCTTGGGCAGCCAAACGTCTTCGCCAATACATGATTTGTCATACTACTTGGTTAATCTCCGAAATGGATCCAATCAAGTACGTCTTCGAAAAGCCTGCTCTCACGGGAAGAATTGCCCGTTGGCAGATGTTGTTATCAGAATATGACATAGAGTACCACGCTCAGAAAGCCGTTAAAGGAAGTATTTTAGCTGACCATTTGGCTCATCAACCGATTGACGATCAAGAATCAATCGGGTTTGACTTCCCAGACGAAGATGTCATGTATCTAAAAATGAAAGATTGCGATGAACCGCTACCCAGTGAAGGGCCAGAACCAGGTTCCCAATGGGGACTTATCTTTGACGGAGCAGTTAATCATTATGGAAACGGAATTGGGGCAATCATTATTACCCCTCAGGGTACCCACATTCCTTTCACTGCCAGACTTACGTTCAAATGTACGAACAACGAGGCCGAATACGAAGCTTGTATTATGGGTCTCGAAGAAGCAATTGATTTAAGGATCAAAAACTTGGACGTATACGGCGATTCAGCCTTGGTTATCAATCAGATAAAAGGAGATTGGAACACATACCAATCAGGATTGATTCCTTACAAAGACTACGCAAGAAGGTTGCTACCTTTCTTCAACAAAGTTAAGTTTCATCATATCCCTCGTGAGGAGAATCACATGGCTGACGCTTTAGCCACTCTATCTTCTATGATTAGTATAGGTCAATGGAATAACCTACCTAAGATCAACATAATGTGCCTTGAACAGCCCGCTTACATCTACACGATTGAAGCAGTCATAGACGACAAACCTTGGTATCACGATATCAAATGCTTCCTTTAGAAACAGGAGTACCCATCTGGGGCACTCAGAAAAGACAGAAAAACCCTCAGAAGATTGGATGGAAACTTCTTCCTGAGCGGTGACACTCTCTATAAGAGAAATTTTGACATGGTCTTGCTCCGATGTGTAGACAGACCAGAAGCAGACATGCTTATGAAAGAAATTTATGAAGGGTCCTTTGGCACTCATGCCAACGGACACACAATGGCGAGAAAAATTCTAAGAGCAGGGTACTACTGGTTGACCATGGAATCTGACTGCTACAAGTACTTGAGGAGGTGTCACAATAAGACGATGAAAGAGTTATGCGCAGAGTTCAAGATTGAACACCATAACTCATCTCCCTACCGACCCAAGATGAACGGAGCGGTAGAAGCGGCTAACAAGAACATCAAGAGGATTGTTCAGAAGATGATTGTAACCTACAAAGACTGGCACGAGATGCTACCCTTTGCTCTTCACGGTTATCACACATCTGCTCGCACTTCAACAGGGGCTACCCCTTTCTCTCTAGTGTATGGCATGGAGGCAGTGCTCCCCATAGAAGTAGAGATCCCATCAATCCGAGTAATGATGGAAGCTAAGCTCACCGAAGCTGAATGGTGTCAAAGTCGACACGACGAACTGAATCTGATTAAAGAGAAGCGAATCACGACACTATGCCACGGTCAGTTGTATCAACAGATAATGAAGAGGGCGTTTGACAAAAAGGTTCGACCTCGTGTTTTCAGAAAATGAGACCTTGTGCTCAAAAAGATACAATCATTTCTCACTGATTTGCGAGGTAAATGGACTCCGAATTATGATGGCCCCTATGTGGTCACGAAAGCTTTCTCAGGCGGCGCCTTGAGACTTGCAACCATGGACAGAGAGGAATTTGTCTACCCTACAAATGTTGATGTAGTCAAGAAATACTTCGCCTAAACTAAAAAAAAAAAAACGTCTCGGTGGATTGAAAACCCGAAAGGGCGGTCCAGGCAAAATTTAGAGACAAAATAAAAAAAATCATCCCGGTGGATTAGAAACATCACAGTACAATCCAGGCAAAAGTTAGGGATAATGGCAAGTAACTATGTTCAACAGAGGCAGGTCCCTCAGCAGCAGTTACACCATCCATCGGAGGAAAACTCCAGTCAAGGTCATCTTCGACAGAAGCTCAGGATGCCCCGAATTCAAAGTTGGTAGAAGGATAGTGGTCGTTATGTTTCAACGTAGCCCTTTTCCCTGTAAATTACCATTTTCTAACTTTATATATACTCTTTGGAATCACGCGTTTGGCTGATCTCCATTTTATCAATAAAATTTGAGCCCTTGTGCTTTTGTTTGTAATTCTTATTTGTTTTAGCTTTACAGAACGACGTTGTTAACATGATTAACGATTCTTGAAATAAAACAAAAATGAATTTACCTGTTAAAAAATTTTCTGCTTTTAAATTAAGTCGGCAATTTCTTTTGACTGTTGAACATCAAAGGAACATTAACCGCTTCTTCAGAAGTAATCGAACTTCAAAGTACAGAATCAAAGTACTCCTTCTAACCCAGTACGCCTGAATGAAGGATCAACTGTGTCAGAGACCTTGTTTCTTCTGAAACGCCACGGCAGACTTCTTATCTCCTAAGCTCGACCAACATAGCTCCCAACATCGACTATCTCTCCTAAGCAAGGTGGAATTGCTATTCTTAACCAACGGTACTTCTTCGCCCCGCGATGGCCGAGTATCCAGTCGTGTTCATCTGTCAGTTTGTATGTCGCGTCAGTTTTGTCAGCATAAACATACACACATCATGCATTATTGATTTGCATTCACATTTCATATTGCATCACTATCACTCTAGTCGGTCTTGTCCCCTAGTGATAGAAGTTCTCTCAATCGAGTCGTCAGTTCTTACCTCGTCAGGAAACGCTGCGTCTGAACATTCTCTCTCCTCCAGTTTTATTTCTGGATTGAAGTTGGGTCCTCGACCACTTTGATAACTTGAACCTCTGAAAGAGCAGAGAAGCCATCAGTTAACATCACTCTTCGCCATTGAAGATGATATCCTTGCTTTCCCGGATTAAGGAAAATCCACAGAGAAAGCCTCCTAATCGAAGATTCGGCAGTACGGCAGTTTTTCTCCGAAAAACCCACTGATGAAAAGGTCATCGGCACCTCAAAATTGGATCACATCATATGGCATTTCTGCAAGAAGATCTCCGAGAAAAGTATGATGTAAAGACCCTAAACGAATGCAGTCTCTCAAGGGACTCGCATTCCTCGAGTAGAGTCAACAAATGGCATCTCTAACAGAGAAGTTTGTGCAACTCTACAACTCAGACGGTTGGGTTCCCCAGCAAGTCTGACATCAAAACTGTTTCCGTCAAATGGCATCTCCCCAGGAAAATTCGGCGAGAAGTTTGAGGAAAATCGCTACGCATAGCGTCCCTTGTCAATAAAGTTTATTGACGGAAGAAACCGAGACCAGTTCCTTGGTAGGAAACCAGGATCGAGGGGAAGTTTACAACAGTAACTCAGACCAGTTCCTTGGTAGGAAACCAGGATCGAGGGGAAGTTTAAATCAGAAACTTAAACCAGTTCCTTGGTATGAAACTAGGATCGAGGGGAAGTTCATCTCAAAAGAAAACTGAGACCAGCTCCTTGGCTGAAGACCAGGATCGAGGGGAAGTTTACCTTTTCTAAGCATCATTGCTTAGCAAAAGAAGATGAATGCGTAAGCTACCATTCATAACCACGATCAAAATTTCGGGTATTCTGATATTTAATCCTCTTGCACCCCGAATGCCCGAATACCTTCGTCATTCACACCTTCGGGTCCAAGAAGATTAAATAGGGGCATCTGTCATACCCCAAATTTTGACCACTAAGATTTCCCATCATTGTGCAAATCATCATCACAATATGGATGAACCATTAGTCTCCCCAAAGATGGGTTTCAAGCCCTCTCTGAGCTTTAGACAAAGGATCAATCAAGGAATGACATGATCTTCAACTTGTCTAAACTCTCAAACATCCACAATGGATCAAAAGGACTCCCACTTCAAGGATTAAGCACAAGGCTGCTCCCTTCTAGGTGGATCAAGTCTCAAGATTGACAGTGTCACCAAATTAGGGTTTTGGTCGACCAGGGCCTCCAGATGGAAAATTTTCATCTGGGCATAAGCCAATGATCCAAAACCTAACTTAATATACTCCATGGAACCTCATGGACCCAATCATCAAGTCAATTTTGTCTCAGGGGATGCATTCATCAAAAATCAGGAATTAGGGTTTCTTGACCTAATTCACCCCTAAGTTGACTTTTGGGACAAACCATGAGCCAAGACCTCAAGAGAGGGTTTGAGGGTCTCTAATGAATTATATTGATCCATTTGGAACAATGGATTAATCCAAGAAGCTTGAGCAACAAGTCCCAATCTCATCTGCACCACAATTAGGGTTTTAAGGGAAAAGTCAACTGTAACTTTGACTTTTGACCAGGACATGCTCTCAAGCCCTATGACATGCATCAATATACCCTATGACACCCATGGAACATGTCCATCAAGTTTGATTTAGGTCAAGGACATGATTTCCTGAAGAATTGCACAGTTTGGAATTCATCTGATAAAAAGTCAACTGAACTTTGACTTTTTGAGATTTTTCACCAAAATGGATTTTTAACCCTAAAATGATGTTAATGTATGATTTGAATCATCATTCATCAAGAAAAATCAAGAAAAGTTGGATAACTTGTAAAAGGGGGGTAACCATAAAACTTAGAAATTTTTCTAAGTCATGAAAAAGTGCCACTAATGCACCAACTTTGGAGGACCATAACTCCTAAACCACAAGGCCATTGTGACCCATTCAAAGCTTGATTTGTAGATCTCATTACCCTCTACAAAAGCTTCATACTGACCTATGTCCAAATTCCTCATGGATTTTGAGTTATGGAGTGATCAAAATCAAGAGAAAACACTTTGTTCCAACACTTAGTGAAAATTTCACTAAGTCAGATTTTGCCTTACTTTTTGCCAAATGTAGGGGGATTTTTCACTTGGATTCAAAAGAGATCAAAACCAAACATGTTCAAACAGCTGTTGTATCATGTAAGGGCTTTCCAAAATGGTCAAGAACATTACTAAATTCAACTTACACCATGAGATATGACATTGGCAAGTTGCCTTACTGAAATCTGTCAAAGGCAAGGCAGAATTTGCAATTTTGCTCGATTTGCCAAAATCAGCCAAATTCAAATGCTCCTATCCACTTGGACACATCTGAGGATTGAATCTAAAGGGGGCAATCACTGAGCCAACCCTCCAAAGTCCATGGAACAAGAAATAGCATGTTGAACCTAGAATGGCCAAAATAGGGACAAGACTCCAAATTTGGATTGAAGCATTCAATGGAAGCATCAAGGTGGCATGGACTGAGCCATTCTCATCTAAAATCAGTCAAGACTTATCCAAGACCAAGGGAACCAAAGCTCTGTGCCCTAACCTCTAGTCAATGGCTAGAGGAGACTTGGATTTTCATTTGCCAACATTGGCCAAACCTACTTAGCAGTTTCCATTCACTATTCCTTGCAAAAAAAACTTGCTCTACTATAAATAGAGCTCAATTGTGTTCAGTTTAAGTACACCAAAGGCCTACAACACTTGCCTTTCTCAAAATCTCTTTCTCTTGGCAAAAATGCCTTTCTTAGCAAGGTAACTATTGGGTTTTGAGCTAGAGGGCAATTCCACTCAAACCAATCACTCACACACCTCATATACATCACATATGAGCTGATCAAACACTTAAACAACAACTGGAACATTGATTTCTCAGAATCACCAGTCAAATGCTCAAGGTTTTAACCAAAGTGCAGTTGAGATGCCATGAAGTGATCCAGCCAATTTCCATCAAGTCCAAGCATTCAAACACACTCCATAGCACCTAGGGAAGCTGTTCAGATCATCACAACACAACTGTAACACCTCCTACACAAATCACGATCACCAGCTGCAAGTGGTAAGCATGAGCTCTTCTAACTTTATGATCCATGCAATTTTTGCTGCACAATAATTTGGCCATATGTTCATAATCATGCATAGAATGTTTTCCCTCAATTAATTGCTTTGTTTGAATCGTGTATCAAAAATCCTAGCCTTCATGCAGAAATTAGGGTTCTTGAGGTTTCTTCGTGATTTCATGTTTTATGTTTAATTTAAATGAAATTAAGTGTTGTAGACATGATCGTGAGGTTGAAACGAGTTGATTGGTATGTGGATTGCATGATATGGTTAAGTATTCAGTGAGATTGGATGGAAAACGCAAATCTGGGAAACTCAGAACACGCGCGTGTTCTTGGTGTGTTCTTGGCGCCATTTCTTTCAAATTTGAATATTTGAATTTTGTGATTTTTGTTTAATTGATTCAAAAATTAATTTCTCTCTGAGTTTTAATGATTTTGAGTTGATTCTTTTTTTAATAATTCACAAAAATGTTAAAATATTTTATTTTATCAAAAAATCCCAAAAATATTATTTATTTCATATAATTGATATTTTTGCAAAGAATTAATGTTTTAATTGTTTTTGACATTTTAAATATTTTTTCCACATTGATTTTGCAACTTTTAATGCTTTCTAATTATTTTGTAGGTCAATACTTAATTTTTGAAGCATTAATCCAAGATCACAATTTGTTTTCCATATGTTAAACAATTTTGATCATTTTAATTGAATTTTTATTCAATTAAATACATTTTTGAAAACAAATTAGGGTTTTTGGATTAATTCAACCCTCATAAATCATTTTCAAACTCTTTGGGCCTCTAATAGAGTGTAAGACCCAATCCTTTTTTGACCAAATCATTTTGGGCCTCAGTATTGTATAAGTCCCGATACCGTCAAAAAATAAACGGCGCGATCATCGCCTATTCAAAAAATCAATTGGGCCTCTCCTTGAGCTATAAGACCCATTCAAAACTTTTGGGCCTCTATTAGAGTGTAAGACCTAACCCCCTTTTAACCAAAATCATTTTGGGCCTCAGATATTGTATAAGCCCCTTTGCGTTAAAAGAAAATCTCGGCGCGATCGCCATTTTAAACGGAAAAATCAATTGGGCCTACCCTCGCGTTATAAGCCCCACTCTTTTTCTTTAAGACTTTTTTGGGCCTCTTGAGAGAGTGTAAGACCCATCCCCTTGTACAGAAAACATTTTGGGCCTCAGTCACTTGTATAAGTCCCTCTATACAAATAACAACAGTGCGCTCACTGATAAAACCCTGGGCCTCTCCTTGAGCTGTAAGCCGCAAATCTCTCTTTTTCAAAGCACTTTCTCCTTTGATTTTGAATATACTGTTGTTTTTAATCTCTCTTTGTTGAACAACTAACCAAACAGCATGGAAGCTCTACAACCGAGTAAGTGGTTATTGCTTTCATTTACCATTTTCATATACATATAACTGTATTGTGGGGTTGTTTCACTGTAAGTCTTCTTTCATAAACTCATATCAACTGTGTAATAATAGTATAGGTATTTAGAGTTTCCCTGGCAACTACGTCTAACATTAAGCCCGTTGATCACTCTTAGAAATAGTCTAAACTAGATCCCCATAGGATTACCAGACACAGTCTTCCCTCCTAATGGGGTTAAACAATATGGAGATATGAAAGGCAGCATTCTCGGTGAACCCTTTCATAGACTGTCACTTTTAGAAGTTGTCAAAGAAACTCTATTCCCCAGAGATGATTTTTTCTCGATGAATGACATCTCTTGAGTTTCTTCCAAATTCTCGGACTTTCCTGGCTTGATCTATTCTCGGTGAATGGCATGTCTTGAACTTCTCGGGGTTTGGGGACCCACAGGCTTCTTAAAAGCACTTGTCAAGGAACTCTACTCCCCAGAGATGATCTTTTCTCCGTGAATGGCATCTCTTGAGTTTCTTCCAAATTCTCGAACTTTCCTGTCTTGATCTATTCCTTGTGGATAGCTTGCCTTGAATTTCTCGGGGTTTGGGGACCCATCGGCTTCTTAAAAGCAATCGGCCTCCTCTTGGGCATTATACAAGGACCCACGGGCTTCCTAAAAGCAACCCCGCCTCCTCTTGGGCTTAGTACAAGGACCCTACGGCTTCTTAGAAGTATTCACAGCCTCCTCTTAGGCTTCATATAATGATCTCTTCCTCCGGGAATGATAGCCTCCTCTTGGGCTTCGTACAAGGACCGATCGGCTTCTTAAAAGCTTCCAGCCTCCTCTTGGGCTTCGTACAAATTGTCCCGATGACCTCCTAGAGGTATAGGAACAGAAATTAGTCGTCTGCATAGAACAGTCCTTTCATGGAGTTTACTACTGTTTCTCAAAGCATGGTACAAAAGATGACACTCTAGACTTGGACAGTCTAATCTCCTTGAGTCTCAAAGACATTCTCAAGCACTCTTCAAAAATAGGAAGGAAACCCGTAGACTCGGACAGTCTCAATACCCTTCGGATTTCCCGCTTCCTTAAAGAACAGGAATAACTCGGATCTTTGAAACAAATCCATGAGTACAGTGTTGCTCATATAAGAACTGATTTTCTCTTTAAAATCAGCATACTGGACCTGTCACTCAACTGAAACAGTAACCATAGCCTCTCTTGGGCTTTGTACAATGATTCTCCCCAGCAGAGTCAAACAACGTTTAGCCTCTCTCTCGGGCTTTGTACGAGACACATAAGAGACACCCTCGTTGAGTCAATTACCCCTTTCGCCTCCATCTCGGGCTTCGTACGAGATACAAAAAACTCTCTTGTTGAGTCAAATAGCCTCCATCTCGGGCTTTATACGAGATACCAAAAGACTTCATCGTCAAGTCAAAACCTTTTAGCCTCTCTCTCGGGCTTTGTACGAGACACATACTAGCCTCCACTTAGGCTTCATATAAGAAAACCACTGGTTAATCCAATTAACCTTTTCGCATCAAAACTGTGCCTCGTTCACAGTACATAAACATCAACAACTCCTTCCCCTCCATCTAATCGCTGTAAGCGGCAAGCCTCTGGATCATCTACATCCATGCCACTGTCCCTCTTTTAGCATGAGAAATTCCTAAGGAAATATGGCATTACTCTACACTGACTTAAAGTCTTCTCCTTCAGGTTAAAATCCCCTATAAAGGAAATTATGGCATTGCCGGATTCATAAATCCCAGTTAAAGTAATCCTCCTTTACAGTCAGTCACCCAACAGTTGTGACAAACAGACCTCTTTAGAGATGATAAATTCTCTCTAAAGTCAAACCCCTTCAGCTTCACATCTTGGGCTTTAAACAAGATACAAACAGACTTTTCAGCTTCATATCTTAGGCTTTAAACAAGATACAGATCACCTTTTTTCGCTTCACGTCTTGGGCTTTGAACAAGACACCAAAAACACCCATTTCCTCCCATAGAATAGGAGGAACTACGAACGCTATGATTTCCCTATTTCGGTAAACGGGAATACGTAGGCATAAGATTGAAATAAAAATCTTAGCGAGCACACTAAACAAAAACCCAAAAATCCCATACTCTCATGTATCTACCAAAAAGCATCAGTCTTAACATCCTAATCCTCGTTCCCCGCCAGAAAATCCAAGAAAGAGAGAAAACCGTATTGGCAAAAATACAAATAACCAGTACAAAGGCTCCCCCACATTGATAGCATCCGTAACCTAACAGACCGATGTTTAAACTCAGTATGCAAAGCAGGGTTAATTGGAGACATCTATTTCCCTTCCTTCATCAGCTTTAATAGGATAAAAAATGAATCGACCTGTAGTAAGCTCAACCGCAGAGAGCGACCAGCGCTTAAGAACCGCGTCCAAAATCACTCGCTACACGTATTTTTAAAAGTTTTTAGTTTTTTCCGAATGTGCACATCCGGAACAAATTCGTATTTGCAAATCCAGATTAAATCCTGAGACAGAACTCCAAAAATCCAGCAATAACAGTCATAAAATTAAATTGGGATTATATTCAGAAATTTGGCATTACATCGACAGAAATTTAAATAGTACAAGATCAATAGCCCGGTGGACGCTTACACATCTCTAAGATGTCATCGACCGTTCTTCGGATTTTGACGGTCGCCCCGAACTCGAACGGAAATTGTTCTTCGTAACCCAAATAAGTTTGCCACATTGCTCTAACATCGTTTTGATTCTTGAGCTCAACAAGGTTGTAAGCGACGTTCCCTTCGTTGTCAACCGAAGGTGAACAATACTGAAGCTTCGCAACCTTCCGTTTGTCTCCGTAAGGTAGGAGAAGTTCGATGTCGTCAATGATCTGGCCGATGGAGATGTCACTCGTTAGCGTAAATGTTTGACCGCGTGTTTTGCCGTCGGTGAAGGAGACACTAGCGGCATACCAACGGGTCTTAATTTTATAGAATTGAGACATTTTGAGCTTGTGTGAAAGATATCAAATGAAACCCCTAATTTATAGAAAAGTGAGGGTAAAGTTATTCTGCCTAAGTTCGTTCCGGATGTGCAGATCCGGACAAACCCTACAAATATGAATTCCGGATGTGTACATCCAGAAATTGTCCGGATCTGCAAATCAGAAAGTTTGACTGATACATTTTCAAACAGAATTGAATATGTGATGCAGCCACTTGGAATACTTTCAGTGCAATAAAATTCGTAAGTGTATTAAAAAGACATATGAATAAAAATACAATATATTTCACTTCAATAATGTACATTGTGTCGTATGATTATACAAAAGAGTTAAAACAAAAATCTCCGTCTAAATCTATCGGAGCTTGACCTTTCGACTTTTCTGCATTTGATGCCTTTTCTATTGTGTTCAATCTTTCGAATTCAAGCATCCTTTCGACAAAACTATCCGGCCAAGACTCGGCAATTGAGGTTGCATGCGTCGCCCATTGCGGTGATTTAGGTGGTATCGGGCATCCGGGTTTCAAGATAACTTGTACGAAATGTCTTGATTTCGCGAGCCAATCGATACACATGATGCGATCACTTGGATTCGACGGAGGTGCGGTGTGGAGTGGAAAAAAGGTTTTCGAAAAACCGTATCGCGTCAAGTCGATACACACTATATCGTAGGCACATGCTATTAGATGACCCATCTCGGGGAAACTCATCCATTTCGATACCGGTGTCGGACCACTCATCCACAGAACAAGTGACTCGTGAACCTTGTCGTACTTTTCTTGATTTTCATAGAGACGCAAGTATGCTTCTTTATGCGTCTCCAACTCTAGGATAAGCTGATGACGTACAAGTGCATGACCTTCCTCTCCTTTACCGAGTAGTACCGACACGGCTCGGTAACCGCAATTACCATCCCCTACAACATCGATTATACCGTCGATATGCTTGTGCATAAAAACCAATATCTCGTCAATAAAGGTAATCATACGTGTAGTTGGAGTCGTAGTCCGGACTTGTAGAATCGGTGTCGGAGCCGGTTGGGAAATTCGAGCTCCTTTCATGACACGTTGTAGAGATTTAGGAGTCGGAGAGTCCGGAAAGATTTGGTCAACGTGCTCATAATACGAAGGAGACCGAGTTGTTGCGTTGTCATTTGGTGTAGGCTTCAACTTCTTCGGAGCACCCTTTGTCTTAACCGGTTGAGACGGCGGTATCATTGCGCTTGTTTTGGGGAAGGCAGTCTTCCTCAACTATTCTTTGATATGTAGCTTCATATTGTCGTCGGCCTTCGAAAATCTATTTTGAATCGCTTCCAATTCGGCCAAAATAGAGATATCCGGTTTATCTCCTTCCTTACAACCATCATCATCAAAACTAAGTCTCATCCAATGAGGGCAAACTTCGTCAATTTGTATTGGCTCACCTAGTTTCAACTTTTTAGCAATGGCACAAGCACAAGGAAGACCGTAGGTTTTCACAATAGTGCAACCACACTTTGCACTATCGACACCTACCGTTTCGGCTCGGTTGGCCTCGTGAAAAATATAGCCCAACCCCGCCTGAGACATGTTGTCGATCAATTGAGAGTAGAGGAAGTTACCTTTAAACCGATGTTCCAAAACCGTGATGCTCCGACCAAAAGTGGTTTGTATCTCATTGTGTTGGTTTTTGATCATTAGATGCACGGAGTCCCAATCCCGACATAAATCCCCCTTGCTATTCCCCAACCAATTCTTCAAAGTGGCATGTGTCGACTCAACTCTATTGGTGGTAGTGTTTTCAAGATGTCGTAAGTTATCGGTCTACGCACAAACAATCTTTTCTTTCACTTGATCAAGAATGGTGGATTCAACATATTTCAACAAAGCGGGGTATCGTTCACACACTTTCCGGAATTTAATGACCGAATCGGCATATAATTCCGTTGTGGAAGAATTTAGAATATGAGTCCATGCATCCATAATTTTCTCTACAATGACATCCGACTTGAACACTTTTCCGTCTTCTGACTCCACTTGTTTCGCACCCACCGCGGTCTTAACCCAACTTCGCACATTCTTTGTTATGTGAAATCGACAAAGTAGTGCATTGGAAGAAGGAAAGACCTTTGCAACCGCATTCATCAAGGCGTTGTCGGGTCCGTAACAATTGCTTTTGGCATTTGAACATGTTTCTTCAAAAGTGACCGGCACGTCTCCAACGCCCACGTGAAATTGTCCTCTTTCTCACACTCCAAAAAGGCAAAGCCGACAGCATATGTCTTATCCGTAGACGTAACACCAACCATCTCAAACAATGGAAGACGATACTTGTTTGTCTTGTAGGTGCTATCGAGAATGAGCACTGTCGAGAACGTGTTGAACAACTTGATGGAATCTGGATGAGTCCAAAAAATATCTCGGACCGTAATTCCATCATCGCGATATCTGTACCGAGACACGTAATCGTTGTCCTCCAACACTTTCAACAGTTGTTGCATCTCACTCCTATCTCCCCTAATTGCCTTGTCCGTTTGATACCGAATGGTATACACTTGCTTTATGTTTGAAACATTTTCGGATTCTTTCCGTTTCAACGTTGCAAGTATATTCTTCGATTGGACAAGGTTCAAGGTCATGTCGGCTATACATGTCTTCTCTTCCACCTTGAGCCGACATACACTTGGATGGCCTTGAAGCTTTGAGCACATTTCGTGGTTATGTATACCACAACGAACGGTAAATCTTCATTTCTTGGAAACTAACATGTAACCACCAATCTTAAAAGGGCACTCACATCTTCTAGTACCGATCTCGTCTTTCTTTAACTTCCGTAGAGGTGCTTGATATTTGCCGCTTCTTTTGCAACCCAAAATTACAAAAGTTTTTCTTCTATCTGACCCATTATCCGATCTCCCGATATTTACACCGAAGCTAAGCTCAATATTCTTCCTACGAATGTATGCGATCATGCTTTCACGATCATCAAAGTCTTGCTTGTTGTTAAAGTCACCGCCGACATCAACCGACTTTACAAGCATGCCTTCATCTTTTGGGGAAATCGGCGCAACTAATTCTTTTGCCATGTTATCGGGGTGCACCATATCTATTTATAAACAAGAATAGAACAATTAATATGTATAAATAAAATATATTCAAAAATGCTGAAAATTTAAATTAATTAGCTTCAGGCATTTTTCCGGATGTGCACATCCGGAAATGTTCATGCTGAATTCGTTCCGGATGTGCAGATCCAGAAGCAGCTTAACTTGTTTTTTCAAAAATGTAGATTGATAATGTGAGCAATGTAGTGGATGAAGTTGAATGTTTACCTGAAATTCAGTCTTTTCTTGCTCCCTTTTGATTTGTTGCACCAAAAACTTGAACTTTTTGAGTGAGAAATGGGATTGATGAAGTAGGGTTTTTTGAGTTGGTGAGAGTGAGTGTAGTAGGAGAAATGTTGAGAATGGAAAGGGGGGAGTGATCATGCAGCTTCAAATATATCACCTTTTTTGTCCGGATATACAGATCCAGAGGAATTCTGTATATGCACATCCGGAGAAACTTTTTATTTTTTAAGGATACGGTGCGTCCGGATGTGCACATCCAGAATCAGGGAGAAAAAAATAATTTTACGTGGTGCCTAAGAAACTTGGGTGATGCATTAAAAAATTCTCTAATTTAAATAAGGGAAACTCAAAAGTATGTGAATAAGATAGTGGTTTATTATAGTACAAATATCTTTGTAAATATTATAGGGTTGTTGGTGGTATCAGGACCGGCCCATTGCAGGTGCATAGGAGTAATAATCACCATAAATTTTTATCTTGGGAAACAAAATAATGTGTGAAGAAGGTAAATGTCCATTGTAGTACAAATATATTTGTGAATAATATGGTGTTGTTGGAGGTGGAATGAGTGTCGGTGATTGTATACTATTATAATTATGATTCATGATAATAACAAGAGCAATATTATTAATTGGAGTGAATTGAATTTTGTGTCTAGACATTTATAGTTATATGTTGAAGGTTCAATTTCAATGAGTGCCACATAAATAGTTTATATTCACTTTCAACAAATAAATTTCCAAGATAAATCTATGAATAAAGTTATATCTTATTAGGATTCTTAATTATTGGATTTACTGGTATAAATATTTGTTATCGTTCAAGTAACTTATAATTGCTTTATATTTTGAAAATCTTAAAGAAATGTAAAATACTACTCCCTCTGTCTCAAAATAAGAGTTTTTTTAGCCAAAAATTTTTGTCTCAAAATAAAAGTTTTTTTACGTTTTCAATGCAACAATCATTAATTTTTACCAACTTTACCCCTAATAATTATTATCTACACAATTTTTAAGACAATACATCACATTACACCTTTATGACAACTAATTGTAATTAAGGGTAATTTTATAAAATTGTTATATTTAATTAGTCAATTATTATTTTTCTTAATCTATGTGAAACAATTTTAAAATACTTTTATTTTGAGACGGAGGGAGTAGTAAAAAAAACTTAAATAAGGAAAAAATGTGTGTATGTGTGAGAACACGCGTGCCCGTGTGCGCATGTAATTGAAAGACAATGGAATACATCATTCTGAGTCACAAAACCCAATAAAGTTGTTATCCTTGAGCGTGTATGAATGTGTAATCTATTTTTTGATAGGTTTTTGAAAGAAAAATGAATCTTCTTTAATGATGAATGCTCTTTTCTTAGTTATAGAAAACTAAGAATTAACTCTCTTCTTGCATGAATGTCATATGGCTCATAACCATTCTTTACCGCCTTAGAGAAAACTAAGAATTAACTCTCTTCTTGCATGTATGCGTGCTTCTCATGAGGGGGCAGGATTAGGAAGTGAATTAGCTCCCTTAAGTAATTAGAAACTGTGAGATATTGGATCGAACTCTAGTATGGTCGAAGGGTAGCTTCTGGTTCGACAGGAATTAAGCATGAGGTCGAAGTTCGCATGTATTCTGTTGGAGTAATGCGTGTTGTAGTCGAAGTTTGTTCTAACATGCATTAGTCAATATTGCTAGGTTTGTTAGCATATTGAATTGGGTCTTGCTTGTAAGCCCAATTATTTAAGTTAGCTTGTACCCTAAGTTAGCTTGTAATGGGTAATTGTTAAAAAGCTTATTAGGTTAGTGTGTTAGTTTTCTTATAAATGGCATGCTAGTCTCTCATCTTGTATAAGTTCATGGCTGCTGCGACCTTCAGATGCCTTCAACAAAGTATGAGATTGAAAAGTTCACCGGTGTGAACGATTTCGGTCTGTGGCGCTTGAAGATGAAAGCCCTACTGGTTCAGCAGGGTTGTTTGGAAGCGTTAAAGGGAGCGACAGCCATGAACGCTGCTTTAACAGAAACTGAAAAGGCATTGCCTAGTTGCAAGTTTTTCCACTGTATGCAGTTGATAAAGCTGGATGAAGAAAGCTAGTTTGTTCCTTGATGTTATAGAGTTTGTTCCAAGGTGGAGATTTGTGAGATATTGGATCGAACTCTAGTATGGTCGAAGGGTAGCTTCTGGTTCGACAGGAATTAAGCATGAGGTCGAAGTTTGTTCGCATGTGTTCTGTCGGAGTAATGTGTGTTGTAGTCGAAGTTTATTCTAACATACATTAGTCAATATTGCTAGGTTTGTTAGGATATTGAATTAGGCCTTGCTTGTAAGCCCAATTGTTTAAGTCAGCTTGTGCCCTAAGTTAGCTTGTAATGGGTAATTATTAAAAAGCCCATTAGGTTAGTGTGTTAGTTTTCTTATAAATAGCATGCTAGTCTCTCATCTTGTATAAGGAAAAATAGGAAGATAAAATCCTAATTCAAATGAGAGAGGTTATTTTGTTATTCTTGTATACTTGTAATCTTGTTTGAAAGAGAAAGGAAAGAATAGCAGTTTATAACCAAATTTGTGTGGCAAATCCTTATTAGGTTGAGATAGGTTAATTGTTGGTATTCACTTGTAATCTTTGAACCCTATTGAGAAAGTGAATAGTAAAACAAATTTAACAAATTCTCTATTCTTCTTCCTCTTTTCTCTCCGTTTGTGAACCCTAATAGGGTTTCGTTTGTTTGTTCAAGTTTTTTCCTTCTTTTCTACCCTTGTGGATTTCTTGGTGTTCAAGAAACCAAATATACTTTGTTATTCCGGTATCATTTTTCACATCAGAAACACTTATTAATCAATTTCATACATGTCTTGATATGTTTTTATAAGCTTCAATAAAACATATAGGGATTGAAAAACTTTTATGTGTGTGATAGATTATCTTAGTACTTCAAGACTAACTCTTAAACTTTTACAATTTAAATTTATCACTCTAAGATACTAAGCGTTGGACCATGCGAGCTTTCACATTTCTCTTTTTCATACTTAATAATCCTTTGCTTGATTCAACAATTGATTATCACTTTCAACTGGATCTTTGAATCATTTAGTTGATAAGGTTTGAGATATCTTCTTCTTGAATAGATGCATCATCAAGAACTTACCGGACAATTGATATCAACTCCCTCTTTGACTATTGTCTCAAATAACTTTCAACATCTGAAATTCATTTAATTTATGGAGCTTTTTTTACACAAACAAGCTTAATGCATTTCAATTGACAATTGTTGCTCATTACAAGGAGGAATTAAAACTAAACGAACTACACTTAGTCCAAGAATTGACCGCTTTAGCTAACAAGTGGGCAACTGAATTTGCATGGTGTTTGATAAACTTTACCTCAAAGGTGGGAATACAATGTAAAAGATTCTTAATAAACATAATGATTAAACTAAATTCTGAGCTACTCCCATAGTTGGTATGGATTACTTGGACCACTATTTGAGATTCGCTTTCAAAAATCACGTTAACCAGTTGCATCTGGATTACTGCTTGAACTTCTTCTTTTATGACTAAGGCTTCGACTACTATGATCAATAAAAGACCAAAGTCTCATGATATACCTCCAATGATGAATCTACCAAGACAATCTATAACACGTCAACCCTTATTTGTTGTCCCTGTATGCTTATTGAACCCCACATCGACATTTAATTTATAAAGTTTTCAACTTTTAAAACTGATAGATATTTGTCATCAAATGTCATCATCAAAACCAATTTATGATTACATTCGCAAATACATATATCCACATCCAAATAACTACACTACACCACACCATACACACTACTTAAGTTAGAGAGATGTTTACAAGTTTCGATAAAGAAGCTATTTGTTTTTTCTTTCTCTTCTAGATGAGGTGAACTAAAGTTAGAATTCATTCTTGATTAATGAATTTTTTTTATTGAATTATACTCTTTAGTTGATCAATTCTTACAAATTAAAAATATATAAATAAATTAATAATATTTTTCTATAGCACCCTTATAAAGAAATTATTAATTTACTTTAATTATAAATATAAAATTTTATAGAATATATTAATTAAAAAGTATAATTGAAAGAAAAAATAATATTGTATTGAATATTACAATGAATGATTTATTTTGCAACTTTTTTTTTACTAAAAAGATGATTGCAAATCATGTGAGTTAGTTTTAAAAAAAATGTTTTGAGTGAGTTTAAAAAAATGTTTTGAGTGAATTTAAAAAAATGTTTTCCTAATATATACAAGTTTAAAAAAAAAAAAATACAATACATTACTTAGTTAATGTCATATATTAGGATAAGTTCATTTTACCAATATGACAATCAAGTGGAGACGGGGATGATAATAAATCGCCTTTATAATTTCAAATTTTTAATTTTTTTTTTCAAATTAATACATATTTAAAAAATCATTATTAATTAATGGTGTAATAAGTTTAACAAAAATGTAAAAGTAACACAAAATCAGGGTGCATTTACTTTCCATAGTATGGAAAATTTGCATTCTTTTCGTTTAATAATTGACTTTGAGATAAAAGAATTACGCTATTTGAACTTTTATCAAAGTTTGTAAATACTTCACAATAAGAAGATGAATATCTAACCCACAAGGATTGGTCTAGTGGTGGTCTAGTGGTGGAGGATTGAGTATTGAGAGTGTGTTCTTTTTAAGGTATCAAGTTTGAATCCTACTAAGTGCAATCAACTCTTGTATGGGCCAGTTCATACAGAGTTTTGCTCTGGCTTGAAACGGGACTCCCGCTAGTAGACGGTGGGTATTGGTCTCTCTTGAATTAGTCGATCGCAAAGTCGGATACCAAGATTTCCAAAAAAAAAAAGATGAATATCAAAAACATGGTATGAAAAATATGTATTTTATAGATTATATCTTATAGTTTTAACAATTATAGAGATTTAAAAAAAAAAAAAAGATTAATTGGAATACACTGTTAGTGTAAAATCACTTTACATTATCATTTAATTAGAATCAATTATTTTGACACTTGAGAAGAGAAAAACATGAAAGAAGTAGTTATTAAAATAGTTTAATTATAATTTATTTATTTTTATTTTTAATTTGATAATTATGTGGCAAGATGATTCATTCTAATTGAATGTCAGTGTAAAGAAGTTTTATACTGACAGTGTATTTCAATTAATCTCAATAAAAACAATTATGGAGATGATAGAGATTCATTAACAAATTTAAATCATGTCTTTTAAATTTTTATTTTAAAAAGAACGGTTATAGAGATTATAGAGATTCATTAACAAATTTAAATCATGTCTTTTAAATTTTGATTTATGGAAGAACCGAATATCAAATACTTTGACTTTCTTTTAAAATCAAAAGCTATTTTGTTTTTTTCAATGATAAATAGACTTATTATTGATGATTTTGATTTTACTTGATTCGTAAATTATGAAGGGTCGCAATTATTTTAGGATTTATGCTATAGCCTATATCTCTCTCTGATTACAAGAAATAGTTTGTTCAGAAGTGAAGTGAAGACAAGCTATTTTAACTTATTTATTTATTTTTATAAATACGAAAAAAACCACGATAAGAAAAATAAAAAGTTATCTCATTTTCTTCGTAAACTGCCATGCGATATATGTTGACTTCTTTATCATCCGAGGAATTTATGATAAGAAAAATAAAAAGTTATCTCATTTTCTTCGTGAACTGCCATGCGATATATGTTGACTTCTTTATCATCCGAGGAATTTATGTTATTGTTGTCCTCGGAAATGTAAACTATTTTATTTTCTTTTTGGGGTTTCTTGAACTTCTTTTGATTTTAGTCCATTTTCTGATTCTGAAGTCAATTTTTTATGTCCACATTCTTTCCACTTCCAAAACATATATAAGTGAAGGATGATCTTTCTTCGTTCTTTCGCATTTCATAAATCTCCTGAAGTTCAAAATGATCAACGTCGTTTCTTTAGAGTATGAATATTTTTATTCCTTTATATTGATAGCTAAATTTTTCTTATTCTTGTCCACTTTGTATTTGTATATGAAGTATCCACTCTTTGATGGGCGAGTATGAGTCATCCAGGGAATAGGGGTGGAAATAGGTCAGGCTGACTAACAGGGGCCTACGGCCTAGCCTACACAGGCTAAGGCCAGGCCAGGCTTTTTTTTCAAATAGAAAAGGCATAGACTTTTTTTATAAGTCTATTTAGTTAAATAGGTCGGGCCATAAAAAAAACATTTTAAGCCTATTAGGCCGACCTATTTTAATAAATATAAATAAATATATTATTTTTTATACTTTATTGTGTATTTTACATTAAAAAACAAAAGTACAGTTTAGTTATCTTGAAGAACTTGTGAATATAAGTTGAAAAAACTTTATGAATAATGCCATAAGTTGTTTTCACAAGTTCTCATAAACAAATAATTTCACAAAACTTATGCTTTTATGTAAGCTCAAATAAGTCTCTGTAAACAAATATTGAGTCGCATTGTACTTTTGATTCTCTAGTATATTTAAACGTTAGTTGAATTGCTTATTTACATATGTTCAAATGATATAGGCTTTTTAACTAGGCTAATAGGCTAATCAGGCCTTCGAAAAGGCCAGGCTCAGGCCGGAAAATGAGCCTTTGATAGGCCATAGGCCAAGCTTAGGCTTTTACTTTTTTAGCAGACCAGGCCCAGGCTTGGCAAAGCCTAGCTCGGCCCAGCCTATTTCCACCCCTACCAGGGAGAGCAGGAAATTGCCAAAAAATGTTACGTAGAGGGCCTCAAGCTAAGAAGGGACCGCACTATAGGTGCGAACACTGCGGAAATGTTTCCTTTGCTTTCATTTAAGTGCTTTATTGTTAGCTTTGATTAGGTGAGTGTTACATCTCTGTCGTTTGTAAGGACATGCTATTTTTTGAGGTGCTCTCTTTTCCCTATGTACCTTGTAGGGGTCAAGGATTTTTAATGAGGCCCCTCATTTTATTATTTTGTAGAATCTGCACTTTATGTATATTCCCTTTTTGCAGGAACCATAAAAGTTATCGAGAAGATCGTCCCTGAAGGTGATCAAAATGTTGGATCCCTAAGTGGGATCCTTGCTGCTCTAAGAGACAATTAAAATGTTGAATCCCTAAGAGGGATCCTTGCCATCGTAAGAGGCGATCAAAATGTCGGATCCTTGCCACCTTAAAAGTCCATTAAAATGTTGGATCCCTACGAGGGATTCTTTCCGTCCTAGGAGACGATTAAACCATTGGATCCGTAAGTGGGATCCTTGTCGCCCTATGAGACGATTTATATGTTGGATCCCTAAGAGGAATCTTGGCGCCCTAATAGGCGATTAAAATGATGGATCCCTAAGAGGGATCCTTGTTTCCCTAAGAGGCGATTAAAATGTTAGATCCCTAAGTGGGATACTTTCTGCCTTTAGAGGCAATTAAAATGTTGGATCCTTAAGAGGGATCCTTGTTGTCCTAAGAGGGGATTAAAATGTTAGATCCCTAAGTGGGATCCTTATAACCCTAAGAGAAAATTAAAATGATGGATTCTTAAGAGGAATCTTTGTCGCCCTAAGAGGCGATTAAAATGTTGGATCCATAAGTGTGATCCTTACCGTCCTAGGAGAAAATTAAAATGTTGGATCTCTAAGTGAAATCCTTGTCACCCTAGGAGAAAACTAAAATGCTGGATCTCTAAGTGGGATCCTTGTCACCCTAGAATGCAATTAAAATGCTGGATCTTTAAGTTGGATCCTTGTCGCTCTAAAAGGCGATTAAGATGTTGGATCCCTAAGTGGGATCCTTGCCTCCCTTAGAGGCAATCAAATCATTAAATCTCTTATCAAATTGTTGGATCCTTAAGAGAGATCCTTGCCGCCCTTAGAGGCAATTAATGTGTCGGATCCCTAAGAGAGATCCTTGTCACCCTTAGAGGTAATCAAATTACTTGATCCTTTTGTTGGACATGTGACTTCACACATAAGAGGGGGTGAATTGGGTGGTTTAGAAAATTTTGGTTTTAAAAATCTTTTTTGAATTATAATCATAGTTTAAAAACATTTTGAAAATGTTTAAGTATTAAGCAATGAAAAATAAATTGCAGAAAGTAAAATGCAGAAGGTAAAGAGTTTAGGGAAATAGAGAACTCCCAGAATTATAGAGGTTTGATTATAACAAAAAGGAACTACTCCTCTCCCCAAGAATTGTTCTTGGGAGTATCCAATAAAGCTTGAGAGATTTTAGTAGTTAATACTCACGAACCCCCTTATACAAGGAAACTGGATGACTTCCAACCAAAATAATAAGACTCTAGAATTTAGCAGTTCGAGTTTTCTCTTCCAAAAGGTTGATTGAAGTGGCTAGTCTTCTTTCCACTAAAACCTTGGAGTGGTTAGTCTTCAAACTTCTAAACAAACTTTGTAAGGTTTTACCACAGGCTGAGCTCACAAACCATATACCTTGGTTTTACACGGGCTAACCAATAATCTGGAAGATTTTAATGTCAGACTAATCTCGAACTTTATCCAAGCTTTTATCACGGGATACACTTTAACCTAACCTTGGTAAATATGAATTGCGAAAAGTATATATGCAAACATAAGCAAATAAGGCATATAAAGAAGGAAAATATCAATCATGTTATTGCTAAGAATTCAAATTACAAAAGGGAAATTTGCAAAATTTTGAAAGTAATAGAATCTAAATTGCTTAATTTAAATTTGCAAAAAATAGGAAACATCAAAAAATTTGAGCACATAGGTGAGATTATTCTGTATCAAGATCGTCGTAGAAAAATAGGTCATGTGGTATTTGGTTCTGGTCTAGAATAAAGTGTCGGATTATGAAGTTGATCTTATCATTGACTACATCTATCTTTCCACTTATAATTTTGAGTATGTCTTTGACTTTGGGTACTTCCGGAATGTACTTGTCGGGGATGTCTAATTCTATTAGTACTTCTTTACTCTTGGCTTTTCTTTTCTTCTCATTTGATGGGGACTTTTAAATTATTCTTCCATTGACGATCTCAAACTTCATTGATGGTAAGACAAATTTTCCAATTTTGGTTGTCTCTTCATTGTATTCTTCTTCTCTAAAGTTGTATCCTGTTTATTCAAGAATTTGTGTGACTCTTCCCATATGAAAGACATGTTTCTTCTTTCATGTTCTCCATCATGTAGTCAATTACTTGCTATGCCCAATTTATCTTGACTTTGTTTTCTATTTACCATATTGTTTCCACATCAGGTTGGATTATGAGATTGAAGTTACTTTGTCTTGGAAAAAGTATGGTATTAATCACGTAGTTAGTCACATGACTCTCAGGGTGAATGAATCCAGCAGTGAAATGTTGGGGTATGGATGATGATGGTTCCTTCATAATGGAGGATGCAATGCTGATGTAGTTGTATTTATGTTCTTTGTCTCCAAGTTCAACGAGAGTATCTTCATGAGGGAGCCCTAGTATCTCTCCAAATCCTTCCACTGAGAAAGTTATTATATACCTTTTATTTTACTTCTAAGTATTCCATCAGTGATATGAAGATTTGAGAAGAACATTTTTACCAAGAATTGATATATTCTTCTTGAGGGCATAGATAGGAAAGGTGAATAGGTTGAGTTCTTCAAAGGTTTTAAATAATTTTCATTCATTAAAATCTTCTGGATCTAGGGTGTGAATTTTTACAAGAGATCGGTTGGCAAAGAATTGGAAAAATCTTATTGCTTATTGTTCGGTGGTGAAGAAGTCGGAGAAGAGATTGTAAATACTTATTATTTTAGGGTTCATGATGATTTTGTAAGAACAATTTCACAGTTAAGGTTTGAGTGAAAATATACAATGCAAGAAAATGCGGGATCATACCTATTTATAGCGTGCCATAAGAGGATTTGATCGTGTATTCCTAGCAAGCATTTAGTATATATTATGATAATTGAATATCAAATTGAAATCTTCCCAAATTAAGTTGGCTAATCGATTATCTAAGAGCTTTAATTGATTAGTTGGCTAGACTCGTCAGTATTTTTGAGATCTTCATTAATAATGAGATTTAATTTGCTTGAGGGACAAGTTTGGCTTGGATTTATCTAGAATTTTGCACGCAAATCTATTTTAATCAGTTGTCATAATGTTCTAAATGATTGGGTCTTTATGGTTTAACTTCTTTAGTGCTTGTTGGGACTTATGCTGGATTTTTACATTTTTACTACACCCTTGTCTATCATTATTTCCACCCCTTTGCTATAAAACACCAGAATACTCATCTTTTGGATTAGAAAAATAATGTATTGAGATAAGTAAAAATTAAATTCATTATTTTAAGATTTTAATCAGAGTTATCCGATTATTTTCACCTTAAAATAATGTATACTTCCTTTATCAATAAATCTTGATAAATACTTCCCTAAAGGTAAAATTACCAAATATATTATGGTGTATCCTTCTCTCATCGTTGGATGCGAGAGTTAGAATAAACAACAAAATGAGCATGTCCATTACATACATGCTCTTTTATCTGATCACTAAGGGTCATAAACTATTGAGATATTCTCAAACAATTTGCTTTGATCACAACTACTGACATTTTCCATCATCGTTCATCCTCGGATAAAAGACTTCATAAATATAGTTTACTTTAGAAGTATAACATTGTTTTGTACAACTTCATTAATAATCGTCAAATATCTGAGCTGCAAAGCATTCCTGCAAAACACTAAGGTTTCACATTCGGTTCCTATAATATCTTGGGCTCATGTGAATTAGTTCCAGAAAATCTAAGGTGGCTACCTTTAGATCCTTTTAATCTATCAAAACCAAAAGGTTCTAAATGTACTATTCTCTTACAATGTGTGCACTTATAAACGAGATGCTTCATTCCCATATGATCTATATCTTTCATAGGTTTTCTATCCTTTTTAAATCCTATTCCATTTTTATTTGTTGAGAATCTTTGAGTTGATAAGATCAAGTTATGCTTCTCTTTCCCTTGGGTAAACTTTTCTATGGTTTCACGTAGCTCAGTTACTTCCTCTATAAGGGAATCACGCCATTTAAATTCTCCTTTGGAATTTCTAAGTTTACTTATATATTTATTTAATATTACTTAGTAATTCTTTAAGACCTAGGGTATGTTCTCTTAGTTTATCATTTTCTTCCTCTAATTGACTAGTCATTCTAAATAGTTGAGCATAAGACAATTTGATACATGGAATAGTATCTGCCTCGTAGGATGCCTTTAAGCATATTTCATCTTCTTCTTTGGAAGAAGATTCTTTCATATTTCTCCCTGAGGTTGATGTCTCTCTTCCCCTTCTTCTTTCGATTATTGAAGAGATTTCTTCTTCTTCTTCTTATTATTATTATTATTATTATTATTATTATTATTATTATTATCATTATTATTATTATTTGTCGTTCTTTGAACAAGAGGATCCTTCATTTGATGTTGAATTATCCAAGGATCATTCAAAAATTGAGAATTTTCTTTCGAAGGATTCTACCAGAGTTGTATGATAGGAGTATAAGAAAGTGATGATTCTTTGGTTTTTACTTCTTCACCTTTGAGTAGTTGAACTAGTTCATTCAACTTCTCTACAATTTCTTTCTTTCTTGATTTTTCCTTAAATTCTTGAGAATCCCATCTTTTGATTTAAGAGTTGGATTAAACTTCAAATTTTTAACTCTTATATATTTGTTAGTGATACAATTTCCAACATATTTCCCAATATTCCTAAACTTTGAAAAAAAATTGAGAGTGGTATCTTTAACTTCTTCGCCTCGTATGTTCACCTCCTCTTGTTCGATACTTGGAGAAACTCCATATATCATTTCAAGAGTATCCCAAATTTCATTGGAAGTTTGACGATAATGAACGCAGTGGAATTTACTATAATCTAGAGACATTGTTATAAAGCTCTTAGTTTAAAATCTATTTCAAACGTTCTCTTTTCCTCTTTGGACAAGGAGAATTAGGTTTATCTACTACTTCATCATTTAATTGATGAGTAGGGATAAACAAGCCATTGATTATTGTTTTCCACAATTCATGATTTATACTTTGAGGAAAAATAATAAACCTAACTTTCCAAATATTAAATCTGCTACCATTAAAAAGTAGTGGTGTGTTTAGAAAGGATTTCTTGTCAGAAGTCAGCTTTCTTCTGAGATGATTTGTCCTTAAACATGAGTTAGGCTCTGATATCACTTGTTGGACATGTGACATCACACACAAGAGGGGGTGAATTGTGTGGTTTAGAAAAATATGGTTTTAAGAAAAAATTGAATTATAATCTGAGTTTAAAAACATTTTGAAAATGTTTAAGTATTAAGCAACGAAAAATAAATTGCAGAGAACACTAAGAATTACAGAGGTTCGGTCAAAACAAAAAGGACCTACTCCTCTCCCCAATAATTGATCTTGAGAGTATCTAATAAAATTTGAGAGTTTTTAGTAGGTAATACTCATGAACCCCCTTATACAAAGAAACTGGTTGACTTTCAACCAAAAAAACAAGACTATGGAAATTAGCAGTTTGAGCTTTATCTTCAAAAAGGTGGATTGAAGCAGTTAGTCTTCTTTCCATAAGAACCTTAGAGTGATTAGTCTTCAAGCTTCTAAACAAACCATGTAAGCTTTTACCACGGGTTGAGCTTACAAACTTTAAACTTTGGTTTTACTTGGTCTAACCAATAACCTGGGAGATTTTAATACCGAGATAATCTTAAACCTTATCCAAGATTTTATCATGGGCTAAGCTTTAACTTAACCTTTATCATGGGCTAACCAAGAACCTATGAGATTTTACCTTGGATTAATCTCGAACCTATCAAGCTTTTCTCACGGGATGAGCTTGAACCTAAATAAGGTTTTGATTACACAATCCCAAAACTAAAAGCTTTTATGGTTTAGCTTCTAGCCCAAACAATTCCTAAATAGATAATATTCAACCAAGGTATAAATAAAAATTCCCTTGGTGAATTTTACAATTCTACCCTTAAAAAATTACAAATTTTCCTCACTCACAAAAGGACTTTCTCGAATAAGCACTTCAGCTAAAATATTAACGAAAGAAAGTAAAGGAAAAAAGTTTAGAGAGGAAGGGAGAGAGTGAGAAATATCAAAACATGTTTTTGGATGGTTTAAAATGAGGGAAAGGACCTCTACTTATAGGCTAGAGGTTAGATAAAAAATGAAATTGATTTTAATGCCTTTTAAGACAATCAAATCGATTAGAACATATTGCTAATCGATTATAATCTCCAACGGTAATCGATTACCAGTTCCAAAATGGAAAGAAAAGATATCTAGCCGTTGTACATTATTAAGATGTTGTTGTAATCGATTAGAGCTTAATTTAGAACTGATCTAATCAAATAGATAAATGCTCCAATGGATTAGAAAATGAAAAATGTTGCCCACAAAAATTCTAATGCTCTCCATTCATTTGACACGACTTCAAGACATTTTTGAAAATATTTTATCGATAAAAATCAACTTGAAAATAAGTTTTAATGTGTGTGTGTGTGTGTGTGTGTGTTTTATCCATGTACTTTTACAATAATGCCCTTTTGCTTTATACATTATTCACTCCGACTAAGGTAGGTATTCCTTGCACTTCAAGACTTTGTCAGGTGCTTTCTTTTGTAGACACTTGTTTAAGTTTATATGAGACGAGGCTTGAGCTTATTTCCATTTGGTTGCCATCATCGAATAATCAAGTCCGTCAAACCCTAATACTTAGGTTTTCATCTTTATCCGCTTAATAACTTATGCTTGAATTTATTATAAGACATTAGAGTCATCATCAAAACTTCAACAAAAGTTATTGCCCCTGTTAAAAGCATATCACTTGCAAAATAAGATTCCACGTTCTTCCCCTTTTTTATTATTACAACACATCTCTCAAGGGAGGTGGAAAAAGAAAAAGCACATAAATTTTTTGAGCCATTAAGCTCCCTCTAAGTTAAATAAAGAGTATACTCTACTCTACTCCCCCCCCCCCCCCCCCAAAGATACTTCTCCCCCTTTGTCAAAATAAAAAAGGCGGGTAAAGATGCATTGCTGAAAGTAAATAAGAAAACATAGGCAAATAAGGCATATAAAGAAGGAAAATATCACTCATGTTATAGCTAAGAATTCAAATTACAAAAGGAAAATTTGCGGAATTTTGAAAGTAATAGAATCTAAATTGCTTAATTTAAATTTGTGAAAAATAGGAAAACAACAAGAAATTTGAACACATAGGTGAGATTATTCTGCAACAAGATCATCACAGAAAAATAGGTCATGTGGTAGTTGGTTCGATTCTGGAATGAAGTGTCGGACTATGAAGTCAATATTTTCATTGCTAGATCTATCTTTCCACTTATAATTTTGAATGTCTTTGATTATGGGTAGTTCAGGAATGGAGTTGTCGGGGATGTATAATTCTATTAGTACTTCTTGACTCTTGGCTTTACTTTTCTTCTTATTTGATGGGGACTTTTCAATTATTCTTCCATTCACCATCTCAAACTTCATTAATGGTAAGACACATTTTCCAATTTTGGTTGTCTCTTCATTGAATTCTTCATCTCCAAAGTTGTATCATGTTTCTTCAAGAATTTTTTTTTACTAGGTTCCCATATGGAAGGCATGCTTCTTCTTTCTTGTTCTCCATCATGTAGTCAATTACTTGTTCTGTCCAGTTTATCTTGACTTTGTTTTCTATTAACCATATTATTTCTACATCAGGTTGGGTTATAAGACTGCAGTTTCTTTTTCTTGGAAAAACTATGTGACTAATCACATAGTGAGTCATGCGACTTCCAGGGTAAATGAATCCATCAGTGAAGTGATGGGGGTATGGATGATGATGGTTCCTTAATTATGGAGGATGCATCGATGATGTAGTTATATTTGTGTGCTTTGTCACCAGATTCAATGATAGTATCTTCATGAGAGAGCCCTAGCATCTCTCCAAATTCTTCCACTGAGAGATTTATTCTATGCCTTTTCACTTCATTTATAAGTATTCCATCAGTGATATGAAGATTTGAGAAGAACATTTTTACCAAGGATTGACATATTCTTCTTGAGGGTATACATAGGAAGGTGGATAGGTTCAGTTCTTCGAAGGTTTTAAAGAATTTGCATTCTTTGAAATATTTTGGATCTAGGGTGTGAATTTATGCAAGATATCGGTTGGCAAAGAATTGGAAAAATATTATTTCGTGTTGTTTGGTGGTGAAGAAATTAGAGAATGGATTGGAAAGGCTTAGTCTTTTAGTGTTCACGATGATTTTGTAAGAACAATCTCACACGTAAGGTTTGAGTGAAAATATTCAATACAAGAGAATGAGGGATCATACCTATTTATAGTGTGCCATATGAGGATTTGATCGTGTATTCCAAGCAATCATTTAATGTATATTGTGTTGATTGAAGATCAAGTCAAAATCTTCCCCGATTAAGTTAGCTAATTAATTATCTATGAGCTCTAATCGATTAGTTGGCCAAATTCTTCAGGATTTTTGTGATCTTCATTAATTTTGAGATTTAGTTTGCTTAAGGGACAAGATTGGCTAGGAGTTGATCTGAAATTCTGTACGCCAAGCTCTTCTAATCGGCTGTCATAATGTGCTAATCAATTGGGTCTTTATGGTTTAACTTCTTTGGTGCTTGTTGGGCCTTATGCTTGATTTTTACATTTTTATTTCACCCATGTCTACCATTATTTGAACCACTTTGCTATAAAACACTTTAATACTCATCTTTTATATTAGAAAAATAATGTATTGAGATGAGTAAAAATTAAATTCATTATTTTAACTTTTTAATCAGAGTTATCCAATTATTTTCACCTTAATATATTGTATACTTCCTCTATCAAGAAATCTTGATAAATACTTCCCTAAAGGGAAAAACATCAAATATATTATGGTGTATCCTTCTCTCCATGCCGTTGGATGGGAGAATTGGAATAAAAAATAAAATGAGCAGGTCCATTGCAGACATGTTCATTTATCTGATCATTAAGGATCATAAACTATTGAGATGTCTAAAATAATTTTATTTGAAAACAATGGTTGACATTTGGCATCATCGTTCATCCTCAGATCATAGACTTCATAAATACTGTATTCTTTAGAAGTATAACATTGCTTTGCACAACTTCATTAGTAATCGTCAAATCTCCGAGCTGCAAAGCATTCCTGCAAAACACTAAGTTTTCACCTTTGGTGCCCGTAATATCTTGAGCCTAGGTGCATTAGTTCCAAAAGATCAAAGGTAGGTTACCTTTATATCCTTTCAGTTTATCAAAACAAAAAGGTTCTAAATGTCATATTCTCTTATAGTGTGCGCACTTATAATCTACATCTTTCATAAGTTTTATATCCTTTTTAAATCCTAGTCCATTTTTATTTCTGGAGAATCTTTGACTTAATAAGGTCGAGTTAAGCTTTTCTTTCCCCTTGGTAATTTTTCCTAGGGTTTCGTGTAACTTGGTTACTTTCTTTATAAGGGAGTCACACGGTTTACTTTCTCCTTTGGAATTTCTAAGCTTAATTATTTATTTCTTTGAGATGCCTTAGTGATTCTTTAAGACCTAGGGTATGTTCTCTTAGTTTATCATTTTCTTCCTTTAACTGACTACTCATTCTAAATAGTTAACATAAGACAGTTTGATACTTGGAATAGTATCTGCCTCGTAGGATTCCTTTAAGCTTATTTCATCTTCTTTGTTGGAAGAATATTCTTTCATATTTCTCCATAATTTTGATTTCTCTCCTCCTTTTCTTTGTTCGATTATTGAAGAAATTTATTTTTCTTCTTCTTCTTATATTTATTTGTTGTTCTTTGAACAAGAGGGTCTTTCATTTGATGTTGAATCTTCTGAGGATCCTTCAACAACTAAGTATGATCTGAAGGTGTGAGAAAGACACAAGAAATTGGGGGGTTTGAATTGTGTTTTAACTCTTAAAGAATTTTTGCTTCTTTTCGTATTGAGCTAAGAGTATATCAGAGTTGCGTTGAGAGACTCTGACTTGAGATACGTCATTCAGATTATGCTATACGTGATTCAAACTTGCAAAGTGGAAGCTTATCAGAGTTGAGTTGCAAGGTTCTGACTTGCTATGCAAGGTTCTGATAATGATACATAAACATAAAAAATAAATCAAAGCATAATCAAGAGTAAAGAACACACGATATATCCTGGTTCACTTGAGCTATTCTCAAGCTAATCCAGTCCACCCTTCCAAGGTGATTTCGCCTTGAACACAAGGACTTAATCCATTATAATCAAACCTGATTACAGATGCACGGGCAACAGCCGATGACTAACAACCTGCACAACCGCAGCTGTGACTAACCCATAATGAACCGTTCAGGGATTCAACTTAATGAATATAACAAACATTGACCCAATAGGTTCCAATCTCGCAAGATCTACTATCACGATTTCACAGCTAAACGTTCAGGGATCCGATTCAACAGATATAACATTTACTGACCATTCTTCCAGGATTTTCAATGAGTTCAATCAGTGATCTCACAAGAGTCTGACCCACAATTGGTCCTCTTTGAGGTATGACTATCATTGACCATATTTCAGGATTTCCACAATGACACCAAGCCATTGTCTTCTCAAGTCTCCGATCACACTGATCACTTGAGGAATCCTAATTCACATAGAATTAGTTGTTCTGGAGATTACATTGATGCATCTTAATAAGCAGATAACTCCTAAGTTTAAGTACAAACGAACACAAAGTGTTCTAGCAAGATATGAGCAACAGCTCCTTGCAAACTACACGATTCTAACAAGATGTACATGATTTGACATGTTAATAACATCTTGAGAATTCTTCATCTTCTTCGTTGAGCAAGCTTTGAGCAGCAACTCCCTTGCTACTGATCTTTGATCTTCATGGATGATGTAGTTGGTTGATGACTTGACTGATTTGAGATGTTATCTTGTTCATCAACAGCTTCTGTTCCAATTGATTTTTGTTGTGTTGAATAATGATTATTGAGCTTCAACAACAATGGTCATGTGTTAATGGTGATAACTTTGAATGTTTAGTTTAACAACAATAACTGATCGTTGCGACTATCATCACATCGACACCTTCAAAAGCGCATTCTCATTTCCTTTAAATAGCCAAGTAAATTATAGTCGTTGGAGAGATGTTGGTTGTTTGAAAAGACTCGTTATACAATGATGAAAGTTGTACTGCCATATCTTCTTTTTACTGTATAAGTGATGGGATAGATCCTTTTTAAATATTGTGTACAGTCATTGCTAATGGTAACATTTGTCTTCAAATCTTCAGAGGCTTCTGATGGTAATTAATTAAAGCATGAGTAGAGACTTTATAACAGGGTCTTCAGAACTTTCAAGTCTTTCGTCTTCAGAACTTGTCCATTAGGAATCTGTCTTCAGAGCTTCAGCACTTATCTTGAAACCCATTATCTTCACTGCTTCAAGTCTTCAGAATCTTCAGAACCTTGTTCACTCATAATGTTGTCTTTAAAGTCTTTAGAACTTGACCTTTCGAACCTTAATCTTTAGAACACTTCAGCCTTCTGAATCTTTCTGCACTTAGTCTTCAGAGCCTTCTGCCTTCAGAACTTCAAGTCATGAGAATCTTCAGCACTTCGGTTCTCCACAAGATTATCTCTTTAGAAGCTTCGCTATCTTCAGAATCATAACCACTTTCAGAGTAGCATCCATAAGAGCATTGCAGCAGCAATATCGACATCCTTGGATCTATCTGATTATAATCAGATATAAAAGCATACTTGCTTTTTACGGCTTATGTTACACATAGTAACTCGCATATGATCATTTACGTATATATGGTTGGTGTTTGTTAGATCTGATATCTTCTATGATTATGATCTGCACACAACGCACATTAGAACATAAAATGGTTCTTTTACAAATACCATTGTTATCATCAAAACATAGAGATGACTTGTAGAGGCAACTCTTGCTCTAACAATCTCCCCCTTTTTGATGATGACAAAACCATGTATTTTGATTGAACAATTTATACAAGGTAATCACCAAACATAACATATTCAGTGTCCGGAACAACAGCTCACCCTGAATGTGTTAACTTCAAAATTTTATTTGTGATCGTATAGAATCTTATCTGATCCAAAGACTCGCAGAATAACAATTTGAGTTGTCAGAACATAGAATAGAGAAGGGATACTTCCTTATATATCTTGAGGAGACAAAAGTCTTCAGCATCTGGACTTGTTCATCAGAACCTCTGTCTTCAGATCTTTAGAACTTAGTTCCTTTGGTCATCGTATCAGAGCTCATAATCTTCAGAATCTTCTGAAGCAATTTCTACTTTTCAGCAGAATCATTTTAGCACAGATATAGAACAATTCTCTTCTAATAACTTAGCCACGCTATTTATCAGAATTGAACTTGTCTTTTGACTTAAAAAACTCCCCCTGAGTTTCAGACTTGATGATCTTCAGATTCTTGATTTGGTCATACCGGTTCTGATCATCATTTAAGATCTTGACTTTTCAGAGTTTGACTAGACAACAGGTCTTCATCTCAGAACCATGTTTCTACCATAACTCGTTGGAGGATCACAGCTTGATTCTTGATCTGATTGAACTATTTTTATGATTAATCAAGGCTTGATTTTGAATCTGATACCAATCTTACTTTTGATTCTAAGTCTACTGAGTTTGATACCAGTGAGGATATTTGAGAACAATTTACAGCTTGCTTCAGATTGATACTATTGTAAACTGAGTCTGATATCAATTGCAGATTTAGTCTGATACTAATTCATTTCTGCTGAGTTGAATTCTTGGTTTATCAGAACTTCTTCTTCTTGGATCTTTTATCCAGATCTTCAGATAGTCTTCGACTTCTGATTTGCTCAGATCTTCTGAAAAGCATCTTGAATTGTAGACTTTGTCTTGATAGCTTTCAGGAGGGTATCTTCTTCTGATTCTTATGTTCTAAATATCATATTCTTAGACAGCTTACAGCTTCTGAACACAGTGAAACAAGAATCACGATAACTTTGAGTTTCAGAAAGTTCTCAACTTCTGAACAGTACTGGGTCAATCTGATTCTGAACACTTGTTCACGAAGTGTACAACTTCGATAATATGAATAAACATTCCATAAGAACTTTTGACACAGTTCTTCCCGTTTAACCTATTCTAAGAATGCCTAGTGAACTTGTTCAGAGTTCCTCGGTTTAAACATCAAACAATCGTTAGTTGTAAACGCATTATCATTGATTTACTTGTTTGAGTTTTGCATTCTATCAAAATCATATTTCTATTTCTCCCCCCTTTTTGACATCATCAAAAAGTTAGAGCATTTTAAGCATTTTAAACATGATCAACATAAAAATGAACAATCTATCAGAATTAGTAATAATAATATATGTACGTTATTTAGGAACAGAACTAATGAAATTTCATTGATTGATCGTTTTGAGGAGCAAGCATAGAATAAAGTATAAACATTATCACTAAAAGCTTAGATCTAAACTACAGTTCATGACAAAGGTTAATAAGACTTAAATCATCAAAGTCTTCGACGATGTCTAATCTAGCGTATCTCATTTCAGTCACTGATGGTTGTGGTCCAAGTCTGCTTAACAATCCCCAAAACTTTTCTCTCAGCATTATCTCAGATAGTATCCTTCCGTAAGGAACGTAAGAATAAATCTGAGTTCTTGATACTCTAATAGAGTGTTTCAGGTGATTGAAGATGGTTTTAGGAAGGTCGATCCTATAATGATGCGTCAAGAGGAAGACAAATACTTTGTCATCATGGGACAACGTGCTTCTTGCAGTTGCATGAGGTCGAAGGTTGGTTAGTGAGAATCTGAACCATGTTCTGGGAGAAGGAAGAAGCTTCTCAGGTTTTTTGGTTCATAAGGAACTGAGTCATCAAATAAAATATTACATTTTTCCACCATGCCTAAGTCAGATTGATAGTCATCAACAGTGACTCCAGAGGCGACACATTTTGTGATTTTCTCTATTGAGGAAACAGAGATAGCAATTGGGAGTTGATAAACTTCTGACCAGATGGTATTTCCATCATTACTAATCCTGGCAAATTTCCAGAATTCTTTCACAAGGGCTGGAAAGACAGGACCATTTAGCAATGAGTAGTAACCATGCCATGATTGTATCTGCATGCTTTTTACAATTTCCACACCATCATGGTTGAGTCGAGCTAGATTTGGTCTCTTCTCTAAGATAACTTCTAGGGTTTCTACATTTCCTCTAAAAGTTGGGGAAGCCATTTTTTTTAACACACAGAGGGTTTTAAAAGGATTTTAGTTTAGATTAAGGATGAGAAGGGTTAGAGGATCAGTTCCTAGTATTTATAGAGAAATGAGAGTGAAGGAAATTAAATGGGAGTTAACGACTAAATCAATACAAGAGATCTGTATTTATTCCTAGGTAAGTTATGATTGCGTAGGGTATGCATAGGTACATGGGAAAAGAAAATGAGCAGTTAAACTTTTAATGGGAGAAGATTAATCGATCGTGGTTGATAACTGCTCTTTTATGTGTGGTAGAGGTGATAGACTCATTTTAATGATGGCGGTTTCTCGAGACACTCAATATCTTTTCATATGTCTTTCAAAAGATACATGCATATAAGACATATTTTTAGATTCAACTAAATCCACTTTTTCTCTAAATATTATATCATATTCATATTTAATTTGAGCTGTGCAAGGTGATATAATACATGTGAGAATTAAGCATTCTTAAGACTATGAGTCGTCTACTAATAGAAAAGGAAGTACTTCATTAATTAGGAAGGGTTTACAGATTTAACTATTGATTACTCCTAAATAAGTTAAGGGCAGACCTACATGAGTATAATAAATAGAACAGATACGTTTTAGACAAACACAAGAAGAAAATGAAAAACCAGACACTGGTAGATAGAGATAAGTCTTGCTTTTCTAATCACTAAAGACTTCACAATTTGTCTTCAACAAGCAGTTCTCTGGAAAGTTTTCAGAACCATCCTCTGCTATTGTTTCTTTGATTAAACTAACTATTCTGTCTCTGAAGAAAATCTCAGACAAAACTCTTGCATAAGGAATGTAAGATTTTGTGCGATTTCTGGATTCAAAGATGGATTTCCAGAGACAGTTGAAGATTGTGTGGGGTAGGTTTATCTGAATATCATTCATCAGAAAATAAATGAATTCATGGTCATGATATCGCAGTATGTCAGGGTTTTCTCCTTTGGGAAGGAAATTTGAAAGCACTAGCTTGTACCAGGCTTTGGGAATGGGTAGGAGATTTTCAAGATTGGAAGGTTTATATCCTGATGATAGGTTATGAAGAAAGGAAAACCTATTAGCAACAAAGAACTTATTTCTTTCAAAATCAACAGTGATTCCAACATTTTCGCATCCAGTTGCGAGAGTGATTGAAAAAAGAGTGATGGAGATGGGAACTTCAAAAACATAAGAAGTGATATGTCCAGTTTCATGATCAAGGTAAGCATGCTTCCAGAAATCCTTAACTAAATTCACGTAAATGGGTTTTTCCATCATGGTCGAGTATCTAGTCCACTGCTGAGTATATAACACATCTACCAGTCTGTTAGCAATGTGACTCGTAAGAGGAGGAACATTAATCGCAAATTGTTTCTCAGAAATAATTTCAAGAAGGTTTTGGTTTCCTAGAAAGGTTATTGGAGGCATTATGGTAAATGGAAGACAGATTTTTGACACTAATGATTTATGTGATAGAAGAATTTGAATGTGATATCTTTTGATAGGGAGAGGTATCTTATATACATCTAAATAGGTAAGATGAGTTGTTCCTAAACTAGGGATGATGTAGATCAAGTACATATCACGAGATAAGAGGTTGATGACGTGAACAGTTTTGGTTCGAAGGAAAGTACTATTCAGATAAGAATTTAAGGATAATGGGCAGGTAGAAACAGTAAAGCAGAATTTTGATTTAGGATATTGAATAGAATTACTTATGTTATATGAAAAAATTTTAGCTTATTTTTAATAAGACTTATGTTCTCAGAGATATATCATGATTACTCAAGATATGCAATTATGACTGATGTTATAATGAGTGAGCACATTGTCGAAATATTTGATCAAAATTTTTTTCTTGGAAAGAGAGAATATCATTAATGGTTTTAATTACTAGTCAATTTTTAGTTTGAATTTGCAGTAACATTTAATTAGTCATTGATAAGAAGGGTCGTACCTTAGAGAGTCTGAAATCTTTACCGCGATACTTCATGTGAGTACTTTCCATTCTGACTTCTGATCGCCATATTTTAGCTTCTGCTTCCTTCAGAGGGATCTGACATTGAAAAATATCGATGTCTTCTGAACTCGAATCTCTAGTCTAAGAACCAAAATTATTCTTCCTTTCAGATGATCCTTTCCTTTTTCCTATTCAGAAATAATTATCTGACTTCTGAGAGCAACCCTCAGAGATTTATTATCAGAACGTCTATCTTTCATCAGGCTTCCATTTCATAACATCTTCTGACTCTGATTCTTCGAACAATTTCAGAGCTGGTTAATAAACAGGTATCATCAAACATGTGTGTAACACATGACATAGTTTGCATGACAATCTTGTTCGTGCAATGTTGATCTAACTCGTTTAGATTTAGTCCATCAAAGGATTTACAACATATCTGCTTCTGAAAAGAATGTCAGCTGATTTGTTCATTCTGAATAACATCAGTGACTTAGATTCTTTTTGGCTTCGATTAGATAACTTCTATCTCTGCATCTAGTCGAGCATCTTCTGATTCCAGGATTTAAGCAATATGAACTTTTGAGATAAATATCAGATAACATTTTGACCAATTACAGTTAGTTCAACTGAGATAGATCAGAACTCAATCATTTATGTTATTTTAACCAAGACTCAGACATTTGTTCTTAATCAGATTCCTGATGAATCTCTAGATTTCCTATTTTTGAATGTTTTTCAGTTTTCTGCAAGGTTTCTTCTGCAAACTTAATTCTGAGGTTCAAAATCATAGAACAATCTTTCTTCTTTACATGAAGAAATTCTTAATGAGCTCTAAATGAGAAAGTCAAGGGTGGACTAATCTGTTTCTTGAAAACATCTCAAAAACTTATAAGGAAATAAACTTCAGCAAACAAGATTTCTTATTTTCTGATGATTCAATCTTGAGCAAATACGTTGTTTATCTAATCGTATCTTCTAAGATAGGCATTCAACAGATACTACTACTTATCTGATGAATCTATCGTATCAGCTGATTCTTCAATCTCCTCTTTAAGTTTTAGAGAGGAAGATTTCGTTGTTGGCGACAACAAAACGTTAAAAATCAGTGACTTGCTCTGGTAATCCGTTTGATTACAATTTAGTACACAGTCATCTTCTGAATTGATACTGAAATTGTAAGTGGATTGAAATCTTACCCAGAGTATTTCTACACACCAAATCTGGATCTTTTTCTGACACTGTTAAGTGTTTGATATCATCAATAGCAGAACCAGAGCTCTGATACTAATTGAAGGTGTGAGAAAGACACGAGAAAGGGGGTTCTAATTGTGTTTTAACTCTTAAAGAATTTTTTCTTCTTTTCGTATTGAGCTAAGTGTATATCAGAGTTGCGTTGAGAGACTCTGACTTGAGATGCGTCATTTAGATTATGCTATACGTGATTCATACTTGCAAAGCGGAAGCTTATCATAGTTGAGTTGCAAGGTTCTGACTTGCTATGCAAGGTTCTGATAATGATACAGAAACATAAATAATAAATCAAAGGATAATCAAAAGTAAAGAACACACGATATATCCTGGTTCACTTGAGCCATTCCCAAGCTAATCCAGTCCACCCTTCCAAGGTGATTTCACCTTGAACACAAGGACTTAATCCACTATAATCAAACCCGATTACAGATGCACAGGCAACAACCGACGACTAACAACTTGCACAACCGCAGCTGTGACTAACCCACAATGAACCGTTCAGGGATTTAACTTAATGAATATAACGAACATTCACCCAATATGTTCCAATCTTGCAAGATCTACTATCAGGATTTCACAGCTAAACATTTAGGGATCCAATTCAATAGATATAACATTTACTGACCATTCTTCTAGGATTTTCAATGAGTCCCATCAATGATCTCACAAGAGTCTGACCCATAATTGGTCCTCTTTGAGATATGACTATCATTGACCATATTTAAGGATTTCCACAATGACACCAAGCCATTGTCTTCTTAAGTCTCCGATCACACTGATCACTTGAGGAATCCTAATTCACATAGAATTAGTTGTTCTGGAGATTACATTGATGCTTATTAATTAGGAGATAACTCCTAAGTTTAAGTACAAACAAACACAACGTCTTCTAGCAAGATATGAGCAACAACTCCTTGTAAACTACATGATTCTAACAAGATGTGCATGATTTGACAGTTGAATAACATCTTGAGAATTCTTCATCTTCTTCGTTGAGCAAGCTTTGAGCAACAACTCCCTTGCTACTGATCTTTGATCTTCATGGATGATGTAGTTGGTTGATGACTTGACTGATTTGAGATGTTGTCTTGTTCATCAACAACTTCTGTTCCAATTGATTTTTTTTGTGTTGAATAATGATTATTGAGCTTCAAAAACAATGGTCGTGTGTTAATGGTGATAGCTTTGAATGTTTAGTTTAACAACGATAACTGATCGTTGCGACTATCATCACATCGACACCTTCAGAAGCACATTCTCCTTTCCTTTAAATAGCCAAGTAAATTATAGTCGTTGGAGAGTTGTTGGCTGTTTGAAAAGAGTCGTTATGCAATGATGAAAGTTGTACTGCCATATCTTCTTTTTACTGTAGAAGTGATGGGATAGATCCTTTTTAAATACTGTGTACAGTCATTGCTAACGGTAACATTTGTCTTCAAATCTTTAGAGGCTTCTGATGGTAATTAATTGAAGCATGAGTAGATACTTTATAATAGGGTCTTCAGAACTTTCAAGTCTTCTGTCTTCAGAACTTGTCCATTAGGAATCTGTCTTCAGAGCTTCAACACTTATCTTGAAACCCGTTATCTTCACTGCTTCAAGTCTTAAGAATCTTTAGAACCTTGTTCACTCAGAACGCTGTCTTCAGAGTCTTCAGCACTTGAGCTCTCGAACCTTAATCTTTAGAACACTTCAGTCTTCAGAGTCTTTCTGCACTTGGTCTTCAGAGCCTTCAACCTTCAGTACTTCAAGTCATGAGAATCTTCAGCACTTCGGTTCTCCACAAGATTATCTCTTCAGAAGCTTCGCTATCTTCAGAATCATAACCACTTTCAGAGTAGCATCCATAAGAGCATTGCAGCTGCAATATTGGTATCCTTGAATCTATCTAATTATGATCAAATACAGAAGCATACTTGCTTCTTGTGACTTGTGTTACACATAATAACTCGCATATGATCATTTACGCATATCTGGCTGGTGTTTGTTGGATATGATATCTTCTATGATTATGATCTGCATACAACACACATTTGAACATAAAATGGTTCTTTCACAAATACCATTGTTATCATCAAAATATTGAGATGACTTTCAGAGACAACTCTTGCTCTAACATGTTCTTTCGGAGGATTCTACCGGAGTTGTATGATAGGAGTATAAGGAAGTTTTTGATTCTTCAGTTTTTGATTCTTCATCTTTGAGTAGTTGAATTAGTTGAATTAGTTCATTCAACTTCTCTATGATTTCCTTCTTTCTCGATTTTTCCTTAAAGTTATGAAGGTTCCCATCTTTTGATTTAAGAGTTTGATTAAACTTCTAATTCTTGACTCTTAGATATTTGTTAGTGATAAAATTTCCAACATACTTCCCAATATTACTAAACTTTGAAAAACATTTTAGAGTAGTATCTTTATCTTTTTGGACTCATGTGTTCATATCCTCTTGTTTGATACTTGGAGAAACTCCATATATCATTTCAAGAGTATCCCACATTTCCTTGGAAACTTGTCAATGATGAACATAGTGGAATTTACTATAATCTAGAGACATTATTATAAAGCTCTTAGTTTAAAATCTATTTTAAACTTTATCATTTCCTCTTTGGTCCACACAATATTAGGTTTATCTACTACTTCATCATTTAATTGATAAGTAGGGATAAATAGACCATTGATTATAATTTCCCATTATTCATGATTTATACTTAAAAGAAAATTTCTAAATCTAACTTTCCAAATATTAAATTTGCTATCATTAAAAGTGGTGGTGTGTTTAGAAAGGATTTATTGTCGGAAGTCATCTTCCTCCTGAGATGATTAGTCCTTAAACAGAAGTTAGGCTCTGATACCGCATGTTGGACATGTGACTTCACACACAAGAGAGGAGTGAATTATGTGGGTAAGAAATATTTAGTTTTAAAAACTTTTTCGGATTATAATCAGAGTTTAAAAACATTTTGAAAACGTTGAAGTAGTAAAAAGCAAGAAATAAACTACAAAGAACACCAAGAGTTATAGAGGTTAGGTCAAAACAAAAAAGACCTACTCCTCTCTCCAAGAATTGATCTTGAGAGTATCTAATGAACTTTGAGAGCTTTTAGTAGATAATATTCATGAACCCCCTTTTACAAGGAAATTGGCTGACTTCCAACCAAAACAACAAGACTCTAGAAATCAGCAGTTTGAGTCTTCTCTTCCAAAAGTTGGATTGAAGCAGTTAGTCTTCTTTCCACAAGAACCTTGGAGCGGTTAGTCTTTAAGCTTATAAACAAACTTTGTGAGTTTTTACCACGGGCTGAGCTCACGAACCTTAAATCTTGGTTTTACAACGGACTAACCAAAAATCTATGAGATTTTACCATGGGATAATCTCAAACCTATCAAGCTTTTATCACGGGATGAGCTTGAACCTAAACAAGGGATTGATCACACAATCCCCAAACCAAAAGCTTTTACGGGTTTAGCCTCTAACCCAAGCAAATTCTAAATAGATAATACTCAACCAAGGTATAAATTAAAATTCCCTTCATGAGTTTTACACTTCTACCCTTCTAGAATTACAAAATTTCCTCACTCATAAAAGGAATTTATCGAATAGGCACTTCAGCTAAAATATTAGTGAAAGAAAGTAATGGAAAAAGTTTAGAGAGAGAGATGGAGGGAGAGAGTGAGAAGTGTCAAAACACCTTTTTGGATGGTTTGAAATGAGGGAATGGACTTCTATTTATAGGCTAGAGTTTGGCTAAAAAAGGAAATTGGTTTTAATGCCTTTTAGGACAATATAATCGATTAGAACATAATGTTAATCGATTATAATCTCCAATGGTAATTGATTACCAGTTCCCAAAAGGAAAGAAAAGATATTTATTCGTTGTAAATTATTAATATGTCATCATCAAAACTTTAACAAAAGTTGTTGTCCTTTTTAAAAGCATGTCACCTGCAAAACAAGGTTCCACACCCCTAAAGGGATCCTCGTTTCCCTTAGAGGCGGCCAAATTATTGGATCCCTAAGAGGAATCTTTTCCGCACCATGAGGTAGTCAGGATGTTTGATCCTCAAAAGGGATATCAGCCCATTATAATACACGACCTTCGTGGAAAAACATTGTTAAGATAGAGGCGATTTAAACTGCCAAATAGTAATCAATGTAGTGAATAAGGGTAAACCTCCTTTGTCGGTTGTAGCCCTATATTCCCATGTAATACATCATTACACCCTAGATGAAATGCAAGCATAAAAATAAGGTTATATTGATAACACTACTATTAAGGTGCAATCAGTTCTTGTGTTGGGCTAGTGCATATAGAGCTTTGCTCTGGCTTTAAACGGGGCCCCCGCTAGTGGACAGTGAGATTGGTCCTTTTGGATTGGTCGGTCGCAAGGCCAGATACCAAGATTTCTAAAAAAAAAATTTAATAACACTAATAAAAAGGAACCACTTAATTGTATAAAAAGTGGTCAATATAAAAGGATCAAATTGCGGAGATTTTCTCGTTATCAGCCAGCTGGCCATCTCGAACCACCTGAAAGAGATTCACCTAGCTTAAGTCTAGGTTGGGATAAAAGAAGGCAGCTACCTTTTCATCCTTTCAAAATGTTCGGCAGAGGTAGCCACAACATCATCCTTAAGTAACAAGGTTTCTTTTCCAAACTTTCTCTGATGCTACGAGCTTCCTTGAACAATTTATTCATTCACGTCACCTCTTCAAAATGGGCAAGAGTCGTGGCAGTTTGTTCCTTGGCACGTACCTCCAAGGCATCTCAATTTTCTCTTAGCACCCTTATCATCGTCCTACCTTCTTGGGTGCTTATAATTGCACAGTTTGTCTTGGACTGTAACTCTTGGATAATATAGGAATGCTTATTCCTCTAAGATTTCCCAACTAGAAGGCATCACAATGGACCTCTAGTAGGTTGGATAAACTGGTAGAAGACATGCCAAGAAGCATCTGATAATCACCTGGAAATTTCACCAAAATGGAGAGGTAGTGGTCAGAGAACTCCATTGTATAAATGGTATGGTTATTCCAAATTTATGGACCGGGAGGGGGAAGATCCACCACCTTCTTTCCCCCTCCCCCCTATTTTCTACTACCTGGCTATTTCTTGATAGCCTGGGAAGACCCTCATCCCGCCTTAAAATTTTGGGAGGGCGGGCTTCACCATCTCAGATGTTTTGAACTTTCACTTCCCTCCATAAACAGCTAAATCCTTGGGGGGATATTGGGGGCAAACCCACCCGCTGGTGAATAACCCGCATCTAAATCAACTGTTCTTTCTTTGTATCGAGTAAGATGTCAGTCATGTCCTTTGTAAAAAAAGGGGGTGATGTTAATACATAAAGTAGTGAACAAGGGATCATGGTGGAAGGTTCTTTTTTACCATAGAGCTTACTCAAGTACTTCTCTTCCTCATTGCCATCTTCCTGGTCCTGGGTAATTAGAGTACGTGAGCAACACAGAATCTGGATCACGTCTTTCTCGAGGGATAAAAGGGAACTAGTATCTAACCCCTTGACAAGATAGAAATATGACATCCACGATAGAGGGAAGAGAGAGACACATGTCGCCCACGTGGTTACCATAGGGTCGTTGCCTTGCCCCTCACTCATACAAACTTATCCTTCCAATCTTCGTAAGGGTTCACATAAGGGTCCAGCTGATGCTATATGATAGATCATGCAAAGTTATCCAGTCGCTATTAGGAAGAATATACACGCTAAAAAAAGAGAAAAACACCCAAATGGTGGGAGGGGCCCCAAAGATACAACAAATCATTTGGAAAGCCCTTAATAGGCCTCATACGTTATGAGTAATCTGGGAGGGACAACATTGATAATCGTAAAAAATTCTGCCTCATAGGGGGTAAAGAGGATCAGAACCCATAACTCATGAATAGTAAATAGGTAGAAATTGAAATAAGGAATAAAGACCTCGCCAATAGTGTTCATATTGGCTCTCTCTATTTCTGAACAAGGTTCCAAAACCACATCCTCTTCATGCCCTGTACTGGAAAACCTAATGCCCAACAGAAATTGCTTATCATGTCAGAACTAGAATACAAGGATGTTACGTCCTGAACATGAACATGAACATGTTTGTTACTCTTTCTACCCATGAGCTTCATGAGAAAGAAGAGGTAAAAGCGGGGGAAGAAAGGGTTGTGTATATGTTTTAGTGTAAAGGATGAATTCCACTGGCTTTATTCTTATTCCTCAAAATATTTCATGTGACTTTTGTACTTTTAGTTGAGGAAATGAGAAGGGAGAATATGAGAAAAAAAGGAAAAAAAATCCTCTAAGGACAAACTAACTCTTCTTATAAGTCCAATAGCACAAGCAATACACCTACTTAAGGGAGTAACTGTAGTGAGAAGTGGAAAATTTCTTAAACCTATAGGACACATGTAATAAAAGATAGTTAGGTTAGTTTTCCCAGGAAACCATCATTAGTCGCATTAAATGTACTCGTGCCCTTTTTACTAAGCACTCAAGCTTTCATAATTGACTAACATTTGATGTTTTCCATTAAGGTTTAGTTAAACGGGAGACACCTGGCAAGGGGGAGTGACTCATGCTTAATTAGGGGGCGTACATTAATAAAAAGGCCGCCTTCATCTGAGATACTCGCCTCAAGTTTAGGGAGTCACCTCCCGTTAAAAAACTACCTTTAGTTGAGGGACTCACCTCATGTTAAAAAGGTCGCCTCTGCTGAAGGACTTGCATCCCATTAAAAAGGCCACCTTCAGCATAAAGACTTGCTCCAAGATGAGGGACTCGCTTCCCATTAAAAAAGGCATACTTGAACTAAGGGGCTCACCTCAAGCTGAGGGACTCGCCTCCTGTTAAAAAGGTCGCATTCAGCTGAAGGACTTGCCTCCCGTTAAAAAAGATCACCTTTAGTTAAGGGACTCGCCTCAAGCTGGAGGATTCACCTAAAGTTGAGGAGACTCACCTCACATCTAAAGGCTCCACATCCCAAAATGATGGCCCTACCTCTTAAAGAAATCCTTTCCTTAGACTACGGTGCGAAACCCAAAAGAAGACTTAAAACACTTCTCCCTTTACAAGCTATCGTGATTAAGGTACTATGTAGTGTTATATTTGTGAAAGTCCCTAAATATGGGTGGCGCAAGGGTTCCCTCCCTGTAAAGTGACGCCCGAAGCTATCTCTATAGTACGAGGAGGCCCGCCCTCAATATAAGACACATGCATAATGCCATTATCTCTCCATCAGCCATGCATACTGAGTCATACCATGACTTTCTAAATAATAGGTAGTCAATAACCTCCCTCGGTCAGATGGGAGCAGTTACCACCTTCTAGGGTTTCCTAAGTCTTAGGACTAAAGGCCTTTATAAATACCTCTCCAATAACGAGATAAAGGACCTTTGATAACTTACATAGAATATTTTAAGAGTTATGCTTACATACAAAGTCTTTCACCTCATGTGAGCACGTAGCCACCATAAACACTACAAAACCAAGATATAAGGTTTTTCACCGTCGCGAGCAATCCATTACCCCTCCTAAGTTGTTATAAACCTACTAAGGTATCTGAGTATCCCTTACCCTTGTAGGGACACCACATACACCTGTACTTTTTTACCAGTACAAATTCTTTTATGGCAGTGACTTTTAATTATCATTCTCTACACACAAACCTTAATATTTTGTTACCATAATCATGGTTAGATAAAGTATTTCCTAAATTGTATAACTTGTTGATAATGTGAGAGAATTGCATCTACATGGAAGATACAGTTTCACTGGGTTCCATGTAAACAAGTTCATACAATTATGTCAATATGTTAATTTATATTGCTTGATGTATGTAATTCCCTTATTAAGGACTCAAAGAGCATTCCACACTGTCATAGGCATTTTACAATGTGAAATTAAGAAATACACATTAGCGCTCTAGGAGGAAATTACTATATTTGTATCTTTTAAATCATAAAAGGCTTGCTTATAATCATCATCAGTCTAATATTTGGGGTGTTTGTTAATTTCAATGTTATCGACGATACTGTTTGGGACAAAAGGATTGTCCATGATAGTAACCCAAGGTATTCTATCTATTAACATTAATGGTACATAGATGCATTCTTTCTAATATGTATAATTCTCTCTCTTGAATATAAGTGCTCTATTATATGCCCCTTTCAGATTGTCATTTCATGTATTCATAATTTTTGAAGTCGCAAGACGTGATCAAAAGATTAACTATTTATGCAAATTGTTGGGTTGAATATGGGAGTAGAATTGTCTAGAAGAGGGGAGAGGTTAGAACTTCCTCAGTTAACAATTTTTTTCATTTTTTTTTCCTAAAATCAGAGTTTGAAATGTGTGGGAGTGGAATTTAAAAACTTTGTACAAATCGAATTGCGCAATAGAGTATCTTTGTACACATGGATACAATAAGTATACAATGTTAACTAGCTAATAATTAATCTATGAAATAATGCCTTTGAATACAATTCGATTAATTAATATAACAATCTAACAATTACAAATTTCCATAATTAGTCACCAGAAATAATGTTTAGTAGACAAGATCAAACACTAACCTAAGCTTAAAAATTAAATCACACTAAAAATAACCCTAATTACATGCAATACTAGAAAGCAATTAAAACCTATTAACAAGCAAACTATGCAAAAATTAAAAGTGAGGGATAAACACAGAGAGTACATCGGTATTTATAGTGGTTTGGTGCTTCGTCCTCGCTTGTACCTAGTCTAGTCTCCAATAGTGAACCATTGAAAATTTTTTAGTCTTCCACTAATTTTAAATTCATAAGTGTGTTTTGATACAAAAAATAATCACAGAGAAAATGAAAGGTTAAATCAAATGCTAATCAACACATATCTAAGTCTTGATTCTCCTTTTGTTGTGCACAGTTCACTAGGCTGCAATTTCTTCAAGATATTCACTTGACCTTGAATCAGTTCACCTTCTTAGAAACAAAACATTCTAAGATTTCATCTGCAGTGATCTTCACCCAATCCTACCTAAATTCTCTTGTCCGAGACTTTGAAATGCCAAAGAAACTAGAAACTCCAAATTTTCTTCTACAAAAATCTTCGTTCGATCCTATTGAAATTCTCTTTAGAGAAGAAACTCTTTTTTTCTTCACTAGGTATCAATATCTAGGAAAAGCCAATCATAAACTGAATCTTCAATCTTAAAACAAATCTTCGTAAGACATTAGAACACTAATGAACCTCCTCACACTAGATCTTACACTCTTTCAGAGTTGAGAAAAACATACAATGGGTTTTTTTGTTAGAGGTAGAAGATTAAATTTTCTTTAAGAATATCACACACTAGTTCAAAATCATGAATTCAACACAAGCAAAAGTGTTTATTCAAGTTTGAATTGAGAGATAAATTTGTGCTTTTCAAAATTGTGAATGGGTATGCAAAATTCTCTTTCCAAGTTATGAGCTAAATAGAGAAAATTTAGTTTATATATGTGCTAGAGAAATGCACTAAAATTAAGTAAAAATGGTCATTTGATTCGAGTCAAGAGCAAGGAAAAATGTTTGGATTCAAGTAAAGGAATGACATGAATCAAGATAAGAAAAAATATATTTTCACGAATATGATTGAAGTCAAGACTTTCCCACGACTAGCCCATGATTTGAGTCAAACTTTTCTGACTCTAATCAAAATAGTCATGATTCGAATCAAAATAATCTATGACTCGAGTCACATACTCATGATTCAAGTCAAGCCATTTACTGACTCGAGTCATGTTTCCCCAACCAAAATTCTGGAAAACATGATATCTCATTATTTGAGTCAAGGTTTAATCTGATTTGAATCACGCCTGCATGAATTTCTTGATTTAAGCCGTAAACTTTTTTACTTGAATCATTTTGCGTTGAATTTTGGTCAAACACCATTTTTATGCATGCAAAAAACATTTTAATGAAAAATGCTCAATTTTAAAAGATGTCCAAATATCTAACAGTGAGGAAACTCAATTACTAAAATGATAATTAAACTGAAAAAACATCAAAACTATAAAACCTTAGGGATACACTGGGAGTCGTAATTTTAGTTTTGAATTATGGTATCAATTTTTAAACATGGTTCTAGTTGTGTGTTCATCGTTGAACACAAGCATGTGTCTAGTTATGAATCTATAAAAGAACCAATTGATAATGTTTGGCTAAAACTTCAAGTTATTTATTACATATTTACTAAAAAAAAGCTATCATAACTCAAAAGTAATTGGAATCGAACAACCGTAAGAGTATGAGGTGAAGTTATAACATCACACAAATACAAACATGTTTAATCCTAACACGCATTATTCATCATGCATTGCATTCATCACATATCTCCCAAGGATCTATTTGGTTCGGGGACAACCTCCTAAAAAACACATTTTTTGCTTCCCCTCAAATTGTGGGATTTAGAGGGGAGATGAGAGAATATAATTTTTTAGATTAAAAAAGTTATTACATTTACTAATGTACCTTTAGTTGTATTTTAGTATTTCATGATTATTCATTTTTGTCTGTGTTATTGCTTTTCTTTTGTGTGATTTTTTTTCTATTGCTTCTATTAATTTATTATAATTGTTCTCTACCTTCAAATTATTTTCGTATTTTTTGTACTTAATATAAATTATAATTACTGCACTTTTTGTTTTTTTATAATTGTTTATTTTTATGTTTACTTATGTTCGTTTTCCCTTAATTTTACTATGTTTTCTATTATATTTTCTTTTATATCAAATTTTAAACCATTCATTTTTGTCTATTACATTTTAATATATATTATTTAATAGTAAAACATTTTATGCATTTATTTTGTTTGACGCTTCATCACGGTTTAAAAGTTATCATCAACACATAGTTTAATTTGTGCCAGGGAGTTATAATCTGAATCAAGTGTACTCAATTTTTTTAACATTGTGTTAAATTATACTTCTTTAATTACTTAACATTAAAAAATTTGTGTTTAATTATTTATGCATATTTAATTACCAAAAAATATTTATGAAATTTTCACCTTTGAATATCATATGACTAATATAAGATCATAAGTATTAGAAATTTAAAGAATGTTCATATTTGAACTAAAAACACGAGAGAGAATAGAAAAAGTTATGTTACATTGATTAACAAAATGACCTTAGCGTTACTTACAAGAGATAAAAACACTGTTATTTATAGACATGCTTGAGCGCACTAAGTTACATCCCACTTAGTAACAGCTCAACATTAGTTGGTTGATGACTTTAACCAACTCTTTTGTAATCTCTATCAATTTTATATTCTAATACAATATTCTTTAATATCTTCCCCCACAAATTGAGGAGAACTATTAGTTGAAGCTTCTCTTGTAATATATTTTCCAAAAATCGAGGAGACTTCTTTGTTGAAGTTGATCTTAGGTCAAAATGGTTTTATCCACTACTTTAAGTTGATTTCTAAGAGTTAAAAACCTTAGAGAAGATAGTGGTTTAGTGAGAATGTCAATTGTCTGAAGAGTGGTTGGAATGTGCTTTACAACACGAGTCTTTTTTATAACTTTTTCTCTCAAGAAAAAGATATTTAACTCCATATGTTTGGTTTTGGTATGAAGCACAGGGTTGTGTGATAGAGCTACAATACTGAGATTATCACAATAAAGAATTGGTCGAAGTGAATGTACTTTCAGCTCAAATAGGAGTGATTGAAGCTAAAACACCTCAGCTGCAGTACTAGAATGACTCTTGTACTCAACTTTAATACTTGACCTATCCATAAGTGTTTGTTTTTTAGACCACCATGAAACCAAATTAGAGCCTAGATAGATGCAAGAATCTAAGGTATACTTTATGTTATTAGGATGTGACCCCTGATCAGCATCATAAAAAGCAGTAACTCCAATTGGCTAGTCAGAAGAAGAAGGAAATAATGTTAGAACAAGATTTTTTCATGCCCTTAAAAGGTTTTGATGATAACAAAGTATTGAAAGAACAATAGAGTTTCCTAACATATGTTCAAGTGTGCAGGATCATAAACTAAAGAATTCATCATTAATTATGTTGAGGAGAAGGTACAGTTTGATACTCATATGCTAGATAAGGAGGTCAATGACTGGTGGATTAACACTCGTCAGGTGTTGGGGAATTTAAGTAGGGGTTGAAATAGGCTGGGCCGAGCTAGGCTTTGCCAAGCCTAAGCCTGGCCTGCCAAAAAAACTAAAGCCTAAGCCTGACCTGTAGCCTGTCATAGGCTTATTTTTAGGCATGAGTCTGGCCTTTTCTAATGTCTGGTTAGCTTGTTAGCCTACATAAAAGCCTGTTATTTTAAATAGACTAACAAACTAAAAAATCAATGAGACTAAAAGTTTGTTTACATTGGCTTATTTTAACTTACCTATTAGTATAAGTTTTGTGAGATTATTTGTTTAAGATAACTTATGAAAATAACTTATAACATTGTTCATAAGGTGTTTTCATCTAATTTTTATAAGTTTTCAAAGATAACTAATTTTTATTTATGTATTTTAATTCAAAGTATAAAACATAACATAATGATAATAAAAAAATTATTCATATTATTTAAATAGGTCGGCCTGTTAGGCTTAAAAGGCTTTTTTCATAGCCTAGGGCCTAGTCTTTTTAACTAAATAGGCTTATAAAAAGCTTATGCCTTTTCGATTTAAAAAAAAGTCTGGCCTGGCCTGAGCCTGTGTAGGATAGGCCCGTAGGCCCCTATTATCGGCCTGACATATTTCCACCCCTAACTTCAGGTGAAGTTATTACCTGGGCTGTGTTTCGTAGAAAGTTTATGAGGAAGTATTTTTCAAAAGATGTTCGTGGGAATAAGGAAATTGATTTTCTGGAGCTGTAGCAGGGTAATTTAACTATTACTGAGTATGCTTCCATATTTGTGAAACTTGCTAAGTTCATCCACGTTATAGTGAGGTGACTGCTGAATTCTCAAAGTGTATCAAGTTTGAGAATGGTTTGCGTTCTAAGATTAAGCAGACGATTGGATACCAACAGATTCGGTGGTTTTCAGAGTTGGTGATCAGTTGTAGAATTTTTTTAGGAGGATAGTAAAGCTCGGTTGGCTCATTATAAGAGTCTGAGTGAGAAGAAGGGAAAGCAGAATGTAAACCGTGGAAAGCCATATAGTGCTCCGGCCGAGAAGGGTAAGCAGAAGGTTGTTGATGGTAAGAGGCCAAGTGGGGGAGGTGCTCTCACTCCTCTTAAGTGTTATAGAAGTGGTGAGTTGTGTCATCATGTTAGTGAATGCACGAGTGATGTGAATAAGTGTTACCGGTGTGGTAAGACAGGATATCTGGTTGCTGATTGCAGGAGCAATATGGTGACTTGCTACAGTTATGGTGAACCAGGACATATCAGTACTCATTGCCAGAAGCCAAAGCTAGCTTCGACTAGAGGAAAGGTGTTTCTCTGTTGGGGACCCAAAACTCCAGTGATGACAGGATGATCAGAGGTATATGTTAAATTAATAATACGACTTTTATTTCTATTATTGATATTGGTGTTACTCGTTCTTTTATTGCTGCTGATTATGTGAAAAGCCTAGGCCTTGTTGTGTCTGCTATGAAGGGAGAAATGGTTATCGAAACTCCTGATAAGGGATCGGTGACTACTTCTCTGGTTTTTTTGAATTGTCCTTTGTCAATCTTTGATAGATATTTTAGTGTTGATCTTATTTGTTTGCCGCCAAGGAATCATGATATTATCTTGGGAATGAACTGGTTGGAGTTTAATCATGTTCATATCAATTGTTATAATAAGTCGATGTGGTTTCTTGCTCCTGATGATGAGGAAGAAGTTGGTTTCTTATCTACTAGTGAGTTGAGTGAGCTTTTGGAAGAGGAAGGTCGAGTGCTTACATTGTTTGCGTCATTGTCTGTGAATAGTCTGTAGCGAGCGATTTTGGACGCGGTTCTTAAGCGCTGGTCGCTCTCTGCGGTTGAGTTTACTACAGGTCGATTCATTTTTGATCCTATTAAAGCGGATGAAGGAAGGGAAATAGATGTCTCCAATTAACCCTGCTTTGCATACTGAGTTTAAACAGCGGTCTGTTAGGTTACGAATGCTATCAATGTGGGGGGCCTTTGTACTGGTTATTTGTATTTTCGCCAATACGGTTTTCTTTTTCTCTTTCTAGGACTTTATAGCGGGGAACAAGGATTAGGATGTTAGGACTGATGCTTTTGATAGATACATGAGAGTATGGGATTTTGGGTTTTTATTTAGTGTGCTCGCTAAGATTTTTCTTTCAATCTTATGCCTACGTATTCCCGTTTACCGAAACAGGGAAATCGGAGCGTTCGTAGTTCCTCCTATTCTATGGGAGGAAATGGTTGTTTTTGGTGTCTTGTTCAAAGCCCAAGACGTGAAGCTAAAGGTGTTTGTATCTTGTTCAAAGCCCAAGATATGAAGCTAAAAAGTCTGTTTGTATCTTGTTCAAAGCCCAAGATATGAAGCTAAAGGTGTTGACTTTAGAGAGAATTTGTCATCTCTAAAGGGGGTCTGTATGTCACAACTGTTGGGAGACTGACTGTAAAGGAGGATTACTTTAACTGGGATTTGTGAATCCGCAATGCCATAATTTCCTTTATAGGGGATTTTAACCTGAAGGAGAAGACTTTAACTCAGTGTAGAGCAATGATATCTTTCCTTAGGAATTTCTCATACTAAAAGAGGGACAGTGGCGTGGATGTAGATGATCCAGAGGCTTGCCGCTTACAGCGATTAGATGGAGGGGAAGGAGTTGTTAATGTTTTTGTACTGTGAACGAGGCACAGTTTTGATGCAAAAAGGTTAATTGGATTAACCAGTGGTTTTCTTATATAAAGCCTAAGAGGAGGCTAATATGTGTCTCGTACAAAGCCCGAGAGAGAGGCTAAACGTTGTTTACTTCGCTGGGGAGAATCATTGTACAAAGCCCAAGAGAGGCTAACTTCATTGGAGAAGGGTCATTATACAAAGCCTAAGAGGAGGCTGTGGCGACTGTTCAGTTAAGTGACAGGTCCAGTATGCTGGCTTAAAGAGAAAATCAGTTCTTATATGAGCAATGTTGTACTCAAGGATTTGGTTCGAGGATCCGGGCTATTCCTGTTCTTTATAGAAGTGGGAAATCCGAAGGGTATTGAGACTGTCCGAGTCTACGGTTTTCTTCCTATTTAACGAAGGGGTCACTTGAGAATGTCTTTGAGACTCAAGGAGATTAGACTGTCCGTGTCTAGAGTTTTATCTTTTGTACCATGCTTTGAGAAACAGTAGTAGACTCTTTGAAAGGACTGTTCTATGAGGATGACTAATTTCTGTTCCTATACCTCTAGGAGGTCGTCGGGACAATTTGTACGAAGTTCAAGAGGAGGCTGGAAACTTTTAAAAAACCGATCGGTCCTTGTACGAAGCCCAAGAGGAGGCTATCATTCCCGGAGGAAGAGATCATTATATGAAGCCTAAGAGGAGGCTATGAATACTTCTAAGAAGCCGTAGGGTCCTTATACTAAGCCCAAGAGGAGGCGGGGTTGCTTTTAGGAAGCCTGTGGGTCCTTGTACGATGTCCAAGAGGAGGCCGATTGCTTTTAAGAAGCCGATGGGTCCCCAAACCCCGAGAAATTCAAGGAAAGCTATTCACAAGGAATAGATCAAGTCAGGAAAGTTCGAGAATTTGGAAGAAACTCAAGAGATGCCATTCACGGAGAAAATATCATCTCTGGGGAGTAGAGTTTCTTGACAAGTGCTTTTAAGAAGCCTGTGGGTCCCCAAACCCCGAGAAGTTCAAGACATGTCATTCACCGAGAATAGATCAAGCCAGGAAAGTTCGAGAATTTGGAAGAAACTCAAGAGATGCCATTCACGGAGAAAATATCATCTCTGGGGAATAGAGTTTCTTTGACAACTTCTAAAAGTGACAGTCTATGAAAGGGTTCACCGAGAATGCTGCCTTTCATATCTCCATATTGTTTAACCCCCAAGAGGAGGGAAAACTGTGTCTGGTAATCCTATGGGGATCTAGTTTAGACTATTTCTAAGAGTGATCAACGGGCTTAATGCTAGACGTAGTTGCCGGGGAAACTCTAAATATTTATACTATTATTACACAGTTGATATGAGTTTATGAAAGAAGACTTACAGTGAAACAGCCCCACAATACAGTTATATGTATATGAAAGCGGTAAATGAAAGCAATAACCACTTACTCGGTTGTAGAGCTTCCATGCTATTTGGTTAGTTGTTCAACAAAGAAAGATTGAAAACAACAGTATATTCAAAATCAAAGGAGAAAGTGCTTTGAAAATGAGAGATTTGGGGCTTACAGCTCAAGGAGAGGCCCAGGGTTTTATCAGTGAGCGCATTGTTTGAATTTGTACAGAGGGACTTATACAAGTGACTGAGGCCCAAAAGGTTTTCTGTACAAAGGTATGGTTCTTACACTCTCTCAAGAGGCCCAAAAAGTTTTAAAGAAAAAGAGTGAGGCTTATAACACGAGGGTAGGCCCAGTTGACTTTTCGTTTAAAATGGCGATCGCGCCGAGGTCTTCTTTTAACGCAGAGGGACTTATACAATAAGTGAGGCCCAAAATGTTTTGGTTAAAAGGGGGTTGGGTCTTACACTCTATTAGAGGCCCAAAAGTTTTGAATGAGTCTTATAGCTCAAGGAGAGGCCCAATTGATTTTTGAATAGGCGATGATCGCGCCGTTTGTTTTTTTACGGTATCGGGACTTATACAATATCTGAGGCCCAAAAATGGTTTGGTCAAAAAAGGATTGGGTCTTACACTCTATTAGAGGCCCAAAGTGTTTTGAAAATGATTTATGAGGGCTGAATTAATCCAAAAACCCTAATTTGTTTTCAAAAATGTATTTAATTGAATAAAAATTCAATTAAAATGATCAAAATTGTTTAACATATGGAAAAAAAATTGTGATCTTGGATTAATGCTTCAAAAATTAAGTATTGACTTACAAAATAATTAGAAAGCATTAAAAGTTGCAAAATCAATGTGGAAAAAATATTTAAAATGTCAAAAACAATTAAAACATTAATTCTTTGCAAAAATATCAATTATATGAAATAAATAATATTTTTGGGATTTTTTGATAAAATAAAATATTTTAACATTTTTGTGAATTATTAAAAAAAGAATCAACTCAAAATCATTAAAACTCGGAGAGAAATTAATTTTTGAATCAATTAAACAAAAATCACAAAATTCAAATATTCAAATTTCTGAAAATGGCGCCAAGAACACATTAAGAACACGCGCGTGTTCTGAGTTTCCCAGATTTGCATTTTCCATCCAATCTCACTGAATACTTAACCATATCATGCAATCCACATACCAATCAACTCGTGTCAACCTCACGATCATGTCTACAACACTTAATTTCATTTAAATTAAACATAAAACATGAAATCACGAAGAAACCTCAAGAACCCTAATTTCTGCATGAAGGCTAGGATTTTTGATACACGATTCAAACAAAGCAATTAATTGAGGGAAAACATTCCATGCATAATTATGAACATATGGCCAAATTATTGTGCAGCAAAAATTGCATGGATCATTGAGTTAGAAGAGCTCATGCTTACCACTTGCAGCTGGTGATCGTGATTTGTGTAGGAGGTGTTACAGTTATGTTGTGATGATCTGAACAGCTTCCCTAGGTGCTATGGAGTGTGTTTGAATGCTTGGACTTGATGGAAATTGGTTGGATCACTTCATGGCATCTCAACTGCACTTTGGTTAAAACCTTGAGCAATTGACTGGTGATTATGAGAAATCAATGTTCCAGTTGTTGTTTAAGTGTTTGATCAGCTCATATGTGATGTATATGAGGTGTGTGAGTGATTGGTTTGAGTGGAATTGCCCTCTAGCTCAAAACCCGATAGTTACCTTGCTAAGAAAGGCATTTTTGCCAAGAGAAAGAGATTTTGAGAAAGGCAAGTGTTGTAGGCCTTTGGTGTACTTAAACTGAACACAATTGAGCTCTATTTATAGTAGAGCAAGTTTGTTTTTAGATCCACAGTGAATGGCAACTGCAACAGGTGTTTGTTCAATGTTGGCCAATGGAAATACAAGTCTCCTCTATCCATTGACTAGAGGTTAGGGCACAGGGCTGTGGTTCCCTTGGTCTTGGATAAGTCTTGACTGATTTCAAATGAGAATGGCTCAGTCCATGCCACCTTGATGCTTCCATTGAATGCTCCAATCCAAAATTGGAGTCTTGTCCCTATTTTGGCCATTCTAGGTTCAACATGCTATTTCTTGTTCCATGGACTTTGGAGGCTTGGCTCAGTGATTGCCCCCCTTAGATTCAATCCTCAGATGTGTCCAAGTGGATTGGAGCATTTGAATTTGACTGATTTTGGCAAATCGAGCAAAATTGCAAATTTTGCCTTGCCTTTGACAGATTTCAGCAAGGCAACTTGCCAATGTCATATCTCATGGTGTAAGTTGAATTTGGTAATGTTCTTGACCATTTTGGAAAGCCCTTACATGATACAACAACTGTTTGAACATGTTTGGTTTTGATCTCTTTTGAATCCAAGTGAAAAATCCCCCTACATTTGGCAAAAAGTAAGGCAAAATCTGACTTAGTGAAATTTTCACCAAGTGTTGGAACAAAGTGTTTTCTCTTGATTTTGATCACTCCATAACTCAAAATCCATGAGTAATTTGGACATAGGTCAGTATGAAGCTTTTGTAGAGGGAAATGAGGTCTACAAATCAAGCTTTGAATGGGGCACAATGGCCTTGTGGTTTAGGAGTTATGGTCCTCCAAAGTTGGTGCATTAGTGGCACTTTTTCATGACTTAGAAAAATTTCTAAGTTTTATGGTTACCCCTTTTACAAGTTATCCAACTTTTCTTGATTTTTCTTGATGAATGATGATTCAAATCATACATTAACATCATTTTAGGGTTAAAAATCCATTTTGGTGAAAAATCTCAAAAAGTCAAAGTTGACTTTTGTGCACAGTTGACTTTTTATCAGATGAATTCCAAACTGTGCAATTCTTCAGGAAATCATGTCCTTGACCTAAATCAAACTTGATGGACATGTTCCATGGGTGTTATAGGGTATATTGGTGCATGTCATAGGGTTTGGGAGCATGTCCTGGTCAAAAGTCAAAGTTACAGTTGACTTTTCCCTTAAAACCCTAATTGTGGTGCAGATGAAATTGAGACTTGTTGCTCAAGATTCTTGGATTAATCCATTGTTCCAAGTGGATCAATATAGTTCATTAGAGACCCTCAAACCCTCTCTTGAGGTCTTGACTCATGGTTTTCCCTAAAAGTCAACTTAGGGGTGAATTAGGTCAAGAAACCCTAATTCCTGATTTTTGATGAATGCATCCCCTGAGGCAAGATTGACTTGATGATTGGGTCCATGAGGTTCCATGGAGTATATTAAGTTAGGTTTTGGATCATTGGCTTGTGCCCAGATGAAAAATTTCCATCTGGAGGCCCTGGTCGACCAAAACCCTAATTTGGTGACACTGTCAATCTTGAGACTTGATCCACCTAGAAGGGAGCAACCTTGGGCTTAATCCTTGAGGTGGGAGTCCTCTTGATCCATTGTGGATGTTTGAGAGTTTAGAAAAGTTGAAGATCATGTCATTCCTTGATTGATCCTTTGTCTAAGCACTCAAAGAGGGCTTGAAACCCTAATTTTGATTGTAGTGGATGCTCACCCATCTTTGGGGAGACTGATGAAGTATGATGGTTCCTCCATGTTGTGATGATGATTTGCACAATGATGGGAAATCTTAGTGGTCAAAATTTGGGGTATGACAGATGCCCCTATTTAATCTTCTTGGACACGAAGGTGTGAATGACGAAGGTATTCGGGCATTCGAGGTGCAAGAGGATTAAATATCGGAATACCCGAAATTTTGATGATGGTTATGAATGATAGCTTACGCATTCATCTTTTTTTGCTAAGCAATGATGCTTAGAAAAGGTAAACTTCTCCTCGATCCTGGTCTTCAGCCAAGGAGCTGGTCTCAGTTTCTAAAATAAACTTCCCCTCGATCCTAGTTTCCTACCGAGGAACTGGTCTTAGTTTCTGGTGTAAACTTCCCCTCGATCCTGGTTTCCTACACAGGAACTGGTCTTAGTTTCTGATGTAAACCTCCCCTCGATCCTGGTTTCCTACACAGGAACTGGTCTTAGTTTCTTTTGTCAATAAACTTAATTGACAAGGGACGCTATGCGTAGCGGTTTTCCTCAAACTTCTCGCCGAATTTTCCTGGGGAGATGCCATTTGACGGAAATAGTTTTGATGTCAGACTTGCTGGGGAACCCAACCGTCTGAGTTGTAGAGTTGCACAAACTTCTCTGTTAGAGACGCCATTTGTTGACTCTACTCGGGGAATGCGAGTCCCTTGAGAGACTGCATTCGTTTGGGGTCTTTACATCATACTTTTCTCGGAGATCTTCTCGGAGAAATGCCATATGATGTGATCCAATTTTGAGGTGCCGATGACCTTTTCATCAGTGGGTTTTTCAGAGAAAAACTGCCGTACTGCCGAATCTTCGATTAGGAGGCTTTCTCTGTGGATTTTCCTTAATCCGGGAAAGCAAGGATATCATCTTCAATGGCGAAGAGTGATGTTAACTAAGGGCTTCTCTGGTCTTTCAGAGGTTCAAGTTATCAAAGTGGTTGAGGACCCAACTTCAATCCAGAAATAAAACTTTGGGAGAGAGAATGTTCAGACGCAGCGTTTCCTGACGAGGCAAGAACGGATGACTCGATTGAGAGAACTTCTATCACTAGGGGACAAGACCGACTAGAGTGATAGTGATGCAATATGAAATGTGAATGCAAATCAATAATGCATGATGTGTGTATGTTTATGCTGACAAAACTGACGCGACATACAAACTGACAGATGAACACGACTAGATACTTGGCCATCGCGGGGCGAAGAAGTACCGTTGGTTCAGAATAACAATTCCACCTTGCTTAGGAGAGATACTCCCTGTTGGGAGCTATGTTGGTCGGGCTTAGGAGATAAGAACTCGGCTGAGGCGTGTCAGACAAAACAAGGTCTCTGACACAGTTGATCCTTTCATTCAGGCGTACTGGGTTAGAAGGAGTACTTTGATTCTGCACTTTGAAGTTCGATTACTTTTGAAGAAGCGGTTGATGTTCCTTTGATGTTCAATAGTCAAAAGAAATTGCCGACTTTATTTTAAAAGCAGAAAAAGTTTTAACAAGTAAATTCATTTTTGTTTTATTTCAAGAATCATTAATCATGTTAACAGCGTCGTTCTGTAAAGCTAAAACAAATAAGAATTACAAACAAAAGCACAAGGGCTCAAATTTTATTGATAAAATGGAGATCAACCAAACGCGTGATTCCAAAGAGTATTTACAAAGTTAGAAAATGGTAATTTACAGGGAAAAGGGCTACGTTGAAACATAACGACCACTATCCTTTTACCAACTTTGAATTCGGGACATCCTGAGCTTCTGTCGAAGATGACCTTGACTGGAGTTTTCCTCCGATGGATGGTGTAACTGCTGCTGAGGGACCTGCCTCTGTTGAATATAGTTACTTGCCATTATCCCTAACTTTTGTCTGGATTGTACTACGAGATTTCCATTCCATCGGGATGATTTTTCCTATGTCTCTAACTTTTGCCTAGACCGCCCTTTCGGGTTTTCAATCCACCGAGACGTTTTTTTTTAGTTTAGGCGAAGTATTTCTTGACTACATCAACATTTGTGGGGTAGGCAAATTCCTCTCCATCCATGGTTGCAAGTCTCAAGGCGCCGCCTGAGAAAGCTTTCGTGACCACATAGGGGCCATCATAATTCGGAGTCCATTTACCTCTCGAATCAGTGAGAAATGACTGAATTTTCTTGAGCACGAGGTCTCCTTTTCTAAAAACACGAGGTCGGACCTTTTTGTCAAACGCCCTCTTCATTTTCTGTTGATACAACTGACCGTGGTATAGTGTCGTGATTCTCTTTTCTTCGATCAGGTTCAGTTCGTCGTGTCGACTTTGACACCATTCAGCTTCGGTGAGCTTAGCTTCCATCAATACTCGGATTGACGGGATCTCTACTTCTATGGGGAGCACTGTTTCCATGCCATACACTAGAGAGAAAGGGGTTGCCCCTGTTGAAGTGCGGACAGACGTTCGATAACCGTGAAGAGCAAAGGGTGGCATCTCGTGCCAATCTTTGTAGGTTACAACCATCTTCTGAACAATCTTCTTGATGTTCTTATTGGCCACTTCTACCGCTCCATTCATCTTGGGTCGGTAGGGAGATGAGTTATGGTGTTCAATCTTGAACTCTGCGCACAACTCTTTCATTATCTTATTGTTTAAGTTAGATCCATTATCAGTAATGATCTGGCTTGGAACACCATAACAGCAGATGATATTGTTTTTTATAAATTGGACCACCACTTGTTGGGTTACATTAGCGTACGACGCTGCTTCGACCCACTTGGTGAAATAGTCAATGGCTACCAGGATGAACCGATGTCCGTTTGAAGCCTTGGGCTCAATCATGCCAATCATGTCGATTCCCCATATGGAAAAAGGCCACGGGGAAGAAAGAGCTTTGAGATGTGATGGCGATACATGAATTTTGTCGGAGTATATCTGACACTTGTGACACCTCCTCATGTACTTGTAGCAGTCGGATTCCATGGTCAACCAGTAGTACCCTGCTCTTAGAATTTTTCTCGCCATTGTGTGTCCGTTGGCATGAGTGCCAAAGGACCCTTCATGAATTTCTTTCATAAGCATGTCTGCTTCTGGTCTGTCTACGCATCAGAGCAAGACCATGTCAAAATTTCTCTTATAGAGAGTGTCGCCGCTCAGGAAGAAGCTTCCAGCCAATCTTCTGAGGGTTTTTCTGTCTTTCCTGGATGCCCCAGGTGGGTACTCTTGTTCTGAAGGAAGCATTTGATATCGTGATACCAAGGTTTGTCGTCTATGACTGCTTCGATCGTGAAGACGTAAGCGGGCCGTTCAAGGCGCATGATGTCAATCTTAGGTAGGTCGTTCCATTGACCTACACTAATCATGGAAGAGAGAGTGGCTAATGCATCAGCCATGTGATTCTCATCACGAGGGATGTGATGAAACTCGACTCTGTTAAAGAAGGGTAACAACCTTCTTGCATAGTCCTTGTAAGGAATCAGTCCTGATTGGTATGTGTTCCAATCTCCTTTTATCTGATTGATAACCAAGGCTGAATCGCCGTATACGTCCAAGTTTTTGATCCTCAAATCAGTTGCTTCCTCGAGACCCATAATACAAGCTTCGTATTCGGCCTCGTTGTTCGTACATTTGAACGTAAGTCTGGCGGTGAAAGGAATGTGGGTACCCTGAGGGGTAACAATTATTGCCCTAGTTCCGTTTCCATAATGATTAACTGCTCCGTCAAAGATAAGTCCCCATTGGGAACCTGGTTCTGGCCCTTCACTGGGTAGCGGTTCATCGCAATCTTTCATTTTTAGATACATGACATCTTCGTCTGGGAAGTCAAACCCGATTGATTCTTGATCGTCAATCGGTTGATGAGCCAAATGGTCGGCTAAAATATTTCCTTTAACGGCTTTCTGAGCGTGGTACTCTATGTCATATTCTGATAACAACATCTGCCAACGGGCAATTCTTCCCGTGAGAGCAGGCTTTTCGAAGACGTACTTGATTGGATCCATTTCGGAGATTAACCAAGTAGTATGACAAATCATGTATTGGCGAAGACGTTTGGCTGCCCAAGCCAAAGCGCAACAAGTTTTCTCAAGCATCGTGTACCGAGTTTCACAGTCGCTGAACTTCTTGCTCAGATAGTAGATGGCAGACTCTTTCCTTTTGGTTTCGTCTTGTTGGCCAAGTACACATCCCATTGAGTCCTCTAGGACTGTGAGGTAAATGATCAGTGGTCTTCCTTCCACTGGAGGTGATAGAATCGGAGGATTCAACAGATATTCCTTGATACTGTCGAAGGCGGTTTGACAATCTTCTGTCCAAACGCAATCCTGGTTCTTTTTCAGTAATTTGAAAATCGGTGCACATGTCGCGGTCATGAGGAATATGAATCTGGAGATGTAGTTCAAATGTCCCAGGAATCCTCTGACTTGTTTTTCAGTTTTCGGAGAAGGCATTTCTTAAATGGCCTTGACCTTGTTAGGATCAACCTCAATTCCTTTCTGGCTGACGATGAACCCTAGTAGTTTCCCTGAACGGACACCGAAGGTGCACTTGTTGGGATTCAAGCGGAGCTTGAATTTTCTTAGACGTTCGAACAATTTTGACAGATGTTCAACGTGCTCACTCTCTGTTTTTGATTTTGCAATCATATCATCAACATATACCTCGATTTCTTTGTGTATCATGTCATGAAACAGAGTAGTCACGGCCCTTTGATAGGTTGCCCCGGCATTCTTCAAACCGAACGACATTACCTTGTAACAAAAGGTACCCCATGGGGTAATGAATGAAGTTTTCTCCATGTCTTTCGGCGCCATTTTGATCTGGTTATAGCCCGAGAATCCATCCATGAAGGAGAAAATTTTGAACTTTGTTGTACTGTCTACCAGCATGTCAATGTGGGGTAAAGGAAAGTCGTCCTTTGGACTAGCCTTGTTCAGATCCCTGTAGTCGACACACATTCTGACCTTTCTGTCCTTTTTGGGAACAGGTACAATGTTGGCTAACCATTGAGGATATTCTGACGTGGCGAGGAAACCCGCATCAATCTGTTTTTGTACCTCCTCTTTGATTTTGATGGCCATGTCCGGGTGAGTGCGTCTCAACCTTTGCTTTACTGGCGGACATTCCGATCTCAATAGTAAGTGATGTTCCACGATGCTGGTATCCAACCCTGGCATATCCTGATAGGACCAAGCGAATACATTGGGGAATTCTTTGAGAAGCTTTATCAAACTCTCTCTGGCAGTTGGACTGATCAGTGCCCCAATCCTGATTTCTTTTCTCTCTTTCTCTGAACCCAAGTTTACCGTTTCCAATGGTTCCTTGTGAGGTTCAGTGGACCTTTCCTCTTGTCTGAGTAGTCGAGAGATCTCTTCTGGAATTTCGTTGTAAACTTCTTTTTCAGCCCCAAATACCGGGAACTTAAAGTTGGGAGAAGGCATCGGATCGTATGTTTCAACTGGGTTTAAAACAAGCAATCTGCATGACGTGATGATTCATGTTTAGAAGAGATAGAGAAAATGCAAGTGTGTGCAGTGTTTTATTTTACTGCTTGTTTTTATTTGAATTGTTTTTTTTAGGATTGCCATTTTCTAAAAAAGCAAAAAGAGAAAACAGCAATTAATGCGGAAATTACAGAACGACGTTATTTTATTAATGAACAAGTCGATTCTTGAAACTACAGCCCTATAAAACAAAACTCTGTCGCTTTGGGCAAAGCGAAGAGGGAAAATTTACAGAAAGCGAGCCCTATCAAAACATCCGTTTCACCTGGGCAGGGTGAAAGTTTAAAGATGGCAATTACTTTGACTGATGAACGATCTTCGGAACCTTGACGGCAACCCATTGGCGGCGAACTCCTCGGTGAATCACAAAGTCTAGAACCTTCCTTGATTTGTCTTCAGAAATGACGCTGATTTCTGGTGGAGAAAGATCATTGGAATCTGTCTCCCAGGCAGAGTTGTCGTAGGAGAATTCCTCTGTTGTATTATGCATAGTATTTGTGCTCTCAGCTGTATCTCCCCATCCAGTAGGCTGGATATCTTCGAGTCTGATACGAGAGCTTTCGGGAGCGGTGTACTTGACCATGAAGTCGTACTTTCCACTTGGTTGTCCCAGGGTGTCCCACACTTCTTTCGAACTGGAGGAGTCATCTCTCTCGATGACGTTGACCTCAGGAAAAGCATAGTTGATGAATTCAAGTCCTGCAAACGTTGCGAATTCATCTTCATGTTGAGTAGTTTCTGAATGACCTGAGTGTTGATCCCATGACATGGTGGGGACACAGGTATTCTGTTCAATGACGGTCAGCTGATTTTCATTGTTCGGCTGACTCTCTTGCCCCAAGTTTCCTGGGTAAGGTTGCCACATTGGCAGACCATCCATTGGGCCATAGTAATTGTGGTCAAAGTTGTCTTTCATCAGAGTATCTTCCTCTAATGAATTTGGCGGAGCACGGCATCCTTCCGGATCACAATCTCCATAGATCATTTTGACATCTGATCATGGTATAAATCTCGGACTCTGTGCGGGAAAGCAAAATGGTGTAGGCACCTCTTCCTGAGACATATAACCGTCCTCATTAAGATAGGACTTCCACTCTTCATCTGTGTCAGAGGGATCTTCCTCATTGATAGCATGTACTGCTTGAGACACTGGGTGAAGAAAACCTCCACTGTGGAAGAAGTTTTGAAGGGGAAGAAGACTTTCATCGTTGGCGGCTGTCTGGGGTACAGGTTGCAGAAAAACCAAGACCCTTCTTTGTTGTATTGCTAGTAGGAATGACAAGCTGTCCCCATCCTGTTGTATCGGTACTCTCGACCGCTTTAATGGCATCATTGTATGAGGAAATCGAAGTTCCTTCTTTGAACTGATTGTTCTTGCTTACCGACAGTGCTTGGAACTGAGTTCCAATAACCTCCTCGAGTTCTATACCAGCAGATGATGACAAGTTACTCACAAGCAAGGCCTGCTCTCCACAGACTGTGACAAGTTGATCGTTCTTGACAAACTTTAGCTTTTGGTGGAGGGTTGAAGTAACCGCTCCAGCCTAATGTATCCAAGGTCTTCCTAATAAACAACTGTACGTTGCCCGAATGTCCATGACCTGGAAAGTGACTTGGAAAGTATGAGGACCAATAGTTATGGGAAGATCAACTTCGCCGATAACTATTTTTCTGGATCCGTCGAACGCTTTGACGACGACCTCGCTGATTCTCATCGGAGGGCCTTTGAATGATAATTGCATCAAAGTGGACTTCGGCATAACATTTTGGGCTGACCCTGTGTCTACCAGTACGCTGGCTAAAGCATCGTCCTGGCAGTTAACTGTAATGTTGAGCGCCATGTTATGACGGCGACCCTCTTCGAGTAATTCCTCATGACTAAATCCCAAATTGTTGCAGGAAGTGATGTTAGAGACAATGCTATCAAATTGTCTGATTGTTACATCCTGTTCCACAAAGGCTTGCTCCAAGACTTTCTGTAGAGCCTCCCTGTGGGCTTTTGAACTGAGTAACAGTGATAAAACTGAGATCTTTGAAGGAGTCTATAACAATTGATCAACAATGTTATATTCACTCCTTTGGATGAGCTTCAGCATTTCATCATTATTTTTCGAAAGGTCGGGATTACTGGATTTACCGACTGGTGGGTCAGGAGCTTCCGTCTGAAGTTCCTTTTCTTTGTTAGGTTCCCCAACCCCTCGGTTGAAGATTCTGCCACTCCGTGTTACACGACTGATGTCTGCAATATTCACAATGGAGGGTAATGGAATTTCCTTTCCATTTTCAATTGTCGTTGCACCATATTTGTAAGGGATTGCCTTAGCTGATTCATACGGTAGTGGTCCCGGTAGATAGATAACTACAGGAGCCTTCTGATTTTTCTGACCATCATAAGTAATCTCGATCCGTTCCCGGTTAGGAACTTTAGATTTGTCAAGTAGAGGGATAATGGCAAAAACATCCCTAGTCCTGTGATGACCAGAGATCGTGACAACATCCTCAACTTGATCGGCAAGGTAGTTCGGCGTCCAGTTGATGGGTCTAGAACCCGGATATGGGCGAATCTCTCCACGATCCACCTGACCCTGAAGAGCTGCTCTAACAAAGTAACACCCTTTGTTACTTTCCGAACAGACGCTACAACGGTCATAGTTGTGTGGTGGCACCTGGCCACACCCACTTTGAATACAATGTAACCTCACTAGGTTAGCTTCCACAAATCGGACATCCTGACTCTGACGCCCAGTGGGGTTTCTGTTATTGATACTAATTTGATGAGTATCTTCATCCATATAAATTGGCATCCACCAGTGATTTAACAAGTGCTGAAGTGCCTCCTGGACAAGGGTACAACCTCGATCGTTTTCGCAACCTGCTTTACAGCTTTGATAGTCGTGTGATGTTAAGAATCCGAGTCGGACCTGCTTAGCATGTAACTCTACCAGGTTGGTATTCATCACGCGAATATCGAAGATCTGAACCATATTGATCTGATAGGAATTCCTATCATGGTAGTCTTGGATCCATCCAAGATCCATCTGACGCTGGAGGGCCTCTTGTATGAAAGAGCATCCCTGTTTGTTTACCGAGCAAATCAGACAAGAACTGTAATCGTGCCGCGGCAGATTATGATACTGGCTTTGCCTTGAGTGCATTGCCACCAAGTTGACATTCATTGCACGGATATCGTGGTTCTGAATGACGTTGGAGTTCGTATAGACCATGTTAACTCCACGAACTCGGTGCTCTTGGATCCATCCGAGATCCATCTGTTCCTGTAGAGCTGCTTGCACTACAGAACATCCTTGATTGTTTTTAGAGCAGACATCACACTGGTGATAATTATGAGGTGGCACATGGTCGTACCCACTCTGTCTACAATGCATCTTGACCAGATTGGTCTTCAACAAGAGTACATCGTGAATTTGATAGACATTGTTAGTCTCTTTCTCAATCAAGTTGACTGCAGCCTTCTCGTGTTGAGGCAGCGGGTTCGTGAGAACATTAGGATTTTTATCCTTGAAGGATAAGACCCCGCTCCTAACAAGCTTTTGCACGTCGGACTTGAAATTGAGACAAGTCTCTATGTTAGGCCCCGAACCTCCTTGGTGGTAAGGGCATGTTTGATCCACCTTAAACCAAAAAGGCGCATTTTCTGGTACCGTAAGAGGAGATTTAGTCTGAATATGCCCCTTAGCCAGTAGTAACGGAAACAAATCTGCGTATGTTACGGGTATATGATCAAATCCTGGTGGCCGTGTTGTACGGTTGTTGTATGGAGGACGAGCCTGCTGAAGAGGCTGTTGTGTCCTTTGCTGATCAGGTTGGCTCTGCGCAACCTGAGGTTGATACGTAGGAATAGACGCAGGGTTGATAGCAGGAGTCACTGCTACTACCGGTTGATAACGTCGCCTTTGCTTTTCGAGAGAGATATTCCCAATATCTTGCTCTTTTTTCTTAGGGAGAGCACTACTGTATTTTTTAGTATCGCTCGTCGATCCAGTGTCTTTTACCAAACGTCCTTCTAGGACGACTTCCTCAAGACGTACGCCCATGCCCACCATCTCGGTGAAATCACTGGGAGCACTGGCAACCATTCAGTTATAGTAAAATGAGCTTAAGGTTTTTAAGAAGATCTTTGTCATCTCTTTTTCCTCAAGAGGTGGACAAATTTGAGCGGCAATTTCATGCCACCTTTGAGCATACTCCTTAAAGGTTTCCTTGTCCTTTTGCGACATTGATCTGAGTTGATCTCTGTCGGGTGCAATGTCCAAATTGTATTTGTATTATTGGACGAAGGCAGTACCAAGATCTCTGAATGTACTGATCGTAGTACGGTTTAAACCCATGTACCATTTGAGTGCGGCACCGGTTAAACTATCCTGAAAGTAGTGAATCAGTAGGTCCTGATTCTCTGTCTGAGCTGACATCCGTCGAGCGTACATCACCAGATAGCTTTGAGGGCAAGAGTTACCCTTGTATTTTTCAAAGTCGGGCACTTGAAATTTGTGCGGGACTTTCACATTTGGAACCAAGCAGAGATCTGCGGCGTCTTTTCCAAATAGATTCTGACCGCGAATGGCTTGCAGCTCCTTCTGCATTTCCAAGAACTGCTCCTGGAATTCCTCCATTCTGTCAAACATAGTTTCCTTCTTACCAGAAGGTATCTGTGGAATCTGTCCTTCTGGGACAGTGTGCACCACAGGGGGTGGTACCGTGACTACGGCAGTGAATCTAGGCGTTTCCCGAAGTTTGTAACCTTCAGGAGTCTTCAGTATGCCCCTGGCATCTTCGCTTTCCTGAAGTTTGTAACCTTTAGGCCCAGCGGCTTCTATTGTGATTCCCTGATCTTCAGTGATCGATGGAACATATCCTTCTGGGATATAGTTAACAGGCATGCTCCAAGGATGATCTTTCGGTATTTGATACCTAGGATCATACTTTTCCACTATGGGCGTTGAGGTGATCTCTGAGATCACAGTTCTTTGTAGCTGAGCTTCTGCCATGGCTTGCATGTCGTTACGAAGCTTTCTCATATCCTCTCTCAGAGCGTCGATCTCTTCCTTCAACTCTCTGTTTTCTTCCTCAAGATCATCCATCTTTTTCTGACGATTGGCCCGAGTATTATACGAATGAGACAGTTTGACTCTAGAATCGAGACACAAATGTGAGATTCGTAGGTAAGAAGAATACGCGATGTGAGAATGATGAATGCAATGATTATATTAATTGTTTAAGGTTTAATCAAAATAAACTTCGACAATTAGATTGCAAATATCAAACAGTGGGGAAACCCCTTTTTATTGAATTCAAAGGATTACAGAAATGGAAATACAGTAGATTACAAGGTGCAGAAATAGAAACCTAAGCTAATGGGTCCCGAGTCCTCTCTGAAGAGAAATCGGGTGCTGATTCTGGTATCTTCCTTTTCTTTGACCGGGGCTCTTGGGCCGTTGTCGGGTTGTCATTCCTTTGCCAAGTGAAAGGAGTGAGCAAATTCCTTTGGTCATCCTGATTCTCTACAGCATGTTGCTCCAAAATTTCAATCAGAGCGTCTTTCTCTTTTAGTAATTGCTGTATTTTGATGCACTCTATGTCGAGGGTGCGGTATTTGTTCTTCCAAGACCTCCTCTCCCGTTGAACTTTGTTGAGAGTAACCTGAAGCTTTTCCGTTTCCGTCATGAAGTACATGACAGATTCCTTTGGCGAAAGAATTCTGTAATGAGGATAAGGCATTTTAAGCTTGAGAGCTCTGGTTTGTACCCAGTGGAGATAAGGCTCCACCGAGACACAGTCTGGTTTTCCCAGAGACTGTCGTCCTTTCTTATGAACATGCTTCCAAGCGTGCACTATTTCCATCTTTAGTGCTTTGTCGTTTTCTCCTTCCTTGAAGAAAAGACCTTCCAGATGAACACCCCGTGGGACGTGTCTCATCGGGTATCTAAATTGACGATGAACGAGAACTGGATGATAGTTGATTCCTCCCTTAGTTCCTATAAGGGGTACGTTGGGTAAGTTTCCACAACGGTCAATGATCCTGATCCCATCATAGATCCTATTACACCAATCTATATCAGAGTTGGTAAGAGACATGATCTTCTGCAACCAACGTAAGGCACTCTTGCAGTCCCAAAAACCAGCAGACTTGGGCAAGTGAGAGATAAACCATTTGTAAAGCAGAGGTACATAGCATGTGATCTCCCCTCCGCTGTACAAATTTCCCAAGTGTACAGAATGATACGCATCTGCGAGCAAAGTCGACACAGGGTTTCCAATGAGAAAAACCTTAATGGAGTTGATATCTACAAAGTTATTGATGTTGGGAAACAAAAATAACCCGTAGGTGAGCAAGATAAAGACGACTTCAAAAGCAGTCACATTTCCTATACTGGCAAAATACAGGGCTTTCTTTGTCAAGAACTGGGCTGGCAAACCTTGTATGCCACCCTTAGTGGTTAAGTGAGTCCTAACCTCAGACTCGTCCAAATGAATTGCTCTTGCAATAGTCTGATTCTTTGGAATTTCTTCCAGTCCAAAAAATGGAGCTCGATCAGTAATGTGTAGATCAATCAGATGAGAATACTCCTCCAGCGTTGGTGCGAGCTGGTAATCCGGGAATGTGAAACAGTGATAAATCGGATCGTAGAATTGAATGAGTGCATCCATGATTCCCTCAATCACATGGACTCTTAACAGTGGTAGCAGACCTCCGTGCTTGGCTCTGAAAGCCTCTGGGTTAGTGATCATCCTCGCTAACCTTCTCAAATCCTCTAGCTTTGGAACCTTGAAGGTGTAACTATGAGTTCTCCTTCTACCGAAATCCATTAGTGCAATCCTTTTCTCTGATATTTGCAATCACAGTCTTAGTTTAATTTGAAAAATAGAGAGACTAGAAGAGAAGAATTTTTTTAATGTTTTAATGTTTTTTAAATGAATGCATGAATGTGTAATACCCCAAAATTTGCTCTCCCTCTTTGTCATCATAGCATGGCATTATCATTTATCATATCATATCCATCTCATTAGCATTGCATTGCATTTAACATAGAAAAATGAAGCATGGCATCCTTCTTACCATCAGGGCATGTGATCAGGTGGAAGGTGGACAATCAAGGGATCATTCAAAGCACAAAAAGGTCAATCAAGTTTCCTCAAGGCAAGCCAAGAGGTCTTTCATGTCTCATACCATCTCAATTGATCATCTACAACCTCAAGGATGAGAGATACAATGGGAGATTGAAGCACTACATCTTTCACTATGCAAGAGGTTCAAAAACTGAAGGAAAACCCTCAAAAGAGATAGCTCATTGATCCAAAATCATCCTCAAATAGTATATCTCATCATCCTTTAAGAGGATACACAACATACTCTGAGGAACTTGAAATTGAAGACTGCACATTTTTCTCCTAGGAGGTGGGCACCAAAACTAGGGTTTCCCATTAAATCAGGGAATCTTTGATTTTTTGGACAAAACTTGATGTCATGGTATTCTACATGTTCTTAAGTGTATGTGTATGGAGAATTGCCTCTCAATTGGTTTTAGAAGTGGTTCAATTGGAAGAAAGATAAAAAATCAGGAAAATTGGGGCCAAGTCAAATAATCAGAGGAAAAAGTCAACTCTTGACTTTTTGGGGCCAAATCCATAAAATTCATGTTATATGTGTCCAATGTACAAAATTTGGTCAAGAAACTCCAAAGGAATCATAAAAAAAATCAAGGTGTGGAAAGTTGCTATTTTTGGATGAAGAAGGGTTACTAAATATAGCAAGTTTTGGCCATTTTGCATCAGAGTTTGAGTCAAGGCCATTTAAAATTGGGGCAGCAAATGAAAATTCCACTCGGCCATAACAAAAGATCTTGTTTCAAGCTTCAAATCCATGTGTAGAACATCTCCATTGGATAAAAATTGAGTGAGATATGGATGATCAAAGTTGGGGAAAACTAGAGCAAAATGCAAGTCAGCTTGGTCAAGTTGCAGGTCACGCGCATGTCATTTCCACAAACATGTGGTGGTCCAAATGTCCACTCATTTTTCTCTTGGTTAAAAGCTTCAAATGGGAAAGTTTTCAACATAAAATTTGTTCCTTGTAGTGTCATCTTCAATATTCATGTTGGACAAAATTCCATTTGATCAATTTATGAGGGATAAATTTTGGTCTCAAGTTAGGTTGATTGTGCTGAAATTTCGTGTGCCAAGTTGCCTTGCCAGCCAACCTCTTGCCATGCTCACCAACCAGTTTTGAACCATTGTGTTCATAGTTTTTTTTAGGTGTGTTTGAGGCCTTAATTCAATACAATTCTCACACCAATGTTGTTCTCTGGTGCACCATCTTTCCAATGCCCTCAATGCCTCATTAAATCATTCACTAACAAGAGAGAAAATCATCTTCAAACAACCACTGTTGCATTGGTTCCAATCTGTCACATAAAACCAGAAAAAGAAATAAAGGTTGTTGTTATTGTACCAGCTTGCTCATGTATTGCTCACTCTCCAACCTTTGCTTCATTTAACCAAACACTTTTCATGAACACCACCTCACGTGCCTCACTATACATGGAAATGGAAAGGGAAAGCTTGTTGAACAAGTTTCTGTGGCAGCAGCAGATGTGAGCTTGCTTTATTCAATTGAACCTCACCATAACACATTGTGAACCGCCATCACCATAACTCAGCCTCAATAACTCGCCCCCAACTAACTTGACTCAGTTAGTTAGGGTGCACTCAGTCTAACCACTGTGACTCATCTAACTCAACTCATTAAACCTTAGTTAACTCACACTATAAAAGAAAATCTAACTCACAAATCTCAGTTTCTAACTTCATTCTTCTCATTTCACTCCCAAACACTCTCTAATTTTCTCTCTGACTCTCCCACTCTTTTTCATCAAATCTCTCTCCATTGCAAGAGTTCATCATTCTCCTATAATTCCCCCTTCAAGTTTCATCTTCAATCATCTCTGAACTTGAAGCAGCTTTGGATTGTTGAAGTAAGCACACTGCAAATCCATCTCCATTATCACTCTTCAGAGTTTGAAAGCCTTTATTTGGCCAAGTGAAGCTCAAAAAGGAAGCAAGAATCTCTGGTTTTCTCAGCATCTCCAATTTCTCCATACTTTCAGGTTTTATCACTCAACCTTTTTCCATTCGATTCCCCTTAATTTTGACTTGTTTTTGTTAATATAAGCTTGATAGAAGCTCTGCTTACTCCGGCTAGTTGATAGGCCTTCTAAAGGCATAGTTTGAAAAGTTAGGGCATGATTTCATCTCTTCGTTTCTCTATGTGTGTGATTGCTATGTGAAAAATAAGAGTGTATTCATGACCTGCTCAACTTCAGCTTCATTTTGGTATGAATATCGTGCATTTCTGTGGTGATGTGAAAGTTGCAGGTGGTGGTTCTCGCCGGAGAGGGTGACCGGAGGTCCCTCTCCGGCCGGTGATCTCATTTTAGGGTTTTATGTTCAGTTTTAATGTCAGCCGTCTGATTTGTGTAATCCAAGGGTGGAGGAACTGCCAGCGCATTAAAACACACATGCACCTCACGTGCATTATTTCTGATTTCACTTAAACATAGTGTGGTGCAGTGCGTGCTAGTTAATGTGTTCCCTCGCATGTGCGCCTTGATCTTGCTTACTTTGACTTGTTTGTTGACCTGACTCAATCCGATGGTTGTTATTGTGTTGACTTGGTTTGACTGAAGTGCATGGTTATTAATGTGTACTGCGCGCTTAATGGACCTAGACTATTTTGCTATTCACACCTCCTCTTTTTTAAAGCCCAAATGAATTGAACTGAGTAATTACTAGTCATGCACCCCCATTCCTTTTTGCATTGCATTTTATTTTTCCATTTTTCTACACGTTTGCTTTTTAATTTTTAAAAATATTAAATAGCATCATAAAGTTCCAAAAAAATTCATGAGTATCATTAAAACATTTAGAAAATTTTTGGTGATTTTATGACCTTTTTACCCCTGCTCCATAATTTTCTTTGAATTTCTTTGGTGTGCATTCTTAATGTGGTACATGATCTTGTTTAATTTTGTTCTTGATCATTAAAAATTGTTTTGATGCTCTTCTTTTTGCATTGAGTCATTATCATCTTGAGATATGTTAAGTGTTTTTTATTTGATTTTTCTAGGTTAGTTTATGGCATGTTTGGTGTTCATTTTTGTGCTACTTTGTATGATATGTCTACTTGACCTAAGTGCATTGTTTGATATCATTTTGCCTTGGTTCCTTGCATGCTACTTTGATATGTGATTCATCTCTGATTAGTGAACTTAAATACCATGTTTTCATAATTTTCATGAGGCCATTTAATTTGTGTTTAATGCATTTCATTTGAAGCATTACAACATGTCACATCATTGTAATCTTTTGTGCATGTTTACATGTTTTCTTTTGTGTATACTTGCATGATCATTTGCCTATTTTGTGAGCTACTCACTTGACATTATAGGTCATTGATACATATCATATGTCATCTTTGCATGTTGATTATCATTTGAACCTTGTGCACCGTTACATGTTGTGTTTGCATTTTCCTTTGTTTGGAACTTCCATTTCAATTCTACTGCTTCTATCACTTCTTAAATGTTTTGATGTGTCATGCATGAATACTTGTGAGATGTTTGTGAATCTTTTTTTATTTCATTTCAATTCTGATCCTTGGATTACATGTTCCATTTAGGCATGTTTCTTCCATTTCTTTTCATCTTTCATTCTCCCTTTTCCTATGGTAGCATGTTCTAATGTCATGGATGATGTTTGTTGCCTATTCACTTGGACTTGCATGATAATGATCATTTGTTTGCCATGTGATGTACATTCTGGTTGTGGTTCTAGGATTTGATTTCTCATTTAATTCTTTTGAGTTTTAAGGTGCATTACATGTTCTTTTACTTCTTATACTTCTTATACATGTTTACTAACCATGTAGGGGCTTTGGTAAGTTGCAATTGAGTGTGGATAAGGAATCCACATTCAAATTTCTTTCCTTTCATCTCTTTTACAATTCCATTTTGTGTTTTGTTAAGCACTTATGTGCTTTCTTTTAATAACTCATCACTTCCCCTTTTTTGAATTACAATTCATCTTCTACTTTAGAAGTGAATTGTTTAATTCTTTCTTTCCTTAGACTTTAGGTTGAAACCTCACAAACCATTAGGATCACTCCCTTTAATCTTCAATTAGGATTGAGTCTTAGTCCACATAGGTTTTACCTTTTCTCCTCTCTTGAGTCTTTCATCTTCTCATCTCAAAGAAGATCCAAAAACATCCAATAAAGGTAAGCATTTATTGCATTTAGGCCTTTCATATAAAGAAAAGATTATAAAGGGGTTTTCTCTTATAATCTTAGAATGTATAGCATTATAGCCCATCTTGGGTCAATGTGTTAAACATTCGATCTTGTATGAGGGACTTCAATGCAATACTTGTTGAAGGTACAAATAAAAAACACTTCTTCATTTCTTAGTCAACAAAAACACTTAATAAACACAAGTATGCTAGTGTGTTTGAACCTTGACAATTGGAACTAAGTGTGGGGGTCTTCTTCACTCTTAGTGTGCTTTCTTACCCATTCCATCTTGGAATGTGAGAATGTACGCATTCTAATGACTAAGATTCAGATACACTATCATATGCAAACAAATGAAAAAAACTCTTAAAAGATAAAAACAAACAATAACGTCTTTTCCTTCGGGAATTCTTTTCTCATCCCATTCATTCTCAACGCACGAACGTGCTTCCTACTCGTTCTCTTGCAAGATGGTAACGCACTCGGACCAGCGAGCCTGCAACACCTGAGCTAGAACGTCAGCCATTCCCTAAAAAACACAAACAATCCATCCCTATTGAGGGGAACTACGTCGCTCTGATTCTCATGTTCCCGATGAGATACGTAAGCAGTGGGGTAGGGCCCATTCGAGCACTTCTTTTATTTTCCCTACATTTGTTTCTCTTTCTCTCTCCTTTCCTTTTCCAGTTCTCCAGCTAGCAGTTTCCTTTTCCAATATCCTTTTCTTACACCCTTTGATCGAAACAAGCAAGCGTGGATCCCATCGGGTACGATGGACGCGAGGGGGTGCTAATACCTTCCCTTCGTGTAACCGACTCCCTTACCCTTTCTCTTGGTCATAAGACCCTGTTCTTTCCTTTCCCTCAGGTTTATACGGTGTTTCCTTTACCTCTCTTGGGATAAATACACATTGCTGGCGACTCTGTTCGGTGCCACTTTCGCGTTTGTACTAGGATGAAAATCCCGGGAGCGACAGCTGGCGACTCTGCTGGGGAAAGGTTGACCTATTGCTGGTCCATCCTTAGGCGAGTCAATCCTAGCGCTTGTTTGTTTTTTTTTTCATTGGGTGTTTACTGTTGTGCTATATGTTGCTGTTTATTTATTTTACTGCATTTTAGCATTACATATCATATATTATATTGTGTTGCACTATTTTGTCTGTTTGGCGGGATGGGATTTCTGAGAGATAAGCCCATTACACAGGCTTGAGTATACACTTAGAATTAGAGTGGAGAGTAGTGGGACCTACGTGCCGTTTGGAGTGCGTTGGGTGTTCACGAAATTCACAGCTAGACGAGGCTATCTTGGGACACGTCGTGGCATGCGCATCTTGCGTATTCCAGGATGTAGATCTAGAGAGCTGTCGACTCTAGTGACCGATCATGAGGACCTTAGTGGAAACATCCCTCTTTAGCGGTGACAGTGGCAGACCACATTCTGTGGCAAACCCATTCGCACCCGAGGGCCCACTTTGGAACTTGCATAGGATGACTTTTATTTTCTAAGGGGAGTCAGTGGACGACCTCTTTGATTGGCATAGCATTGTATCCTACGGGCTGAATGTGCTATTGCTTCTCAAACCTCCGAAGCTGACAAGCCTTATTTTCTAAGAACCACATGTGAGTATGGGCGGGATGTTTACAGGTTTGCAAGAAACCCAGCCTCCTACCTACCTTACTTGTGATTCTATGATGATTTCGGACATTGTATCCTATGACAGTGATTTAAGTGTTCATCTCATATATTGCCAGATTCAGTACAGAGACACAGTGCACACAGTTCAATACAGACACAGACACTTGATTACCTGATCACATGCCCTTTTGCATTGCATTATCATATCATAACCGTTATGTTTGTCATTTTCAGGTGCATAATACGTTTCTGATTCCAATCCATGGGTTCAACAGAGATCGTTGCCGAGAGAAAGAACAATGTGTCTTACAAGTTTCCAGACCCTGTTTTGGATTCATTGCTCAAAGTTATAGATATGCCTGGTCCGGGTATTCTTGATAGGTTTCAGAAGAGCTACGGGAATTTGATTGGGATGGTCCGTACAATCACCAAGTATGAACATGATGCTTTGCACACTCTGCTGCAGTTCTACGAGCCTTCGTTGAGATGCTTTCTCTTTCCAGATTACATTTTGATGCCAACACTGGAAGAATTCTCATTTATTTTGGGAATTCCGATCACGCCGGCAATACCATTCTTCTCTGGTAGGTCTCCCAGCGTAAAAGAAATTGCTGCTGCGTTACAAATGGATCAGGCAGTGGTAAAGAGTGGTGTGAGCAGTAAAAATGGAGTTAGCGGATTTCATTTAGAATTTCTGTCTGGACAAGCCCAAGAGGCTGCAAGTGCTAAAAATTGGACGGTTTACAATTCCATTCTGGCTCTCTGCATATATGGCCTAGTTCTCTTTCCCAATCAGCAAGACTTTGTGGATATGCAAGCAACGAGAGTTTTCGTCCTTAAAAATCCAGTCCCTACTTTGTTAGGAGATTTTTATCATTCCGTGCATTACAAGAATGAGAAAAGGAGGGGAGGATCTGTTAGTTGTTGTACTCCACTACTGAGTCATTGGTTTTTCAAACATTTGCCTCAGACAGGTGCCTTTGTCGAAACCAAAGATGTGGCAAAATGGTCTAAACGATTGATGGGTTTAACTGCTGATAACATTGTATGGTTTGACCACCGGTTGTTGAGAATAGAGCTTGTCACAAGATGCGGAAATTTTCCAAATGTGCCTTTGATTGGCAGAAAAGGAGGGATCAATTATAATCCAGTTTTGGCCATCCGACAGTTTGGGTATGCTTCCAGGGATCCTCCTACTGAGCAAGATGTGGAAGAATCTTTATTCTTTACAGGAACTAAAGATGCGAAGGTGGTAGAAGTAGTGAATGCTTGGAAAGATAAGCACAAAATTGGAAAAGCAGTTTTTGGAAAAGGAGATTGTAGATCTTATCCTGAATATGACAGGTGGATTGAGACGAAAGTAAAGGAATTGCTTTTACCCTTTTCAAGGGGACCTCTTTTATGTTCAGTACAGCCAGAACAACCCACCATGGTGGCTATTGAAGAATGTGAGAAGTGGAAGAAAATGGTCAGAGAGTTGCAGATAGAGAATTCTGGAATGAGCACATGTCTTCAGAAAGCTCTAGCTGACAACAAAGAGTTGGAAAAGAGAGCCTTGAAAGCGGAAAAAACCTTGGCTGACAAAGAGGAAGATTTTGATGACAGAGCTCGGTACTTTCGGAAACTTACTTTGGGAGCAGATGACACTAGTCAGGCTCACAAGATTACAAAACAGGCTTTAGCCCGAAGCAAGGATTCATTAGCTCAACTTCGTCAAGCTTGGGATGAAGTCAGAATTGAAAATGTCGAGTTAAAGGATCAGTCGAAGACTAAAGACGAGGAGCTTAAAAAGGCACATGAGCAGAGGAGAAAGTATCGGGAAAGTCTCGGTAAAAGTCAAGAACAGTTAGAAGAAGCTAGAAGCCAGCTGAAGAATACCAAGAAAGAGCTTGAAGAAGCCATGATAGAAAGAGAGATACTCAAGACGCAAGCTGGCATAAAGAGACACAAAGGAGTGCATGATGACGAAGCTCTTATGCTGCATATGGGTTCTTTAACTGAAGCTCTTGAGAAAAGGGATGTCTTGATCAAAGAAATGATTGAAAAGCCGAATCACCAGCGTACCCGTATACTTTTTGAGGAGATCGAGTATTCAAGTGATAAGCTGAAGGATGTGGAATTGTCAGACTGATGTTTTTTTCCCTGTATTTTGTTGTTAATGGTTACCATCAGGCTTGTTGATGGATCCATTTTTCCTTATATTGCATTTGCGGATGAGCCTTTCTTAAATGTACTTGAATACTTTGTGGAATGAGTATGAGCAGTTTTATTCAGAATTATTCCTTATCAGATAAGCTGCACACAAGCACATGACCACGACACGTCTCTTTATATCACGATTTCTGGTCTTTAGATTTCTGTGGTTTGGATTGGAATCAGGGTGTAAAGCATTTTGGAAATGATAAACATAACATTGCATGGCATTGCATATCATTCTGCATTTCTGTTACTTGCTTTTCAGGTACTCGTTGCAGGGTCTCTAACCTTTATTTGGTTTCAGGTGCAAAGAAATCAAGTAAGAATCATGGATCAAGTGCAAAGTGATTTGGCTGAAATGAGGGCGCGTATGGACCAGTTCATGACCCTCATGACTGGCATGGCGCAAAATCAGGAGAGATTGAGACTTTTGGTCGAGCGTCCAGACAATGGGCCCGAAGGTGATCAGCATGACAATTCACAGGGACATGGAATTCCTCCTCCCGGTGGCAACCCTCCTCCTGGTGGTAACAATCGGGGTAATGGAAATGGTAGGCATGCTGGTGTTACTCTTGAAGATCCTCTGGAAGACCAATTTACTCTGCTGGATGCAGATGTGGGTAATCACGGTGATCGAAGGTATGATGAGTTAGCAGAAAAGATCAGGGCCATAGAATGCAAGAACTCTATGGGTATTGATGTTACTAGCTTGGGGCTGGTCCCAGGAGTCAGAATTCCTCCTAAATTCAAGCCTCCCACTTTTGATAAGTATCACGGCAATGCGTGTCCCCAAACACATCTTCAAGCTTACTTTGGGAAGATTTCAGCCCATACAGAGGACGAGAAGCTATGGATGCACTATTTTCAGGACAGTCTGGCTGGGGCGTCCTTGACCTGGTATATGAAGTTGAATAGAGCTACTGTGAAGAGTTGGAAAGATCTGGCAGAAGCGTTCCTGAAGCAATACCAGTACAATATTGACATGGCGCCCAACCGCACCCAATTGCAGGGGTTGTCACAGAATGCCAAGGAGAGTTTCAAAGAATATGCACAGAGGTGGAGGGAAATGGCTGCACAGGTTCAACCTCCCTTGTCAGACAGAGAGATGGCAGATATGTTTATGGGCACCTTGCAAGGGGCCTATCTTGATAGATTAGCTGCTTGTCCGTCAACTGGATTTGCTGATATTGTGATTGCGGGAGAAAGAATAGAAAGTCTGTTAAAGCTTGGAAAGATCCAAGATGTGAGTGGGACTGGCTCTTCGGGGACGAAGAAACCGTTTGCTAGTAGCCAGAAAAGAAGAGAAGGTGATACGAATGTCGTGTTTAGAGGACGAGGCAGAGGGCGTTCTCAAGCTTATTATCAGGTAGATGCTGTAACAATCCCCACACCGTCCGTTCAGAAACAACAACCCCAACAACAAGTTCAGCAGCAACAGCAACAACCTTTTTTCCAACAAAGGTCTAGGCAGAGGGATCGTAAGATGGATCCTCTCCCTATGACTTATGCCGCGCTGTTGCCCCAGCTACTCGAGTTAAAGTTGGTAGAACTCCGTACTATGAAAGCTCCGGTTGCTGGAAACCTGCCACCTAACTTCGATGCTAATGCTCGTTGTGAGTTCCACTCAGGTGCTCAGGGGCACTCCATTGAAAAATGCTGGGCTTTCCATCATAAAGTACAAGATTTGATTGATGCTAAAGCCATCAATTTCTCTCCCGCTCCTAATATTACTCAGCATCCCATGCCTGATCATAGTGCAGCAAATGTATATGCTATTGAAGATGGGAGGAGATTGAATTTGGTGGTAGACATACATCAGGTGAAAACTTCTTTGTTGGTTGTAAAAGATCGTTTATTGAAGGGACAGGTGTTCCCGGGCTGTAATCAAGATTGTTCTGAGTGTATGAATCAGGAGAATGGCTGTGATAAGTTGAAGATGGGTTTACAGAATCTGATCGATGAAGGATGTCTACAGTTCGACAGAGTCGTGAAAGACACTGATGAGGTATCAACCGTGACCATCTATTATACTCCCGCTGAGATTCAAATGCCGGTCAATGCAGTTCCCGTGGCGAGCGTTGCGCAAGAAAGGCCCCGTCCTGTCACTATAACGGTACCAGGACCAATTCCATTCACATCTACGAAGGCTATCCCATGGCACTATGGGGCAGATGTGTATTGCGAAGGTAAAAAGCAGGAATTTGAGTCGTCAGTTAGCCCAAATATTGATAATGTAGGAGGTGTAGGTGGATTTACAAGAAGCGGAAGGTTGTTCGCTCCCCAAACCTTGAGAAGTGATAAAGAGGCAGAAGCTGCAGCAAAGGCTAAGGGTAAACAGGTGGTTGAAAATGCGCCTACACCTGAAGCAGAGACAAAGATTACTTTTGATAAGGAGATAGAAGAATTCATGAAGATAATCAAGAAAAGCGATTATAAGATTGTGGACCAACTGAATCAGACCCCTTCAAAGATTTCAATCTTGTCACTATTGATGTGCTCTGATGCGCATCGGCAGGCGTTGTTGAAAGTATTGAAGAGTGCATACGTGCCACAAGAAATTACTGTTAATCAGCTCGAGGGCGTAATCTCCAATGTTAATGTTAGCCATGGCTTGGGCTTTACAAGTAGAGATTTGACGGTTGAAGGAAGAAACCACAATAAGGCTTTGCATATCACGATGGAGTGTAAGGGCGCAGTGTTATCTCATGTACCGGTAGACACTGGTTCATCACTTAATGTCTTGCCCAAGAAGGCGTTAATGAAGCTGGAAGTTGATGGTTTGATCTTAAGGCCTAGTGAATTGGTGGTCAGAGCATTCGACGGGACTAGACGATCTGTGTTTGGTGAGGTAGAATTGCCCGTACAAATTGGACCACAGGTATTCAAATCCACGTTCCATGTAATGGACATACAACCTGCATATAGCTGCCTATTGGGACGCCCTTGGATTCACGGAGCCGGGGCTGTTACTTCCACTTTACACCAAAAGTTGAAGTATGAGTTCGAAGGGCAGGTTGTGACGGTGTGCGGCGAAGAAGACATCTTTGTGAGTCACTTGTCCACATTCAAGTACATTGAAATGGATGGGGAAATTCATGAGATGCTGTGCCAATCATTTGAAGCGGTCAATATTGACGATGCACCTGAGTCTTCTTCTGTACCAGTTGGGGCTGGTACCTCCATTTCATCTTACAAACAAGATGTCGAAGTCGTCAGGGCAGGCAACGCCCAAGGTTGGGGCAGGTTGATAGAGACCCCAATGAAGGAAGACAAATTTGGTATTGGTTATCATCCCTCTACAACTTCAGATGCGGGGAGCAGAGGACCCATTACTTTCAATAGTGGGGGAATTATCTACACGGACCAGTCTTGTGCAGCCACAGAGGATAGTGTTGACAGTGATTGTGACCTGGACAACTGGGTACGCCCTCATGCTCCGGGACAACAAGTGCAGAACTGGTCCGTTGAAGAAGTCATCCGGGTTGCTCTTTAGACAGAGTAATTTTTCTTTGTTTTTTCTAACCATAATGCATGTCAAAATCTTACGCTCTGCCCAAGGCGTATAGATTCATTTGTAGGGCCACCCTGGTTACATTTGCAATTTTTAATCATTAATAAAGGACGTTTTGCAATCAAATTTTGTTCTCTGTCTTTCAGTTTTTATTTTTGCACAAAAAAAATAAAATGGCAATGTTTCATTTTCTTTTGTTTTGCTTAAAAATAAATTCTAAAATAAGGCATGAACCCGTTCATGCAGACTTGATCCTCCGGACACCACTGATAACGATTTTGATATGACTATGTATGACTTTGACAATCCGATTTATCAAGCCGAAGAAGGGGATGAGAAAGATTGTGAACTCCCTGAAGAACTGGCCAGATTGTTGAAACAAGAGGAAAGGGTCATCCAGCCTCACCAGGAGACTGTAGAAATCATCAATATTGGTACCAAGGATGCCAAGAAAGAGATCAGGATTGGTGCCAGCTTGCAAGCAGATGTGAAGAAAACTTTGACTGAAATGTTGCGCGAGTACGTTGACATCTTCGCCTGGTCGTATCAAGACATGTCGGGGTTGGATACGGATATTGTTGTGCACAGGCTGCCATTAAGAGAAGAATGCCCGCCAGTCAAGCAGAAACTTCGTCGGACTCACCCCGACATGGCTTTAAAGATTAAGGAGGAAGTCCAGAAGCAGTGGGATGCTGGTTTTCTTGCTGTGACAAAATATCCTCCGTGGGTAGCCAACATCGTGCCAGTACCGAAGAAAGATGGAAAAGTGAGAATGTGTGTGGATTATCGAGATCTTAATAAAGCTAGCCCAAAAGATGATTTTCCACTACCTCATATTGATGTGCTGGTCGATAATACAGCTCAGTTTTCAGTGTTCTCATTTATGGACGGCTTCTCCGGGTACAACCAGATCAAGATGGCACCTGAAGATATGGAGAAGACCACGTTCATTACTCCGTGGGGTACATATTGCTATAAAGTAATGCCTTTTGGGTTGAAAAATGCAGGGGCAACGTACCAGCGGGCGATGGTAACATTGTTTCATGACTTGATTCATAAGGAGATCGAATGTTATGTAGATGATATGATTGCCAAGTCGAGAACAGAAGAGGAACATCTGATTAACCTGAAAAAGTTGTTTGAAAGGTTGAGAAAGTTCCATCTGAGATTAAATCCAAACAAATGTACGTTTGGGGTGCGTTCTGGAAAGTTGTTGGGTTTCATTGTGAGCGAAAGAGGAATTGAGGTTGATCCTGCCAAGGTGAAAGCAATACAAGAAATGCCTGAACCAAGAACAGAAAAAGAGGTTCGTGGTTTCTTGGGTAGATTGAACTACATTGCAAGGTTCATATCTCACCTAACAGCCACGTGTGAACCAATATTTAAATTGTTAAGGAAAGATCAAACGGTCAGGTGGAATGACGATTGCCAATTGGCATTCGATAAGATAAAAGAATACTTGCAGGAACCTCCGATTCTAATGCCTCCAGTTGAAGGGAGACCGCTGATAATGTATCTGACAGTGCTTGAAGGTTCCATGGGTTGTGTTCTCGGGCAACATGACGAGACAGGTAGGAAGGAGCATGCTATCTACTACCTGAGCAAAAAGTTCAATGATTGTGAGTCCCGGTACTCAATGCTTGAAAAGACATGCTGTGCGCTTGCATGGGCTGCTAAGCGATTGAGGTAATATATGGTCAGACACACAACCTTGTTAATTTCAAAAATGGATCCTATCAAGTACATTTTCGAGAAACCAGCACTGACAGGCAGAGTTGCACGGTGGCAAATGGTCTTGACAGAGTATGACATTCAGTACACTTCCCAAAAGGCCATCAAAGGAAGTATCTTGTCCGACTATCTTGCGCAACAGCCGATTGATGATTACCAACCCATGAAATTTGACTTCCCTGATGAAGACATCATGTTTCTCAAAGCTAAAGACTACGAGGAACCACTCCCGGAGGAGGGGCCAGACCCTGAATCCAAATGGAGTCTGATGTTTGATGGGGCTGTCAATATGAATGGGTGCGGAGTTGGAGCAGTTCTTATCACGCTGGAAGGTGTTCATATGCCTTTCACTGCCCGAATAACTTTCGGATGCACCAACAATGAAGCAGAGTACGAAGCTTGTATAATGGGGATCGAGGAGGCGATTAATCTACGGATTAAGACCCTTGATATATTTGGTGATTCAGCTTTGGTAATCAATCAAGTGAAAGGGAGTTGGTACACGCACCAAGCAAATCTAGTGCCGTATAGAGATTATACAAGGAGATTGCTGACATTTTTCACAACAGTGAAACTGTACCATATTCCTCGAGATGAGAATAGGTTCGCTGATGCTTTGGCCACTTTGTCTTCCATGATCAAAGTGCAAGGATGGAACCATGTACCTAAGATTGAGGTATCCCGCCTTGACAGACCTGCATTTGTGTTTGCGGTCGACGCAACGTCCGATGACAAGCCTTGGTACCATGATATTAAATGCTTCTTGAGCAATCAAGAGTACCCACCCGGGGCATCGTCCAAAGACAGGAAAACGTTGAGAAGGCTAGCTGGTGGTTTCTTCTTGAACAAAGATGGCGTGCTGTATAAGAGAAATTTTGACACGGTCCTGCTTAGATGTGTGGATAGACATGAAGCAGACCTGTTGATGATTGAAGTGCACGAAGGCTCTTTCGGTACCCATGCCGGAGGGCATGCAATGGCTAAAAAGTTGTTAAGATCGGGATATGATTGGTTGACTATGGAGTCAGATTGTTGCAAATATGCCCGCAAATGCCATAAATGCCAGATCTATGCAGATAAAGTGCATGTGCCTCCAAATCCGTTGAGTATCATGTCGTCGCCTTGGCCGTTTGCCATGTGGGGCATTGATATGATCGAAAAGATTGAGCCTACAGCTTCTAACGGTCATCGTTTCATCTTGGTGGCAATTGATTATTTCACCAAATGGGTTGAAGCTGCATCCTATGCCAATGTTACGAAACAAGTGGTCGCTCGTTTCTTAAAACGGGATATCATTTGCCGATATGGAGTTCCCAAAAGAATCATTACTGATAATGGTTCTAATTTGAATAACAAGATGATGGCTGAATTATGCCGGGACTTCAAAATCGAACATCACAATTCTTCTCCGTACCGCCCAAAGATGAATGGCGCGGTTGAAGCGGCCAACAAAAATATCAAGAAGATTGTGCAGAAGATGGTTGTCACGTACAAAGATTGGCATGAGATGTTACCATTTGCTTTGCATGGGTATCGAACGTTGGTACGCACATCCACTGGGGCAACCCCATTCTCACTTGTATATGGTATGGAGGCAGTGCTACCGGTTGAAGTAGAGATTCCGTCCCTCAGAGTCATGATGGATGTTAAACTAGATGAGGCTGAATGGGTACGAGCCAGATTTGATCAGCTGAGCCTTATTGAGGAAAAGCGATTGGCGGCTGTATGTCATGGGCAATTATACCAGCGCAGAATGAAGCAGGCATTTGACCAAAACGTGCGTCCTCGGGTTTACAAAGTCGGAGATGTAGTGCTCAAAAGGATCCTTCCTCCCAATACCGATCACAGGGGCAAATGGACTCCTAACTATGAAGGTCCATTCGTGGTTAAAAAGGTCTTTTCGGGCGGAGCCTTATTACTTACAACCATGGATGGCGAAGACTTTTCATCCCCTGTCAACTCGGACGTAGTCAAAAAATACTTTGCATGAATAGACCCGCTGGATAATAAAAATAAAAAAAATCCAGGCAAAAAAGGGCATCCCGGCGAACCAAAAACAGAATAAGGTTCGGGCAAAAATTAGGGATATATTTGAAAAAATTGTACACCCGGTAAGTTGAAAACCCGAAAGGGCAACTTAGGCAAAAAAGGGTGTCCTGGTGGATCGAAAACCTGAAAGGGCGGTCCACGCAAAAGAGGGATTTAAGCGAATGACTACGGTCTGAGTTATCTGTACCCAATTACCGTTTGAACAACTGACGTTCTGAAAGATAGGAATCGGTCTGATCATTCCTCAGAAGGCAAGGTCGGGGAGTTTTGAAGACATACTGGTCATAACAGAATGGAAACTCAGTGGAATTCCGTTTTCACATTGCCATTAGGATAGTTTCTTTTCTCAATTTTCAGCGATCACCTCTTTCCAGGGATTGCTTCCTGATGTAATTGCCTATTCTGGGCTCTCAGTCAATAAATTGAATTTCAATAAAAAGCTTTCTATTTTTTTGTTTTATTGCTTTGTTTGCAAAAACGTCCTAATTTTTGATAAAACATTGCATTTGAAAACATGGCGGCCTTGCAATAACATGCGCAGAAAAAACATTTGAAATTACTTTGAATGTTGAATACTCCCGGATGGTGGATTCTAGCCACGCAATATTCGGGGCATGTGTGCATATTCTTTTGTTACAGGTAGCAGGGGCAGATGATTTTAAGCACAAGACCAGTAATCAATTACCCCACGCAAAAGACTGGGGCAATTACGGGTAAGGAGGTCGGCGTTCATCGTTCGGTCGACGGTCGTTCAACTGGGTACCGTTGTGTCTTCTTAAGTCGATTCTCTCATACAGTACTTCCAACAGCTACAAGCTTTTCTGTGTCGATAATGGTCACAAGTTCCCCAAAAGAGTGGTCTCGTCGATACCGAAACTGATGGTCATTATCCCCAGCGAAGTCACAGGAGTTTGAAGAGGCTGAATCTTCTGTAAAATCCTCTTATGACATCCTCTTCGGGGACAAATTGTTGGTTTGTCCAAGCATGGGGCGTGTTTGTTTCCCTAGCATGAAGTGTTGATCATCCCCAGTAGAGTTTGAGGACAGTTGGTCTTCTGTAAAATCCTCTCAAAAGGCATTCCCCAGCATGAGACGTTTTAAAGCGGTTTTCTCCAACAGAGTTGTTGTAAACTCGTTATCCCTAACGGAATTGTCTAAAGGGAAGCTCGCCTAACATGGTGCATTGTGGTACTTATCCTAAGCTCGACAGTCATATTCTTCAGCAGACTACTGTGGATTTGCTTTGGGTTTCCCCAACATATCTCTAAGGACTCTTTCCTAGCAGGTTGCAGTAGAATGTTCTAACCAGGATTTGCATATCCCTGGCAGAGTAGCCCTGATCCCCAGCAAGATTGTGTCCCTGGTAATGATCCCCCACAGAGGTCAGCATCGAATCTTGTCAGCAATACTCCCCAGCTGAGTTGTTGTTCTCCCCGCAGAGGTTTATAAGATCGGCAGAATCTATTCCTCAATAAGGATGATACAGTCTTTCCCCAGCCGGGTCAGATAACCCCTACAAAGGGTCTTGGATTGGATAGATCCCCAAGCAGAGTTTTTTATGACTTTTCTTCCCTAGCAAGACGCCATGCAAATAAATTCTCATCCCCAGCGGAATCGCTGTGACCAGAATTCATTCCCCCAGCAGATGAAGTGATTACTGGCAGATTTATTATTCTTCAAGTCCAATTTATTTTTGGCAAACTTGACAATTCGAAGCGGACGGATTGTTCATTCATTCTCCAACAGAGATACTATCCTCTCAGGAACCTCTAAAGTCAAGTCATGGATCATTGTTCCTCAGCAAAGTCGGCAGAGATGTCTGACACGGATGCAGAGTGTAATCCAGTATTGGAATTTTGCGAAAGTCCACCCGTAGTGTGGCAAGCCAGTAGTCGTCTGGCATTGTTAAAAGACGTTAGCAAAGTCCAACCGTAGATTGGCAGAAAGTCCATCTAAGGGTGGCAAATTCTTAAAGTCCAACAGTGGATTGTCAAAAGTCCGTCTTCGGGTGGCAAAAGTCCAACAGTGGATTGGCAAAAGTCCGTCTTCGGGTGGCAAAAGTCCAACAGTGGATTGGCAAAAGTCTGTCTTCGGGTGGCAAAGGTCCAACAGTGGATTGGCAAAAGTCCGTCTTCAGGTGGCAAAAGTCCAACAGTGGATTGGCAAAAGTCCGTCTTCGGGTGGCAAAAGTCCAACAGTGGATTGGCGAAAAGTCCATCTTCGGGTGGCAAAGCAGCTAAAAGTCCAACAGTGGATTGGCAAAAGTCCGTCTTCGGGTGGCAAAAGTCCAACAGTGGATTGGCAAAAGTCCGTCTTCGGGTGGCAAAAGTCCAACAGTGGATTGGCGAAAGGTCCATCTAAGGGTGGCAAATTCTAAAAGTCCAACAGTGGATTGGCAAAAGTCCGTCTTCGGGTGGCACGAAGCTGGAAAGTCCACCAGTAGTGTGGCAAGCCAGTAGTCGTCTGGCGTCGTTCAAAAGACGTTATCAAAGTCCACCAGTAGCGTGGCAGGCCAGTAGTCGTCTGGAATTGCATAAAAGACATTATTAAAGTCCACCAGCAGCGTGGCAAGCCAGTAGTCGCCTGGCGTCGTTCAAAAGACGTTCTCAAAGTCCACCAGTAGCGTGGCAGGCCAGTAGTCGTCTGGAATTGCATAAAAGACATTATTAAAGTCCACCAACAGCGTGGCAAGCCAGTAGTCGTCTGGCGTCGTTCAAAAGACGTTATCAAAGTCCACCAGTAGCGTGGCAGGCCAGTAGTCGTCTGGAATTGCGTAAAAGACATTATCAAAGTTTACCAGTAATGCGGCAAGCCAGTAGTCGTCTGGTGTCGTTCAAAAGACAGATTTCTCCGACAATGTTTCATTGAAGATTCAATCCAGCAATGTCGGGGGGGTTTCTTCTTCATCATCCAGAGCAAATTTTTGGTTATATTTGGTATTCAATCACTATATACCGTGAAAGTCCGAAAGCAATTGCTTTCAGGCATTCAGGTCTACAGCGCTTGAATAGGGGCAGCTGTAATACCCCAAAATTTGCTCTCCCTCTTTGTCATCATAGCATGGCATTATCATTTATCATATCATATCCATCTCATTAGCATTGCATTGCATTTAACATAGAAAAATGAAGCATGGCATCCTTCTTACCATCAGGGCATGTGATCAGGTGGAAGGTGGACAATCAAGGGATCATTCAAAGCACAAAAAGGTCAATCAAGTTTCCTCAAGGCAAGCCAAGAGGTCTTTCATGTCTCATACCATCTCAATTGATCATCCACAACCTCAAGGATGAGAGATACAATGGGAGATTGAAGCACTACATCTTTCACTATGCAAGAGGTTCAAAAACTGAAGGAAAACCCTCAAAAGAGATTGCTCATTGATCCAAAATCATCCTCAAATAGTATATCTCATCATCCTTTAAGAGGATACACAACATACTCTGAGGAACTTGAAATTGAAGACTGCACATTTTTCTCCTAGGAGGTGGGCACCAAAACTAGGGTTTCCCATTAAATCAGGGAATCTTTGATTTTTTGGACAAAACTTGATGTCATGGTATTCTACATGTTCTTAAGTGTATGTGTATGGAGAATTGCCTCTCAATTGGTTTTAGAAGTGGTTCAATTGGAAGAAAGATCAAAAATCAGGAAAATTGGGGCCAAGTCAAATAATCAGAGGAAAAAGTCAACTCTTGACTTTTTGGGGCCAAATCCATAAAATTCATGTTATATGTGTCCAATGTACAAAATTTGGTCAAGAAACTCCAAAGGAATCATGAAAAAATCAAGGTGTGGAAAGTTGCTATTTTTGGATGAAGAAGGGTTACTAAATATAGCAAGTTTTGGCCATTTTGCATCAGAGTTTGAGTCAAGGCCATTTAAAATTGGGGCAGCAAATGAAAATTCCACTCGGCCATAACAAAAGATCTTGTTTCAAGCTTCAAATCCATGTGTAGAACATCTCCATTGGATAAAAATTGAGTGAGATATGGATGATCAAAGTTGGGGAAAACTAGGGCAAAATGCAAGTCAGCTTGGTCAAGTTGCAGGTCACGCGCATGTCATTTCCACAAACATGTGGTGGGCCAAATGTCCACTCATTTTTCTCTTGGTTAAAAGCTTCAAATGGGAAAGTTTTCAACATAAAATTTGTTCCTTGTAGTGTCATCTTCAATATTCATGTTGGACAAAATTCCATTTGATCAATTTATGAGGGATAAATTTTGGTCTCAAGTTAGGTTGATTGTGCTGAAATTTCGTGTGCCAAGTTGCCTTGCCAGCCAACCTCTTGCCACGCTCACCAACCAGTTTTGAACCATTGTGTTCATAGTTTTTTTTAGGTGTGTTTGAGGCCTCAATTCAATACAATTCTCACACCAATGTTGTTCTCTGGTGCACCATCTTTCCAATGCCCTCAATGCCTCATTAAATCATTCACTAACAAGAGAGAAAATCATCTTCAAACAACCACTGTTGCATTGGTTCCAATCTGTCACATAAAACCAGAAAAAGAAATAAAGGTTGTTGTTATTGTACCAGCTTGCTCATGTATTGCTCACTCTCCAACCTTTGCTTCATTTAACCAAACACTTTTCATGAACACCACCTCACGTGCCTCACTATACATGGAAATGGAAAGGGAAAGCTTGTTGAATAAGTTTCTGTGGCAGCAGCAGATGTGAGCTTGCTTTATTCAATTGAACCTCACCATAACACATTATGAACCGCCATCACCATAACTCAGCCTCAATAACTCGCCCCCAACTAACTTGACTCAGTTAGTTAGGGTGCACTCAGTCTAACCACTGTGACTCATCTAACTCAACTCATTAAACCTTAGTTAACTCACACTATAAAAGAAAATCTAACTCACAAATCTCAGTTTCTAACTCCATTCTTCTCATTTCACTCCCAAACACTCTCTAATTTTCTCTCTGACTCTCCCACTCTTTTTCATCAAATCTCTCTCCATTGCACGAGTTCATCATTCTCCTATAATTCCCCCTTCAAGTTTCATCTTCAATCATCTCTGAACTTGAAGCAGCTTTGGATTGTTGAAGTAAGCACACTGCAAATCCATCTCCATTATCACTCTTCAGAGTTTGAAAGCCTTTATTTGGCCAAGTGAAGCTCAAAAAGGAAGCAAGAATCTCTGGTTTTCTCAGCATCTCCAATTTCTCCATACTTTCAGGTTTTATCACTCAACCTTTTTCCATTCGATTCCCCTTAATTTTGACTTGTTTTTGTTAATAGAAGCTCTGCTTACTCCGGCTAGTTGATAGGCCTTCTAAAGGCATAGTTTGAAAAGTTAGGGCATGATTTCATCTCTTCGTTTCTCTATGTGTGTGATGCTATGTGAAAAATAAGAGTGTATTCATGACCTGCTCAACTTCAGCTTCATTTTGGTATGAATATCGTGCATTTCTGTGGTGATGTGAAAGTTGCAGGTGGTGGTTCTCGCCGGAGAGGGTGACCGGAGGTCCCTCTCCGGCCGGTGATCTCATTTTAGGGTTTTATGTTCAGTTTTAATGTCAGCCGTCTGATTTGTGTAATCCAAGGGTGGAGGAACTGCCAGCGCATTAAAACACACATGCACCTCACGTGCATTATTTCTGATTTCACTTAAACATAGTGTGGTGCAGTGCGTGCTAGTTAATGTGTTCCCTCGCATGTGCGCCTTGATCTTGCTTACTTTGACTTGTTTGTTGACCTGACTCAATCCGATGGTTGTTATTGTGTTGACTTGGTTTGACTGAAGTGCATGGTTATTAATGTGTACTGCGCGCTTAATGGACCTAGACTATTTTGCTATTCACACCTCCTCTTTTTTAAAGCCCAAATGAATTGAACTGAGTAATTACTAGTCATGCACCCCCATTCCTTTTTGCATTGCATTTTATTTTTCCATTTTTCTACACGTTTGCTTTTTAATTTTTAAAAATATTAAATAGCATCATAAAGTTCCAAAAAAATTCATGAGTATCATTAAAACATTTAGAAAATTTTTGGTGATTTTATGACCTTTTTACCCCTGCTCCATAATTTTCTTTGAATTTCTTTGGTGTGCATTCTTAATGTGGTACATGATCTTGTTTAATTTTGTTCTTGATCATTAAAAATTGTTTTGATGCTCTTCTTTTTGCATTGAGTCATTATCATCTTGAGATATGTTAAGTGTTTTTTATTTGATTTTTCTAGGTTAGTTTATGGCATGTTTGGTGTTCATTTTTGTGCTACTTTGTATGATATGTCTACTTGACCTAAGTGCATTGTTTGATATCATTTTGCCTTGGTTCCTTGCATGCTACTTTGATATGTGATTCATCTCTGATTAGTGAACTTAAATACCATGTTTTCATAATTTTCATGAGGCCATTTAATTTGTGTTTAATGCATTTCATTTGAAGCATTACAACATGTCACATCATTGTAATCTTTTGTGCATGTTTACATGTTTTCTTTTGTGTATACTTGCATGATCATTTGCCTATTTTGTGAACTACTCACTTGACATTATAGGTCATTGATACATATCATATGTCATCTTTGCATGTTGATTATCATTTGAACCTTGTGCACCGTTAACATGTTGTGTTTGCATTTTCCTTTGTTTGGAACTTCCATTTCAATTCTACTGCTTCTATCACTTCTTAAATGTTTTGATGTGTCATGCATGAATACTTGTGAGATGTTTGTGAATCTTTTTTTATTTCATTTCAATTCTGATCCTTGGATTACATGTTCCATTTAGGCATGTTTCTTCCATTTCTTTTCATCTTTCATTCTCCCTTTTCCTATGGTAGCATGTTCTAATGTCATGGATGATGTTTGTTGCCTATTCACTTGGACTTGCATGATAATGATCATTTGTTTGCCATGTGATGTACATTCTGGTTGTGGTTCTAGGATTTGATTTCTCATTTAATTCTTTTGAGTTTTAAGGTGCATTACATGTTCTTTTACTTCTTATACTTCTTATACATGTTTACTAACCATGTAGGGGCTTTGGTAAGTTGCAATTGAGTGTGGATAAGGAATCCACATTCAAATTTCTTTCCTTTCATCTCTTTTACAATTCCATTTTGTGTTTTGTTAAGCACTTATGTGCTTTCTTTTAATAACTCATCACTTCCCCTTTTTTGAATTACAATTCATCTTCTACTTTAGAAGTGAATTGTTTAATTCTTTCTTTCCTTAGACTTTAGGTTGAAACCTCACAAACCATTAGGATCACTCCCTTTAATCTTCAATTAGGATTGAGTCTTAGTCCACATAGGTTTTACCTTTTCTCCTCTCTTGAGTCTTTCATCTTCTCATCTCAAAGAAGATCCAAAAACATCCAATAAAGGTAAGCATTTATTGCATTTAGGCCTTTCATATAAAGAAAAGATTATAAAGGGGTTTTCTCTTATAATCTTAGAATGTATAGCATTATAGCCCATCTTGGGTCAATGTGTTAAACATTCGATCTTGTATGAGGGACTTCAATGCAATACTTGTTGAAGGTACAAATAAAAAACACTTCTTCATTTCTTAGTCAACAAAAACACTTAATAAACACAAGTATGCTAGTGTGTTTGAACCTTGACAATTGGAACTAAGTGTGGGGGTCTTCTTCACTCTTAGTGTGCTTTCTTACCCATTCCATCTTGGAATGTGAGAATGTACGCATTCTAATGACTAAGATTCAGATACACTATCATATGCAAACAAATGAAAAAAACTCTTAAAAGATAAAAACAAACAATAACGTCTTTTCCTTCGGGAATTCTTTTCTCATCTCATTCATTCTCAACGCACGAACGTGCTTCCTACTCGTTCTCTTGCAAGATGGTAACGCACTCGGACCAGCGAGCCTGCAACACCTGAGCTAGAACGTCAGTCGTTCCCTAAAAAACACAAACAATCCATCCCTATTGAGGGGAACTACGTCGCTCTGATTCTCATGTTCCCGATGAGATACGTAGGCAGTGGGGTAGGCCCATTCGAGCACTTCTTTTATTTTCCCTACATTTGTTTCTCTTTCTCTCTCCTTTCCTTTTCCAGTTCTCCAGCTAGCAGTTTCCTTTTCCAATATCCTTTTCTTACACCCTTTGATCGAAACAAGCAAGCGTGGATCCCATCGGGTACGATGGACGCGAGGGGGTGCTAATACCTTCCCTTCGCGTAACCGACTCCCTTACCCTTTCTCTTGGTCGTAAGACCCTGTTCTTTCCTTTCCCTCAGGTTTATGCGGTGTTTCCTTTCCCTCTCTTGGGATAAATACACATTGCTGGCGACTCTGTTCGGTGCCACTTTCGCGTTTGTACTAGGATGAAAATCCCGGGAGCGACAGAATGCAGCACACAAAAACATAGAAAAAACATGGGGTCAAAGGGTCGTTGTCATGAAGTCAAGGCACTACCCATCCCCAAAGGTTTATACTAGGGTGATTTTTGTACCTGTACTCATTATCATCAGCTCCTCCCAGGAAAGCAAAACAACAAGCGGATTGCCAGCGAGTTGTGGAGCAATCTTAGAGTAAGTGCCATTCACCGAGAATAGATCACCAGCCTCAAATGAGGGTAGTATCGCGTAACAACTATTTCCGATAGTTTCTTCACTACGAAAGGGTTTGGCTCCTCAGCTTCTCAGACTTAACAATCGGCCCATTGTCTAGGTGAGAGAATGGGTTGCATTGGTCAGCCTTCACTGAGGTTGATGGTCGACCTCGTCGCCATCACTTATCTTAAGTGTATACTCAATCTTTCCACATACGGCATCACCCGCATTCCCATTAGCAGAAAAAATAAACACGTATAGCAATTAGGAAAAGCAGTATATATATTTGTCCTAATCATCCTAGACTTTTAAAACTATGAATCCTAAGTTCCTGACAGAAATGGGTTCCCCGGCGGAAGCCCCAATCTGTGGTTTTCACACAAGAGGTGAAGAGAAAAAAAGAAAACAGAGACCAGGCCCCACGGTGGGCGCCATTTTTCTGTAGCGAGCGATTTTGGACGCGGTTCTTAAGCGCTGGTCGCTCTCTGGGTTTAGTTTACTACAGGTCGATTCATTTTTTATCCTATTAAAGCTGATGAAGGAAGGGAAATAGATGTCTCCAATTAACCCTGCTTTGCATACTGAGTTTAAACAGCGGGCTGTTAGGTTACGAATGCTATCAATGTGGGGGGGCCTTTGTACGGGTTATTTGGAATTTTCGCCAATACGGTTTTCTTTTTCTCTTTCTAGGACTTTATAGCGGGTAACAAGGATTAGGATGTTAGGACTGATGTTTTTGATAGATACATGAGAGTATGGGATTTTGGGTTTTTGTTTAGTGTGCTCGCTAAGATTTTTCTTTCAATCTTATGCCTACGTATTCCCATTTACCGAAACAGGGAAATCAGAGCATTCGTAGTTCCTCCTATTCCATGGGAGGAAATGGTTGTTTTTGGTGTCTTGTTCAAAGCCCAAGACGTGAAGCTAAAGGTGTTTGTATCTTGTTCAAAGCCTAAGATATGAAGCTAAAAAGTCTGTTTGTATCTTGTTTAAAGCCCAAGATATGAAGCTAAGGGAGTTGACTTTAGAGAGAATTTGTCATCTCTAAAGGGGGTCTGTATGTCACAACTGTTGGGTGACTGACTGTAAAGGAGGATTACTTTAACCGGGATTTGTGAATCTGGCAATGCCATAATTTCCTTTATAGGGGATTTTAATCTGAAGGAGAAGACTTTAACTCAGTGTAGAGCAATGCTATCTTTCCTTAGGAATTTCTCATACTAAAAGAGGGACAGTGGCGTGGATGTAGATGATCCAGAGGCTTGCCGCTTACAGCGATTAAATGGAGGGGAAGGAGTTGTTGATGTTTTTGTACTGTGAACGAGGCACAGTTTTGATGCGAAAAGGTTAATTGGATTAACCACTGGTTTTCTTATATAAAGCCTAAGAGGAGGCTAATATGTGTCTCGTACAAAGCCCGAGAGAGAGGCTAAAAGGTTTTGACTTGACGATGAAGTCTTTTGGTATCTCGTATAAAGCCCGAGATGGAGGCTATTTGACTCAACAAGAGAGTTTTTTGTATCTCGTACGAAGCCCGAGATGGAGGCGAAAGGGTGATTGACTCAACGAGGGAGTCTCTTATGTGTCTCGTACAAAGCCCGAGAGAGAGGCTAAACGTTGTTTACTTCGCTGGGGATAATCATTGTACAAAGCCCAAGAGAGGCTAACTTCACTAGAGAAGGATCATTATACAAAGCCTAAGAGGAGGCTGTGGCGACTGTTCAGTTAAGTGACAGGTCCAGTATGCTGACTTAAAGAGAAAATCAGTTCTTATATGAGCAATGTTGTACTCAAGGATTTGATTCGAGGATCCGGGCTATTCCTGTTCTTTAAGGAAGTGGGAAATCCGAAGGGTATTGAGACTGTCCGAGTCTACGGTTTTCTTCCTATTTAACGAAGGGGTCACTTAAGAATGTCTTTGAGACTCAAGGAGATTAGACTGTCCGTGTCTAGAGTTTTATCTTTTGTACCATGCTTTGAGAAACAGTAGTAGACTCTTTGAAAGGACTGTTCTATGCGGATGACTAATTTCTGTTCCTATACCTCTAGGAGGTCGTCGGGACAATTTGTACGAAGCCCAAGAGGAGGCTGGAAACTTTTAAGAAGCCGATCGGTCCTTGTACGAAGCCCAAGAGGAGGCTATCATTCCCGGAGGAAGAGATCATTATATGAAGCCTAAGAGGAGGCTGTGAATACTTCTAAGAAGTCGTAGGGTCCTTGTACTAAGCCCAAGAGGAGGCGGGGTTGCTTTTAGGAAGCCTGTGGGTCCTTGTACGATGCCCAAGAGGAGGCCGATTGCTTTTAAGAAGCCGATGGGTCCCAAACCCCGAGAAATTCAAGGCAAGTTATTCACAAGGAATAGATCAAGTCAGGAAAGTTCGAGAATTTGGAAGAAAGTCAAGAGATGCCATTCACGGAGAAAAGATCATCTCTGGGGAGTAGAGTTTCTTGACAAGTGCTTTTAAGAAGCCTGTGGGTCCCCAAACCCCGAGAAGTTCAAGACATGCCATTCACCGAGAATAAATCAAGCCAGGAAAGTTCGAGAATTTGGAAGAAACTCAAGAGATGCCATTCACGAAGAAAAGATCATCTCTGGGGAATAGAGTTTCTTTGACAACTTCTAAAAGTGACAGTCTATGAAAGGGTTCACCGAGAATGCTGCCTTTCATATCTCCATATTGTTTAACCCCAAGAGGAGGGAAGACTGTGTCTGGTAATCCTATGGGGATCTAGTTTAGACTATTTCTAAGAGTAATCAACGGGCTTAATGCTAGACGTAGTTGCCGGGGAAACTCTAAATATCTATACTATTATTACACAGTTGGTATGAGTTTATGAAAGAAGACTTACAGTGAAACAACCCCACAATACAGTTATATGTATATAAAAGCGGTAAATGAAAGCAATAACCACTTACTCGGTTGTAGAGCTTCCATGCTGTTTGGTTAGTTGTTCAACAAAGAAAGATTGAAAACAACAGTATATTCAAAATCAAAGGAGAAGGTGCTTTGAAAAGGAGAGATTTGGGGCTTACAGCTCAAGGAGAGGCCCAGGGTTTTATCAGTGAGCGCACTGTTTGAATTTGTACAGAGGGACTTATACAAGCTACTGAGGCCCAAAAGGTTTTCTGTACAAAGGGATGGGTCTTACACTCTCTCAAGAGGCCCAAAAAGTTTTAAAGAAAAAGAGTGGGGCTTATAACACGAGGGTAGGCCCAGTTGATCACTCCATAACTCAAAATCCATGAGGAATTTGGACATAGGTCAGTATGAAGCTTTTGTAGAGGGCAATTAGATCTACAAATCAAGCTTTGAATGGGGTACAATGGCCTTGTGGTTTAGGAGTTATGGTCCTCCAAAGTTGGTGCATTAGTGGCACTTTTTCATGACTTAGAAAAATTTCTAAGTTTTATGGTTACCCCTTTTACAAGTTATCCAACTTTTCTTGATTTTTCTTGATGAATGATGATTCAAATCATACATTAACATCATTTTAGGGTTAAAAATCCATTTTGGTGAAAAATCTCAAAAAGTCAAAGTTGACTTTTGTGCACAGTTGACTTTTTATCAGATGAATTCCAAACTGTGCAATTCTTCAGGAAATCATGTCCTTGACCTAAATCAAACTTGATGGACATGTTCCATGGGTGTTATAGGGTATATTGGTGCATGTCATAGGGTTTGGGAGCATGTCCTGGTCAAAATTCAAAGTTACAGTTGACTTTTCCCTTAAAACCCTAATTGTGGTGCAGATGAAATTGAGACTTGTTGCTCAAGCTTCTTGGATTAATCCATTGTTCCAAGTGGATCAATATAGTTCATTAGAGACCCTCAAACCCTCTCTTGAGGTCTTGTCTCATGGTTTGCCCTAAAAGTCAACTTAGGGGTGAATTAGGTCAAGAAACCCTAATTCCTGATTTTTAATGAATGCATCCCCTGAGGCAAGATTGACTTGATGATTGGGTCCATGAGGTTCCATGGAGTATATTAAGTTAGGTTTTGGATCACTGGCTTGTGCCCAGATGAAAAATTTCCATCTGGAGGCCCTGGTCGACCAAAACCCTAATTTCGTGACACTGTCAATCTTGAGACTTGATCCACCTAGAAGGGAGTAGCCTTGGGCTTAATCCTTGAGGTGGGAGTCCTCTTGATCCATTGTGGATGTTTGAGAGTTTAGACAAGTTAAAGATCATGTCATTCCTTGATTGATCCTTTGTCTAAGCACTCAAAGAGGGCTTGAAACCCTAATTTTGATTGTAGTGGATGCTCTCCCATCTTTGGGGAGACTGATGAAGTATGATGGTTCCTCCATGTTGTGATGATGATTTGCACAATGATGGGAAATCTTAGTGGTCAAAATTTGGGGTATGACATAGTCAAGTTGTGATTGATGAATTGCAGGTGGTGTGTGAATTTCCAGATGATATTTTAGATGTACCGCCAGAGAGAAAGCTTGAGTTTTCTATTGATCTTGTCCCTAGTACCATACCTATTTCTATGGCACCACACAAGATGTCTGTGTCGGAGTTAGTAGAGTTGAAAAAGCAATTAGAAGATTTTCTGGAGAAGAAATTTGTAAAACCAAGTGTGTCACCTTGGGGGAGCTCCAATGTTGTTTCTAAAGAAGAAGAATGGTAGTATGAGGTTGTGTGTGGATTACCAACAGTTGAATAAAGTGACGATTAAGAATAAGTATCCACTTCCAAGAATAGATGGTTTGATGAGCCAGTTGGTGTGTGCACGTGTGTTTAGTAAAATTGACTTGAGGTCGAGTTATCATCATATTCAAATGAAGGATGAAGATATTCAGAAGATGGCTTTTAGGACTCAGTATGGACACTATGAATATTTGGTGATGCCGTTCGGTGTTGCGAATGCACCTGGAGTGCTTATGGAGTATATGAATCTTATCTTCTACACTTATCTGGATCAATTTGTAATGGTGTTTATTGATGATATCTTAATCTATTCAAAGTCAAAGGAAGAACATGTTTAGCATTTGCGAGTTATGTTATAGGTGTTGAAAGAGAAGAAGCTTTATGCCAAGTTGTCAAAGTGTGAGTTCTAGTTGAAAGAGGTAAGTTTTCTTGGTCATGTTATTTCAGGTGATGGTATTATTATGGATCCGTCCAAAGTAGATGCAGTTCTAAAATGGGAGGCTCTGAAGTCGGTTACAGAGATTAGAAGCTTTATGGGCTTGGCAGGTTACTACCGCAAGTTTATTGAAGGCTTTTCCAAGTTAGCACTCCCGTTAACTCATTTGACTTGTAAAGGTAAAGCATTTGTGTTGGATATTCATTGTGAGAAGAGTTTCATTAAGCTGAAGAAGAGATTGTCTACAACTCTAGTTTTGATTCTACCTGAACCAAATGACTGTTTGTGGTGTATTGTGATGCGTCTTTGTTGGGTTTAGTTGGTGTGCTAATGCAAGATGGAAAAGTCGTGTCTTATGCTTCACGACAACTGAGGGTTCATGAGAGAAACTATCATACTCAAGATTTAGAGTTGGTTTTAAAGGTATTTGTGTTGAAAATTTGGAGGTATTTTCTTTATGGTTCTAGATTTGAAGTGTTCAGTGATCACAAGAGTTTCAAATATATGTTTGATCAGAAGGAATTGAATATGAGACAGAGGAGATGGTTGGAATTTTTGAAGGATTATAACTTTGGCTTGAATTATCATCCCGATAAAGCTAATGTCGTGATTGATGCTTTAAGTTGGAAGTCTTTGCATATGTCTACTATGATGGTTAGAGAGTTAGAACTGATTGAGCAGTTTAGAGACTTGAGTTTGGTATGTGAGCTGACACCGCAGAGTGTGATGTTGGGTATGTTGAAACTCAACAATGATTTTCTTAATAATATTAAAGAGAGTCAGAAGTTGGATGTGAAGTTGGTGGATTTGATGGTTAAAAGTAATCATACTGAGGATAATGACTTTAGAGTGGATGAGTAAGGTGTGTTGAGATTCCGTGATAGGATTTATATTCCTGATGATTCTGAGTTCAAAAGGATGATTCTGGAAGAAAGTCATAGGAGTAACTTGAGTATCCATCCAGGAGCTACAAAGATGTATTAAGATTTGAAAAAGATATTTGGGTGGTCTGGATTGAAACGTGATGTGGCTCAGTTTATGTATGCTTGTTTGACTTGTCAGAAGTTGAAAGTTAAGCATCAGAAACCTGCAGGGTTGATGCAATTGTTGGATATTCCAGAGTGGAAATGGGATAGTATTTCTATGGATTTTATGACTGGGTTGCCAAATACTATGAGAGGGCATGATTCCATTTGGGTGGTTGTTGATAAACTGACAAAGTCGGCGCATTTTATTTCGATTAATATCAAATTTTCTTTGCAGAAGTTTGCAGAGATTTATATATGTGTGATTGTGAAGCTGCACGGAGTTCCGTTGAGTATTGTGTCAGATAGAGATTTGAGGTTCACTTCCAGATTTTGGGAGAGTTTGTAGGAGGCTTTGGGTTCAAAGTTGAGGTTGAGTTTTGCTTATCATCCATAGACAGATGGTCAGACGGAGAGGACTATTCAGTCTTTGGAGAATCTGCTGAGAGCATGTGTTCTTGAATAGGGAGGTGCTTGAGACAATCATCTGCCGCTGATTGAGTTTACTTATAATAACAAATTTTATTCTAGTATTGGAATGTCGCTTTTTGAATCTTTGTATGGTCGGAGGTGTAGGACACATTTGTGTTGGCATGAAAGTGTGGGAGTGTAGTGCTTGGACCGGAGGTGAAGCTGATTCGGGAGAAGATGAAAGCTTCACAGAGTAGGAAAAAGTGTTATCATGATAAGAGGAGGAAGAATCTTGAGTTTTAAGAGGGAGATCATTTATTCTTGTGAGACACTTTGGTGACCGGTGTTGGGCATGCCTTAAAGTCGAGGAAGCTCACTCCTCGGTTTATTGGTCCGTATCAGATATCAGCGAGGGTTGGAGTTGTTTCTTATAGAGTGGCGTTGCCACAAAATTTGTCGAATTTATATGATATGTTCCATATTTCACAGCTTCGAAAGTATGTTCCGGATCCATCTCATGTGATTTCGATGGATGATGTTCAGGTAAGGGATAACCTTACAGTTGAGGCTTTACCTGTGAGAATTAATGACCGTGAAATGAAGTAGTTTAGAGGCAAGGAGATTGCTCTTATGAAGGTAGTGTGGGGAGGCGCTGCTGGAGGGAATATGATTTGGGAGTTGGAGAGTAGGATGCGGAGTCATATCCAGAGTTATTCGCATCAGGTAATTTTCGAGGACGAAAATATTCTAAGTGGGGGAGAGTTGTAACGCCCCGACTTATTTTATTTATTTTCCGTGATTTGATTATGTTATGTTTGTGATTGTGTTGTGTTATTGGTGTGTTTAGACTACCCTTATGTGTGGGGTAGTGGCCTTAAGAATATACTTTAAGGTGTTAGGAGGTGTGTGAGCAATAGAGTAGAGATTGGTGGCGTGATGAGTAAAACTAATTAGATTATATTAATTAGTAATTATTTATTTAAATAATATAACATGAATATTATTTAGATTAAATAATAATAATAATAATAATAATAATAATAATAATAATAATAATAATAATAAATATTATTATCATTTTAATTATTGGGATTAATAATAATAATATAATAATAAGAAATAAGGAATAGTGGGAGAAAAACTATTAGTACATGAAAGTTTGGAGAAAAGAGAAAGAAGAGAGTTTGGGCAAGAAGGAAGAAACACCATTATTAAGAAAGCTTTGCAAAAACTCTAAGGTAAGGGTAGAGTTTTAATTATCTAAGGGTTAATATGATGATGATAGTGGGTAGATTATATCTATGCTTGGATTGTTGTTTTCTTCTTTCTATGTTATGATCATGGTTGTAATTGTATGTTGTTAGATTGAATCTTTGAATTCTGAGCTATGAGTAGTATGATGATGTTGTAGTTGATGTTTGATTAGTGTAATTGATGTGTTGTTGCTATTGGAATTATGCAATTGATGAATTGTATGATATATTTGTTGTGTTGTTGATGGTAGATTATGAGTCAGAGTCGGAACCTAAGTTATGGATTTTTTGGGGAGAATAATTGGGGTTTTGATATTTATGAAAACTGATTTTTGAGTAAAACTACGTGTTACACGAATTGTATGAAAAGTGAGATTTTGGGGTGTGTCAAAAAGTGATTTTCATACTGATAAGCAGCAGAAAAGTGCTTTTGCTGCAGGTGTAATCGGTTATCGGGTTTGAGGTAACCGGTTACACTGTTGAAAAATGGTGTTTTTTGGCAATTATGTGAGGGTGTAATCGGTTACCATAATTTGGGTAACCGGTTACACTGTGTGTGTTTTGTGTAGCGTGACTGGTTATAAAGGGTGTAACCGGTTACCTCATTTGGTGTAACCGGTTACACTGAGAATAATTTTTTGAAAAACTTATAAAATTCATAACTTTAGTTCCGGATGTCCGATTTGGGTGTAGTTCGAAGCGCCGGGAAGCTGACGTGGCGAGCTTTATTTAAAAAATGGTTTTTGTGACATAAATTGAATAATTGTTGTATTTTGGTGTGAAATGCATTGTAACACTTATGTTGTAGTGTGACATATTTGTGAATGTGTTTTTGTTGGTTGGTATATTGCTTTGTTACTGTTGTTGAACTGTTGTAGCATATGTTGGTGCATGTTGGCCATTATTGGAGGAGTACATTGACTATGGAGGTGTTGGTCATTGTACTTGGTGTTGTTGTTGCATGTATAATATGTTGCATGCATTCATGTTGTTGGAAAATGGTCCGTTGTTGGTGATCCTCAATCCTAGAAGGTGGGGATTGGGTGCGAGTAGCTGATTTCGGAGGTGATGGAATCAGTGAAGCGTTATTGGTGGTGATGGTAACAAATTGGTGAGCTCTGATCCCAGGAGGTGAGGATCAGAGTGGTGAACCTGAGTGTTCACGTATTGGTACCACATGCATTGAGTCGAGTTGTTGAGTCCCATTGCATTGCTTATTGGTTGTGTTGTTATTATGTTGGTTGGTTGTTGTGTCTGGATAGTTGTTGTGTTGATGGTGTGGATGTGTGTTGTGGAATGGGTGATGTTCATGTAATAATCTGTTGCTTACTTATTATCATGCTTTCCTTTATATAATTATGATATCTCACCCCTTCTATTTGAATGTTGCCTTTACATGGGCATTATGCAGATAACTCGCAGTAGAGGAGTTGATATGAGTTTAAGATGAAGTCTTTAGTTTATTTTTATAGAGTCAGCGTCTGCTATGATGTGTAAAACCAGGGAATAGAATGTTGTAACACCCCAAAATTTGCCCACCTATTTATACCATCCATAAGTGGCTTATGCTTCACATTCCATTTGCATTTTCCATTAGGTCATACTTCATAATCATTCATTTGCATGAGCTTCTAAGACATAGGATCGAAGGATTTTCTTATCATCGGTGTTTGCCCTATGCAAAGGTGATTCAGTCGGTTCCTATTTCAGATCAAGTTGAAGCCAGGTTTGAATTCATATTATCATGAATATTTTCCTATTCAGAGGTTCATCAAGCTCTGAGGTTTTTTCTATTCAGAGGATTCATCAGAAGCATTGGGTCAGGATTTCTTTGGTGTGAATCAAGGTTTGAATCTATGTTCAAGTCATCTTTTGCAAGACATTTCATCAGTGTACATATCAAGGAGGATTAGGGTCTTATTCACGAGTGAGTTTGTGGACAGTCATCGATTGAAGATCGTGAGATTAGGGTTGCATGTCAAAGAGATCGGTGATCATCAGGACAAAGCAGTTGTGGGTTGGTTTGAAGGGCATTGGGTCATGTTTAATTGAGCTTACTGATTGATATTTTTGGGATTCATTGAAGATAAGAGTTTGGCGTGGATTGAGGGTTCGATTGGAATTAGACATGTCAAGATTGGTCGCGTGGTCTACTTGGAATTCGAGATACAAGGCCATCATAAACCATTATCCATTCTTGTTAATCCAATTAACCATCTTCAATGACCAAATAACCATTCTTTTTCAAGTCATTAACCATTAATCCATATTCAAAATCCATATCTTTTTCTTATTTTGTTCAAAAATCATTTTTCTTTAAACTGTATCCAAATTTATCCGTTTGTTTTTTATCTAAACCATTTCCAAGATCATAGTCCATAAGTCCAATCCAAATAACCTTTTCTTTGTAGTATCCATTTATTTCAAGCAATGTCCAAACCCTTCCAAATATTCAAACCAATTTCCAAATTGCTACACGTCTAGAGGAGCTAATGTTGAAGATACCTCGTGGATTCTCACATTTTTCCTAGAAGGCCAAATGTTTCTCATCGTTTAATTCAAGCCCTTAAATCCTTCATAATCTATAGTCTTTCATGGAAGCTAACAATACTACTTCTTCTCCTAATGTTTTGATGAAAGCTTGGAGTTTGAATAAGGATAGACAATGGAAGCCTTGTGCTAATAAAACTCTTTCTCAAATAGAGTTGCCCAAGTCAAACAGTTACCTTAATTGAAGCAAAGGGTGGACTGAATCAGTAATGCCTCTCGATAAGTGATGCAGTTGCTATGACTGGATTGCAAAATGCAACTCTTGTTATTCCATTATTCTATTTAAATAGTGCATGGAGAGATTCAACCCACATCGGTGACATGCTCGATGAAAATTTCTTCATACACACTCAAGAAACATGTTCACGTGGTAAGAGAACTTTCAGTTGATGTACTTAAACGGCTAGGCAATAACGTAAGTAACAATGTCAATATCAGAGTAAAAGCCTAGCCCAGTCCAACTTACTATCTTAAGAAGGTTCCTCCTCATCTTTTGGAAATGAGTGTTGTTCGTATTTGCACTTTTCTCCAACAGATTAGCTCTGTCTGTACCCTCAAAAAATCCAAGGGCCAAAGTGCTTTGCCGACTAGGAAGCTCTTAGATTTTCTGAACCTATTAAAACTCTTGCAAAAGCCATGGTTGATTCGATGATTAAACATAGTTCCCAAAGTGGTGGGAAATATGTTTCAATACACCTTCGTTTTGAGGAGGATGATCGCATGACGGCGGGGCAGAGGAGAAACATGAACTGGATATTGCTCGCGAAAAAGGTTGGCGAGGTAAATTCAGAAGAAAGCATAGGATGATAAAGCCTGGTGTACGATGCTGCAGGAAGAATGTATAATGAAATGCAAGCATAGTAGCAATGAAAGTTAACAGCGGCATAACTAACAGAAATTTGCTACAACATAAAGGACTCAATACATCAGAAAATTCTTTGACAGCAAAATTTCATTGACAGAAGACATTCACAACCAAAGCCATAACCGAAAAGGAGAAAATCATAACAGAAAAATGAAAATTATATAGTGCAACAGGAATTACAAAAATAAAGGGATAACAACATTCACCAAGCCTCTAACATATCTGTTCTGGACTGGACCAATGGCTAGAATTGGCCCAATCCGCCTCTGCTCCAGAGCGGCCCATATTGCCTAAGTCCAATCCAGAAAGGGGAAAAAGTGACCTTTCTGCCCCTCCAATCGGGCAAGGAATGCAATGTTCCTCCCCGGTGTTTATGCTCGTTACGCAAGGCTTTCTCGCTGCCCGAACAGCAGAGGACAGGTGCCCGGAACTGTGGTTATGCCCGACATAACGGCTAGTTTTAGGCACCCTGCCCAACATAATGGCTAGTTTGGGCAGTTACCTATTCTTTGGGGAAAACAGTTATTTCGCCCCGAAAATAGGACCGTTGGCCACGCGCTGGGGGCTCTATATAAACCCTCTCGCTTGAGAGGGTCAGGTATCCAATATTCACCCTACGAATTCATACTTTGTACTTGCCCCTTTTTCTCTGACCCTTTCTTACTTGAGCGTCGGAGTGCCTTGCAGGTACACCCCATCCTCTCTACACGACCAACATCCCTGACGCACTTGGCGGCCTGATTCTACAGGATCTGATCCAGCCTTCACGATCAGTGGTGCCGTCTGTGGGAACCTTTGTTCTCCCCTTCTTTCTTTAACCGAAGATCAAAACAAATTTCTAACATCATCACGATCGTGGCCTCCCAAGATCGCACCTAGGATGCTCTTCATTCCACCATCCTCCCCGTCAACAAATCTGACGTTGACGGCCAATCATCTCTCCTCCGAGATGCCCGTTTTCTTAGGGATGAAGCCACTGCTTATCTTTCCCCTACCCCTACTGATCGCCACAACGATCAACCTTCTCTTGACCTCCAGTCCATTCCCGTTCCGCCCAACGCCGACCCGGCCGTGGCAGCTCTCCTGGAGGCGCTCAACAAAACTAACACCCTGATCCTGCAGCAGAACGAGAGATCAGGACACTGGAAGAGTCTCACCATCCAAGATCCCCTCCTACGCGGAGGAATCAGAGACGATCAAGAAGCCCGCAGCCACGGAGAGAAATCGACCGTAGACTGCACCAAGAGGCTGATCCTCGCGCAGCTCGAAAGCGCGACCAGATCTCCCCGCATGACCAGCATGCTCATGACCATAAATGGACTTGTAGGAACGAGCAATCTCCTCTGATCAAGTTCAAAGGACGGGCACGCTCACCTTCTCCCCGAAGGAACCGCTCACCTTCTCCTCGAAGGAAGCACCCACCTTCCCCTCGAAGGAACCGCTCACCTTCTCCGCGAAGGAACCGCCGACGTGAGTATCCCATCCGGTCACCATCATACAACAGTACTAGCAGCGACGACGAGCCTCGAGGCTCGTTGTCCTAAGAGATCCTGGCTACCCGTCTCTCGAAAGGCTTAGAGAAACCCCCGTCACTTGGCACGTACGACGGGACCACTGACCCAGACGAGCACATCGAAAATATCGATGCACTCTTAGACTACCGCGGTGTACGGGGCACCATCAAGTGCAGACTGTTCCCGACCACGCTCTGAAAGGGAGCAATGACATGGTATAAACAACTGCCCGAGGAGTCCATCACCTCATGGAAACAGCTCGGCAGGATGTTCTCGCGGCACTTCACAGGATCTCGCCGCCACCCCAAAACTGAGGCCTCCCTCGGAGCCATAATCCAGAGGAAAGACGAACCTCTCCGAGCATATATCGAGAGGTTCAACAAGGAAGTTGTCCAGGTCCTGACGACAGATAAGATGAAGAAGCTCCTGCTCGAACAAGGGGATCCGCCCGGATTCCGAGTTCGCTAAAGCCATTGGCATCGCACCACCGAGGAACTTAGACGTCCTCCTCCTCAAAGCCCAATCTCATATTCAGTACGAGGAGAAGATTGCGGCTAGTAATGTCTGAGCGTCTCGCCGCCAGGAGAATGCCCGGGCTTCTAAAGGAGAAGAAGCCTCGACGTCACGTCGGGGTGAACGAAGGCACGAGGACCGTCCCCGCGACTCCCGTGACAGCAAAGGGCCCTCCAGGCGTTTCAATGATTACACTCCCCTGACCGTTTCTAGGGAAAGATTCTATCCGAATGTGCCAATTCGGAGTTCAGACAAGCCGGGGTTTGTTTCCCCAAACAGCTGCCGAACAGACCAAACGTGGACAAGTCAAAGTACTGCCGCTTCCACAAAAGTCACGGCCATACTACGGAGGACTGCATCCATCTGAAGGATGCCATAGAGATACTGATCAGGGACGGGCACCTGAAACAGTTCGCGAAGAAGAAGGACACTCCTCGGCAGGACGCCCAGGAGCCCAAGAAGGTCGAGGAAGAGGTACCCTCCTCGGACGACGCCAACGTACAGGTCGCAATGTCTATCTCGCGGCCAGAGGACTTCTACGTCCCAGACGGGCTCAACGCCCCTGCTTATTTCGCGGCCCACAGCCCGTGGGAGACTTTTCCTTCCGCCATGGTTATTTCTGGCGGGGGATTCAACAAAGTCACTGTGGGTTCCGTGAAACGGAAGTTCGACCACCTGGTCAACACCAGCTCCAACAAAGTGACCACGCTTGATCAGGCCCAGAAGGGCTTCGTCCCCATCTCCTTTTACAAAGAGGAACTCCTCGACGGATCCCCGAACTCCAGCATACCTCTGCTCGTCAGAGCCCGGATGGCGAACTTCGACGTTTGCAGAATACTTGTCGACCAAGGCAGCTCGGTCGACATCATGTACTCCCAGCTGTTCTCAACGCTGCAGCTAGACGAATCGCACCTTACCCCCTACGTAGGGTCCGATTTACAGGGATTCAACGGGTCTGTGACCAAGCCGTGGGGTTACGTCGAGTTGATCGTGACCTTCAGAGCAGCTGAAACGGCCAGATCCATCAAGGTGCAATTTCTGGTAATCGACTGCCCGTCGCTTTACCAATGCATTTTCGGAAGGCCAACTCTAGCCGAGTTGGTAGCAGTGCCATCAACGGTCCACCTGAAGATGAAGTATTACATTTCAAAAGGAATGGTCGCCACCCTCCACGGTGATATAGAAGCTGCCCGACGGTGTTTTGAAGCAGCTACAAAGGGGCTCAACGCCATCGTGCCCAAGCCTAAAGCGTCGAGCAAGCCAGCTCTGCCAAGCAGCTCCGAGGAGGCCAAGCCTCTGCCCCAGGTCGACTCTATCGACCTCGACAGTCGCTTCCCCAAGGACCAACAGGAGGAACGATTAGCTTCAACCGGCCCATCCACGTCATCCAGCGGCAGCTCCCATCCAATGCGCCCAATCCCGGATGGCAACTTCGAGGTAGTCCTGTTCGGAGAAGACCCCCAACGGGGAGTAAAGATCGAAGCGGGCCTGCCTGACATCGCGAGGAAGTAGCTCAATGCGTGCCTCCAAGAGAATGCCGACCTTTTCGCGTGGAGCGCCGCGGAAATGCCCGGCTTGGATCCATCCATCGCATGTCACCAGCTGACCATTGACCCGGCCATCAAGGCCGTAGCACAACGTAGGAGGAAGTAGTCTCCGAAGAAAACGGAGGCTGCTGAAAAAGCTGTAAAGGACCTCCTCGAGGCCAAATTTATTTCGGAAGCCAAGTACACCACTTGGCTGTCCAACGTTGTATTGGTTAAAAAATCTATTGGAAAATGGCGCATGTGCATTGATTATACCGATCTCAATAAGGCATGCCCGAAGGATGCCTACCCCCTCCCCAATATTGATAAACTTGTTGATAATTCCACTGGTTTTAAACTTTTATCGCTCATGGACACCTACTCGGGCTACAATCAAATCCCAATGTCAATGTTCGACAAAAAATACACGGCCTTCATGACCGAATCGGGGAACTATTACTACAACGTAATGCCCTTCGGCTTGAAGAACGCCGGAGCAACGTACCAACGAATGATGAACAAAGTGTTTCGGGGACAGATAGGCGACATGCTCGAAGTTTACATGGACGACATGAACGTTAAGTCCCACGAGGAAACCGATCATACCGCCCACTTACGAAAGGTCTTCAAATAGGCCAGGAAATACAAAATGCGTTTTAATCCAGAGAAGTGCACGTTCGGCGTCCGAGCAGGAAAATTCCTTGGCTTCTACTTAACGGAACGAGGAATCGAAGCCAATCCCGACAAATGTCAGGCATTCTCCGAGTTTCCTACACCCAGGTCCAAAAAATCCATCCAGTCCCTCAACGGGATGCTCGCGTCACTATCTCGTTTCGTGGCCAAGTCCGCCCAGCACGCCCTACCATTCTTCAAGCTCATCCGCAAAGAGGCTGCGTTCGAATGGACCGAGGAGTGCGACAAGGCCCTTCTCCATCTGAAACGAGCACTCTCAAAGCCACCAGTCCTCTCTCGCCCATACAATGGCGAAACATTGTACCTATACCTGGCCGTAGTTGCCGAAGCAGTGAGTACCGCCCTCATCCGCGAGACACCTGACGGGCAGAAGCCCATTTATTTCACGAGCAAGACGCTGCAAGGACCAGAGTTACATTACCAGCAGATAGAGAAAGTGGCATTAGCCCTCATCAATGCAGCCAGGAGATTGAGACACTACTTCCTGGCTCACACGATCGTGGTTCGGACAGATCAGCCCATAAAGCAGCTACTCGGTCGTCCAGATATGGCCGGCAGAATGCTCAAGTGGTCGCTGGAACTATCTGAATTTGACATTCAATACGAAGGCAGAAAGGCCCTCAAGGCCCAAGCTCTGGCCGACTTCGTCGCGGAAATGACATTCGCGGACTTCCCCGCGAGCGAAGCGCGCAAATGGACTATCTTCGTCGACGGTGCTTCGAGTTCGGCAGGAAGCGGCGTGGGCATCATACTGGAAAGCGACGAAGGGACTGTCGTCGAGGTATCACTCACACTGTCTTTCCCAACCTCCAATAACCAGGCTGAATACGAAGCCTTCCTCGTTGGGCTACGCCTTGTCGAGGAGCTGGGAGCGGAAGAAGTCGTCATTTGCACAGATTCACAACTCGTGGCCCTCCAGGTCCGAGGTGAATACCAAGCCAAAAACGATAACCTGACCGAATACTTGGCCCTGGTAAAGAAGGAAATGGCAAAGTTCACAACAGTAGAAGTGAAACACGTTCCCCGTGAACATAACGTACGAGCAGACGTGTTGTCTAAACTGGCCAGCACAAAGAAGAAAGGCGGAAACAAATCCGTCATACAGGAAGTACTTCCTCGACCCAGCATCGAGAAGGCCTCCCCAACACTCGACGTGTAGGTGATCGGCGACAACAATTGTTGGATGACCCCAGTCTACAACTACCTCGCCAAGGACGAACTCCCGTCCGACCCAAAGGAGGCCAGCATAGTCAGGCGAAGAGCCTGCTCTTATATCTTGGTCGAAGATAAACTATACAGACGGGGATTCTCCATTGTGCTGCTCAAATGTGTCGAGGAAGAAATGGTCCCGCACATCCTGTGCGAAATCCACGAAGGAATCAACGCCCAATATCTCGGCGGAAGGTCCCTTGCTCGAAAGGCCCTCCGAACAGGATACTACTGGCCAACTATGCAAAACGATGCAAAAGAGCACGTGAAGAAGTGCGATAAATGCCAACGGCACGGGGACATGCACCTAGCTCCACCCAACGAGCTCAAGGTTATGTCCTCCCCGTGGCCATTCGCCTGGTGGGGCCTAGACATCCTAGGACCCTTCGTGGTAGGATCAAGTCAGAATAAGTACCTCATAGTGGGCATAGATTATTTCACAAAGTGGATAGAAGAAGAAGCTCTAGCCAAAATAACTGCGCTTAACATCCTGCATTTCTATAAACGAAACATCCTTGCACGTTTCGGTATTCTCAAGCGATAGTAACGGACAACGGGACGCAGTTCACGGACAGGAAGTTTCAGGACTTCGTCGCCCAACTAGGCACGAAACAACACTTCGCATCCGTCGAACACCCTCAAACAAATGGGCAGGCTGAGGCAGCAAACCGAGTCATCCTTCGAGGCCTCAAATGAAGGCTGGACGAAACAAAGAAGGCATGGGTCGAGGAGCTACACAGCGTGCTCTGGGCATACCGTACAACTCCCCATTCAACGACCGGGGAGACACCCTTCCGTTTAGCATACGGAACCGAGGCTGTAATTCCCGTCGAAGTTCACGTGCCCTCTAGGCGGACAGAGTCGCCCCTGAACGAGGAGATGAACGACGAATCTTTAAGGGAAGAGCTCGACCTCGTCGAGGAAATCAGAACCGGACAGCTCTCTGCGAGGCCTCACAGAAACAAAAGATCACCATCAGGCACAATGCCAAAGTGATACGACGAGAGTTCGACGTGGGAAGCCTTGTCCTAAGAAGAAACCACAAAGACTCTCGCGAAGGTAAACTAGCAGCCAATTGGGAGGGACCCTATCGCGTCTGGGCAAAAACGGAAAATGGGGCCTACTACCTAGAACATCTCACTGGGGAAGAACTCGCCCGACCATGGAACGCTGAAAAGCTAAAACAATACTACAGCTAAATCCTCGATCCGACTCGCCGCGATGACGAACGTCAGCCACCGACCACTATGCACGTCTAGGTACAAGTGTCGCATACGATTAAAGCATAGCCCCGCTCAGTAACGAGCCAGGTAATTGCTCGACAGTGGTCCTCGATCGAGCATCGCCGTCGTCAAAGTACCACGATAGGCAGAACCCCAGCTCGCGATGGGACGTTCACGCTACGAACTCAGGCCTCAAACGCGACCTGAGCTCCGCTCACCGCTAGGATATTCCCCGGCAGTTCGACCAGTTCCCCACACTGCCGAACACATCTATTACGAGCAACCCCCCAGAAATAGTCACACAAGTCAAGTACCCCCCTATTACGGGCGGACATACATTCACAACATGCATACAACACTTAGCAAAAATAAAAGCAAGTAAAGTCATGTAAACAACAGAACTAAATATGTGATAATTTAACAAGTCGCCGCAAAGACCACAATTGTACGTTTTTACATAAAACGGGGGCCATGCCCCCCCAAAAATAAATTACAACGGCACGCAGGCCGGACTCACTACAACAACATCAAAAAAAATAAACAAATTCCTCATTCATCAGCGTGCTCGGTTGACTCTGGCTCAGGTCCCTACTCCTCTGTGGGCTGATCCTCGGGGGTAACAACGAGGAGACCTTAGGGCAAGACAATGCGACCATCCTCAACACGCGCAAGATAGTGAGTACCCTCGGCAGAGATCTCAAGCCCAGGGTTCACCACCCAAAATTGAGCCACGGCGCTTTGAAAAGACTCCTCTGCCACGGCGATGCCATCATCTTCGGCCAGCAGGATGCGGGCAACCAGCTCAGACCTAGTCTTCAACTCCTTTACATCATCCGGCTCGTCGGCACCCGGGGCGCTGGCCGCCATCAACTCTTTGTTCAGCTCCTCGGCAGCCTTTTTCTCCGCCGCCATCTTGGAGACATCCTCCTTCAGCCTGGCCGTCTCCTCTTTGGCCTTCCTCCGAGCCTCGCGGGCACTCTTAACTTCCTCCTTGAGGGCCGCCTCAGAAGCCCGGGCAGCTTTAAGTTCGGACTCAAGTGCAGAGTCCCCTTCTGCGTAGACAGCAGCCATCTCCAGCATCCTGACCAGGGAAGAAGCATCTTGGGCCATCGGCGCCCTCTTGCTCGGGCGATCCATGCCTTCCAAGCAAAGGGATTCCGCCCGGGGGACGACCAAAGAGTTACCTTCAAAGAACCTCCTATCAAGGATACACGGAGGGAGCTCAAACTTCCTTTTCTCCGGCACGCGGGTAAGGTCCACAGCGTCTGATGTCCTTGGCCACTTCGACCGCCCAGTCAAGGGCAGAGGAGATCCCCGTGGAGTAGGAGAGGGAGAAGAAGAGGCCCCCGCGACAGTTTGAACAAGAGAAGGAGCACGGGCACCAGCAGGCCGAGATTTAGGAGGAGCCGCTCCAGCTTTATTCCTCGCCATAGCATTCCTCACCACGCGATCGTGAGCCTGAGGCATCTCACCTGCACAAATAAAGAAAAAACGAGCACGTTAGCTACGAGGAAAAGAGATAACACAAACAAAATCTAAATAACTAAGACTACCGAGCAGCTTCTCAGCATCCGCGGGAGTCTTGCACTCCAACAGTGCCTTAACATTGACGAATCTGCGCTCAACTCTCTGGCTCCCATCCTCCTCGAAGATAGGGCTGCCCTTGCTCGTCCAGCAGCTTGCAAGACTGAAGAAGTTGACCCAGTTCACCAGCTTCTCGTACGCCACGGCGTCCTTCCCGCGCAGATCGTTCGGCTAAAAGACATAATCACTGGGCTTCTTGGAGAAATGGTCGGGTGCCCAGCGGATGGGGAACCTGTAGAGCCTTTGCCCAATATATTTCCCCTCCTCATTAAGCAGCTCATTTCCATCCTCGTCAACCTCGATTTCCCAGACGTATGTGCTGTCCTGGGCCACCTCAGACACGGGTTCAACGACGAAGTACCGCTCCTTGAAAGTCCGGATTGACTCCGAGAACGGCTTAAATAGCTTGCTGGGCTGCTTCAAAGAAACCCATCCGTACTTCTTCCCCGTCAGCTGCCTTTGAAGATGGAAAACAGCAAAGAACAGAGGGAGAGTAGTCCCCAGAGAGAGATGCTCGCACACTAATTCAAAAGCCCGGAAGAAGGCCAGCGAATTAGGGTGAAGTTGAGAAGGGGCCAGCTTCAGATGCTCGAACACCGACCGCTGGAAATCAGTGAAAGGCAGCCTCACTACCACCTCTTTGAAGGCATACTCGTACATTGTAAAGCGGTCCCCGAAATCCGTGCAGACCCGCTCGTTCAAAGTAGGGAAGTGCACCTTCCACTCCCCTTCTGGTCCTACCTCCATAAAGACGTCCGCCAAAGACTTTGCGAACGTAGAAATATGCTCGGAAGGTTCGGCCACCTCCCACTTCTCCGCGGAGAACCCTTCGACCTCTTCCTCTATGGCATCCATCTCTTCTTCCTCCCCGGCATTGCTGGAGGAACTTGAGGTCGCCGAGCTCGAAGCCGTCGAGCTACTATTTTCCTCAGAGTCGGTTTCCTCCTCGGACGTGTCTAGGATAACCTCTCTGTCTGGCCCCGTTGCCATTACGATCACCTAAAAAGCAAAGAAGACAGTGAATTCGACAGCAAATCAAATCCACCCTTCCAATGCTAAGTCAAGTGAAAGGGCGCGCAAAGGGCTGAGGACAACGTCCCCGGCCTAAGCCCTAACATCGAAAGAAAAACTAAAACCTCCCCGCAAGGAGATGCTCGAAACGCATCATCCTCCTCCGAGGAGCTTCCCCTTACTCATGCCCAGATTCCGTTTGAAGCTCTACCGGAAACCGCAAAGCTTCACCAGAATCTGGAAACGTTCTACCAAAAAATTCATCGCTCTATCAGAAGATGAACAGACACGGTGATCACGCATGCACAACTACCGCAACCACGCCGTGGACCATCCTACTCGCTGAACGCACTATCTACTCCGGCGAAGTGCTGGAGGCAGCAAAATGGCAGAACCACCGTCCACCACCAACACTCGCCAGAAATCCACCTATTTTGTCATCTAAAGCTAACCCTAACCGCATATAATCTACCACTAACAACAAAAAGGAGTAAAACAAGTTACAGATCAGAAAACTTACTTGATTTTGGAAGAAGGTAGAAGCTGCTCGAAGCTGGTGACGGTGGTCGAAAAGCCTGAAGACAGTGACGGGTAAGAACTGAAAGAGACAGAGAGAAATTAGAAAGGAAAAATTTCAAATGAAACGGTTTCCCCCCTTTTTATACAAAGGGGCACCTGCAACCACGCGCCCGTAGGCCATTATGACTACCCGCTAGCCATCATTGCCTATTAACTGCTACAAGGAGCTCTAGGTACACGTGGCACCCCAACATTTCAAATTTTGTCTGACCATTAGTCTCCCCGTACTCTGGGCAACAAGGTCACGACCACGAATATCACGAACACCTGGGGCCACGAGCACTTTGAGACAATCTTCCTCGCCTACAAACGACGACTCCGTAGCAACGAGCAGTCCTTAAGTCATCACTCCCATGCTCGAGAGCAACGACTTAGGGGGCTCCTGTTCTGGACTGGACCAATGGCTAGAATTGGCCCAATCCGCCTCTGCTCCAGCGCGGCCCATATTGCCTAAGTCCAATCCACAAAGGGGCAAAAGTGACCTTTCTGCCCCTCAAACCGGGAAAGGAATGCAACGTTCCTCCCCGTCGTTTATGCCCGTTACGCACGGCTTTCTCGCTGCCCGAACAGCAGAGGACAGGTGCCCGGAATTGCGGTTATGCCTGACATAACGGCTAGTTTTGGGCACCCTGCCCGACATAACGGCTAGTTTGGGCAGTTACCTATTCTTTGGGGAAAACGGTTATTTCACCCCGAAAATAGGACCGTTGGCCACGCGCTGGGGGCTCTATATAAACCCTCTCGCTTGAGAGGGTCAGGTATCCAATATTCACCCTACGAATTCATACTTTGTACTTGCCCCTTTTTCTCTGACCCTTTCTTACTTGAGCGTCGGAGTGCCTTGCAGGTACACCCCCTCCTCTCCACACGACCAGCATCCCTGACGCACTTGGCGGCCTAATTCTACAGGATCTGATCCAGCCTTCACGATCAATATCTAACAATTCCTAACAAAAAAATTACAAACTAATAATTCTCATAACAGAAAACCTCCATTCCAAAAGTAACCTACAACAGTTTTACTAACCACTTCTAACAAAATCTAACAAAGACTAACAGAAACTTCAAAAAAAGAAAAAAAAACTCCTACAAAACTCTTTGGCATATCTCAATAACTCGCCACCTCCAATTTCATTTGTACCGATCTTCTCCTCATCATCTTCGTTTCTTGAAACCAACAACAGAATTCCGTAACCACTTCTCCATTTCAAGAACCTGCAGAATCAAATTTCAGCAACCATTTACCTACATTGCAAATTGCAACAAACAGAAATTGAAGAAGCATAAGAAGAAGATGAAGAAAGATGTAACAGCATCGAATTCATAAAAACCTGCAAATTTAGAATCATTCATAACCTGCAGAAACTCTTCATCAATTCTTCAATTCGCATCGACAGCAATTCAACATCCAAGGATTCACAGTTCGACGGAAGTGTCATACCCCAAATTTTGACCACTAAGATTTTCCATCATTGTACAAATCATCATCACAATATGGATGTACCTTCATGCCTCACCAGTCTCCTCAAGGATTGTTGAGCATTCACTACAATTAAGAATTAGGGTTTTAGGCCCTCTTCGAGCTTAGACAAAGGATCAATCAAGGAATGACATGATATTCAACATGTCTAACCTCTAAAACATCCATAAAGGATCAAGAGGGCTCCCACATCAAGAATCAGGCACAAGGTTGCAACATTCCAAGTGGATCAAGCCTCAAGATCGCCAGTGTCACCAAATTAGCGTTTTGGTCGACTAAGGCCTCCAGATGAAAATTTTCATCTGGGCATGAGCCAATTCTTCAAAATATAACTCAAGATACTCCAAGGGACCTCATAAACCCAATCATCCAATCAATTTGACCTCAGGGGATGCCTTCACCAAAAATCAGGAATTAGGGTTTCTTGACCTAATTCACCCCTAAGTTGACTTTTGGGACAAAACATGAGCCAAGACCTCAAGACATGATTTGAGGGTCTCCAACACATTATATTGATCCATTTGAAACAATGGATTAATCCAAGAAGCTTGATCCACAAGCTTCAATTTCATCAGGACCACAATTAGGGTTTTGAGGAAAAAGTCAACTGTACCTTTGACTTTTGACCTGGACATGCTCCCAAACCTAGGGACATGATTCAATGCACCCTATAACACCTATGAAACATATCCATAAAGTTTGATTTAGGTCAAGGACTTGATTTCACCAAGGATCGCACAGTTTGGAATTCATCTGATAAAAAGTCAACTGTGCACAAAAGTCAAGTTTAACTTTTTGAGATTTATCACAATTATGGTTCCTTGACCCTAAAACAATGTTAATATGTGATTTGAATCATCATTCATCAATAAAAATCAAAGAAAGTGGGATAACTTGTAAAAGGGGTAACCATAAAAACTTAGAATTTTTCTAAGTTATGGAACAAAGTGGTTAGGGTACCAACTTCCAAGGATCATAACTTGAGATCCAAGCAACCATTTTGGATGGTCCAAATATGGATTTGTAGCTCTCGTGGCATACTTTAAAAGTGTCAACTACACCTCATTCCACTTCCTCATGGATTTCAAGTTATGGAGTGATCAAAATGGCTGAAAACACAAAAATGACATTTTTCCAACACTTAGTGAAATTTTCACTAAGTCAGAATCTGCTTCACTTTTTCCAAAATGTTGAGGCATTTTTCAACCAAATGCAAGTTACTTCAAAGCCAAAGTTGGACATCACATTAAAGTATGATACGTCAGCTTTCCAAAGTGACCAAGAACGCCATCAAATTCCATCTGAGCTAGGAGTTATGACAGCTGCAACATGCCTTGCTGCAAACTGTCTTGGCAAGGCAGATTGTGCATTAGGGCTTGATTTGATCAATTTGTGCAAATGACAAACAAGTTTATCCATCTGCACAGCTCAGGGGGGAGACCAAGGAGGAACAAACACTGATCCATAAGCCTCCCAAGTCTTTGGAACTACATATAGGTTTGGCACCCCTAAAAGCTAAAGATGCCTCAAGACTCCAATTTTGTTTTGAGGCATTCAATGGATGCTTAGAGGTGGCATGTATCAGAGCAAAGATGAACACTTCAGTCAAGCCTTATCCTTGAATCAAAGAACCATAGGCCTGTGCTCTAATCTCAAGTCAATGGCTAGAGGAGACTTGAGATTCCAAAATGATCCAATTGGCCACAGACCTGTACCAGTTGCCATACACTATTACAGCCAAAACAAACTTGGTGCACTATAAATAGACCTCATTTGTGATCATTTTGAGTACACCAAAGTACCCAAACTGATGCTTTCCTCAAAATTACCTCTTTCACTCCAATTTTGCCTTCCAAAGCAAGTCACTATCGGGTTTTGAGCTTGAGAGCAATTCCAACCAAACCAATCACACACACACCTCATAAACATCATATAGAAGTGATCCAAACACTTAAACAACATCTGGAACACCAATTTCACAAAATCACCATCCAACTGCTCAAGCTTTTAGCAGACTTGCAGTTGGGGTACCATTTTAAGTTCCAGCTTGTATCCAACCACTCCAAGCATTCAGACACACTCCATAGCACCTAGGGAAGCTGTCCACATCATTGGAACCAAGCTGTAACACCTCTAACTCAAAACACGATCACCAACTGCAAGAGGTAAGCCTCAACTTGGTCATCTCATGATTCATGCATATTTCCTCGCACAATAATTTTGCCATATGTTCATTATCATGTATGGAATATTTCCCCTCAATTAATTGCTTTGTATGAATCGTGTGTGGAATTTCTGAGCCTTCATGCAGAATCTAGGGTTCTTGAGGTTTCTCTTTGATTTCTTATTCCATGCTTAAAATAAATGAAATTAAAGACCATAGACATGATCGTGAGGTGAAAACGAGTATATTGATATGTGGATTGTGTGATTTCATCAAGTATTCAGTGAGATTGGTGAGAAAATACAAATCTAGGTAAAACTCAGAACACGCGCGTGTTCTTGGATGTTCTTGGCGCCCTTTTTCAAAAATTCAAATATTTGAATTTTGTGATTTTATTTAATTGATTCAAAAATTAATTTCTCTCTGAATTTTAATGATTTTGAGTTTATTCTTTTTTTAATAATTCACAAAAATGTTAAAATATTTTATTTTACAAAAATTTCCCAAAAATATTATTTATTTCATATACTTGATATTTTTGCAAAGAATTAATTTTTATTTGTTTTTTAACATTTAAAATATTGTTTCCTTCTTGATTTTCCAAACTTAAATGGTTTCCAATCATTTTGTGAATAAAAGCATGATTTTTGAAACATTGATCCAAGATCACCACTCATTTTTCACATGTTTTCAATAATTTTTATTAATTTTTTAACAAAATTAATTCCATTTTAAACAAAATTAGGGTTTTGATTAATTCCACCCTCATCAATCTTTTTCAAACACTTTTGGGCCTCTAATAGAGTGTAAAACCCAACCCCTTTTGAAAACCAAAATAATTTGGGTCTAGTCATTGTATAAGACCCACTGTGTTTTCAAACCTCGTCGCAATCGCCATTTTTCAAACAAGTAATCATATGGGCCTCTCCTCGAGCTATAAGTCCCATTCCTTTTCTTAAAAACACTTTTGGGCCTCTAATAGAGTGTAAGACCCAACCCCTTTTGTAAATAAACATTTTTTTGGGCCTCACATATTGTATAAGTCCCTTTGGATATTTTCAAAACAACGGCGTGATCGTCGCCTTTTCAAAATCAACCGGGCATCTCCCTGGATTGTAAGCCCCATCTCCTATACAAAAGTAAACTTTGGGTCTCTAATAGAGTGTAAGACCCAATCCCCTTTTGACCAAAACGTTTTGGGCCTCAGTGTATTGTATAAGTCCCGATACAGCTTCAGAAACTCCGATGAGATCGTCGTTTTCAAACTATTTTTAACTGGGCCTACCCTTGTGTTGTAAGTCCTATTTCTTTTCTTTAAATAACCTTTGGGCTTCTCTTTGAGTTATAAGACCCATCCCTTTGTACAGAAAACTTTTTGGGCCTCAGTCATTGTATAAGTCCCGAAACGATATTTAAAACAACAGTACAATCACTGTTCAAACCTTGGGCCTCTCCTTGAGTATAAGCCCCAACAATCTTTTCAAAATAACCTCCCTTTTGATTTAGGTTCAAATATACAGTTGTTGTCAAAACTTTCTTTAATTTCTATGAACAACTAACAATACAGCATGGAAGCTCGCTCACCTGTAAGTTTTAACAACTTTCATTTACTCGCTTTAATATATATAACTGTATTGTGGGAAGCGATGCATGGTTAGTCTTCTTTCATTCTTTTAAATACTTGTCAGATATATATAACTGTATTGTGGGAAGCTGCGCATGGTTAGTCTCCTTTCATACCTTTTAAAATACTTGTCATATATCAACTGTATATATACTAGTATAGTTATTTATAGTTTTCCCCGGCAACTAGGTCTAGAACTAGGTAAAGCCATGTTGGTCACTCTTAAGTACAAACAAAACTAGACCCCCCATAGGATTTCCAGATACAGTTTTCCCTTCTCTTGGGGTTAAACAATATGGAACAAAGAGAAAGGCAGTATTCTTGGTGAACCTTTTCTCAGACTGTTACCCCTAGAAATTGTCAAAGAAATTCTACTCCCCGGAGTTGATCTATTCTCTGTGAATAGCATCTCCTGAGTTTCTCCAAATCACAGAACTTTCCTCGAATGATCTCTTCTCTGCGAATTGCATTTCTTGAACTTCTCTTGGTTTGGGACCCACGGGCTTCCTAAAAGCATCCCCGCCTCCTCTTGGGCGTTGTACAAGGACCCTTCGACTTCTTAGAAGTTCTCATGCATTTTCTTGGGCTTAATACAAGGACCTTGACGACCTCTTAAAGGTATAAGACATAACTTAGTCATCCTTTGCTAGAGCAGTCTTTCCAGTGTCAGATCTCAGGCCACTTTAGGGTTGATTCTCCTCTTGGAGGCATCATGCAAAAGATAAAACTCTTCCCCACCATTAGACTTGGACGGTCTAAATCCCCTTGAGTCTCAAAGGCATTCTCAAGTTCCTTACAACTATAAGAAGAAATCCCAGGCATTCTGGATCGATCTCCAGCAGAAACCCAGCATCTCTCATAAGAGTTCCCCGACCAAGGTCAACACTATCTCAAATCAGAACCTCAAGGTATCTGACATCTCAACTCTTCTGTAACCTTCAGCAAGAGTTGATTCCCCACTTAGACCTGCCTGGGGATCTCAATTATCCCCGGCAAAAGATAGCCTCCTCTTAGGCTTTGTATAAGGACCTTTCCTCAGTGGAAAGCCAGCCTCCTCTTAGGCTTTGTATAATGATCCTTCCTCAGCGAAGTCAGCCTCCTCTTGGGCTTTGTACAAATGATTCTCCCAAGTGGAGCTAACCTTTTCAGACTCTCTTGTTGAGTCAAGACCTTTTTTGCCTCAATCTTGGGCTTCGTACTGTAGCGGAAAAATCGTGAGTGTAAGCTATTGATTAACTTAACTCGAAAAGCAAGAGTCGCCACCGCACTTTTATTTTATCCAAAAAAGGAAAGGAAAAAGGGCAAACAAAACCTATACAAGCTCTATAAAAGAACAAGTGACGAGAGTCCGGATAAGGGGGGTTGATTACGCAATGGGAAGGTGTTAGCATCCAAAACGTCTATAGTACTCTATAGGAACCCTTTGAAATATCTATTGCTTTTGGTCTGAAAAAGAAAGTTTGCTTGAAAAGTGATTGAGGAGATGAGAAGAGAATTATTTTTTTAAGATTTTTGTGTTTGGAGAGACTTGTCGCCTCATGCCTACGTACCCACGATGTGCAATGTAGGATCAAAACCCCGTAGTTCGTGATACAAAGAATGAAAATTTGTTTGTTTTGGTTGATTTTAAATGTAAAGACAAGTCGTCATTTCCAAGCGAATAATTCCGCTTAAAGAAATGAATCATGTCTAAACTTATGAAAAAGGTTTTAAAAGAGAAAGTGCACAAGGGCACAAAAAGAGTTTGGTGTTTTTTAAAGTCTTTTGAAAAATGTGTCAACATGCTTATGTAGTTTAGCATTTGTTAAGAAATGAAAATAAAAGAGTAAAATCACTTGACAAAGTCAAGGTTTGATTATGAAAGAGGTGATAATTTGAAATCAATAAATTTTTGAAAAAGGGAGAGAGTTTTGAAAATTGAAGAATGGGTGGAGAAGAAGTGACTATCCTAAAACATAAAGTAAAAGTTAAGGATAAGAAAGATTTAACCACAAATGTAGCTATTTTCACCATAAACCATGCAAAAGCACAAGTTTTCGAAGTCTTCGAACCATAATTCCAAAGCAAAGGGAAAAGGTCCTAGTTCTAAGTCCAAGGTTCCAAGAATTGCATTGGATGTCCAAGGCCTAAGTCCAAGGGTTCAAGAATAGCATTGAAGTCCAAGGTCTAGGTGCAAAACTCCATGTCCATTGCAAAGGATAGTAACCATAGTCCAAGATTAGAAACACAAGTTTTTTAGAGGTTTTGGCCTTTATTAATGTTTTTGGTCCAAGTGGACAAAGAGAAAAAGGCATAAGCATAAACATGTGTCCAACGGACAAAGGAAAAATTGCGGAAGCATAAACATGATATGAAATGATAAAAATGAAGCATAAAAGTAAAAGAGATAAGGAGCGAGAAGGAATTGTAAACAAAGTTAGTACAATAGTAATGTTAGTAAGTTAGTGATTAGTTGTTATAGTTAGTGTGAGTGATCAATAGTGATTGAATAATGTACTTAGATCAAGGTTAATGAAGACTTGTTAGAAGATTGATAGAATCAAAGCCTCTACAACAACAAGCTTCATAGATTTTGAACCTAATACAAAAGATCAATCAACATTGAATTGTTTTTCGATAAGGGACATAATGTTGCGCTATGTTAAGCAATCGCTGAGTAATTTACGGAGTAATTACCCTACAATGAGGCCGGTCAGTAGCTCTTTGTGCTAATGCATGCTAGATGAACGATATGTAGATCGTCATCCAAAAGCAATACCACACGAAAAGAAAAGAAGGTAACGATCTAGTCTTGATCGAAATTTAACAACAGAATTCCAACGATCCATAAGACTTTCATCGATCAAAAGAAAAGATAAATAAATGAAGAGAAGGCCAAATTAAACCACAAAAATATGTGATCTAAGCCTAAGAACAGAGGAAGAGGGAAGAAAATGGCAAAAGAACCAAAACAGTCCCAAAACAAAGCCAAAATAGTATTCTGGATACTGGTTAATCGGTTAACACATTGGTTAATCAGTTAACCAGTGCAGATTTTGAATTTCTGCGCAAAACAGGGTGTTAATCGGTTAACCAGTTTACACTATGTTTGGTTAATCGGTTAACACTGTATCAGAAGCAAAAAAAATGTGCAGAATTCAGCATGATCCTCTTTCAAAGCATTTTTCAAACACCTTATGATCATGAATTGAATTTGCACGAATTTTAAAGTAAAAATAGACAAAGAAACCTGCAATCAAACAACGATATATGATCTAAAAGATCAAGAACAAGAAGCACCAAGGATCTACATCTTGAATTATGAATATGAAGCTTTAACAATGGTGGAAGATGAATTACCACTCCAAATCAGAAAATTCCTTTTGAATTGCAGCAAGATCTACACTCCAAAACCTTGATCTACTGTGATTGATGAATGAAAACAAGAAATGATGAAGGTTTAGCTCAAAGTTAAGTAAGAATCAATGTGAATTCTTACTAACTTTCAAAAGAAGAAAGAGGAGCTTTGGTGAATTTTTGGTTTTGAGGAGATAATTTGCAAGGGATTTTTTGGCTATCAAAAGCTTGAAGAATGAATGAAATGAAGGCTCTATTTATAGAGTTTAGGCTTGGAAAATTTGGTGGATTGGAGTTTGGTTTGGAAATGAAAATTAGGCTTGGAATTTGAATTTGGAGGGAAATTCACAAAAGAATGGTGATTAGTGAAGGTGTATGGTAGGAAATTATCAAAGTGATGTAGGGAATTAAAAATGAGATGGTCTAGAATATTCCACATGTGATCCAAATTGGTGCCAATTGCTGAATTTTGCATTTGCTGCCATTTTTTTTTCAAAATTCGCACGCGTTAACCGATTAACCAATGTGTTAATCGATTAACACAGTGAAAATTTGGGAAATTTGGCTTTTTGATGTACTGTCTTGATTCCGACTCGATTTTTCTTGCTTGTCAAAGAAGGCATGGACATAAACACATGAACCTTGGAGTCTCTTGAATAAAAATCAATTAAAACTTGGAGAATCCTTGACCAGATAAGTTTGACATGATTGCAGATCAACTTTGACTTTTTTCTCAAATAAAATTCATTCGAGCTGAGGGACTGTTATTCTGGCATTTTTAACCTGTTCTTCCCCTGAAAATGTCAATAAAGAGAAAAACAAAATATTTTTGGGTTTTGGTTAAGGTTAGTAAAATATAAACAAATCAAGGAATAAAGTGAATAGGAAACACACAGATGCTCGGTAAACCCTGCAAGGCATAAACCCAAAGATGAGAGGGACAAGGGAACCAATGTGTGATCTTGTTTGTGGTATAAGATTCAAAATGAGATGTGAATGATATGTGGAATCTTAGGGGTCAAAAATTAGGGTCTTACAGCTGCCCCTATTTAAGTCTCTTCTATCGGGAGATACGAAGATACTTAAATACAAAAAGCGACATTTTTAAGCCCTAAGATGCCATAAGATGATATGAATGCAAAGGATGAAACACTCTGCGGGGAAACCTGAAACAAAGGATTTACGGTAAATTGAGAGAGATGACGTGAAAAGACACGCCGGGGAACACAAGCTATCTCTGGATATCTGTCAAGGTGACAAGAAGTATCCATCAATAGTTGGAAAGAGAGGGACAAGACCATGGAAGACGAGTAGTGACATCCAAGAATGGCATTGGATGGAAACTACAAACGAGACAAAAGTATGCCGAAAGATGTCCAAGAATGGCATTGGACAACAACAAGGTAGTTTCTGGTAAAAACCACAACGTCATCCAAGAATAGCATTGGATGGAGGTGAAAAACATTCTATTGGGGACAAGATATCCAAGAATAGCATTGGATGAAAGGCATTACAATATTCAAGAATGGCATTGAATGGGGCAACAACAAACATCAGAAACATCCAAGAATAGCATTGGATATAAACAAAATTCCATTTAAAAACTTCATTGGGGACATCCAAGAATGGCATTGGATGGCAAGGTTAAACAATCAGAGATATCCAAGAATAGCATTGGACTTGGCTAGGGAAAAGGTATCCAAGAATGGAATTGGACAAAAGAAATCTCAACATCCAAGAATGGCATTGAATAAAGTGAGCAGGGACTTTTAGGAATGGCACTGAAAGGTAAAGGTAAATCACTATATTCAAGAATGGCACTGAATGGTAATGAGAAAGACATCCAGGAATGGCACTGAATGCAAAGGAGAAAAATCATCCAGGAATGGCACTGAATGAACGGATGAAACTTTCAGGAATGACACTGAAAGTAAAGGTAAAAGACTACATTCAGGAATGTCACTGAATGGTAAAGGTAAAAGACTCATCCAGGAATGGCACTGGAGATCAAAAAAGACAGACATCCAGGAATGGCACTAGAGTGATAGAAAGCAAAGATCCAGGAATAGCACTGGAATGGAAGAAAACAAACATCTAACAACAGGACAGGATGCACAGGGAAACGACAACATCCAGGAATGGCACTGGAAAGAAAGAAAACAAACAAGACATCCAGGAATTGCACTGGGTGAAAAGACAGGTAAACGACAACATTCAGGAATGACACTGAATGAAAAGGCAGGTAAAAGTTTTGGTAGGCGCCAAGTAAGTTGGACTTTGACCACAAGGTAAGATGTTGAAAACAACAGGACCTCGGAAAAATGCATATGAGCACGAAACATACTTCGAGCTATGAAAATCTTTCTATTCAATGATATATGAATGATTTATGTATGCAATGCAAATGATAGAGACAACTGAGATAGACTCCTTTGTGAGGGAAGAAAGGAACTCGAATTCCTCAACACAGGGAACGCTGCCCATTTTGCTTGGAGAGAAGATGTTGAACACATCTCTGTCACACTTATGAATTGCATCAGGCTGGTGGTCATTTGAGGAAAGACATCTTGAGGATTCTTGAAGAAGACTGCCCCAGATTGATTAACTGATGAGGATAAACTGATCATAGCTTCAGTTTGACTACTGCAGGGGAAGAATGAACTGATCATGGCTTTAATTCTTGAAATGATTGTTGAGAATAAACTGATCATAGCTTCAGTTTGACTGCTGCATGGAAAAAATGAACTGATCATGGCTTCAATTCTTAAAAGGAATGTTGAGAATAACCTGATCATAGCTGCAGTTTGACTGCTGTAGGGGAAAAGATGAACTGATCATGGCTTCAATTCTTGAAATGAATGTTAAAGATAAACTTATCATGGCTTCAATTCTTGAATGCTAAGAATAAACTGATCATGGCTTCAGCTTGACTATTGTTGGGGATGAACTGATCATGGCTTCAGCTTGACTATTGTTGGGGATGAACTGATCATGGCTTCAGTTCTTGGAATGAGAGTTGAGAAGGCTAAACTCAGTATGGGTCTTGAATGAGATCTTCTGGTTAAACAATTCTGAGAATAACTTGCACTGAGCAACAAATCTTAAACTGATTTATAACATGATCTGGGAGTAATGTACCCCTGATAGGATCACTGACCAAGTTTCTCAACAGTTTGAAAATTCTTGATGAGGAAAGTTTGCCTGAAAACAAGGATTATTCAAACAAACATGGCAATTTTAATGCAAAGCTCAATGCAATTTGAAATCAAAAAACATTTTTGGAATGATATTAATGATGTAAAGAAAAATGAATCACTTGTCAAAACACGGCGGTTTAGACATGCAAAGTGAAAGAGAAAGCAAAGGTATGGCATCAAAGCAAATGATTGGCAACAAACTTAGGAGTCAATTTACGCAACCTTGATGTAGTATGCTTTCAAAAGAAACCTGGCTTCAATTAGGTCTTTTGAAGGTTGTAATGTGGTCTGGTTCACGGTTCTTTGAAACAAAGGATATAGGATCAAAGTTTATTTGTACCCAACCCATTCTTCGTGATGATCTCCAGTCCTATGCTCAGTTAATTCAAACTATGCATTCAGGTTCCAAGAGATTTTGGAATTGCAACACAATTATGATGATGGTTCAAAGACCAAGATATTTTCTGACATGGCAGTCACTCTTTCTTACAACATTTGGTTGTTTTTTATGAGGACCTTGGTCAACTCGTTTTGTCTTTAAGGATTTTGGTAACCTCTTGATTTTTCTTTTGTTATCCCTAACTTTTGCCTGAACTGTGTCATTTGAGTTTACAGTCAGTGGGATGCCCCCAATTTTTGCCTAAGTCTCCTTCATAGGTTTTGACTTAGCGGGCTTTTATTTTTATTTTTTCATCCTTTTTTTTGAAAGATAGTGACTGGCTGGTTTAATGATTATGGTGAACCATCATTGGCTTTCGATTTGGAAGACATCTTCGACACTTCTTTGATGTGTGCGAAGGAAAACTTTTGATTGCAATGATTTTTCTGTGTTTTAATACACAATCAAATTAACTGAGAACTACCCATCCCCAGGTTAAGATTGCGGGTTTTTTCGTACAAAAAGAAACTCTAACTTCTAGGCTCAAAGGGGTTGACAAGGGATTAACTTCCTTATTTCTCCAATGTTTGGGAGTTGAAACAATGCTTGTACATCCTCAGCCAAGTTTTAATTGAAAGCATATAATCCAGCAATTTTAGGTATTTCGCTTTCATCATCCTCCCTCCAATCTTTGCATAAACAAAGCTTGATAAAGAAAGGATAAAGATGCACACATTGAATTGAATCAAAATATTACAATGCTCATTTCATTGAAATTACCATGAAAGTACAAATAAAGTTCGAAAGCAAACAGTCAATACAATCAAAGAAAAATGCAAACAGAAAGAAACAAGGCCTAGTGACTAATAAGCAACAAGGATGAGTTGTCCTGTCTGAAACACTGGCTTTAGGAGATGATTCGTCTAAACTGACTCAAACTTCACTTGGCATGCTCTGGCAAAGGATTGTGGACAACATTGGGATTGTCATCAAGAAAAGTCAGAATCTTTGAGTTCACCAATTCTTGTACTCTAGCTTTCAATGCATAACAACCTTCCAAGTTATGGCTCGCCCCACCTTGATGGAACTCACAGTGAAGATCAACCTTATAGCCGGTTGGGAGAGGATTTGGAGGAGGAGGTAGATCCCTCGTTGTAATCAAACCTTTCTTTACAAGACATGGATACAGCTCAGTGTAGGACATCGGGATATGATCAAAGTTAACCCTATTGCGATTCTGATTTTGTCTAACAGCTTGACGAGGAGCTTGAACTGGTTGAGCATTGGTAACAGGAGCAACTGCAGCTATATATTGTTGTTGTCTGCGATGAGGTTTACCTTCAACTAAAACAGCATGGGTATCACCGTCCTTCTTCTTTTGAAAATTCCCAGCATACTTTTTAGCACCACTAAAGGCTTCAGCATTAGCAATCTTTCCTTTCTTGATACCTTCTTCTAGTATTTCTCCAATAGTGACTAGGTCGGAAAAACCAGATGATACACTACCTATCATCTTTTCCCAAAAGAGTGGCTGAAGAGTGTCCATGAACAATCCAGTCAATTCTTTTTCAGCCAAGGGTGGCTCCACTTAAGCAGCTAGCTCTCTCCAGCGCTGAGCGTACTCCTTAAAGGATTATTTTTCTTTCTGAGACATGTTTTACAATTGGCGGCGGTCAGATGCCATGTCCAGATTGTACTTATATTGCTTTAAGAAAGCATCACCCAAGTCCTTCCAGCTTTGGATACAGTTCTTATCAAGTCCCATATACCATTTCATTGAAGCCTCACTCAAGCTGTCTTGGAAACAGTGAATGAGCAGTTTGTCATTTTTGGCATGAGCAGCCATCTTGCGGCTGTACATCACCAAGTGAGTTCTGGGACAGGTATGCCCCTTGTATTTCTCAAAATTTGGATTTTTGAATTTTGGAGGAATAACCAAGTCAGAAACCAAGCACATGTCCATTGCGTCAGCATTAAAGACATCACTTCCTTCCACGGCTCTTATCCTTTTGTCTAGAGTTTGCCATTACTCTCTGACTTCTTCAATGTATCCAGGTTCTCCCGGACTTTCAGATTGTGGACCAGCAGCATGGTACACGAAAGGATTCTCAGGAATAGCTTGAGCAATAGAATGCACAACAGGCTGAGGTTCAGTGAACAATGGAGCTGAAGATACTGGCAGTACAGACGGAACAAACACATGAGTAGTTGCAAAAGGCGACGAGTAATTTGGAATCAATGTGAATTCTTACTAACTTTCAAAAGAAGAAAGAAGAGCTTTGGTGAATTTGTGGTTTTGAGGAGATAATTCGCAAGGGATTTTTTGGCTATCAAAAGCTTGAAGAATGAATGAAATGAAGGCTCTATTTATAGTTTAGGCTTGGAAAATTTGGTGGACTGGAGTTTGGTTTGGAAATGAAAATTAGACTTGGAATTTGAATTTGGAGGGAAATTCACAAAAGAGTGGTGATTAGTGAAGGTGTATGGTAGGAAATGATCAAAGTGATGTAGGGAATTAAAAATGAGATGGTCTAGAATATTCCACATGTGATCCAAATTGGTGCCAATTGCTGAATTTTGCATTTGCTGCCATTTTTTTTCAAAATTCGCACGCGTTAACCGATTAACCAATGTGTTAATCGATTAACACAGTGAAAATTTGGGAAATTTGGCTTTTTGATGTGTTGTCTTGATTCCGACTCGATTTTTCTTGCTTTTCAAAGAGGGAAAGGACATAAACACGTGAACCTTGGAGTCTCTTGAATAAAAATTAATTAAAACTTGGAGATTCCTTGACCAGATAAGTTTGACATGATTGCGGATCAACTTTGACTTTTTTCTCAGATAAAATTCATTCGAGCTGGGGGACTGTTATTCTGGCATTTTTAACTTGTTCTTCCCCTGAAAATGTCAATAAAGAGAAAAACAAAATATTTTTGGGTTTTGGTTAAGGTTAATAAAATATAAACAAATCAAGCAATAAAGTGAATAGGAAACACACAGATGCTCGGTAAACCCTGCAAGGCATAAACCCAAAGATGAGAGGGACAAGGGAACCAATGTGTGATCTTGTTTGTGGTATAAGATGCAAAATGAGATGTGAATGATATGTGGAATCTTAGGGGTCAAAAATTAGGGTCTTACACTTATGAGACAACAAATCACTCTCTTGTTGAGTATAAAAGACTCTCTTGTTGAGTCAATCAACTTTCAGACTCTCTTGTTAAGTCAATCACCTTTTCAGACTCTCTTATTGAGTCAAACCCTTTTATCCTCAATCTTGGGCTTTGTACAAGACATAAATTTCCCTCTCTTGAGCTTGGGACAGATATCTTCCCCAACCGAGTCATTTCCTCCCAGCCTTCGTTTAGGCTTTTGAGGAATAATTTCCCTAAGCAGAGTCAAACTCATTCTAGCCTCAATCTTGGGCTTTGTACAAGACACATCCTCACCAGAGTCAGTTAAATTTCCTGTTTTAGCCTCAATCTTGGGCTTTGTACAAGACAGATAATACTCTCCAGCAAGAGTCAAACTCGTTTTAGCCTCAATCTTGGGTTTTGTACAAGACAGACAGAACATTTTCCCCGAAAAAGTCAAACTTTTAGCCTCCTCTTAGGCTTTGTATAATGATATCCCCAAAGAGTCAGTCTCTTTTTAGCTTCAATCTTGGGCTTTGTACAAGACAAATAAAACACTCTCTTGTTGAGTCGATCTTATCTAGCCTCCTCTTAGGCTTTGTATAAAGAAATCCCCTAGCCAAATCAATTAACCTTTTAGCATCAACCTTGTGCTTCGATCAAGGCACATAAAAGTCAACAATCTCTCTTTAGAGATGACAAATTCCCTCTCTATACCCTTTTAGCTTCAATCTTGGGCTTTGAACAAGACACAAATACCCTTTTAGCTTTAATCTTGGGCTTTGAACAAGACACCAAAACCTCTTTTTCCTCCCTTAGAATAGGAGGAACTACGATTGCTCTGATTTCCCTGTTTTGTTTAAACAGGAATACGTAGGCATAAGATTGTGAAATCTTAGCGAGCATACTAATCAAAAACCCTAGGTCCTGTACCCTCATATCAATCAAAACTTTAGGTTTCATACCTTAAGCCATTATCATTGTCATTTTCCACATCAACAAAACTCTCTCTTCCTGTCACACTTTCCCAAGAAACTTTCCCAACCCATCAGCAGATAAACACTATCAATTACAAAGTGAAACCTATAACCACATATAGGATGAGTAATTGACAACTACCCATTGTATAACCTGACCCCAGACCCCCCAATCTCTTTTAAAGCGTTTGTTCAGTTAAACATTCACATGCAAGGTTAGTTTTAGATACATTCTCTTTCCCTTCCAGCTTCACGGGATAAATAAGAAATCAGAAAGTAGCACCCTTTCTCTTCGAGGAGAAAACCCAAACTTCAGCGATAAGGTCCTCGCGTCACCGATAAAAATCGCTCGCTACAGTAAAATGGCGACTCTCCTGGGGAGTCCTTGTATTTTTATCCTTGGCTCATCGTCCCCATTTTCTATAGTAAAATGGCGACTCTGCTGGGGACTCATTGACTGTTAAGATCATAGGCTATAGCTCTTAAGAGGTATAGGATGTTAGTTTTAAGATAAATATATATCGCTTTTCCTAATTGATATCCGTGTTTATTTTTCTGCTAATGGGACAGCGGGTGATGCCGCATCTGGAAAGATTGAGTATACACCTAAGATAGGTGATGGCACTAGACGGGTAATCTTACAGGGAGTGACTCCCAAATAAGAGGTCTCGGTCAACCATCGAATCAGTGGAGATGCCCTTTGCGGATTCAATGTCTATACGACTTCGGTTGTTGAAAGCAGATTGTTCGATTGGGTTATCTGAGAAGCTGAGGATTTTAGTAGACTGAAACCATGTTACTATTTTGTAGTGCGGAAGCTATTAGAAATAGTTGTCACACGATACTACCCTTATTTGAGATTACTCTAAGATACGTCAGCTCGCTCGGGTGAACCAGCCTGCTGTTGTTATCCCAAGAGGGGTCAATGATTGTGAGGACAGGTACAAAAAAACACCAGTATAACCTTTGGGGATGGGTAGAGCCATGACTTCATGACACCGAACCTTTGACCCCATGTTTTTTCTATGTTTTTGTGTGCTGCATTCATGCATTCATTTCATTAAAAAACATTAAAAAAAAAATCTTCTCTTCTAGTCTCTCTTTTTCAAATTAAACTAAGACAATGATTACAAATATCAGAGAAATGAGATTGTGTTATGGATTTCGGTAGAAGGAAGACTCACAAGTACACCTTCAAGGTTCCAAAACTAGAGGATTTGAGAGGTCTGGCAAGGATGATCACCAACCCTAATGCTTTTAGGGCCAAGTACGGAGGACTGCTGTCTCTGTTAAGGGTCCATGTAATTAAAGGAATACTGGCTATGCTCATTCAGTTCTACGATCCGGTCTATCACTTTTTAACATTCCTGGATTATCAGCTCGCACCAACACTGGAGGAGTACTCTCACCTGACTGATTTACATATCACTGACCAAGCTCCCTTTTCTGGACTGAAAGAAATTCCAAAGGATCAAACTATTGCAAGAGCAATCTATTTGGACGAGTCATAAGTCAGGACTCACATGACCACTAAGGGTGGAATCCAAGGTTTTCCAGCCCAGTTTTTGATAAAGAAAGTCATGTACTTTGCCAGTATAGGAAACGTGGCCGCTTTCGAGAGCATCTTTGTTTTGCTCACCTACGGGTTATTTTTGTTTCCCAACATCGATAACTTCGTAGATATCAATGCCATTAAGATATTTTTGATTGGAAACCCTGTACCAACCTTGCTCGCAGATGCTTATCATTCTGTACATTTAAGGAATTTGTACAGCAGAGGAATGATCACATGCTGTGCACCCCTGCTATACAAATGGTTCATTTTCCACTTACCCAAGTCTGCTGCATTTTGGGATCCTAAGAATACTTTACGTTAGTCGTAGAGAATCATGTCTCTTACCAACTCTGACATCGACTGGTACAATCGAATCTATGACGGGATCAGAATCATTGACCGCTGTGGAAACTTCCATAATGTACCCCTCATAGGAACTAAAAGAGGAATCAATTATCATCTAGTTTTAGTTCGTCATCAATTTGGATACCCGATGAGGCATGTCCCGCGTAATGCTCATCTGGAAGGTCTTTTCTTCAAGGAAGGAGAAAATGATAGAGCACTAAAGACAGAAATAGTGCATGCTTGGAAACATGTTTACAGGAAAGAAAGAGAGTCTCTAGGAAAACCAGACCGTGTCTCGGTGGAACCTTATCTCCACTGGGTACAAACTAGAGCTCTCAAACTGAGGATGCCTTACCCTCGTCAGGAAGTTCTTCCGTTAAGGGACCATGTCCTTTATTTTATGTCAGACATAGAAAAACTTCAGGTTACTCTCAACAGAATTCAACAGGAGAAGAAGTCTTGGAAGAACAAGTACCGTATTCTCAATGTGGAGTGTATGAAAATACAGCAGCTGTTAAAAGAAAAAGACGCTCTGATCGAGATTTTATAGCAACACGCTGTAGAAAACCAAGATGACCAAAGGAATTTGATCGCTCCTTTCACTTGGCAAAGGAATGACAACCCAACAACGGCTCAAGAGCCCCGGTCAAAGAAAAGGAAAATACCAGAACCAGCACCTGAGCTCTCCTCAGAGAGGACTCAGGATCCATTAGCTTAGACATTTCCTTTTACAGCACTATGTAAATTACTGTATTTCCATTTCCGCAATCTTTGAATTCAATAAAACAGGGTTTCCCCACTGTTTGATATTTGCAATCTAATTGTCAAAGTTTCTTTTGATTAAATATATATATATAATATAATCATTGCATATCATTCATCATTCTCACGTAACACATTCTTCTTACCTACGAATCTCATGTTTGTGTCTCGATTCTAGAGTCAAATTGTCTCATTCGTACAATACTCGGGCCAGTCAACAAAAGAAAATGGATAATCTCGAGGAAGAGAACAGAGAGTTGAGAGAAGAACTCGACGCTCTGAAAGAGGATCTGAGAAAGCTTCACAACGATATGCAAGCTCTGGCAGCAGCCCAGGTGCAACAGCAAAGGACCGTGATCTCAGAGATCACATCTACGCTCATAGTGAAAAAGTATGATCCTCGGTATAACATGCCTAAAAATTATCCCTGGGGCATGCCACTCAACTATATCCCATAAGGATATATTCCGCCAATCACTGAAGAGCCGAAAACTGCAATAGGAACCGCTGGGCCTGAAGGTTACAAACTTCGAGAAAGTGAAGATGCCAGGGGCATGACAGTAACTCCTGAAGGTTACAAACTTCGGGAGAGGGAAGTACCAAGAGTCACTGCCGTAATGACTATACCACAACCTGTGATACACACTGTCCCGAAAGGACAGATTTCCCAGATACCGTCTGGTGGAAACGAAAGTATGGACGAGAGAATGAGGGAATTCCAGGAACAGTTCCTGGAGATGCAGAAGGAACTGCAAGCTATTCGTGGTCAGGATCTATTTGAAAAGGACGCCGAAGACCTTTGTCTGGCCCCCAATGTGAAAGTTCCGCACAAATTCAAGGTACCTGAATTTGAAAAATACAAGGGTAACTCTTGCCCTCAAAGCCATTTGGCGATGTATGCTCGGAGGATGTCAACTCAGATAGAGAACCAACAGCTACTGATCCACTATTTCCAGGATAGTTTAACCGGTGACGTGCTCAAATGGTACATGGGTTTAAATCGCACTAAGATCATCACTTTCAGAGATCTTGGCGCTGCCTTCATTCAACAATATAAGTATAACCTGGACATGGCACCAGACAGAGATCAACTCAGAGCCATGTCACAGAAGAATAAGGAAACCTTCAAGGAGTATGCTCAGAGATGGCGTGAAATTGCTGCCCATATTTGTCCACCTCTTGAGGAAAAAGAGATGACAAAGATCTTCTTGAAAACCTTGAGCTCATTTTACTACGATAGAATGGTCGCCAGTGCGCCCAGTGACTTCACTGAGATGGTGGGCATGGGAGTTCGTCTTGAGGAAGCAGTCCGAGAAGGACGTTTAGTAAAAGACGTTGGATCATCAAGCAGTACCAAAAGATACGGTAGTGCTCTCCCTAAGAAAAAAGAGAAAGATATTGGTAATATCTCTCTCAGAAAACAAAGGCGACGGTACCAACCAGGAGCAGCTGTAACTCCTGCTATCAACCCTGCGCCTGTTCCTACGTATCAATCTCAGGTTGCTCAGAGCCAGCCTAATCAACAACAATATCAGCAAAGGACACAACAGCCTCTTCAGCAGGCTCGTCCTCCGTACAACAAGAACCGTACAACGCGACCACCAGGGTTTGACCCTATACCCATGTTGTACGTAGAACTGTTTCCATTATTACTGGTCAAGGGGCATGTCCAAACCAAGGCTCCTCTTGCGATACTGGAGAATCCACCTTTTTGGTTCAAGGAGGATCAGACTTGCCCTTACCACCAAGGAGGACCAGGGCATAACATAGAAAACTGTCTCAGCTTCAAATCCGATGTACAGAAGCTTGTTAGGAGCGGGGTCTTATCCTTCAAGGATATAAATCTAAACGTTCAGATGAACCCGTTGCCTCAACACGAGAAAGCGGCGGTAAATTTGATAGAGGGAGAGTCTAACCACAGCTATCAAATTCATGATGTACTCTTATTAAGGGCCAACTTGGCCAAAATGCATCGCAGACAGAGCGGATATGGGCATGTACCATCTCATAACTATCACCAGTGTGATATCTGCTCTAAGAATAATTAAGGATGTTCTGTGGTGCAATCAGCTTTACAGGAACAGTTGGATCTCGGATGGATCCAGGATCACCGAATTCGTGAAGTCAACATGACTTATGCAAATTCTCACATCATTCAGAACCACAACATTCTGGCAATGAATGTCAACTTGGTGGCAATGCACTCAAGGCAAAGCCAACATCATAATCTTCCATGACACGATTACGATTCCTGTCTGATTTGCTCGGTAAACAATCAGAGATGCTCTTTTATACAAGAGACCCTCCAGCGTCAGATGGATCTTGGATGAATTCTGGATTACCACGATAGAAGTCATTATCAGGTGAATATGATTCAAATCTTTGATATTCGTCTGATGAATACCATCTTGGTAGAGTTACATGCTAAGCAGGTCCAGCTCGGTTTTCTGACTTCGCATAATTATCAGAACTGTAAGGGATGTCGTGAGAGCGACCAAGGATGCGCTCTCGTTCAAAGAACTTTGCAACACTTGTTAAATCACTGGTGGCTTCCGATCTATTTAGACGAAGACACACAACAAGTCAGTATGATTAATGGGAACCCTACTAGGTATCAAAGTCAGGATGTTCGATCAATGGAAACAGACCTAGTGAGGTTACACTGCATACAGAGCGGACGTAGCCGGGTGCCACCACACAACTATGAGAGTTGTAAAGTTTGCTCTGAAGATAATTAAGGATGCTACCTCGTGCGAGTAGCCCTTCAAAGTCAATTGGACCATAAGGAGATTCAACCATGGTCAAGCTCTGGTTCAATGTCAGACTATCATCCTAATCGAGGCAAAAATGTTGTCTTAATCCCTAAGCGAGAAGTGGCGAAAGATGTGTGTGCCATAATCCATTTACTCCATGAATCAAGAGTTCCTCTCGATGGTGGAAGGATTATCAACCCCGAACCAATTGAGGCTGGCTATGATGGTCAGAAAAATCAGAAGGCTCCTGTAGTTATTTATCTTCCAGGACCAGTACCGTACAAGTCCGATAAGGCTATCCCTTACAAATACGGTGCAACAAAAATTGAGAATGGAAAGGAAATTCCATTACCCTCCGTCGTGATCATTGCAGACATCAGTCGAGTAACACGGAGCGGTCGAATTTTCAACCGAGGAGTTGGAGAACCTACCAGAGAAAAGGAACCTCAAAAGGAAGTTCCTGATCAACCAATCGGTCAATCCAGTGATCCCGACCTTTCAAAGAACAATGATGAGATGCTGAAGCTCATCCAGAAGAGTGAATACAACATTGTTGATCAGCTGTTGCAAACTCCTTAAAAAATCTCTGTGTTATCTCTTTTACTCAGTTCTGAAGCTCACAGAGAGGCTCTACAGAAAGTCTTAGAGCAAGCCTTTGTGGAACAAGATGTGTTAATAAGACAATTTGACAGCATCATCTCCAACATCACTTCCTGCAACAACTTGGGATTCAGTGATGAGGAACTGCCGAAAGAGGGCCCAAATCATAACATGGTACTCAATATTACAGTCAACTGCCAGGACAATGCTTTAGCCGGCATACTGGTAGACACCGAATCGGCTCTAAATGTGATGCCAAAGTCCACTCTAATGCGACTATCATTCAAAGGATTCCGATGAGAGGCAGTGAGGTCACCGTCAAAGCATTTGACAGATCCCGGAAAACAGTTATCGGTGAAGTCGACCTTCCCATAACTATCGGTCCCCACACTTTCCAAGTCACTTTCCAGGTCATGGACATCCGAGCAATATACAGTTATTTGTTGGGAAGACCTTGGATACACGAGGCTGGGGCAGTCACTTCGACGCTTCACCAAAAGCTGAAGTTTGTCAAGAACGACCAACTAGTCACAGTCTGTGGAGAGCAAGCCTTAATCGTGAGTAACTTATCGTTGTCCACTTGTGTAGAACCAGAGGAGGTTGTAGGAACCCAGTTCCAAGCACTTTTGGTGAGCAATGACAATCAATCAGAAAGAGGAACGTCGATTTCCTCGTACAGAGATGCTCTCGAAGTAATTAAAAGTAACAATGCAAAGGGATGGGGACAACTTGTCATTCCTACTAATAACAAAACAAAGAAAGGTCTTGGTTTCTCCTCAACCTGTACTCAGACTGCTACTCACGATGAAAGTCTTCATCCCATTCAGAACTTCTTCCATAGTGGAGGTTTCCTTCATCCAGTGTCTCAAGAAGTACATACCATCAACGAGGGGGATTCCTCCGATACAGATGAAGAGTGGAAGTCCTATCTTAACGAGGACGGTTATATGTCTCAGGAAGAGGTGCCTACGTCATTTTGCTTTCCGGCACAGAGTCCGAGATTTATACCATGGTCAGATGTCAAGATGATATACGGAGATTGCGATCCAGAAGGATGTCGTGCTCCACCCAACTCATTAAAGGAGGATATTGTGATGAAAGACAACTTTGACCATGACTATTATGGCCCAATGGACGACCTGCATATGCGACAACCATACCCAAGAGACTCAGGGCAAGAAAGTCAGCCGAACGATGCATATCAGCTGAGCATCATTGAAAAGAATACCTGCGTCCCCACCATGTCATGGGATCAACACTCAGGACATTCTGAAAATATCCAGCACAACGATGAATTTGCAAAGCTTGCCAGACTAGAGTTTATCAACTACGATTTTCCCGAGGTCAATGTCATCGAGAGGAATGACTCCTCTAGTTCCAAAGAAGTGTGGGACACCTTAGGACAACCAAGTGGAAAATACAACTTCTTGGTCAAGTACAACGCTCCTGAAAGCTCTCGCATCAGGCTCAAAGACATCCAGCCAACTGGATGAAGAAATCTACCTGAGAGTATAAACGCTGTGCAAGATATATTTGAAGAATCCTTCTACGACAACTCTGCTTGGGAGACAGATTCCAATGATCCTGCTCCACCAGAAATCATCGTTATTTCTAAAGACAAATCAAGAAGGAAAGTACCAAACTTTGTGATTCATCGAGGAGTTCGCCGCCAATGGGTTGTTGTCAATGTTCCGAAAGTTGTTCATAAGTCTAAGTAATTGTCGTCTTTACTTTAACCTTTCACCCTGCCCAGGTGAAACGGATGTTTTTATAGGGCTCACTTTCTGTAAATGTCCCTCTTCGCTTTGCCCAAAGCGACAGAGTTTTGTTTTATAGGGTTGTAGTTTCAAGAATCAATAGGATCATAAATAAAATAAATGTTGTTCTGTAATTTCCGCATTTATTACTGTTTTCTCTTTTCGCTTCTTCAGAAAATGGTAATCCTAAAAAACAACTCAAATAATAAAAACAAGTAGTAAAAAAATACACTGCACACACTCTTACATTCTCTCTATCTCTTCTAAAAACAAATCATCACGTCATGCAGATTGCTTGTTTTAAACCCCATTGAAACATATGATCCAATGCCTTCTCCCAACTTTGAATTCCCGGTAGTTGAGGCTGAAGAAGAAGATGACAAAGAAATTCCAGAAGAGATCTCCCGATTACTCAAACAAGAGGAAAGGTCCATTGAACCTCACAAAGAGCCGTTGGAAACAGCCAACTTGGGTTCAGAGGAGGAGAGAAAAGAGGTCAAGATTGGGGCACTGCTCAGTCCCACTGTCAAAGAAAGTTTGACAAAGCTTCTCAAAGAGTTTCCCGATGTATTCGCTTGGTCCTACCAGGACATGCCAGGGTTAGATACCAGCATCGTGGAGCATCATCTACCGTTAAAATCAGAATGTCCACCGGTAAAACAAAGGCTGAGACGGACTCACCCAGACATGGCCATCAAAATCAAAGAGGAAGTACAAAAACAGATTGACGCGAGTTTCCTCGCCACATCAGAATATCCTCAATGGCTAGCCAACATAGTACCAGTTCCGAAAAAGGACGGAAAAGTTAGAATGTGTGTAGACTATAGGGATCTGAACAAAGCGAGTCCAAAGGATGATTTTCCCTTACCGCACATAGACATGCTGGTAGACAGTACAGCAAAGTTCAAAGTTTTCTCCTTCATGGACAGATTCTCGGGCTATAATCAGATCAAAATGGCACCGAAAGACATAAAGAAAACTTCGTTCATCACCCCATGGGGTACTTTTTGTTACAAGGTAATGTCGTTCGGTTTGAAGAACGCCGGGGCAACCTATCAAAGGGCCATGACTACTCTATTTCATGACATGATACACAAAGAAATTGAGGTATATGTCAATGATATGATTGCCAAATCTAAGACAGAAGAGGAGCATGTGACCCACCTGTTAAAACTATTTGAGTGGTTGAGAAAGTATAAACTCCGCTTGAATCACAATAAGTGCACATTCGGTATCCGCTCAGGAAAACTTTTAGGGTTCATCGTCAGCCAAAAAGGAATTGAGGTTGATCCTGACAAGGTCAAGGCCATTCAAGAAATGCCTTCTCCAAAGATTAAAAAAAAGTCAGGGGATTCCTGAGACGTTTGAATTATATTTCCAGATTTATATTCCTCATGACCGCAACATGCACGCCAATCTTCAAATTACTCAAAAAGAATCAGGACTACATTTAGACAGAAGACTGTCAAACCGCCTTTGACAGTATCAAGGAATACTTGTTGAACCCACTGATTCTATCACCTCTAGTGGAAGAAAGACCATTGATTATTTACTTAACAGTCTTGGAGGACTCCATGGGTTGTGTACTTGGACAACAAGACGAAACGAAAAGGAAAGAGTCTGCCATTTACTATCTGAGCAAGAAATTCACCGACTGTGAGACTCGGTACACTATGCTTGAGAAAACTTGTTGTGCTCTGGCTTGGAAAGCCAAACGTCTTTGCCAGTATATGATTCGTCACACTACTTGGTTAATCTCCAAAATGGATCTAATCAAGTATGTCTTTGAAAAGCCTGCGCTCACGGGAAGGATTGCCCGTTGGCAGATGTTGTTATCAGAATACGACATCGAGTACCATGCTCAGAATGCTATTAAGGGAAGTATTTTAGCCGATCATTTGGCTCATTAACCGATTGACGATCAAGGATCAGCCGGATTTAACTTCCCAGACGAAGATGTCATGTACTTGAAAATGAAAGATTGCGATGAACCGCTACCCAGTGAAAGGCCAGAACCAGGTTCCTAATGGGGACTAATCTTTGACGGAGCTGTTAATCATTATGGAAACGGAATTGGGGCAATCATCATAACACCTCATGGTACCCACATTCCTTTCACTGCCAGACTGATATTCAAGTGTACAAACAACGAGGCCGAATACGAAGCTTGCATCATGGGTCTCGAAGAAGCAATTGACTTAAGGGTTAAGAACTTGGATGTATATGGCGACTCAGCCCTGGTTATCAATCAGATCAAAGGAGATTCAAACACATACCAATCAGGACTGATTCCTTACAAAGACTACGCGAGAAGGTTGTTGTCATTCTTCAATAGAATCGAGTTTCATCATATCCCTCGTGAAGAGAATCACATGGCTGATGCATTAGCCACTCTCTCTTCCATGATTAGTGTAGGTCAATGGAATGACATACCTAAGATTGACATAATGCGCCTTGAAAGGCCCACTTACATCTTCACGATTGACGTGGTCATAGACGATAAACCTTGGTATCACAATATCAAATGCTTCCTTCAGAAACAAGAGTACCCGCCTGGGGCATTAAGGAAAGACAGAAAGACCCTCAGAAGACTGGCAGACAACTTTTTCCTGAGCGATGATACACTCTATAAGAGAAATTTTGACATGGTCTTGCTCCGATGCGTAGACAGACCAGAAGCAAACATGTTGATAAAAGAAATTCATGAAGGATCCTTTAGCACTCATGCCAACGGACACACAATGGCGAGAAAAATTCTAAGAGCAGGGTACTATTGGTTGACAATCGAATCTGATTGCTACAAGTACATGAGGAAGTGTCACAAGTGTCAGTTATACTCAGACAAAATCCATGTACCGCCAGCTCATCTCAAAGTTCTCTCTTCCCCATGGCCTTTTTTCCATATGGGGAATCGACATGATTGGCATGGTTGAACCCAAAGCTTCAAACAGACATCGGTTTATCCTGGTAGCCATTGACTACTTCACCAAGTGGGTCGAAGCAGCGTCATACGCCAATGTAACCCGACAAGTGGTAGTCTGCTTTATCAAAAACAATCTCATCTGCCGTTATGGTGTTCCAAGCTAGATCATTACTGATAATGGATCTAACTTGAATAATAAGATGATGAAGGAGTTGTATGCTGAGTTCAAGATCGAACACCATAACTCATCTCCCTACCGACCCAAGATGACCGGAGCGGTAGAAGCGGCTAACAAGAACATCAAGAGGATCATTCAAAATATGGTTGTAACCTACAAAGATTGGCACGAGATGTTACCCTTTGCTCTTCACGGTTATCGAACATCTGTCCGCACTTCAACAGGGGCAACCCTTTTCTCTTTAGTATATGGCATGGAAGTAGTGCTCCCCATAGAAGTAGAGATCCCATCAATTTGGGTATTGATGGAAGCTAAGCTAACGGAAGCTGAATGGTGTCAAAGTCGGCATGATGAACTGAATCTGATCGAAGAAAAGCGAATAACAGCACTATGCCATGGTCAGTTGTATCAATAAAGGATGAAGAAGGTGTTTGACAAAAAGGTCTGGCCTCGCGTCTTCACGAAAGGAGACCTTGTGCTCAAGAAGATACAATTATTTCTCACTGATTCCCGGGGCAAATGGACTCCGAATTATGACGGCCCCTATGTGGTCAAGAAAGTTTTCTCAGGCGGCGCCTTGAGACTCGCAACCATGGATGGAGAGGAATTTGCCTATCCCACAAATGTTGACGTAGTCAAGAAATACTTCGCCTAAATAAATAAAAACGTCTCGGTGGATTGAAAACCCGAAAGGGCGGTCCAGGCAAAAATTAGAGACATAATGAAAAATCATCCTGATGGATTGGAAATCTCAAAGTACAATCCAGGCAAAAATTAGGGATTCAAGGCAAGTAACTACGTCCAACAAATGGGCAAATCCCCCAGCAGCAGTCATGCCATCCATCAGGAAAACTCCAGTCAAGGTCATCTTCGACAGAAGCTCATGATGTCCAGAATTCAAAGTTGGTAGAAGGATAATGGTCGTTATGTTTCAATGTAGCCCTTTTCCCTTAAATTACCATTTTCTAACTTTGTAAATACTCTATGGGATCACGCGCTTGGCTGATTTCCATCCTATCAATAAAATTTGAGCCCTAGTGCTTTTATTTGCTGAAGATGGCTGGTTTACATCCTGAGTGAATCGCACACTCAAAGATACAACAGAGTCGCCACCATACTTTATTTAGTCCCAAAGGACAGGGAAAATATCGATAAAACCCAAGGGGAAGAGAAACGGGAATGGGGGTCGGTTATGCGAAAGGAAGGTATTAGCACCTAACGCATCCGTCGTACTCGACGGGAACCATTTTGCTTGCTTCTAGGCTTGGATGGGTTATCTATCTAAAGGCTTCTAGCTAAGAGAAGAAGGAGAGAGAGAGAGAAAGGGGAAAAAGAAAGAAAAGAAAGAAAGTGCTCGCAAAGGATTGTGGCCCTCGTGCCTACGTACCCTCATAGTGCAATGAAGAAATCAGAGCGCTGTAGTTCAGGGAACCAGGGGACAGAAAGGAGAAGAAGAAGGAAAGAAGGGTGGAAGTCTGCTTGCCAAGACATCGTGTCTCGTGCCTACGTATCATACATTCAAAAGAATGTAGAATCAGAGCTTCCGTAGTTCGTGGAACTGAACGGAAAACAAAAGAAGTGGTGTCAAAACCAAGAGCAAGAGTGAAAGAAAAAATCTACTGGGGAAGACCACACAGTAAGAGCGATTGTACAAAAGACTAGGAGGAGAATGGTGTTAAAACCAAGAATGAAAGGAACTCCGCTGGGGATAACAAAGAGAATTGGTGTCGAAACCAGGAAAGTAAGAGCAAAAGGTATAGAAAAGAATCCACTGGGGACCCAAATAAAGGGATAGTGGTGAAAACCAAGAGAAAAGGGAGACTCGGTGTATTAACTGGCTGGCATTGGTTAACCGAAGAAAGAAAGTAAGACCCTGGCGGGGAAAAGAGGCTGGTGTCAACAGACGGAATGTGATAAACCAAGAGAGAGAGTGCTGAACCAAGAGAAGGTGTTTGATTCGGAGGGGACATCGGTATGTTAACTGATAAATAGTGGTTAACCGAGGAAACAAGGACTGCAACTCTGTGGGGATAGAGAAGCAGTGGTTTTAACAGAGAAACTATGATCAACCAGAAGAGCCGGTGTAGGATCGATCGAAGGTCGTAACCCAAAAAGGGTGTTGGTATTGACTGAACAAACATCATTTGACCAACGAAAGAAGGGTATTGAACAAAAAGAAGGTTACTAGCCCAAGGGTGCAAGTATTCGAACCAATAAAGGTTGCCAATTACTAGGGTTCGGTTTTAACAGGAGAACTGTGATTAACCAGGAAAAATGAGTCATTAACCAAGAGGAGGTGATTAACCCAAGGAAACTCAGTATTTTAACAGACGGACTGTGATTAACTGAGAAGGAGTGCAAACATTGGTGTTTTAACTGACAGGCAGTGATCAACCAACAAAGGGAGAAGAACCAAAAGAAGGTTGTGAACTCCGCAGGGAATTCGGTTGTAACAGGAGAACTGCGTTTAACCGAAGAAAGAGAAAAGAGACTCTCCAGGGGAATCAAAAGAACAATGATTGACCGCAAGAAAAGGATAGGGAATTGAAACGAAGAAAGCTTGCTAACCCAATGAATAAAGGATCTTAACCAAGAAGAATGGTGATTAATCAAGAGAGAGATTGAGAGCTGCAAAAAGTGATCATGGATCGAAAGAGATTGCATAGGGAAAATAGTGATCAAGGATCGAAAGAGATTGCAAAGGGGAATAATTCTCATTTTGGAGTTTTCGTCGCGATTTGATCGGTTTTGATACGTTTCGGCTATAATTGAAGATTCCTCTGGTTTTCTTTGATTATCTTCATCAAGATCACATTGCAACATCTACCAAGGCACATCTCAGCCTTGTAGGTTGGTGGATCTCATTCATTTTTTCTGTTTCGATCGTTTCGTATCATTCGCATTGTAGTTTCAATGTTTTTGTTCTTGCATGTGAATTGATTTTACTTTTGTTTGATCCATGATCTTGATTGTTTAATTGATTCTATTGTTGATCATTTACTGCTTCTAAACTTAATTTTTCGTGCATAATTGTTTTCCCTAGCATTGGAGTGATTTCACAATAAAAAAGTTGGCCAAAAGCACTTTTCAAAACAGATTTTCTGCTCTCTGTCCAGTGTTAATCGATTAACATAATTGCACTGCAATGTGTTAATCGATTAACACTTGAAAAAGTGCAAAAAAACATTGGTTAATCGATTAACACAATTGCACTGCAATGTGTTAATCGATTAACACTGGACAGAGAGCAGAAAATCCGTTTTGAAAAGTGCTTTTGGCCAACTTTTTTATTGTGAAATCACTCCAATGCTAGGGAAAACAATTATGCACGAAAAATTAAGTTTAGAAGCAGTAAATGATCAACAATAGAATCAATTAAACAATCAAGATCATGGATCAAACAAAAGTAAAATCAATTCACATGCAAGAACAAAAACATTGAAACTACAATGCGAATGATACGAAATGATCGAAACAGAAAAAATGAATGAGATCCACCAACCTACAAGGCTGAGATGTGCCTTGGTAAATGTTGCAATGTAATCTTGATGAAGATAATCAAAGAAAACCAGAGGAATCTTCAATTATAGCCGAAACGTATCAAAACCGATCAAATCGCGACGAAAACTCCAAAATGAGAATTATCACCGAAGAAACTTGAATCGATCACTTGAGATGAATCTAAAAGCTACTAGAACTCCAGAAAAACCAGTATAATGGAATAGCAATGGAGGTTAAGCTCAAGAAATAATCACTTTCAATGTGAAAAGTGATTATTCTTCAAGAATTAAGAGCTTTTAGTGAGGTTTTGGAAGAGAATTGAGATGAAGATGAAGATGGAGTAGCAAAAATCAGAGAGAATGTGAGACAATTGAGAGAAATTTGTGTGAAAATGGGAGAGAATGGTTGAGAAATAATGGTGCAAATGGTAGAGGAATTGAAAAGTGAGTGAAGGTGTGTTTATATAGATTTTAGGTTTGAAGTGTGAGAAGGTTTGGAATTTGGTTTGGAATTAGCTTTGGGTTTGGAACTAGGCTAGGAGTTAGTTGGACCTGACTCACCGAGTCAAGGTGGTTAACTCGATTAGTTAGAACCAACTCGGTAGCAATCCCAAGGTGAATTCCAACATCCAAAGATCCACATTACTTTGAGAACAAGGAACATGGTGCACTTGATTTGAAGTGAAGTATCATAGCAAATACACTTGGAATGAGTTGAATAGCTTTGAAATGTCTAGAGATGTCTAGAATATTCCACATGCTGCTAGAATACTGTAGAATCCAAGACCAAAGTGTGTGCAAAGGTGCTGTCATGAAAAAGCAGCAAATTATGCCTACTCTGCCTGTGTTAATCGATTAACACAATTGCACTGCAAATGGTTAATCGATTAACCAGGCCAAAATATGCCCAATTTGCCTAAAAAAAGGTGTTGTTGTCCCGACTTCGATTTTCCACCCCTTGTATTGATGAATAGGCATAGAAACCTTCATTTTGTGTTTATTTTGATGATGTGATGACTTTGTGAGGATATGATTAATCGGGCTTAGAAAACCTGAATATCCTACAATCAAAACACCAGAGGAAAAGTGTGAATGCGCATGCTAACGATGCGAATGCTTATGCTCATGCAAAAGGCAAAAGAGGGAGGTCAAATTTCGGGTTACGACATTTGTAATTCTAATTTGTTTTAGCTTTACAGAATGATGTTTTTAATATGATCAACAATTCTTGAAATAAAACAAAAATGAATTTAATTGTCAAACTTTTTCTGCTTTTAAATAAAGATGGCAATTTCTTTTGACTGTTGAACATCGAAAGAACATCGATCGCTTCTCCAGAAGCAATTGAGCTTCAAAGTGCAGAATCAAAGTACTCCTTCTAAACCGGTACGCCTGAATGAAGGATCAACTGTGTCAGATACGAATATTCCGTCTGACATCCCAGACAGAGTTCTTATCTCCTAAGCCCGACCAACGGTTGTTCCCCACAGGGACTATCTCTCCTAAGCAAGGAAGAATTGCTATCTTGAACAAATGGTGCTTCTTCGTCCCCAGCAGTGGCCGAGTATCCCGTCGTGTTCAACCACTAGTCTGTATGTTGCGACAGTTTTGTCAGCATATACATACATACATCATGCATTATTGATTTACATTCATATTCATATTACATCACTATCACTCTAGTCGGTCTTACCCCCTGGTGATAAAAGTCATATCAATCGAGTTGTCAGTTACTTCCTCGTCAGGAAACGCCTCATCTGAGCGATCTCTCCTCTAGTTTATTTCTGGGATGAAGAAGGCCCTCGACCACTTTGATAACTTGAACCTCTGAAAAACAAGAAAGCTCTCGACAAACGTCACTCTTCTCCATTGAAGATGATATCTTTGCTTTCCTGGATTAAGGAAAATCCCAGAGAAAACCTCGCAACTAAGGACTCTCAGAAACACAGTGGTTCTTCTCTCCAAAAAATCAATGTTAATGAAGTCATCAGCACCTCAAAATTAGGGTACATTGTATGGCATTTCTCTGAGAAGGTCTCGAAGAAAAGTATGATGTAGTATCCCCAAGCAAAAAACTGTCTCTCAAGAGACTCGTTTTTCCCCAATAGAGTCAATAAATGGCATCTCCAACAGAGAAGTTTGAACACCTCTACATTTAAGACCAATGGGTTTCCCCCGACAAGTCTGACCGTAACCCTTTTCCGATAAATGGCGTCTCCCTAGAAAAAGAAATTCAGCGAGAAGTTTGAGGAAAAACCGCTACGAATAGCGTTTCTTGTCAAGAAAGTTTATTGACAAAAGAAACAGAGACCAGTTCCTTGGTAGGAAACCATGATCGAGGGGAAGTTTATATCAGAAACTGAGACCAGATCCTTGGTAGGAAACCAAGATCGAGCGGAAGTTTACATCAGAAACTAAGACCAGTTCCCTGGCTGAAAACCAGGATCGAGGGGAGGTTTAGTCCAAAAAAAACTGAGACCAGTTCCTTGGTAGGAAACCAGGATCGAGGGGAAGTTTGTATCAGAAACTGAGACCAGTTCCTTGGTAGGAAACCAAGATCGAGGGGAAGTTTTACCTTTTCTAGGTATCAATGCTTAGCAAAAGAAGATGAATGCGTAAACTACCATTCATAACCACTGTCAAAATTTTGGGTATTCCGATATTTAATCATCTTGCACCTTGAATGCCCGAATACCTTCGCCATTCACACCTTCGGGTCCAAGAAGATTAAATAGGGGCATCTGTCATACCCCAAATTTTGACCACTAAGATTTCCCATCATTTTGCAAATCATCATCACAATATGGATGTAACTTCATGCCTCACCAGTTTCCTCAAGGATTATTGAGCATTCACTACAATTAAGAATTAGGGTTTTAAGCCCTCTTCGAGCTTAGACAAAGGATCAATCAAGGAATGACATGATATTCAACTTGTCTAACCTCTCAAACACCCATAAAGGATCAAGAGGACTCCCACATCAAGAATCAGGCACAAGGTTGCAGCATTCCAAGTGGATCAAGCCTCAAGATCGCCAGTGTCACCAAATTAGGATTTTGGTCGACTGAGGCCTCCAGATGAAAATTTTCATCTGGGCATGAGCCAATGCTTCAAAATTTAACTCAAGATACTCCAAGGGACCTCATAAACCCAATCATCCAGTCAATTTGACCTCAGGGGATGTCTTCACCAAAAATCAGGAATTAGGGTTTCTTGACCTAATTCACCCCTAATTTGACTTTTGGGACAAAACATGAGCCAAGACCTCAAGACATGATTTGAGGGTCTCCAACACACTACATTGATCCATTTGCAACAATGGATTGATCCAAGAAGCTTGATCCACAAGCTTCAATTTCATCAGGACCACAATTAGGGTTTTGAGGAAAAAGTCAACTGTACCTTTGACTTTTGACCTGGACATGCTCCCAAACCTTGGGACATGATTCAATACACCCTATAACACCTATGAAACATATCCATCAAGTTTGATTTAGGTCAAGGACTTGATTTCACCAAGGATCGCACAGTTTGGAATTCATCTGATAAAAAGTCAACTATGCACAAAAGTCAAGTTTGACTTTTTGAGATTTTTCACAATTATGGTTCCTTGACCCTAAAACAATGTTAATATGTTATTTTAATCATCATTCATCAAGAAAAATCAAAGAAAGTGGGATAACTTGTAAAAGGGGTAACCATAAAAACTTAGAATTTTTCTAAGTTATGGAACAAAGTGATTAGGGTACCAACTTCCAAGGATCATAACTTGAGATCCAAGCAACCATTTTGGATGGTACAAAGATTAATTTGTAGCTATCATGGCATACTTTAAAAGTGTCAACTACACCTCATTCCAATTCCTCATGGATTTTAAGTTATGGATTGATTAAAATGGCTAAAAACACAAAAATGACATTTTTCCAACACTTAGTGAAATTTTCACTAAGTCAGAATCTGCTTCACTTTTTCCAAAATGTTAAGGCATTTTTCAACCAAATGCAAGTTGCTTCAAAACCAAACTTGGACATCACATTAAAGTAGGATACATCAGCTTTCCAAAGTGACCAAGAACTCCATCAAATTCCATCTGAGCTAGGAGTTATGACAGCTGCAACATGCCTTGCTGCAAACTGTCTTGGCAAGGCAGATTGTACATTAGGGCTCGATTTGATCAATTTGTGCAAATGACAAACAAGTTTATCCATCTGCACACCTCAGGGGGAGACCAAGGAGGAACAAACACTAATCTATAAGCCTCCCGAGTCTTTGGAACAACATATAGGTTTGGCACCTCTAAAAGGTAAAGATGCCTCAAGACTCCAATTTTGTTTTGAGGCATTCAATGGATGCTTAAAGGTGGTATATATCAGAGTAAAGATGAACACTTCAGTCAAGCCTTATCCTTGAATCAAATAACCATAGGCATGTGCTCTAATCTCAAGTCAATGGCTAGAGGAGACTTGAGATTCCAAAATGATCCAGTTGGCCACAGACCTGTACCAGTTGCCATACACTATTGCAGCCAAAACAAACTTGGGGCACTATAAATAGACCTCATTTGGGATCAGTTTGAGTACACCAAAGCACCCAAACTGATGCTTTCCTCAAAATCACCTCTTTCACTCCAATTTTGCCTTCCAAAGCAAGCCACTATCAGGTTTTGAGCTTGAGAGCAATTCCAACCAAACCAATCACACACACACACACACACCTCATAAACATCATATAGAAGTGATCTAAACACTTAAACAACATCTAGAACACCAATTTCACAAAATCACCATCCAACTGCTCAAGCTTTTAGCAGACTTGCAGTTGGGGTACCATTTTAAGTTCCAGCTTATTTCCAACCACTCCAAGCATTCAGACACACTCCATAGCACCTAGGGAAGATGTCCACATCATTGGAACCGAGCTGTAACACCTCTAACTCAAAACACGATCACCAGCTGCAAGAGGTAAGCCTCAACTTGGTCATCTCATGATTCATGCATATTTCCTCGCAGAATAATTTTTCCATATGTTCATAATCATGTATGGAATGTTTTCCCTCAATTAATTGCTTTGTATGAATCGTGTGTGGAATTTCTGAGCCTTCATGCAGAATCTAGGGTTCTTGAGGTTTCTCTTTGATTTCTTATTCCATGCTTAAAATAAATGAAATTAAAGACCATAGACATGATCGTGAGGTGAAAACGAGTAGATTGATATGTGGATTGTGTGATTTCAGTAAGTATTCAGTGAGATTGGTGAGAAAATGCAAATCTGGGCAAAACTCAAAACACACGCGTGTTCTTGGATGTTCTTGGCGCCCTTTTTCAAAAATTCAAATATTTGAATTTTGTGATTTTATTTAATTGATTCAAAATTAATTTCTCTCTGAATTTTAATGATTTTAGTTGATTCTTTTTTTAATAATTCACAAAAATGTTAAAATATTTTATTTTACAAAAATTTCCCAAAAATATTATTTATTTCATATACTTGATATTTTTGCAAAGAATTAATTTTTATTTATTTTTTAACATTTAAAATATTTTTTCCTTCTTGATTTTCCAAACTTAAATGGTTTCCAATCATTTTGTGAATAAAAACATGATTTTTGAAACATTGATCCAAGATCACCACTCATTTTTCACATGTTTTCAATAACTTTTATTAATTTTTTAACAAAATTAATTCCATTTTAAACAAAATTAGGGTTTTGATTAATTCCACCCTCATCATTCTTTTTCAAACACTTTTGGGTCTCTAATAGAGTGTAAGACCCAACCCCTTTTGAAAACCAAAATAATTTGGGCCTCAGTCATTGTATAAGACCCACTTTGTTTTCAAACCTCGGCGCGATCGCCATTTTTCAAACAAATAATCATTTGGGCCTCTCCTCGAGCTATAAGTCCTATTCCTTTTCTTAAAAACACTTTTAGGCCTCTAATAGAGTGTAAGACTCAACCCCTTTTGTAAATAAACATTTTTTTGGGCCTCACATATTGTATAAGTCCCTTTGGATATTTTCAAAACAACGGCGCGACCGTCGCCTTTTCAAAATCAACCGGGAATCTCCCTGAGTTGTAAGCCCCATCTCCTGTACAAAAGTAAACTTTGGGCCTCTAATAGAGTGTAAGACCCAATCCCCTTTTGACCAAAACTTTTTGGTCCTCAATGTATTGTATAAGTCCCGATACTGCTTCAGAAACTCCGACGAGATCGTCGTTTTCAAACTATTTTTAACTGGGCATACCCTTGTGTTGTAAGTCCCATTTCTTTTCTTTAAATAAACTTTGGGCTTCTCTTTGAGTTATAAGACCCATCCATTTGTACAGAAAACTTTTTGGGCCTCAGTCGTTGTATAAGTCCCGATACGATATTCAAAACAACAGTACAATCACTGTTCAAACCTTTGGCCTCTCCTTGAGTATAAGCCCCAACAATCTTTTCAAAACAACCTCCCTTTTGATTTAGGTTCAAATATACAGTTGTTGTCAAAACTTTCTTTAATTTCTATGAACAATTAACAATACAACATGGAAGCTCGCTCACCTGTAAGTTTTAACAGCTTTCATTTACTCGCTTTAATATATATAACTGTATTGTGGGAAGCGGCGCATGGTTAGTCTTCTTTCATTCTTTTAAATACATGTCAGATATATATAACTGTATTGTGGGAAGCTGCGTATGGTTAGTCTTCTTTCATACCTTTTAAAATACTTGTCATATATCAACTGTATATATACTAGTATAGTTATTTAGAATTTTTCCCGACAACTAGGTCTAGAACTAGGTAAAGCCATATTGGTCACTCTTAAATACAAACAAAACTAGATCCCCCATAGGATTTCCAGATACAGTATTCCCTTATCTTGGGGTTAAACAATATGGAACAAAGAGAAAGGCAGTATTCTTGGTGAACCTTTTCTCAGACTGTCACCCCTAGAAATTGTCAAAGAAATTCTACTCCCCGGAGTTGATCTATTCTCTGTGAATAGCATCTCCTGAGTTTCTCCAAATCACAGAACTTTCCTGGAATGATCTCTTCTCTGTGAATTGAATTTCTTAAACTTCTCTTGGTTTGGGACACACGGGCTTCCTAAAAGCATCCCCGCCTCCTCTTGGGCGTTGTACAAGGACCCTTCGGCTTCTTAGAAGTTCTCATGCCTTTTCTTGGGCTTAATACAAGGACCCTGATGACCTCTTAAAGGTATAAGACAGAACTTAGCCATCCTTTACTAGAGCAGTCTTTCCAGTGTCAGACCTCAGGCCACTTTAGGGTTGATTCTCATCCTTTAATGCCCTTGCCTCCTCTTGGAGGCATCATACAAAAGATAAAACTCTTCCCCACCAGTAGACTTGGACATTCTAAATCCCCTTAAGTCTCAAAGACATTCTCAAGTTACTTACAACTATAGGAAGAAACCCCAGGCATTCTGGATCGATCTCCAGCAGAAACCCAGAATCTCTCATGAGAGTTCCTCGACCAGGGTCAACACTATCTCAAATCAGAACCTCAAGGTATTTGGCATCTCAACTCTTCTGTAACCTTCAGCAAGAGTTGATTCCTCACTTAGACCTGCCTGGGGATCTCAATTATCCCCGGCAAAAGATAGCCTCCTCTTAGGCTTTGTATAAGGACCTTTCCTCAGCGGAAAGCTAGCCTCCTCTTAGGCTTTGTATAATGATCCTTCCTCAGTGAAGTCAACCTCCTCTTGGGCTTTGTACAAATGATTCTCCCCAGCGGAGCTAACCTTTTCAGACTCTCTTGTTGAGTCAAGACCCTTTTTGCCTTAATCTCGGGCTTCGTACGAGATAGCAAATCACACTCTTGTTGAGTATAAAAGACTCTCTTGTTGAGTCAATCAACTTTCAGACTCTCTTGTTGAGTCAATCACCTTTTCAGACTCACTTGTTGAGTCAAACCCTTTTAGCCTCAATCTTGGGCTTTGTACAAGACATAAATTTCCCTCTCTTGAGCTTGGGACAAATATCTTCCCTAGCCGAGTTATTTCCTCTCAGCCTTCGTTTAGGCTTTTGAGGAATAATTTCCCTAAGCATAGTCAAACTCATTGCAGCCTCAATCTTGGGCTTTGTACAAGACACATCCTCACCAGAGTCAGTTAAATTTCCCTTTTTAGCCTCAATCTTAGGCTTTGTACAAGACAGATAATACTCTCCATCAAGAGTCAAACTCGTTTCAGCCTCAATCTTGGGCTTTGTACAAGACAGACGTAACATTTTCCCCGGAAAAGTCAAACTTTTACCCTCCTCTTAGGCTTTGTATAATGATATCCCCAAAGAGTCAGTCTCTTTTTAGCCTCAATCTTGGCCTTTGTACAAGACAGATAAAACACTCTCTTGTTGAGTCGGTCTTATCTAGCCTCCTCTTAGGCTTTGTATAAAGAAATCCCCTAGCCAAATCAATTAACCTTTTAGCATCAACCTTGTGCTTCGATCAAGGCACACAAAAGTCAATAATCTCTCTTTAGAGATGACAAATTCCCTCTCTATACCCTTTTAGCTTCAATCTTGGGCTTTGAACAAGACACAAATACCATTTTAGCTTTAATCTTGGGCTTTGAACAAGACACCAAAACCTCTTTTTCCTCCATTAGAATAGGAGGAACTACGATTGCTCTGATTTCTCTATTTCGTTTAAACGGGAATACGTAGGCATAAGATTGCGAAATCTTAGCGAGCATACTAATCAAAAACCCTAGATCCTGTACCCTCATGTCAATCAAAACTTTAGGTTTCATACCTTAAGCCATTATCATTATCATTTTCCACATCAACAAAACTCACTCTCCCTGTCACACTTTCCCAAGAAACTTTCCTAACCCATCAGCAGATAAACAATATCAATTACAAAGTGAAACCTAAAAGCTAAATTCCTGTGGATAACCACGTATAGGATGGGTAATTGATAACTACCCATTGTATAACCTGACCCTGGACCCCCCAATCTCTTTTAAAGCGTTTGTTCAGTTAAACATTCGCGTGTAAGGTTAGTTTTAGATACCTTCCCTTTCCCTTCCAGCTTCACAGGATAAATAAGAAATCAGAAAGTAGCACCCTTTCTCCTCGAGGAGAAAACCCAAACTTCAGCGATAAGGTGGTCACGTCACCGACAAAAATCGCTCGCTACAGGAAGCAAAGTTTTCATCCACAACATCGCATCCTCATCGTTATCAGGTCTGCACCACACTTCATAAGCCTTCATCACCATCTTCAAAATCAATTCGACCTGCAATCAACACAACAACAACAATCATAGCAGGAATCGCAAAGAAGAAATGAAGCTTCATTACGAAACCATCATCCATCTTCATCTAACATCAACAACCTGCAAATTCACACGTTGAATCCTGCAAAATCAAAGGAAAAACATCATAAGCTGCAACGCATTTCGCACATCACAAAACGACGCAGAATAAATTTCAAGGTTCAATCTAGACTCAGTTGCAGAAATTCGCAACAATTTCGCAACATTCGCGCAAGATTCATCAATTCAAAGCCAACAATGCAAGAGCACAAGCAACAAGCACGAATCCACAATAATCAGAACGCTAAAATCACATTGAAGAAGGAGAAAAAGAAATCAGAATCAGAGTAATCTTCGTACCTGAGTATTCTTCAAATTTTCTTCCATCACTGCTGCTGGTGCATCACCGTGGTTTAATTGCGAACTCTGAAACTTAAGGTTTCGATTTCAGTTTGATTTCTATTTGATGTTTTTCGAGCGAGGATGTATCGAAATTGGTAAGAAATATGAGGAGAAAGAGGCGAACGGTGAGGTTTTTGTGTGAATGGAGATGTGAACTGCGTCGAAGAATAGTTGAGGGGAAGTAGAGAAAGAGAAGAGGTTGGTCACGGCGGAATAAAAGGAAGGAGATGCGAACTGTTTTGGAGGAAATGCTCTAGGGTTTTTAAGGAGAAGAAAGGAATTTAATGGACCTTGCTAGACCGGGCCTTACCACCATGTAAATGTTATCTGCACCGCCTAAACCCTATTTTACACCCCATTTCTATCTTATTTTAGGTTTTTTTAGGATTTGATTTTTGTGGATTATATTTTGATTATTGATTAATTGTTATTAGTTCATTGATTTAGGATAGTTAGAACTTAATCTTATTTAGGTTAATTTTTATTTTTTAGAATTAGATTTTAGTTTAGAATTAGAATTAGATTTTTTTGAATTAATTCATAACTTTAGAATTAGTTTTTAAACTTTAGAAACTAATCTTGAACTTATGATGTAATTGTCATTTTGATTGTTAATCTCGACAGTGATTTCAGTTAATTGGTAATGCTGACTAAACTAATTCTTGGCTCATTTCTCTTGGATTTTCTTTAGTGGAATAAGTTGATATAACCTTGTTTAGATTTTTGATTGTTTCTCTTGATTTTGTATGGAATTTGTGATGGACGAAGAGTCACTTAACTTCCTTATAGTTGAGATCACGACATCATTTTCATTTTGTGATTGACGAAGAGTCACTCAACTTCCTCACAGTTGAGATCACGACATCGTCCATTTCTGTTGCATTTCTCTTTCAGTTGAGGACGAGGAGCCACTCAGTTTTGTTCCTTAGCTGAGATCACGACATCGTTCATTTTGTGATTGAGTTGTCTTGTGTTTACTTGTGTTTGTTCACATGATCCCTTAGGATTCCTAGCTCCACTTAATTTCTGATTAAGTTGGAGGTAGGAGAGACATTAGGCTTTCAATCCATGCATGACAACATTAGGTAGACTTCCATCCTGATCCTGACCTTAGGGCCATCAATGCATGATAACTTGTAGGACCGAGTTTTCCCATTAGACTTTTTGAGTGTCCTTCCCTTCTTTTCTCTCGCACCCGTGCGATCGAGATCCTGTTTCCATAGTAGTGTGAACTACGGATGCTCTGATTCCTCTTTCCCGTCCGATTGAGGATACGTAGGCACGAGATGCAATATCTCGACGATCACATTAACAACTAACTTCCCTTTTCTCTCGCACCCGTGCGATCGAGACGTTAACCAATCAGATAATTGAACCTTTTCTCTCGCCTCAGTGTGATCGAGACTCTTTTAACAAAACCGACCCATAAGTCGAACTACGACTGCTCTAACTTCCTCTCTCTAGTCCGATTGAGGATACGTAGACACGAGATTCGATATCTTGGCGAGCAACATTCCCCCATCAATCCCGTAGTTCGTCGAACTACGTCGACTCTGATTCTTCATTCGTCCATGAAGATACGTAGGCATAGGATTGTAATGATCCTTGCGAGTCCTCTTTTGGTTTTCACCTTTACTTTTCCTTCCCCATTTCTCCTTTTCTCGTTCTTTCCATTTTAGTTAGCAGTTGAGCTTCAGATACCTACACCTTTTGATCGAAACAACAAGCGTGAATCCCATCGAGTACGATGGACGCGAGGAGGTGCTAATACCTTCCTCTCGCGTAACCGACTCCCAATCCCAGGCGATGGTTGCGATGACCATGTCTTTCCCTTTGTCGAGGTTTTCTTCAATCGTTTCCTTTCCCTGCGTCGGGACAAATAACGTTCGGTGGCGACTCTTCTGTCTTTTCTGCCGATTGATTTTCGCAGATGCGACAAACGTTTCTATGTCTTTTATATTGTTGGAGATTATTTGGATATCTCTTATTTCCATGTTGTTTATGTTTACTTCAAGAACATGATTATGCTTTGAATTATTGAAATTGTCAAGTATGTTGAAGTTTCGGTGCAATATGAAGTATCTTTTCAGACAAGTTTTATTGTTATTATTATTAACAATTTTTAAAAAGTATATGTGTTACATATCATGAAGTATGAGCAGATTTTGGTGAAATGTGACATCCTAAAGTTTATCTGTTGAATTTTACTATGATAAATATTATAAATTACGCGGGGGATTTAGGGTGTTACACCGTTGTCGGAGATTGTGTAAAAGATAACATTTTGGTTTTGTTTGTAATACTTGTTTTTTTTAATTGGCATTTTAGCTTTTGATTGTCTTTGTATTCTGGTGGCACGACAAGTGCTTAGCTATTAGATGCGCAGGTTGCTAAACCCAATCTACAAATGAGACCCTGAACCTGAGAGAACATTCAGATTGCTTCAGATATTTCAACTTACTGGACATTTACCAGTAAGCCCTCCTCGTTTTCTTGTTTTTTATCTAGAGGAGGAACCAGTTCAGGCAGATAACAACATCATTTGCATTGCCAATGATAGAGTAAGGAACATCAGGGACTATGGAGTATTTGATCCTAATGCTATGGACACTGGTATTATTCGTCGAGAGATCATTGTAGCCCAATTTAAGTTTAAACCAATGATGTTTCAAATGTTGCAAGCCATTGGTCAATACTCAAGCGCTGCAAATGATGATCTGCATTTGCATTTGCGATGTCTTCTGGAAGTGGCAAGTAACTTTAAGATCATTGGCATTACTGATGACGCCTTCAGGTTGAGATTACTCATGTACTCTCTAAGGGATAGAGCCAAGAGCTGGCTAAATTCTTTGGAGCCCAATTCCATAGCCACGTGGAATGCCCTAGCTAAATTTTTTTGGCAAAATACTTTCCTTATGTAAAGAATGCTAAGACGAGGAATGAGATAACTTCATTTAGACAAGAATATGATTAATCTTTATTTGATGCTTGAGAGAGATTTAAGGAGGTTCTTAGACAATGTCCACATCATAGGATACCAATTTGCATCCAACTAGAAACATTCTATAATGGATCAGTTCCCTCATCAAGAAACAAGCTAGATGTCTCTTGTGGTGGAGCATTATTGTCCAAATAATATGAATATGGATACAAGTTGATTGAAACATTACAGCCAACACTTACCAATGGCCAGTCACAAGAGTTGCCATTGCTTCTACTCAAAAAATCCAGTTGGTATTCATGAAGTCATTGAGGCTATAGCCCTAGCTTCTTAGGTGGATTAGATTCACCAAATGATGACGAGTTCTGACATACCAGCAGCTGAACTTGTCAAAGTAGTGACTGACACATAAAAGGTTGTTTGTGTTTAATGTGGAGGTGCTCACTTGTTTGAAGCATGTTATGCAAATCATATATCTGTTAATTATGTTGGTAACAATAAGTATAACAACCCCTACAACAACACATACAACCCTGGTTGGCGTAATCCTCCAAAATTTTCATGGAGCAATAATCAAAACCAACTTAAACCCCAAACACCCCAAGTACCACCTATTTTTATGCTCCAAACTATGTTGTGGCTAATCAAGGGAATAACCAGCTGTAAAATATACTGAAAACTTCATTCAAGATACCAAAAATCAGTATCGAGCTCAAGGAGTGAGCATTAAAAATCTAGAGAATTAAGTAGGGCAAATTACTTATGCACTTAGCTCAAGAATAATGGGAGCACTTCCTAGCTCTACTGAAACTCCAATAACTACATATGGAGCAAATAATATTGAAACATGAAAGTTCATCAAGTTAAGAAGTGGAAAAGAATGTGAAGGATCAACATCCACAAAGGAAGAATCACTAAGAGAAAATTGGATCACTTATGACACTTTTGAGAAGGAAGTGTCTGAATCCCCTAAAGAAACACCCATAATGTTACACTGAAGACTCCAGGCATGGCATCTAATCCAGAGAAATAGCCAATGGTCATGCCTGAGGTACCCAAATTTGTTCAAGAAATACCCTCACCCCCTTTTTCCTCAAAGAATCATGAAGGCTAAGAAAGAATAACATTTTGGCAAGTTCAGGGACATTTTGAAGTAGCTTCACACCAACATACCATTGATTGAAGTCATTCAACAAATGCCTAACTACTCAAAATTCATGAAGGATGTTCTAACAAAGAGGAAGATAGTGGAAGAGTTTGCAACTGTATCATTAACTCAAGAATGTAATCAACTAGTTCAAGGAAAACTCCCTTATAAACTGAAGGATCCTAGAAGTTTCACTATATCATGTAACGTTGGATAGTAATTTTGTGGCAGGGCACTGTGTGACCTTAGAGCAAGTATCAACCTTATGCCCTTATCTATTTTTAAGAAGCTAGAAATTGGAGCTGCCAGACCAACAACCATACTCTTCAACTAGCTGACTGAAGTTTGTGCTATCTTCAAGAAAATATTGAAGAAGTGTTAGTGATAATTAATAAGTTTGTATTTCTGGCTGACTTTATTATCATGGACTTCAATGGTGATGAAGAAACTCCCATCTTGTTGGGAAGACCCTTTCTTGCCACTAGAAAAACCTTGATATATGTAGAAAGAGGAGAATTACCATGAGAGTCAATGGAAAATAAGTCATGTTTAATGTGTTGAATGCATTACAATATCTAGAGGAGGAAGTGCCTGACTGTTCAATGATCTCAAGTTAGGAAATTATCACTCACAAAAAATTTCTCAAAAGAAGTAACTTCTTAGAAAAATAATTAGGCAAGTTGAGTGAAGAGGACAAGAAGGAAGGAATTATAAGTTGACCAAGGTGCCAGTAAATTGCACATGAGAACCTATGGAAATATTGGAGTTATCTTCTGAGTTGAAGAAGAAGAATACCACATCAGTGGAGGTTTCTCTTGAACTAGAACTTAAGTAACTTCCTGCCCATCTGCATTATGATTATTTTGAGGTAAGGCAAAAGTTGCCAGTCATCATAGCCATCGGTTTGTTCAATGAACAAAGGGGTCAACTCCTAACACTTTTGGAAAGACACAAGAAAGCTATTGCTTGACAAATATCCGATATCAAAGGCATCAGTCGTATTATATGCATGCATAGGATATTACTAAAAGATAGTTAAAATAGTATTGAAAGCCAAAGAAGGTTAAATCCCATCATGAAGGAAGTGGTCAAAAAGGAAATTATAAAGTGGCTGAATGCTAGAATCATTTACCCTATTTCTGATAATGTTCATTCAATGTGTTCCAAAGAAGGGTGGCATAACAGTAGTCACCAATGAGAAAAATGAGTTAATCCCACAAGGACAATCACTGGCTGGAGAATCTGCATAGATTATAGAAAGCTGAATAAAGCCACACGAAATGATCACTTACCTCTAGCTTTTATTGATCAAATATTGGATATATTGGATGAAAATGATTTCTATTGTTTCCTTGATGGTTACTAGGGCTACAATCAAATCGCCATTGCACCTGAAGACTAAAAGAAAACTACATGTCCTTATGTAACCTTTGATTCTATAAGGATGCCATTAGGATTATGTAACGCTTCAACTACCTTTCAACGTTGCATGATGGAAATATTTCGAGATTTGATAGAAAGTTCCATGGATACTTTTTCCGTATTTAGAGAATCATTCGAGAAACACCTAGATAACTTGGATATGGTGTTTACCAAGTGTGAAGAAAGTAATCTTGTGCTGAATTGGGAGCAGTACCATTTCATGGTAAAGGAAGGAATTATGTTGGGACACAAAATTTCAAAGAAATGATTAGAGGTAGACCAATCTAAAGTTGAAGTAATAAAGAAGTTTCCTCCACTTATCAATATGAAGAGGATCATAAGTTTTCTGGGTCATGATGGATTTTACAGAAGATTTATCAAAGACTACTCCATGATAACAAAACCATTATGCTGCACCAAGATGTGCCACACGTCTTCAGTTAAGAATGTGAATATGCATTCAAGTTATTTAATCTTTGCACCAATAGTGAAGACCCTTGTCTGGAAAAAAAACCTTTTGAGTTGATGTGTGATGCTAATGACTTTGCTATTGAAGTTATGTCGGGCCAAAGGTGTAACACCCCCTTCTACACCCCCAAGCTATTAAAGCGATAACAATTAATCAGAGTATAGTTAAAATTCACGGCATAGACCGAGGGGTCACATCAATTTGAAACAAACATACAACAACCTGCTCATATAGATATGCAACAATTCAGGTAGCACAAAACAAAGGAACTGAGTTCCTACAACCCACAATTCAATTACAGAATAAAAGCAGAAGATCTGTAACTGAATCTCATATATGTATATATAAAAAGTTTGCCTGACATATCCAATATCATACATGTACAATCCAAAGATACATATACATAATACAAAATAATCACACTCGATCACCCCGACTACCCGGTGCTACATATCATAGCCAACCGACAAAAGAATGAAGACCTAAGCTTCGCAAAAAGACCTCCAGCATCTAATCTGCAATGCCTCATAGAGCATTATAAAACAGCAGAGGGGTGAGAAACACGATCATAATATAATTGCATATAATTATATAATAACACACAATTACACAAACATAATGTTCTCACCACATTATACGCCATAATCCAATTACAAACAAACACAATGCATTTTCTCACATATCAGTCACAAAAGCATATCAATCATACACAATTCAATTATCACCAACACGTATATTCATAAATCAACTCATCAATTTCATTCCTAATTCCACACACCATCAAACCATTCATGAGTTATGCAAATGCAAAGAGACTGATACAACGACTCTATGCATATGCACATGCGGTACCATCCATCCATCATTTCTCAACACCAGTTCACTCATGAACTATTGGAACCATCGCTCGTTACTTAGTGTAACTCCCCGTCGAGCATACGATGTTCCCCGTCGCTTTAAGTCCTCTTGGTATAAGGCGCACGACGTTTATGGATCGCTTTAAGTCCTCTTTGTATAAGGCGCACGATCCGATTGCTTTAAGTCCTCTTTGTATAAGGCGCACGATCGTCTATAATCATCGCTTTAAGTCCTATTATTTTTAAGGCGCACGATCCCATCTGATCGCTTTAAGTCCTCTTATTTTTAAGGCGCAATATGTTATAGCGGATTCCCTCTGGAACCAATTCGTTGCTCACACCCACTAGGGCACACAACATCACAAGAATGCACATCATGATGCTTGGCATACAGTGACTCATGACATTCAAATGCACACATATATGCAACCATCTCAATCAACAAAAATCATGCTTTGCAATTCAAGCCCAAAACAATGCATTTATTTGCCATACGACCACAAACCATCATTACACCATCCAAACACATACATTCACATCACATAACATCACACCAGTCATACAGTACATATCACACACATATTGCATAATAACACGTCAAATGCACATCATTAAAACAATAAAAGCCAACAATAACACATTCTAAATTCTCGACATAATTAAATCGGCTAACAATCTTGAAACCATTAATATAAGAAAGAACATGCCAAAAGCCTTCCAACGCACCAAACCGCGCCTCAAACCGGCTTACGGATTAAAAGTTATAAAGAAAACAAATTGGGAAAAGCTGTCACATTCGCATTGCGAAGCTCCTAGCGAGTCCTTCGCTTCTTCATTCGCAGTACGAATGTCCCAGAGAACCAAGTCAGAACTGAAAATAGCCTATAAATTCCCAACGTTCGCAGTGCGAACAATCCAGCGAACCTTCGCTACACCCTTCGCAGTGCGAGTTCCCCAGCGAACCAAGTCAGAGAGCAAACAACACAAAATAACCCAAAGTTCGCAGTGCGAACCTCTGGCGAATGCTCGTCCACACCTTCGCAGTGCGAATAGCCAGCGAATGCTCACTTTCCCCTTCGCTAGGGGATTCGCAGTGCGAACCTACGAAAACCAGAAATCCCAGCAGCGCTGTTACACAACCCAAAATGATATTTTCTCAACCAAAACATTTCCAAACCATCATATAACAATCAGAACCTAGTATAATCATGGTAACAAGTATTCTACCGCATTTACATCGATTTCCAACCGCGAAAACATCGATTTCTCTCTATCGACCTAAAATCGAAAACTATGAAAACACAACAAACAATCCAATACACACATACATAATCATACACAAGCATAGTATAATCGAGTTTCACACCCTTACCCGATTAAATCGTGTTTAGAAAAGTCGGTTGAATCGGTTCTTAGATTTTCCAAATTTTCTCTCTTTTCTTCTTTCTCCTCTCTTTCCTTCTTTCTCTTTTTCTTCTATTCTTTTTCTTTCCTTTCTATTTTTCTCTCTTTTCTTTCTATTATATGAAAAAAAAATATAATATCTACCCCACCAAAAGACCAAAATACCCCTACACTCAAATATCTCGCAAACGCTCCCAAAACGCGATAAAATATAATCTCGATGAAAAATAACATATTTTCGAATAAAAGTCAGAAATAAAATAATATAATAATAAAATAATCAAAACGACTCAATTAAATAAAAATAACTAAAACTGGGGTGTTACAACTCTCCCCCACTTAGAAATTTTCGTCCTCGAAAATAATACCTGAGACGAACAACTCTAGATACGACTCCCGCATCCGACTCTCCAACTCCCAAGTCAAATTGCCCTCAGCAGCGCCTCCCCACGCCACCTTCACAAGTGCAATATCCTTGCCCCTCAACCGCTTCGACTCGCGATCCAAAATCCTAACTGGCAACGCCTCAACCGTAAGGTTCTCCCTTACCTCTACCTCGTCCATCGGAATCACATGCGACGGATCCAGAACATACTTCCGAAGCTGTGAAACATGGAATACATCATGCAAATTCGACAGACTCGGCGGAAACGCCACCCTATAAGCCACAGCACCAACTCTCGCGGATATCTGGTAAGGACCAATAAACCGAGAAGTAAGCTTCTTCGATTTCAATGCACGACCAACACCCGTTACAGGCGTAACTCTCAAAAATACGTGATCGCCCTCTTGAAACTCAAGATCTTTCCTTCTTCGATCATGATAACTCTTTTGCCTACTCTGAGAAGCTTTCATTTTCTCGCGAATAAGCTTCACCTTTTCCGTAGTCTGCTGCACCAACTCCGGTCCAACCACCGCACTCTCACCAGATTCGTGCCAACACAACGGTGTTCGACACCTCCGTCCATACAACGCTTCAAACGGTGCCATTCCAATACTCGAATGGAAACTGTTATTATACGTGAATTCAATCAACGCAAGATAATTATCCCACGCACCACCTTGTTCAAGAACACAAGCCCGCAACAAATCTTCCAACGACTGAATCGTTCTCTCAGTCTGTCCATCCGTCTGTGGATGATAAGCCGAACTCAATCTCAATTTAGAACCCAAAGCCTTTTGTAAACTTTCCCAAAATCTCGAGGTAAACCTTGGATCTCGATCAGAAACAATACTTAACGGAACCCCATGTAACTTCACAATCACACTGATATAAATCTCAGCTAACCTCTCCAAAGAAAAACTGATGTCAATCGGAATGAAATGAGCCGATTTATTCAGCCTATCTACAACCACCCAAATAGCATTATGCCCTCGCTGTGTATTCGGTAACCCTGTCACAAAGTCCATGGAAATGCTGTCCCACTTCCACTCAGGAATATCCAACGGTTGCAACAAACCACTAGGCCTCAGATGTTCTACCTTCGATTTCTGACAAGTCAAACACGCATACACAAACTGAGCCACATCTCTCTTCAAACCCGACCACCAGAAAATCTTCTTCAAATCTTGGTACATCTTATTAGCTCTCGGGTGTATACTCAAATTACTCCGGTGTCCTTCCTCCAAAATCATCCTTTTCAACTCTGAATCATCCGGAATACAAATTCGACCTCGGAACCTCAAAACACCTTTATCGTCCATTTTAAAGTCCTTATTCACCCTTCTCTCTCCAACCGTCATCAAATCCACAAATTTCACATCCATCTTCTGTTTCTCACTAACCATCAACAGAAAATCATTAGTAACCTTCAACATACCAAGCCTCACACTGTCAGACGTCACTTCACATACCAAACTCAAATCTCTAAACGATTCCAAAAGTTCCCACTCTTTAACCATCAAAGCGGACATATGCAACGATTTCCGACTCAACGCATCAGCTACCACATTAGCTTTACCCGGATGGTAATTCAAGCCAAAGTTGTAGTCCTTCAAAAATTCCAACCATCTCCGTTGCCTCATATTCAACTCTTTCTGATCAAACAAGTATTTTAAACTTTTATGATCACTAAAGACTTCGAATCTTGCACCGTAGAGATAATGCCTCCAAATCTTCAACACAAAAACCACAACCGCTAACTCAAGATCATGAGTAGGATAATTTTTCTCATGAACCCTCAATTGCCTCGAAGCATAAGCTACAACCTTACCTTCTTGCATCAACACACCACCTATACCAATCAAAGACGCATCATAATACACCACAAACGGTTCATTAGGATCCGGTAAAATCAAAATCAGAGCTGTCGTCAATCTTCTCTTCAGCTCACTAAAACTTTCCTCACACCGAATATCCCAAATGAATGCTTGCCCTTTACAAGTCAACTGGGTCAAAGGAAGTGCTAGCTTAGAAAAACCTTCAATAAACCTTCGATAATATCCGGCTAATCCCAAAAAGCTTCGAATTTTAGTAACGGATCTCGGAGCCTCCCATTGTAGAACTGCCTCTACTTTAGATGGATCCACAGCAATACCATTACCTGAAATTACGTGTCCAAGAAAACTCACTTCCGACAACCAGAATTCACACTTGGACAGTTTGGCAAAAAGTCTCTTTTCCTTCAAAACCTGCAAATCAATACGCAAATGCTCCGCGTGCTCCTCCCGAGACTTAGAATAAATCAAAATGTCATCAATAAACACAACAACAAATCGATCCAAATGCTCATGAAAAATACGATTCATGTACTCCATAAACACACCTGGTGCATTAGAAACCCCGAACGGCATCACAGAATATTCATAATGACAGTAACGTGTCCTAAAAGCCGTCTTCTGAATATCTTCCTCTTTCACTCTTATCTGATGATACCCTGACCTCAAGTCAATCTTACTAAACACACACGCACCTACCAACTGATCCATCAGATCATCAATCCTTGGAAGAGGATACTTATTCTTAATCGTCGCCTTATTCAACTGACGATAATCAATACACAATCGCATACTTCCATCTTTCTTCTTCACCAATAAAACTGGAGCACCCCAAGGCGACACACTTGGTCTCACAAACCTCTTCTCCAACAATTCATTCAACTGCTTCTTTAACTCAACCAACTCAAATGCCGACATTCGATATGGTGCCATCGACACAGGTCTAGTACCCGGAACTAGATCTATAGAAAACTCCACCTCTCTCTCTGGCGGCACATCTGAAATATCCTCAGGAAACACTTCCAGAAAATCACACACAACAGGAAACGCATCAAGTGAAACTTGACTATCCACAGTCAACGTTGCAAACAACCCAAATAACTGAGCTTCATCCGCCAAAAGTTTATTCAACTCTTTGGTAGATAAGAAACTCGAGTCTTCGTCTTCCTCATGAGAAGGAAATCTTACCAGCTTATGATAACAATCAATATGAACCCGATTGAATTGTAACCAATTCATTCCCAAAACCACATCTACACCCTCCAACGGCAAACACACCAAATCCATCTTAAAGTCTTTACCATAAATGGTCAAAGGACAACTTAAACAAACCAACGAAATAGTTACTGACCCCATTGCTGGAGTATCAATAACCATCTCACCACCCATCAAAGACAACACAAGATTCAAATGCTTCGCGCACTCAGACGAAATAAACGAATGAGTCGCTCCAGTATCAATAATAGCAACTAAAGGCGTACTATTAATAAAACAAGTACCTCTGATCAGACGGTCTGCACTTGAAGTCTGAGTTCCCGCCGAGGCAAACACTTTCCCACCTCCTGGAGCTTGCTTCGGTTTCGGACACTTTGTACTAATATGACCAGGTTCACCACAGTTGAAACACTTCACCACATTCTGCCTCTTACAATCAGCCGCTACATGCCCTAAACCTCCGCAATTAGAACACTTCTTCGTACCCTTCTTACATTCGAACTGACGATGTCCTAATTAACCACACCCAAAACATCTCGGAGAATTAGACATACCTCCTCCACTCGGCCTTCGATCAAAGGTACCCCTTTGCTTACCCTTATCTGCCAGTGTCACATAAGGACCACCACAGAACTGTTGCTTCCCTTTCCTCTCGCTCACACTCTTATAGTGAGTAGAACGAGCTTTACTATCCTCCTCATAAATCCTACAACAATCCACCAAATCAGAAAACCTTCGAATCCTTTTGTAACCGATTGCCTGCTTTATCTCAGGACGCAATCCGTTCTCATACTTCACACACTTAGAAAATTCCGCAGTCGCTTCAGCATAATGTGGATAAAACTGCACAAGCTCCACAAACTTAGCAGTATAATCAACAACAGACATACTACCTTGTTTCAATTCCAAGAACTCAATTTCCTTCTTTCCTCTTACATCTTCAGGAAAATACTTACTCAGAAACTCAATGCTAAACACAGCTCAAGTAATCTCCTCCTCTGCAGCTTCCAACACATGACGAGTACTAACCCACCAATCATCAGCTTCTTCCGGTAACATGTGAGTTCCCAGTCTCACCTTCTGATCCTCATCACAATCCATCACTCGGAAAATTCTTTCAATCTCTTTCAGCCAAATCTGTGCACCATCAGGATCATATCTTCCTTTGAAGATAGGCGGTTTGTTCTTTCTGAACTCATCATTACCAGTCGCATTAGGTGCACCCTGCACAGTCCGAGCCATAGCTTGCATATCAGCAACCAAAGCAGCGTCATTCCTACCAGCCATATTCTGTTCATTTCCAATAACAGCAACTATGGTTAAACAAACAGCTCACCGAACCACAAAGACCAACAAGGACTGACACAAACTGACACGGACACGCTCTGATACCACTTAATGTAACACCCCCTTCTACACCCCTAAGCTATTAAAGCGATAACAATTAATCAGAGTATAATTAAAATTTATGGCATAGACCGAGGGGTCACATCAATTTGAAACAAACATACAACAACCTGCTCATATAGATATGCAACAATTCAGGTAGCACAAAACAAAGAAACTGAGTTCCTATAACCCACAATTCAATTACAGAATAAAAGCGAAAGATCCGTAACTGAATCTCATATATGTATATATAAAAAGTTTGCCTGACATATCCAATATCATACATGTATAATCCAAAGATACATATACATAATACAAAATAATCACACTCGATCACCCCGACTACCCGGTGCTACATATCAGAGCCGACCGGCAAAAGAATGAAGACCTAAGCTTCGCAAAAAGACCTCCAGCATCTAATCTGTAATGCCTCATAGAGCATTATAAAACAGCAGAAGGGTGAGAAACACGATCATAATATAATTGCATATAATTATATAATAACACACAATTACACAAACATAATATTCTCACCACATTATACGCCATAATCCAATTACAAACAAACACAATGCATTTTCTCACATATCGGTCACAAAAGCATATCAATCATACAATATTCAATTATCACCAACACGTATATTCATAAATCAACTCATCAATTTCATTCCTAATTCCACACACCATCAAACCATTCATGAGTTATGCAAATGTAAAGAGACCGACACAACGACTCTATGCATATGCACATGCGGTACCATCCATCCATCATTTCTCAACACCAATTCACTCAGGAACTATTGGAACCATCGCTCGTTACTTAGTGTAACTCCCCGTCGGGCATACGATGTTCCCCGTCGCTTTAAGTCCTCTTGGTATAAGGCGCACGACGTTTATGGATCGCTTTAAGTCCTCTTTGTATAAGGCGCACGATCCGATCGCTTTAAGTCCTCTTTGTATAAGGCGCACGATCGTCTATAATCATCGCTTTAAGTCCTCTTATTTTTAAGGCGCACGATTGTCATACCCAAAATTTGTCCTACCTGTGTATAACTTTCATCTGTACATTCCATCCACTAGCCATTATTCGAAAAAAAATCCAAAAAATATGTTGTCTTCAACTTCGTCTCTCTTTTATTTCTTATCCTGTTTATTTTAAGTCATATCTACTTTTTAACCCTTTTTTTCCTCCAATTAGATATCCATTTTACAAATTCGTTAACCATCATTTATCCATTTTCAATCTTTAAACCATATCCACTTTAGTAACCATTTTCTAAACCATTTTCTACAAAAATCTATTAAGCCACTATCCATAATTCGCTTTTATTCAAAATCCATATTTTGATCCATTCTTGGTCCATATCCATTCAAAAATCCATTTTTTTATATAATCTAATATCCATTTTATTTTATTCTATCTAAATCTTCTTTTTTCCATATTCATAAATCAAATTCCATAAATATCCATTTTACAAATTCTAAACTTTTTTTTTATTTTATCCATTTTTGTTTCTATCCAATTTTAATCCACTTCATCCACTTTTTTTCATTTATCCAATTTTCAATATACAATCCAATTTCATATCCATCTCATAAATCATTTTTATTAAATCCCATTTCCATATTAAAAAAATCTACAAAAAAATCATACCAAGTCACAGAGCCCATTAACATTTCTAGGCCCATCAAAGTTCACTTACAAAAAAAAACATTACAAAAACCCCAATCCCACACGTAAGCCCATCATCCCCTTATTACAACAAAAAATAAAAAAGGGAAACTTGTTCCAAGTCAACAAGCTGCCAAGAATCCTGCGCAACCCTGGCCACATCCAGACCCTGCTACAACCATATTGCTGCCATGAAAGTAACTTCACACAACCAATAGCTACAGACTTGCACATTGAAAACAACTTGTCAAGAGCTATATGACAAATCCATTTGTACCATAATACTTCATCAACAAGTTTGTTTTTGGTTTAAAAGGAAGGAGAGAACGAAAATCGCTGGGGGATTCTCACGTTAAAATGAAAGCAGCCCCAAATTCACGCTGGGGGGGGGGGGGGGGGGGGAAGCTTCTTCCTTCAAATTTTTGCTTAAAACCTCAGACCTTCCATCTTCATCAACATAACTCTCCACCCAAATCAAACCACCGCCTCACCGTTCTTCTTCAAATCCGCAACAACCAATAACCCGTCACCAATCCCTTTTCAATCTTCAACAACAACCATAAAACCACTTCTTCCTCCCTCATTCGGACAAGCCCTAGACGCCACCCTTCACCATATCTTCATCTCCTCAAAACCAACCTCCTGCAACCTTCTTTTCCTTTACCTTCGCAATCCAACAAAATAACAAATCTTCAAATCACCCTTTCAACAACTCATTCAGAACCAACACAAAATCAGATCAAAAAAGAAAATCGGAGAATCAGAGAGTGAGACGAGTAGAGAAGAGTGAACCGAGACAAAAATTGAAACAAATCGAGCCATTTAAAGTAAAATCAAACCTGAATCGAGGGTCGAAACAGCGTGAAGACAAAGGGTGCGTGTGTGTTGACCGTCACGGTCTCCGTCTGGTTTTAGGATTGATGAGCATTTCGTTGCTATTGATGTTTTGTTTCATACCTTTCCTTGTTTAAAAAGCACATTTTGACCAAGTATTTTGTGATGGTGGCTGAACACATCCATTCTCTTTTATTGGCTTTTCAGTTTTTTTACTTTTCTTTGTTATAATAAGGTTGATCGAAATGGGCCTTGGAGCCCATGTGGCTTGTTTTCTTCCTCAGCACTTACCCTGTGTTCTCACGCACCCCTATCTCTCCTTTATGGTTTTCCATCATTTAATATTTTATTCTTTTTCAAATTAGTTCTTAGATGATAACTTTTAGTGTTTTATTCTATTTTTCTTTCTAATTATTTTTAGTATTTTGCAATTAATTTAATTTTCATTTTCATTCTCGATTTTAGTTTTTAGGCCAATGATAAGATAAAACTCTTGATTTGTTGATTTTCTCTAATAGATCCAAATCTTGATTTATATGAGGCCTACCCTTTTTTTTATTTCGATTTTCATTTATATTCATTTGTATTCACCATTCATTTATTTTTATTTCAATTTATTTATCACTTTATTTAGATTTTATTTCATTTTAGCATTTTTATTCATTTTGGTCAATGAAAACCAAAATATCAAGATTTATCAATTTTTTATTTTAAATCTTGATAAAGGTGAGACCTTTATTCTTTTATTGTCATTTTCGATTTTATTTCATTTCCATTATTTTTCCATTATTTTATCAATTTTGGGTCAATGAAAGTCAAAAATCCGATTATCGATTTATCGATTAAATCGAGATTAAGACGAGACCAACTTTCATTTTTATGTCGATATTATACCTTGTCAATTCTATATCGATTATATCGTTGTACATATTGTATCATATTCATATTCATTTCATCCGCTCACCCTTAATAGAAAACAATTAACAACTATTGCAACCATAAAAAACGAACATGAACGGACTGTGGTTATGATCATTTGCTCGACGTGCATTCAAGGCTTAGTTTAGGACACTTTGCACACACACGACTTCCTCTTGGGCTACCTTACAATGAGACCATTTATTTCTGTCAACACTTGTAATTTACATGTATCCCTCCCCCATTCCGATGTACGAACTTAATATTGTTTTGATTGTGGTTTGTTTACTAGGAGCACCCCTAGGGACTAGCATAGGCAACCCATTTTCAAACCAAAACCTCGATTCTTCGTCGAGACATTTTTCAAACAACCCATTTTCAAACCAAAACCTCGATTCGTCGTCGAGCCATTTTTCAAACAAACCTTTTTCCAACCAAACTCTCGATTCGTCGTCGAGCCGCTTTCAAAATCAACATCCAAACCAGAGTCATCTTCAAACCAAACTCTTTCCATTTACAAATAAACCCTTGATCCAACGTCAAGCGGATTTTCATAATCAAAACTAAAAAACAACTAACAATTATCGTAACTCTTCAAGGTGAAAAATGGGGGTTCAAGTCTTTGATCTTCCTTCAATTGCTTGGGTGCGAGTTCTCTTACTCGTGTGTGAGCAATTGACGCCTCTTCTTTTAACGAATCAAATCCTTTTCAAAATAACCAAGCGCATACAATAAACCCTTGATCCCACGTCAAGCAGATTTTCACAAATAAACCTCAAAACGACTAACAACTATCGAAACTCTTTCAAGGTGAAAAATGGGGGGTCAAGTCTTTGATCTTCCTTCGATTGTTTGGGTGCGAGTTCTCTTACTCGTGTGTGAGCAATTGGCGCCTCTTTTAAAAATCAACTAACTCCCTTGTTTCGTGGGCGTACCACGAACTACTACTGCTCTGATTCTTTATTCTCGTCCGAATAAAGATACGTAGGCACAAGATTGTGATGATCTTGGCGAGCATACTTTTTTCTTTTCCACCTTTTCCCGTAGTCGAACTACGATTGCTCTGATTCCTCATTCTCGTCCGAATGAGCATACGTAGGCCCGAGGTCGCGATGATCTTGCCGAGCACCCTATCCTAAAACCACCCCTTTCCCCTTAGCATATTTTCCCTTTTATCTTACCTTTCCGCATTTATTTTTGAGAAGAAAATAGACAAACTTAGCTAACGAGCATCGCGATTCGAATCAAGAGGTTCCCGTTGAGTACAACGGACGTGAGGGGGTGCGCGTACCTTCCCCTCACGTAACCGACTCCCGAACCCAGAATGTGGTTGCGACGACCATGTTCTTATCCCTCCTTAAAGGTTTTCTCTATATTTTCCTTTCCCTCTTTTTGGGATAAATAAATTCGGTGGCGACTCTGTCGAACCGTTTTCCACGCCTTTCGCGCTAGGGTCGTATTTTCTCGATGAATTTTTGAGGTGCGACAATGATCCCATCCGATCGCTTTAAGTCCTCTTATTTTTAAGGCGCAAGATGTTATAGCGGATTCCCTCTGGAACCAATTCGTTGCTCACACCCACTAGGGCACACAGCATCACAAGAATGCATATCATGATGCTTGGCATACAATGACTCATGACATTCAAATGCACACATATATGCAACCATCTCAATAAACAAAAATCATGCTTTGCAATTCAAGCCCAAAACAATGCATTTATTTGCCATATGGCCACAAACCATCATTACACCATCCAAACACATACATTCACATCACATAACATCACACCAGTCATACAATACATATCACACGTATATTGCATAATAACACGTCAAATGCACATCATTAAAACAATAAAAGCCAACAATAACACATTCCAAATTCTCGACATAATTAAATCGGCTAACAATCTTGAAACCATTAATATAAGAAAGAACATGCCAAAAGCTTTCCAACGCACCAAACCGCGCCTTAAACCGGCTTACGGATTAAAAGTTATAAAGAAAACAAATTGGGAAAAGCTGTCACATTCGCATTGCGAAGCTTCTAGCGAGTCCTTCGCTTCTTCATTCGCAGTGCGAATATCCCAGCGAACCAAGTCAGAACTAAAAATAGCCTATAAAATTCCCAACGTTTGCAGTGCGAACAATCCAGCGAACCTTCGCTACCCCCTTCGCAGTGCGAGTTCCCCAACGAACCAAGTCAGAGAGCAAACAACACAAAATAACCCAAAGTTCGCAGTGCGAACCTCTGGCGAATGCTCGCCCACACCTTCGCAGTGCGAATAGCCAGCGAATGCTCGTTTTCCCCTTCGCTAGGGGATTCGCAGTGCGAACCTACGAAAACCAGAAATCCCAGCAGCGCTGTTACACAACCCAAAATGATATTTTCTCAACCAAAACATTTCCAAACCATCATATAACAACAATCAGAACCTAGTCTAATCATGGTAACAAGTATTCTACCGCATTTGAATCGATTTCCAACCGCGAAAACATCGATTTCTCTCTATCGACCTAAAATAAAAAACTATGAAAACACAACAAACAATCCAATACACACATACATAATCATACACAAGCATAGTATAATTGAGTTTCGCACCCTTACCCGATTAAATCGTGTTTAGAAAAGTCGGTTGAATCGGTTCTTAGATTTTCCAAATTTTCTCTCTTTTCTTCTTTCTCCTCTCTTTCCTTCTTTCTCTTTTTCTTCTCTTCTTTTTCTTTCCTTTCTATTTTTCTCTCTTTTCTTTCTATTATATGAAAAAATCTAATATCTACCCCACCAAAAGACCAAAATACCCCTATACTCAAATATCTCGCAAACGCTCCTAAAACGCGATAAAATATAATCTCGATGAAAAATAACATATTTTCGAATAAAAGTCAGAAATAAAATAATATAATAATAAAATAATCAAAACGACTCAATTAAATAAAAATAACTAAAACTGGGGCGTTACAAAAGGCACAACAAAGTGTCTCGCACTATTTACTATGCTAGTAGGACATTGATTGAAGCACAAATCAACTATACCACCACTCAAAAGGAACTACTGGATGTTGTGTTTGCATTTGACAAGTTCAGATCTTATGTAGTGGGTACCAAAGTGATAATGTACACAAATCATGCTGCAATAAAGTACCTTGCAAAGAAAGATGTCAAACCAAGGTTGATAAGATGTGTACTATTGTTACAAGAATTTGATTTGGGAATCAAGGATACAAAAAGAGTGGAGAATTTAGTTGCTGATCATCTCTCAAGATTTCCAGATGAGGTCTAAAGTCATGCCAATGAAGGAATCAAGGAGAGCTTTCGTGATGAAAAACTTTTACTGGTCACCTCTAGTGTGACACCTTGATATGCAAATATTGTCAACTACTCGGTTAGTGGGTAAGTGCCACCATAATTCAACTCTCAACAGAGAAAAAGGTTCTTCCACGTGACCAAAAGTTATTTTTGGGATGAACCCTTTCTCTACAAACGTTGTGCTGACTAACTACTAAGGAGATGTGTAGACCAACCAGAGACACGCCAGATCCTGTCAGCATGTCATGATGTTCCATATGGAGGACACTTTGGAGAAACTAGAACTACTGAAAAAGTTTCTTCAATCATGTTACTTTTGTCCCTCTTTGTTTAAAGATGTTCATGAACTAGTTAAGGCATGTGATATATGCTAAAGAGTTAGGAACATGTCCATGAGGAAAGAAATGCCACTCACCAACATCCTTGAAATTGAACTATTTGATGTATGGGGGGCATAGACTTCATGGGGCCATTCCCTTAATCTTTTAGAAATCTGTACATTTTAGTTGTTGTTGACCATGTCTCTAAATGGATTAAGGCAATAGTAACCCCTACTAATAATGCTAAAGTTGTGACCACATTTTTAATCAAAAACATTTTTTCTAGACATGGCACACCTAGAGCAATATTAGTGATGATGGGTCCCATTTTGCAACAGATTATTTAAAAATCTCATGGCAAAATATGGTGTAAAAATAAAGTTGCTACAACCTATCATCTACAAAGCAATGGGCAAGCCAAGTTATCAAATAGGGAGATGAAAATGATATTGGAAAAAGTAGTTAATCCTTCAAGGAAGGACTGGTCCAAACATCTTGATGATGCTTTGTGGGCCTATATAACTGCTTACAAAACTCCTTTGGGCATGTCCCCTTATATACTTGTTTATGGCAAGGTTTGCCACTTGCCAATTGAGTTGGAGCATAAAGCATTTTGGGTTATAAAACATTTGAACTTTAACTTGACATCAGTTGGTCAAGCTAGAATGCTTCAACTCAATGAGCTGGAGGAGCATATGTTGTTTTCCAATAATAATGTTTTTGTTCAAAGAGAAAACTAAGAGGTGGCACAACAGGATGTGTCATAAAAGAGAGTTGATAGAAGGACAACAAGTTTTTCTTTTTAATCAAGGCTAAAGTTATTCTCTGAAAAAGCTTAAGTCAATATGGTCATGCCCCTTTACGAGAGATTAAAATATTTTAAAAAATAAGTCATCGCAAATAATTTTCTAAAGTTTAACCCTTAGTAGTTTTATAACGATTAGGGTTTGCTCATGATGGCAAAAGACCTTATTTGGTGGTGAGACAAATCCAGCTCACATGAGGTGAAAGACTATGTATTTATACGTTTATGTATGTTAAGTTATGATCTATCCTCTTAACCCTAAGGTTGAGCAAAGTTATTTCCCCTCCTTTACTATATCATAAAGAGGAATGAGTTATTCCTCCCTTATTCTAGTTTGTTATAATGAGATGTGTCATCTCCCACGTCTACTAGAAAAGCGAGAGAGTTCAGATGGACTAAGCCCAACCGAACAGACAATTACTAAGATCTGGGCGGCTTTATAGTCCATTGCAGGCGGTCAGTGGTTTCGTTAGACGCCTTATCCCTCCCTCGCTCCTTGTTGGTCTTCCTCATGTAAGTTACTCCTCTTTGAGGCCAATAAAAATATAACACTACAACATTATATATATATATATATATATATATATATATATATATATATATATTCATTTGGAATTTTGTTGATAATCTATTTAATAATTTTATGTACTTTATATTGAATTTAATTGTTATGCATTGTTAGTGTAAAAATATTTTACACTGTCATCTAATAGAAATATATCATTCTACCATGTTATATAATTAATTTAAAATTATTCAATATAATTTGACGGAATGTATGATAGTCATCTATAATATAAGAAGACTAAATGTTGTGGTTAATACAATTTTAACCTTTTGTTTGCATCCTCCACATCACCAATTTAATGGCAATTTATGTCTTAAAACACAAAAATCCAACTAATTTGTCAGCAAATTAAATCTCAAATACCAATTACCATCTTAGTTAACCCCTTTTAATGCATTATCCAACCAGACTACATTGCCTTTACTTTATTTATGGTTATTATACTAACTATTATATTCAAGTTATTGTCTTGGTAAACCAACCCTGAACCATTTACAGGCAAATCATTTTTTCAGATTCTCTATCCCTTTCTCTCACCCACTCTCTCGCTTCTACTTCCTTCTTCCTCTTTTCCTTCCTTCTCTATCTTCTTCATCCTTCTTCCTATTCTTTTATAATGTTTTTCTTATACTCTTTTAATTCTTTTTTCTAAAATGATTGTTGTGTTTTACTGAAATTTTTCTTGCTTTTCCATCTTCTTCTTCCTTCTTTCATCTTCTTCTATGTAGATTTCTTTTCCAGATCTAGAAATTTGTGATGAAAATATATAGGGGTGGGAAGCATATTCTGTGTTTGATGTATCAAATGGTTGCTTTTGTTGTGCAGGTAATGAAGGTGTTCAGAAATTTTTAAGGTTTTTTTTGTATGTTTAGGTATTGACAGGAAAACCACCGACATGTAAAATATTTAATCGACAGGTATGTGATGCTCTTTGTACATGTCTTTTGATTTAAATTTCAAAAAAAAAATTCTTGACGAAGTTACTATTTTGCAGTATGCTTTTAATCTGTTCTCACATGATGTCCTTATTCTTTCAAATGGATATAATGAAGAAGAAATGAAGTTGGTCAAGGAAACAAGAAAGATTTGGGTAAATACTATGCTACTCGTGAGTATTTATTTTGTTCTTTGATTTGATTGTTCTGAGTTTGTGTGTTTGCAGAGAGATAATGGTGAATCTATCAATTCTCAGGGCTAAGGGCAAAGTTAGATTTATCTATCTGTTTTACATTTTTGAAGATTGAGTGTTTCTTTTATGCTGCCATTCTGCATCTCTCCCTACCAGTAAAATGCATAACATTTCATTTGTATTCTTAAGTTTATGTTTTGTTCTGCTAGCAGTTTCTGCAAATTAGTTTCTTTATTTTTGCAATCAGTTTGAAATACTATTGTTATTTGCAGGTTTCTTCTCCTACAATAACTTAAGGATCACATTATTGCCTCTTTTTCTTTTTATCAAATTTTATGTCAATTTTATTCTAAATTTAAAAATGAGATTTCTTAATTGCTGTGACAGGACATTGGTGAAAAGTTATCATAATTCTCTTTTTATACCTGTGGGAGGTAGGATGAATTTTCCTTCATTTTAGTTGTTGAATTTTGAAAAGATGTATTTGAACTGACTTGAGTAACCAAATTTTGTCTATAAATGTTTTTATAGCTTGTGGGATAGGTAGATCAGGCAAGGTCGGAACAAAGGAAGCCGATCCTTTTCGGAAACGAAAACCAGAAATGTGACAACTTATGGAGAAACACTTTAACTCTGGCATTACCATCAATATGAATCAGTTAGGTTTTCTTATATTTGATTGCTCAGTTGATGCTTTTTTTGGATTATTTCTTAAATTTTATTTAGAATAACATGAGATTTTATTCACAAAGGGTTGTAAATGTTAAAAATGCATTTTCTGTGTTGTAGATTTTTTATGTAGGTGATGCAGCCGGAAGAGAATCATGTCATATTGATGTTGATATCACAAATCTTGCAGGTTCACCTATTTCCTTCATCTCACATTCTTTTATTGATATGAATTTAGTTTAGCCTATTGTTACAATATTTTCTGCACAATATCATTTATGTTAATAATATTCACAATATTTTCTGTTACAATATAATTCATGTTAATAATATTTTCTGACACTGATTCTTTTTGTTTTGCATCTCTTGATAAAACTAATCGATAAGGAATGTTATGCAGGCTTTTAATGGGAAAAAATGGGAGAAGTTTAACAGTGTAAAGGTAGATGTGCTTGCATATGTTCGAATTTAAGGAAAATCTGCTCTTATTGCTCATTTCCAGAAGTTAAGCTTGATGAATGAAGATAAACGTCGTCGTCCTATTATATTCCATACAGATGGTCCAAATGCTGGTGATCCGGTAAATCAGCTTATTCTTTACCCGTGTAACTATTTTCATGATGCCAACTCCATTTGCTATTACCGACGTTCTTCTGAGAGATATCTCGCTTCATATCTCGCTTCATATCTTCTGAGAGACGTTTATATGACTTGCTCATTACACAACCAAAGCATTATGGTTCTAACTTGAGTTGGATTTTGAGAACACAATAAAATGTTATCTGGTATTTTTGTGGTTTTGACTTTTTTTTCAGGAGCCTTTCTCCTTGGGTGCCAATATTAGAGTAAGGCCCGGGAAATTACGTAATAGTGTCAACGAGGAAAACCGTATTCAAGGGAATTCTTCATCTTTGGCAAGTGCTGAGGAGTTTGCTAGCGGAATAGATTCTTCATCGAGTTCTTCAAGAGACACTGACTGATTTAGCCTCAAAGCACTAACAGTTCAATGCTGCATACCATGTCAACTCCATCATTACTTTACTCCCAAAAATGTATGTGCATGATTCTCTAGGTGGGAACTCAAAAACAATGATCATTGCAAATGTCAGCTTCTGAAACTAATACTCAGGTATTCATCTATAAAAAAAGGAATTTGTACATGTAACATAATGATTAATATGAATGAACAAACTAACCTCTTTAAACATGATTGTTAAATCTTAGTATTTTCAGCAAGAAGCTGTGAAACTTTGAGTGCAAAACAGTAATTTGCATAATCATAACAGGTTAGTTGAATTAGTCTCATATGTAAGAGTTCATAAAGATTCATATTCATTGCTTCATATGTAAGAGTTCATAGTCTCATATTATGTTTGAACTTTTCATCTGTGCCATTTTTATGTTGTCACAATTTTTACTCTTTGAACCTAAATTATGCTAAAATGAGTTATTTTTACTTTCATCCAGTTGCGTTTGTAGTAATATTTCAAACCTCTCCTTTTGGATGTCGTCGATCTACTAACTTTGTTATTGTTGTTTGTCTTTTGAGCTATTGTTTGTTATTACAAATTGTATTATCGACGCTTTTCATATCCTATTACACTGAAGTTATGTGATATTATTCTAAAAATGCTTGAATCAAAGGAAGGATTTTTTACCGAATAAGACACTAAGGGATACAATCAATCGCATACTAGAGTCAGGCAATAACAGTTCTGAAAATGCTGGGAACACTTTTCAAGTTCAAGGTTATAATGGTTTTTTTTCTTATTTCGATTATCACTGGCCATGAATTATTGCATATACATTTTATTAATTTGAGTTTGATTTTTCAGATATGGAGTCTGGCTGCTGTCCACAGCCTAAGAATCCCTCTCCAACATCATCTGCTGCCTCCGAGAAAGAATCGAAGATTTCACTTATAGTGATGGAACAACAAATATATGTTTAATCATGTATGTAGCTAAGCTGATACAATGCCCAAGCTATTTCCCATTTGTATGACATCAATCTATTTATATGAGTTACCGTATTTTTTATATCACACACCAAAATTGTCCTCTATAGTAACAGTTCATGCATATTGCAACTTTATGTTTAACAGTTTTAACCTCATCTTAAGTTTTATTGAACAATCCCTTCCTTCATTTTTAAATCTTTCATATGTGTCTTCAAGACCAAATTAAGTGAATTGGTATTAAGTATGTTGTTAGAAAAAGAAACTCAAATTAAATTATAATTGATAACAATTGATGGTTAATAAATATAATAAGACGTTAGTTAATTAATATTAGCAAATGAAACTCATTAATCATGCACTAAAGATAGAAATATGTATATTAATTTTCAAAATATTTTATATTAATTTTTTCTCTCTTCACTTAATGATTTGGATGAGTAAGTATCTTTACAATTTTTTCTCTCTTCACTTAATTATTTATATGAACAAAATTATATTTATTTACGGGCAACAATACATTGTTGATTCAATTTTTTGTATAGATTCAAATATATAAGTAATGTTAAAACAAACTTAATATTTATATACGGGATCAATTTCGTTGTTGATTAATTTATTTATATATATGGGAAAAATATCATTGTTATAAACGGGTAACTATACATTGTTGATTAATTTACGGGCAAAATTATGAAGAAAATTATATTTATTTACGGACAACAATACATTGTTGATTAATTTATTTAGGCACTAATTTCTTATATCTTTTAAATTTAGGCACAAAATTACATTTACTTTTTACATTGTCTTCTTCAATTTAAATTTACATTGTACTTGGGAGGACCAAAGGTATTATTACAACCAATTGCACTACATAAGTAAAATGGTATATCACTTCAATAAAAAAACACAAATTCTTAAAACATACTTTGTTCATTCAATTATTATTATATATAATTCTAATATATTGGTCATCTTAAAATAATTTTAACATTAATATACGGGGTGAATTTTGTTGTTGATTAAAGCCACAAAATTATTAATTTTTTTTCCAATATTTTATTTTTTATTTTAATTTCTTTTTTTAATTTTAAAAAATTAGCGCGTACCATTTTTTAATTATTTCTATATATAAAATAATTATATTTATGTTTCAAATTTAAATAAAAATATATTTATCTTTTAAAATAGTAAGTTTTTTATGTTCAGTACTTTTGTCTTTTTTATTTTTTTCATTTTTTTTATATTTAAAAAAAAAATGCGCGAAACAAACCGGTACCCGTGCGAATACACGCGTATCCCGCTAATTAGTAGAATAGTAGTGCATCACATTTTTTCCATTTATATTTAAATGAAACAAATAATTACATATAACAATTCAATAGTTTATAAAATTTACTTGTCTGCATAATAACTACTTACCCTAGCAAGCTTGTGCCGCCTGGTCCATTCGTCGCTCCTCCCGTCGACCACCGTAACTCGTGGCCGCATCCTACCAGTACGCAGTTCTCTTTCTCCTCTTCACGTTTCTCACTTCAACATTTCCGTTTTCATCTTTCCAACTCTAATATATATGATTTCTCATTTTGATTTGTTTCATTTTTTATGCCGCTTCTACTATAATACTGAATTTTTTATTTGTTCATTCCATTACTATAATTTAGTTTTGATTCTCTCTAATATGTTTGAATTGTTAGAACAAGAAACCAAAATGAATTTCACAATTGAATTTTTCATTTTGTTTATTCCATTATTGAAATTTGATTATGATCGTGTTTAATATTTTTGAATTGTTAGAAGAAGAAGAAAGTAGAATGAAGTTCACAATTGAAGAAGTAACTGTGTATTTTCCATATGACAACATATATCCAGAACAATATGCATATATGGTTGAACTAAAACGAACCCTAGATGCCAAAGGACATTGTTTATTGGAAATGCCCACCGGAACCGGAAAAACTATTGCGCTTTTGTCATTGATTACAAGCTACACGTTGTCTAAGCCTCAATCGCCGCTCAAACTTATATATTGTACCCGAACCGTGCATGAGATGGAAAAGACTTTGGCTGAGCTTAGACTACTTCATGATTATATGGTTAAATCTATTGGTCCCGCTGCTAAGATGCTGGCGCTGGGATTGTCTTCGAGGAAGAATCTATGTATTAATAATCGTGTTCTTGCTGCTGAGAGTCGTGATTCTGTTGACGCTGGTTGTCGGAAGTTGACGGCTAGTTGGGTTAGGGCGGTGGCTGCGGAGAATCCGGATGTTCCTAGTTGTGAGTTTTTTGAGCAGTATGAAAGGGCTGGTGATGCTGCAGTTCTGCCTCCTGGTGTTTATACTTTGCAGGTAATTGGAATGTTTAGTGTTGGATATTGTTCTCAGATCGGAATTGTTTGAACTCAAAATGTCGTTAATTTTGACGATGTTTGCTCATTCTAGAATGTTTGATTTTATTTTTTAAGTGGGGTTGAGTGTTCGGTTTTGGATGTTCTCTGATTCTTAAATATTTGAATTCCAAGCATGGCTGATTTTGTAATGCTTGATTTGAATTTTTTTTTCAGCGGGGTTTTCAGTTTCGGATGTTATCTGATTCCTAAAAATGTTTTAATTTGAACTGTGTTTTACTGAAATTTGGATTTTAGCCGTTTTAGAAGTTTTTTAATTCTAAAATACTCAAACTTTGGGTAGATATGCTCTTGGATTAAAAAATGTTAGAATCTGAGTGGATTTCACTGAAATTGTTGATTTTGAACTGATTTGGCTGTTCCGTAGTTAAGATTTGAGATATTCAAAGGTTTGATGTGGTTGATTTGATTTTGATCTTATTCATTTTTAGATGTTCTTTGTGGTTTTTTATTTTGATATTAACCAAACTGTTAAAATGTTTGAATCTGATTGTGTACCATGATTGTAGGATCTGAGGGTGTTTGGAAAACAGAAAGGGTGGTGCCCTTACTTTTTGGCACGGCATATGGTGCAGTTTGCCAATGTGGTGGTGTACAGCTATCAATATTTGCTTGATCCAAAGGTGGCTGCCATAATATCCAAAGAAATGCAGAAAGAATCAGTTGTTGTATTTGATGAAGCTCACAATATTGATAATGTTTGTATCGAAGCACTCAGTGTGAGTGTGAGAAGGCAGACTATTGACGGTGCTAGGAGAAATATAAATAGGATGCGCCAAGAAATTGACAAGTATGTGCAATTTATAACTCTCATTGTTTCAGATTTTTCACTGACAATTCAATAGTGAATTAGTAGTATATACTAATTTGTTAAAAAAAGCGGGGGTTACGTGATTGCAATATCGCCTGTTTAATATTCATGTCATTTAGGTTTGATAACACTTTTGGGTTCTCTAGTTTGGGCTATATGCTATTTTAATCTCAATAGTTTTTATGCGATTTTATTCCTCAATATATTTTTTAGGTTTTTCTTTTTTGTTTAATCTGATATTTTAATTAGTAAGTTCTAAATAAAAGATTGTTTTAAAATTACCCAATAAATAGTTTTTTTTAACAATTTAGTCGGGGTTCAATCATTGCCCAGTGTGTAAAGAAACACGTGTTGGGAGCGGTTGGTCAATCCCTTAAATGGATCTCATTAACTTTGGGGAACCGTCTCTCTGCAGTTAGTTGCAAAAGTGATACTTTGGTTTACCAAATAAATGCTTAAAACAACTTAATCAATTAAAATTTGTAATTTTTTTAATAGATTGTGAAAATTAATTGTAACAATTGGAAAGTTGAGAGACCAAAATCGGTTAAAAATTTATTGAAGGACCGAAATTAAATAGGTAGCGAAAGTCTAATTAAGCTTAATACTTTGGTGAATTTGTGAAAGTAATGAATTTTAAAATGGCCTTTCTTTTTTTCCTTAGGCTACACATGGAAGTTGAAATAACCCTTCCTTTCACTTTTTAGTTTCAGTCTTGCTTAGTTTTCCATTTGTTCCCATTACTGAAATTCGTGTTCGTACTCTTTAATATTTGAATTTGAACTGGTAGGAAGGTTCAAGGCCACAGATGCTGGTAGACTCCGAGCTGAATACAACAGGCTTGTGGAGGGTTTGGCTCTAAGAGGAGACCTTCCTGGTATGTATCATGTCAATTTTGTTAAATTTCTTTATGTTTTATACAATCTTCACTAACCAAAACTTATTTTACTTACATAGCTGCGGATGGTTGGCTTGCAAATCCAGCCTTGCCTGATGATATACTAAAGGAGGCCGTACCTGGAAATATTCGTAAGGCTGAGCATTTTGTGCAGGTTTTGCGTAGATTAGTTCAGTACCTTGAAGCTCGCTTGGAAACTGAGAATGTGGAGAAGGACAACCCTGTTAGCTTTGTTTCCTCTATACTTAACCAGGCTGGAATTGACCAAAAAACTTTGAAGTTCTGTTATGACCGCCTTCATTCATTAATGATGACATTGGAAATTACAGACACTGATGAGTTCCTTCATGTCCAAACGATATGTGATTTTGCCACACTTGTGGGTACATATGCTCGTGGTTTCTCCATTATAATAGAACCTTTTGACGAGAGAATGCCTCACATTCCTGATCCTGTATTGCAGGTTAGTGCTGATGTTTTGATTTGAATTGACATCTTTACTGTTTAATCCTTAAAGTAGGTTTTATTCTATGTGAGATTTGTATATTTTCAATGTTTCTAGTATATGTTTCTAATTTTTCTTCACCGATGACATTTCAGCTTTGTTGCCATGATGCTTCTCTAGCTATAAGACCTGTTTTTGAGCGGTTTCAGTCGGTTGTGATTACATCTGGCACATTAAGCCCCATAGATTTGTACCCTCGTCTTCTAAATTTCCACCCTGTTGTGAGTCGAAGTTTTACAATGTCCCTAACAAGAGATTGCATATGTCCTATGGTTCTTACTCGTGGCAGGTATTTCCATTAAATCTCGTTAATACATTTTCAATATCTGCTTTCCTTAAAAAATGCATCTTTCACTTTCCTTTTTGTTTTCATTTAATGTTTAATAATTGGTATGTTGTTTCAGTGATCAGCTCCCAATCAGCACCAAATTTGATATGAGAAGTGATCCTGGCGTCGTAAGAAATTATGGGAGGCTCTTATTGGACATGGCATCAGTTGTTCCAGATGGGATTGTATGTTTTTTCGTTAGTTACTCGTATATGGACGGTATAGTCAATAGCTGGAATGAAAGTGGAATTTTGAGGGTGAGACAACTAGTTAAATTCTTTGATTTCCACAATCCTTTTACTAATAGTGTCTGTTATTTTTCATATTGCTAAAAGCACATTTTTTTGCAGGATATAATGCAGTATAAGCTTGTCCTTATTGAGACTCAAGATGTGGTAGAAACCACATTAGCACTTGACAACTACCGCAGGGCTTGTGATTGTGGAAGAGGTGCTATCTTTTTTTCCGTTGCGAGGTAAGATAACTGAAACTACTATTCTCCTGGGTTTAGTTTTTTTTTTTGTAACACTCAACAAGATTAATCAAACTGTGCTCTCCATTTAACTAAATATATTTAACGGAATATCTAGCACCAGCTGATCTGGAGGATATTATAGGCATTAAATGAATTTTTGGCATATATTAGGAGAATGGTATTGCTACCTAATTCAATTTTTGCTTCCTATTTCATAATTTGATAGGAAAAGTGATTAGAAGGTTTATTTTTATTAGGATATACCTTGGTTTGTGTATATTAATCAAGTAATTACAGAATTTCCTGTAGTGTTGCTATGTTTGAAAACTAAACCTCCTGCATCTGTTGTGTGTTCGAGATAATTAATTTAGTCCTTTCAAGCCTCCTTTCTCCTGAGTTCTACAATAAAATAGTATTTTGAGATTTGAACTCCGATTGATATTCATAGCATTTTGTTTTTGCCAATCCATGCTTATATACATAACTGTTATATTTTTAGCTGCACGTGCGACAAAGATTGTTCAGATTATATAAATTATAATAGCATTGCAACTCCCTCTGGGTTAATGCATATTCTGACATTGGTTGTTTATACAACAAAAAAAGTAAACAACAGAAGCCACTTCTCATGTTGGTTTCAATCGTTTTATTATTTGGGGCCAAAAGCACTATTTTGGCAGCTTATGTGAGCTTTTGAAAAAAATTGTATTTGCCTGATAAAAAGAAACTATAACAGCTATTTGGATCAAAAGCACTATTAGGGCAATTGATTGTAACTTTTCATAATGTGTTATTCTCTAATATATTCACTCACGATCTTGGAGTCAACTTCATCCCAGGCTAATAATATATTGTACCTTTTTGCAGAGGAAAGGTTGCGGAAGGTATAGATTTTGATCGTCATTATGGCCGTCTAGTAATCATGTACGGGGTTCCTTTTCAGTACACATTAAGCAAGTGAGTTCTGTTAGATTACGTTTCTGAATAAGGGTGATTTAGAACTATTGTATATCTCTTTCTTTTTTTCTTGTCCAAATTGTGGAGGTTACATTGCTGGTCGCAGAACTTATTTTAATTTTTCAGGATTTTGCTAGCACGCCTTGAATATCTAAGGGAGACTTTTCAAATTAAGGAAGGAGATTTTCTAACTTTTGATGCCTTGGTGAGACACTTTCTTCAGATCTGTGAAAATTTGAATGCTAAATTTCATGAAACTAGAATCCTTGGTAACATTAGTTTTGCTTTAACAGAGACAAGCTGCACAATGTGTGGGCCGTGTAATCCGTTCAAAGGCTGATTATGGGATGATGATTTTTGCTGACAAAAGGTTAGTGTCTTTATGACATTTTCTTCCACTTTCAAACATTATAGTTTGCAAGTGGAAAGTTCAGCTTTGCTATAATGCAATTGAGTTTCTAATAATTTGCAAGTTTCTATTTTGATTTAAGATGTACAATCACAATGTATTCTGTGTGTACATGTAAATATAACTTGATACTAGATTTACATGTACTGATTATGCCTACTTGTGATGAATGTATCATTTACTTGGTTTCGCTGCTGCTTCATTTTACTTTGACAGAGTTATGGTAGTAAATATATGGTTGGTTATTACTATATCTGCAGGTATAGTCGTCATGACAAACGTTCCAAATTGCCTGGTTGGATACTCTCTCATTTACGTGATGCCAACCTGAACTTGAGCACTGACATGGCTGTGCATATAGCACGCGAGGTCTGTCTTCATAGCTGTTGTCTGAATATTTTTGTAGTTACTTGCACTACATTAAACTGACGAATTTCTTGTATGTTGGATGCAGTTCCTCAGGAAAATGGCGCAGCCATATGATAAGACTGGTGGTGGCAGTGGCCGAAAAACTCTGTTGTCTCAGGAAGACTTGGAGAAGATTGTGGTTGAGGGCAGCATGAATGATATGTTCTAATCATGAGAGATTTAGTGTCATTTTGATGTGAATGGTGCTATGTTGCAGTTCATAATGACGAGGAAGATGCAGTCTTTGTTTGGCATGAATGTGTTCTTGTTTAGGAGTTTGACTACAAAATTTTAGAATGTTTTGTAATGCTTAACTAAATCAGATACTATGCTTTTGTTTCTAGAAAGTTTATCAAATTTAGTACTTACTAACTTATTTTTCATTTGTTTTATGTAATCACGTATTGGTGATTCATTATGGAAATCATTTCATTCTTTATAACTTAAGAAGAAAATCAGTTGCTAAAAATCAAAGACGATGTTCTCTCGTTAAGATTATGTGTGCGATCTTTCCACCCTTATGTGTGCGTTCTTTCCACCTTTATGTGCGCATCTCACATTATTCAAGAATGCTCTTCATAAGTATGGAGATGTATCTCTGGATGCATTCAAAACCATACTTAACTTCGTTTTTCCTAATATCCACTCTATTTTGTGAAAAATGTGATTAAGATATGCATCTTTGTATGCTATTTTGATGTGTTGTTAGATGCATCTCTGAAATACCTCATCTATTCGTGTATAAACGATTTAGTGATGTTTTCGGAGATGTATATATAAAAATGTCAAACGAGAAATTGAATAAAACATCATTTTGTGTGATCTTCACGTTTGAAATTATATTTCATTATGAAAACCCTATAAGATTCTTTTATTCTCAATCAACTTCTCAACACCAAACCATCATTTATATATTTTATCACTTCAAAAGGAGCAAACAAATTGAAATTGCAAGTAAAATTCATTCATTTCGTCCCTCATTCATTGCATTAATCTGGTTTTTGAGCTGAAAAATAAACGTTGTATCCAGATATGCATCTCCACACGAAGTTTGGTGTGGTCTTGATATGCATATTCGGATTGTCCTGATAGTTTGAGTTTTCACATTGTTTTTCTGTTGTTTGTGGTATTAGATATGGTACACCTGAATATGTTTTCCAAAGCTATTGTGCGTGTGGATGTTAAATCGGCAGAAGTGAAACATGATGCTAAATCGAATGAAGTGAATGATGGTGTTAAACTAGATAAAGTGAATGATGACTTTAATTCATGTGTATTGGTTGGCTATCAAAAAAAATATTTTGTTCAGGTTTATTTGAAACAGGGATGTCTTATACCAAAGATATCACCGGAGTGGGCGACATATTTAATAGAAGACGCTGAAATTTGGCCGAATCACTTCCTAGAAAGGATGAAAGAGTTCACAAAGTTGAGCACATTAAAAAAGAAGCAACTAAGAAAAAACGGATAAACTCTTAATTTTTTTGAAAAAAAAGGACGGATTTGAAGATGCATCTCCGAATTCTGTCTTGATTATATGATATGGTTTGTAAGGTTCTTATTGTTCTACAATTTCTATAAATAAAGTCTCTTATTCCGTTTTCTTTACAAAAATCAGAATGAATCCTATCCACCTATTGCATTTGCGTATTTCAATGACGCAAATCTTACTTCAGTTTAGAGTCTTCGAGAACATAATTCTCGTCGATCTGAAATCCAATATGAATATTCTCATGCGATATCTAAAAAATCGAAGAGTTGTCAAGTTCGAGTACCGTTCATCCTCGATTGACAACGAAAGGAACGTACGATTCACCATGCTTGAACTGAAGACAGTTGATGATTTAAAGGTTATGTGAAGTACCTTTTACCGTTACTCAACAAAGCGTCCGATTGAAGTGGATGCAATGATTCAAAGATCAGTCGAAGATATTATAAAGATGTTGCAATATCTTGAACCACCCATTTGTAATGACATGTAATGTTAAATTTATGTTAACGTTAATAATGATCTATATAATGTTTATTTCGATGTTAATGTATGTTGTTTTTCCATTATGCCAATGTCTCATGTTGTTTCCGGTTTGAACTAACAGAGCATATTCCAGAGTTGCATCTCCGAAAAACTCACGAAATATTGAACTAAGGATTTTTACGGAGATGCATCTCTGAATTAACCTTTAAAGCATACAGAGATGCATCTTCAGACTACATTTTAACAGAATAACGGTTTCCCAACAATTCCATCTGAGGTGCGTGTGAAAAAGAAGCATCCGGAGATAACACTAGGGGTATTTGAGACTTTTTATGGTGGTGGAGAAGAACACATAAAGGGGTGAAAAGAACAACCTTCCTCATTAATACCCCAACTGTGACTTATCAAATACAAACAAAAATAATAACGCTCACATCTTACAAAAAATTGATTTATTTGTAATTTTTGTTATCAAAATAACTACAAATTGTGTAATCTAATTAATAATTATTTGTACCACATTTAATTCAATACATTTCATTTTACATTTATATTAATGATAATTATACCACTCTCTCCCAGGCGCACGTAAAAGTTTGTTGGATGAAAAAATTTTGTTTCAACAAAATTTGTTTAGTTGGTTATAGTATTTTAAAAGTTCGTTAGAGGTGATTGAGTTATTTAGAGTGCAAACAACCTCATTTAATTACTTTAGCATTGTAAACATTAAAGCGTAGTGCAATATATCCTCTTCTTCCAATTTTAATATCTTCTCTCAATTTTCAACAGTGCAAAGTGTGTGAGTGAAAAAACAAAGTTTTGAGCAATCCATATGTGTGCATCACTCAAATGAAGAGTGATTGTGTTCTTGCTTGAAGAGTTTTGTTTCAACATCTAGTATCTTGAGTTCTGACTTGGATTTTTAGAGGATCTTGTGTGATGGCTTCTCATCCAAATGGTCACTTTTTTGAAAAATTTTCTATTTTAAATGAAAAATTCTATGATAATTGGTGCAAGCAAATGAAGGTGATATTTTACTATCCGGATGTGTGGGATCTTGTGAAGAATGAAGTTACACCAATTAGTGACCGTACCACTGATAATCAGAAGAATGCTGATAAAGAATTGAAGAAGAAGGATTATGAAACTCTCTTTATAATTCATCAATGCGTTGATCCAAATAACTTTGAAAAGGTTGGATACGTTGGATCATTGAAGAATGAATGTGATACATTGGAAAAGTCATTTGGTGATGATTAAAAGGTGAAGGAGGTGAGGTTACAAACTCACAAGAGGCTATATGAATTTCTTTAGATGGAAGAAAATGAAATCATATGTGACTTCTTAAGAGTGACTAGGTTGGTGAACCAGATCAAGATGTATGGTGAGGTGATGTAAATAAAGTCAATAGTTGCAAAGATCTTGAGGTATTTACTTCCAAAATTCGATCATATTGTGGTAGCCACAGTAGAATCCAAAGATTTGTCAAGTTTGACAAAGGAATAACTGCAAGGGATTCTTGAATCACATGAGCAAAGAATAGTGGAAAGGTCTGCAAGCAAAATAAAAATAGATGTGGCAATGCAGGAAAAATCAGGAAAAGATAAAAAGGGCAAAGGAAAATGGAATGACAACAAAGGTAGAGGTGGATACAACAACTCAAATGATATAAATTACCATCAAGAAGAGAGTTCACCGAATCAAAACAAGTTGCAAACCAAGTCGGTCATAGAGGTGGTAGTACCAATAGAGGAAGATGAGGAAGGAAGAAGTTTGACAAAAATAACATCCAATATTACAATTGTAAAAAATATGGTCATTTTGCTGATGCGTGCTTTGAAAGCAAGAAGAATAAAAAAGATGATGCAAATCTTTCAAAGCAAGATGATGAAGATGTGTCTCAGATGGTGACAACAAAGAAGGAAGAGAAGTATAGTGACCAATGATATTTGGACTCAGGATGCTCATTACATATCAATGGTAGTGTTCTGGACTGGGCCGGGGCATGCTCATCAGTCGAGCAGGCCCAACCCACAAGGCCTGGGACAACCCAATAAAGACTCCTAACAAGACCACTGCCGAGCACAGGCTCACCTCCACAGGTCGGCATACGCCTAACCTCGGGTTTGTACGACACCATCGGTTGGACCGTCGGGTGCAGGCCCTAAGCCTCTCGGGCTCGCCTCTCCTCGACCCTCATGTGCTCCTAGGAGCCATCTCCGCCTGCAAGTAAGTCCTCCCCGCGAGGACACGTCTCTCCCCGACACACATGACTCCACCCCGCGAGGACACGTTCTTATGTAACCGCCCCACTCCCAATGGAATCAGTCTGCCCTAATTCCGAAGATTTAGGAACGGTTACCCCAGGGCGAAGACCACGTGCTGGTCTTCACTACGCCACGTAAGCCCTGGCAGTTACTTGGATTGGGCCTGGCAATCCAGCCCAATGCAAGTAACCGTTGGCCCCGCGTTGGGGGCTCTCTATAAATACCCTCTCACTTGAGAGGGTCAGGTTACTCACTTCTTAACACTCTAACCTTCTTCTCTTGTACTTGTTTTTTCTCTGACGGTTACCTTACTTGAGCGTCGGAGTACCTTGTAGGTACACCCCTCGCCGTCTTTCAACCGCACCGGAGCTGAAGCCCAGACGACGTTGTTGGCCACCAGAAACTGTCTGATCCAGGTAAGATCAGTGGCGCCGTCTGTGGGAACCCTTTGCTTCCCCGTTTTTCCTCCGTTAAACCAAAGCAACTCCTATTCATCACCATCACGGTCGGCAATCTGTCCGTTACCAAAGCTCTGGACACCGTCCTCGCGCAACTCGAGAACGAAAACCACCGCGAAGACGCTGCTGCCCTCCACGTCGAAGAAGGCGACGTGAGAGACGGGCAGACCGCCTCCCCAGACTCCCAAGACGTGGCTTACAATGCCTCCCACCAAGACGATCAGCAGGCCATTTTTCAGCCAGTTGCTCCTCCACCCAATGTAGACGCGAGCACCGTGGCCCTGTTCGCCTTGATCAATCAGACCAATCAGCTGATCGCGCACCAGAATACCAGGATTGAAGTGCTGGAGCAAGGGCGGGCACGACGATCTTCCCTGCGAAGACATCGCCGTCCACTGTCGCCTCGCCGTCCCCCTTCCCTGCAAAGGACTCCTTCAGACGAATCTCGGACCCCCTCGCCGATACGCGAGGGTCGTCGGCCACATCTTAAGCACCCCCAGCCGACGATCTCCCAGAAACCCCCTCGTTCTCCGCCTCAGAAGGAACCCAGGACCTCCACCACTACCAAGAAGTCCAAGCAGACCGAGGAGAGGCCGAGACACCGCTCGAGGAATTCCCCTCCACGGCATCAGCGATCCCCTTCGGTGTCCCCGACAGGAAGTGACGACGACGACCAGAGGACCCCTCTGTTGTGGGAGATCATGAACGCCCCAATTCATGCGGGCATGGAGAAACCTCCGCAGCTGGGGAACTACTACGTCCTGTCCGACCCCGACGACCACGTCGAAAGCTTCGAAGCCATGCTCGACTTCAGAAATGTCAGGGGAGCCATCAAGTGTAGGCTTTTCCCCACCACTTTGAGGAAGGGCGCCATGACTTGGTACAAAGGTCTGACACCTGGGTCGATCACGTCCTGGAAGCAACTCAGACAACGCTTCACTAAACACTTTACTGCCTCTCGTCGACACCCGAAGACGGAAGCTTCCCTAGAAAGTATCTTTCAGGGGAAGAACGAATCTCTCCGGAACTACATTGATAGATTCAACAGAGAAGCTGTCGAGGTCCATACGACCGACGACATGAAGAAGTATTTGATCATCCACGGCCTACGCTTTGGATCTGACTTTGCCAAATCCGTGGGCCTCCGCAGACCCCGCCGTCTCGAGGATCTCCTCCAACGGGCGCAGTCGTACATCGAGCTCGAGGAGTCAGAGGCGACACAGATTTCCCTCGAATCGAGGCGCAAAGAAGGCCCCCGCGATCACAAAGAAGAAGACTCCCCTCCCCGACGAGGAGGAGAAAGAAAGAGAGATAATCGCCCCCGGGAACCTCGTGAGCCACGCGGACCAGCTGGCCGGTTCACCGAGTACACCCCGTTCAACGCTCCCCGCGCGCGTATCCTCTACGAGTGCCATAACTCAGAATTCGTGAAAGGAGGAGTCCGCTTTCCGAAGTCCACTGCCCCTAAATCAAACGTTGACAAGTCAAAATACTGTAGGTTCCACCGGAGTCACGAGCACATGACGGAAGACTGCATCCATCTCAAAGATGCGATTGAAATTCTGATCAAGGAGGGGCACCTAAAGAAATACGCCCAGAAGAATGACACTCCTCGTCCTAGCTCCCGGGAAGCCCAGAACGTCGAAGAGACGACGCCTCCCCCCGACGAGAGTCGCCTTCAAGTCGCCCTCAATTTCACCCGACCCGAAGACTTCTTTGCCCCCCCAATCATTGAAGGCCAAGAAGCAATTCGTAACATGTGGGCGACCTTCCCCCACGAGGACCCCGTCACTGCCCGTAGCACCTGGGAAAGCTTCCCCAGGGCGATGGCCATCTCTGGAGGAGGCCTAGAGAAGTTGTTCGTCGGATCGATCAAGCGTAAATTTGACGAGTTGGAATCCGCAACGTCGGCGAAGGCAACCACTCTCGAGAAAGTGCGGGGAAACTCCAACCCTATCACCTTCTACCTCGAGGAGCTCCCCGGGGGAGCGCCAAACGCCACTATTCCCCTTCTGGTCAGGGCGTAAATGGCGAACTTTGACGTTCGAAGGATCCTAGTCGACCAGGGAAGTTCGGTTGACATCATGTATGCCCATCTATTCGGAACCCTTCAGCTCGACGAAAGGCATCTGACCCCGTACGTCGGTTCAGATCTACAGGGGTTCAACGGAACCACCACCAGACCATGGGGTTACGTGGAGCTGATGGTTACATTCGGGGCCGAAGACACTGCCCGACAGGTGAAGATCCGTTTCCTGGTGGTCGAATGCCCGTCCCTTTACAACTGCATCCTCGGGAGCACCACCCTGGCTGAACTTACGGCGGTACCATCAACGGTCCACCTCAAAATGAAGTACTACACGACCAGGGGACGAGTAGTGACGATACACGGGGACATCGACGCGGCCAGAAGATGCTTCGATGCCGCCATCAAAGGCTTGAGTTCCATCGGCCCCAAACCCAAGACCGTGGCCAAGCCACCCCAGGATGCCGAACAGGTACCTCTCCCGCGCATCAACGCGGTCGAACTCGACAACAGGTTCCCGGGCGAACCAGATGAAGACGTGGATGAAGACCTCGACCTCCAGGCGGAAAACAACGGGCGACCTATCTACCCAACGCGCCCCATCCCGGACGGTGACTTTGAGCTCGTGGTACTCGGGGACGATCCAGATCGTAATGTGAAGATTGGCACCGGGATCCCCAACCTTGCAAAGGAGCAGCTGAAGGTATGTCTGAGGGAGAACGCTGATCTCTTCTTATGGAGCACATCCGAGATGCCTGGCCTCGACCCCGAGGTGGCTTGCCATCAGCTCGCAGTAGATCCGGCCGCTAGGGCCATAGCACAACGTAGGCGTAAGCAGTCTCCCGAAAAAGCGGAGGCCGCCGAAAAAGATGTAAAAGACCTCCTAGAGGCAAATTTTATTTCGGAGGCCAAGTACACGACCTGGCTGTCCAACGTTGTACTTGTTAAAAAGAATAATGGAAAACGGAGGATGTGCGTTGATTACACTGATCTTAACCGGGCTTGCTCGAAAGACTGTTATCCCTTGCCTAACATCGACCAACTGGTCGACAATTCTGCAGGTTACAAACTACTATCCTTCATGGACGCTTACTCAGGATACAATCAAATTTCCATGGACAAGGTCAACAAATAACACACGGCCTTCATGACCACGTCGGGCAACTACTACTACAACGTAATGCCCTTCGGTCTGAAGAACGCCGGTGCGACCTACCAACGGATGATGAACAAGGTTTTCCAGGCTGAAATCGGCGACATGCTCGAGGTCTACATGGACGACATGATCGTCAAATCCACAGAAGAAGTCGACCACGCCGCGCACCTCAAGAAGGTGTTCGACACGGCGAGGAGATGCCGCATGAGGTTTAACCCCGACAAGTGCACCTTCGGTGTTCGGGCATGTAAGTTTCTCGGATTTTACCTCACAGAACGAGGAATCGAGGCCAACCCCGACAAGTGTAGGGCTTTCTCCGAGCTCCCTACTCCGGACTCAAAGAAGTCGATACAATCATTGAACGGGATGCTCACCGCCCTCTCCCGCTTCGTCGCTAAATCCGCACAGTACGCACTCCTATTTTTCAAACTTCTTCGACAAAAAGTGGAGTTTAAGTGGAGCGAAGAATGCGAGCAGGTGCTCGTCCACTTAAAACAAGTCCTATCACAACCCCCGGTCCTCTCACGACCTGAGAGCGGGGAGACGCTCTTCTTGTATCTTGCAATCACGAGTGAAGCAGTCAGCGCCGTCCTCATTCAGGAGACCCCGGATGGGCAGAAGCCAGTTTACTTCACGAGCAAAGCCCTCCAGGGTCCCGAGCTCAGATATCAGCAGATTGAGAAAGTTGCCCTGGGCCTCGTTACCGCGGCCAGGAGGCTACGCCACTACTTCCTCGCCCACACCATCATCGTAAGGACCGAACAACCTATAAGGCAGCTCCACGGAAGACCGGACATGGTGGGGAGGATGCTCAGGTGGTCGCTCGAACTCGCTGAGTTTGACATCCAATACGAAGGGAGGAAAACCCTGAAGGCACAGGTATTGGCCGACTTTGTAGCGGAGATGACCGTCCCGGAACCTTCGACCGACGGAGCATCCAGCCCGAAGGAAAGCGGGGTGGGCATCATCCTCAAAAATGAGGAAGACATCCTGATCGAGGTATCCCTCGAACTATCCTTCCCGACGTCGAACAACCAAGCCGAATACGAGGCCTTCCTCGCAGGACTCCGGCTGGCCGAGGACCTCGGCGCCAAGGAGGTCAAACTCTTCACCAACTCCCAGCTTGTGGCCTCGTAAGTCCGAGGAGAGTACCAAGCCAAGAACGACAGCCTCATAGAATACTTGGCCTTGGTGAAAGAAAAGATGAAAAAGTTCACCTCCACGGAAGTAACTCACATCCCCCGCGAGCACAATGCCCGAGCAGATGTCTTGTCCAAAATGGTGAGCACAAAGAAGAAAGGCGGGAACAAATCCGTCATACAGGAAGTGCTCTCCCGCCCGAGCATCGACAAACTGGCCATAATTTCGGATGTCAACGCCATCGGGGACAGCAATTGCTGGATGACCCCGGTATAGGAATACCTCATACGGGCAAACTACCCGAAGATCCCAAAGAAGCAGGAATGGTCAAGAGACGGGCGTGCTCGTACACTATAGTCGAAGACAAGCTATACCGACGAGGGTTCTTTATTCCCCTCCTCAAATGTGTCGAGGAAACCAAGGTCCCCGGCATACTCCAGGAGATCCATGAGGGAATCAACGCGCAACACCTCGGTGGGCGATCGTTAGCCCGTAAGGCGCTTCGAGCAGGGTATTACTGGCCCACCATACAACAGGACGCCAAGGAACACGTCAAGAAGTGCGACAGATGCCAACGACATAGGGACATGCACCTCGCTCCTCCCAACGAGCTCAGTCCACTGTCCTCCCCGTGGCCGTTTGCGTGGTGGGGAATAGATATCCTCGGACCTTTCGTCCAGGGGTCGTATCAAAACAAATACCTCATCGTCGGGGTGGACTACTTCACGAAGTGGATTGAGGCCGAAGCGTTGTCCAAAATCACGACCTTTAACATACTACGTTTTTACAAAAGAAATATCCTCGCCCGGTTCAGCGTGCCTCAAGCTATCGTCACCGACAACGGAACACAGTTCACCGACAGGAACTTCCAAGACTTTGTCACAAAACTAGGCACGAAGCAACACTTCACGTCGGTCGAGCACCCTCAAATGAACGGACAGACAGAGGCAACGAACAGGGCGATCCTCTGAGGATTAAGACGTCGACTAGGCGACGCCAAACAAAGGTGGGTCGAGGAGCTACACAACGTCCTCTGGGCCTACCGGACTACCCCACACTCCACAACCGGGGAGACTCCCTTCCGTCTGACCTACGAAACCGAAGCGGTGATCCCCGTGGAGATCAGGGAACCCTCGAGGAGGATAGAAGCCCCCCTCGACGGGGACGCGAATGATGAAGCCCTGAGGGAAGAGCTCGATTTTGTCGAGGAGATACGTTCGGGCGCTTCTCTTCGAGAAGCTTCACTTAAATAGAAAATAACACTACGTTATAACGACAAAGTTATCAAACGTGATTTTCAGGTGGGCACCCTCGTCCTGCGAAGGAACCAGAAAGACTCACGAGAAGGAAAACTCGTCGCGAACTGGGAGGGCCCGTACCGCGTCCGCGCGAAAACGGGGACAGGAGCCCACTTCCTCGAAAATCTGCACAGGGAAGAACTTGCTCGACCATGGAATGCTGAGAAGCTCAAACAATACTACAGTTAAGCACTGCCCGCGACTCACTAGCACCGCGCTTACGGGGACGCACTAAGGTACGAGCGCGACACCCCTATACAGAACACGATGATCAGAGACCGCATTGTGTGTGCGCGAGGACGTTCGATCCGACAGGGATACCTCGATCGAGCTCCGCCGTCGTTGTACCGATTAGGCAGAACACCCAGCTCGCGATGGGAAGTTCACGCCACGAAGCTAAGACCTCGACCGACCTCTTAGCCTCGTTGAAGGTCAGAACGCGCCTCCGACCGGCTCTCCACGCGGTCGGGACTATCAAGGTCGAGCAAATCCCAAAGTCTTTAATACTTAGACAAAAAACAAAGTATAGCAAATGCATTAACATCACACACAATTAAAACCATGCAAACAACACTAGCAGATAAACAAAGGTACATTAAAACGGGCAGAAGCCCAGTGTACAAATATTACAATCAGATGTCAAAAAGCCCCTGGCACGTAGGCCGGGCAGAAATATCCCAATAAACAAAAATGGCTCGCAGGCCAAACAAAACAGGAAAGAAAATCCTACTCAGCGGCGGTCCCTTCAGGCTGCTCGGGATTATGGACCTCGTCGACTCTCATCGGTTGCACGATCTGACCGTCGACCACCTCATAGTCGGGGTCAATCCCCTCGGTCGAAAGGTCGGGATTGTGGACCCGAAGCTGCTCCACCGCATTCTTGAAACCTATGCCCGCGACCGCGAGATTGTCTTCCTCGGCTTCCCGGAGTTTCGCTATCAGCGCTGCCCGCGAAGTCAGCAACCTATCCTCCTCGGTTTCCTCCTCAGCGGGGCAAACAACCTCCTCCAATTCAGCGTTCCTCGCCAAGAGACGATCCCTCTCCTCCTCGACACCGGCTAGACGTTTCCGCTCCTCCTCGGCACTCTTCAACTTTTCCTCCAATTTCTGTTGAAGCTCGAGCTGGGCCTGGTTCTGGCTTTTGCAGTCAGCCAACTCCTTACCCACCTTCTCCATTTCGGCCGAGAGGGACTGGAAACTTTCTCGCAACCTGTTCAGATCGCTTGCGGGGCACGCCTCGTCATTCAGAACCAAGGTAGCCGTGCAAACCCGCATCACAGCAGACACATCTTCCACCAGCATCCTTCGCCGAGAAGCCTTGTCGACGCTTAAGACGGCCTGAGTTTCAGAGCCACCCACACATAGCGAATTATTCCCCATAAAGAAGTTAGGCCTTGTGTGACAAGGCGGGAGCACGAATTTCACGGAAGGGGGACTCTCGTGCTCGGTAAGGTCGATGTCCACTGTGCCTGCAAGCCGTTGCCTTTTCGAAGAGCTCTGGGGGTTGAGAGAATCACTACCCTGGTGAGAGCCAAAGGAACCCCCGGGTGCCGGGGTGGGAACGGACTCCTGCACTCAGAGCTGGTCGATGCGACTCTTGCCTCCTTTCTTCGTAGCGCGGTTGGCCTTCAGCTTCTTGAAGCACTCCTCAACATTCGACATCTTATCTGCAAAGAAAACAAAGAGGTCAGTAGTTCGGAAAGAAGGATGAAGGGAAAGACAGGTCGGGGAGACCACCCCACCTAACAGCTCGAGAGCCTCCTCGTCAGAAAACGTCTCGAGGAGAGCCCTAGTATTGATCACTCGAAGCTTCGTCAAGACCTGCCCGTCATCGCCCAGAACGAAGTCCCCATTTGGCATCACGAGTTTTGCTTTGTTAAACCCGTTGACGAACTTAACTATGGCCTCGTGAGCCAATCGATCCCCTTCGCAAAGTTTGCCGGGGCTGACGATATAGCTGTCCGTTCCCCTCTTGAAGTGTTCTTCAGTCCAGAACAACGGGAACTTAGGCACAAGGGTCTCCTTTCGCCGTCCACCCATCTCTTTGACAACCCGCCTATACATGGTATTCACAGCCTCGTGTGTGACCGGCCTCATGAGGTAGTACCGGTACTTGAAATTCCGCATGGAGTCCATGTAAGTGTGAAACAGGCTGTTCACCTGTTTAAAGGACACCCAACCATGCCTATCGTCTCCGGCCTATCGCTGAAGGTGGAAAATGCGGAAAAACAAGGGCACGGTCGCCCCGATCTTCAGGTATTTGCACACTAGCTCGAAGGCCCTAATGAAAGCAAGAGAGTTGGGGTGGAGTTGAGAAGGGGCCAAACGCAGCCAGGTAAATACGGCCTGCTGGAAATCCGTGAAAGTTAGACGCCACCCCGCCTCGTCGAACATAAACTCATAGACGGGGAACCGCATCCCGCTGTACGTCGAGCAGATCCGATGGTGTGGCAGAGGCCTAAACATGTTCCACGACTTCGGGGAACCGATAAGGTGGTGCTCGACGGTACAAAATATTCCCTCCTCCTCCAGGTCGACAAACTCGGATATCATGTTCACGGCCTCCTCGCAGGCGCGTCCTCTCCCCGGCGCTGGATGTCTCCGCCATAGGTAAACCAGGTCCGTCGTAGATATCCAAAGACCCCTTGGCCACTTGCAATACGTCCATTTACCTGAAAAGAAAAAGGAAACGGTGAATTCGATGACCCATATCAAATCCACCCCTTCCACCATTGATCAAGTGAAAGGGCGAGGAGGTAATATCGGGGAACGCGAACCCGCGACCATCCTCAGGTCCGCGGGGAGCGGTGTTGGGCGGGACCCCGAGATATTCAACCCACGTCCCCGTGACATTCTTCGGGGATTTCATCATTTGTCCCTGGGAGATTCAACAAAAGAACCGAGAGACGTTCATCTCACGACCCCGGGACATTCTTCATGTCCTCGTGGATTTCATCATCTCTCCCCGCGAGATTCAACGAATAAACTATGAAATTCCGCCGTTTTCGCCGGATATTTCGCGATTTCCATGGGAACTTCATCAGTTCACCATAAAAATCACCCTACAAATGCAAGCAAAAGAGGGAAAAGAGAGAACTTACTTCAAAAAGTACTTCCGGTAGGGTTCCGGTACGACTGTCTGCGGCGGCGAACGGCGATTGAAGGGAGAGCGAAGGAAGGGAAAGTTAGAGCGAAAAACATGCAAATGGCACGGGCTTCCCCTATTTATGGGGCTCTCACGAGTCTCGAGGGCTCCTAGGCAATCGATTGCGCTACCCTAGCATAGCCGCCCTAGGGAATGATGAGTTGTGACGCGTGGCACACGTTTCCCCACACGCGTCTTTTCATTTCCCAACGAGCGCCTTCTCTGTCACCTCGCTTCAGACTTCTCATCTCCCCGAGACGTCGCGCAGATTAGGTCAACCCGTCCCGAGGGTCGATTTGTCTCTCCCCTCTCGACCTACAGCTCCTCGTTAGCATCCCTTCCACGACGAGTCCTCGACATGGCTAGCCCTTAAGTCGTCACTCTGATGCTCAGAGCAACGACTTGGGGGGCTCCTATTCTGGACTGGGCCGGGGCATGCTCATCAGTCGAGAAGGCCCAACCCACAAGGCCTGGGATAGCCCAATAAAGACTCCTAACAAGACCACTGCTGAGCACAGGCTCACCTCCACAGGTCGGGCATACGCCTAACCTCGGGTTTGTACGGCACCCTCGGTTGGGCCGTCAGGTGCAGGCCCTAAGCCTCCCGGGCTCGCCTCTCCTCGACCCTCATGTGCTCCTCCCCGAGAGGAGCCATCTCCGCCCGCAAGTAAGTCTTCCCCGCGAGGACACGTCTCTCCCCGACACGCAGGACTCCTCCCCTCAAGGACACGTTCTCATGTAACCGCCCCACTCCCGATGGAATCAGTCTGCCCTAATTCCGGAGATTTAGGAACGGTTACCCCAGGGCAAAGACCACGTGCTGGTCTTCACTACGCCACGTAAGCCCTGGCAGTTACTTGGATTGGGCCTGGTAATCCAGCCCAATGCAAGTAACCGTTGGCCCCGCGCTGGGGGCTCTCTATAAATACCCTTTCACTTGAGAGTACCTTGCAGGTACACCCCCCGACCGTCTTTCAATCGCACCGGAGCTGAAGCCCAGACGACGTTGTTGGCCACCAGAAACTGTCTGATCCAGGTACGACCAGGTAGGAAAGACTGGTTTTTCAACATCAGTCAATCCATGAAGAATAAATTTAAGTTTGCAAATGATAACACTTTGGCGACTAAAGGAATTGGTGATGTCTTGATCATAAAGAAAGATGGAAAGCAGTCATTGATCTCAAATGTGCTATACATTCCAGGCATGAAGAGAAACCTATTTAGTATTGGCCAACTGATTAAAAAGAAGGGTTAATAGTCATTTACCCCCTGCAATATAGGCGAATTTTGATTTACCCCCATTTAAAAAAATAATTTTGGATTACCCCCCTGAAATTTTAAAATTCTAAGTCTTTTGCCCCAGGTAGAAAAATTACCCCCCTGTAAAATATTTTTTTTTATTTACCCCCTTGGTTTTTACACGCTTAGGGGGGTACCCCAAAATTTCAGCGGGGTAATCCAAAATTATTTTTTTCAAGGGGGGTAAATCAAAACTCGCCAATATTGCAGGGGGTAAATGACTATTAACCCTAAAAAGAATCATAAAGTGTTGATAGGATACAAGATGATGAGAGTACATGGCTCAAGTAGTAAATTGATCTTAAAGGCACCTATGTCTCAAAATAGGAACTTCAAGATTGAATTTGATATGTTGGACCTTAAGTACCTAACAGCTGCATCTAGTACGAATGAGTGGTTATGGCACTACAGGCTTGGCCATCTCAACTTTAGAGACATCAACCACCTGAAGAAGAAAAACATGGTCTCAAGCTTACCTAAAATTCATATTCCTAGTGAAGTGTGCAAAGAAAGTGTGCAGGCCAAGCAACATAAGAACAGTTTCAGCAAGGATGCAGGAAAAAAGTCTATAGCCTCTCTCGAAGTCATATACTTTAATGTGTGTGGTTATATCCAAGTGGACTCAATTGGAGGTAACAAATACTTTGTTAAATTCATAGATGATTTTAGCAGAAAATTATAGACATACTTGATTAAGAAGAAAAGTGACGTGATTGGTGTGTCCAGTAAATTAAAATCCATGGTGGAAAGGAAAAGTGGCCCTAAGATCAAGATATTGAGAACTAATGGTGGAGGTGAGTATGTTTCAAGTGATTTTGATGCATTATGTGAAAGAGAAGGAATTATTCATGAGATGGTGCATCCATACACACCTACAAAAATGGGAATGCAGAGAGAAAGAATAAGACCACCATGAACATGGTGATAAGTATGTTAAAGGGAAAGAATCTACCTAATGAAATATGGGGTAAGGCTTGTACATTGCAACACATCTTGAACAAATTCCCAACCAAGAGGCTAGAAGAGATCACACCTGAAGAATGTTGGTCTATTTTCAAGTCAAGCTTGAGTCACTTGAAGGTATTTAGGTCTATTCCACATAGACATGTACCTGACCAATTGACGAAGAAGATTGATGAAAAATTAAGCCAAATGATCTTGATTGGTTATCATTTAACGAGTGGTTACAAGTAGGGGTGTACGCGGGTTGGGTTGGACCAGATTTGGTCTAACCCGTTACCTAACCCGTTCAAACTTCAATGGGCTGGGTTCGTCGTCCAACCATCAATTTAATTGTCAAAACCGACCCGAACCGACTCGTTCTTTTTATGGGTTGAGTTGGGTTGGGTTCACGAGTTGCGTTTCAAATAAAAGATGTATTTTTTATGATTCTTTTTGTCGATTTAAAAAAAAAATGTAACACAGTTCAATACAATCATACTTATTTATAATACTCAAATTCGATGAAACACATCATATAATATCTTATAAAATTCATCAACACCATAAAATTGATATTAGTATAAAATTCAACAAGACATGTTATTTCCATAAAATAGGTAAGTTGGAAATGATACAAAAGAAAATAAGAAACAACGCATTTAATATTAGAATTACATAAACTCATTCGTCTAGTAGTATTATTGGTGGAGAATAATTTTTTTTTGAAAAAATTATGGTTATTAATGAGATATTAGTATTATATTTTTATTTAAAATAAAAATATAAATAATAAAAAATTACTAAAGCCACATCAATGGGTTGGGTCAATGGGTCTGTGGGTTGCAAAACTCTAACCTGATACCCGACTCAAAACTAAACGGGTTGTTATGGGTTGGGTTAGGTATACCCGTAAATGAATGGGTTCGGATAATTTAAGGGTTGAGTTGATTTGGGTCAACGAGTTTGTTGGTCGATCCGCACCCATGAACACCCCTAGTTACAAGTTGTTTGATCATATGAATAGGGAAATAATGATCAATAGAGATGTTGTCATAGACGAGCTTAAGGGATGGGATTGGAGAAATAGTGATAAAAAGGATTTAGTGAGAATCATCTATGAAGAGTCAAGTAGTGAAGTTGAAGTGCAGACCCAAGCAGTTACCAACATGCCTCAAAGAACTATAAACATGCCAACTTAGACTACATGATTGTGTTGTCGGAATGCTTGATTCCATTCTTTCGAATGAATCTATTATATCTCCTAACAAAAAGTCCCATTTCCTCATCACCCGAATCTTCGTCACTACTTGAATCATTGTCACTTTGCTCTTTTTGTGAGGACTTTGAGCTAGAGGCCACAAGAGCTATTGGCTTCTTCTCACTCTCTTTGTTTTTATTCTTTTCCTTTTTACTCTTGTTCTCAAATATTTCAAGACTTTCCAGTTCTTGCTGATGTTCTTCCAGCTTGCCAAATAAAGTTGTAATCGTAAGCGTCGTGAGATCGTTGGCTTCTTTAATAGCTGTTACTTTAGGTTGCCACTCCCTGCTAAGACATCTCAGAATTTTATTAGTGGCTATTTCATTGGAAACAGATTTTCCAAGTGCATTCAAACGATTGATGAGATGAACGAATCTCTTTTGCATGTCAGAGATAGATTCTCCTTGTTTCATGCGAAAGAGCTCGAACTCTTGATTAAATGTGTTAATACGGGACTGTTTTACTTCAGTAGTACCCTCATGGGCAATTTCTAAAGCATCCCACATTTCTTTAGCTGTCGAGCAATGGGATACCTGATAATACTCATCAGCACCAAGTGCTGAAATTAGCATATTTCGAGCCCTCCAATCACTCGACCACTTTTTCTCATCTTTCTCATCGTAATCATCTTCTGGTTTAGGAACTATGGCGCCAGCCTTATTTCTCATAGTAATTTGAAAAAGACCATTTTGAATGGCAGCCCACACATTCCTATCAACAGAATTTATGTGAACTCGCATGCAGTCTTTCCAGTAGCCATAATTTTCACCGTTGAAAACAGGCGCTCTATTATACGCCCCTTTGGTTCAGAATCCATATCGTTACAAGCAGCCACATTTATAGGTTTCATTCATTCACTCTAGACTCTTTCTTCCTCTCATACCCAAGCGGCTAACCCTAATTTCTTCAAACATCTTCATCTCCTAAACCCTAATTCACCTCCTATCCTTCATTCATCTTAACTTTTCTTCAATTCATCACCATGCCTCCAAGAACCATTCCTGCTAGACAAAGAGGAAGAGAAAAAGGAAAGGAACCTATTGGTACTTCTCATCAGTCTCCACCACCCCCAGAAATCCCTCCTAGTGCGCTAACTCTCCTTCATCCTGCCATTGCTGATGAGTTTGAGGCATCTTTCAAGACAAGGTTAGTTATGAAACCATATGTCTTTAATAAAACTGATGCTTTCGCTCTGCATCTCAACGATATTGTTGATCTGTTGAATGTGCAAAAGCTTGGTACATTTTTTAGCATAAATGATGATTATCATGAGGACTTTATTTACACCTTTTATACTGGTCTACAATCTGGTAGAGGTTATATGTTCAAATGTTCTATTGGGACCAGAACTTATACTTTTGAAGCTGCTGATTGGGACAAAGTGTTTCAAATTCCTTTTGGGTTGCCTGGAATGAAGAACTGGCATGACAAGAGTTTTGATACTGACTTTAAAATAAAGGAATATGTTGCATCCATTTCAAAATTGGATAGACCTCTGGGTGAGGATGAACCACTCACATCTGGTATGATTACAAGCATACCTAGAATCCTTCACTGGATTGTCTCACATATTTTACGTCCAAGATCCGGTGGTCATTCTAGGTTGGATAAACCAGATATTCATCTTGTGTACCTTCTTCAAAATAAGGTTTCATTGAATTGGCCAAACTACTTTGTGAAACGCATATTTCTTATGCGTAACAGTTCGAAGAATATTACACTTGGATATGCTGCTCAGATTATGAGAATCATAAAATACTGGAATATAGCCATACCTTTAGTACCTCTTATATCTCCCTCTTCTGCTCAAGAGTTCAACACTGCAACTTTATCTCATATGGGATACCGGTGGGATAAGAAGCGTAAATGTTTTTATTTTTTTGGAAAGAGGATCCAAAACAAGGGTGTATAATTTTGATGTGCCTTCTGAACAAGTTTTTGTGACTGAAGAACAAATGGATGAAGAAATGAATGATGTCAACGAAGAGAATCAGCCTGAAGAAAATGCTAATGCTGGTTGGGGTGATTGGGTGCCACAAAGGTGGCCTCCAACAAATTATGAACCAGGTCCAACTGTTCCTCCGTTCTCTGGTGCTGCTTCTTCTTCAACAGCTCATGCGTATTTGACTCAAATGTTTCAGCAAATGGAGCTTGCTAATTAAGCCCGTCATGAACAGGAGCTTGCTTGGCATAATCAACAAAATGAGTGGCATAAAGAGCATCGTGAGTGGTATGATGAGCACACACAGATGTATCATAATCAGCATTCTTGGCACACAGACTTGGTTAAATGGCATCAAGTTTTTTACAATGAAATGTCTGGTTTTATGGACGATTGCCGTGACAATCCTGGTATCATGGACATGTTCAGAAGCGTTGAAGTTTAGAACCGGTTCAGGCAATATAGTTTCATGGGCCATAATCCTGATGAGATGCCTCCTCCGCCACCTCCACAAAGTTTCAGAGATCCTGATAGAGCTGATGAGGAGTCCTGTGGAGGCCATAACCCCTTTTAAGCCATCATCATGTCATTTCATTGCATTCCATTTCATAATCATGTTGCTTAAGTTTCTTTGTTATATTGTTCAAACTTTGTATGTTTTGGTATTGCTTATGTAATTCTAAGTACTTTCTTAACAGTTCAATGCTTATTTCTTTTATTTCTGTTTACTTGTGTTATTTTTGCCCTTTCCTTGTCATTCTTTGTGAGTGATTGTTTTATGTTAAGCTTCTTTCTTTGTGATTGTTAGCTTCAGTATCAATTTTGCTGTTTATTGCTACATCATTCTAGCTTTGTGACTCTTTAAACAGATTGTTACATCATTCTTTCTTTTTGATGTTGACAAAGGGGGAGAAGAAAGAAAACAAGATGTTGACAGCCATGCACAAACTCAGGGGGAGTGTTCTATCACACATCTTGCAAATTTGCCATCATCAAAAAGGGGGAGTTTGTGAGCAATCTTTTAAGTTTTGCATGATAGCAAATTGTGTGATAAATGCATAAATAAATGCCTATGTGTTTGATGTGCATGTTATAAGATTAGTATGCATGTTAAGTTGGTACATATATGTGATTTTATACCTATACTATGTTTTAAAGACAATACAATTGATACATATCTTTATTGAAATCATAAAAACAATTTTCCTTATGTATGTATCGATTCATGTCTGTCTTGCATCGACACATTCCTCTGTTAAAATCACAAAAACGAGTTTGCTTCAGTATGGATCGATCCATACGAGTTTTACATCGATACATGCTTCTTTGTTGTTAAGCCATGTATCGATTCATACGAATTTTGCATCGATACATGCTTCTTTGATGTTTCTGAAAATTATGCTATGTATCGATTCATTCGTATTATGTACCGATGCATGATTGAATTTACTTTCTGAAATTAAACAAAGTTACAGTATGCATCGATGCATATATCTGTGTGTCGACTCATGTATGTTATATAACTACCATGTATCGACTCATACGAGTTTCGAATCGATACATAAAGCTGTTTCTTTTTTTAACCGTTTCTGTTTCACATATAAGAAGGTTATGACAGTTCAGTTAGAAAAAAGAAGGGAATTCGTTAGAGTGAAAATTGTGTAATCACAGCAAAAGCAAGTTTGGTGTGCATCAATTTTGGGAGCAGTTTTAGAGACCTGAAAGATACTTTATCTTCATCATCTTCTCAATCACTTTAATTCAAGAACATCAACACATAATCATTCTTGTTCTTCGGATTAAAGGATCATCGAGATAACGTTCAGTGGAACGATCAAGGATCCAGCTGAGTTGAAGATTCAAAGGGTGTTTTGAGGAAAAACCATCTGGTTTGTCCTTCAAGAACGGGTGTGTTCTTGAGGGTTTGTTAGTCACGTTTGCAGAACATATTCAGTCGCAGCGTAGGGTTTGGAAATTTGGTAATTTCGCAAACAGGTCGTGGAACCGGTGAATTGTTTGCAATTCTTGCAGGGGAAATTCTTGATTAAGCTCAGATCAAGTGAAGGTTCATACAAGAGGAAGATCTTGGGGTTTAGATTTCTGGCTTTGTATTGTAACCTTGTAAACAAAGAATTCAGCATTATTGATATAACAGGTCTCAATTTCAGTTTGAAATTGAGAGGGAGATGTACCCACACGCGAGGACGAAAGTGGGGAACTTCCTTACCAAATCTCTGCGTATCGTATTCTGTCTTTATCTCTCTTTACGTTTTCAACAATTTTGTGATTCATTTGGTGTATTGTGTCTTAACGTTTCATGATACAATAGTGGTAAGAAAACTTTTATCAAATCACCATTATTGTTAATCATTGAACACATACACGCCAAGTGTTTGACAAAACTGTCAGCTGAGTTTTTGTTCATTGGAAATAGTATTTGTATGATAAGTGCATTTGATTCGATCCTAATCTGGTGTTAATAAATCTTTGTCATCCTAATATAAATCCAACATTAATTCGTGTGTCCGGTTTTCTAGTAGCTGGTCCAGAATAGACGGAAGTCGATTCGGGATCGTATTTTTCCGTTAACTTTTAAAAACTCTGATAAGTATTTTTAAATCCTTGAGTTTCAAGGAGGTGATCTATTCACCCCCCTCTCAATCACTAGCCACACCGTCTAACACAGATGATGTGGTCAATGATGAAAGTGAGCCGGTACACTATGAATTTTATGAAGACATTGAGCTAATGAATGTGACCGAGGCATTGAAGGATCTTAAATTGATGAATGATATGATAGAGGAGATGGATTCTATAGAAGTCAACAAGACTTGGTCACTTTTTTGATCTACCACATGGAAAAAAGGTTATTATTGTGAAGTGGGTATTCAAGGTGAAGCTTAGTCCTAAGGGTGAAGTGACCAGACACAGAGAAATACTTGTGGACAAAGGGTTTCTTCAAAGGGAAAATGTTAATTTTGATGAAGTATTTGGACCAGTTTCCAGGCATGAGACAACTAGACTGGTTGTTGCCTTAGCCAATATTAACAGTTGGTCCATGTGTCAGATGGGTGTAAAGTGTGCATTCCTTAATGGTCCTTTAGATGAAGAAGTATATGTGTCACAACCAGTTGTTTTTGAGTAAGATGACCAAGAGAACAAGGTATAAAGATTGCATAAGGCATCATATGTACTCAAACAAGCTCTAAGAGCTTAGAATATGAAAATTGACGGCTTCCTAAGAGAGATAAGATTCATGAAGTGTGCAATTGAGCATGGCATGCATGTCATAAGGAGAAACAAAATTGAGCTGATCATACTATGCCTCTATGTAGATGACTTGTTGATCATAAGCAACTGTAAGAAATAAATTTAAAAATTGGACCCGATGAAGGAATTTGAGATGACTAATCTTGTCAACGTTTCATATTCTTTGGAATTGATTTTTACAAATGTGGTAGAGGATTGTTGATCCATCAAATAAGATATGCTAGTGAAACTTAAGATATTTGAGGTGGAGCATTATAAATCTACACTAACACCAGTTGAACCAAGAATGCAATTGAAAAAGTACTCATATGAGGGTGACATTGATCCAAATCAATGTAAAAGGATCACTGGATCATTGAGGCAACTTTATCACACAAGGCTTGATCTTGCATATAATGTAGGTATGATGAGTAGGTTCATGCAAAAGACAACATTGCCACACCTTGCGGCCACAAAGAGGATACTAAGGTATCTTAGAGGCATATTTGACTATATAGTTTTGTTTCTAGTGCTGATGAAGGAAGGGAGTGCAGGCTTGTTGGATACACTAATTCTAGTTGGTGTGGTGATGGTAATGATATAAAATCTACAATAAGTTATGTGTTTATGCTATGTGGTGCACCAATTACTTGGAGCTTAAGAAAGGAGCCTGTGATGGCTTTATCATAAGTGAAGCAGAGTACATTGCAACTTCACTTTGTTTTTGTCAAGTTGTATGGTTGGTGAACTTGAATGATGAAATTGAAGGCGAGGTTCATGGATCTATGACTATGAATATTGACAGCATATCTACCATAAATATAAACAAGAATCTTCTTGCACATGGAAGGAGTAAAGACAGAGATAAGATTCCATTACCTAAGAAAACAAGTAAGTAATGGAAGACTTTGCTTGGAGCATTGTAGAAGTGAAGACCAATTAGCAGACATCATGACTTACGCAGTGCAAGTTGAATTGTTCAAGAAGCTTAGAAACATGATGAGTGTAGAAAGCTTAATTACAACGAACTAGGTGGTGTGTTAACTATGTATATTTCATTGTGTTAGGATGTTACTTGATGCTCAAGTAATTTTGTTAGAGATAAAATTTTGTTTCAACAAAACTTGTTTAGTTAGTTAGAGTATTTTATAAAATAGTTTGAGGTGGTTGAGTT